>OY728128.1:1013428865-1018428865 GCA_963277665.1 Viscum album
TTATTGGCATTTTCGTCCCCGGGGCCCGGTTGGTTTTTAAGGAAAAACCAACCTGACCGTACTCCACCTGCGTCCAAACCTCGGTCGGAGTATTCCAAAAGATCCGTCTCACTAAGAGGAAAACAACACAGCTGACGACACGTCAATCGGACGTCCGTAGCTCAAGATATGAGCGTTTCCGCTCCGAAGGCCCGGTTGGTTTCGTAAACGAACCAACCCGGCCGAACTCAAAGTAATCCGAAACCTTGAGTGCGATATACCAAAACGACCGTCTCGATCCAAGGATCGTGTTTCCGCAGACGGTTCGTCAATCGGAGGTCCGAGGCTCAAGTTATGGCCAAAAGACCGAATCTAATCCGAAACGGGGGGTCCGGGTCCGGGTCGACCCGGCCCGACCCCCACCCCCCCCCCCCCGGTCGACCCGAACCGGGTCGACCCGACCCGGTCCGACCGGCTGGCGGCGCGGCGGCGCGGCGGTGGCGCGGCGGCCCGACGGTGGCGCGGCGGCCCGGCGGTGACGCGGCGACCCGGCGGCAGGCGCTGCGGCCTGGCGGCATGCGGGGCGGCTTGGCGGCATGCGGGGGGAACAAAGCCCCCCGCTGATTGGGAGCGGCGGCGCGGCATAATGTCGCGCCTTTGTGGAAAACGGCCCCCACGTGGGGGCCGGCTTGAAGGCAACCGGGGGGAGCCGCCTGCCCCCCCTCAAAGGAACCGCCCCCCTCATAAAGAGGGGGGTTTTGCGCGCTGGCCGGGGGATTAATTTCCCCCGGTTTAATTCCATCCGGCCGGCCAGCTGGGCGGCCGGTTTTCTCCAACGGGACCGGAAAATCTGGTCCCCTCTTCGACTTCCGACGCCGGCGGCCCGGCCGCCGGTCTTCTCTTCCGCCGCGGCCCGGAACTGGCCGCGGTGTTCGTCGTCCGGCGCGGTGCGACGGCACCGCGCCCCTCCGCCGTGCCTTGATTTCTTTCAACGCGGCGCGACGGCGTCGCGTTCAAGATGTTTCTTCCATGGCGCGGCGCGACGGCGTCGCGCAATAAGGATTGGGCGAATATCCGCGTGGTGCGTCGGCACCACGCCACCTTGATTCATCCACCCGCAAGCAATTCAACAAGAACGATGGAGGGGGGTTCGGCCGTGTTCGTGCGGTCTGGCCCCCCTCACGTTAAATAACAACACAACATAAAATATTCAAATTCCTCACGTTAGTCATGTGATCCACGAGAAAGAATAGAATAATTAAACAATAAACAAAAACCCCTACCTTGGGTATAAGTTCGAGGATTTTCCAACGTCCGCGGAAGTCGACGTCGCGGAGATCGGGCATCGCAGTCGTCGTTCGTCAATTCCGTTGACGAAGAGATGCGTCCGATGTGATACGTCGTTGGCGAAACCTCTTATGTCGATGAAGGGAATCCTAGGAGTAAGCGGCGTTCCCTCTCGTTGACACGGAAGACGAAGAAGAGCGGAGCGGCGTTCTTCGTCGGAGCTTGAGCGTTCTTCGTCAAGATGAGCGTTGTTCGTCAAGATGAGCGTTCTTCGTCAAGATGAGCGTTCTTCGTCAAGATGAAGAAGATGGAGGAGAAGCTCTCAAAATGAAATCCACACAAGTTGGCTAACAAAATAAAATAAGGTCCCTCCTTATTTTATTTACCAAGCCTAGGAATTCAAAACATCAAATTCAAAAACATAAAATTTAATTAATTAACACGTCATGTGTAATTAATTAGATGTTAAGTTTACAAACATTAAGAGGGAGAGAGGGGAGTTTAAGGGGGAAGTTGAGAGGTTTAGGTTCGTGTGGGTCCCACCACACTTAATCCTCTCAAGGGAGGTTAAGTGGGTGTGGGTCCCACCCCTAACTCCTTTTGAGAGGAGTTAACCGACAAAAGTGAAATAAAAAGAATCCACATTTTTTTATTCAACTTTTTATAAATCTCCCAAAAACTAACTTTCAACCCGCAACAAACGCAACTTCCGAAAAGGTCTCTTTAAGAGAATATCGGCGCTGCGAGTTCATCGGTGCCCTCAGATTTCAATTCCGAGCAACGGATCAAAAGTTAGGAAATCCCGCTCGTTCGTTCACTGAACGTACCCGAGCCAAACTTCAGAAATTGATTCCGGGCACTCCGGGCCTCGGAATCAGGTGCCGTCAGAAACCGTGCTCTTCTAAAATTCTTAAGAAAATTAAGAAAAAATTTCCCTTGAATTTTATGGGTCTTTACAAATTATAGAGTTTACATTGGACACAGTTGATGCAAACTTTTTATTGGGATGACATCAAAATTGAGGACCCTTTAAGATTTGAACATGTTAAGAATAAAGAAAAACTTATTTAAAATATTGATAATTGTAATATTTTATAAATTTTTTATAATTTTAATAATATTAAAAAAAATTTAAAATATTAAACATATAATAATAAAATAATTATATTATTAGTATTATTTAATTATTAATATTAGAGTAATATAATATTTTATATTATGTTACTATTTATGTTACTAATTTTATTACTAATTATGTTACTAATTAGTAACAAATATGATTGACCACTCATCTACCTCAATTTTCTTTTCATTTGTGTGTTGAGGTTGATAGGAAACTTATACCTCCACATATAGTATTTACTTTTACTGTCAAAATTATAAACCTACTCACCTCTATTCTGGTGAGGATGTTGATAATTTTGATAGTAAAAGCAAATATTACACGGGGAGGCAGAAGTTTCCTGTCAAGCCTCAACACACAAATGAAAAGAAAATTGAGGTAGATGAGCGGTCAATCACACTTGCTAATTTTCCTAATTATTTTTAATTGTTTCTTAATTATTTTTAATTGTTTCCTAATTATTTTTATTTGTTTCCACATTATTTTTATTTTTTTCCTAATTATTTATTTATTTCCTAATTATTTTTATTTGCATCCTAATTGTTTTTATTTATTTCCTAATTATTTTTTTTGTTTCCTAATTATTTTTATTTGTTTCCTAATTATTTTTATTTGTTTTCTAATTATTTTTATTTGTTTCCTAATTATTTTTATTTGTTTTCTAATTATTTTTATTTGTTTCCTATTTTTTTTATTTGTTTCCTAATTATTTTTATTTTTTTCCTAATTATTTTTATTTGTTTCCTAATTATTATTATTTGTTTGTTAATTATTTTTATTTGTTTCCTAATTATTTTTATTTGTTTCCTAATTATTTTTATTTGTTTCTTAATTATTTTTATTTATTTTATAATTATTTCTATTTGTTTCCTAATTATTTTTATTTGTTTCTTAATTATTTTTATTTATTTCCTAATTATTTTTATTTGTTTCCTAATTATTTTTATTTGTTTCCTAATTATTTAATTTTTTTCAATATTATTTTATTTGTTTCCTAATTATTTTTATTTATTTCCTAATTATTTAATTTATTTCCTAATTATTTTTATTTTTTTCCTAATTATTTTTATTTGTTTCCTAATTATTTTTATTTTTTTCCTAATTATTTTTATTTGTTTCCTAATTATTTTTATTTGTTTCCTAATTATTTTATTTGTTTCCTAATTATTTTATTTTTTTCTAATTATTTTATTTGTTTTATAATTATTTTATTTGTTTCCTAATTATTTTATTTGTTTCCTAATTATTTTATTTGTTTCCTAATTATTTTATTTTTAATTTTTTCCTAATTATTTTTTTCTAATTGTTTCCTAATTATTTTTTCTAATTGTTCCCTAATTATTTCTAATTGTTTCCTAATTATTTCTAATTGTTTCCTAATTATTTCTAATTGTTTCCTAATTATTTCTAATTGTTTTTTAATTATTTCTTAATTATTTAATAATTATATAATTATTCCTAATTAAATATAACTATTTCTAATTATTTCTAATTAAATATATTTATTTCTAATTATTACCAAAACATCCTCCGGGAGTGTCGAACCAAGAGTGCAGCAAGGCCCGTTGTCGTGTACCAGGTTACCTCGAGTCAAGCTCGAAAGACCTTGTCAGGGTTTTCAATCCTAGGTACATATGTGCCAGAGCCGCCTCTACTTGTTCGTATCCAGACAAGGACTATTTGGTATAACCACTTAATCTAATTATACTATATAGCTACATAAACATTCTATTAAAAATTAAAATTAAAAAGTAAAAATAAAATTAACAATAAAAAATAATTTAACAATTAAAAAAACTATAAATACCATTGATATTTTGAAAGCAGTTTGCGCATGGGCCTCCTAACTCCTTCTCTGCTCTTCTCGTAAGAATAAATTAAAATAAAAAAAAATCTACTTAGAACAGAAATTTAAAGAGAGAAAGGAGAAAAGAGCAAGAGAGATCTGAATGATTTGAAAAAAAAATGGATGATGGTATATATAGGTTAGAATATTTGCGACGGTCTTATTTGCGATGGGATCCTGTCGCAAATACCTTCACTCGTATTAATTACGGGCGGTGGTTAAAAGGGTTTTTGCGACGGGCCCGTCGCAAATAGCTGCCTGCCGACATACCATTCGCGACAGGTGGATATCCCTGTCGCAAATTGCTATTTACCACCGCCGGTATTAGCGACGGGCCTCATCGCAAATACCATCACCCGCATTTAATACGGGCGGCGGTTAAAAGGGTTTTTGCGACGGGTCTGTCGCAAATACCTGTAGTCTGACATACCATTAGCGACGAGCAGATATCCCTGTCACAAAAGCCTATTTACCGCCGCCGGTATTGGCGACGAGACCTATTGAAAATAACACCTGCTGAATAGTGTTTTGTGATGGGTAATTGTCCTGTCGCAAATAGTATTTACCACCTCCAGGTACTTGCGACGGGACGAAGGACACCGTCGCAAATAGGCTTCCCGCGTTTTGTCTTGCAAACTGCACCGTACCTATTGCGACGGGTCCTGTATTCCCGTCGCAAATAACTGACCATTTGCGACAGGAATATATTCCTGTCACAAATATGCTTTTCATTGGATTTATTACGACGGGATTTATTCCCGTCGTAAATAAACCATCGCAATAATTGATTTTTCCTGTAGTGATCTCTCTAGTGCATTGGGTAATGCGAAGGAGTTAAACGCTAAGGTTTCTCTGAAGAGATTTAGTGAATATATTGTGATGGGTATTCCAAATGTAACCATGAGGGTTACTCCCTATATAAGAATGTTTTGAATGCCTGAAGTTACCTTTATGTCTTATGATTTATATGAGTTATTCATAAATCTTATGATTTCATGAGGTATGTTAAAGTGCTTATGTTTTATGAGTAAAGTATGATTTCATTGATTCTTATGTATACATGGACTAATGTTTTCTTTCCATATTTTTATATCCCTTATTGATCTTTTTATGCTCATCCCAAGTTTTTGAAATATTTTCCACGGGACTTAAAGATGAATAGGGTCAAGGATGGGATCAAGGAAATACATGTTGTCTAAAACATGGAACAAGTCATGTTTCTTTTTTAAGATTTTTTATTTTATGAAAAAAATGGAAACTGAGTAGAAGTGTCTACTTTATAATCTTTTAGGATGTAATAGTTATGTTCAAATTCTCTAAAACTCTAAACTTGAAAAGATCCTCAATGTGAATTATTCATTTAATTCAATATTATGTAATGTTTTAAGGTTGGGTCCTTATAGTTGGTATCAGAGGGAGGTTTAGATAACTTTAGAGGTTAGGGTATTCGTTAATCTTAATTGACATTACTATAATGGTTAGGATTTCAGAAAGATTCATAGTTTTTTTTAGATAAAGTGAATGAGTTTAAGATAATATGAATAATTATATCTTAGTATGATATGATGATTTTACTGATATAATCACACTAACCTTTTTGGTTTTAGTAAATAGATGGATCTCACAGGCACCAAAGTAACAGTGGATGTGAAGAAAACTATGACGGTTTTCTGAATGAGCAACTGAATGATATAGGAGCTACAATGAGAACTCTTGTGGTTATTCTCAACCAACTATCTGTAGTCATGATTGACCACATTAACCTTAGTGATTTTTATAAGACATCATATATGTGAGAAAAAAATCCCTATGGAAGTTCAGGGAATAATCATAAAGGTAAGTATGTTCAAAAAACTATGTGTCAAAGATGTGGAAAGAAACACAAAGGAAAATGTTTCAAAGGGATAGAAAGATGATATAGATGTGGAAATGAATGTCATAAATCAAGAACCTTCAATGGAAAAAGGAAGCATATAGTCGACTCTAGGAAAGGGAAAGAAGTTATTTCTGAAGGATCAATTGAATGTTTTAAATGTTGTTTGCATGGTCATTATGAAAACACATGTCCTGCAAAGAATTTTTGGGAATTAGATCACCAGGATCATACAAATACTCATTTACCAATACTTAATGCCATTATGATTGAGGATGAAGAAACTGACAATGACCAATGAAGGGTATGGATTATTTATTAACATATGTTTTCCTATTATTGAAATATTAGGATATGATTCATTATTTTGTTTGTAGGAAATAATTATTTCAGAATAAGTTGGAAAGGAATGGTTAATGGATCATGAATAATGTTGAATGAGTAAGAAGTCAACATATTAGGGATTCAAGAGTTATAGTAGATTTTAGGATGGTGAAATTCTTAAAAAGTATTAAGGATCTTTTGATGATGGGATTACATTAGAAGGCTTTTTATAGTATGTGTAACCCTGATGTTTGATATATGAAAATTTTATTCAAAGAATAATTATCTATTCTTTTGTGGATATATTTATAAAGAACCATTTGGGTTTATATGATCCTTGAATTTGAGTCAATTACTGGTTAATACATTTTGGGATGGAAAATGAAAGTTATTAGTTAACCTTTATAGTTAAAATATGTTATGGTTGTTTTTTATGAATTTATCTCTTTTTGGGAATGTTATAAAATTATATAGTTTTTTAAAAAGGACAACACGCAGACTGTGTGACAACCTGTCATGTCAGACGAAGCTGTGGGAATCAAACCCACAACCAAAGTGCAACTGTTATTTATCACCTACCACTCGACTATGTGAAGTCTCTAGTTAATTTGACGAATTATTCTTATTTAGATGATTTTATGAATTAATAATAAGTTGATTTTGGGTTATCTATAGAAATGATTAACCTATCATGGAGGATCTGTGATTAGGTTAATTACTTTTCAATATGATACTTTAAGAGTAACTGATGGTATTTAGAGATAAATGTTAAGATTTATCTTGGAATACTATGTGATTAAATCCTTTAGATATTTGGGTTTCAATCCCTGTTTGGATTAATTTGAATAATTTTATGGATTTTTGTTTATTTAATGGTATTTCTTGAACCTTGGGTTCTTTTTTGTTGAATTTTGAGATTAAGAGTAGTATTTCTTTTTATAAAGGATTATCTTTTTGGGGATTATCTGATCTTGTACTAACAATTTTGGTTTTTGTTAAGGTGTAAAGACATAGGGAATATATAGTTCATCTTTTGTAGGTTAGGTGATTCTCAAGAAGTTGATTATAGCGCTCTTAATGTTAACAAGTCATCCTAAATACTCATCTTTTGGAAAAAATATGAGTTTGTGTAAGAAATATAGTAAGAGATGAAAGTCTACATAATAAGTAGGTATGTATTCTTATGTTTTAGTTAAGCTCATAAATAAATTCCTCAATGAAAAGTAACTTAAAACAAAAATGTTTTCTGTTAACTTTTCCTAATGGGGAATCAAATACTGTTTAACCCATCATAATTTTGTGATTTTCTAGTGGTTAACTTTCTCCTAGACATATTTTCTATCACCCTCCATCAGAACTTGACCCATTTTTTTCTCTTCCATATCCATTTTTTCCTACATGGAATCCAAGTATGAACTAACTCAGGTGACCTTTGTACTTTTCTTTCTTTCTTTTAAAGTGATAGTTTAATTTACTCCTTTTCCGATGTGGGGCTTTCAATGAAGTTTCTGAGCCGAATTTTAAAATTTCAAGGATGCAATTCCCAAATGGGGGGAAGGATGTAACATCCCAGGTAAATAAAGAATATTAAATTTTCATATTTATTAATATTTGTGAATAAAATATTAATATTACTTTAAATGGGATGCTATGTTCGATGGCGTACCCAATACTCAATAACGAGTATCTTTGAAGTCTTACGTTGCACACTAATAATATAATAATATTATTTTAAATGGTAGTTAACGTCTTGTCGTTGTAATGGCGGTAATGAACAGAACTAACTACAAAATTATTATATATGTTTTTTAAATATTTTTACATTTATCTAACAAATTTTAGAGGCTTAAAATGCGAATGAATCAAATTTTAAGTATAAATATTCTCATATTCTTTAAAAGGTTGATTAACAGCCTTTTGATGGAGAACCCTTTTTAAATCTAATTTTTGTTAATTTTATATGTTATATTTGACAAACTAAAATCCTTCTTTGGAATTGGGATATCAAAATTTACTTTGAGTAAATTTTTGGTACTTTTCCAATAAAATTCATTTTTTAATAAATAGTGAAACATGTTGTATTTTAGTTCAAAAATGCCTTTTAATCTAATTTATTTCTATGGTTATATTATCTTTATAATTGGGTTTAAAGTTTAGTAAAAATATATTTTTACCATTTAATCCAATGCTGGTCATTATAATTAATTTCACTTTGAAAATGGACATAAACAAGTGTCAATCTTTTGATAGATATTGTTTCTTAAAAACACGCTATTTATTTTGACAGTGGGAATTAACTAGATAATTTATTAATGAAACCTATATGTTTTAAATTTGGTGAAATGGACATCATTTTTGAATTTGGAATATCAAATATAGATTAGGTTCAATTTTTGGTATTTTTCTGATAATGTTCATTTTTTAATGAATAGTGAAAAATACAGCATTTTAATTCAAAACTTCCTTTTCATCCAATTTATTTATATAGTTATATTGTCATTGTAATTGGTTTTAATGTGTAATTTAATTATTTTTTTATCATTTAATACAATTTTTTTTATTGGATTTAATTTCATATTTAAATTGGATGTAAAAACAAATCAATCTTTTGATAGATTTTACATTTTAAAAACCCGTCTTTGGTTTTGAAAACGGGAATTATATTTAAATAAATTACTGCAATTTCTGTGTTTGGAATTTGGAGAAATGGATTTCATATTTGGAATTAGAAGGTCCAAATTATGTAATTAAAACTCTTTTTTTTACACTATGAATAGTAACGATGACAATTATCTTTAATTATCATGATTAATTAGCAATCAGGTAGTTAAGGGTAATAAAATAATATCATAATAATATAAAATGACCCCAACATGTGTCCAAATCCTCTTTTTTATCTCATGGCCGACCATTGTAATCTTTATACCAAACTTGAGGGCCCATGGAGTCCCATGGGTGTGATAGTGACATTTATGACATTATTTTTTAAAAGAAGATAAATATAACAAAGGTTTGTATATCCAAAGTAAAACAATTTTGATTTTGTTTACATAAATGATATCTTAGACTATAAATAGTCATTATAAAGATAAAAATATTTCTTACATCATGGATTTTTTTTATAATTTTTAGACTTTAAATTAAAAAAATATTTATGACACCATGATGATGCAGTGATTACCTCATTAATGAACAATTTAAATAAAATGAAAAGATAAGGTAAAATATAAGACCTAAACTTGTCAAAAACCTATTTTATGTGTGTATTTATAACCCTTATAACCTTATCCTCAAAATATATCATTTTGGGACCTTTAAAATCCAAAAATCACTTTATAATAAAGTAACATTTCAAAACTTTCCAAAAGTGACCCTCCTCCCTCTTAAAAAAGGCCCCCACCTCTACCCACTTACCAACACCTCTCAAGCCCTTGGATCATCCAAACTCTGCAAATATTTTCTCTCCACATCCCTCTCTTACTCCTAGAAGCCTCACTTTTGTCAGATGTCTTTCCAAGGAAGCCTTTGGCTAAAATCAAAAAGAGTTACCCGATTTAGAGGTAATGTTTTCTCTCGAGTTTGTTTCTTTTATTTTCCTTCTTCACTCAACTCTATATTATTATTATTTTATCACATAATAACACCAGTATACTCAATATACTAGTATTTTTATGATAAGTATTGTACCTACACTTACACACACCCCCGTCTAATGTTTAAATAACATATTGTTTTTGTGGGTGGCGAATTACTGCCTCACGAAACGATGATTGTTCAATATTATTTTAACACCTTTCATGGAGGCCATTATGATGGAACTATATTTATATATGATATATATTATATTTATTTCCTCTATATTCTTCTGTATTTTATATTTAAAACATACCTTTATGCTTTTCATGTTGTGCAAATGTGTTAATGTCATATCAGGAAGTGTGGACTACCGCCCCCTCAAGTGATGTGACTCCTTCATACCAAACATGGAATTTATAAAGAATGTGATTAATAAAATTATGTTACCTATATAAAATATATATTATACTGTAATTATAATATATCTATGTCTAATTTAGTTTTAAAGTCCATTAATATGACAAAAATGAAAGGAGCATTCATGCGTATGTATGGCCTACCATCTCCATGAACGGTGCATTTCATTTTTTTATCCCCAAATGTTAGGGAATAGTATAAAATAAATATATACTGGAAATATATGATATTTTAATCATTAATACCATTCTTGAGATGATGTACTTATAACTACGTGGGCAATTCTTTTCAAACAAGTTCATTTTTTGACTCATTTACCGAACATCAACAAAACGTATGATATGAACTCGCATAATTAACTAGTTATTATAACATGATAATATGTGATATGAATTGAATAATAAACTTTAAATTAATTCCTTAAGAAATTATAAATTGACCTAAGTTTATTATTCAGGAATATAAAGTAACGAACAAGACAAGTCGGACTTGAGGTAAGGGATTTCTTATCTTACTTTTAATGCCGTGAGATTTCCATTGTTCGCCACTTATTTATTGCATGTGGTGTATTGTGTACTGCCATTTCATATAGAGTGTCATTATTCTATTTATATTCATGGTATTATGTGATTCCTTTGGTTTTTATTTTCTTTTGTTCATACAACTCGATTGATTACAACGAGGTAAGGGGTTTTTATCTCACTTTTTATTCCCATGAGATTCATGCTACATTTTCCACTATTTCCTTTTGTGTGGTGTATGTACTGCCCATTATTCTAATCTTTGAGTAATATACATCCATTTATGGGTATTCAAATCAACAATTGTATGGTCCTTCTTCCATGGGTTGTATGTTTCATCGGTCACCAAGTCGGTAAGGGAACCTTTCACCCTCCTCTTTTTAAAAGACTTCTTTTTGTTAGGTCTATTAATTTACATCTTATTATGTTAGTATATGTTCTTATATATCGTTATTGCTGTAAATTTTTTGTCCAAGTGATGAGATACCCTTTTTATCTCTCATCAACTCATTTTCTGAATTTTAAATTGATGTCGTTAGGCTGTCAAATTTCTGTAAGGGAACTTATTAACCCAATTTCAATTCTTTGGGTTAAACCTCTACTCTTTGATTATGTCATGATATTAATATGTGTGGATGAATTATGATTGTTTTACACTTAATATCCACTTTTATTGAGTGTATTTATATTTGTCACACATAATTATGTACTTGATTTATCCTTAATCTAAGGATACCGTCTTTGTAAGGGACTTCGTCTCAATCTCCTTTCGTTGAGGCATACTTCAATTTATATACGACCTTCTTTTATTAGTTGTATAATAAACACTTTTGACTTTTAATTTCATTCAAAATTAATCTTTTTACACGAAGCGTTTTACTAAACAAAAAAAAAGGAATGTTTTTTTCTTACGTATACGGTGACAACGACTTCTCTACCGGCTTGACCATTATTTGAGTTTTGGCTTCCTCTACAAGCCATAATTATTTTAATTGAAAAATAAATACCATGTTTTACTTTACCTTTATTTTGTTATTGAAAATGGTTCTTATAGTGTTTTGATCATATCAATGTGTTGTATTTATATCTTGTGATTGAAATGTGGAAATGTTATGTTTCCTTTTTTTCATATTTTATGTGATACGATTATGTTATGGTTCTTTGGAATTGTTTATAAAGTCGGGTGGTTCTGATATAAACTAAGGGTGGGTGAGCCTGAGATAGCTCTCCAATGCATTGGGTAATGCGAAGGAGTTAAACTCTAAGGTTTCTCCAGAGATATTTAGGGAATATATTGTGATGGGTATTCCAAACATAACCATGAGGGTTACTCCCTATGTAAGAATGTTATGAATGACTCAAGTTACCTTTATGTCTTATGATTTCTATGATTTATTCATAAATCTTATGATTTCATGAGGTATGTTAAAGTACTTATGTTTTATGAGTAAATTATGATTTCATTAATTCTTATGTATACATGGACTAATGTTTTCTTTCCGTATTTTTATATTCCTTACTGAGATTTTTATGCTCATCCCATGTTTTTGAAATTTTTTCCACCGGACTTAAAAATGAATAGGGTCAAGGATGGGATCAAGGAAAGACATGTTGTCTAAAACATGGAACTAGTCATGTTTCTTTTTTAAAAGTTTTTATTTTATAAAAAAATGGAAACTGAAAAGAAGTTTCTACTTTATAATCTTTTGAGATGTAATAGTTATGTCCTAATTATCTAAAACTCTAAACCTGAAAAGATTCTCAATGTGAATTATTAATTTAATTCAATATTATGTAATGTTTTAATTCTGGGTCCTTATTTGTAACTTGGAGGAAAGTGTTGGTAAAATAGAATTAAATATTTTAGGATAGGTAATTCCACTCAAAGGATCAAGGAGCTAAAAGACCATAGTTGGAAAATACATGCCTACCTAAATACCTTCGGGTAGCTTAAACAACCCTCATTGGGGTTATGTGAAGGGTTATATGGATCCTTACCACTAGAATTCCATATAAACTAGACATTCCAAGTTCAATGGTGAGGGATATTTAGACTTGAAAATTTTTTGGTATATTTAATAAAAACTAATAAAATCAAATTTATTTATTTTTTTCACATGATTTGTAATCAAGAAAAGTGATAATAATATTATATTTTAATTATAGAATAAAATATTAATGTCATCATCCACATTATCCATGTGATAAATATTTTATAAAGACAAAATCATCTCTAGTAATAACTTCCATGAGTGGTTTAAATTCATTTGGGTTATACTACACCCTAAAAGAAAATATTTTGTGCTTGAATCCTCAATGTCTGGACCATCTTCTAAAGAGGTGTGTGATGAAGAGTTCCTAGTCTATGAAAAACATTTGAGTGAAATGGGGTAAGTGAAAGGAAAAAATGAACCTTTCTGGACATGGTGATATTAATGATGGGTCATGAAAGTCTTTCATTTTCCTTTCTGGGATAAAAGATACAAATAGTACCACAAATACTAAACCAAGTTCAAACTAAATCAGAATATGATATACCATACAAATTATGGAATTGAAATAAATCCATGTTGTCGTACTTACATGTGTGGAGTTAGGATGCATTTGTTAAGGACTCTTCAGGTAACAAACTTTCACCCCAATGCACAAAGTTTACCTTTATAGGATATCCTAAGGAAATAATGGGATATTACCTATACAAACCCTGAGAAAAAAGGTTATAGTAGCAAGACACACCATATTCTTTGAGAGGGAGAACATACCTAAAATAGTAGTGGGAGTAAGATAGACTTTTATAAAGTTAAGTCCCAAGGTACACAAGAGTTGGTATAGGAACAGATTCCCCAAAGCCCAGTGTAAGAAGAAACTATTTTGGAGACACAAGTACTTCATGGGAGTACAAGAGAGGTTAGAGAGCCATAACATTATGGTTTTTTATTCACCGAGGATGGTGAATCATTCTAAGTTGATAATAATTATCATATAACCTATAAATAAGTGTTAAATTTCACATATGTTTCCATGTTTCAATAAGCCATGTATTATGAAATGGATTTGATGTACCAAAACCAAGTTCGGATTTTGGTTGATCCTCTAGTGGATGTAAACATAGTTGGATAAAAATGGGTATTCAAGAAGAAAATACACATGGAATTAAAAGATAATACCTATAAGGGATGAATGGTTACAAAATGGTTTAAATAGTTTCAAGGAATTTAATATGATGAAACCTTTTCTCCAATTTCAATTCTGAAATTCATCAGAATTACAAATTCCATTATGGCTTACCATGACTATGATATTTTTAAAATGCATTTTAAAATTGTCTTTCATAATAGGAACCTATGGGAAGATGTTTATATGGCACAACTCAAGGGTTTTTTGACTGTAAAGGATGCCAATAAGAAATGAAAATAAGAAGAAAAAATTTTTGGATTCATGAAAGCATCTTAGCCATGGAATTCCTTTTAATGAACCCATAATATAATTTTTTTTCATAAAGAATATGTTTGATCCTTAAGTCAACAAATGTTTTAGTGGGAGTGAAGTAATTTTTATTAATATTATATGTTGAAGAAATATTACCCATTGGAAACTAAATACCAGACTTACAATCTATTAAGTAAGAGTTAAATAAATGCTTCTCTATGAAGGACTTGGGTGAGGAAGTATATTTTCTTGGGATGAAGATATGTTGTGACAGATCCAAGAGTTAGATCATTCTAAGTCAATGTACATACATTTACAAGATAATAAAGAGATTTAGTATGGAACAATCTAAGAGGGTATAATTTCTAGAATAAAAAATAATTCATCTTTCTAGAAAAATGTGTCCTCAGAAACATGGGGAAGGAAATTTAATGGAAATTATTCAATACTCATTAGTGATTAGATAAGTCATGTATTCTATATTTTATACTAGGATAAATGTCACCTATGTATTAAGTATGATAGGAAGACATTAAGATGACCTGGGTGACCACCATTTGATGGTATCCGAGACTATCCTTAAGTATTTGAGGTATACTAAGGATATGTTTCTGTTTTAAAGGTGACACGAATAACTAGTCATTAGGGGATATAAATATTCTTGTTTACAAACTGATCAAGTTGAAATGAAGTGACAAATAGGATGTAAATTCTCTTTTAATGGAGGTGATGTGAGTTGGAAGAGATCAAAGTAGGTTGTGGTCACATATTATATAGTAGAGTCAAAGTATATTATAGATTTTGAGGCATATAAAGATACATTATGGATGTGAAACTTCATATAAGAGATTAATTTGGTATCTAGAACTAAATATCACATCACACTCTAATGTGATAATACTGTAGCGTTGGATAGTACAAAAGGGATAAGGTCATATCAACGGAAGAATCACATACTTCAGAAGCATCATTTATTTAGGGTTTTATCTCTGAGAGGTGAGGTGTCAGTGAGAAGTATTTTTATAGAAGAAAATGTGAAGGAAACCTTGAATAAATCCTTGACTCATCAGAAACATTATTATCATTTGAGTTCTAGAGGACTAAAATTCATAGATAGTTGTCTCTATTCCAAGTGGGAGTTTGTTGGAGTTGGTGTCCTAGGAAAAACTATTTTTTCTTCTATTACATGTATATTTGATGTATTAAATATTAATTAAACAACTTATTATATATTTTACATTGTTCTTTATGGAGTTAATGTAATAATTTCTTAGAGTATTTGATGAATTGATAAGGTCATAGTTTTTCCCTACTATGATGAGAAACATGAAGTGTTATGATAATATTTTTAATATATTTCTATAATCAGATAACATACTATGATGGAACATGTAGTATTTAGAAAATTAGGCATGAGTACTCATAATAGGATGGTGTTATTCTCATGAAGTTCCCACTTTGTATTCACTATGATGAGAGATTATGATAACAGACCCATCATTAATAATTATGAATGTTTTGGTGTCGTCAGATATTCATATATGTGAGCATGTGTAATGGTCCTTAGACTTTAATATTATCATTAATAAATTTCATGACACACACACATGGATTTGCTGACAAAAACCATGGCAGCATGTGTTTCTGGTGAGGTAGGGTACATTGGGTGCATCATGATTGACATGTAATTAATGGATAAGAAAATAAAGGATGTGTCCCTTATATATCTCTGTAAGATGACATCTTAGACCTTTTATTGGAATTGAACTGTTTCCCTAAATTCTATGGCCATACTGTAACAACGTATTTAATTTAGATAGTCAATGAATGGAATATCAAGCATATAGGTTGGTGGCATGGATGTGTAACCTGCTTGATGAGATATTGTGACAAATAGATTTTATTACATAGTGAGTATTCATATTTTATTTTCATTGTTGCAACATTTAGTTATTTCTCTTGGGTTCCTTGACCCATTGCTAGATAGTAATATTGGGCTTTAGGCAAGTCTCCCTAATTCCAACGAAAAAGAATCCTTGAGGTTTACACACTATGTTTTTTTTGATATTGATTAAATTATATTTTAATTTAATTTATGGAATAAATATTATTCCCCTAGATGAGGAATAATTTTATTCAAGTTTTATTGATTACATAAATTAAATAAATATTTAATCACCAGATTGTGAATAAAATTTATTTTTTTAATAAATATTTAATAAATATTTATTTATTGGTTTATGAATAGGATGTTTATTTAAGAGAATAAAATATTTTATTTGGTTATTCAATAAATTCTAGAGGATTTTGAACAGATCAAGACCAAGTTTGGTTACAAATATTAATTAACAGGTCAGTTAAATAATACGTTTTATTATGAATGTTGGTGCACACCAAATAAATAATATTGTTAATATTTTATTATGTGGCATAGGGTTTGTTAAATTTTATGATATTATTTAGTGTCCTACATGCATTGAATAATTATTTTAACCTAAACCCTAGATCTATAAATATACAGTTGTGTCTATTATGTAGAGAATTGATCAGTGTAATAAAAATAGAAAATTTTTGCACATAATGAATTCTATATTGACTTCTCCTCTCTCCCTCTCTAGAATGAGAAAAGTAAGAGAGATTTCATCAAGACCTACGAACGAGCTATCCAAAATGAGAAATGAAAGACATTTTATAGGCTATGAATGCACCCAAATATTGTGTGGCATTCCTCAGAGATAATAAGAACATGTGTGGATCACCATTAGAGGGATTCTATCCTTGGATCCTCATAGCACAACAAAGGAAATCTGAAAATGTGTTTTTGAATGATGTGTAAGATCCTTGCTCATGGTTTCAGGCAATGATAATTAAAATAAATTTTAATATATCATCCACCACGGCACATTTTTGTTGTTCCTAGAACCAAATAATACAATATTTATTTAATTAATATAAGAGTAATTTTCTTTTTAGACTCGGATTCATGTTCATAAGAATGTTATGAATGTACCATTTTATAATGTGTAATAAGACACATGTTAGACTCTTGATTATAATGTTCAGCTTCTGACTCTAAAGATGTAACATCACTAAAATATTTTAAATCACTCCATATGGATTTCATGGCGTTCTTGGATTTATTCTTCTATCAAAATATCTTGAAATACTTTTTCTCAAACTTATTTTACTTTTAGTTATACAAAATAGGGTTTGATATGTCCAAGATTATTTCATTTATATAATCCTATCTATTTTGAGTTTCTATCATGCTTATTGAACTTGATGAAAGGTTTCCTGAAAACTTTTCTCTTGTTATAAATTTTTTTAAAATTTCTAGAAAAGCGAGAAATCTCATGGTCTAAATCATAACTACAAGAAGTGTATTCATCAGATGACTCATCCATTTATATCTCTTTATGTTTCTTGTCATATTTTGATGTTGAAACTTTTAGAGAAAATTTATTATTTATAACCAATCTATTCTCTCCTTATTTATCTTCCACCTATAGCTCATACATCATAAGAGTTTTAATGAGATGTTTTATTTTAAATATATTTACCTCTATATATTCTCTAACGGTAGCCTATATTCCACTCCATCTAGGTGGTAGAATTATGAGAATTTTCAAAGCTTGATCTAGTTTAGTAATAGGTTCTCCTAAAGTTGCATAATTATCTATAATTTTAGTAAGTTTTCCATTCAACTGGGTGATTATATCTCCTTAAATAATTCTAAAAGTATCAAAAATATTCTTGGAATTATTATATCTGAGAGAGCGCACATTATATTTTCCTTCATAAGTAACTATTATAGTTGTCCATATTTTATTAGATATATAATATTGTGAAACTTGGTTGAACTCATTTGGACTAGTCCAAATATTATAGAATTCATCGCGTTAGAGCATAGATTAGATCTAGATTTAGTGTTAGAATACCATGTTTTAAGTTGTATATTTTGAATTTCATAAGGTTTCATGGATTTAATATAAACATTTAGACCAAGGTTCTTAAAATAAATTATCATTTTTACTTTCCAACTACCATAATTTTTACCATTAAAGTAGGGTGATCTTACTAATGACATAATTTATCTATTTTCAGTCATAGAAATCATTTTAAAAATGATATTTAGACTTTAACCTTTTGATTTTGAGAACTCAAAAGGAATATTCTCTAATACCAATTATTGTTGGAGACAGAATGCACTAAGACTCAAGAGGAGGCTGAATTGAGTTCTTGAAATTTTATTTTCATAAAAACACCCTCTTTAAGATATGATTAACTTTTGATATTTTCTTAACACAATAATGAAATGGAAATAAAATTACAAATAAAATAGATCATATACATAAATTTATTGTGGTTTATGGAATATAAATCCCCTATTCCACTCAACCAATGATCAACTCTAAGAGCATGGTGGGTTTTTCTTAGACTGGTCATTTTACTATGGACTTCTAATCCATTTTACAAGGATAGTATGAATGAGTTTAATTAGTTTATAGTTGGTAAAACTATATCAAGACCTTTTAATCAGGATCCAATAGCTATTATACAAACAATATCCTTCAAGGTTCTTTTTCTGTGAACCTTTACAATGAAATATAGAATAAAACGTGAGTTTATAGATTGAGAAAATAGTTGTAAAATACAACTAAATTAAGAGAATAAATATCCATGATAGATTATAATAATTATATGAAAGTAAATAATAGTATTCTGAAATGATATAAAATATGATCAAGATAGCACAATTGTAGATCTTGAAGCTTCTTCTACTTTTCAAGTAAAACAGATCAGCACGCAAGATATTTGAGAGTAGGTTCTTAGATGATAAATAAAATTCTTTTTTCATCTTAATATTTTCTTTTTCACACTATATACCACACAAAAAATTCCTGCAATTATTCTATTTTAATTTTAAAGTAGCATATCATTAAAATGTGTAATCTAAGTTTTAAAAACAATATGCCCTTTTCTTGTAAATATCTCAAAAATAATAATTCCCATTAAATTAAACTTGTACTTGTTTCCTTTCTTATTACTTACATATTATTATAATATTTTTACCATAAATAGGTCATACAAAATTTAAATAATACATGGATTCATTAATTCTCACCGAAAGTACACCAACAGTGAAAAATACTAGGTTGCATAACCATGTAGTCAATTATAGATCACCATGTAGAAAAATTCTATAGATTTTAATTCACATAGCCAAATTGTTCCACATATCCAAATTTTCATATTAATTATTCAAATAGTTTATCTTACTTATGTATACTTCTATCTCACATAAAAAAATGATATATTTTAATTGAATTACGTAACCATTTAAAACCACGTAGATGATTTCACCATGTATCCAAATTATGTAGTCGGTTACTCCACATAACTGATTCACGTCATCGTTTTATCTATGAAGTAGATTTATCACATAGGAAATTCATATATTTAGTAATTTCCATGATGCATCCATTTTATTTAGGTGAATCCTTCGTATGGGTGATTTACGTAGTTGAATGCTCATGTAGTCATTTATCCAAACTTAAAAAAAATTTCACCAGAGTGTCCACAATTTAATACTTAATAGTTTTAACATAAAAAACTTAAAATCGTGATAAAAACTAATGAATACAATTAAAAAAATTAGTAAACTATGAATGGTATTTAAGATCATCAAAACCTAAAGTGTGTGAGATATGTTGGAACAACATTAGTAGTCCAACAAAATGGAAATGGGATAACATCACCATATATTTTTTTCATCGAACTCCATAAAAATCTAAATGAAATAATTATATTTGGGTTGAATTTTTTCATCATAATAATTTATTAAACTTTATTTATATAATAAAATATTTATATCTTGATCATATTTCCAAAATATACAATACGATAGTGTTAAGGTTGTAGGGAGTAACAAATTATATTGTATCTAATAGAGTTTTGAGGTTCGCCTCAATGTTATAGTGAAGTATTTAGAAATATATGGATACATATTTGTGTTTCATTACTACTTATAATCCTCATTTAGATGGTAAGATTGAGAAAACCATTCACACCCTGAGGATATACTAAGATCTTGTTCTATTGATTTCAAAGGTGTTTGGGATCAACACCTTCCTCTTATCAAATTCTCTTATAAATATAGTTTCCCCTTGATAATTTTGATGGATCCTTATAAATGACACTATGGAAAGAATCATAGAACTCCAATTTTCTTGTATAAATTTGGAGGATGAAATCTATTAATACCAGATCTATCTATACAAATTCTAGATAAATTAAGAACCATTCAACAGAAAATCAAGGCAACTCAAAGTTAAAAGAAATGAAAACAATATTCAATGAAATCTGTAATTCAAATTTAGTAAGAAGTTATTCATGTGAAATTCTCTATGAAATAAGGTTATGAGATTCACAGTTAAGGTAAAGTTAAGCCATAGGTAAATTGTTTCCTTTAATATTCTTAATCAAACAGGTATAATAGTGTATCACTTGGCACTTCCACTGAACCTCTCTCAAGTTCACGATGTATTTTGTATATATTCCCTCAATAATGACATACATGATCTATCACATATACTAAAATTAGAGGTTATAAAATTGTAGAAATATCATTTCTATTAAGAAAAACCATTATAAATTTTTTATTACAAAGATAAAGTATTGTGCAACAAGACTACTCGCATGTTTAAATTTCTCTATAGGAATCATAGATTTAGAGAAGCTACATGGAAACCTGAGGATGCGATGAAATAGAGATATTCTAATTTTTTATCAGAGTGATGAAATTTCCAGGGATAAATTCAATTTACTGGGGGTTATAATGTAACACCTATAGATTTTATGATATATTTATCTTCAAATAAATTTCATTTCTTCAATAGCTTATGATACACCCAACCTCGAGCCTAATGAATCGTAATATAGTATATTGTTATAAAATAGATACTAAATTGGTGGAGTGAATTATTGTAACCAAATTTTGAAAAAAAATATGTTTAAATTTTTCATATAAATCAAATATATTGATAAATAATTAATAAATTTTTAGTAAAGTCATTATATGCTAAAAATACATTTTTTCTCAATAATGGTTTTTGTTTCTTTGTGTGATAAAATAATATAGTTAATTTATTCTTATTTTAGAAAAAAATGACAAAATGAACTTAATTTTTTAAATCATAATGTAAAAATTATCTTAGAGTGAAATTTTTAGAATTTTCTAAAATATATTGATTTTTTAATGAATAGTGATTAATACAAATTTTTATTGAAAACTTTCGTTTCAAGATTTAAAAAGTTTCATTATTTTCTAAAATGATTTCAAAGTATCATTAGTTAATTTATATTATGAATAATCCAATTAATTTCATTATAATTTATTTTATGTTTTATTTTGGTATAAAAACTTTTTATACTTAAGAAAACATTTTTTCTAGAAAACGACTTTTCATGGCATTTTATAGGTTTAATTTAAAATTAAATTCTATTACTTGTGTGAATTGAATTTGATAAAATGGTTTAAACATTTTGAATAAAAATATATAATATTATATCATAAGTTACAATTTATTTTTGGTCATAAAGAATTTTAAAAACTGTAAAAATTTGTTAGTGTGGTTAAATTTAATACGGGTTGACCAAGGGTTAAACAAAGAGAAAATGGTATGTTTTCTAATTAAGCATTTCAAAATTATATTGGTTGAAAATATTTTAATTTTATAATATATAAAATTAAAATATATATCTATTTAGAATCATTTTTATTTAATATTTCAGTATTATATTTTAATCCTTTAAGAAATTCCAAGTGTGTCATCTCCCCCACTTATAAAAGGACATCACTTATTTCTCTTATTTACACCACATTGAGCCATATATATTGACTAACCCCTGACCAATTATCCTATAAAGTCCCTTATACACGAATTATAGGTAATATTCTTCATAAAATACTATTTTAATGATCCTTAAGAAAGTATTTAATGGAGGTCTATCGAAGAAAAGGTAATCATCCTACCCGACCTCTTTCAATTTATTTCTTCTTCTACCTAAACTAAATATATTATATTTATCATGAAATAATAAATTATTTATCTTAAATATAATTAAGTTTTATTATTATTATATATCTACCTTTATTTACCCTCTTTTTTATCAAATGGGATGTGAAAGTATCGTCCACACAGACATGTAGACTACCGCCTCAATGTGGCGATGCAATTCATTTTCCATCACCATGATTCATGGATGTATAATATGATGGTTTTAAAGTTTATAAATTATATTTATGACATAATTATGATTGTTTAATTATAATTTCATATCTACCTTCCTACATTCTCATTCGTTGGAAGACGATAATGTCACTCGTGCGTACGTGTAGGCAACCGCCTCCATGAAATGGCGTGATTTTTTTTATTTATTATTTACATGGATGGTAAAAATTATATATTTAGTAAATATATATGATATATATGATATAAAAATGATTATATAAAGTTGAATTGTCATTCTACATTCTTTTTTTCCATCCTTTGAAAAGTGAAAATAGTATTCTTGTATACGTACGGTTTATTGTCTCCATGAATCATGTAATTCAATTTTCTACATATACCTTTCATGCATGACTATAAATATATATTTAATGAATATATATGATATTATATTGTTATTGATATTATCGATGTTATGTAACTATGATCAAATTACAAGTATGGGAACTATTGAATAGAAATTCTTTTGAAAAACAAAACAGTTAAGACCCAAAAATGATGATTTTAGTAAAGAATTATTAATAAATGGGCATTAAAATTTTATAAGTGGATAATATATAATATTATAGGTATTTAAATTACTCTATTATATAATTATAATAAATTTTAATTTATTATCTAGGATTTTATAGTGCTTTTGAAATAATTGAAACTTGAGGTAAGAGATTTTTGTCTCACTTTTATTTCTGTGAGACATATGTCATATTGACCACTTATTTATTTTATATGGTGTATATACTATTAATTAATATCTTTTTTGATACTTATAATAAAATTTGTATTTACATATCAATATAAGGTTATCTATTTAATAAATTTTTGATACAGATATTACTAAATTGGTAAAGGTTTATCATCTAAAATTGTCTTCTTTAGGACATATGTTATGTTATACTCCTATATTATTTTATGAGGTGTATGAAAAATACCTTTTACATTTTATATCATGAATATAATTATTTTAATTATATTTAAAGATTCATTTTTTTATTTCATAGGGATTATGATTAAAAAGCTACCAAAGTGGTAAGGATTTTATGTTACAATCTAATTGTTTATCAAGATTGTTTTTGATTGAAGTTATAATAATAATATTCCATGATCTACCATTCTTAAATATCATTAATTTACTTATATAATGGTTATTTAGGTTATTTTAAAGTAATGGTACCATTTTTCTCTCTTTGGTACTTAAAATTGTTGAGAAATGTGTTTTAAGAAAAAATAGACTTTATTTCCTTTTTGGTCAAGAATATTTTTATTCCTTGGCCATTTTTTCTTTAAAATATCTAAAATAATGTTTTTAATACTCTAATATTATTGTCCAAATTCATTTTTACCAATTTTTGTATTTTAAAAAAAAATTTAAATAGAATCTTATTATCATGTTCTAAATGTTGTACTTTTTACTTTTTAACAAAAATGTAAAAAGAATCTTTGTTTTAATGTACACAGCATGAATAGAATTTCTCCTATACATTACTACTCAATTATTTGAAGATTCCTTTAAAATTTTCCAATATGATTTTCAAATTAAATTTTTTCTTTAATATTTTGGAAATTTTTATATTTTTAATAATTAATTTCAAAATAACTCAAGAAATATTCCATGTGATTTTTAAAAAGAATTTTTAATTTAATATATCATCATTTGATGTTAATTATGATTTATAGGGGATATAATTCAATGATACCATCCAATTTATTTATTTAGATGGATTATGATGATGATTTAAGGATTATTCTATAAAACTCATTTCTTTCCCATGGTTTAATTATATTATGATGAAACCTTTATAAAACTCATTTTTTCATGGGTTATGTTATGATGAAATGATAAAATATTTATGAAAACTTTTTCCATTCCATGGGTTATACTGTGATGAATTTTTTATGATCTTATGACACACATATATATGATTTTTATTATTTGGTTGGTTTTCCTGAAATTATATAGCTATGTAATGAATTGGGTAAATATTGATATCTCATGAGATAATAGGGACTCAAATGGGGAGTAAACCCAATTATATAAGGGACTCTATCTACTATGATAGTCTTGGGAATGAAACTTAATTGAGGATGTGATGGAAGAAATAGTGAACCAAATCCACTATGATAGTCTTAATAGTGATCCTTTACTAATTAAATTATTTTCAATACTTATATATATACAAAAAACTTATGTTGTATGTCAATGTTATACTCTCATGGATCATGTTATTTTATTCCTTTATGATTCATGTATTATAAACTACCAAGCTTTATTCCATGACTCAAGATTATGATCTATGATTAGTTATATATGGTTTTAAAATGTTAAGAACAAGTTCTCATACCGTTATTCTCATGTTGTATTTAATTGATCATTAACATCTCCCTTATTTACCCTTACTGAGTATCTTATCCCATTATTTCTTATATTTCCTTTCCCCAAGTTATGAAGAAAGTTTTTAATTATGATATTTTTAATAAGGGTTCTAGTTATGAAGAAATTAGTGAGATATGATTTAAAACTATTATGATTTTTTTGTATCTAAGTTTCTAAAGACAATAAAACATTATAGTTCTAGTGTGTATCATAATAATATGTAAGGAATATTCATATATTAAGATTCAAAAACTATGAATGAAAATTATGGGTTGTTATACACAGTTTGTGCATAGTTAGTGGTAACCACATGGTAATTGTGTGATATCAATCTGTAAACTCCATTGGTGTTTTTCAGGTTTTGATAATGGTTTATCTAATCATGTGAGTCACTAAAGAATCATGTGGATAAATGGGTAAACATTCAAAGGTGGTTTCATGACATGTGAATAGTTTTTATAACTATATGGATGAATGGGTTGGGGTTCAGGGGTGGTTTCACAGATTATACATGGTTATTCTAACTATATAACTCATCCCAGGTAACTATGACATTTTATTTTCAAGGTATATAAGTGATATAAAGGTTGATATGTGGTTTTTCCAACCATGTATCCTAATTGTACATCACATATGGGTTTCTTACAATTATAAAATTACCCCAATACCCTTGATCATTTTAACCAATAATATCTTCTTAATCTATCATTATCTCAAAAAAAACATTCCTTTATGATCTAAGAGGTTCTATCTTGATCTCTTGGTGATTATCCATTTATTTGGGTGGATTACTTCAAATTATGTGTGAATATCCTCTCAATTTCTCCTCTTTTTCTCTAGATCTTCTCTCGATCCCTCTTCACCTTATTTTTATGAAACCCTAATGGGACATGTTTCTTGATCTAAAGTGTTTTATGGATAATTGTTTATGTTTATTATGTATATGGGCATGTTAGGACCCGATCTCTTTAGTCCCATAATCATTTTTGAAGGAAAATAGGTTTCTTCTGTTGAAGAGGTAGGTATCTCTATAAAGTGGTTCTTTCTCATGGTATACCTTGTTATTATTATATTTTCCATTAGTTTGATTTATGAAAATGGTTTATTTGAAATATATGAGATCTATTTTGTGTAAATGCATATTTGGTATCATAGTAAATTGTTTTAAAGGTGTTTTCCTTTAAAAATATTTTTATGCACTTCATGTGTTAAATGAAATTCCTAAAATATGGTTTTGAATCTAAAATGGTTTTTTAATAATAGTAGTAGTGATGATTTACTTGAAGTAATATTTTATCAAAATTTTGAGCATGGTTTACTTGTATTTATTTAGAAATAATAACATCTAGGAACCATGGGTGAGTCAATTTATGGAATATAAATGTTTATAGTTGGTGAGTCATTACTATAGATTATAGATAGGTTCTCATTATGATGTGGAAGTCAATGGGTTGTAATAATATTGATAGACTATGGAAATACTTGGTATCATTAGGAATCATTTTATAAAATATTAGTGTTCCTTGAATTTCCTTGTTATGTATCTCCATAATCTAGATCTCATTTTTTCTTAGTTTATTCATAGTTGTAATGTTCCATACTTTGATTGGTCACATTTTTATCTTTTGATATATTGATGTTTTTTACTACTACCATCAATGATATAATTTTTGTTTTTTTACTTACTCTTTTGTCTTTAGTTATATATTATTTTAAAGGAAAATCAAAAGATTTTTATGAGAAGTTTTTTTAAATGAAGTAATCTATAATTCAATTATTATTTTGTTTTAAAGATAGAAATAATGGTTTTATAGTGATAGAAATTATATAGATTCATAGTGGTATCCTACTGGGTGTTTTCCTCACACCCTTCATATGCCATTAGTCATATGAAGATATTGTTTTTTAGAATACTGGTAAAGGGAAGGGTAATATGTATTCTAATGACTTCTCATAGTTGGTTTCACTTCATGGTGGTTTGTGATAGTGGTGAAGAACAATCACTTGGATACTTGGTTTTGTTTTTTATTGGTATTAACCTTTTTGGATCTTATTTGTTATGTATTATGGTTGTGTAATTATTCTTACAATATGTACTCTTTTTTATCCTTCAATGTTACACATGAGACATGTTCTCTAGTGTTATATAGTGAAATTATTCCCAAGGTTTTTTATATTGATACCCAGGTGTTGGTGTTCATCTCTTGGTGACCAGAAACATGATATGAGCCTTGTTAAGATAACCTAATCATTACGTACATAAATATTAAATGATTCTATATGAATATTCAGCACATGTCAGTATGATCCATGATAGAACTATAAATTGTTTGTGTCCTTGGAAACATAGATATATAAAAAAACTAATACATAAAATATCTAAATCATCTCCCACTATATTCTCTACAACTATCACCCTTATTAGACATGTAATTCATAAAACCTTTTTTCATATATTGGTAAAAAGAAAAAAATAAAGGGTGACCTCAAATGCTTAGTAAGGGTAAATAATAAAGATATTAATCACTGGTCATTTTTAAGCATAACTTTACTATAATGGAATGAGAACAAGATATTAACATTTTAAAATCATAACTCATAATTAATATATCATATTCATAAGTCATGGAATAAATATAGGTAGTTCATAAGACGTGAATTATAAAGTAATCATAGAACATTATCCATGAGATCTTAACATAAGAATAAGAACATGACATAGATATTGTCATAAAAAGTTTGGAATAATCATAATCATAAAAATCTTATGTCAAGGACACCCACTAAGACATTAATCATATTCTCGTATTGGGCTAACTACCCATGTAACTGATATAGGACTGGGATAACCTCTCATTTACCCTCTTTCAGGATTGGTGTAACCTCTTGTGTACCCTATTTTGATCTTGGGATAACCTTCTATGTACCATATTATGGTCTTCTGATAACCTCTTGTGTAGCCTCTTTTGGGATTGGGATAACATCTCATTTACCCTTTGATCTCATAAAACATTAATCTTTACCCAATTAACTATAGTGATTTAATAGAACCACTTATCACATAATCATAATACATTTAAATATATTTTATAATATCATGAAAACATTTATCATTTTTTTATAGCTTAATCCTTGGAAAATAAAATGGGTTTCATCAAGATTTTATCATAATAATCAATAAACATCCATAAAAATAATAAAAATGGTAATATATGATTATATCCCCAGTAAATAATAAGAAGCATCAAATACTATCATTATAGTTGAAAATACCATTAAAATATCACTAAAACATTTCATGAAGAAAATACCATTTTTATTTTGAAATCAATTATTTAAAATATAAAAATTAAGAAAATATTAGGAAAAACATTTTATTTTAAAATAATTATGGGAAATTTTAAAAAAGTATTTAAAGAAATTAGTATTCCTAATAGAGGAAAAAGTTTTTCTTGATGTGTACATTAAAACAAAGATTTTATTTACCAACTTGGTAAAAATAACCTAATTCAAAAAACAACATAAAAATTCATTTTAATTTTTTTTAGAAATTAAAAAATAGGTAAAATGCCTTTAATAAATACTTTTATAATCATAAAAAAATTATTGAAAACATTTTAACGAAAATATACTCATGGGAGAAAAATATTTTAGGCTAAAGAGAAAAACAAGATTGATTCACATTAAAAACATTATTTTGAAAATTTGAGGACATAGTGAAATAAAATGAAAAAAAAAACTTATAAATTACATAAATAAAAATTGGATATAAAAATAAATATTATTTTTGAGTGATATATCATATAATTTTATCATATGAAATCTAAGTATGAACAATCCTAATAAATATAAAAACATTACTGCTTTGGTAAATTTTGAGTTATTATACCGAGGAAATGAATAATATAAAATGAAAAATTAAATACCATTAACATAAATATATTAATGATACAATATATAAAAGGGTAATTATATATACCTCATAAAATAATATAGGTGTATAATATAACTTGTGTCCCAAATAAAACAATTTGAGAGGATAAACCCTTACTACTTTGGTAATATTTGAATAAAAAACTCTTGCATGAAATAATTTGTATGATAACATTAAATACTATGAATTAAGTATTATCCATGATATAATATTTAAAATTATTAATATATACACCAAATAAACATAAATAGGTTCATAACATAAAACATTTCTCAATGAAACAAAATTGTGATGAAGAACCATTGCCTTATGTCTGAATTGATTTTTAAGTGCTATAAACTCATTTATATTAAATTTAAATTTATTATAATTATATAAATGAAACTTATTTATACTTATAATATCATAAATTATCCACTTATAAAATTTCAACTCATATTTATTAATAATTCTTTATTAGAATCTTTATTTCTTGGTGTTGACTGTTTTATTTTTCATTATATTTCGATTTGGCAGTTATGGTTTTTTCACATTGATAATGGTTTCATTATATCTTGAATATTAATAATGTAATAAATATCATATTTTTTCATTATATACACTTTTATAAAAATTCATATAAAGTGGTGATGAAAAATTAATTACATCACTTCGTGGAGACGGTTGTCCATACATACGCACACGTGATGTTTTTACTTTTTTGATGGATGGAACAAAATAAAGGTAAAAAATATTTCAAATTTATAGAATAATTATCATATAAAAAATATAATATATAATCATTAAATATATCCTTATTACTATACATGTAAATTAGAAAATATAAAATGAATCACATCACTTCAGTAAGGAGGTAGTCCACACATACACACAAGTGACGTTATAATTTTTCAACAGAAGGGAAAGTAATAAGGTAGATAAAGTATTATAATTAAATATGAGTAAATATTATATAAATATTACTTATAAAAATTAAATCCATCCTAATAACCAACCGTAAAATATGGTGATGAAACATGAATCATATCGTTACATGGAGGGGGTGGTACACATGTACGCATGAGCAATACATTAATTTCCCATTTCATGTAGAAGAGGTGATCACTTATTGTGAAATCATTATAATAAAAAATAAGTATATTTAATATTTTGGATTCATAATATTTTTATTTATATAATATTTTTTTATAATTTCTAAGAATAAATAAAATTGAAATAGCTCGGTTAAGATTTATACCTCTTCTTTGAGAGACCTCTTTTGGATTACACCTTAAGCATTGAAAGATTTGTCATAGAATAATAAAATAAGATATAGTATGAATTTAATAAATATATTATGGTTTTTTATAAGTTATTTTTTGATATATAAGGTTTAAATTTTGTGAATAATGGAAGAGAAGATGTTCCCTTTAATAAGTGAGGGGAGGGACACACGTGGAATTAAATAAAAGATTTCAATAATATAAAGTCCATTCCATGTGAAATTAGAACAAAATGTCAAATAATTTGAAGGTAATATGTTTTAATGTTTAAATATATTAATAAAATAATAATTAGAAAAGTTTATGTATCATCCCTACCTTTATCTCTTGGTTCCTCCTAGTAAACTCGTTGTAGCCTTAATTTTCATAATAATTTTTTACATTTTTTCCAATTCATTATTACCAAAACTTAAATTGAACCTGTTAAATTGTATTAAATTTTTATTATTATAAATATAGAATAAATTTTAATAAATTCAATTTCTATAAGTGGAATAATTTATTTTTAACTAAATGCACAAACGACAATGAATTCCCATTTTGGAAAAATGCATTTTTAGAAAAAAAAACTGAATTTATTATCATTATTTTCCTTATAAAAACCATAAAATGAATGTTAAAATATTTTATTCAATATATAATCTATAAAATTAATTAAATTAATTAATATTATATATTTATTTAATTTATTAAAATAAAATCATATTGCACACATAAAAACAATTCTTAGAAGTAAGTGTTTTAAGCCCAAAAATAAACCTATATCAAAATCAAGTATAATTATGATTATTATGAAATTAATTATATTATTTATAATTAAATTAAAATTATGTTACTTTAATGTCAAATTAAAAACATAATGGTACTTTTACTTGAAAATAAATGATTTTTTACAAATATCGGTATTTTTCACTATTCATTTAAAATAACTCTTCTTAGAAAAATCTTAAAAATTCACAATAAGATAATATTATCATGATGATTTAATAAAATATTCATTAAATATAATAAAATTGCTTAAAAATTATAAATTATTTATAATTTCTACATGAAAAATGAAATAAAAACTATTTTTGAAGAAAACTTATTTTTGAAGTTTAAAATGACTTTACTGAAAATTGAGTACTATTTGTTATAAATTAATAAATACATTATAATTATTTAAAACATTTATAGATATTTTTTTAATACAGTTATTATAATTCTAAACTTCCAATTTAACAGCTATGTTATAAATTATTACTATATCAAAGTTCATTTAGACTCGAGGTTGTGTGTAATGTATGTTGTTAAAAAACTTAAATTTATTTCAAAATAAATAAATATAAAATATTTGGGTGTTGCATTATAACACCCTTAAACTGAATTTTTTCCAAAAAATCATCACTATAATACAAATAAATTAGGATATCTCTACTTAACCACATCCTTAGGTTCCTATGTAGCTTCTTCAAATTTCTAATTCTTCCAAAGAACATTAACTAGGTGAGCAGTCTTCTTTCATAGAACCTTATTTCTATGATCCAAGATTTATATGGGTTGTTATTTATAGTAAATATCATGACCCTAAAATATTTCTTCTTCTTTAAAAACATGTTAATGAGGTGGTATATTCTCTCTTTGAATAGATACATGGAACACATCGTGAACTTGAGAGAGGTTCAGTAGAAGCTCCAAGTAATAAGATATAGTACATAATAGATCAAGAATATTCGAGATAACAATATAACTAGTTCACATATTTTAATTATTTTATAATTTAATAAACTTATTCTATAGGGAAATTCATAGGAATTTATTCCCACTAACTGTGAATTCTAGATATCACCAATGATTATCATTATAACTTTTATATTAACTCTAAGATACCTTGATGTACGACTGAATGGATTTGACTTTATCTACCATTTACTCAAATATATCAGTACCCAATACATTTTATTCTCTAAATGCATCCCAATATTTCATATTTATGAATTTATTTTCATAAAGGACTTCATAAGGATCCATCTGAATTCCTGATTGAAAGCTGTTGTTTTTAGAAAACTCGACTAGAGGAAGAATTTGATCCCAATCACCTTTGAAATCTAAAGAATAGGATCTTAGTATGTCCTCTAGGGTTTTAATGATTCTCTCAAACTAACCATATGTATGAGGAATATAGGTAGTACTAAAAGAAAACATTATATACAAAGTTGTCGAATACTTATCTTGAACTTTAAGGTAAACCCTAGATCTCGATAAGATACAACGGAATATGTTAATACATATAATATTACCACTTCCTTAATATATATCCTAGTAAGTTAATCAAGAGATAAATCTTCTCTGATAGCAACTAAGTGTGTAGACTTTGTAAGGTAATCTATAACAACCCAAATAGAATTATAACAATTATATGTTTTGGGGAATATGATGATAAAATCCATGGTTATGTTTTACCATTTCTATTATTATATTGGTGATGGTTTTAGAAAACCTTAAGAATTGTGTCTATCATACTTAACTTTATAACATACCGAGCACCAAGATATATACTCTACAATATCTCTCTTCATATTATCCCACCAAAAATACTCTTTCGGGTCTCTATACATCTATATAAATCTAGGATAAATAGAGAATGATGAGCCATTATATTATTCCATTAATTCTTTCTTAAAGTCTCATATTGATGGGGCACATACTCAATTCATGAATTTTATCATTATTTCATAATCAAGGTTTAACTCTAGAACATTTCTCACCCTTTTTTCAGCTCTACATCCTCCTTTTTCACTTCATTAATCTTCACATGGATAGATGGTTGAACACTCACTTGAGAAAGATAATATTTCCCTACTTTATTAAATATTTAAAGGTTCATCTTTTTTAAATCTATAAAAATTATATTTTTTTGTATCCTCATAATATATAAACTAGCATGATCCTTTAGGCTCAAATCATCATCCACATTTTATGCTTTCCTAATGTGGTAATGTATTGAGCAATAATAATATTTAATCAACTAAAACCATCTTCCACAGTGCATATTCAACTATTTTTTAGTGAATATATACATTAAAAATTTATGATAATTATATATGTCATGTATTTCTCTATAAATATAATGCTTCCATATATTTAATATAGATATTACCATTTGTACCTCCAAAACATGATTCGGGTAATTTTTATCATCAACCTTCAATTTTCATGAGTCATAATATTTCACCATATCATTCTATAAAAACCATATATTGTCCATTTATTTAATGTATCACTATAAATTAAAAACCCATCTCTACTACAGGTTAGTGTGAGAATAGGTGAACTAAGAAAACTACTCTTTAGTTACTTGAAATTTTATTCACATTGATCAATCTAAAGGAACATAAATCCCTTGTAAATTTACCTGGTGATTAGATTATATATTTCTGATAAATCCTTCACAAAGAATCTATAATATCCATCTAATCTAATAAAACTAAAGATCTTAGTCATATATGTTGGTCTAGGGAAAATTTAAATAACTTTCACCTTTTATGGATCCACCGATATACCCTCTCTTGAGATTATATGACCCAAAAATGAAACTTTACATTTCCAAAATTTACACTTGGTAAATTTGTCATAAAAATTCTACTTACATAGGGTCTTTACTAAAATCCTTAGTTGATCTTCATTATTTTCCATTATTTTGTAATATATATTAGAATATATTCTATACATACTACCACAAACTAATCAAGTTAATATCTAAATTATCTTTATTAGATCCATGAATATATTGGGGTAATTATAAAGACTAAATGGAATTACTATAAATTCATAGTATCCATATCTCATTCTAAATGCTATCATGGGTATGTATTCAATTTTTACCCTAGATTTATAATATTCAAATAAAATATCATTCATGGAAAATATTGATCTTCTAATAATTTATTTAACAAATCATAAATATGGGATAGATGATACTTGTTCTTGATTGTGATTTGATTCAGTTCATAATAATCAATGCAGAGACACATTGATCTATATTTATTATTAAAAAAAGAATAGGTGAACCCCATAGTGATTCACTTGGATGAATTAATCCCTTATAAATATTATCTTAGAGTTTCTTCTCCAATTCCTATAACTCAATTGGATCAATTAAATATGGAGTCTTTAAAATAGTTATATCACCAAATATGTGTTCTATTGAAAACTCAACTTCATGATTCAAAAGAATTCTAAGAAAATATTATGGAAATACATTATCAAATTCCTATGTAATATTAATAACTTTTATGTTGATTTTATAACTAACCATATATGATAAATACCCCCTTTTAATAGGAATCAATACCCATACAATGGGTGAAAATTTCATTGAAATTTCATATTTATCCTTGCATTGATAGATGATCACAGGTCGGTTTGGAATGTAAAATGTTAATTCCCTTCCTTGGTAATTGATATGGTATTTATATAAATAAATACATTACATTCCCAAAATAACATCAAATTCAACTAGGGGAAGAATAATGAGATTTTCAGAAATCATATTCCCAAAAACTTCAATCAGAGAAGAATCATAGACTTGATATGTGGTCATTGTACCATTAGTATTTTTTACTTATAATTAAAAATATAATAATTGAGTATATGAATTAACATTCCTTGATACATTTCATGATATAAATGAATTCAATTAACTATACTCAAATACGGTACTTAAAAATTTAATCATATCTGTAACCACCTCAATTTTATCATTCTATCTTCAGTCCTTTACTAAAACAAAAATGGTTTGTATGACCATTATTCATCATTAATTAGAGTGATAAAATTATGAAACATTGTTAATAGAATGTCTAAATCAGGACACCGTATTTTCAATCAATCACATCCTAGTTTATCCATGCTTATAATCTATTTAAATCCTTAAGAATATTTCATAAATGAAATGTGAATTAATACAATAATATCACCTAGGTATCTCCATATAGGTGTGTTTTATTAGGCCAACTCATCATGCACTGGTGATGATCGAGTTAATACTCAATCTACCCCATTTAGATTTTTTACCCCTAGGTACATATGTTCTGCATCTTCATCCACTTTCTAGTATCTAGATAGGGATGTATTTTCTAGGAAAGCCATACTCTTTTATTTACCATAGCTTATGATTTTCTCTTCTACTTAGTATTATCCTAATGGTTTTCACTAAATTTTTCTCATCCTAGTTTCCAAGAGTAAATAAACATTTATCTATTACCAAATAAGCTGAACCAGGTTTTACATACATAAATATTACATCATTTCATATAAATATTCATTATATATCATTATGATCCATGTCATAACTATAAAGTTTTATATCTTTGGAAATTTGGATATATAAAAAATAGGTGTATAAAAGATCAATATCATCAATTACTACATTATTTATGACTATAACCCTTATTATACAAATTAAACTTCAAATATTTCTTCATATCCATGGGAAAAGAAAACAAAGCAAGGGTGACCTCATATGCTCAGAGTGATACATTCTCTCCCACCTGTGACGCTTAGGGTTTTGACCATATATGTTTCCTCTTCCCCCTCTATCGTGGGTCTGTTTAGAGGCTTATTTGGTGTTGGCTCAGTGGGGCATGTTTGGTCTTAGTGTGGCATGACAGGTTCCGGTAGAGTTTCATGGTCTCTGTGTCTTAGGTGGCAACACATCTTGATGGAGTACGTCATTCGAATTGGTAGCCAGGCCTTCGGGAGATGACATGGTTCAACCACCTGATGAAGTCTTGGCCTAGATCAGCTCTGATCAACTCAGTTTGGTGCATCTTGGTTCGTTCGGTGTCGATGGTATGTTTTCAGTTATGTTTGTTCGATGTGGACAGGTGTTTTCTCATGAAGGTTCCTGGTGTAGCTCTGTGACAGATCTTTAGTACTTTGGAGGGCAGAGGATCTTGATTTGGGTGCATCTGTGAGTTTTTTCTAGATTTTTGGTTTGGTTTTCTATGTATTTGTCCTTTTGGTTGCGAATTTGGTGATCTTTGGTTATGGATCATCGTGGCTAGTTCAACCCCCCCCCCCCCCCCTCTAGTTTTTCTTGTCACCACTGGCTTACTTTGAAACCCAGTTAAGGTTCATTCTTGGTTCTGATTATAGTAGATCCACATCTAAAGTGGAATTTATATCACAGGATGATCAGGATTCCCTTATTAGTGGAACTTCCTTGGCGTGGGTTTGGTCCATCCAGTCCTAGGTGACAATGGATTGGACTCAAGTCCCTTGGATTGTCTTTAGAGCTTTCGGCTGTGATTTTTGGGGTGTCTCGTGGAGTGTGGCAGGGTCTTCTAGGATGGTGGTTAATGGTGTTTTTTGGAATCTCGATTTCTTGTAACTTTTCAGATTTTTGTTGGGTTGGTTTTTGAAACTCAGATTATGAAGATTCAGCCAGACTCGACCTCAAGGAATAGGCCAGAGAGGAGGATTCAGAGTAGGTGGTTCACCTATGAAAGCTACATGGAATTGGATGTTTGAGAGGGTATGGCATCATCCATCAGGTCAAGTCTATGCTTTGACACAAGACACTTTCTTTTCGTATAGTCTTGAAATGGTAGAGTGCTTTATCATGTTTTAAGTGTAAGGGAGAGGCAGATCCAAGTTGTTAGTCTAGGTTTTATTTTCTTGATATTCATGTTGTTTAAGGTTTTTAGTTCATAAAGTCTATCTGGGTTCCCCCCCCCTTCTTCCCTTAAAAGGGGTTTTATCATATAATAAAAAACTCTAAGGCCTTTGAGCCATTGGATGGGGTGATATTCTCGGTAATGGAAATAAGGGAGATATTAATCGATGATCATTTTTAATCATAACATGATCATAAGGGTTTGAGAACATGATCTTAAAATTTTAAAAATCATTCCTTGAAATTCTTTGATCATAATCATAAGTTGAGGAATAAATATTTGTATTTCATAAGACATGAATCATAAATGAATTAGGGAACATGATCCATGACATCATAACATAATCATAATAACATGTCATAGGGATTGTTATATAAAGTGTGTCATAATCATAATCATAGAAATATTATGTTATGGATACCCACCAAGATATTCATTACACATTATTATTAGGCTAACCACTTGTGTACCTATTTTATGTTTAGGAGAACCTATCATGTTCCCTCTTTAGGGATTGAGATAACCGCATGTGTGACCTCTTTTGGGCTTAGGATAACCTCTAATATACCCTATTTTGGTCTTGGGATAAACTCTTGTGTTCCCTTTGATCTCATTAAACATTAATCTTTACCTAATAAATTGGAGGTCTATAACAGACCCACCCATAACATAATTATAATCTATTAATATGTATGATACAAGATCATGAAAAAATTTATCATTTCATCATAACTTGACATATGGAAAATAAAAAAATTCATAATGATTTCATCATCATAATAAATAACCATACATATAACGAATAAATATGGTAAAATTAGATCATATCCCTAGTAAAGAGTAAGAAACATCAAATGATATTGTTATAGATGAAAATACCTTTAAAATAACCCTAGATCATTTCTTGAGAAAAATTCTATTTTCATTTTGAAATAACTTATTTAAAATCTAAAATTTTCCAAAAAATATAGGGAAAAATTTTTCATTAAAAATAACTATGAAAATATTAAATGTAACATTCAAATAAAATAATATCTATAATTATGGGAAAATTAATTCTTTCAGTGTATGTTAAAAGAAGGATTCCATTCACACCCTTGATAAAAAGTACCTAATTTGGAAAAGAATAAAAAAAATTACTTTTAAACATTTTTATAAAATGTTATAAAGGGTAGAAAATTCATTAATAAACCATTGGATAATAATAATAGAATTATTCAAAACATTATAGATAAAATATGGACATCGAAGAAAAAATTTCCTGGACAAAGTGAAAAACTAGGTCAGTTTTTCTTAAATAAAATCTTATAGAATTTTGAGTGCTTAGGGAGAGAAAAATGAAAGTAAAAATTTTAATTTATATAAATAACAATATTAAAAAAATATGGTATTTATGAGTGATATATCATATAATTTCATCATCTTGAATTTAAGCATAAACAATACAAATAAAAAGTGAGATTTTAAAATAAAACCCATACTGATTTGGTAAATTTTGATTCATAATTACCATGAAAGGAATAACATAAAATGAAACATTAAATAAAATGAACATAAATATATTCATGATACAACATATAAAAATTCCAGTAGATATACCTCAAAAAAAATATAGGTGTTTAAGATAACATATATCACAAAGAAGACAATTTGATATGATAAACCCCTACCACTTTGGTAACTATTGAATAAAAACCCCTTAGATGAAATAATTTGAATTGTAACTTTAAATACCATCAATTAAGAAGGATCCACTATATAATATTTAAAAGTATCATTATATACACCTCAAAAACATAAATAGGTTCATAAAATCAAACATGTATCAATGAAGAAAAATTGAGATGAAGAACTATTACTTTATATAAAAATTGATTCATAAGTGCTCTAACCTCCATTATAATAAACTTAGATTTATTAAAATTATATAATAGAACCATATACATACTTTTAATATCATATATGGTCTACTCATAACATTTAAACACTAATTTATTGATAATTATTTATTAAAATCCCTATTTTTTGGAGTTATATGTTTCATTTTTCATATATATTTCAGTTAAATGGTATGGTACTTACACTTTGATCATGGTTCCATAATATCAAGAATCTTAATCATGTCATAAGTATTATATTTAATTATTATACACTCTTTTATAACCATTCATATAAAGCGGTGATGAAAAATGAATTACCTAACTTTGTGGAGATGATAGTCTGTATATATGCATGCGTGATTTTTCCACTTTTTAATGGATGGAACTAAAGGTAAATAATATTTCAAAATTTTATAATAATTATTATATAACAAATATCATATGTAATCATTAAATGTTTCCTTATTACCATTCATGGAGGTGGAACTGAAAAATGAATCACATCACTTCATAGAGGTGGTAGTCCACATGTATGCATAAGCAATGTTATAATTTTCCAATAAATGGGAAAATAATAATTTAGATAAGATATTATATTTAAAAAATAATAATTATGTTATAAATATCATATAAAATATCAAATCCATCATAATAACCAACCATGAGATATGGTGATGGAAAATGAATCATATCGTTGCGTGGACGTGGTAGTCCACACGTACACATGAGTGATACTTTTATTTCTCATTTGATAGAGAATATGTGGGCAATTGTTGTGAAATAATCATAATAACATATCATAATATTTATGATACTATATTAATCATGTTTTGATGGATATAGTATGAATAGATAATGTGGAATAAGAAATAAAATTGATAAATCTTGGTTGATATTTATACCATTTATTTGAGAGACCATGTTTCGATTACACATTAAGCCATGAAATATTGGTCTTAGGATAAGAATAAAAGATCTATGATAAAGGGGAGGAATCTAGTGGAGGGACACAAATTAAATTACTTAAAATATTTTAATAATATAAGGACACTTTCATGTGAAAGTGGTGAAAAATGTACAAGAATTAAAAGGTATGATAATATAAGGTTGAAATATCATAAAAAATAATAATTATACAAGTTTATGTGGAATCTCTACCCTTATCTCTTTGTTTAACCCCCCCCCCCCTAGTAAACTCGTTTTAACCTTAACCGTGGTAACATAATTTTAATATTTTTACTATTAATTATAACTAAAAATTAAGTTGATCCTACTAGATTATATTAATTATTATTATTAAAAATATTTAATCCATTTAAATAGATTCATTTTTTATAAGTGGTAGAATTTAATTTTAAATAAACAGACAAAACACAACAAAAAATCCATTTTTGAAAAGGGAATTTTTTTAGAATAAAACTAAATTTTGTTCCATTCCATGCCTTTTAAAACTCATAAAATGAATGTTAAAATATTTTATTGGATATATAATCTAGACATTTAATTAAAATAATTAATCAATAGAAATTAATTAAATTTATTAAGATAAAAACACATTTCATGCAAAAAAAGATTTTAGAAACATGTATTTTTAAACCCAAAAATGACATCATACAAAAATCAAGTATATTGTTGATTACAATGTAATAAATTATATTATTTATAATTAAATGATATTTATGTTATATTAATATCAAATTAAAATAATAATGTGACTTTTACGTGAAAGTAAATGATGGTTTTATAAATATCTGTATTTTTTCACTATTCACTGAAAAATAAATCTTCTGATAAAAAACATAAAAATTAACCCCAATAAAATATTGAAATGATTATTTAAAAAATTATATAAATTCCAAAAAAAAATATAAAAATGGCATACAGTAATTATAATGTCTACATAAAAAATGAAATAAAGCTCATTTTTTTAAAAAATTATATTTTTAAAGTATAAAATGACTTCACTAAAATTTGAGTGCATATTTATTTTACATTAACAACTATATTTAAATTATTTAAAACCTTTATAAAAAGTTTTTATAATATAGTTATTACTATTCATACCTTACAATTTGATGGCTTGGTTATAAAGGACTACTATATCATGGTTCATTCAAAATCAAGGTTGTGTGTAAATAAAGCTATCAAATACCTCAATTTCATTTCAAAGGAAATAAATATAAATTATTAGGGTATTACACTTGTGGTGGCCAATCTTAGATAACATGTTAGGTTAACCTGGGTTGGTTTGTTATAAAATGGTATCAAAGGAAGGTTTTTTTCAACGTAGTTTATAGATAGGAGCTAAGGCCATTTGAACTCAGGTGGTAAATACAAAAGGGTTCATAGCCAGTTCAATTCTATATATGACCTCAATTTACTATGGTTATTTAGGATTTTTCATCAATATTTTGATCTTTACTTTTATTTTATTTATATTTAACTTATAATGTTTTTCTTTTGGTTTTTTTATTCTTAAATCATTATTTTCTAGGGGCTTTAATTTAGATTTGTAAGGATCATGTTTTGATTATAAGATGTAATCATAAGATAATTGAGAGTTATATCTTGTGTTTAATAGATAATTCCTCCTATAATACTATCATTGAATTAGAGTAAAGGGCCATTAAGAAAAGTCTCATATGAAAAACTCTTCAGCTGATCCTACTTTAGTAAAAACGATAATATGGGTTATTCAATCCCTAAGTCAAGTGGGTGATGGAAACCAAGAATGGATGGAGGATCATGATTTAGAGTTTATAAAGTAACACCCACCAATATTTCTTGGTAACCAAGGATCCTAAGACCCTAAGGAATGGATTTTAAAAATTGAGAGGATTTTCCACTTTTTTAAGACTCTATAGGAATATAAAGTGGGATTTTATACTTACATGCTTAAAGTACATTGAAGGGAGTGGTGGAATTGCATCATGAAAGCTAAATTATATGAGAACCTCACTTATAGATCTTTCAAGAAGTCCTTAAATTGAAAATTATATCCTAAAATATTTCATGTTGAAAAGTCTCAAGAGTTTGTGACCGTTGGTCAAGGGGTTGATTCAGTGATGGAGTGTACTAATCATTTCATCGATTTGGTCTACATATCTCTAGAAATTTTTCTTATTAACAACCTCATGGATAGTTGGATTGATATGGTTTTAAATCTTGGGATTCGATTGATTCTTAGTCTCATGTTCTTGTATACCCTTTTTTTGGTAGTTGATAAAGTGGATATGGTTGAGGCAAACTTAGCTGAGAAGATAGGCCTTAGTGGAGTTTTAGTTGTGGTAGGTTTTATCCAAAGTGTATTTGTTTGTCTAGAAGAGAAATAATAATAGGGGTGTTCGATTTACATCATGATTATTTTTAGGGGATTCTTCATGTTAGCATGATTTATTTTTCTATTACCGTGGGACACCTATCTATACTAAGCCGGATTATATAGTATCACCTATTATTTTCCATCATTTTTTACAATTAGGTCATCTTAATAACTTTTTTCAAATATTTTACTGTGGTAGTAGAGTTAGATCCGCTATTACTAAAGGATATTAGGCTCGATCAGGTGTTGTGAAAGGTGGTGGATCTCATTCACATGATAAGGTGGATACGTAAGTGGTGAATAAATCTCAGTGAGGAGTTTAAGATATATGTATTTATAAAAAAAGTATTAACTAGATAAATTTGAATAAAGTATGGATAATGTGTGAGTTCTGGTGTTTATTCTGTCCTCTATAGTTGTGTCTTATTTTGACACTGGGTCATCTCATTATTTTATATCATCTAAGTTTATTGATGTGTTATCATTATGTTCAGATATTATTCCATTTATAAATGATATTTCCACTAATTTAGAAAGAAATAAAGAACCATGTTTTAAGTGTTTTGAGTGCCTGATCAAAATCATTGACCAGGAGGTCATGTAGGATTTCCTAGTTCTTAACCTTGATATTTCGATCTTATTTTTTGAATGAATTGAATGGTTAATTTTAAATCCCATATAAAATTTTATCCTCATTGGGTTTAGTTACTATCTTCTAATGGGGTGACTCACATCTTTCAGGGTGATTGGGATCTTAGATCTTGGAGAGAGGAACCTATTGTTCTCAAGGTTGGAAAGATCTCATTCTAATTGTTAGAGATGTTCCTAGAAATCGCAAACCATCTTTTAGGTGGTTTGCTTCTTGCCATTTTGGATAAGCACCCTGAGGTTTTTTGTTATTATTTCTTTTGGTTACCACTCCATAGGGAGGTAAAATTTTCTATTAACTTGATTCTGAGGATGAGACCCATATTCTTTCTATCTTATCATATGGCCCCCGTTGAGTTAAAAAAACTCAAATATCAGCTCAAGAATCATGTGGATAAATGATTTATTCATAAAAGGATATTTCTTTGGGTTTATATACTTATATTTTCAAATAAGGTAGATGGAATCCTATGGCTTTGTGTTTACTCCTAAAATCCTAAATAGATGACTATTAAGAACAAGTATACCTTTACTAGGATTGATAATTTGTTAGATCAACTCTGGGGAACTCAATGGTTTTTCAAGATTGATATGTATTAAGGATATCATCTACTCAATGTTTGAGAGGAGGATATTCCGATAACATATTTTTGGAGCTGGTATGGTCATTATAAGTATTTGGTTATTCTATTTTATCTTATTAACTCTCCTATGCTATGTATGGCATTGATGAATAGAATATTTCAACTATTTTTAGACTCTTTCATGGTTGTTTTTTTTATAATAATTTTTTGTTTTCAAAGTCATAGAAAGAACATATGTATCATCTATATATTGTTCTAGAAACTCTGAAATAACATAATCTATATGGGAATATTTTTAAATGTGAGTTTTGGATCCAGGAAGTGAATTTTCTTGGATATATTATATCTAAGAGTGAAATCTCAGTGAATCCTAAAAAGATCCAAGAAGAGATGAATTGGTAGAAACCAAAAAAAAATTGAGATTCATAGATTATTGGTCTTAGCTGGTTATTATAGATATTTTGATTAGGATTTCTCTAATATTTAATATCCTATGATAGAATTGACCATAAAGTATGTTATGTTTGAATGGAATGATAAGTATCAAAGATCCTTTGAGTAACTAAATTTTAGGTTCACTTTGGATCTGGTATTAATTCTTACAGAACTAGGTTTGTACTATGATGTTTTATCTGATCCCTTAAGTACAAGATTAGGATGCATTCTAATGTAGGGGAAGTAGTTGATGGCCTATGTCTCTCACCAATTTTTTCATCATGAGAAGAATTATCCTACCCATGGTCTTGAGTTGTCTATAGTGACTCTTGATATTAATACTTGGTTCCACTATCTCTTCAATGAGCGGTTTACAATGTATTAATATCATAATATCCTGAAGAATATTTTTTCAAGAGATACATAAACTTATGATATAAACATTAGATTCAGTATATTTATAATTTTGAATTTTTATATTTTTCATAAACCCAAGAAAGGGAATGTGGTCACTGAAACATTGAGAAAGAAGTTGTTGACCTGGAACATTAAGTAGCCAGTGGAGGAGTGGTCTTTAATGAGACATTTATTTGATATGTTCTTGGATGTGAAATAAACTGATGGGAAGGTCTTCTTAGGTTATGTGAAAATTGATTCTTCATTTGATGAACAGATTTAGTTTGGACAACCAATATATATTGATTTTCAATATTTTAGTAAATTCATTAATGGTGGAGAGATTTAGGGTGTATAATCTCAATATATCTATGGTGGTGTGTGTTTCCAAGGTAGAATGGTCATTCTAGTAGAACTGAGTCAATAATTGACAAATAGTGGACATCATTATAGTTGGTCTGTGAACCCATAGGTTTCCAAGATATGTTAAGATTTGATATTTTGTAATTGGTATTTTGGGATGAGTTAGTTGATTTTAGACTTCATTTCATAATTTCATACTTTCTATAAGATTAAGACAGATTATCGGAGAATTTCCAGTTTGTTTCACCCTTTACCTATTCTAGTGTGTAAATAGGATGAAATATCTATAGACATCATTGTCGGTTTACCATGAACTCCTATTGGGAAATATAGGATTTTGGTGATCATTGGTCGAATTATGAAATTGGGTCATTTCTTTCTTATTAAAGAGATGATGGAGGTGGAAGATCTTAGGATGTCTAATAGATCATGAATCCCCATAGAGTGAGTAACTTCTGTTGTTCTTTCTAATAGAGAGCTATGATTTACATCTTGGTTTTTGAAAGCTTTACAAGAGGATATGGGTACCCAATTGAATTTAAGAATGGTGTATCACCATCAGAAAATATGGGTAGACTAAGTTATCCATTAAAATTATTGAGGATATGATTCAAGGATTAATTCTTGATTTTTATTATTCATAGGAAAATAATTTTTCTTTTGTTAATTTTTCTATAACAATAGTTATAAATATTTTATTAAAATTTCATCATTCTAAGTGTTTTATATGAGCCATATATATCTCATTTTTTGGGAAGAGTTGGGAGAGAGGTACTTGGTTGGACCAATTCATGTCCAAGAAATGATAAAAAAAGGTGCAGTTGATCTCAAAGAGGTTAATGATAGCTCAGTGTCTCTAAAAATTCTATGAAGACCATTTTCATCACCTATTGGGGTTTTTTGTAGGTGATTGGGTTTTTCTTGTGGTTTCGCATTCTTTGGGAAATCATCATTTGGGAAGACTGGGTATGTTGGAACTGAGGTTTGTTATCCCTTTTGAGATCATTGAATAACTTGAAAAGTTTTTTTATTGGCTGAATTTTCTATATCGCTCGACATTGATTCATGAAATGTTTCATGGTTCCCAATTAAGTAGGTATCAACTAGACACTTACCATGTTATTAAATGGGAGAATATTGATCTTGATCCTGATAACTTAGTGGTTTATAAACTATTATATATTATGGATCATTGAAACAAGGTAATTCATGGTAAAATGATTTTGTTAGTCTGTGTATTGTGGCAATGTGAATGGGATATCCATGAGACATGGGAGTGGGAAGCATTGATGATGCAGTAGTGGACTTATCACTTTATGGACCAAAAATATTGATTTTTTTTACATAAATTGGCATGATGGGAATAATTTTGATGCCCTTCACGTTATGGCTATGTCATATTTTGGGTTTTATCTATCTCTTTTGAAGTTCTATAGGATTTTGGGAGTCAAGGGTTGAGAATTTAGAGATTTGGGAGAAATAAACCTTGTTCATGGACTACACAGGTTTAGTAGTAATCATTTGGTAGCTATCTGATATGAATTTGTTAAATCCAATAGAGTTTTTCATTGTTTAAGCATGGTTTATCTTACTGTGCAAGTCGTCAGGAAAACCATGTAGAAGAATGGGTTAGGATTCAAAATTAATTGCATGGCCTGTGCATGATATTCCTCATAGTGCATATTATATCAGGTAACCATTTAGTTCTATTTTAAATGGATATTATGAACCACATGGTTGGTGTATGTTTTGTCTAACCATTCATCCTAACCATGTGACCCATACGAGTTTATTAAAATTAGAAAATTACCAAGATACTCTTTTATTTTTAACTTATAATCACTTCATAATCTCTCATTAGCTGCACCAATCCCTTACTTAATGCTCTAGGAGGTTCTCTCTTAGTGTCTTGGTGATTCTCCATCGATTTGTGTGGATCTCTTTAAGTTATGTGAACATATCTTCTTGATTTATCCTCTTTTATCTAGATTTTCTCTCAATATCTCTTTCCCTTGTTTTGTTAGAACTGTAATGGGTTTTGATTGATAAATCTATATGGTTTTATGGGTAATTTTTTATGTTTACTATATATCTAGGATTTTTAGGGCCATATCTCTTCATTTACATCACCATTTTTGAAGGTGAATAGGTTTCCTTTTTTGGTGAGGTTGGTGTCTCTATACAATGGTTCTTTATTATCACATAACTTTTTGTTCTTATAATTTTCTTTCATTGTATTTATGAAAATATTTTATTTGAAATCTATGGGGTATATTTTTTGTAAATGAATCTTTGCTGGAATGGTAAATGGTTTTAAAGGGTTTTTTCTTTAAAAATTGTTTTATGCACTTCATGTGTTCGATGAAATTCCTCAAAGATGGTTTTGAATCTAAAATGGTTTTTCAAGAAAAGGAGTGGTAATGATTTTCTTGTATAAATTTTTTACCAAAATTATGACCATGGTTTAATTGAATTTATTAAGAAAATATAAAACATGAGAACCTTGGGTGCATTCACATTTCTAGTAGTAGAGGCATCACTAGAGATTATATATAGGTGCCCATTATGTTGTGGAAGCTAAAGGGTTTTCCTAATTTCAATAGACTATAGAAGGACTCAGTATTATTAGGGATCATGTTATATCATCTTAGTATTCCTTGAATTTCCTAGTTATGTATTTCCATAGGCTAGAGCCCATTTTTTCTTAGTTTCTTCATGATGTTAATGTTACATGCTTTAATTTCTCACATGTTAATCTTTTGTGATATGGATTATTTTTTACTATTAGCTTATATATTACTAATCGTGTTTATTTCACTACTAAAAAACTGGGTTTATCTAGTTCTAGGGTTTTAATATATCTTGCTAAAATCACTATTAAAACACCCTTTTTCAGTTCAAGAAAAATCATTGTTAAAAGGAGTAATTAATATATTTTTTAGTATTATTAAAGGGGGTCTTTAACAGCACTAAAACTTTTAAAGGGGACCCTTTATCAGTGCTTTTAAAAAACTAAAAAATCCCACCCCTATTAATTCTAGTAAAAAAGCACTGATAAAAATTTTCCCTTATCAATGCTTTTAAAAAACTATTGATAAATGGGGGGCCTTTATTAGTGCTTGTAAAAAAACACTAATAAAGGGAGGGGTTCATTTATTTTTTAGAAGTATTGAAAAAGACCCATATCAATGATTTATTAATAGAATTGATAAAGGGTATATTTCAAAAAAATCATTAAAAATAATATTTATATATATATATATATTGATATAAATATATCATATATTTTTTAAAAATATTTTAGATAAGGATAAATAGGCATTTACACATAATAAATAATATATTTAGTGAAAATGGATTATAAAATAATTAAAAAGATATTTTTAATTAATAATTTATGAATTATTATTGAGTTATAGTCATTTAATAAAAATTTCAATATAAAAAATTAAAAAAAATTAATAAAAAAATCTAAATTAAGTCGAAAACATAACATGAATTTCAAACATATATAAATTTTGATCCAGGTGTCCATTTGGGCTCTACCACATATAAAATCAAAGACTGCTATGAGATCAACATTGTGGTGACAGATGGGAACCCTCTGTCACATGTTTTTAGGGCAAAAAAAAATCCCAAAAGACCTCCAAAGCTAATTTTTTAGTCGGGGTACCCCAATTTTTTAACATTCGATGGCTTTTCAGCCTCATTTAAGGGGGTATTCTTTACTTTTTCAGTGGGGACTGAATTTATTATCAGGAATTACATTCATATTGATATTTTGGATTTGAACATTTATTATTTTCTACAAATTAATTTTATTTATAATCTAATATATAATAATATATACATATTTTTTATATATTCACACATAAAATTTTAATTTTATAAATAAATAATTAAAAATATTTACATATAAAATATATTTCTCAATATATAAATGTTATCTAAATAAGAAATAATATCCATATTATTTAAAATATTAATGTATGAATATTTATATACCTACAAAATTAATATATATATATATATATATCTGTGTGTAATGTTTATAAATATATATATATATATATATATTTGTGTGTGTATTGATAAACATAAATTTATTTATCTATATATTCTAATATATTATATAAATATTAATATATAATATATGTAAATAAATATAAACATGTATATTTATATTTATAGATGAACACACACACACATAAAGAGATATATATATATATATATATGATATATGTATGTTTGTATATATTTATAAACACACACACACAATCATATTTTATATATGTTTTCAAAATGTGTATATATATATAAACATATATATATATATATAAACATATATATATATATATAAACATATATATAAATATATGCATAAAAAATGTATTGAAGTATAAATATATATATATATATATCATAAAATGTAAAACAAAATAGTATAGGGGAGTGGAAAAGGCACTGGTGTATAAGTTGAAGGTCTCAGGTTTGAAACTCGCTAGAGGTAGGGGCGCATGCAGGATGGTGGGATTATCTAAAGCAATGATAAAGGGGGTAGTGTGGATAAGGGGGTTGGGGTGTGAGAAAAATTATACCCTTTATCAGTGGTACATTTATGGGCACATTTTTTAAAACTATTAAAGGTCCCGTTTAATAGTGCTAAAAAAGAACTGATAAAGCCCTTTTACTAGCATTGTTGAAGGCCCGATTTATAGTAATGTTTCCATACTATTATGGATTTGATTATGGAATTTTTTATGTAAAACCAAAGTATTTTCATGAGAAATATTTTCAAATGAAATTATTTATTATTTTTATTTGTTTTAAAGCTATAATGAATGGTTTCATAGTGATAGACATTGTATAGATTCCTAGTGGTATTTTATTGGGTGTTTTCCACACTCCCTACATATGTTATTGGGCATATGAAAAAATGGTTTTATATGATACAGTAAAATAGAAGGGTGTCATGTATCCTAATGAATTATCTCGGTTGGTGTCACTTCACGGTGGTTTGGGATGGTGGTGAAAGATGGTCACCTGAAGTCTTGGTCTTGTTTTCTTATCAGGATAAGCCTTTTTTGATTTGTTTTTTATATCTCATGGTTGTGCACTTCTTCTTCTGTGATATACTATGATTGTTTATTATTCTTTTTTATATATGATACATGTTTTTTGTGTTTTATGGTGAAATATTTCCCATGGTTTTTTATATTGATACAAAAGTGCTTGTCCCCATACCATAGAGATCGTGAATGCACTTCAGGCCTTATGGCAGGCCATCTTGGGTGATGTTTCTATTCAAATGGGGTTGGTTGATTAAAAAATAAGTTCCTTACTTATGAGTTTTTATACTTTGATACATATATAAATTTATTTAATAATTTATCTTAATATAAAATGATTTTGTATGATACTAATCAAGTGGAGCGATTTGATTAAGATAGGATGTGTCCACCAATATGTTGGGTTTTAACATCAGGACCATAATTGATTTTTGACTAATTTTATGGACATATTAAGATAATTACATGTGATTTAATTATATAAGATATAGTCATCTCAATAATATGTAAATAGATAAGGTATAAAATATTAACATTTTCCATGTCTCATGCTTAATATCAGTGTCAACAAAAAAGGAACTTTACTATTAGACCAAACCCCATTGTATTTTGGGTATCTATGACATGTTTCTAGATACATATCTTAGTTTATATTTATGAATTAAATTCATATTTATTACCAACTTTAAAAATATCCCTTAGGGTTGCACCTATGATAATGGTAGTTGGTATTATTAGATGAATCTGATTAGTTGATGTATAAAATATTTTGTGGTTATTATAAATATAAAGAGGATTTTTGTTTCATGCATTTTAAATATTTAATTAGATAGTTATTATTTCATTATAATATAAATAATTAGTTGTTTATATTATTAAAACATAAACATGAGGAAATGGAAAATCCCAAATGGGATTTGGTCTTAGACTTGAAGTAATGGGTTTTTATGACCCATTACATGTGTAAAATTCATAATCCTGCCTTGGGAGATCATTTAAGAACCTCATTTTCTGTATTTATACAATTTTAAGGCTCATTAATGCACCTTACAAGAAATTTTAGGAATTTATCCACTTTTGGATGTTATTTAGTGCTCTAAATGGCCATTAGAGGCTATTTATTGTATCTCCTTTAGTTTTATGTTAATTTAGCTTATATGGAGTCTATATAATGTACCTATACCTATAAATATCATATATTAGGGGTGTTATAATCCCTTCTATTGATATAAAGTAAATTTGGGGATTAGAGTCCTCTAATCTTCCTCTTCTAAGAGAGTTCTCTATTTTTTCTTGCTCGAGAGGTTATTTATAATCTTTCATAACCACTCTTATATCCTTTTAATTGGAGGAGTAACTATCATAAATTTTATAGGAAGATAATATCTCTAAGTCATTAGTGATTATCGTTATCAAAGGATACCAAAGGATACTTGAATTCATAAATTCAAGTTTGATCTAAATATTTCAAACCTTATTAAAATAAATTTTTATTTTATTATTTTTATTGATGTGTTTTTTATTTACTTTTATGATCTAAGTTAGGTTTTATTAATTCTTACATTATGTACCAAGTTTATATTACATCATTAAAACCCTTTATTGGTATTATATACACACTTGATAATTGAAAAATGCATAAATGAAATGTTAGTTTATTGCATCGTATGATATATTCACACAATGTAAAATTCATTTAAGACTCACATAAACTATTGATGAAATTTTTATTATATTATTAGTCCCATTAAGTTAAATTTTAGGTAGTGGGTTTCCACTCCATCCCTTAAAGAAATATTACATGCCCTGTTCTCTAATCCACTAGGCCCCTTATAAAAGTTGGATCTTACATCATATTGAAATCGATGTGGGGACATAAAATTAATCTATATAATGTGAATAAAGTCTTAATAACTGTATGATATACAAGGGAAAATAAACCAAGTAGTTATTATTCAAAATATTCATTATGTGTGTATATAAAACATATTATTGAATTAATCTGAATATAATCATAAAGGGTATGTATGTGATACATAAAATGTTAATGGTGAGTCAAAATATAAAATCCTTTATAAAATATTTATATGCCTTCCAATAAGAATGATATTCATAAATATATCTATTGATAAATTATATAGGTCTTTATTAGTAGAGAATTAATAATCTATTTTATGTTAAAAGAAAAGGGTAATAGTTATCTTTACTTGCATGTTGGGTGAAACTTGATTAATTAACTCAATTGGATTAGTTCCTAGAGTCTGGGTGTTTAGAATACTCTTGAGATGAATTGGGTAATATTTTTTTCACTCAAAAATCAAAGAGTTTTATTTTATACAATTAGAAAGAGTTGGTTCCAAAAATATAAAAGGATTAAGAGACTAAATTATCTTAGTTAATTCATATATAAACTTCGATCTTGGCCTATTAAATTTATAATAGTGAAGGTATTTATTTTACTATAAGTATATTTAATAAAAGAACATATTGAATAATAACATACATGATACTAATAATGACATATATTTTGTTGTATATATTCATGTAATTAAGCTATATGTTATAGAGATCATTTTTTATAACTTTAAATTATGGGTATTAAATGCTAGGTGCACATAACATGTTTTTGGTAATGTGAAACTTATAAAATATCCAATGAAATTAATTAAGGAATAATTATATCTATGAGTTGGGAATAGATAAGTAGTTCTTTCATTATTTAAGGAGTTAATATTTTCATATATTTTACTTTTGAAATTCATTATTTCTATCCCACTATTTTGATCAATTATTTTGTAAATGTATAATTTATTAGTTTTAGGAATAATTTCGAATTTAACTATTAAATAAAATATAACTTGATTTTGAATTCATTATTTCATTTTTTTTAATTTTAAGAATGAATCCTAAACTTAATTTTGGGTGTTTTTATTTTATCATATGATGATTATATATGATTTTAAAGTCTTAGATTAATTTCAATAAGATCAAGACACATTTAAAGAAGTATTGGAAGTACCATGCTAAGGTCAATAAAAATCACTAATGAAATTCTCCACATGTAAGAAAACTCATTTCTAGTGTAAGTAAATTTACTTACATATAGGTGAATTATGATCCTACCTTAAGAGAATTATTAATCTTATGTAATAGGATTTGAAGTGAGTTGTAATTTGGAAAGGGAATTTCTATGCCTGTAATATAATTTTGAAGGCATGTAAAAGAATTTAAAAAATTCAGAAGAAAATGGACAAGGTATTTCTCAGTCTATTGGATAATTTTTCCCACATAAGTAAATAATTTTATAGTACCTTGAATAAGTATATTTTCATTGAAAAAAATGGTCACGGAAGGATAAAATTGAGTTACACTATTTATGGAATGGTAACCTTCATATGAAAATGTACTGCAAGGGGGATTAATCTGTATTTAAATATAAATATTTAGGGTTCCACATTAACATTCATGCAACCACCCATAATTGGAAACCTAGATTTTTATTTTCATGATATTTTGATTAAGATCAAAATAAATAAATCTATGTATTTTATTGAATATATGTTCACATGGAGATATAAAGATAACAAAGCATAAGGTAATCTATGAGAGAAAAGTAAAGATAAATATTTCAAAGGGGTGGGTATCTCAAAGGTTTGATTGTGATGAAGAAAATGTATATTGGGGATCTACCTAATGAACATGAGGACATTTCACATTTGAGGATTAGCTGATGCTTATTATTGGAGTTCTATAACAACTATCTTTGTTTCTTCCTTTATTTATTTTTATATTTACTTTAGTTTTGTAATGAATTTCTCTTCCCATTCTTATATGTTATCCTTTAAATGGAGGGATAATCTTATGAGTGATTAGGGAAAGAAAGTAGATCCTTTTTTAATGCTTGAACCCTTATTTTATTGAATAAAACTCTTTCATATATTAAATGTTTTAGTTTCTAGTGTTTTCTCAATTATTTTAATAAAATTGTATTTTAGGTTTTGAAATTTTTTATTATTTACTATTCAGGTTGGAAGTATATCATCTCCCTCCACCTATATGTAGTTTTTCTTGAAGGAACGTGCTATGTTAGGAGGTGTGTATCTAGAAATTTATAGTATGTATGTGAAAGTAGTGAGTTACTTTTATGTTTCTCAAGAACATTGATACCTAATTGGGAATTTCCTTTGTATGTTATGAGTGATTTACTAAATCTTCACTCCCATAGGAAGGGGGAATAATAGAGTAGTAATACTATTACGTAATTTTATACAATAATATTCAACCAAGGGAGATTTAAAAATCAATTAATGGGTATTTCATTTACAAATTAATAATAAGAGAAGTAAAACTCATTTCAAAGACTATGATAGTATTAACAAAGTAAATATAACCTCAAAACCCATCAATTTCTTCATTATCTTATTTTTAATCCCCTTATTTAATTTTTTTACTTTTTTTCAAAAATCAAAAACCAAAAACACCAATTTTATCTAATTATAAGTTATGATATATTTTAATAAATCCTATCTAAGATTCAACCTTAGGTTACCACTAATACTACATTTAAGTGAGGATACATAATTTATTTTGTACCACCCCAAGACTGGTGTGTCAAAACATGGAACTATTTTCATGGTGGTAGTTCTAAAAATAATAAAAACATATAACCTTTAATTGTCATGACCCGATCTTCAACTAAAAAACTCTACAAATTTGGTTTAAAAATTAGAAAAATTTACTAAATAGACTTTGGAATTTAAATTCATAATCATAATTTGAGGATATTTCTCATGTGGACTCGAGTCAAACCTTAAGTGATCACTTTGAGCATGTCATCATGGCTCTCAATCTCAACAAAAACCTTCGAGACCTGTGTACACCTCAACTTTTTAATAAAAAAACTAAATTGTTATTCCAACACTATAAAATGATTTCAAATTAAAAATTGGTAAAATCAAATTACTACAAAAGTTCCATGTTCTTTCAGGTGAAGACCCTAAAAACATATCAAGGAGTTCTCACATGGCTTCTCCACACAAAAACCTCAAGTGACTAAGTAGTAAGTAAAGTAGAGGGAGTTTTCCTTTTCAATTTAAGGAGTTGAAAAAAGAATGGATTTATATCCAATAACCAAGAGAGATTCGTGTCTGGGATGACCTATATAGTTATTTTATTTAGATATTATTCCCTACCTCCAAGAGCACTGATATAAAGGAGTTTTATTCTATTATACAAGCTTCTAGAGAGTCTCTATGAGTACTGGGAGAGGTTTAACAAGTTATGATACAAATTACCACATAAATAAGTAAAGGAATACTACTTATTGGCCTTCTTTTAACAAGGACTTATTTAAAATGATATAAACTTATTGGATGCCTCATCCAAAGGATATCTCATACAAAATCACTACATGAAACCAAGGGACTTACGAAAAAGATACCCCAAAACTCCCAACAATTTGGAATAAGAGGTATAGGTTCCAGAGACATGCATGAGGTAAAAAATTTTGATTCATCCCCCTTACTTCAATTTATTTTAGAAGACCTAACTAGTTTTTTGAGAAATATATACTTAAAGTAAACAAGTGAATAATAATCATAAGCCATGTTTTTTCTATGATCTCCCCCCCCCCCCGTTATTTTACTGACCAATGTATTGGGAAACAAGGAATAGAGATTTTTGAAACATCCTTCTAGACATGATAGTTTCAGAAACCAAATTAAAGATGGAGAATCAACCCCCAAACCATGTATGGATTTAGAAATAAATAAGGGAAAACCAATCCACCCTATCAAATTTAGTACCCATAACATCCCCCATTCTCGCAGTAAAAGTAACCATACGAAAACCCATCACCCTTTCAATAATCATAAAAGCAGCCCAATAGCCAAAAACCTTATCCTTTATAATAAAATAGATCCATCCACTAGTACACCACCCACATTGCAACAATAAAAACACCCTATGAAATTAAGTTCAAAGGTTGACGATTCAAGTATGCAACATGATCTATTAAGAGATATCAAGAAAAAGGGATTGTATTGAAAAGTGAGCATTCATATGTGTGTGTTGTCATTGTGACATTAACTTCTTACTCTATAGGTGCCTTCGCATCCTATTAGACATTGATATTGGAATTTAGAAAATTCAACCCAATGCCACTGAGGTAGTGGCCTAAAGGTTTACACACTTGGTGTTTTTGGTTATCTCGGTTGAATTCTATTTTGAATTTAACGATTGGAATAAATTTTATTCTCAGTACTGAGAAATAATGTTTATTTAGGATTTATTGATCATAAATATTTAGTCATCATATTTATTTGAGTTAAATATTAAATAAATATTTATTCATAAGACCATGAATATGATATTTATTTATTTATTTAATGTATAATATGTATTTATTATTTGATGTTTAGTAAATTCCAAGGAAGGTGGATAGGTCAAGTTATTCACCTGGTAGTGAAAATGATATAATCATTAAATATCATTTAAATAAATAGAGTATTTGTTTTTTAATGAAATGATAGTTATTTTTGTAAGTCAATGCATTCCATTATATAATAATATTATTATAATTATTGGTAGGGGAATTTTTTATGTTTATTATTTAATTAATGGATTTTGTAAAACTATCAATTTTAAAACCTAGCTCTATATATACCCACTTATGTCATTTTAAAGAAGGTGAAATAATTTTTTTGTGAACAACAGATCCTATCCCTTGATACTTCTCTCAGTGAATAACATCTCTATGGTTACTCTCAAGACTAAAATTTTTTCTCTATATCCTTCCCCACTCTCAAGATCAATAAAATAGGAGTGGAAATCCTCAACCTAAATAATTATATTGTGATCAAATAAAAGTGGAACAGAATGATCGGTATATATATGGTATCTCCTACTATTATATAGGTGATACTCAAATATTTTAGAGCAAATTTAGATCCTTATTAGAGGGATTCTACTTTGTATACTCTTAGTATAAAAATGTTATAACTCAAATGAGGGTAGAACGATCAAAATATTCACCGAAGAAATAATCTCAAGATTGAGGTAATTATTTTTATTAAATTAATTAAAAATTTAGTATTAAAATATTTTATCTATATTTTTGGATTCCTTCCATATTTAATTTTTATATAAAAACATTGAAATCTTTTTAATCTCTTTAATTTGTAAAACAAATTTTTCATCACCCCTGCGGGATTAATTTCAAATTAATTTTTTTCAATTATGTGAATGTAATTTTTAAAACTAAATTCTATATTTGGAATAATAATAATTTATATTATTAAATAAGTTCAACTTAATTTTTTCCATAATTAATAGTAAAAACATTAAAAATTAATTACCACGTTTATTGTTAAAACTGGTTTACCAAGGATTAAACTAAAAAAATAAAGGGTAAAATGACCTAGAAACTTATCCAAACGCCATTTTCTGGATATATTTGGACTTTATTACCTATAGTATTCAATGATTTCTCATTTTTAATCCTTTTTCATGTGAAAAACGTGGGTACATATTTTTATTTTTAAAAATTATAAGTGTTCCACTCACCTGACTTATTAAAAGGCCATCCCCTATCCTCTCATATTCACACTTCCAAAACCATTTTATTCATCCAATACTAGAAAAAATATATTCCTTACATACCTTTAGAAATATTAGAGGCCCTGGTGAGATCATAAATCCATTCTTGGAAGGATTTAGGTTAATCCTAAATAAGTTTTCCAAATAAGAGGTATATTTTTTTAACTATGTGTTTTTGTTTTACTTATTCATAAAACTCCTTAAAACATTTTAAAAATATTATAAGATAATAACACCAATATATCATATATACTTATATGTTATTATTTTAATGTAATAACCTATATTCATCTCCAATTCCATCAAATGGGATATGAAATCATTATTCAGGTGTACGACAGACTACCGTCTCGTGAACCAATGTTATTTGTTTTCCATCACCACCTCTCATGACTAGATATAGTGATGGATTTAATATTTATGTATGATATTTATGATATTATTATACCTATTTAATTATAATACCACATATACCTTATTACCTCCTAATCCATTGGAAAATAATAATTTCACTCGTGTTTATGATACACTACCACCATGTAAACTGATGTGATATCTTTTCATTTATATTTTACTTGGATGATAATAAGGATATATTAAATGAATATATATGATATATGTGAAAAAATTATACTTAACTAATTATTATATCACATATAACTTCTTAATTATCAGTATGTGGGGGATACAATAATGTTGTTTGTGTGTACGACACACTACCGCCTCACGAAGCAATGTAATTCATTTTTCACTAACACTTTTCATGGAAGGTAATTAGGGTAAATTTAATAAATATATGTGATATATATGACATAAAAATTATTCTATAAATGTATTATTTTATTTAACTTTTTTTCATTTCATTCTTTTAGAAAACTCAAACAATGTTCATGTGTACGTACGGAATACCATCTTCATGAACTGTGTATTTCATTTTATATCTATAAATTTTATAGATTACTCTAAATACATATATACTGAATATATATGATATTTATATCAGTTTTAAAATTATCTATATTATTTAAAAATGATTAAATTAAGAGGATTGAAAAAAAATTGAATCATACACGAAAACAAAGTAGTTATTTCCTGAAATGTGATTTTAACAAGGAATTGTTAATAAACAGATAAAAAAGGTCATAATTAAGTCATATATGGAATGATATATATAATTACAGTTCTTTGATATATTTATAATAAACTTATATTTATTATATATGAATTTTTAATGTGTGTGAAAAAAGTTGAGACTTAAGGTAATGGATTTCTCTCTCACTTTTACTTTCTGTGAGACACATTCCATATTCACCACAGGCTTCTTTTATATGGTGTATATAATGAAAATGAATGAATTTTATGATTATTATTCTAGAAATTGTGGTCATTTACATATCAATTTTAGGATCTCTTATTCATGGGGTTTATTGTTCAAAATTTACCAAAGCAGTAATGGATTTTTGTCCCAATTTTTCTTCTTTGAGAAATATGTTGTGTTATGACCATATGTTATTTTTTGAGGTTTATATGCAGCCCCATTGACATGAAATATCATGAATTTATTTTTTATCATGATATTTTTAAGTTTTATTTAATTTTATTATTTCATGGGTCTTATGATTCAATGTTACCAAAATGGTAATGATCATATGATACAACATCGTTATTTACCAATATTATTAATGTTTGTGCTTCAGATGATGAAATATTATGAAATATCTCTCAATAAACTCATGAATTTTATTCTACTATATTAAGTTCTTAAGAATACATGTTTTCCATTCATTTGACTCTCTTTATGTACTCAAGATTCTAAAAGCATGTTTTTATGAAAAAATGATGTTATTTCTATCTTTAGTTGAAAATACTTTTCTTCCAAAATCATGTTTTCTAAAAATGTTATCAAATATGTTTTTTTATTCTTCAAATTATTTATTATATAAATTTTTACCCATTTTTAAATTTATACAAAATGTTTTTTAAGGAATCATCATCTTGTTTTCCAAACATTTCCTATTTGGATTTTACTGAAAATGTGAAAGGAATCTTTATTTTAATGTGTGAATCATGAATAGAATTTTTTTTATCATGACCAACTCATTTTTTTAACCTTACTTTATAAGTTTCAAAGTTTATTTTCAAATAAAATTATTTCTAAAAAAATAATAATTTTTTGTTTTAAAAAGTGATTTTCAAAGAAAGGTTATTTTCCTTAAGAAATGTTTTAAATGATTTTTTAAATATTCCTTTATAATTTTCCAAGTTTATTTTCAAATAAGAGAGTTTTATAAATGTTATATGTTTTAAAAATTATTTTTTTAGTGTAAATGATATATTCCTCAAGAAATTTTCCCTGTGATATTTTCAAAATCATTTTCCATTTAAGATTGCATCCTTTGATGTTACTTAAGATTTTTTTGGGATATAATCCAATGATACCATTTTTATTCATTCTCTGGATGTTTTATAGTTATTATGATAATATTTTTATGAAACTCGTTTATTTCCATGGTATATACTGTAATAAAATATTTATGTAACTATACCAATTTTAATGGATTATGATATAATGAATGTTCTATGATCTAGTGGCACACAGATTTATGGATTATGTGATATTAGGGAACTATATCTACCTCCAATTATTTGGTTAAAGATAGATAATTCATGAGTAAATATGATATTTATGAACCTAATTACATGTTCACAATGTTATGTGTGTACCTGATGACATATTCACAATGTTATACATGAACCTTATTACATGTTCTTAGTGTTACGCATAGACATGTATTTCATGTCCATAAGGTTATACAGGGACCTGGTTTCATGTCCATAAGTTTATATGAGGTACTGATTTCATGTCCTTAACTTAATCAATGAACCTATTTCTATATATACATGTTCAAAATGTTATAATCCTATGTGTATGCCACAAATCTATGTCTTATGCCAATTTTATGTTCTTGTAGCTTATGTTATTTGATTATATTATGATTCTTTTTTTATGAATTGTAAATATTTATTCCATATCAAAATATTTTGATATTTGATATCCATGGTATGGTTTTCATATGTTATTTTCAGGTTCTCATACCCTTATTCTCACTTTATGTATATTTATTTCCCATGTTTACCCTTATTGAGAATATAAACTCACCCTTTATTATGTTTCCTTTCCCAAGTTATAAAAAAAGGTTCTAAGTAGGGTATGTTTATGAATAGTCCAAAAGGGGAACATATATATGGGAGATGTTGAAGATATTTTACTAAATGATAATATTGTGTACCTAGTGTAACATCCTAGTTCCAGAAGCCACCTAGAGGCACCCTATACCCGGTTGGTCACATGGCCTCAAGTGAATTTCCCCTAACACCAGAGGTTTCCAACTAGTAGTGAGGGTCTTGGGTGTGATAGTGGGGAAACTATGCCCTCATTGGAAGAGTAACACAGAGAAAGAAAACAATATGAAATAGCGGAAGTAGTAATAATCCACACAGGAGTAAACAGCAGAAGACTGAAAGTAAGAAAAAACTGGAGCACATATATAAATGATGCATGATACAAATTTCTAGTAAATAATCCAAAAAATCACAATTCTGGAAAAAAAATAGTACTAAACCAAAGTAAAAAAGAAACAGATAACATCTCCTCAACATCGCAATCCTAAGCTTGGTCACATGTTCTCCAGCTCTACAGTAAGTCAGGTACCTGAAGTAGAAGGGTGCTTTCCCTTATCTATACCTGCAACAATATAATCTGTTTGGGCCTAAAAGCATGACCCAAATAGGTTGTGAGACTAAATCCCATTAGGAAACCACCCAAAGATATGTGCCTAATAGTCAGTGAATATATATGTTAGGTAATAAGAAAAGATGCAGTAAACAAGAGAGTACTCAGCAATAAACAGTTCCACATATCAAATAAGCAGTTAATCAAGCAGGTAACCCTCTGGGAACTACACACAGCCTATCCCTTCTATTTCAGTCATTAGAATATATAAATACTCTCTGAGGAGGCACTCACAGTGAATCCCCCTTGTAGTCAAAAGTGATTCAAGACTCTCTGAGGAAGCTCACATGGTCAATTCTCCTTATAGTCTAAGTAGTCAAGGACTCTCTAAGGAAGCTCACTTGATCAATTCCCCTTATATCCCCAAGTGGTCTTGGGCCCTCTGAGGAAACTCACTCGGTCAATTTCTCTTATAGCCCAAAGTGGTTCAAAGACTCTCTGAGGAAGCTCACTCGGTCAATTCCCCTTATAGTCTAATATGCTCAAGACTCTCTGAGTAAGCTCACTCGGTCAATTCCCCTTATAGTCTACTACACCAAGTTCTCAAGGCCTTGTGCAAGTCAACGAGCATAAAAATTCAATATGTCCCAAGTAAACCTCAATAACTACTTGGATAATTGGTCTACAACATATCAATCATGTCAGAAAACAGACACTCCACCCTACAACACTAGGCATGGGAAAATAGGCAAGGTGTCCAAAAATCTAAGCAGGGCCAAATGGTTGTAAACAGAACATGAAATGGAAACCACATCCAAAACATAGAAATCAACCCTATTAATATCCAAATAACCTCTAATCAAGCATAAAATCATGGAATAAAATTAATAGGGGTAAAACGGTAACACACAATACCCCGATTAAGAGTATATCCAAAAATTGGACAAATAACTCAAAGACTTTCAACAGAAAGGCACAAACCACCTATCTCAGTGTTAGGAGATCACTATACTCTAGTTTCGGCCCTTCGATCGACCTAAAATGCGTTATATATACAAAACTTATAAAATGTTTAACCCACGGTATCTCGCGATAGAGGAGAAATCAGAAGATGGTTCTCTAGGAGAAAAAGAGAACTCACTGATGTGATTCCAACGCAACCAACAATGTTTGATTCAGATAACGGATGCTCTCTCTGAGGTTCGTCGAAGATCTATGGTCATACGGTGCTCTCATTTGAACGAGACCTAGAAGGATAGCTTTCTAGCGATTAGACGCAACCCCGATGTGTTTAATGAAAAAAAATACACGGCGTCTACTTTTGAAGTACACATCATGTACTTAACTTTTCCGTACTCCGCTTTAAGCGGCCTCTAGGTCACCCCCACATGGCCATGTGCATGACCACTACACAGCCAGAACATGACTACCTGTGGTAACCGAGTACATGGCGTGTACTCATAAAGTACATGGCGTGTACTTTTAAAATTTACAGAAATTTCTCTTTTTCTGAAAAATGACCAGAAAAGGAAAACATACCTGAAAAGAAGATCCGAATTTTTACAAAATTTCCCCTTTAAAGAAATTCGTCCCCAAATTTCCCCAGCATGGTGTAGAAGAAGCAACCCTAAACAGCTTCGGCCACTATGCTCGTACATTAGCCTCTCTCTCCCAAGTCTCATCTTGTACTTGCCCGTGCTTCCATAGCACTCATACCAGAGGAACAGACCGGCCACAGAGAAACTTTTTATTGTGATCGACAATCCGGATAGGATACTCCTCAAAAGATGCATCCACTTCCAACTCAACCTCCTCAGGTTGAAAGATATGAGACGGGTCTGAAAAGTAACATCAGAGCTGAGAAACGTGAAAAACATCGTGCATAACTCAGTACCTATGAGGTAATTGCAACAGATAGGAAATCGGCCTAACTCTCTTCACAACCTCAAACGATCCGACATACCTCGGTGAAATATTACCCTGTCTCCTGATCCTTCTGTTCCCCAACCTCGGTGTGACATGTAGAAAAACCTAATCCCCAACCTCAAACTCTAGAGGTTGTCTCCGCTGATCAGCATAAGACTTCTGTCAGGATTTTGTTGTAGCCATCCTCTTCCGAAACAACTCTATCTGCTTTTTGGTCTCCTGAACAAGATGAGGTCCAAGCAAAGCTTTCTCTCCTGCCTCCAGCCAATATAAGGGTGATCGGCATGGACTACCACGAAAAGCCTCATATGGTGTCATCTGAATAGTTTCTTGAAAACTAATGTTGTAGGAAAACTCCACAAGATGTATGTGATTCTCCCAATAACCTCCAAAATCCAGAAATCATGCTCAGAGCATGTCCTCAATCACCTGAATTGTGCGCTCGGACTGGCCATCTGTCTATGGGTGATAAGTTGTACTCAAAAGTACGTGTGTACCCAACACCATCTGAAGCCCCTTCCAAGCCTGAAAAGTAAAATGGGCATCTCTGTCTGAGACAATGGAGTGTGGAACTCCATATAAGCGCACAATATCTCAGATGCACAATCACCCCATCTCATCAACATTGAAGTTCTCCTTGATCAATATGAATTGATCAACCTTTGTGAGTCTGTCAATGATAACCCAAACTACATCACTACCTCAAGGCAACTTCGGTAAACTTGTCACAAAATCCATCGCAACATCATTCCACATCCACTCGGGAATGGGTAACTGATGTAAAATCCCTTATGGTCGCTGATGCTCTGCCTTCACCTGCTGACAGGTGGAACACCTCATGATGAAAATAGAAACTTCTCTCTTCATACCTGGCCACCAATACTGATGGTGTAGATCACGATACATCTTGGTAAAACCAGGATGAACTGCCCAAAATGAGGAATGAAAGTCCCGCATCAGCCCCTTGCGTATGTCTGCTGGCACCCATATACGCCCCTAGAAATGCAAGATCTCATCCTTGCCTACTGTCCATCCAGGAATAGGGTTCTCTCCTCACATACTTTCCCATAGGACTAGGCCTTCTGAATCTGATAGCTTCCTTATTCACACTCGATCAATAAGAGTAGAGGTAACAGCCATAGAAGAAAGAAAAGTATGCCCCTATCTTTCATGCACCTAAAAATGCATCTCAGAGAACATATCCATAAGCTGTCACTCACTGCTGGCCTCCTAAACTGCATGTATCTGAGTCCTCCTACTTAGTGCATCAGCTACTACATTGCCTTTCCCTGGTGTATAGGCAAGATCGAAATCAAAGGACTCAAGATACTCAACCAACCTTCATTGTCTCAAATTCAGATCACGCTAAGTGAAGATGTACTTGAGACTCTTGTGGTCAGTTAAAACCACAAAATGATCTCCTAGAAGATAATTTTTCCAACATCATAAGTCATGAACAACTGCCACCAACTCGAGATCTTGTGTTGGGTAATTCCTCTCATGTGGCCTCAACTGTCGAGACCTGAAAGCAACGACTCCTTCTCCATACATAAGCACAGCTCCCAGTCCGATACCTGATGCATCACAATAAACAGTATAGCTCTTTCCATGATCTTGAAAGACTAGTATCGGGGCTAAATTCAACCTCCCTTTCAGCTCCTAAAAGGCTGACTCATAAGAATCTAACCAAAAGGACTTTACACCCTTCTTAGTCAGACATGTCAGTGATGCTGATAAGAGTGAAAAGTCTTTTATGAAACTTCTTTAGTATTCAACTAGCCCTATAAAACTCTGTACCTCAAAGAAGTTCTTCGGCTACTTCTAAGAACTACTACTCTTACTTTCTCTAGGTTGACTGATACTCTTTTCTCTGAGATAATATGACCCAATAAGTGAATCTGTTCCATCCAAAAGTGGCATTTTGAGAGCTTAGCATATAAATGATACTCTCTTAGTGTAATCAGAACGATCTCAAGATGGGTAGTATGGTTGTGTCGAGTGTGAGAATACACCAAGATATTGTCCAAAAAGACCACCATGAAGGAATCCAAGTATGTATGGAACACTCGGTTCATCAGTGCCATAAAAACTGCAGGCACATTCATGAGACCAAACGGCATAACCATATACTCATATAGATCATACATGCTCCATAAGGCTATGAGAGGTATATCAGATGATCTAACGTGCAACTGATGGTAACCGGATCTCAGTTCAATCTTCAAGAACACTCGAGCTCCTCAAAGCTGATCAAAGAGATCATAAATCCTAGGAAATTGATATTGGTTCTTGATCGTCAACTCGTTCAGCTTTCGATAATCCACACAAAGCATGAGGGTACCATCCACCTTCTTCACAAATAGGACAGGCGAACCCCAAGGAGAAGTATTGGGTCGGATGAAACCCTTTGCCTGCAACTCCTCCAATTACTTCTTGATCTTTTGTAACTCTGGTGTAGCCATCCTGTAAGGAGGAATGGACATAGGTTCCACTCCTAGAAAAATATCAATAGAAAATTCTAACTCATGCTCTAGAGGAAAACCTGAAAAGTCTTCTGGAATGAAATCTCTGAAACGATCCACCACTAGAGGAAAGTCTAACTATGAAGTCCCCTAGTCATGCAAATATAGACTGTAAATTTGGGTTGTAACTCCTCCCAACCCATGATTCTCTGGTCCCACTCTGCTCGCTTGGACATCCCATTCACCCTTATGAAGAAAGGATCCACCCTCTGGTGATATGAAAATCACCCTACGGTGATAACAGTCAACGAATGCCTGGAAGGGAACTATCCAGTCCATTACAAGAATGACATCATATCCTGTCATCTCTAGGGAATAAAAGTCCCATAAGAAGTGACACACACCTACCTCTAGAGGGAACTCCTTGCACTAACATACATTCGTTGTTCTAGTCCCCAACGGAGTGTCTAGCGTCAAGATGTCAGCAGAAGAAAAGATGAAAATCCCAAGGCTCTCTACAATATCAATAGATATAAAGCTATGGGAATCCCCTGCATTGAAAAGAGAAAAAGCTAAAACTGAGGCTACTAAGATCGTACCTCAAACTATAGAAGGTTCGGGATCCTGCTTATGTTGGGTCTGCTCCACTACAAAATTCTGGCCTATACCACGGCCCTGTGACCCTGCCTAACCACTCTGAGCTGATCCACCCTGATGTCGCTGAAAACCTGGAAACTCGCTACCACGACCACAGCATCCACCTTGGCATGAATGGCCAAAAGAACTCCAGTTCCCAGACTGGTGAGAAATTGGTGGTGTTTCTCCAGAATGAGGATTCATAGAAGAACCCCTGTCACCAGCTGCTGGTGAGAAGATCTGATAGAAGTGCTGAAGATGAACCATCTTTCCATAGGATCGGCACTCCACCAAGTCTCTCAGACAATGTGGCCTCATATACCCTCTCCTCCCACACTGGTAGCATACCACCAAGCTACCAGAAGATGCATCTCGCCTACTCTGATCTCCTCATACACTCTCCCTACGGTGCTTCCTGCTATCAGCTGGTGGAGCACTAACTCTGGATGCCAAACTTCCCTGGCTCATAGCTTCATAATCTCTCAGATTGTGCTTAGTGATTATCACCCGGTTGACTATAAAAGATATCAAAGTCAACCTAAAGATGTTCACCTGAGATAGGATGTCGTGCCTCAGACCATCCTCAAACTTCCATGAAAGCAGCAACTCATCACCTCCAAGAATAGGCATCAAACGTTGCATCTCTATGAAGCAAGAAGAATACTCCATAACAGAAAGAGTACCCTGCTCCAGATTCATGAACACTCGGGCTTGATCGGCCCTAAAGGTCTATGGATAGAAGTAATCATATAAGATGCACCGAAATTCATCCCAAACCATACTCTTCTAGCATCCCTCCTGTGAGATCATATCCCACCACCTCTTAGAGAAATATCAAAGCATGTAGGTAGTGAGATTCACCCTCCTCTCTGGAGGTATCTCTAGATGCTCAAAAATCATCAGTGTAGATTCTAGCCAAGACTCTGAATCCTGGGGTCCTCCATCCCTTGAGAAAGTGGGAGGATGCTACTGCTGAAAGACCTACATCAAATCATCCTTTGATGGGGTAGGAGGCAGTGCTTCCTGAAAGGTATGCATCATCCTCATAAAGCCTTCCATAAACTGTGCATCAGCACCTATTTCTATTATAATGGTTGGTGCCAAGATTGGCACAACAGGGAGATCTGCTGGAAGTCCCTGATCAGGCATATCTGGTGTCTGATCACCACCTGGAAATTGTCGTACAACTGGAGGATGTCTTAGTGGCATGACTATATAAGTTCAAGTGCACACCTTAAATCAAGATTATCAAGGACTAAAAACTAGAAGTGTAGGAATGGAATAGGATAAAGAAAGCATTAAAGTTTTACAAAACATGACTACAGGGTGTATACAATTCCTACACAGCATGTTCCCTTAATCCATTCACATGGGTTTGTACTTCTTCCAAAAATGGTCGTGTAAAACACAAATCACACAGTGTGTTGTCCTAACACATGTTATGTACTTGAGTCCTCTTTCCTTGCCCGAGTCCTACACGGTTAAGAAACATGGCTCTCCTAAGACAAGACTACACGGCGTGTTCAAAATAGACATGGTGCGTACTAGACAAGATTCACCTGGACCACGTTGTTAGTGACATGGCCTAACACATGGCTCACACTACATGGCGTGTTCCAGATGGACACAGTGTGTATGAGGAAGGATAGAACTGACCCATATTGTTCGTGACACAACTGGGTACTTGGGTTAGACTACACGGCATGTTCAAGGCCGACACAGCGTGTATAGCATAAGGTTTATCCATCAGTGTTGTTAGTCACACGAGAGGACACATGGTCAACACTACACGGCATGTACAACTGGTACACAGTGTGTTACTACAAGAAATTCCCTATCCCGTGTCTCTGCCAACATGGCCTATGACACAGTTAGAGACAACACGGTGTGTACATAAAGTACACAGTGTGTACGTAAGAAAAACAGTTTCTTCCCGAATAGAAGAACACATGGCATGTACTTAACATTACATGTCATGTATTCTGGGTTTTTCTGGATAGTAAGCCTCAAAAATGACTCTGGAACCTAGAAAAACACTAAAAAGAACATTGAAAGTTCCAAATTCCAATATGTGAGGGCCCATACTCTCTACAAATCAAAGTTTGGCATCTTATACATGTTATAACAAGGAAAACAAGGTAATGATCCACCAAATTCCAGTCCATGAGGGCCCATAACACCAAAATAACCAAATTTTTGTGTTTATTTAAACCAAACCTTACACAAACAATACCCTATCAGACAGCAGGTATTTTATAAAGGCATTTATCATAACAACATTCATATTCTATACAACATCTATCACAACAACATGCAATCGATAATTCATCCTAGATGGCATGGAAAAAATTCATGAAATGTGATTTCTAGAAACTGAAAATATGATGCATGAAATGGAATTCCCTCATCTCACCGGGTTGTCATAGAAATAGAACCTCAATAGAATCAACGGTAATAGCACAAAACATGTGAATCACCCAACCGTGAAATCAAATCAACTGTAAAATTGAAAAACCAGAAAAATTGCAATAAATGAGGTAGATTGACTTTTCCCTATACACAGGTTAGCTACTCCTAGGAATAGGTTATTACAAAGTACCTATTCTGTTATATACCTGACTATAGGATCCAAATAGTAAGTCAAGAAGAAAATAATTCCTATGAAACCACTTTGTAAAGTCCTGGTTCTGGAAGCCACCCAAAGTCACCCCGTACCTGGTTGGTCACATGGCCTCAAGAACATTTCCCCTAATGCCAGAGGCTACCGACTAGCAGCAAGGGCCTTAGGTGTGATAGTGTGGAAACTATTCCCTTATTGGCAGAGTAACAGAGCGGAAGAAAACAATATGCAATAGCAGAAGTAGTAATAATCCACACAAGAGTAAACAGTGGAATACTGAAAGTAAGAAACAACTAGAGCACATATATAAATGATGCATGATACATATGATTAGGAAAAAAGGAAAACAAAACACAATTCTAGAAAAAAAATAGTACTAACCCAAAGTAAAAAAAAAGAAAAAAATAACAGATCCTCAGCATCGTAAGCCTAATCTTGGTCTCATACTCTCCAGCTCCACAGCAATTCAAGTACCTGAAGTAGACGGGTTCTTGCCCTTATCTATACCTGCAACAATATAATCTGTGTGGGACCCAAAGAATGACCCAAACAGGGTGTGAGACTAAATCCTAGTAGGCAACCACCCAAAGATCTGTGCCTAACAGTCATTGAATATATATGGCAGGTAATAAGTAAAGATGTAGTAAACAAGAGAGTACTTAGTAATAAACAGTTCCACATATCAAATAATCATCTAAACAAGAATAGTAACCCTATGGGAAGTACACACAGCATATCCCCTCTGGTTCAGTCATTAGAATATATAAAGACTCTCTGATGTATCACTCATAGTCAATCCCCCTTATAGTCAAAAGTGATTCAAGACTCTCTGAGGAATCTCACACTGTCAATTCCTCTTATAATCTAAGTAGTCAAGGACTCTTTAAGGAATCACACTTGGTCAATTCCTCTTATAGCCCCAAGTGGTCTTGGTCCCCCTGAGGAATCTCACTCAATAAATTCCTCTTATAGCCTAAAGTGGTTCAAAGACTCTTTGAGGAAGCTCACTCAGTCAATTCCCCTTATAGTTTAAAGTGCTCAAGACTCTCTAAGGAAGCTCACTCGGTCAATTCCCCTTATAGTCTACTACACCAGGTTCTCACGGCCCTATGCAAGTCAATGAGCATAGCAATGAAATACTGCCAAATTAAACCTCAATAAATACTTGGATAATCGTTCTACAACATATCAAGCATGTCATAAAACAAACACTCCACCCTACAACACTGGGCATGGGAAAACAGGAAAGGTGGCCAAAAAGGATAAGTAGGACCAAATGGTCATAAATAGAATATGCAAGGGAAACCACATCCAAAACATAGAAATCAACCCTATTCATATCCAAATAACCTCTACTCAACCATACAAGTATGGAAGGAAATTAACAGGGGTAAAATAGTAATGCACAATATCCTGATTAAGGGTATTTTCCAAAATTGTACATATAACTCAAATACTTTCAACGGAAAGGAAAAAACCACCTACCTCGACGTTAGGAGATCTCTATACTCCAGTGTCAGCCCATGGATCGACCTAGAATGTGATAGATCTACAAAAACATCTAAACCTTTCAACCCACGATATCTCACGAGAGAGGAGAAATTAGAAGATGGTTCTCTAGGAGAAAAGATAACTCACCAATGTGATTCCAATGCAACTGACGGTGTTTGATTCAGAGGACGAACGCTCGCTTGGGGTTTCATCGAATATTTGCGGTTGTACAGTGATCTCGGTCAAATGAGACTTAGAAGGAGAGATTTCTGGCAATTAGACTCAACCTTGATGCATCTAATGAAAAAAAAATGAAAATACATGGCGTGTACTCTTAAAGTACACGGTGTGTACTTGCCTTTTCTGTACTCTTCTTTAAGCGACCTCCAGGTCACCCCCACATGGTCGTGTGCATGTCCGCTACACGGACAACGCACGTCTACCTGTGGTAACTGAGTACACGGCATGTACTCATAAAGTACATGCTGTGTACTTTGAAAATTTCCAAAATTTCCTCTTTTTCTCAAAAACGACCAGAAAATGAAAAGATACCTGAAAAGAAGATCCGGGTTTTTACACCTAGTATACAAAGGAACTAAAACATGATGATCCTTATAGGTGTGTTTATGTAATGTATTGAATATTAATATAAAAGATATAATGTCTATGAATGAGAAGTATGGGTCTCTAAAAATCAAGACATAGAAGATCCAGTTGGTTTGAGATATGATAAGGGTAGTGCAGGACTACCAGAATGCCTATGTTGGTCATGGGAAAAGTCCCTTGGATTTCAATGTTAGAGGCCATGTGTTATTGAGAGTCTTCCCTCGATGAGGGGAGTGGAGGTTTGGAATGGGTAGTAAGATTTCTCTCCAATATTTTGGGCCGATTGAGGTATTAGTGTAACGACCCAAAATTTTGAATAAATCTAGTTTCCGAATTTTGTGTGTTATTTTATTTTTTATACTCAACAAATTTTTTTCATTTGATAACATGAGTATAATTAAAATGAGACTATTGTGTTTTGACTTTTATATGACCATTGGTCAATATGACCGCTAGAAACTAAATGTTTCAATTATTGTCTCTAAATACAAGTAATCTTGGTTAATTAATATAGAAAGAAGATTTGATGGCCTCACCCAGTAGTCTTGGACCGATCGAAGCCCATATAATAGAACTTGGGAAGGAGGTAGCACCACTGGGCTTTTCTCCGGACCAAACCCAAGCCGAACTTCATCGTGTGAAGCTATAATGGAATCGCCTTCATGAGAAGTTCAAACTGATAGAAATTACTACTCATGCGATGTTGGCCGAGCCTCCCTCAGATTATCTCACCTTAGCACACCTTACACTTAGGTCCTATGCTGGTGTGATAAGGGGCTATGTAAGGACACTGTAACTGCCTTGTGTAATCCTTTGTTTTAAATAAAAATTGGGATTTCTTCTTATGATGAATTTTATGAATTTTCAAATGACCGGATAAATATAGTATGCATATTTTTGATGAATTTTAGAAAAGGGATATTTTAAAAATGTTTATGTAAACCTTAAATAATTAAAAATGTGTAATGATTTTCAAAAAATTGTCTTCTACAATTATGTTCAGTATGAAATTTAGAGTCTAATAAGATCAACTTGATTTTTTATGAATAGTAAATTATGAATAGTGATTTTATGCTTAGGATTAGTAATCTGGCCAAATGGATTAGTAATCTCACTTAAAGAAAGTATTAATATAATCTAGGCACCTTGATTAAGTAATGAGATTCAATAAAATGGTTAAATAACGGTTTCATAAATTATTATTCAAGTATTAGTTTTTTCGAGTGAATAGTTTTTTTAATTAAAAATTAAATTAAAAATATTTATAAAATTATTTTTATAAAATGGATTTCATTTTTGAACTCAGAGCATCGATATTATGTTAAGGTAATTTTTGGGGATTTTTCTGAAAAAAAATGATTTTGTGATGAATAGTGTATTTATTTAAAAATTAAATTAAAAATAATTAGAAATTTATTTTTATAAAATGTAGTTCATTTTTGAAATCAGAGCATCTATATTTGGTTAAGGTGAAATTTTGGGATTTTTCTGAGAAAGTTGAATTTTCGATGAATAGTGAAAATACAGTTTTTAAGTTACGAGTGTTTAATGACATCATTAAATGATGTATTAAGTATGTAATCAATATGTTCGACTTATGAATAGTAATATAAGGTATTAGGTGTCCCAAGTGTCCAATACCATGGTCAAATACCATGGGCAAGCCCATGGTTTTGGCAAAACCACCAATGAGGTGTCCCTTGGCCATTAATGTCTTGTCCCCTCACTTTCCCTATAAATACCAAGCCATCCTCTCATCCATTTGACTCCCAACTCTTCCCCAACAAATATATGGTCTCATTACCTCCCAAGTAGTCCTCCCAAGGTTCCCCCAAGCCCTCAAGGTCCCAACCTTTGAGTTTTAAGAGTTACGTTTTAAGGTAATGGGTCTGACCCCTCTCTTTCTTTTCAAGTGATCTCTTTTATGTAATTTCTTTTATGATCCATGTTCTTATTTTGGAGGATGTTCTTTTAAATTAATTATACTGTCCTTTTTATATTCATATGATGAGAGAACCCCTCTTACTCTCATCATTTCGTTTTATGAATGTTTAAGTGGCGTCGTTAGGCTGCCGAAATATTTGTAACGGATTCTTTCACCCTTCTCATTTTCAAGTTCTATTTTCTTGTCAAGTCTTTCAAGTTCTTTTTTATTATGTTGGGGTATGATCTCTATATCTATCATACTGAACTTTTATGTTCATATTATGATATATCCTATTTTATCTCATCAATTCATTTTTTGTTGAAGATTAAGTGACGCCGTTAGGCTGCCGAATTTTTAAGGGATTCTTTCACCCTTCTCATTTTTTCAAAGTTCTACTTTCATGTCAAGTCTTTCAAGTTTTTTTTATTATGTTGGGGTATGACCTCTATATATATCATACTGATCTTTTATTTTCATATGATTAGAGACCCTATTTTATCTCATCAATTCATTTTTGTTGAAGTTTGGGAAACGCCGTTAGGCTGCCGAATTTTTAAGGGATTCATTCACCTTTCTCATTTTTCAAAGATCTACTATCATGTCAAGTATTTCAAGTTCCTTTTTTATTATTTTGGGGAATGATCTCTATATCTATAATACTGGTCTTTTATGTTCATATGATGAGAGACCCTATTTTATCTCATCAATGAATTTTTGTTGAAGTTTAAGTGACGTCGTTAGGCTACCGAATTTTTAAGGGATTCTTTCACCTTTCTCATTTTTCAAAGTTCTACTTTCATGTCATGTCTATAAATTTCATTTTTATTATGTTGGGGTATGATGTATATATCTATCATACTGAACTTTTATGTTCATATGATGAGATACCCTATTTTATCTCATCAATTCATTTTTGTTGAAGTTTAAGTGACGACGTTAGGCTGCCGAATTTTTAAGGGATTCTTTCACCTTTCTCATTTTTCAAAGTTCTACTTTCATGTCAAGTATTTGAAGTTCCTTTTTATTATTTTGGGGTGTTATATCTATATCTATAATACTGGACTTTTATGTTAATATTATTAGAGACCCTATTTGATCTCGTTAATTCATTTTTGTTGAAGTTTAAGTGACGCTGTTAGGCTGCCGAATTTTCATAAGAGAAATCTTATTTTTGTCTTCCTTTCATGTTCTTCATTTCATATGGTATATCTTTAAATTTCATTACCATGTTCTAAAATCCTTTGTATTCTATCCCCCTACTGTTGTATGGATAATTTATGAATTTTTGACCCATGTCCTCTCTCTTTTCAATGTTTTCTAAAACCCAGAAACATAGTCATTATGCTGTAGAATTTCCGTCTCAAAATGTCTCTCTTTTTCTAAAGTTATTTTATTTTATTAAGTGAATACTCAAAGATCTCTATTATATAAGGTTATTCACATATATACTAAGTTGTTCTATTATAATTTTTGGGATTTACATACATGAGACCCGCTTTCCCTTTCCGTGGGTTTAAAGTGACATAAAGATCATGTCTTTAAAGTAGTTTTAAAACGTTGTGATTATGAAATGAAACCCATTTCTTTTATAATATATGGGTTGTTTATGAAATTATTGATGATGATATATGTGGCTCACATGATAATAAAGAAATTTCAAGGGTGTTCCCTGATAGCTCTCCAATGCATTTGGTAAAGACTTAATATCTAGAGATGACCTTTTAGACTGATACCTTGGTGAATAACCTTGGTAATTTTTAATGACACCTTGGGGATGGACCTTGGTGAAACGGAATGATTGTCAATATTAAATGTTATAGACACATATTCAAGTTATTAAAAATGTTATTTTTATTATGATATGCCTCATTATTTATTTCTCATGCCTTAAAGTTCTTTTTCATGACATTGTTGATGTATCCCAAGTTCACATGTTAAATGTTTCCCCTTGTTTCCCTTACTGAGCCTTCTTCTCACCCTTTCTTTTGATGTATGTCCCCAGGTTATGAGATGCAGTAATGAACCTAGGATGAACATGAAGAAAATCCTTTAAAGTTTTTAAGAAGAATGTTATATGTTTTCATGTTTTATGTTCCTGGTTTCCAAGACACTAAACCTTAAAGATCCTCAGTTTTGTAACATGTAATGAATGTTTATGTGATAAAAAGGTGTGATGCTATAGTTGGTATCAAAGGATGGTTTAGTTATTTGTGGAAATTAAGATATGAAAATTCTAGGAAGAACCCTATAGAAAATTTTAAATATATGAAATCTTCCTGGTATTTTGGTGAGTATTGAGTAAGGGGTTGCCAAGCAAATGCATCCTTGTCTGGATACGAGCAGGTAGAGGTGGCTCTAGCACAGATGTACATAGGGGTAAAACCCAAAAACACCACTTTGAGCTAGAATCGAACAGGAACTGGTACACAACAATGGGCCTTGCTGCACTCTTGGTTACGACACTCCCAGGGGATATGCTTTGGTAAATTCATAATCTTAGTATGAACCATTATTAAAGGAACAAATATAAAATAAAATAAAGATTCACATAAGAATATATGATCATGAATAACCTAGTTTTAAACCTAGGGTATCACAAGTTAGGGTATACTTTTCTTCTACAAGTTATCCTTATATAATTTAAGTTCCTTTTCATGATTATTGGCTAAGTATTTAAGCCCCTCATTATACTTTATCTTCTTAGTTAATGGTGGGAAATGGAAGAACATGTCCCAACAACCAATGTGATAGGAAATGCGATGATTGCTGTATTAATATGTCAGAGATGATTAGGGGATTAAAAGATGAATATTATTGTGGAAGACGTTCACTATTTTGGGGACCCTATATGATCGAGGTAAATAGATTACTACGGTATTTTCATTGAGGAGTAAGGTTGACTTATATTTTGAAGAATCGATGAATTTAAGGTGGACTTATAGTAATTTAGGTTACTTATGGAAATGATTAACCTATTTTGGGTAAAATATGTTTAGGTTATCTACTTTTTTTATAAGATTTTAGGAGTGGTTGATGTTATTTGGAGATGAACAATGAAGTTTATTTTGGAAGACTATGTTATCAAACCCTTCTTGTATTTGGGTTTCAATCTTAGTTTGGTTTATTTTGAGGAATTTTAAGGACCGTTAGTTATAGAATGGTCTATGAAGAACTTTGGGTAGTACCATGGAACTTTGAAAATTAAAATTAGTTTCCATTCCTATGGGATTCTTTCTTTTTGAAGAGTTGTTTTACCTTAACCTCTCTATTTTTGGGATAATGTTTAAAGATAGAAGAAATAGATAGTTAATCTTTTGTGGATTATGTGATTCTCTAGAAGATGATTCTTGTGCTTTTGATGAGACCAAATGTTTTTGAATTCTCATCGTTTGGAGAAAAGATTAGTTTTGGTAGAGACTTATTAAAGGATGAAACTCTACTTGAAGGTAGGTATATTTCCTTATGTTTTTGTTCTAGGTAGTAAATGAATTCCTTAAAATTATGAAAAGGAATGTAAAACAAAAATGTTGTTGGTTTACGTTTCCTACTAATTAATCAAAGACCGTTTACACACATCATAAGTTAGGGATTTTCTCAGGGTTAACTTTCTCCTAATCATGTTTTCTATCACTCTCCCTCAGAACTTGACCCTTTGTTTTCTCCTCCATGTCCATGTTTTCCTACATGGAATCCTAGTGTGGGTTAACTCGGGTGACCTTTGTACTTCTCTTTCTTTCTTTTAAAGTAATAGTTTTACTGACTCCTTTTCCGATGTGGGACTTTCAATGAAATTTCAAAACCCATTTTAAAAATTGCGAGGATGCAATTTCTTAAGGGGGGAAGATTGTAACGACCCGAAATTTTGAATAAATCTAGTTTCTTAATTTTGTGTGTTATTTTATTTTTTATACTCAACAAAATTGTTTCATTTGATAACATGAGTACAATTAAAATGAGACCATTGGGTTTTGACTATTATATTACCATTGGTCAATCTGACCGCTGGAAACTAAACGTTTCGATTATTGTCTCTAAATACAAGTAATCTTGGTTAATTAATATAGAAAGAAGATTCGATGGCCTCACCCAGTAGTCTTGGACCGATCGAAGCCCATCTAACAGAACTTGGGAAGGAAGTAGCACCACTGGTCTTTTCTCTGGACCAAACCCAAGCCGAAATTAATCGTGTAAAGCTAGAATGGAATCGCCTTCGTGAGAAGTTCAAACTGATATAAATTACCACTCGTGTGATGTTGGTCGAGCCTCCCTCAGATTCTCTCACCTTAGCACACCTTACACTTAGGTCCTATTCTAGTGTGATAAGGGGCTATGTAAGGACACCGTAACTACCTTGTGTAATCCTTTGTTTTAAATAAAAATTGGGATTTCTTCTTATGAAGAAGTTTATGAATTTTCAAATGACCGGATAAATATAGTATGCATATTTTTTATGAATTTTAGAAAAATGATATTTTAAAAATGTTTATGTCAACCTTAAATAATTAAAAATGTGTAATGATTTTCAAAAAATGGTCTTCTACAATTATGTTCAGTACAAAATTTAGAGTCTAATAAGATCAACTTTATTTTTGATGAATAGTAAATTATGAATAGTGATTTTATGCTTAGGATTAGTAATGTGACCAAATGGATTAGTAATCTCACTTAAAGAAAGTATTAATATAATCTAGGCACCTTGATTATGTAATGAGATTCAATAAATTGGTTAAATAATAGTTTCATAAATTATTAGTCAAGTATTAGTTTTTTCGAGTGAATAGTGTTTTTTAATTAAAAATTAAATTAAAATTATTTATAAAATTATTTTTATAAAATAGATTTCATTTTTGAACTCAGAGCATCGATATTATGTTAAGGTAATTTTTGGGGATTTTTCTGAAAAAAAATGAATTTTCGAAGAATAGTGTATTTATTTAAAAATTAAATTAAAAATATTTGGAAAATTATTTTTATAAAATGCAGTACATTTTTCAAATCAGAGCATCTATATTTGGTTACGGTGAAATTTTGGGATTTTTCTGAGAAAGTTGAATTTTCGATGAATAGTGAAAATACAGTTTTTAAGTTACGGGTGTTTAATGACATCATTAAATGATGTATTAAGTATATAATCAATATGGTCGACTTATTAATAGTAATATAAGGTATTAGGTGTCCCAAGTGGCCAATACCATGGGCAAATAACATGGGAAAGCCCATGGTTTTTCCAAAACCACCAATGAGGTGTCCCTTGGCCATTAATGCCTTGTCCCCTCGCATTCCCTATAAATACCAAGCCATCCCCTCATCCATTCGACTCCCAACTCTCCCCCAACGAAACTCTGGTATCATTACCTCCCAAGGAGTCCTCCCAAGATGCCCCCAATCCCTCAAGGTTCCAACCTTTGAGTTTTAAGAGTTACGTTTTAAGGTAAGGGATCCGACCCCTCTCTTTCTTTTCAAGTGATCTCTTTTATGTCATTTCTTTTATGCTCCATGTTCTTATTTTGGAGGATGTTCTTTTATATCCATTATACTGTCATTTTTATGTTCATATGATTAGATACCACCTATTACTCTCATCATTTCGTTTTATGAATGTTTAAGTGGCGTCGTTAGGCTGCCGAAATTTTTGTAATAGATTCTTTCACCCTTCTCATTTTCAAGTTCTATTTTCTTGTCAAGTATTTCAAGTTCCTTTTTATTATGTTGGGGTATGATCTCTATATCTATCATACTTAAATTTTTTGTTCATATGATTAGAGACCCTATTTTATCTCGTCAATTTATTTTTTGTTGAAGTTTAAGTGACGTCGTTAGGCTGCCGAATTTTTAAGGGATTCTTTCACCCTTCTCACTTTTTCAAAGTTCTACTTTCATGTCAAGTCTTTCAAGTTCCTTTTTATTATTTTGGGGTATTAAATCTATATATATCATACTAATATTTTATGTTCATTTTATTAGAGACCCTATTTGATCTCATCAATTCATTTTAGTTGAAGTTTGGGTGACGCCGTTAGGCTGCTGAATTTTTAAGGGATTCGTTCACCTTTCTCATTTTTCAAAGATCTACTTTCATGTCAAGTATTTCAAGTTCTTTTTTTAATATGTTGGGGTATGATCTATATATTTATAATACTTATCTTTTATGTTCATATTATGAGATACCCAATTTGATCTTGTCAATTCATTTTTGTTGAAGTTTAAGTGATGCCGTTAGGCTGCCGAATTTTTAAGGGATTCTTTCACCTTTCTCATTTTTTAAAGTTCTACTTTCATGTCAAGTATTTAATGTTTATTTTTATTATGTTGTGGTATGATCTCTATATCTAAAATACTGAAATTTTTTGTTCATATGATGAGATACCCTATTTTATCTCATCAATTCATTTTTGTTTAAGTTTAAGTGACGCCGTTAGGCTGCTGAATTTTTAAGGGATTCTTTCACCTTTCTCATTTTTCAAAGTTCTACTTTCATGTCAAGTCTTTAAAGTTACTTTTTATTATGTTGGGGTATGATCTTTATATCTATCATACTGAACTTTTATTTTCATATGATGAGAGACCCTATTTGATCTCGTCAATTCATTTTTGTTGAAGTTTAAGTGACGTTGTTAGGCTGCCGAATTTTCATAAGAGAAATCTTATTTTTGTCTTCCTTTCGTGTTCTTCATTTCATATGGTATATCTTTCAAATTTTATTACCATGTTCTAAAATCCTTTAGATTCTATCCCCCTACTGTTTTATGGATCATTTATGAATGTTTGACCCATGTCCCCTCTCTTTTCAATGTTTTCTAAAACCCCGAAACATAGTCGTTATGCTGCACAATTTCCATCTCAAAATGTCTCTCTCTTTTTCTAAAGTTCTTTTATTTTATTAAGTGAATACTAAAATATCTATATTCTATAGGGGTATTCACATATATACCAAGTTTTTCTATTTTAAATTCTGTTATTTACATACATGAGACCCGCTTTCCCTTTCCGTGGGTTTAAGTGACATAATGATCATGTCTTTAAAGCAGTTTTAAAACATTATGATTATGAAATGAAACCCATTTATTTTATGCTATATGGGTTGTTTATGAAATTATTGATGATGATATATGTGGATCACATGATAATAAAGACATTTCAAGGGTGTGCCCTGATAGAGATCCAATGCATTGGGTAAAGACTTAATCTCTAGAGATGACCTTTTAGACTGATACCTTGGTGAATAACCTTGGTAATTTTTAATGACGCCTTGGGGATGGACCTTGGTGAAATGGAATGATTTTCAATATTAAATGTTGTAGCCACATCTTCAAGTTATGAAAAATGTTGTTTTTATTATGATATGCCTCACGATATCTTTCTCATGCCTTAAAGTTCTTTTTCATGACATTGTTGATGTATCCCATGTTCACATGTTAAATGTTTCCCCTTATTTCCCTTACTGGGCCTTCTGCTCACCCTTTCTTTTGATGTATGTCCCCAGGTTATGAGATGCAGTAATGAACCTAGGATGAACATGAGGATAAGCCTTTCAAGTGTTTAAGAAGAATGTTTTATGTTTTCATGTTTTATGTTTCTAGTTTCCAAGACACTAAACCTTAAAGATCCTCAGTTTTGTAAAATGTAATGAAAGTTTATGTGATAAAAAGGCAGGATGCTATAATTAGGGTGAGTTGGTGAGGTGGAATATCAGTTGGAAGTGTCTATTTGGTTTGTATAGGATATGTGATGTCTTCCATGTGTCCAAGATTCCTTGGAATCTTCTTGATGACTCTCATTGTCACGACATGACCCAATCTGAAGCTCGATCTTCAACTACCCCAAGCCCACCTCCATAGGCCAAGGGGTGGAGACTAGTGCTGAAGGCATAACTAACTCGAGGAGGCATCTCCCTAAGTACCTGTATATACACAAACAACCATCTTTATGCAGAAGTGACGAAGGAAATAATAAAATATGCAACTTCACTATAAAGTAAACCAAAAATTTATGAACCTCTAGACAGTACAAAGGTACGGTAATGTAAACTAAAAATTAAAGGGAAAAATGAACTCCCAATCAAAAGTGTATCCCAACCTGAAAAAACTAGAAAATTAAACATCTAAGAGAGAACATCTCTTGAATCCCAAGCTATGAACAATGCACACAGTCTAAGCACCCAGTATCCCTAAGCTTCTCTAAAGTCACGGTCGATCTATCCATCATCTGTATATGAAATGACACATGAAAAAAATCTAAGATAGGGTGAATATAAAAAGACCTTTTAGGACACTCTAAAAGCTGAAGGGGGAGAAGTAATAGATACAATATAAGAGGAAGACAATGTATATCACGACCCATCCCCCAGGTCCCATTCCGTGACTACCCCAAGCCCTCCTTCCATAGGCTAGGGGTTGGATACTAGAACCAAAGGCATATTCCCTAAAACTGGGAAGGCATTACCTTTATAACCTGTAACACACACAACCAAGAACATAGCAAGATACAAACTCAAGTAAACTGAATAGCAAACAGAGTGAGTACAGTAAGTAAAAGGGTCCAGAATACAAGCCCAACTGGAAAGTACAAAGAAAACTGGAATGTGAAAGACGGATAATAGGTGAAAAGTAGCTCCTGGATCATCCACCATGAATCCTACCTAAAGGGTAGTTACATCTCACGAATGGTCGTCTCTTCGGTTCGCCTCGTCTAACATCCACCTCTGAGCTACCTCCAGTCCTGGTACTCTCGTCCTCAGTCAGCATTGTTTGTCGTCTGCACCAAACACAACAGGGTGTGGACATAGCCCATGCAAAGGTGAGTATAATGATACTTAGTAGGAACCCCGAGACCCCCAAGGCCTCACAAAATCCAAAAAGGATAAACCAAAAAGCGTGAAGTCAACTGTCAACCCTACTTAGGCATATGCTCATACATATACCTAAGTTATCAAGTATACCCATCTCAATCATTAGGAAACATAGGGTCCAACCCAAAATCCCAAAGCTTAATCATTCCACATATGAAGGAATTCCATGAAGGTAAGTACCACACAGTTATAGACTCTGCTCACACCAGGTATAACTTAGGTACTATAGTAGAGATGATTAAATGTAACTACTGAATCGTCTTACTCTGTTAAGAGGCAGACCCACACAGGATCGCTCGGTGCTGACCCACACAGGATCGCTTAGTGCTGACCCACACAAGATCTCTAGGTGCGGACCCACAAAGGATTGCTAGGTGCTGACCCACATAGGATCGCAAGGTGTTAACCCACACAAGATCACTCGGTGCTGACCCACACCGGATCGCTCTTCATTCTTCACATCATAGCCAGCTACTGGGTTCTCGCGCTAAGCTTGCTCATCTCTAGGAGGGTCCACTCTTCAAACCACTGGTTGATACTCCAACTACCATGAATTCCCATGAATAAGTATCCCAAATGACTAACACGTCATAGGGGTCTCAATGCAACAGACGACACGTCAATCGGATGCTCAGTCTGTGAGTTATTAGCCTTTTAATCCCGAGGGCCTGGTTGGATTCATGATCGATCCAACCCGACCGTATCCCAAATTTATCCAAATATCTATTGAAGTATACTCAAAGGTACTATCTATCTCTAAGGTTTCCAATGCCGCTAACATTTTATCAAACGTACATCTAGTGCCAAAGTTACGGTCAAATGAGCATAAATGGGTCGTAGTGGGTCAGGGTTCAGTCTGATCCGGTCGGACCGACCCGGCCCAACCCACTGGGTCTAGCCTCGCCCGAGTTGTGGCCCGGTTTACTGGGCGGTCTGGCCTGCTTGGTGTGGCTTGGCCCATGCTGGGCAGGCTGGCCTGGCGGCGCAGAGGCCGTGAGAGCTGTGAGGGCGGCGAAGCCGCGGGGCGGTGCGGCGGGGATGTGGATGGCGCGACGAGGCTATGGGCAGTGGAGCCACGGGGTAGTGAGGGGTGCCACAGGTGGTGAGACCGTAGGCGGTGAGGCCGTGGGGCAGCGAGGCCATGGGTTGGCGTGGGGTTTCGCGGGTGGGGAAGCGCCGCAGGGCACACGGGGTGGCGCAGGCGGTGGAGCGTCGTGGGGAGGCGCAGGGTGCCGCAGGCGACGAGGTCGTGGGGTGGTGCGGCGAGTCGTGGGGTGGCGTGGGGTGTCACGGGTGGCGAGGCTGCGGGGCGGCACAGGGTGCCGCAGGGTGGTGCAGGGCACCGCGGGGGGTGGAGTGTCGCAGGGTCGCATGGGGTGTTGCGGGCGGCTGAGCACTATGGGGCGCACAGGGTGCCCCGGGCGACGGAGCAATGTCGGGTGCGCGGGGTGTCGCGGGTGGCAGAGCGTCGTGGGGTGCGCGGGGAGCCGTGGGTGGTGGAGCACCGCGGGGCGCGCGGGGTGCCGCAGGGTGGTGGAGGCTAAGGGTGGCGGAGGTCGCGGGCGGCACCGTGCCTTCGTCGATGACCGGATTGACCGACCTCCCTTCTTTTTTCTCCTTCTTCATGGTTCTTGAGTTCCTCTGGTGCCAACTGCCGGCACCTGTCGTCGTCACCATCGCGAAGAATGCACAAAAGAAGAATGGGGGAGGGTTTGGTCCATGTTTGTTTGGCCCGCACCCTCCACGTTAGAGCAGTAGCAATTGGTTCACAAATTTGAATCAAGAATGTAAAGGGGAGAGTTAGCATAATTAAGTGGGTGAGCTCAAGAGGTTCGTCCCCATTAAGAGGGAGTTCAAAGGGGTTCAATGGGTTTTAAGTCTTGGGTGGTCCCCTCCACCATAACCCACATAGGAGGTTAGACTCGGGTGGTCCCCACCACCATATCCTATGTTGAGAGGTTTTAGTACATGTGGTACCCACCATTAAAACATCCACATGGAAGGTTTCAATAAAAGAAAACAAAAATGTTACACATTTTTATTTTATTTTATTCTTTCATGAAAAACACAAAAACTAACTTCCACTCTCGACCCACTGTTGTCGAGGTGAAGGTCTCCTTAAGCGAATATCGGCACTGCGAGTTCAACGGTGCCCTCATATTTCAATTATAAATAACAGTTCAAAAGTTACAAAAAACTACTCATACGTTTACTGAACGTACCCAAAAAAAGGTTCATAAATTCATTCCAGGCACATTGGGCCTCAGAATCACGCACTGTCAATTTTTCACGGACTCGTAAAATTCCCATTTACTTAAAAAAAATTATATGGAAATTCATGGTCTTTACATTCTCCCCACCTCAGGGCTTTAAATCCTCGTAATCCATAACTCAAACTAAGGGAAAAAGTGGGGGTACTGAGCATGCATCTGAGCCTCCCGCTCCCATGTGCTCTCCTGAAGGTTCTCGTGCTGCCTGCAAATGCGCACCAAAGGTATCGACTGTCCATGAAGGACCTGCTCCTATCAATCCTCAATATCTATTAAAACCTCTAAAAATGTCGCCCCATCATCGATGTCCAGCTCTCCATGGTCGATGATGTGAGAAGGACCATGCATGTATCTCCTCAGCTAGGATATGTAGAAGATTTCGAGTACCTGATACAACTGAGGTGGAAGAGCTAAGCAGTAATCCACCTCGCCAACTCTACTGAGGACCTGAAAGGTTCTAATGAACCTCAGAGATAACTTTCTGCCTTATCCAAATCACTATAATCCTCATCGGGGTGAGACCCATAGAAAAATGTGGTCGCCATCCTTGAACTCTATAGGTCTCCATATCATATCGGCATATGACTTCTGCCTGCTCTGTGCAATCTTAATCCGCTCTTGGATGATCTGCACCTTCTTTGTGGTAGCCCGAACCCTCTCTGTTCCTATGAGTGATGACTCCCCTGGGTCAGTCCATCACAAAGGTGATCTTCAAGGTTTCCTGTACAATGCCTAAAAGGTGCCATCCCAAGGGTGGAGTGATAGTTTTTGTTGTATGAAATCTCCACAGAAGGAAAGTGATCCTCCTAGCGGCGATCGATGTCTAGAACACAAGCACACAACATGTCCTCAAGAGTCTAAATGGTCTGCTCGGTCTGGACATCTGTCTAAGGATGGAAGGTGGTGCTCAAATGAAGCTGCATCCCGAAAGCCTCCTGTAACCCCTTCCATATCTGGGAAGTAAAATTTGTATCATGATTGGATAAAATCATCAAGGTTACTCTATGTAGCTACACAATCTCCAGCACATAGAGGCATCCCAAGCTCTCTGCTGAACCCTACTCTCTGATCGGTAGAAAGTGGTCCGACTTGGTGATTCTGTCGATGATCACCCAGATAGAGTCATCACCTCTAGATGTACGTGGAAGTCCTTTCATGAATTCCATGGATATCCCATCCCACTTCCACTCTGGGACCTCTAAAGGCTGAACCAAGCCTGCTGGTACTTGATGCTCCGCCTTCACTTGCTAACAAGTGAGGCACCGAGAGACAAACTATGCTACTGCTTTCTTCATTCCTGGACACCAATACTGTCGTTGGAGATCCTGGTACATCTTCTTCACTTCTGGATGTTCTTCTAGAGGAGATGTATGTAACTCTCTCAACACTTCCTCCTGAAGTGACACTGGTGCCATAATATGTTTTCTAAAGAGGATGATGTGCTCCCCACCTACAGAAAATCCATCAGGTGCATGTCCTATAGATATCTGAGCATGTCGATCCTTTTAGTCAATGTCCCCATGTTGTACCTCCCTGTCTTGCCGAAGAAGTGGGGGAGTGACTATAAGAGATTGAAGAAAAGCTGATCCATCTCTATCCACAAAGGATGTCTGCAAAGCGGCCAGCTGCTATGTCGCCTCACCTAGCAGTTGTATACCAGATCTCTTACTGAGTGAATATGCTACAGAATTCCCCTTCCTAGGAGTATAGACTATCTCGAAGTCATAGTCCTCGAGGAACTCAAGCCAGTTTCACTATCTCAGGTTTAGGTCCTTCTGAGAGAAGATATTCCCGAGAATCTTGTGATTAAAGTACACTAAAACACTCGCCCATCAAGTAATGTCGCCACATCTTCAAGGCAAAGACCACTGCTATTAACTCTAGGTCATGGGTAGCGTATTTTTTCTCATGTTGTATTAGATATTGAGAACCATAAGTAATCACTTATTGCTCCTGCATCAGGACACATCTGAGCTCGGTCCCTGACTTGTCACAGTAAACTACGAACCCTACGCCCTCCTCTGAAAGCCTCAAGATGGGGGGGCACTAGTCAGTCTCTACCTCAGATTTTGAAAACTCTATTGACATCTCTCTGACCACATGAAGGGTTTCCCCTTCTTCATTAATTCTAATAAAGGTGCTACAACTCTGGAGAAATCTGGCACAAATCTTCGGTAGTAACCAGACAAACCCAGGAAACTTTGTACCTCTGTCACACTCCTGGGTGGCTCCCAAGAAAGTACCACCTCAATATTCGCTAGATCTACTGCAACTCCAGCCTACGATATGACATGTCCCATAAAGTGAATCTCGTGGATCCAGAACTAGAACTTAGAGAGCTTACCAAATAGTTGTTGCTCTTGGAGTGTGTCCAGTACTACCCGAAAATGATTAGCATGATCCTCCTTAGTAGTCGAGTAGATCAGAATGTCATGGATGAATACTACTACAAAGCGATCAAGTTATGGATGAAATATCTTGTTCATGAGTCCCATGAACACTGATGGAGTGTTGGTAATTCCGAATGGCATGACCAAGAACTCGTAGTGGTCATACCGACATCTGAAAGTCGTCTTCTGCACATCCTCATATCATACTCTAAGCTGGTGATAGTCTGATCTAAGGTCTATCTTTGAGAACCATCGTTCTCCCTTCAGCTAATCAAAGACGTCATCAATTCTCGGAAGTGGGTACTTGTTCTTCACGGTCACCTGGTCCAGGCAACGATAGTCTTCACAAAGTCTCAATCTCCCATCTGCCTTCTTGGAAAACAAAATCGGGGCTGCCAAAGGTGAAACTCTGGGCCGAATGAATCCCCTCCCCTGAAAGTCCTCTAGCTATACCCGCAGCTCATGAAGCTCCACGGGAGCCATCCGATATGCTGGTGTAGATATCGGTGTCATCCTGGGGTACAAGTAAATGTAAAATTCCACCTCTCTACGAGGAGGTAGACCCGTAACATGATCAGGGAAGACATCTGCGTACTGGTCCACCACTACAGGATAGCTCAGACTCTCCATATCAACCGCTCTGAGGGTAAGGTTATCCAACTGATGAGTGATCGGTTTCACCCTCCTCCAGGTAAGTCCATCATGTGCTGCAAAGGCTCCATTATTGTCGGTGAAGGTAAACATGGTTTCATCTGTGCATACACACCGTACTTTCTACCTAATATAGTCAATCTGAGCATGGACTGTATTCAACCAGGGCGGTCTGGCCTGCTGGGTCTGGCCTGACCTGCGCTGGGAGGTCCGGCCTGGCGGTACAAAGGTCATGGGGCCGCGAGGGCAGCAAAGTCGCAGGGTGGTGTGGTGGTTCCACGGACAGTGCGACGGGGCCGTAGACGGCGGAGCCGCGGAGCGGTGCAGGGTGTCGTGGGCAGTGAGGTCGCGGGGCAGTGTGGGGTGTCGCGGGTGAGGAGGCTGCATGGTGGCATAGGGTGTCATGGGAGGCGAGGCCATGGGGCGGATCTGGGTGACGTGGGTGGGAAGGCCCCAGGGTGGCGCAGGGTGATGTGGGCAGCGAGGCCGCGGGGCTGTGCGGGGTACCGGGTGCGGTGATGCCACGCGGTGGCGCGGGGTGCTGTGGGCGGCGAGACCACAGGGCGGTGCGGGGAGCAATGATCGGCGAGGCCGCAGGGGTTTCGTGGGCGGTGACGCTGTGGGGCGACACGTGGTGACGCGGGCGGCGAGTCCGCGGGGTGGTGCGGGGGACCGAGGGCGATGAGGCTGCGGCGCGGGGTGAGGTGTTGCAGGCGGTGAGGCCGCGGGGCGGCGCGGGGTGTCACGGACGGCTAGACCGCGGGGTGGCGCGAGGTGCCGCGGTCGGAGAGGCCGTAGGATTTCGCGGGAGGTGGAGCACTGTGGGAGGCAGAGTGCCAAAGGGAATGTGGGGTGGCGCCGGCAGCGGAACGCGGCGTAACGCGCGGGTTTCCACGGGCGGCGGAGCACCGCGGGTCGGTGTGGGGTGTCGCGGGCGGCGAGGTCGTGGGGTGGCATGGGGTGTCTTGGGCGGCGAGGTCGTGGGGAGGCGGAGGCCGCGAGGCATCACGGGGTCTAGCCCAGCCCTCACTAGGCAGCCTGGCTTGGCAGAGTGGAGGCTGCGGGGCCGTGAGGGACGCAAAGCCACGAGGCGGTGCGGCGGGGCTGCAGACGGCGCGATGGGGCCTTGGGCGGCAGAGCCACGGGGTGGTGCGGGGTGTCGCGGGCGGTGAGGCCACGGGGTAGCGTGGGGGGACATGGGCGATAGAGCGTTGCGGGGTGCACGTTGTGCCTCGGGCAGCAGAGCGCCGCGGGGCGGCACGGGGGGGCCATGGGCAGCGAGGTCGTAAGGCGACGTAGGGTGGTGCGGGCGGCGAAGCACCGCGAGGCGGGCGGGGGGCTGCGGGCGGCAGTGTGCGGCGGGGAGGGGGGGGCGCGGGTGGTAGAGTGCGGCGGGGCACCGCAGGCGGTGGAGCGCCGAGGTGAACACGGAGCACTGCAGGCAGCGGAGCACCACGGGGCGGCGCGGGGCGCCATGGGCGGCAAGGCCGGGGGGGCAGCGCGGGGTGTCTCGGGAGGTGAGGCCACAGGGAGGTGGATTCCGCGGGCGGCGGAGGTTTCGCCAGTGGCTGGATTGACCAGCCTCCCTTCGTTCGTTACCTTTATCATAGTTCTCGAGTTCTTCTGGTGTCAATCGCTAGCACCGGTCGTTATCACCATCGCGAAGAATGCACAAAAGAAAAACGACGGAGGAGTCGGTCTATGTTTGATTGGCATGCACTCTCCTCATTAGAGAGGTAGCAAGTTGTTCACAAATTTTAATCAAGAATGTGTATGGAAGATATTTAATAAACATCAATCCACACAACCTTCATCAATCACTATTCCCAATCTCGCAAAAGAAAACATATGTGGATCAACTAGTTTATGAGAGTTGATCTGCGTTCATAGTTTAGAAGGGAAGAACATGGGAAGTGATAATCACTCATAAATAAACCCCTACCTCAAAGAATCGTTGACGAAGGCCGTGATAAGGAGATGATTTTTTTTGGGGATAGACGAACGTCGATGACATCATCATTTCCTCGATCATCGGTTCCTTTGTCGTTGGAGATGTTCCTCATTGGCATTCTTCGTTGGAGAGATTTCTCCTAATAGTTCTTCTCTCCCCAATTCCACCAAAACGAAAGGTATACCACATAATAGAACAAGTTATCTATTATGTTTGTTGGTGTAATTTCAAAATATCATAATTAATTAATTGATGGGTTGGCTTAATTAATTAAAGGGGAGAGTTAGCATAATTAAGTGGGGGAGCTCAAGAGGTTTCTCCCCATTAAGAGGGAGTTCAAAGGGTTTCAAGGGGTTTTAAGTCTCGGGTGGTCACCACCACCATAACCCGCATGGGAGGTTAGGCTCGGGTGGTCCCCACCACCACATCATAGGTTGAGAGGTTTTAGTACCAGTGATTCCCACCATTAAAACATCCAAATGGAAGGTTTCAACAGAAGAAAATAAAAATTTTATAGATTTTTATTTTATTTTATTCTTTAATGAAAAACACAAAAACTATCTTTCACTCTCGACCCATTGTAGTCGAGGTGAAGGTCTCCTTAAGAAAATACTGGCACTGCGAGTTCAACGGTTCCCTTGAATTTTAATTTTGGGCATCGGTTCAAAATTTACAAAAACCCACTCGTACGTTTACTGAACATACCCAAAAAAAGTTCAGAAATTCATTCCGGGAACATCGGGCCTCAGAATAACATGCCATCAATTTTTCGCAGACTCATAAAATACCCATTTAATTAAAAAATATTTTTACATGGAAATTCTGGGTCTTTACAATATATAGAACAAGGTATAGTGAAATAGTACATTTCTACCCAACCAAGAGTCAAAGTAAGCTTATCCAAGCACAAGGGGCTAAACACAGTGAGTAGATGAACTACTCGTGATCCTTTTCTACCTATATCAATAGAGTATACTCATCCAACCATGATAATCTAAACATATAAATCACTTGGCATACCTCGCATTTCCTTTACTCTCCTAGAAGGAGAGTATCTAAATATAAGTAGTGGATACAAAAGATGGGAATATATATATACTCATTCATAAAATCTAAAACAAGAGAGTAAGATGAAATGGGATATCCATATCTTAGATCATCACAAGAAGAATAGTATCTAATAGTTTCAAGAGCCCAATAACGATTCTTAGCATCCCATGCACCTAACCAGAAGTAACCATCCAAGTCAAACCATTCTTCATCTTTATATTGTATGGTTGAGGGGACACAAACTCTAGGTAGATGACCCATACCCAAGTATAACAGGAGGGTTCCACATTGGAGGTTGGGATCCATTCCCAACCTAGCTAGAGGGTTCTACTCTAGGTCATTGAGGACACATTCCCTTTTCCATAAGATGGTTCCACTCAAAAATTCAAGGACCCATGACCATCCTAGATAGAGGGTTGTACTTTGGTAGTCATTGAGGACCCATACCCATCTTAGCTTGAGGGTTCCACTTGGAATCTTGTAGAGAACCCATGTCCATCCTGGATGGAGGGTTCCACTCTAATAGTCATCAAGGACCTATGCCCATACCAATTGGAGGGTTACACTCAAGAGTCTATAGAGGACCCATGCCCATCCTGGCTGGAGGTTTTCACTCTAATAGTCATCAAGGACACATGCCCAACCCAGCTGGAGGGTTCCACTTTGGAGTCTGTAGTGATCTCCCCTAATCAATACAGTCATCGGGGTCACTTCAGAGCGTGATGATCCCAAAACATTCTACATGTATTGTGAAAGACACAACTGATATCATCATCACATTATACAAGGAAAAACACTTAATATAGGGTACTCATGGGCTAAAATATGATTGAAAACAAAGGAGGTAGGGAATCTTGAAGATTCATAAAGAAGTACACGGCATGTAAGGGACTGAAGCAGCATGTGGTCCCACTCTTCTATTGGGTCATGTCATTTCCATCACAAAAATTGTTATCCATGTAGTACTACATGGTGTGTAAGGGTACTGAATGACATGTCTCGGCCAAGATCCAAAAGAATGCACGAGTCTCATCAGCAGTCCCAGGACAAAAATGAAATTTCACTAATATGCCTCTTCAAATTGCCCCGAATGGCCAAATGGATCACACATTTTTGGTCCTCATGGAAAAAAACTCTAGATAGGATATTTAATTGACTCAATCTTACACCTAGTAAAAAAGGGGCATTTCATCGCATCACGCTCAAATGGAATCTCATGGGCATGCGCCATGAGTCTGAATTAAATAAAATTTGGTCTTAAAACATCCGCCTTAATTTTAGGGTCTCATCATTGCAGATGGTTCATAATTCAAACACCATATAAAATAGATATGTTAGATAAAACATTCCACAATAATTATAATTTTATTATTATTGGGTGTTTCATTGCCCTGAGGAAATAGTTCAAGAAAGGTATCCCACTTCAGTCTTAAAATGACTATCTCATTTCCAAGGTCACACTACTGTTGATGGTTCATCAATCTAACAAAGTGTGAAGAAGATATGGCATAATTAAGGTCTGATAACCAAAATTAATAATGTTATTATTTTATATTATTATTATTTATCTTTAAATCCACAACCAGCACCACATCCATTGGATTTATTCTCTTATCATTATAAATTAAATTTTTATCATAAATTATTATGAAATTAAACCAAAATAAATTCATCCATCCTCAAATGTATGAAACAAAATTCATATTGTAATCCATCCACGCCTAACTCACCACCCATATTAATTTTCTTTAAAAACCTCAATCAACATTTATTCCTTTAAAATAATTAAAACGGTTTTTCTTCCAATTTAATCTTATTAATATAAAGACCAAAATTTCATTTATTAAATTCAATCCATTTAATTTAATAATCTAACCACACTTTTTATGTCATAATTAATAATAATAATAATAATAATAACTAATCCTCATTTATATTTATTAGATTATCACTATTATTATTATTAATAATTATTTAACACTCACCATGTTGAATACATCTGAACACCTCATCAGAGATCCAAGTATGTCTATTTTCATGTTCATACTGAGTAGCCTCTTCCATGAGTATTTTTTTTACGGCCTCCACTTGTTTATAAATATGTCCCTAAACAGTTGATATGCATGTCGTTCATGCTACTGTCACAAATCTGGGGGTTCGATCACACTCAAACCTGCCCCGGCAATGTCAAATTGTGACCCCATGGTCTAACAATAAAGAACATGAAAAATGGTGGGGTAAAAGCACCAAATACCAAATTTTAAAAATCATTGACCAATAATTCTTATCCAATTATCAAGAAAAGAGATCTCAGGGTCAGATAACAATTTTAAAAAAAAATAGATTTCATTACTTGGGAAGATGAAAAGGTTGCAATATGGAATAGATTAATGAAAAAAGAATGATCTACTCAATAAATTTAATTATAATAGAGTAAAACCACATATAATTAGTCTTACCTTAAATTTGGATCAATAATCGATGAAGAACGTGTCCACCAACAATTTGGGAGGATCTGTTGCATTCGGTGCGTCCTGGTCTGCTCTAACCTGAAGTTTCTTCGTAATCATCCAATAAATAATGGTGGAAAATCTAGATAAATTAGTTAGAAATAACTCTTATAAGATTATACATTTCATATAAAAAAACCTGATTAATTTAATAATTCAGTCATTCATTCATTAAACCCATCGACAATAGTTGTCATTAACAGACGTCTTGCACTGACCAACTTTAGGTCGCATCTTGGGTAAACACCACATTCTAAACTCAATGGTGGTCTTGGATTTATCATTCATGTCTCATTCTATGATTTATTTATGTTTTTTTCATTGAATAAATTAATTAAATTTGTTAATTTGTCCAATTCACCAACCAATGACTTCCCCATCTGAACATCCTGCACTGACCAACTTTAGGTCATGACTAGGGTAAACCCCATGTTATGGATTAAAAAGTGGTATAAATTTTCTGATATAAGACACATTTTATGAGATATTCCAATTTTTTAGGAAAAATATGGGTGTATAATAAAAATATATTTTATATTTTTATAAAATGAGTTCATTTCTCATCGGGCCTTGGAATTTCATGTCCTCTCAGTGCCTGTCTCTGAAAATATTTCTAGGAATATTTCAAAGCATTACACTACAAAACCAGAGACTAAATTATTCCCTTATTCAAATATTTTCATCCCCAAAAATAATAAATTAAGTATAAATGTGAATATATTGAGCCCTCATCCATCTCTTCTGTACATCTTCCCCACACTAGGATATACAACCAAAACAATTCATCCCTAAAAAAGTATGATGTGATTACCTTATTCATAAAATCCATCAGGTGAAACAATTAAGGATATCTAGTAATGAAAGATCTCACAGTTGATGTCCCCAATAAGGTAGTGCCTCAACATCCTCAAGAAAAATACTACCACTGCCAACTCTAGGTAGAAAGTCACATAGTTCTTCTCATGGGGTCTCAATTGCCTCGACCTATTTGTGATAGATGTTTGTCACTGCATCAAGGTTGATGTCGAGCATAAAAGGGTATCAATGAACAATATAGGTGAGTAGATTCATCCAACCATGAGAGTCTAGACATGAAAATCATGTGGCATGCCTCATGAATATTTTCCTCTATAGGAAGGAGAGTAACCCCAAATTAAAAACTCGGCCACACCCACTAGTGGCATCCCATGAAAAAAAGAGTCAAGAAGAAAAGTTCCACTGGAAATTTAAAGACCTTCTACAACAATCCATCTCAAAACCTCACCCTAAACACACAAGTCTAGGGAACTTGTTTTCCACACCTCGATACTATCTACTTTGGGAGGCACTGAATTGCCCGTGTGGTTTTTGTAACATCCCAGGTAAATAAAGAATAAGAAATATTTCATATTTATTAATATTTTTGAATTAAATATTAACTTTACTTTAAAAGGGTTTCTATGTTTGATAGCATACCCGATACGCAACAACGGGTTTCTTTGAAATCTTACATTGCACACTAATAATATAATATTATTATTTTAAATGGTATTAAACTCATAGGAGATGTATTGGTAGGAATGAACAAAACTAAATAAAATATGATTATACATGTTTGTTAAATGTATTTACATTTATCCAATAAATTTTAGAGGCTTAAAATGTGAATGAATCTAATTTTAAGCATAATTTACATTAAAAGGCCGATTTATCACCTTTTAATAGAGAACCCTCCTTAAATCTAGTTTTGGTTACTTTAATACATTCTATATGACCAAATAAAATCCTTCTTTATAATGGGGACATTAAAATTTAATTTGTGTAAATTTTTGGAATTTTTCCGATAAAGTTCATTTTTTAATGAATAGTGAAAATATTGTGTTTTAATTCAAAACTGTGTTTTAATCTAATTTATTTATATAGTTAGATTATCTTGTTAGTTGGCTTTAAAGTTTAATTAGAATATATTTTTACCATTTAATCCAATGTTGTTCATTGTAATTAATTTCACTTTGAAATTGGACATAAACAAGTGTCAATCTTTTGATAGTTATTGTTTCTTAAAAGCACGCTATTTGTTTTATCAATGGGAATTAATTTTAAAATTAATTAACGACATTTTTATGTTTTGAGTTTAGAAAAATAAACATCATTTTTGAATTTGGAATATCAAATATATCTTTGGCTGAATTTTTGGTATTTTCCTGAAAAACTTCAATTTTTGATGAATAGTGAAACCACTTAGTGGTAGTTAAAAAACTGACTTTTTCTTTTAAATGAAATTTTACCACTTCTGTGAATTGAATTTCAAAAATCCAACATACATGGTTTTCATAAAGAAGTAAAATATGGTTCATTAAGATGAAAATAATTTTTTGTTGAATAGTAACTTTTGACTTTAATTTACCACGGTTAAAGGTAAATAGGGTAATTCAAGGTTAAAAGAATATTATAATAATTAAAAATTACCTTAACAATTGTCAAAACCTTATTGGTTGAGTAATTAATGACCATGGCCATCTTTGGGTCGATTTTGGGACCCCATTGAGTCACTTGGGAGTGATAATGACAATTTAGATTAATTAATTTAATGTGAAGACAAAATTGACATTAACAAAAATCTTTTAGTAATTAATTTTTATAAGGTGTTATATAAGTCCTATTTTTGACTATAAATATTATTTGGAAATATAAAACGATTTCATAAATGATAGTATTTTTTTATAATTTTTAGACAACAAATAAATTAAATTATTTATGACATAATAATGATGCAGTGTTTACCTCATTAATAAATCATTTAAATAAATAACATTATAATGATTAAAATATTATCCAAAACATGTCCAATTATAATTGTATGATTTTATTTCGACCATTAGTCATATTATCATTATATTTAATGATTTTTGGACCATTAGAAACTGAATATAATTATATAATAAAATAATAGTTTCACACTTTCTTAAAGAGCCCCTCCTCCCCCTTATAAAAGGAGACCACTTCTAACCAATTTATCACACCTCTCAAGCCATTTTTCTCGTCCAAAATCTGACCAATTAATCTCCTTACATCCCTCTCCTCCCCCTAGAATCATTACCTTAGTTAAAAGGCACTTCAAGAAGTCCTTTGGTTCAAACCAAAGGGAGTTACCCAAATTAAAGGTAACAGTTTCTTTTAAATTGTTTTCTTTTATTTTACTTCTCCAGCCCCTAAACTCTTTTTATTACATTATTTTGTAACAAAACCAGTATCCTCAACATACTAGGATGTTTTTATGATAATTATTCTAACTACACTTACACACACCTCCATCTAATGGGTGAAGAACATAATGTTTCTGTGGATGGAAAACTAACACCTCACGAAATGATGATTGTTCAATTACATCTTACCGCCTCTCATGGTGGCCATTATGATGGAACTGTATTTATATATAATATATATTATGTTTATTATTTTATTATGCTTCTGTACTGCCCAATTTATATCAAGCCTTTATGGTTTCCATAGTGGGTAAATACGATAATCTCATTTGAGGAAGCGCGGACTACCGCCCCCTCAAAGTGATGTGACTCGTTAATGCCTTATGTGGGATGTATAAAGGATAGAGTTAATGATATTATATATGATATTATAATGGAATTATAATATACCTATTTATCATTATGTTTTAATTCCATTAAAATAATAAATAGAAATGAAAGTAGCGTCCATGCGTACGTTTGGCTTACCGTCTCCATGAACGGTGCATTTCATTTCTTACCTCTAAATGTTATGTACTATTATAAATACATGTCTATACTGGATATATATTATATATGTGATATATAAATCATGAATATAATTATTGATATAATGAACCTTTGACCACATGAACAACATGTAATTATAAGTAGTCCATTTTTGACTCAAGTACCAAATATCGAAAAAACGAACATTATTAACTTAAATGATTACATAATGTTTATAACATGGTAATAAGTGATATAAAAGTAATAATAACCTTGAAAATTTTTCTTAATAAAGTAGAAATTAAATTTATTTTATTATTCAGGAGATTAAAGAACGATCAAGTCAAGTCGGACAGGAGGTAAGGGATCCGACCTCTCTCTTTCTTTTCAAGTACTCTCTTTTATGTCATTTATTTTATGCTCCATGTTCTTATGTTGGAGGATGTTCTTTTATATTCACAATAATTTAATTTGTATTTTCATATGATGATAGACCCCCTCTTACTCTCATCAATTCATTTGAATAATTTTTATGTGGCGTCGTTAGGCTGCTGAATTTTTGTAAGGGATTTTCTTATCTCACTTTTAATTTCGTGAGATTTCCATTGTTCACCACTTATTTATTGCATGTGGTTTGTGTACTTCCCATTATTGTATTCATTTTTTAATAAACATTAATTTATAAATATTTACACCATCATTTTATTATCCTTCTTTCATGGGTGTATGTTTCGTAAGTTACCAAATCGATAAGGGAATTTGAAATTTTAATTTCCACTCATTCGGATTTACGCATACTTAATTGATTATTTTACTCCAAGATTATGTGTCGAATCACAATTTATTTGCTTATGTCATAATTTCCACTCCCCTTTCTGTGGATATACTTTTGATACACATAATCACTCCATTGATAAATTCTCAAGTCATCGTTATGAACTTGATAAGAGTAATTTTAACTCAATCTCCATTTATTGAGTTAAACATCTAATTCATTGTTGTTGTTTTTACAAGAATATGTGTGAATTTAATTTGATTTACTTACACTGAATATCCAATAATATTGAGTGTATTTATATTTTTCACACATAATTATTTCGTTGATTTATCCTTAACCTAAGGATACGGCTTTTATGAGAGATTTCATCTCAAGTTACATTCCATTGAGACTCCTTTGCTGTTATACACCAAATCCATTTTATATGGTGTATATAATGTACTTTGACATATTATATCATCAATCCCTTTAATCTCATGATATTACAAAGTTTTTATTACCTCAATTAATTTTATTCAAGTGTCTCTCTTTTGGTTAGGAACTCTAACTAAAATATCATTTTATAATGTTTTAAAGATTTATTATTCTAAATATTTCTCATTAGTGTCCATGTTTTAAAATTGGTTTTAAGGATTTATTTATATGGAAATTAATTTTTTCAAGTGATAATTCATTTAAAAGCTTCAAAGTTGTATGGGACACTTTGATTCAAAAATATCTTTAAATGGTTTTGAAAATGATTTGATAAAACATTGTTTATTTAAATATCTTTATTTGATGTATTGGAATGTGGAAATGTTATCTTTCCTTTATACATGTGTTATATGTTATGATTATGTTATGGTTATTGAGAATTGTTTATGTATACGGGTGGATCCGTGATAAACCTAGGGTGGATGAGCCTGAGATAGCTCTCCAATGCATTGGGTAACGTGACGGAGGTAAACGTGATGTTTCTCCTAAGAGATTTAGGGAATATACTATAATGGGTATTCCAAGTGTAACTCCCTATGTAGATATGATAGCTACAATGTAAGTTTGATATGGATTCCATAAGTAACCTTTATGATTTATGATTTGTGTGTGTTATTCATAAATCTTATGATTTCATAAGGTATGTTATGATTGAGAAGTATGGTTTCATGGATTTGTATTTATTGTTGGACTAATGTTTTCCTTCCTTATTTTATAACCCTTAATGAGATTTTTATTATCATCCCAAGTTTTTCAAATGTTTTCCACATGACTTGAAGATGAATTGGGTCAAAGATGGGATCAAGGAAAATTCATGCTATCTAAAACATGGAACTAGAAATGTTTCTTTTTAAAAGTTTTTATTTTATAAAAAAATGGATACTGAGTAGTAGTGTCTACTTGTAATATTCAAGTTGTAATGTAATATTTATAGCCTAATTCTCTAAAACTCTAAACCTGAAAATATCCTTAATGTAAATTATTCATTTAATTCAATATTATGTAATGTTTAAGGTCGGGTCCTTATAGTTTTGGTAGAATCATAAAAAAGTGTCTTGGTGTGGAAAGTGTCCCTCTTCTTCTTGAGTCCAAATATTAGTCAGACTGAATTGCATAATCTTTTATTATCTTGCATACAAACTAACACCAAACACGATATGGTAATAAATAAAAACAAAGGGCTATCTGAATACTCAACTATGTCTTACCGGGTCCTCTATTTGCAAAGACCAACATGTCACCCAGCCCCGAACACACAAGTTATAAGGAATAATCCACCATACCATGATACGATCCAATTTGGGAGACACTAACTCTACCTAATGATTTTTATCACATCTCAAAAACACATCTCAATGAGGTAAGGACCCCTCTTCCTCATGCATTTGAAGCTACATCGAACAACACTGGCATAGGATTACACTGATACCCCACGTCACCCAAGTATAAGTGGGAATGTACAATGGAACAACACTATATCAGATATATCTATAAATTCCCTACTCAAACTTTCATTCTTGGAAGTAGTCATCTAAGATCATGTTAAGGGAGTATCACGTAAGGTCTGTGAACATTGTTGCGTACTCAGCCACCGTCATCCCTCCCTAATGCAGCTCCAGAAGATCTTGTATCTGGACTGAGTTCAAACATGAGGGGTAGTACTCCTCATGTAAAAGATGCTGAAAGTTGTCCCATGAGGGCTTCAACTCATCATGCATCTATGTAACAAGGATCAACCAATACCCAGCTACTCTGTGGAAGAGGCTACCTTCAAGTGAAAATACCTGATCTTTCAGGGTCCGAACAAGCCTAAAGATATAGACCACTGACTCTAACCAATTCTCTACTGGTTAAGGATTTGGATCACCGTAGAACTATAGTGATCTATGATGCTGGAACTCATAGAGTGTGCCAATCCTGAGTGTATTCTTATCCTACTCTGCTAGAATGATCTGCTGCTCAATAGGTGGGGGAGTTGATACCTATCCACCTAGAGGAAAAGAACTCATGGGATGGACCCTAGACTATGGCCACATTGCTCATCAGATCGTCATCATGATCTAGGATTGGATAACCTAGCTAGGTATCTTCATAGAGGCATCCCAAAATTGATCGACATGTACCATGGTCAAATGAGCATATATATATCAATAATAATGTGGAGATAAATCAAGAGGGATAGTCAAATACTCGATCTTATATGATGCATGTACCATTACTCCATGCAACAAATGTCTCAGCAATTTGAGTTGACAAGTAGGTAGTCAGGGTCCTGGTGAATGGATATATTGGTCAATACACCATCACTGAACTCCCTGGCCTAATATCCACACTCGAGACACTTTGACATTGTTTCCTTAAACCCAACCAAATCCTCTTACGGGGATACATCCAAAAAATGTCCCAAGGAATGAATTTTCTCTAATACCATTCTATCACACCCCAACCCAAGCTGGATCTTGAGCCACAACTAACCCAATACCACCTCCATAGTCCAGGGGGTGGAGACAATTGTCAAAGTCATAAGTAACTCAGGTATGCATTTTCGTAATTACTTATACACACACACACAACCATCTCAATGAAAAAGTTAAGAGGGAAGGAATAAAAGACACAACCCTATTATAAATTAAACCAATTATGCATGAACCTCTAGACAGTAGAAAAGTATGGTTGTGTAAAATGAAAATTAAAGGGTAAAATACACACCCAACCAAAAGTGTGTCCCAACATGACAAAACTAGAAAAGGATATATCTGAGAGATCTTAGCTCCTGAATTCTAATCTACGAAAACTATACACGGTCTAGTCACCCAGTATCCCTAAGATCCTTTGAAGTCATAGTTGACATATCCATCGTATTCATAAGAAACAACATGTGTGGGAAAAACCCATGCAGGGGTGAGTATAAACATACCCATTAGGACATCTTGAAAGTTGAAGTGGTAGCATTAAGAGATACAATAGAATAGGAATACAGTAGATAGCATAAGGTACATAGAAAGGTTATAGATCAACCCAACCAAGAGTGAAATTACACTTGTCCAAGCACAAGGGTCTAAACATGGTGAGTAGATAAACTGCCTATCGATCCTTCGCCACCTATAGTAGGAGAGTAGTCTCATCTAACCACAATATTCTAAACAAAAAAGGCATGTGTCATACATGATGCATCATTGCCTCTCCTGGAAGGAGAGTATCCAATTATAAGGGGTGGATATAGAATAAAGGAATATATATATATACTTATTCAAAAGAAGACCAAATAAGAGAGTAAGGGGATCTCTATCTCACAACTCATCCCAAGAAGAAGAGTATCTAATAGTTCCAAAAGTCTATCAATGATGCTCAATATCCCACGAGCCTACCCAGAAGTAACCGTCAAATTCAAACCACACCTCGTAAACATGTTTCATGGTCGAGGGGACAAAAACTCTAGGTATAGAACCTATGCCCTGGTATAATAGGAGGGTTCCACTCTAGAGGTCTAGGACCCACGCCCATCCTAGTTGGAGGGTTCCACTCTGGTAGTCATCGAGGACCATAAACAGCCCAGCTAGATGGTTCCACTCAAGAGTCTGTAAAAGACCCATATCCTTCCCGGATGGAGGGTTCCACTCTAACAGTCATCAAGGACCCATGCCCATACCAGCTAGAGTGTTCCACTTAGGAGTCTGCATAGAACCCATGCCCATACTAGCTGGAGGTTTCCACTCTAATAGTCATTGAAGACCCATGTCCATACTAGCTACAGGGTTCCACTCAAAAGTATGTAGTGATCCTGCTTGATCACTACCATCATAAGGGTCACCTCAGAATGTTTTGATCCTTGAACATTCCACATTGTATCTATAAATCCACAATCTAGGGCACCATCACATTCTACATATAAAAATTCTTAGGATAGGCTACTCACATTCCAAAATCCAAGTGCAAATTAAGGAGATAAATAAGATTTAAGATTCATAAAGGAGTACATGGCATGTAAGTGACTGACACAGTGTGTGGTCCCACTCTACTATTGGGTTGTTTTCTTTCCAACACATGGATTTATTGTCATGTAGTACTACATGGTATGTAAGGGTACTACATGACATGTCTCAGACAAAAGCATGGGGAATGCATGAGTTTCGTCGATGGTTTGAGAGAAAAAAACATAATTTTACTAATATGCCTCTTCAAACTACCTAAAATTGATAAACGGATCACGCTATTATGATCCTCATAGAAAAACACTCGAGATAGGCTATTCACTTGCCTTAATCAAAAACCCATTGAAAAAGGAACATTTCACCGAATCTTGCTCGAATGATGTCTCATGGTCCCAAGTCACAAGTAAGAATTAAATACCCAAATTTGGTCTTGAAACATCCTCATTAATTTCAAAGTCACATCATCACATACAGTTCTTCATTTGGACACTATATGAGGGAGATATGTCATATATAAGATTCTTCAATAAAAATAATTTTATTATTATATGGAATTTTGTTGACCTAAGGTACGAGTTCAAGAAAGGTATCTAACATCAGTCTTAAAATGATTGTCTCATTTCCAGGGTCACACTATGCTGACAGTTCTCCAATATAACGCAGTACGAAGAAGATACATCCATATTAAGGTTTGACAACTAAAATTAATAATAATAATATTTTATATAATTATTATTTATCTTTAAATCCTCAACAATCACAGTGGACATCTTCAGTTTAGTGTAAAACACCTCATCCATAAGATTTATTCTTTTATCATTTTAATTTAAATTTTGTATCATCAATTATTATGAAATTATACATAAATAATTTCATCCATCCTCAAATGTATAAAACAAGATTCACGCTAGAATCCCTCTGTGCCTAATTCACCGCCCATATTAATTTCCTTTAACAACCTCAATAAACATTTATTCCTCAAAATGAATTAAAAATATTTTTCTTCCATTTTAAACTTGTTAATATAATAACCAAAATTTCATTTATTAAATTCAAACCATTTAATTTAATCATCCAACCTCACTTTTTATGTCACCATTATTGTTAATAATAAATATAATGAATAATCCTCATTTAATTTTATTAATGCATCACCATTATTATTATTAATTATTATTATTTAACTCTCACCATGTTGACTACATATGAACACCTCATCAGAGATCCAAGCCCGACCACCATCAGGTTCACGCTTAGTAGCCTCCATTATGAGACTCTGCACATAGCCTTTTCTCATTTATCAATTCATCCCTCAACCATTGATATTCAAGCCCTTCATGCTACCATAATGAATCTAGGGATTTTATCACACTCAAACCCACCCCGAAAATGTTGAATCATGACATAATGGTCTAACAATGAAGAAAATGAAGAACAGTGGGGGAAAATAACCAAACACAAAAATTTTAAACATCGTTTCCCAAGCGTTATTGGCCAATGATTAAGAATTGGGATCCCAAGGTTAGATAACAAATGAAAAAATTGATATTTTAGTACTTAGTAATATACACAGGTTGTAATAGGGATCATATTGAAGAATGAAGAATGATCTACTCAATAAATTTAATTATAAGGGTGGAAAATCACATATAATGAGTCCTACCTCGATTTCATATTGATCAGTGATGAAGAACGTATCTGCCAATAATTTGGGATGATTTATTCTATTTCTTGAATCCTGATCTACTCAAATCTGATGTTTCTTCATAATATTACAACGAAGGAGGGTGGAAGAGATATGAATTTATCTCAGGGTTTATTCATCAAACTATGGATAAATTTATTAGGAATAACTCTTATAGGGTTATCTGTTTCATAGAAAATAGACTAACTAATTAAATAATTCATTTATTCATTTATTAAACACGTCTCCAATGAATTATTTTACTAGACATACCACACCGACCAAATTTTGGTGACACCTTGGGTAAACAATGCATTCTGAACAAAAAGATAGTCTTGGATTTCTCATTTGAGTCTTCTATTATGAGTTATTTAGGTTTGGGTCATTAAATAAATTAATTAATTTAATTAATTTATCCAATGCACCCACTAATGGTTTCCCCATCCAAACTTCCCACACAAACTAACTTTTGGTAATGCCTAGGGTAATCTACACATTTTAGATTCAACTGTGGTCTCAAATTTATGATCAGAGACATTGTTTATGATATATTCTTCCTTTTTAAGAAAATTGCATGTGCTCAATAAAAATATATTTAATATTTTATAAAATTAATTTTGGTCTCACTAGGCCTCAAAATCACTTACCGTCTCATCACCTGGATTTGAAAATATTCTTAAGAATGTTACAAAGTCTTATGGGGAAAAAGAGTCTCTACACCCATGTCATTTACTATGGAAAGTTGGATATTAAGGATGATTTGGTGTTTGTGGAGTGATTATTATAGATCCATTATCAACGAGAGAATGTGCTATGTAGATGAAAAATTCCCTTGGTTATCATATTGCGGAGACATGGTGGCCTAGAGGACAGTACTTAGAAGTGAAATACATAGATGTGTTCCTAATACCTAGAGCTATTTTGAGTTTTCTTTTTCTTGCTTAGTTTTTCCTATATATTGTGATGATTGATCTTGTTGTTTTATAAAATTTATTTTTTTATTCATGTGTAATGTGTGATATGAGATAAAACCCTTAACATATAGAATGGGGGACCTAAATCCTAATCAATACATTTTATAATTTAACACAATTAAAACTATATAGGTGAGTTAGTGTCTCGAAAAGTAGATAATATCTTAACATGTAAGATGGAATTCCCTGATTTATATGCTTGGGGTATCATTTTGTGTTAGTTGTGGAAGTGGTTCATTCTGGATATGTGGAAAGAACGTGTTTTGTGGATGGTTCTATTTAATGTGGTGTTGTTCTCAGTGATATTTGTTGATGTTGTTGTGTGGTGATATGAGTGCATGGTATTTTTGTGGGTGTTCTGGTTGATGAGTTTAGATGGTGGTAGAATTTGAGGTGTGATAAGATACTTGAGATGTATCTCACAGGGTGGTTGTTCAAACCCCTTTATTTTCTTGGGTTTGGTTTTGATTCTCAAGGATAAGAATCATTTAGCAGGTATCTAATTCAATGTTTCATTCCTTCTCGACCTGTTACTTTTTTAGATTGGGTAGTCATAGGTGTTCGAGGGAGGCATAAGGAGGTTCTATAGAGGTTGGAGCTATATGAGTACTTTAATAGGTTGTTCATGATGTGAACTCAATGCACATCATGATTTTTGTATTCACATATTATTTATCTAGTAAGTTTATGTCTTTTATATAGTAGTGGATGAGTTTATGAAATAGATTCACATTATAAAAATAGAATTTACAATGTGTATTAATTCAGGCCAAGTTGGATTAATTTTCAGCAGAAACTGAAGATATGTGAAATTCATGCCTTGTATATGGTTTGCAACTTGTAATCCATGGGCCCTGTGGAATCTGTGGCGTGAATCTATAATTCACTCTATGAATGGGGAGACATATAGCCTATTTTTATGTTTTGATAGATATTTTTTTACTCTAATTCGGCCATTGTTCCCTCTCATTTTCAAAGTAACACTAGGCACCTTTAGGATTTCATCCATTCCAAATTCCAATTCCTTTATCATTGGATTCTATTAGTTGAGTTTTGGTGTTCTGTAGTGATTTTTTTCTTTTATCTCCATCTTTTATTTTCACTTTTCCCTTTTGGATTATATATGATGGTGTTGTTTATTTTTTGGTGTGTGTCGGGATGCATTTTTTACAACCCTTTGGTGTAGTTTTGGTTGATGCAGGGTTTTATAGTGTATTTGTAGTTTGTATGTTGTTTCTTCTTTTCCATGTGGTGTACAGCAAGATAATAAACCTCTCTTTAAGGTATGGGTCCATGTTATCACTCCTTTTACGTGATATGTATGATATACACATAATTTTTATTTCTTTTGTTTTGATAGTAAGGGTTTGAATAATAAAGATAATGAATTGGAATAATTTAAATTGATGGGAATGGTGAGTTTTAACATGATTCATTGCTTTAATATATGTTTTTGATGATATTGAGCGTGTTTTTTTCAATAATGAAAATTATGGTTATTGGAAGCCTTGTTTTCACTATAGATGATATGCCTCGAGGCCCTTATTTTGTCATTGTGTGGTCGCACCCTGAATAAAAGGATAAATGATGTATATATGAATAAACAATTGATTTATCATAGAACCTGGTCTATGTGACAATACCTGTGATAAATTAAAGAAGTAATGTGATGAAAACCCTTCAATAGTTTATGAAATTTCATATGTGTGCTTGTGCTTGTTGTGTTTCCTTGTGTGGTTTGGGTTGTTGTGTGGTGATGGTGGGGACCAACTAGGTTTTGTGTCTTGTGTGGGGTTGTGATGTGGTGATTGGTTAGCATAGATATGGTGTGGGTAGTTTTGTGATGCAGTTGAGGTAGAAGAAGTGTGGTTCATGATAGAAATGATTTTTAGTGGTGGTGTGTGATATGGATGTGACTTACAATGGTTTTGGTTCACATTGGTGATGATGTGTGGTGGTGATGTGTGGTTGTTGTGTCTGTTGTGTCTGTTGAATGTGTTGTTATATGTGATTAGGATGTTTGACATGTAGTTTTTATGGTGAGATGGCTTGGGTGATGTGGTTAAGTGACGTTGGTGGATGCTTAGTTTTGTGGCGATGGTTGTTTGAGTTGGTCCAATTTCTATGTGGTGTGGTTTTGATAGTTTATCAGTTATCCATGGAATAAATGGTGATTCTAAATGAAATAAACAAAAATGGGTGTAATTAATGTGTGTGGTAAATATGAATAAAGTAGTTTAGTGATTTATAGTTAGTGGGAACTTCATATGTCTGAAAAATGGTGAAACTTATAATTGAAAGTGGGAAATTTCGTCTGGTTATGTGTAATGGCGTGATGTGTTTCATATAGTGGTCAAAATCATTATGATGGTTGATATGTGGTATGGTAGTGGTGATGTGGTGTGTGCTGGTGCAGTTTTTTTGAACTCATAGGTTAGGTAATGTGTGTTATCTATATATCATGTATGTTTATGTTATTTCTATATGTTCCCCATCTGAGATAGATAACCTTACAAATTCTTAGAGGTTATGGGTTCTTATTGTTTCCCCAATATCCAGGATGGTGATGATATGAATGGATGGATAACCCATCTTTCCCAATATTCCTTCAACAGTGATGGCCCATGTGTTTATGGGTAATATGTGAAGTGTTTTTTCAGGTGTCTTTGAGTGATATGTGTTGTAATGGCCCCAATTTATTTGAGTGAGATGTGATGTGATGTTACATAATGCTATTAATAGATGTTAGACCTTACAAGGTTTGGGTAGGTAGGAATACATCCCAAACCACATTATATATGGTTGGTATGTGATGAGATGTGATGTGATGAGACATGGCATATATGGAAGTTTTGGGAGAACTATAAATTAAATGTTGGGGTGTGAGAGCGGAAAAGAAGTGGGGAAGAAGCAGTGGAGTTACTTACTTTATTATGATCTTGATGTTATATTACTATATTGTGTGTATGATTTAGTCAGTGAGCCATGGTGAGGCTAGGATTGGTTGGTTTATTTGTATAGTTTCTTGTTGGTTCTGTTATTTGTTCACTTGTGCAATGGAATGTTGTGTTCACATGTGCACATAAGACCTTGGTTATGTCCCTACTGAATATACATGTTATAATGACACTACATATAAAAACTATTTTTATATTTCTAGGAGGACTTTGTAAAGCACACTTGACATTTCTACCTTGGTATTAGATTTTCTATTGTGTCATTATCCTAGACTTGTCTTTTGGTATATTTTGATATTTTTATATGTATCAGTTTACTTTATTCATGCATTGTGGGATGTTATTTGGTTTACCTTTATTTTAACTATTGGTGTTTCTTAGTGATTTGTTATCCTATCTACTGATATTGTTTTATATTATAATGGGTAATTCCTACCATTTGTAATATTTTTATACTCTTAGTGTTAATCACCAACCCAGATCCTACTGGTGGGACTTGGGCATCATTACATCTCTCTATTCATTGTGGAATATTTTATGGGAGTGGGTCATGAAAACAATATTATATTCATTATAATATTAATATATAATCATAAACCATAATATTATGTGAAGATCATCAATTAGGAATAACTCAAAGTTATACTTTGAGGGGGTATTATCATTCAAACATAAATATAAAGTAAATTGCAGCACATATGAATGAATGATAAATGGAGATTTATTTTTTAATAATAACATGATACAAATATTAAATCATTACATAAATTCATTATATATCATATACTAAGATACCTCACATAACTTTTGTGATTCTTCTGTAATAACAGTTTTTTCAATAGATCTACTAGATTATCATCTGTAGCTACCCAATATATCCTAACATCACCTTTCTCAATGATACCTCATATAATATTGTATCTAAAGGATTTTTTTATATTTTTCTAAGAGTTAGGGTTCCTTATTATGTTAAATAACTCTATTTTTGTCACAGTAAAGCTAAATTACTCTTTCAATTCTAGGAACCACCTCTAGTTTGGATATGATATTTTATATCTAAAAACATTCCTTCAAAGCATCTGATGTAGTGATGTATTATTCCACTATTTTCAATTCCAATATAGTGTCTTATTTGTAATGATTCCAACTGGTAACTCCACTATTTAGGTAAAAATAAAGCCATGATGAAATTTTATATCATCTCGGTTAGATTAGAAAATTTCAGCACTGTTTTTCTTTATATAGAGATCATCCTCTACTCTAAAGATAAAAAACATACACTTATCCCTTCTTAATTACTTAAGAATTTTCGTCATAGTAATTCAATGAATCTCACCAGTATTGGATTGGTATTTACTGGCTATACTTATAGAATAGGAAACATCAGGTTAAGTACACAACATGGCATGAATGATAGATCTTAAGTGGATTCATAGGAAATTATATCCAACCTTTCTAAATTTTATAAAGGATACTTAATCTTACTAAGATCAATGTCATGAAACACTGGTACATACCCCTTCTTAGAGTTATCCATGATAAACCTCTTTAGCATTTTACCAATATAAATTCCCTAACTAAATCCAAGTATCCTCTTAGATCTATCTCTATAGATTTTTATACCATGTATGTTGGATTCTTCACCCATGTATTTCATCGAGAAACACTTACCTTTCCACATCTTCATGGAGTGAAGAGTCAATATATCATTTTTATAAGAAGTATTTTATCTTTATACAATATCATAAAAATTAAAACACTCTCATCGAACTATCCATATACATAGAAATAATCCTAATTTTTTATAAAACCAAACTCTTTGATTGAATCATAAAACTTGATATTCTATCTCCATGAATCTTACGTCAATCAATAAATAGAACATTTCAGCTTTCATAACTTAGTAGTCTCATTTGGTAGTTCAAAACCATAGAGTTGTATCATATACATGTCCTTGGGTAAATTATTTTTAAGGAGAGTGGTTTTTACATCCATTTTATATATCTCATTATCAAAGTAATCCTTTATAAAAATTAATATCTAAATGTAATTTATCATCACAATGGGTGAAAAGGTTTCTTAATGGTCAATACCATGAATTTTCTTGTAACATTTTACAATGAAGAATCCTTTTTAGGTTGAAACACTACCATCCATGTCAATTTTATTAGACAAAATATACTTGCACCCAATGGGTCTCACCCCTTCAAGTGCATCCACAAAGTTCCAAACATGGTTAGTGTACATGGAGTCTATTTAATATTTCAGGTATTTTAATCATTTATGATAATAAAAAGTTTTAATGTCCACATATTAGGTAGTAATTTCATCTCCTATGAACATTAACACATCATTATTAGATACTAAAAATTCATATTTCATGAGTTTTTTATGAATACTACCAGAATTTTGAGTTACTTTTGTGGCTTGAGTCAATTCTTCTTTCACAGCTATTTTTAGAATCGGATCAACCTCCATCTTTAGAATAGTTCCTATTTTTCGGTCTTTAACTTATCTAAATTCAACATTACACCCACTAAATCCTTGACTCATGTGTTCCTTCTCAAAAAATACACCATTTCAATCCACAAACTCTTTGCATTCAGTGGTATTATAGAAATATTACCCCATAGTTTCCTTAGGATAACCAATAAATAATAATTTTCCTCATTTAGAGTTAAGATTATCATAACTAAAACATCAAACAAATTATTAAAATCCCTAAATTTTTATAAAAAACATAATGGAATATTTCCCATACCATATCTCAAATGGTAACTTTGTGACTAATTTATATGGATCGTGGATTAGTAGAAATGCAACATATTCTAGATCATAACCCCATAATAAAATAGAAAGGTCACACTAAATCATCATCAATTAGACCGTGTACAATAAGGTATGATTTCTCTTTCAAATACACTATTCCATTATTTTGTTCCCAAGATGAGCGAGTTACAAAACAATTCCACAATCTGTCATATGATGAACAAATTCATGGCTCAAGTATTTACCACTCCAATAAAATGATCTTTATAATTTTCCCTAGTTGATTATGTACCTCATTATGAAACTCTATAAACATTTAAAAAGTTTCATACTTGTGTATCATCATACAACTGTATACATACCAACTAAAATCATTGGTAAAGGTAAGAAAGTACCTAAAACCACAACTTGATTGAGTACTCATTGGTTCACATACATCATTATATATGAGATCCAATAGTCCACTAGGCCTTTCACTTTTTCCACTAAATTTTTCTTTGCTCATATTTATTAATAAACAATATTCAAAATTTTCAAATGATTCATGATCAAATGATTCTAATGATTCATATTTATATATTTTTAAGATGTGTTTTTGTTTATATGTCCAAAAAGACAATTCCAAAGGTTGGTGAGAGTAGAATCAAACCTAAACTTATTATTTTGAACATTATAGACAATATTATCCATGTTTGTAATTAATATAAACTCTATGACATAAAACATTTCATTATTATATATAAAAAAACTCTAGTTCATAATAGTAAATTAAAATCCCATCATGTCCAAACAAGATACAGAAAGCAATTTTTTATGGTGTTAACATAATAATAGTTCTCCAACTCTAATATTAACCGACTTTTTAAAGTTATATAATATATGTTGACCTCTAATGCAAAAACTCTTGCCCCATTATGAACTCAAAGATGTACTTTACTCTTTAGTAATTTTTCCTTACCTTTGAGTCTGTGTTTATCAACACAAATGTGTGATTCACACCTAGTATCTAATACCCGTGACTCAAAGTTGGTGGAATTGATACTTTATAAAATTCATAATCAAATTCTCAGAATGCTTCACTTTGATAAAACTTCTCAACCTTAGATACTAATCTTGAATTGTTCTATAGGTCATACCTCTGGGTGATCTTGATATTACTATCATAAAGTAAATCATAACCTATAACAAATATATATTTATGGGTGAGTATAAATGGGTCATGAATATATCAAGTAAAACAAAAAAATCAATAATTTTATATATTATTATTGGATATCTAGTTAGATAAACCCTTTATCTCAACACATTAAATGTATTAACTAAACCCTATTCCTATAGTATCCTAACCATTAGGGTTCTTTAACTAGTGTAACCTAAATAAAATTCTATGAATAAGGAACCTAACTGTTAGGGTCACCGTAATACTGGGTTACATTATATAAGATAATTCATGGGCACATAATCATTAAGTTTACCTATAATAAATGATTATGGTCTTGAAAAGTGAATATTTGGAAGGAATCAAACACTTATTATTTGATGTATTTTCTTCCAAAGACTCTCCAATTTAATATACATCATATCCATACTAAATTCATAACCATCACATCACATTCAATATTTATCTTCTCATGTTTTATTCCTTTGTGTATATATGCATCCAATGTTTTAGTTTTGGAATAACTATTCCATATATCAAATTAAGGTGTCCATTCCACATTAATGTGTAACTCTTTACAAAACCCACAAGATTGTGTTACTCACCTAAGAATAGAATCTAAACATATTTAAATATATCTGGATTCATCTCATGAATAAGATATATGAACTTTTAATTTAAAGGAATATACTTTTATAAGATTGAAAATATACACATGAGTAATACTAGAGTAACAAGTATCCAACCCCTAACCTTTCTAGAAAAAGACATAAGCCTTTAGGCCAGTAAGTAGTCCATCCCCAAGTATCTCTCCTTAGAAGAGTTTACTCAAGAGGGAATTTAATTTATTATATATTTAACACCTAATATGAACCAAATATATTCAAAAACTTTTATAAATCTTATAAATCTAAAAAAATGAGTTCAAGGTTGATGAAAAATAAATCTTATAGAGTTTCAACTATTATGTAATACATGGATCTATACCCTAGAATCAATTTTTCATATAGATTTTTTCATATAAAATATTCAAATTCAAAAAAATTATAATCATGAATATTTCAATGTAATAAACTAATAAATAATCATTTTATTTATTTCCAAAAAATGAGAAACCAATATGAGATTTTCAAATTTTATTTAGGCCTAAAAATTTTAATTTTATAATGGATAACACTTATAATTTATAAACCTTTTACAAACTATAAATAAAATTAATAATATAAAAAAAATTAATTATTATTTTTAATGTCCCTTAACGTAATATCATAGAGGTTATAAAGGACTTAAAATATCGTTGAAACCATAAATATCATGGCGTGGCATTAGGTAAAATTCACTATACAGGGAAGGGCAGTGGTGAGTGGTCGTACAGCGGGGTGATTGCATGAGAATTCAATGATAGACCCTAGAGCATGCAAGGTTAATAGTAACTATTCATAATTTAAGTGTGTATCACCCTGATATTTAAAAAAAGTAAGTTATGGTCAATAGTGTACAAGATATGCAACAATGAGCTAAACAAACCGTGAAATAATATTTTTTAAAAATATGATCGTTATAAATGAGTTGTTAAATTGGTGGGTATATATATAAATAAAAAATTGTGAAAATTATATGATTTAAACATGTATTAAATAAATTCAATAGTTATTTATTTATTATAAAATAAAATAAGAATCATTTTAAAGAAAAAGAAATATTTTCTAAAAACAGTGTATTTTTCTAAAAGGCAGTTTCATCATGCTTTCCACGCATAAATTAAAAAACATTCTACCACTATTAGAAAATTTATTTTTAAAATTTTAATTTCTTTAAAATAATAGTATAAAAATTTTCTTAGGTTAAATTTTTGGTATTTTTTTGGAAAATATTAATTTTTCAGTGAACAGTGAAAATATCATTTTTTGTTAAAATATCATTTTTTGATAAATTAAGATACTTAAAACTAAAATTATGTTTTTAATATGATTAAAATTAACATAAATATTGTTTATTTATATTTAATTCACATAATTAATTTTTAACAAAATTTGTATTGGATATTACTATAGGTTTATTTTTGGGTTTAAAAAGATATTTTTCTAAAAATTATTTTAAAGTGCATAATGTTTCTAATTTTTAATTAATTAAAAATCTAATAAGTAATTATTTAAATAAAATTTTATATTATATATAAATAAATATTAATTAAAATTAATACATTGATTATTACTATTCATGGAGTTAAAATAAATGCATCTTTTGCATGAAAAATACACTTCTTAAAAATCGGATTTTTCATCGATTCTACGGGTTTAATTTTAAATTTAAATTTTCCATTATGTGAATTTAATTTGGTAAAATGGATTAAATATTTTTAATAAGAATAATTTATATTTTCTGATAAGTTCAACAAAATTTTTGACCATTATGAATAGTGAAAATATTGAAAATATTTTACTGTGGTTAAGGTCAAAACAGATTTACCGGGGCTTAAACTAAAAAGATAAGAGTTAAAATGGCCTAAAACTTGTATAATATCTATTATATGGAAATATTATAGCCTTATAATGTCTAATTATTGATAATTGTCCATTTTTTGGTCCTTGTGTCATGTAAAAAACCTATGTATCACTTTTTCTTTTCAAAAATTACATGTGTGCCACTCACCTCTCTTATAAAAGGCAACACCCTCTCTTCGCCTATTCACACCATAAAACCATTTTTTTGGAAAAACCCTGATCAAATATATTCCTTAATTTACTTCACACATACTAGAATCATTTTTTATTATAAATAAATATTAAGAAGTATTTTTCTGCTAACCTAAGGAGGTTATCTGAAGAAGAGATATTGTGCTTAACCGGGCATTATTATTTTATTTCTTCTTCTATATCCTTAAAATAATCTTAAATTATGATAATATAACAAAAAACTATCTCTAATATATTTATATGTTATTATATTAATGTAATAACCTAAATAAATCTCTACTTTTATCAAATGGGAAATGAAACCATTGTTCGTGTGTACGGCGGACTATCGTCTCGTGAACTGATGTGATTGTTTTCATCATAGCCTCTCATGGATTATTGTAATGATGGATTCAAAGTATATATGTGATATTTTAAACATAATTATTATCATGTAATTATGATATCATATATACCTTCTTACTTTCCATTCCATGGGGGATATGATAACATCACTTGTGTGTGCAGCAGACAACCACCTCGCGAAGCGATGTGATTCATCTTTCACTAACACTTTATATAGAAGGTAATAAAGATATATTTAATGAACATATGTTATATATATTAAATAATTATGATATTATTTAAATATTTATCATTATTAAATTATAATATATCATTTTATTTCTTGCACCGAAAAATGATAATGTTGTTTATGCTTATGTGTGGACTACCGCCTCCAAAAAGTGATGAGATTATTTTTTTCATCACTACATCAAATGGATGATATATATAAGTATATTTAAAGGAAAAATATGGAATTTATAATATTGTGATAATTATTTAAATAATACATACCTTCTTTCCATAGTGATCATTGAAAAATGGAAACGATACTCATGTGTACGTACTACCTACCATCTCCATGATCATAACATGGTTTATTTTTCATAACTATATTTATTTATTGGTTTTAAAAGTATAAATTAATTATAAATATTATAAATATTTCAATATTATTATTCAGATATTTTGAAACAATGACATATTTTCTATGGTCAACACACCGAAGCCATTTTGAAGCAACGAACTGAACATCATCAAAACAGCCGACGTGGACTCAAATGATTAAGTATTTAAATATATAATTAAAAAATTATTAAATTATAAGGTATTAAATAGGGAAAAAATTATTAATAAATCAAAAAATTAATATAATATTATTATATATGAGGTTTGAAAATGTACAAAGAAAGTTGGACAAGAGGTATGGGTTTCCCATCTCACTTTTATTTCTGTGAGACATATGTCATTTTCACCACTTATTTTTAGTTTATTGTGTATATAGTACCCATTAATGTATTTTATTATTATTATAATTAAATTTTTTTGGATTTAAAAATCCATATTAGGTACTCTTTTTCATGGGGTTTTGATCTTAAGATTACTAAATTCGTAAGGGGTTTTTTCTCAATTTCCTTTCATTGTGGAATATTGTAATGTTATGCGCATAATTTATTTTATATAATTTATATACTTGAAATTTTACATTAAATATCATTAAACCTTCAAACATAATGGTATTTTGAGTTTTAATTTTAGTTTTTTTCATGCAATTGTATTTTAATTCAAATTTACTAAGTGGTAAATGGTTTCTAACTCAATTTCCTTTCGATAAGTTATAACTCTTTTTCATTGACTTTATTATGCTATGATTATGTGTGAATAGATATATAAATTTTTTTATGATGAATTTTATATTATTTTTTTAAATTTACATTTATTACACATAATCTCTCTATTTATTAACTCTGAATTCAATTACATGATCTTTATAAGGGTAATTCATCTAAAATTCTCTTTCTCTGGGATATATGTCTATGATATGCACCTATATTATTTTATGAGGTGTATATACTACCCCTTTAACATGTGTATCATTAATATTCTTATGTTCATGATATTTAATGTTTCATTTGAAGTTATTATTTCATGGGTATTACAATTAAATATTTACCAAAGTTGAAAAGGATTTATATTACAATCTCGTTTATTTTCGGGATTATTTATATTTATGGTTTTCTTATAGTAACTAATTTGATTTTTTTAGAGCCAAATATATTTTATTATCCTTTATTTATGGATTTGGTTCACATGTTTAGTTTCTATTTCCTACCTTATTTATTAAATAAGCATCACGAAATCTATTTTCAAGTGATTTTAATATTGTATCTTCTTTTAATTTGGGATTTTTTCTCTTCCAAATCCATGTTCTCTAAAATGTTTTTAAAACTATTATTATATTAACATAAAATATTTCTTAAATATATTTTACATGATATTATACTTTCTTTTATAAATTTTTAAAATATAACTTTCTTAATGTTTTCCAAATGGTTCACTTTTGAGTCCCTTTACGAAATATTTTATAAGAATGTTTATTTTAACATTTATAACATGAACAAATTTTCCCACAATAATTTTCATTATTTTAAATTAAGTTTCCTTTATATTTTTCCAAGGTTGTTTTCAAATAAAATAGTTTTCACAATATTCTATTAATTTTTAATTTTAAAATTAATTTTTAAATTGAAAAGGTTATTTTCATCAAGAATGTATTTAATAACCTTTTAATGGTATTTTCATTCATAAACATCAATAACACTTGATGTTACTTATACACCACTAGGGATATTTTTTAATGATTCCATCCTCATTCTTTATGTGGATATATTATGATAATTTTAAAGATATTGTCAAGGAACCTGTTTCTTTTCCATGGGTTAATCATGTTTCAAAGTGATTGTCATGGAACCTATTTCTTTTCCATGGGTTAATCAAGCTATAAAAGAACATTGATTATTATTATTATTAAAAAGTGAAGGATTCTAAATTTTTTATTCTTTAATGGTACTTGGGAATTATTGATGATGAACGGGTGAGCCTGATGTATTTTATATGATGGGTACACCCAGATAGCGTTGTCTGAGACTAATATAGCTTATATGATGGGTGAAACTGGATAGTGATAAGTTTATCCCAGTATATCTTATACGATGGGTGTGATCGGATAGTATTGTGTGAGACTGATATAGATTATATGATGGGTGTACTCAAATAGCATCGGGTGAGCCTAATATAGCTTATATGATGGGTGTGCCCATATAATAGTCCAATACATTTCGTAATGTTCTTTGTCTTTATAGGTAATAAGTAGGGAGTTACTGGAAGGTTTATCCTATATATTTAACACAGTTACAATTATTTCTAACATAGGTTTAAAATGGGCTATGAAGATGATGTTTCAAGATACAAACAAAATTTATTTATACTTTCTATGGGTTTTTTAAATATTTCCTTTGACCAAGATTGACATAACATGGATTATGATTATTGATTATTATAAATATTTCCTTTTATAAAGCTTTAGTTTATGTTTTTTGGTTGATGATCTAAATATTTATGGGTACGAATATTATTATGTTATTCTTATGCACTTTGATTATGTCATTATACCCATATGCACTTGTTTTTCTCACTAATGACATTCAATTTTTAATGCTTATGTTTACCCTTATTGAGAATTTGACCTCACCCTTATAATGTTTAACTTTCCAAAAGTTATCAACAAATATATTAAATTAAATATTTTTAGAAGGGTTTCATATGGATGATGATGGTGACTTAATATGGAATATGAAAAGCTTGGTATGGTGGGAAAAATACTCCTTTGAATTTATGGGTATTGTTTATGTAAGAGTATTTCCTAATTCCCTAAAATTATAAACCTAAAAGGACTATTGTTATATAAGTGATATAAAATTTTATTTTGATTTTATAAGTTTCAGATGGAAAAAATTGGGTCACTTTCATTGGTATCGAATCCAAAAATGTAAAGACAATGTTTTTAGCACTGAATAAGGGAGTGTATGCTCGAGTTGTTATATTTGGTATCAGAGTTAAGGTTTAGATAAATTTGGAGATTATGATGTTTTTATGTGAGGTTATATTAAGAGTTATGGATTCTATAATTTGTTTAAAATTTTAAGTTTAATCATAAGATCAAATTATTAGACAAACCTTTTGAGGTTTTAATTAATAAAATTTTGAGGTAATTATGGAAAAAAAGTTTTATCATATAGATAATCATGGGATGGAAAAGTGATTTTGTGACTATTTTATTAATGTTATTTAAAAAAATATCACTATATTTTTTTTATTAAAAGATGAAAGGTATAAAATAACCTTTGAGGTTAAAATACTCTTTATTATAGAAGTTATTTGGGATATATGGTTATTTATTTATGGAATGATTTAGTTTAATCTTTTTGTATTTCTATTGAACTTTTGAGATTAATGTATTATTTTATCATATAAAGGTTTATTAATTTTGGGAAACATCAAACCATATTCTAAATATTTTATTGTTTAATTTATAATGATCAGTGAAATAGTATGATTACCCCATTTAAGGTTATATTGTTCTTTAAAATCTGATTTTAATGCTTCAGGCATGAAAAAAATCATCTTGAAACACTCATCATTTCAATAAAAATATGAGACTGTGGTGGAAAATGATTAAATGATGAAATTCAACTTATCAAGTAAGTATATTTATTTATATTCTTAGTTTTTATGGTAAGGAATTACTATAAACTATAAAAAGAATCTTAAAAATAAAATTGTAATCATATTACATTCATTTACAATGAAACAATGGTCTTTTCCACACCTCACTAGTTTATGGTTTTGTGGATTTTGTCTTTCTCATGATCATTCAATTTATTATAATAAATTATATTTGTCACTCTCAATTATTATTTTGGAATTAATATTTTCTTTAATGTCTAATTATTCACTTCTAACCAATGTTCCTCTATTTGGAAACCTAGTATATTTTATTCTAGATGACCTATGTACTTCATTTTCTCTCTTATCAAGAGAAAGTTTTATTAATCCTTTTAATGATGTGGGACTTCAACAAAGGTATTTTAGAATATATAGCTTTAATTTCCAAGATAAAATTAAAATTTTGAGGAAGAAATTTATTAAAGGAAGGAATAATGTAACAACCTGATATTTAAAAAAAATCGAAGCTATACTTGATAGCGTACATGACATGAAACATCGACCTTAAATGAACCATGAAATAATATCATTTTAAATATGATTGTTATAACCTAGCCCATAAATTAGAATGTATGAATAAGACTAACTAAAATATGAATTTATTGTGTTTACACATATATTAAATAAATTCAATGGTTATGTATTAATTTGAAAATAAAATAAGAATCACTCTAAATAAAAAAGAAATGTTTTCTGAAAATAAAATTATATTTTTCTAAAAGGCAGTTTCGTAGCGCTTTGTGCACATACATTAAAATTAATTTTTATCACATTTAAAATTTTATTTCTAAAAATTTAATTAATATTTAAAATTAGTGTATCAAAATTGAGTTAAGGTAAAATTTTGTAATTTTTGATAAAAATGATTTTTCAATGAATAGTGAAAATAGAATTTTTGTAAAAATATCATTTATTTTCAATAAATTTATTAATTTAAAATTAACATTATTTTTGAATATTATTTAAATTAATATAATTTTTATTTATTTATATTTAATATACTTAATTACTTTGTAATAAACTTTATATTTGATTTTAATATAAGTTTATTTTTGGGTTTAAAAATGGGATTTTTCAAAAAAATATTTTAAAGTACATAATGTTTCCCCATTTTAATTAATTAAAAAAACCTAATGAGTAATAATTTAATATTAATATATATATTATATATCAATAAATTTTAATTTAAATTAATAAATGGTTTATTATTATTTTGAGAGTTAATATAAAATCATCTTTTTCCTGAAAAATACACTTCTTGAAAACCTTCTTTTTCATCGCGTCTATGGGTTTAATTTTAAATAAAATATTGTCACTTATATGAATTTAATTTGTAAAAATAGATTCCATATTTGTAAAAATTATAATTTTTATTATCTAATAAGTTCATCATAATTTTTTAATATAATTAATACTGAAAACAGTAAAAATATTTTATTACGGTTAAGGTAAAAACAAATTTATTATGAGTTAAAATAAAAATATAAGGGTTAGAGTGACCTAAAAACTTGTCTAAAATATGTTTTATGTGAATATTTAGACCTTATAATTTATAATTGTTGATAATTATATATTTTTGATCTTTTTTGTATGTCAAAAACATGGGTATCACTTTTTATTTCCATAAATTACATGTGTGTCACTCACCTCACTTATAAAAGGCTGCCCATTCTTCTCTATTATTCACACCTTAAAACCTTTTTGGTTAATAAAATACCCTCCCAAATATATTCCTTAATTACCTTATAAAATACTAGAAGTATTGGTTTGATTATAAATCCATCCTAAGATGGTTTTTGGTGTTAACCTAAGGAGGTTGTCTGGAGAGGAGATATTCTTCTTAACTGAAAATTTTTATGTTATTTATTTATTTACCTCATTAATATATTATTTAATTATTATAATATAATAATAAATTATCTACCATATAATTATACTTTATTATTTTAATTTCATAACTTAAATCTACCTCCTCTTCCATCAAATAGAAAATGAACACATCGTTCGCGTGTACGGTAGATTGTCACCTCACAAACCGATGTGATTTGTTTTTTATCATCACCTTTCATGGATTTTTTTAATTATATATTTAATTTTTATAAATTATATTTAAATATAATTATAATCCAATAATTATTATATCACATACACCTTATTAATTTCTATTTTGTGGTGGAAAGTACACAACGTGTAGGCTATATTACACAGCAGGTATTTGTTTTCACCCTTTATCCAAAGTACATGCCAGGGGCTTTGGCATGTTTTCTGTACTTTGGAATTTTTGGAATACATGATGTGTAGATTAATCTAACACGGCGTGTACTTCCTTGTTACGCGGTTACCGGCATGGTAATCCCGTGTATACGGAACACAGCTTCTCCTTGTACACGGTTTCACCTGGACCGAATCAGACTACACGTCGTTTTGATTCAACATACATGTCATGTATTCTGGTTTCGACGTGCCGTTCAGTTCTGGTCAATAAGGTGTAATAAAAGCTTAGGTATACTCAATTCACACGGCATGGTTTTGTGGACCAGTGTCGGTTCGTTTAACCTAAGTACACGGCATGTAGTTTTCACTACACGTCGTGTAATATTGTGTTGTACATATAGAATGATTAGATCCTCCAGATGAGTTCCTCAGTTTTAATTTAATCAAAATTAAAATTAAAAGGTTATTTCTGTGATGTGAATCGAGAAATGAAGGTGGAAGAATATATCTCATTCATTCATTTTTATAGAATGATTTGTCTTGAATTAAATCAATTATAAATGCGTAAATTATCAACGAAAATTAAATAACTATAATCAATGGTGTAACCTCCCTTTGATACCATTTTAAGGTTACGGGCACAAAGGAAGCTCATTGGTGGATGTGCCCACTTGGATTTTTGTCATTAGAAATGATCAATCTGGGATCAGTACGACGATAAATGCCAGACTCCATAGATCGAATCAGAGAAATAGACAAAGAAGAAGAATAGTCCCGGAACCATAAATGTGGATTATCATAGGTTGATTAAATAATCAACCTCTGATGATCCACATTTATGGTTCCTGGACTATTATTTTTCTTTGTCTATTTTTGTGATTTGATCGGTGCAGTCTAGAATTTAATCATTGTATTGATCCCAGAGTGGGCACATCCACCAATGAGCTTTCGCTATGCCTAGAACCTTCAAATGGTATCAAAGGGAGGTTACAATGTTGATTATAGTTATTTAATTTTCTTTGATAATTTATGCATTTATATTTTATTCAAAACAAGATAAATCATTCTATAAAACTGAATGAACAAGATCTATTCTTCCTCCTTCGTTTCTCGATTCACATCACAGAAACGACCTTTTAATTTTAATTTTGATTAAATTAAAAATTAGGAACTCATCTGGAGGAGCCACTAATTTTGTCTGTACAACACAAGATTACACGGCGTGTAGTGAAACCTACACGCCATGTACTTAGGTTCAACAAACCGGTACTAGTCCACCAAACCACGCTGTGTGAATTGAGGAGATAATATTGTTTTATTACATAGTATAGCATACATGACTGACCAAATCTCATATACGTAAGGGATCCTTGCCATTTTCTTTCTTTACCCCTGTGTGTGAGGACACATTTTCTTGGAAAGATGAATGCCATGTGACACTGGAAAAAATCCCCTCTTGGATTGTTCCATATTGAATCTCTTCGGTATCTTGTCAATGTATATACTTTGACCCAGGCCCAACATTCTCTTGGATCTATCACGATGGATCTTGAACCCAAGAATATATGATGCCTCCCCCAAGTCTTTCCTAGATAAGAATTTATCCAACCATGCCTTAATTAACTGTAAGACAGATACTTCATTTCCAATTAGTAATATGTCATCAACATATACTATTAGGAAAACAAATTCACTTCCACTAAACCTTTTTTAGACAGAAGTCACACATTTGTTCTTAGCAAATCCAAATTCAGTTACGGCTTCATCAAAACGAATGTTCCATTACCTTGATTCTTGCTTTAATTCATAAATGGATTTCTGCAACTTTCATACCTTGTTGGAATGCTTTTGAGTCACAAACCCTTCAGGTTGTGTCATGTGGACATCTTCCTGGAGGTTCCTGATAAAGAATGCTATTTTAACATCCATTTTCCAAATTTCATAGTCATGGTAAGCAGCAATGGCCAATAGGATTCTGATGGATTTCATCATTGCAACCGGTGAAAAGGTTTCATCATAGTGAATTCATTGACGTTGTCTAAAACCTTTTGGAACCAGTCTTGCCTTATAGGTAATGACTTGTCCCTCTATGTATAGTCTCTTCTTGAATACCCATTTATTACCAATAGGCTTTACATCAACTGGAGGATCTACCAAAATCAATACTTGGTTTTGGTACATGGAATTCATTTCAGAATTCATGGCTTCTTTCCACTTGGCAACATCTGTGCCTTCAACTTCTTCCTTGTAGGTAAGAGGATCATCATTGTCAACCAATAATGATTCACCATCCTTGGTGACAATAAAACCATATCATTCTGGTTCTCTCACCTCTATCTCTCTCCTACGCAGTTCTTGTGTCTCTAGAATAGATTGTTCTTCCATGGGGATTTGTGGAATCTGTTCTTGTACCAACTCTTGTGTATCTTGAGCCTCAACTTCATCGAAGTCTATGTCACTCCCACTATCTCTTTTGGAGATGTTCTCCCTCTCAAGGAATATGGCATGTCTTTCCACTGTAACCTTTTTATTTGAGGGGTTGTATAGGTAATATCCCCTTGTTTCCTTAGGATGTCCTATAAATATACACTTTGTGCCTCGAGGTGCAAGTTTTTTACCTGAAGAGGCCTTAACAAATGCTTCGCTACCCCACACATGTAAATTTGATAACATGTCTTTGCATCCACTCCATAACTCGTATGGAATACCATTTATCAATTTAGTTGGTATTTGGTTTAGTATGTGTGCTGTAGTTTGTAATCCATATCCCCAAAAGGATAATGGAAGACTCACATGACTCATCATTGATCTCACCATGTCAAATAGAGTGCGTTTCCTCCTTTCACTTAAACCATTCGACCGAGGCGTGTAAGGAGGAGTGAGTTGAGATAGAATCCCAAACTCCCATAAGAAATCAATGAAGTCCTAATTAAGATATTATCCTCCTCTTTCTGAGTGAAGTTTCTTAATATTCTTACCAAGATGGTTCTCAACTTCATTATTGTATTCTTTGAACCGATCAATAGAATCTGACTTATACCTCATTAAGTAAATATATCCATATCTACTAAAATTGTCAGTAAAAGTTATAAAGTACAAGAACCCACCCCTTTCATTAATCTGAAATGGTCCACAGAAATCTGTGTGAACTAATTCTAGAAGCTCGTTATCCCTTCCACCTTTCCCACTAAATAGGGCTTTGGTCATTTTTCCTTATAAACACGCATGACATACACCAAGTGGTTTTAGTTCGAAAAAATCTAAATACCCATCTTGATGTAATTTTGTCAAACATTTCTCATTGACATGACCTAGCCGGTGATGCCAAATTTGGGTGTGGTATGATTCATGTGAATTGACTTTTTCATTGATTTCCATTACTTGTTTTGTGTAGTATAACACATAAAGTTCGTTATATAAATGTTCCCTACCAAAACAAATACTATCTTTATAAAATTATCAACATTCATTTCCAAACTTGAAGATGAATCCATCAGTATCTAATCTGGATACTGAAATAATGTTTTTGGTTATAGAGGGTACATAATAACATCCTTTTAATACCAAGACCATCCCAGTAGGCAATGTGAGGTGGTAGTCTTCGACAGCTACAGTAGTGAGTCTGGATCCATTGGTTGCTCGCAGATCCACCTCACCTCAGTCAATCTTTATAAATCTACTTAGTTTCTATATTTGGATACAGATGTGAGCACCAAAATAAGTATCTAATAACCAATTAGTAGAAATAGATCTAATTAATTCGATAAAAAATGCATTTGAAGCTTCCCCTTGCTTCCTTGGATGGGTGCAGTTTTTCTTCTAGTGGCCCTTCTTGCCACATGTGAAACAAACAACCTTCTATTCTCTTGCCTCTCCTTTGATCTTACTTTTCTTGGAAGGCATTGAAGAAGCTTTGGGCTTAAATCTCTTCACCTTGCCTTTCCTTTAATTCACCATAAGGATAGAAGACTTTTCACGCTTCATATCATTGTCCACTTGGCGAATGAGGATAAGATGATCAGATAGAGACTTCTCAATGTTTTTCATGTTGAAATTTACTATAAAGTTAGATAAGCTTTGGGGTAGTAATGAAATAACGAGATTGGTACCCAGTTATTCATGGATTTTAAACCCCAGAACCTCCAAGCGCTCAAAGTAGCCAATGAGCTTGACTACATGAGGCCCAGCTGGGGACCCTCTCCAAGCTTTCTCTGAAACAGATCCTTGTAGATCTCAAACCTTTCCTGTCTTGTTCTATCCAATTATAGACCACAAATGTGCTTGATCATGCTATAGGTATCCATTTCTTCATGAGAATTCATGAGCTCACTAGATATTGATGACACCATCAAACATTTAACGTCCAGTGCATTGCTCAAATGTTTATCATAGACTATGAAATCTTTATCACTCACCCCTTGGGCAGGCGAATCAGGAATTGAGGACTCCCACATGTAAAACTTCCGTTCATGGCGTAGGATAACCCAAAGGTTCCTAAACCATTCCTGAAAGTTATTGTCAGTGAGGATATTGTCTTTATTAATAATTGATCGCAGAGAAAATTTTGTTGACGAGTTTTTCATATTGATTCAACCAATTAAAAGAGCAGATTTATCAATACTTTCTTGATTACATTTTATAAGAAATAATAAATTTTATTAAGACTCTCACTATTTTATCAAGTCCCAATGGCCCTCACCATTGAACTTGGAATTTCCACTTGCCATGAAATTCAGTGGTAAGGATCCATATTTACCTTCACATAACCCCAATAAGGGTTGGTCAAGCTATTTGAAGGTATTTAGGTTGGCAGGTCTTTGAAAACTATGAGCTTACAGTTCCTTGATCTACTGAGTGGACTCCCCAATCCTGAAATCCTGACTTTGATTTCCTCAATGCTTGCCTACATTTTACAATAATTCTAGTAAGGGCTACTCCTCTTGATGTAAAATGTTTAAGTCAACCCAAAACATTCATAAGATCTTCCTTTATAAAATTAAGTGTCCCAACAAGGTTTGGTCAAACACATAGTTTTATTGAGTCTTTCCCTTAATCAAGTAACAGAGGGCTTGGTCTGACTTAATATAGTATTTGAGGGATTTTAATCCTTTATGCATAGTTTCACATTATCACATGCTTGTTAATATTAAGTTATGATTTCTTAAGTGATTAACCATGTTCTGATAATGTTTACACATAGTCTGGTTTTATTTTATTCCATCTTTGCATGCTTGTTTATTTCATTAATTATGTGATCACGACAACACATACATAATAAATAAACCATGAAATCAGATATAAATAAAATAAGATGGCATGATAATGAGATTATATTGGTTAGCTTATCTAGTGGTTTTGATAAGCTAACCCTAACCTAGGAAAAAACACCTTGAACCTGATGGTTCGTGTTTTGCAGCTCTCACCTTTCCACCTTTGTATCTTCTTAGGTTGGTTTCGCCTCAGCTCCAGATTTCGAACCATCTCCTCTGGCTTGGGAGATCCTTCATTACATGGTTTTATATTAAAGAAACCATGGGCACATAGGCCCTACATTTTATTGGAATAAGGATCGGAGGCCAATGAATTTAAATTAAATAAATTTAAATGAAACCATACACACACAAAGGGTCTTTGGTCAAGCTCATGATCATCCATAGCATGCAACGACATTTACGCATATTTAGAATTAAAATTCTTTTAATCTTTATTTAATTCAAGATAAGTCGCACTTGAATTAAATTAATTATGATCTTATAATTAATCAATTATTTATCTTAAATTCCTTTATAAATTTCCTTGAGATTCTTCTCATCCATATTCCTTGTACGGGTCTTTTTACTTTAGAGGAAACCTAGTAAAATTACATTTCTGGAAAGTACATGGAATGTAGGCTATATTACATGGAGTGTATTTGTTTTCACCCTTTATCCAAAGTACATGTTGGGGGATTTGGCGTGTTTTCTGTACTTTGGAATTTTTTGAGTACATGGCATGTAGATTAATCTAACACGGCGTGTACTTCCTTGTTATGCGGTTACCGGACTGGTAATCCCGTGTACGCGGCACACAACTTCTCCTTGTACACGGTTTCACCTAGGCCGGATCAGACTACACAACGTGTTGATTCAACATAAACGATGTATATTACAGTTTCCATTCGCCATTCAGTTCTGGTCAACACGGTGCAATAAAAAGCTTAGGTATACTCAATTCACATGGCATGGTTTGGTGGACCAGTACCGGTTTGTTGAACCTAAGTACATGGCGTGTATTTTTCACTACACGCTGTGTAATCTTATGTTGTACAGATAGAATTATCATCTCTTCCAGATGAGTTCTTCATTTTTAATTTAATCAAAATTAAAATTAAAAGGTCATTTATGTGATGTTAATCGAGAAACAAAGGAGGAAGAATAGATCTCGTTCATTCAATTTTATAGAACTATTTATCTTGAATTGAATCAAATATAAATGCGTAAATTATCAATGCAAATTAAATAACTATAATCAATGTTTTAACCTTCCTCTGATACCATTTGATGGTTTTGGGCACAGCGGAAGCTCGTGGGTGGATGTTTCCACTTGGATTTTTTTCAGTAGCAACGATCAATCTGGGATCAATACAACGATAAACGCCAGACTCCATGGATCGAATCACAGAAATAGACAAATAAGAAGAATAGTCCTGGAACCATAAATGTGGATCGTCACAGGTTGATTATAATTAATTTAATTAATTGACAAGAAGTACCTTTTATGGCGTTCTTTCTTTGTTGATATTTCTGATCATGTTCCGATGTGATTCATCGTTGTGTCATAGAAGCCAAGTGTATAATTCCTTTAGTTGTGATCCACATGTGTGCCATGTATCTCTGGATGTCTCCAAAGGAGTCTCTAGGTGCTAGAGTGGAGAAGCCTTTGCTTGCATTGTCCATATAAGATCTCTTTGATCTGATGGATGAGGATCTCTCTCGGTCTTGAGAGCATTCTTGGAAGAAAGAGTTCTTTTGGCCTTGAGAGAAGTCTCCAGAATTATTGTGCACGATGATTAAGGAAAAGTATTGGGGTTGTGAGGATATTTATAATTGGGTTTTAGGTTATAGATTTATGACAATAAATAAACACATTACGCATTTTATTTATTTCATTAAATCTTATTAAACCCCCCCCCCCCCATGTAGAATCATTAATTCCTTGACATGTTCCCATGCTGATTATAATAAATATCATTTGATAAAACAACATTATCTCCTCAAAATCCCAACTGGAAAAACTACATGGCATGTAATAATTAATACACGGCATGTACTTGTTTTTCATAAAACTACATGGCGTGTAATTAATAGATGGCATGTACTTGTTTTTTATTTCCTTTCCAAAATGAAAACTGCATGGTGTGTAATCATTAATACATGACATGTATATCTTGTTTCCATTTTATTATTCCTCCATCATTAAAACGATTTAGGATTCCTTGAATAATTATTAAACCATGTACAGGAATAATATTTATTCTAATTGAGATACTTGGATACACTTAGTGTGTGACCCTCTAGGCCTCTTTCTCATTGGCATTAGGCGGTCTTTCCTAAAGTCCAAGATTACTGTTTAGTAACAGTTCAAGGCACCCAAGAGAATGAATTTGATGCCGAATTGATGTGTCACCTCATACTAACGCTTACCGTGTAATTAATATAATTTTATTATACATGAGGTTCTAACGCGTACAACGAAATTAGGACCCGATGTAAGGGTTTCTCTTCTCACTTTTATTTTGGTGAGACATATGCCATATTCACCACTTATTTTTGTTTTGTGGTATATATAAAGAACATGAATATATTTTTTGATTATTTTCATGAAAAAAAAATTTATTTACAAACTCATTTGAGGTTCTCTCTTTCATGGGGTTTTGATTTATAGATTACCATATCTGTAAGTGATTTTGTCTCAATTTTCTTTCATTGACGCATACTATAATATATTATACGTAATTTATTTTATATAGTATATATACTACCCCTTTTACATATAATATAATTAATCCTTAATACATTGTGATGTTTTAATTTTAAATTTTATTTTTTCATCTAATTGGATTTAACTTTAAAGTTACTAAGTGGTAAAAGGTTTTTTAACTCAATTTCGTTTCTAGGGATTACAACTCTTTTTCATTGACATTGTTAAGCCATTATTAGGTGTGAATAGATCTATAAATTATTTTATTATTTATTTTTACTTGTTTAGGGTGAATTTTCATTTTTTACACATAATATCTCCATTTATTAACTCTCAATTCAATGATAAGATCTTTGTAAGCTTTATTCATCTCAAATTCCATTTATTTTGGACATATGTCTATAATATGCACCTATACTCTTTTATGAGGTTTATATAATACCCCTTTGACATGTATATAAGGAATATCATTATGTTAATGATATTTAAAGTTTCATTTGAAGTTATTATTTCATGGGTATTACGAATGAATATTTAACAAAGTGTCAAAGGTTTTATATAAAAGCTCCTTTATTTTTTAGATTGTTTATGTTGAAATTTATTTTAGAGGAAATAGTGTGATCTTCTTTTCTTGAACAAAATATATTTTCTCCTTTTCTAGTTATCAATATGTTTCATATTTTTTGTTACTATTTCTCTCCTTATTTATTAAAGAAACATCAATATATTTGTTTTCAAGTTATATATATATTATATTTTCTTTAAATTGGAAATATTTCTCTTCCATATCCATGTTTTATAAAATATTTTTAGAAATATTATTTTCTATACATAAAATATTTCTTAAATATATTTTACATGATCTTTTAATGTATTTTAAAAGTTTTTTAAAATGAAATTTATTAACCCTTTTCCAAATGGGTCACTTTTGACTACCATTACCAAATATTGTAAAGGAATGTTTATTTCAACATTTACAACATGAATGGATTTTACAACCATCATATAAATTATTTTCCTTGAAGTTTTATTTATATTTTTCCATGTTTTTTTTCAAATAAAACAGTTTTCACAATATTCTATGAATTTTAATTTTTAAAAGTAATTTTCCAAGTGAAAAGGTTGTTTTCCTCAAGAATTTTTTTAATAACCTTTTAATGGTATTTCCATTCATCAATGTCAATAACCCTAGATGTTACTTATTCTCCACTAGGGATATTTTTTAATGATACCATCCTCATTCTTTCTCTATATGGATTATGACTATTTTAAAAATATTTTCAAGGAAAACTTTTCTTTTCAAATGGGGTAATCATGTTTCAAATAGATTGAGATGGAAACCATTTCTTTACTATAGTTTAATCATGCTTCAAAGAGATTTTCATGGAACTTGATTCCTTTAAATGGGTTAATCAAGCTATAAAAGAACATTTATTATTATTATGATTAAAAGGTGAAGGCTTATAAATGTTTTTTAGTAGTAATTGGACATTGTTTATGAAGAAAGAATAATCCAAATATATCTTATATGATGGGTGAACCCAAATAGTGTTGGGTGAGACTGATATATCTTATATGATGGGTGCACCCAGATGGAATCGGGTGATCTCTATATAGATTATATGATTGGTGTGCTCAGATAGAATTGGTTGGGCCCAATATACCATATATTATGGATGCACCTAGATAGCATCATGTGAGACTGACATAGCTTATATGATGGATGTGCTTATATAGTGTCAAGTGAGCCTGATATAGATTATATGATGGGTGCACCCAGATAGCTCTCTAATACATTGGGTAATATTCCGTTTCATTGGAAGAAATGAAGAGGGAGTTACCAGAGGGATTCTCCTATATATTCAACTAGGATCTATTTATTTTTAATGTAGGTTTAAAATGGGTTATGAATATGATGTTATAAGATAAAAACATATTTTATTTATGATTTATAAAGGTTTTTTAAATGTTTCCTTGATCAAGATTGACATCGCATGGCACATGATTATTTAATCTTATGACTCTTGACTTTGATAAATATTTATTCCATGTTTCATGATTGATGATATAGGTATTTATAGGTAATAATATTCTTATGTTATACTCATTAACTTTGATTATGTCATCGTACCCTTATACTCTTCATATTCTCACTGATGAAATTCAATTTTTAATACTTATGTTTACTCATATAGACCATTTGATATCACATTTTTTATATTTCATTTTCCCCAAGTTATAAATAAATATGTTAAATTAATTATGACTAGAAGTGTTTCATATAGATGATGATGATAAAATAATATGGAATATGAAAATATGATTTAGTGGAAAAAAATACTCCCTTTAATTCATGGGTATTATTTTTGTAAGTGTTTTTTATAATTATTTAAAACTATAAACCTAAAAGGTCCTTGGGTATATAATTTATCCAGTATTTTTTTTTTGATGTTGTAAGTTTTAGATAGTGAAAATTGAGTCACATTCATCGGTATCCAATCCAGAAATGTAAATATAATGTTATTATCACCAAATCTGGGAGTGCAAGTTTAGAGCTATTATAAAGTGCCCACTCCCTCACATTAGATTGACACTCAACATAATTTAAAGCCAGTACTGCACATTACGTTGACACTCAACATCATGTTAAGTAGGTGTAAAATGATACTCTATTTTCCATGACATGTGATGTAGGCTATGTTATCCCATAATGAATGTTGTTCTCACACTCAACATTATGTTAATAGCTTAACATAATGTTGAGTTCCTAGTGAATATTATATTAAACAATAAACATAATATCAAGGTGATGGAACGGAATAAATTATCACATAAATATATCCTTAGGGACTCTCTTGACCTTATGTTAACACTTAACATAATTTCAAGTGGGAAAATAAAGTTTAAATTTCATAAAACATGTTCTTATTTAAAATATTAAGAATAAAAAATTTATTTTTTTAAGAATATGTATATAATACCACTGATGAATTTTAGGGTATCATCACATGTACATTGGAAATGAAAAAAAAACCATATGATTCTGAATCTATCTTTAAGAATAAAACGTGCATAGAAATAAAGAATATTGTGAGGGTAAGCGTACCTACAGTCCTAAGTAATACATATTTTTCCATTATTTTTACACTCGATTGAGATCAACTAAGCATTAAATGGATGATTGCATCTTCTAATGTGCTACAATATCCTTTGGATCCATGATCGTATCATGAGAATTCATATACACCAAAAGGGAGTTAGTGCATTCACTGTGTAATGATTGATTCTATGGGAAAGAAGAGAGATCTAGAAGCATTTCCATAGAACTGATTACATAAATATAATGGATCTCATCCATATATATATCCACCTCAATGATTTTAATTTAATGAAGAGTATGAACCATATGTTGTATCAGGAGAAAACTCATGGAACCCATTACTTATTATTGGATTATTCTTCATTAAACACTTCAATGAAGGTTCACTTGCATTAAATAATTTATCTCATGGATTATTAACCAAAGGAATCCAAGTAATAGTGATGTGGAAGTTTCATGCTCTAAGCCTATGTTATGTTGGGTGCAATGTAATCTCATGTTTCATTGCATGCATATTAGGTTACATTTGTACTAATGTATACTTAGGATTTAGCTTAAGGGTATATTTTCACCAATGTATCCTTAAGTCGTATGCATATGTTTTAGTGAATATCTAACATTAAGAAAATATGTTCATCACTAATTAATGTGGTGTATAATAAAATATTTATTTTAAAATATTTTAATTCCCATTACACTAGAAACTTTATCATTTTATGCCATGTGAGAAATTTATTCATGGGAAAATAATTAGATAATTCGGTGTTTGTGATGGATATAATTTCCAAACATGATGGTGTTCGTGTTGAAGCCTCGATGATCATTCCTTGATTCTTGATCTTTATTTTCATCATCATGAAGAATAGTCCTCTATTATGTAAATAATGTAATGAATATTATATAATGATTTTATTCCACTAAGGTAGAAAATAAACTTATCTATCATGATTTGAAGTAAAATTCACTTGTGGAGGAATTAATATCCCCGTTTTCCTCTAATTTCTCCTCCGTATAATTTTTCATTATTTCACCATTAACTTCCATTATGTTTTCCCTTCATTAAATCATATCCCATAGAATTAAGTAATCAAGACACAAAAACTTCTAATATGACTTTTCATCACCACCAATCCATGATTATACCACATCACCAGCTTTAATAAAAAAATATTTTTATAAAATAAGAATTGGATTGTCTAATGTTTTAAATAAATACCCTCTAATTAGCATTCATGGGTTCTAAAGACCAAATACAAAACTATAACTCTCTAAGGAAAATACCCACGTTTCAAACACAATCACAATGATGGAATTTCTATTTAGATATCCATTTAGAAGTTATTAAACATTCATATTCACGTGACTAAAAATAAAATATTAAATAACTTTATTATTATTAAAACCCCATGGTGCAAAAATAAATAAACTGACTACACAAACACCTTTATAAATATTTTTAAATATATTCAAATTTATTTATTTAAAAAAATATAGGTCACTACAATAATCTTATAAATGATTATGTTGGACCATTTTATATATGGTATATTAGGTTCAATGTTTATTTTAATAAAAATGCACACCATGCGATTAATACTGATTAAGAGATAATAATACATATGACCATTTAATATATATATCTTTTATAAAATATTTAAATGGTTCCCATGGTATATGTTTGTACTCATATATATTACATAATTAATACTTCATATAAATATTATAAATTTACTTTCAATATAGTTAGTGGTAACATAAATAATTTACCTCAATAGGTAACCTATGGTAAGTAACTCATGTTAATTCATCATATTTAATCATATGGGTAAAATAATTAGTATCATGAAGAAAATAAAATATCCACTTATGAAAAAAAATTAGTATACATACATCCATCCTATAATTAAATTCATAAATATCCCATTGATAAATGTCTAATATTATGTCTATAAATTGATGATCGTGTATATATTTACCAATCATAGTTAATCCTAGATAAATAAAATAATTATATCATATAATGAATGTGTCAGGATTAGTAAACTTCATGTTTACTGTATTTTATTTTATTGCATATATATTCAAATAGTACAAATGAAAATAAAATCCCCAAATTTTCTCTCAAATCAATTATTTATTAACATTTTTGTACCATTGGGTAGGCATATATTTTATTTTTTAGTTTCTTTGAATTCTTTTTAATTTATCATTAATATACTTATATGATCATTCACTAACTCTTCAAGAGTTTTGATTAGAATTAATCATATATTTCTTATTTTGAAGAAATTAATTAAAATAATATTTTTAAAACATGTGCTTCAATAAAAACATACATAATATCTTAAAAATCTATTATTGGACACATTCAAACATTAGTGTGAAATAATTAAAATCTATAATACTCATGTTTATCATTATAATTTTCACTTCTAATGGTATATCATCAAATAATGAAAAAATTAATAATATAATTCTAACTTATTAAACCCATCACCTAGAATATATTTTCCATTTTGGAACTTTTATCACAAAAATTATGAAAATGTATCTATTATAGAGGGGTACCCCAATATATTATGTAATAAGTGAATATGGAAGTGTGAATAAACATGGAATAATCTTATTGATTCATAACACACACCACATTGTGATAATAATTATAATTCATATAATGATTTTTATGATAATAGTCACTTCAATAAATGAAGGGTAAATCATTTTATCAAATTTTATAACTTCCCAAATATTTATGATAAAAATTCAAGTACAAGTAATGAATATTATATGAATAATTTCATTCCCTTCAAAAAAATTAAGAAATTAAAATTACATTTATATTATGGAATGAATTTTTTAATTGGATTTAATGATTCATGAATGATAATTCATTATTTATAAATTATTATTATATTATAAAAAATATTATTTGTCATGATAATCATTTTTTAAGCACTTCAAGTGGTAAAAATTTTTTTATAAAATATATTAGATTATAAAAGTTATAAAACATTATCATAAATTTTTTGAACTATAATAATAATAACATCCACTTAAAGGAACAATGTTAAATAAATTACATAAGATGATATTGATAATCCAGAAATACATGATAAATAAATTTTGTTCCTCAGTATTTTTTTAAAGGAGAAAAACTTATAAACAAAAATATTCTTCATCATAATTTCAAAAGAAGTTATTTTTATATCATCCTTTAGGGGTAAAATGTTTCATAAATATTTATAAAATTCATTGTGAACTTTAAATATTTATTTTCATTAAATCACATCTTCTTGTTAAACTATAGTTTCTATTTTTTTTTCTTCTTCAGTCTTGGGCCCACTTTCCAAATTTGGTCATCTGTAAAAGGCATGTTAGTGATGCTTTAAATATTATCCATTAAAACTGATGTGATGGTAGTTTGAGTAATCTAAAATATATTTAAACATATCTTTATGAAATAATTTCTAGTAATAATATTGGTTTTTTTAAATAATCTACCACCTTAGTGGGAATAATACCTATTAAAAGGGTAGATCAATCAATAAATTGAAAAGAAGATACAACAAGAGTAAATTATTCCATGATCATGGTATGAGTACGAATGTGTGGGATGACTTTATAGTTTAAATCCATGTGATAGGAACCCTTTATATTTTAACATCATCCAAGGAGACATTTTATGTGTGTTCTCTTCATGAACACAAATCTTTTTGGTCATTTATCTCATAACAAGAAGAAGATTGATATCGTTATACTGTCACCAAAAGATGATAAATATCCTAAACCTATCACTAATGGAAGGTGGATATAATCATCCTATCACCAGTGAAAGATGGATGTCGTTAGCCTCTCACCATATTATTGGTTGAGGTCATCATCCTATCACTAATGAATGACGGATGTTGCTGACTTATAACCCATGAAAGATGGATGTAATCATCTATAACACCCTAATAATATAGTACCAATTTTCTTTAAATAAATATTATATTGAATATCTTGTATCATATGCAACACCAAAGTAAAATGATCCATAATGTATTTTATAATACAAGATAAACAATAATACTTCATGAGAATAAAATGTATAATAAAAATACAAGAAGGGTAAAACCTAAAGTAAATAAAAAGATTGTTAAAATAGATTATTTTAATTGCTTATATATTATTATTATTATTTTAAATAATAATTTTAGGTGTTCTAATAATAATTAAATGAGCATATTCAATGGTTATATGCGATTAAAATCATTTTGTGTTGAAAATTGAATATTTCTCAAAGAATTTATTTTCTATATGTTATGTATTTTTATATTCATAAATTAAAATGAACACTTTTAAAGGATTATTCTATTTAAATGTTTTAATGAACAAACTAATATATTAACACTCATTTAATTAGTAATTTATATGAAATATGATTAAGAATACTTAAAGCTTAAAAAGTCATTTTATTTAAAAAATAACTTTTTATTATATTATATGTTTTAATTTAAAAGATTAATTCCTAGATTATTGAATTTAAAATTGACAAAAAATTAAAAAAAAATTAGAATCATAACATAGAAATTATCTTAGGGTGAATTTTTTGGATTTTTCTAAAGTAGTTGATTTTTTAGTAAATTGTAAAAATTAAAGTTTTTACGAATATTGTAACTTTTATGACATTATCAAGATATAATAATTAAATATAAAATTATGAAAACTTTTTCTTAAAAATTTTTTATTGAGGATTAAAATAATTAATTTAAAAATATTAAGTTGAATTTTCAAATTTATATTTTACATTTTGGAACCTAATTACATTTTATCTTAATAAAAACAATTTTTTTATTCTTTGCATTTAATGGAGTGGTTGGGAGGTGTTATTATGTTTTAACTTGATTTTAATTTCAAATTACCCCCTTTAGGTAATAATAATCAAGATAATTCAAAATTAGTTGTCTTAAATAATAAGATAATTAATATTTTAACCCAGAAATACCCCCTCCATGAGTATAAATACACTCCCATTATCTCATTACTCTCCACTCCAAAGTTATTATTTTATCTCATTTACCCTCTAATGAGTCTCTATAAAGATTTTATAGGGATATAATTTTTTCATATGAATCTTTAAGAAGCTACTTTTCAAGGTAAGGGTTCATAAACCCTTATCTCCTTTATTTTTTCAATCCTTCCATTTCGCTTCCTTTTAAAGTAGAAATGTTATTGTTCTTTATTATTATAAATTATTTATTATATTATCAATGATATATAACCATTATATGTCATTATACTACCTCATTAAGTTTTTATAATTCTCAAACACTCTCATAGCCATAAAACATCCTAAAACTTTGATAAAGTAAAGAGTGTGAGGTTTCCTAGAATTGACATCCATATCTAAATAAAAACAATTGGATAAAAACCCTAGATCTAATGAACCTAGGGGTAATTACCCTTAAAATTTTCAGTTTTCTATTAACTTTATATTGTATTAGCACATTAAAAGAGAACCTAAGTTTACACCTAGTTTAAAACTATCAGGGGATATGCATTAGATAATTCATAATCTCTTTAAAAACTATAATGAAAGATTATTTACTATTGAAACCACCTACATAGCTAGTTAGTTTAGAATATGTAATATAAATTTATTTTAATGTTCTCTAATATTCTAGAAATAATTTTAAAAAATGATAAAATTAAAAATAATCAAAATCTTGAAATCAAAACAAAACATTATAATTTCAAAGAAAACATTTATTCAATCCATTTTTTCTTCAAATAAAATAGTAATAAATAAATTTTAGTGAATATAACTGATCAATGGTGAAAAAACTTAATATAATTCACTTTTTTGATATTTTAATAAAAATAATTTTATAATATAGGATGTGTAAATGTGTTGAAATAAAATGGGACCTAAGGTAAGGATTCTTAGTCTCAATTTCAATTCCTTAATACATGATTCTTATTATGCGCCAATTTAATTTTATATGGTGTAGATACTTCCTTATTGAATTTTTATATTTTAAATAACTTTTTATTCTTTGGATATTCACTTTAATTTAAGCTTTACCATTTACTTGTCCTTTTATTCATTACCTAAGTCATAAGAGTCATTGTTAACTTAATTTACTTCCATTAAGTTATAGCCATTATTCATAAAATTAATCCCTTTGATTTTGGTTTATTCGACACTATGATTGAATTATATTTTATTCCCTATTTAGTCTTTTATTTTTCAAGAATTCTTGATCTTTCACCTTCCTTAGTCTCACAATTCAACCAAACGATCACTTATACATGGACTCATCCTTATCTCTTTATTACGATCGGGAATATTTTTTCCCCATAACCATACTCCATATATTTTTTCACTGATTTTATTCTATATACATCAAATATTAAGCAAGTTAATTTTCTAATATCTTATATTTTTTAAAAAAACTTTTAAAATAAATATTTTTAATGTGTTCTATGAGACCCATTTTTTGACATTATTTAATAAAATTTGAAAAAAAAATTTATTATCACCTTTCGTGTGAATGTATTTTCCCACCATCAAGAATATTATTCATAATTAAGATTTATATTAAAGTTTCTATGGTTTTTCAAAGAAAATAAATTTCCCATTGTTCTATGAATTTTTCATTTTAAAAATAAATTGTAATGTTTTTGAAGAATAAATAAATTGATTTCATTCCACATATGTATATTTTTATATTCAGCTAAACATTTCATAATTTAACTTCATTTATTTTAAAGGTTTAAATATTTATAATTATTTTTAAAATTTGGTTTCCAATATACTCTTTTCACCACTTGAAATAGAATTTATGAAAGTGAATTATAATTTTCTTACATCCATATTACAAAATATTTATGAAAAATATTTTTATAATTTTTCTTCCATTTTTATCTAAAACTATAAAATATATATCCTATAGAGTTATTTATCATGTATTACCTGATAAATAGTATTATTAATTTATATTATATACTTCACCTTGTTTATAAGGGTATGTTCTATATAACTCTTCATCTCTCTCTTGACTTTATTTTTCTCCTTCATATCCCTAATCTTTAATTTCATGGATATATTCTATTTCAATTACAATATTTAAGTATTTTATTTTCTATTATTGACTTAATCATATACCCATTACTCTAAATTTTGTTATTTCAAAGGATGGTGACCAAGAAAGTTTGTTTATTTATTGACTAGGGAAATATTGACAATATGTATAATTGTTATTTTAGTAGGGATGTTTATTGATTACTAAGGAATGTATTATGTATTGTATTGTTTATCAATTTATTAATACGATGAATTTATTTGACTTAATTAGTGATGGGTGGATCCTATAATTATATATCACATTGATTCATCAGTAGGTTTTATGAGAAAAACTAGTTTAAGTATTTGGTTTATGTCTTCCCATTTATTAATAATGTCTTGAAATAAGGCATTGATGGTATGTAAGAAGTCTTAGAATGAGTCCTTGAAAGTACATTTAAGATGTTTTTAATTACGCATTCTATCACTATGAAATCATATATTTTTATCCATGTGATTGTTTAAATTGTTATGTTATCCATTGATATATTACATTCTCATGTTATTAGTTATATAAATTTTTTTAATTATTATTTATTCCTTTCATATTATTCATTCCTTGTTTATTCCATGTTTATTTTAACATATGTTTCTCATTACTGAGCATTTTATCTCACCCTTCTTATGTTTTAGATTACCCATGTAAATAAAGAAGAGTATTAAGTTTGATATATCTACATGAGTATCATGTGTGTAGAATTTTGTGGGAGATTTTGAACGCGTAATGAAAAATAATAAATTCTAAGTATAATGGGTAAAATATCCATTTGATGGGAAAAATAAGGGTTTTTTAGTTAATGTTTTTTCTCCTAACTCACTGAAAATATAAACTTAAATAGTCCTTTATGTGTAATTGACTCAATATTTATTATTAATATTATTAATGTGGATGTTTACGTTTGGGTCACTTTAGGTGGTTTTCAAAACGAGTATGTAAGGAATATATTATTCGAAATAGGTATAGTAGTTTGGGTATGAGGCATCATAGTTGTTATCAAAGTAGGGTTTAGATAAATTTATAGGTTTGGATTTCATTACAATAGGATATTTAATAGTTTTACATACCATCATGGGTTAATATGTTTATGTTTGATCATAGTTAAAAGCAATCTATACCCTTTTGAGGTCTTATGTGGTTGGAGTTTAAGGTGATTAATGATGTTTTTAGAGATATTTATTAAGATTTATAAAGAATTCGCTATCAGGGTATAGATATATCTTAGGTTTTTATGTAATTTGAGGTCATTTAAATTTAGGTTATTTTATTAAAATATTAATATCTTTTTGGTAGAAGTTAAAATTATAAGGACACAATTTATTTAAGGGGGTCTAATGTAGCACCACAAGATTATATTTCCTATTTTTATTTAAATAAATACTAAGTTTAATATCTTGTATCATAAAAAAACTAAACTAAAATAATTCATGGTATATTTTACAATTTTGGATAAACAATAATACATCATGTGAATAAAATGTTAAATATTAATAAAAAAATTACAAGAAGGGTAAAACCTTAAGTAAATAAAATGGATGTTAAAATGACTTATTTTAATTCCTTAAATATTATTATTATTGTTTTAAATAATAATTTTGTGTTATAATACCAATTACTTGAATAAATTTAATGATTATATTAATTAAAATCATTTAGTGTTAAAAGGCTCTATTTCTTAAAGAATTGTATTTTTCTATATATTATGTATTTTTATATTTGTTATGTATTTTTATCTTAACAAATTTAAATTAAGACTTTAAAGGATTATAATAATTAAATGTTTCAATGAAAAACTAATACATTAATACTCATTTAATTAGTAGTTGATATGAAATATGATTATGAACACTTGAAGTTTACAAAATAAATTTTTATAATAAAAAGTATTTTATTTTATTATATGATCTAATTTAAATGATAAATTAATAAATTTTAGAATTTTAATTTAATAAAATAATTACTTCATTTTTGGAATCATCGCATAAAAGTTATCATAGATTTGATTTTTGGGATTTTTCTAAAGAAGATAATTCTTTTAGTGAATGGTAAAGATTATAGTTTTTATGAATATCGTAAAATTTATGAAATTGTCATTATATAAAAGTTACATAAAAATTTATAAAAACATTTTCTCAAAAAAAAATATTAACAGAGTAAAATAATGAATTAAAAAAATAAATTAAATTTATAAAGTTAAATTAGACATTTTGGAACCTAAATAACATTTTATCCTCATAAAAACTTTTTTTATTATTTGAATTTAATGGAGTGTTTAGGAGGTTCCATTTAGTTTTGTAATGATTTAAATTTAAAATAACCATCATTTTTTATAAATAATATAACTATTTTTTTTGAAACAATTCCACCCAAAATTCGTTGGTTTAAATAGAAAAATAATCAATATTTTGACTCAAAAATACTTTATCATTAAGTATAAAGACCCACCCATTATAAAATTACTATCCAACAAAAAGCAATTGATAATGAATTACATCTCACTTAACCTCTCAATATCCTCTCCAAGTATTTTATAGGGTTATAATGTGTTCCTCATAAGCTTTTAGAAATTACTTTTCAAGGTAAGGGTTTTTAACCCCTTCTCTCCTTTATTTTTGTAATCCTTCCATTTCCTTTAATTTTCAAGGACAATGTTATTATGATTAATTTTTAAAAATTATATATTATATTATAAATAATATATTTTCATTCCCTTTTATTATAATACCTTAATATTCCATTATAATTCTCAAATACTCCTATAGCCATAAAACATCCTAAAATTTTGGTAAAGTGTGGGGTTTCCTAATAGTGACGTGTAATAACCCGATATTTTATAAGATATATTCTTTTTAATTTCTTTCATATCTTCTATTGTACGATACACCAAGATTATCTTGCACTATACGCAACATCGTATTAGCTTGCAGTATACGCAACACTAATCCTGGATCGTGTTACACACAATTTCATGTTTGTTTGGTAGTATTTATTCTACGAAACATTGAGTATATATATATATATATTAAATGTATTTTATTATACGCAGCAACAAAGGAGTCGTGCACTACACGCACCCCTGACTTGGCTTACATTACACGCAATCGCGATCTTCCTCGATAGCGTGTGTTGTACGCAATACTGAGTTTTACTAAACAACGATATATTATTATAATATTATTATGAACTAGCTGTTATGAATAGTATTAACTAAATTTTGAATTTTATAATATTATTATTCATCTTACACATTTTCTAGAATATGGTATAAGAACAAAATAAATTTTTCAGGTAAAATAAGTATTTTTCAAAAAATGCAGTTTTGTCGCCTTTTGATGGCGCACCCACTTTAAATCTTGTTTTTGACATGTTTATAAGTTCAATTTGACAAAATAAAATTCTTCTTTTGAATAAAGAAATAAAAATTTACTTTGGATAAATTTTTCATATTATTCTGGTAACTTTCATATTTTGATGAATAGTAAAAACACGCTATATTTTAATTAAAAACAACTTTTTTCATCGCAATAATTTATATGGTTAAATTATAATATTGAATGGTTTTAAAGTATAAATAGAATATATTTTTACCATTTAATATAATTTATGTCATTATCATTGATTTTACATTGAATTCGTATGTTAATTCAATTCAATCTTTTGCAATGTTTTAAACAAAAACCCGTTTTCATTCGACAACGGGATTAATTTTAATTTAATTTCTAAAACTTATTTGTATTGAATTTTAAAAAATGGATTCCATATTTGGAATCAGTGGGTCCAAATTATGTTAATAGGCTACTTTTTATTTTTGGGAATTATGAATAGTAACTACGGTAAATTTTATTTACCATAGTTAAAGGTAAATCGGGTAATTAAGGGTAAATATAATAATATAAAATTACCCTAAAACATGCCAAAATTCTATTGGATGGCTAAAAATCGACCCATATCACCTGAGGGTCAGATTAGATTCATTTAATGAACTTTTGACCATGAAAATAATTTAATTATTATTAAAACCAAAGAAAGTGACAACATGTCACTCTCTTAAATCTTATAAGTATATTAATTTTAATTTAGTGATAAACTTCATGAAAATTCGAACATGAATAGTCTCCATAAACCTAATAAAATTATCTACATCATGATAATTTATTTAGAATTTTTAGGTATTAAATAATTGTCATTAACGGTGATACATTAATGATGCAGAAATTATTTATTAAGTGAAAAATGAGTAAAATAGTTTTTATTGAAATAATAATACCCATTAAAATGCCCACAAACCTAAACAAAACTTACTGGTAGTGTATAGATATACCATAATCATCCAATTACCTAATATATAACCGTTTGGAGTCTTATAAAAGTGATTATGAGACTTATATTATTTTATTTTAAATGATGTCGAAGTTGTCACCTTAAAAATTTAATAAATATAACAATTTAAATATTGTGATTTTAAGATGATAAATTCTAGTAAAAGTATTATTGTGAAATTTAATATATTTATCTTCATCATAGGATTTTATTTTTAATTTTTATGCAAAAATAAGTATATTAAATAATTATACAATAATGATGTAGTAATTATTTTATTAAGAGATAAACCAAATAAATGGTTTTAAAAATAATAAAATAAATATTATATGAACTATTTAATGTGATCCAATAATTTTCTAGATAAATATGACCTTTTATAAATCTATTAAATCTTTTATTTCGAACATATATTCTATATATATTTTATTTAAATTCAAATAAATTAATAGTGTCAAAATTGACACTATTGTTATTTTATAAAAATAACATATTATAAAATTGTTTAAAAATCACAAAAATATATAAAAATTATAAATTTAAATCTATATGGTCTATAATGTTATAACGTATCCAATTATGGAAAATTCACAACAAATAAGTAAATATTTGTTATAATTTAAAATTTAGAATGTTATTACCACAAATAAAATTAAATTGATTAAATAAGGATAAATCAAGTTGATAATGTTTAAAATAAATTACTAACATGTCTAAATTTTATTAGTTGATGATATTACAACCATATCTCATCTAATATTCTAATATGAGTCATTTTTGGAGGTTTTTAAGTGGGTTTAGATTTATTATAAATTAATATTTTTAAGATTTCCAAAGGTGCACCTCTCCTCCCTTATAAAAGGGAACCTCCTCCCTCCCTTCCTCACACCAATTTGAGCATTCAAGCTCATCCAACACCTGCCAAATTCTCTTCTACACTTCACTAGAAACATCCTAGAGGTCCTGTTCTTCTTCAAAGACCAATTTTAGTGCCCTAAGTGGAGGTCTCAAAGAGGCGCTTCAAAGAAGAGGTAATGTCCGTTACCGATTCTTTCAACTTTATTTCTTCTTCTAATTCCTCTTATTTAGTTGTTTCATTGTGAAGTAATAACATCAGTATCACTAATATAATGATATTTTATTATAAGTATGAAACAACCCTATTTCACCATCTATCCATCCTACGGAAAACGAAATCACCGCGCGTGCGTACGTACGGAATACCGTCTACACGCCGTGGTGTAATCTGTTTTTCCAACACCACCTTACTTGGATTGGTATAATGGTGTAAAGAATAACTATACATAGTTATTATAACATCATAATGATTATTTTATATTGTATAATCCTATCCAATTCAATTCAATAATTATGGGAACGATATCATCGCTCGTGCGTACGTACGGACTACCGTCTCCACGACGCGATGAGATTCATTCTCCATGTTAACCATTTAAGAATGATTATAAAGTATATATAAGCAATAATAATGAAATATATGACATTATAAAGCTACTGTATTTATGTATATATATATATGTATGTCATCTGCTTAATTCCATTCAACTCAATAAGGAAACGAAAACAGCGTTCATGCGTACGTACGGCCTACCGTCTCCATGAACGGTGTATTTCATTCCATTTATTGATCTATTATATATATGTATATTCTGAATATATATTATATATAAATCATGTTTTATATTATTTAATTAAGTAATCATGATCTAAGTAATCATATGAATAATTACAAGTCAAAACACGGACAACAAATGAAACGATTTTACCCAAAACACTCTTTAACATGGAATTTACAAAAGAACGGGTAATATAAAGTCGTAAGTAAACCATATATGATATCATAACAATGAATATGATTCTATAATAAGTCAATGACATTATTTAAATCATTATACAGGAGGTTTGGATACATACGAAGCATATCGGACATAAGGTAAGGGATAAATTTTCAATCTCATTTTTTTATCCAAGATTGCTTATACGTAAGTATTTACTGGGGCTACGTTTATCATCCATGACCATGTTTACTAAAAATGTTTTCATAAAATTTTTACTATTCTTCCATGAATTTTTAAAGTCATTTTTACCCTTTATTGACTTTTTACCACATTGTATGAGTAGAATTTTTCCTTTGGTTATCATATAAGGTATTTTTTTACTTTTCCGACAAAAGTATGAGGAGAATGTTATTTTTAAATTATACGGAAAGAAATGATTTTAACTGTTTTATAAAGCCTTATTTTCATGAAGCTTCCTAAAAAATATTTCATTACTATTTTAAACAAAATCTTTTTCTTCTAAAATTTCATGACATTTTGTGAAAAGAAAATGATTTTGAAGAAGAAAGGATATTATCCTCAAGAATTCATTTCAAATGTTTTATCAAAACCATTTTTCCATCTAAGATGACATTATTTCATATGTGTATGTTTCAAGTATAATGTCTCTATGATTTACATGGTTTCACTTTTATTATTATGAAATGATATCCATTACTTTTATATGGATTATGTAATGATGGGATGATGTTTATGAAACCCATTTTATTTGTTGGGTTATTATGAATGATGTATGTTTATTTTGTGGAATAAGTAAGAATGATTTCATTATGAGATGGGTGGGACCTATATCTCCCTCCAATGCATTGGGTAAAGATTTATATCTCATGATATAGACATGGATGGAACGGAAAGTTAAACCGGTTCAGTAATACAGGACTGGAACGAGGAGTGAACTCGATTCAGAAAGGGACTTTGTCCACTAAGATGGTCTTGGCAGAAATTCCTTGGCTAATATGGAAATCATATCATGTGCTTAATGGTTTACAAAATTACATGTTTTATTCCCATGCTATTTTATCATTCTTAATGTTTCTTTATGATCTATGCCTTACGTACTTCCATGTTTTATGTCATTGCTCAAGCTTTTGATGTTTAAACATTATGTTCCTGTTTTTAAGTTCAAATGTATATGATATGTTTTATTTTATCCATGCTTACCCTTACTGAGCATTTGAGCTCACCCTTTTTATGTTTTCTTTTCCCCAGGATATAAAGAAAGGTTTTAGGTAAGAAAAAAAGGGGAAGATATTTATGGGAGATGTTGAAGATCTTTCACCACGATTAGAAGATTACGTTCCATGTTTCCAAATACACTAAACTATTACGGTCCTTGTGTGTCTATTTTTGTTATGTATTAAGTATTCTGAAAAATTAATGTAATGTTCATGTACGTCAAGCTTTGGGTCTCTACATTTGGTATCAGAGGAAAGGTTTAGTCAACCTTTGGAAACTAGGATGCGAAAGCGTTAGTGATATCCCTAGAGATATTTCTAAGGTATGTCTAGGGATATCCCTAAGGATAAGTATACGTATAGGATATAGTCCTAGAACTATGGTAAAGATCATAGAATTTTACCTAAGATGTTATATATTGAGGGTACTTCCCCTTTACTATGTTGTTTTCCCTAGCATGATTTTTGCCTCTCACACTATTTTTTTTGGGTTTTAGAAAATGGATGGAAACAGGAAGATTCACGATAATGGAGGATATGATGGACAATGGAATGATATTTTTCATGAGAAACCAAATGAAATGGGATTTGGAAGTCCAAACATCATTATTATGCCGAATCAGAAATATCATAATATGATCAATAAATTCAAATTTGGTAAGTTTCCTGACTCGGCTAATAAGAGAAATATGGAGTTTCATGATGATCACAGAGGAAAGAAAGTTCAATTTACCCTATGTAAATCATGTGGTAAGAGGCATCAAGGAGAATGTTTCAAAGGAACTGGAAGATGCTTTGGGTGTGTAAAAGAAGGACATAAATCTAGTAAGTGCAAACAAAAAGGTTCAGTTAACACCATGGACAAGGATAATGGTATTGCTACGACGTCAACAATGATTAGATGTTTTAAATGTGGAATGTATGGGAATTATGCAAACCAATTCCCTAAAGGAAAATCTCATGAAGAGAATCAGCATGGTCATATGGGTAGTATTTATTTGGATGATGATGAAGACACTACAAATGAAATATGAGATGAAATAAATGATGAAGCTCAGCTAGTGGTTTAAGAAGTTAGTGGAATGATTGTATGTTTATAAAGAATAATGTATGGTACTATGGAATAAAGAATCATCTAAGGATTGTTACACTATTGTTTTTTCTAAAGTATATGAAAGTATATGTTGAATGGTACTGGTAACCATGGAAGGTTATTCAAATATTTTTGGAAAGTAGATCATATGCGCATAATGAAGGGATAAGAAGATAATGAGATGTTTGATTGTATTCATGAGCTCATGACTGATATAAGGACTAAGTGATATTATGGTTTGATTATATAGAAATTTTGGGATTTGGTATGTGGAAAGAGTTAACTTTTGACAGCATTCATGTTTTCACTAAGGTTTAATGGGTATCCATTTTTCAAGAGAATACATGATTAAGGTATTCACATGATTGGAATTTGACCAACAAGATATATGGGGGATAAATTATGGTATTCACATGCTTGGTTGATGACATTTCAAGTAATCATTTTATTTATACTATGATCTTGGACCGAAGTATTTTAGATAAGACTAAAGATTGGAATGGATTATGTTGGACATAAGTTATTATTGTTTAAGGATAGAACTTTTTTTATATTATTGATAGGATGTTATAGTAATGTAGTTTTAGAAAAAGGACAACCTGCAGGACGGGCGACAGCCCATCGCGTCGGACAAGGCTGTGGGAATTAAACCCACAACCGAAGTGCGACTTGCCTTTATCACCTACCACTGGCCTACAAGAAGTCCCTGTTTAGTAGATACTAGTTTTATTATATTAAGCAGTATGATAAATGAAGTATAAGTCCATTTTAGGAACCATATATGATTAACCTCACCATAGATGGACTTATGTATATTTGATAACTTTTTCTTGAAACAGATGGAATGACCCATCATTCTATCACATGATCTGCTAACTCTTCACGAATAACAAATTCAACTTCATTTCTTTAAGAGATTAAGTGTAAATTGTTCAAAGCACGAACAATAGTGAGATTGTACCAAAATCAAGCAAGTATTTCTTCTAATTCCAATTTCATCAACTTTAGGGAAATGATCTTGAAAACCAAAAATTTTGTCCTAGTTCTCTTATATCCGATGAATCAGATGGTACCTTAGATCATCACAAATCTATGGCTTTGTGATTGTTGGCTTTTTCATATCCATGTTCTCTACCACTCTCTATCAGAACATGTTGGTTAGATTTCTCTTCCATATCCATATTTTCACCTATGTTATCCTATGTGGAAACCTAGTGATTATTTTATTTGGGTAACTGTTACGTTTCATACTTTAGTTTATAAAGATAAGTTTTGGTATTCCTTTTTATGATGTGTATTTCAATTAAAGAAACTTTCAAGTAGAAAACCATTTATAACCCCCGACGAATTTCGAGGGCGAAATTCATTTTAAGGGGGGTAGAATGTAATAACCCGAGATTTTATAAGATATATTCTTTTTAATTTCTTTCATATCTTCTTTTGTACGATACACCAAGATTATCTTGCGCTATACACAACACCGTATTAGCTTGCAGTATACACAACACTAATCCTGGATCGTGTTACACACAATTTCATGTTTGTTTGATAGTAGTTATTCTACGAAACATTGAGTACATATATATATATATATATATATATTCAATGTATTTTGTTATACGCATGCACTACACGCAACCCTGACTTTTCTTGTATTACACGCAATCGCGACCTTCCTCAATAGTGTGTGTTGTACGCAATACCGAGTTTTACTAAACAACGATATATTATTATAATATTATTATGAACTAGCCATTATGAATAGTATTAACTAAATTTTGAATTTTATAACATTATTATTCATCTTACACATTTTCTAGAATATGGTATAAGAACAAAATAAATTTTTCGGTTAAATAAGTATTTTTCAAAAAATGCAGTTTTGTCACCTTTTGATGGCGCACCCTCTTTAAATCTAGTTTTTGTCATGTTTATAAGTTCAATTTGACAAAATAAAATTATTATTTGGAATCAAGAAATAAAAATTTACTTTGGATAAATTTTTCATATTATTCTGGTAACTTTCATATTTTGATGAATAGTAAAAACACGCTATATTTTAATTAAAAACAACCTTTTTCATCGCAATAATTTATATGGTTAAATTATAATATTTAATGGTTTTAAAGTATAAATAGAATATATTTTTACCATTTAATATAATTTATGTCATTATCATTGATTTTACATTGAATTCGTAGGTTAATTCAATTCAATGTTTTGCAATGTTTTAAAAAAAACCCGTTTTCATTCGACAACGAGATTAATTTTAATTTAATTTCTGCGACTTATTTGTATTGAATTTGAAAAAATGGATTCCATATTTTGAATCAGTGGGTCCAAATTATGTTAATAGGCTACTTTTTATTTTTGGGAATTATAAATAGTAACTACGGTAAATTTTATTTACTATAGTTAAAGGTAAATCGGGTAATTAAGGGTAAATATAATATTATAAAATTACTCTAACACATTCCAAAATTCTATTGGATGGATAAAAGCCGACCCATATTACCTAAGGTTCGGATTAGATTCATTTTATGAACTTTTGACCATGGAAATAATTTAATTATTATCAAAACCAAAGAAAGTGACAACATGTCACTCTCTTAAATCTTATAAGTATATTAATTTTAATTTAGTGATAAACTTCATAAAACTTCGAACATGAATAGTCTCCAAAAATCTAATAAAATTATCTACATCATGATAATTTATTTATAATTTTTAGGGATTAAATAATTGTCATTAATGGTGATACATTAATGATGCAGAAATTATTTATTAAGTGAAAAATCAGTAATATAGTTTTTATTGAAATAATAATACCCATTAAAAGGCCCACAAACCTGAAAAAAAACTTACTGGTAGTGTATCTATATTCCATAATCATCCAATGACCTAATATATAACCGTTTTGAGTCTTATAAAAGTTATTACGACACTTATATTATTTTATTTTAAAAGATTCCAAAGTTGTCACCTTCAAAATATAATAAATATAACAATTTAATTATTGTGATTTTAAGATGATAAAATCTATTAAAAGTATTATTGTGAAAGGTAATAGATTTATCTTCACAATAGGATTTTATTTTCAATTTTTATGCAACAAATAAGTATATTAAATAATTATACAAAAATGATGTAGTAATTATTTTATTAAGAGATAAACCAAATAAATGGTTTTAAAAATAATAAAATAAATATTATATGAACTATTTAATGTTCTCCACTAATTTTCTAGATACATATGACCTTTTATAAATCTATTAAATCTTTTAGTTCTAACATATCTTCTGTATATATTTTATTTAAATTCAAATAAATTAAGAGTGTCAAAATTGACACTATTGTTATTTTATAAAAATAACATATTATAAAATTGTTTAAAAATCACAAAAATATATAAAAATTATAAATTTAAATCTATATGGTCTATAATGTTATAAAGTATCCAATTATGGAAAATTCACAACAAATAAGTAATTATTTGTTATAATTTAAAATTTATAATGTTATTACCACAAATAAAATTAAATTGATTAAATAAGGATAAATCAAGTTGATAATGTTTAAAATAAATTCCTAACAGGTCTAAATTTTATTTTTTGATGAGATTACAACCCTATCTCATCTAATATTCTAATATGAGTCATTTTTGGTGGTTTTTAAGTGGGGTTAGATTTATTATAAATTAATATTTTTAAGAATTCCAAAGGTGCCCCTCTCCTCCCTTATAAAAGGGCACCTCCTCCCTCCCTTCCTCACACCAATTTGAGCCTTCAAGCTCGGCCAAACCCTGAAAAATTATCTTCTACACTTCCCTAGAAACATCTTAGAGGTCCTGGTATTCTTCAAAGACCGATTTTAGTGCCCTAAGTGAGGTCTCAAAGAGGTGCTTCAAAGAAGAGGTAATGTTCGTTACCGATTCTTTCAACTTTATTTCTTCTTCTACTTATTCTTCTTTAGTTGTTTCATTATGAAGTAATAACATCAGTATCACTCATATACGTATATTTTATTATAATTATGAATAAACCCTATTTCAACATCTATCTATCCTACGGAAAACGAAATCACTGTGCGTGCGTACGTACGGAATACCGTCTCCACGCTGTGGTGTAATCTTTTTTTCCAACACCACCTTACTTGGATGGGTATAATGGTGTAAAGAATAACTATACATAGTTATTATAACATCATACTGATTATGATATATTGTATCATCCTATACAATTCAATTCAATAATTATGGGAGTGATATCATCGCTCGTGCATACGTACGGACTACCGTCTCCACGACGCGATGAGATTCATTCTCCATGTTAACCATTTAAGAATGATTATAAAGTATATATAAGCAATAATAATGAAATATATGACATTATAAAGCTACTTTATTTATGTATATATATATATATATGTATTTCATCTACTTAATTCCATTCAACTCAATAAGGAAACGAAAACAGCGTTCATGCGTACGTATGGCCTACCGTCTCCATGAACGGTGTATTTCTTTCCCTTTATCGATCTATTATATATATGTATATTCTGAATATATATTATATATAAATCATGTTTTATATTTTGTAATTAAGTAATCATGATCTAAGTAATCATATTAATAATTACAAGTAAAAACACGGATGACAAATGAAACGATTTTACCCAAAACACTCTTTAACATGGAATTTACAAAAGAACGGGTAATATAAAGTCATAAGTAAACCATATATGATATCATATCAATGAATATGATTCTTTAATAAGTCAATGACAATATTTAAATCATTATACATGAGGTTCGGATACATACGAAGCATATCAGACATAAGGTAAGGGATAAATTTTCAATCTCCTTTTTTTATCTGAGATTGCTTATACGTAAATATTTACTGGGGCTACGTTTATCATTCATGACCATGTTTACTAAAAATGTTTTCATAAAAATTTTACTATTCTTCTATGAATTTTTAAAGTCATTTTTACCCTTTATTGACTTTTTACCACATTGTATGAGTGGAATTTTTCCTTTGGTTATCATATAAGGTACTTTTTTACTTTTCTGACAAAAGTATGAGGAGAATGTTATTTTTAAATTATACAGCATGAAAGGATTTTTACGGTTTTATAAAGCCTTATTTTCATGAAGCTTCCTGCAAAATATTTCATGAATATTTTAAACAAAATCTTTTTCTTTTAAAATTTCATGACATTTTGTGAAAAGAAAATGATTTTGAAGAAGAAAGGTAACTATCCTCAAGAATTCATTTAAAATGTTTTATCAAAACCATTTTTCCATCTAAGATGCCATTATTTCATATGTGTATGTTTCAAGTATAATGTCTCTATGATTTACATGGTTTCACTTTTATTATTATGAAATGATATCCATTACTTTTATATGGATTATGTGATGATGGGATGATGTTTATGAAACCCATTTTATTCGTTGGGTTATTATGAATGATGTATGTGTATTTTGTGGCTTAAGTAAGAATGATTTCATTATGAGATGGGTGGGACCTATATCTCCCTCTAATGCATTGGGTAAATATTTATATCTCATGAGATAGACATGGCTGGAATGGCAAGATAAATCAGTTCAGTAATACAGGACTGGAACGAGGAGTGAACTCGATTCAGAAAGGGACTTTGTCCACTAAGATGGTCTTGGCAGAAATACCTTGGCTACTATGGAAATCATATCATGTGCTTAATGGTTGCCACAATTACATGTTTTATTCCCATTCTATTTTATCATTCTTAATGTTTCTTTATGATCTATGCCTTACGTACTTCCATGTTTTATGTCATTGATAAAGCTTTTGATGTTTAAACATTATGTTCGTGTTTTTAAGTTCAAATGTATATGGTATGTTTTATTTTATCCATGCTTACCCTTACTGAGAATTTGAGCTCACCCTTTTTATGTTTTCTTTTCTCCAGGATATAAAGAAAGGTTTTAGGTAAGAAAAAAAAGGGGAAGATATTTATGGGAGATGTTGAAGATCTTTCAACACGATTAGAAGATTACGTTCCAAGTTTCCAAAGACACTAAACTATTATGGTCCTTGTGTGTCTGTTTTTTTTTATGTATTAATTATTCTGCAAAAGTAATGTAATGTTCATGTACGTCAAGCTTTGGGTCTCTACATGACGTCCATGTATAGATAAAAAATTAGATATAGGATCTACCTCTAACAAAACTAGGGGTAAAACTCCTAAAAATATTTTTTAATTATTAACTCAATCTTAACTCATTTCATGAAAAGAGAGTCTAACTGCACACCTGGTTTGACAACTCTAAGGGATATGATTTGGATAACTCGTGAGCTATTTACGACCCATAATGAAGGATTATTTACTATTTAAATAACCTACATAGATAGTTAGTTTATAATATGTAATATAAATTTTTCTCAATGTATTATAATATTTTGAAAATGTTTTAAAAAATGAAAAAATTATACGTAATCAAAAACATGAAATTGAAACAAAATAGGAAAAATTAAAATAAAACATGTCTTCAAGTCATTCTATCTTCAAATGAAATAGTAATAAATAAATTCCAACAATTATAAATGATAAATAATGAAAAAAAAGGAATAATATTCACTTTTTATTCATATTTTAACAAACCTAAGTTTATTATACATGGGGTTCCATAGTGATGAAATAAAACAGTACCTAAGGTAAGGGTTTTTTATCTTAATTATAATTCCTTGAGACATGCTTATTATTATGAACTAATTTAATTCTATATGGTGTAAATAATTATATATTTAAATTTTATATCTTAAATAATTTTTTATTACTAGGATTTTAACTTTAATTTAATATTTCCCTATTCCTTTTCCATTGATTCATTACCTAACTCATAAGAGTTGGTGTTACCTTGATTTACTTTATTTAATTTATAACATTTATTCATAAAATTCATCAATATATGTTTTTTTCTTCCACCCTATATTTTATTATATTTTATTCCTTCATTGTATTCTATTTTTATAAGTGTTCTTGACCTTTCAGCTCCCTTTGGTTCACAATTCAACCAAATAGTCTGTTACTTGTGGACTCGACCTTATCTCTTCATTACGATCAAGAATATTTTTCCTTCATGGACATATTCTTTATATTGTTACAATAATTATCTTTTATATACATCAAAGATTAATTATGTTCATTTTATACTATCTTTTACTTTATTTACAAAAGTTTTAAAATAAATATTTTTTATTTTTTATGTATAATTCATTTATGACTTTCTTTAGTAAAGCATGAAAAGAATATTTTAATAATCATATTCCATGTGAAAAAAAATTCACATTATCATGAATATTATTTATAATTAATATTACTACTTAAGTTTCCATGGTTTTTCAAATAAAATAATATTCCCAATGTTCTATGGATTTTTTGTTTTAAAAATAAAGGTTTATATTTAAAAATAATAAATAAAGAGATTTTATTCCACATATGTATATTTTTATATTCCACTCCACATTTCCAAATTTAACTTCATATATTTACAAGGTTTAAATATTTATAATTCTTTTGAAATTATGTTTTTAAATATACACTTCTCACCACTTGATATGGAATTGTGAAAGTGACTTATAAGTTTGTTTTTGTAACCATATTATAAAAGATTTATGAAAATTATCTTTATAATTTAACATTAATTTTTCTATAAAAATCTAAAAGATATGTCTCATGTATAGTTATAACTCATGTATTTACCTCTAAATGATCTTATGAATTTATTATTCAAACTTCACCTTGTTTATAAGAGTTATTTTCTCTATCACTTTTTATCTCTCTATAGACTTTATTTTTCTCCTTCATATCCATAATATTTAATTTCATGGATATATTCTACATCACTTCCACTATTTATATGTTTTTTATAGTATTCTCTCAAATGTATACCCATTAATATAAATAGTTTTAGTTTGAAGGATGTTTACCAAGAAATTTATTCCACTTATTTATTAGGTAAATATTGAAAATATGTATACATGTTATTTCAATATGGATGTTTATTGATTACTATGGAATGTTCATTATGTATTGTATTGTTTATTAATTCCTTCATATGATGAATTAATTGGAATTAATTAGTTAAAAGTGGAGCCTAAAATTATATCAACCCTCGATTCATTGGTGGGTCTCATGAAACAATCTAGTTTGGGTATTTATTGTATGCTTTCCCATTTGTTAATAATTTCTTGGAATAAGGGATTTATGGTATATAATATGTCTTCATATAAGGCCATGATGGTATGTAAGATATCTTGACATGTGGCCTTGATGTTAAGTTTAAGATGACTAAAACTGTTCATTCCATAACTATGAAATCATCTACTCTTATCAATGTGATTATTTACATTGTCATGTTATCCATTAATATATTATGTGATCATGATATCATTTATATGTAATCTGATTATTATTTATTCATACCATTTTATTCATGACTTGTTTATTCCATGTTTCTCCTAATGTATGATTCCCCTTAATGTGTGTTGTATCGCACCTTTCTTATGTTTTACATTACTATAAGGCCCCGGTCTTAAACCTTACTTAATATTGAATTAAATGAATAATTCACATTGAGGATATTTTCAGGTTTAGAGTTTTAGAGATTTAAGACATAACTATTACATCTCAAAAGATTACAAAGTAGACAATTCTACTAAGTTTCCATAAAATAAAAACTCTTAAAAAGAAACATGTCTAGTTCCATGTTTTAGACAGCCTGACATTTCCTTGATCCCATCCTTGACCCTATTCAACTTTATGTCCTGTGAAAAACATTTCAAAAAAATTTGTGATGAGCATAAAAAGCTTAGTAAGGGATACACAAAGAAGGAAAACTGTTAGTTTTTCAAAACAACAAGTAAACCATGAATACTTTATCAAAGTAATACTTTTCACCTTTATGAAGTAGTATAAAATCTTCAATGAATAAAAGATCATTACTTACCATTTTGTAACCAAAATACTACCATAAAACCCATATACATAACATATAAATGAAACCTGGGACATAAATATACTTAAATGGAATAACCATTCGGTCGACTTCCACACATATCACTTAATGGAATAGCCATACGGCTGACTTCCATACCCAATGCATTGGAGGTTATAACGTAACCACCCATCCTGGTATTCACGGCACCACCCGTCATATGGTTTATCACGTAAACACCCATCAAATGTCTAAGTACCATTATAAAATCATAAGACATAAAAGAAATATAATGGAAAGAAAACATTTCCACATTTCGATCATAATATATCACTAAAAAATATTGACATAAAAATACATTATAAAAAACATTTTAAATACCAAAATATATAAAAGAGTATATGGTATTTATTTAGTTTTAAAAACATTATGGCTTGTTTAGGAAGCCAAAGACCAAATAATACTCACGGCGGCGGAAAATGTCATTGTCACCGCGTACGTTAAAAGAAACATTCCTTTTTTTCATTTTTTAAAATGCTTCATAGAAAAAGATTCCTTTTGTATAAAATTAAAATTCAAAGTGTTTTATACACCATATAAAATAAAGCCTTGAATTAGAACAAAATATTCCTCAATGAAAGGATATTGGGACGAAGTCCCTTACAAAGACGGTATCCTTGGATTAAGGATAAATCAATTACATAATTATGTTTGAAAAACGAATTCACCAAATATAAGTGGATATTAAGTTTAAAAAATCAGAGGTAATTCACACATATTCATAGAATGACATATTCAAGGAGTACAAGTTTATCCCAAATAATAAAAATTGGGTTAAGAAGTTCCCTTGCAAAAATTCGACTGCCTAACGGCGTCACCTCAAAATTCAGAAAAAGAGTTGATGAGAGAGAAAATGGTATCTCATCACTTGGACGTAAAATTTACATCAATAAGGATATATAAGAACATATCCCAACATAACAATATGTAAATTAAAAGACCCAACAAAAATAAGTCTTTTAAAAAGAGGAGGGTGAAAGGTTCCCTTACCGACTTGGGTATCATTCGAAACATACACCCCATGAAAGAAGGACAATACAACATTGATGTAAATACTCATAAAAGAAATTATATTACACAAAGAGTAGAATAATGGGAAGTACATATACCACTCAAAGGAAATTGTGGAAAATGTAGCATAAATCTCACGGGAATAAAAGTGAGATGAAAAATCCCTTACAAAAACATGGCAGCATAACGGCGCCACTTAAAACTTCCAAAAATGGATTGATGAGGTCAAATAGGGTCTCTCATCATATTAACATAAATTTTACAGAAAGAGGAATATAAAATAAAATCCCCCAACATAACAAAGAGGAGCTTAAAAGAAGTGACATAAAGAAGAGTACTTAAAAAGAGAGAGATTGGATCTCTTACGAAAATTCGGCAGCCTAATGGCGCCACTCAAAACATCCAAAATTGATTGATGAGATAAAATAGGGTCTCTCATCATATGAACATAAAAATTACATTAATATTAATATAAAATAACATCCCAATCATAAGAAATATGAGCTTAAAAGTAATGACATAAAAGAGTGTACTTAAAAAGAAAGAGAGAGGTAGGATCCCTTACCTCAAGTCTGACTTGTCTTGTTCGTTTCTTTATATTCCTGAATAATAAACTTTGGTCAATTTATAATTGCTTAATATCATCCTTTAAATATTATTATTCAGTTAATATCAAATATTATAATGTTATAATAATTTTTTAATAATGTTAGTTCATATCAGATGTTTTTGTCGATGTTTGGTACATGAGTCAAAAATGAACTTGTTTGAAAATGATTGCCCATGTAGTTATAAGTAAATCATTTCAAGAATAGTATTAATGATTAAAATATAATTTATATCCAGTAAATATTCATTTTATACTATTCCATAACATTTTGAGATAAAAAAATGAAAAGCACCTTTCATGGAGACGGTAGGCCGTACGTACGCATTAACGCTACTTTCATTTTTTTGTCATATTAATGGAATTAAAAATAAATGAGATATATATATATATATACATTATAATTGTAGTATAATATATATGTTATATAGGTCACATATTTTCATTAATTTACTTCTTTATACATTCCATGTATTGCATGAACGAGTCACATCACTTGAGGGGGCAGTAGTCCACACTTCCTCATATGAAATTATCGCATTTGAACAACATGCAAAGAATAAAGGTATGTTTTAAATATAAAATAAAGAATCATATAGAAAATATAAATACCATATATATAATATATAAAATACAGTGACATCATAATGGCCACCTTTAAAGGTGTTAAAAGAATATTGAACAATCGTCGTTTCGTGAGCTAGTAATTCGTCTTCCACAGAAATAGTATGTTCTTTAACCATTAAACAGATGTGTGTGTAAGTGTAGCTCGAATACTTATTATAAAAAAATCCAAGTATATTTAATATACTGGTTTTTTTACAAAATAAAGGAATAAAAAAAGTTTAGGGGTTTGGAGAAGCAAAATAAAACAAAAGAACACTAGGGAAGACTTTACCTTTAAATCGGGTAACTCTTTTTGATTTGAGCTCAAAAGCTTCCTTGTAAAGACTTCTACCAAAATTTAGGCTTATAGGAGTAATATAGGGATTTGGAGAGACAAAATGGGCATGTGTTGTCTGAGTCAAAGGCTTGATAGGTGTGGGTAAGGTGGTAGAGGTGGGGGCCTTTTATACAAGGAGAGGAGGGGCACTCTTGGAAAGTCTTGAAAAGTAACATTATTATAAAATGATTTTTGGATTTTAAGGGTCCCAAAATTATATATTTCTAGGATAAGGTGATAATAGTTATAAATAAACACATCCCATAGGTTTTTGAAAATTGTAGGTTTTATATTTTACATTATATTTTCATTTTATTTAAATCGTTAAATAATGAGGTAATCGCTCCATCACCATGGTGTCATAAATAATTTAATTTATTTAATGTCTAAAAATTATATAAAAAATATCATGATGTAGGAAATATTTTTAGCTTTCTAATGAATATTTATAGTTAAATATATGACTTGTATAACCCCATGTAAAAATTGTTTTCGTAAAACAACACATGTTTGTGACATTTTAATTTTAACTTTAAATAAAATGTTATTAATGTCATTTTCCTACCAAAGTGGCTCCATGGGGAACCCAAGTTGACCCATGGATTGTCTTGTTCGGCCATAACTCATCCAATAAGAGTAGGACATGTGTCAAGGTCATTCCATATTATTATAACATTATCTTTACCTTAAATTACACTAATTACCTTTAATCGCGATTAATAAAACTTAAAAGTTACTATTGACCAAAAAATTATTTTAATACAATTGAACCACATTTTACATCCTAATGATAACCATGTATGTTGGATTTTTGAAATTAAAATCACAGAAGTGGTAAAGTTTTATTTAAACGAAAAAATCAGTTTTTAAACTACCACTTAGTGGTTTCACTATTCTTCAAAAATTGAAATTTTTCAGAAAAATACCAAAAATTCACCCTAAGCTATATTTGATATTCTGAATTCAAAAATGATGTATATTTTACAAAATTCAAAACATATAAATTGAATTAATTAATTTAATAATTATTTCCCGCTCTCAAAACAAATAGCGTGTTTTTAAGAAACAATATCTATTACAAGATTGACACTAGTTTAAGTCCAATTTCAAATTGAAATTAATTCCAATGACCACTATTGGATTAAATGGTAAAAATATATTCTAATTTCACTTTAAAACCAATAAAAATATGATCTAATCATATAAATAAATTAGATTAAAATTAGGTTTTGAATAAAAAGACAACATTTTTCACTTATTCATTAAAAATGAACTTTATCGTAAAAATACCAAAAATTTACACAAAGTAAATTTTGATGTCCCGGTTTTAAAGAAGAATTTTATTTTGTCAAATATAACACATAAAATTGTCAAAAAGTATATTTAAAAGAGGTTCTTCATCAAAAGGTGGTTAATCGACCTTTTAAATAATATTAGAATGTTTACGCTTAAAATTGGATTCATTCGCATTTTTAATCATCTAACATAAAAAGTAAAAATATTTGACAAACATATATAATAATTTTGTAGTTAGTTTTGTTCATTACCATCACTACAACGGCTATGTGTTAACTACCATTTAAAATAAAATTATTTTATTATTAGAGTGTAACGTAAGATTTCAAAGGAACTCGTTGTTGCGTATTGGGTAAGCCATCGAGCATAGAGTTCCCTTTAAATTAATATTAACATTTTATTCAAAAATATGGATAAATATAAAAATTTAATATTCTTTATTTACCAGGGGTGTTACATCCTTTCCCCCTTTTGGGAATTACGTCCTCGCAATTTTAAAATTGGGCTCAGAAACTTCATTGAAAGTCCCACATCGGAACAAGAGTCGGTAAAACAATCACTTTAAAAGAAAGAAAGAGAAGTATAGAGGTCACTTGAGTTAACCCATACTAGGATTCCATGTAGGAAAATGTGGATATGGAATAAAAAACAATGGGTCATGTTCTGATGGAGAGTAATAGAAAACATGTTTAGGAGAAGGTTAACCACCCGAAAATCACAAACTTGTGATGGGTTAAATGGTATTCGATTCCCCAGTAGGAAAAGTTAATAGACAACATTTTTGTTTTAAGTTACTTTTCATTGAGGAATTTATTTTTGATCTTAAGGAAACATACTTACTTGTCATGTTGACTTTCAACTTTTACTAGATTTCTTACACAAACTCATACTTTCCCCAAATGATGAGTATTTAGGAAGACTTGTTCACATTAAGAGTACTATAATCAACTTCTAGAGAATCACCTAATCCACAAAAGAGAACTATATATTTCTAATGTCTTTAGACCCTTACCAAAACCAAAATTTTTAGAACAAGATCAGGTAATCCAAAAAAGGATAACCCTTTATAAAAAGAAAATCTATTCTTAATCTCTAAAATTTGTCCAACAAAACCCAAAGCTCAACGAAGACCATTTGATAAACAATTTGTCCATAAAATTATTCAAAGTAAACCAAACTAAGATTGAAACCCAAATATTTGAAGTATTTAATCACATAGTCTTCCAAGGTACAAATTAACAGTTATCTCTAAATAACATCAGTTGCTCTTAAAGTCTCATATTGAAAAGTAATTAACCTAATCAAATATCCTCCATGATAGGTTAATAATTTCCATAGATAACCCAAAATCAATTTACTCTTAATTCATAAAATCATCTAACTAAAAAGAATAAGTCATACTAACCAGGGACTTCAAATAGTCCAGTGGTAGGTGATAAATACCAGTCGCACTTTGGTTGTGGGTTCGATTCCCGCAGCTTTGTCTGACGCGACGGGTTGTCACATGGTCTGCGTGTTGTCCTTTTTATAAAACTCCAAAAATAACCCTAACATGTTTTAACCTCAATAGTTTCCTTATACCTCTCATTTTCATCCAAATTCATTACGATCTCAACATCTTAATTCTTGAAGTCTTATTTCACCACCATAAGATAAAATAAAACGATTCCCAAAATGAATAACATCATACCTTGATCATGGTGTCCACTCTGTTTCATTGTCATATTGTTCACGTAGGTAGAAGTCCCATGCATTATAAAAATTATTTAGAGATCCTTCAAAATCATTTTCTTCCTCCATCCAAATACACCTTGTACAACATGGGTCATATGGGTGTTCACATAAAAACAGTTTTGGAAAATAATCATGCATGAAATATAATTCCAAAACATCTGATAAAACATTATTTCTATAAAATAGTCGGACAGAATTTGAGTTGAAACTTTCTATTATTGGTCCTTTTAAAATACCATAAGTATGTGTTGAGATACTATATTTTAAAAGCAAATATAAATAGGTTGCTCAAGGGTCTCCTTCCTCAGCACCATTTTTAAAATCATAATATGCTTCAAATTCTTGTGATAAGGTAAAATATTTGAAAATACCTTGATAATATTTACCTTTCTTAAAAATATGATAATATTGTGAAAATATTATTTGTCTAAATACAACCCATGATCCACGATGATAACGAGGTATAGTGGAGGTGTTTTATATCTCAACAACTGCTTGCAAGTGAGTTGTATGCTAGAAAAAGTTTCACAATCATCCAAACAAGACTTTGCAATAATTATTGCAAGCATGTCATCAGTAAGAGATAGGAATGTCGTTTGATATCCTCCTCCTTCCATTCGTAACTGACTTTACTTGACCTTAAAAAAGTTATAAAATAATGATTTAACTGAAATAATAGATATAGGGACTAACCATGTGTCTAACAAAAACTCATAATCCCTAAAATTGTCTAAACCTCCCCTTGATACCAACTATAAGGCCCCAACCTTAAAAATTACTTAATATTTAATTAAATGAATAATTCACATTGAGGATCTTTTCAGGTTTAGAGTTTTATAGAATTAGGACATAACTATTACATCTCAAAATATTACAAAGTAGACACTTCTACTAAGTTTCCATAAAATAAAAACTCTTAAAAAGAAACATGTCTAGTTCCATGTTTTAGACAACCTGACATTTCCTTGATCCCATCCTTGACCCTATTCAACTTTATTTCCTATGAAAAACATTTCAAAAAAAACTTGGTATGAGCATAAAAAGCTCAGTAAGGGATACACAAAGAAGGAAAACTGTTAGTTTTTCAAAACAACAAGTAAACCATGAATACTTTGTCAAAGTAATACTTTTCACCTTTATGAAGTAGTATAAACTCTTCAATGAATAAAATATCATTACTTACCCTTTTGTAACCAAAAGATTACCATAAAACCCATATACATAACATATAAAGGTAACTTGGGACATAAACATACTTAAATGGAATAACCATATGGTCGACTTCCACACATATCACTTAATGGAATAGCCATACAGCCGACTTCCATACCCAATGAATTGGAGGTTATAATGTAACCACCCATCCTGGTATTCACAGAACCACCCATCATATGGTTTATCACGTAACCACCTGTCAAATTTACAAGTACCATTATAAAATCATAATACATAAAACAAATATAATGGAAAGAAAACATTTCCACATTTCGATCACAATATATCACTAAAATATATTGACATAACAAATCCATTATAAAAACCATTTTCAATACCAAAATACATAAAAGAGTATATGTTATTTATTTAATTTTAAAAACATTACGCCTTATTGAGGAAGCCAAAAACCAAATAATACTTTCGGCGGTGGAAAAAGGTCGTTGTCACCGCGTACGTTAAAAGAAACATTCCTTTTTGTCATTTTGTAAAACGCTTCATAGAAAACGATTCCTTTTGTATAAAATTAAAATTCAAAGGGGTTTATACACCGTATAAAATAAAGCCTTGTATTAGAACAAAATATGCCTCAATGAAAGGATATTGAGACGAAGTCCCTTACAAAGATGGTATCCTTAGATTAAGGATAAATCAATTACATAATTATGTATGACAAATGAATTCACCAAATATAAGTGGATATTAAGTGTAAAAAAATCAGAGGTCAATCACACATATTCATAGAATGACATATTCCAGGAGTACAAGTTTATCCCAAAGAATCAAAATTGGGTTAAGAAGTTCCCTTGCAAAAATTTGACAGCCTAACGGCGTCACTTCAAAATTTAGAAAAGGAGTTGATGAGAGAGAAAATGATATCTTATCACTTGGACATAAAATTTACATCAATAATGATATAGAAGAACATATCCCAATATAAAAATATGTAAATTAAAATACCCAACAAAAATAAGTCTTTTAAAAAGAGGAGGGTGAAAGGTTCCCTTACTGACTTGGGTATCTTTCGAAACATACACCCCATGAAAGAAGGACAATACAACATTGATGTAAATACTCATAAAAGAAATTATATTACACAAATAGTAGAATAATGGGCAGTACATATACCACTCAAAGGAAATTGTGGAAAATGTATCATAAATCTCACGGGAATAAAAGTGAGATGAAAAATCCCTTACGAAAACTCGGCAGCCTAACGGCGCCACTTAAAACTTCCAAAAATGGATTGATGAGATCAAATGGGGTCTATCGTCATATTAACATAAAGTTTACATAAATAGGAACATAAAATAACATCCCCCAACATAACAAAGAGGATCTTAAAAGAAGTGCCATAAAGGAGAGTACTTAAAAAGAGAGAGATTGGATCTCTTATGAAAATTCGGCAGCCTAACGGCGCCACTCAAAACATTAAAAATGGATTGATGAGAGAAAATAGGGTCTCTAATAATATGAACATAAAAATTACAGTAATATTAATATAAAATAACATCCCAATCATAAGAAATATCATCTTAAAAGGAATGACATAAAAGAGTGTACTTAAAAAGAAAGAGAGGGGTAGGATCCCTTACCTCAAGTCTGACTTGTCTTGTTCGTTTCTTTATATTCCTGAATAATAAACTTTTTTCAATTTATAATTTCTTAAGTTACTCCTTTAAATATTATTATTCAGTTCATATCACATATTATAATATTATAATAATTGTTTAATAATGTTAGTTCATATCAGACGTTTTTGCTGATGTTTGGTACATGAGTCAAAAATGAACTTGTTTGAAAATGATTGCCCGTGTAGTTATAAGTAAATCATTTCCAGAATAGTATTAATGATTAAAATATCATATATATCCAGTAAATATTCATTTTATACTATTCCATAACATTTGGAGATAAAAAAATGAAAATCACTGTTCATGGAGACGGTAGGTCGTACGTACGCATGAATGCTACTTTCATTTTTTTTGTCATATTAATGGAATTAAAAATAAATTAGATATATATATATTATAATTCCAGTATAATATATATGTTATATAGGTCACATATTTTCATTAATTTCATTCTTTATACATTCCATGTATTGCATGAACGAGTCACATCACTTGAGGGGGCGGTAGTCCACACTTCCTCATATGAAATTATCGCATTTGAACAACATGGAAAGAATAGAGGTATATTTTAAATATAAAATACAGAAGCATATAGAGAACATAAATACCATATATAACATATATAAAATATAGTGACATCATAATGGCCACCTTTAAATGTGTTAAAAGAATATTGAACAATCATCGTTTCATGAGGCAGTAATTCGCCATCCACAGAAACAGTATGTTCTTTAACCATTAGACGGATGTGTGTGTAAGTGTAGCTCAAATAATTCTTATAAAAAAATCCAAGTATATTTAAGATACTTGTGTTGTTACAAAATAAAGGAATAAAAAAGTTCTGGGGGTTGGAGAAGCAAAATAAAACAAAAGAACACTAGGGAAGACTTTACCTTTAAATCGGGTAACTCTTTTTTATTTGAGCTCAAAGGCTTCCTTGGAAAGACTTCTTCCCAAAGTGAGGCTTCTAGGAGTAATAGAGGGATGTGGATAGACAAAATGGGCAGGGTTTGGCTGAGAAAAAGGCTTGAGAGGTGTGGGTTAGGTGGTAGAGGTGGGGGCCTTTTATAAGAGGAGAGGAGGGGCACTCTTGGAAAGTCTTGAAAAGTAACATTATTATAAAACGCTTTTAGGATTTTAAAGGTCCAAAAATTATATATTTCTATTATAAGGTGATAATGATTCGAAATATACACATACAATAGGTTTTTGACAAGTTTAGGTCTTATATTGTACATTATCTTTTCATTTTATTTAAATCGTTAAATAATGAGGTAACCGTTGCATCATCATGGTGTCATAAATAATTTAATTTATTTAATGTCTAGAAATTATAAAAAAATTTGATGATGTAGGAAATATTTTTATCTTTCTAATGAATATTTATAGTTAAAAATATGACTTGTATAACCCCATGTAAAAATTGTTTTAGTAAAACAACACATGTTTGCGACATTTTAATTTTAACTTTAAATAAAATGTTATTAATGTCATTTTCCTACCAAAGTGGCTTCATGGGGTCCCCAAGTTGACCCATGGATTGTCTTGGTCGGCCATGACTCATCCAATAATGGTAGGACATGTGTCAAGGTCATTTCATATTATTATAACATTATCTTTACCTTAAATTACACTAATTATCTTTAATCGTGATTAATAAAACTTAAAAGTTACTATTCACCAAAAAAATTATTTTAATCCCATTGAACCACATTTTACATCCTAATGACAACCATGTATGTCGGATTTTTGAAATTCAAATCACACAAGTGGTAAAGTTTCATTTAAACGAAAAAATCAATTTTTAAACTACCACTTAGTGGTTTCACTATTCATCAAAAATTGAAGTTTTTCAGAAAAATACCAAAAATTCACCCTAAGCTATATTTGATATTCCGAATTTGAAAATGATGTCTATTTTAAAAAATTCAAAACATATAAGTTGCATTGATTAATTTGATAATTAATTCCCGCTGTCAAAACAAATAGCGTGTTTTTAAGAAATAATATCTATTAAAAGATTGACACTAGTTTAAGTCCAATTTCAAATTGAAATTAATTCCAATGACCACCATTGGATTAAATGGTAAAAATATATTCTAATTTCACTTTGAAACCAATTTAAAATATGATCTAATCATATAAATAAATTATATTACAAAGAGGTTTTGAATAAAAATACAACATTTTTCACTTATTCATTAAAAATGAATTTTATCGTAAAAATACCAAAAATTGACACAAAGTAAATTTTGATGTCCCGATTTTCAAGAAGAATTTTATTTTTTCAAATATAACACATAAAATTGTCAAAAGTAGATTTAAAAGAGGTTCTCCATCAAAAGGCGGTTAATTGACCTTTTAAAGAATATTATAATGTTTACGCTTAAAATTGGATTCATTCGCATTTTTAATCCTCTAACATAAAAAGTAAAAATATTTTACAAACATATATAATCATTTTGTAGTTATTTCTGTTCATTACCGTCATTACAACGGCTAGGTGTTAACTACCATTTAAAATAAAATTATTTTATTATTAGAGTGCAACGTAAGATTTCAAAGGAACTCATTGTTGCGTATTGGGTAAGCCATCGAGCATAGCGTTCCCTTTAAATTAATATTAACATTTTATTCACAAATAGGGATAAATATAAAAATGTCATGTTCTTTATTTACCTGGGGTGTTACAATTACCTTGGTAAATTAATAAGAGTATTAAGTATGATATGTCTATATGGGTATCATGTGTGGATAATTTTCTGTGAGATACTGAAGGCTTATTTTAAAAAATTAAATTCTTATTATAATGGGAAAAATACCATTGTATGGGATATATATGGGTTTTTTTAGTTAAATTTTTTCTCCTAACTCTCTAAAACTCTAAACCTAAAAGGTATTTGGTGTGTAAGTGACTCAATATTTTTTGATATTGTAATTGTATATTTTTAATTTTGGTTCTCTTTAGTAGGTTTTCAAATCCCATGTGTATGGAATATGCCATTAGCACTATAATTGGTAGTGTGTGTATGGGAATTAAAATTGGTATCAAATAGGTTTTAGATAAATTTTAAGGTTATAATGTTATCAGATGATGATATTTAAGAGTTTTAGATACAAACATGGCTTAATATTCCTAAGGTTTATCATAGATTAATGGCATGGATACCCTTTTTAGGTCTTATGTGATTGGATTTTAATATGATTAATGATATTTTGTAAGGTATTTATTGGGTTTTAGTATGAATAAAAGATCAAGTTATAGATACCCCTTATGGTTTGTATGTAATTTTATGTCATGAACATTTAGGTTATTTTGTGAAAATATTAATATCCTTTTGGAAGAAATTAAAATTGTGAGGATGAAATTTATTTAATATGGGAGGAATGTAACACCGTGAGATTATAGCACCTATTTTTTAAAAATAAATACTATACTGAATAGATTGTATCATATGAAACTATAAACTAAAATGAGTCATTGTATATTTCACAATTCAAGATAAACATTAATATATCATTAGAATAAAATGTTAAATATCAATAAGAATATTACAAGAAGAGTAAAACCTCAAGTGAATAAAGTTGTAGTTAAAATGAATTATTTAATTACTTATATATTCTTATTATTGTTTTAAATAATAATTTTATGTGTCCCAATACCAATTAATTGAATAAATTTAATGGTTATATGTGATTAAAATCATTTAGTGTCAAAAAGTGTTATTCCTTGAATAATTTTATTTTTATATATTTTTTGTATTTTTACCTTAAAATTAAAATGAACACTTTTAAAGGATTATAATAATTAAAATTTTAAATAAAAACTCAAATAGATTAATACTCTTTTAATTATTAATTAATATGAAATATAATTAAGAGCACTTAAAGTTTTAAAAGACATTTTCTTTAATAAAAATAGTTTTTATTTATATTACGGTTTTCATTTAAAAGATAAATTCATAAATTTTATAATTTTAATTTGATAAAAATGAATACCCTTTTGGAATAATCACATAAAAATTATCTTAGGGTTAATTTTTGATATTTTTCTAAACAACTATTTTTAGTGAATAGTAAAAAATCATAGTTTTTACTAATACTGTAACTTTTATGACCTTTCATGATTTAGTTATTACATAAAAATTTACAAAAAAATTATAAAAATGTATTTAATGATTAAAATAATGAATTTAAAAATATTTTTCTGTTTATAAAGTTACATTTGGAATTTTAGAACATAAATAACATTTTATCCTAATAAAAACTATTGTTTAATTCTTTTCATTTAATAGAGTTGTTGGGAGGTTACATTAGGTTTTGGTTGGATTTAAATATAAATAACCTCTATTTTTGTAATAATAAGGAACTAAATTTTTTGGGAATAAATTCCACCCAAAATTAGTTGGGTTAAATAACAAAATAATCAAAAAAAATTACACAAAATCACACCCTTATCAAGTATAAATACCCACCCATTATCTCACTCCTCTCCACTACAAAGACATTTAGTAAGAATTAACCCTCATTTTATATCATAATAGTCTCTTAATGGATTTTATATGGTTATAATTTATTCCTCATGATATTTAAAAAGCTACTTTTCAAGGTAAGGGTTTATAACCCCTTCTCTCCTTTATTTTTTCAATCCTTCCATTTCATTTCCTCTTTAAGGAGAACTTTTATTATGACTCATTTTTATATATTATTTATTATATTATCAATGATATACCAACATTCCCTCTCATTATACTACCTTTATAATCCATTATAATTCTGAAACACTTCAGTATCCATAAAACATCCTAAAGCTTTGAAAAAGTAAAGAGTGATTAGTTTCCAAAAAATAACATCCCCATCTCAATACAAAAAAAACGTGGTTGAAATATTTGGATCTAATTCAGATAGGGGTAATGACACTAAAAATTTTCAGTTATGTATTAACTCAATCATCACTCAGTGAATGGAAAGAAATCCTAACTGCACGCTAAGATTCACACTCTCAGGGGATATTCTTTAGATAATACATGAGCTTTATAAAAACCATAATGAAGGAATATTTTCTATTGAAACCCACTATATGGATAGTTTGTTTAAAATATGTAGTATAAATGATTTTTATATATTATAATCTTCTAGAAATAATTTTAACAAAATTATATAATTACAAATAATCCAAATCAATAAATAGAAACAAAATGGGATAATTTAAAAGAAAACATGTCGTCAAGACATTCTCTATTTAAAAAAAAGTAATAAATAAATTACAATGATTATAACTGATCAATAATGACAAAAAGGAATATAATTTAATTTTGGGTACATTTTTTAATAAACATATGTTTATTATACATGGGGTACAAACATAAAAAAATAAAATGGGACCTAAGGTAAGGATTCTTGGTCTCAATTTCAATTCATTGAGATGTATTTCTTATTATACACTAATTTACTTTTATATTCTGTGAATAATTCCATATTTTCTACTTATATCTTAAATAATTTTTTTATTGGTTGTTTCACTTTAATTTAATATTTCCATGTTCTTTGTCCTTCAATTAATTACCTAAGTCGTAATAGTTATTGTTAACTTGCACTAAAAGGTTCAGGACCCAGGATAGATTAGTTTTAAAAAATTACTAATAAAAATATAAAAAAATATTCTATAATTACAAGGGGTTTTTTAAATAAGTAAGTTAATGTCACCCCAAAAATCTGCACCCACTAAAGAAGTAAAAAAAATATGGGGTCCAAAAGGACCACATTGATCTTGTATCTGAAACCGATATCTTTGATAGGGAATCTATAACTTGATTTTATTCCCTATATGATTTATAGATAACAAAATTTAGATTAATTATATCTTGAAGTAATTCAATCAATTCTGGTAGCAATTTCTATGAAACATTTCTGGTTCTATCTTTCAGTGCTTCAACCGCAAGCTTTGAATATGATTCAATCCATAAATAATATCATATATAGTAGACAACATACTTAATGGCACAAATTATGTCACATAATTCATCCTCATACTTAATTCCAATACTAATTTAATGATAAAAACAAGCATTGACAAATCCATAATGGGTACAAAATACTCCACATCTAGAGGGTCCTAGTATTAAGAGTTGTTGTCAACTTAATTTATTTTAATTAAGTTATATCCTTTATTCATGATATACATCCTTATAAGTTTGGTTTACTCCTCCCTATGATTGTATTATATTTTATTACCTATTTTTTGGGATTTATAATTATTCTTGAGCTTTCACCTCCCTTAGTCTCACAATTCAAGTAAACGGTCGCTTATATGTGGACTCAACCATATCTCTTATTTATGGTTGGGAATATTTTACCTCTATGGACATATTATTTATATTGTTTCAATAATTTTCTTATTTATACATCAAATATTAATTAAGGTCATTTTATATTGTCTTTTCCTTTCTTTACAAATGTTTTCAAAAAAAATAATGTTTTTTGTATGATTTATTTTTTACTTTTGTTAATAAAGTGTGAAAAAAATTATTAGTATATTCTATGTGAATGAATTTTCATTTAATACTAAACTTTATATATAATTAAGATTTATATTAAAGTTTCCATGGTTTTCCAAAGAAAATTGTATTCATATTGTTCTTCGAATTTTTCATTTTAAAAATTAAAGTAAATTTTTTATAATAATAAATAAATAAATTGCATTCCGATTATCTACATTTTTATATTCCACTCCACATTTAATAATTTAATTTCATTTAATTTAAATGTTTAAATATGTAGAATTATTTTGAAATTATATTCTTTAATATACTATTTTCATCACTTAAAATTATATTTATCAAAGTGAATTATAAGTTTTTTTTTATAACCATATTATAAAAGATTCATGAAAAAAAAATTATAATTTCACTTTGATTTTTATAAAACTCTAAATGATATATCTCAAGTGGAGTTATGTCTCATGTAGTGCACTATAAATTTTATTATGAATTTATATATAATACATCACCTTGTTCATAAGGTTTATGTTCTCTATCACTCTTCATATCTTGATTGACTATATTTTTCTCCTTCATGGACACAATATCTAATTTCATGGATATATTCTATATAAAATACACTATTTATTTATTATGATTTGTATTATTGACATAACCATATAACCATTACTCTATATGGTGTTTTTTTGAATGATTCATACTAATAAAGTTATTTTGTTTATTTATTATGGAAATATTGACAATACATATACTTTTTATTTTAGTATGGGTGTTTGTTGATTACTAAGGAATGTTTGTTATATATTGTATTATTTATTTATTCCTTAATATGATCAATTAATTAGACTTAATTAGTGATGAGTGGATCCCAAAATCATATATCTCCTCAATACATCAATAGGTCTTATGAGAAAAACTAGGTTGGTTACTTTGTGTATACCTTACCATTTATTAATAATTTCTTGGCATGAGGCCTTGATAGTATGTAAGATGTCTTGGTATAAGGCCTTGATGATAATTTTAAGATTTCTATAACAATGAATTTTATCACTTTGAAATCATTTATTATTATCCATGTGAGTGTTTACGTTGTTAAATTATACATTGATATATTAGATGATCATGTTATAATTTATATGGTATTATTTGATTATTATCTATTCCTACCATATTATTCATGACTTTTTTATTAAATGTTTATTCTAATTTATGTTTCCTCTTACCATAAATTTTAGATCGCCCTTATTATGTTTTCCATTGCCTGTGTAAATGAAAAAGTGTATTAAGAATGATATATATATATGGGTATCTTGTGTAGAGATTTTTTTGGGATATGTTGAAGTCTTATTATAAAATAATAAATTATTAGTGTAATGGGAAATACCCATTAGATAATAAAGATATATATTTTTTAAGTAAATTTTTTTTCTCCTAACTCTCTAAAAATATAAACAAAAAATGTCCTTAGTTTATAGGTGGCTCAATATTTTTTATTGATATTGCAATTATAGATGTTTAAGTTTAGGTCGCTTCAATTGGTTTTCAAATATAATATCTAAATAATATGTTATTGTCACAAGATCATAGAGTATGGGTATACAAAATTACATCATCCAATCTCTAGTAAATAATGGATGTGATCAACCTATCACCAAAGAATAGGTTGACGTGGTTGGCCTATCACCAATGGATGATGGATGTCACTGGACTATCACCAGGGAAAGATATATATCATTGGCCTGTCACTAATGGATGATTGGTATAGTTGACCTATCACCAATGGATAAGTTAAATTTTATAACTTGTCACTAGAAAAGGATGGATTTAATCTGTCATACACTATAAGATGGGTCCATTATCTCATAACCAATAGAAGATGGATGTAGTCGACCTATAACCAGCAGATGGGTTGATTTAGTTAGCCTTTTTCCAACAGAAGATGGATGTTTCTAGTCTATCACTAGTGGATGATTTGATATATTTTTCATTCCATCATTATATCAATCCATTGTCTTTTTTCCAATGGGAGGTCAAAGTTATATTGGAGTTGGTATTGGGTGCATAATATGGGATTCTTATATATCCCTATGAAGGGAATAGAAACCATCATAGTTCACTGCCATTTAACAAGGCATATTATACATTTTATGGTTCTAAAACAAGGACCATTGTGGTTCCTTTTAAGGTCATAAATACATGACCATTATGATTTACAGTTTAAGGTTTTATGACTATAATTCTTATAAAAAATTTAAATTCATACAAAGTGGACTACTAGGTTAAAGGTTCCTAGAAATGGTTTGGTGTGATACTTATTCATAAGTGGTCTTTTCAAGTTTTACCTAACATATAGGTCAGGTGATGATAGGTTTAGGTCTTAGACCATATTTAAAGAAAATATATGTTCATCCTTTATTTCTTTGTAACTATAAAAAGGGGAAAGGTGAATGAATAGATAGGTTATATGAACCAATGAAAGAAGAATTGGTCCTTAAACTAGATCGAGAGCCTTATTGGATTTATCTTTTACCTATTGGTAATTATAAATGAGGGAATAATGATTGGAAACATGGGTATGTGAATTAGTATAAATAAAATATTGGGTATTATTTTAGATCATAATACTAATTGGATATCTATATCAATAATTAGACACAGGGATCTGAGCACATGGTTAAATGATTTGAATGATAGTTCAGTGCGGTGAGGATGAGTGTCTTGGGAAGGTATTATCTCCACTGGATTCTTAAGGATAGGATTCCTCATTACCAAAGGATTAAATGATTTTTTATACCCAAAATGGTCTTATTGGTTAGGGAGGATAACATGTGGGACATATTTTTCAAAAAAAATGATCTTCATTATCAAGGGAATACATGATCAAAATGGTGGATGGATTAATCACGTATATCACGATTCTATGTATAAGGCTTGGGTAGAGTGAGAATTACCATCTTTTAACCTAGGTCAAAGGATTCAAACAAGGTATTTTGATTCATTAGGGAATAAATTTTTGTTTCAACACTCATAGGTGATTTGGTGGAATGAGTTTTACATAGGATATTTGAATTATAAACCTATGGATTAGTCTAAGGAAATGTTGGTAACCTTCTCAAAACTGACCCAAAGAACTCCTTAGTCCACTAATAGTGGAAATGGGAAAAGTGGTTACATTCCTTTTCTAATGGGGAATCTATGTGGGTGTAAAGGTTTTACTTCTATATAAGATAGTTAGGTATTATTATTGAAGACAACCTTTGAGGTTCAATTTAAGTGTACATGGTTCTTATTCATGATGAGTGGTTTTTTCATAGGAAATATATCTCAAGATTTGGGTTTATGGTGCAGTTTTATAAGATGATTCTTGGTAATATCCATTTTTGGGAGCTTGCACATGTTTTTATGAGGTGAGGGCTCTCCCGGGAGCCTCAAGAAAAGGTGTATCAATTAGATATAAAATTGGGAAATCATTCTAGTCTTATAATGAGACTATATTAAAACATTATGTGATATGTGATGAGTGTTAGGTGGTCCTTCCCCAATCAATAATATACCTAAGGTATTTTTGGAGTAATACTATGTTTGATCCCTAAAGTGGTTCATTAAGTGGTATGGTTCTCTAAGGAGGCTAGCTTGGCTCAAAGAGAGTACTTCTATCCTTTTCTAGAAGGATGGAAGAGAAGAAACCACAACTATCAGTCATCTAGTGGTATTTATAAGAAACAGAGTCAGGTATTCTAAAGAGGAGATACAGGAACTAAATTCGCCACTTGTCGGGATGGAGGTGATGTGTTGATAATACATTGGTGCTGGTTGGTTTTAGTGGCACCTCAACTTGGGAATGTATACTGGGATCATGATCTTGGAATTCCCTATTCCATATTTTTATTTTTCATTGCATATAAATCCCCCTCCCTCTAAATGGGATTCTTTTAGAATGAAAAGAATCTAATTTTGAGGAAAATGGTGTTTTTTAGGTCTTAATGTGGAATTTTGTAATATGAAAGGTCCCTTATACCCCTATATATATGGTGTATGACTCCTTCAATTCCCTCTTTTACTCCACTAAGAATATTTAGAGAAAATATATTTATGTTAAGATAATACAAACACTCACTTAGATTCAGTGAGTTATTATGGGCCACACTATATGGTCTAGAGTAATAATTCTACAGTTATTATTCCATCACAATCCACCTAGTGTGTTTCATCCTTGTTAGCATGTACTAATAGCTATAGCATGATTTTTTAAATTTTCAAAATTTATTGATTTTTCTACTTTGTTGATACTTTTTCTATTATATAATACCTTTATTATAGGAAATATATATAATTTATTCTCATCCTATTACTCCAACCCATTCTAAAAGGTTATCCATGATGTTCTGGAATGTATCTACTATTTTTTGACACCCTTTTCCACTAATGCTTTAGAGATTATTTAGTTATATCTCTAGATAAAAATGATAATACTCACAATCCTAGAGGTCACAATTATATGTCTATGTTTTTCTAGATGATGTTATACTTTTTCCCTTTTAAGTAAATTGGGATAACTTATAGTACATGTCACACTATAACATCCAATAGGAATTTGTTCTGTCAAATATCACATCTTCACTAAGGGACGTCCCTAGGAAGCTTATGACCATAAGAACTATCTGAAGTTGGTAGCTTATGAAAACCAGAATTGAGACCCTAATATCTTAAACCATTTTACCATGTCGAGTACCTCTATCACTGACCCAGGTAAAGTCTATATCTAGTAATGGGGTCTTCACCCTATAGGTAATTTCTCGAGAAAATTATATTGTCCATTTTGGTTCCTTCACATCTGTAATGAATTCAAGGACCACTTAAAATATGAAATTATGTATGGGGTAGTCTAGGCCTCTCAATAATTAGTTTATCATCATTATGAATTATCTTAAAAAATTATCAATCATTATTATCTAGATACCAATAACTTCCAATTAATGCATGGGAAAATGGGTATTAGCCTTTGGGATATCCACAAGTTGAGTAGGGTTCCTATTTTGGGAGAAATTTTTGATGCATTCTTGCATGTACCAATCATCTAGGGGAGATAGTAAACAGAACTAAAAATAGATAATTAGGCTACTAAGATATATTAAGAATGAACTTAAAAGTGGGAACCACCTTTAGCCATATATCCCCTTCTTAGAATAGATCAACATATTCATATTTTATGAGGGATATGAACTCAAAATAAAGAGGCTAAAGAGATACCCAACTCATTACAAGTGTATAAGTGAAGGTTAATATTATCCTAGATTAGAGGGAATAAAATATATAGAATAGGGCTTCCAAGTCCTCCCACATATAAAAACCCATCTCTAACTAGTTGGGTTTTTGGAAATGTTCCTATGTGTTTGGTTATTAACCATTAGATAATCTCATGTATGTGTTTGAACCACCGCATTTATTATGGACAAATGGTTGGCCAGTGGTCACTGGTTCAATCTGTAAATGTTAGTCTTGACTAGTTTATATAGTTAACTTATCCATATAAGTCAAGGAGAGTAGCTAGTTCATGTATATGCTCCTTTAAAATTCTTATATACCTGGATAGAGGCATATATCGATGGTTATGAATACTAGAACATAATTATTATTCTATATTGTAACTTAATACCATTGATTTTTAACATAATTGGTGTTAAAACCATGCCCAAATTAGGTGATCCACATGTTTCCATGTTTAGTCATCATGAATTATTTCTCTTTACTCCATATGATATCCTGACTGGTCAACTAGTGGATGAACATTGGGGTAGAATCATCTAGTTCAAATAATTATTATCATTAAAAATTGGGTTCTCATTGTCCATATTTATGGGGTGATTATTTCTAATCCATATGTTTCATTCTAATTTTCTAGATAGTTTAGGTACTTGTAGAACACAAATCCCTTTATATATTTCCAAGTTTATGGGGAGAGGGACCTAATGATTATGTTTCAACTTTTTCAGTTATTTTCATGGGAAGGAACTAAGGTGAAGATTTCATTTCAAGTAAAAATTGTTTTTATTGGTCTATTTTATGCCTATTCCCACATATGGGTGGCCACTTACATGGAGGCCACCATAAAAGGGACTATTTTCTATGTGCCCGCTCTCCTTGACCCAAGGGTTCCATGAATAAAAAAATGAAAGAAGCTAGAGGATGTGGTGAGGGAACCACAACCACCAATTGATCTGTATGATGGACTCCTAGTAAAACACGTTAGGAATTATAAAACATTCTAAGATTTTAAAAAGAATATTATGTTTGATTATGTATATGACATGTAACATTGAGCATAAAAACCCCTAAAATATTATTATTCAAAGATGATAGTTATAACCTAGCCATTGAATTTTTAGTTAGGAATATAAATAACCAAATTATGAAATATATATATAAAGATCATACTCAATACAAATTTATTTATTAATGCTTATGAAATAAGTAATCAATTTTCATTAAAGTATTTTATGCTTAAAAATATGTTTTCTATAAAAATGGTCTTTATTTATTTTTGTAAGAAAATATTATAATTAATTTATGGAACTTTTATAAATTATTATTTTTGAAATCATTATATCAAAATTGTCTTAGGGTGAAATTTTTTAATTTTTTTGAAAAGGTTGATTTTTTTAATGAATAGTGAAAACATAGATTCTTATATAACAATATTTTCTTTTTATTTAAAAATATCATTATGATTTGAATTTAATTTTAAATAAAAACAAGTATTATTTAATTTTATATAATCTAATTAATTACATATGAATCATTGTTATGATTTATTTGGTATATGTTCATTTTTGGGATTAAAAACACATTTTTTCTAAAAAATGTTTCTCATTGCATTTTATGAATTTATATTAAAATTGATTTCTAAAAAATATAGAAATTTAATATTGAAAAATGGGATGAATATTTGGAATTAGTTGTTTCAAATTTTTTAAAGATGTATCTTTTATTTTTTTTTCATTATGAATAATATATGTGATAAATATTTATCACCTCGGTAAGGGTAAAATGAGTAAAACATGGTTAAAAACATGAGATGAGGTCTTAAAATCAACATATAACTTTAAATTGTTAAATTTTATGGAATAAATTAGTATATATACATCCCAAATTCAAATATATGTAATTTTGGTGCTATTTTCCCTTGATAATAAAATTTATATTATTTTAAGTAAAGAAAATCCCAATATGTCACTCTTGAATTAAATATTTCTAAACTCTTTAAATAAGTATAAAAAGGGTAAGTTTAATTATAATTTTTTATTTTAAATATAGATTAATTTTTTTATCATGGTAATTTATTTTTAATTTTTAGTGATAAAATAATTACCTTAAATTCTTACACAAGGTCGACACACTGCTTGTGTAGGTAATAGAAAATCATGTAAATGTTTTTAAAAATCTAAAAGTAATATTTTTTGGGTGATTTATATTTCCCCATGAATTTTATAGATTAATATAACATAATATATATTTTTAAAAGTTTTTTACTCAAATTTCATTTCTCTCATGTTATTTTCAAATTATAATTTTGTGAATAGTTCTTAAAATGGCATTAATAGTATTTATGATAAAAATATTTTATTAAATTATTTAAAATCACAAATAATATTGAAATAGAACAATTAGGATTATAAATGGTCTAAAATTGTATCCCTTTTTCCATTATTATCCAACTATTACCTTATAAGTAAAATTATAACCCTTTAATATTAAAAAATTCATTACCACTATTAAGATTAAAATTAGTAAACTATGCGGTTAAACCAAAAGATAAGGTTTAAAATTACAGCAAAAACTATCTAAATTTAATTTTATAATTATATATTGAACTTATATTATTTTATTGTAATATTTATCCATTTGGAAAAAATTTTATTGATAATGACTTAATTATATTTTAATATTTTTAGTAATTCCAAGTGTGTCATTTCCCTCCCTTATAAAAGAAAACCCCTTCTCCCTTTTATTTTTACCACTTCGAGTAATCTATATATACAAAAACCTACCCATTTATCTTATAAACTTCAATATCCATTAATTTTAGGTTATTTTCTTCTTAAATGACTATTCTAAGGGTCTTTAAAAAAGGATCTAAAGGAGGCCTACTGAATAATAGGTAATCATCTTACCCAACCTATTTCAATTTACTTCTTCTTATAACTCCTATAAATATATGGTATTAATCATAAAATAATAAATTAAATATCATAAATATACTAAAATTCTATTGTAATTATTTAACTACCAATATCCACCCTCTATTCCATCAAATGGTAAGTGAAAGTATCGCACATGCGTACATGTGGACTATAGCCTCCACATAGCAATAAAATTTATTCCATAACCATATTTAATGGATGTTTATTATGATAGTTTTAAAGTTTATATATTATATTAATAAAATAATTATTCTTCTATAAATATAATTTCATTTCTACCTTTTTACCTTCTAATTAATTAGAAAATGATAACACCACTCATGCATATAAGTGGATCGCCATCTCCACAAAGCATTGTAATTTATTTTTCAACTCCTCTTTCTATGGATAGTAATAAGTATATATTTAATTAATATATATGATATATATGATATAATAATTATTCTATAAATTTGAAATATTATTTACCTTTTGTTCTTTCCATCTGACGAAAAGTGTAAACACTATTCATATGTATGTATGACTTACCATCTCTATGAACAGTGTATTTAATTTTTCTATCTCTATCCATTATGAATGAATATAAATATATATAATTAATATATATGATATTTATATCATCATTTAAATTATGATGATGATTTAACCATGATCAAATTTTAAGTACTATAATTGCTGAATAGAAATTGTCGTGAAAAAAATAGTTATCTATGAAAACAATGATATTAATAAAGAATTATTAATAAATGGGTGTTTAAATATTATAAGTGGATCATATATGAAATATTATTTTGTAAAATAATATGTTATATTATTATAATAAATTTAAATTTATTATACTAGAGGTTAAATTTCTTTCAAAGTAAGTCAAACTTGAGGTAAGGGTTTTAAGTTAAAATCTCATTATTTATCGGGATTGTTTGTGATTAAGTTTATAATAATGAAATTTTATAATATACTTATCAATAATATCATAAATTTTATTATAATATTTTTTTTCTATATAATATATGTTTTACTTTCATTTTCCTCTCTTTAAGTTCTTAAGAAACCAAAAGAATGTTTTTATAGAAAAATCAACTTTATTTCTTCTTTTAGTCAAAAATACTTTTTCTTCCATGTTCATGTTTTCTAATAATGTTTTCAAGAATTTCTTATTCTCTTATGGTTATTTAAATTCATTTTTAACTTATGATTTACTATTTATAAAATGGTTAAAATTAATTTTATTATCCTTTTTTGAACAAGGTACTTTTGACCTAAAATGGGAAAGAAATATTTGTTTTAGCATAAATGGTATAAATATAATTTCATGCCATCATGAATGATCATTTCATTGAAGATTATGTTACAATTTTCCAAGTTTATTTTCAAAGATAATGTTTTTCTTAATATTTGGTAAAATTTTATATTTTAAAGGAGTGGCTTCAAAATGAAAAGGTTATTTTCCTCAAGAAATGTTTTCTTGGTATTTTAAAGGAATTTTTCATCTAATATGACATCTTCTGATATTACTTATGATTTACTAGGATATGATCCAATGATATAATCCTTATTATTTCTCTAAATGGTTTATGATTATGATTGAAATATTTTTATGAAACCCATTTATTTACCGTAGGTTATGCTATGATAAAATATTAAAATATTTATGAAACCTATTTCTTTTTCATGGGTTATGATATGACTTATGATCTCATGAACACATATGTATGATTTTAATTATGTGATGGGTGGTCTAGGAATTATATATCTCTCCAATTAATTTGGTAAATATGGATATATCATGAGATAACAAGGACTGGAATGGGGATTTAACCTAGTTTAGTAAAGAACTTTTTCTACTATGATAATACTGAGAGTGAACCATGAGTAATGATATGATGGTTTGGGGTGTAAACCCAATCCACTCTGATAGTCTTGTAATTGATCCTTGACTACTAAGGAAATAATTTTTTGTGCTTATTTTTATGCTTCTAACTTATTTCTTATGCTAATGTTATACTTTCATGGATCATGTTCTTTGATTCCTTTATTATTCATGTCTTATTAACTAATAATATTTATTCCATGACTCAAAATTATGATCTATTATATGTTTGTTAAGGTTTTAAAATGTTTATCTCATGTTATCATACCCTTATTCACATATTATTCTTTAATTATCATTGATATCTCTATTGTTTAATCTTACTGGGCATATGAACTCACCCTTTCTTTTTTTCCTTTTCTCAATTTATGAAGAAAGGTTTTAAGTATAATATTTTTAAGAAGGGTGAAATTTATAAATAACTTAGTGTGAGTTGATGTAGATATCTTGTGGACATGTTTTTTATGTATCTATTTTTTTAGAGAAACTAAAACCTAAATATTCTGGTGTGGTTTGTAATTTTATATATTGAATATTCATCAAATAATGTGTGATATTTATGTATAAAAATTATGGGTCACTATAAAGAAACTATTGGAATTCTCTCTACCTCTAACCAGTCAGATGATTGTTCTTAAAGAGGGTCATCTAGATGAGTCTCTAGGAATAGATCTATAAACCAAAACCCTCATAATAGACATGGCTATGATAGAGGAACTCTCCCAAAATCATACTGGGTTAGATGATTCCTCCTCCTTCTTGCTTGTTGTAGAAGATTCCATGCACCGATATGCTTGGGAAGGATGGGACTCATTAAAAAGGGTATAAAACATTAAAGATATTTGGATAATGATTTAGGATGAGATAATTATACAATATATTATCCACTTAAGGACCCCAAATTAAATGATATATCATGTTGATCCTATTAATCTTTCCATATACATCCCAAAGTAAGATGCATCAATATGCTCCCTTGTAGGTAATATAGGAGCTAGTGGTCAAGTTGAAATTATATTTTAGGATGATGAATTTGATAATATCAATGTTGTTAAGGAGGAACCTAAATAGGGATTCAATTAGTGAAAATTGGTTGATGACAAGGAAGAACAAGTAAAGGGTTAAGAGGAGGATGATGATTTAGAGGCCTCGAGCACTCCCTCAAATGAAGTGGGTTCCTTTAAATTTATTCAGTATCATATTCACCCATTATCTAACTCATTAACCCTATAGTATATGAAAATATTAGTACATATAAAGTCACATAGTTTTTATCTATGGAACACATCATTCCATGCTCTATCATCATTGCATAATGCCAGTTCTCAGAGATATATTAGAATTCCCTTGGTTCTCTTAATGATAGCCTTCATGGATAAGTGAAGTAGTTTTTTCTTTACCTAAAATAAATTTAATCTTATTATAATACCTCTAAATGTTGGGTTAATTGATTTTATAATAAATTTATCAATTTATATCACTTTCAATCCTTCAATTAATCAAAAGGAATCACCTTATACTAAAGTTGGTGAAGTACAAGACATGGCTAAATCTGATGGGTCACTGATTTCTTATGGATATATATATCCTTTATATTTATTATATATACCAAAAATCCATTCATCAAGTCGTTGATTTAAATACAAGGAAGACATAAATTATACCTTTTGTATGATGGAGTATTTTTATATTCATAACTTCTCTACTCTTTATGAGGTGATCTACTATGGTGGGTTTTATGAATTCCTTCCTCTTTCCTTTAATATTAACCTCATGAAATTTTAATTTAGGGTGAGGGAAAATGAATAAATTCATTAACTGATCTAGTAGGGATGACATAATAAACCTTATATTTAATAAAAAATATGACTTTTTTTGGAGTGTACCTCTCAATGGGATAAAAGTAAGGTCTGCCCTTATATATAATTGAATAGTAATTGTTGGTCATATATAGTAACAAATTTATTATTAATGATAATAGAATTACTCAATTATATTACTACTATGGAGTCACAAGAAAAATATGTATTAATAATACCATCTAATGAGGACAATGAAACTGAAATTATAAATGATCAAGAAGCGTGGGGGAGTACACCAAATTCCTAAGTTTATCTACTCTTAGGTGATGATGGCCATCCATCCCTCAAGTCAAGATTCATGTAGGGTCTCAACACAATTATATTATTTTTCTATAATATACATCTACAATATCTTAGTATGAATCCATATAAGATATAATTACAAAGTTTAGACACTATATGGTTGATATATTTTCATTTTATTATATAAATTCAATAAGGGAAATATATTCTGACCCAGGAATCATTGATGACTTTCCAGTGGTAAGGAGGTATTCTCAGTTGAGATTATATGGCCTGGTCATAAAAACTCCTTTACAAAATATGGTTTTTAAGATGGTTTATATCCAATTACTACTTATAGAACTGAACCCCAATGTATTTTACTATTGAGAGATCTATTCTATAGCACAACAAGTCATAGCCACTCATAATCAAAATGAGGCTCAATAATCTGAGTTTCACAATGTTAAAGCTATAAATGATCCTACTAAGTTTATAAATAAATACATGAAGGTGTTGAATCAATTATTATAGGATTAATGTTGATTTCAGGATCATATTACTAACTAGAAAGATAAAATTGAATAAATAAAACTTGAGCTATTAGATAATGAGAAGGATATTTTTTGGACAAACTCTATAGAAGAGAGCATTCAAAAAGATTTGTAGGATGTAAATATATAAGTAGAATAGATACATACCAAAGTAGAAGATAATATTGATTGATTGATTGAAATTCAAGGTAGAATTGATTCTCTCATCAAAACATTAGCTGAGTTAAAAAAATCAATAGAGTGATTCCTATCTTTATAGGGTGGATCATGTATTCCTACATCTCATATTCTTTTAATAAAACTATTTTGACTATAAAAAAATTATTCTAAATTTTACTTTATCATTTTTCATTAACACACACTCATTCATTATTGAAATGGGTGGGCCATGATAAAATAATTTGGATAGTTTTGTAATAATACATAAACCTTCTGACTTTATTTAAAGTGATAATTCATGATCCCACATATGATTTCATCTTTATAACGTGTGAAGTTCATAGGAATTAATATATGAAATTAAAAAAAATTGAACATGAGGGTATATTAGTTTGGTCAAAAATTATGATTATATTTATCTTAATTAATGTTATAAAATAGCTTGAATAATTGTTTTTCTTGTATACATATGAACTTAGATTGGTATTGGAAGTCCATGTTCACTCACTCCATCATTATAAACTAAGGTTATTTTATCAGATGGTCAACGAGAATTTATAATTCTCCTAGATGTTTTCATGTGGGTGGTTATTGGAAGGTCATGTGTGCTTACTCCATTATTAAAAACTAGTGTTTATCTACTTAGAGAAATAACAGGGAGGGTGTCCCTCTATTAAACATTCACATGGATAGGTATTGTCATTCTATGTGTGTTTATTCCATCATCATAAATCAAGGAAAGTATGTTTAGGTATGAAAGGTTTTTTAGGATAAAAAAAATTCAGCCATAAAGTAGGGTTTATGGGGGATGTATTGTTCAAGAGGGGTCTGAGCACACCAAATTGATACACCTACTTCCCTTTTTAGGTGACCAACCATTAGTGTTTATTCCTTGAATTTAATCAAGAGTTGTTTTATTAGGAAATTTTTGTATAATTTAATGTATATTAATGAAAAAATATATAATTAATTTATGTTTATTTTATATAACATAATATTTGATATGATAAATCCCCCCTAAAATATATATATTACCAAGTTATCCATGATAAAAAATCATCATATTTGATTGTGATGATATTTTAAGATTAGTATGAGTAGGATCACCTTTATAGAGATACAATTTATCACTCATAAGATAAAATTAGGTGAAATTGTATTTGGATTAATCCACTTAAAGTATATATATAGTCATATAAATTTCATTGGAATTAATTAAGTGGACATTGGATATGTATCCTTTAATTTTAGGTTATAAAATATGTGACACCCTTCAGGTAACAAGTATTACTTATTTTGGGAATGGTTTATCTATTTTGAGGTTATAAAGGCTTTGAAGATTCAGGGGTTTAGAATTTAGTGTTTTGGGAGAAAATTTCTACGTTTATAGTGTAAAATCTTGAGATTTTATGATATATTTCTCTTCAAATAAATTAAATTTATTTTATAGCTTGTGATACGCGCAACCCCGGGTCTAAATGAACCATAAGATAGTATACTATTATATCCAAGCTGTTAAATTGGTAGAGTGAATAGAAATAAAAACATTTTAAAAAATTATATTTTTAAATTTTTTAGATAAAGAAAATATATTGATAAATAAGTACCCAATTTTTAATAATGTCATTATATGCTTTAAAAATACATTTTCTTCAAATATGGGTTTTATTACTTTTTATGAGAAAATAATATATTTAATTTATGAAACCATTATAAAATGTATTTGTTAAAATGAAATTTATTTTTAAATCATCATGTCAAAATTATCTTAGATTGGAATTTTGAGAATTTTCTGAAAATATTGATTTTTCGATGAATAGTGAAAATACTGATTTTTATTGAAAACTATCATTCATTTTAAGAATTTACAAAGTTTCATGATTTAAAAATAAAATTAGTTAATTTATATTATTATTAATCCAATTAATTTCATTTTAATTAATTTGATTTTGTATTTTTTTTAAACTTTTTATACATAAGAAAATATTTTTCCCTAGAATACTACTTTTCATCGTGTTTTATGAGTTTAATTTTAAATCAAATTATGATTATTTTGTTAATTGAATTTTATAAAAATGGATTACATATTATTAATAATCATAATTAATATTATATAACAAGTCCAACTTAATTTTTAGTCATAATTAATAGTAAAAATAATAAAAATTTGTTGTCATAGTTAAAGTTAAAATAGATTTACCGAGGGTTAAAACAAGAGATAATGGTGATTTTTCCAAGTAAAATTGTCTATATAATATAGTATTTCCATTTTTATATCTCATAATTTCCCACCTTTGAATATATTTCCATTTGGAATCATTTTTCTTGAGTATTGCATTATTATATTTTAATCGTTTAAGAAATTCCAAGTGTTTCCTCTCCCCCACTTATAAAAGGACATATCTTATATATATTATTTTAACTAATTTTAGCTATATATCTTGACCAAACCCTACCCAATTATATTATAAACTTTCTTTTTCATTAATTATAGGTTTTTTATTCTTAAAATACCATTACAAGCTCCCTTAAGAAAGAATCTAATGGAGGATTACCAAAAAGAGGTAATCATTTTACCCGACCCCTTTCAATTTATTTCTTCTTATGCCTCCTATAAATATATGGTATTCATTATAAAATATTAAATTAAGTGTTATAAATTTATTGAAATGTTATTATGATTATATAATCATCTTAATTCTTCTTCTTTTCTAGAAAATGGGAAGTGAAAGTATCGTTTCTGCGTACATGCGGACTACTGCCTCCACATAGAGATACAAATAATTTTCCATTACTATATTTCATGGATGGGTATTATGATGTGTTAAATTTTTATGAATTATATTTAAGAAATAATTATTATTTTTTAATTATAATGTTATGTGAAATTCTATAGCTTACGATCTATTGGAAGACGATAATGTTGCTTGTGCGTACGTTTGGACTACCTCCTCCAGGAAGTGATGTAATTATTTTTTAATTTCTGATTTACATGGATAGTAATAAGGATATATTTAATAAATATATATGATATATATGATATAATAATTATTCTATAAATTTGAATTATTATTTACCTTTCTTTCATTCCATCCTTCAAAAATTTAAAACAATGCTTATGCGTATGTACGGTTTGACAACCCTACTTTTTATTACACAATTAAACATAATTTATTACATAAACTTCACTTGATACAAAATAGAAGATAGAGAGTTATAGTGTCTTTGGGGCTTATTATCATTAAATAACAACTTAAAACATTAAATACAAAATCTTTATTGAAAACTTCCTTTACATGACCACTATATTCCCTCATACTTAGCATTGCATGGGATAACCTGAGGACATGCATTAGAAAAGGGTGAGATGTAAATCCCAGTAAGGGAATAATAATGGAATAACATGAGGAATAAAATACATGTTAGACAATAGTCATATCAATATATCACAAGATAATCATAAATATAAAGTCATGATAAATCATGATAATCATAACATGGAAATGTGGCAACAACACTTAACATGGAATTAGCATGAGCTAAGGCTCATTGCACAGGGAGCATGATTAAACCCTCATTACACATGAAAAATGAGTAAAAACTCATTGCAGTTGAATTAGCATGATTCAACACCCATTTCACATGATGTATCATGATATTATACTTTACCCAATGCATTGGGGTTTTATCAGGGCGCACCCTTCTTAAACATTTCATTTCATGCATAAGTGTACCACATGGATCATAAAACATTGATTCATTCAACATAATATTTTATTCCATGATAAATGAATGTGTAATACATACATGAAACTCTTTGAAAAATAAGTAAATGTGCATGAATTTGAATACCCTTGATAGAGAAATGGGCATGGTATTCACTATACAATGACTTTGTCTTGGAAAATCACGGTGCAATTTCAGCAGCATAACGGCGTGACATAAGAACTCATAAAAATGGTTGATGAGGGAGAAATGGATGTCTCATCATATTTAAATGACATGTACAGTAAGGGGGTAATATATATTCATTTCCCAACAAATATAATGGAATTTAGATTCATGATACAAAATAATTGCTTGAATGTAAATGAGGAGAGAGAAATTCATTTCGGAATTTCAGTATAGTAACGGGTGTACATGGAAGGAATTTAATGAGAGAGAAAGGGATCTCCAATAATTCAAACATAAAGAGGGAAGTATGGGGAGGTTTGAAACCATACCCCAACATTTATAATTGAAGTTAATAGGGCATAACAATTTAATGAATATTGGACAAAAATGAGAAAGGAAGAAAAACCCTTACTTGGAAGTGTGCTTCCAAAGGCTTGAGAGAGGCTTGATAGAGGCTTCTTGCGAGATTGGGGAACCTTGGGAGGATTCTATAGAAAGGATGGTATAGGTTGTATGAACTCAAAAGGATTTGAGTGAGTATGAAGTGGGATATTGGGTGGGTTTATATAGGAAAGGTGAGGGAATTCTTTATTGTTTAGGTTTGGGACACCTCACATTAAACTAATCCAAACCACAAACTAGTCCATTGTTTTTGCCCATGTTTTTTGGAAAAGGGAAGTGGAAAAAAATATTTTATAATTACAAAGTCATAACTTCTTAAAATAATGGGGTTGCTTATGTGGAGGTGAGTCACACTCCCAAGGAAAACAATTTAAAAAGAAAAAATCTTTAATAACTCTTGGAGGGTCCACTAATGTTTTGTAAAATAAATAAAACAAACCTAAAATTAAATTATTTTAATTATAAAACATAAATTGTCTGAACATAAAGTCTATAGTATTTTATTACATCACTATTGGGTCATTACGATGTCATAAATCACATTATATATTTAAACGGTATTTAATTTTTACCCAAAAATTTGACTGTCTTAGAAAACAATGAAAAATTCACCATTGGATAATTTTGACAACCTGATTCCAGAAATAATATTAATTTATCTAAATAATTTCTTAAATATTTTAATTTTCACTTTTAAAATAAAAACCGACATTTATCAAAAATTCATTGGTTTTGACAAAAATGGCTTTCAAACCTTAATAAAAATTGCAATTGCATTAATAAAATTATACGATCATTTATATTTAATAAAAATTAATTTAATAATAATAATAATAATATTTTATTAAAATATTATTTAATTCAAAAATTCATTAATTCATCAAAATAGATTTCTTAGTTGAACATTAACTAAAAATACTATTTGTGCTTTAAAAACTATTTACATGGTAATAATAATAAAATGAAAATATATTCATTATTATATAAAAAAATAATGTACATAACCATAGTACTAGGGTATTGTTACATAACCCCTTATAACACCTCCATAAGACTGAAGATTAAGGTGTGTGATGGTGACAGACTCTTGGGGTGACTCAGATAACATTGCTCAGGTGGTAATCTCTATCAACTTCCACTTCTATCGTAGGCGGTCCCGCTCGAGCTTAACATATTCAATCTCATCTTGGGCTTGGTTAAGATCAAAGCCCAAAGATGAAACCTCATTTCTGAGCTCTAATAAATGGGCTTCATATTGGGCATGTCTACTGGATGAGGTCATCGCTTCCTTTGTCTGAGTAAATTGGATTTGTTAAAACCCAATATTTATACTAATCATGTGATCACTATTCAATGGCTATATTAGAAATGGTCACAATTATTAATAGTATTTTAAAATCCAAAATCATAAAACCAAAGAAGTTGAAATTTTATATAAACATTTCACATAAAGAGACATTTAATTAGATCAAGAGGGATTTCCATTAATGAAATTTTGGGTCATTACAATCTTCCCCCCTTAAGAAATTTTTCCCTCGAAATTTCCTTTTCCCACACTAAAACAGATGTGGGTAACTCTGTTTCATCATTTCCTCTAATTCCCACGTCGCTTCTTCAAACTTGTGGTTTCTCCACAACACCTTGACGAGGGGCATTGTCTTATTTCGTAGAACTCTTTCTCTACAATCTAAGATCTTCACTGGTTGCTCCTCATAAGAATGATCATCCTCTAATTGTACCACCTCTGAAGAGAGTACATGTGAAGGGTCTAGTATGTACTTCCTTAAGAGGGATACATGAAAGACATCATGTACTTTGGCCATGGTAGGTGGAAGTTCTAGTCGATAGGCTGATACGATCAAGAATATCGAAGGGCATGTTGTACTGGGGACTTAAATTCCCTTTCTTTCCAATCCTCATGACCTTATTCCACAGATATATGCGTAGAAATACCATGTCTTAAACTTTAAACTCAAGGTCTCATCGACAGTTATCTTCATAACTCTTTTGTCAACTCTGGGCTTCCTTGATATTCTTTTGAATGTTTTTCACCCTCTCAACCATTTCTTAGACCATTTTTGGTTCAAGAAGCTTACGCTCACTGACCTCATCCCAACACGCCGATGTTCTGAACCTTTTCCCATAAAGGGCTTCATATGGTGACATTTGGATGCTCAAGTGGACATTGTTATTATAAGAGAACTCAACCAGAGGAAGATATTGATCCCATCCTCCTTTAAAGTTCATTGAGCACACTCTCAACATTTCCTCAAGTGTTTGGATAGTCCTCTCGGATTGGCCATCAGTTTGAGGATGATAGGTCGTATTGAAGTTTAGTTCAATATTCAGAGCATATTGAAGACTCTTCCAAAACTTAGAGGTGAATCTTGGATCTCGATCAGATACAATAGATAGTGTTACTCCATGCAGCCTTACCATTTCCCTGATATTTATCTATGCCAGTTGATCCAGTGAGAAATCCTCCCGAATAGCAATGAAGTGTGTATCCTTTATAAGACAGTACACAACAACCCAGATTGCATTGTTGCCTTTAGATATATTCAGAAGTCTGGTGACAAAGTCCATCGTGATGTTCTCCCATTTCCATTCTGGTATGGGCAATGGTTTCATCATCCACTTAGATTTCTTCCTCTCTACCTTCACTTGCTGACACACCAGGCACTTTGATGTATATTCAATGATATCCTTCTTCATATTATCCCACCAATAATGCCCTTGTAGATCTCGATATATCTTTGTATTTCTTGGGTGAATAGAGAAATTTGAACTATGTGCATCATCCAAAATTTCCTTCTTCAGCTCCGGACTTTATAGAACACATATTCTTTTCCCAAATCTCACAATTATTTCTTCATTAACATTAAACTCTGAGGATTTCCCATTTCCGATAGCTTCCACTTTTTCCTGAATTCCCACATCATCCTTTTGAGAATCCTTTAACCTTTCCAAAAGTGACGGTTGAGAAATAATTTGTGAAAGTATTGATGATGTTCCCTTATTTATAATTCTCATGTCCATATTCATCAAATATAAGAATATTGGATCCTTTTCAATTCTCATCAATGATAGAATCACTGGGTCCTTTCTACTTAGGGAATCTGCCACCTTGTTCACTTTCCCAGGGTGGTAATGGATTGGGTGGTCATAGTCTTTGATCAGATCTAACCATCTTCATTGGTGTATGTTCAACTCTTTCTATGTGAACATATAATTGAGGCTTTTGTGGTCCGTATATATTTCACACTTCTCCCCAAAGAGATAATGCCGCCAAATTTTCAATGAGAATATCACTGCCTCCAACTCGAGGTCATGTGTTGGATAGTTATATTCATGAACTTTTAATTGCCTTGAAGCATAGGCAATGACTTTTTCATTTTTCATCAACACACATCATAGGCCCTTCTTCAAAGAATCACTGAATACCACAAAAAGTTCTCCACTTGTGGGTAAAGTGAGCACGGGTGTAGTGATAAGCCTCCTTTTAAACTCCTTGAAGATTTATTCACATTCATCACTCCAAGAAAACTTTACTCCCTTCTGAGTTATCTTGGTAAGAGGGTTGGACAATCGTGATAAATTTCTCACAAATCATCAATAATATTCAGCTAACCCCAAGAAGTTATAGATATCCATTACCGATGTTGGCCTTGTACATCCCTCAATTGCATCTTTTTTGGAGGGATATACATATATCCCATTACTTGTGATGATATGGCCCAAGAATGAGACCTCCTTCAACTAGAACTCACACTTGTTGTACTTTTCATAGAGATTCTCCTTCCTCAAGGTCTCTAGTATAGTTCTTATATGCTCCTCATGATCCTCCTTGATTTTGGAGTATATCAGAATATCATCTATAAATACTACCACAAATTTGTTGAGGTAATCTATAAAGACTCTATTCATCAAGTCCATGAATATTTCTAGAGAATTAGTGAGTCTGAAAGTCATTACTATGAATTCATAGTGCCCGTATCTTGTACGAAAAGCTGTCTTGGGGATATCTTCCTTCTTCACCCTTACTTGATAATATCCCAACTGTAAATCCACCTTGGAGAAGTATTGTGCTCCAAGAATCTGATCGAACAAGTCATCAATTCGTGGGAGAGGATACTTGTTATTTATCATGATTTTGTTAAGCTCATGATAATCGATGCAAAGGCGCATTGATCCATCCTTATTCTTGATGAAGAGGACTGGTGCACCCCATAGTGAAGCACTTGGTCATATAAACCCTTTATCCAGATTATCTTGTAGTTGTTTCTTCAGCTCCTCAAGCTCTAAAATATCCATTATAGATGGAGTCTTGGATATTGTCAACTCCCCAGGTATAAGATCAATTGAGAATTCAACATCTCTTCTAGGAGGAAGACCAGGAAATTCCTCGGGAAACACTTCAGTGAATTCCCTTAAAATAGGCATGTCTTATAGGATCATTACCTCCTTAGACTCAATCATCTGAGCCAGATACACATGCTTATAGGTTAGTAATATCCATTCTTAATATGATGGATCTAAATAAGGTTCATCTTCCACTTTGAACTTGTAAAGAATCGGGGGTCGATTCTCTACATGGAGAGTGATTTCCCTCTCATGGAAATTTATGTTGGCTCTATATAAGGAAAACCAATCCATTCCAATAATTGCATAAAATTCCACGAGAGGGAGTATGAATAGGTTCATCGGGGAGTTTAATCTATATATTATGATAGGGGAGGAGTTATATTCATGGGATGCAATGATTTCCCCATTTTTTTTACTCACTGACATCTTCACTTCCATGATTTCTGATGGTGTTAGGATTGTTATACTAAACTTTAGAGATATAAAAGAATGCATAGAACCTGAATCAAAAAATGCATTCACTATTCTTGAATGAATAACTAGAATACCTTTCACCACTTCGTTGTTGTGGTTCACTTCAGTGGTAGTGATGGAAAAATATCTCCCTTTCTACCTTGGAGGTTGTTGGTTGCCTCCAAAAACCCTTGGCTTAGGGCACTGATTTTCAAGATGCCCTGGTTCTTTGTAGTTGTAGTAATGAACCACGCATTGAGGTTTGAACATAGCATTCCTCTCATCTTTCATAGTCGAGGGTCTTTCTTGCCAACATTTAATAGCCAGGTTCCCTTCTCTTTCACACTTAAATCATTTCCTTGTCCCCTTCAGGAAGTTTCTGGGGTGCTTTTTTCTGCACTTTTGGCAAGTGGGGTGTTGGATCTTCTTATCACCGATTGATTTATCCATCAGACCACCAACATTAAATTCCACCTTATGTTTCTTATCCCTATGATACCCATGAGATTCTCTGATCTCCATTTCAACCTTGAGGGCTAATCAGACAATTTTCTCATAGCTTTCGAAGTCACGGGTCGCCAGCGCTTTCCATAGGCTAGGCTTTAGCCCACCAAATAAGCGTCCAACCTTGCATTCGGGGGTAATGAAAAAGCCAGAGGTGTATCGTGCAATCCTTGTGAAGTTTTCCTTGTACGATCTGATAGATTCATCATCTTTTTTCTTGAGGACAAGAAAGTCCCTTTCCATCTTAAGTCGAAGGGTGCGCAGAAAATATTTATCAAAAAACATCTTTCGGAAATCCTTCCATTCCAACGCCTCAATCTCCTCATCAAGCTTCATATTTTTTATCAATGTCCACCATTGATCAGCTTCACCCTCCATATGATAAGTAGCCAAGAGAATCTTCTCTTATTCAGAACATTGAAGGATGGAGAAGATCTTTTCAATGGAGTTGATCCATTGTTCAGCGATTGAGGGATCAGATGATCCATTAAAAGTAGGAGTCTTTTGTCTCATGAAGCTCTCGATAGTGACTTTTTGTTTCTTAGGGGGGTTGAACGTTCCTCTTGACCCATGTTTCTATTCAAATCTTGAGCTAGCTTAGAAAGAAGTGTGAAAAAGTTCTTGATTCCCACTCCTATTGGATTGGTCATCTCATTAGTACATTCATCACATTGATCTTCACATCGGTTGTTAGCCCGAGTCCTCCTATTACTGAAAATTGGTTGGAATAAAAGGAAAGTTAGGGGTAACACATAAAGGGTAATCCAAGGACAAAACAAATGACATATAAATAACTTTTATTTCCTTAACATGTGAATATATTGGATTCAGTCTATGTTATCCATGATCTACTTTCTAACATATATTCTTAGGGCATTTTTTGTCCCTTACTAATGGTTCATGATAAGCTTGTAAATTTACAAACGCATATCCCCCAAGAGTTTCATAACCAATAGTGTGGCAAGGCTCATTGTTGTGCACCAGTTACCATTTTATTCTAGCTCAAAGCGGTGCTTTCAGGTTTTACCCCTAGGATACATCTGTGACAGAGCCGCCTCTACTTGCTCGTATCCAGACAGGGATGTATTTTCTTGATAAACCACTTACTCAATACTCACCAAAACTTAGGTATGTTTTTATTATAATTAATATTATCTCTAAGGCTTTACTACAGTTTTCTAATCCTAATCCTAAAAATAACTAAACCTGTCCTCTGATACCAACTATGACAACCCTGCTTTTTATTACACAATTAAACATAATTTATTACATAAACTTCACTAGATACAACATAGAAGATTGAGATTTATAGTATCTTTGGGGATTCGGATCATTACATAACAACTTAAAATATGAAATACAACATCTTCATTGAAAAATTCCTTTACATGACCACTACATTCCCTCGTACTTAGCATTGCATGGGATAACTTGAGGACATGCACAAGAAAAGGGTGAGCTATAAAGCCCAGTAATGGAATAATCATGGAATAAAATTAGAAATACAATACATGTTAGACAATAGTCATATAAATATAGAATAATAGAATCATAAACATAAATTCATAATAAATCTTGGTAATCATAACATGGAAATGTGGCAACAACACTTAACATGGAATTAGCATGAGCCAAGGCTCATTGCACATGAAGCATGAGTAAACCCTCATTGCACATGAATCACAAGTAAAACCTCATTTCACTTGAATTAGTATGAGTCAACACCAATTTTACATGAAATATCATGATACTATACTTTACCCAATGCATTGGAGCGCTATCAGGGCGCACCCTTCTTAAACATTTCATTTCATGCATAACTGTGCCATATGGATCATAAAACATTGAATCATTCAACATAATATTTTATTCTACGATAAACGAATGTGGAATACATAAATTAAACTATTTAAAAAATAAGTAAATGTTCATAAATGTGAATACCCTTGATAGAGAAATGGGCATGGTATTCACTACACAATGACTTTGGCTTGGAAAAGCACGGTGCAATTTCGGCAGCATAACGGTGTGACATAAGAACTCATAAAAGTGGTTTATGAGAGATAAATGGGTGTCTCATCATATTTAAATGATATGGACAGTAAGGGGGTCATATAGATATATTTCCCAACAAATTTAATGGAATTCATATTCATGATACAAAATAATTTCTTGAATGTAAATGAGGAGATAAAAATTCCATTCGGAATTTCGACATAGTAACGGGTGTACATGGGAGGCATTTAATTGGATATAAAGGGGTATCCCATCATTAAAACATAAATAATTCAGTATTGGGGAGGTTTGAAACCATACCTAAACATTTATAATTGAAATTAAAATGTCATAACAATTTAAAGAATTTTGGACAAAAATGAGAAAGGAAGAAAAACCCTTACTTGGATGTCTGCTTCCAAAGGCTTGAGAGAGGATTGAGAGAGGCTTATTGGGAGATTGGGGCACCTTGGGAGGATTATAGAGATCGTAGGTAAGATTTTGGACGAACTCCAAAGGCTTTGAGTGAGTAGGAAGTGGGAGCTTGGGTGGGTTAATATAGGAAAGGTGAGGGAATTCTTTATTATTTAGGTTTGGGACACCTCACATTAAACTAATCCAAACCACAAACCAGCCCATGGTTTTTGACCATGGCTTTTGGAAAAGGGATTTGAAAAGAAAAATTTTATAAGGACAATTTCCAAACTTCTTAAAATAATGGGTTTGCTTATGTGGAGGTGAGTCACACTCCCAAGGAAAATAATTTAAAAAGACAAAATGTTTAATAACTCTTAGAGGGTCCACTAAAGTTTTGTAAAATAAATAAAAAAAACTAAAATTGAATTATTTTAATTATAAAACATACATTGTCAAAAAAAATTATAGTATTTTATTACATCACTATTGGGTTATTATGATGTCATAAATCACATTATATATTTAAACGGTATTTAATTTTTACCCAAAAAATTTGACCGTCTCAGAAAATTATACAAAAATTCATCATTGGATAATTTTGACATCCTGACTCCAAAAATAATATTCATTTTATCTAAATAATTTTCTAAATATGTTAATTTTAACTTTTAAAATAAAAACTGACATTTATCGAAAATTCACAGGTTTTGACAAAAATGGCTTTCAAACCTTAATAAAAATTACAATTGTATTCATAAAATTATATGATAATTTATATTTAATAAAAATAATTTAATAATAATAATAATATTTTATTACAATATTATTTAATTAAAAAATACATTAATTCATCAAAATATATTTCTTAGTTGAACATTAACTAAAAATATTATTTGTGCTTTAAAAACTATTTACAAGGTAACAATAATAAAATGAAAGTATATTCATTATTATATACAAAAATAATGTACAGGGACATAGTACTATGTTATTGTCACATAACCCCTTATAAAACCTACATAATACCTAAGAGTAAGGTGTGTGATGGTGACAAACTCTTGGGGTGGCTCGGATACCATTACTCAGGTGGTAATCTCTATCAACTTCTACTTCTCTTGTAGGCAATCCTGATCGAGCTTAACATATTCAATCTCAGCTTGGGCGTGGTCAAGATATAAGCCCAAATATGCAACCTCATTTCCAAGCTCTGACAAATGGGCTTTGTATGGGGCACATATACTTGATGAGGCTATCACTTCCTTTGTCTGAGTAAATTGGATTTGTTAAAGCCCTATATTTATATTAATCATGTGATCACTGTTTAATGGCTATATTAGCAATGGTCACGATTCTTAATAGTATTTTAAAATCCAAAAATATAAAACCAAACAAGTTTACATTTTATATAAACATTTCACATAAAGATACATTTAATTAGATCAATAGGGATTTCCATTAATAAAAGTTTGGGTCGTTATATACGGCCTACCATTTCCATGAACGGTGTAATTCATTTTTCTATATATACCTTTTATGGAAGAATATATATGTATAATTAATATATATAGTATTTATATCATGATTAAAATTCTATATATGATGTAACCTTTATCAAAATACAAGGTCAGGAACTACTGAACCAAAATTCGCAAGAAAAATGAAATAGTTGACACCCGAAAATGGAAATTTTAATATAGAATTATTAATAAATGGGTGTTAAAAAGTTATAAGTGGATAATATATGATAATATAAGTATATAAAGGACTATTTTATATAAATTTAATAAATTTAAATTTATTATATATTATGTTATAGCACTCTCAAAGAAAATCAAACTTGAGGTAAGGGATTTCCATCTCACTTTTATTTCTACAAGACACATTTAATATTCACCCCCTGTTTATTTTATGTTGTGTATACACTTCCCATGAATGTATTTTTTATAATTATCATTAAAATTATTTATATTTAAATATCCAAATTATTCTCTCTCTTTCATGAGGTTTTGTTTCATAGATTACCAAATTTGTAAAGGTTTATCATCTCAAATTGTATTCTTTTGTACATATGTTATGTTATACACCTATATTATTTTATGAGGTGTATATAAAACCCCTTAGACATATTATATCATGAATATAATTATTTTTTTGATATTTAAAGATTAATTTTATGTTATAATTTCATGGGGCTTACGATTCAAAAGTTGTCGAAGTGGTAAGGATTTTATATTACAATCTCATTATTTACTGATATTGTTTATGATTAAATTTATGATGATAAAATTTCATAATATAACTATAAATAATATCAATAATTATCTACTCCTCTAGTTATTCATTTAATTTTTAATTAATAGAACCATTTTCCTCACTTTTTTACTTAGAATGATTGATAAAATGTTTTTATAAAAAAAAATTCTTTCCACTTTGGTCAGAGATATTTTTTCTTCCATGCCCATGTTTTTTTAAATATTTTCAAGAATTTTTTTAATAATATATTATGATTGTTTCATTTTTATTCATTTTTTATTTTTTTTTAAATAAGAGGAATCTTCTTTTTTCTAAATGAGTCACTTTTGACTTTTTACTGAAAATGTGAAAGAAATATTTGTTTTAATGTACATGGTCTAAATGAATTTCCCCCCATAATAACCACTAAATGATTTGAAGATTTATTTAAAAGTTTCCAAGGTTATTTTCAATGTAAATTTTGTACTTAATATTTAAAAAAAATTCTTTTAAAAAATTTATTTCAAAATGAAAATGGTATTTTTCTTAATAAATATTCTAATTGATTTTTAAATTAATTTTTCATTTAAGATAGCATCATTTGATGTTAAATGTTATTTATGGGTGATATGATTCAATGATACCATCCACTTTAATTATTTTTATGGCCTATGATGATGATTTAAGGATGATTCTATGAAACTTGTTTCTTTCCTACATGTTAATTAAGTTATGGTGAAACCAGTTTCTTTTCCACATGTTATATTATGATAAAATGATGAAATGTTTATAAAACCCATTTACTTTATATGTTTTATGTTATAATTAATGTTTTATGATATTTTTTCACACATATATATTATTTTCACTGTGTGATGAGTGGGCTCGGAACTATATATCCCTCCAATACATTGGTTAAATATGGATATATCAAGAGATAATAAGGACTAAAATGAATAGTTAACTCATATCAATAAGGGACTATATCCACTTTGATAGCCTTGGGAGTGAACCTTGACTAAGGAAATGATAGAATTGGGAGTTAACCCAATCTACTATGATAGTATTAGAAATTATACTTGATTAAGGAAATGATTTTCTATTCTTATATGTATGCCACAAGCTTATGTCTTTTTCCAATGTTATGCACTCATGGCTCATGTTCTTTGATTCATTTATGATTCATGTCTTATAAACTTACAAGATTTATTAAATGGATTAATATTATGATATGATATTTTTTGGTTGTGGTTTTCAAATTTTAATCACATTTTCTCATACCCTTATAATCATGTTACGTTTAAGGTATCATTGATATCTCTTTCTTTACCTTTACTGAGCATATGAGCTCAACCTTTATTATGTTTCCTTTACCCATGTTATAAAGAGAGGTTTTAAGTATGATATGTATAAGAAGGGTTTAATTTATGAATAACTTAGTGGGATATTATTTAGATCTCTTATGGAAAATTTATTTATATACCCACATTTCCAAAGACACAAAACCTTTATGGTTATGGCATGGATCATAATGTTATGAAATTAGTATTCATTTATTAAAATTTGATATTTATTTATAAAAATTATGGGTAGTTATAATCGGTATCATATCATGTTTTAGTTACCTTTGTAAACTAGGATTATAAATCTTTAGTGAGAACCCTTAGGATAATCCTATGTATAGGATAACATATTAAGTAATGGTATAGAAAAGGGTTTTATCTTCCTAAAAAACAGACATTCCTGGATACTACAAGTGGATTTGGTTTTGGAATAGATGCATCTAGGGTTAATAACCCTAATAATAGTTAGTCAAGTGTATGTTGACCATCATTCTAGCACGCAGTGAGTGTTTCATTACTGTGAACTTGATTTGACACTCAGAGGGGATATGCTTGGGTTAATTAAAATTTTATCTATAAAACATTATGAAATATTTTAATATATTATGGCCAAGGATGACCTAGGTTAAACCTAAGGTGAAATAGATTAAAAAGAGGGTGTCATGATTTATACATCCTATGAATGATTTTCATTATTATAGGATTGAACAATATGATTGGTTATGTTTAATGGTCATAAAAACTATTTTGGTTTTTGTAAAAAATTAAATATAGAATTATGAAGCTTATTTGGAGATATGTATGCTCAAATATTGAAGTATATTATTTGATAATAGTCATATGAATTCCTTTATATCATGAAAAGACTTTGGGAAAGTTAATTCTTATCCTAAATGATTAGATATTGAATTATTAGTGAAAAATACTAATGGTATTATGATATCATATCAAGTCTATGATCCTTATCAAATTAAAGTTTGTGGGAATGTTCTTATAAATCTTTTTATTCTCCCTATAGTTGAATTTTATATTTTTTGGGCATGTATTGTATTTATTTATATAATGCCAATATAAATTACCAAGGGAAGTAACATTTGATATTTCAAACCAACCTATGACCATCGATCAATTTGATGATAAATATAAACATCTAATGTAAATTACATCCATTATATGGTTCTTGATTCATATTCAAAAAGGGTGTTTCTCTTAGATGGTTGGAGAGAAAATCAATATCAAAGATATGAATATTGTATGATATTTTGTTGATTTTTTTATGAAATATTTTTCTATTATTCTTAAAAATCATGAATATGGGTTTTTAATATATTTAATACCTAGTGCCACACCTATTTCAAATACTCTTTATAGAATGGACCCTATTGAGTTGAAGGAATTAAATAAACAACTCTGTGAGATTTTTTATAATATATTCATTCATCCAAGTGTGTAACTAAGGGGTGAACCTATTATTTTTTTAATAATAAAGATGGATCAATGTGACTTTACCTTTATTATTTGTAACTTAACAAAATCACAATCAAGAACAAGTATCCTATACACTATATTGATGATTTTTTCAATCAATTATGAGGATCTCAATATTTTTCCAAGATTCATCTTTGATGTGGATACTCTTAGTTGAGGGTAAAAGGTGAATAAATAGCTAAGAAACAATTTTTTATGAGGTATTAACACTATTAATTTATAGTGATAGCATTGGGTCTTACTAATCCCCCTGATATATTCATGGAATTAATGGATAGAGTCTTCGTAGATTACCTTGGTTAGTTTTTTGTAGTCTTTACAAACAACATTATTATATATTAAAAGAGTAAGTAAGATCCTAAATATCACTTGATTATTATACTAAATACCTTAAGGAATAATTATTTTCATGAAAAATATACCAAGTGTGAATTTTTGTTACAAAAAGTTTCATTTTTTGGTTATATAATCTCAAGAGAGGGTATATCAGTGGATCAATCAAAGAAAAAACTTATTAAATGTTATCCCATACCAACCATTATGATTTATGTCAAGAGTTTGGAAATATATTATTGGAAATTTGTGGAGAATTTATTTTGTACATATAATCCACTCACCAAGTTAACTTGAAAGGGATCCAAGTTCCATTGGACAAATGAGTGTGAGGAAAATTTAAACAAAAAAACAGAGAATGTTAGTCAGCACACCTATGCTTACACTAACATATAGTAGAGAATGGTTTGTTATCTATAGTTATGCATAAATAAGGGGCTGGTATGTGTACTCATGAATAATAAAAGAGTGATAGCTTATACCTCATGATAATAAAAGGTTTATGAGAAAAATTACCCCAACTCGTGATTTGGAGTCAGTTGTGGTAATTTTTTTCAATAAAGATATGGACGCATTATCTTTATATGAAAATGTGTGACATATATATTGATCATAAAAGTTTAAAGTATATATTCACTCAAGAAGTGTCGAATATGTGTTAAAGAAGATGGTTGGAGTTGATTAAATATTATGATTTCTCAATACATTACAACCATGGGAAAGTGAACAAGGTTTCCAATGCTTTAAGTCAAAATGATCATGCTAGATTATCATTGATGAAGATAAAAAAATATCCAGTATTTATCGATTTGAAAAGGATGGATCTAGAAATACTAAATGCATAAAGGGGGCTTCCTTTTCTGGCAACAAAACTAGGCAAGAAGCATGATTGGTTACCTAGGATGTCATGTACCTAACATTTCTTATAAATAGGAAAGAAATCATCAGTTTTTCTTCAGTTATATCCTTGAAAAGAACTAGTAGGAATAATTTGATCATATTACCGTTCTATCAAATCTAGATAAGTGTGTTTTCACCCCTTCCAACTCTAGAAAATTTTCTACCATGGATTTTAGCAGGATGTACAACTCAAGGGTCTAACATGGTAGATAGAATGGAATGGTGTGGTGTAACAAAATTCCATCTAAATTAAACTTTCTCACTTAGAGGATCAGGAACCAAGATTTTCCATTTTAATAAAACATTAAAAAAGTTGGTATTAATAAGGCATCCAGTTTTCACTGCTATAAGAATAAACAGTACGAGATTATTAACCATATCTTCTTCAAAAGTGATTGTGCCTCAAATGTCTAGAGATTTTTTAGATATTTCACTACCTAATCCTCTCACACTTATCGTAATGAAAATTTTATGGAGTGTTGGTTTCAAGGGGCAGATGATATAGGCTTTGAAAGTAAAGCAACATCCATTATTCTTAGAATTGGCATTTGGTGTTTGTGGAATGCTAGAAACAAGGCTAGATATGGGGGGACTCCTTCTACAAGGAGTGACATTATCTTGAGAAAAAGGAGTCTTCTAATTGACATGGTTAATATTCTTACTAACTGGGAGGAATCTCCCTATATTTATTCTCTACGGGATGAATCCATAGTGTATCCTTCCCCCATTCCCAGATAGCATGGTTGATGGGTGTGATGGATTCCTCCTACTTATATTTTCAATATCAATACAAATAGATATTTCAATTCAGGTGACATGCGAGGTGAAGGAATGGTTTGTGATTATAGTGGTAGTGTTTTTCAAGCCTTCACATCTCACTATGGTAGCAGAAACTCCCTCCAGAGGGAGACCAAATTGGTTTTAACAGGGATCCTTCTCTACATCCAGATAAATGTTATCCTCTCCCAGGTGTAAACTTTCTCTTTAATCATTCATGACTCACATCATGGAAAAGTAACTACCCCTTGGTCGATTTTATATATCAGCAGGTGATGAAAGAATCTTCTTAACAACATCATCATGGTCACTCGCACCTAGAGAGAGGGGAACATGGTTGAGGATCATCTTGCTTCTTAGGAAGATCATAGTTCCAATATCACTAGCCTTCCCAATATTTTTAGCTTTAAACCATAGGGAGTAAACTTGAACAAAGGGGATGCCCTTGGCCTCCATTATTTTAGACCTCCCTAAGACTTTTTTTTTGTAATTCCTCTCTTGGAATAAAAATTAAACAATGATGATGATGATGTTTCATCCATAATATATTTGAAGAATGTGTTGTTGAATGAATCTCATAATTCATCACTCTTTATTCATCTTGGAAGTACGAAGATGTATATAGATATGAAAAATAATTTTTGGTGGGAAACATGAATTGAGATATTACAGAGTATGTATCTTGGTTCTTAGTATATTATCACGTTAAGGCTAACATATAGAATTACAAGGGTATGTTATAAAAATTACCCATCCTAAAATGTGTTGTTGGAGACAAAATATTCTAATACTCAAGAGAGGTGTGAATTGAGTTCTTGAAATTTTCTTTACTTAGAAAACTACCCTTTTAAATATATGATTAACTTATAATATTTTCTTAACACAATAATGCAGTGGAAATAAAATCATAGAGAAAAGTGATCAGATACAAATATTTATAGTGCTTCAAGGAATTGAAATCTCTTAGTACACTATACCATTGTTAAACTCCAAGATATTGGGGATTTTCACTTGAATAGTCCTTTTACCAAGTACTAACATTACTTTTCCCATGGACAACATCATTTAGTGAAAGTAGTTTACACTTGGTATAATAACAACAAGATCTTTTAACCAGGATCTAACAAGGATTTTACAAATAGTTTACTTTAAGGTTATTTTACTAAGAACCATTATAATGAAATATATAATAAAAAGAGAGTTTAGATATTGGTCACACAGTTTTAAAATACAACTAAAAGAAGATAATAAATCTCTAGGAGAGATGATAAGACTAATATGCATCTTGAGGAGAGTCTTCTGAAATGACATCAAAGAGGATAAAGATAGCATAGTTGTATATATTGAAGATTATTATTATTTTTGTGTAAAAAAGAGAAGTGCATAGAATATTTGAGTGAAATTTCTTAGCTGATAAAGTAAGATCTTTTGTTCTTCTAAATATTTTTTTCACTATTCACACCACACATAAAATTCATGAAATACTTATCTTTTAATCACATAGTAGTGGATCCTTAAAATCCATAATTGGAGTTTTAAAACCCACAAATCCTTTTCTTAGAAATACCTCAACAATAATATTTTTCATTAAATTATCCTTGATCCTGTTTCTTTTCTTGGCACTTGCCTCTAATTATAAAATTTTTTACCATAAATAGGTCATCCAAAATTTAAAGAATAAAAAACATCATTATTCTCACTGAAAGTGAATAAACGATAAAAACAATAATTTTTTTAAGAACCACATATATTATTAAATATCACCACATATATTAATTCTACATATTTTAATTCACATATCCAAATTGATCCATGTAGCCAAAATTGTGTAAGTGTTTTTCACATAGAATATTTTCTTCACATAGCCTTCTTGCTCGTGTACCCAAATTTGATGTATCTGAATTGAATTACATAACCATTTATAACCATGTGGAAAATTTCACCACGTATAAAAATTATGTGTATAATTACTCAGCATAACCTATTCACATAACCATTTTAACTAAAAACTCAATTGCTCATGTAGGTAATTCATAAACATAGGTGGTTTCACATAGAAATTTCCCTAACAAATCCATTTCACGTAGGTAAATACTTCATGTAGAAAATTTATGTATTTGAATTATCATATATTTGTTTCTTTGTAATTAATAAAATTTTAGCTAGAATATCAAAAATTGAAGACTTAATAGTTTTAACAACATAAATAAATAAAATCATGATAAAACCTGATTAACACACTTAAAAACAAAAACATAAGTAACATATGAAGATAATTTGAGATCATAAAAACCTAAATTACATGATATATGTTCAAATAAAATTATTATTCCAACAATATCCCCCTTTTTTATAATAAAAAACCATAAGATATTAAAATAAATTTTTTTTAAAGGTTATTATCAAATTTTGTAGAAAACTAAATACTATATATATTAATTTTAAAATCACTTTTTAAAATGATTTGCTTATTATTTATCCTTTTCTTATCCCCGTTAATTATAATCTTCTCCCCATTTTATTATTTAAGTAAAAGTTTCCCCCTATTTATGAATCTTTGGGTAAATTTTCTCCCTTTTATGTCATTAAAAGGGAAGGGTAAGGATAGGAAATATACTTCTAATTTAGCTCTTAGGGTAATGATTTGTTTAAGAAAATTTATAAAAAATGAATGTGGAATTATGGAAATAATTTAATTTTGAAACCAAAATAAAGAGATTAAAAACATTAAATGAAAATAATTTCTAAGAAAATAATGAGAAATTAATATCATCAAATTAAAATAACCACTAGGAAAATCAAATAAAGTGATGAATAAACTTAACTGAAAACAATCCCTAATAACAAAAAAGAAATGAATAATGATAAATTTCATTAATTGTTATTATTTATAAAAAAATGAATCTGTTAAACCCCCCAAAAAATAAATATACAAAACACTAGTCAGAAGAATTGGGTTTATGGATAGGTTCAAAGTTATAAGTTGGTTTGGGTGGAGGTAACTTGAAGTTATATGAGGTTCTAGAGGTGGTGGGTCAGTCTATTATTATATGTAAACAACTCTTCCAAGATCTATAGCAGTACAATCTCTACTACCAATAGCTGATTTGTCTTGTGGCCTCTGAATAGGTTGGCCAATTACTATTTCAAGATTTAATTTAGCTATACTAAAATCATAATATCCCATAGATACAAAGAACAACTTTTTTTGAGGGTCGGAGGATGAGTTTCCTTTATTATATCACTCAATATCTAAAGATACATCCACCTTTGATTTATTCTACTTATAGATCAGAGATGAATCATAAACAGAGTCAAATTTCTGTATGGTACCTATAAAGATATCTAGAGAAGAAAGTCTTATATTTTTTCTTCCTTTTAAATATATCAAGGAATATCCACACATGTTTATTCTTTTGATAATATCTGAATTGAAGAACTTAATAATAATATAATATTATTGTATATGCATCTAGGAAAATGAATAAATGACATTATTCATAATTCCCTTAAAGGATTCAAGATGACTAGAATAAAAAATTGGAGGAGAACCAATCAAGGGAGAAAGCTGAGTAGTAGGTGGACTAGCTCGAAGTTCCACTAACATCTTTTTTAGAATTCAGTCTATAGATCATTGAATATTTATCAGCCTAACATTCATATATTGTATCTTCCTATACATATTGGCCACTTTATATACTAAATATTGAGTTATCTTATTAATATAATTGACAAGATGTTATGGAACTAGAGTACTAGTAGCATCAGTAGGCTCATAGAAAACTAGATTCGACACAAAAGGAATAGGAGTAACATGTTACACTGAATTAATAGGCCTTAGAGTTTTATATACAACTAACTCCTTACCTTTATAAGTAGCTGGAATAGCTAAAGATTCTATAGATTTCAAAATCAATTACTATTATGAAGATTCAATGTTCATTCCTTCAAATTCATTATAAACTTTGTACAAAAAAGTTAAGAAGCATTGATGATTTATGGATACTTGATCAAGAGACTTAGAAATCATCCTCTGAACATATTGAGATAATTATATGATATCCTTTAACTTGTCACCAATATATTCTTAAATATATTCCATGGTTTTATTAAAGTACACGTTTATTCCAATATCTATATTCTTAAAATATTCTCTGGTGTCATCGAACTCACTTAGAACATCCTTGTATCAACACTAGTGTGAAAATATTTTACTAGAGATATTGAAACTGAGAAGTCGCATAACTCAACATAGAAATAAACTTATCAACTCTATTCTGAAATTCATGAACTACTTAGGGTTTATATATGACAATTGTAGAGGGATGAAACTTATTGATGAACTCAAGTTGTCTTATCACAATAAATTGTAACGTTTGAAATATTTTCTTTATTTTATAGTTAAAAATATTAATTTCATTTATTAGATCCCAAAACATATCTGACTGGATCATTGGAAGATTTTGGATCATGTATCTCTAAGATGCAACACAAACGCTAAGTTCATTGAACTCTGACTTGGTAGAAAAAATATTTCTTAGTCCACTCACTTGGTATTTTAAATCTTAATGCTAATTTTTACTTATTTCAAAGAAAAATAATTGAATAGGAGGCACTATTTTAAGGTTCTTGACCAAATATTTTTGGGTTTCCATTATCCCAAACAATTTTCAAAGTCATCTTTTGAAACAGAACTCTCCTTGAGTTGCTTTATCTCATCCTTAGAAGATGAAAAATCTTTATTTAACTCATTATAATATCCTCTGATATTAATAAAATAAGTCAAGATAACATAAGAAAAAGATTTCATTTTATAACTATCATAACTATTACTTGAAGAGGGTATATCTTCATGCATAAGGGGAGGTGGTGATGGGATAAGTGGTGTATGAGAATGATCAGTAATCTTGATAACCACATCACTAGCTCTATCTCTACCAGTGAGTGATTTAGGAAGAATTAGATTAAAAATTTAATTCTATACTCCAACATATGGTCTTCCTTCAGCAACTAAAACAATAGACACAATATTTGTTTTCCTTTCCTTAATAACTACAACATTTGTATCAATAATTGGATCCCCATAATAAACAACTTCAACAGATTCAACAACTCTATATCCTCAGCTCTGAATAGTTTCTTCCACTGTAGGACTGACCTATGATAATTGTGGCTCTACTATGGCCACTTATAACTCATGAACCTCCCTATCAAGAAACATCTCTATAGGCGTTGCATCCAAATGTGGTGATTTTTGGGAAGACTCCTCTTGAACCATACTTTCTTGTTCAACAGACTTCAAAGAGTTTCAATTTGAGTCCCAGTAGTAGCCAATAGTCTTTAACAAAACTGAATAAAGGGTATTACTCTTATAGAATTTTATGGTATCTCCCTCATTTAGATCCACTTATTTATTCTTTAAAATAATAAACCATATTTGTTTTCATAAAAAACAAATCCCTAACCTTAAAACTAAGGTTCCTTCTTAAGTAAGATCTTTTTAAACTTTGAACAACCCATCTCAACATCTTTCCCAATGAGAACTCAGCATAGTGCACCACTTCCTTTTTCTTTTATAGAAGAACCTGAGATTACATCATATTTATGCTTATACTTTCCCATGGAATATAGGTTGGTGTGAGGTTGAGAGATGATTGAGAGGTATAGGTAGATATTTCATCTTTTGGAGGAAGGAACGTAAGATAATGAATAATGAATTGACGGCTAATTGGTATTTAGGTAACAAACCTAATTTCTAAAAGTCTTACATACCCTATTTGGTTTTGGATTGATTCTAACTAAAAAATAACATAAAAACTAGAAAAACATAATTTATTTTCTAAATACACATTTGTATTTAAAAAATAAAATAGAATAAATTTTGTAAATAAATAAAATAAAAATAATAACCTTGACCTTTATAAAGCATTAAAATAAAACATAAATAAAATAATAAATAAATTCAAATTCAATGAAATAAGATGGATTAAACTCATTTAAATTTGAATAACACCAATTCCCTTTTAATAAAATTAAAATTATCACACAAAATAGATTAGTAAAAATATTTTCTAACTAATTCTCAGTGGAGTTAAGAGTAATATCTCTTTTTTGAACATGGTATCTCAAGAAATTATGTATTAAATATATATATGTTTTGCTATTTAATTATATATTAGATTCTTTGAAATGTTGATATTATTAGGGTTGTCGCATTTTATTGATACTTGATTATAATTGAATCCAAAATCTATTAAGTGTTTTTAATCCACAACACTTATGCACGGAAACTACGAGTAGCTATATATTCTTGTTTATCAGTAGATAATGCAATAGAGTGTTTCTTCTTACTATACTAGAATGTCAAGGATTTTCCTATAAAATATTAGGTTCCTAAATTACTATTAATATCTAGTTTATAGCTATCATAGTTGGTATCTGAATATGAAGTTAATTTGAAATCATAAGTTTTTCAGAAAAAAGTAAGGAAAGAGAAATAGTTCCTTTTAAATAACTTAAAATTATTTTGGTAGATTTTAAATGATATTCCTTAGGATTTTCTTAAAATCCAATACATAATCATAATGTAAACATGATTTTTGGTCTAATAGTATTCAAATATAATAGACTCCCAATTATTAATCTATATATCTTATTGTCAACTATCTTCCTAGCTTTAGATAAGTCAATCTTTTCATTAGAACTCATTGTATTTGTATGTAATTTAATACTTTCGAGTCCAAATATTTTAATTAAGTAACGAATTTATTTTCTTTGATTTATCACATTCCCAAAATATTTTTGATAAATTTGAAAGCCTAGAAAATAATTTAACTCACTCATCATACTCATTTCAAAGTCTTTTTCCATGAGTTTTGAAAATTCATTAGATAATTTTTTATTTGTGGAACCAAAAATCACATCATCAATATATATCTGAATAAATAAAATATATGTAGATGAATTTTTCTTAAAAATAATAGGATCTACCTTTCCTGCTGAAAAATAAATTGATAAAATAAAAGAACTAAATATGCATACCAAGCTTTAGGAACTTTTTTAAGGCCATAAAGATCTTTTGTAAGTTTAAACACTAAATTTGTAGAAAAAGGATTTTCAAAAATATGGGGTTATTCAACATAAAATTCCTATATAAAAAGCCATTTAAAAAATCATATTTTACATCCATATGATATAATTTAATATTCATATATGATACATAGGCTACAAAAATCATAATGGGTTCTAATCTAGTCACAGGTAGAAAATCCACTTCATAATCCATACCTCTTCTTGGTTATGACCTTTATCAACTAGTCTATCCTTATTCTAGTTATCACACCATGATCATCATATTTATTCCTAAAATACCGTTTTGTTTCTATAACTATAAAGTCAGATGGTCTATCAATTAATTCGCATACCTTGTTCCTTTTGAACTGATTTAATTCTTTTTGAATTTTTAAAACCCAACTCTCATACACTAATGATTCTTCTACAATATGAGGTTCTAGTTGATATAGAAAGGATGGAAAATTTATAATATTTCCTATACTTATTATATTTATAATACCTTTATCTAGACTCCATATAATAGTTTTTAAGGGATGGTTCTTTAGGGTTCTAGGATATCTAGGCTGCAAACTTTGTGGTTCATTGGTATCCAACCTTTCAGGATTTGGTTTTGGAAAACAAATTTCAAACTCATCATCATTTTTATTGTCAAATAAGATTTTAGGTAACAATTTTTTAAAATAATTACTTATGTCATCAACTTGATTCATTTTGTGATTAAAAGGATCACTTTTATCAAATTTCACATGAGTTGATTCTTTAATAATCTTTAACATTTTTTTGAATACTCTATATTCCTTAGAAGTAGTAGAATATCCAAGGAAGATTCCTTTATTATCCTTTAAATTAATAAAACCTAGATTATACTTGGGGTTTATAAAATAAACCGTGCATGAAAACACATTAAAGTATCTAAATTTTTTTCTATTATTCCATAGATCATAGGGTGTTTTCTTAAAATTAGGTCTAATTAGAACTCTTTATAAAATAACATGTTGTATTTACATCTTCATCACAAAAATGAGTGTATGGGTTTTATTCACATAAAATGTTTCTAGAAATTTCTTACAAATTATTATTCCTAATTTTAACAACACCAACTTGTTGAGGTGTCTTGGGGGCTGAAAACGTGTGTTTGATACCATGTTTTGAACAATAGGAATTAAACTCGTGGTTTTCAAATCCTCCTCCATGGTGACTTCTTAAAGAAATAATTTTGGAATATTTATCTTTTTAAACTAATTTATAAAAACTTATAAACAAATAATTGTATTTACTTTTAACACTTAAAAATTAAAACCCATATAAATCTAGAAAAATCACCAACTTACACATAAAAAAAATTTCCACTTAGACTTGCAATTATATATGGCCCAAACAAATCCATATGAATTATTTTAAGGGGTATATAAGTAGAAACCTATTTAATTGGTTTAAAATATGACTTGTGTCACTTTACCATTTGACATGGTTCACATAATTTTTTTTAATTCAATTTAAGTTGAGGTAAATCTGAAACTAAATTCTTTTTTGGAAAATTCTCTCAAAGAACAAACATTAAAATTTCCCAACCTTCAATGCCAAATCAAAGATTTAGTTTTTTGAATTTAAATAGATCCTTTTTTTCTACTAAAATAATTAATATATATAATATATAAATTATCCATTATATGTTCCTTGAATTTAATAATTTTATATTTAAAAAGAGAACATGCATTATTTTAAAAATCAAAAAAAAAATAACTGTAATATCCTGAATTTTTAAAAAATAATAATAAAACCCTATTATTGAAAATTTATAAGTGTTATTATGTGAAAATTTAATTTTTCAATAAAAATCACTTAATAAATGTTTTAAATATATTACATAAGATTAAAATCCCAATTAACACCTTAGAATATTCTATGAAATATTTTCGGAGTCAGATGTTGAGTTAGTGTGAGATTATGAGGCCTAAAAATCCTTGGTGCAAACAAAATAAAACTACTAAATATATTATATTATGCATGCACAATTTATTCAAAATATTTTAATAAATTCTAAACAATGAATAGTATGAGAAAACTGAGACTATCGTTAGGTCCAGGATGTGGTTTTTACCATATGTGAGGTATAAATTTTATGTGTGTCGGGTGTTTGGAAATATCCCATGTGATAAAACCCTAGTTTATATTTATTTAATTAATTATTCTAATTTTTAATTAATAAGTAATTAACATCTCCTGAACAATGCATCGTATGAGAAATCTAAGACCACTGTTAGGTAAGGAACGTGCGGTTTACCCTAGATGAGGTATAAATTTTATAACTGATGGATGTTTAAGTTATTTGGAATTTAAATTTTTTGTTGGGAAACTAAAATAATTATAATAATAATAATAAGTTTAAAATAAATTATTATAATATTTTGTTAAAGAAATTCAAATTTAAATTATATGTGTAATTAAATCCACTTAATTAATGAAAGTTGTTTTTCAATGGGTGGATATTTATTTCGAGGTTATATAATAATAGTGATATTATTAATTATCTTACATAAATAAAATTGTGTGGTTAATAAAAATTTATTAACCACTCATTATTTAATGGAGGTTTTATTTAAAATCTTAATGGTGGAACTAAAGTGAGAAATTTAATAATAATAAATATTTACTGTTATTATTATTAATAATAAATATGGAAAATAATATTAATGGTGAAAATGATGAAAGTAATTTAATAATATAATTTTGTTGTTATTATTATTATTAATGTGAGATATTTAATAACAATAATAATAATTTTTGTTATTATTATTAAGTTGTAAAATAAATATTTTATTTGTTGTCAAAACACCATTTCGATCATAACTCATTCGTACAGTGTCAGATTGACATGCCGTTAGTGGAAGTGTGACCTTGGAATTGAGATGGTCATTGCAAGACAAATGTTGGATATTTAACTTTGGATCATGATGCAGGTCCATGAACTTCCCAATATGATGATGGGGTTGGGACATGAAATTAATATAAGAGATTAATAAATAAGTGATGAGAATAATAAATGTTATTAAAATTAATTTATGAAAATGTATTATAAATTAGATTTGAGGTGGTGTGCATGGCATGGGTTGTAAGACCATTATTTCTCACACCTCTCCCCTCTCTCTTACACACACACTCTCTCTCTCTTATATTTTTTTTCTTCTAAAATTTAATTATTAATATCTTCTTCATTATTGATCACATTGATACATCATCGGTTCCATTGGATTCATCTCGATGAGTAGAATTTTATTATTATTCTTTTTTAAAGCAGTGTTTTAATTTGTTCAGATTAAATTAAATATATTTAATTGTTAAAGATAAATATAATTCTAAATAATGTTGAAATGGGGATGGTTCAAGGATTTTTTGGCATGTGATTGCATTTATGGTTGGTGTGAGAATGTGGTTAGAGTGATGACACCTTCTAAGAACATTATCATTGACATTAAAGACTTTAATATAGGATATTCCTTTCCATTTTGGGTCATGTATATATATGATTTTATCGTGATGTGATTCTTATGTTGGACCAACCCATGCTTTTGATGAATTACATGTGGGTGTGTGATTGGCCATGGGAATACTTTTTTTGTGATTATCCTAACTTTTATCGTGGTGTGGTTTATCCTTACTTGTTATGAAATGTACTTTTGTGTGTTTCATAGCCTGTGGAATTGTGTTTCGTGTACCAAGATACTTAGGTGAATCCATGAGGTAGGGAGTTATGTGGCTCAGTGGCCAATTACCCAACTTGAAGCATTTCTAATATCCTTAAAGGCGGGTGTGGCTACCCTAGTAAAGGGGAAATCATAGTAGCTAGTTGGTAGATACTGGTCATGGATTCTTACGGAATTGGGATGTCGGTTCTTAAAAAGGTTAAGTGGGTCGGGGAAACATAGTACATATTTGAAAGATACCGATTATGGATTCCTACAGACTTGGGTCATAAGTGTTTAAAAAGGTTAAGCAGGTCAAAAAAGTGTAACAACTGATCCCCAGTGATAGCACATACACCCTGCCTTAACATGGTCACCAGGTCCTGTCCCTCCAGGTACCACCAGTTCCCCTGCAGAAACGTGATCCCCACCTGGGGGCCCACCCACATGCTCGAACGGGTCATCTGACTAATGAATGTCCCCATAGGCCAACACATGTCCTTTATAGTGTGCTTTTTCCTCACTCACACACACCCAAGTAAACTTCTTAGAATTTCACCCATCCTGATCACTACTCCAAACCAAGTACACTTAATAGTGAAAATTCTAATTAGGTAGACTCCCAAAAAGAAAGGTTCACCTTGTTGACATGAGTTGTATCATTTAATCATTTAACGCTTTATCATTCTTGGGTGTTACATTAACCCCCCCCCCCCTATTTAGATCATAACGTCCTCATTGTGGTCCCTAAATCTCAACCTAGGTAGTGCACTTCACTTAAGGTTGGGTTCCTCCTCTGATACCAAATGTAATAATTGGACCCCGGTGATAGCACAAACACCCCGCCTTAACATGGTCGTCGGGTCCTGACCCTCCAGGTACCACCAGTTTCCCCACAGACACGTGGTCCCCACCCAGGGGCCCACCCACATGCCTGAACGGGTCATCTGACTAATAATTTTCCCCACATGCCAACACATGTTTTTCCAGTGTTCTTTTTCCTCACTCACACACACCTTGGGAAAATTCTCATAAGGTCACCCATTCTGATCACTACTCCAGGACAAGTACGCTTAATTGTGGAGTTCTAATCAGTTAGGCTCCTGAAAAGGAAGGTGCACCTTGTTGACATGAGTCGTATCATTTATTAATTTAACCCTTTATCATTTTTTGGTGTTACAGGAATCATAGTAGCTAGATGGAAGATATTGGTCACGACTTCCTATGGACTTGGGCCATGGGTGTTTTAAAATGTTAAGTGGGTCGGGGATGCATAGTGGTTAGAAAAAAGACATCAGTAGAGTATTTCTATAGACATGGGATGTGGTTTTTTAAAAAGATTAAGCAGTTCATGGATTGACTTGATAAAACATGTGGTGTTCTTGTAACAACCACTAGCAGGGTGGGGTGAGCTTTGTTACCTCATTGGTGGTACGTAACTTTATGTAATTATTACCAGTAATTAGTCGAAGCAAGTGGGTTCAGGGATTATGGTGGCTTGGTCAGCTCACGATGACTCAGAACAAGTATGTTTAGTAAGCATTTATTTATATCATGATATAAATTGTTATATATATTTTGTGAACTTGTGGTAAGGATGCATTGGTTGTGTCCTAATGAGTCTTGTACTCACATCCTACTCGGTCATTTTAGTGCACTTGTAGATTTCATGAATAGATATTTGGAAAAGGTAAAGGTTCCTATAGTGGATGATTGAGTGGGGGAGTGTGGAGCTGGGGCAGACTGGGACAGACACTGGAGTACCCCCACTGATATTTGTTTATTTACTTTCTTATATTTACCTGCTGCTTATACCCTAGTTTTGATTACCATATTGGGATTTTTTTTATTGTATAAATTTTATACCATCTTTACATTTACATATATTTACTCTAATTATTTATATTATTTTTCTTGATTATAGATCCTATGACATGGTACATATGGTATAGTCTCCCCAAGGTTTCACTTGAAATCTTTGCTACTAGTCGGCAACCTCTTTCATATGAGGTTGCATACATGAGGCCATGTAGCATTTGGCTCAAACTGGGTGGTTTGTTTTGGGATGTTAAAAAATGGTATCAGAGGACCAGGATTCGCTAAATTATTTTTCTCATTCCTTGTTTTGGGATAGATTAAACAGAAGATAGGGCATTGATACTCAAGTAAGGGAATTATGTCAGTGCCTAGCTAGCACTGTATAGTGGACCTCTGAGTTTCCATATAGTAGAATTTATGTTTTTCTATTACTATTGATTAAATTCACCTTGGGTGACACACCTGATGTTATATGTTATTTATGCAACTTCTTGTATGTTTGTGCATCATGACTAGGCACGTAGGTTCACATGCCATATATATACCTATTGTTTTACTACATAATAGTTCATTAATTAAATGCCTTTATTTGTGCTATCTATTTGGGATAGTTTGTTCTATATGATATATTTGTGCTTCCAAGTTGTGTAATATATATTTATTAGAATTAATTAGTTTAACTAAGCATATTATTGTGTTATTATATATAAATATGATAATTTTGACTAATGTATAGAGACTGAGATAAGGGTTAGGGCTGTGAGGGTTATGCCATGGGTTGTGGGTAGACTCTTGGTGAATCCTTTGTGTGATCCCATGGACTAGTTAGACTCATTATATTCCTAATGTTTCTCTTATTATGGAAATGTGAAAGCGAGAGTATGATGTTCAAGATCAATGGTATGAGTTGTTCGAGCAAGACCGTGGGGGATACTTCTCGAGGATAAAAATTCAATAGAGGGGAAGAATTGTAATATCCTGAATTTTTAAAAAATAATAAAATCCATATTATTGATAATTTATAAGTTTTTTATATGAAAATTTAATTTTTCAATAAAAAGAACTTAATAAAGGTTTTAAATCTCTTTCATAGGTTAAAATTCCACTTAACACCTTGGAATATTCTATGGAATATTTTTGGAGTCACAAACTAAATAAGTGCAAGATTCTAATGCCCACAAAGTCTCATCATAGACAGAATAAAAATATTAAATATATTATATTACGTGCACACTATTTATTCAAAATAATTCAATGAATCAAAAATGGTACATCGTATGAAAAAATGGATACCGTCGTTAGGTCCGAGACACAATGTTTACCCTAGGTGAGGTATAAATTTCATGTGCATCAGGTGTTTGTAAACCTCACACATGATAAAACCCTATTTTATATTTAATTATTTATTTATTACAGTTTTTAATTAATAAATAATTAATATCTCCCAAATGGTGCATCGTATGAGAAATATGAGATGATTGTTAGGTCCGGAATGCGGGGTCTACCCTATGCAGGGTATAAATTTTGTGTGCATTAGACATTTAAGTTATTTGGAATTTGAATTTTTTGTTGGTAAATTAAAATAATTATAATAATCATAATAATTTTTTAATATATTATTATTATTATATTTTATTCAAAAAATTAAAATTGAAATTATATGTGTAATTAATTTCACTTAATTAATGAACGAAGTTTCATTATGAGTAGATATTTATTTTAGGTTTATATAATAATAGTGATATTATTAATTTTCTTGCATAAATGCAATTGTGTGGTTAATATAAATTTATTAACCACTTGTTATATAATGGAGGTTTTTATTTAAAATATTAATGGTGGAACTAAAGAGATATATTTAATAATAATAATAAATATTTTTATTGTTATTATTATTATTAAATATGGAAAATAATATTAATGGTGGAAATGATGAAATTGATTTAATAATATAATTTTTTTATCATTTTTATTATTATTGTGAGATATTTAATAATAATAATTTCTGTTTTCGTTGTTATTAATTTGTGAAATAAATATTTTATTTGTTTTTAAAAAACTATTTCGGTCATAACTCATTCATACAGCGTCAAATTGACATGTCATTAGTAGCAACATGACCCTAGAATTGAGGTGGTTATTTCAAGAACAATGTTAGATATTTATCTTAGGATCATGATAGAGGTCCATAAATCACCCAATATGATAATGGGGTTAGTGTATAAAATTAATATGAGAGATTAATAAATAAGTGATGCAAATAATAAATTTTATTAAAATTAATTGATGAAAATGTATTATAAATTGGATTTGAGATGGTGTGCATGGCATGTTTAGGAAAATCATTATTTATCACACCTCTCCCCTCTATATTACTCCTCTATCTCTCTTATATTTTTTATTTATTCTTCTAAACTTTAATCCTTAATATCTTCTTCATTATTGATCGGATTGACACATCATCAGTTTTGTTGGATTCATATCGATGAGTAGAGGTTTATTCATAAGATTTTTTTTAGGCAACGAGGTAATTTTTCAGATTAAATTAAATCTTTTTAATTATCAAATATAGTGATAATTCAATATAATTCCGAAACAGGTATGGTTCAAGGATTTTTTGGCATGTGATCATATTTATGGTTGGTGTGTAAACGTGGTTCATGTTATGACACCTTAGAAGAACATTTCCATTAATATTGATGACTTTAAGGTAGAAGGTTCCTTTCCATTTTTGGCCATGTATATATAAGATGTTATCATGATGTGATGTTTATATTGGTCTAACCCATGCTTATGATGAATTTCATGTGGGTGTGTGAGTATCCATGGGCATACTTGTTTTTGTGTGATTACCCTAACTTTGATCTTGGCACATCTTATCCTTCCTTGCTATGAAACATATTATTGTGTGTTGCATAGACTATGGAATTATAATACAGGTAACAAAATACTCAAGTGGAGCCTTGAGGTTGGGATTTATGTGACTCAGTGGCTGGTTACCCAACCTGACACAGTCCTAATGTCCTTAAAGGTGGGAGAGGCTACCCTAGCATAGGGGAAATCATAGTATCTAGCTAGTAGATACGGTTAATGGCTTCCTATAGACTTGGGCCAGGGGTTTTTAAAAAGGTTAAGAGGGATGGATAAGCATAGTAGTTAGTTGGAAGATATTGGTGACGACTTCCTATGGACTTGGTTTGTGGGTGTTTAAAATGGTTAAGTGGGTCGGGGAAGCATTACAGCTACCTAGAAGATATCGTTCATGGATTCCTATGGTCTTGGGTCATGGGTTTTTAAAATGGTTAAGTAGTTTGGGGATGTATAGTAGTTAGTTGGAAGATATCGGTCACATCTTCCTACAAAATTGGGTTGCGACTGTTTAAAAAGGTTTAGAAGGTTATGGATCAACTTCATAGAACATGAAGTGTTTCTATAACAACCACCAGCAGTGTGGGGTGAGATTTTTTCCATGGTGGATGTATGTAACTTCATGAAATTCTTACCGAAACAAGCCGAAGTAGGTGAGGATGGGGTTTGTGGCGGATTGGTCAGTGCATGATGACTCGACACATGTATTTTTACTGAGAATTTAGTTATACCATGATATACATTGTTATATATTTTTTGTTCACTTATGGTAATGATGCATTGGTGGTGTCCTAAAGAGTCTTGTACTCATACCCTACTCAGGAATTTTAGTGCACTTTTAGATTTTGTGACCAAAGATCCGGTGAAGGGAAAGGGATCTGTGGTAGAAAATTGAGCGGTAGAGTATGGATATAGGGCAGACCGGGATATACGCTAGAGTAACCCCACTGATATTTTTTTTTTCTTTCCTTGTATTTACCTATTACTTATACTCTGGTTTTGCTTACCACATTGGGAGCCATTTTATTGTATGACTTGTATACTGTATTCACATTTCCGTATATTTAATATAATTATTCATATTATTATTATTGATTATTGATCTTATGGTATGGTACGAAGGTTATAGTATCCCCAAGGTTTCACTTGAGACTCTCGTATCTAATCTATAACCTCTTGCATAAAAGGAGGCATACATGAGGTCATGTAACATCCGACTCAAACCCAGTGGTTTGGGTTGGGATGATATAGTAACCTTCATCACAAAGTTGTGAAATACTTATCAAATTTTTCTTAAATCCTTCTATATAAATAAAGTTTTTTATGAGTAATGATCTTGGATTACCAACTGATCCAACTCCCATAATCTTACCTTTAGAATTTTCACCAAAAGTGACATAGCCTCCATTAGTTTTTGATATGAAGTGGAAATTAGAGAAACCTACATTCATATGTATTAAGAATTCACTATTCATAGAAAAATTTTCATTGATACTCTTGGACCATTTTCCATAAAAATTCAAATAAAACAAGAAATTTTTTTGATACCCATATTCACTTGGGTATATTAATGTTATTAACTAAATATTTGGGAATCTAAATCTATTTGTGTTGTTCAAAAAATCTAGCACTAAGTTTTGAAAAACATTTTGAAATAAAATAATATTTAAATCCAAAAAATTTAGGATTTATCAAACTGAAATTATTGGAATTGTGACCTAATTTTCTATTGTGAAAATAAATAATTTTAGAGAGTTTTTTGTTCTTAGAATCATGTAACAAATAGTTTTTATAAAAATCTAGTTTTTTACCTTGATTTTCTATTCAAAATTTATTTTTTCGAGTTTTCTTGTTACCAAAAATTGTATTTAAATATTTTTTACCGATTGTGAAAACACTTTCATCATCTTTGAAGTATTGAACTTATTTTTACAATTTTTCAATATTTTTACCATGTTCAATACAAGATGAAGCATAATTTTTCAGCTTGGTTTTAAAATATAATTTTTTTATTTAATTCCCCCTTTTTATTAATAATAACATCATAATACTTTTAAAGAGTTTTATTTTTATTTTTCAATTATTCATAATTAGTTACTATCATGATACATGTAAGAGTTTGTGTCCTAGGACCAACCATTTTTACTTTGATTACATATATATTTGATGTGTTGAATATTAATTAAACATATTATCAAATATTGTTCATTGTTATGCATAACATTAATGTAATAATTTCTTAGATTATTTGTCACATTGATTGGGTTACAGTTGTTACCCTCTATGATGAGAAGCATGAAGTTTTATGAAAATATTATTAAAATATTTATGTTTTTTGATAACATACTATGATAGGACACATGGTATTTAGACCATCAGGTGAAATTACTCATAAGTGGATGAGTATTATTCTCATAAAGTTTGCATGTGGTAATATCCATGATGGGATATTATGAGAATAGACCCATGAGTAAGAATTCTTCATGTTTTAGTGACATCGGATATTCCTATCTATGAGCATGTGTAATGGTCCTTAGACTTTAATATTATCATTAATGCATGACATGACTCGTGCACTTAGATTTGATGATGAAAAATATGATTACATATGTTCTTAGCGAGGTGGGTTACATTGGGTGCATCCCGATTGACATGTCATTAATGGATAAGTCGAGGAATGATTTTTTCCTTACATATTTATGGAAGATAATAGCTCGACCATTTTATTAGAATAGAACCATCACCCTAAATTCCATGGTCATGGTGTAATGGAATGTTTATTCTAGGTAGTAAAATAAATATGTATCAAGTATATAGGTTGGTGACACGAATGTGCAATCTACTTGATGAGACACTGTGGAAAATGTATTATATTACACAATGAGAATTTGTATGTGGTAGTCATAAATGTGACATTAATTTCTTTCTCTTTGGTACCTTGACTCATGGATAGATATTAATCTAGACTTTAGGGAAGACCACTTAATTCCAATGAGAAAGAATCCTATAGGTTCACACACTAATTTTTTTTTTGATCTCAATGAAATTATATTTTAATTTAATTAATGGAATAAATATTATTCTCAAGAACTAGGAATAATTTTATTCATGTTTTATTTATTTTGTAAATTAAATAAATATCTATTCATCATAATGTGAATAAATATATATTTATTAATTTTATGGAATATTTAATAAATATTTATTTGATGTTCTGTTAATAAAATATTTATTCAACAGAATAAAATATTTTATTTGGGTATTCAATAAATGCTAAAGGATTTCAATTGGATCAATATCGAGTTTAGTGACAAATATTAATTAAAATTTTAGTTAAATAATACTTGTTATTGTGTAAGTTGGAACATGCCACAAAATAATAATATTATCATTTTATTATATAGAATGGGGTTTATTAAAGGTTATTATATTATTTAATGGATGAAATACATTAAATAATTATTTTAAACTAAAACCTATCTCTATAAATATATTTTTATGTCTTTTGTGTGTAAAATCAATTAGTGAAATTGAAATAGAGAATTTTTGCGCACAATGAATTCACTCTTGACTCATCCTTCTATCTCTATCATAAGAATGAGAGATTCAAGAGAGCTTTCTTCAATACCATAGAATGAGTGACCAAGAAAAAGTAATGGAAGACATTAAATTCACTACTATTTCACCCAGATATCAAGTGTAATTTCTTAGAGATCATAGGAGCACATGTGAATCACCGCTGAAGGGATTCAATCCTTGGATCCTTAGAGTGAAATGAAGGCAATCTGAAAGGGTCTTTTCAAATGATCAACATTAATCGACAAAGAAATATCATAATACTAAGTATTCATTTATTCATATATTAAATAAATATATTATAAATTTATATGAAATATCCTCTCTCATGGTTATGGGAAATGATAATTAAAATAAATTTTAATATATCGCCCACCACTGCATAAATTTTTCTATACCTATAACTAACAAGTGGTATCAGAGCAGACACATTTAAATTTATAATTATTTATTTGATTGTTTATCTATGAACAATTGAGGTTATATTTTCATTTCATGTTATTCATTATTTAATTTTATTTAAATTAACATGCTTCGACATATTAATCATGATTCATTCAGTGTTTTATTTTCTTAAAGGTTTAAGAATAGATAAAAAATGACCAGATATTCTATTGGGAAAATACAAATTTTTAGCCAGTAAGACAGGGTTACACAGCATGTACTAGGAGCTAAATGTCATGTACCCTAGTGCATTTCATATGGACGCACTAATTTATACATGTTGCACCATGTAGTAATTAAATGTGATGTACACCACATGTTTTCCATCCAATCTAGCACACGTTTTTCATATTACATGGTGTGTATCAGTGTACACGCCATGTAGTCTACATGGGTTAGAGGCATAAATCATGCACTCCATGTTGTTGTTATACATGGTAAAAGCCTAATTGTAACATCCCCAACCTAGGAGCCACAAAACCGGTGCTCCAAGCTAGGTTGTTACATGACCTTAAGTGCGCCTCCCCGTACGCCAAAGGTTTCCGACTAGCAGTGGGGGTCCAAATAGTCAATTGGGGAGACTATAACCCATTTTTATCAGACTAATCCATAATAGAAGATAAATAAAATTGCGGAATAATAAAAAATAATACTGGAGCATTAGTAAACAACCATTCCCCAAATAGGGTACAACCGTGTCCAATAGTAAATATGTCATGTCATGCTACAAGTGAAAAATTGAACAAACCCAAAATGAAGACAAGATGACAAAACTCCCAAAATAGTCCTGACACCAAGTTCGTGACCTCCTCCACGCACACCCATTCCAACCCAACTCCTAGCAAGATCATTTCCCTTCTCCTCACCTACAAACATGAAGTCTACTCGGGTACCCAACGGTGGCCTGAGTAGGGTGTGAGTACAACTCAGTAGGCAACCAAAAAGGGTGTCTACAAAATATCCAGTATAAACAATTGTGTATGAAAAATGGAAATGAATAATAAATGATAAGGAAGAGATTAAGTTCCCTTATCCAGTTTAGGTCCATTACCAACATTTATTACTATTTCTATATCTTACCATTTCATCACATTTCCCATTACTTACCATTTCCAACACATTTAACATGGGTTCATAAAGACAAAAAGTTACACGGGCTCAAAGTACACAAACACATGCATGAGGAAAAACACATTTTTATCCTATCTCACTAGGACTAACTTTATCATGTAACCCATATCCTCACCTTGAAGACTCAGTCTGAGTGGATGAAACTATTAGGGGAATAGATCCTCAGTTCTCTTCCCTAACCCATGCATTAGGAGTGGAGTTTAGATCCTCAGTCCAACTCGACCCATGGGTATAGAACCTCAAGTCAATATCCCACTCTACCAAGCCATGTTAACATGCTATACATATATGTATCCATTAACCATTCAGAAAACATCACAACCATTTCCCAAGGAAAACATAAATCATAACAATGACATAATATTTAATACCATGCCTTAACTCATTAACACATTTACCACATTTCACGTCATTTATCCACTTAACCTGATTCCCCTTTTATTATTCTCATCTCACTAAACATTCATTCATTCATTATGTCTATCTCACTAGGCCTTGTTCATTATTCCTAAATCACTAGGATTCATTACCAGGATCATAATCCATTTCATTATGATCTTTAATCCTTTCCATGTTAACCCAATATAACTTAGGTTATTACTAATCCTAGGTGCATCACCTAGCTTCTAATTCAATATAATCAAACACATCAACATGTCTATCAAGGATCTACATAACTACACAACAATCTCACTTATTCTTTAGAAATTCCTAGGTCTGGGAGAGTCAGCACACCCCATGGGTGGCCCTAGATTAGTCTCATCACACTCGACACATCCCATGGGGATCATGAGGGTTTCCATTTACCTTCTTAATAACCATTTTACCTAAAAATTACAAGGGTGATCAAAACATGCCAAGAGACACCCAAGAACGAAACCACACATTCACGAATCCACAAATAAACCATGGGACATAACTTATAGACCACCTGCATAGATTATGCAGGTGAAAGCACTCTTAATCGATCCCTTATATTAAGTTTTAACCAACCTTTTAATCTTCAACCTAAATCTCACCCAAATAGTAGGGTTTTAGGGCTTCAGAAAGAAAGGGGAAGAAGATACAAACCCTAACCTCAAAAGAGAATAAAGGATGGGATTAGCCATACTCTGAGCTTTGATCTGCAACCAACGGCACCAAAAACACCTCATAAATGAGGGAGATAGATCTCTTGGAGATATTGGGAGATTTGGTTCGTTCCTAGGGTGAAGATAGGAGAAATGGGAGAAAATCCCGAGTTGGGGTTTAAAATCCCGAAGTGGAAAAATTGAAATTTTTTAAAACTTTATAGGCCACACGGTTTTCCAAATTGTGAAAAAAATTTGCAGATTCCACTGTCCAAAATCCCACCTCTCACATGGTTTCCTGGGAAGTTTGTATGGTTAGTATTAACTATGCGTCGACCATTCGGCCTACCCAGAAAACCACCTCTTTCTCTTTTTTTGTGTCCCAAACCCTCGGAACACCCCCATGCCTCCTTAAGGACTTGGGTAAGCACTTAATTAACTAAAAAAAGGGATTCAAACCAAAACTTAAAAGAGAATATACCTTTCCAAGATCCAGGATCTTACAAACTCCCCACCTTATGAAGGATCGTCCTCGAGCCGAGATCTCAAGGCTTCATTGAAATTCCAAGGAAAAGAGATCAGGACACTGAGCTTGCATGTCTGATTCATGCTCCCAAGTTTCTTTCTAATCATTACCATGCTTCCATTGTACTTGCACTAATGGAACAACCTTTCCCCGCAAGACTTTATCACTACGATCCACCACACAAACTTGATGGTCCTCAAAGGATGCATCAGCCTCAAGCTCAACTTCCCCAACATCCACCACATGAGTTGGGTCAAGGTGATACTGCCGAAGTTGTGACACATGAAAAATATCATGAATCCTTCTATACCCCTGTGAAAGAAACAATCAGTATGCCACCAGTATAATCCTCTCTATAATCTCAAACGGCCCCATATACCCGGGTGCCAACTTTCCCTACTTCTGAATCTGTCGGTGACCCAACCTTGGTGACACCCGAAGGAACACACTATCACCCACCTCGAACTCAAGATTTCTACACCTATGATCTGCATACTAATTCTTCCTACTATGAGTCATTGTCATCCATTTCCGAATCAACTCAACTTTCTCTGAAGTCTCCTACACGAGACTCGGTCCCAATAGCCTGGTTTCACTGGTCTCCAACCAACATAGTGGAGATCTACACAGCCTCCCATAGAGAACCTCAAACGGTTCCATTTGAACTGTAGCCAAAAAAATGTTTTTGTAGGAAAATTCAATAAGAGTTAGGTACTTCTCCCAGGAACCACAAAAATTCAACACAAAATACCTCAACATATCTTCCAACACTTTGATTGTACGCCCCGACTGCCTGTCTGTCTGTGGGTGGAAAGTCATACTCAAAATCACCTATGTACCAAGAACCTTCTTCAACCTTTTCTAGAAGCACAATGTAAAATAAAGATCACAATCGAAAACTATAGTCTGCAGTACACCATGAAACCATAATATTTCCCAAACATACAACTCACGTAACTGATCAACTATGTAAGTCTCCTGAATCAGTAAGAAATGAGCCACTTTTGTTAGTCGATCCACAACCACCCAGATTGCATCATTCTTCTGAGGTGTCCTTGGATGACCCACCACAAAATACATCATTACATCATCCCACTTCCATTCTGTAATAGGCAATGGATGTAACAAACCACCTGGGCATTGATACTTGGCCTTCACCTGCTGATAGGTAAGGCACTATGCCACAAATCCCACAACTTCCTTTTTCATTCCTGGCCACCAAAACTACCTACACAGATCACATTGCATCTTGGTCAAACAAGGATGCACTACCCATTTTTATGCATGGAACTCATGCATCAAATATTTCCGAATTCATACCGGCACAACCACACGACCATGAACACAAACAACCCTATCCACACCGACGGCCCAAAAAAAGGTGGATCCCCACCTTTAAGTATTTCCTTCATGGACAAACATTCAAGATCGTTGATCTAAATTTACTTAACACGAACCAAAAGCGTTAACTCAACCGCCACAAAAGTAATATTTGCCTAAAATTTTTTATACTGCACCTCTAGGTGCATCTCTGTGAACAAATCCATCACCTTCTACTCGGTGTTGGATTCCTGAACCACCTAGTTATGAGCTTTCCTTCTCAATCATCAGCAATATTGTTCCCTTTCCCGTGTGTATATACCATCTCAAATTCAAAATACTAAAGATACTTGACCCATCTTCACTGCCGAAGATTCAAATCCATCTATGAAAAGATATACTTTAGACTCTTTTGATCAGTATACCCTGTGAATCGTTCCACCAACAAGTAGTGCCTCAACACTTTATGTAATAAACTAATACATCCAACTCAAGATCATGAGTGGGATAATTCTGCTCATGGGGTCTCAATTTCCTTGACCCATAAGCCATAACCTTCTCATCTTGCATCAACACTGCCCTAAGCCCGATACCGGACGCATCGCAAAATATGACATACTTTCTACCTAGATCAGGTAAGATCAAGATCAGTGTGGTTGTCAATCGCTTTTTCAACTCTTGAAAGGAATTCTCACAAGCCTCAGACCACTCAAACCTAATTCCCTTCTTGGTCAATCCTGACAGTGGTGCTTCCAAGCGAGAGAAATTCTGGATGATCCTCCAGTAATACCCAGCCAAACCCAGAAAACTTTGAACATCTATAACACTCTAGGGTTGCTCCCAAGACACAACAACCTACACTTTCTCTAGATCCACCAACACACCTGCCTTAGGGATGATATGACCCAGAAAATGAACTTCTCTAATCTAGAATTGACACTTTGATAGTTTGTCATATATCTGATTCTCTCTTAGTGTACTCAGAACGATGTCAAGATGTTGTCCATGATCATCATGATTTTTCTAGTACACCAATATTTCATCAAAAAATACAACCACAAACTGATACAGATAAGGATGAAATATTCGGTTCATAAAATCCATGAACATCGTCGGTACATTGGTCAAGCTGAAAGGCATTACTACAAACTCAAACAACTCGTACTGACTTTTGAAAGTTGTCAGTGGCACGTCATAAGGCCTCACCCTCAACTGGTGATAACCTGATTTCATATCAATATTATAAAACACTGATTCACCCCTCAACTGGTCAAACAAGTCATCAATTCTAGGAGCAGGGTACCAATTTTTCACCGTCATTTTATTTAACTTCTGATAATCAACACACAGCCTTAATGACCCGTCAGTCGTCTTTGTAAAAAGTACAAGATATCCCCAAGAAGATGTACTAGGATATATGAACCTCTTAAACTCCAACTACTCAAGTCAATCTTTTAACTCTTGGAGTTCTATCAGTGCCATTCAGAATATTGGAATTGAAACTAGTTCTGCTCCCGACAGTAACTCAATCGTGAACTCAACATCCCTATCAGGTGGAAACCCCAAGAAATCCATAGAAAACACATCCTAAAACTGATCCACTAATGGAGGGAAGACACATTGTTCCCCTTCTTCATCATCAAGCACAAGACAAACTACTTGATTCATGAGCCTACCCAACTGCTAGAAAAATGGTCTCGCATGACCTTCTCGAACATCCCACTCTCTGCAATGGACATAAGTGTTACCCTCAAGTGACCTGAACAATACTATATGATGGTAAAGGTCTATGTTCACTTGATACAACAAAAATATTTCTATACCCAAGATCAGGTCAAATTCCAACATCTCAGGAATGAACAAGTCCCACAGGAAACAATACCCACTGACTTCTAGATCACAATCCTTACACTGTAAATATCTTCATTTTTCACCCCCAATGGAGTGTCAATTGACATAACCCCACACACACACTCTAAAGGAACCCAATTCTACCAAAAACTGATCATAAATAAAAGAGTGTGTGGAACCAGTATCAAACAATGAACTAGAAAGTGTAGAAGTTACAAGGATCGTACCTCGAACAGTCAATGGCCCAACCTCACCATCACCAGGTGTAGACTGAACTGCATGAAGTTGGCATGTCCCTCTACCCTGGGCTCTAACCTGTGTTCCTTCACTGCACTACCCTGCTAATGTGGGTGATCCTTCCCTATAATTCCATGCCTACTACCCCTACCAGTACGTTCTATGGAGCTACTACTGCCTGCATGATATGGAGCAATTGATCCCTTTCCTCCACTTGGCGTCTTCCTGACACCAACATCCATGCTCACTTACTGAGGGTTCCTGCAGAACCTCTGCACTTGTCCCAATCTGTTGCATGACTGGCACTCAACTAGAGGTCGAGGACACTAGCCATGCATATGCCCCGGCCTACCACACTAATAGTAAAACACATGATCATCACCCTGAGAGGCTAACCCTCTCTTATGACCACCCTGTACACTTTCTCCCTACTGAAAGATTTCAAAATGACACTTCCAGACCTCAGAAGTTTCACCACTTATCTTCCCAGCTGGCACGACAATCCTACTACCGGAATCTCCCTTTAGGTTCCCTTCTGAGATCAGTGCTTGATCCACTACCTATGTAAACCTCTTCAAGCAAAATATATTCACTTGAGACCTGATCTCATGTCTCAACCCATCCTTAAAACACACTGCAACTAATTCCTCATCCCTCGCCAATGCTCAAATAAAGCATCGTAGGTTAGTGAAGTGACCAGCATACTCAATCACCGACATAGATCCCTAAGTTAGGCTCATGAACTCTACAGCCCGCTCTTGCCTCAAATTCTCTGGGTAAGAATACTTCAGAAACATTTCCTGGAAATCATTCCACAACATTCCCTCAGCCTGCTCAATCTGATCCAGGATTTCCCACCAACACTTTGCCTAGCCCCAAAACATATAATCTACCAACTTGACTCGCTTCCCAGCAAGAGTCTCCAGATGATCAAGTATCATCTGGACATACTCTATCCAGAACTCTGTTGCATCTAGCCCACCCTCTCTGGTAATGGTCAGAGGGTGCTAGAACTGAAACTCTCTAGTCTGCTCAAATATACTCGGTGCAACCCGCCCTGGGTCCCAATACATCATCTACATAAAACAAGACGAGTTCTCTCAGAACTTCTCTTCTCTACTTTCCTGGATCACCACATTCTCTTTCTCTTATATTGGAGGAGTGTTCTCAGCAACATCCCCTTATTTCCCAACTGGCGATCGACGTCATGGTGGCATTTCTCTACATTTCCAAACATGAGTTTTAGAACACATAACCTAAAACTTTTACAACTTCATAACAAGAAGGCTCTTCACCATCCACAAAAACCCTTAACATCCTGAAAACATCACCCAGACCATCCTTACCATGGGCCATGGTCCACAAGGGGTAAACAACCATACACCACCACAAGGATCACACAGCATGTTACAAAAAAAATTTAATTCATTACAAACCCTTAATTACACATATTTCATTAATTATCACTTATCATTATTTTATCTTCACCCACTTTCATTGTTTCGTTTATTGAATTTTCCATTTTCAGTTATCAAGATGCAAGGTGCATTTTATCTTTCGTGCCTCAGACACCCAACCTGTGTGTGCCTACCATAATGCATGTCACCTGTCTCTCTAGGTTCCTATAATGATGCATGAATGCACAACCTCATTCCATTGAGTCCATGATCCAAATATCATAACACCATCACATCACACAATATGTGCATCATCCAATGATGAAATATCATCAACTCTAACATCACACAATCAAGAACAACAATTCCCACCCTGGGTGACTTGGGTTTTCCCCTATACATGGGTTAGATATTCACAAGCACGAGCTCATTAACAAGGCCCAAAATATTCTAAATACCATCTAAAATCCGAAATAAAAATATTCCAGAGAACGATAAGAAGGACCTCCTCTGATACCACTTTCTAACATCCTCGACCCAGGATCCACAAAACTGGTGCTCCGATCCGGGTTGTTACATGACCTTAAGCGTGCCTCCCCATGTGCCAATGGTTGTAGACTAGTAATGGGGGTCCAAATAGTTAATTGTGGAGACTATATCCCATTTTTATCAAAGTAATCCATAAAATAATATAAATAAAATAGCGGAATAATAACCAATAATACCAGAGCATGCATAAACCACCATTCCCCAAATGGGTTACAACCATGTCCAACAGTAAATATGTCATGTCATGCAACAAGTGAAAAAGTGAACAAACCCCAAAATGGATACAAACTACAAAAACCCCCCAAAATGGTTCTGAAACCAAGTCTAGGTCCTCCTCCACACACACCCGTGTCAACCGAACTGCCAAGAAAGGGCATTTTCCCTTCTCTTGGCCTACAAACATGAAGTCTACTCCGGTACCCAACGGTGGCCTAAGAAGGGTGTGAGTACAACTTAGTAGACCACCACCAATGGTGTCTACAAAGTATATGTTATAAAAAATTGTTCATACAAAAGGTAAATCAATAATAAATGACAAGGAAAAGAATAAGTGCCTTTATCCAGTTTAGGTCCATTACCAAAATTTATTACCATTTCCATATCTTACCATTTCATCCCATTTCCCATTACTTTCCATTTCCAAAACATTTAAAATGGGTTCATAAAACACAACAAGTTACACAGGCTCAAAGTACACAAACACATTCATGAGAAAAAACACATTTTTATCCTACCTCACTAGGACTAACTTCCTTATGTAACCCATATCCTCACCTTGAAGCCTCGGTCTAGGTGGATGAAACTGTTAGGGGAACAGAGCCTCAGTCATCTTCCCTAAACCATGCATTATGGGTGGATTTTAGAGCTTTAGTCCAACTCGACCCATGGGTCTAGAACCCCAAGTTAATACCCCACTCTACCAATCCATGTGCACATGCTATATATATATTTATCCATTAACCATTCACAAAACATCATAACCATTTCCCAATGAAAACATAAATCATAACAATAACATAAGATTTAATACCATGCCTTAAACTATTAACACATTTACCACATTTCTCATCATTTATCTACTTAACTCTATTCCCTTTTATTATGCTTATCTCGCTAATAATTCATTCATTGTGCCTATCTCACTAGGCCTCGTTCATTATGCCTAACTCACTAGGATTTATTATCGGGCTCATAATCCAATTCATTATGATATTTAATCCTTTCCATGTTAACCCAATATCCCTTATGTTATTACTACCTAGATTCTACTTCAATACAATCAAACACATCAACATTTTTATCAAGGCTCTACATAACTACACAGCAATCTCACTTGTTCTTTAAAAATCCCTAGGTCTGGGAGAGTCGACACACCCCATGGGTGGCCCTAGATTAGTCTCATCACACTTGATGAATCCCATGGGGATCGTGAGGGATTCTATTTACCTTATTAATAAACATTTTACCTAAACATTACAAGGGTGATCAAAACATTCCAAGATACACCCAAGAATGAAACCATGAATGCACAAATCCACAAATAAACCATGGTACATAACTTATAGACCACCTACCTTGATTTCATGGGTGAACGTTCTCTTAATCAATAACTTAGATTCTACTTCAACCAAACATTAAATATTCAACCTAAATCTCTCCCAAAGAGTAGGTTTTTAGAGCTTTAGAAAGAGAGGAGAAGAAGATATAAACCCTAACCTCAAAAGAGAAGCAAGGATGGGATTACCCTTACCCAGAGCTTCGATCTACAACCAACAGCACCAAAAAACTCCATAGAAATAATGAAGATTGATCTCTTGGAGCTCTTAGGAGATCTGTTTCGTTACTAGGCTAAAGAGGGGAGAAATGGGAGGAAATCCTGAGTTGGGGTTTAAAATCCCAAAGTGGAAAAATTGTAATTTTTTAAAAGTTTATGGACCACATGGTTTACCCTCACAGTTTTTCAAACCGTGTGCAAGCCTTGTGGATTCCACTATCCAAAATCCCACCTCCCACATGGTTCATTGGGTTGTCTGCACGGTTATCACTAACTATGTGCCAACTATGCGACCTGCCCAGAAAACCCCCTCTTTCTCCTTTTTCATGTCATGAACCCTCAAAACACCCCCCAAGACTCCTTAATGACTTGGGTAAGCACTTAATTAACCAAAAAAATGGATTCAAACCAAAACTTAAATGAGAAAATACCTTTATAAGAGCTAGGATCTTATATTTATAAGACTAAAAACTTGGAGTATTTATGATATACACGATGTGTATGTTGTGTCCACGATGTGTATGTGGTGTCCAAGAAGTGTATATGGTGTCCATGATGTGTAGTTAATCAATTTGTGTGTCTGAAACACACGTTGAAGATCTATGCATGAATCCTTAACACATGAAAAGTATAACACATGGAATTTAGTTGGTCTGTACATGCTATAAAGTCCAACAAAGTTACATGTCTTAGATCTAGGTGTGTACCCTAGATACACAGAAACCGATATACATTATGTGTATATGGTCTATACACTCAGTGTAGTCTCCCATTAAAGAATTTAATTAAAAATTACTTTAAATTGAAAATTTCATAATTAAAACCTTATTTTACTGATTGGCACACCAATGTGTGTTTAGACATTTAATAATGTTTTTAAACAATATTAAATTCTAAATTAATTTATTTTAATTAATATTTCATTATTGGTTCTTCCATTTATTTTCCATGAATTCCATAAATGAGTATCTCCAATTAAGTTTGGATGATCATTAAGATGAAAGGGGATAAATTAATTAATTAATGCAAGTGTGTTCAACTTAATAATAAATAATAAATAAAGAAATGAATGTCATCTAGTTACTTTTTCATATTCATTACATGTATTACCATTCATGATTTTGACCAAGACATGTGTATGTGTTGGATATTTTAATTTTATTCATTGCATGGGTTTGTAATTATTTATTATTAAATAAAATATTATGGACTCTAATTCATCCCTCCTTCCATTATTATATTGGTCCTACGTGTCTAAGGATATTTATGTAATCCAACTTTAAACAATCCTTTGGATCCCCTCTCCTTTGTGTGAGTCAAAAATACATGTAATTAATGGAGTATCCCAAGACATGTGGAGGAAATTCAAGATGGAACCATTATAATGAAAAATCAGGTGATACACAAGTGGATAGGTAGAATGTTGTAAATCATTCCAGGACCAGTAATAGAAGTTTTTTCTCCCAGGTCAAAGGTTTATTTAATATCTACTCATTAAATCAACAATTAGAAAAAACTCATGAATGGATCATTTAATTATTTATTTATTTATTCCTGTGAAATTATTTATTTTATGGATGAAAGGCCATGATCACATAAATAAATGAATTAATATGAAAATATGGAAATTAAATAAATGAATAATGTGTAAATGTTTTATCCGTCATGGTTAATTAATTAAGTAACATCCACTCAATACTAATAAGATATGTAATGGATAAACCGAGATAAAAATTTGGGCATAATTAATTAAAATCCCTCAATTAAATATTAAGTCAATCTTGGCCTTCCATTACTTGATTAGAAATAAAAGACTTGAAAATAAGTGTTCAAAAAACCCTCTTTGGGACACTTACTTTTAATGTGGAGTTCTTACGAAGGTTGTGGATTGAATTAACGATATTATATCAAGAGAAGTAGACCAAGATATAATTGATGCAACTTGGAGGCAATTATTAAGGAAATACAAGTAAGGATTTTTAGGATAGGGGATTCCACTCAAAGAATCAATGAACTGCAAGCCCACAGTCGGAAAAGACCTTCCTACCTAAATACCTTTGTATAGCTTGAACAACCCTCGTGGGGGTTATGCGAAGGGGTATATGGATCCTTACCAAAATAATTTCACAGGAACCATACATTCCAAGTTTAGTGGTGAGGTATATTGGGACATGATAAAATATTTTTAGATTTAATAAAAAATAATAATACCAAATTAACTTATTATTTCTCACATGATTTGTAATCAAGAAAAGTAATAATGATCATCACTTTTAATTATATAATAAAGTTTCAAACTCATCATCCACATTATCCCTATGATCAATATTTGATAAAGACAACATTCTCATTGCATGTAACTTTTAAGAGTGGTTTAGATGCATTCATGTTATACTATTCCATGAATGAAAATCTTATGTACTAAAATACTCAACTCTTGATCCACCTTCTAAAGAGGAGAGTGATGAATAGTTCCTAGTATATGAAAAACATTTGAGTGATGTAGTCGACATTTAGTGTTTGATGATTTTTTCTATAACTATTGAACTCGTGAAGTCTCTCAAAAATATGAATGTGTATAGAATGATTGAGTACCATCATGGTCTTTACTAGGAGAGATCTAGATAGTAATGGTTTGAAATATCCAAGGTGCTCCTTCAGATCAATATTAGAGAGTGTTCCCCAGTTGGGGAACACCTAGTAAAGCTCATTGGATACATTGAGCTCTTATAGGATATAGGGTTTAAACTCCTCAAATAAATGGGAACTGATCTCATTCATGCATAACTCACTTAAATCTTATCCAGATTTATTATAAATTTTAATATGAACAACATTGAGAAGTCTCTGTCAGATCTTTTTACTCTCTACTAAGTAGATAAAGATATGAAGCATGAAAATCCTTCCATCCTTATGGTGAAAAAATGGAAAGGGAAAGAAAATATCTTTAATCTCAAAGTTTTTTCACATAATTCTACGAAGAAAAATATCAAGAGGTAGGTAAGGTAATAGGATGTTGTCTGTTTCTCATGTGGAAAGAAGGGCCACTAGAAGAAAAACTACACCCATCCAAAGAAGTAAGGGTAAGCACTATGTGAATTTATTATCGAGTGAAATTTATCTATTTCTAAAAATTGGGTATTATATATAGATTTTGGTGCTCACATATGTATTCAAATATAGGAACCAAGTATATTCAGAAATATTGAGTGGGGGAGGTAGATCTGCAAGCATCCAACGGAGCAAAACTTGTTGTTGTAACTATCGGTGAATACCACCTCAAATTTCCAACAAGGATGATCTTTTTTTTAAAGTGTTGTTATTATGTGCCTTTGGTTACAAAAAACATTATATTAATATTCAAACTAGATATAGATAATTTTATTTTCAAATTTAGAAATAAAGGTTTCTTCTTTTATAAATATGGAATTATGTATGGTAAGGAATAATTAAATAATGATCTTTATGTGTTGGACTAAAAAATATAAGTAATTTCAATCAATAAAAAAAACAACCACACATGACTCATTCCACACCTAACTTTGGTAACACTAGATAGGTCATGTAAATGAAAATATTTTAACTAAACAACATCAAGATGGATATTTAGATTCTTTTGAACTAAAATCATTTGGTCTATGTCATTCATGTTTACAAGGTAAAATGACTAAATCCCCATTTAGTGGGAAAGGTGAAAGGGATTAAGATATTCTTGAATTAGTTCATACCTATGTGTGTGGAAAATTTCCTATTGAAATAAGGGGTGGGTACTCATACTTCATAAATTTTACTAATGATTTTAGTAGATATGGATATGTCTACTTAATGAGGTATAAGTTGGATTCTTTTGATAAATTCAAGGAATACAATAATAAAGTTGAGATCCATATTGTTAAGAAGATTAATAAACTCTACTTAGACCATAGTGGAGAATATCTTAATCGAGACTTCAATGATTATTTACATAATCTCGATATACAATATCAACTCACTCCTCCTTATAGGCCTTAGTAGAATGGTGTGAGTGAAAGGAGGAACTACACCTTTTGTACATGGTGATATCAATGATGAGTCCTGCAAGTCTTCTATTGTTCTTTTGGGGATACACATTACAAATAGTATCAAAAATATTAAACCAAGTGCCAACTAAAGAAGAAGATGATATACCCTACCAATTATGGAATGGAAAGAAATACATGTTGTCTTAAATACATGTGTGGGATTGAGATCATTTTTAAGGCCTCCTAGGGTAACAAACTTTCACCCCAAGGCACAAAGTTACCTTTATAGGATATCCTAAGGAAACAAGGGGATATTACATATACAACCCCTCAAACAAAAATTTTATAGTGGAAAGACACACCATATTTAATAGGGATAAAATCTATAAAATAATAGTGGGATTAAGATAGAAATTGATAAATTTGAGGCTCGAGGTATATAGGAATAGATTATATAAACCATCATGGAATAAGAAACTATTTTGGATATACAAGTACTACATAGGAGTGCAAGAGAAGTTAGAGAACCATAACATTATGGTTTTTTAGTCACTTAGGATGGTGACTCATTATTATTTGATAATAATGATCTTATGTCCTATAAGGAAGTGATAAGTGTCACAGATTTTTTCAAGTGGCAAGAATCCCTAAATTATAAAATGGATTTGATGTACCAAAACCAAATCTAGATTTTTTTTGATCCTTTAGTGAATGTAAAGAATTTTGGTTGAAAATGGGTATTTAAGAAGAAAATAGACATGTAAGGACAAGTTAGTACCTATAAGGCATGAATGTTTGTAAAAGGGTTTAATCATTGTCAAGGAATTGAATATAAAGAAACATTTTCACCAATTTCAATGCTGAAACCCATCATAATTCTACTTTTCATTGCACCTTACCATGAATATGAGATTTAGAAAATGGATGTCAAAATAGCCTTCCTTAATAGGAACCTGTAGGAAGATGTCTATATGACACAACCTGAAGGTTTTGTGACTCTAAAGGATTTTAATAAGATATGAAAATTGAAAAAAAATCCATTTATGGATTAATGAAAGCATCTCAGCCATGGAAAATTCATTTTAATGAATCCATAAAGGAATTTGGTTTCATAAATAATGAGTGTGATCCTTCAATATAAAAATGTTTTAGTGGGAGTGAATTCATTTTCTTAATTGTATATATTGATGAAATATTACTCATTAGAAACGAAATACCATACTTAAAATCTATTAATTCATGGTTGAATAAATGATTCTCTATGAAGAATTTGGTGAGGAAGCATATATTATTGGGATTAAGATCCATTGTGACAGATCTAATAGGTTGCTCAGCCTAAGTTAAAGTATATACATTGACAAGATACTAAATAGATTTAGTATGAAAAAATCCAATAGGGGATTGTTTCTAGAATCGCACAACATTTATCTTTTTAGAAAAATGCTTCCTTAGACACATGAGCAGAGAAATAGAATGGAAAGGATTCCATATGCATCAGTGATTAGGTCAGTCATGTATGCTATGTTATGTACTGGGATAGATTTCACCTACGCATTAAGTGTGGTAGTATGATATCAATCTAACCTAGGTGGCCACCATTGGATGGTAGTCAAGACTATCCTTAAGTATTTTAGGCATATATTGCTAGTTTATGGATGATATGAGGAACAAGTCATCATGGGATATAAAGATGCTAGTTTATAAAGAGATCAAGATGAAATGAAGTCAAAAATAGGATACATATTCACTTTTAATGGAGGTGTTGTGAGCTAGAAGAACTCAAAGCAGGTTTTGGTCATAGATTCTATAGAAGATTCTAAGTATATTGTGAATTATGAGGGAGTTAAAGATGCATTATGGATGTTAAACTTCATCCAAGATCTTGATGTGGTATCTAGAATTAAATATCGATTAGACTCTATTGTGATAATATTGTAGTAGTGTCTCTTACAAAAGAGTTAATTCGTATCAGTGGGTGAAGCACATAATTCATAAGTATCAGTTCTTGAGTTATTTTTCTCATAGAGTTGAGGTTTTAGTGAATATTATTTCTATAGAATACAATGTAAAGGACCCCTTGAAAAAATCCTTGACTCAGAACAAACATGATTATCATGTGAGTCCTAGTGGACTGAAATTCATAGGTAGTTTGATCTATTAAAAGTGGGAGTTTGTTTGAGTTAGTGTCCTAAGAACAACTATTTGTACTTTGATTACATTTATATTTTATATATTTAAGATTAATTAAAAATATTATTATATAGTTTTCATTGTTATTCGTGTATTTAATGTAATAATGTCCTAGAGTATTTTTCACATTAAGAAGGTCATAGTTGTTCCCCGTTATGATGAGAAACATGAATTTTGAAGACAATATTTTTAAAATAGTTCTGAAATTGGATAACGTACTATGATGGGACACATAGTATTTAGACCTTCTGGTGTGAGTACTCATGATAGGATGATGTTCTTCTCATGAATTTTACACTTGGTAATCTCCAATATGGTAGATTATGATAACAGCCCCACCAATAGAAATTCTTCATGTTTTGGTGTAATTGAATATTCTTATATGTGAGCATGTTTAATGGTCCTTATACTTTAATATTATCATTAATGAATGTCAAGACTCACACACTTGGATTTTCTGATGAAAACCATGATGGCATATGTTTCTGGTGAGTTAGGGTATGTTGGGTGCATTATGATTGACATTTCATTAATGGATAATTCAAGGAATGATTTTTCCCTTCTATCTCTATAGAAGATGATATCTTGGACATTTTATTGGAATAGAACTGTTTCCCTAAATTCCATGGCCATGGTGCAATGATGTGTTTATTCTCGATAGTCAAAGAAAGGCATATCAAGCATATAGGTTGGTGGCATGGATGTGTAACCTACTTGATGAGATATTGTGAAAAATATATTATATTATATAGTGAGAATTCATATGTGGTTTTAATTATTGAGATATTGTGTTCTTTCTCTTGGGTTCTTTGACCCGTTGCTAGACAGTAATCTTGGTCTTTAAGAAAGTCTACCTAATCCTAATGAGAAATAATCTAAGAGGGCCACACAATAAGTGTTTTCATTGATCTCAATTAAATTATTTTTGAATTTAATTAATGGAATAAATATTATTCTCAAGATTGAGGAATAATTTTATTAATGTTTTGTTGATTGCATAAATTAAATAAATATGTATACACCAGATTATGAATAAAATATATTTAGTTATTTTATTGGATATTTAATAAATATTAATTTACTAGTTTGTGAATAAAATATTTATTTAAGAGAATAAAATATTTTATTTGGGTATTTAATAAATAAAATAGGTGTTCGAATGGACCAAGTCTGAGTTCAGTTGAAAATATTAATTAACAAGTTGGTTAAATAATACTTTTTATTGCATAAGTTGTCACATGAAAAAAAATAATATTATTATTATTTTATTATGTGGTATGGGGTTTATTAAATGTTATTATATTATTTAATGGTTGTAATTCATTGAATAATTATTTTAACCTAGACACTAGATCTATAAATAGATGGTTATGTCCATTGTGTAGAGAATCGATCGGTGTAATAGAAATAGAGAATTTATGTACACAAAGAATTCTCTATTGAATGTTCCTTATCTCTCCCTCTCAAGAATGAGAAATTCAAGATATATTTATTCAATACCTAATAATGATATATCAATAATGATAAATTAAAGACATTTTATTCATCATGAAAGCACTCGAAGATTGAGCGGCATTGCTCAGAGATCATAGGAGCATGTGTGGATCACCGCTGGAGTGATTCTATCCTTGGATCCTCATATTACAACAAATGAAATCTGAAAGGGTATTTTCAAATGATAAAAATTAATCAATGAATGAAGATCATAATCCCAAGTACTCATTTATTTATATATTAAATAAATAAATTATAAATTTGACTTGTAAGATCCTTGCTCATGGTTTCTAGAAATGATAATTAAAATAAATTTTAATATATTTCCCACAACCAAACATTTTTTTTATTCCCAAAACCAAAAAATAAAATATTCATTTAATTAATTATAAGAGAAATTTTCATTTTATATTTAGATTCATGATCATAAGAATAGTATGAATGTACCTCATTATAATTTATAATAAAAAACATGTTAGACTCTTGATTAGAATGTTCTGCTTCTGATTCTAAAGATCAACACTAAAATCTTCTAAAGCACTCCAAATGAATTTCATGGCCTTCTTATATTTCTTATTATATCTGAATTACTTGAAATACTTTTTCTCAAACTTTTTTCCCTTGTACCTATAGAAAATATGGTTTAATATATCCAAGATTCTTTCATTTATAGAATATAGCCTATTTTAAGTTTCGATCATGCTTCATGAACTTTTTTAAAGGTTTATTTAAAACTTTTCTATTGTTATAGATTTTTTTAAAATTTCTAGAAAAGTAAGAAATCTTATTGTCTAAAGTAGAGATACATGAATTGTATTAATCGGATGACTCATCCATTTATATCTCTTTAAATTTATAGTCATATTTTGAAGTTGAAACTTTTAGTGTATCATTCTCCTTTTTAACCAATATATTATATCCTTATCCATCTTTCATCTCTTCCTTATACACCATAATATTTTTAATGATATATTTTATTTTAAAATTATTTACCCCTATAGATTTCCTAATAGTAGTCGAGATTCCACTCCATCTAGGTGATGTAATTATGAGTATTTTCAAAGCTTTATCTAGTTCAGCAATAGGTGCTCCTAAAGAAACAATATTATTTATAATTTCAGTAAGTCTTCTATTCAACTGAGTGATTCTCTCTCCTTCCATAATTCTAAAATTATCAAACTTAAGCTTGGAATTTTTATATCTGAGAGCTCTCACAATATTCGTTTCTTTATAAGAAACATATATAGTAGTCCACATTTTATGAGATGTTTGATATTGTGAAACTTATTTGAACTCATTGGAACTAATCCAAATATTATAGTATTCATAGCATTAGATTTTAGATCAGAGTTGGTTTTAGTTTTAGAATACCATGTTTCAAGTTGTGTATTTGGAATTTCATAAGGTTTCATGAATTTAAGATAAACCTTCAGACTAAGGTTCTTCAAATAAATTATCATTTATACCTTCCGACAACCATAATTCTCACCATTAAAGTTGGGAGATCTTACCAATGACATACCTTCTATGTTTTCAGACATAGAATCCATTTTAAAAATTATCTTTAGAATTCAACCTTTGAAATTTGAGAACTCAAAATTCATAGCCTCCAATACCAATTATTGTTGGAGACATACTACACTAAGACTCAAGAGGAGGCTGAATTGAATTCTTGAAAAAAAATTGATTAAAAACCACCATCTTTAAGAGATGATTAACTTTTGATGTTTTATTAACACAAACATGAAATATAAATAAAAGAATAGATAAGATTCATAAATTTATAGTGGTTTGGGGAACAAAAATACCCAAGTCCACTCCAACAATACTCAACTCTAAGATCTTGGTGATTTTCACTAGACTGGTTATTTTAACATGGGCTTCCAATACATTTTCCAAGGATAGCATGAATTAGTGTGAGTAGTTGATAGTTGTTACAATAGTAGTAGGAACTTTCAACCAGTATCTAATAGGGATTTTACAAACAATATCCTTTAGGTTTCTTTTTTCATGAACCTTTATGATGAATGATATAATAAATAGAGAGTTTATAGATTGATCAAATTTTTGTAAACTTAAACTAACATAAGAGAATAAATCTCCATGAGAGATGATACAAGTAATATGAAGGTCAAGGAGAGTCTTATGAAACAACAAAAAATATGATCAAGAAAGCACATTTGTAGATATTGAAGCTTCTTCTTCTTTTTGAGTAAAACAGATCAGCGCACAAGATCTTTGAGATAAAGTTATTAGATTATAAATCAAGTTCTTATATTCTTCTTAATATTTTATTTTTTAATATATATAACACATAAAAAATGAATTAAATACTTCTATTTTAGGTAGTATATCCTAAAAAATTGGAATATGAGTTTTAAAAACAACATGACCTTTTCTTAGAAATACCTCAACAATAATAATTTCCATTAAATTAACCTTGTACTTTTTTCATTTCTCATTGATTACATATTATTATGATTTTTTTACCATAAAGAGGTAATCCAACATTTAAAGAATACACAGATGTATTAATTATCACTGAAATTACACTAATAGTAATAAATACCAAGTTGCAGAACAATGTAGTCGATTACATATCACCATATGGATAAATTCTACAAATTTGAATTCACATCATCATATTGATCCATATATCCAAATTTTCATAGGAATTAATCAAATAGCTTATTTTATTTATGTATACTTTTAACTCACATAGCCAAATTTGATATAGTTAAATTGAATTATGTAACCATTTGGAACCACGTATTCAATTTGACTATGTATCCAAATTATGTATCTGATTACTCCACAAAACCAATTAACATCATTATTTTATCTACATAGTTGATTTCTCACATATGAAATTCATCAACATAGAAATTTACATTATGTATCCATTTCATATAGGTTAATCCTTAATATTGGTGATTTACGTAGTTGAATGGTCACATATTCATTTATCCAAGAATAGGAAAATTTCATCCAAAATTCCCAAAATTTAAGACTTAATGGTTTTAACATAAAAAACTTAAAATCATGATAAAAACTAATGAATTAACTTAAAAAATAGTAACATATAAAGGGTATTTAAGATCATAAAAACCAAAAGTACATGAGATATGTTGGAACAACATTAGTTGTCCAACAGAATGGAAATGGGATAACATCACCATAGATTTTTTTATCATACTCTCCAAAACATCTAAAGGAAATAATTCTATTTGGTTTTTAGTTTATCATAATATAAAGTCAGTAAACTTAATTTATGTCAAATAATATTTATATCTTGATAATATTTCTAGAATATACATTAAGGGGGTGTTAATTTTGTATGGAGTAACACATTCTATTGTATCTGTTAGGGATCTGAGGTTTACCTCAAAGTTCTAGTGAAGTATTTGGAAAGCTCTAGATATAGAGTTGAGGTTCATTACTACTTATCATCTTTAAATAGATTTTCAAACTAATAAAACCATTCAAACCCTGAGGATATACTGAGATATTGTTCTTTGGATTTCAAAGGTATTTGGGATTAACACCTTCCTATTATCAAATTCTATTATAAAAATAGTTTTCACTTGAGAATTAAAATGGATCCTTATAAATACCTCTATGGAAAGAATCATATAACTCTAATGTTCTAGGATAAATTTGGAGAAATAATTATATTGGTACCTGAGCTAGCTGAAGAAATCCTAGAGAAAGTAATAACCATTCAATGAAAAATCAAGGAAACTCAGAGTCGACATAAATGCAAACAATCATCAGTGAAATCTGGAATTCAAAGTTTATAAGAAGGTATTAATGTGAAATTCTCTATGGAATAAGTTTATAAGATTCATAATTAAGGTAAATTTGAGACCTAGGTATATTGGACCCTTTAAGATTCTTGATCGAATAGGTACAATAGTGTATCTCTTGGCACTTCCACCAAACCTCTCCCAAGTTCGCGATGTATTTTGTGTATCTATCCTTAGGAATTACATACCTGATCCAACACATGTACTAAAATTATAGGTTGTTCCAATATAAAAAAATCATTCCAATGAAGAACAACCATTATAAATTTTGTATTGTAGAGATAAAGTGTTGCAGAACAAGACTACTCGCCTGGTTAATGTTCTCTGGAGGAATCAAAAATTCAAAGAAGCTACATGGAAACCTGAGGATGTGATGAAATCGAGATATCCTCATTTTTTATCAGAGTGATAAAATTTCAAGGGCTGAATTTATTTTACTGGGGGGTATAATGTAACACCCAATGATTTTATGATATATTTCTCTTCAAATAAATTTAATTTCTTCAATGGATTGCGATATACCCAACCCTGAGTCTAAATGATTCATAATATAGTATATTATTATAAAATTTATATTAAATTTGTGGAGTAAATTTTTAGAAAAAATATGTTTAAATTTTTTAGATAAATCAAATATATTGATAAATAAGTAATCAATTTTTAGTAAAGTCATTATATGCTAAAAATAAATTTTTCCTCAAAAATGGTTTTTGTTACTTTGTATGAGAAAATAGTATAATTAATTTATTCTTATTTTATAATAAAAATTTGAAAAAAAAATGAACTTCATTTTTTAAATAATCATGACAAAATTAACTTAGAGTAAAATTTAGATAATTTTTTGAATAGATTGATTTCTCAATGAATTGTGAAAAATACCAATTTTTATTGAAAACTATCTTTTCATATCAAGAATTAAAAAGTTTAATTATGTTTTAAAATAATTTCAAAGTAAAATAAGTTAATTTATATTATTTAAAATTTTATTAATGTAATTTTAATTATTTTTATTTTTTATTTTGGTATAAAAAATTTTATACTTAAGAAAACATTTTGTCAAGAAAATTACATTTCATGGAGTTTTACAGGTTTAATTTTAAATTAAATTCTGATACTTTTTGTGAATTAAATCTAATAAAATGGATTACATATTTGGAATAAAATTAATTAATATTATATAATAATTTCAAATTATTTTTTTGTCATAATTAATAGTAAAAATAGTAAAACTATGTTGTTGTGGTTAAAGTTAAAATGGGTTTACTAAGGGTTAAACCAAGTGATAATGGTGTGTTTTACAAATAAACATTTATAAATCCCATTGGTTGTCCATATTTCAATTTAATCATATCCCAACTTAAAATATCTATTAATTTTGAATCATTTTTCTTGAGTATGATAGTATTAGATTTTAATCCTTTAAGAAATTCCAAGTGTGTCCTCCCCCCACTTATAAAAGTACATCACTTATTTCCCTTCCTTACACAACATTGAGCCATATAGATTGACCAAAACCTGCCTAATTAACTTTTAAAAATCCCTATACACTAATTAGAGGTTATTTTATTCTTAAAATACTATATTAATTATCCTTAATAAAGGATTTAAAGGATGTCTACTGAAGAAGAGGTAATCATCCCACCTGACCTCTTTCAATTTATTTTTTATTATACCTCTAATAAATCTTTGTTATTAGTCATAAAATAATAAATTAAGTGTCCAAAATATACATAAATTTTATTATTATTATTATATAACCACCTTTATTCACCCTCTTTTTCATTAAATGGGAAGTGAAAGTATCGCTCGTGCGTACATGTGGATTACTGCCTCCACGCGGCGATACATTTCATTTTCCATCGCCATATTTCATGGATGTTTATTATTATGATTTAAATGTTTATAAATGATATTTATCACATAATTATGATTCTGTAATTATAATATCACATCTAGCTTCCTACCTTATCATCTTTTAAAAGATGATAATGTCACTCATGTGTACGTGTGGACTATCGCCTCCACGAAACAATGTGATTTGTTTTTATATTTATTCTTTACATGGATAGTAAAAATGATAGATTGAATAAATATATATGATATATATGATATAAAAATTATTATATAAATTTGAATTATTGTTTACCATTATTTTTATCCATCCTTCGAAAAGTGAAAACAGTATTCTTATATACGTTCGGCATACCATCTCCATGAACGGTGTAATTTAATTTTCTATCTATGACATTTATTGATGAATATAAATATATATGATATTTATATCATTATTAATAGTATTATATTATTTAAATATGATAAAAATACAAGGATGGGAATTATTTAATATAAATTCTTATGAAAAACAAAATAGTTAACACCCAGAAACAACAATTTTAATAAGGAATTATTAATAAATAGGTGTTGAAATGTTATAAGTGGATAATATATGATATTATAAGTATGTAAATGACTCTATTGTATAATTATAATAAATTTTAATTTATTATATAGGATTTATAGTGCTTTTGAAATAATTCGAACTTGAGGTAAGAGATTTTTGTCTCACTTTTATTTCTGTGAGGCATATTCCATATTCACCACTTATTTATTTCATATGTTATATATACTAATAATTAATATATATTTTTATAATTATTATAAAAATTATGTGGATTTACATATCCATATAATTTTATCTATTTCTTGGGGTTTTGATTCAGAGATTACTAAAGTTTTAAAGCTTTATCATCTAAAATTACCTTCTTCGGGACATATGTTATGTTATACACCTATCTTATTTTATGAGGTGTATATAAAACCAATAATAAATGTTATATCATGAATATAATTATGTTAATGACATTTAAAGATTTATTTGAAGTTATTATTTTATGGGTCTTGTGTTTCAAAAGCTACCAAAGTGGTAAGGATTTTATGTTACAGTATCATTTTTTATCAGGATTATTTATGATTAAATTTATGATAATGATATTACATGATATAACTTTCAAAAATATAATTAATTTTATTATATTATGTTTATTCAGGTAATTTTAAAGTAATGGTACCATTTTATTCTCTTTGGTAATTAAAATTCTTGAGAATTTATTTTAATAAAAACAGACTTTATTTCCTATTTGGTCGGGAATATTTTTCTTCCATATCTATGTTTTATTTAAAATATTTATAAGAATTTTTTTAATACTCTAATATGATTTTATAAATTATTTTTTACCCATTTTTTAATTTTTAAAAAATGGTTTAAATAGAATATTATTATCATTTTCTAAATGTGGTACTTTTAACTTTTTACCAAAAATGTGAAATAAATATTTGTTTTAATGAACATGACGTGAAAATAATTTCTCTCATACATAACTGATCAATGATTTTATACTTCCTTTAAAATTTTCCAAGTTAATTTTCAAATTACATATTTTCCTTAATATTTTTTAAAAAATTATATTTTAAATATGTTATTTCAAAATGAAAAGTGTATTTTCCTCAAGAAAAATTATATGTGATCTTTTAAAGGAATATTTCATTTAATATAACACCCTTTTATGTTACTAATGATTTATGGGGGATATAATTCAATGATACCATCCACTTTAATTTTTTAGATGTATTATGATAACTATTTAAGGATGAATCTATGAAACCCATTTCTTTCCCATGATTTAATTAAGTTATGATGAAACCTTTATAAAACTAATTTATGTTACATGGGTTGTGTTATGATGAAATGATGAAATATTTATGAAAACTTTTTCCTTTTCATGGGTTATGCTATGATGAATTTTTTATGATCATGTGTCACACATATGTATTATTTTTATTATTTTATGGGTGGGCCAAAAATTATATAGATCTCTAATGTATTAGGTAAATATTGATATCTCATGATATAATAGGGATTGGAATGGGCAGTGAACCTAGTTCAGTAAGGGACACTATCTACTATGATAGTCTTGGGGTGAAACTTGACTAAGGATATGATGGAATAAATAGTGAACCAAATCAACTATGATAGTCTTAACAATGATCCTTGACTAAGAAAATTATTTTCTATACTTACATGTATGCCACAAACTTATGTTGTATGTCAATGTTATCCTCTCATAGATAATGTTATTTGATTCCTTTATGATTTGTGTCTTATAAACTACCATGATTTATTCCATGAATCAAGATTATGATCTATGATTTGTTGGGTATGGTTTTCAAATGTTAATCTCATGTTATCATACCCTTATGCTCGTATTATATTTAAGTGATTATTGATATATCCCTTTCTTACCCTTACTAAGTATCTGAGGTCATCCTTTCTTATGTTTCCTTTCCTCAGTTTATGAATAAATGTTTTAAGTATGATATGTATAATAAGGGTGATAGTTATGAATAAATTAGTGTGAGATGATGTATAACTCTTATGAAAAAGTTTTTTATGCATCCAAGTTTCCAAATACACTAGACCTTTACTATTTTGTTATAGATCATAAATATATTTAATGAATATTCATCTATTAATATGTAATATCTATGTATGAAAAGTATGGTTTGCTATACATAGTCTATGCATGGTTAGTAGTAACCACATGGTAATCATGTGATATGGATATGTTAACTACAGTGGTGTTTTTAATGGTTTGATCATGGTTTATCAAACCATGTGAGTCACTATGAAAATCTTGTGGCTAAAATGGGTCGACATTCAGAGGTTCTTACATGACTTTTTCATTGTCTTTATAACTATATGGATGAATGGGTTAGGGTTTAGGAGTGGTTTGATAGATTGTTCATGATTTTTCTAACCATGTGTCTTGTCCCAAGTAACTGTGACATTTTATTTTCAAGGAATGGTAGGGATATAAAGGTTGGTATATGGTTTGTCTAATTGTGAAGCCTAATTGTGTGTCATGTATGGGTTTCTTAAAATTAGAAAATTATCATGATACCCTTACTCATTTTAACCTATAATATCCTCTTAATCTCTCATTATATTAACCTAACCATTTCTTTTTACTATAGGAAGTTCTATCTTGGTCTATTGGTGATTATCTATTGATTTGGGCGGATCACTCCAAATTAAGTGTGAATCTCTTCTCTATTTATACTCTTTTCCCTAGATATTCTTTTGGTCCCTCTTCACCTTATTTCATTGAAACCCTAATTCGATGTGTTTCTAGATCTAGAGGGTTTTATTGAGAATTTTTAAAGTTTCTCATATATTTAGGCTCGTGAGGACCAGATCTCTTCATTTCCATCATCATTTTTGAGGGTAACTAGGTTTTCTCGATTGAAGATGTAGGTGTATCTATACAATGGTTCTTTATCAGGGCATACCTTGTTTTTATTGTATTTTCATACAGTTTGATTTATGAAAATGGTTTATTCAAAATCTATGAGATATATTTTGTATAAATGAATATTTAGTATCATAGTAAATAGTTTTAAATTTTTTTCACTTCAAAAATAGTTTTACGAACATCATGTGTTCAATGAAATTACTCTAATATGTCTTTGGATCTAAAATGGTATTTTAAGTATAGGAGTAGTAATGATTTACTTTCATAAATGTTTTAAAAAAATTTTGAGTATGGTTTAATTGAATTTATTGATAAATAATATCACCTAATAACCATGGGTGTGTCAATTTATAGACATATACATGTTTATAGTTGGTGAGGCATCACTATATATTATTGATAGGTTATCATTATGATGTGTAAGCTAATGGGTTTTCCTAATATTAAAAAACTATGGAAAGAACTAGTATCATTAGGAATCATGTTATAGTATATTAGTATTCCTTTCATGTCTCAATTACATATTCCCATAATCTAGATCCCATTTAAGCTTAGTTTATTCATGTTGGTAATGTTTCATACTTTGATTACTCATATTTTTATCTTTTTAGATATGTATGTTTTTTTACTACAATCCTCTATGATATAATTTTTTTATTTCCATACTCTTATGGATTTGGTTATGAATTATTTTAAATTAAAACCAAAGTATGTTCATGAGAAATTTTTCAAATTAAATGATTTATAATTATTTTTTTGTATTAAATATAGAACTAATGGTTTCATGGTGATAGACATTTTATTGATTCATGGTGGTATCCAACTGGGTTTTTTCTTCAAACCCCTCATATTTCATTGGGAATATGCATATATGGTTTTTCAAGATACAGGAAGGGTATCATATATTCTGATGAATTCTCGTAGTTTGTGTCACTTCATGGTGTTTTGAGATAGTGGTGACGAACAATCAATTAGAGATTTGGTTTTATTTTTTTATTGGGATTAACATTTTTATATTTTATTTGTTATGTATCATGGTTATATACTTATTCTTACAATATGTAATTTTTTTTATCATTCTTTATTATACATGATATGTGTTATCTTGTGTTATAGGGTGAAATTATTCCCATGTTTTTGTATGTTGATATCCAGGTGTTGGTCACCAGCTCATGGGGACCATAAACATGATCCGAGCCTTACTGAGATAAACTAATCATTACATAAATAAATATTAAATCATTATAGATGAATATTCATTATATGTCATTATGATCTATGTTATAACTATAAAGGTTCAGTGTCTTTGGAAACATAAATATATAAAAAACTGATACATAAAATATCTACATCATCTCCCACTAAATTCTCTGCAGCTATCACCCTTATTAGACATGTCATACTTAAAAAAATTCATATCTTGGGTAAAATAAAACAAAATAAACGGTGACCTCATATTCTTATTAAGGTTAAACAAGGGAGATATCAATCACTGATCATTTTTATGCATCACATAAACATAATGGTTTGAGAACATGTGATTAACATTTGAAAATCATACCCCACAATTCATATATCATAATCATAATTCATGTAATAAATCTTGGTAGTTTATAAGATATGAATCATAAATTAATCATAGAACATGATCCATGCGATTATAACATAATCATAAGAACATGACATAGAGATTGGCATAACAATTTTGGAATAATAATAATCATAGAAACCTTATGTCAAGGACACCCACCAAGACATTCATCATATTATAGTCTTAGACTAACTACCCATGTACCTGAATTGATCTTGGGATAAATTATAATGTACCCTCTTTTTGGATTCGGATAACCTCTTGTGTACCCTATTTCAAGCTTTGGAGAACCATCCATGTACCATATTTCGGTCTTATGATAACCTCTCATGTACCCTCTTTTGGGGTTGGTATAACCTCTTATGTAACCTTTGATCTTGTAAAACATTAATATCTACCCAATTTATTGTATGGATATAATATACCCACCCATCACATAGTCATAATCCATTCATATATATGTAACAATATCATGAAAACATTTATCATTTCTTTATATCTTAATCTATGGAAAAGGAAATGGGTTTCATCAAGATTTCATCATAATAATAAATATCATCCATAGAAATAATAAATATGGTTATATTATATAATATCCCTATTAAATTTTAAGAAACATAAAATACTATCGTTATAGTTTAAAATAATATTAAAATATCACTAGAATATTTCTTAAAGAAAATACCATTTTCATTTTGAAAGCGTTTATTTAAAATCAAAAAATTTAGAAAATTTTAGGAAATTTTTTTATTTGAAAATAACTATGGTAAATTTTAAAGGAATATTTAAATAAAATATTAGTCATAACGGATAAAAAAGTTGTTCTTGATGTGTACATTAAAACAAAGATTTTTTTTACACCCTTGGTAAAAAAATATCTAATTCAAAAAACAACAAGAAAATTTAATTCAAATTTTTTTATAGAAATTAAAACATGGGTAAAATAAATTTAATCAATCATTTGAGAATATTAAAAACATTCTTGAAAACATCTTAAAGAAAATATGGGCATGGAAGAAAAATTTTCCTGATCGAAGAGAAAAATAAGGTTAATTTTCATTAAAAAAATTATTTTGGACTTTTGAGTACTTAGATAAATATGAAAATAAAACCTATAATTTAAATAAATAACAAGAGGATATGAAAATAACTGGTATTTATTAGTGATAGATCATATAATTTCATCATATGAAATTTATGTATGAATAATCCTAATAAACATAAAACCATTACTACTTTGGTAACTTTTGAGTCATTATTCCCATGAAAAGAATAATATAAAATGAAACATTAAATACCATGAACATAAGTATATTCGTGATATAACATATCAAATGGTAAGTATATACACCTCATAAAAGAAGATATGTGTATGATAAAATATTTTTCCCAAAGAAAACAATTTTAGATGATAAACCCTTACTGCTTTGGTAATATTCGAATCAAAACCTCTTGTGTGAAATAATTTGGATTGTAACATTAAATATCATGAATTAATAATTATATATGATATAAAATTTAAAATTATTATTATATACACATCACAAACATAAATAGGTTCATAATATCAAACATATCTTGAAGAAACAAAATTGTGATGAAGAGCCATTACCTTAAGTCTGAATTGATTTTTAAGTTCTATAAACTCGTTTATAATAAATTTATATTTACTATAATTATATAAAAACCATATTAATACTTATAATATTATATATTATCCACTTATATCATTTCAATTCCTATTTATTAATAATTATTTATTAAAATCTTCATTTCTTGATGTTAACTATTTCATTTTTCATGTATGGTTTGGTTCGGTAGTTATCATCCTTGAAAATTGATCATGGTTTCATAATATCCAAAATATTAATCATGTCATAATTATAATATTTAATAATTATATACACTTTTAAAAAAACATTCATATAAATCGATGATGAAAAATGAATTACATCACTTCATGGATACGGTTGTCTGTGCGTACACACGAGTGATGTTTCTGCTTTTTGATGGATGGAACAAAAGAAAGGTAAATAATATTTAAAATTTATAGAATCATTATTAAATAATAAATATAATATATACTAATTAAATATATACTTATTACCATCCATTTAAATCAAAAATAAAAAATTAATCACATTGCTTCGTGGAGAAGGTAGTTCACACGTACGGACAAGTGACGCTATAATTTTTCAACAGATGGGAAAGTAATAAGGTAGATAAAATATTATAATCAAATATGAATAATTATTTTATAAATATCACTTATAAACATTAAATACATAATAATAACTAACCATAAAATATGGTGATGAAAAATGAATCATATTGCTACATGGAGGTGGTAGTTCACACGTACGCAAGAGCGATACTTTAATTTCTCATTTGATGGAGAAGAGATTAGAAATTTTTATGAAATCATTATAATAACATATTAGTATATTTATAATTCTGGATTCATTATATTTTTATTAATATAATTGGTTTTTATAAGGTGTAAGAAAAATTCAAATTGAAACAGCTCGGTTAAGATTTATACCTCTTCTTTGAGAGACCTCTTTTGGATTACACCTTAATCATTGAAATATTATTCTTATGAGAATAAAAGAAGATATAGAAGTAATGGGATTAATATATTAAGGTTTTGGAGGAGGTATTTTCTAATATTTAAGTCTCAAATTTTGTGAATAAGGGAGGATAAGAGGTGTCCATTTATAAGTGAGGGGAGGGACACACATGGAATTGCTTAAAAGATTTCAATAAAATAAGGTCTATTTCATGTGAAAGTGGATCCAAATGTCTAGAAATTATAAGTTAGGATAATTTAATTTTTAAATATAATCATTAAATAACAATTATATATTTTTATATTTCATCCCCACCCTTATCTCTTGGTTTAACACCCCCCCAGTAAACTCGTTTTAACCTTAACTGTGGTAATAAAATTTTACCAATTTCTAATTCATTATTACCAAAAATTAAATTGAACTTATTAAATTTTATTAATTATTATGATTCTAAATATTCATTAAATTTTACTAAATTCAATTTCAATAAGTGGAGAAATTTATTTTTAAATAAATGTACAAAACACAATGAAACCCCGTATTGGAAAAATTTATTTTTAAACATAAAACTAAATTTACTTTCATTCCTTACCTTGTAAAAACCATAAAATTAATTTTAAAATATTTTATTAAATATATAATCTATAAAATTTACTAAATCCATTAATAAAAAGATATTAATTTAATATATTAATATAAAATCACATTTCGCACATAAAAACGGTTTTTAGAAACATTTGTTTTAAGCCCAAAAATAATCTTATATCAAAATCAAGAATAATGATGATTATTATGAAATTTATTATAATATTTATAATAAAATTAAAATTATGTTAATTTAATATCAAATTCAAAACATAATTGTAATTTTACTTGAAAATAAATGATAGTTCTACAAATATCGGTATTTTTCACTATTCATTAAAAAATATATCTTCTTATAAAAATACTAAAAATTCACAATAAGATAATATTTACATGATGATTTAAAAAATTATATTAATTACCTATAATAAAATTTCTTCAAAATTTATAAATTAATTATAATTTCTACATGAAAAATGAAATTGAAACCATTTTTTGAAGAAAACATATTTTTGAAGCATAAAATAAATTTACTACAAATTGAGTACTATTTGTTATGAATTAATAAATACATTTGAATTATTTAAAACCTTTATATATATTGTTTATAATGTTTTTATTATAACTCATAACTTCCAATTTAACATCTATGTTGTAAAGGATTACTATATCACAATTCATTTTGACTCGAGTTTGTGTGTAATGTAATTTATTGAACACCTTAAGTTTATTTAAAAGGAAATAAATATAAAATATTAGGGTGTTACATTATTCCCCCCTTAAAATTAATTTCTCCCCAAAAAATTCATCACTATAATACAAATAAATTAGGATATCTCTACTTCACCACATCCTCATTCTTCCAAATAATTTTAACTTGGTGAGTAGTTTTATTTCGTAGCACTTTATTTCTACAATCTAAGATTTATATTAGTCATTCTTCCTAGGAAATATCAGGATCCTATAATATTTCCTCTGATTTAAAAACATGTGAATTATCAAGTATATACATCCATAGGAGAGATACATGGAACACATTGTGAACTTGATAGAGGTTCAGAGGAAGTGATAATTGATAAGATATAGTACCTACTCAATCAAGAATATCAAAGGGACAAATATGCCTAGGGAATATATTTCAATTATTTTCTAATTTCATAAATTTATTCCATAGTTAAATTCATAGTAATGTTTTCCTATTAACTTTGAATTCCATATCTCACCAATAATTGTCAGTATAAATTTTATATTGACTATGAGCTTCCTTGATGTACTACTGAATGTATTTGACTTTATCTACCATTTCCTCTACTAGATCAAGTCCCAATATATTTAATTCTATAAATTAATCCCAATATTTCATATTTATACACTTATTTCCATATAGGGCTTCATAAGGAGTCATATTAATACTTGAGTAAAAACTATTGTTTTTAGAAAACGTGACTAGAGGAAGACGTTAATCCCAATCACATTTTAAATCTAATGAATTGGATCTTAGTATATCCTATATGGTTTTAATCATTCTCTAAAACTAACCATCTATAAGAGGATTATATGTAGTACTAAAACACAACTCTGTATCCAAATCAACTAAATACTTCTCTATAACTTTGAGGTAAACCTTAGATCTCGATCAGATATAAGAGAATGTGGTACTCCATATAACCTTACCACTTCCTTAAAATATATCCTAGAAAGTTTATTAAGGGTTAAATCTTCTCTAATAGCAATGAATTATGTTGAATTCATAAGGTAATCGATTACAGACCAAATAAAATTATAACCATTATATGTTTTGGGGAATATGATGATAAAATCCATGGTGATTTTTTTCCATTTACATTATAGTATTGGTGATGGTTGTAGTATCCCTTTAGACTTTTTTCTCTTAGGCTTAACTTGATAACATACCAAGCACCAAGATACATACTCTATAATACCTCTCTTTATGTTTTCCCACTAGAAATACTCTTTAGTATCTATATACATCTACATACTTCTTGGATAAATAAAGAATGATGATCCATGATCTTCTTCCATTAAATCTTTCTTCAAGTCTTGTATTTATGGGACATATACTTAGTTCATGAATTTTATCTTTATATCACAATCAAGGTTGAACTCAAGAACATTTATCATCGTTTTCTTTAGCTATACATCCTCCTTTTTCACCTCTTTAATCTTCACATGGATATATGGTTGAACACTCACTTGAGAAAGATAATATTTATTCCCTTAAATATTTAAAGGTTCATCCTTTTTAAATCCATAAAAATTGGATATTTTTTATCATAATCATAGATAAACTAGCATGATTATTTTAACTCAAATTATCATCCATATTTTTCACTTTCCTAGGTTGGTAATGTATTGAGAATTCATAATCATTAATCTACTACAACAATCTTATATGGTGAATATTCAACTATTTATGAGTGAATATATACTTTAAAAATTTGTGATCGGTATATATGTCACACATTTCACTATAAAGATAATACCTTCATGTCTTTAATATATATATTACCATTTATAACTCCAAATCATGATTTAGGTAATTTTTCTCATCAACCTTGAATTTTCATGATTCATAAGATTGCACCATATCATTCTACATAAGAACGCATATAGTCCCTTTCTTTTATGCATCACTATAAATTAGAAACCCATCTCCACTACAGGGTAGTGTGAACATAGGTTCACTAAGAAAACTTCTCTTCAGTTCCTTAAAATTTTCTTCACATTCATCAGTCTAAAGGAACTTAACTCCCTTCAGAATTTACTTGTTGAGTGGATTACATCATTGTCATAAATCTTTCACAAAGCATCGATAATATCCATACAATCTAAGAAAACTATGGATCTCATTCATAGATTTTTTTATAGGCCAATGTTCAATAACTTCTTCCTTTGATGGATCCACCGATATACCCTTTCTTGATATTATATGACCCAAAAATGAAACTTCATGTTACTAAAATTCACACTTGATAAATATTTCATAGAAATTATCTTTCCTTAGGGTCTTTAGTACAATCCTCAAGTGATCTTAAGTATTTTACTTTATCTTGGAATATATATTATAATATATTCTAAAAATACTACCACAAACTAATCAAGGTAATATCTAAATTCTCTTTATTAGATCCATGAAGATAGTGGGATAATTAGAACAAACAAATGGAATTACTATAAATTCATAGTATCCATACATCATACAAAAGGATATATTAGGTATGTATTCACATTTGACCCTAAATTTATAGTATCCATATCAAATATCAAACTTATAAAATATTTATCACCTCGTAATTAATCAAAAAAATCACCAATATGGGACATATGATACTTATTATTGATTGTGATTTGATTTAGTTCATAATAATAAATACAGAGTCGCAATGATCTATCTTTCTTCTTAAAAATGAATAGGTGTACCCCATGTTGATTCACTTGGATGAATGAATCGATTATCAATATTATCCTATAGTTTTTTCTCCAATTCCTATAACTCAATTAGGTTCATTCTATATGGAGTCTTTAAAATAGTTATAGAACCAAATAAGAGTTCTATTGAAAACTCAACTTTATGATTCAAAGTAAGTTTAAGAAGATCTTCTGGAAATACATTAAAAAATACCATATAATATGTATACATTTTGTGTTTATTTTCTACCTAACCATCTATGGTAAATACCCCTTTTAATATGAATCAAGACCTATAGAATGGGAAAAAATTTATTGAAATTTCATATTTATCCTTGAATTGATTGATGACCATAGGTTGGTTTGGAATGTAAAATGTGACCTCCTTTACTTAGTAATTGATATGGTATTTATATAAATAAATCTAATACATTCGCAAAATAAAATCAAATTTAACTAGAGGAATAATAATGATATTTTCAGGAAGCATGTTCCCAAAAACATTCATCATAGAAGGGTCATAGACTTGATATGTCGTCATCGTAAAATTATGATTTTTCACTACTAATTCAATATATAATAATTTATTATATTAATTAGCATTCCTTGATACATTTCATGATATACATGAATTAAAATAACTATAAACAAATACGATACTTCAAAATTTGATCATATCTGTAACCAACTCAATTTTATCATTATATATTCAATAACTTACTAAAACAAAAAAGGTTATCATTACTATTATTAATCATTAATCATAGTGGTCAATCATGAAAAATCAATCATATAATTTATAAATCATGACACCTTATTTTTAATCAATGACACCCTAGGTTATCTATGGTCATCATCTATTTAAATCCTTCATAATGATTCATAAATGAAATGTGAATTAATATAAGAATATTCTTTAGGAGTGTCTATATAGATGTGGTGTATTAGACCCACTCATCATGAACTGGTGATGATCAATTTAATGCTAGATTTACCCCATTCATATTTATTACCCCAAGTTGCATCTATTCCACAGGCGCATCCACTTACTAGTATGCAGACATGGATGTATTTTCTAGGAAATATATACTCCTTTATTTACCATATCTTAGGATTTTCTCCTATACTTAGGCTTATCCTAATGTTTTTCACTAAATTTTTCTCATCCTAGCTTTCTAAAAGTAAATAAACCTTTCTTTGATACCAAATAAGGTGACACAATATTTACATACATAAATATTACATCATTTTAGATTAATATTTATTATATATCACTATGATCTATGTCATAACTATAAAGTTTTATGTATTTGGAAACTTGGATATATAAAAATAGGTATATAAAAGATCAATATCATATCTCACTATATTATTTACAACAATCACCCTTATTATACATATCATACTTAAAACATTTCTTCATATCATGGGGAAAAGAAAACATAATAAAGGGTGAACTCAGATGGTCAATAAGGGTAAATAAGTGATATATCAATCAATTTTCATTTTTAATCATAACAAGAGCATAAGTGTATGAGAACGTGATATTAACTTTTTAAAATCATTCCATAAAATTCATATATCATAATCATAAGACAGGAAATAATTATTGGAAGTTCATAAGACATGAATCATAAATGAATCAGAGAACACGATCTATAACATCATAACATAATCATAATAAAATGTCATAGGGATTGGAATAAAAAGTGTGTAATAATAATAATAATCATAGAAATATTATGTTAAGGATACCCACCAATACATTCATTACATTTTAGGATTAGTATATCCACTTGTGTACCTACTTTAGGCTTGGGAGAACCTATCATGTACCCTATTTAGGTCTTGAGATAACCGCTCATGTACCCTCTTACGGGCTTGGGATAACCTCCCAAATATCCTATTTTAGGCTTGGTATAAACTCCTATGTACCCTTTTATCTCATTAAATTTTAATATTTACACAATAAATTATAGGGCTATAATAGACCCATCCATCACATAATAATAATCCATTCATATGTATGGAACAAGATCATGAAAACATTTATCATTTCATCATAGCTGGATATATAGAAAAGAAAACAATTTTCATAAATATTTCATAATAATAATAAATAACCATACAGAGAAATAATAAATATGGTAACATCAAATCATATCCCAATTAAATCATAAGAAACATCAAAGGATGTTTTTATAGATGAAAATACCTTTAAAATATCCCTGGAATATTTCTTGAGGAAAATACCATTTTCATTTTGAGATCACTTATTTAAAATCTAAAAATTTACAAAAACAATAGGGAAAATATTTTATTTAAAAATAAATATGGAAAATTTCAACAAAACCTTCAAATAAAATAGTATATATGATGATGGGAAATTTGTTCTTACGGTGTACGTTAAAACAAAGATTTCATTCACACCCTTGCTAAAAAGTACCTCGTTTGGAAAACAACAAGAAAATTTATTTTAAAGAAATTTATAGAATGTAAAAAATGGGTAAAATTTTCATTAATAAATCATTATATAATAATAAAAAAATTATTCAAAACATTATATATAAAATATAGACATGGAAGAAAAACATTTCCCAAATGAAGTGAAAAAACAAGATCAGTTTTCCTTAAAAACATTCTTTCAGAATTTCAAGTACTTAGAGAGAGAAAAATGAAAGGAAAACTTTTAATTTATGTAAATAAACATAGTAATAAAAATTATATAGGATTTATTAGTGATATATCATATAATTTCATCATCTTAAATTTAATCATAAACAATCCAGATAAAAAGTGAGATTGTAACATAAAACCCTTACTACTTTGGTAACTTTTAAGTAATGATTACCATAAAAGGAATAATGTAAAATTAAATATTAAATAACATGAACATAAATATATTCATGATATATCATATAAAATGGCCATTAGATACACCTCAAAAAATAATATAGGAGTATAACATAACATATGTCTCAAAGAAGACAATTTGATATGATAAACTCGTACCACTTTGGTAACATTAGAATAAAAACCCCTTAAATGAAATAATTTGAATTGTAACTTTAAATACCATGAATTAAGAAGGATAAATTATATAAGATTTCAAAGGATCATTATATACACCTCAGAAACATAAATAGGTGCATAACATCAAACATGACTCAATGAAGAAAAATTGAGATGAAGAACTCTAACCTTATGTACAAATTGATTTATAAGCTCACTAAACTCCATTATAATAAATTTAGATTAATTATAATTATATAATATAACCATATAAATAATTATAATATCATATATGGTCTAATTATAACATTTCAACACTCATTTATTGATAATTTTTTATTAAAATCGCCATTTTTGGGTGTTAAATGTTTTATTTTTCATATATGTTTCGGTTCAATGGTTATGGTCCTTACACTTTGATCATGGTTCCATAATATAAAGAATATTAATCATGTAATAACTATCATATTTAATTATTATATTCACTTTTATGACTATTCATATAAAGTGGTGATGAAAAATTAATTACATAACTTTGTGGAGACAATAGCCCGTACATATACATGATAAATTTTTTCACTTTTTGATGGATGTAATTAAAGGTAAATAACATTTCAACTTTTTATAATAATTATTCTATAATAAATATCATATATACTCATTAAATTTATCTTTATTACCATCCATGTAAAGTGGAACTGAAAAATGAATCACATCGCTTCGTGGAGGTGGTAGTCCACGCGTACACATGAGCAATGTTATAATTTTCCGATGGATGGGAAAGTAAGAAGGTAGATGAGATATTATATTCACAAAAAACTAATTATTTTATAAATATAATATTAAATATTAAATCCATCATAATAACCAATCATGAGATATGGTGATAGAAAATGAATCATATCGTTGTGTAGAGGTGGTAGTCCACACATATGCACAGGTGATACTTTCATTTTTCATTTGATAGAGAATATGTGGGTAATGGTTGTGAAATCATAATAATAGAGTATAGGTATATTTATGATACTATATTAATCGTGTATTGATGGATGCAATAGGTTTAGAGAAAGTGTAATAAGAAATAAAATTGATAGATATCGGTTGAGATTTATACCTCTTCTTGGAGAGACCTCATTCGGATTATGCATTAAGAAATGAGAAATTGGTCTTAGGAGAAGAATATAAGCTCTAGGATTAAGGTAAGGAGTCTAGGGGAGGGTCACACATGGAATTACTTAAAATATTTCAATAATATAAGGCCACTTTCATGTGAAAGTGGCTCCAAATGTCCTAGAGTAAAAAGGTAGGATAATATAATGTTGAAATATCATAAAAAAATAATTATATAAGTTTAGGTGTAATACCTGCCCTTATATCTTGGTTTAACCCCCCCCCCCCCCCCCAGTAAACTTATTTTAACCTTAACCATGGTAACAAAATTTTACTATTTTTACTATTCATTATAACCAAAAATTAAGTTGAACCTACTAAATTATATTAATTATTATGATTTTAAATATGGAATCCATTTTACTATATTCAATTTATATAAGTGATAGAATTTAATTTTAAATAAATAGACAAAACACACAAAAACCTATTTCAGAAAAAGGAATTTTTTAAGCATAAAACTGAATTTTCTTCCATTCCTTACTGTAAAAAACCCATAAAATGAATGTTAAAATATTTTATTGGATATATAATCTATAAATTTTATTAAAATAATTTATCAATATAAATTAATTTAATTCATTAAGATAAAAATTCTTTGCACGCATAAAAACTGTTTTTAGAAACATGCATTTTTAAGCCCAAAAATGAGCTTACCAAAATCAAGTATATTTTTTATTACTATGTAATTAATTATATTACTTATAATTAAATTATATTTATGTTATATTAAGATCAAATTTGAAACATAATGGTACTTTCACTTGAAAAAAATGATATTTTTACAAATATTGGTATTTTTCACTATTCCCTGAAAAATAAATCTTCTTATAAGAAGCCTAAAAATTCACCCTAATAAAATATTAACATGATGATTTAACAAATTATATTCATTCCCAAAAATAAAATTTCTAAAAATGGTATAAATTAATTATAATTTCCATATGAAAATTTAATAAAAATCATTTTTGAAGAAAAATTATTTTTAAAGAATAAAATGACTTCACTAAAAATTGAGTGCATATTTATTTTACATTAATAAGTATGTTTAAATTATTTAAAACCTTTATACATATTTTTTATAATATAGTTATTTCTATTCATACATTTCAATTTAATGGCTAAGTTATAAAGTATTACTATATCATGGTTCATTTAGACTTGAGGTTGCGTGTAAATAAAGCTATCAAATACATCAAGTTTGTTTCAAAGGAAATACATATAAAACCTTGGGGTTTTAAACTTATGGTGGACCATATTTTATAACATGTTAGGTTGGTTGGTGTTGGTTCATTAAAAAATTATATCAAAGATTTGTTGTTTTAGGGTAGTTTATAGACGGGATTTAGGACCATTAGAACTCTGGTCGTAAATACAAAAGGGTTCCAAGAAAGTTCACTTCCATATATAACCTCTCATTAACATGGGTAGTAAAGTTTTTTCATAAATATTTTTATTTTTTACTTTGGTTTTATATATATTTAACTTATAATGTTTCTCTTTTGGTATCTATTGTTGTCTTAAATACTTATTTTTTAGGGGTTTTAATTGGTATTCTTGAAGCTCATGTTTTGATTATGAGATGTAATACTAAGATAATTAGGAGTTATATCTTGTATTTAATGGATAATTACTCCTATAAGAATATCCTTAAATTATAGGGAAGGACGCTTAGGGAAAGTATCATAGGAAAACCCTTCAATTGACCCTACTTAAGTGGAAATGATAATCCGAGATATTAAATCCCTAGGTCAAGTAGGTGATGGAAACAAGTAATGAATGGTGGATCATGCTTTTGAGTTTATCAAGTAACACCCACGAATATTTCATGGTGACCAAGGAACCCAAGAACCAGAGGAATAGATTGAGAAAATGGATAGTATTTTCCACTTTTTAAAGACTCTAAAGGAATCTAAAGTGGGATTTTCCACTTATATGCTTGAAATACCTATAATTAAATGGTGGGATTACATCATGAAAGCTAAATTATATGAGAACCTCACTTATACCACTTTTAAGAAGGCCTTCAATCATAAATTATATCCTAAAATGTTGAATTTTGAAAAGGCTCAAGATTTTGTGACCTTGGATCAAGGGGTTCGTTCAGTAATGGATTGTACTACTAATTTAATTGATTTGGTATACCTATATATAGAAACTTTCAATATTGAATACCTCATGGATAGTTGGTTTGAGATGGGTTTAAATCATAAGATTCAATTGATTATTAGTCTCATGTTCTTGTAAACCTTTGTTAAGGTAGTTGATAAAGCAGTTATTATTCAGGTAGATTTGGTTGGGAAGATAGGTCTTAGTGGAGTTTTAGTTATAGTAGGGTGTAGCCAAATTATATTTGTTTGGATATAAGAGAAATCACAATAGGGGTATTCAGTTTACATCATTATCTGTTTTAGGGGATTCTTCAAGTTAGCACCAGGTATTTTTCCTTTATTTTGGGAGACCTATCCATACTAATCCTAGTTATATGGTATCGCCTATGATTTTCCAAAATTTTGGACAATCTGGTTATCTTAAGAATTTTTTTTGGAAGAGTGTACCAGGGTAGTATAGTTAGATCCACTATTACCAAAGGCTCCCAGGCTCTATTGGGTGCATTGAAAGGTGTTTTATCCCATTCACATGAAAAGGGGGATACTTAAGTTGTAAAGAAATATTAGGGAGGAGTTGAATTTAGATGTATTTATAAAGAAAAGTATTAACTATATGAATATGAATTGGGGATGGATATTGTGTGAGTTATGGTGTTTATTCCTTCCTCTATAGTTGCTGATTAGTTTGACACTGGAGAATCTCATTATTTTATATCATATAAGTTTATTGATGTGTTATAATTATGGTTAGATCTTATTCCATTTATAATGGATCTTTACACTCCTTTAGAAAGAATGAAGGAACAATATTTTAAGTGTTATGAGTTCTCGATCATAATAATTGACCAGGAGGTCGTGTGATATTTCCTAGTTCTTGACCTTGATATCTTTGACCTTATTTTTGGAATGGATTGAATGGTTAATTTTATATCCCATATCCAATTTTATCCTCATTGGGTTTATTTACTATCTCCTAATGGGGTCACTCACATCTTTTAGGGTGAGTGGGATCCTAGATCCAGGAGAGCGGAACCTATTATTCTTAAGGCCTAAATTACCTCATTCCAATTGTTAGAGATGTTCCTAGAAATATTCAACCATAATTTAAGTGGTCTTATTCCTTCCATAGTGGATGAGTACCCTAAGGTTTTTACCACCCCATAGGGAGGTTGAGTTTTCTATCATCTTGATTCTGAGGATGAGACCCATCTTCTTTCCATCGTATCATACAACCCCCGCTAAGTTAAAAGAACTTAAATATCAACTCAAAAATCATGTGGCCAAAGGATTTATTCATCCAAGTATATTTCCTTGGGCTTCTCTACTTCTATTTTCAAAAAATGAGGATGAACTCCAATGAATTTGTGTTTACTACTAAAATCTTAAATAAGTGACTATTAAGAACAGGTATACTTTTATTGGGATTGATGATCTATTTTATCAACTTTGGGGAGCCCAGTGGTTTTCCAAGATTGATATACATTAAGGATTTCATCTACTCAATGTTTGAGAGGAGGATATTCCTATGAAATTTTTTTGGAGCGGGTATGGGCATTATAAGTATTTGGTTATTCCATTTGATCTTATTGATTCTCTTTTAGTTTTTATGGAATTGATTAATAGAATATTTCAACTATTATTAGACTCTTTCATGGTTTTTTTTTGGATAATTTGGTGTATTCAAAGTCATAGGAATAACATATGGATCATCTATATATTATTCTTGGAACTCTAAAAGAACATCATCTATATAGGAATCTTTATAAATGTGAGTTTGGATCCAAGAAGTAAATTTTCTAGGATATATTATATCTGAGAGGGGAATCTTAGTGAATCATAAAAATATCAAAGAAGTGGTGAATTTGTATAAATCTACAAATGTGTTTGAAATTCAGATATTCTTGGGCTTAACTGGTTATTATAGATGTTTTGATTAGGATTTCTCTAATCTTGTATATCCTATGATATAATTGACCATCAGGGGTGTTATATTTGAATGGAATGATTAGTTTCAAATATCCTTTGAGTAACTGATTGTGAAGTTCACTTTAGATCTAGTATTAATTATTCTAGAATTGGGTTTGGGCTATGATGTTTTATATGATTCCTAAATTACATGATTAGGATGCATTCTGATGTAAGGGAAGTAGGTGGTGGCCTACATTTCTCACTAATTACTTCCTGATGAGAAGAATTATCCTACCCATGATCTTGAGTTAGCTATTGTGGTTCTTGATCTTAAGACTTGGTGCCATTATCACTTCAGTGAGTGGTTTACATTGTATTCATATTGTAAGATCCTTAAGTATATATTTACCTAGAGTTATCTAAACTTGATATAGATACATTAGATTGATTATATTTATAATTTTTATTTAGATATTGTATATAAACCCAAAAAAATAAATTTGGTCATTGGAACATTGAGAAGGAATTTATTGAACCAGGACTTAAATTAACTAGTGGAGGAGTGGTCTTTGATGAGTCATTTTGCTGAGATGTTCTTGGATGTGGAAGAAGATGATGGAAAGGTGTTCTTAGATTATGTAAAATTTTATTCTTCATTTGATGATCAGATTTAGTTTGTACAAACAACATACATATATTTTCAACATTTTATTAAATTCCTTGATGGTGGGGAGACCTAGGGTGTGTCGTCTCAATCTCCCGATGGTGGTTTGTGTTTCTGAGGCATATTGGTCATTCTGATCGAACTGATACAAGAATTGATATATAGTGGACATCATTCTAGTTGGTCTATGCACCCAGAGACTACCAAGATTTATCATTATTTGAGATGTTTGAATTAGTGGTTGGGGATGTGGTAGTCGATTGTAGACTTGATTTCATAATTACATACTTTATATAAGATTAAGTCAGAGCACTAGAGACCTTCTAGTTTGCTGCACCCTTTACCCATTCTGGTTTGGAAATGGAATAAAATATTCATGGACATCATTATCAGTTTACCATGAACTCTTAGTAGGAAATATAGGATTTTGGTGATTATTGATCGACTTATGAAATTGGATCATTTACTTCCTATTAAGCATGTGATGGTGGTGAAAGATCTTGGGTATATATATGTTTGAGATATCATGAAGCTCCATGGAGTGAGTACCTTATATTATTCTCTATGACATCGATATATGATTTACATATTGGTTTTGGAAAGTTTTATAAGAGGAAATGGGTACCCAATTGAAGTTAAGCATGGTATATCACCCTAAAAAATATTGGCAGACAAAGTGAGCCATTAAAATTCTTGAGGATATGATTCAAGCATACATGCTTGATTTTGATGGTTCATGGGAAAATAATTTTCCCTTAGTTGGGTTTTCCTATAACAATAGTTATCAATATTTGATTGAAATGTCACCATCTAAAGTGTTGTATGGGCATCCATGTAGATCTTGTTTTTTAGGAAGAGTTGGGATGGATTTCTTTGGTTAGACCAAGTCATGTCCAAGATACGACAAAAAAGGTACAGTTTATCTGAAAGAGGTTAACGATGGCTCAAAGTCTTTATAAATACTATGAATACCATTGTCATCGCCCATTGGAGTCTGTGGTAGGTGATTGGGTTTTTCTTAAGTTTTCACCTTCTTTAGGACATCATCATTTGGGAAGACTGGGTAAGTTGGCACTGAGGTTTGTTATCCCTTTCGAGACCATCGAATGAATTGAAAAGGTTGTTTATCATCCAGACTTTCCATCTCATTTGACATTGATTCATGACACATTTCACGGTTCTCAATTAAGGAGGTATCAACCAGACCCTTCCCAATGGGAGAATATTGATCTTGATCCTAATACCTTAGTGGTTTAGAAACTAGTATAGATTATGGATCATTGAAATAAGGTGTTACATGGTAAAATGATTTTTTTTTTGTCTGTGTATTGTGGTAGTGTGAATGGGATAGCCATGAGACATGGAAGCGGTAAACATTGATGATGTAGTAGTGGCCTTATCTCTTTATAGAACCAAAATCTTTATTGTTCTTTGGTGACATAAATTTTCATGGTAGAAAAAAATTTGATTCCCTTCATGTCATGGTTATGTCATATTTTGGGCTTCGTTCATCTCTTTTGAGGTTCTAAAGGATTTTGGGAGTCAAGGGTTGAGAATTTATATTTTTGGGAGAAATATACCAGTTGAATGGTCTACACAAGTTTAGTAGTAATAATATGGTATCCATATGATATGAATTTGTTAACTCCAATTAAGTTTTTTATAGTTTGATCATGTTTTATCTAACTATGCAAGTCATCAGTAAAACCATACAGATGAATGGGTTAGGGTTCAAAGTTGGTTACATGGATTGTGCATGGTTTGTATAATAGTGTGTCTTGCCTCAGGTAATAATGTAGTTTTATTTTCAAGGGATGGTAGGGAATGAATTGTTGGTGTATGGTTTGCCTAACCATTCATCCTAACCATGTGACGCACATGAGTTTCTTAAAATTAGAAAATTACCCTGATACTCTTGCATTTTTTAACCTATATTATCCTCATAATCTCTCATTAGCTCAACCGAGCCATTCCTTGATGCTCTATAAGATTATCTCTTGGCCTATTGGTGATTATCCATTGATTTGGGTGGATCTATTTAAGGTATGTGCAAATATATTTTCGATTTCTCCTGTTTTATCTAGATATTATCTCAATATCTCTTCCCCTTGTTTTGTTAAAACCCTAATGGGTTGTGATTGCAGAATCTAGAGGGTTTTACGGATAATTGTTGATTCTTTTTTATATCTAGTCTTGTGATGAATATATATATTTATTTCCATCACCATTTTTTAAGGTGAATAGGCTTCTGCTATTGGCGAGGTTGGTGTCTCTATACAATGGTTCTTTCTCATGGCATACCTTTTTATTCTTATAATTTCCTTTGGTTGGATTTATGAAAATATTTGATTTGAAATCTATGAGGTCCATTTTTTTTAAATTTATCATTGGTGTCATGGTAAATGGTTTTAAAGGGTTTTTTCATTAAAAATGATTTTATGAACTTCATGTGTTCGATGAAATTCTTAAAATATGGTTTTGACTCTAAAATGGTTTTTCCAGCATAGGAGTGGTAATGATTTTCTTATAGAAATGTTTTACCAAAATTGTGAACGTGGTTTACTTCAATATATTAAGAAAACATGGCACATGAGAACATTGGTTATATCAGGTTATGTACATATGCACATTTCTAGTTGGTGAGGTATCATTAGAGATTATGGATAGGTTCCCATTATGTTGTGTAAGCTAAATGGTTTTCCTAATGTCGATAGTTTGTGGAAGGAATTTGTATCATTATGAATAATATTATATTGGCTTAGTCTTCCTTTAATGTCCTAGTTATGTATTTTCATAGGTTAGATTCCATTTTATCTTGGTTTATTCATGATGGAAATGTTTCATGCTCTAATTGATCACATGTTAATCTTTTATGATATAGATTCTTTTTACTATTATCTTAAATGTTATTATTCTTTTTTATTTTACTACTAAAAAATTGGGTTTATACAGTGCTAGGGTTTTAATGATGCTAAAAAAAGATTTATTAACCCCCCCCCCCCTTGTGAGTGCTAGAAAAATCACTATTAAAATGGGTCTTTAACAGTGCTTTCTTTAGTGTTGTTAAAGGGGGTCTTTAACAGTGCTAAAAAATGAATTGTTAAAGGGGACATTTATTAGTGCTTGTAAAAAATAACTGATAAAGCCCCCTATCAATGATAGTAAAAAGTGATGATAAAACGGGGTATTTATCAATGTTTTTAAAAAAGAGCTGATAAGGGGGGGCTATATCAGTGCTTTTAAAAAGGAGCTAATAAAGGGGGGTTATCAGCACTTTCTTAGAAGCATTGATAACCCCCCCCCCCCCCTCCATCAACACTTTTTTACTAGAACTAATAAAGGTCATATTTAAAATTAATTAATTAAAAATAATATATATTTATATTTATATTGATATAAATATACTATATATTTTTTTAAATATGTTTTAGATAAGGCTAAATAGGCATTTACATATAATATGTAATATATTTAGTGAAAATGGATTATAAAATATTTAAAAAATAATTTTAATCAATAATTTTCTAATTATTATTGAGTAATATTCATTTAATAACAAATTGAAGATAAAAAAATCAAAAAATTAATAAAATATCTAAATTAAGTTGAAAACATCACCCGAACTTCAAACGGGAAAAACTTTTGATCTGGGTGTCCATCTGGGCTCTTCCACATATAAAATTGAAGCATGTGATAATATTTACTCCATGGTGACATAGAAAAACCCTTTTCACATGTTTCAAGGCTAAAAAATCCCATAAGGCCTCAAAAACTGAGTTTTTAGTCGAGGTACCCTAATTTTTTTAACATTTGATGGATTTTTAGCCTCGTTTAAAGGGGTTTTTTCCCTTTTTTGGTGGGTAATGAATTTTTTACTAGGGAATACATTCATATTGATATTATGGATTTAAAATTTTATCATTTTTCACAATTTAGTGTTATTTATAATGAAATATATAACAATATATACATATTTTTTATATATTTACACATAAAAATTTAATTTTATAAATAAATAATTAAACATATTTTCATATAAAATATATTTCTCATTATATAAACTTAATCTAAATATGAAATGATATTTTTATTATTTAAAATAAAAATGTATGAATATTTATATATCTATACAATTAATATATATATATATAATGTTTATATATATATATATATTTGTATGTGTATTAATAAATAGATATATATTTATCTATATATTCTAATATATGTATATAAATATTAATATATAATATATTGAAATAAATATAAACATGTGTAATTATATTTATAGATGCATGCACATATATATATATATAAATGATATGTGTATGTTTGTATGTTTTTATAAACACACACATACACACACACATACATACACACACACAAACATATTTTATATAAGTATCTTAAAAAGTATATATATATATATATATATATAAACATACATATAAACATATATATAAATATATGGATATAAAATGTAACTAAGTATATATAAATATATAGATATATCATAAAATGTAAAAACAAATAGCATAGGGGAGTGGAAAAGTCACTAGTGTACAAGCTAGAGGTATTTGGTTCAAAACTCGCTGGAGGAAGGGGCGTATGTGAGAAGGTGGGATTATCTAAATCACTTATAAAGGGGTGGGTAAGCACTAATAAATGGGGGTAATCACTGATAGGGGGTTGGGGTGTGAAAAAAAAATACCCTTAATTAGCGGGGACTTTATTAGTTCTTTTTTAGTACTATTAATGGCCACTTTTAAGAGTGCAAAAAATGTTGATAAAGGTGACCTTTAATAGTTCTTTTTTAGCATTGTTAATGGAAATCTTTAAGATTGTAAAAAATGTTGATAAATTTTACCTTTAATAGTGCTTTTTAATCGCACTATTAAATATAACCATTTAACATTTCTTACATTATCAGTGCTTTTGTAGCACTGATAAATCCCTTTTAATAGTGTTGTTAAAGGAATGATTTTCAGTAGTCTTTACATACTATTTTTTATTTGATTATGTATTTTTTTAAGGGAAAAAAGATTTTTATGGGAAATATTTTCAAATGAAATGATTTATAAATTCTTTTTGTTTTAAATCTAGAATGAATGGTTTCATAGTGATAGAAATTGTATAGATTCATGGTGGTATCTTATTGGGTGTTTTCCTCACACCGTGCATATATTGTTAGACATATGAAAATATAGTTTTATAGTATACTAGTAAATGGAAGGGTTTTATGTATCCTGGTGACTTCTCTTAGTTGGTGTCACTTCATTGTGGTTCGGGATGGTGGTGATGGATGGTCACTTGGAGACTTGGTTTTGTTTTCTTATAAAGATGAGCCTTCTTGGATTTGATTTGTTTTGTCTCATGGTTGTGTACTTATTCTTATATGGTGTACTATGATTGTTTATCCTTATTTTTTATCTATGAGACATGTTTTTTATGGTTAAATCATTCCTAATGTTTTTTATATTGATACCCAAGTGCTTATAACCATCCCATAGAGAACGGGAACGTGCTTTGGGCCTTGTGGCAGGCCATCTTGGGTGACGTGTCAGTTCAACCAAGGTTGGTTCATTACAAAATAGGTTCCTTACTTGTGTGATTTTATAATTTGATACCTATATAAAGTCATTTAATAATTTATCTCAATATAAAATGATTGGGTATGATACTAATCAAGTAGAGGGATTTGATTAAGATATGATGTGTTCGCCCATATGTTGGGTTTTAACATCAAGGCCCTCAATTTATTTTTGACTAGGTGCATGTAAATATTAAGATAATTATATGTGATTTAATTATATAATATATAGTCAACTCAAGAATTGGGAAGTAGATAAGTTATATAGGATTAACATTATCCAAGTCTCGTGCTTAATCTTAGTGTCAAGGATAAAGAACTTTACTATTGGACATGTGGTGGATTATATCACACCAAACCCCTTCGTATTTTGAGTAGATGTGACATGTTTCTAGATACCTCTCTTATTTTATAATTATGAATGAAATTCATATTTGTTTCCAACTTTACAAAGATCCATTAGGGTCACACCTAAGATAATGCTAATTGGGACTATTGGACTAATGTGATTAGTTCATGTATAAAAAAATTATGTTTATTATAAATATAAATAGGATTTTTGTTTTGTACATTTGAACTAATTCATTAGATAATTATTATGTAATTGTAATATAAATAATGAGTTGTTTATATTATTAAAACATAAACATGAGAAAATGGAAAATCCCAAATGGGATTTGGTCTTGGACTTGAAGTAATGGGTTTTCATGGCCCATTACTTGTGGAAAATTCATAATCTAACCTTGGGAGATCATTTAAGAACCTAATTCTCTATATTTAAACAATTTTTAGACTTATTAATGTTCCTTCCAAGGTGTTTTATGTCTTTATCCACTTTTAGATGTTATTTAGTGCTTCAGATGGCCATTAGAGGCTATTTATTGTATCTCATTTAGTTTTATACGAATTCAGCTTCTATGAAGTCTATTGAATGTCCCTATACCTATAAATAGCATAGATGAGGGGTATTACAATCCATTCTATTAATATAAATAAAAGGTGGGGATTAGAGTCCTCTAATATTCCTCTTCCAAGGGAGTTCTCTATTTTTTATTACTCAAGAGGTTATTTAGTGTCTTTCACATCCCCCATTCTATCATTTTTCTTAGTAGAGTGATTAGCATCACTTAGATAAAAAGATAATATCTCTAAGTTATTAATGATTAGAATTATCGGCGGGTACCAAAGGATACTTTAATTCATCAATTCAAGTTTTATCTAAATATTTCAAACCTTTTAAAAATATATTTTTTATTTTATTATTTTTATTGATGTGTTTTTAATTTATTTTTATGTTAAAATTTGGGTTTTATTACTTCTTCCATTGTGTACCAAGCATCAATTACAACATTAAAACCCTTCAATGGTATTAAAGACACACTTGATAATTAAAAAAAATGAATAAATGAAATTTTAGTGTATTGCATAGTATGATATATTCACATAATGTAAAATTTATTTAAGACTCACATGAAACATTGATGAAAGTTTTATGATATGATTAGTCCCATTAAGGGTAAATTTAGGTAGTGGGTTTCCACTCAGTCCCTGTATGAAATACTACATACCCCGTGATCTAGTCCACTATACCCCTTAAGAAAGTTTGATCTTACATAATATTCAAATCGATGTGTGGACATAAAATTATTATATATAATGTGACTAAATTATTAATAATTGTATGATATGTATGGGAAAATAAATTAAGTAGTTATTATGTATAATATTGATTATTTGTGTATATAAAACATACTCTTTAATTAATGTGAATATAATCATAAAGGGTATGTATGTGATATATAAAATGTTAATGGTGAGTCTAAATATAAAATCCTTTATAAAATATTTAGATGCCTTCCATTAAGAATTATATTCATCAAGATCTAGATTGATCAATTATATGGGTCATTATTAATATATAATCAATAATCTATATTATTTTAAAATAAAAGGGTAATATTTATCCTTATGTTCATGTTGGGTGACACTTGATTAGGCAACTCAATCAAATTGGAACCTATAGTCGTGGTGTTGAGAATACTCATGAGATGAATTGGGTAAGATATTTTTCACTCAACAGTCAAAGAGTTGTATTTAAAGAAATTAAAAGGAGTTGTTTACTAAATATAAATATATTTATATACTATATTAGCTTAATTAATATATATATATATATAAACATGGATCTTGGCCTATTAAATTTATAACAGTGAAGGTATTTATTTTAGTGGAAGTATATTCAATAAAAGAAAATAGTGAATAATAACATACATGATATTAATAATGACATATATTTTGTTGTATATATTCATGTAATTAAACTATATGTTATAAATATCAATGTTTATAACTCTAAATCATGGGTATTAGATACTGGGTGTACATCGCATATTTGTGGTAATGTGAAACTTCTCAAAGATAATAGGAAATTAATTAAGGTAGAAGTATATCTATGAGTTGGGAATAGATCATAAGTTATTTCATTATTGACAAAGTTAACATTTTAATATATTTTACTTTGAAATTAATTATTTTTATACCACTATTTTGATCAATTATTGCATAAATGTAACATTTATTAGTTTTAGGAATAATTTGGAATTTAACTATTAAATAAATAACATCTTGATTTTTAATTCATTATTTCATATTTTTAACTTTTAGAATAAATCCTAAACTTAATTTTGAGCGTTTTAATTTTATCATAGGATGCTTGGAGATGATTTTAAAGGCTTATAATTAATTTCAAGAAGATCAATACACATTTGCAGATGAATTGGAAGCTCAGCGCTAAGGTTAGAAAAAGTCGCTAAGGAAATTCTCCATGAGTAAAAAAATTAATTTCTAGTGTAAGTAAATTCACTTAATTGTTACTAAATTATGATCCTCCCTGAATAGAATTATTATCTTTTGTAAGAGGATTTTAAGTGATTCGGAATTTTTAAAGATAATTTCTATGCCTTTAATATAATTTCTAAGGCATGTAAAATAATTTAAGGAATTCAGAAGAAAATAGATAAGGCATTTCTCAATCCATAGGATAATTTATCCCACATAAGTAAATAATTTTATAGCACCTTGAATAAGTATATTTACTTTGAAAAAAATGGTTGTGGAAGGATAAAATTGAGTTACACTATTTATAGAATGGTAACAGTTCTATAAAAAGGTATTGTAAGAGGGATTAATTTGTATTTAAATCTAAATATTTATGGTTCCAAATTAACATTCATATAACCACTAATAAGTGGAAACCTATATTATTATGTGCATGATATTTTGATTAAGATAAAAATAAATAGTGCTATGGATTTTTAGTAAAAGATGATCACATAGAGATCTAAAGATCACGAAGCGAAAGGTCGTCTATGAGAGAAAAGTAAAGGTAAAGATTTAAAAGGAGTGGGTATCTCAAAGTTTTGATCATTATAAAGAAAATGGAAATTAGGGATCTACTAAAGGAAAATGAGTATATTTCACATTAGAGTCTTTTCTCATGCGGATTATTGAAGTTCTATCACAAATATCATTATTTCTTCCATTATTTATTTTTCTATTTAGTTTAGTTTTATAAGGAATTACTCTTCCCCTTCTTATATGTTACCCTTTAAATAGAGGGTTAATCTTCTGAGTGATCAGGAAAAGGAATGATATCCTTTTATATTTCTTGAATCCTTCTTTTATTGAGTAAAACTCTCTCATATTTTGAATGTTTCAATTTCAAGTGGTTGTTCAATGATTTTAATGAAATTTTATTTAAGGTTTTGAACTTATTTATTATTTACTATCATGGTTAGAAATATATCATCTCCCTCCATCTAGTGTTGTTTTTTTTAATGATCATCCTATTGTTATGTTGTGTGTGTGTGGAAAATTCTAGCATATATGTGAAAGTAGTAAGTTACTTATAAGTTTCTCAAGAACACTAATACCTGATTGGGAATTTCCTGGGTAGGTTATTATTGATTTAATGAATCTTCACTCACATGGGAAGGGGGAATAATAGAGAAATAATACTATTAGGTAATTCTTTAAAATAATATTTAGACAAGGGTGATTTAAAATCAATCAAGGGGTATTTAATTTAGAAATTAATAATAAGATAAGTAAAACTTTTTTCAAAGAATATGATAGCATTAAAAAAGGAAATATAACCTTGAACCCATCACTTTATTCATTATCTTATTTATAATCCCCTTGTTTCATTTTTTACTTTTTTTTCAAAAATAAAAAACCAAAAACACCCATTTTCTCTAATTAGAAGTGATAATATATTTTGAGAACTCCTATATAAGATTCAAGATTAGATTACCACTAATATTACATTTAACTAAGGAGAAATAATTGATTTTTTACCACTCCATGACTAGTGTTTCAAAACATGGCACCATTATCAGGGAGGCAGTTCCAAATAGATATCAACCACTATGATCAGAAATTAAATAAAGGGATTAGTGTATAAATTTTTTCCCTGAATTAAAATCCATGGGAATAAAAATCAATAAAGAAAAATAACCCAAAAAATCAGTATAAAATTTATATAATATCATAACAAAATGAAATAATGGGACCTACTTCAAATTAGTTTCATTTTTTAGTGAATATCATATCTGTACCAATCGTCATTGATGATTTCTTCACATCAATATCGCTCCTCTACTCCCAAAATCCCCTCCCTCAATATTCCTCCCCAATTCTAGCATTAGTGTCAAAACCCTATAATTAGGGAAATAGATGATTAAATAAGAGTGAAGATTAAATTTTTATAAATTAATTATTAAATTAAATATAATTAGTGATCCCACTTATGAATATTGGTCTATAAGTTCCTAAAGTAAATAGAATTTATACCTCCCCTGGGTTACACCCTCTATTCTGGATGTAACTATGGTTTTGGGTTTCCCATCTGAGAATTCACTTTTAAGGAAAATAATTTTTCTATAGAATTCACACATACAGGATAAAAATAATATATTATTTTTAATATATCAATATCAGGGCCCCATGGTCCTCGCAGCTTCATGTTGACTCCAAAAAAAGTCTTAAAATATCCATTAAAATATTCCAAGGGTTTAATAGAGAGAACCAAAGTCACTATATCCTCCTTGTCTTTGGGAATTTTTACCCAAAAATGGTTAAGCTAATCAAAAAGGTAGGGGTACTAGGCCTGTAATTAGGTCTCACACTCCCATGATATATCTTGAAAAATTTTATACTATTAAAGGATGTACACCATTGGAATAACTCATATATAGAGAGTCTTATCCTATCGATCCTTGATCATTATAGGGTACTCTGAGAAAGAATCTTCATCCTTGATGTTCATCTCACCCTAATCAATAACATGTAATTGATAATGCATGTACCTCCTTGGATGTGAGACATTTAATACATCATGCACCTAATCCAACTATGGGGGTATTTCTAAGTGGTAGTAAACCTCACCCACCATGTGAAAGATATGGAATGGACCGATGAATCTCAGGGAATTCCCAAGGGCCTCTACCATCGATCTACATAGGACTTCTGAAAAATCAAAGCAGTCCTCATTTTCTCCTAGATCACATGCACCTTCTCCATCATCGCATTCACCAACTCCAGCCACATCATAGATGAATCTCTTATATATTTCCAGTATAAGGGTTATCTTCATGGTCTCTTATATAGGGCCTAAAAAGGTGTCATTTCAATTTTTGATTGATAACTATTATTGTAAGAAAATTCCACGAAGGGAAAGTGATCCTACCAGTTTTGATTAAAATATAGCATGAAATCCCTAAGTATATCCTCATGAATATAAATGGTTCACTTGTTCTAACAATCCATCCGAGGGTGGAATGTTGTACTCGTCTATAATTGGGTCTTGAATGCCTCCAAAAATCCTCTCTATAACTAGGATTTTAATCAATCATCTCATTCAAAAATTATCATTGAAGGTACCTCATGAAATCTGATGATATACTTTATACACAAGATTCTAGGATATCCACCAAACTCTACTCTCAGATTATAAGGAAGTGGTACAACTTCTGTCGTTAGTTAATAACCACCCTGATAGAATTTTGGATTCTCACTAAATGTAGAATCCCTATCAAAAAATACATCAATATACCATCCCACTTCCACTCTATCACCTTAAGGGGTTAGGATAAACCTATCAGGACATAGTGTTATACCTTTACCTAATAACAAGTTAGGAATCAATATATAAAATCATAAACACTCCACTGGATACCTTCCCACTAAAACTATTACCTGAGGTCCTAGTACATATTTATCACTCCAAGATGTACTGCTAAGGGTGAAGTATAAAATGTTCTCAAAACCTCCTCATATAGAATGGCCATAACCATTGATCATCCTTAGAAGAGGAAGGAATGCTCCCTGCCTTATAAAAATACTTTAGGTAAATCCCCAAAGAAAAAGTGGTAATGAAAAATATCACAATCAATTCCCCTCAGCTCGGTCTCCCTTATATAATGAAGAGGTAGAGGGTCCACTACCACCGATCGAAGATAAACCACCTCTCACTCAGCCAATAAGGATAGTTATAGTGTGGATAACTACTCTGATGCCTCCTCTAATAAATTAGATAAATAATTTCTACTAATGGAATTGACCGCCACATTCCCCTTTATTGGGTATAGACTATCTCAAGGTTATAATCCTACAGGAACTCCAACCAGTGACTTTGCCTCAGGTTAAGATCCCTCTGAGAAAATATATACCTGAGACTTAGGTGATCCATATAGACTATGAACTAATAACACGAAAGATAGTGCCTCTAAGTCTTTATGGAAAATAATATCACTTATAACTCTAATTCATGGGTCACATAGTTCTTCCAATTTGATCTTAAATATATGGACCCATATGCAATCACCATCTGCATCAACATTAGAACAAAACTGAGTCCCACCACAAAATAATCACAGAACACCATGTACTTGACCCCCTCCTTTTGAAACCTTAGAACATGAGCACTCTTTAATCTCTAATTTAGTTTATCAAAACATATATGGAACCACTAAGAATATATGAAATGATACTCCTTTAAAGTATGGACAATCATGGGGCCCACTATCCTAGATAAATCATCCACAAATCTCTGATAGTCGCCCGCTAATACCAAAAATCTATGCACCTCAAACAAACTCCTAGGTGGATCCCAATATATCACTACCTTGATCTCCATTAGTCTCATAGCTACTCTTTTCTCTGAGATAACATGACCTGAGAAGAAAACATCTATAATCTAGAACATACACTTTGAGATATTTTCATAATGATAGATCTCCTGAAGTAATTCTAGGACCATCCTTGGATTCTCTGCCTACTTTTCTTATGATTCAAAATAGATTAGGATGTAATTAATAAATAAAACCATGAACTTATCCAAGAAAGGATTAAATATATTATTCATGAGGCCCATGAACATAGCTATGGTATTTTTCACACCAAAGGGAATTATAAAGAACTCATAATGTCCATAGATGCATCATAAGGTTGTCTTTGGGATGTCCTCATCACAAACCCAAATCCAATGATAGTCATACCTAAGATAAATATTCAATAACCACTTTGCTTCATTCAGTCATTCAAAGGGGTTTTTAACCCTAGTAAAATTATAATTGTTCTTTATTATCACCTGATTCAGGCAATGATGGTCAATACAAAGCCCAAATATCCCATCTTCTTTCTTTGTGAACAATAATAGAGCTTCCCAAAAAGATACACCAGGTCTGATGAAACTCTTCCCCGTAATATCCTCTAGATACACATTTATCTCCAAAAACTCAACCAATTCCATCTAATAAGTTGTGGAATATATTAGATTGATCTTGTGATATATATCATTGAAAATTTTGACATCCTAATAGGGATAAATCCTAGTACATCCTTAGGGAAAACGTCCATTTACTCTTTTACTACTATTGGAAGTGAATATCCCAACAAACCTACCATATAAAGATCCAAACTCACTAACTAATGGGTAATTGGATGTAAATTTTTATTCTAAGGACCTACTCACCTTTTTTTAAAGTCTCAATCACCCAAGAAGGATAATCTCGATCTATTTTACCAAAAACACATCACTCTCTAATGAAAATAGTTTATCTAGGCATGCACTATAGATAGAAATTCCACACTAAAGATGAAATTTTATGGATTCATTAGCTCCTCCATGAGGCCCCATTAAAACCTCTCTTCAGTAAGAACAATATCACATCATCAATATATGTGAGTGAGTGTGTATTAACCTTTAGTATGCATCTCTATATGCATAGGAAAAGTTATGGGTTCCACTTGAATCTCTAAATCTAAAACTAAGGATACAAAAACAAAGGAATGTATTGTTCCAGTTTCCACTAGTATGGGTTCAAAAGTATAAAATGCGTAGATTGTACCTTGGATCATGTCGAGCGTCACCTGGTCTTACCCCTCTATAGTTTGTATCAGGTTGAATCCCTAATAACCATCCCTCTAAACCTAGAAAGGACTGATTAGGGGTGGTGATAGTAGTATAGTCTCATATAATCATCCTCTTTCATCTCTTTCTCCTAGGTCATTACTAGATCCTCTATAAAAACTACCTCCTTGGGGTTCCCTCTAACTGCCTTGAGGAGGTACCTGGTCATATTGCTACCTCTAACATGAGATCTTATCTACTATTTGACTGCCCTTAGTAACATGATGGGTCAGACAGTTACGTGCTAGATAAACCCATACCTCATAAGAAAAACAATGCCTATCCCCCATCTGACTAGATCCCCTGTAAAAACCATGAGCTTCTAACCCTCAGGTCTAAGACTGGACGTTAGTTTGTCTCCTACATTAGGAATCTAATTCTTATCATCATTTGAAAATAGATAACGAATCCTCTCTTGGTTGACCACTACCGTCACATGTAACATGTTTCCCCTTCACCAGAAGGTGCTCCATTACTATAGATCACTATAGCACCCCAACTTAAGAAGGGATGCATAGGGGAAAAATCATATTCAAATATCTCTATAAATACTTTGATTAAACTTTTGTGCCATTGAGGAATCCATCATGTACCATGCTGAGGGATTATTGTGTAAGATCAATTAATCTCAATGCATACTCAAAAACTATCATACAAACCTACTGTAACAATAGTAGATCCTGAATATACATGGACCTCGGCATCATTGGGAATTACTCATTGTAAAAGAGATACTTGAACTATATCTAGTAAAGCATATTCTCATCATGATTTTGGATGATTAAATACCATTAGTGACTCGTTTCACCCTTTGCTACTAGTATTACCATTTGTTCAATGGGAATTTAAATAATATAGAACACACAAACCATAGTATCCTACCAATCCTCTACCAACTAAAATTCATGTAACACCCCAGGTAAATAAAGAATATGACATTTTTATATTTATCCATATTTTTTAATAAAATTTTAATATTAATTTAAAGGGAATGCTATTCTTGATGGCATACCCAATACGCAACAACGAGTTTCTTGGAAATCTTACGTTGCACTTTAATAATAAAATAATATTATTTTAAATGGTAGTTAACGCCTAGCCGTTGTAATGGAGAGAATGAACAGAACTAACTAAAAAATGATTATATATATTTTTCAAATATTTTTACTTTTATCCAATAAATTTTAGAGGCTTAAAATTCAAATGAATCCAATTTTAAGAATAAATACTTTAATATTTTTAAAAGATTATTTTACCGCCTTTTGATGGAGAACCTTTTTAAAATCAAAATTTTGAAAATTTTATAAGCTCTATTTGTCAAAATAAACTTATTATTTATGATTGGGACATTGAAATTTACTTTGGATAAATTTTTGGTATTTTTCTGACAATGTTCATTTTTTAATGAATAGTGAAAAATACTACATTTTACTTCAAAACTTCTTTTTCATATAATTTAATTATATGGTTATATTATCTTTATAATTAGTTTTGAAGTTTAATTAGAATATATTTTTACCATTTAATCCAATGGTGGTCATTAGAATTAATTTTACTTTGTAATTGGGCATAAACAAGTGCCAAACTTTTCATAGATATTGTTTCAAAAAAACCCACTATTTATTTTGACAACGGGAATTATTTTTTAAATTAATTATTGAAATTTCTGTGTTTGGAATTTGATAAAATGGATTAAATATTTGGAATCATAAGGCCCAAATTATTTAATTAAGACTCTCTTTTTTAACATTATGAATAGTAACAATGGTAATTATCTTTAATTATCGTGATTAATTACTAATCAGGTAGTTAAGGATAATAAAATAATATCATGATAATAACAAATGACCCCAACATGTGTCCTAATGATACTTGTTGTGTCATGTCCGACCATGGTATGCCTTGTGCCAAACTTTGAGACCCCATGGAATCACTTTTGGGTGATAGTGACACTTTATCATTTTATTTTTAAATAAAGGAGAATATCACAAAAGTATGTAACACCTAAGTAAAACAATTTTAGTTCTATCTGTGTAAATTATCTCTTATACTATAAATATTAATTATAAAGATAAAAATATTTCCTACATAATTATATTTTTTTTATAATTTTTAGACATTAAATAAATTAATTTATTTATGACAGCATGATGATGCAGTGATTACCTCATTAAAGAACGATTTAAATAAAATGAAAAGATAATGTAAAATCTAAGACTTAAACCTGTAAAAAAACCTATTGGATGGGTGGATTTATAACCCTTATCACCTTATCCTCTAAATATATAATTTTTGGACCTTTGATATCAGAAAATAATTTTATAATAAAGTATATTTTCAAGACTTTCCAAGAGTGCCCCTCCTCCCTCTAATAAAAGGCCCCCAACTCTACCCTCCTTACCCACACCTCTCAAGCCATTTTCTCGGACAAACTCTGATAATTTTATCTCTCAACATCCCTAACTTCATCATATAATCCTTCCCTTAGGAAGAAATCTCTTCAAGAAACTCTTTTGGTTCAAACCAAGGGGAGTTACCCGATTTAAAGGTAAAGTCTTCTCTAATGTTCTTTTGTTTTATTTTGCTTCTCCAACCCCCTAAAATATTTTTCTTCCTTTATTTTGTAACAAAAACAGTATCTTTAATATACTATTATGTTTTTATGAGAATTATTTGAGATACACTTACACACACCTCCGTCTAATGGTTAAATAACATACTGTTTCTGTGGATGGCGAATTACTGCCTCACGAAACGATGATTGTTCTATCTTCTCCTACCACCTCTCATGGTGGCCATTATGATGGAAATATATTTATTTATTATTTATATTATATTTATTTCCTATATATTCCTCTGTATTTTACATTTAAAACATACCTTTATGCTTTTCATGTTGTGCAAATGCGATAATTTCATTTGAGGAAGTGTGGACTACCGCCCCCTCAAGTGATGCGACTCGTTCATACAATACATGGAATGTATAAAGAATGAAATTAATGAACTAATTTTACCTATATAACATATATATTATACTTGAATTATAATATATATATATCTCATTTAGTTTTAATTCCATTAATGGGACAAAGAAATGAAAGTAGCGTTCATGCGTACGTACGGCCTATCATCTCCATGAACGGTGCATTTCATTTTTTATCTCCAAATGTTATGGAATAGTATAAAATGAATATATACTGGATATATGTGATATTTAAATTATTAATACTATTCTGGATATGGTTTAATTATAACTACATGGACAATTCTTTTCAAACAAGTTCATTTTTGACTCATGTACCGAACATCGACAAAAAACGTCTAATATGAACTCACATAATTAACTAATTATTATAACATTATAATATGTGATATTAATTGAATAATAAACTTTAAATTATGTCCTTAAGAAATTATTAATTGACCAAATTTTATTATTCAGGAATATAAAGAAACGAACAAGACAAGTCGGACTTGAGGTAAGGGATCTTACCTCTCTCTTTCTTTTTAAGTACTCTTTTTTATGTCATTTATTTTAAGCACATATTTCTTATGTTTGGGGATGTTATTTTATATTCCTCATACTTTACTTTTTATTTTCATATTATTAGATACCCTATTTGATCTCATAAATCCATTTTTGGAAGTTTTAAGTGGTGTCGTTAGGCTGCCGAGTTTTCGTAAGGGATTTTTCATCTCACTTTTATTCCCGTGAGATTTATGCTACATTTTCCACCATTTACTTTGAGTAGTGTATGTACTACCAATTATTCTACTCTTTGTGTAATATATTTTTTTATGATTATTTACATCAATTTTGTATATTTCTTCTTTCATGGGGTGTACATTTCGAAAGTTACCCAAGTCGGTAAGGGAACCTTTCACCCTCCTATTTTTTAAAGACTTCTTTTTGTTTTATATTTTAAATTACATCTTCTTATGTTGGGATATGTTCTTATATATCCTTGTTGTTGTTAATTTTATGTCCAATTGATGATACACCCTTTATCTCTCTCATCAACTCTTTTTCTAAAATTTGATGATACGTTGTTAGGCTATCGAATTTTTGCAAGGGAACTTCTTAACCCAATTTCAATTCTTTGGGTTAAACCTCTACTTCTTGATTATGTCGTGCTATGAATATGTTTGTATGACATATGATTGTTTTACACTGATTATCCACTTATATTTGGTGTATTTATATTTTTCACACATAATTATGTCATTTCTTTATCCTTGCTCTAATGGCATGATCCTTGATTGGGATTACATCTCAATTTCTTCTCGTTGAGAAATTTCTTAATGATATGCACTTTTATTCTTTTATAAAGTGTATATACAGACCCTTTGACTTTCCATATCCATATTATGTCTATACTAAATTCATTTAAATGTTTTTAAAATGGTATACTTTTATGTGGCTTATAATTTAAATGTTCAAATTGGAAAAGGACTCTTTTATTACAACATTGTTTTAAATGGTTTTAAAGATTTATTATTTTTAACATTTATCATCCATGTACATGTTTTAAAAATGGTTTTAAGGATTTATTTATATGGAAATGAAAGTTTTAAAACCCTTTTAAAAGTTTCAAAGTGGTATGGGACACTTTGATTCTAAAATCTCTTTTAAATGTCTTCTTTTAATATTTTCATAGTATAAAGGGATTTTCCTCTCATAGAGTTTTAATGATTTTAGTAGATGTTTTTATTTATGATAATATCATGATGTGATCTCTTGTGATTGAAATGTGGAAATTTTATGTTTCTTTTATGCATGTTTTAATTGTTATGATTATGTTATGGTTCTTGGGAAATGTTTATGAAATCGGGTGGTTCCGTGATAAAATAAGGGTGGGTGATCCCGATATATCTCTCCAATGCATTGGGTAATGTGAAGGAGTTAAATGCTAAGGTTTCTCTGAAGAGATTTAGGGAATATACTGTGGTGGTTATTCCAAACTTAACCATGAGGGTTACTCCCTACGTAAGAATTTTATGAATGCCTCAAGTTACCTTTACGTCTTATGATTTCTAAGAGTTATTCATAAATCTTATGATTTCATGAGGTATGTTAAAGTGCTTATGTTTTAAGAGTAGAGTATGATTTCATTGATTCTTATGTATACATGGAATAATGTTTTCTTTCCATATTTTTATATCCCTTACTGAGATTTTTATGCTCATCCCAAGTTTTTGAAATGTTTTCCACAGGACTTAAAGATGAATAGGGTCAGGGATGGGATCAAGGAAAGACAAGCTATCTAAAACATGGAACTAGACATGTTTCTTTTTAAGAGTTTTTATTTTATGATGGAAACTGAGTAGAAGTGTCTACTTTTTAATCTTGTGAGATGTAATAGTTATGTCCTAATTCTCTAAAACTCTAAACTTGAAAAGATCCTCAATGTGAATTATTCATTTAATTCAAGATTAAGTAATGTTTTAAGGTTGGGTCCTTATAATTCAGGCTCACCTTGAAACCTAAGTGGCCTCTATTATTGAATATCTAACAATGAACTCGGAAAATGTGAATCCTCATCCTAACCTATAGGAACAACCAACTTCTTTACATGGAGAGAAAAGTTTTCCTATCAATGGGAGGTGGAGATGCTTGCTACACAACAGTCAGAGGTACTGCATCTCACATGCCTATTGGAAACACCACATGAATAGGACCCTAAACAGAATCTTCATCACTCAACTAGTCAGTGATAAGGGGATCAATAACTAGCCCATTCATGTCACAACCCTACCTAAAAACCTTAGAAGGTAGTCTATAAGTGGCATCATGAAATTTAAACAAGATAAACCATGTTCAATGACGAATATATGGGTACTTAACTCAAGAAATATATAGTAAAACAAGACTCGTTCCTATATAATTCATATATTTTTATATGTCCCCTACAATCAGTTCCTTATTTATTTGAGTTAATAAGAAGGTTATCAAAGTCCTAGTGAAATTATACATCAGTCATCGTACCACTATTGGGTGCCTGTAGACGCCGAAAAAAAGTCTATAACTCCTAGAGGAAGCTTCGAAACGACGAAGCGAAGTCATATTCGGACTCGGAGGCCCGGTCCAGTGGGCTTGAAAGTGGTGCGTGAAATTAAAGGGTACTCGCGCAGAAAAATTTTGTTCGTGTGAAGGACTCCCGAGATTAACGAAGAAGAGTCTGTGTGGCGTGCAATTTTGCGCGCTCGATTCCGCACGGTGAGGCCTTTCGCGCCGACTGGTCCTGGCACGGAAGATTTCGCGCGCCACCCGGATTCTGCGATGGTGACTGCCTATAAATAGAAGGTGACCCCAACCATTTCGGAGTTGAGGAATTCAGACCAGCTCATGTGCATGAAAATCGGACTCCCGTGCGCGCAATATGACCTCCAAGTAATTACCCTTTTCATGCAACCTTGCCCCGGGGTTATCCTTTGCATGAAATCCCACTGGCTTAAGTGAATTTGCCAACTCCTCAGGGTTACTCTTTTGCACGCAATCCCCTCCAATTTCACTCAATCCCTTCCATATTGCGCGCAATCCCTTCGTTAGGTTTTTTCCATACCTTAGGGATCGGTCGTTGCCCCCGCACGCAATCCAGGCCTGTTGCGCACAATCTCCCCCTAGCTGCGCACAATCCCTCTGCCCCAATTGTGTGCCAACCCGGTGTTTTGCACTCAAACCTTCTCTTTGCGTGCAAGATCCAGGACCCCTCACCTTTACACCCCCCGGGTTGCCTCCCTGCTTGGGCGCCTGACATCCTCTATACCAGGCATGCACGCCATGCGTTGTTTTCTCATACGGCCTTCTAGGCTCGTACGAAGTAACCTGAAGGTCCCTTAGGTGGTGTTTCCCGTTGCGTTGCTTTGCCTCATGCTTCTTCTCATAGGCATGCTAACGGCTATTGCTTCTTTGTATAACCACGCTAATGTGGACCCCTCGATGGTTCGCCTTGAGGCCCCCCTTTACTATGGCCTTGCCGATTCCTTCCCTCCCACAAGGGGTAGAGGGTGTTGGGAATGTAAGCCCTAGGGGTGCGGAGTGAACCCACCTTTTCTGAGATGCAGGACGTTAAACTACCAAGCACCGCGTCCTTAACACATGATGTTAAAATGTGATCCGACCTCGTGCCTCGCACGCAGGGTCCCCCCCGGCTTGGACATTCTTTACACCGCTCGTCTCCATGGGAATGGAATCTTCCTCACATGGAATTATATCCTTCTTTTGGAGTGGCATTTGTCCACAGGGGAATGGCTGCCTCAGAGCGTAATCCCCTCTTCCCTCTTGCGGAAGGTCGAACCCATGCACCTCCGTACTTCCCCACTGCCAAGGCCAGTGGAGGGTGTGATAGGGAACGAGGCATCTCCTTTGTTTGGTCCCAAATCCCTCTCCATATGTGCTTTGTCGCACCACAGGCCTCCATCCTGGAGTAAGTCCTGGCACTAAGGGATGATAACGACGCGTAAGCCCCTATTTCCTCTTTGGGCCGCTCAAAGTGTAAGCCCTTCTCTGCTTCTCACGGACGCACCCTTCGCGACATGATCGTCTGGTCCCTGCTGCCTCTTGTTTCTCACACCGAGCATGACTCACGTGGGCTTAGAGCGAGCATCGACCATGAAATCCTCCTTGGGACACCTCAGAGCGTAAGTCCCATCCCATAAAACTACTGGAACTTTGATCTGTGCTAAAGCATGGTACTTAGGTAGCCTCCACGAGGTTCAAGCCCACCACCCGGTCATTCCGACTTCTTCACGTCGGTTCGCCAACACCTTGGGCCTCCTCAGAGCGCAAGCCCTAAATTTCCCGTCCAGTATGACGTTAAACTGTATGTCTGTTCAGCATGACGTTAAACTGTCTGCCTCATCCCGCATGACGTTAAACTGTATCCCGTCCCGCACGACATTAAACTGTATGCCCCGAACTATGTGGACTTTGATCCGTGCTAACGCATGGTATGTAGGAAGCCTCCACGAGGTTCAATCCCATCACTCAGTTGTTATGACCCCTCCGTGTCGGTTCATATCCACCATTGTGGGCTGCCTTAGAGCGTAAGCCCCATATCAACCATTGTGGGCCACCTCAGAGCATAAGCCTCATATCCACCATTATGGGGCGGCTCAGAGTGTAAGCCCCATATACCCCCATCCCGCATGACATTAAACTGTATACCCAAACTACGTGGACTTTTATTCCCTGCCATGGGGATACGTAGGAAGCCTCCATGAGGTTCAAGCCCCTCTTCACTCCATCACCCATCCTGATCCTTACCTGGGCCGCCACATCCCGGTGGGATCATGCAACCTCATTCCACTCCATAATATCCGGGAAGCCGCCCACGTGTTGGCCCCAATATCGGTGTCCCCCCTAGGGGGTTCTTCAATATGATACATTCTCAGTGTTCTGATCAGTCCGATCCATCTCCACAAGACGTTAAACTCGCGGCGTACCCCGTGTTAAACATGGGAAGCTGAGGAAAACCTCAGATGGCACACAATTCCCCACATTCGATGTGGGATGGCTCGGGCTTCTATTCCCCCGAGAAGCCCTATAATAAGGGACAGAAGACTGACATGCCAATCCCCCAGCGTCAAGACGCGCCAACGACACCCCAGCGTGACCGTTCTCCTCACCAAAGGTTGCTGCCCCGACCATACCCCTTGGAGCGTCCTGACGGAAGAAGCGTAATTAACTGGTGTCCATGAAAATATGGCACTGGGAGATAGGTTCACAAATACATATTAAATCTATAAGGGAGACCCGGACTAGGTTATGAGCTCTGAGGAAGAATCCATGGAAGGAAGAACCAATATCCCATCATCCCAGTTTTGATCAGGGAGCAGATGTCCCTGAATAAGGAGTGAATGCCGCCCACCTTTGGAAAGCGGGAATGCAGGGCAACAAGCCGTGCGTCCTCCTCTACGTGACGGATGCACGCACGCCCCGGTGGAAAGCATCAGAAACAGAAAATGGTGAACCCGACGTGAACCTCTTCTCCTCAATACGGAGACTGGCAGTATTCGGGGTGTCAGAAGATTAGCATGTCACCAGGTCTAGGCACCTAGCACCGGGACGTAAAACCCGCCAGGGGTTGAGGTAGTTATGACATTGAGAACTCCGTTCTGCGACGTCATCAGTGTGGATCCCTCTTAATGACCACGGAATACGAAATGATGCTAGGCTATTGGTTGTCAATTTCTTTCCCTATTAGTGCTAATGGGTTCATCTCCCTACTTCCAGGAATCATATCGCTGCATCTGGAGCTTGATCGCCACCTGCCCACCAATGCAGGGGAAAGGGCAGTACCAACGCGGCCACCTCGTGCGGTCCCGCCTTTTCCACTGTTTCTCTGACCGCCGTGACTATCAGACGCTCACGCCACCTCTCCACGTCAGAGATTATCCAACGGAGGGTGGTCAACAACCTGGTTCATAGGTTCGAGGAGGAAGGGGTCATCCCCACCAGGGACATGGCCCGTTTGGATCTAGAGGCAGTTGTGCCTCACCAGCATTGCCGCCCCCGGGGGCCGCGCCGGGAGCCACCGCTCCCCACTCGGACGTTCAACCGTTTCGGGAGTCTATCCTCGGAACACCTCGACACCTCCCTTCCCTACACCGATGAGGTAGGGGATGTCCAGGTTCGCCCGATCAGAGACCCGATTCAAGGGTTCGTGGTAAGGGCTCCCGCCAGGCCGCATCGATGCCTCTGCCCAACTCCCCGAGCCAAGGATAAAAAAACCCATGTACCCGCACCACTGGCTCCAACCCATCTGACCCGACACCAGCGTTGGGCGCGAGCGGAAGATGATTCCCGCCATGGGGAATCAATGTCTGCAGCCATTGTGGCCCGAGCCACTGCTGACTTTTGTTATAAAACCCCCACACACGTTGAGCAGGGGCAGTTACATGCCCGACCCGGATCGAGGCCCCGACTGCCCCACAGGCAGGATGGGTCGACTCTCCCGGTTGCTGGCATAGGCAATGGGCACCGCGGACCAATTCACGGCAGTACCACCCAGCGTGAAGGCCCACTCTGTGCCACCGATCTGGAAATCATAAGGCTTCCCTGTGACAGCTACGCTCTGGGTATGGCTCTTTCCAGCGCCCACTACACTGGGTACGGGGTCACTTCCCCTACCGCTGGCCGTGAGTATGGAGTCGTTGCATATCCGGTCACTCGCCCACATAGAGGTCCTCCCCATGTCCCTTTCGACATCTGTCTCGGTGCTCCTCGCACCCCAGCCTTCGGTCCTCTCGGCCCCAGCACTATTTTGGCCAGAAGACTCCATGATGGAAATCAGCCTTTCCCCAAGGAGCCACCCAGGGGCAGGAAGGCGGGACATCGTCGCCGCAAGAGGAATGTCAGGGAAGTTCGGACGGAAATCAAACCAGTCCATTTCTCAGACTCTGAGGCGGAGTACGACTCGGTGATGGAACCTTCCCCACAACCCTTTGAGTTAAGGGCAAGGATGGGGACGCGGTGCGTCATCCTCGTACTCCTCGAATGCGTGATCCGCATGATTCTTGCCTCCCTTCGAAGGTATATCCAGGAGGATGAGGACTTGGCATACCCCCAAGGATCAAACTTGCAGTTACCATTGGCCTCTCTGGAAGCACCTTCCACCTCAGTCAGAGAGGGTGGAGGACTTTTCTGGGGACCGACGGAAGATTCGCGACATGGCACACCCTCGGAAAGCATCGACACTGTGACAGGAGGCCTGTTCGCCATCCCATCCTATCATGACGTGGCATCCAGGACACTGCAACCCTTGGAGGACAACTTAGGATTCAGCGGCCAATCGGCCTGCTCGCCGTGTTCTCCGTCGACCAGCCCACTGGCCCAGTGGCCTACCTCAGCACTGCTTCCAGTTCCCCATCCATTCTTGGTTGATGAGCAGGGCCAGTAAGGGACGGGTCCCGAACCTGAGTCATGGAGCTTTTGGACCATCCTCGCAGCAGGCCACTTCCCCGAGAAGCTTTGGCCGGTCGCAGGATCAGATTTTGACATACCAGAATTTCTCACCCTGGGAGAGTTTGAATGTTTCCGCCAGATGCTCCAGGTGACTCACTCCTGTATCCACCACCAGAAATCGCCCTATCCCGGGAGTCTAGCACATCTCGAGGATATCAGTGAGCAATGTCGTCGGGTCGACCTGGTCGTGCTCCCCGCGATTCGGCACCCCGAGTCGCTTGTCACCACAATGCCCTCCAACAACAAATGCGTTCAGAGTTTTCAAGTACTCCTCAAAGTTATTAGGGAACCCCCCCCCATGCGCATGTCTGTGGATGGGGGCAGTACACTGCCCTTCTCTTCAGTTCAATTCGCCGACATCCCGACTCACTTAGCGGTTTCGAGGGCATGCCCCCGAGGGCAGTGACGGTCAACATGGTCGACCTATCGGGAGAGGGAAACGGTGTGGAACTCCTCGACAGGGACTCACCCCCTGAGGACAAGCCGCTACTGGATCCATCGGGGAGAATTACTCACCAGCAGAGGAACCTCCTGGGCCTCCCCACGCCCACTGAAGCATTAACACTGAGCCGAAACATCGGAAAGGGTAAAGAGCACGTCGGGGCTGTCAAGATCGCTGACCCATCTGCCTCAGTACAGAAGGCGGAGGAAGATCCTGAGAAGGCCATGCTACACCAACATCTTGCTGAGCAGAAGAGGCTGGTTGATGAGCTCTTGGCCAAACGCATTGTAGAGCGGCAACCTGACTACAGTGATCCTAGGCCAGGATAGCAGGGGCAGGAGCAACTACCCCTCGACGAGATTCTCCCGGGCAACCGCGATCATGTTGTGTTCACCAATAGAGTAGAGGTCGGTGCTCATGGAAAGAGGGCGCGATACATTTCGTCGAACCCTCATGAGCGGCGTGATGACCCAAGAGACACCGCTCGGGTTCCTCCCGTTTCCCCAATAGTCGCTCCACCAGCCGCCCCGCGAGCTGATAAGCTTGACTACCGGATTGAAGAGCCCGGAAATACGATTGTGGTTAGGGATCCCCATCAGGACAGGAACCCACGTCCAGAAGATCCGATGGCGGCACTCATCGCCCGCTTAAAGGTGCTGGAAACTTGGCAAGTGGCAATCCCACCAGACGGCAAGCCATACCCATCATGGGGGGATGATATGACGGCTCCGTCAGAATTTGGGAACCCCACTTTCACCCCCTTTAACGGGACCAGATACCCACCAAAGCACCTGGCCCACTTCAACTCGATGTGCAGGCCTATGTTAGGAACTCTGGCACAGCAGGAGGCCTCCAAGCTTCGTTGCTTCGTTCAGACACTATAAGGACCAGCATTTGTCTGGTACAGCCAGCTCCATGTTGGATCTGTGACTATCTAAAAGGACCTTCGCAGGCAAGTCCTCTACCAGTTCAGTTCCACAACCTGGATGACGAACATTGCAGACCTCTTCAGGTGAAAACAAAGGCCCGACGAGCGAGTCGCGGACTTCGTCGCCCGATGGAAGGGACTCACATACTCCCTTTACATGCCACTAACTCAGGAGAAATTACTGAAAATGTGCGTAGGGAAAGTCAAGGCATATCTAGTTCCTTCTCTGATCACTCAGAATTACCACGAAGGGTTCCGGGACTTCTCAGACAAGGCTCAGCGCCTCGAAGAAGCCCTACAACAGGCCAGCTAGGCACGCCCGCTGCCTCCTGTAATCCCTGCAAAGAGAACTGCCAGAGCCGAGCCCGCTGTTGTGGCTCAGATAGAGGCCCCCAGGCAGCTAGAGATGCTACTAGTGAGGCCAGCTCCGCAACCCCATAGGGGTCCACCCCCACGGGCGCAGCCTCCGGCCCAGCAGCGACTGCCTCAAAATCGGCGGGAGCCTCCGCGTAACACACTGCCACCACCTAGGCAAGATAATCAGGTTCCACCTCCTCGACATGCTCCTCCAGCCCCTCATCAGGGCCAGCCTCCAAGAGCCCCCTTTCCAGATAGGAGGAATTAGGCATACACATTTGACGAGTTCTAGGTCCCTGGTTACTTCTGTAGTGCCTTGGAGCAGAGAATAGTGCGGCTTCCTGAGTTCCAGAAGCCGGAAGAGGCGCATCTCACTGATCACCCCAACTACTGCCCTTATCACCAGACCCTGGGGAACACCATCCAGTGATGCTACGTGTTCAAAGACTGGCTCTAAGACCATATTGACAACAATGTAGTCAGGTTGGGCCCAGCCCCGGCATAAGTAGCAGGTGTTTTTGTGAGATCAGATGGTATTAGCAGCGATGAGGATGAATGGTATAAGGTTTCCGACCATGGGTCCTAGAAGTATAACAACTGGATAGCCCGCAAGATGGTTGTCCAAGCCCATGGAATCATCCGTGCCCGTATGAACCATCCAGATCCCTCAAAATCTGCGAGCGCTACCTCGGCATCGTCTTCCTAGCCTACCTTTTCCCAGAAGAGCAAGCAGAGGCACAAGAATAAAGAATGTGCCATGCCAATGTCGTCGTCATCCTGCACTCTTGGCAATTTTATGCCCCCAGAAATGGGGATCCCTACGAGAGTCCGTCTGGTAGTGGACGACTCCTCGAGTGACAGTCTGGGGTACGCTTCAGTTAACACCGTAGAGGTGGTAAATCCCTTTTTGACTCCTGACGATGAGGAATGCCAGGTGGACCTTCCCAATGTCTCCAGCCATCGCCAACGTCAGCGGAGCCGCAGCTACATGAGTCGCCAGGGCACAGCAGTTGGCACCTCTAGCCAGGCCGTACATGCCACTGAGACCAGGAAGTAGGCCCAGTACAGAGCTCAGCACAAGCGGCCCCTTCATCCGGTGTCGACGGGTCCGCCTCCACCACCGTTTGTGTTGCTGGATCAGGAAGAACCACATCAGTCATGCCGCGACCAGCTCTGAACTGCCACCAGCCAACCCCATCCTTCCGGTCCTAATCTCCGGGCCTTGACTAGTGAATAGTGAGACGTGCCTAGTACCAGTCAGTCACTGGTCCAGCCGGCGGAGCCCGTCATGCCTCCAATCGCAGAGCGGCCTCCTGTAAGCATAAGCTCGCGTTTGGCCCAGAAGTGTGATGTTCTGAAGAACCTGTCCGGCATTCCAGTAAGGCTTTCTATCCTTGAGGCTCTTCGCCTGTCATCTGAAATGCGTGAGGCACTCGCCGAGGACCTAAGAAGCCCCCTCCAGTTTGAGACAGAGGTAGCGGCTGCAGAAGCCTTCCACGCCGAGGTGATTGAGAACGTCGAATGTCAGGCGGTTATCTCATTCTCCGGTGAAGACGAAGACCCTCCCATAGAGGGGCACATTCTCCCACTATACGTCACTGGCCAGTTCAACGGCATGGAAGTCTACCGCTGTCTTGTTGACATGGGTTCTGGGATTAACCTAATCCCAACTCAGACACTGTGAAAGTTGGGTTTATCTGAGGATGATTTAACTCCCTCCAACCTTAGGATCCAGGGGTATGATAGGACCGAGCAAACTCTACTCAGCAAGATTCTCTTGAAGACCCAGTTCAGTGGCCTAATTTCCCGCACCGAATTCATGGTTGTCTCTTAGGACACCGCCTACAACGCGTTGATGGGCAGGTCGTGGCTCCACCGTCACGCAGCGATCCCCTCATCGTATCACCAGTGTCTCAAATACTCCCTTAATGGTCGAGTAGGCGTGCTCCAAGGAGATGAATCTCCTTTTTACTCTTGCGAAGCCCGTTATCTAGACACCGACTACTACAAGAGCAAGGATAAGCAGGTTCTGGAAGGTGAGGTTAAACCCGCCATTGTCACAAGTGATCCCTAGGTGGGTTTGGATGACGCTTCTGTCTTCTCAATCCATCGGTTGGAGGATACAACCCCCAACATGGGGCAGTTCTTTGTTGTTTTGGGTACAAGAGGAATGCATATTCCCAGGTCCAAGCAGCGGTGGGAAATCACCTCGTACTCCTACACCAACCAGGCTCAGGTGATCCTCAAGCCCCCTACCCCTATACGGTATCAGGACGTCAGGCTCATGGAAACCGCGGTACGTCATTCATGTCTCTTCCGCTGAGCTGGAATTAACCGACTCAAGCCGATGCTCCACTACTGCTTTGATGTCATAAAGTGTGGCCCCTTGGGCCGAAGACCAGATGGGATTGGATCAACCACCTTTGTCACCATGGTCTCCGTAGTGCATGAGTTTCCTGATATGATGACCACAAAAACCCAAGCCGGCACCAGCTTCCCATCAGGGTCTAGTAGCCCCGATGTAGCTCCCCCCATGGATGATCCCTCCATAAGTGGAGAGGAGGACATGGAAGATTCTCCCCCTACCTTTGAGGAGGGCGTCTCCACCATGGTTGACGAGTTAGTGCATGTGAACCTCGGTAGCGAGGCGGACCCGAGACCCACATTGGTCAGTGCCACTATGCCCCCCGAGGAGCGGAAACAGTACGTAGAATTTCTTATACAACATCGTGATGTGTTTGATTGGAGTTACAACGAGATGCCAGGATTAGATCCTCAGGTAGCTGTCCACCGCATTGGCCTTCCGGAAAACCATCACGGGTTCAAGAAACCTCCCAGAAAGATGCACCCCTCTCACGGTGCCCTGTTTGAGGCCGAAGTTGATAATCTCATCAAATACAACTTCATCAAAGAAGTTCAGTATCCTAGGTGGCTAGCCAACATTATACCAGTCAGGAAGAAGAACGGACAGATCAGGGTCTGTATCGACTTCCGCAATCTCAATCGCCACTATCTGAAGGATGATTTTCCCCTTCCAGTGACAGAGTTGTTGATCGATTCCACGGCCGAGTTCCAAGCCCTCTCCTTCATGGATGGGTATTATGGGTACAACCAAATCCGTATGGCCCCCGAGGATGAAGAGTTCACTGCCTTCAAGGCTCCCCAAGGTACTTTTTGTTACCAGGTTATGCCCTTCGGCCTGAAGAATGCGGGCACCACCTATCAACGGGCCATGCATCGCATATTCAAGCCAATCCTAGGAACACTGGTGGAATACTATGTGGATGACCTGGTGGTTAAATCTCACCAGCTCTAGGACCATCTCAAAGGCCTTGAGAAAGTGTTCAACTTCCTCCGTTCTCGCCACCTGAAGATGAACCCGTTGAATTGTTCCTTCGGGGTCACCTCCGGGATGTTTCTTGGCTTTGTTGTCAGATACCGAGGCATCAAGATCGACTCGGAGAAGATCAAGGCCATCATCCAGATGCCTCCCCCGAGTAATATTCAGGAGCTCAGAGGCCTCCAAGGCCACTTAGCCTATATATTCCGATTCATTGCGAATCTGGCCGGAAAGTGTAAGCCCTTTTCCCGGCCCATGAAGAAAGGCGCCACCTACGAGTGGGATGAAGAGTGTCAGATCTCCTTTGAGGAAATCAAGCAGTATCTGCTCTAACCTTTGGTCTTGATGCCACTCTTTTTCGAAAATCCGCTGGTCCTTTATGTGACCGCCCTGGAATGGTCCCTTGGCGCACTTCTCGCCCAGAAGAACAACGAGGGAATAGAGAATAGCCTCTACTACCTCAGCCGCATGCTCCTCTATATGGAAGTTAGATATTCTCCCATTGAGAAGAGCTTCCTGGTGCTCGTATTTTCCATGTATAAATTGTGGCACTACTTTCATCACCACGAGGTATAGCTAGTATCTCAGGTAGACCCGTTGAAGTACATCCTGAACCGACCTATGTTGACCGGCCGACTAGCACGATGGGCAGTGATCCTCTAGTAGTTCGACATCAGGTTTGTACCTCAGAAGGCTATCAAAGTACAGGCATTGGAATACTTCTTAGCTGCTCATCCAACCTCTGTGAATCAGCCACTAGATCTAGGCTTTCCTGATGAGGTAATCCTCTCAGTTGATCATTCCATCCCATGCTGGCAGATTCACTTCGATGGTGCCTCCCATAGCCCCACTAATAGAAGGCTCAATGATCCTAGGCTCAACAAAGTGGGCATGGGTGTCGTCTTCATCACCCCGGAGCAAGCTGTTCTACTATATTTGTTCCTGTTGTCAGAAGGTTGTACCAACAATGAGGCAGAATATCATGCCCTCATCACTGGCCTTGAGCTGGCCCTCAAGATCAACGTGCCCCATCTGCATGTAAAAGGGGACTCCAAGATAGTCATCAGGTAGGTCAATGGTGACTATGTTGTCAGAAAGCCAGAACTCATTCCATTTCTGGAGTGCACCCTCCGTCTAATGGCTTAGTTCCCTTCTCGACCAAAGGTCGTTCATATCCCTCAGTCACAGAATAGTCGAGAAGACGCTTTGGCCAGCCTGGTTGCATCGCTGGCGGAGCCCGAATAAGGCGACCTGATTATCCACATGGCACACTGGAGATTCATTGCTCCCGTTATCCCGGAGGATGATCGTGGCCCGCGGGTGAACCATCTCACCGCCGGTGCCCCTACGTCAGGATCCCCAGGGACTTCAGATGCGGTAATAAAAATATTTCCTGATTGGAGGACACCCTTGGTTGAATACCTCCAACATGGTAATCTTCCATCGGACCGAGCCAAGCGTGAGCGAATCCGATGCCGCGCACTACAGTTTACCCTTCAGAGTGGTCCCAGCCTTGAGCAGATCCTTTACAGACGCAGATTTAATGGTGTTCTCCTCCGTTGCCTTCAAGGAGTCAAGATCCCATAGGTCATGCAAGAGGTTCATGTTGGTTCCTGTGGTTCCCACCAGGCCGGGTCGAAGTTTTCCCACCAGATTCAGAGGCTGGGGTACTTTTGGCCCTCCATGGTCCATGACTACATCGAGTTTGCCAAGAGGTGTCATGCATTCCAAGTTCACGCTAACTTTTTGCATCGGCCACCGGATCCCATCCACACTACCAGGTATTTTTGGCCCTTTGCAGTATGGGGGTTGGATGTCGTAGGACCTTACCCACCGATTACGGCTCACCAAATCTGGTTCATTCTGACCGCTACGGATTTATTTTCCAAGTGGGCATAGGCAATTACGCTCAAGGAAGTCAAAGCTCGTTCTATCACTGACTTCGTGAGTTCCAACATCATCTATCGATTTGTAATACCTCATGCTATCCTCACGGATAATGGAACCAACTTCCGAGCAGCCAAGCTAAAGAAACTGTATGCCAAGTACAACATTTTCTCTAATCATACCTCCCGCTATCACGCGCAGTCGAATGGACATATCGAGGCATTTAGAAAAACCCTCTCTAACATTTTGTAAAAAATGGTTGGTCAGAATAAGAAAAGTTGGCCGGACAATCTCCCCAACGCCCTCTGGGCTTACCGGATGATGACTCGTAACTCCACCCAGGTGACCCCGTATTCCCTGGTGTACAGAGCTGAGGTCGTCCTGCCCATCGAGATTCAGTTTCCCTCATTGCGCATAGTGGTCTACCACCAGCAAGTTCCAGATAGAGTTTCTGAAATCTGTCTAGCAGAATTAGAAGAGCTAGACGGGAATAGGCTTTGCGCTCTGCACAACCTGGAAAGGCATCAGAGCAGGATGGATTGAGCTTTCAATAAGAGGGTTCACCTCCTCTCTTTCCTGCAAGGTGATCTGGTACTGGCCCTCAGGGCGCCAATGATTCCCAGCAGGAAACCACCCAAGTTGGAGCCCAAATGGGAGGGGCCTTTCATCATCCACAAGGTCTATCTCAATGGTGTGTATTCCCTAGTGACTATGGATGGCGAGCGTGTAACTCCTACCACCAACACCAAGTTCCTCAAGCAGTACTTTGCTTGAGGTCCGTGGGTCTGGCATGACCCTAAACTGCATTTGGTCCTACATTTGGGCCCCTAGGGTCCCCCATGACCTTAAACTAGATAGGGGTCCCCCATGACCTTAAACTAGATAACGGTCCATCATGACCTTAAACTACATTTGGACCTGCATCTCGGCCCCTTTGGTCCGAGTTCTAAGACCTTAAACTAGGATCCTTGCGGTCCATCATGACCTTAAACTGCATGTTCATCCTCACAAGATGTTAAACTGCAATCTGGTTAGGTATCCCTGATCGAGGCCCAGCCTCAAGCCCCTTGGCCTTCTCGGGCCCCTTAGCCCAGTCCTTACCTGGAGTGTGCGGTGTAGTGTAGGACTATGTCCTCATCCACCATGGGTTATCCACCACGCCATACACATTCCTGGAAGAAATGTCTCTTATCATCCTACATGATGTTAAACTGTGCTTCAAGAACTACGTGCGGCTTGATTCTCATCCTTATGAGATATGTAGGGCCGCCTGAACACCTAGGTTTCAGGTCCAGCCCCATCTCTTAAGAGATCCCACGATCTCTCGGTCACCTCAGCCTCTTGGCCTGTCCCTCCCCCAGGGGGGATATATATAGGTGTGGTACAGGGTTTTTGGCACTATGCCCCCCTCCTCCCTGAAATCCACCATCTTTTGGCCGCTCTCAAACTGAGCCCTTCGACCCTTTCAAGTGGTCCGCTAATGTGCTCAAAGTACTCTGGTCTAGGACTTGGAGTGTCAGATTTGACTTGGGCAAGTTTTTTCATCCACTTGTCAAGTTTCGTGCTCCCTTTCATTCGGTCCCCCATTTTCTTTCACACCTGGAGGGACCCCCAAGAATGGCTTGGATACAACGCCTAAGGGCTCTCCTACCATCATGGGCCAACGCACCTGAGGGTTTCAGACAAAAAATTAATACAAATCCCGCATTGCGAACATGGTCAGTGGTCGATGCTCATTTTTTTGTCCCCATTTTAGGCTAACGTGATAGGATGTTGTGTTGCGAACATGGTCAGCAGTAATCATAGGTCACCACACCGGCTCCTTCGGGCCCTGAATTTTGGTTGCGTGATTAACATTATGTTCCACATCATCGTGTTAAGGTGGAATCTCGGCACTCCTTGCACTAACCCTCAGTGCACCCCCACACGGCAGACAGACAAAGTTGTGTAACGACGTCTTTTAGGGCTCTCGCGATCCAAGTGCCAAGGTTATATGCATGGGTTTTCTCTAAGGATCATGTGCAGCTTGACCCTCATCCCCATGGGAAATGAGGAGTCACCCAGGCATTGTGTTTTGGGCGCAGCTCAGCTGGAAGCTAGTGTCTCCTGCCCACTAATTGTTGGACCCTCGTTGGCTCCTTGGCCCGAGGCTCCTCTCCTAGAATCACGTGTGGTGACAATATGAGGATATGCCCTCATCCACATTGGGTACGCCTTATCGCATCGTGTGTATTCCCCCAGGTCCAAGCCATACAACCTTAAACTGTGCGGTTTGGTCCCACCACATGACCATAAACTGTGATGATATCATCCTGGTCGTACGATGAAAAACGGAACTGCATTGTGGTGACCTCCCCATAGGGGACATCACGTCGGGTATTGGTAGACTGCCATACCATTTGTCAATGCCTGTTACGACTTGATTATTGTGGTGACTCCAGGAATTTCTAACCTAGGCTGGTCGCTCCACAAAAGAAAAAACATTCACCCTCAAGGACAAACAAGATATACCAAATGCCGCTTCTTTTAGTGCGAGGTCTAGACCCGCACGCCTCTCTCATCCTTTGCATAGGCACCATGTTGTGTCATGCCCTCAAGAACTACGTATGGCTTGATTCTCATCCTTATGAGATACGTAGGAGCACCCGGGTACTTCCCTGCAGGCCCAGCCTAACTTTCGTGTTCGGTCCCTCGGCCTAAACACTTTTCCAAGGAATGCATGGTAAGCAGGACCCCATCCTCATTCACGATGAGTTTCTTCAGTCACTTTACTATGTGTCTCCTACCCTTCTTACCGATCCCTGGTCCGAGCTCTAAGACCATAAACTAAGATCTCCTAAGAACTACGTCTGGCTTGATTCCCATCCTAATGGGATACGTAGGAACGCCCAGACCTCATGTATTTGGGCCTAGCTCGAGTTCATCTAGTTCTTCTCTTTGGTCCCACCTACGGGACCCCAACCACGGGACTGTGTGGCATAGTTCGGGATTATTTCCTCATTCATGTCGGGTTTGCAATAGCTACACCACGCACACCCCGTTCTAAGGATTATCCCTCCTATGTCATGCCCCCCATGACTTTAAAATGTGGCATCAAGAACTATGTATGGCTTGATTCTCATCCTTATGAGATACGTAGGAGTGCCTGGGTACTTCCCCACAGTCCCCGCCTAACTTTCATGTTCGGTCCCTCGGCCTAAACACGTCCCCAAGGAGCACATGGTAGGCAGGACCTTTTCCTCATTCACGTCGGGTTTTACAACCAATTTTACCATGTGTCTCCCACTTCCCTTACTCTTTAGTCCGAGATGTAATACCTTAAACTAAGATCCTTTTCAAGAACTACATGTGGCTTGATTCTCATCCTTATGAGATATGTAGGAACGCCTGGACATTTTGTCTTGGGTCCAGCCCCAGGGGTTACCAAATCTCGTCCCTCCTCACTGTCGACCCCTTGGCCTGGATTCTTGGGGAGTGGTGTAATTGCGACATCTACCCTGGATAAGTTCAGGATGCCCCATAGTGATGGTGGGAAGCGACAGTTCTCTTTCCAGAGAGGTCCTGTCTGAAAATTGGTATGATCAGTGACCAGATTGATGCGTCCGCCTAATGCGCCTCCACCACGGTGGCGCAATTTTGGGATTGTTGGATTCTGTTCGAACAAACCACCACTCCACTTTCCACGCTTTTCATGTCCCTTTATTCGGATCCTCATCCTCTTTCATGTTTGATGGGACCCCCTAACAGTATGGATGATAGACCTTGGTCCTCCTGCTGTAACAATATAAATGATAGACCTTTGGTCCTCCTATTGTAGCAATATGGATGATTGACCTACGGTCCGCCTGCTATCTTGGGCCAATGTTCCGAAAGACTGGTCATGTTTGATGGGAATCCCTAACAGTATGGATGATAGACTTTGGTCCGCATGCTGTAACAATATGGATGATAGACCTTTGGTCCGCCTATTGTAATAGTATGGATGATAGACCGTGGTCCGCCTACTGTCATGGGCCAACGTTTTGGAAGACTGATCGACGATATTTGAGTTAGGCCCCATGTTTCGAACATGGTCAGTGGTCAGCCCTCATTTGTTGTCCCCGTTTCAGGCCAAAGTGATATGGATGCTATGTTTCCGCCACGGTTAACAGTTATCCTCCATCGTCGCGCCCCCCATAGTGTTTTGGATTTGGGTAACGTGATTCGCCTTTTTCATCTCCCTATGTTCAGATGGATTTCAATTCCCCCGACATTTCCTCGCTCGTGTATTAGGACACGTTGAGAGGGTGATATATCAATCGGTCTGAGGTCATCTCCTCAAAAGTCCAGGCCTGATTTCGGATGCCTGAAGCTTGGTTGACGCCCCACAGTCGGACGAAATGATAACATGAGCATCCATTGTCTCTCGCATTGGGTGCAGCCCACATGAGCTTAGGGGTGAGTTGTTATTCATTTCAGGATTATGGTTGAGCATATTAAACCAAAGGTACAGATAAATAGATTGGTCCATACATTGGATCAAAATATTGAGCAGTACAAGCAAAAAGTTCATGAGATGGCCAAAACAGAGCCCTTAGGGATGAGCATGATGGATTGATCTTTCCAACGCTGCTACCCTTTGGATGGTAGCCTCCAGGACTGCTTCTCACTCCTTAAAGACCCTCTCTTCATCGGTAGCCGCAGAGCGCAGCTCGCCAACCCTATCTTATGCCTGCGCCCGCTCAGTTTGAAGTATGGTCATCTGATGACTCGCCTACACCAATTGTTCTTGGGCGTCAACCAGTTGGGTCATCAGTTGCTCCATGAGTTCAGAGCACGTTGCAATGAAGACCTCCTTCTCTTCTGTATGCCCTTCAAGGCTTCGGACCTCCTGCTCCGCCCTCAGAAATGCTTGGGTGCTCGCCGATCTTTCCCGACACTGGGAAATGTCGGTGTGCCGACTTCTCTCGTGTATCTTCTCGACCATGTAATCATAGACCGTCAGATGAAGGCATTTAGCGTCAGCCCCTCCGGTGCACAGGAAGCGCAGCCAGGTCTGGACTGATCCCATCCGCCTCAGCCAATCCCTCTGAGGCTGCCTGAGAAAGCACTGGATACACTTCCACCCTTTGCGTCGTGTCATCTGGCTCTCCTCAGCCGCTTCTGAGTCTGAGTCTTCTATCTCCTCGGGATCAGCAGGCCGATACGCGAGAAAGGCATCCAGCAGGTTGGCAGCAGGGTCGGCCTCAGGGATGTCTTCATGAGTAATAGGATCCTCGACGTCCAGGTGACCTTCCTCTCTCGCCCCGATAGTGACAGTGCCTCTGTCAGCTTCCGGCCCCGCTCCAATAGCAGTGCCGCTGATGTCTGCCGCCCCCTGCTCACTAATTTCCGAAGCCAAATCAGTGCGGGAAGTATGTTCTGGACGAGGTGGTATGCCCGCCGCTGGTTTGCTCACGGACGGCTCGGGCTCAGCAGCCCGACGAGCCTCCAATGTTGAGATCACTGCGCAAGGTTCACCCTGATTAGTTGGGATCTTTGATAGAAAGCGCCAGTAGTGAAGCATGGGACTTACAGGAACCCAGAGCGTCGGCCTCCAGTGTTTTGGCCGCTATAGGAGTTGTCGTAACAAGAGAACCCTCAGTGCTTTTTAGTTCAATGATGGGCGTCGGAGCCCCATCCTATCCCACCAGTGCCTCTCCTCCCTCCTCTATTGGGAATTCCTGATAATCACCTAGTTTCTCCTGAGTGAGATAGAGATATGGGTTAGAAATTTCAGAATAGAATGGACGGAGAAGGAGAATGAATAAAGATAGAGACAGACCTCGAGTATCTTGGTTATGTCAAGATCAGAGCCAAAAATCTCGTCGCTCTCCTGGAGACTCCCTTGGTAGGTTTCCCCCTATGACCCCTCGCCTTCGGGTTCTCCTTCTCCTTCTCTTTCATCTTCTCCTTCTCCTTCATCCTCTCTTGTTTCCTCCTCTCCCTCCGACTCATCATCACTGTCACCTTCTCCCGATGGCATCACTTCCGGATCATGCTCTTGGCCGAGCATCACTTTCACTAGGAAAGGTGGCTTTGCACGCCGACCCCTTTGGCACGTGTATATGTCCATGGCCTTCAGATAAGTGTGTCGTCGATGGAAGTTTACCCGGTCGGTAACTCGAATGAGCCCAACCTCTGGCAGCTAGATCCCGTCCTGCATTATCTTCTGCCAGATGGATTCAATGCTCATTGATTGTCATAGGGTCATACAGGCTGACCATAGTTACAGAAAGATTTCATCGTGGGAATGTTTGATCAGGTATCTTATCTGCTTCCCAGGTATCTCCCTGGCCTCCTCGTGTGACCCCCCTCCGGGCAACGAGGTCGCAGCGGCACTGTGTGATGTCCCCGCTACTGAGGTCCCGGCCTGCGCAGGCCTTGCTGCCTGGCGCGCCCCTGGTTCTCCACTTCTAACATCACCTTTCCTCCCCCGTCGCCTGGTTTCCACGCGGGTAGTCTCGAGTTTCCGGACTCGCTTGCGCAAAATCCCCTCAGGGTACGCAATGGTCCAGTGCTCGGCATACTCGGTTGTTAGGCCAGCATCGACCCCGGTGGGAGGAAGGGTGATGACATCGCTGGATCCAAAAGTGGTGAACATTAACCACATCTGGCGCAGGATGTAGGGATTCATCTCCTCCCAGATAGCCGTAAATACCTTCTTCGGCATTCGTTGGAGGCACCTGAATTGCCTGGCGAATCGGGATGGCACGTAAGGCTCGTAGATCACCTTCCCGTCGATCCAAGCCACGAGCACCCCACCCCGGATGCTATGAAAATACTCCTGCTACTCCAGTGAGCCTCGCCCATTGTCCACCATCTGGACGACCGGGGTGGGGAATGGGATGAAGTTGAAATTGGTGTGGTTACCGATTCGGATCCTTACACCCTCCTCATTGAGCGTCATCGGCGCCACCCCGGCGATGTTCAGTAGAGACGGTTGCAGGACGTTGCCCGGAGGACGGATGGCATTTGGGAAAGTATACCCGCCAAGATGAGCGGCCACCCAGCCATGAAAGATCTGAAAGGGGCCACATACTCTCCAAGGTAACCCCCCTCGTGAGATGCGTCCCAGAATGGTATATAGCTTGTCCAGTACGTGGACCCCTAAATTGAACCTTTTGTTGGCGGTCATGGTGCCCGCCATCACCAGTGTTGCTAGAAGGACACCCATCCTCACGTCCCACACCGGAAGAAGCCACCCGCTTAGGAAGGTGGCAAGGAACCCGGCGTACCGGACGTTCGGGTCCTGGGCCTCAATGACTTGGTAGCCCCACGGTTGGTATTGCCCTGCCTCTAGGGTCCTCTGGTATGACCCATTCATGCTCCTCTGGTCCGCGGTTGGGCACTGTTTTCCCCATCCCGACATCTTGACCACCAGGTATTTCTCCAGGAACTGGCTGAACCAGTCCTTATAGGCGATGTCCTTCTGGAAGTCCGTGACCCCCAGCCTCTCTTTGGCCAGCTCCAACAGGTGCCACGTCAGCATGGGGGGTCTGTGACCTGTCTTCCCAGGTATTCTTTGGAGGAACAAACTCATCGTATTGGTAGCCCTCTAGTGGGATACCTCCGATGCAGTGAACGTCCCAAAGGCCGATGCCAACTTCCCCATGGTAAAGGTGGAATGTGTTGGTATCAGGGGACCACCGGGTGAATAGCTCCAACCCAAGCTCAGGTTGACGATGGAAGTGGAACTGTGATGTCCATACCGCCTCGAACAGGCCAATATACCGCAGTTCGGCCCCAAACTGGTCACAAGTTTGGTGAAACCAGAACGCCTAGGCCCACTCACTGGTAAAGTTTCCCCCGGACTGCAGATCCCAATCTTTCAGCCAGCCCTTAGTGTCATCTGTGATGCTCTGACGGAATGTGCTTGGGTAAAGGGCCGGAGAATTCTCTGTGGCAGGTTCATCCCCAGTAATGGTCCTAGTCCTCAGGTTCAGGACATATACGCCCATGTGCCCAGTTTCCCTGGCAGGATGGCCATTGTTGGTGATGTTTTAGCGGGGAATTTCATCCTCCCGGGTCACCCATGATCGTGGTGTTTCCACCTCGAAGCCGGGCAGGGGAACCTCCTCCAGGATGCCGAAGTTCCAGAGCGGTAGGTTGTCAGACATAGGATACTCCTTCTGGGCGGGGGTCAGTAGGTTGAACAAGGTTAGGTTGTTAGAAACGACCACCTTTGCGACATAAACCTCCTCATTCACCATCATTTCAGCTCTACAAGTGGCGGCTTCCCCCTCATCAACTTGGTTTGCAGCCATTCCGAATTTTCTTGAGAGTTTCACGAAATCAAGAAGAGGTGCGCGGAACCGGAAAGGGTTGTGTGCAATATGGACTTGCGGCGTGCAATTCAGGAGTTAGGCACGCAATCAGGACCGTTGGCGCACAGTACCTAGAGTTTGTGCGGAAATGCGCCCGAAACTCAGAAGAAATTACGCGTTGATTAAGCGTTTTTTGCGCGCAGTCGCGGAAGCAATTTCATGCACAAGAGCATTGAGCCTATCGCGCGGAAAAGCTTGAGTATGGAACTTGGGACCCAACGCCCCTTTTTATAGGTGAGGCCAGGGTTCCACGCCGCGTGGAAATCGAATTCCACGCTGATCCAGAGTTTTGCGCGCCCTGTTGGATTTTTGCACGCAAAATGCCCAGGAGATCCACCACTTCGGCATTTTGGCATTTCCCTCTGAATCTTATCATTGCGACCTCTTGCTGATCCAATTCTGAGGGGGGGCATTTATAGATGCTGAAAAAAATCCATAACTCCTGGAGGAAGTTTCGAAATGATGAAGAGAAGTCATATTCGTACTTGGACTCCCAGTCCGGTGGGCCCGGAAGTGGTGCCTGAAATTAAAGGGTGCGAAGGACTCCCAGGATTCTCAAAGAAGAGCCGGTGTGGCTTGCAATTTTGCATGCCCAATTCCGCGTGGTGAGGCCTTTCACGCCAACTGGTCCTGGCGTAGAAGATTTCGCGCGCCGCCCAGATTCCGCGACGGCAAATGCCTATAAATAAAAGGAGACCCCAACCATTTCGGAGTTGAGGAATTTGGACCATCTCCCGTGCGCACAAATCGGACTCCCGCACGTGCAATATGACCTCTAGGTATTTACCCTTTTTGTTCAACCTTGCCCCGGGGTTCTCCTTTGCATGCAATCCCACTGGCTTAAGTGAATTTTCCAACTCCTCATGGTTACTCCTTTGCGCGCAATCCCCTCTAATTGCGCGCAATCCCCTCCAATTGTGCGCAATCCCTTCCATATTGCGCACAATCCCTTCTTTAGGTTTTTTCCATACCTTAGGGATCGGTCGTTGACCCCACAAGTAATCCAGGACCATTGCGCGCAATCTCCCCCTATCTACGCGCAATCCCTATACCCCAATTGCGCACCAACCCGGTGTTTTGCGCGCAAACCTTCTCTTTGCGTGCAAGCTCCAGGACCCCTCACCTTTATGCCCCCTAGGGTGCCTCCCTTCTTGGGCGCCTGACGTCCTCTATATCAAGCATGAACGTCATGTGTTGTTTTCTCGTACGACCTTCTAGGCTCATACGAAGTAACCTCAAGGTCCCTTTTGTGGTGTTTCCCATTTTGTTGCTTTGCCTCATGCTTCTTCGCATAGGCACGCTAACGGCTATTGCTTCTTCGCATAGCCACGCTAATGTGGACCCCTCGATGGTTCGCCCTGCGGCCCCCCTTTACTACGGCCTTGCTGATTCCTTCCCTCCCACAAGGGGTAGAGGGTGTTGGGCATGTAAGCCCTAGGGGTGCGGAGCGAACCGACCTCATCTGAGCTGCAGGACGTTAAACTGCCAAGCACCTCATCCTTAACACATGACATTAAACTATGATCCGACCTCGTGCCTCACACGCAGGGTCCCCCCCCCCCCGGCTCGGACATTCTTTACACCACTCGTCTCCACGGGAATGGAATCTTCCTCACATGGAATGATATCCTCTTTTTGGAGTGGCGTTTGTCCACGGGGGAAGGGCTGCCTCAGAGCGTAAGCCCCTAGTCCCTCTTGCGGAAGGTTGCACCCATGCACCTCCGTACTTCTCCACTGACAAGGCCAGTAGAGGGTGTGATAGGGAATGAGGCATCTCCTTTGTTCGGTCCCAAATCCCTCTCCCTTTGTGCTTTGTCGCACCACGGGCCTCCATCCTGGAGTAAGTCTCGGCACTAAGGGCTTCTAACCACGCGTAAGCCCCTGTTTCCTCTTTGGGCCGCTCAACGCATAAGCCCCTCTCCGCTTCTCACAGACGCACCCTTCGCGAAGTGATCATCTGGTCCCTTCTACCTCTTGTTTCTCACACCGAGTATGAATCACGTGGGATTAGAGCGAGCATCGACCATGACATCCTCCTTGGGCCACCTTAGAGCATAAGCCCCATCCCAGCGAACTACGGGGACTTTGATCTGTGCTAAAGCATGGTACGTAGGTAGCCTCTACAAGGTTCAAGCCCACCACCTGGTCGTTCCGACTTCTTCACGTCGGTTCGCCAACACCTTGGGCCGCCTTAGAGCGCAAGCCCCAAATTGTCCATCCATCATGATGTTAAACTGTATGTCCGTCCATCATGACGTTAAATTGTCTTCCTCATCCCGCATGACGTTAAACTACATCCCGTCCCGCACGATGTTAAACTGTATGCCCCGAACTGCGTGGACTTTGATCTGTGCTAATGCATGGTATGTAGGAAGCCTCCACGAGGTTCAAGCCCATCACCCAGTTGTTCCGACCCCTCCGTGTCAGTTCATATCCACCATTGTGGGACACCTCAGAGCGTAAGCCCCATATCAACCATTGTGGTCCGCCTCAGAGCGTAAGCCCCATATCCACCATTATGGGCCGCCTCAGAGTGTAAGACCCATATGCCCCCATCCCGCATGAAGTTAAACTGTATACCCTAACTACGCAGACTTTGATTCCCAGCCATAGGGATACATAGGAAGCCTCCATGAGGTTCAAGCCCCTCTTCACTCCATCACCCATCCTGATCCTTACTCGGGCGGCCACATCCCGGTGGGATCATGCCACCTCATTCCACTCCATAGTATCCGGGAATCCGCCCACGTGCTGGCCCCAATATCGGTGTCCCCCCCCCAGGGGGTTCTTCAATCTAATCCACTCTCAGTGTTCCAATCAGTCTGATCCGTCTCCGCAAGACGTTAAACTCATGGCATACCCCGTGTTAAACATGGGAAGCTGAGGAAAACCTCAGATGGCACACAATTCCACGCATTAGATGTGGGATTCCTCAGGCTTCCGCACCCTCGAGAAGCCCTATAATAAGGGACAGAAGACTAACATGTCAATCCCACAATGTCAAACCACACCAACGACACCCCAGTGTGACCGTTCTCCTCACCAAAGGTTGCTACCCCGACCAGACCCCTTGGAGTGTCTCGATGGAAGCAGCGTAATTAACTGGTGTCCATGAAAATATGGCATCAGGAGCGAGGTTCACGAATACGTCTTAAATCTATAAGGGAGACTCGGACTAGGTGACAAGCTCCGAGGAAGAATCCACGGAAGGAAGAACCAACATCCCATCATCTTGGTTTCAATCAAGGAGCAGATGTCCCTGAATAAGGATCAAATGTCGCCCACCTTTGGAAAGCGGTAATGCGGGGAAACAAGCCGTGCGTCCTCCTCTGCATGACGGATGCACGCGTGCCCCGGTGGAAATCGTCGGAAATAGTTCCCTAACCTGACAGGTAAACTTGAGACCCCTTAATAGTAATACCCTAATTCCCAAATCAAATACCCACTATAAATCTAACTCCAACCTATATTATTAAGACACAACCTCACTTTGATACCACTTTAACATGACTCAACCCATTGAGACCAATCCTAGGTGGAAGTAAGCTGAGTGTTCCATCCCAATCACATCTCAAATATTCTAGGGGCCGATAACTAGCACTAAGTAGGCATATCACTCAATATGGGAGGCTTTAGCATAATTTTCCTATATACAATGTATATCTCCACACAGGATGTAATATCAAATGTCAGGTGTGTAACAGAAAGTGATGAGAATATATATAATGCATGAAAAAACTTATAGAATCCACAAGTACATATCTAGTGTAAACCAAAAGGTAAAAAGGGGGAAATGCATGTCCAACAATAACAAAAAGTGGGAAACACCAACCTAATAAATGGTATTGTTTAATTCCCTATGATTATAAGCTCTTGACATGAACACCACCTACTAAAAACACCTCCAAACACCCCTAGGCTCTACCAACACCACATCCAATGAGGTCACCTCTAAACTATACATTTTCTGTATAAGACATGACACATGTGAGTAAAGATTCCCATGAAGGGGAGAGTATAAACATGCCCAGTAAGATGCCCTAAAAACCATAAAGGAATAATAATAAAACTAGTCAGTTCAACTAAAAAATATGAAGGGAAAGTACAACCCTTCATAGGAATCCCATATACGCTCAATGGGTGAAATCATGACTTAGAAAGAAGTATCACTTATCAATGTTAGCTAAAATTGAAATTAGAATGTTGTTCAATAATCCATAAAGCCTAATTCAAAATCCCATGTAACCTAATTAAAACTAAAATGGAGGACCAACACTTCATTAAAGATTATTTTTTATTCAAGAGATTACCGACCCAGTAGAGGACTTTCACCCCACCTGAGCTCATGGAATGGGGAGTACCAACTTTTAAGATAGACAACTCACAACCTAGGTGTGTGGGAGAGTATAGAACCATATATTTGATATTGAGGATCTATTCCCCAACCCAAATGTTTCTCTAGGGGAGTAATAACCTCGAGAACAATCTGAATGTCATGATCGAACCCTATCATTGGGACAATCGAACTAAATCCCAAAAACTACCTATATTTTATTGAAAATTGCATAGGATAGAAAAATAGACCAATTCATTGGGAAATACATGTAAAGATAATAAATATTTTCTATTTTTTATGAACATAAACTCAATAAAGTAGTTGATAAAATACACTTCAAAGGAGAAAGATGTGCCACATAGTGGTCTTTGGGCATGCCACATGTCGTGTTAGAGGGAAAGGATATTTTCTTAGCATGCACATACACCCCAAGATCACCTAAGTAAGAGATGTCTATGTGCACTATGTACATTGTCCTGGGTTGAGTCGTAAGAATCTTACCTAGGGCATACTACCCGAGCTACTCAATACATGAGTCGAAGCCTGAGTCACCCCCATCTGTCACATAGTGGTTGGGATTTAATATAATACCATGGGATCTAATAGTTGGGGGAACCTTATATTTCCCCCATTTTCTCCTCATATGATCCATAGAGGTCGCTCAGGTTATTGCTTCCATCTTATCAGCCTCACATGAAATTAACCCTCCACTTTCTCCACCAGTCACTACTATAATCAATGATTTCCACCCCTGGACTCCACTACCCTATTATTCTCTCCACATTTCATTATCAAACCACCTTTTGATCTCTTCCTGGTCACCTCAGGACCCCTACCACACCATTATCTCCTCATGCATCACCCCTTCCTTCATCATTGTGCCATTGTCTGAGGATGTTAGCTCAAGTATTCATCGCCCTGATATGATCAGAGAATATTAATATTTTTTCCCAGATAATTATATACTTTGTTGTAAAACTCCTTAAAATTTTTAAAATTTCAAAACTTTTATATTATTATAAACTCATAACCATATTGACTAAAGTCATCAGTAAAGGTTATGAAGTACCTATACCCACCATTTTATTAAGTACTCATTGGTCCACATACATCTCTATGTATAAGATAAAGTGGTCCACTAACCCTTAAACCTTTTCCACTAAAAGGTTATTTGGTCATTTTTCTGATAAAAAAGATTCACATGTATTAAATGATTCATAATTGAATTGATTTAATATTATTTCTCTATAGAGTCTTTGAATTCATTTCTCATTTATATATCCAAGACCATAGTGAAAAAGGTGAGTGGGGTTAGAATAAACCTTTAACTTATTATTTTGAATGTTATAGATAGAATTATCTATATCCAAAATATATAAACCATTCACCACATTCCCAATGAAATAAAATATTTAATTCATATATATAAAACAACTCTTATTCTTATAATGAATGAAAATCTCATCTTTTCCAAACAAGATATAAATATCAAATTTATGTTTATGGCATGAACATAATAATATTTTTACAATTATAAAACTAATGCACTATGTAGACTTATAATATAAGTATCAACCTCAAATTCAGTAACTCTTGTATTATTTATAACATTAAGATATACTTCTTGTTTCTTTAATTACAACCTATCTCTAAGCCTGTGTCTTCATCACAAATGTGTGATGCATAGTCAGTATCTAATACCAATGATTCAAAATTGGATAAATTTATTTCTATAAAATTAACACTAAAATTCTTAGACTAATTATTTTTTAGAAAAATTATCAACCTTAATACCAATCTATAAATTCTTTATAGTTCATACTTATAAGAGACCTCAAAATAATTATCATGATGCATGTTGTAATCTATAACATAGAAATATTTATGGGTGAGTATCATGTTTTTTATATTTTTATTAAATAATTTTAATGAAAGTACTCCCACTAAAATGACGACACCATAAATCATTACCTTTAGTTGTCCAAGATTCATATTTAACTATGCAATGAGTTTTATTTATCATTTATCACATCTATTAGTTATTTAGGTAGGTTATAATTCCAAACATATCACGTATGACTCTTAGATAGTTTAATAAATGAATCTTTGACTAAAACCATTATATGGATATAAACTCAACTATATTCCTCTGGTATCCTAACTCTTAGGGTTTCTCGTCTAAGTTTTATCTAAACATTACAATAGGATTTGGTTACATAAATATTAGGTTTATCTATTTAAGTTACACCTTAGACAAGATAATCTATGGTCACCTTGCTTTGTGACAACCTACTCATTTGAATGTTTGAGGTATTGACATATGTTTTCTTTGGAAGGAATCTTATACTTAGTAATTGAGGGGTATTATTTATCTCACTAATTAAATATACATCACATGAATATTAAATTTATAATTATTTCATCACATGAAATCTTTATTATCACAGGTTTTCTTCTTTTATGTATAAATTATTCTAGAAATTTGGTTTTTAAATTCATATTCTATCCACCAAATTAATATTTTCAAACCATGTAACCCTTTATATAACTCTCATTTTATGTAACACACCAAAAAATAAAATCCAGACATATTTACATGCATTCAAATGAATTTTATGAATGAGGTATATGAAAATATTTCTTGTAATGGTTTAGATTTAAATGAAATCAATATTCCCACAAGGGTAATCTTGGGGTCATAGATATCCAACCCCCACCTTTCTAGACAAGGCATAAGCCTTCAGGCCAATGACTAGTCTGACCCAAAGTCCCTCTACCTAAGGATACTTTACTCAAGTGAGATTTAAATTCCATCATAATTCTAACACCTAATACGTATAAACTATATTCAAACTCTAATTTCCAGCTAATAACTTAATTAAAAAATTAATTCAAGGTAGATAAAGACTAAATATTATTTTTTCATACCTATAATGGCATAACAATTTTACAAGATGAAATTTATCACATAAATTTAAGCATGTATAATATTCATATTATATAAAAATTTTATAAACCTAGATATTTAAAAGAATAAATAAATAAATAAAAATTAATTTATTTTCCAAACATGAGATATTAATATGAACATTTCATATTTTATTTAGGCATAAAAATATTCCTTTTATAATTCCTAACACTTATCTTTTATAATAATTTTATAAACCATGGGAAAATTTACATAAATAAATAATTTTTCTCATTTTAAACCCATATCATATTTAAAAATAAAATAGAGGGACTATCTATTATAATTCATGATCCAATCACGATATAAAATATTTTTATCACCATTTGACCATCATATTTGATGATATACACTATGTCACTTACACGATTCAATCCCCTATTTTAAGAAACCCAAGATTTAAGTTGAATGCTATGATAATGATTGTCATATCCTATAATATAGTGTAAAAACTATGGATTTCATTGAATAATATACTACAATTCATTCAGTCATACCCTAAGATCAAGAAAAATAGTGAATCGTAGCTTATGATGTCTTATATCATAAACTATGGTAGAGCGGTAAAACAACCAGTGATTGTCCATGTTATATCATACCTTTTGATATCCCCTCAATAATTTTTCGATACACATGTTCTTTAGGAAATTAGTATAAACATGTTTAATCGATAATGGAAGTGGCTCTAATACCACTGATGGGTTTTATAGGATCATCTAATGTCCAATGCAATGGAAGAAACCCAATAAATAGTAAGAACTATCATCACAAAATCAAAATGTAATGAGGGATATAAAACTAAAAATTAGTTCCTCATTTCCATTAATCCCCATCTCAATAGAGTATATTTAAGGAAGATTTCTAAGTGACAGGCTAAGTAATCTTGCCTCTATAGGAAGTGAACCATCCACTAAAATCCTCATACTCTATGAGAGGATTCTGCAAACTCCAATGGTGTGTTAGTACCTTCTTCATGAAGATAAATAAAGAATTAGGAGAGAAGAGAGATTTAGATTTGGATTAATAGTTTCATACACACCAATAGGAGGATCTGGTCACTTTATATAGACTCTCTTCATCCATTGAAAGAGATCAACCATTAACTTCTAATTCTTAGCAGTCAACATGTGTTACCATAATGCATGCATGTTATATAATAATTTGAATGTTTCAAATTTTTATAATATATTTTTCATGACATAAATTAACCATCTTCATGATTCAAAACCAAAGAAAAATATTTTGGAAGACATGGTAGAAATCGTGCAACCAATATCCCATATCACAATCCAAATCATACAAAACTATATAGGTATATCATGCTTATATAAACCTTTAATGATATGTTTGTATCTTATCAAATGATATGTAACATTTTCATATTGTTCATTATGATATGGATGAATCATACTTTATGACTCACCCTTTTAGTGTAAATCCCTCAAAACTATCACTATGAAGCACTCATGTCTGACTATTAAGGGAATACTTTAGCCATTGGTGATATGATGATGACACCACTGTATGAATATATATCCAAGTTTGTATGAGCGTGACATTGAATGTTGTGTCTTGGATGATGAATATGAATTCTATATCTAAAATAAAATCCCCAAATTGGGTTCTCAATATGATCTAGCCCAGGGGTTTCTATTATCTCATGTAACATCTCTAGATAGTTATCCCATATGGGGTCAAGTCGAGCTATTTTAATCTCAGTCACTAGAGGGTTTAGGATGGGATGAGATTAATACCAACCCCATTATTAAAAAACCAACAAACAACTAATTATTAATTTGACTAGAGATATTGAGGGGATAGATTTTCCCTTGTATCATAGATCCTTGGTCTTACGCTATGAAGTAAATAATCATGCGTCATTTGAAAAATTCATTCCCAACATGATAATACTTAGCTGTATCTACACCAATATCAAAATCTTAAGTATTTTTAATTACTTTGATAAGGTCCTATTTTAGCTCCTTGGATGGGTGAAGAGCATCCAACATCAAAAGTCATGTTAGTATTATGGCCTGGTGTTTCATAACATCATATTTTTTTTCTAATTTTATCAACTTCCTTCTCTAAACATGTTTATGTATTTGAGGTGAAATGGGATTCAGGGTTTGATAGGATGACACTCCTAAATTTCAGGGGGAGGGTTCCTTTAATGTACTTGGGCTAAAAGAGTTATGATTCATGGGGTTTGAGGTTGGGAAAGTAATTAAGATCTAGAAAAATGGTAAACCTATTGGATAGGATATTAATAGGCTCTAGAAGGCCCCAAATCCATCTATTGTTTCCTTGGATGAGTATTATTCATTTTCATTCCTCTATTATATTCTATATAGGTGACATAGTTTAGGATTGAGTCCTAAATCCTAGGTGTATCTTGGTTATATATTCCTCAACCTTGACCTTGGTGGCCTCTCCCATTAGTTCATTGATAATAATATAACTTGTATAATTTTTCTTTGCCTTCATACGAGTCTGTAAATTGAATGATGTTGACTGAAGCATATCTATCTTCCTCATCCAAAGATAATTATATTTTGTGTGGAAGTGTCCATCCTCCCAATTCCAATGGAAAGAAATATGAAAGTTTGTGCACTAGTTTGGGGACACTAGATGGTTATTCCTTATGATTTTTAATGTATTGATAGTGGCTACACTAACTTTGATAAGTTCACGTAACAAAATAAATATTTTTTGGGGTTGTATAGGGAATTGGGGTCATTACTAGGTGATTCAATCATGCTCTAATAATGGAATAAATGTGATTAATCAATTTTTGAGTAATTTAAAGAGCTAATATTTTCATAAATTTTAATTTTATTTTAATTATTTAGTGATCTCACATTGATTATTAAGTGATTGTTTAATAGTAAATTTTATTTTGAGCATGAATTTTAAAATTTAATGGAAATTCTCGTTCTTCCCTTTTAATTTCACTATACTATTTCTATCCTAAAATATTTTATCTATCAAAAAATTATTTTTTATATTTTTATTTAATGTTAAACATGTTGGGATACATATTTTATTTGAATACCATGATATAGATCTAATTTTTCATAAATATAATGGTTCCTGAATTCAATGTTGGACTCAGTTCATCAATATGGACATAACTTCAATGTTTGACCCATAAATTTTTCATCCTTACTCTAATTTGCCAGAAATTTTTAAAAAAGTCATAGAACTTGAAATTGAAGATTTAATTCAATTGGGGACACATCTATTTTGGTATTTTAGAGGGTCCAAAATTTGTTACAAAAATAGAGATTCATTTTGAATTGATTTTAAACTTTCCACTTCATAAGTTTTGTAACAATATCCTCCCCTACACTATATAAATATGTACTATTTAAATTTTTAGGGGAAGGTTTGTGAATTAAGAGTTTATATCCAATGGGATATTAGGTTTTTATATATATGTTTTATCATTTATCTCACATAGTAATTCTCACAAATCATGATTTAATAAAAAGAAATTATGATATATCTTAATTTTCTAGTGTTTCTATCTTTAGATCCCCCTCAATATCCTCACTATGATCTCTTACACTCGTGATGGTGAGTAACTGACTTAAGGATTGGGCTTGGGGGTGGGGAGGTTCTCATTGTTTCCTAAATTCTTTCTTTTTAATGATTTATTTTTTTTATATTTATAATATGGGTGATGTGGGGATTTTCTATCATTACAAGATATTACATAATGCTTCATTATATTTCCTACCAAATATTCAATCCCCCCTTCTCTTGGGAACTCTCTCATTATTTATTCTTATGTGAAGTTGATATAAACATTGGATAATTTCCCTAGAGTACCATTTTAAAGAATGGTGACATTGATAGAGCTATTATTTTCCAAAATTTTACATTTTATTTTAATTACTTAATGATCTCACACTAATTTTTAAGTGATGATTCAATGGGAATTTATAATTAGAGTATGAATTTGGAAATTTCATGGAAATTTTAGTTTTCCCTTTCAATTTCAATCTAGTATTTTTATTTAAAAATGTTTTATGTGTTGAATATTAATTTTAAATTTTATAAAAAAATATTAAACATGTTGAGATTTATTTTTTATTTGAATACCATGAGCTAAATCATACTTTTTTGTGGAAATAATGATCCATGAATACAATGTTAGACTGGATTCATCAATCTGGATATCGCTTCAATGGTCATACCATAACTTTTTCATCCTTTATAATATTAGGCTAAAAATGTTACCCAAGTTATAGGAATTGAAAATAAATATTGTATTAAAATAGATCCACATCTAGTTCATTGATTTGTAGGTTCAAAGACATGGTGAAAAAATAAGGATTCATTTTGAATTGATTTTAAACATTCCATTTTATAATTTTTATAACCCTGGCCTCCCCTCCTCTGTATAAATATGTATTATTCACATCTAGAGGGGAAGTTTCATGGATTATGAGTTCTTGGAAAATGATAGATTATGTTTTTCTCTATGTTTTTATCATTTATCTTGCACTGTAATTCTCGCACTACATGTTTTAATAAAAATTGTTTGTGTTATATCTCATTTTCCTAGTGTTTATCTCTCTCTATGTCTTATTTATCTCTCCCTATCTCTCCCACCCACTTCACTATGATTAATTAAACTCAATATATTAATTGAATAACTTGATTCTTATCCTTGGGAGAGGTTTATTATATTTTTTATGAATTATTTATTTTCAATTTTGTATGTTTATTTTATATTTTTAATAGGGAAGTGGGTAGGTGTGATATATTTGAGAATGGTTCCTTACTCCTCAGGATCCCCTCTATCTCTCGGCGTCACCCTCTCCTAGGTTTCTAATGCGTTTCTTCATCAGTGAGGTGTTCTTTCTAGGCCTCCCTCTCCCTCACTCTTATCATGGTGTCTCCTCTTGCTCCTCCTTTATTCTCTGGGGTGTGTCCTTTTTTTAGGGTTTCAATTTTATTCACAAATGATCTGATAACTAGATCCACTATTTTGGAACCCTTTTATTATTCTTGTCTGGTGTTCTTCTCAGTGGTCTGGGATATTCTGGTGGTTGCGGTTGGTTCCTTTTTCTTGTTTTGGATTTGGTGTGTGTTGAGGTTATTTGGTTCTCTTTGTGGTCATGGATCACTGTTTATCTTCTTGAATGGATCAACATCTACTCTTGATTCTAGATATATTGATTTAGCCTCCAGTTTGTCCTAATTTAGTGGCTTTATTGGGGTTTTTGGGAGGTGTTGGTTGGTTTTTCATCAGTGTTCCTAGAGTCACACCCCTCGTTTTTTTACTTTTTCCCTTTGTATTTTTATTCTCCCTGGTTCTTCGTCTCTTACTTTGGAATATTCCTACTTTTGTTTTAGTCGATTATAATGATGTCTTGTTTAGTGTTGGTGTTTCTGCTCATGGTCTATGGTATTTTGGTTTTTTTATTATATTTATGATGGAAGGAAGTTTGGATCTGTTGTGTCTGATGTTGTTGATGATGTTATCTATTTGCTTTGTAGTAGACCCATATAAAGGAGGAGGTTCTCATGTCAGTGATTCTCCCTGTCGATTCCTTCATCCACTAAACTTTACCTTAACTTCAAGGTCCATCACCCCCATCCAATTTATTCTATTGAAATGAATCAAAGGAGGTTTTTGGGAGGTGTTGTTCGAGCGATCAATGGATTTCCAAGAGATGCATCTAGCGTGGGATTCTTCTTCTTTGGCTATGTTTCTGGTGGTTAGTGGTTTGTTGTTGTTGGTATCAATTTGTTGGTTCTATAAGGTGTATTCTCTTATGATGTTTTTGTTCTGGTGGTATGGAGAAGTTGGTGATTAGGTTTCCGGTTTCCAGTGAGTAAGTTCATCAGTGGTGGTGGGTTTCAGTCACTGGTGTGATGATGATGGTGACAAAAAGAAGATAACAATGACTTTTATGGGGATGTTGTCATGTTTGATGTCGACCTGATATGATTAATAAGGTGGATCATGGATCAGAATATCACATCCCAATATATTTTTTTCAAATTTAGATTTCATGAATTGGGGTGTTGTCCTTTTGAATTTTGAATTTTGTTGCTTGGTGGATGTTTTTTATATTTTGGAATATTATGTACTGTGGTATTTGATTTTTGGTATGTGCAATTCTCACTAATCCTTAAAGTGGATTTTATAAAATACAAAAAAAATGGTTTGGAAAAAGATAGGGCAATGGGGGTATTGAGGGTGCAATAATGGTTCGTCATTCCAATATTTCACCTATTGTTTTATTTTATTCCCTACTAAATATTCAATCCCTCACTTATCTTGTACACACCCTTTATATAATGTATTTGAGTTTTTTTAGGTAAAAAATGACATACAATGGATTTGGATCATAGAAGGTGTCACACATATGATGAAGTGTTCTCATCAACCCTAGTTATTAGAGGAGGTAGGATTTGGTGTGCTAAAAATATATCCTAGGAATGATAAGATTCACTCTCAAAGTAGAGGATAATAGTTTATGCATGATGGTATGGACTATCAAATAGAATCTTGATAATAATTATATATAATTAAGAAACCTGAGTTACAAACCTTGGGAAAAAACTATTTCTTTCTAACCTCATTCATTTTATTTACATTTTTCATCTTTATTTTGAATATGATTTTTTATTCTATTTTTTATTCTATATTCAAACCTCCATATCTCTCTTTAGTTTTTATAAATATAAAATAAAAAAAACAATAAATTTTTTAGGATTAGTGAGTAATTTATGGAAAAATATCCTCAAATGAGATGACCCTAGTCATCCATTATACTACATTATAAAAATATAAATAATATTTTGAGCCACCCCATGACTAGTGTGTCAAAACTTGGAATCATTAATAGAGATACAAACTAGTATTCCAATCATTATTATTTTCATATTCTGTGAATAATTTTATTTTTTTAATAAAAAATAAAAACAAATATTTTTTGGTGATGTATTCTAATTCTAATTATTATGGATGTAATAACTACTCTTAGGTTAAATAAGAAGAAAAGAAATTGTTTAATGAAAGATAATTGTAGTTAAAATTGATTAGAAAAAATAAATCCAGAAGGTTAAGAACTAAGTGAAATTTCTAAATGAATACCTCCTTGAATTCAAGGAGCAGTAACTGGAGTGAGAACCAGAACTAGTGGAGGAATATCTCTCTCTAGTCATCTTTTCTATTGAATAGACTAAGGAATTTGATAGGGAATTGGTTTAAGATTTACTATCAAATATTTCTCATTGATAGATAGAGGATATTTCTAAAGAAAACTTGTGTGATGACACACATGTGAGACATCAATAAAATTTGGATAAATTCTGGAATCACTTTTTGAAGGTAACCTACAACTTGATTCTCCCCCACTTAGAATAAGAACAACTAACACCACTTTATATTTATCTTTATTTGGAATAAAATTTCACTAAAGTGGTGGAATTTGAAGATATATTAGAGAATATTATATTCCTACCTCAAACCATGATAACCCAATTCCAATAGATGCTTACCATTGAGGAGGATATTTAAGTCAATCCTACTCAGAGAAATAATCTTTTATTAAGTTAATTTCTTTCTAATTTCATTAAAAATGAATTAAAAATACTCCATGTTGTTTATTCTATGAAATTTCTCAAATGGACCCTATATTTCGACCCCTACGCTGATTCCCCCATCGTCTTAGTTTGGATTGGCTTCCCTGGGCTTCCACTACATTTGTTTAAGTAACCTTCCATGTTTTTAATATCCATGCTCATTGTTAATCCATTGAAGCTAGATTCAGTGATGAGGAGTCTCTCTATAATGTTAGTTTCTATGATTTGTGTTGAAATTGATGTTTCTCAGGACCTACCTTCTCAAATATGGATTCAAAATAAAGAATACGGATTCTTTCAGGAGGTTTTTTATGAAAGACTATTGATTATTGTCATTTATGCCTTAATCTTGGACATGCTCCAAAGGATTTTGGACATAAGACTGCACATCTTGAGGCCAAGAAATCTACTTGGGTTGAGAAAGGAACATGTTATATTGGATCTAATGAGATCAATGTTAGAAAGAAGGTCAATGCTGACTAACCTGTGATACCAACTAATGCGCAGAAAACTACTATGAAAAAGGTGATAAATATTGATCAGCCTTATAAAACTAAGGGAATTCCAAGCTCTATTGATGCCTTTATTATTGCCTCATATTCCAACATTTTTCCTCCTCCTCTGATAGAGGATCAGGAAAATCACTTGGAATCACATGATACTCGAACCAATGAGCAAGGTGAACTCTCTGATTCTAATGAGTCGTCACATGAGGATGATGAACAACCTAATAAAATTGAGGAAATCTATTTAAAATCAATGTCTATGAAGGGGAAAACCTAATAGTGTATGTTGATGGATACATTACTCTAAATCCTAGAAAAATAAAAAAGTGTAGAGATTACTCTCACCATGAAAGAACCATTTTTACATGATTCTTAGATTCCTCTAGGAAGGAAATCACTGAACCCTCTAAATCCCAAACTATGGTGGATCACTCAAATGATGAGAATGATGATGAAGAAAAATAGAACCTTATATAAATATATGATTATTTTAATGAGGATGTGGTGGAGGAAGAAGTCAAATATTGGATGGAGGAGCAAGACGAGATCATATTCCAGAAATATAGGAATAATACTATTACTAGAGAGAAATATCTTGAAACTAGAAAGCATATGTTCATAAGGATATTGGATGAGTATAAAAAGAATCCTTATTTTAACTTCAAAGATATTCCACAGGAATTAGTTCTTCCATCGTTCAAAAGTTTTACCTTATTGATATTTTTTGGTAGTTTCTTCTACTCAGTTTCTTTTATGGTTAGCTTGCTTGGATTAGGCAGTAGTTGTCTTTCTATACTTTTTTGAAGTTGAATTATTCTATGATTTGTGCAGTATACTATTATGTAATATGTCTATACTATATAATGGTGATCTAATGCTCTCACGAGGTTTTAAAAAATATAATGGATAACAAGATTTATTTACTGTATTTGATGATTTCGGATCTGGTAAGGATAATACCTCTTGTTATGATTTTATTTAGTAGCTTTTTTATGGTCTATTAGTGCACATCAAACTAATTTTTTAGTTATTTCTTGTGTTGGTGGAATCGTGAGGAACAACGCTTTCTATCATGTGGTTCATGTTACTATGGGAATATTTGGTCATCCTTTTTCTTTGTTCTAGTTTCACAGTACTGGAATGATTTAAAGGTTTTTAGTCCTATTGATGGCATCAAGTGATCTTTTTTTATACCTCTTTGGATTATTTTGATTCATTGCATGCATTTTCATTGAATTTCTACTCTTGTTCCTCTTTTTTGACATCACTCGTGTCATTTGATGCATTTTATCATTATTTTTTTCTTCTAAAGACTGTAGATCCCTACTTATGAGGATTTGGTTATTGCTTGGAGTTTCTTCCTTTACATATGAGATTGTTTCCTTACATTGATATGATACAGATATGGGGATTAAAACCCATTGATTTTCAAGATTATGGGTTGTTAGATAATAGATATGGGATGTCTCCTTATGGTAGCAGATCTATGCTTTTGAGGGGTTTAAGTGAGAATGGAGAAGCTACCTGGATGTGGTTTCTTCAGAGTTGAGGAAAGATGTTGTAGACAGGTTCGTTGTAATGTGTTCTTTAAGATGTTTTTTATGTCTCTCAAGATTGTATTTCCCACAATTCCATGATGGTTTGAGCTTGTCACACCTCATGTTTGTACTGGAATTTTTTATTTTAATAATTTACTTTAGGGTATGAATTGGGTAACCAATTCATGTCTCAGGTTGTCTAAAAAAATTATATTTCTTTCAATAAATTTCTCATGAATTTACTTTTACTTTTAGGTTTTCAGTGGGTGTAATTTATAAGATTAACTCAAATCTTCAACTACCAATAATCAGGTTATATCACTCCTTTTTCTATTATCTTGTTTGCTTACTAAATAAATTATGCATGGAAAGTTGATAAGATCGTTTTTCAATCAAAAATAGGGTAGAAATAGTTTGAGTGTGGGGGATTTGTATAAATATATTTAGTTATGCATGCTTTGTTTTCTACTTTTAATTTTTGGAGTGATTTTAAGGACTTTTTATTTGGGTATCAATGGTCATATGAAAAACAAATCATCTATACTACTGATAGACCATCAGAATCACAATCAAAAGATCCACGAGAAATCCATACACTATAGAAGTGTAGAAGAAAAGAGAATCTCAAGAATTTATATTCCCCATCAACTGGGTGTACTATAATTAGGTTCTCACTACACCCTAATCAATGCACAAAGACTTCCTTAGAAGGTGTTGCAACCAACAGACCACCATTCTTTAATGGAACCAACTATGTTCAATGGAAAATTAAAATTAAAATGCATTAAGAGATTATGGGTTTTGAAATTTTGTCTTCCATTATAGATGAATATAAGATTCCTACTACTGATAGAATCACATGGGATGAGCCTATCAAAACTTCCTATAATAACAATTGCAAAGCTATGAATGCTTTATACTACTCTTTAGAAGATGAAGAATTCAATAGAATTTCTACTTGTAAAACTACCCATGAAATTTGGGATACCTTGTCTGTCTCACATGAAAGAACATCTAGTGTAAAATAAATGAGACTTAATACTTATACTATTAAATATGATAAATTTAAAATAAAACCTGATGAGCCTATCTCTGACATGTATCTTAGGTTCAATGGGAATATCAACACAATGATTTCTCTTAGAAGAAAAGTCACTGCCAAAGGACAAATCATGAGAATTCTCATATGTCTGCCTGACAGATGGAGAGGAACCTCTGTCTATATTAGAGTATCATGAAACATCAGCAAGCTACCTGTAAAAGAACTCATTGGGAAACTGATGATGTATGAAGAGAAACTGAAAGTCAACAAGGAAGAGGAGGATAAACCAAAGAGGAAATCTATTGCATTCAAGACCACCACCTCTAAACACAAAGATGAAGGGAAATTGGAAGCTTCTATAGAAAGTTCTAGTAGTGAACAATCATCACCTAACAGTGATGAGGATATGGCTCAATTATCCAGAATATTCAAGAAATTTTACAAAAAGAAGAACTTTTTCCGAAATCCTAACTTCAAGGGAAAATATGACCAAAAGGGAAATTGGAAGAAGGACTTGAAAAGAAGTGACAAGTCTGATGAGATTGTATACTATGAATGTAAGCACAAAGGACATATCAAGGCTGACTGTCCAAAGCTCAAGTACAAAAAGAGATATCAGGACAATGACAGGAAGCATAAAAAGGCTATGAAAGCAACCTGGAGTGTTTCTGAGGACAGTTCAAGTGACTCAGAAACATCACATGATGAACAGGAAAAAAATCCAATATGTTTTTTATAACAAACACATCTGAGGTAACATTGGACTATTATGTACATAATTCATACTATTATGAAAATGAGAGTGACTCTAAAAATATGACTAATGAAGAAATGTTTGAATATTGTAACATGCTTAAAGAAACATTCAATGAAATAAAAGACAAATATAAATCATTGAAGAAATAGTATTCTCTTACTGTGACTATTAAATCTGAACTCACAACCGAAAAAGAGAAAAATTCTCAACTGCTCAAAGAAAACGACGAATTAAAAATGTCTAATGAGAAATTAAATAATGACCTTGAAAAGTTTACCAATGGAAAGAATAACCTTATTAAAATTATAGGAAAACAAATTTCCCCTAAATACAACACTGGAATTGGTTATAAACTTGGAAAAAGAAATCCTAGTAGAAAAAATTTTGTTTCAAGATCTATGACATATAGTTTTACTCCCAGTTCTGGACACAAATCAACTAATTCAATTCATGATAAACATTCTACTATTTCAAGTTTTTCTAGACCAAATAAAGTTTATTTTTCAAAGACTTTACTTAATTCTTATAGGAAACTTATGAGGTAGATATGGGTTCTTAAAGCACTTATTACTAATGTTACTGGATCCAAACAAGTATGAGTACCAAAATATGTTTTTGCTTAATCTTTTTGTAGGAAATCTGCTTAGAGTTCCTGTAAAAGTGTATGGTACTTGAATAGTGGATATTCAAGACACATGATAAAACACTACTCATTCTTCAATAATCTAATAAAAATATATGTAGGACATGTCACATTTGGTGACAATGCCAAAGGAAAGATAATTGGCCTCGGCTAAATCGGTAACTCTAACTCAGTTTTAATTTCTATAGTTTTGTTTTTTGATGGATTAAAATATAATCTGCTTAGTATCTCACAATTATGTGATGATGGATTTCATGTTAGATTTGAAAATGATGCTTGAAATGTCTTTAATTCTAAAGATGAATTATTGTTTTCTTCTTTAATAAATTAAAATGTTTACTCTGTTAACTTAGATTCTTTAGCTTCTCAAAATGCTTCATGTTTAAGTGTATTTCACAAAGAATATTGGCTCTGGCATAGGATAATAGGACACTGTAATATTCACTCCCTTATAAAGCTAACTAGAAAAATCTTAGTTAAAGACTTACCCAAACTTGAGTTTCCAAATGACAAAGTGTGTAATCCCTATCAAAAAGGAAAACAACACAAAATTTCCTTCAAATCAAAGAAAGAAGTGTCAACTTCTCAACCTCTCAAACTGGTTCACATAGATTTATTTGGACCATCTAGATTTTGTAGTTTAAATGGGAAGCACTATGATTATGTTCTTGTATATGACTTTTCTAGATATACTTGGACATTCTTTATGGCTCACAGAAGTGAAACATGCTCTTATTTTACTAAATATTCCAAGTATGTGGAAAATCTTAGTGGACTTAGAATCAAATCCTTAAGAAGTGATCATGGCCATGAGTTTGAAAATCAAGAGTTTTAATCATTTGTCTCACAAAATGGTTATAGTCACAATTTCTTTTCCCCTAGAACACCTCAACAAAATTGAGTTGTAGAAAGAATAAATAGAACCCTGCAAGAGATATCTAGAACAATGCTTAGAAAATATGACCTACCTATTTATTTTTGGGCTGAAGCTGTCAATACAGCATACTACATAATCAATAGAGTGTTAATCAGACCTATTCTTAAGAGGAATATTTATGAGTTATGGAATAATATAAAACCCAAGGTTAACTACTTCAAAGTTTTTGGCTGAAAAGTCTATATTCTTAATACTAAGGACAATCTTGAAAAAAAATCATCCAAGAGTGATGAAGGTATATTTTTAGGATATTCCATATCCAGTCAGGCCTATAGAGTGTTCAATAAAAGAACTAAATGTGTGGAAGAATTTTTCCATGTCAAATTTGATGAAACAGATCCACGTGAGCCTAAAATAATTTTAGAGAACCTAGAGGATGATCTATTGAATCTGAACATTAATCCAAAATCCTCAAACCATTCTGTGAAAGAATCTGTGAAAACTTCTAGTTCTGTAAGTTCCTTATACATAAGCCATAATGAACCTGAACCTGTTCATGAACCTGAAATCACTAGTCCCTCAATGTCTAAAGTTGTTAGAACTCTTAAGAACCATCCTTTAGATGTTGTTGCAGGAGACCTAGACAAAGGAAAACAAACTAGATCTTTTCTTAGAAATCAGGTTGAACATCAAGTCTTCTTGTCACAACTTGAACCTAAAAACATTAATGATTCTATCAATGATGAATTTTGGGTGATGGTTATGCAAGAAGAACTTAATCAGTTCTAAAGGAACAAATTTTGTAAACTTGTTGAAAGACCTAAGGAAACATTCACCATAGGCACTAAATGGGTGTTTAGAAATAAGGTAGATGAGGATGCTAACATAGTTAGAAACAAGGCTAGATTAATTGCACAAGGCTATAGTCAAGAAGAAGGAATTCACTATGAGGATACCTTTTCACCAGTAGCTAAACTTGAGGTCATCAGAATCCCACTTACTTATATTGCACATCTGAATTTCAAACTATATCAAATGGATGTCAAGAGTGAATTCTTAAATGGGTATATAGCTGAGGATGTATTTCTAGAACAACCCCCTGATTTTACAAATCCTCATTTTCCAAATCATATTTTTAAATTATCAAAAGCTTTATATGTTTTAAAATAAGCTCCAAGAGCCTGGTATGATCGGTTAAGTACTTTTCTTATTTCCAAAGTTTTTACAAAAGGAATAGTTGATCCTACTCTTTTTATAAAACGAATTTCAAATGATGTTTTAGTTGTTCAAATCTATGTAGATGACATTATCTTTGGATCTTCAAGAAATTCTTTATGTGTTGATTTTTCTAAAATAATTCAAAATGAATTTGAAATGAGTTTAATGGGTGAACTAAAATTCTTTCTTGGATTTCAAATCTTTCAAAATAATGATGGTATTATTTTAACTCAAAGTAAATATACTATAGATCTTCTAAAACATTTTGGATTGGATAGCACTAAAAGTAGTAACACTCCCATGAGTACCACTTGTAAGTTGGATCTTGATGAAGATAGAAATATGTTGATCAAACCACTTATAGAGGAATGATTGGAAGTTTACTCTACTTAACTGGTATTCGACCTAACATTATGTTTAGTGTGAGTATGTGTGCTCATTTTCAAGAAAATCCTAAGGAATATCATTTAAATTCTGCAAAGATAATTTTCAAATACCTCAATCATACACCCAATCTAGGACTGTTCTATCCCAGAGGACAATCATTTGAATTAGTTATTTATTCTGATGCTGACTTCGGTGGCTGTAAGTTAGATAGAAAAAGCACCTCTGAAACATATCACTTTTTAGGAAAGTCACTAGTATCATGGTTTAGTAAGAAACAAAATTCTATTACATTATCTACTGCAGAATCTGAATACATAGCTGCTGGTAGCTATTGTGCACAAATCTTGTGGATGAAACACACATTACTAGATTATGGATATCAATTCATGCATGTACCTATAAATTATGACAACACAAGTGCTATTAACATTTCGAAAAATCCTATTTCACATTCTAGGAAAAAGCATATTGATGTAAGACATCACTTTTTAAGAGATCGTTATCAAAAGGGTGATATCACTTTGGAATTCATTGGTACTGAGTATCAGCTTGCTAATATATTTACCAAACCATTAAATTCTGAAAGAATAGACTACATCATACATGAATTAGGCATGTTAAATCTTAAGTAAATGTCTTACTGTTTTATATCTTACTATTTCATGTTTATGGTCACATAGTTAGTATTTCGTAATTACTGTCTGACAGTTACTGTCTCACCATAATGCTCATTTACTGTCTCATTGTGAAGTTTGTTTACTGTCTCACCGTGAAGTTTGTTTACTGTCTCACCGTGAAGTTCATTCATTGTCTCACCGTAACGCTCAATTACTATCTAACCATAACATTCGTTCACTATCTCATCGTAAAGACCTGATATGGTCTCACCATAAAGATTCTTTATGATATTTATTTACGAATTAAAAATTGTATTGCGGTAATTATTCATTTCACCTCTTTATTTTCCCGTGTTTTTACTTTTGCGACGTTTGGTATTCCTAAATGATAAAATAAATGAAGCATCACTTGTCCTTCACTCGATCTTTCTTCTATTCACTCAATTTTTAACCCTTCCTCAACCCTTCAACCTTTCTCTCTCTCAAACCTTCGGTGAATGCCCAGGATGAAACGCCCTTCATCATCGACTCCTAAGAAACGTAGCTTTAAGAAGAAGAAAATCGCACCCAAGATAACACCCGAAGGTCCTCTAAACCCAAATCTAGTAAACCGAGTTGTAGTAACTGAGAAAGAGGTTTTCCCCAAATGGATTTTTTCAAGTAAGTCTCTGGTTATGAAAGTTTTAAAAGAGAAAGGCTGGTTAGAGTAGTTTTTAAAGGAATATAGACCTATCTATCCTAAGTTAGTGGCTCAGTTTTATCAATATGTTTAGTTATCCTTTGATTCTAAAGATGGATATGTTGTGAGAAGCTATATCAATGGGAAAAAATGCTCATTCTCTTCGAGGTTATGGGTTGCATGCCTTAAGATACCTCATGAAGGCATCTGTGAGGACTATCAAAGAGGACCTCCACCTTCTAGTGGATTCTTTGTCTTGGAAGATGCTCTGAAAAGCTTAATCAGAAATGGAACCAAGAGAAGAGCCATTACTGCTTAACTAGATGGAAAATAAAGGCTTTTGTTTAAGTTTATATAGAACCTAATTAGCCCAAGAAAAGGTGATTTTGCTGTATTGAAATATCAGGATGTGTTTCTGATTCATCTTATGAAAAATGGGCATAATATCAACCTTTGTAAGTATATCATACACCATATGTGTTAACTGATCAAACCCACATCTAAGTCAACCTCCCTATTTTACTCTCGGCTTATCTCAGCCATGCTTCATGCCAAAGGTATGGTTGGACCTAATGAGGAAGTTATCAAGGATTTTGAGTACTGCATTTCGAAAGTCACTATCAAGAGAATGAAAATAAATTGAAATCCTTGGAAAAAGGAATGGGTGGAAGACAATGATAGAATTTATGAAAAATTCAATCCAATGGACCATACCTCAAGACCAAGAGATATTTCTGATCCTGGTTTGGAACTAAATGAGGTTGTTGAGTATTCTGAAGAAGAGGAAGAAGAGGTTGTTGTGCCCCCCGGGGAAACTGTTTCTATTGAGGAAGAAATTACTCTTGTCCCTCATGTTGTAAGTGAAAAGGAAGTCTCTGCTTCAACAGAAGTTGTTAATCTGGAAGATCAACCCAAGGCTGAAACAGAATCTGTTTTCAAAGAGACCGAGAAGAATGTTGTGGAAGAACCTATAGAAGAAGAATTACCTGTTATGTAAGAAGCTGATCTTGAAGAACTCCCAATGGAATAATCTGTTCCGAAAGTCATTCCTTTGGTTGAGGAAAGGATGGAGCTGGCTTTTCAGCTAGCTAGGCAAGAAATGAGAGAGGAACTAAGAGATGAGTTTGTGGAATTAGATCAAGACCTTAAGCTTCTCAGCCCAGAAAAGGATGCAACTATTGAGGGGGAGCAAACCCCAAATCTAGAATCTATTGAAGTACCAAACCCGATTTTTTCAATCCCTATAGACACTAGGTATAAGTTCCCCATTTTCTATGATGCGGATGACTCTCAACAAGTTTCAGTAAAAGGCCTTGACCTTTCTACCATGTTCCAACTGAAATTTTTCTCTAATCTTTCTCTTGATAAGGAACCTGAGACTGTATATGTCCCTATTTCTGAACCTTTATCAGAACAACCATCCTTGGTAAGTAAAGATGATCTGAAAGAATTTGGTGCTGCCCTTTTGTCTGGTGTTGAAAAAGTCATGAATTCTCAACCTGAAATTGTGACACATCTAAGTGAGAAAGATGCCTCGCTGTTATTGGAAAAGGTTATTTGGAAGATTTTACCCAAAATGCTTCATGAGATTTAGGAAGTCAGAGTTGAAAATAAACTACATGGTGATGAATTGAAGACTCTAAAAGGTATGATTGAAGAAATGCAGAAAGACATGCATTTGAGATCAGAGCTTGCTTCTCATCCTGTAGAACCTGTTGTTCCTCAAACCCCACAGAATGTTGTGTCCCAGATTCAACCTCATTTAGCTTCCTTAGCTGAAAAGGTCGCTTAAAGAAACAAACAGATTGTGAAGGAGATGAGAGATCTAGTTGTTAATCTTAACAAACTCACTGATGAGTACACGGGGTGTCTTTAAAAGGTGTTAAACCAACTGAAATCTCTGACCATAGCTATCAATTCTTCAAAGGAATTCGGGCAATCATCCCAAACTTCCCTAGACAGTGACCTGTTCAAAACAGTGGTCAAAGAAAAACCTCAGACTGTTCTTAGTGGCATCAATAAATATTCTCTAAATAAATTTATCAAGAACAGTGACAAAGTTATTGATCTAGTCCAAATCCATTAAAAATTTTCTAATGATTCTCAGAAGGAAATTGCTAAGAAAATGGATTTTTACTTCAACTGAATCTTCTCAAAGACTGATATGACCAATCACTTTAAATATCTTGTTGAAAATTTAAGGATTCCTCCTATTACTCAAGATTTCAAGACCCAAGTTCAAAATCTCACAGAGGTCACTTGTCTGTTGGATAAGTTTATGTAAAACAAAGATGACTATGAGAAAGCTATGCAGTATGGTGGAGAGATCATTGAGCATTTTATCAAGCTTATAAGGCCCTATATTCATGTACAGAGTAAAGTCATTGTTTCTCCTGTGGTTGGCCCTCTGAGACCTGGTCTACCAACATTCACCTCTGTCCTAGCCTCCACTTCTATGTATGTCGGTCTGGCACTGAGTCAGATTAGGCCCGTGATCCTTGATCAACAACTGCCTCACTCTTCTACTACACCTACTTTGGCTCCCTCTGTCTTTGAAGGTCTTCCTTTAACTTCTCTATCAACCAGCTCACTCCCTTCTTATACCTCCACTTATTCTCCTATGGCTTCCTATTCTGCTACTGATGTTAAAGGAAAAGAGAAGACCAGTCAGTGAAATAAGGACAATTTTTACTCTATTTTGATGGGAATCTTGTTTCCTTTGTTTTACATTTTGTAATACCTATCTATTTATCTAATATATTATGCACCATTTCTTGACTCTTTTGTCTTTCTTTGATACTTTTTGATAATACCAAAAGGGGGAGAAATATATAAGCAATGCATAAATATATGAGACTTATATGGAAAATATATAGGATAAGAGAACTCTCATTCTATATATATTATATGCTCATTCGAACTATGTTGTTAGGAAAAATATACACTCTAAAGTTACATGATTTGTGATCATCAAAAGGGGGGAGATTGTTGGACTCCTCGTGTATTAATCATGTTTTAATGATCACAAATACTATTTAGTTTACAAACCATTTTAACTCTATGTAATCTATCTCACATCAAATGTACAGTAGCTTAGTAAAAGCTATCCAAATATCTTAAGTTCTATACACTCAGTTTGGATACTATATACTATCTTGATTCACTTTATAATGATTTCTATGACAAATGATTAAGTTTAATTCATTTCATAAATACTACCACTTAAGTCTGAATACAGATATTTTCCTAAGTCAGGAGACACCATGACTTCCAGACACAGTGACATCAAGACACCGTGACCATGAGACACTGTGACAAGCAGACACCGTGACATCTAGACACCGTGACCATGAGACACCGTGATCACAAGACATCATGACCATGAGACACTGTGACCATGAGACACCGTGACTGCGAGACACCGTGACTACGAGACACCGTGACCAATTTAGAAACTGTGTGAAGGAGACACTATTTCCATGACATACTGTGACAACATTTCCTAATATATTTTGTCATCTTTCAATTTAATCTCTAACGGTCATATTTGAATATTTTAATGCACTGAAATAATTAATGTTTCTTTGTAGACATATCATTAGACAGTACAAGGTACGAGGTGTAGAATACATGCAACTTGTCGGCCCCAACACATGAACTCCAAGATAAAAGATTAATGTGGCCCAGAAACAAAAAGGGGGGGACATATGAGAGATCAGTAGCATGATACTAAAGAAAAAGATGGTGGGTGTGAGCGTGACAACAGAATACACTTTAGAGAATTGGTTCATGCAACTCGACTCTTTTGAAGAACACACAAAGCATACTGAAATCCCAAGAACATATTTTCACTATAAAACACCATGAAGAACACAAGCCAAATCTGTCTGACTTGCGACACTCTGTTTTCCATACGAGGACTTGAGTTCTGTATTTGCTTCATCTCAGAAATCTAGAGCTGCAAATACCAACACTCAGAGAACTTCTAAACCTATATAAATACTACTGATCTATTGTGTATCATTTTATTAACTTTTGAATAGAGTGTGTATCTGTATTACAACACACTATGTCTCCTACATTAAACTGAAGGATATAGGATATCCTTACTCAAACATTCTTTTATTCTTGGGTATACCCATGGATAAGTGTGGAAGAGGTCCTTGTGTGGCCTGGTTTTTTGTACCCATGAAGAACTGTGTAAGAGGTCCATGTGTGGCCTAGATAGTACTATGTACTGCTGTTAACCCCGATCCAGGGTGTGGATCGAGTTTATTTATATAAACTTCTTGGTGGCAGGTGATCACCAAGTGGAGTGGATTAGGTCTTGGCTTGAGACTAAACCACTTGTTTCATATCTGTTGTGCTGCTTAATTTAGTCTTCTCTATTTTACTACTTTACTTTATAATTCAGAAATCTCTAAATTCACTTTGATAGTTACTCTTGGAAAGAAGTTATAATTGTCTTGCCTTAGTAGAATAGATTCAAAAGTAATATTAATAACTGATATTAAGATTACTGAGAACTAATCAATCTTTTAAGAAGTTATTCAAATATTCAAACTCTTATAATAGTATAACCATGATTAACTAGGTTGTATTTAATATTTTGGGGAAACATTTTAAACATACTTTTTAATCATAAATTTTTATAGTTACTCAATTCACCCCCCCCCCCCTCTTGAGTAATCTACTCCAACCAACACCTTACAAAGGAAAGAGTGTGTCTATTGACAATTCACCTAGACCAACCATTCCTCTTCCATTCCCCCAAATGGAAAACCAACTAAGAAAACAAAAATAAATATAACTTAGTAAGGAAATATTAGAAACTTTCAAAAAATTACAGGTCAACATCCCCTTGATTGATGTCATGAAACAAATTCCAATATGTGCCTAGTTTATGAAGGAGATGTGTACACACCAAAGGCGACTTCGTGGAGATGAAAAGGTGATATTGGGTAGGAACATATCAGCATTGATAGTTCCATCACTTCTCACCAAGTACAATGATCCTGGGACATTCTCAATTCCATGCACCATAAGGGAGTATTCGTTTTTCAATGATATGCTTGATTTAGGTGCTTCTATAAATGTGATGCCTCACTCCATTTACTCTTCTTTGTAGGTCGGTGAACTAAAGCCCACTAGAATAGTTGTTCAGCTACAAAATCAGAGTACAGTAAACCCTTCTGGTGTGTTAGAGGATGTTCTTGTGAGGGTGAAAATTTTAATTTTTCCTGTTGATTTTTATGTGCTTAAAATGGAAGATGATCAGACGAATGGATATGCACCGATTATATTGGGGAGACCCTTCTTGAAAACCTCTAAAACTATAATTAATGTCCATAATGGTACATTATCTATGGATTTTATTGGTGACATTGTCCACTTCAATATCCTTGATTCCATGAAGCACCCCTCAGAATAACATTCTTCTCTCTTTGTTAATTCAATTGATGTACTCTCTTCCCCTAGAAGAACATCTTTTATTTCCCCTGGTCCCCTTTATAAGTTTTTATAATTGATTGATATGCTAGTAAATGAATCATGCATTGATTATTGTAGTGTTATAGAAAAATTTCATTCATGTTTATTAATTGGTGATTTATTGAACACTGAGGATCCACTGACCATCGATGATACTGCTAAGCTTGTAAAACTTAATTCCTCATCTGAGTATGATTCCATTGAGTAGTTAGATGAGATTAGTGACCTCTTACTTTCACACACACTCCCATCAATCCAAAATCTACCCAAATTGGAACCGAAACAACTACCTTAAGATTTAAAATATTCATATCTTGAGAATGGAAAAAAGCTGCCTGTCATCATTTCTAGTTTACTCTCTCCTAAGCATGAATTGAGAATGCTTGACCTTTTGAGGGATTATAAATAAACATTGGGATGGACACTTGCATACATTCATGGTATTATCCCATCAATTTATACACGTCATATTTTTTTAAATGATGAGGCTAAACCAGTGAGGCAGTCACAATGTCAAATGAACCCAAAACTCCTAGATGTTGTTAAAAAGGAGGTAATGAAATTATTGGATGTTGGAATCATTTACCCCATATCTGACAGCCAATGGGTCAGCCCCATTCAATTAGTTCCTAAAAAAACGGGTCTTACAGTAATCAAAAATGAAAATAATGAATTGGTTCCAACTCGTGTATAGAATAGTTGGCGTGTCTGCATAGACTATCGCCGACTAAACCAACACACTAGGAAGGACCATTTCCATTTGACATTCATTAAAAAAAATCTAGAGAGGATAGTGGGGAAGTCTCGTTATTATTTTCTTGATGGGTATTATGGATACTTTCAGATCCATATTTCCCCCAAGGATCAAGAAAATACAACCTTCACTTTTCCCTTTGACACATTTTCCTATAGAAGGATCCATTTGGTTTGTGCAATGCTCTGGGTACTTTCCAGCGATGTATGGTTAGTATTTTTTTGGATTACCTAGAGAATTTCATGGAAGTATTCATGGATTATTTCACTATTATGGCTCCTATTTTGATAAATGTTTGAGTAGTATTGGTTTATTACTACATCACTATATTGAAAATAATCTTGTATTAAATTATGAGAAATTCCATTTTATGGTGCGACAAGGTATAGTTTTGGGTCATGTTATTTATGGGGATGGTATCCAAGTAGATAAATCAAAAGTGGATGTCATTTCTTCCTTACCATTCCCTAAAAATGTACGGGATGTGTGGTATTTCCTATTTCATTATGAATTTTACCATCATTTCATTCATGGATTTAGTAAAATTGCACTCCCCCTCTCCCGATTACTCCAAAAAGAAAAAAATTATAAAGAATTCTAAGAAGATTTTAATAAGTTAAAATGGAGTCTCACATCACCACTGTTAATCCAACCACATCGGTGGGATTTACCATTTGAGATCATGTGTAATGCCTATAACTATACAGTTGGGGTAATATTATCACAAAGTGTCGGTTGATATCCATGTGTCATTGCATATGCCTCATGTAATTTGGACCCTACCTAAGAAAACTGCACCACAACTGAAAAATAATTCCTTTCCATTGTGTTTTCCTTGGAAAAATTCAGTTCATACCTTTTGGGGTCCAAATTCATTGTTTTATCAGACCATGCATCCCTATGGTATCTCCTTAAGAAACCAAAAGCCAAACCATGTCTCATTCACTAGATTCTCCTCCTTCAAGAATTAAATTTAGAAATTAGAGATAAAAAATGAGTGTAGAATGTGGTGGTTGACCATATTAGTAGTATAACCCCATCCTCAGACATTGACTCATCCCCCTGTATTCCTACAAATGATATGTTTCCTAATGAGAAATTTTACCAAGTGAAAGATGTTATTTCTTCATATGCTGAAATTTTAAATTATTTGGTAGCATCTTTCATTCCTACTGATTTCAACAAAAACCAAGCTTGTTGTCTAAAACATGAGTTTATTTGGTACATTTTGGATGACCCCTCCCTCTGGCACACATGTAGTGATCAAGTCCTTAGGTGTTGTGTTCCCGATAGTGAGTTTCAGTCTGTCCTTAGATTCTGCCACACTCTTACTTGTGGGGGGCCACTTTAGTCCCCAATGGACTACTCGCAAAGTCCTAGATTCTGGTCTCTTTTGGCCAACACTTTTTCGGGATGCCCATAATTTTTGTAAATATTTTCCTCATTATCAAATAATGGGTAATGTCTCTAAAAGGAATGAAATTACACAACAACCATTTCTCTTTCATGACATTTTTTATATTTAGGGTATTGTCTTTATGGGTCCATTTCTTAATTCCTTTGGAAACTTGTACATTCTTCAAGAAGTTGATTACATGTCAAAATGGTTAGAGGCACGAGCTACAAGGACTGATGATTCTAAGAAAGTTGTAGAATTTTTGAGAACCCAAATCTTCTGTAGGTTTGGCTTACCTAGGTTCATCATCAATGACCAGGGTTCTCATTTCTACAACCGAATAATGCAATCACTTTTGTGTTGGTATGGGGTCAGTCATCAAGTGTCTACTACAAATCACCCATAGACCAATGGTTAAGCTGAGATGTCAAATAGAGAGGTAAAACAAATTCTTGAAAAAATGGTTCAACCCAATAGGAAGTATTAGAGTATTAGACTTGATGATTCATTATGGTATTATAGCACTTCTTTTAAAACCCCAATTGGAATGTCACTATATAGGATTTTTTTGGAAAGAGTTTTCAACTCCCTTTTGAGATTGATCACCAGGCCTACTGGGCTATCAAACAATGCAATTCTAATCTTTCTTGTGCAGGTGCTCAAAAGAAGTTACAAATTCAGGAGCTGGAGGAAATGAGAAGAGATGAATATGAGAACTACAGAATTTATAAGGAGAAAACTAAGGCTACCCATGACTATCTCATCCTTCATCATCAATTCCACATTGGGTAAAAGGTCCTCCTCTACAATGCAAGTCTGAAGTTTCATCTAGGTAAGATGCATTCCTACTGGTTTGGACCATACATTGTTACTAATATATCTCTATTTGGTTTTGTTCAAGTTTAAAATGAAGAAACTAAGAAAACCTTAACTATTAATGGGAAGCGGTTAAATCACTTCCATGAATCCCTTCTCGAGTTCCTGATAGAGTAACTACATGTTTAAGAAGAAACATACCAATGACACCCACTATGTTTTATCCTTCCTTCCCACATTCTATTTTATTACAGTAAGGACACAACATATTTTGGGTGTGGGGGGGTGGGTACATTCTTGGGTTAGTTAATAATTTTCATTATTTTTTTCTTATTGAATAGTATTGTCACTTTCCCCCAGTTTTATCCCTTGATTTTGTGTTGGAATGTTAATTTTATCATGGAAAAGGATGCCTTATTTAAAATAATTCCAAATCATTTTTCATTCTTGAGTCAATTTTGTGGAGAATTCCATTTTTTTGGAAAAAAAATTTAAATGAATGTTGATATGAAATATTTTTCTATAATTTATATTTTCAAAACATTCTTAGGTGTTTAATGGATTTTTTAAACCCATGCATTGTTAGTACTATAGGTTCTGGGCATAGCGGAAGCACGTTGGTGGGTTTTCCCAACTTTAATTTTAGCGTTAAACGACGTTCAATATGAGATCCATCATGATATAAAATGCCAGATCTTTGGAATAGAACAAATAATGAAAAAGAAAAGAAGAGTCCCAGAACTATAGAGATTGGATCATCATATGTTGGTTATAATTAATTTAATTAATTCAAAAGAATTACCTTGGTGGAATTCTTCCTTCATTGATGTCTCCGATCACGATCATGTAATCCGTCGTTGCTTCGTAGAATCAAAGTGTAGTATTCCTCTAGCGGTGATCCAAACATGTGCCACGTATCTCTAGACGTCGCTGAAGGGATATCTGGGTGCTAGCGCAGAAGATCCTTCACTTGCGATGTCTGCCTTCGATCACCTTGATCTCTCAGTCTTGAGAGTGTTCTTGGAGGAAGGAGTTCTTTCGGCCTTGAAAGAATTCTCTAGAATTATTGTGCACAACGATTGATTGGAAAAGTGTTGGGGTTGTGAGGATATTTATAATCAGGTTTGAGTTTATAGAGTTATGACAATAAATAAACATGTTACGCATTATATTTATTTCATTAACTCTTATTGAAACCCCCATGTCTAATTATTAATTCCTTGACATGCACCCACGCTGATTATAATTAATATCATTTAATAAAACAATATTATATCCTCAAAATCCTGACTGGAAAACTACACGGCGTGTAATCATTAATACACGGCGTGTACTTGTTTTCCATAAAACTACACAGCCTGTATATTTAATATACACGGCGTGTACTTTTATTTTCCATTTTTCTTCATTTCCTCCACCACATTTATTAGTCCTTGAGTAATGGCTATTTATTTCTTAAATAAATGTAACTGCATTACTCGCTAATAAATGTATTATTTCACCCACAATATATTCTCTTGAATAACTAGTGTCAAAATAAATGCGATCAGGCATCCTTAAATAATTATTAAACCACAGTCGGGAATAATATTTATTTAACTTGTTAAATTAATATTTAACTGAGATACATGGACACACTTAGTGTGTGACCATCTAGGACCCTTTCTCAGTGGCATTAGGCGGAGCCTGCCTAAAGTCCAAGGTTAGCGTCTAGCAACACGCTAAGGCACCCATAGAGAAAGAAGTTAACGCTGCAATGACGTGTCACCTCCTATGAACGTTTACTGTGTAATATAATCCCTTTTCACGATATCTCGAATCAAGTGGGTTTCATGCTAGTGTCATAAACCCATGTGCTCGATTGTTCTTTCTTTGAATTTCCGGAATTGAACTCTCCCATACCTTACCATGGCCATGGATTTATTTAGGCTATATCAATTCCATCAAAGGACTTGAGATATCTACTTCCGTTATGGAACGGAAGGGATAAATCCTTTCTCTCATTATCTATTAATTCAGTATTACTCGTGATGCACCCAACATATCCTAACTCACTGTGAATAGTGTGTTGTCACAGTTTTCGTCAATACATCTAAGTGAGCGAGTTGTAATACCCATTAATAATAATCTTAAAGTCTAAGGACCAATACACACGTCCGCGGATAGGAACATCCAATGACACTATGAAATGTGGATTTCTTATTGGCGGGTCTCGTTCTCATAATATCCTCATGGATATTACCAAGGGTGCACACCATGAGAAGGTGCATCAAATTTTTATGAGTCCTCACCCCTAATGGCCTGTATTATTTGTATCCCTCAAATAACATCATCCGACCATAGAACATATATTCAAGAATAGTGTTATGGCACTTCTGGGTTCTCATCATAGCAGGGATCCGCTATGACCCTTTAATGCAACAGTTGTCCTTAGGACATTATCACATGCATTATCACGCAAAAGAACAATCAAGATGTGATAAGGCTTTTATTAATGAATAAAGTAAAAAGTAGTCGGTTCTAGGCCACCAACTCCAACAGACTCCCACTTGGACTAGAGCCAACTGCTAATAAACTTTAACCCGCTAGCTCTCACATGATATTCATGCTTCTTCTGAGATAGGACTTTAGTCATGGGGTCTGCCACGTTCTATTCCGTGGACACTCTGCTCACTGCAACTTCACCCCTTTGATAGAAATCCCTCAATAGGTGATACTTCCTGAGTATGTTCTTTGTCCGTTGATGTGACCTTGGTTCTTTTGCAAGAGTCACCGCTGTAGTATTATCACAATACAAAGTGATAGGATCTTTACTTCTAGGCACCACATCAAGCTCTTGGAAAAAGTTCCGAATCCATATGGCTTCCTTGGCTGCATCAGAAGCAGCTATATATTCAGAATCTGCTGTAGAATCGGCAACAACTGGCTACTTTGAACTCTTCCAGCTCACAACTCCTCCATTGAGACATAAAACATATCCATATTGTGACTTCAGATCGTTCTGATCTATCTAAAAACCAGCATCAGCATACCCTCTGATGACAAGCTCCTCGTCTCCTCCATACACCATGAACATATCCTTAGTTCTTCTCAGATACTTAAGGATAGTCTTAACAGTAGTCCAATGTTGTTCTCCTGGATCTGCTTGATATCTGCCTACCATGCTTAGTGTATAGGCAACATCAAGACTAATACATAACATGACATACATGATGAATCCTATAGCTGAAGCATATGGGATATTACTCATTCTATATTTCTCTTGTTGTGTCTGAGGACACATTTTCTTAGAAAGATGTAGTCCATGTGACATTGGAACCAATCCCCTCTTGGATTGTTCCATACTAAATCTCTTTAGTATCTGGTCAATGTACGTACTCTGACTTAGTCCAAGCAGCCTCTTAGATCTATCACGAATGATCTTGATCCCTAGAATGTAGGCTACTTCACCCAAGTCCTTCATGGAGAAACACTTGTTCAACCAATCCTTAACTGACTGTAAGACTGGTACATCGTTTCCAATAAGAAATATGTCATCAACATATACTACTAGGATAACGATCGCACTACCATTAAACCATTTATAAACACATGGCTCGCATTCATTTTTAATGAACCCAAATTCCTTTATAGCTTCATCAAATCAAATGTTCCATGACCTGGATGCTTGATTTAATCCATAAATGGATTTCTGCAACTTGCAAACCTGTTTGGATTCACTTGGTGTCACAAACCCTTCTGGTTGTGTCATATAGACATCTTCCTGAAGGTTCCCATTAAGGAATGTTGTTTTGATATCCATCTGCCAAATCTCGTAGTCATGGTAAGCTGCTATAGTAAGTATGATTCTTATGGATTTAAACATAGAAAATGGTGAGAAGGTTTAATCACAGTCAATTCCTTGACGCTATCTGAATCCTTTAGCCATTATCCTTGCTTTATAGGTGCTAACTTGACCTTCCATGTCCAGCTTTCTCTTGAATACCCATTTTCATCCAACAGGCTTTACATCAACTGGCTCATCGACCAGAACCCAGACTTGGTTCTGATACATGGAATCCATCTCAGAATTCATAGCTTCTATCCATCTTGTATCTTTTGAGCTTTTTACTACTTCCTTGTATGAGATAGGTTCATCATTGTCCAACAATAATTATTCACCATCCTCAGTGACTAGGAAGCCAAATATCTCTGGTTCCCTTACCTCTCTTGAGCTCCTACGCAGTACTTGTGTTTCTAGAACCTCTTCTACAGGGACCTGTGGAACTTGTTCATGTACCAACTCCTATGTATCTTCAGCATCAACTTCGTCAAAGTCAATCTTTCTCCCACTATCCTTCTTGAGGATGTGCTCCCTCTCAAGAAAGACTGCTTGTCTGGCAACAGTCACTTTCTTGTCTGAAGGGTTACATAGGTAATATCCTTTCATTTCCTTGGGATATCCTATAAAGATACACCTCATGCCCTGGGGTTCTAGTTTTTTGCCTGATAAGGCCTTAACAAATGCCTCGCATCCCCATACACATTTGTGCAACAAAATGGGTTTCTTTCCATTCCATATCTCGGAGGGAATTCCATTTTCCACCTTAGTTGGTACTCGGTTTAATGTGTATGTTGCAGTTTGTAATGCATATCCCCAAAAGGATAATGGAAGATCTGCATGACTCATCATTGACCTCACCATGTCCAAAAAGGTGAGGTTCCTCCTTTCACTAACACCCTTCCACTGTGGTGTATAAGGAGGAGTGAGCTAAGATAGAATCCCAGACTCCTGTAGAAGATCGATGAACTCTTGGTTCAGATATTCTCCACCTCGATCCGATCGAAGTTTCTTTATCTTCTTACCAAGATGATTCTCTACTTCATTCTTGAATTCCTTAAATTTCTCTAAGGCCTCTTACTTTTACCTCATTAAGTAGACATAGTCATATCTACTCAAATCATCAGTAAAAGTAATGAAGTAAGAATATCCACCTCTAGCTTCTACTAGAAATGGTCCACACACATCCGTGTGTACCAATCCTAGAAGCTTTGTGGCCCTTTCACCCTGTCCACCAAAAGGCGACTTGTTCATTTTTCTTTGTAAACAAGCATGACATCTATCAAGTGGTTTTAGCTCAGTAGAGTCTAAATAGCCATCTTGGCATAGCTTTGTCAAGCGCTTCTTATTCACATGACCGAGACGGTGATGCCACAACTGGGTGATGTATGATTCATGTGAGTTTGTTTCGTTATCGATTTCCAACACTTGGTTTTCATAATTTAATACATACAAACCATTATTTAAATGTTCCATACCATAACATATGTTGTTCTTATAAAAGAGACAACCCTTATTTCCAAATTTGAAAACAAATCCATCCATATCCAAACAAGATACAAAAATTATGTTCTTGGTAACACTAGGCACATAATAACAGTTATGTGAAACCAAAATCATCCCAATTGGCAATGAGAGGTGGTAATCGCCAATAACCAACGTAGCCATCCTTACGTCATTGGAAGCTCGAAGATCCACCTCTCCTCTAGCAATATTTCTAAATCTATTTGGTTCCTGCATTTGAATACAGATGTGAGCCCCACAAGCTGTATCTAATACCCAATGTGTAGAAATGGAAAGATTACACTCGATAACGAACGCACCTTTAGCATCCCCATGCTTTTGGGTGAAGTTCCTCTTCCAGTGGCCTTTCTTGCCACATGAAAAACACACCGCCTCCCATTCCTTTCCCTGCCTCTAGATATTCCCCTTCTTGGAGGGACGGTGCTCAGGGGCTTCATACCTTTTATAATTATTTGGCCCCTTTGCCTTGTCCTTCCTTTTCCTATTCACCATAAGGACTATGGGTTTGTCACGCCCCATGTCCTTATCTACTTGGAGAATCGAGGTCAGAAGTTCCGATAGACTCTTCTCATTGTTTCTCATGTTGTAGTTGACAATAAAGCTAGATAAGGTCTTGGGCAGTGATGATAGGATGAGATCTGTACGCAACTCATCCGGGAATTTAATCCCTAAGATGTCTAGGAATTCAATGTAGCCAATAAGCTTGACTACATGAGTCCCAGCTGGAGAAGACTCTCCAAGATTAGTTGTAAACAAAGCATTGGAGATCTCATACCTCTCATGTCTCACCTTCTCTTGGTAGAGATCCTTAAGGTGAGACATCATGCTATACGCATCCATGTTTTCATGTTTCTTCAAGAGCTCATTAGACATGGCCGATAGCATGAAACAATGGACATATGTGGCATCATCCATGTGTTTCATATAGAGAGATAATTCATCATCACTGGCCTCTTTCCCAGGCACAACTGGAATAGGCTCTTCTAGCGCATACAATTTCCTTTCGTGGCGAAGGATGACGCGTAAACGCCTCTAACACTCTTGGAAATTGTTGTCGGTGAGAAGGTTTTCCTTCTCGAGTATGGTTCACAATGATATGTTTGAAGTCATTTTCTTGTAGTTTCTATAAATTAATATGAGAAAAGGTTTAGTACTTTATTACAAAACTGATACAAATAAATAAATTAATATTTATTAGTCTCCCACTATTTTATCGAAATCCAATAGCCCTCACCATTGACTTCAGAATATTCTGTTGCCTGAATATTCTAGTGGAAAGGATCCATATTTCCATTCATATTAGGGTTGGTCAATCAACTTTAAGGTTTTTAGGTAGGCATTCCAAATTCCAACTTCATGAACTCGCAGCTCCTTGATCCACTGAGTGGACTCCCCAATCCTGAAGTCCTTTTATTTTGGATTTCCTTAACCTTTGCCTCTTGGTCACACCAAGTCCTGCTGTGGAAGTCAACCCTTAATGTGAACCAAGTCAAGTCAACCCAAAACCTTGAATTAGAATTCCCCAATAATTGAAAGCACCCCAACTAGGGTTGGTCAAGAACTTTGAACTATGGTTCGATTCTAACCAATATTATGGAAGGCTATACCGACTTAATATTTCTTTGAGGGATTTTATCCTTATACATAAATTTCCAATTTATTATCTTTTATTACATTCTTGTTAATATTAAGTGGGATTTACTTAAGTGATTAACCATGTCAAGATAATGTTTACGTATAAGTCGGCCTTATTTTAGTCCCATCTTGCATGCTTGTTTAATTCATTAATTGTGTAATCATGAAAACACACCCAAAATAAATAAACCATGCAACTGACAGAAATAAAATAAATGGTATGATCATGAGCTTTGTTCTATTGGTTAGTTTATCTAGTGGTTGATAAACTAACCCAAGACCTAGGGGAGAAATACCTTGAACCTTTCGGGTTTGTGTTTACAGCTTTCCACCTGTCCACCTTTGTATCTCCTTGGATTGGTTTCACCTTGGCTTCTGACTTGAGCCACCTCCACTAGCTTGGGAGCTCCATCCATTACATATGCATTTATCTCACATGCAAGTGAGGGGTAAAATGGGTTTTTACATAAAAGAGTCCTTGGGCGCGTAGGCCCTACATATTAATGAGGAGAAGGCTCGCAGGCCAACAAATTTAATTTAAATAAATAAATTAAAGAAACCATTCACATAAAAAGGTCTCGGTCTAGCTCCTGATCATCCATACATGCAACAATATTACACATAAATAAAACTATCATTCAATTATTTAATCGTTCTTACTTAAGATAAATCACGATCGAATCAATTAATTGTCTTTAATTAATCATTCCTTTTATCTTAAATCCTTTTTCTAAATTTCCTTGAGATTCTCATCCATCATAATTTTAAATAAATTCATTTAAAATTATCCTTGTACATAACTTGTACCTTGGAGGCAACCCGATGAATTCCCATTTATTACGCAGATGTTAAATTAAACACATATATATAAAACACCTATCACGTGTTGTGACTTAGCTTTATGCCGACACCATGGTACACGTCTCAAAGGTTTGTATAATATAATAATAAATTTTAATAAATCTGCATAATTTAGGTGAGTACACAGTGTGTGGTTCCGACTACACGGTGTGTACTTTTTCTTCACCGTCCATCCGAAGTACATGCCCGGGGACATGGCGTGTTAATATACTTTGGAAATTTTCGGAGTATACGGCATGTACAGTGGGACACATGTTGTGTAGTTTCCGTGTTACATGGTTTCTAGCCAGGAAAACCGTGTACGGGGTACACGGTCCAACCCTAACCTGAAGGGACTACATGCCGCATGTAATCTAGAAACCGTGTGCCACTTATTCCAAGTCAACACACAGTGTCATAAATGACATAGGTATACTCCAATACACGGCCTGATTTGGAAAATCAGTCAATGCATTGAACCCAGACTACACGGCGTATAATTCTGAATACGCGCCATGTATTCTGGTGTTGTTCGGCCATAAACTTTTGGCTCTTACGGATGAGTTCATCTATTTTATTTTAATCAAAATAAAAATAAAAATTCATTTCTGTGAGGTGAACGAGAAACGAGGGAGGAGGAACAGATCTCAATATTCAGATTTAAAGAATGATTAACTTGAATTGAAAAAACTAAATTATTTAATGCGTAGATCACCAATGAAAAACTAAATAATTATAATCAATGATATAACCTCCCTTTGATACCACTTGTAGGTTCCGAGCACAGCGGAAGCGCGTTGGTGGGTTTGCCCAACTTTAATTTTAGAGTTAAATGACGTTCAATCCGAGATCTGTCACGATATAAAATGTCGGATCTTCAGAATAGAATGAATAACGAAAAAGAAAAGAAGAGTCTCGGAACCATAGAGATAGGATCATCATATGTTGGTTATAATTAATTTAATTAATTCACAAGAATTACCTTGGTGGAATTCTTCCTTCGTTGATTTCTCTGATCACGATCATGTGATCCATCGTTGCGTCATAGAATCCAATTGTAGGATTCCTCTAGCGGTGATCCACACGTGTGCCAAGTATCTCTGGACGTCACCAAAGGGATATCCGGGTGCTAGCGCGGAATATCCTTCGCTTGCGATGTCTGCCCTCGATCTCCTTGATCTCTCAGTCTTGAGAGTATTCTTGGAGGAGGGAGTTCTTTCGACCTTGAAATAATTCTCTAGAATTCTTGTGCACAACAATTGATTGGAAAAGTGTTGGGGTTGTGAGAATATTTATAATCGGGTTTGAGGTTATAGAGTTATGACAATAAATAAATGTGTTACACGTTATATTTATTTCATTAACTCTTATTGAAACTCCAATGTCAAATTATTAATTCCTTGACATGTGCCCACGCAGATTATAATTAATATCATTTAATAAAACAATATTATATCCTCAAAATCCTGACTGGAAAACTACATGGAGTGTAATCATTAATACACAGTGTGTACTCGTTTTCCATAAAACTACACGGCATGTATATTTAATATACACGGCGTGTACTTTTATTTTCTATTTTTCTTTATTTCCTCTACCATATTTATTAGTCCTTGAGTAATGGAAATTTATTTCTTAAATAAATGTAACTGCATTACTCACTAATAAATGTATTATTTCACCCACAATATATTCTCTTGAATAACTAGTTTCGAAATAAATGTGATCAGGAATCCTTAAATAATTATTAAACCACAGTCGGGAATAATATTTATTTAACTTTTTAAATTAATATTTAACTGAGATACATGGACACACTTAGTGTGTGACCCTCTAGGCCCATTTCTCAGTGGCATTAGGTGGAGCCTACCTAAAGTCCAAGTTTAGCGTCTAGCAACACGCCAAGGCACCCATAGAGAAAGAAGTTAACGCCGCAATGATGTGTCACCTCCTACAAATGTTTACTATGTAATATAATCCCTTTGTCACGATATATCGAATCAAGTGGGTTGCATGCTAGTGTCATCAACCCATGTGATCGATTATTCTTCCTTTGACTTTCTGGAATTGAACTCGCCCATACCTTACCATGGCCATGGATTTATTTAGGCTATATAAATTCCATCAAAGGGCCTGAGATATCTACTTCCGTTATGGAATGGAAGGGACAAATCCTTTCTCGCATTATCTATTAATGCAGTATTACTCGTGACACACCCAACGTATCCTACCTCACTGCGAACAGTGTGTCATCACAGTTTTAGTCAATACATCTAAGTGTGTGAGTTGTAATACCCATTAATAATAATCTTAAAGTCTAAGGACCAATACACACGTCTCCAGATAGGAACATCCAATGAAACTATGAAATGTGGATTTCCTATTGGCGGGTCTCGTTCTCATAATATCCTCCTGGATATTACCAAGGGCGCACACCATGAGAAGGTGCCTCAAAGTTTTATGAGTCCTCACCCCTAATGGCCTGTATTATTTGTGTCCTTCAAATAACATCATCCAGCCATAGAACATATATTCAAGAATAGTGTTATGGCACTTCTGGTTTCTCGTCATAGTAGGGATCCGCTATGACCCTTTAATGCAACAGCTGTCCTTAGGACATTATCACATGCATTGTCATGCAGAAGAACAATCAAGATGTGATAAGGCTTTTATTAATGAATAAAGTACAAAGTAGTTGGTTCTAGGCCACCAACTCCAACAAGTACTAACCAATATTTTAATCGCTTACCTGAGAGACATTATAATCCCTTTATTGCATATTCTTCCTTTTAATCACTTTCTTGAGAGTCTTGGGTCATGTAAAGAAACTATAACTTTCATTGATTCTGTTTGAAGCCATAATATGTAAGTGTGATACATTCATGATAGAGGCCATTGTTCATTGAAAATCCCTTTGTACAATTAACCTCTATTTTTGTCCACCTTGACATTTTACCCTCCTTAAGCCTTAGAGACCATGAAATGCCTATTAGGTAGCCACATTACAAGCTTATTTATCCCTAAATACCCATATCTTGTGTACATTCTTGTTTTAATTTCAAAAAGTGTGGGGGAGAGTGTGTTTCCATGGGAATTATCAGGAATGAATCATTGTTATTGATTGATAAAAAGTGTGCCTACATTTTCCTTGGGAAGTGGGTTCATAATCCATATTGTATCATTGTTTTACAAATTTTCCCTCTTTATCTCCAATGAAAATTGTAAAAAAAAGAAAATAGTTTTGCATATTGAAAAAAAATAACAAAAAGAAAAAAACTAATGGAGAAAAGAAGAAGTTTATTCATTATTATTCATTGATCGGTTGTGATCCACACAAATGGACAATGGGGATAGTGAGTTAGAAGTGATAAACTTTGTGAGGTGCAGAGTGTGTACATTCATTGTGAACACTTACTGAATTTTGACATGTTTTGTACTTAAGAGATTAAACACTCCTATTCCGCCTCAGATTTTTTATACATTAAATCTTAACAACCCTTGAACCACAAAACAACCTGTTGAAAGTCCTCTTGAGTAGCACACTAGTTTCTGCTGGTAGATAACTAAGAATCTTGGTAAGTATATGGTAAGTGACGCACGCCTGTCATAGGGTGTGGAAAAATAATTATTTCCTAAGTTAAAATGTAGTAATGTGGTTGACCTGGGATGTCTCCCGAAGAGGAGTGCACACAAAACGGGTTGTCACTTTAAAATGGGGGTAAAAATGTTGTGAAATGAAATTTGAAATTCAAATGATTGAAAAACTATGAAATTTAAAAGGGTGATTAGGTCGGGTTCGGTTTCCTAATTGAAATGCTATCCTTGTTCAATTTAATTCAAATCTCTTCTTCTTTGTTGATTAAAGTGAGTTTCCACAATCGTTTCCACTCACTTCCTTGGTGAAATTATTATTGTGAGAGAAAACCTTACCAAGATCTTGGTTTGGTCAAATCTCCTTCCATGTGTAAAATAGTTTTATTGAATATCCTTAATTGAAATGGGAAATACCTGATCAGGTTTTTTTTATCCCAAACAATCAATAACATTCACTACACCTTTTACACGTACTGACGATCGTCGAGTACTTCACCACTAATTCCTGGTTTATTCCATCGTATATAAACTAGAAATTAGCGGAGGGAGATATTGATTATTTTACCAAGGAAAAAATCAATAACATAATTAATATTCAAGAACGATCGAACTTGATAAAAAAATCCTCTATAAGAAATTGAAAACAACTTTTAAGAAGAAAGAAATTTATTCAATTGCGTCCAAGAACTCAAGCATTACAATGTAGAAAACCAACCCTTCCCCAATCACTCCAAAAGTTTACCCCACCATGGTAAGGGTAATATAGATGAATGGGGAAGAATAAGGAATTATTAAACTATGAAAAAGAAAAGAAATAAAAAAAATAAAGCCGAAAATATCTTCTTCTTGGTGTCCCGGAAGGAATGGGATGGAGAATGGATGGTTTGAGAGGGTGGATCTCTCCTCCTTTTATAGCCATAAGTTTTCCCCCCATATTTTGACGCGTTTTATACCCATTAAATGACCTCTTCACACGTTTATCCCTTCTTTAATGTTGTTCATAATTCCCTTGGCCGTGTCCCCTCAAAATATCAGTGGATTTGGACATGTATTCCGAGAGTTATGGTCGTTTTACTATGAGCATTTATTTTGTCCAGTCAGACACTCCAAAACGAAATCCTTCGGATTAGGGTGATTTAATGACCCCATAAACGGCTAATTAACTCGGTGCTTCATTCATAAAAGATTCTCCAAAACTCCTTGCGCGTCCACCCACCGAATTTCACAACATTTGGGCCCACCATGGATGCGTTATGGATCCCACATCAAAACTAGGCAGAACTGCAAACAGTTTTCTTTCGCCCACTTGTGAGCTTCTTTTGAGCTTTCATATGGCCGCTTTAGCTTTTAGTCAAAAAATAGTAAATGAAGCCCTGGAAGCTTAGAATCTGGAAAAGAAAGAATCTTTCAATTTGGATCAGTTTATATAATGTTATGGACAAACTACAGAAATAATTTAAAACTGTTAAAATCCAAAATGACCAATTTTTACTATTCAGCTCAAAATAACACCATTATCATAAAAATGAAACAATTAATCTTAGAGGAACACTTTTGTGGGTTTAAAACAATTATATTCAATATAAATTAATTTAAAATATTTGCTCTATCAGTAAGATCACATGAACTCTGGGAAAATATAATAACCCCACTTTCATATATTCCTTGAGTGAAGAGAGAAAATTTCTAAGTGAGGTAGGTTGCAATATGTTGCATGGGTGAAAAAATGAAATTGAACAAATTCAAATGTGAGAGATGAAAAATGATAGGAAAATTGATTTCATAAACAAGTCATAATGAATTTAATTTCAAAAAAATCTTGGAAATTTTATGAACTTTTATTTATGAATGAGACTTGGTTAGGATATAATACTTTTCCCAGGAGTGCAAATGTTTAGGTGTGGGGGTGTGATCACACTGTGATTCACTGTTTCATTTTCACCATTACACCATTGTGCTAAACTTATTTTGTATTAAAAATTATAGAAATAATAACAAATTGTAATTCATTTTTGATTAATTTATTTTGTGTTTATCACTGTTAAAAATGGAAATGTTACTTTTTTTGATGAATTCATTGTAGGAGGAGGTGATTTGGAGGCCCTAGAGATGATCTAGAAGGAAATGGGCTAAACTGCATGGCATCCCATGAACATTTGTCCACAGTTTTGAGCATTATGAGAATTAAGTGGCTCAAAATGGGCTGAAAATTTTTTTCCACTTCAAAACTTCATGTTATACAACCCATATCAAGGAAAAAAATACAAATTATTCCATCTGATGGCCAATCCAAACCATTTTGTCCAGGAGACAGAATCTGCCCGAATTCAAAAGTTTAGTTTGTTCATTTAACTATATATTCTAATACTGATGTCTAATAGCCACCAAATTTTACATGGAGATATTAAAGAGGCCATACAACAACTCTTATCTTTTTTCTAAGTCATGATATGTCTTTATACTATTCCAAAACTGAGACACAAGTGGTATCTAAAAAACAGGGTGCTCAAAACCATGTCCCATTTTGGATATAAAAAGGCACCATGAGAACCTCATTTGTAAGTTCGAAAAATAGAGTAAATTGATGCCAAATTGAATTTCCATAGGATTAATTTCATCCCATTGGATGTTGTAGAGATCCCAATACTTATAGGGAGATCTGAAATAAAGAAGGAGATGCACCCAAGCTTCTGCCTCCTCTCGATGTCGGGCTAAATGGTGGGCATTCGTTGTGAGGGAGTTACGCACATGTCAAGGGAGTTCTGACACATATATTAGCTACTAGTTTAGAGTAATTTGTGTGTTTAAAAATTTAATTCCATATACCTTACATGATTTTATATTTTAATGATTTTTTTATACATGTGAATGTTATGATCTTAATTTCTAACCAATCGGTGTGAGGTTTTGAGTGCGCAACTTGTGTTGTCCCCATTAGACAGCACAAGAATCCTTTTCATGCCCACCTTATTGATATTTCAATCTTATTTGGAAGATTTTATTCCATTAATAAGTGTTATACCTTGACAATACGATTGTTACGTTAAGGTTTGGTTCTTTACGCATTGAAATAAAAGCTTAGGAATTAATCAGGATTCCAATTAATTTCAACCAAATAATTAACCAAACCTAAGTGAATTTCTATGAAAAATGAACTTGAAATGTGTGTAGTGAAATCACAATGAACCCTTTGTCTCATATTTTTCAAAATCCACTTTTTTCAACTATTAAACTCTTTAAGCTAAGTTATTTTCTTAAAACTGTTTTCAAACTCACCCCCCTATTTTAGTAATCTTTATTAAAAATACACACTATAAGATACCAATGATCCTTGAGAGATGACCTAGGGTATTCCATATACTATAAATAAATCTTAAAATCATAATCAATTTGAAGTTTCACAACAACTCGGTCACTCCTCCTCGGTTATAAGTATATCAATAGTCTCTAGAAGTAGGTGGCTTGAGGGATCAATAAGAAATTTCCCCTTATTTTTTGCTTGTTATGAACCAACTGGTTGGAAAGGGAATATTTATAGGGGAACCTAAGTCTTAGGTCTGCCTTTGATGTTGGGGTCACACTCCCTGTGAATATACCTTCATGTGGGAAGTATTTTCATCTAGAGGGTCTTCCCCTCTTATCCCATCTTCAAGGTTCCATTAAATGACTTAAAACTATGATGAAACCTACTGTAACACTCCCAATTTGAGGTTTTTCCTTTCACTCTTAGTGTTTTAAATCCTCTTCCAGGATTTTAGTTGTGTTATAGGAGCTTTGGTATGACATTTATTATAAGATCCTGACCTTTTCTAGAGATGTATCAAGCTTTTTTTTAAGTAATACATTTTTTTGTTTTGATCATATCTTGTTTGAGATTTATCTTGGGTGTGTTTGAGTGATATTTGGAAGTTTTTTGAAGGAAATAGGGTCATTTCATGGTTAGCTCATGGTTTTCCCAAATCATGTGCCTAGCCCAGCAAATCGTGTGAACCCAAATAGAGAGGATTTGTATGGCTGGTGCATCATTTGTAAAAGTTTGATCCCTCTTATTAGTAACCATGAGGCCCCCTAGGAGGTAGAACATGGTTTGGAACATGGTTAGGGGAAACCATTCACCTCGAGTAGGAAATTCTGCGTGAGGATTTTTAATCCCCTAGAAATTGTTAAAAAAATTCTTGAACCCCCATATTATACCTAAAAATGCCCTATATTGACCCTAAAACATTTTCTCTCATTTTTAGAGGATCCCACATGGATTTCAAGTCCTTCTGAACTCCATTATTTATTATTTGAAGCCTGTATTGAAGATTTTTACCTCTTCAAGTAAGTGATTCTCATACCGTATGGTTTCCTCCCTCTCTCTTGTCTTTCTATTATCCCTTGAAGAGATTTTTTCTCTATTGTGATGGATATAGATCTAGGTTTGTTGGATCTTGATTCATTTGATATTGGATCTAGGTTTTGGATCTAGATCTCATTCTTTATCATGAATTCAGTTGTTCTGCTTCAATTGGGGTTTTCCATTAGCGAGTGTTCATCGTCAATTCTGAGGTGGGTGGTATAAATTCAAATCCAATAGTCTTGAATTCCAATTGCGTGTATTCATTTTTATATTTCAATTGCCATGTTTGGAAATTAGATCTTGAATTCATTAAATTAATTGATTAATCAAGTTATGGAAACATGGAATTGGATTAATTAATTGGTGAATTAATTCATGGAATTTTTTGATCATGAAATTGGTGGACTTATATTAATTAATTAGTTAAATTAATTAATGGAATTTTGTGGTTTTGGGATTGAATTAATTAATTGGTTAATTAATTAATGGGATGTTGTAATTGTGGACTTGGATTAATCAAATGGTTAAATTAATTTATGGTATGTTGTGGTTGTGGAATTGGATTAATTAATTGGTTAATTAATTAATGGGATAGTGTGATTGTGGAATTGAATTAATTAATTAGTTAATTAATTAATTGGATATTAGGATTTTGTAATTGGATTAATTAATTGGTTAATTAATTAATAGAACGTTGAGATTATGGAATTATGTAATTGGTAAATTAATGTGAGTATGAATTAATTGACAATGAGATTTATGATATGTTTTACTTAACCTTAAATGGTTAATGGGTTTATGGTTTAAATTATTTAAATGGTTTAATGTTTAATTTTTCATATTATTCCATGTGATTAAATTAAATAACCATGTTTTTTGTGATAAAGTGTAATGGTATATCATGATGTGAAATTTGATAAGAGGGTTAATGTTTATTAACCTTGATTGATGTGATTTATGTGATATATGTGATATATTTTTGATTGATTGATATACGAGTGTGGGACACGAAATGAGGTTACAAATACTCATATATGATAAATGAGTTTGAGACAAGGACTGAGGTTCCAAATACCCATGTGATACTATGGTATGAGATAGGGAATAAGGCTCCAAAATGCCCATATGATATATTGAGTGTATTAAAGGGACTGATTATCCAAATAATAATTTTATATTGTGGTGTGGGACAGGGATAGAGGATCCAAATACCCACAGGGTGTTATACACAATGTTATGTGACCATTATTTGGCATTGTACTATGGTTCCAATTGATCATGACATGATTTTAATTGAAATGATAAATTTTGACCATGGGTATTGTGATATGGTTTAGACTCCAATAGGGGTCGAAGCTGGTATTGAGGGTTTAGGTGTCCTTAGGAACATGGGGGTTTTATGTGGTTAATTAAAGAATAATTGAAAATGTGATAACTGTTTAATTATGCATTGTAATTTATTAATTATACAATTGTATACACTGTTATTGACTGTATATTATTTTAGACATCATTAGTGGTGTCCTGCTAAGTTATACTCACACCCTATTCATTATATCTGATTGTTACCCAAATAAACTTCATATTTAAAGTATAAGATAAGGGAAAGAGCCCTATGCTAGATGGCTGAGTTGGGATGGAGCATAGAAGAGGGAACTGTACATGGTGTTGGGACCCACTTAGGAGTGTTAGTTTGTATTTATTTTGGTTTTTCATTTAACAATTGACACGTATTTAGCAAGACATATCTACTATTTAGTTTTTGATATTATATTCCTATTTTGGTCATCATGTGATACTGTTTTGGTTGATTCATTGGTTATATATTTTGGATATTATTGTTCATTTACACTCTTGTGCTACTTTGACAAGGAGGTTATAGTCTCCCCATGATTGATATTATACTCTCACTACTAGTCGACATACTCTAGAATATGGGGAGTCACGTTTGAGGTCATTAGATTGACTATCTTGGGCCACTAGTGTGTGGCACCTGGGTCAGGATGTTATAAAGTGGAATTAGATGAGTTTTACTTCTTTTATTTTGTCTTTATTTTTAGGAAAGGTAGACATGAGAATATAATGATTCAAGCCTTGGTTAAGAGATCATGTATGGGAGTAGCTCACCCATGTATAAGGGTAAAATCCAAGTACCTAGGGTGGGATTTTTTTTATTGATGTGTGTTGTAATAGTTGGATGTTATTTCACCTAGATTGATGCACTTATTATGTGATGTGATTATTGATTTTGAGATTTTTTTCTTTTGATATTTGAATCATGGCTCAAAATGGAACAAGAGTTGAGAATGCATACATCATTCTAGGCACTCAGGTTTTATTATTACATGCATCATTTTTTGGCACACACGGTAAAATAGGTTTTGGATGAATTGTTGAAATTTAAATGTTTCTCCTTGCTTGTTAAATTGATCTGAAAATGGTGCCTGATATGAACTTGAAAGTTGTAAAATGATGAAAAATGTGGAAAATGGGTGTCTAATGAGAAACTTGAATAATTAGAATGAGTTTTCCTTTTTAAACCATGACCTAGGAGTAGGATGGTTAAGGGTAATGATAGTACCTTAGTTTTTGACCATGTGACAGGGTTTAGGGGTTGACTTGTTATGGATTTATGTGAATCACCATAACTGTGTTAATGTTGTGTTATATGTCCTGAGACATGTGTTTGGAATTGTATATATATGCCTCTATGATGACATTTGTTGATATAACAATAGGAGTTTATGGATATAAATGATCCTCTAGTAGTGGAACCTGAGGCACTGATAGTGCCAGGTGAAGGAGTCGGAGAGTAGTTCCTTGATAACTTTGCTCGCTTTATGCGGTTTATGGAGAGATACCCAGAGTGGGTTGTAAAGAGTATGTCTGACCTAAAATGGGATTTTTATTTATAGAACCTTCCTAATTTTACCATATAGGGTTTACCTAAGGTGGGTGAGTTTCAGATTGAGTCTATCTAGACTATACTTGACCATTTAGAGACTCCTGTTGAGAAAAGGGTCGAGTTGGCTACTTACATGTTATGAGGATCAGTGACGTGCTGGTAGGATGTTCAGGATCAAACTAGATAGGTATATGGTATGGAATGGAAGTACTTTTTGGAGAATTTTCTGGATCACTATTATCCATATACACTAATATGGTAGAGATAAGTTGAGTTCATGTGTTTGACTCGAGGGATCATGTCTAGGATGGACTATGCTGGTCACTTTACTAACTTGTAGTGCTTTTCACCAGTGATGATAGGGGATGAGATAGCTACGGAAAGGAATTTTTAGGATGGGCTTAAATGTGATATTAATTCACAAGTTAATATATTTTGGCTAAAAAAATTCATAAGTGGTGGATTAGGCTCTCATATCTAAGGGGAACCTAAAAGAGGCTTTTAGTGGGGGGAAAGGTGGTTTATACTAGATGGTCAGGGGGTACGTCTTCTGATGGTAGAAAGCATCATTATGTAAATGTTGACTAGATCTTGGGAAATAAGAGTGACCAGGGTAAGGATCGGTTACTCAGGATCTTACCTAAGTGATTTTCCACCAGTGTAGAAAGTCAGGCTACTTTTATAGGCATTGTCTCTGACCATCGGTAGAGTGTCGATCTTGCGGAAATATAAGACATATATTGAGGTTCTGTAGTAACCCACAATATATGGGTAGTGATGGATCAACTAGGAAGAACCAAAGTGTGTAAAGGGGATCTTCTACACTATATCAGCATGTCAGTTGGAGTTCTACTAGCTGTGGCGTTAGAGGCAGTGGACATGATGCCTCTGAGAAAAAGTTCTCATATCAACATAGTGGTGCAACTCATGGGACTCAAACTACATCATAAAGAAGAGGGAATAATCCAGTTTATATTCCACCATACATAATGGCACCAATAGAACTTAAAGAGTTAAAGAATCAACTGGAATAGTTGGTAGATAAGGGGTTTATCCATCTGAGTATGACACCTTGGGTTCACCAATTTTGTTTTCTAAGAAGGAAGATGTGAGATTTATCTTGTGTGTTGATCACAAGAATTTGAACCTGATGATAGTGAAGAACAGATATCCTCATCCACATATCGAAAATCTATTTGACCAATTAAGGGGAGATTGTATTTTATACAAGATCAACTTGAGATCAGGGTATCATCAGTTGAGAGTTCAACCTTCTGATATACCAAGGTTTTCTTTTAGAATTAGGTATGGCCTTTAAAAGTTCATCATAATGTCATTTGAGTTGAAAAACACATCGATGATGTTTATGGTCTTGATGAACTGAATCTTACACCCATACATGGATCAGTTTATGGTTGTGTTTTTGGATGACATTTTTGTGTTCTCCAAGAATCATGATGATCATGCCCAAAATCTTGACATCGTCCTGAGTATATTGAGAGAGCATCAGCTATACTCCAAGATATATAAGTTTTAATTTTGGATTGATCATGTACACTTCTTGGGTCACATCATCTCATAGGAAGGTGTCTCAATAGACCCAGAGAAGGTGTATACAGTGGTTTATTGGAAGCATCCTAATTTTTTTTTTGATATCTGTAGCTTTCTAGGGTTAGTAGGATATTATCGAAGGTTCATCCAGTACTTTTACCATTTGGAAGTACCACTAATAGGATTGACCAAAAAGGGGGTAAAGTTGTAATGGTTTGGATAATATGATAATGCCTTTTAATATTTTAAGAATAATTTGAAAATGGATCTAATTTTGATCCTACCTGAGCCAGGTCAGGAGTATACAGTGTTTTTTTACGCTTCTAGGATCAGTCTCTGAGAAGTCTTGATGCAGGGATATCGATTTGTGTCGTATTGATCATAGAAGTTGAGTCCACATGAATGAAATTACCCTATGCATAACCTCAAGTTGGGAGAAGTTGTTTATGACTTGAATTGTTGGCAGTATTATCTATTAGGTGAGAAGTTCACTATGTATACTAATCATAAGATCTTAAAGTATATATTTTCGCAACAAGATTTGAATCTATGATAGTGTATATTGGTTGATTATATTAATTCATTAGATTTTGATCTAGAATATGTTCCTTGGAAGGGGAATAGTGTTTCTGATGCTTTAAGTAGGAAAACTCATACTCATGTAGTTCAGAAGTCTAGTGTAGAGTGTAAAATTATGACTTTACTAGATAAGATGCATGTTATTATTCAAGAAGGTCAAGAGAAGATGACTATCATATTAGTTTCAGTGGATTTTACACTTTTGATCTAGATTAGAGATAAGTAGTATGAGGATCCATGGTGTTTATCCTTGAGGGAAATCCTTGAATGTGGAGAGTCACCTTTATATTGGACCATAGATAAGGATGATATCATCTATTTCAGGAATCGGGTTGTTGTTCCTATGAGTATATGGGAGGATTTGATGTGTGAGTTTCATGCCTCATAATGGGTGGTGCATCCAGGTTTTACCAAAATTTACTATGACCTACGATGATAGTATTGGTGGTTGGGCATGAAAAAGGAGATAGAAAGTTTCATGACATGATGCTACGCCTGTCAATGGGTGAAGGTCGAGCATTAATGACCCGATGGTTTACTATAATCATTATCCATTCTAGAATAGAAGTGGGATAATGTTGTTATGGATTTTTTTGGTGTCTCTCCCAAGGACACCTCAAAATAATGATGTTATTTGGGTGACTATGTACCATTTGAAAAAGGTAGTGCATTTCTTTCCTGTATGGGAAACTTTATCAATGGATCAGTTGGTGTATTTTTACATTAGGGAGATAGTCTATTTGCATATAGTAGAATAGAGTATATTTTTAGACCATGACTCGTTCTTTACTTTGCGCTTCTGGCAGGGCTTTCAAAGGCTAATTGGTACATAGGTATTATTGAGTACAAAATTACACCCACAAATAGATGGGTAGTCAGAATGTACTATACAGGTGCTTGAGGATATGCTATGGGTGTGTGTTCTAAACTTTGGTGGGTCTTGGGAGAACCACATATCTTTGGTGGAGTTCCCCTATAACAAAAATTATCAGGAAACTGTACATATGGAACCATATGGAGATATTTATGTTAGGACATGCATATAACCTCTATGTTTGATAGAGGCAAGTGAGTTAGAGTCGTTGGGGTCGAGTCTCATGCAGGAGATTTCATAGCAAGTTCAGCTGATTTAGAAATGTATGTCTATGCCTCAGAGTAGGAAAAAGTCATATATTAATCAATGTTGATTACCCTTAGAGTTTACATAGGGTGATCATGTGTTCCTTCAAGTTTCGCCTAGGTTGGGTTACCGTAGTATTCAGAGACATTGCAAGTTGGTACCCAGTTTTATTGGATCATTTTAGGTTATAGAGAGAATCAGGTCGATGGTGTACTGATTGGCTCTTTTATAGAGGTATGGTGATATTCATGATGTCTTTCATGTGTTAAAACTTCAGAAGTATCACTCTGACCCTCCTCATGTGATCGATGTGGAATATGTTGAGCTTGAGACTGATGTATCCTTTGAGGATCAAATGATACATGTGTTGGATCACAGTGAGAAATTGTTTTGAGGAAAGATCATGATGATAGTTTATATATTGTGGAAATATGGGAATGTTTGGGAGGAAGTATGGGAAATATTATCATATATGTGGGCTCAGTGTCTTGATATTTTTACCTCATAATCTTAGAGATACTTGGGAGTACATCTTGAGGATGAGTTGTTATAAGGTGGGGAGATTGTAAGATCCTGACCTTTTCTAGATATTTCGTGAGCTTTTTTTTAGGTACTCTTTTCCCTTAGTTTGATCATATCTTGTTTGGGTTTTATCTTGGATGTGTTTGGGTGAAATTTGGAAGTTTTTTTAAGGAAGAAGGGCAGTGCACGGATGGCCCACATTTTTCCCAAACCGTGTGCCCAGCCCAGCAAACTGTGTGAACCCAAAAAGAGGGGATCCACATGGCTGGTGCATAGTTTTTTAAACTATGAACCCTCTTAGTATTAACCATGTGGTCCCTTGGGATTAGGTTCATGGTTAGGTGCATGGGGAGGGTAAACCATGCACCTCAAGCAGGAAACTATGTGAACAGATTTTTAATCCCCCAAAAATTATTAAAAAAATTCCTGAACCCCTTTCGTATACCCCCAAATTCCCTAGCTCAACCCTTAAATGTTTTCTCTCATTTTTAGAGGCTCCATGACAGATTCCAAGGACTTCCAAGCTCTTTTCTTGATGATTTGAATCTTGTATTGAATATCTTCACCTCTCCTGGTAAGAGATTCCCATCCTGTGTGGTTTCCTCCCTCTCTCCCATCTTTCATTCATCCCTTAAAGGGATTTTTCCTCTATTTTTATGGATCTAGATCTAGGTTTTGTTGGATCTTGATTCTTTTGATCTTGTATCTAGGTTTTGGGTCTAGATCTTGTTCTTTGACATGAATTTGGTTGTTCCGCTTCAATTGGGGTTTTCCATTTGTGAGTATTCATCGTCAATTTTGAGGTAGGTGGTCTAAATTCAATTACTATAGTCTTTAATTCCAATTTCATGTATGTGTTATTATATTTAAATTGTCACATTTGGAAATTAGATCTTGAATTGAATAAATTAATTGATTAAATAATTTATGGAAACATGGAATTTGATTAATTAATTGGTGAATTAATTAATGGAATTTTTGATCATGCAATTAGTCTACTTGGATTAATAAATTGGTTAAATTAATTAATGGGGTTTTGTGGTTGTGGAATTGGATTAATTAATTAGTTAATTAATTAATGGGATGTTGTGATTATGGAATTGGATTAATTAATTGGTTAAATTAATTATGGGATGTTGTGGTTGTGTAATTGGATTAATTAATTGGTTAATTAATTAATTGGATGTTGTAATTTTGTAATTGGATTAAATAATTAGTGAATTAATTAATGGGATATTGGGATTTTGGAATTGAATTAATTAATTGGTTAATTAATTAATAGAACATTATGATTGTGGAATTGATGGGAAATTGGAATTGTGTAATTGGTCAATTAATGTGAGTATAAATTAGTTGAAAATGAGATTTATGAGATGTTTAACTTAACCATAAATGGTTAATGGGTTTATGATTTAAATGTTTTAAATGGTTTAATGGTGAATTGTTCATATTATTACATGTGATTAAATTAAAGAACCATGTTTATTGTGATAAAGTGTAATGGTATATCATGATGTAAAATGTGATAAGATAGTTAATGTTGATTAACCTTCATTGATGTGATTTATGTGATATATGTTATATATGTTTGGTTGATTGATATATAAGTGTGGGACACAGACTGAGGTTCCAAATACCCATGTGATTCTAAAGTGTGGGATAGGGAATGATGCTTCAAATAACCATATTAGATAGTGAGTGTGGGACAAGGACTAAGGATCCAAATACCCATGTGATATTATGGTTTGGGACAAGGGAAGAGGCTCCAAATACCCACATAGTGTTAGACATGATGTTTTAAGCCCATTAGTTTGCATTTGACTTTGGTTATAATTCGCTGTGATATGATTTGAATTGAAATGATAAATATTTACCATGGTATTGTGATATGGTTTAGAATCCAACATGGGCTAAAGTAGGTATTGAGGATTTTGGTGCCCTTAGGGACTTTTGGGTTTTATGTGGTTAATTAAATAATAATTGAATATGTGGTAATTGTTAACTTATGCATTGTAATTTATTATTTATACAACTGTATACATTTTTATTGATCAGATGTTGTTTTAGATGCCATTGGTTGTGGCCTAATGAGATATAATCACACCCTATTTGGGTTTCTTGATTAGTACCCAAACAGAATTCATGTTTACAGGACAAGATAAGGGAAAGATCCCTATGTTATATGGATGAGTTGGGATGGATCATAGATGAGGGAACTGAAAATGGTGTTAGGACCCACTTGGGAGTGTCACTATGTCTTTATTTTGGTTTTTCAGTTGAAACTTGATACATATTTGGCATGAAATATCTACTATTTAGTTTTGAATATTATATTCCAATTTCATTCATCATGTGATACTAGTTTGGTTAAGTTATTGGTTATATCTTTCAGCTATTGTTTTTCATTTCCATTCTTGTGCTGCTTTGATAAGGAAGGCATGGTCTCTCTATGATCGATATTAGACCCTTGCTGCTAGTCAGTAGCCTCTAGCATATGGGGAGGCATGCTTGAGTTCATGTGACAGACCGAATTGGGGCATCGATGTGTGGAACCTAGGTTGGAATGTTACATTTGTATAGTTTGGGAATGGTTTCCAATTTCTTGACATTCCATGGACAAAAAAACACTAAATGAAGGTTATGGACTTAGGCATGGTGTGCGGTGAGTACTCTTATATAACACGATCAAGCCCAAAATGTCCAAGGGAGTTTGTGGCCTTAGGCATGGCACACTGGGTGTCTTTCTATAGTGAACAGATAGAGAGGCCTCACCACACTGTATCCTAAGGAATGGAAAGACTAAAAAAGATAAGCCAAATTCACTAGGGAATGTTGGTAGGTCATGTTTCAAATCCTAGTTATTTCCCTTATAAAGAGACCATGCTCATTTTGGGATCCACTAGGGCGTGGTTTTGGTCAAAACCCATTTTTGAAATGTGCATCTTCATTCCTATCTTGGTGGAATCTCATTGGATCTGTATGCAGTCTTTATGGGGGGAGATTTAATGTAATTTTTGACTTGAAAGCGACTATTTTAACCCTTTTATTTCCTCCCTGGTTAGGTTTCTTAGGATATTGTGGTTTAGTTCATGCCTCAGACTTTTCTCGTTGCTCATTTTTTGAGTTTTTTTGGGAATCTGATTATCAGTGTTGTAATATGTTATTCTCTCTTGGTTTTGGTAGTGAAATCATTTAACTTGAGGTAGGAAGATACTCCCCCACTCTTATGTTCTGTAACTTTATGGATCAATTTTTCTTAAATCATTATTGTGTTTTTATTATAAATTACTTGATAGATATATCATGAAAATATTTATTGTTTAATGATTTAAAAATGGATAGTTTTTTAAACATGGAAACAAAGTTGTTGTCTAAGAATCCTTTTTAAAAGTGTGATTTCAATTAATGTTTTAATTGGTATCTTGTCATAATTTTGTTGGCATGTGTTCATGTTAATATGGGATAGATCATGGTTGAAAGTACCACCATCAAATAATAGAAAACTTGGGATAGATTATGGTCAGAAGTACCACTGCTAAAATTGGGTCTCCAAGTGACGGCTTGTTGAAAGGATGACTCACCGATCGCGAGTATAAGTATTTCAATGACATGCATGTGTGTGTGTGTGTGTGAACATGGGATGTTATTACAAGTGGTAATAAATGGTAACATTATTTGATTTATGTTTTCTTACATGGAACTCGTTTATAGATTTATATAAAATTATTTATTAATTTCTCACATGTTTTACATAAAATTGGATAACTTGTTCCTATAATATTTGCATGAATTGGTAAGCCTCAAGGGATTAACTACTAAGTTTTATAATCACCCCATTATTGGGAACTTTGGTGTTTTTATAGATGTTATTTATTGAGATATAGATAAGGGTAAAGTTTCATACTTCACTAGTGGTGTTCCTTAATGTAGATATAATAGTTAGTAGAGATGGAGTTATATAGTGTCTTTGTCTTAGTCTGGATCAGTACCACCTTAGTTCTAGAGTCTTTATTTATTTTTAGTTTTAGTATTTCTTTTTAAACTATTCCATTATTACTCTGATGTTGGTATTTATTTCATCATATTTTCTAGATTTGTAACATTATTTATTATTGGGTTTTTGGTATAGGAATCATTTATATAGATGTATTTAATTTTATTTGTTCTTTTCTTATGATTTGTGCATTGAGTTAGTGTATTTTAAAAAGGGTAATTTGTTCCCCTGTGTATTTTGTGTTTAAACCCTTTGGCACTTACTAATAAACTTTGGTGTCTGGGGAATTAAACCTAAGATTACTGTAACCTCACCTCTTTCCAAGACAGTGGTTAGGGTATGAATGTTACAAATGGTATCGGTTTGTTCGGTCCTTTAGTTGGTATTCTAGAAAGAAGATAGGATGATTCGGGAGGCATATCACACACACACGAGAGGCCTTATCTTAAAATATTTGTACACATGCACCCATCTCCATACACCATTATAATGAAGAAGGTAAATAAATAATATTATGAATGCATGAATAACATCTAATCACACATCAAAGTATGTAAAAAGAGTATGAGAATTCAAATGGGTCCCAATAAAAGGCCAATAAAACTATAAAGGCATTTCACCTTCTAAAAAAAGGGGATTTCTAAAAAACATTAACTCCAAGATCTTTCCACAATCCGTCTAGCCCAACTAAGCTCCACCGCTCCTGGTCTACCTAGGGATTCATCAAAAGGTCTATAATTTGTATAAGACATGACATGTGTGAGAAGGTCCCATGAATGGGTGAGTATAAACATACCTAGTATGATACCCTAAAATCACCAAACATAAAGCATCAAGGTGGAAGTCAGCTCTAAATCATAAAAGTAAGGAGGATAAAGAGGATAACCTAGATATACTCAAAGGAAGAATGTAATCCTTAAGGTGATTTATGTTCTCTCTATCATCCTAAGGATCCTACTCTAGGATCTAAGGTAACACTCTTCTAAGGGAAATCACTCATCGGGTCTCACTAACACTAATGGAACTCATCCGAGAGGTCACACTCACCAGGTATTTCCATGTTGAATCACAAACTGGAACACATATAAGATGTAAATACACAGGTAGGGGATCATGCCTAGGTCCTATGGGGGATACTAGGCTCTATTCAGAATAGTCCAATGGGAAGGGGATCACATGTACTAGATGTTGGATATGGGATACCTGACCCATCTTAGGGAAGAAAGAGATAGAGGATCACACCTCGGGATACACGTAGGGATATCGTACTCTATCTAGAAATAGACCATATAAGGTATCACTCATCTTGTACTCAAGATAGTATGACACAACATACCCTCATAAGGGAAGACTAAGAGAATATACTCATACCAAAATGGAATTTGTACCAAAGAGATCAAGGGACTCAACCTACCCTAGGAGTACATGATGTTCTCAAGGGGGTACATGACGTGTCATGATAAGTTTGGTTATACATGTGTCATGTCATCTCACATGTAATGTTCATATCTAGATATATGGCATGTCTCAGTGACACACAATACACAGAAGTTATCCTAATACTCATGCGTATTCCATCTTCCAATGTATGTGTACTCTCTGAAGTACATAGGGTGTGCCTCGTCACACACAGTGTGTGGGGTCACATGGAATTATGTGTTTGTACTCCTTGGTACACACTGACATGGCTAGGTAGTTTTAACACAACATGTGATTTTTAAGTTCACTGAAACCCTATCTATCACATTTTTGAGATAAACAATATGTGTTCTTCCAAAATACACATCGTGTAGTTACTAATTTTATTTAAGATTAAGTTTTTGATGTGTTTTCCAAATTCATTTCCCTTTCACCATTTCTATCACAATTATCAGCCATAAATTTTCATAATCGTGTTTACTAAACCCATGTAGTCATCGGTAACCGAATTTTGGACACCCTTTGCTTGGAAATTGACCCTCGTTACACTATGTGCCGCCTGCACTTCAAGAACCACGTTACCAGAATCTATCAATCCATGGTGAATCTTTAATTGTCATCATCACACCTCTTTCGCATCTCTCACTCTAACAATGAACCCACATAAATAGTTTATAGAATAAATGAATAATTATGTTGTGAAATGGGTTCACGAATATAATCGAATCATCAACCAAATCAAACACCGGTGATGAATGAAAAATGAAGGTAGAAAGGAATGAAATATAAAAGTGAAAAATGAAAATTTTTCATTATTCTGTTTGGGAATCATTAATCAACAACCTGATGTGGTTTCAAAGGAGTGATCAATTCCTAATTTCATAAAGAAAATAATTAAAACAATAATAGAGGGTGATCCATGAATTAATTTATCACTACAAAAAAATGCATCCGTTAGAGGGGGTTATTTTTTCAATTATAGGGGGTTATAACCCCCTCTAAATACATTAGTGGTGGTTATGAATAACCACCACTAATGTGGTTGCCTCATCTTTCTAGTGGTGATTTTCATTAACTGTTGGTAAGGTAAGGTTGAATTTAGCAGTGGTTATTTTAGAGGGGGTTTAAACCTCTTCTAATTCTTCCCTAAAAGTATAATTTAGGGGTGATTATAACCGCCATTAATTGATTCTGGAATTAAAAATTTAGGGGTGATTTTAATCTACCCCTAAATTTTCTTATTTTAGAGGAGGTTTAAACCCCTTCTAAATTTGTCCTAAAATTCCCAGAATTTGGTAATTTAGGGGCGATTCCCCTAAAAAAAATTATCCCATTCCCGCCCCCACCCGTTATCCTGCCTCCCCCCTATTATCCTATCATCATGCCCCTATTATCCCCCACCCGTACGCACCACCTCCTATCATCCCCGCCCCACGTGCAACCCCCCACCTACCCCCATTTAAAATTTCCCCCACGATAGATCAAACTAGGTATCTCCCGAATATAACCCAACACCCCCACTGCTATGACAAAAAATCTTTTCTTTATTTAATGTATATGTTTATTTATATAATATATATATATAATATAAAAATAATTATATTTACACATATAAATATATATTTATGCATTTATTTATAAATACATTTATATTTGGGTATGTGTATATATTTATGTATTTATATAATATTTATAGATATAATATAATTCTAATATATATATATATATATATATAATTATAATTATATTTACATATATAAATATATATTTTTATATATTTGTAAATACATTTATATTTGGTTGTGTTTGTGTATTTATGTATTTATATAATATTTATATATATAATATAATTATAATATTTATATTTATATAATTATTTTTATATACTTATATGTGTGTGTGATGACAATAATAATATTATTATTAATTATTATTATTATTATTATTATTATTATTATTAAACCTATTTTTTAAACTATAAAAATTATATATTGTTTTTATAAATACTAAACATTTAGTTTATAATTTATATCATACCAATATTAAATTAAATACATTTATATTATATATTTATGTATGTAATTATATGAATTTATTTTATATCATGTATACAAATATATACATGCACACAAAATTAAATACATTCATATAATTGGAAATATATAATATAATTAAATAATATATTATATATTTACTATATTAATTTATAACTAATATGGTATACTACAATATATATAATATAATTATATATAATTTATATAATTTATATATAATATAATATATATAATATATAACATATATATATAATATAATTATATAATATATATTTATATTTATATTTATATTTAATTTTGTCTATATTATATATATTTATATACATAATATAATATAAATGTATTTATACATAAATATATAATATAAATGTATTTAATATAATATATGTATAATATAAATCATAATATAAATGTATTTAATAAATTTAGGGTATTTATAAAACCACATATGATTTTTATATATTTGAATAAATATATTTATACATATATTTATAATTAAATTTATATTATGTATACCAATATTTATATATGTATACATTTTTTTATATGTATAAGTATTTATTTAAAATAGTTATATAATGGATCTTTATATATGTCTGTATGTGTGTGTTTATAATATATTTAAATACATTTATATAATGTGTTTATGTAATATATATATACACACACACACGTGCGCACTCACATATATTATAAAATTTGATTTTTTAAGCATAATAAAAAAACTTATACAGTGCCTATATATATATAGCACCTATATATACATATAATGCCTCTAATCTATTGTTATTATTATTATATAAATTATAAAAACTATAATGGTTTTCGTATGATACATTATTTAAATAAATTATATTTATGTATATATTTATATAATATATTTATGCTTTTATATTATAATTAATATCATATGAAATATAATTTTATACAAATAAATATATATTAATGTACACATTATACATACATTTATACACACACACGAATGTTCATATTTATATATTTATTTGTTAGTATTTATTTATATTCTTATTTGTATATATTTATATATATATATATAATGTATTCATATATTTATTAATAGTATATGCATAATATAATTATATAATATATATACATGTAATATAATATAATATATGTATTTATATGATTATTTGTGTGTGTATATATATTTATATAATTATTTATATACTTATTTGTTTATATATATGTGTGTGTATTTATTTAATGTATTTATATAATGTCTTTATAAAATATATTTATAATGTATTTAAATATATTTATATAATGCCTTTAGATAATACATACATACACACACATATATATATATATTATAAAAGTTGATATTAAAAAATCGAGGGGGTTAAAACCCCCTCTAATCTAAGTGATTAGCAAAAATTATGTAAAACCGCCACTAAAATAGATTAAAAAGTATTTTATAGGGGATTAAAACCCCCTCTAATGTTTGAGATATTAGCGGTGATTAATAACCACCGCTATTATCTAAGATTAGTGGGTGTTTTAATTCCCTCTAAAATAAATTTTTGTGTATTTTAGCAGCAAATATACAAAACCACCGCTAAAATACATGAAAATTTATTTTAGATGGGGTTAAAACCCCCTCTAATGTTTTAGAGATTATAGAAGGTTTTAACCCCTCTAAAATAATATATCATATAAATTAGTGGTGGTTCTGTATAACTGCCGCTAATTTATAAATAAAAATTTAGATGGGATTTTAACCCCCTCTAAAATAATTATTCGTATATTTTAGAGGGGGTTAAAACCCTCTCTAAAATATTTTTTCATATAAATTATTGGTTGTTTTGGATAACAGCCACTAATTTATAGATAAATTTTTTTAGGGCGTTTTAACCCCCTCCAAATTTTTTATCTATATTTAGAGGAGGTTGTGTAAAATCCCCTCTAAAAACACCAATAAATACACTATTTTTTGTAGTGCATGTTCATCACCAAAATTAAGAATAAATAATCAAACTATAAGAATAAAATACCTACCTCTAGTATGGATCAATCATTGGTAAAGAATATATATGTGTAGATTTTTTTGATAAGATTTGGGAATTTTATTGTCGTTAATGATCCCCATGGAATTCGATCGTCGATTTGTTGATCACTTGTTCATTTGTTGAAGAAACTCCCTGTGACAATGCTCATCCTACATTGGAAGTCTCTCAAGGTTATGTGGATAACCATGGAAATCTATCATAACTGAGATTAAATAGAGGTTCGCCTTAGGTTTTTCTTTAACTAAACATTATAAAAGAATTTATTGGTTTATTTAATTCTTTGAATCTATCTAATCCATTGACGGCTGCGCAACGACCTGAAGTCTAATGAGTATGAACTTTATATTGCACCTAGGGTAAACTCTACATTCTAAGATCAATGGTGGTCATAGTTTTTCTATTTGAAACTTCATTCATGATACATTCCATTATTTTCAAAAAAACTTTTTGAGTGTGATATAATGTATTTTTTATTTTTTATATATCATTATCAAGGCTCCACAGACCCTATAATTCTACGCCAAATCTTCACATTACTCCCAAAGTATTAAACAAAAAAATATGGTCATTAAATTCTATCCAACTTTTGGTATTTTCATCATAAAAAGTAAAAATCTACTCAAATAATTGAGGGTACTGAGCTCCTATCTGGTTCTCCCACTCCCAGGTGCTCTTCTGAAGGTTTTGATACTTCCAATGGATACACACCAATGGAATCACTCTCCCATGAAGGATATTATCCTACCAATCATCGATCACCACCTAGTACTCCAAAAAGGTAACTTCATCCTTAGTGTCCATCTTATCCCAATTGATAACATTTGATAGATCATGCATGTATCTTCTAAGTTGTGATACATATAAAATGTCATGCACTCGGTCTAACTATGGTGGTAAGGATAAGAATTATGCCCCCTCTCCAACCCAGCATAGTATCTATAAATGGTCGATGAATCTCAGAGATAGCTTGTCACTTTGTCTAAATATGTATAGTCCTCACTGAGGTGAGACTTTCAGGAACACATGGTATCCCTCATCAAACTCCAAAGGCCTCTATTGTTGGTCAGTATGGGACTTCTGATAACTCTGGTTAGTCCTCATCCGCTCTGGTTGATCTTTTCCTTCTCTATCACCGCTTGCACCAACTCTAATCCCATAAGCATTATCGCTCTTGGCTCCATCCAGCATAGTAGTAACTCATAGGGTCTCCCTTACAAGGCCTCGAATGGGGTCATACCAATGGTGGAATGATATCTGTTACTATACACAAACTCCACTAAGGGTGAGTGATCCTCCCATCTATATCGATAATCCAACACACTAGCCCACAACATATCCTTCAGAACCTAAATGGTCTAATCTATCTGGTCATCTATCTAGGGGTGGAGCAGCATGATTAACTACAACTAAGTCCCAAAAGCCTCATGTAATCCATTATACAGTCGAGATGTAAAGTGAGCATCACGATGTAAAACAATAATTGAGGGAACTCCATGAATTTGTATTATCTTCTACATATACAATCATAACAAAATCTTCACTAAACTCTACTCTCAGATGCCTAGGAAGTGGTTCAACTTGGTAAGTCAGTCTATGATAACCCAAATTGCATCATGACCTCTAGCTGATCATGTAATTACCATTATAAAATCCTTGGATATTCTATCCCACTTCCACTTTTAACCTTAAGGGGTTGGGCTAAACCCGCCAGTACCTAATGCTCAGCCTACACCTGATGAAAAGTGAGGTATTGATAGATGAACTCAACTACACTCTACTTCATCCTTGAATACAAAAACTAACATCAAAGGTCATTGAACATATTCACCACTCCTTGATATACCACTAAGGGGGTGTATGAAATTCTCTCATCACCTCCTCTCACAACATGATTAGTACCATCATCCATCCTCAAAAAAAAAATGGCATACTATCCACCTTCAGAAAGTCCATCAAAATAATTTCCTATGGATATCTGGTCATACAAGATCTAATAATCGATATCTCCAAACTATGCTTCCCTGACACACTGGAGAAGTGGTGGGGTCACAAACATTGATTGTAGGTAAGACACTCCACCCTCATTCACATAGTTCAACTACAAAGAGGACAACTACTCTTATTACCTTTCTCAATAACTATGAATAGGATTTCTTACTGAGAACATATGTCACTACATTCACTTTCCTGATGGTATAGATTGTCTTAAAATTATAGTCCTGTAGAAACTTCAATCATCACCTCTACCTTAGGTTAGGTATTTTTTTAGATATGATATACCTGAGACTTTTATGGTGTGAATATATAATGAATAACTCTCTCATAAGATAGTGTCACAAAGACTCCAGGGTGAAAACTACTATTATTAGCTCTAGATCATGGGTCGTGTAATTTTTCTCATGAGGTCTCAACTACTAGGACTCATAAGTAATCACACATGTCTCTTCATGAGAATTAATGCAATCCTAGCTCTAGATACATCATAGAACACTGTGTACTCAACACCCTCATATGATACCCTCAAGACTAGGGCGCTCATCAACCTCTACTACAACTCCTAAAAATACTTCTAACACTTCTCCATCCATATGATAGGTTGACCCTTTAGACTCAAGGCAGTCAGAAGTTTCATGATCCTGGATAAATTAAGAAATAATCTCTGATAATACCTTGCCAACCCATGGAAGTTCTACACCTCAATCACTATCTTGGTTTTCTCTTAATCTAGTATTACCCCAACCATTTTTGGGTCCACTTCCACTCCTTCCTCAGAGATGAAATTTCCCAAGAAGTGGACCACTCAAATCTATAACTAACACTTCTATAGATTCTTGTTAATTTGGTGCTTTCAGAGTATGTCCAGAACCATCCTAAAATGTCTCACATGATTCTTCTATAATTATAAGTACATGAGGATGTAATATATGAATACTACCATGAACTGGTACAAGAATGGTTGAAAGATATGGTTTATGAATCCCATGAATACTTATGGGGAATTCATTGCACCGAAGGGTATCGCCAAGTACTCATAGTGATCATAAAAGCACCAAAATGTTATCTTCAATATATCCTCCTCTGAAACTCAGAGTTGGTGATAACCTGAACTGATGTCAATATTCAAGAACCACTTTTCCTCTTTCAACTAATCAAAGAGGTCATTGATTATTAGGATTGGGTACCTATTCCTGATAGTCACCTAACTCAAGTGATGATAATCCATGCATAACCTCGAGTTCTCATCCACCTTCTTAGATAACAATAGTGGGGATTCCTGGGGGGAACACTGGGTATAAGTAATCCCTTTATCTTCAGATCCTCTAAATATAGCTTCAAATATCATAGCTTTTCAGGGGGTATCCAATATATTGTCATATATATCGGGGTAGTATCTGGGTGTAGGTCTATGTAGAAGTCGATCTCTCGATGGAGAGGTAAGCCCGATATATCCTTAGGGAATATGCCCTCATGCTCCTATACTACTGTAGGAAACTATAAGCTCATGGTGTATACTACTCCAAGGGTTATACTAGAAAACTAATGAGAAATTATTTATATTCTTTATCATATGAGTCTATCTTATTCTTCTTAAGATTACTTATCTTTAATGAATGAAAATATCATCCCATCAACCCAGATGCACTATATCCTCTGCCTGAAATATTCAGTATACACCTAGAATTCAGAGAACCATTGTATACGTAAGATGAAATCATAAGGCCTCATCATGGATATGAAGAGATATAACATGAAACTCTCTTATCTAAGAGTTTGGTCACACTATATAAAGAAGTGTGTGATTGTCGAATCTCCTCAGGTAGGGGTCTCTAATCACAAAGGTTTGGCTAAAGGATCTATTGGAATATCTAGGTCGCAGACAAGGGATACAATAAGGAAATAGTGGATCATGCCTATGTATATCAAATATATAGATAAAGTATAGAATACATAGTTCATACCTCGAATCATAGTTGGATCCTTTGGGTTATAATCCTCCACTGCCTACAGTTGTCAGCCAAAAGCTTCCTAATCCTGATATAGACCACCTAGGTATAGTAGCGGTGGTAATAGATCATAACGTCGACCACCTCTCATAGCTCTCCAAGATCCTCTACCATGTCTTCTAACCTATGACCTATATTCTCAAGACACTGCCTCTGCCTTAACAACCCATTGACTTCTCCCTATATGTTACATGAAATCTTGGGAAATTTTGAACTACATAGAATCATCTATCATAAGATTATCACCACCTCTCCCTCAGCTAACTAGAACTATAATGACCCAGACCCAAACAGCCACCCGAATAGTGCTAAATGGGTTGGGTGTTACTACCTTAGGCGCACCTCCCCGAATGCCAAAGGCTGCCGACTAGCAGTGAGGGTCTCATAGGTATAGTGGGGAGGCTATACCCTCTCGGAGGATAATAATGGTACCGGTCTGAGTATAATAATAAAGATGCAATGGAATAAATGACTCAGCAGACTCAAACCAGACCCGCAGAGCGGAAGCACATTCAATATCGATAAACAGCGGAACAAATAAATATAAACAACAGCAGTGGAAAGTAAACACAACAGCATGCTGATCACTTGTAACTACCACTGAACAACAAACATTCATCCAAAAAGGTCATACATGTATTTATATATAAAAAGGCGCCAATGGATAACCAAATGTAGTTACATAACAAATAAGCATACTAATACAGTAAAGGAAACAAAACAAGATAAACTCTAGATAGGAAATACCTCAAGGTCCATACCATCTCCATGTAACAGCTAATGCAGCCCAGCTCCTGAAGCAGGCCTCTTTCCTGCACATAAATCCATAAAGTCTGCACACATCCCGAAGGGCCCATACAGGGTGTGAAACAAATCTCAGTAGGATACCACCCAATGGTGTGTACCTAATATAAGTGTTTAAATAGGCATGCAATTATAAGTAAAACAGTAAACAGTATGATGCATAAATAAACACAAACTCTAATGGTGTTCAACAACCACCATGGAGTGTCACCTACTTCAGCCAATGTCAGAATCTATGTCATGTAACCCGGCACCATGTGCCCCCTGACACTGCGTGTCTCAAGTATCGACGTCTTGAGGGTATGCCCAAGAATAGTAACTCGGCACCTTATGCCTCCTAAAACCTCATGCCTCAAGTACCGAAGTCCCGAAGGCACGTCCAAGAAGTAACCCGGAGGAACAGTGATGTCTGCCCTCAAATAAATAACCGGAGGGACAGCGATGTCTTCCCTCAAATAAATAGCCAGAGGGACAGCGATACCTACCCTCAAATCAAGTAACCAGAGAGATAGCGATATCTTCCCTCAAATAAGTAACCAGAGGGACAGCCATACCTGCCCTCAAATCACGGTGAGCCTCAGCCCCCAACCCGATAGCCTCAATCTATCCCCTAGAGGCTCCTCACCTCCCACATGGATTCCTACGACAATCAACCCCAACCAAAGTACCTAAACCACATCTACGGGGGCCTCTACCCACACGAGTGGTCAAAACCATCTCATCATGGAGTATCTTTGTGTGCACACTACTCAAAGTTCTAGGGGAGCGGTAATCACCAAAATAGCACATAATCCACCACACATCTGACACCTCGTGTCCCTACGACCATGCCGATCAAGTTTGATGGTCTTTCCATCCCAGTAACACAGGCCATGACCAACCTGATAGTCATTCTACCTCAAGCCGACGTCTATGATGCCCAAACCCATGGTCAAAACCACCCAAAGTAACCCCGGGACAAGCCCAACCTGACAGTCGTACTGCCTCAAGCCAATGTCCATGACGCCCAATCTCATGGTCAAAACCCCCCAAAGTAACCCGGGCCATGCCCATCCTATGATCAACATCACTCAACAATATTCGGACCATGCCTATCACAACCCGAAGGTTCCAGCATATGCAATTCAACATTTACATATAAAACACATTTAAACAGAACACATAACAGGAAAAACCATCTAAACAGATGAATTTCACTAATCAAGTGTTGTACCATACTATCACTAAAGTTTTTAAGGTCTCCAACAATTATATCAAGGTTTAAATAACTAAACTTAATAGTTTAAACTAATACAATTCAGGTATTATCATTTTGGAAACCCTGGCCAAAATGCCCCATGTGAGCAACTACCTCTCGCACGGCCCTGCTCAATCAAGACAGGACAAAGGGCATACTGAAAGTTATCCCATAGGTCTAACAAACAATTTAAATAAGTAGTAGAAGATAAATTAGGGTCTCCCTAAAATAACTGAAAATATGTTGAAGGTTGTGCTACCCAAATGACCAAGAAAACACAAAAATAGGTATGCACCACCTACCTCATACTAGTACGATGTTACTCCTCCGATAACAGCCTCTAATTAGGTATAAAATGTGGTAGATCTACAAAATAATCAAAACCGCTCAAACCCCAAAAACTCATTCTAGAATAGAAATCAAGAAAAACGGATCAATATAAATCAAGGCCTTACTGAGGGGGTTCTAATGCATCAAACGATGTTCGAAATGGGGTTTGGACGAAGATCTGGGAAGGATTTGAAGGTCCAGCCGGCTCTCCCTGCATGAGTCATAAGAGGGAGGAAGAAATATGGAGAAAGGGAAATCCTGAGTAGCCTGAAACTTAAAAAACCCTAACTTTAAGTGGTCATACAGTTACCTCGTACGGTTTGGAAAACCGTGCGCCAACCATGAGATTTCCACTGTCTCACCCAGGGACTTCGCACGGCTTGCCCGCACGGTTTGACAAACCGTGTGCCACCCATGCGGAGCCCACTGTCAAGGGTGAACGGTTTCTTGGGATGGCTGTACAGTTTTTTCAAACCGTTCACCCCTGTATGACCTCCACAACTTTAAAAGTTTTTCCTAGATTCTCCCATTTTTCTTAGAACAATCCAAAATTCAAACAGGTTCGGGATTTTGACCCATTCTAAAAACCCAGGTTCTTACAGGAACCTCCCTAAGAGCCTTGAGCAACTAACCCTCTATCCTAAGACTACCTCCAAAGCTGCCTCATGTGTATGGATCTCTATGTCTGACATCGACTACTAGCTGGTGTGGTCTTAGATCTAAGGTTTACACTGTAAGATTCTAAATTTTTCTATTAGGTGTGGACCTTTTTAATTTTAGTTTAATTCCTTTTTTTGCCTAATTTGAGTTCCTAATGATGTTTTGGGAGTTTTGGGGGTGTACGGAGCTTGTTCGGAGCCCAGAGGATCAGTTTTTTGGAAAAGGCAGTTAGGCTGCATGGTTTTAGGAAACCATGTAGGGTGGTGAAGGGTTATGCCTAGGGTCATAGGGTTTGATAAAATTGTGCCTCTAGGGTCACACACCCATGTGAACCACCTGTAATTTTTAGCAGAGGAAAATCACACAGTTTGTTCATGGTTTCCCAAACTATGGACATAAACCATGTGGGTTCCCCTTTGAGGTAGAGAGGTGTGCACGGTTGGCACATGGTTTATCCAACTATGTGGCCAAACTGTGCAACCCAATATTTAGAGGTAAAATGACCATTTTCCCCTAACTATTTAAATATTTAAACCTGCTTTCTTATTTCTTATTTCCAGTGCATATGGGGTCCTTTTTTCACCCGTTTAAGTTTTTCTTCAAGCTTGACCTAATATTTGGGGTCAATTCTTTGTCAGACCTATGATTCAATAGTCGTTTATCTTATTGGATATGTGCTGGTGAGTTCTTAATTCATCTTATGCATTTATTTTTTTATCTTAGTATTAATGGAGTTATTTTATTGTAAGCTAATATGCCCTATTTTCCCAGTTATTTAATCATTCCTCCATTTTCTTCTGATCTGAGTTGAGTTAGAATATGATATTGGATGAGTGTTCCACCACGGGCATATAGTAGGTGGTTTATACCTTTTCTCTCAAAATCTAGTTGTTTTATAGCTTTTTTTCATTGTGTTTCATGTTGGACCTTCTAGGATTTTCTTCTAAACTAACTAAATTCATTTATTAAATTGATTGGAACCTTGATAGTTTTCTCACTTAGAACCGTGATATGGCTGGAGGTTGTTAACCTCAAACTGGACCACTTGTGAGGTGTGTTTATGTATCTTACCCTTGTTATACCACCCTAGCGGGTGTGTGAGAGATCTTTCCATAATAGTGGGAGACTTAATGATTTAAATGAGATATTAGGAGAGGGTTTATTCCTTCTTTTCCATGTGACTACATGATATTAAAATGTTTAAGTGGTTTAAATGAAAAATTTGTAATGGGTTGGATGAACTCATGGCTTGTATATGATTACAAATTGGATTTTGAATGAGATAAATGATTAAGGGAATAATTACTAAATGACCCTTTTTATCCTTAAGTGATTATGTTTACGATGGATGGCTTGGTATAACATCTGGAACTGCATTGAATTTCATGGACATTTCTACTCCATGGATTCCGAACTACATTGAATGCCATGGACATTTATACTCCATGGATTTGGGATTATATTGGATGCCATATAAATTTCTACTCCATAGATATAGATTACATGGGATGCATTGGACATCACTACTACTTGGATTCATCCATTGGTTCTGACACTTGATTACATGTCATAGACCATTGAGGATGCCTTGGACATTTCTACTACTTGGATCCGGACCATATAGGCCTAACACTGGATTACTTGGCATAGGCCACTGTGGATGTTTTACCATGCCTTAAAAATATCCCTTGTTATGATTTCTTATTTACATTGATCCATGGTAGGCTGGACAATATCACACTTACATGTATCACACTTGCTTATTCATTTACATCATTGTTATATATTGAACATTGCACCTACTTATATACACAGATTGGACTTGTAATAGATATTGTTGGTGGTGGCATACTGAATGTTATCTCACACCATTTTTTGGTCATCATTGGGTGATAGAAAAAACTTTATGGATGTAGTTTGGGACTAGGGAAAGTGACTGTTTTCCAATGATTTATTGATTATGCTTAGGAGTAGGGGAGCATAGGACTGAGTTATGCTCATGGTTCTATTTGGAGAAAGTTATTTTGGTATTTTTTGTAATTTTGATACATGTATTGTACCAGATGACTATTTCCATGTATTTCCTACCATTATGTATAAATACATGACATGATCATTTTGTATTTGATACTACCTTGGATTGGTTTTTTATTATTATTACAGTCTTTTGAATGATTATCTTCTACTGCTAGTTATCTATTATGCTTCTACTTATTTACTCACTTGTGATATCACTACATTACTCTGATCATAAGGGTATAGTATCCCCATTATACCATTATATAACCTCTCTATTAGTCAGTAGCCTTTGGAATACGGGGAAGTTTTATTGAGGTCATGTGACCCACCGGCTTGGGGAAACGTTTAGTGGCTCCCAGGTCAGGATGTTACAAAGTGGTATCATAATAGGTTTTCTTTTCTTTTCTTTTTCTTTCCTTGTTATTTCAAGATAATAGAAAGGATATTGTTAATGAATTGGAACTTTCTTATAATACATGAATAGGAGTAGTTAACGCATTTTCGGTGAAATTACCAAGTTTCTAAGAATAAGGAATTATTGTTCTATATTTTTCCTATTACAGATGATTTGATTTCATCGTTGGGTGATGAACATGTGGTGTGATGTTATTATTTCTATGATTGAGGAATTTTATTTTATCCTTGGATCATTATGGAAAGTAAATATGGATCATTCATCATTTTAGGCACCTTATAGGATTCACATTCTATGCATATGTCATGCCATATAGGATGCATTTCTTGACTGCATAACATTATTATGTGTGCCTTATGTGATATAATTGTTATTAGAATCACATTTCTTAAAGGATATTGAGAAACATAATTAGTACTTAAAGTGTCTTCCATAACCTAAATAGTATTTTCCTACATGGGATACAACATACACCTAAATCATTCAATAATGGCATATTGATTCATGGATCATTGGTTGCATGGGCTAGAACGTGTTATGGTCAGGATTAAATAGACATCATATTTCAATTTATAAGGTGTATGGACCCTTATAAATTGTAAGTGGTGATATATATAATTCAATTATTTAAGATAAATATTAAATAAATGAGAATGAACTTAAAAGAAATTGAATTTTAAAATGGAAAGGGTGCCGATAAATGGAGTTTCCAATTGCACTTTATAGTCCATATACCGGGACTCGTGTTGTGAAATATAGATCTTGACCCAGACCCAAACTTATTAGTGGGTAGTAGGTAGTGGCTCTGGTGTTCTTTATGGTTGTTAATGTTGCCCAATCTTGTATTTAAAAGAAGGAATAGGTGTGTGTCTTGTTTATAGGAAGGTGTGTACCTGTCCTATGTTTATATCTATGATCTTGTTATTACCGAATATTTTCTTAGGTGTGTTCTTGGTATTTTTAGAGATATGACACCATGAAGACATTGAGTCTTGAACCAAGAGGGTAGAAAAGACCATGCTCTAGAGGGGGTGAAACCTAGGCCACTAATAGAACTTCTAGTGGTGACACTTACAGCACCACTCATTGTTCCCGATATTGGTGTTGATGCCCAGTTCTGAGAGGGTTTCTTGTGCTTTATGCAAACTATTCAAAGAGAACTACAGTCTTAAAAAACTGTGGAAGAGCTGACGTGTGTGTTTCATTAGCATCATCCACCCACTTTTTTGTGGTATGGTGGTCCATAGGTTGTTTAACTATGGCTTGAGACGATTTTATCTATTTTATAGCATCTTGATACACCTCTTGTGAGGAGAGTGAAGCTTACGACGTATATGCTTCAAGGATCCACTGAGCACTAGTTAGATGTTCTAAACCAAGATTATAGGCTTCAATATGTTGTTTGGAGGGATTTCTAATCCATATTTTATGACTACTTATTTCCTAATACTTTTAGAGTTGAATGGTCCATTGATTTTATGCATCTAGAGAAGGGTGCGATGATCATTATAGAGTATTCAACTCAATTTATAGAGATTCAATGCTTTGTGCCTGTCTATCTTGATAATGTATCATCAAGGGAGATACGCTTCGAGAAATATTGAATCATGTCATTCAATCATAGGTGAACATGTTTTGGTTGACTACTATATATGAGATGGTGAATCTGGCACAGATTACCAAATGTAATTTGAGAGAAGTTGGGGACCCAGAGTTGGTCAATGTGGAATCTTGACCCAATGGTTTAGGGATAGCTTTTAGGAAGCGACATTTTGAGACTTCACATGAGGAGAATACCATCTAGGGTATGAGTGTTGGTAGTTTTTTCTTCTATCATCAATGTGAAATTCATGGACATATGAGGAGGTGGTGTGATGGATACCTAGTCGCGTGCCAATCCTATGGTAGTATGGGCCATATATAGTAGTTATGAATGACATTTTCTCTAGTTTTTAGTGGGAGGGGGTTGACACCAACTCTAGATTTAGGAGAGGGATTTACAAATCCACGTTAGGTAAGAATATGGAGTACTTCCAGTCATTCAAGATGATGAGGTGTTCATGGTCGGGGGATCTAAACACCAGTTGCACCTCAACAATAGAGTGGGCCTACTCTAGGTAGTCAGGCTATTTCTTAGGGTTGTAGTTCATGCCAGATATATTCTATACAAATTATACTTAATGAGAAGAGTGTTGGGACATCTATAGTGAGAGGTAAAATCTTAGTAGATTATACTCTAGAATCTTCCCTTTTTGATATAGTTTATTTACATTCTTTCAAATTTTTACCCATTGTGGGAAGATTTGGGCTTGATGTTCAGTTTTATAATGGAGTTATAACACTCGATACTCTTTTGGGAATCAAATTGGAGAGTGTATGCTAGTGAAAAAAGTGCTCCCTTAATATGGGTGGGTATCGCTTATTATAGAATCTCTTTATCCTTAAGATGATGGGTTTTTATGTCATAATTAGAATGGATTAGTTGATTAATTATCATTCCCGTGTTGATTGGTATCCTCAAAGGGTATCCTTTACATCACTATAGGGTGATAGGTATATCCATAAGGGTGAGTGGGATGTCCAGGTAGGTAGAGATGGGCTAAAGCATCATAGGATATGTGGCGTGATATCCCAAATTTCTAGCCTTTATCTAAACAATCATGGAATGTGACAGGCTAAATTCCCTTCATTATTAGATCATTTTAGATATGTATTCCTAGATGACTTTTTTATTTTACCTCCTGATTGAGAGGTGGAGTTCTCTATTGATCTAGTTCCAGGATTTGCACCAGTATCCATTCTTACTTATAAGATGGACACTATTAAGATGCAAGAGCTCAAGAGATATCTAAAGTAATTATAAGAAAAGGGTTTTATATAACCCAATACTTATCCATGGGGTTCTATGGTCTTTTTCCCTAAAAAGGCATATGAAACCCTTAGGCTATGTGTGGATTATTGAAAATTGAACTAGTTGATAGTTAAGAATCCGTGTTCATTAACTCCTATGGACAACCTCTTTGACCAGCTCCAAGGATTTTGGGTTTTCTAAAAAATTGAATTGAGTCTAGGTTATCACCATGTATGTGTCATGCTGGAAGATATACCACATATAATGTTTTGTAGGAGGTATGGACTTTATGAGTATCTAGTTATGTCGTTTGGTCTCATGAACATAATGGAAGTTTTTATGGATTTGATGAACCATGTTTTCTATCCTTATCTAGATTTGTTTGTGGTGGTATTCATGGATAATGTCTTGGTGTATTCTCACACTCAACATGACCATTCCAAAAAACTTGAGATCATATTGGATACATTGAGAGAGCATTAGTTATATGTTAAGCTCACAAAGTGCCACTTATAGATGGATAAGATTAAATTATTGGGTCATATTATCTTAGAGATAGAAGTATCGGTTGACTCAAAGTATGTGAAATATATAGTTTTTTGAGATCATCAAAGAATGTCTTTGATATATGGAGTTCTTTTAGATAGGTGATTATTACAAGTGTTTCATACAGGACTTATCACACTTATAAATGCCTCTTATGGTCTTGACTAAGAAGGTTGTGAAGTTTGTATGGATAAATTCCTATGATATAGCCTTTCAAGAGCTGAAAGGGATACTAAATTCAGCATTGATCTTGATTGTATCATAGCTAGGAAGAAGCTATACATTATATTGTGATGCATCAAGTATTGGTCTAGGAGAAATTCTAATTTAGGAGGAGTGAGTCATGGCGTACAGATTGTCGGTTGAGGCTATATGAGAGGAACTACCCGACGTGCAATCTTGAGTTAGTTATTATGGTTCATGTCTTACATTGTTGGAGGCACTGTTTACTGGGATAGCATTTTATGGTGTACACAGACCAAAAAATCCCCAAGTACATATTTACATAGTGTGGCTTGAATCTGAGGCAATGAAGGTTAGTTGAGTATCTCCAGTTGTTCAATTTCGATCTTTCATATATGCCTAAAAATGGAAATGCAATTTTTGATACACTAAGTAATAATACTCAGACACAAACAGTTTAGGAGACCATTAGTGAGTGGAATCTTATATCCTTGTTTTCATAGATGCACTTGGAGGTGCATGAAAATCATGGGAAGACTTTTATCTCATTTGTGATGGTGACTTCCAATCTTCTATATATAGTGAGGATGATACAACTTCCTAATTATAAGGGCTTAGTCCTAAGGGAGGGCATGAAAGGTGAGGACCCACTTCCTGGTTGGACCATTGGCGAGGATGAAATTCTATGTATACATGGTCTCATTTGGGTTCCATCAGACATACATGAGGTGTTGATGTGAGAATTTCATACCTCATCATAGGAATTACATCCTGTCATTACCAATATGTATCATGACCTACACCGTCAACATTAGTGGCTGATGATGAAATGGGATATAGCAAGCTTTTTCATGAGGTGCTCCACCTATCAGAAGGTAAAGGAGGAATATCATCAAGTAGTTGGACTCTTATAGTAGTTACCTATTCGTAAATGGAAATGGGATGATTTTTTTATGGATTTCATTATCAGTTTATTGAGGTCACCTTAAGGTAGTGATTGTGTGGGTCATTATGGAGAGTCTCACGATGGTCGCCCACTTCCTTCTGATCAAGGATACCTTCTCGGTAGATGATCTTGGGAGACTTTATATCTGTGATATTGTGCACCTTCATGGGGTTCCTCATACCATTGTATCGGGTAGGGATTCCTGGTTTACATCTTGATTTTGGAAAATCTTACAAAGGGTGTTAGGTACATAGGCTTTTTTGATCATGGCATACCACCCTCAAACTGATGGCCAATCAGAGTGCACAATACAGGTTCTAGAGTACATTCTTAGAGCATGCGTCCTCAATTTTGGGGGATCTTGGGGGAGGCATATGCCCATGGTTGGATTATCCTACAAAAAATATCTATAAAGAAACTAAATATATGGCATCTTATGGGGGTTTGTACATTAGTCCATAATAATCACCTCTATGCTGATTGGAGGCAAGAGAGGAAGCGCTTCTCAGGCCGCATCTCATGAAAGAGACTTCAGAGTAGGTCCAGCTGATCGGGAAGCAAATGGCTACTATGCATTATAGATATAAATACTATGTTTATCACCATTGACAACCTCTGGAGTTCCAGTTCGGGGATCGAGTAGATGTGTCCTTTGAGGATAATCCTATATGTATTGTTGATCGAATCATAAAGGCTCTCGAAGGTTGTTTTGTCCCTTTAGTATGAGTGATATGGAATCATGACTATGTATAGGATGAGACTTGGGGGAGAGAGGCTAATATACATGCTCAGTGGCCAAAACTCTTTTTAGATGCTTTACCACATTTAGAAGAGCAACTAGAGGATGAGTTGTCTTAAGAGGGGATATTATAAGATCTTGGGGTTTTCTATGAGGTAAAACACTTTTAAATTTCAGTTTAATTCCTTAGTTTTGGCCAAATGTGATTGTATAATGAGGTAACATAAGTTTCGGGGGGTGTTTGGGGATTTTCATAGCCTAGAGGCTTGGTTTCTGGAAAAGGCATCAGGGTCACACAGTTAGTAGAAACTGTGCAGACCAGGTCTCATGGTTTGAGGAAAGGGTATGGGGTGGTCCAAGGCTCTATCCAAGGCCTATAGTTTGACGAAACCATGTAGTCAGGGTTGCACACTCATGTGAACCACTAGTAATTTTTAGAAGAGGAAAATAACATGGTTTGTACATGGTTTCCCAAACTGTGCACATAAACTGTGCAGGTTCCCCTTTGAGGCCGAGAGGTGCACATGGTTGGCACACAATTTGTCCAACCATGTGGCCAAACTGTGCGACCCGGAATTTAGAGGCAAAATGACCATTTTTTTCCTATCTCTTTAAATGTTTAGACCCCCTTTCTCATTTCTTGTTTTTAGTATATTAGGGGTCCTTTTTTCTCCCATTTGAGTTTTTCTTCAAGCCTAACCTAGGTTTTGGTACCAATTCTCCATCTGGTCTCCAATTCAAGAGTTATTCATCTCATTGCATCTGTATTGGTGAGTTATTCATTCATTTTATGCCTTTATTTGTTTGTATTTGTATCGACGGAGTTATTTTGGTGCAAGATAATATGCCCTATTTTCCATGTTATTTTATCATTCCTCCATTTTCTTCTAATTTGGGTCAAGTTAGAAGCTGATACTGGATGATTGTTCTACCACAGGCATTATCTAGGTGTTCTATACATTTTCCCACAAATTTAAGTTGTTTTATAGCTAGTTTTTATTGTACTACACACCAGACCTTCCTAGAGTTGATCCAAAATTAACTATATGCATTGATTTAATTGATTGAAAGCTTGATAGGTTTCCCTCTTAGTACCGTAATATGGTTGGAGGTTTTCAACCTCAACTTGGACCACCCATGATGTGTGTTTATCTATTTTATTCATGTTATACAACCCTATTGGGTGTGTGTGATAGATCTCTATCATAGTGGGAGCCTTAATAATTTAAATGATATATTATGATAGGGTTTATACCTCCTTTTACATGTGAATACATTATATTAAAATGTTTAGATGGTTTAAATGGAAAATATGGAATGGGTTGGATGAACTCATGGCTTGTGTATGATTATGAATTAGATTATGAATGAGATAAATGATTAAGGGAGTATTTTTTTAATGAACCTTGTTTTCCTTATGTGATTATGTTGATGATGGATGACTTGGTGTAGCATCCATAACTTCATTGAATGCCATATAAATTTATAATCCATGGATTCATAACTACATTTAATGTTATGAACATTTATACTCCATTAATTCAGGATTATATTGGATGTCATAGAAATTTCTACTCTATGGATCCGGATTACATGGGATGCCTTAGACATTACCACTACTTAGATTTGAACATTGGGTCTAACACTTGATTACATGGAATAGGTTGTTGATAATGCCTTGTAAATTTCTACTCCTTGGATCTAGACCATATAGGATTCACACTGGATTACTTGGAATAGGTTGTAGTGCATGTTTTACTATGCTGTATAGATAGCACTTGTTATGATTTCTTATTTACAGTGAGACTTGGTAAGAAAAGAAATATCACACCTACATGTATCACACTTGATTATTCATTTACATCATTGTTATATATTTCACATTGCACTTGCTTATATACAAAAACTGGACTAGTTATTGACATCGTTGGGGGTGGCCTACTGATTGTTATCTCACAACCTATTCAAGTCGTCATTGGGTACCTGAATAGACTTCATGTATATATGTAGGGACTGGGAAAAGCACCCGCTTTTTGATGTTTGATTGATTATTCTTAGGAGCAGGGGATCATAGGATCGAGATATGCTCATGATGATATCTGGAGATAGTTATTTTGGTCTTTTTTGTACTTTTGATACATGTATTTTATTGGATGTTTGTTTCCATGTTTTTTCTACCACTATGTATAGAGACATGACATACTCATTTTGTATATGATACTACCTTGGCTTGGTTTATTATTATTATTGCAGTATTCTAGATGTTTATCTTTTAATGATAGTTATATTTCATGCTTCTACTTATTTACTTACTTATGATACCACTTTTTACTTTGATCATAAGGGTATAGTTCCCCCGCCATACCATTACATACCCTCACTACTAGTTGGAAGCCTCTGGCATATGGGGAGGTGAGCTTGAGGCCATGTGACCCACCAGCTCTGGGAACCATTTAGTGTCTCCCAGGTCGGTATGTTACACCACTACTAGAACCAACGGTCAAAAACTTCTCTACTAAGAAGCTATCCACAACCAATGGATGATCCAACACCCAGTGTAAAGAGGGATGTAATGAGATACCACTATAGCTCAGATATCTCGGTTAAGTCCATGCTCAAAGGTCCATGCTCAAAAGTATCCATCACGAACCATATTCATGGAATATCATGAGAGGGTTTTAAACCTATATGTGTATTATTTAACTATTATGTTTCCCTTATGGAGCTCTAGAATCTCCTAGATATGCACTACCTATAACACCACTGGATAAAACTCCTATTTGAAGAGATGCTTGAACCATGTCCAAGTGAGAGTCACCTCATCATGCATCTTCATCATTAAGATTCATCGTCACCTAACTAGGTCATAGAGAAGGCTCATCGCTAAGACCACTATCTGGTCAGGAGGAGTCCTAATTGTTGAGTCAAAAGTATTTTTGAAATCTCTATTCCTTTTGTTTTGTAAATCACAAACTCTTTCTTGAATACCTAATTACTTATTATTTTATGTCCTAAGTATTTTCATAATGAAATTATATACCATTTTATCAAAATTTCTTTAAGTTCTTTAATTCATATTTTTTCATTATGATTTCTTCTATATGCATATGATAATTATCATACTTATGACCTTTTTTAAAGAAACAATTCATTCCATGATTATTGTAATGAGGTCAAATATGATTTTTATCATACCCATCAGATACAATTTATATCGTACTCACAAAATACGATTTATGTTGTAAACACTATAAATGGTTTACATCGTACACACTATCCAGTATCATACTGACTTTTAAATCATACTCACCATCATAATGAGAATCATCAGACACATTCAAACTCATTTTATTGTATCTAGAAAATTGTATGGTAATAAAAGGAAAATATTTAAATATAAGTTATGTCGTGTATTCGGTTTCAATGTTTATTATAAAATGATGTCGTTGTTTCGGTTATAAGATGATCGTTGGAGTTCCAAGTGTCCAAGTCCCTCTGAGATTTTAGAAGAAATTCCAAAATGATTGTTGGGAAAAAGACCTATAAATACCAGGTCATTTGAATGATCTCACAACTTTTGAAAAATTGGAGTCACTCTGCAAGAGATATGTCAAACTACTGCTATGTGTGAAATATTTGAAGTGTACATGTTAAGAACAATTTGTTCCACATAATTGTAACTTTAAATAGATTGATTTGATTCAAGTGGCACTGATCATTGTGATTATGATTGATGGATTCCATGGATAAGAATACAGTTGTGCTGATCTTTTGCAGATCGAGGGATTTTGAGGCTAGGAATACAGAGTTGTCGATCAGCTTCTTGATTGAGGGATTATGGGGAGATCAATATATAGGTCGATCATCATATTGAGGAATTACATTGGTGTGGTTAAGATAGACTTGCTTGAAATTATAAATCAAGGGACCTCTATCCAAGGTTATTGGATAGCCTTCTCTTTGGGTTAAAAGAATTGTATTCATTTACTTTTTACTTTTCTGCTACATTGTAATAGAAATTGAATTTCTTGATATATTCATTTTTTTTTATTCTCTATTATGTGATTACAATCTTTGTAATTACAATTTATGTGATTATGATCATTTCATTTACTCAATAAATATTCTATACACTTTATGATACAATCATTAATTGTTTTACTTTGTTTATCATACCCATTGATATTACAATCTTTTTTACTCTTAATCTAATTAAATTGTCTTTATACTGTGAATACGATTAATTTTGATTACAACATCTGTAATACTAATTGTAACCTATCGATTATGATATTCTATCCATCGTACCCAGGGCCCTACCTGATTGTTGTTCTAATACATTAAGAGGATTTGTGAATTGAATTAGTTTAAATTTTATTAAACTAAGTTTCCTTTAAGTATAAAAATGAAAGTTTTTAAACTTATAATTCACCCCCCCCCCCCCCACCACCCCTCTTGTATTGTGTCATATGCATATACATTTCGATCCTACAATTGGTATCAGAACCAAGTCTCTATAATATTGATACTCGTATTTGGTATCAAAGGAGGATTCAACTTCTGTTACTTTCTATTTTTTTATTTCTTTTCTTTTTCAAGATTTATTATAAACTATTTTTTTATAAATACATATTACACTAACATGTATTGTGGAAATAGTTTTTTATTGTTTTCAAGATGGCGGGATTAAATGTTGGAACAATTGACAGCCTCAATCCTAATAGACCGCTGATTTTTTATAGAGATGATTTTGAATACTAGAGAGATAGAATAAAGACTTATGTTATCAATACTGGAGTTTATAACCTTTTCATTCTTACTAGAGATTACAAAATTTCTGATAAGAAGGTGAATACTTTCACAAATCAAGAAAAATAGGAATACCAGCTGAATTACAAAGTGATAAATACTTTATTGTGTTTTATGACTAGAAATACCTATAGTAATATTTCGTCTTGTGAAGTAGAAAATAGTATCTAGAAGAAATTATAAATTACTCATTTTGGAACCTCAAAGGTTGTTGAAACTATAAGAGCAATGCTTAGAGGTGACTATCAATCAGTTGAATTTCCTTATAGAGAACTTATTACAAAAGTTCAACAAAGATTCATGGATATATTCAGTAGTTTACAATCCATGGGAGAGAAAGGTTTGTAAGATGAAATTCTTTTAGAAAAGATAATAGATATCATTCCCAATGAATGGGAATCTAATAGGATAGTAGTTGATGAATCAAGGAAAATTAAAAATCTTAATTTTGATGATCTTTTTAGAAATCTTTTACAGTTTGAAGAAAGATTGAAAAGAGGTGATGAAAAAGTAAAGAAAAAGAATGGTGGAGTTTCTTTTACTTCTAATACAAACTCTATTAAAGCTCCAACACCAAATAATTTTTCAAGTCTTCTAGAAAGAATAAAGTTGTTATTCAATTTGATTCAAGTGATTCTAAAAATTCTGCAAATTAATTAGCTAATCTTTCTCGAAGGATGAACAAAATAGTTGGAAATAAATATTTTTAATATCGATATAAGAAGAGTAACAAGGATAAAGGTGAAAATAAAGATTCCAAAGTTACATTTTATGAATGCAAGAGAGTGGGACATATCAGACCTGATTATCCAAAACTCAAAATAAAAGATAGAAAGGAAATGAATTCTGATAGAAATCAGAAAAAGTAGTTTAAGACAAAATAGAAGAAAGTTTTGAAAGCTAATGACTCATGGAGTGATAGTGGAAGAGATTATTATGATAATTCTTCATATGAATAAAGGTCAAATAAAAATAATATTGGTCTTTATGCAAGAATACCTTTTGAAAGTCAATTCTTTATGGCTAAGGTACACACTTTTAATTCTTTAACAAATATGTATTTAAATTATAATTATCCTGATGAAAATAATTATATATCTTCTGATGAAGAATCCTCTTCATCCAGTGATAATAATACTTTACCTTTATATGGTGAAGTTTCAAGATTTTATAAATTACTTGAAAATAAAAAATATAAAGTTAATAAGAAAATTGAAAAATAAAATGTAAGAATAAATGTTTTAATAAAGGAAATATCAGATCTCTCAAAAGATATTGATAAGAAATTTTTTTAAATTGATTATATTTTTAAAAACCTTGAGGAATCTAATTCTGATAAGGATAATATTTATAAATATTTTGAAAACGTCATTTTTTAGAAAAATGATTTAGAAACAAAACTCACTTCTGAAACTAATACTAATGTGGATAAAAATTTAGTTATAAGACTAAAGTATGAAATATTTTCTTTAAATAAACTCTTATCAAATTTTACCACTCATAAGGAATGATTTGATAAAATGTATAAATAGATTTATCCACAAGGTAATAGTTCAGAAATAGGATATACTCATTCAAAACCTGTTTTTAGTAAAAATTACTTTGTTCCTAAAAATTATCCCTTTTGAAAATAATGTCAAAGTGGTGGTCATTGGAATAATAATTGTTCCTTAAATAAAATTCAATCTTTAGGGTTTCCCAAATCCCATTTTTCAAAAAAAATGTAGATTCCTAAAATTTTTCTTTATGATATTTCTGGATCCAAGAAAGTTTAGATTCCAAAAGTCTAATTGTTTTGTTTTCAGGAAAAAAATGGAAGTACCAACAAAAATTTTACTTGGTACATATATAGTGTATGTTCCCATAATATGACTAGTAATAAATATTTTTTTGAAAAGATTTTTGAAATGAAAGTTATAAGATTTACCTTAAGAGACCATGCTCAATGAAATATTATTGGTATAGGTAATATTGTTCTTTACATAAAATATTCGATTTAAAATGTTTTATTTCTAAAAGGTCTTAATCACAACCTTATAAGCATAAGTCAATTATGTGATGAAGGTTACTTATGAATTTTAGGAAAGATAAATTTTTAGTACACAATTTCAAGGATGAATTCATTCTGTTTGCCCATTGACATGAGAATGTTTATACACTTAACTTATAAGACCTTATGATCCAAGACTTACATTGCCTTAGTGAAATGGAAGATCAATCTTGGTTATGGAATAGAAGTTTAGGACATTGTAACCTTATAAACTTATATAAATTGTCTAAGAAAAGACCTGTTAAGGATCTACCAGAACTTAGATTTGATTCTTAAAAATTATATAACCCTTATCAATATGGAAAGCAACATAAGTCAAGATTTAAATCTATTAGTGAAGTATTAACTACTGATTCTTTATAGTTAGTGCATATGGAATTATTCGGTCTGACACAAATTGGAAGTATTTGAGGCAAGTATTATGCATTTTTTTAGTTAATTATTACACTAGATATACATGGGTCTATTTTCTAGAAAATAAATCTGAAACATATTTCTATTTTAAAACTTTTGCAGCCAAAGTCAAAAATGAGGAAAACCTTCCATTGATAACTATTCATAGTGATCATGGTGGGGAATTTGTAAATTCTGGTTCTGAAAATTTTTTTAGTAAGAAATGCATTACTCGTAACTTTTCATCCCCTAGAACTCCTCAAAATTGGGTGTTATTGAAAGAAGAAATCATATTCTTCAAGAAATAATAAGACCCGTATTGAGTGAATATTATATTGTAAAACATTTTTGGGATAAAGTTGTTAGTACTTCTTGTTATACTATAAATTGAGTTTTAATTATACCATTTCTTAATAAAACACCTTATAAGGAGGCTTTAAGTGATGAAGATTGTATTAAGGTAATTCAAGATGATCTAAATTAATTCAAAGGGAATAAAGTATGAACCTTAGTTGAAAGACCTAAAGAAACCTCTGTAATTAGAGTTAAATGGGTCTTTAAAAACAAATGTGATGAAAATGGAATGATCATTAAAAATAAAGAAATATTAGTTGCTAAAGGATGAAATCAACAATAGGGAATATATTATGAATAAACTTATGCTCTGTTATATAGACTTAAATCTATTTGAATTCTATTAGCCTTTGCAGCATTCTTTAATTTCAAACTTTTCAAATGGATGTGAAGTGTCCATTCCTTAACAGATATGTTCAAGAGGAATTTTTTGTTGAACAACCTCTAGGTTTTGAAGATACAAAATATCCTGAATATGTTTTCAAACTTACCAAAGCTTTATATGGACTTAAACAAGATCCTAGAGCCTGGTATGATATATTAATAGGGTTTTTTTTTACAAAATAATTTTGTTAAGGGAACTGCTGATCCAACTCTTTTCATAAAGAATGAAAACAAAAATGTTTTAATTGTTCAAATCTGTATTTAAGAAATTATATTCAGATCAACTAAGAAATATTTAATATATTATTTTGTGAATATTATGAAATATGAGTTTTAAATGAGTATGATGGGTGAGTTAACATTCTTTCTTGGTTTTCAAATCTCTCAAAAATCATAAAAAAATTATATATATCAACATAAGTATATTAAATATCTTCATAAAAAGTATGGATATGACATTACTAAAAGTAGTAGTACTCCAATAAGTACCTAAAATACTTTTGAACTTGATGAATCTAGACAACTAGTGAATCAAAAAACTTTTATAGGTATGATAGGAAGTTTACAATACTTAATATCTAGTCATCCAGACTTAATGTTTTTAGTATTCTTATGTGCAAGATATTAATAAAATACAAAGGAATCCCATTTAAAAGTTGTGAAAATAATTTTTTTGTTATTTAAAGAGAACTATGGAATTATGACCTTTCTATTATTCTAGAAATGATTTTGAATTAAAAAAAATTAGATGCTGACTTTAGTGGTTGTAGAATGGATAGAAAAAGTACATCCAAAACTTTTAATTTCTTAAGTGATTCATTAGTTTCTTGGTCTTGTAAGAAACAAAACTCAGTAGCACTTTTCACTGCTGAAGACGAATATGTGGTATTTGTAAGTTCTTGTGATCAAGTGTTGTGGATGCAACACACACTCACTAATTATGGCATGATTTTTATTAAAACTCAAATAATATGTGATAACAATAGTCCTATAACATTAATTAAAAACCTTGTACATCACTCTCGTGAAAAACACATAGATATTAGGCATCACTTTCTTAAGGATCACACACTTAAAGAATATATCATTTTACAATTTATTGGAACACAAGAACAACTTTTTGATATATTTACAAAACTATTACCCTCTGATAGATTTGAATGTAATAAACAGAAGCTAGGAATGATCATTGTAAAGTAATAATTAATATCTACTTCTTGTTTAAATAATCTCCTTGCATTAAGTTACTTATTTTCAAAGGGGGGTATATATGATTGAAATTTTTTCTTATTTTTTTTCTTATAAATTTTTATACTCATAAATTTTCATACTCATAAATTTTCGTACTCATAAATTTTCGTACTCGAAAAATTTCATACTCATATTTTTTTTTGTACACAAAAATTATTCATACTCATACTTTTCATGCTTAAATTTTTTTCCATACTTAAATTTATTAAAATTTTCATACTCAATTTATTTTCCTACTCAAAATTTAATTTTGAAGAATAATTAATTAATACCAATAGTTCTATCTTGTGACTCTGAAAGGTACATTTTCAAATCTTAAATTATTTTTTTCTTTTTTCAATTCCATTCTGATTGTTGGTACTTTTTTTAAAAAACCTTATCAGATTCATCTTGAATACGATAATTTTTTTAAATAATAAAAACCTCAGGAGTTTAATATTTTTCAACCTTTGGATCTTTTTTATCTAATATGAGTTGTTAAATCTCAATGTTCATATTTACTTCACCTATATAAAGGGACCCCCTACCCTATCCCACAATGATTGTCTTATACTTTTCCTCGAACCACTTATTTCCCTCAATTAGTTGTGTTTGATAAGTTTTCCTTCTAATAATTTTCACCGTACCCATGTCAGAATCCTTAGATTCATCCCCCAAGACTATGTTTCCAAAATATTTCTAAGAAATAAAGTTTTAAAGGGAAAGGTTAGTAACCAGAGAATTTTATGATAATTATGATTTATCTTTAAAAAGAATCATTCAGTTTCAAGGATGGGAATTGGTTTGTGTAGAGAAACCCAATACCCATCAAGACACGATTATTTTTTATGAAGTTAGACAATTTTATAAATCTGTGAATATTGATGTTGATTTGAAAGTATCTTTTTCTATGTATCATAAAGATATAATTATTTCGGTAAAACAAGTCACTAACTTCTTAGGTGTACCATCTGAAGATAATGCCTTTTTTCCTTCCCACAAGCTGCTAAAATAGAAAGGAACCTTTAATAAGGAAAGGGATGAACAATCTATTTTTGAAGTGCATGAATGCAAAATAAAAACCACTCATCTTTCATCATATAATCATTTGATAGCTTTATGGATGCAAGGTTTTCTAATTCCTTAGAAAGGAGATAGAGAAACTATCAAAGTCTCACATGTGTTTATTATTGACTATTTTGTAAATATGAGGAAGATAAATCTAATGGTTTATATCTTCTTAACAATCAACGACTTGAATTATAATGCTATCAAGTCTCATTTGATCATGTTTCCAGAAATTATTATCAATTTCATTTTTGAAATCTTGAAGTTTTGCAGTCTCACACTCAATTCAGTGATGATAAATTTGAAAGTTACTTGGATTAGTGATGATATGATAAAGAGATTAAAATTTCATTTTGATTCAGAATAAAAGAAATTTATTAAGGATATTGAATCTGAAACTCTAAAAGAGATAGTTGGAGGAAGTCAAGGAATTCCAAAATAATCAGTGTTAGTTGTTTTAAAGAAGAAAAAGAGAGTCATGTCTGATTATATTTTAAAATAAAATAATAAAAGTTTTTATAGTACAGAAACAGCTACGAAGTGGAGAAAAGATCAAGCTAAAAGAAAAGAGGGTGACCCGAAATTTTTCCTGATCCCTGCAGAAGATCTTTCTGAAAAGATTAGGGATCAATAAACTCTTAAAGAATATAAGAAGAAGAATAATCCAAAAAAATAAAGGCTGACATTATTGATATTGATAATTTGTTGAAAAGTGTTGAAAATACTAGTACTAGAATTAGTATTCAGAAACCCATTCTAGAAGAAGAAATAACTCCCTCTCTCCAAGACAAGGGAAAAAAAGAAAAAATTAGGTGAAGAATTAGCCCCACCTTTAGTTTCTAAAGAAAAATTTTAATGGAATGGACCTCTCTAGTCCATTCCTTTGTGAAAATTTGGTGTTTGTGGTGTTCTTGGAGTCCAAGGTGACTTATTCCCAATGCTTTGTAAAATTTCCAGTTTTGTGAATAGTGTTTCCAATTGTTGGTAGGTCATCTATCGGTAGGTGCTACGTTGTTTCCAGTTGTCGATAGTTCATTTATCAATAGGTTTTATAGTGTTTCCAGCTATTGATAAGTCATATATCATTAGGTGCTACAGTGTTTCTAGCTGTCAGTAGGTCATCTATTAGTTGGTGCTACAACGTTTCTAGCTGTTGGTATGTCATCTATCGGTAGGTGTTATAGTGTTTACAGCTATTGGTATGTCATCTATCGATAGGTGCTAAAATATTTCCAATTATCGGTAGGTCATCTATTGGTAGGTGTTATAGTGTTTCCAGCCATCGGTATATGTACAGTGTTTCCAGCTTCCTACAGTTTCGCTCGTTTGACATTTTCCTTGACGCAAAACAAATTAAAAGCCTTGTTTTAAGTAATTTAAGGATGATTAAAATCCCATAACTCCTATCTTAATATTCCTAAGTGTTTGGGTACCTTTACTTGGTCAAATTTCATAGTCTTGACTGGTCTTCTTTTAATGTAAAATCTAAATGGTATCTAAACCGCTGCTCTATTTAGATTTTCAAAAGGCCAAGATACCTTTCACCTTGTTATTCCTTATTATTTTTCCATGGTATGAGACTCTCGAACCTTTATTACCATATGATTTATGATATTGAACTTTAATCCTTGGATCGTGTTCCCCTTGAATTTTTTCCTGCTGCATGTGCACCCTTGTTTTAGTGCAATTAGGAAGTATCGATCCGTCTTTGATATAAGGTATATTCTACCACCGTATTCTAGGTTCCTCAATCTATTTACTCCTATTCTTCTTGCCATGTTATGGCATGTTATATTTATGTTTCTGATAGATCTTTCTTGGATGTTGGTTTATGTGGTTGTGTCGCGGCGTCCTCAGGTGGATGCAGTCGTTGCGGGAGAGGTGATCGTGATCAATTGTGTTGGCCCATTCTCATGCAAAGAACTTCAGAAACCTTGTGAGGTAGAAGATTCATGGATTCTATAATTTTTATGTGAATTCATAGAGTTATCATGTTTTATCCCACTGTATCACAATGAAATTGATATAATAAATAATTAAACCGGATTAAAGAATTGGTGTCCATTGCCTAGTGATATTGTTGCCTCTTTATTTTCTAGATAGTGTAATATCTATGGCATGTCGTTCTTGATGAAAAATGGTAAAGAATGTAAATCTTGAATTAATTTATAATTAACTAGCTAAAGATAAAGAGGCATGTTTAATGAATCTGGTTGTTGTTGTTGTAAATTTAATGATAATCAAATAGATGCAGTTATGTATGTTTAATGAATCTGGTTGTTGTTGTTGTAAATTTAATGATAATAAAATGGATGTAGTTATGTATGTTTAATTGAATTAGTTAATTCAATATAGAATAATGAACCTATTATGTGTTAAAAGATAATTCCTTGTAGGGTTCTTAGTTTCTCTCTTTCTTGTAAAGGCCAAGCACCTTATGCTTTGGATTTCCAAGTGCTCATTATGTGTGAAGGATGAATGCCTTGTTTAGGGCCAAAATCCCATTTGCTATGTTGTTTGTTTCTTGCTGCTTGTGTTGTGGTGTGATCCTAGGATGGATGATCCTGGAAGGATGTTGTGGTATGTAAGGGTAGGGAGTCCTAGTGGTTGTGTCAGCATTTGATGTCTAGAGTGGTGAGATGCATCAGTTTATGTATGTGGGTGTCAGGGAGGACACCGAGGATGATGGAATGGTTTGATTATAGGATTAACTATTGGTATGAATATTGTGGTGCTTATTGAATATATTGTTTGTTTATCTTATTTACTTTCCCCACTTCTTAAAGTAGTTGGTCTTGTTTTACCTCCTTCTACAAGAGGTGAAAAATCATGGGGTATTCCATGTGATTTCCATGTTTAGCCTCTCGAGGATGGATGGGTCTACACTCCTACTATAGGTGGAAAATACTCAATGGGTAGTTCACTTACTCACCATATTGAGCCCCTTATGTTTTGTATCTTAAGATGTTTTCCTAGAATACCTAGAAATATTGAAATATAAAAATTGGTAATGTTTTTAAATGAATTAATAATTGTTTAACTCATGGGGTTAGAGCTTGTTGGGATGCAATACTGAGGTTGTGACTTTGAGAAGCTATGGAATCAGTTTGGTTATGCCTAGAGGGCATATAACTTTGTTGTGATGCTAATGAAATTTAATTTAGAATTGATAAGGGTTAATTAATGGTTAAAGAATTAATTAATGTAAATTTAAAATGATAAAAATGGATAAATTAACCTAATGTATCTCTTTAAATGGTTGTGTGCTTATAGGATATCTAGTCTTAGCAGTGGTAGTCGGTAGTCCGAGAGACATTAGTTGTATTTGAGTATAAGACTATGTTTTTTTCATAGTGTGGTTGTGAGTTATATTATACCATGTACTTTTTGTGATTATATACACTACTCCACCCTGTCGGTTAGGGAAACTGACACCTCGGGGATTCTGAGCCCTGGGGGTGTTTTTTCCAACATCCCAATGGGAGAATGAATGGCTGACTACCCCCTTTGGCCTTGCTCTCTTCTCTTGGTATTTATTTGTGCTGGTATGCACAGTGGTTAGTTTTCCCCATATATGTGTGTAGAGGGATCTAATGTCTTGTGTTTATTTCACACACATATATCCTGGATATAGTTTCCTAATGGTTACTATAGGTGTAACATGTATAGGTTGTGGTGGCTTGAGGATCCTTACTCGGTGTATGGGTTGTAATGGATTTAGGTATAATAACCGATGTATGATATATGTTATACGGGTTGTGGTGGCTCCCAAAAACTACCTGGTTACTTTTGGGTATGTGGATGTGGTGGTTTGTGTTGCACAAGGTGCATGTTGTGGTGCTTTGCCTAGGTGTATTCAGGCTATACATTTTAGAGAGAGATGCTCAGGATGTGCGACATTGGGGAAAAGTGGAAAACCAGTGGGGGAAGAGGTAGAGGGGTACCATTGATATTATTTATTGATATTCTTTATTATATTATAAACTCTTGTATTATATTATTGGTGAGAGTGGCCATGGTGAGTTTGGGAACATAGTATACCTATTTAGGTGACGAGTTGGTTTCACTTGTTGTTCATTGTACTTTAGAATTATTTCTTTACTTATTTATGAGAGGATCTGGGGAATATCCTACTGAGTATACTGTTATAATCACCTTAAGTTATATAAACTATTTTTTAGGTCACTTGGATTAGGTTGGAGATCGAGTTGGTTACTACTTTCTTAGGGTTTTACAGGAGTTTTTCAGGCTTCATGGTTGTTGTTGTTTTACTTTCTTTTGGTACTTGTAGTTTTTTTACTTTTAGTTGTAGTAGTCTTTGCATTAAATTACATATTTGTACTTGGTTTTTATTTTATATTGTATTCTGAGTAGGATTTGTTTGGTGTCTATATTATCTTTATTTTTCGCATGTGTTCTCTTAGAGGGTAATGCCTCCCATTTGTGTGTTTACCATACCCTCGGTGCTATTCTCCAACTCAGGGCCTACTGGAGGTGGGACTTGGGGTTCATTATCTCTCTTCTCACATTACTGGCCTAGGAGGGGTACACTTTGTGGGGATGGGGTCATAACAGAGTGGTATTAGTGCCAGTTTGAGGTATAGGATAGAGTTTGGAGTTAGGCACAAGTGAGGTTTCATGGGTTTGTAGGGCAACAGTGTCAGCTAAGTTTATCAAGTATTGTAAACATGAGAGACCAGCTGAGATATAGGTATATAGGGGACCCTATGATCCAATGCATGGACCTTTAAGTTTATAGTGGCTACTAAACAAGGTGATACTGGTTACAGGGTAGATACTTGAGAAAGTATCATGCATCATTCTTCTTTGTGTCTATTTTTGAAAGGGGTACCTTGGGATAGTTTAACCTAAAATGAATAAAATAAAACATTTAATTAATGTTAAAATATTCCATATTATAGGTTTATGAGTTCTAAATATTTTTCCTTTTTTAGGTATGGATCTAAGTCGACGTTATCTTCAGGTTCACATAAAAAATGTCCAGTAAGTTGTTCCAGCATATCGCCACATAGTAGAGATTGATAACGAAGACACTTGGAGGAGGACACTCAAAGTGTTTTGGTGCCAGAGTCTACAGAAGTATGAGGGCTCCATTTCTGATGTAGTCACAAAATACTAGTTGGAGGAGGTTGATATAGCTTTCAGTTTAGTCTATGCTAAAAAGGAGCACTGGGTATCGTGGGTTGTGAAAATGTTGTGTGGAGCAACGAGGTAGTGGTGGTTCTTGTTCCTCAAAGATCACAAAGATTTGGTAGTATTGTGGGAGGAGTTTTGAAAACAGCTCAGAGTCGAGTTTCTTTCTTTATCCATGAAGGAAGTTAGTTTCTAAGAGTTTATTACCCTTCGGTAGGGAACCTCCAATGTGCAAGAGTTTGGGATCCATTTTAGGAACCTTCTATGATATGCTTTAGACCTGTTTCCAGATGAGGAGGCTAGGGCGAGGCATTTCAAGGAGGCTTTTCATCCATAGATCCAGCGTCAGGTCACCCCATTTATGATGAATACATATCTTGAGGTACTGTAAAGGGTATAGTTCATTGAGATAAAGTTATCCAGAACCAGATCATCACAATAGGGTAGACATCAGGATTTCTCATGAATTAAATCTATGGTCCGGGGTTCCCGGTTTTCAGGGATGAAGAGTTTTTGTTTGGTCAGGATTAGGTCATAGCCCTCAATGTATCATTTCTATAGGAGAATAATATCTTAGTCCTATGCTAAGGGATCAGGTTCTTATTTTTACTATGGAGGATGAGGTTGTTAGAAATAAGAGTGTCCGACCTTTCTGAGCAGTCAGTGTGCGTCAAGTGTTCCGCTTCAGGTTCCTTCATTGAGGTAGTTTCAGCCGAGGTAGCAGTAGCAGGTTGCACCAGTTTTGGATCACCAAAGAGAAAATGGGGCAAGAATATGAAATCCCTGGGATTCTTATCATCCTTATAGAGTAGATAACAGCCATGGAGTTGGTCATCGTTAGGGTCAGGGAGGCCGTAGAGCAGGTCGTGGTCAGCTTCATGCATTAGCGTTGCCAGCGCCAGCCGAGCCAGATATCATTTGAGGTACCCTTTTCTTGTTTTTTAATTGGGTTTATGCCATGTTTGATTCATGAGTGACACACTAATTTATATCCCATACCCTTTTTCATGCCTTGGTACTTGAGGTATAGAGGTTTCCAGTGTTTTTAACATTGACTACGCCAGTTGGAGGTCGAGATGACTTGCTTGAAGTATGTAGAGACTATGAGATGGTTCTGGGGTAGCACCTCTATTAGGAAGATTTTCTATTTTTATGAATACAACCATATTATGTCATCATCATCATGGATTGGTTATATTTGGTGCAGGATATCATATATTGTTTTCGGAGGTAGGTGGTGTTCTTCTATGCTGATGGAGAGCCAGCAGTGTTTGTTGGTGAGCAAGACCCTATGATGGGTCAGAGGCATGTTCCTTATTTTTCATCCTTGATGGATGAGATAATGTTTATCTTTTCATGGGTTTAGTAGTCAGAATTTCTTAGGGTCATGGAAGAGTACCCTGATGTCTTTCCAGAAGAAGTTTTAGCATTACCCCCTCGATGAGAGATCGATTTTGGGATCAAGCTACAGCCAGGCATGTCTCCTATCTCAATTTCTCCATGTAAGATGGTGCCTTCTGAGTTATGAGATATGTGTATACATCTTGATGGTCTGTTACAGTGCGGTTTCATTATGAAGAGTGTGTTGCTATGGGGTGCACCCGTTTTGTTCATAAAAAATGTTGACGGTAGTTTGCAGTTGTGTATCAATTATCATAGCTTAAAAAAAGTGATAGTGGAGAATTGTTATCCTATTTCCAAATATTAATGATTTATTCGATCAACTAAAGGGTGTAAGTTGTTTCTAAAAGATCAATTTGTGGTCAAGATATCATCATATGTGAGTGAAGCATGAGTATATTCTGAATACTTCCTTCCTTTATCATCATGGGCATTACAAGTTCATTGTGATGTCGTTTGGTGTGACTAATGCTCCATTTGTGTTCATGGGGTTGATGAATGATGTGTTTCATGAGTTCCAGGATAAGTTCTTGGTGGTTTTCATTGATGACATCCTTGTGTACTCTGTATCTGAGGAGGATCATGCAAATCATCTTTGTGTCATTTTGGGAGTTCTTTGTCAATATCAGTTGTTTGGGAAGTTGTCTAAGTGTGAGTTTTGGGGTCTAGAAGTCTGTTTCTTGGGGAATATTGTATCTCAACAGGGAGTATCTATGGATCTATCAAATATATAATCATTTGTGTCTTTGTAATCCCCCAAGATAGTGTTATAGGTGTGAAGTTTCCTTAGTATTGCAAGATATTATAGAAGTTTCATAGATGATTTCTCTCAGGTTACGACTCCTCTAACAATGTTGACCAGAAAGAATTAGAAGTTTGTGTGGACTGATCAATGTCAGAAATCTTGTGAGTATCTAATGGAGAAGTTGTTCAGTGCTCCAATTCTTTGTCTACCAGTAGAAGAAGTTCAGTTTGAGGTTTTCTATGATGCTTTGCGTCTGGGGTTAGGTTGTGTTCTAATGTAACAGAGATTGGTTGCTTCTTATGGGTCTCAATAGTTGTTTCCCCACAAATGTAACTATGTCACCCATGAACTCGAGTTGGCAGTAGTGGTTTTTCCCCTAAATTTTTGGAGACATTACCTCATTGGTGAGTGTTTTTTGGTCTTCACCGATCATAAGATCCTAAAGTACATTTTCTCCCATAGTGACTTGAACTTGCAACAACATCGATGGATGGAGTTCTTACAGTATTACAACTTTGAAATCTCATATGCACCTAGTAAGTGAAATTTTGTAGCTGATGCAATGAGTAGGAAGTCACGTAGTGATGTGGTGTGTGAATCAAATGATTTCTATAGAGTAATAGAATAACTTTTAGTATTACATCTCGATATGAGAGAAGTTGGGGGAAGAGGTTGTATTTTTCATATGAAAGTGTAGTCATATATGGTTCAGCGGGTAGAGGAATCCTAGTTGGGGTATCTTGAGGTAGAAGTCTGGAGAGATCGAGTTATTTATGGTGAGGCCCTTGATGGTTGGTCTAAGGATGAACAACATCGAGTGTTGTTTTAGGGAAGGCTTTTTGTTCCTTTGGCTATGTGTGATATGGTTCTCAAATAGTTCCATAGTTCTCCCTTAGTGGTACATCCTGGTGTGACAAAGATGTACTGAGCTTTAAGGAGTCCGTTTTGGTGTCATGGGTTGAAGCATGCAGTTTTAGAGTTTGTGTCTTGATAATTGGTCTGACAGAAGGTAAAGGTCAAGCACCGTGTTCCCTATGGTTTTTTCCAGCCATTAGATGTTCCTCAGTGGAAGTGGGAGGACATATCGATGTAATTTTTTACTGATTTACCTCAAGATTAGGGAGGATATGATTCTATATGGGTAGTAGTGGATCGTTTGATGAAATCATCCCACTTTATAGCGATCAAGGAGTCGATATCCATAGAGTTTTTTTCGAGGTAGTATCTAGAGTATGTGGTGAGACTCCATGGAGTCCCGAGGAAAATTATTTCTGATCGAGATCTTTATTTTACCTCTAGGGTGTGGAGAGGCCTCCAACATGCTTTCAGTTCTTAGTTATGCCTTATCACTGATTTTCATCCGCAGACGAACGTTCAGATAGATCAAACCATCCAGACTCTTGAAGACATGTTTCTCTCTTATGTCCTTGATTTTGGAGGTACGTGGATAAGGCACTTACCATTGGTATAATTATCTTAAAATAGCAGTTTTCAATTCACCATTGGTATGGAGCTATCTTAATCCTTGTATGGTTGAACTTTCCATTCTCCATTGTAATGCACTAGGTTCATAGAGTCAACAATTATTAGGTTAGAACTGGTACAAAACACGATAGAGAAGGTTTAGGTGATTCGTGAGAGGATAAAGGAAGTGCAGGATCATCAGAAATCATATGCCATCCATAGGAGGATACCTCTAGAGTTTGACATTGGGGATCAAATGTTTCTTAAGGTGACTCTCTATCATGGGTAGCAAAGGTTTGGTCGTAGGAGTAAGCTTTCTACCTGGTTTGTTGGGTCTTTTGAGGTGTTGACTCGTATCGGATCTGTGGTGTATTGGGTAGTACTTCCCCCACAGATGAGTAGGATATACAATTTTTTTCACATGTCATAGCTTTGTTGTTATCTTCATGATGGATCTCACATCATCAATTAGGGTGAGATTGACATTGATGACAATGAGACCTTCAAGGAGCAGCCTATAGAGATCTAGGACTGCAAGGATAAGGAGTTGCATGGGCATGTTATTCCCTTGGTTCATGTCTTTTGGTGGCATGGTGGCGTGGAGGAGAGTACTTGGGAACATTAGTTGCAGATATATGCTCAGTACCTTGAGTTTTTTGGTGTTTATCTCTTCTCTTATAATTTTATTCCTTTGGTTTTTGTATACCCTTTTCGTTTATGAGATGGCTTTCTCTTATTTCTTGTTGTGGCTTGCTCTCTTTTGATAGGTATCTCTTCTGGGAGGGTGTTTAAGAACTATTTTTGGTTGTAGTGTGGTTTCAAATTGTTCTTTTTATAAATAGGTTAAGCTCCTGTGGTGAGAGCCTTGAGAGGTATCTCATGGGGTGGATGTTTCGACGACCCCTTTTCTATTTCCTCTCTAGGTTGGTTTTGGATTCTCGAGGATGAGAATGTTTTGAGAGGTATCTTATGTAATGTAATGGACCTATTTGGTGCGTTCCTTTTTAAAAAACTGGTGTTTGAGGTGTTTTGGGAGGTTAAGGTAACTTATTCCCAACACTTTGTAAAATTTATAGTTCTTTGAACAGTGTTTCTAGTTGTCGGTAGGTCATCTATCGGTAGATTCTACAGTGTTTCTAGCTATCAGTGTAACATCCCAGGTAAATAAAAAATATGACATTATCATATTTATTAATATTTGTTAATAAAATATTAATATTACTTTAAATGTAATGCTATGTTCAATAGCGTACCCAATACGCAACAATGAGTTTCTTTGAAATCTTACGTTGCACACTAATAATATAATAATATTATTTTAAATGGTAGCTAACGTCTGACCATTATAATGGCAAGAATGAATAGAACTCACTAAAAAATGATTATATATGTTTGTCAAATATTTTTACTTTTTACAATAAATGTTAGAGGATTAAAAATGCGAATGAATCCAATTTTAAGCGTAAACATTCTAATATTCTTTAAAAGGTCGATTAACCGCCTTTTGATGGAGAACCCTTTTTAAATCCACTTTTTGACAATTTCATATATTATATTGGAACAAATAAAATCCTTCTTTAGAATCGGGACATCAAAATTTACTTTGTGTATGTTTTTGTTATTTTTTCGATAAAGTTCATTTTTAATGAATATGTGAAAAATGTTGTATTTTAATTCAAAACCTCTTTTTAATCTAATTTATTTATATGATTAGATCATCTTTTGAATTGTTTTTAAAGTGAAATTAGAATATATTTTTACCATTTAATACAATGGTGGTCATTGTAATTAATTTCACATTGAAATTGGACTTAAACTAGTGTCAATCTTTTAATAGATATTGTTTCTTAAAAACACGCTATTTCTTTTGACAGTGGGAATTAATTATTAAATTAATTAATGCAACTTATATGTTTTTAATTTTTTAAAATAGACATAATTTTTGAATTCAGAATATCAAATATATCTTAGGGTGAATTTTTGGAATTTTTCTGAAAAACTTCAATTTTTGATGAATAGTGAAACCACTAAGTGGTAGTTAAAAAACTGATTTTTCGTTTAAATGAAACTTTACCACTTCTGTGATTTTATTTTCAAAAATCCTACATAAATGGTTGTCATTATAATGTAAAATTTGATTCAATGGGATTAAAATAATTTTTTGGTGAATAGTAACTTTTAAGTTTTATTAATCACGATTAAAGGTAATTAGTGTAATTTAAGGTAAAGATAATGTTATAATAATATGAAATGACCTTGACGCATGTACTACCCTTATTTGATGAGTCATGGACTACCAATACAATCCATGGGTCAACTTGGGGACCCCATGGAGCCACTTGGGTAAGAAAATTACATTAATAACTTTTTATTTAAAGTTAAAATAAAAATGTCACAAACATGTATTATTTTACTAAAACAATTTTTACATAGGGTTATACAAGTCATATTTTTTACTATAAATAGTAATTGTAAATCTAAAAAAATTTCCTACATCATAGTAATGTTTTATAATTTTTATACATTAAATAAATTAATTAATTTATGACACCATGATGATGCAGCGATTACCTCATTAATGAAAGATTTAAATAAAATGAAAAGATAATGTAAAATCTATAACATAAACTTGTCAAAAACCTATTGGATTGGTGGATTTCGAAACCTTATCACCTTATCCTCTAAATATATAATTCTGGGACCATTAATATCTGAAAATCATTTTATAATAAAGTAACTTTTCTTGACTTTCCAAGAGTGTCCCTCCTCCCTCTTATAAAAGGCCCTCACCTCTACCTCCTTACCCACACCTCTCAAGCCATTTGATCGGACAAACTCTGATCATTTTATCTCTCCAAATCCCTCTATTCATCCTAGAATCCTTCCTTTAGGCAAAAAGCTCTTCAATAAACCCTTTTGGTTCAAATCAAGGGGAGTTACCCGATTTAAAGGTAAAGTCTTCCCAAATGTTATTTTGTTTTATTTTGATTCTCCAACCCCCTAAACTCTTTTTATTCCTTTATTTTGTAAAAAAACCAGTATCTTAAATATACTAGGATGTTTTTATGATAATTATTCAAGCTACACTTACACACACCTCTGTATAATGGTTAAATAACATATTGTTTCCGTTGATGGCGAATTACTGCCTCACAAAACGATGATTGTTCTATCTTCTCCTACCACCTCTCATAGTGGCCATTATGATGGAAATATATTTATCTATGATATATATTATATTTATTTCCTCTATATGTGTCTTTATTTTACATTTAAAACATACCTTTATGCTTTTCATGTTGTGCAAATGCGATAATTTCATTTGAGGAAGTGTGGACTACCGCCCCCTCAAGTGATGTGACTTGTTCATGCAATACATGGAATGTATAAAGAATGAAATTAATGAACTTATGTGACCTATATAACATATATATTATAATGGAATTATAATATATATATATATATATAATTTAGTTTTAATTCCATTAATGTGACAAAGAAATGAAAGTAGTGTTCATGCGTACGTACGGCCTACCGTCTCCATGAACGATGCATTTCATTTTCTTATCTCTGAATGTTATGGAATAGTATAAAATGAATATATACTGTATATATATGATATTTAAATCATTAATACTATTATGAATATTATGTACCTATAACTACATAGAAAATTCTTTTCCAACAAGTTCAATTTTGACTCATATACCAAACATCAACAAAAACGTCTGATATGAACTCAAATTATTAACCAATTATTATAACATTATAATATATGATATGAAATGAATAATAATATTTAAAGGAGGTCCTTAAGCAATTATAAATTGACCAAATTTTATTATTCAGGAATATAAAGAAACGAACAAGACAAGTCGGACTTAAGGTAAGGGATCCTACATCTCTCTTTCTTTTTAAGTACTCTCTTTTATGTAATTTCTTTTAATCTCATATTTATTATGTTTGGGGATGTTCTTTTATACTCCTAATACTGTAATTTTTATGTTCATATTATGATAGACCCTATTTGATCTCATAAATCTATTTTTGGAAGTTTTATGTGGCGCCGTTAGGCTACCGAGTTTTCATAAGGGATTTTTCATCTCACTTTTATTCCCGTGAGATTTATGCTACATTTGACACCATTTCCTTTGAGTGGTGTATTTACTGCCCATTATTATACTCTTTGTGTAATATAATTTCATTTATGGGTATTTACATCTTCATTGTATGACCCTTATTCCATGGGGTGTACGTTTCGAAAGTTACCCAAATCGGTAAGGGAACCTTTCACCCTTATCTTCTCTAAAAAGACTTCTTTTTGTTATGTATTTTAATTTACATCTTCTTATGTTGGGATATGTTCTCATATATCCTTATTTATGTAAATTTTATGTACAAGTGATTAGATAGCCTTTTTTATCTCTCATCAACTCATTTTCTGAATTTTGAAGTGACGTCGTTAGGCTGTCGATTTTTTGCAAGGGAACTTCTTAACCTAATTTTGATTGTTTAGGTTAAACTTGTACTCCTTGAATATGTCATTATATGAATATTTGTGAATGAATCTGATTGTTTTACACTTAATATCCACTTATATTGGGTGTATTTATTTGTCACACATAATTATGTAATTGATTTATCCTTAATCTTAGGATACCGTCTTTGAACGGGACTTCATCTCAGTCTCCTTTCATTGAGGAATATTTTCTTTTATACAAAAATTTCTTTTATACAGTGTATAAACCCTTTTGAATTTTACTTTAATTCAAACAGAATATTTTTATACAAATCATTTTACTAAACGACAAAAAGTATGTTTCTTTTTAACGTACGCGGTGACAACGACCTTTCCGCCACCGTGAGTATTATTTGATATTTGGATTCCTCAATAAGCCGTAATGTTTTTAAAAGTAAATAAATACCATATACTCTTTTATGTATTTTGGTATTGAAAATGGTTTTGATAATGGATTTGTTATGTCAATATATTTAAGTGATATATTGTGCTTGAAATGTGGAAATGTTTTCTTTCCATTATATTTGTTTTATGTATTATGATTTTGTAATGGTACTTGGACATTTGACAGGTGGTTACATGATAAACCATATGAGGGGTGGTTCCGTGAATACCAGGACGGGTGGTTACGTTATAACCTCCAATGCATTGGGTATGGAAGTCGGCTGTATGGATATTTCATTAAGTGACATGTGTGGAAGTCGACCATATGGTTATTCCATTTAAGTATATTTATGTCCCAAGTTACCTTTATATGTTATGTGTTCTGTATATGGGTTTTATGGTAATATTTTGGTTACAAAAGGTTAAGTAATTATCTTTTATTCAGTGAAGAGTATTTACTACTTCATAAAGGTGAAAAGTATTACTTTTATAAAGTATTCATGGTTTACTTGTTGTTTTAAAAAACTAACAATTTTTCTTCTTTGTGTATCCCTTACTGAGATTTTTATGATCATCCCAAGTTTTTTTTGAAATGTTTTTCACAGGACATGATGTGGAATAGGGTCAAGGGTGGGATCAAGGAAAAGTAATGCTATCTTAAACATGGAACTAGACATGACTCTTTTTTTTAAGATTTCATGTTTTGTAAAAAAAAGGAAACTCTGTAGAAGTGTTTACTGTGTAATCTTTTGAGATGTAATAGTTATGATATAATTATCTAAAACTATAAACCTAAAAATATCCTCAATAGGAATTATTAATTTAATTCAATATTAAGTAATTTTTAAGTTCGGGGCCTTATAGTTGGTATCAAAGGTCGGTTTAGATAACTTTAGAGGTTAGAGTGTTGTTTAAGCATAAGTGACAGGTTGTGTATAACCACAATGGTTATTATATTAGATAGAGTCATTGTTATTTATGAAAGTTGGAATGAGTTTGAGATAACTTGGATAATTATATCTTAGTGTTTATCTTCCTCTTTAGTACATGATGATTTTGTTGATATACTCACATTGACTTTTTTGGTTTTAGTAAATGGATGGATCTAGTAGGCACCAAAGTGACAATGGGTTTGAAGGAAACTGTGGTGGTTCTCTAATTAAGAGACTGGATGAAATGGGGGATTCAATGAGAAATCTCATGGTTATTCTAAACCAACTATCAGGAGTCATGATCAACCACTTGAACCTTGGTGAGTTCTATAATACATCATGTATGAGAGAACCAACTCGATGTGTAAGTTCAGGTAATAATAATAAAGGTAGCCATTAGGGTTTATATGATCCTTACTTTTGAGGTAATTATGTGTTACTGTATGTTATAATGGAATATGAACGATATGAGATAAACTTGAGGTTAAATTATGTTATGGTTATTTTTGAAGATTTTATCGCTTTTGGGGGAATGTTATAAGAATTATGTAGTTTTTGGAAAAATGACAACATGTAGACCGTGTGACAACCTGTCGCGTCAGACCAAGCTGCGGGAATCGAACCCACAACCAAAGTGCGACTGGTATTTATCGCCTACCACTGGACTACATGAAGTCCCTGGTTAGTTTGACTAATTATTTTTAGTTAGATGATCTTATGAATCTATAATAAGTTGATTTTGGGTTATCTATGGAAATTATTAACCTATCATGGAGGATATGTGATTAGGTTAATTACTTTTCAATATGAGACTTTAAGAGAAACTGATGTTATTTGGAGATAAGTGTTAATTTGTACCTTGGAAGACTATGTGATTAAATCCTTAAAATATTTGGGTTTCAATCTTAGTTTGGTTTACTTTGAATAATTTTATGGACAAATTGTTTATCGAATGGTCTTCGTTGAACTTTGGGTTTTGTTGGACAAATTTTGGAGATTAAGAATAGATTTTCTTTTTATAAAGGATTATCCTTTTGTGGATTATCTGATCTTATTCTAACAATTTTGGTTTTGGTAAGGGTCTAAAGACATGGTAAATATATAGTTCTCTTTTGTGGATTAGGTTATTCTCTAGAAGTTGATTATAGTACTCTTAATGTGAACAAGTCTTCCTAAATACTCATCTTTTGGAGAAAATATGAGTTTGTGTAAGAAATCTAGTAAAAGTTGAAAGACAACATGACAAGTAAGTATGTTTCCTTATGATTTAGTTAAGATCATAAATAAATTCCTCAATGAAAAGTAACTTAAAACTAAAATGATTGTCTGTTAGCTTTTCCTACTGGGAAATCAAATACCGTTTAACCCATCACAAGTTTGTGATTTTCTGGTGGTTAACTTTCTCCTAAACATATTTTCTATCACTCTCCCTCAGAACATGGCCCTTTTTTTCTTCCATATCCATGTTTTCCTACATGGAATCCTAGTATGGGTTAACTCAGGTGACCTTTGTACTTCTCTTCCTTTCTTTTAAAGTGATAGTTTTGCTGACTCTTTTTCCGATGTGGGGCTTTCGATGAAGTTTCTAGCCCAATTTTAAAATTGCGAGGAAGAAATTTCCAAAAGAGGGAAGGATGTAACATCCCAGGTAAATAAAGAATATGACATTATCATATTTATTAATATTTGTGAATAAAATATTAATATTACTTTAAAGGCAATGCTATGTTCAATAGCGTACCCAATACGCAACAATGAGTTTCTTTGAAATCTTACGTTGCACACTAATAATATAATAATATTATTTTAAATGGTAGCTAAAGCCTGGCCATTATCATGGAAAGAATGAACAGAACTAACTACAAAATGATTATATATGTTTGTCAAATATTTTTACTTTTTGCAATAAATGTTAGAGGATTAAAAATGTGAATGAATCCAATTTTAAGCGTAAACATTCTAATATTCTTTAAAAGGTCGATTAACCTCCTTTTGATGGTGAACCCTTTTTAAATACACTTTTTGAAAATTTCATATATTATATTGGACCAAATAAAATCCTTCTTTATAATTGGGACATCAAAATTTACTTTGTGTATGTTTTTGTTATTTTTTCGATAAAGTTCATTTTTAATGAATATGTGAAAAATGTTGTATTTTAATTCAAAACCTCTTTTTAATCTAATTTATTTATATGATTAGATCATCTTTTGAATTGGTTTTAAAGTTCAATAAGAATATATTTTTACCATTTAATCCAATGGTGGTCATTGGAATTAATTTCACATTGAAATTGGACTTAAACTAGTGTCAATCTTTTAATAGATATTGTTTCTTAAAAACACGCTATTTGTTTTGATAGCGGGAATTAATTATTCAATTAATTAATGCAACTTATATGTTTTGAATTTTTTAAAATAGATATCATTTTTTAATTCAGAATATCAAATATATCTTAGGGTGAATTTTTGGTATTTTTCTGAAAAACCTAAATTTTTGATGAATAGTGAAACCACTAAGTGGTAGTTAAAAAACTGATTTTTCGTTTAAATGAAACTTTACCACTTTTGTGATTTGATTTTTAAAAATCTGACATACATGGTTGTCATTGGAATGTAAAATGTGGTTCAATGGGATTAAAATAATTTTTTTATGAATAGTAACTTTTAAGTTTTATTAATCGCGATTAAAGGTAATTAGTGTAATTTAAGGTAAAGATAATGTTATAATAATATGAAATGACTTTACACATGTCCTACCCTTATTTTATGAGTAATTTACAACCAATAAAATTCATGGGTCAACTTGGGGACCCCATGGAGCCACTTGGGTAAGAAAATGACATTAATAACTTTTTATTTAAAGTTAAAATAAAAATGTCACAAACATGTATTTTTTTACTAAAACAATTTTTACATGGGGTTATACAAGTCATATTTTTTACTATAAATATTCATTATAAAGATAAAAATATTTCCTACATCATATTATTTTTTTATAATTTTTATACATTAAATAAATTAATTTATTTATGACATCATGATGATGCATTGATTACCTCATTAATGAACGATTTAAATAAAATGAAAAGATAATGTAAAATCTATAACATAAACTTGTCAAAAACCTATTGGATGGGTGGATTTCTAAACCTTATCACCTTATCCTCGAAATATATTATTGTGGGACCTTTAATATCCTAAAATCATTTTATAATAAAGTAATTTTTCATGACTTTCCAAGAGTGCCCCTCCTCCCTCTTATAAATGGCCCCCACCTCTACCTCCTTACCCACACCTCTCAAGAAATTTTCTTGTCCAAACTCTGATCATTTTATCTCTCCACATCCCTATATTCATCCTATAATCCTTCCTTTAGGCAGAATCTCTTCAAGAAACCCTTTTGGTTCAAATCAATGGGAGTTACCCGATTTAAAGGTAAAGTCTTCCCTAATGTTCTTTTGTTTTATTTTTCTTCTCCAACCCCCTAAAGTCTTTTTATTACTTTATTTTGTAACAAAATCAGTATCTTAAATATACTATGATTTTGTTATGAGAATTATTCTAGATACACTTACACACAACTTCATCTAATGGTTAAAGAACATACTGTTTCCGTTGATGGCGAATTACTGCCTCACGAAATGATGATTGTCCTATCTTCTCCTAACACCTCTCATGGTGGAAATTGTGATGTAACTATATTTATATATGATATATATTATATTTATTTCCTCTCTATGATTATGTATTTTATATTTAAAACATACCTTTATGCTTTGCATGTTGTGCAAATGCGATAATTTCATTTGAGTAAGTGTGGACTACCGCCCCCTCAAGTGATGTGACTCGTTCATGCAATACAAGGAATGTATAAAGAATGAAATTAATGAACTTATGTGACATATATAAAATATATATTATAGTGTAATTATAATATATATATATATATATATATATATCATTTAGTTTTAATTCCATTAATGTGACAAAGAAATGAAAGTAGCGTTCATGCGTACGTACGACCTACCGTCTCCATGAACGGTGCATTTCATTTTATTATATCTGAATGTTATGGAATAGTATAAAATAAATATATACTGAATATATATGATATTTAAATCATTAATACTATTCTGGAGTTTATGTAGCTATAACTACATGGAAAATTCTTTTCCAACAAGTTCAATTTTGACTCATATACCGAACATCGACAAAAACGTCTGATATGAACTCAAATTATTAACCAATTATTATAACATTATAATATATGATATGAAATGAATAATAATATTTAAAGGAGGTCCTTAATAAATTATAAATTTACCAAATTTTATTATTCAGGAATATAAAGAAACGAACAAGACAAGTCGGACTTAAGGTAAGGGATCCTACCTCTCTCTTTCTTTTTAAGTACCCTCTTTTATGTAATTTATTTTAAGCTCGTCTTTCTTATGTTTGGGGATGTTATTTTATACTACTCATACTGTACTTTTTATTTTCATATTATGAGAGACCCTATTTGATCTCATAAATCCATTTCTGGAAGTTTTATGTGGCGCTGTTAGGCTGCTGAGTTTTTGTAAGGGGTTTTTCATCTCACTTTTATTCCCATGAGATTTATGCTACATTTGACACCATTTTCTTTGATTGGTGTATGTACTTCTCATTATTATACTCTTTGTGTAATATAATTTCATTTATGGGTATTTACATCTTTATTGTATGACCCTTCTTCCATGGGGTGTACGTTTCGAAAGTTACCCAAATCGGTAAGGGAACCTTTCACCCTCCTCTTCTATAAAAAGACTTCTTTTTGTTATGTATTTTAATTTACATATTATTATGTTGGTATATGTTCTCATATATCCTTATTGTTGTAAATTTAATGTAAAAGTGATGAGATACCCTTTTTTATCTCTAATCAACTCATTTTCTGAATTTTGAAGTGACGTCGTTAGACTGTCGAATTTTTGCAAGGGAACTTCTTAACCCAATTTTGATTCTTTAGGTTAAACTTGTACTCCTTGAATATGTCATTCTATGAATATGTGTGAATGAATCTGATTTTTTTACACTTAATATCCACTTATATTGGGTGTATTTATTTGTCACACATAATTGTGTAATTGATTTATCCTTAATCTAAGGATACCATCTTTGAATGGGACTTCATCTCAGTCTCCTTTCATTGAGGCATATTTTCTTTTATACACAACTTTCTTTTATACGGTGTATAAAACCCTTTTACTTATACTTTAATTCAAATGGAATCTTTTTATACAAATCATTTTACTAAATGACAAAAAGTATGTTTCTTTTTAACGTACGCGGTGACAATGATCTTTCCACCGCCACGAGTATTATTTGATCTTTGGCTTCCTCAAAAAGATGTAATGTTTTTAAAAGTAAATAAATACCATATACTATTTTATGTATTTTGGTATTGAAAATGGTTTTGATAATGGATTTTTTATGTCAATATATTTAAGTTATATATTGTGCATGAAATGTGGAAATGTTTTCTTTCCATTATATTTGTTTTATGTATTATGATTTTGTAATGGTACTTGGACATTTGACAGGTGGTTACGTGATAAACCATATGACAGGTGGTGCCGTGAATACCAGGACGGGTGGTTACATTATAACCTCCAATGCATTGGGTATGGAAGTCGGCTGTATGGCTATTCCATTAAGTGATATGTGTGGAAGTCGACCGTATGGTTATTCCATTTAAGTATATTTATATCCCAAGTTACCTTTATATGTTATGTGTTCTGTATATGGGTTTTATGGTAATATTTTGGTTATAAAAGGGTAAGTAATGATCTTTTATTCAGTGAAGAGTATTTACTACTTCATAAAGGTGAAAAGTATTACTTTGATAAAGTATTCATGGTTTACTTGTTGTTTTGAAAAACTAACAGTTTTCCTTCTTTGTGTATCCCTTACTGAAATTTTTATGCTCATCCCAAGTTTTTTTTTTGAAATGTTTTTTATAGGAAATGATGTGGAATAGGGTCAAGTATGGGATCAAGGAAAATTCATTTTGTCTTAAACATGGAACTAGACATGACTCTTTTTTTTAAGAGTTCATGTTTTGTAAAAAAAAGGAAACTCTGTAGAAGGGTATACTGTGTAATCTTTTGAGATGTAATAGTTATGATCTAATTCTCTAAAACTCTAAACCTAAAAATATCCTCAATGGGAATTATTCATTTAATTCAATATTAAGTAATTTTTAAGGTCGGGGCCTTATAATCAGTAGGTGCTACAGTGTTTCCAGCTATCAGTAGGTCATTTATTAGTAGGTCCTATAGTGTTTCCAGTTATCGGTAGGTCATCTATCAGTATGTTCTACAGTGTTTCCAACTGTCATTAGGTCATATATTGGTAGGTGATATAGTTATTTCATCTATCAGTAGGTCATATATTGGTAGGTGCTACAATGTTTCCAACTATCGGTAGGCCATCTATCAATAAAAGCTACAATGTTTCCGGCTATTGATTAGTCATCTATCGGTAGGTGCTACAATGTTTCTAGCTATTGGTAGGTCATCTATCATTAGGTTTTATAGTGTTTTTAGGTTGTTAGGTCATTTATCGATAGGTTATGCAATTTTTATAGCCATCGGTAGGTGCACATTGTTTCTAGCTTCCTATAGTTTCACTCGTTTGGTGTTATCTTTGACATAAAACACATTCAAATCCTCTTTTTAATGGATTTGAGGCCAATTAAAAACCCATAACTCCTATATTAATATTCCTAAGTGTATGGGTGACTTTACTTGGTCAACCCATGTAGTCTTGACAGATCTTCTTTTAATGGAAAATCTAAACCGTATCTAAACCACTGCTCTGTTTAGATTTTCAAAAGGCTGAGATACCTTCCACCTTGTTCTTCCTTATTTTTTTTCTCTGGTATGAGACTCCCGAACCTTTCTTCCCATAGAAGTCTTGAGATCAAACTATAATCCTTGCACCATGTTCCCCTTATATTTTTTCCTGCTGCATGCGCACCCCTATTTTGGTGCAACCAAGAAGTGTCGATCCGTCTTCGATATAAGGTATGTTCTACCACTGTATTCTGGGTTCCTTGATCTATTTCTTCCTATTCTCCTTGCCATTTTATGGCATGTGATCTCAATGTTTTTAATGGATCTTTCTTGGGTGTTGGTTAATACGGTTGTGTTGTCGTGTCCTCCAGTAGATGCAGTTGTTGCGGGAGAGGCGGTCGTGATCTGTTGTGTTGGTCCATTCTCATACAAAGAAAGTTGGAAACCTTGTGAGGTAGGGGATTCTTGGATTCTCTACTTTTTATGTTTATCCATAGAGTTAGCATGTTTTATCCCACTGGATCACAATGAAATTGACATAATAAATATTTGAACCAGATTAAATAATTGGTATCAATTTCCTAGCGATGTTGTTTCCTCTTGATTTTGTAGATAGCGTGATATCTATGCTTTACTGGTTTAGCATGTCATTCTTTATAGAAATTGGTAAAGAACGTAAAGTAAGAATTAATTGATAATTAATTAGCTAAAGATAAAGAGGTACGTTTAATGAATTGGGTTTTTGTTGTTGTAAATTTGATGATAATCAAATAGATGTAGTTATTCATGTTTAATTGAATCTATTAATTCAAGATGTAATAAATAAACTGTTGTGTGTTAAAGGATAATGCCTTTTAGGGTTATAATTTTCATGTTTTCTTGTAAAGGTCAATCACCTTATTCTTTGGAGTTGTGAGTGATTGTTGTGTGTGAAGGTTAAATTTATTTCTTAGAGCCAAGATCCTAGTTTCTATGTTGTTTGTTTCATACTGCTTGTGTTGTGATGTGAGCCTAGTATGGATAATCCTAGAAGGATGTTGTGGTATGTGGGGGCAGGGATGCCCAGTGTTTGTGGAAGTAGTTTATGCCTAGAGTGGCGAGATGCATCATTTTATGCAAGTGGGTGTTAGGGAGGACATCAGGGGTGATGGAATGGGTTGATTATGGTATTACTCATTGGTATGAATTTTGTAATGCTTGTTGAATATATTATTTTTTTATCTTCTTTACTTTTCCCACTAATTTAAGTATTTGGTCTTGTTTACCCTCCTTTTGAAAGAGACGAAGATGTGTGGGGCATGCCACGTGCTTTCCTTGTTTAGCCTCTCAAGAATGGATGGGTTTGCGCTTCTACTATAAGTGGAAAAGACTCGATAAGTAGTTCACCTACTCACTGTTTTGAGCCCCTTGTGTTTGGTAGCTTATGATGTTTTCTTAGAATACATGAAAATATGAAATTATGGAAAGTGGTAATGTTGTTAAATGAATGAATAATTGTTTAACTCGTGGGGTTGGAGCTTGTTGGGATGAAATACTGAGGTTGTGACTTTAAGAAGCTATAGACTTGGTTTGGTTATGCCTGGAGGGCATGGAAATTTGTTGTGATGCTAATAAAATGTAATGTGGAATTGATAATGGTTAATTAATGGTTAAAGAATTAATTAACATAAAGTGAAACTGATAAAAAGGGATAAAGTAACCTAATGTAGCTCTTTAAATGGTTGTGTGTTTATAGGATATCTAGTCTTAGTAGTGGCAGTCAGGAGTCTAAGAGATGTTAGCTGTAATTGAGTCTAAGACTAGGTTTTTTCCATAGTGTGGTTGTGAGCTATATTATACCATGTACTTTTTGTGTTTCTATACGCTACTCCACCCTATCGGTTGGGGGAACTGACACCTCAGGGATTCTGATCCCTGGGGGGTGTTTTCCCCAACATCCTGGTGGGAGTATGGATGGTTGACTACCCCCTTTGGCCCCATTCTCTTCTCTTGGTAGTTACTTATGCTGGTATGCACAATGGTTAGTTTTCCCCATATATATTTGTAGAGGACTGTAATGGCTTGTGGTTATTTCACACACATATATCCTGGATATAGTTTCCTAATGGATACTATAGGTATGTTGTGTATAGGTTGTGGTGGATTGAGGATCCTTACTCAGTGTATGGGTTGTAATGGCTTGAGGTATAATATTCGATGTATGATATACATTATATGGGCTATGGTGGATCCTGGAAACTACCTGGTTACTTTTGGGTATGTGGATGTGGTGGTTTTTGTTGCATTATGTGCATGTTGTGGTTCTTCACCCAGGTGTCTTCGGGCTAACCTTTTTGGAGAGAGATGCTCAGGACGTGTGACATTGGGGAAAAGCGGTAAACTAGTGGGTAAGTGGTAGTAGGGTACCCTTGAAATTCTTTATTATATTATATACTATTTTATGTGATACTTAGTGAGGTTGGGAACATAGTATACATGTTTAGGTGACTATTTAGTTTCACTTGTTGTTCACTGTGATTTAGAATGGTTTCTTTACTTTTTCATGAGAGACTTTGGGGAAGATCCTACTGAGTATACTGTTATATTCACCCTACATTATATAAACTATTTTTCAGGTCACTTGGAGAAGGTTGGAGATCAGGTTGGTTACTATTATCTTGGGGTTTTATAGGAGTTGTTCGGGTTTTGTGGTCACTGCCATTTTACTTTCTTTTAGTACTTGTAGTTTTTTTTCCTTTCAGCTTTAGTAATCTTTGCATGACATTAAATATGTGTACTTGGGTTTTCTTTTATATTATATTCTGAGTAGGATTTGGTTGGTGTCTATCTTATCTCTCGCTTCTTCATGTGTTCTCTTAGAGATTAAGACCTCTCATTTGTGTGTTTACTATACCCTCAGTGCTAGTCGCCAACCCGAGGCCTACTGGAGGTGGGACTCAGGTGTCATTATCTCTCTTCTCACATTGTTGGCCCAAGAGGGGTACACTTTGTGGGGAGGGGGTAATGACAAAATGTTTTAGAAGAGAAATAAGATATTAAAATAAGAGGAATATATCAGTATTTTTGTGAAGAGTATAAGATAAATAAAGACGAAGAATCAAAAGAAAAAAAAGAAGAAGAAAATCAAGAAAGTGTGGATGAAAAAGAATTTAGTCGAGAAGAAAAGTCTCAGTCCGACAGAATTCTAGTGAGGTCTTCTCAAGAAACCTCAAGCAATATACCATCACCAAGAGTATAATCCTCTAAGTAGGCTACTCAGAGAACTCAAGATAGTAAATTTATTCATATCTCAGACAAAAATGAAGAGACCATATTCGATGAAGATCAAAATCAGGATTCAGATGATGATGATGATGATGATGATGATGATGATGATGATGATGATTATGATGATGATAATTAAAAAGATAATTCCGTATTTTATGAGGATTGAAGGGGAGATTGATTTTGTTTCATATTAACAAAATAAAAGACTGGAATCAATCAAACTTTTGAGAAAAATACTGGTCAATCTTGAGGTTGATTTTAAAGTGTGTGATGAAACTACCAAGGAACATAGAAAGTCTTAAAATAATGTTGTGAAGTGTTCGCATAAGTCTGAGGAAAGTATCAAGCTTCACGAGTATTCAATTGAAGATATTAGAAGGATAGTGAATGGAATGTCTGTTGAATTCAACAAATTGTAAAGTGATACTGCTCAAAAAATGAAATACTTCAAAAGCCTAGATAATTATCAATCCAAATAATTAAAAGATATTGAGAAGAAGCTAGAGGTTATTCAATCGAAAGTGTCAAGGTTGATGTTTTACAAATATGGGATAATTTATTTAAAAAATAAAAATGTCTTGTTGGATAATAAAATTGAAGTTAAGTATCAGAAAGTCAAATCTCAAGAATACAAAATTTGTACTCTGGAAGAAAAATTGAAATCATGGGAGGAAAAGCTTCTTACCTGGGACTAGTTGTTTGAACAATAGGAAGAAGTTTCTTAGTCTTAGAATTAATCTCTTGATAATCTAATGGATTATAGTATGGAGTTCAAAAAGATGAATATTTTTGTCTTAGATCTCATGAAGAAGTAGAAAGAAAAAAGGAAATGAAATAAATTTTTCTGAACTCTTGTTGTATTTTTATTAAAACATTAATGAAAGTATTTGATATTTACATATTGTTTGATTGAATTTTTTCCAATTATTTTTTGATGAATGTTATTTCACTTATTCTAGATGATAAAATTATTTATTATTTCATATTTTTTGTTTTTCTAACTCTTATTTCCAGTATTATAAGACTTTAACTATTCCTTTTTATAAATCACAAAAGGGGGGATGTTTTATAAATGGGGATAATGTATTTGATAGGGGGATATATTCTCAAAAAAGGGAAAATGAGATAATAAAATTTACAAAAGGATAATTCCTTTATTATGGGGTATTTTTTGAGTAAAAATAATATGATCCTTAGTGATTTTGTTATCATAAGGGAGAGGTTAATCGTATTCAACGTCTTATTCCGAATATTTTTAAAAATTAGGGAGATAAGTATAAGTGTTTAATTCTAAATACAAAAGTTTTATAAAATTTTCTTTTAGACCCAAGTTTTACAAAGTAATTCTTTATTTAAGACTTGTAGTTTGTGCTTTCCAAAAAGGGGGAGATTGTTGATTCAAAAGTCTTTTTGACTTCTCTATTCCTTTTGTTTTGGAAATCACAAAATCTTTCTTAAATACTAAATTACTTATTCTTTTATGTCTTAAGTATTTTAAGAATTAAATCATATATCATTTTATCATACTTTATTTAAGTTCTTTGATTCATATTTTTTTTATTATGATTTCTTCTATATGTGTACGATAATTATTGTACTCATGAGTTTTTTTTTTGTAGAAACAATTCATTCCATGAGTATCATAATGAGGTCAGATATTATTTTTATCATACTCATCAGATACGATTTATATTGTACTCACCAAATACAATTTATGTTGTACACACTGGAAATGGTTTACATCATACACACTATCTGGTATTGTACTGGATTTTAAATCGTACTGACCATCGTAACGAGAATCATCAGAAGCATTCAAACTCATTTTATTGTATCTATAAAACTATATAATAATGAAAGGAAAACCTTTAAATCAAAATGATGTTGTGTATTCTATTTCATTATGAATTATAAAATTATGTCGTTGTTCTAGTTATAAGATGACCATTGGAGTGAAATTTGTTTAAGTCCCTCTGATATTTTAGGAGAAAATTTGACTGTTGGAGTCCAAGACGATCGTTGGGATGAAGGCCTATAAATACCAAGTCATTTGAACGAGCTCTAAATTTTTGAAAATTTGGATTCACTCTATGAGAGATCTATCAAAGTACTATTATGTGTGAAATATTTGAAGTGTACAAGTTACCATTATCTTGTTCCAAATACTTGTAACTTTCAATAACTTTCTTTTCTTTGTGCGACATCGATCATTGTGATTACGATTGGGGTTTTCTGTGGATAGGAAGACAGTTGTTCTGATATTTTTCAAATCAAGGGCTTCCGAGTCTAGGAAGACAGAGGTTTTGATTACCATGTTGATTGAGGGCTTGCAAGGATAGTAAGATAGAGGTCGATCATCATATTGAGGGCTTACCCTGGTGTGGGTAATATAGAATTGCTTGAAAGTATAAATCAAGGGACCTCTATCAAAGGTTATTGGATACCCTTCTCTTTAGGTTAAAATAATTGTATTCATTTACTTTTTTCTTTTCCACTGCATTGTAATAGAAAGTGAATTATTTTATATATTTATTTTTCTATTCTCTATTCTATTATTATGATCTTTGTAATTACAATTTCTGTGATTATGATCATTTCATTTACCCAATAACAATTTTATACACTTTATGATAGAATCGTTAATTTTTTACTTTTTTATCGTAACCATTGATATTACAATCTATTTTACTCTTACTTTGATTAAATTGTCTCTATACTATGGATATGATTAATTTTGATTATGACATGTAGAATAATTATTATAACCTATCAATTATGATATTTTATCCATCATACTTAGAGCCATGTTCGGTTACTGTTCTAATATATTAAGAGGCTTTTTTAATTGAATTAGTTTAAATATTATTAAACTAAGTTTCCTTTAAGTATAAAAATGAAAGTTTTTAAACTTACAATTCACCCCCCTTGTATTGTGTCATATGCATATGCATTTCAATCCTATAATTGGTATCAAATCCAAGTCTCTGTAATACTGATACTCACACTAATAAGGTATAAAACTCAATCTACTTACTTGAGACATCCCTCTACTACCTAGGGGTCTAGCTTTCCCCAAAACCTAAGTGGTCTCAACCTTTGTAAATTGTAAATAATGATTAGTCAATATTCACCATCTATCATTACTATTGGGAAAATCGGATTCTCAACGGGTAGAGGTACTATCAGCAATCCACCCTGAGGAACCTCCTCCTACATAAGACCCTATACTAAAGCCTCATCATCAAAGTAGATCACCATCGCAATCCTACAAAATAATCTTAGTTGGATTTCATCGTGGAGGCATCCTGAAATATTCAAGACACAATATGGTCAAAGATCATATCTAGGGTGGTGGCTCAAGAAGGATATGGAAATCACAACACATTCTTATATGATTCATATACTAAATTTTACCTTGTAGATAGTTCCTACATGTATTGAGTCAACAAGCAGATTATCAGAGTCATAATGAATGTATACATCATTCGTCACACCAACATTGGGTTATCTAGCCCAAGAGGTGAACTTGAGGCACTTTAACACTGATTCCCTAGTTCCTAAAATAATACCCACAACTAAACCATCTATAAAATCTAATCCTAATAAAAATTATATCTCTGATACCAATCTATCATGAACCAACCCATCGGGTCCCACTTGGACAACAGTAAGATAAGAGTGATACCCCAAGACTAACTCTACTAGGTTAGGGGTTGGAAACTAGTGTTGAGTAGGCCTATCACACACATGATAGGCCTTACCCTAAAGTAAATATACACATGCACCCATATCCATACATCAGTATAATGCACAAGTTAAATAACTAATATTGTGAATGTAGGCATAAAATTTAATCTCACATAAGAGTGTGGAAAAAGGGAATGAAAATGAAAAGGGGGCCAAATACAAAATCACTAAAACTTTAAAAGAGTTTGACCTGTTAACAAAAGGGGATTACTTCCAAACTACAACCCCGGGATTCATCTGTGGTCTGTCTAGCCCAATTAAGCTTTGCCTAATCTCGGTTCACCTAGGGATCTATCAAAAGGTATGTCATCTACATAAGACATGACATGTGTGAGAAGATCTCATACAGGGGTGAGTATAAACATACCCACTAGAATACCTCAAAATTATCAAACACAAAGCATCAAGGTGAAAGTCACCTCTAAATCATGAAAGTAAGGAGGATAAAAAAGGTAACTCGGATATGATCAAAGGAAGAATCCAAGTCTCAAGGTGAGGTATGTCCTCACTTCCAGCCTTAAGATTATACTCAATGATCTAAGATAACACTCTTCAAAGGGAACTCACTACCTGGGTCCCACTTACATTGATGAAACTCATTTGAGAGCTTAAACTCACCGAGCCTTACTATATTGAAGCACAAACTAGAAAAATATAAGATATTGATACATAGGTATGAGATCACATGCAAGCATTATGGGGGATACTTGAACCTATTCAGAATAACCCACTATGAAGGGTACAACATGTTCTAGATGTCGAATATGGGATACCTAACCCATCCCAGGGAAGAATAAGATAGAGGATTGCACCCTGGGCCACACAGAGGGATACCTAACTCTATTTAGAACTAGACCATAGAGTGGATTGCCCATCCTATGCTTAGGATGGGATGACACATTGTAACATCATAGGGGTGTACCAAGGAAACATACCCATACTAAAACAAAATCTATATCAAAGATATTGAGGGCACTAACCTTCCCTGAAAGGAGTACACAGTGTGCTCAAGGGGGTACACAGTGTGTCTCACTAAATATGAACCTACCCTGGAAGGAGTACATGGTGTGCTCAAGGGGGTATGTAGTGTGTATCACTAAATATGATTCTACTCATGTCCTTTCATCTCACACGATGTGTTCATATCTAGATACACAACATATCTATGATAAACCCAACCTGGATACCCTCACAATACTGGTACACAACCCGAATTTCTACATACCTGAAGGGCATTCCTGATTCCTATGGGTTGGAGTCTAGCACCCGGGCATCAACAATAAACAAAGGGAATGATTTCTACAAAATTGAAGTAGAAAATATAACATATATACATATATAGAAAGAAAAAGAATAATAAAACATGAATATATATATTTCATAAAATATAGAGAACAATGGAAGTGATACAACTAAAAAGGTAGAAAAACAATCTCCAAGAGACAAGTCCAATTGAAAAGGAATAAAAAACTAAAATAGTTACTCCAAAAATCTCCATGTGATGGTGTGGGAAAACTCCCACCATCTCACCACCAACTACCCAAACCCAACTAACAAAAAACCTCACTACCTCACTGTGGTGCCTTGTCTTTCTATGCATCAATAGACATAACAAGGTATATGCACCACTAAAGGGGTGAGCAGGGTGTTAGCTAATAGGCTCAATAGGATCCCACCTAGGTGTTCTATAAAAATACTATGTACAAATAATATAATCATTCTAAACTTTAAAGAAAATAAGGCATGATAAATAGTTTAACAGTTTTATATCAAAATCATGGAAAAACAATTTAATTTTCCCTTTTTCCAAATTTCCAAATACATTAGGTAAATTAGTCAAAGAATTTAATATACAACAAATCAATCATATCAAAACAAAGAAAGTATCATATATCATATCAAATCCATGATAGTACAACCAAAATAGTACAAAACAAATCATAGGTAACATCATGCCAAGGATCGCACTAGGTTAGGATAACTAGGACACTCATACCTAACATATACAATCACATGCATCAAGTATCTAGATATATGAATCAAACCTAGAGAGAATAGAAACACCCTAGAAAGTGAAACCCCCAACAGGTCTAACATGTCTCTAGAACAGTAGGAATAGTGAATAAAAGAACACCCCATGAATAACCCCCCCCCCCCCCCCAATAGTGTAAAATTCCTATTATTACACCTTCCACATGAGTACATAAGGCTTCCTATTTACTCTATTTTCCAAACCAATTCATCAAAACCATGATTTGAAAACCATTTTAGAAATCCATTTTAAAATGATTTGAAAATACCATTTATTTTACCAAAACAAGGGGGAAATAATATTTTATCAAAAACCCATTTCCACACACACAAATCAATCAAAAAATCATTCCATTTCATTTTATAAAAATTTTTATCAAAACCAAAGTAATGTAATTCATCCAACATAGGCTAGAGATGGAACCACCTACCTCAAACTTAGGTCGTGGATACCTACAACGGGATCCACCAATAATAAAGAATACAACAATGATAATGGAGGCCCTAGAATCAATCCACGCATATCATAATTGATTCAATTTAACAAAAGGGGTGAACAAGAAAGATCACAACATACCTCAAGAATGTTCACCCACCACACCACAAACAACAAAGGATTGGCCCCCCGGAATAAGATTTCATAACAGATATAGAATAAAATGAGAGAATTATCATCAAAAATCAATGGATAAGATAATGCAATGCAAAATAACTACCACAGTCAAAGGTAATGAAGAAACAGTAGGATTACTCACCTGAAGAGATGCAACCCAACTGCAACAAAGATCAATTGCTGAACGAAGCAATTCGTATAGAGAAGAGGTCTCCAAAATCACCCGAGGGAGCTCATAGGTCAAGAGTAAGGAGTTTTTGGATGAATGAAATAATAAATAATCTATGAAACACCCTAAAAACTAACTCATGATAATTACATGACGTGTAATCCCATTACACGTCATGTAATCCATAAATCTCAAGTATGCCGAAAAAACAGTCGCCTTTTTATTACAAAAATGATTTTACCATTTATATGGTGTGAAAACTTTAAATAGTGTGTACTCCTTTCATGCTATGTACTAAGTTCATGGAATATTCTAGACATACATTACATGGCATGTAATCCCATTAAGTGATTTGTATTTCTCTTGTAGACTGTAAAAGTCTAGTTTTTAGCAAAAAAACTCTAAAACCACCTTTGGCGTTCTCCAAACTCAAGGAGAACCTAAAAACCCATTACAAATTTATACTTTTACTCCAATAATTCAAAAAAACATACATCCCCAAAATTTAGGTCATTTTCTCTAGCAAATTCTCTCTGTCCTTGGGAGTCCCAAGACGCACCCAAATAAAAAGCAAAACGAATAAAGAGAATAGAAATAGCTGAAAGTAGATAACAGTATGTTATAGTGTCTCAGTGACACATGACACATATAAGTTAGTATAGTACCCATGCATGCATCATCTTCCCATGCTTTTGTACTCTCTAAAGTTCATGGGTTGTGCCCCATCACACACATCATGTGGGGTTACATAAATTCCTGGGCGTGTACTCCTCAATACACGTCAACCTGTCCATGTAGGGTTAACATGATGTGTGACCCGGTCACATGCTCGTGTGATGTTTAACTTCCCTAAAACCCTATCCACCACATCTATGTGGCATACAACATGTGTTCTTATGATCTAAAAGTCATGTAGTCACTAATTTTATAGAAGATTAATTTTGTGATGTATTTTTTGAATTCATCACCCCTTTCACCATTTATTCCATGATTCTCACCCATAAATTCTTATAATAACATTTAATAAACCCATTTCATCATTGATGGCTAGATTCTGGAAACCTTTTACTCAAAAATTGACCCTCATCGCACTTGGTACCACCCGCACACTAAGAACTGTGTCACCAGAATCTGTTGATCCACCTTCAATCATTTATCATCATTTCCATGCCTTTTTAATGTCTCTCACTCTCACACCAAACCTAAATAAAAAATATGTAGAAAAAATGAACAATCATGTCGGGAAATGAGTTATCAGATATAGATAAATTACTGGTTAAATCAAACACTGATGATGAATAAATAATGGATGGATAAAGGAATGCAATATAAAAATGATAAACAAACATTTCCATTGTTCAGTTTGGAAATAATTTTTTGATGGAAGAAAAATTGATGATCTGATGGGGTTTTAAAGAAATTATCAATTCCTAATTCTATAAAGAAAAGTAATTAAAAAAATAATGGAGGACGATCCATGAATTAATTCTTAAATGAATCAATCTATGTTCATCACCAAAATTAAGAATGGGGAATCAAAACACAAGAGCCATGCCTTGGGTTTAGATCGATTGTTAGTGAAGAATGTATCCTCATATATTTCTTTGATGAGATCCATGAATTCATTTGTTGTTGACAATCCCCATAGAAGTCAATTGTCAATCCATTGATCGCTTGTTTGTCTATAAAAGAAAATCCTTGCAGTGATGGTCCTCATCTATTGCTGATCTCTCAGGGTTATGCAACTAACCTTAGAAATCTATTATAATGGATATTAAATAGAGGTTATACCTAGGTTTTTCATTAATTATACATTATAAAAGAATTTATTAGTTTACTTAATTATTTTAATCTATCTAATCCACCAATGCTTGTGCATCGACCTGAAGTCAAATGAGTATGAACTTTATATTTCACCTAGGGAAAACCTCACATTTCGGGATCAATAACAGTCTTAATTTTCTCTTATAAGACTTCAATTGGGATATATTCCATATTTTCTAAAAAATATAGGTTTTTGTGATATAATATAATTATTATTTTTTATATATCATCATAGAGGCCTCTTGGGGCCCGTAATTCTACATTGACTATGTGCCTTACTCAAAAAACATTATTTAAAATAATCCAAAGTATTAAATAGTAAAAAAGGAGTCATTATAATCAATATATCACTAGTGGATGATGGATTTTTTCAGCCTGTCACCTGAAAAAGATGAATGTCATCAGCCTGTCACCAGTGGATGATAGATTTCATCAGCCTATCACCATAGGATATATTGAAGTTGCCAACTTTTCACCAGTGGAAGATGGATGTTATTGTCGTATAACCTACAAATGATGGTTGTATTTATCTTGTAACCAGTGAAAGATGAATTTTATTGGCTCATTACCAGTGGATGATGGATTCCATCACCCTATCACTGGTAGATAGTTTGAGGTCATCAAGATATCACCAGTGGGATATGGATGTCATTGACATGTCATCAACAAATGATTGATATCATCAATGTAACTTCCCTACATTACTACAAATTTGGATTTTAACAGTGATAAAAATAGGTTTTATCAGTACTTAAAAATCACTGATAATAAGATCGATGTTAAAAGTCAACCTTTATTGGTGCTAGAAAAAATTGTTGATAAAAGGACTCTTTATTAGCACTAAAAATAAGTGTTGATAAAGGACCCCTTTATCAATGCTTTTTTTCTAACAATGATAAAATTTGAAATATATATATATATATATATATTACATACCCCCCCCCCCCCAGCACTCTTGATCTCCCTTTCTCAGTGTTATGGCCTCACCTAACCACTCTCTCACATGACCACCACCCCCAACTTTAACAGCACTCGTGACACACCTTTCTTAATACTAGATATTTGATCACCCACCGCATGCACTTGGACTCGAACCCAAGACCTTCCTTCTACAATGCAAACCCCTTACCATTACCCTACCTTGTTTTTTTTCATTTTATGATATTTATATTTATTTATATATATTTTCATACATATTTTTTATTCATATATATATATATAATTATTTTTAAATATAAATTTATAAAATATATGCTTATTTATGTGTTCACGTGCGTGTGTGTGTGATATATATATATACACACACTTAAATTTATTTAAATATATTATATATTAATATTCATTTAAATATATTAGAATATAAATATAAATATATTTTTTATTAATATGCACACATATGTATATATAAACATTATATATACATTTATATAAGTATATATATTCATATATTTTTATACTATAAAAAATGGTTAGATATTGTTTTAAATAAAATTAATAATAATTAATTCCATATGATTTATATAATTATTTTTAAATACACTTTTAAAATATGTCTTTATATTATACATTTAGATATAATTTTTTTATAATGTATTTATAAATATTTACTGTAATACATTTATATATTGTATTTAATGATAATGATATATATATATACATTTATATATGATGTATATACAAAATAATGTTGGACCCTAGTTGAGTTTTGGTTGTATTTGTTGTCAATAGATAAATATATTTATTATGTTAAAGTAAGAAAGAAGATTGAAGAAAGTAATGGAAATTCGTATTGAAGTTTTCAATCGGATCTAAAACCATTGACATGTCAAGCATATCCAGCCTATCAAATTCAGCACATTGGAATGAGTCAATACGATCCATCAAATTGGGATTTTGATAAAAAATCAGAAGCTTCTGGAAATCATATTGAGTTTGGAATGAAAATGGTGATTATAATGAGGAAGTGTTTCGGAGTCTGAATGACTCCGATGTAAACCTAGAAATGTTTTGTTGTTTCATATTTCATATATCATAAGTTATTTGGAAAACTTGTGATGCTAGACATATGAAGGAAAGGGGGAGAGTCGGTGCTGCCAATCATATTGAGGTTCGATTGGAAAAGCAAGAAGTTGCTGAAAATCTGGGGAAGTTATAAAACTTCCCAATGTAAGTTAGGTGATGTTATTCCAATCTTAATCATATTCATGAATCTTGAGGAAGTCATGATACAATTTGGAGTTTGTGGAATAAAGGAGAATATGATGTGAAGTATTCTTACGGTTGTTCATCAGTGTAAAGAACACCAGACACATAAGGATAAAGATCATCAGTATGCCACTGATCTATCATAATGGATTCAGACACTGATTAATATTATAGATAATATTTATATATCAGATGAAAATTTTTTATTAGAGGAAGAATGTTTGATAAAGGTTGAATTGTATTTTAATTGAATCAAGAAAACAATAATTCATACTTTGTTCTCTTACAATTTAGTTAAGAAAAAAAGAATAAAATGTTGATTATTTCTCAAAAGGAGGTGAAGGCTCATTGGAATGGTGCTAATAGTGTTCAATGGAGTGAATTAGAGACTATTCCATTAGAGTTAAACTGATATGGTAATCATACATAGGATCATCAGTCTAAAGAATAGAAGAAAAAGATAAATAATTTAAAGATATTTCATAATGGGTTTCAATGTTTTTCATTTAAGAGTTGATACAGATCATCTGCATGAGAAGACTTTCAATGTTTACAAGAGGTCATGGTAATGGTACAACTTCAGTATAACATGTTTTTTCATCATAATGAGAAGTCATATGGTATTTATATATGATCATTTGGTATAGAGAAACATAATGAAGAATCTATTTTATGCCTTCATCGTAATGAAGAATCAGAATGGAAAATCGTAATGAATAATCAGACCAAATAAATGTTTATAAACTCGAAGAATTTTTGAATATTGGAAAATATTCCAGAAGTATTGAGAAGTGCTGAAGAAGTCAAAGTTGAAGACTTAAATTCACGTTAAATTCAGGATTATGAATTTTGCTGATCAGGAAGAGAAATTGGTTTTCCTACCTTTACCACTTTGGGGTGACTATAAAAGGAGAGCATAGTACATTTGTAAAGTGTGTGAAAATTTAATTATTAATGTGCTCCTAAAGATCTGAAATTTGTTTTTTTTAGGAATTCAGTTTCTAACTAGAGTTTGTTTTTTAGGTTGAAGTTGAGGAAGTTCCATTGGAACAAATCCATCAGAGTGAGGTTCAATCTGATTATTGGAGAAAGTTACAAATAATGATGCTTCATTGGAGCAAGTCCATAGGAGTAATCCCATCAGAGAAACATTCATTAGAGTAAGGTTCATCAGACTGAGTTACATCAGATGAAGGAATTGTGAGCTACCAATTGAGTTTCTACTCAATTGAAGAAGGAAGAGTAGAAGGGAAATCAGACTGAGTTTAATCAGATAGAGACCATCAGATAGAGGTTTTCAGACTGAGGAAGATCAAAATGGACTTACTGAGGAATATTTATAGACTGAGTTTCTAGAAGAAGTTTCAAGACCAACAAGCTCCTTAGAGAATTGTTGAAGTTATTTAATATTGTACAAAGGTAAATTTTTATTCAACTTACTTGTGGAGGAAGTGAATACTTTCTCAAGTGGATCAAAAAAGAAGAAGGAAAGTGAAAATTGTAACTTTGGATACTTACTAGTTGCTGAAAAGGATCTTCTTACTAGGGTGTATAACCAGCTGTGGGAAAGTGGATATTGAAAAGGATAGTTGGGGGTATAACCAACTATAAAAGGAAAGTTTCTATTGGGATTGTAAAATTGTTTGTTGCTTGTGCCTTTTTATTTTGGAAAGAATTTAGTGGAATAATCTATACTGGTGGGACTGTCCAACATGGAAAGAAGTAGGTATTTATATCGAACCTTGAAAATATTTTGTTCTTCCTTATATTTATATTTTTTTCATATTAAAGGTGAGGTTGAGAAGTTGTACTTGAGTGGATCATAACCTTAACAAGTTTCAAAGGTTAAGAATGTTTACTAAAGTAGTTAAGAAAAATTTTCTTATAAAAGAAAAAGAAACCCCTGATTCATCCACCCACCCCCCTTAGTAGCCTTGATTCTACCTGGGAACATCAATTGGTATCAAATCCTTGATTCCCTCTAAAATATCCATCTTTGAGAATGGAGAATTTGAATTCTAGGAATTATAAAGGGATTCCAATTTTCAATGGTAAGAAATATCATGTCTGGAAAGATAGAATGATTTCATATCTTATGTCTCTTAGGTATGATGTTTTGAAAGCTACTATAGTTGGATTTCCTTTTTATATTAATAACGATCCTCTTACTTTTGTTGTTAAGATAAATCTTGAGAATTATGTAAGAGATAAAAATGATTTACTCTCATCACTAACTAAAAGTGATTTTCTTAGAGTAAAGGGAGTTGGAACTACCAAAGGTATCTAGGTTAAGTTGAAAAACATTTATGAAGGAAATACAAAGGTGAAGAAGGAAAAGTTACAAATTTTGAGGCTGAAGTGAGAAGATCTAAAAATAGTTGAGCATGAATATATTGGTGACTTATTTACAAGGGTGAATGATATTTTTAGCACCATAAGAAGTCTTGGTGAGAAACTGGAAGACTCAACCATTGTTGAAAGAATCTTTAGAATTCTTCTTGATAATTTTGATTCCAAAGTTTCATCTTTGTAATATAGAGATCCTAAAACTCTATATCTGGATGATATTCATAGTACTCCTATTGCATATGAAATGAGAAGAGAGAAGTTTATGAAAAGTAAAGAAATGTTGATCAAGAAATGTCCTTTAAATATTTGTTAAAAAGAAAAATAAATATAAATAAATTGAAGAAGAATCAAGTAATTAGAAAGTTGAGGAAGAAGTTGAAGATTTCAATATAATAATTACCCTCCTTTCTAAGAAATACAATAAGGTAAAATGGAAAATAAAAACTCACAAATGTTGGAATTATGAAGGGAAAGAAATTTTTTCACAGAATTTTCCTATGAATAAAGTTGGAAAATATAAGTCTGAGGAAGATGATGAAAAATTTAAAAAACAAAAGTGGAAGAAACATAAGTAAATATTTCCTTATGGTAAGGAGAAGAAAATTATCTAATAAGAAGAAATAAGGATGATTCCTCATCCAATGATGAACATGATCATAAACTCAAGTTTATTTGTCACTTTAGAAATGGAAGTGATTCATCTAGTAGTGATGATGATTATGATGAGATGATAGAAATGGAATTGATTCTCAAAAGGAATTTAGAGAATACACTTGATCAAAATACTCAACTTAAGAAAGAAAGAAGGAAGTTGCAGAAAGATATTAAATATATAAATTTTGAGAATGGTGATCTTGAAATAAAACTGAAAAGGTTATGAAGAAAATTCGGGTAGAAATTAGAATCTCAATAAGATAGAATCTATACTTGTTAAAGAAAGTAAACAGAACAAGTTGGAGATATATGAATTTGAAAAAAAAATCATAGATGTTCTGAAAAAAAGGTTGGATGAGAAATAAGAATAGTTTTTAGAAACATAATCAAATTTTCTTATAGGATAAATTTAGATAAGTAAGATGAGAGAAAATTTAACCAAGGTAGTTGATGTTAAAGGTGAAACTTCTAAAGAAGGTGAAAATAAAGGATTACAAAAGCAGATTTGTGAGAGAACATATTTCACCAAGAAAAATAGGAATTCTTCAGGAAAGTATCCTCTTGAGAAAATTGGTCCCCAGTTTTTTAAGAAACAAAAACAACAAAAAAGTTCTAAACAAGTTCACTATCAGTATGAAAAATCAATATTCAGAGGTCAATATTGGTTTTGTGGAGTTTTCAAACATAGAGCTTAATCTTCTTAGTACAACATGTATTTACCAAGAAATAGGTATGAATCAAGGGGGAGAAATGATGATCAAATAATATCGAATGTTTCTAAAAATTATATGGAACCAAAAAATAAAGCTGAGTATGTAAAGAAATATGAGAATATTAAGAAAGTTTAGTATGTTAAGAAAGTGGATAAAAACAACCATGATGATTCTGAAAAGAATAAGAGCTTAATTATTTGGATAGAACAAGTTGGCATGGCTAGTAAGTTATAAGAATCACAAAAATTAGTTTAAGAAAAGGGGAAGAAAAGGGTTTTTAAATATGTGAGCAAAGTTGATAAAAAGGTAACAACTGATAGTGATTTGAAAATTATAAAAAGATGAAAAAGGCATGATAAAGAAGGGAATGTCACTAAAAGTTGTTTGACTATCCTACCAGAACAAGAGGGAGGTATGAAATACTTTTTAAAAACTCACTATAACAAAAAGGTTCCAAAAGAATAAAAGATGTTTACAGCCTTATCAGATTAATATATAGATGAAAATAAACTTGTTACAAAATCTAAGAAGGATGAATATAAGGAAGAAAATACATCCAATGAAAAAATATAAGAAGAAGAAGAAAAATACAAGGATGAGATAAGAATCTGAGTTTGAAATATTCTTCTAAGAAACAACTAGGTTATTCTTTATTCCAAAAATATTTTTTTTACTAACTTGTATGTAATTGAAGGAGTTGAAATAAGGAATCTTATGTTGATAAGTCTCTTACCATTATTGCAAAAGAAAGTAATGAGATTACAAAATATGAGTTTTTGAAAGTTTTTTTTATACACCTAGACTTTCTTATATGTTTTTTGAGATGGTTGTAGGTTACTTTTATCTTAAAAAACCTTTCAAGATTGCCCCAAGAAATGATAATGTTGAAAGAAACATGAAAAGGGTATTACATGAAAGTTGTATAATGGAAAACATTGAAAACATTGATTATTCACTCTTTTTTTCTACACTAGGTTCTCCCACGTAGATTTAGAGTTGTTTAGTTAAAGGATATTTGTTAAGAAACTCATGTGATACTTATGTTCTTTTGAATAAGTGTTTCAATTTTTTGAGATGAAAAGTTTTAACCCCTAGAAATGAGATCATTTATCAATAAGGGGGAAAATTTTCATGATGAACCCTTTGAAATTTATTGTCAATAAGGAGGAGAAATATGAAAAAGGGGGAGAGATAAGAAATGCGGGGAGAAGAAAAGGAAAATAACAAGTGGTATTATTTTGAAGTGGTTAAAGTGGGTACTGACAACAAACGCAAAGGGGGATATTATTATACCCCAGTTGAGTTTTGGTTGTATTTGTTATCAATAGATCAATATGTTTATTATATTGAAGAAAGAAAGATTATTGAAGAAGGTAATGGAAATCTGGATTGAAGTTGTCAATCAAATTCAAAACCATCGACATGTCAATCAGATTCAGGCTATCGGATCTAGCACATCAGCATGAGTCAACACAATCTATCGAATTGATGTTGATAAAAAGTAAAAAGTTTTTGGAAATTGTATTGAGTCTGGAATGAAAGTGGTGATCATAATGAGTAAGTGTTTCAGAGTCTGAATGGCTTTGATGTAAACCTGACAATTCATTATTGTTTCATATTTCATATATTATAATTTATTTGTAAAACTTTTGATGTTATCCTTATAAAGGAAAGGGGGGAGATGGTGTTTCCAATCCTATTGAGGTTCAATTATAAAAGTAAGAAGTTTCTGGAAAGTTGGGGAAGTTACAATACCTCCCAATGTAGGTTAGAAAAATTTATACCAATCTTAATCATATTCATTAATCATGTGGAAGTCATGATACAATCTATAGTTTTTGGAATAAAGGATAATATGATGTGAAGTGTTCTTACTAATTGAAAGATCTAGGATTTTTCTTAAGGTATGTTTTTGTTTATGTTTCATTTTAAGTCCCTCGTTTTAGTTAAATAAGTGTCCCCCCAAGTTCATGGGAATACCCGAGAGTGTTCTGGGGGTTTGGGACATGAAAAAGGAGGAAAAGGAGTTTTATGGGAATGTTGCATGGTCTGTGCACAGTTAGTGAAAACCATGCAGAGTATCACAGGAATCTATGTGAGGGGATGATTTTGGGACAGTAGCTCTCGCATGGTTTGTGCACGGTTTGGAAAACTATGTGGGTAAACCATGTGAAAGGGGGATTTTGGGAAAATATCTCTCACATGGTTTGTGCACAGTTTGGAAAACCATGCGGGTAAACTATGTGAAAGGGGGATTTTGGGACAGTAGCTCTCGCACGGTTTGTACACGGTTTGGAAAACCATACAGTTAAACCGTGTAGCCTAGTAAAGTTAAGAAATTTATAAAAAATCAATTACAAGATTTTAAACCCCAACTTGAGATTTCCTCCTTTCTTCCCCCTTGCAACCCTAATGACAAGGAATAGGTTCCAAGGGTGATTCTCCCTCATCTCTAGGTTGTTTGGAGTGTCGTCGGTTGCAAATTAAAGATTTGGGTAAGTCTAGTCTCCTTCTTGCTTCCTTTTCTCAGTTAGGGTTTTCATATTTCTCCCACATCCTTCCAAATATCTAAAACCCTCTTTTCTAGTGAGATCTAGGTTTAGACTTCAATAGTTGGTTGAATCAGGATCTAAGGATTCTATTGAGGGAGCTTTCTTCAATGGATTCAAGGTAGGTTGTATACAAGTTATATCCCATAGTTTCATTGTAGATTTGTGCATGACCGACTTTGTTCCTTGTCACTTCTTGTTATTATTTTGAAACCCTTAATAAGATTTGATATTTTAGGTGTCTAAATGATGAATTAGATCTCTCATTGTCCCCAAGGGACTCATCGAGGATGATTTTACCTACTTAAATCCACTCATGGGGTGCGCCGATACTTTTTAGACCTAGAATTATCTAAGTAAGTTCTAGGTTATTGCGTGATCATGTAGAGACCTTTTGAGTATGTTATATTCTTAATGGAAGTCTAAATGAGGTATTGGTTAAATTATAGTTGGGGTATGAGGCTTATGACTGACTGATTGAATGGCCCAAAGGCCTAAATTTTTATTTATTTTTGGATAAACCCCCTTTTAAGGGTAAAGGGGGAAACCTCACCTGATTTCAAAGATGTAGAGGCATAAACATAACCTGAAGGTCATAAGGTCCATAATCCCAAGACAAGACTACATAGAAATACCCCTATCCATCATTAACATCACTATAGAAAGCCTCTGCCATGCATGATTGCTCGGCAAACTGTCCCGTGCAAAAATGCACGGGCCTGGTACCGATGGTTGTGTTATACCCTCTCAATCTTCCAAATCCGAATATCCACACATGGTGAAAACTACCTACTCTAAATCCCTGTATAAATAAATTCCTTATAGAATGTCTAGAATAATCCCACAACCAAATTACAAAATAAATAGACCAAAAGATTCATGCTCCATTCAGCATTGCTGCCAAGGAAAAATAGGTCCTCCATCACCATGCCAGAGAACTGATCTTCCCTCTACCTTCAACTCTGAAACTCAAAATCAAACATCATCAATGAAAACAAATAAAAAATCATCCTCAACATTCAGAAACAAATCCACCAATGTATGAATCACAAACCCCCCCCCCCTGACGAAATCAACGGTCGTCGCTAAAACGAACCACGCCGCTGCTGCAACATCGGATCAGACCAACTGCAAATCACAAACCCAGATCCAAATCACGAACTAGAATCTCATCCAAACCACACATCCAAAATCAAAAAACGCATACAAGATATCAAACATCAAAAAAAATCACCAAAAAATTATCATCTAATCACCAGAACAATCCAGATGAAGACCCACCACAAGCCTGAACTGCAAATCCCATCGTCACCTTCAAGACCATGAACAATGACCAGATCCGCCCAAATTACCCATAGCCGACATAGAAACATGGTGGCAACCTTCACCACAATAGATGGAAACTTGAACATTGGACCCTCACCGTGCCTCCATGTGAAGCCCTATCCAGATTCGAAGGGTAGGGTTTGAAAAAGAACTGAAAATAATAATATTATATGAGATGTTAGAGACCAATGAGTCTCACAACACCACCATAGGAAGAGACACCACATGCCATGAGCTCACTGGTCCAAAGTGTCTAGGAGAGGAACACGGTTGATCCGTAATGGGGGAGGAAGGCGGCGGCAGGGGGAAACCCTAATGTAGAGCCCCTTACGGGTGAATGTCCAAGTATAAGACTTATGAATATGTGTAATGAGTTAATATAATGGAATTATTGAATATGTTTAGTGAGCTAGGTTTTAGAATGGGAATTGTGCTAAATAGGATAAGTGATGTAAATGGAAATGTGTTAATGGGTTATGGCACAATATGATTTACTATGTTGATTTTTTTGTATTATGATTGTTATATGTATTGGTTGTGTTTGTTTGTGATATAATTTGTGTCTAGTGAATGGATGGGTAAGCATGTGCACATAGCTTGAGGTGTGGGATAAAGGATTAAGGCTCCTCTCATAGGTTGAGTTGGATCGATGCTCTAACTCCACCCATAATTCATGGGTTAGGGAAGGGGATAGAGCTCTATTCCCCTAACAGTTGCATTCCACTCGGACTGAGGCTTCGAGGTGAGGATATTATGATGTTGTGATATATTATCCCTAGTGAGTTAGGGACCTATTTATTCCCTTATGAAAAATGATAAATTCCATGAACCTTGCATGAATGATGTTAATTCCTTACTTATGAACCTCATGATTGATGATGAACTAGTAATAAATGAGACATAATGAATTGAAACCTTGGTTAGTATAGCTAAGTAGAGATTGTTAACTAGTGGCCCACGAATTGTATTTTATTTTCTTGTTATTTATTTATATTTTCATGAACTATCTCTTAGACTGGATATTTTTAGACACCATTGGTGGTGTCCTACTAAGTTGTACTCACACCATGCTCAGGCCTCCATTGGGTACCCAAGTAGATTTCATACTTGCGGGTCAGAATAAGTTCAAAGGCCCTATGCTAGGGAGTTGAGTCGTACATGGGTAATGCATGGATGAGGTTTTAGACTTAGAGTCAGGACCATTTTGGGGATTCCACTATTTGTCTTTATTTTGGGTTTTGTTCACTTATAATTGTATCATGACATGACATATTTACTATTTCGTGTGGTTTGTACCCAGTTTCGAAGATGTTTAACTATGCATGTTATTAGTTATTTCCTATTTTTTTCTTCTATTTATATTGTGTTATGATGTGGATTACTCTGGTAAATAAGGTATAGTCTTCTCACATAACCTATTAGACCCCCCTCTACTAGTTGGAAACCCCTGGCGTATGGGGAGACGAGCTTCAGGTCATGTGATGACCCAACTCGAGGTATCGATTTAGTGGCACCTGGGTTGGGGATGTTACGAAGTGGCATCAGAGGAGTTCTTTTTCTCTTTATTACTATATTGGGATGGTAGAGAGGAGACTAGGATATTTTCAGACCTTGGTAATGATCTCGTGCTTAGGAGTATCTAACCCAAGTCACCCAGGGTGGGAATTGTTGTTCTTGTTGTGTGTTGTTACATTTGATGATATTTCACCATTGGGTGATGCACATGTGGTGTGATGTGATGGTTTTATGATATTTTTCTCATGTCCAAAATGGTATGAGGTTGTACATTAATGAATAATTCTAGGAACCTATGTATATAAGTGACATGAATCATAGTAGGCACACACACATGGGATGGGTGTGGGGGACATAGAGGGTAGAATGCATTTGACTTTCCTAAGAGTGGTGAAAATTGTGTTTAATGGGACAATACAAATGAGTTAAAAGGGGAGAAAATGCTACACAATAATTAATTGATTATACTTGATAAAGGGTGGTATGTAAAATTAAATGTTATTGGAGTAAGTTTTGATGTTAGAATAGTTTCGAAATGGTGTAGAAGGTAAGTCTTGTGGTTGTGTGAGTTAGTTACCTCATGTTTTTCGTGATCTTGGTAGGGATGTTTGAGGGCAGTGTGCTGTGTATGATCATACCCGTTTGGGTGGTGTATGTGAAATGTTTTTTTGGTGGATAATGAAGATCCTTTCTTTATATTTGTGAAATCTTTATGGTTTGTGTTTGATCGCGTTGTCGAGCGTGTCAAATTAGTTGTTTAATTTTGACTAGAATTTCTGCAGTATAGCAGCAACCCTAGGTCATCTCTCGACGGAGCCTTAGATCATTAATTTAAAAAGAGGGTCTTGATTATGAAAGTATAAGTTGAATGAGGTTTTTTTAAAACTTTGGGTTTTTATTATTAAAGATGAAAATAGAAAATGAAAGCGATAAAACAATATAGAGATTAACAGAATTAATTAAGCGTGATCAACCCGGGGTACTCTCATGATGTTTATCCTTCATCGCTTCATGATATAGGGTTATGATCTTTTAATAATGGGTTTTTAACATCTAGAACCAGAATTTTACTGAGTTTATACTAAGATACCTCCTAGGGTTCAGTCGAAAACACAAAATGATTCACCGGACACCGCCGATGATTGGGTGAATTGTGTTTGACTTCATAACCGAAACTCACCAAGGCAACACACGAAGAACTAAATGCGTTGTACAGGTTTGTATGTTATTTCTTTGTTATAACATGACATAAATGTACATGGCCTTGATAGTGCTTATTTGATTTCAATTGACCAATATGAACCACACAAACACCGTAATTGAAAGGGGGAAAAGGAAGTGGTGAACGGTGTGTGAAACATCACATGAATGGGTACCCCCAAACAAGATCATATGAGTTGAGCATGAAATACCAGTACATAACTCAATAAAATTAAAATATATGATGAATAAAAACAACATAAAACCTGGAATTAAAAATATCATTCAATATAATACAAAAATGAAGCTCGGGATTACATCACGTTCCTCCCCGGGTGATCACAAGGGGTTTAGAAACCCATGGGAGAGGAGGAAGAGAAAGATGTTGGGGTAGAACTTCTCATAGCCTCCAGAACTCCTAGGGATGTTGAGAATACTCCTTGAGGAATCAAAAATGGAAGCACCTTTCCTCCTGGCCGAACTTTCAAATGGGGTTCCCAATGTGTCTTTTTATAGCCAAAATGGGAAGTGGTTTTGGGCACCCAGATTTTGATAAACCACTTGGAGAAAGGTTATCGGCTATTAGATAGTCTAATATCCCTTTTGACAAAACTGAAAAGTTGTATCCCCACGTATTATCTATCACCACCGAAAGTTTGGAACCATTTTGACAACTAAATCTCAAGATATTGATAAAATACAAAACGCCACTTTTGACTTTGTGCATATTCGGTGACTTGGATAGATCAGTTCGGATGGGCCCCATAGAATCCGAATCAGGATTGGATTCCTTGATATGAAATGTATCCTATTAAATTTTGGACTGGTTCAAAAAATTTCATCCCATTTTAATGCATGTATTTTGAGGAATATTCAAAATAGTGGACAGATGTCCATGGGATGCCATGCAATTTGGCCTATTTTTCTTCTGGATAATCTACGGGCCTCCAAATCATCTTTACCTTCAATAAAATTATCAAAAAAAGTAACATTGTACCTTTTTAACACAAAATAATTGAATAAAACATGAAGTGAATTGTGTTATTATATTTGGAATTTAGAATACAAATTCAGTTTAATACAATGGTGTAAGGGTGAAAATGACACAATGAATCGTGGTACGATCACACCCCCACACCTAAACATTTGCACTCCTGGAAAAAGTCACATATCCAAATAAAATGATGTATATATATATATATTTACAACATCATGAAGACTTAACATTTGAGGAAATTTTATTTGAAGTAATGTGATCAATGCACGTACCACACCAAGGAGTTCTTCCAAGTGAAAATAGAAAAAGATGTCTCATAAATCATATCATAGTGAAATTCAAAAAGATTCATGATACCAAATTGATCAAGGAATTCAGAAGTAAAACATGACACTAACTCTCCATGTGTGTGTGTGAAAACCATTCCATGCAATTCTTTCCACTTGCTATCCAATAAATATAGGTTATTTTAACATTTTTCAACTTAAATGATTTTGTCCACCGAACCTACCCTACATCCTTTGCAATCATATTTTAAGACCCACTCACTTAAGCATTCCTAGAAGTCAAACCATAAGCTCTCAACCTAGATATCCCCATATGATGCACATTTCATCACTCCCCTCATTTATTTATTTTTTAGAAGTTGCATATGTAAAAAATCTTACACTCATCTCTCAACCCTTGTTTGATCTCCTCATGACACTAATTGCAATAGTTATAACAAGATCAAAGGTTGAGGAGGAGTGGTTTTTGACCTGCCCAAGACACAACCATTTTTTTTAGGGCGTTAAACAGTCGGACATTAGGTACACACGTATAGATCAATCTGGTACAGTAATGAAACAGATCAGATAAGGAATGAACGTATAGAAATATCATTTAAATCTGAAAAATATTAACCTAACATATATTTACCTTATATTAAGTAATAAATATTCACACTTTGTGGTTTGGTACAAAAAATTGTGGAGATATTAGTGACACAGTTTTCCCAAAAACTACTCACACAAGGGGCATCAATCATCTCAAAGGTTTCACATAGATACGACCATTTAAATCATTAAAAGAAAACCAATTCACTAAAAGAAAATCACTCACTAATGTTAAATTCATACAAATATTTTTTTTAGCCTTTGTTATGGTATTTTTACTTTCCCCCCTTTATGGTCACCAAATCATCGAACTTCGAAATTGTTGATGGGGAAAATGAAAATACCATAAAGTAGGATAAAAAGAGAAGAAAGGAGAAAACGATGAAAATTTCTAACTAACCTAGGAATGTATCCACCCCCCACCCACACCTAGAATGTGCAGTGTCCTCACTGAAATAATTGAGAATGAGAGAAGGAAGGATAAAACCTGGTGTGTTTTATTGGTATGATGTGTCGAGAAGGTGGATTTACTCCACCAGATTCTTTGGAAAATCCTCATATAAGTGTTTAAGTCACTTCCCATTGACATTAAACCTCTGTCCACTCTTCTCATGCAAAACCTGTATAGCACCAAAATGGTAAACATCAGTAACAGTATAAGGACCGAGCCATTGGGAGCGAAGCTTACCTGGGTGGAGCTTTAGCCTGAAATTATACATGAGTACCTTATCACCAATATGAAACTTCCTCTGATGAATCATCCCATCATGGATTGCCTTTGTCTTCTCTTTGTAGATTCGAGAGTTCTCATATGCATCATGCTGAATTTATTCCAACTCCTGAATCTGCAACTTTCTATGCTCACCTGCATCTGAGAGATTCATATTACATTGCTTAATGGCCCAATATGCATGGTGTTCTACCTCCACCGGGATGTGACAAGCCTTTCCAAACACAATCCTATATGGTGACATTCTGATCGAGGTTTTAAAAGTAGTACGGTATGCCCAAAGTGCATCATCCAAGTGCAAACTCCAATCTTTCCTATTAGGTTGTATCGTTTTCTCCAAGATTTGCTTAACTTCCCAATTTGAAATTTTCGCTTGTCCGTTAGTTTGGGGATGATATGCAGTAGAGACTTTATGAACAACCACATACTTACGAAGCAAGTTTTTCATGTTACGATTGCAAAAATGTGAACCCTGGTCACTAATGATGAATCTTGGTAGACCAAACCTACTAAAAATCTAGGACCTCACAAAATCAACAACAACTCGAGAGTCATCGGTCCTAGTAGCCTTTGCTTCCACCCATTTAGAAACATAGTCAACAGCTAGTAATATGTACACAAAGCCAAATGAATTTGGAAAAGGCCCCATGAATTCAATGACCCATGCATCAAAAATTTCACAGAATAACATGGGTTGTTGGGGCATTGCATTCCTCTTGGAGATATTCCCTGTGAATTGACAATGACTGCGTGACTTACAAAATCTATGGGCATCCCTATACAATGTTGTCCAATAAAGTCCTAAGTCAAGGACCTTTTGAGTTGTACGTTGAGATCCAAAGTGGCCCCCACATGCCAAAGTGTGGTAGAAGGTCAAAACAGAGGTGATTTCATGGTTAGGGACACACCGAAGAACTACTTGGTCACTACAAATTCTCCACAAGTATGAGTCATCCCAAATGTACGAACGAGACTCATGCTTAAGTCTCTGGGATTGTGAAATGCTAAAATCAATGGGGACCCTAGATGTTGCTAGAAAATTCACAATGTTCGCATACCAGGGGTTAAGGTCCACAACATCACAATGGTTCTCATGAGGGAAGAATTCTCCAATGGGTAGGGGTGAGTCAACATGATGGTCCAATGATGGGGAAATATTACTAATGTGGTCATCTACCACATTCTCCACACCCTCTTATCTCTAATCTCAAGTTCAAACTCTTGGAGGAGGAGCATACACCGTATGAGGCGGGGTTTGGCTTCAGGTTTCTTTAAGAGAAATCGAAGGGCAGCATGGTCAGAAAACACAATCACTTTTGACCCAAGAAGATATGAACGGGATTTTTCCAAGGAAAACACAATATAAAGGAGTTATTTTTCTATGGTTGTGTAGTTTACTTGGGAAGGGTCAAGGGTACGCGAGGCATACGCAATGACATGAGGAGCCTTCTCAACCCTTTGTGATAAAACTACCCCAACTGCAAAGTTAGAGGCATCACACATAAGCTCGAAGGGGAGATCCCACCTTAGTGGTTGGATGATGGGAGGTGATGTGAGACTATTTTTTAGTGAATTTAATGCATCCTCACAAATTTTATCAAACAAAAACTCAAAATATTTTTTGCAATAACCGGGACAATGGAAGTGTAATCTTACTAAAGTCTTTAATGAATCGGCGGTAAAAACCAGCATGACCCAAGAAAAATCGCACCTCACGAACACATTTTGGATATGGAATGGTTGAAATTAATTCAATTTTATATTTATCAACTTGAATTCCATTATTTGAAATGACATGCCCAAGAACTATCCCCCACTCAACCATAAAATGGCATTTCTCATAATTTAAAACAAGATCTTTTTCAATGCAGCGGCGGAGGACAGAACCTAGGTGGTCTAAAAAATCATCAAAAGAAGATCCATATACCGTGAAATAATCCATAAAGACTTCCATAAAACTCTCAAGGTGCTCAGAAAAAAATACTCAACATACATCGCTGAAAATTACCAGGAGTATTACATAGACTGAATGGAATCCTTCTGTATGAAAATGTGCTGAATGGACAGGTAAATGTTTTCTTTTCTTGGTCCTCAGGGGCTATATGGATTTGGAAATAACCCAAATAGCCATCAAGGAAACAATAATGGGACTTACCAGCCAGTTATTCTAACATTTTTTCAATGAAAGGTAAAGGAAAGTGGTCCTTACGTGTGGCTTGATTCAGTCGACGGTAGTCAATACAGACTCACCAACTGTTTTGCACACGCATTGGAACCAATTCATTCCTTTCATTTGACACAACTGTTATTCCTGTTTTTTTAGGCACAATTTGAATTGGGCTAACCCATTTACTATCAGAGATAGGATAAATGATCCCTGCAACAAGTAATTTACTGACTTCCAATTTTACCACTTCAAGGAGAGTGGGATTCAACCAGTGTTGAGATTGTCTTATGGGTTTAGCATCATCATCCAAAAGTATATGGTGCATACAAATAGATGGTATAATCCTGGGAATATCAGCCAATGTCCATCCTATTTCCTTTTTACACTCTCTCAAAATTTTGAGCAATTTCGATTCTTATTGTAGAGAGAGGTTATTGGCAATAATTACGGGCAGTTGGTTAATACCCTCAAGATATGCATATTTTAAATTAGAAGTAAGTGGTTTAAGTTCCAACACCGGTGGTTTCTCGATTTAGGGAGGGGATTTAGGGGGAGTGAGGTCCATTAAACCGTTTATCTTCTCATGTTTATTCTCTAAAAATAGAGAATCTATATAAATGAGATTTACAAAATCATTGACGGTCATGGGTACCTTGTAATGAACACACTCATCAATTAAAGCACAAAATTTACACTTTTTAGAACCCACACAACACTCAAAACATGAATCAAAAATCAAATCATCCAAGTGTGAAGAAAACAAAAATGAATCAGAGTTTGGGTTGAGGAGAGAATTGTGTGTGTGTGCATTGTTTGAGAGCACTTCCATCGAATAAATAGTAAGAGTGGAGTGCTCTTCAACAGGGTGTTTCATAGCCTCAAGGATGTTAAAACTTACCTTTTCTCCTCCTAATTCCATGGATAGTGTACCATTGTGAACGTTGATGATTGTCTTTACTGTTTTTAGGAATGGCCTCCCAAGTATGAGAGGAGCGTGTCCTTGGGTTCAGGTATCTTCTATCTCAAGAATGTAGAAATCAGCGGGGAAGATGAGATTATTCACTCTAACAAGGACATCCTCAATCACTCATTTTGGATGTGTTGTACTCTAGTTGGAAAGTTGCACGACAATTCCTGTTGGTTGAAGCTCTCCAACCTATATAGAAGTATACACAGAGTGAGGCATTACATTAATGGAAGCACCTAAATCTAGCATAGCATCAGAAAAGAAGGCCTCCCCTATGGTACACGGTATCTTGAATGTGCCTGAATCCTTGCATATGGTTGTCATTACTGGTTGAATCAAGGCTGAGACATTCCTACCCAAGTTGACTCTCTCATTCCCCTTCAGCCTTCATCTATGGGTGCAAAGTTCTTTAAGAAACTTGGCATAATGGGGAATTTTCTTGACTGCATCCAATAAAGGAATATTAACTTAAAATTTTTTAAATGTATCCATTATCTCATTATCAATATCATTATCAAAAAATTTCTTAGATTTAGAGAGTCTTTGTGGGAAAGGAAGAGGAATTGATTGTTCATTTGAATCATCAATGATAATTTGATTTCCCTTTTTATTTTTTTTTCATTACATGAAATTTTTGAGGGTTGGGAAGGAGTGTTTTCAAGAGGGGGACATACCTGTTTCATAGAATCAGTAGAAGGAGAAGCTTCTTTACCACTATGAAGTGTAATTTCACATACATTACCTTTGTCCTTCAAATTGGCAATGGGTTGGGATGGTAGTTTTCCAGACCCTTGCATCTTAAGCTCACTGATGGTGTTCGCCAATTGTCCCACTTGAGCTCGTAGGTCTTGAATTTCCGATTGTGTGGTCTGTTGGAACTGAAGGTTCTGGGTTTCCATTTGCTTCACCATATCCTCGAGTCTTGGTTCAGATTTGGGAGGAGGAGGATTGTTTTGAGATGTTGATGGATAAGAAGGTTTCATACCATGGCCTTGTTGATACCAGTTCTGCTTGGGGTAGCTTGAGTTTCCTCCTTGTCGGTACTGGGGTTGTGCTTGCCACCCAAGGTTTGGATTTGGCCGGAATAGTTCTTGCTTTAATGGTGGTGCTTGTTAGAATGGATGCCCTAGGAACATTGTAGCACAAGACTCAGATGAATCCTGAAGTTATGGGCACTGGTCAGAAAAATGAGTATTATCAGAACAAATGCCACAATGTAATGGAACGGGAGGAGAGTTTGAGTTACCTTGTGCTTGATATAATTGCCTTAGAATGGTATGCATCTCATCAAGTTTATTATCTACCTTTTGTTCTAGAGATTAATTACTTACCTCATGAACTCCTCGGGTTGGTGCAATTGCTCGTGTACCAAATTATTGTGCATTTTGAGCCATATTGGCTATTAAGTCACGAGCGGCGGAAGGAGTTTTATCAACTAGGTAACCACCAGCTGCAGCATCAATAATTCCACAATCCATGGGAATAAGTCCCTCATAGAAGTATTTAATTAAAAGTTGTTCACTAATATGGTGGTGGGGGAAGCTTGAGCAAAGTTTTTTGAATCTCTCCCAGTATTCATGAAGGTTCTCTCCTTGTGATTGCCTAATTCCACATATTTCTTTCCTAATTGAAGCAGTTTAGGAGGAAGGGAAGAACTTCTCTAGAAAAATTCTTTTAAGGTCATTCTAGTCCCCAATTGTGGTGGGCAAATAGTATAGTCACCATCAAGGGAGAAAGGGAAGGCCCTAAGCTTAATTAGGTACTCAGACACATTTTGGGGTTTCATGGTGGAGCATACTATATGAAACTCTTTGAGGTGCTTGTGAGGGTCCTCACTGGGAAGACCATGGAATTTAGGAAGAAGGTGTATGAGACCTAATCTCAGCTCAAAGTTGGCTGCTTCCTCGGGATATTGGATGTACGCAGGTTGGTACTCCACATCAGGGGTGGTCAATTATTTTAATGTTCAGTTATTTGCAGCCATGCTTTCTTGGGTTTGATTGGGTTAAATTTTGGATTTGTTTAGAACAACTTGAGGTTCCAAAAGGGGTTCCTCAATGTTACTTGATTTAACTTCTCTAGATGCCTTGATTTGTGTGTGAAGTGACTTTTCAATTTCAGGGTCAAATTCAAGTAGTGTTTCTTTACCAGATCGGGTCATGCAAATAATTTGTGAAGTTTTTTGTGAATATGGATAAAATCACTTAAGAAGGGTTAAAAGAGAATATAATGTTATAATACAGAATTATAGAGAGGGAGATGGAGAATAAGAGAGAGAGAGAGAAAGAGAAAGAAAGAACACACCAAAAACAACCAAAAATAAAGACAAAACCCAAAACAAAAGAAATAAAATGGGGGCGGGGTATTTAAAAGAGTAATAATTAAGAATTAAAATAAATAAATAAATAAAATGATCTTGTCTCCTCGGAAGCGGTGCCAAAATTTGATCGCGTTGTCGAGCGCATCAAATTAGTTGTTTAATTTTGACTAGAATTTCTGCAGTATAGCAGCAACCCTAGGTCGTCTCTCGACGGAGCCTTAGATAATTAATTTAAAAAGAGGGTTTTGATTATGAAATTATAAGGTGAATGAGGTTTTTTTATAACTTGGGGGTTTTATGATTAAAGATGAAAATAGAAAATGAAAGCGATAAAACAATGTAGAGATTAACAGAATTAATTAAGCATGATCAACCCGAGGTACTCTCATGATGTTTATCCTTCATCGCTTCATGATATAGGGTTATGATCTTTTAATACTTGGTTTGTAACATCTAGAACCACAATTTTACTGAGTTTATACTAGGATACCTTCTAGGTTTCAGTCTAAAACACACAATTATTCACCGGACACCGCCGATGATTGAGTGAATTGTGTTTGACTTCATAACTGAAACTCACCAAGGCAACACACGAAGAACTCGATGCGCTATCCAGGTTTGTATGTTATTTCTTTGTGATACCATTACATAAATGTACATGTCCTTGACAGTGCTTATGTGAGTTCAATTGACCAATATGAACCACAAAAACACCGCAATTGAAAGGGGGGAAAGGAAGTGGTGAACGGTGTGTGAAACATCACATGAATGGGTACCCCCCAAACATGATCATATGAGTTAAGCATGACATACCAGTAAATAACTAAATAAAATTAAAATATATGATGAATAAAAACAACATGAAACCTGGAATTAAAAAGATCATTCAATATAATACAAAAATGAAGCTCGAGATTACATCACGTTCCTCCCTGAGTGATCACAAGGGGTTTAGAAACCCATGGGAGAGGAGGAAGAGAAACATGTTGGGGTAGAACTTCTCATAGCCTCCAGAACTCCTAGGTATGTTGATAATACTCATTGGGGACTCCAAAATTTTAGCACCTTTCCTCTTGGCCAAACTTGCAAATGGGGTGCCCAAGGTGTCTTTTTATAGCCAAAATGGGAAGTGGTTTTGGGCACCCAGATTTTGATGAACCACTTGGAGAAAGGTTTTCGGCTATTAGAATGTCAAATATACCTTTTGAAAAAACTATAAATTTGTAGACCCACGTCTTATCTATCACCAACAAAATTTTGGTACCATTTGGATAACTACATCTCAATATATTGATAAAATACAGAACGCCACTTTTGACTTTGTGCATATTCGGTGGCTTGGACAGATCAGTTCGGATGGGCCCCATAGATGCCGAATCAGGATTGGGTTCCTTGATATGAAATGTAGACTATTAAATTTTGGACCGGAACGCAAAATTTCAGCCCATTTGGATTCACGTATTTCACGTACTATTCAAAAAAGTGGATAGATTTCCATGGGATGCCATGCAATTTGGCCCATTTTTCTTCTAGATAATCTTCGGGCCTCCAAATCATCTTTACCTTCAATAAAATTATCAAAACAAGTAACATTGACCTTTTTTAACACAAAATAATTGAATAAAACATGAAGTTAATTGTGTTATTATATTTGTAATTTAGAATACAAATTCAGTTTAATACAATGGTGTAAGGGTGAAAATGACATAGTGAATCGTGGTACGATCAGTGTTCTAAATCTCATGTTTGGAATTATAGAGAAATGCCTCCACGAATATGTATTTCGGTTGGGTTATAAGATGACGTTGTTGAGAATTCTCCCCTAGTAGTGAAACAAGAGGATTTAGTGGTTCAAGATAATAGGGAAGATAAGTTTCATGATAATCTTGCTCATTTTATACAAATGATAGAACATGGACCAGGACGGGTTGTGATGGGTATGTTTGAGCTGACCAGGGAGTTTTAGCTGCAACACCCTTTGACCTTCACTATAGAGGGTGGTCCATAGGCAGTAGAGTTTTGGATAGAGTCTATCCAGATCATTCTTGATCATCTAGAGACTCCTTATGAGAAGTGAGTCAAGTTAGTGGCCTACATGATAAGAGGTCAGGTCAAGCGTTGGTGGGATATTATGGTTTAGATGGAGAAGGCTGAAGGGATGACATGAAAGTATTTCTAAGAAAAGTTTCCATAACATTAATACCCAAAACCCTTGAGGTAGGAGAAGGCTGGAGAGTTTATGAGTTTGACTCAGGGGGTTGTGTCGATGATGTATTATGCTAGTTTTTTCACTTACTTGCATCGATTCATTCTGATGCTAGTTGGAGATGAGGTGACTATGGAAAAATTCTTCTAGGATGGGCTTAAGCATGAGATTAGGTCCCAAGTGAACATCTTCCATCTTAAGAGGTTTTTAGAGGTAGTGGACCAAGCCCTTATCTCAGAATGGAACCTGAAGGGAGATTTAGGAGGTGGACTTGTGGTTCCAACTGGGTGGACATGTGCTACAGCCTCTGAGGGAAGGAAGCATCGTTTTGGAAATTTCCAATAGGGTGAGAGTGTGTAGAATATTCAGAATAGAGGGTCAGTTCCTCAGGGTGGTGATCAAGTATTCTGTTATCATTGTAGAAGACCGAGGCACATACGGGGTCAATATTCTTGACCACCAATCGAGTGTTAGCCCTATGGTAGGTTGGGACATATACATAGGTTTTGCAAGAACCCTCAGCAATCGAGCATGTATGGGAGTCATAGGTAGATACTGAGTGCGGTCAGGGGATCGATCACCCCATATCAGGCAGGTAGTTGGAACTCCACTAGCTGTACTAATAGGGTTGGTGGATGTGTAACTCTAGGAAGAGACCATCTGCACCAGTAGGAAAGTGCAGTGTAGGGTACTTAAGTTGGACCCCATGGTATAGGGATAGTCCATATTCATGCAGTTCAATCTACACCTAGAGGTGGCGAGGTTGGACCATCTACCATTTGAGGTACGTACGATTCTTGTAGCTTCTACACTTACTAATGCTTTATTTGACACAGGTGGCACACACTCTTTTATCTCTGCATAGTTTGTGGTTGTGTTGGGCCTAGACGTGGAACTAGTTTGTGGGGTTATGTCAATTGATACTTTGTTGGGGGTGCGAGTTGAGGATATCAGAAAGTGTAGTGGTTGTGCTTTAGAGGTTGTTAGTTATCATTTTCTGTGGAGCTTGTTTATCCTCGAGATGTCAGGTTTTGACCTAATCTTGGGTATGGACTGCTTAGTGTTGTATCATGCCCATATCAATTGTTACCATCATAGGGTAACATTCATGTCTCCTGATGGAGACACTTATGCCTTTCATGTTAAGTGGGATGTTCGAGTAGGTTGTGTAGGGCCAATTTTTCAGTAGTTGGGGGAACTCATAGCCCAAGTAGAATGCCTTATTCTTGATGATGGAGAGTTGGAGCAACATGTTTTTCCTACTGTGGTGGATCGGTTCCAGGATGTGTTTCCTGAGGATTTATTGGGACTACCACATGAAAAGTACATGGAGTTCACCATCAAGTTGCTATTAGGGGCAAAACCAGTTTCTATTCTTCCATATTGAATGGTTCCAGTAGAACTCCAGGAGCTTAAGGCTCATTTGGAAGAGTTTGAGAAAAATGAGTTTATTTGACCTAGTACATCACCATGGGGATCACCCGTGTTGTTTTCTAAGAAGTTTGATAGGTCATTGAGGTTATGTGTCGATTACATAAAGTTTAATAAGATGATGGTTAAGAATTTATATCCACTTCCCAAAATTGATGACCTATTTGACCAATTTAGGGGTTCATCAGTGTTCTCTAAGATCTATTTTTGATTGTGATACCATCAGTTGAGGGTGATACCTTATGATGTACCACTGACATCTTTCCAAAGAAGGTAAGGGTTGTATAAATTTTTAGTGATACTGTTCTGGTTGACCAATGCACCGGCTGTATTCATGGCGCTAATGAACCGGATATTTCACCCTTATCTGGATAAGTTCATGGTTGTCTTTGTTAATGACATATTATTGTGCTAACAAACTCTTGATGATCATGCCAAACATCTTGACATCGTCTTGAGTACATTAAGAGAGCATAGGATTTATGGCAAGCTATTAAAAATTCAGTTCTGGATTGATAAAGTGCATTTCTTAGGACATATCATTTTTGAGACAGGTGTGTTGTTAGATCCAGAGAAGGTGTAGGTTGTGGTGTCTTGGGAGCATCCCAAGAATGTTTCTGATGTTTGGCGTTGTCTAGGTTTGGACGGTTATTACCAGAGGTTCATTAAGGATTTATCTCATTTGGAATCACCACTCTCAAACTCAACCAATAAGGGTGTTAAGTTTGAGTGGTCGGAGATGTGTGGAACTAATTTTCAAGAATTGAAGAAGCGTTTGAATACCACACCGATTCTGATTTTACCTAAACCCAGTAAAAAGTAGTACACTTTGTTCTATGATGCATACGGTGTTGGAATTGGGGCAGTGTTGATGTAGAATGATCAGGTCGTAGCTTATGGGTCAAGACAGTTGAGGTCTCATGAAATAAATTACCCTACCCATGATCTCAAGCTAGTTGTTGTGGTTTATGCCTTAAAGTGTTGAATGCACTACTTGTTGGTGGCACAATTCATGGTGTTTACTGATCATAAAAGTCTTAAGTATATTTCTCTCGGCAGTATTTTAATCTTCAGAAGTGAAGGTGGGTCAAGTGCCTTCAATCCTTCAATTTTGAGTTGGTTTACACACCAAGAAAAGGGAATAATGTCGTAGATTCTCTGAGCTAGAAGACTCGGAATCAAGCGGTTCATGAATCTAACTTTGAATGGAAAATGATGGGTTTGTTTTTTGAGATACACCTGGAGGTGCATGATGAGAACAAACAAATGACCTTTTCATCTATAGTGTTTGATTATACACTTTTTATCTGGGTCAAGGAGAGTCAACTAGAGGATCCAGAGTGTTTGTCTATGAAGGAAAGTCTTAAAGGTGGGGAGTCACCTTCTAGTTGAAATGTTGGTTTTTATGGAGTTTTTTATGTTTAGGGTCGTGTTGTGGTACTGATGGGTGATCATGAAGAGTTTATGTGTGAGTTCCATGCATCAAAGTGGGAATTACATCCTAACTTAACTAAAATGTATTGTGAATTTTGTCGGCAGTATTGGTGGCCGGGGATTAAGAAAGAAGTTGTGGGTTTTGTGGCACGATGCCTTATCTATCAATAGGTGAAGGTCGAGCATTAGCATCCAGGTGGGTTGTTATAGTTATTGCTCATTCCAGAGTAGAAGTGGAATGACATAATGATTGACTTCATAGTGGTTCTTTCGAGTAAACCTCGAAATAATGATGCAATCTGGGTCATTTTGGATCAATTGACTAAGGTGGCTTATTTCTTGACAATCCAGTAAACTTATACAATCGACCAGTTGGGTGAGTTATATGTTCAATAGATAGTGTGGTTTTATGGTGTTCTAAGAACCATAGTTTCATATCATGATCCATGTTTCACATCACACTTCTATTAGGGGCTACAGAAGGCGCTTGGTACCCAAGCATTTTTAGTACAACTTATCACCCACAGACAGATGATCGGCCAGAGCATGTAATTCAAGTATTAGAGGACATGTTGAGAGCCTATGTTTTGGATTTCTATGGTTCATGGGAAAAACATTTATTGGTTGTTGAGTTTTCTTACAATAATATTTTTCAAGCTATGATTCATATGGTGCCTTTTGAGGAACTCTATGGGAGGCCATGTAGATCTCCATTGTGTTGGTTAGAATATGGGGAGTCTAAGTTGTTAGGATCTATTCTCATGTAGGATATATCTGAGAAGGTTTGGTTGATTCAGAAGTAGATGGAAATAGCTTATAGTAGACAAAAGTTGTATACATATTGGCATCGTAGACCTCTCGAGTTCATGGTAGAAGATAGTGTGTTTCTTCGAGTGTCTCTAAGGTTGGGTCACCATCAAATCCAGAAGTAGGGAAAGTTATCACCCAGGAATGTAGGGTCATTTGAGATTATGGATAGGATCGGACTAGTGGCTTACCGATTGTCTCTTCCACAACAGTACAGTGAGATTCATAATGTTTTTCATGTTTCACAACTTTGGCAGTATCAAACTGATCCATCTCATGTGATAAATATTGAGGATGTAGATCTGGAGGTCGATGCATCTTTTGAAGAGAATCTGGTGAGTATTGTGGATCATAGTGATAAGGTCTTGCGGGGAAAGGTTGTGCCTTTATTTTGTGTTTTATGGTAGCATGGAAATGTTCAGAAAGAAACTTGGAAGCGAGAATCAGATATGTGGGTCCAGTGGCCCAATCTCTTTGCTTTGGAAACCCAATGATGCTTGGGAAGAGTGGCTTGAGGACGAGTCATCCTAAGTTGGGGAGGTTGTAAGATCAGATATTTTTTTAAGGTATGTTTTTGTTTATGTTTCAATTTAAGTCCCTTATTTTGGTTAAATAAGTATTCCCCAAGTTTATGGGAAGACCCGGGGGTGTTCTGGGGGTTTAGGATATGAAAAAGGAGGAAAAAGAGTTTTATGGGCATATTACATCGTTTATGCATGGTTAATGCAAACCATGCAGAGTATGCTAGGAAACCGTGTGAGGGGATAATTTTGGGCAGTAGCTTTCACATGGTTTAGAAAATTGTGTGGGTAAACCGTATGAAAGGAGGATTTTGGGATAGTAGTTATCGCACAGTTTGCACATGGTTTGTAAAACCATACGGGTAAACCATAAGAAGGGAGATTTTGGGATAGTAGCTCTCGCACGGTTTGTGCACGGTTTGGAAAACTGTGTGGATAAACCATTCAGCCTAGTAAAGTTGATAAATTTACAAAAATTTCATTATGGGATTTTAAACCCCAACTATGGATTTCATTCTTTATTCCCCCTTGCAACCCTAGTGATGAGTAAGATCTCCCAAGATCTTATAAGGGTGATTCTACCTTATCTCTAGGTCATTTGTAGTGTCATCGGTTGCGAAACGAATATCCGAGTAAGTCTAGTCTCCTCCTCACTTCCTCTTCTCAATTAGGGTTTTCATCTTTATCTCAACTCCTTCCAAATCTCTAAAACCCTCTTTTTTTGGTGAGATCTAGGTTGAGGCTTCAAGGGTTGGTTGAATCAGGATCTGAGGCTTCGATTTAGGGAGCATTCGTCAACAGATTCAAGGTAGGTGTTCTATAAGTTATATCCCATAGTTTCATTGTAGATGTGTGCATGCTCGACTTTGTTCCTTGTCACTTCTTGTTGTGATTTTGAAACCCTCTATAAGATCTGAAATTTTGGGTGTCTAAATGATGAATTGGATCCCTCGTGATCCCCAAGGGATGCATCGATGATGATTTGACCTACTTAAATCCACCCATGGGGTGCGTCGATACTTTCTGGACCTAGAATTAACTAAGTAAGTTCTAGGTTGTTGTTTGATCATGTAGAGCCATTTTGAGTATGTGATATTCTTAATGGAAGTCCAAATGAGGTATTAGTTAAATTATGGTTGGGGTATGAGGCTTATGAATATGTTTAATGGGTTGATATAATGGGATTCTTGAATATTCTTAGTGAGATAGGTTTGAGAATGGGAATTGGGCTAAATGGGCTAAATGATATAAATGGAAATGTGTTAATGGGTTATGGAACAATATGATTTACCATGTTGATTGTTGTGGATTATGATTGTTATATGTATTGGTTGTTTTTTGTTGTGATATGGTTTGTGTATGGTGAATGGATGGATAAGCATGTGCACGTGGTTTGAGGTGTGGGATAAAGGATTGAGGCTCCTCCCATGGGTTGAGTTGGACTAATGCTCTAACTCCACCCACAATTCATGGGTTAGAGAAGGGGATGGAGCTCTATTCCCATAATGGCTGCATTCCACCCAGATTGAGGCTTTGAGGTAGGATATTGTGATGTTGTGATATGTTATCCCTAGTGAGTTATGGATCTATTTATTAACTTATGAAAAATGATAAATGCCATGAAACTTGTGTGAATGATGTGAATTCATAACTTATAAATCCTACGATTAATGATGAATTGGTAATAAATGAGACATAATGAATTGGAACCTTGGTTAGTATAGCTAAGTATAGATTATTAACTAGTTTCCCCTAAATTTTTTTTCATTTACTTGTTATTTATTTATATTTTCATGCACTATCTATTAGACTGAATATTTATAGACATTGTTGGCGGTGTTCTGATAAGTTGTAATCACACCTTGATCGGTCCGCCATTGGGTACCCGAGAAGATTTCATGCTTGCAGGTCAGGATAAGGGCAAGGGCCCTATGCTAGGGAGTTGAGTTGGACATGGGTCATGCATGGATGAGGTTCCAGACTTGGAGTTAGGACTATTTTGGGGATTCCACTATTTGTCTTTATTTTGGGTTTTGTTCACTTATCATTATAGCATGATATGACATATTTATTGTTGTGTGTGGTTTGTACCCAGTTTGGGAGATGTTTGACTATGCATGTTATTGGTTGTTTTCTATTGTTTTTGCTATTTATATTATGTTATATTGTGTCTTACTCCAGTAAAAAGGTTATAGTCTCCTCACGTTACCTATTATACCCTCACTGCTAGTTAGAAACCTTTTTCATATGGGGAGGCATGCTTGAGGTCATGTGATGACCCAACTCAGGGAACCAATTTAGTGGCACCTGGGTCAGGGATGTTACATTGTTGTTCATTAGTGTGAGCAACACCAGACACAGAAGGATGAAAACCATTGGTATGCCATTGATCCATCATAATGGATTCTAAAATAGATTCATATTGTCAGTATTATTTATATATTGAATGCAGAGTTTTTATTAGAGGAAGTATGTTTAAGAAAGATTGAATGGTATTTCAATTGAGTCAAGAAAAAAAGAAGTCATACTTTATTCTCTTACAATTGGGTCAAGTGAAAAAAAACAAAATTATTGATTTTTTCTCAAAAAGAGGCGAATACTTATCGGACTGGTGGTGATAACATTCAATAGAGTAAAGTAGAGACCGATTTGATAAGACTGACATCGATATGGTAATTAGACAAAGGATCACTAGTCTGAAGAATATATTAAAAGGATAATTACTTTGAAGATATTTCAGAATGGTTTTCAATGTCTTACATTTAATAGTTGATACCGAGAATCTGCATGAGAAGACTTTCGGTGTTTACAAGTGTTCATCATAATGGTCCATATTCAGTATCACATGTGTTTTCATCATAATGATAATTCATCTGGTTTTAATATATGATCATTTGGTATGGATCAACGTAATTAAGAATCTATCATATTCCTTCATTGTAATGAAGAATCGGAATGGTGAATCGTAAACTGAAGAATTTTTTTTAAACTTGAAGAAGTATAAAGATTGGAAAAGCTACTAGAAGTATTAAGAAGAGTTAAAAAGGTCAAAGTTGAAGACTTAAATGCATGAGAAATTCAGTATTATGAATTTCACTGAGCGGGAAGGGAATTGGTTTTCTCACCTTTACCATTCTAGGGTACATATAAAAGGATAGCATAGTACATTCGTAAAGTGTATGAAAATTGAATTATTAATGCACGTTGAGAGTTCTGAATTTTTTTTGTCAGGAATTGAGTTTCCAACCAGTGTTTTTTTATTCAGGTTAAAGTTGAGGAAGTTCCATCAGAATGACTCCATCGGAGTGAGGTTCAATCCAATCATGAGAGCATGTTCCAACGGATGAAGCTTCATCAGAGCAAGTCTGTCAGATTAATCCCATCAGAGCTACATCCATTAGAGAAAAATTCATCAGGCCAAGTTCCATAGGACGGAGGAATTATGATCCACTAATTGAGAATCTACTCAATTGAAGAGGGAAGAGAAGAAGGGAAATCAGACTAAGGTTAATCAGATGGATCCCATCAAACAGAGGTTACTGGACTAAGAAAGATAGGACTAACTTTGTTGAGGAATATTTCTATACTGATTCTTTGGAAGAAGTTTCAAGACCAACAAGTTACTTAGAGGATTATTGAAGTTCTTGAATATTGTACGTAGGTAAAGTTTGATTCAGCTTACTTATAGAGGAATTGAATAATTTTTTAAGTGGATTAGAAAATAAAAAGGAAAGTGAATCTTGTAACTATGGATACTTTCCATTTTATAAAAAGGCTTGTCTTATAGGGGTGCATAACAAGTTTTGGGAAAGTGGATACTGGAAAGGATAGTTGGTGGGTATAACCAATTATAGCAGGAAAGTTTCTCATGGGATTGTAGAATTGTTCACTACTTGTGCCTTTGTATTCTGGAAAGAAGTTAGTCGAAGAATCCATGTTGGTGGGACTATCTAACATGGAAATGAGTAGGTCTTTATACCAAACCTTGTAAATATCATGCATTGACTTATCTTTATATTTGTTACATATGAAAGGTGAGCTTGATAAGTTTTACTTGAGTGGGTCATAACCTTAACAAGTTTTAGAGGTTGAGAAATTTTACTAAAGCTGTTAAGAAAAACTTTCTTATAAAAGAAAAGGAACCATTGATTCACCCCCAGTGGTCTTGATCCTACCTGGGAACAATAAATACATACACAGATATGTACACATTTCACATACATGCAAAAATATATACATATATGTATTTATTTACATATATTAGAGTATACACATAAATATCTATTTGTTTATTGACACACACATGTTTATATATAAACACTACTTAGTTATATATATATATTAATACATTTTTATAAGGTAAATAAAATGGATAATTTTTTATTTTAAATAAAATGAATAATAAATATTTATTCTCATATGGTTTATATATTAAAAAATACATTATTATGTAAATATGTTTAAATATGTAATTATACAATTGATTTATTATATGTAAATATAAAAAAAATATGCATTTATTTAATTATAAATAAAACTACAATGTGAAAAATGGAAAAATCACAAAAATATAATATCTATATGAATGTAATACTTGTAAATAAATTCATTCACCACTGAAAAAAACAAAAATACTGTCTTAAATGTAGTTGAAATCCCATAAAATATGAAAAGATTATGATACCCCAACTAAAAAGTCAGTTTTAGAGGCCTTCTAGAACTTTTGAACTTGAAAAAATAGTGATCGAAGTCCCCTCAAGTTATCATGTCGTAGATCTCTTCCCAAGATTATATTTGATATATGGTAGATCTCAAATGGACACCTGTATCAAAAGTTATGGTCGTTTGAAGTTCAATACATATTTTTAACTTATCTTAGATCGTTTATTTATTTATTTATTTTTTATGTATTCCAATTGTTACTAAATAACTATTACTCAATAATAATTAGAAAATTATTAAAAAATATTATTTTTTTAATTATTCTACAATCAATTTTTCATTAAATATCTTATATATTAAGTGTAAATGTGTATTTAGCCTTATATAAATCATATTTAATAAAATATATTATATTTATATCAAAATAAATATATTAATATATTAATATATTATTTTTAATGACATATAATTTTTTTATGAAATATACCCTTTATCACTGCTAACAAAAAAACACCGATAAAGGAGAACCTTTATCACTGCTAATAAAAAATCACTAATAAAGGGAAAGGCTTTATCAGCACAAGAAAAAAAGCACTGATAAAGGGGGAATTTATTAGTGCAAGAAAAAAACACTTATAAAGGTTCCCCTTTATTAGTGCTAAAAATGCACTGATAAAATTCCCCTTTCATCGGTGCTTTTTTATTAGCGTTGATAAAGACCCACCTTTATCAGTGATTTTTTTCTAGCACTGATAAAGGGGTCCTTTATCAATTTTTTTTACTATCCCTAATAAAGGGGGACTTTATCAATGAATTTAGTTAACACTGATAAAGGATAGCGTTGGATAAACCCAAATTTGTAGTGGTGCAATCTCAGTTCACTCTGAATATTAATCAAATCAAGTCACTATGAGACTTTGGGTGCACCTTCTTATGTACCATAGGCGTCCAAATAGAAGTAGGGATCTAGAGTGTTACCATGTGGAGACTATACCCCCATATTAGAGTGAGAAATAACAGACGAATAACCAAACATCATCCATTAATAAATAAACAGAGTCCAGGAAAGCAATAAAACATAACATGCTATATCAAATAAACATGTAGAAGCATACAGTCATACAAACTCATGGTCTTGACAACTCAAAATATTTGATCACACACTGGGTCAATTACATGTACAATAAATAAATTAAAAAAACAAAAAAAAAACTTTGAGGCTCTACTGCTAACTTTGAGCCATACCTCAAACCTAGTCTCCAAGTCCATCTGAGTTGTCCCACTAAATCATGCAACATTGGGCCTTTTACCATCAAGAACCTATAAATAGTGAAGTCTTCTCAGTTATCCAAGTGTCATGGCCACTTGATCATAGTGAGAGTATAATTCAATAGGGCACCACCAACGTGGTCTCTAACATAACCAGTGATACAATGTATGTGCATGTGACATGCTCGAAAAAATAATAAACAAATAGAAGTGTAAATAAATAACCATCATTGATCCTTAGGTTATAATGTGACACCTGAGATTGACTATACCTGCTTCATCCAATGTTGAAGTGTCTTTGAGCACATCACATGACTATCTAACCAATATCAGGCCTATAGCCAGTTCCTAGGAGTAATTATTATGAAATCCAATAGCATCGGGCTCAATAGATGGATTTTGGGAGCAAGTCCTAAGAATCCAATATTATATTGATCACTCGAGGGGTATTATTTCCCTCTAGGATCATCTCATGTATACCTCTCATCGGAGGATAGTGTGACCCTCCCGCAACATATCCTGGTATACTGATCACTCGGGGGGGGGGGGGGAGTGAACCCCACCTGTCTATCTCATATATCATATTGGAGTGCATTGTGGCCCTCCCTTCCATCACATAGTAGAAGGCATAAATTTTGGATCTAAGGAGGACATCTAAGGCTTCTCATGTATCCCAATACATCTTAGTGGGCATTTCATCCCACCTGAATCATCCCATCAATAGTAGGCATAAAGGTCAGATCCAAAGATAACATCCAAGACATTACATGTATCTTGATACATCTTGGTGGGCAATGCATCCCACCCAAATCCTCACTTATAATGCATATTGATGGGGTTATCCATCTGCTTGAACTTGTCCCACATAACAGAGGTCGGCCTATCAAGTGATTGACCTATCATTATATTAACTATAATAGGCTCATCATTGATTTAGGTTCTTTGGTTACACCTGCAATCATCACTACCCTTTCTTGTACGAAGCCTCTCTAGGGTCAACATCTCACTAGGGGCACCCATCAGGGTCCCCCAGATCTCATCAAGCACGAATAACTCACATGGGATCCCCAATATTAATCTCATCTTTCGGGTAAACACCCATCACTCAAGGAAAATAACGTCCCTTAGGTTTAGCATAATTATTACATGATCTCATCAGTCATTTAGGTAATCTCATATCAGTATCACACAAGAGAGGTGGCCTCAAGAACATCCCCATCCCAAGTCACCCCTAGGTCAGTCCTCACACCCAACCTATCCATAAATCTCTACAGGGTCAACCCACCCATGTAATCACATATAAGTGGCAGATGAACACTTTCCTTATGGTCATCTCAACAAGCCAAAAATATCTAAGTCATCACAAAGTTCTCACATGGCCTACTCGGCCTGAACACTCCAGTCCAACACCCATATCTACTCATAAGTCACTAATGGAACTTATTTCCAAGTCTATTACATCTCATTCATTTCATTTCATTTAATTTACACACCTCAAGGTATAAGTGTCACATGGAATGCATTTATAATCAAAGCCTCGATCATCAGTGGCTGAAGAAATCAAGCTAGTGTGTAAGGTTCCATCGTGGCCCTTGATAATTTTTTCAATTTATACAGTCATGTCATTCTAAATACAAAATTTTATTAAATTAAAAAAGTCCAATCCCCCTCAATGGAAAGATTTCACATCACATGTTAAACATATATAAATGAATATAAGTACCATATGGGTATGCTCAGGGGACTACATACCTCAAACAAAGTTATTTCCTTTTAAATTGATTCTCAACAACTCTTTCCAGATCCCATCAAAGTATTTTCAGCCATAGATTATACATATAAGTCCTTAACTCATACCAAACATCTAAATTAATTAATTATAAAAAATTTATAATTAATTAACAATTTTCAATTAATTTTAAAAATCAAATTAATTAGGCATAATTTCTAAATAACTCATCGAGTGACTTTTTTGAACTGAAACAATAACCAATCACCTATAGAAGGCATGTGACATACTCTTGACACCAGCCCAAGAAAAATCCCTAATAATCATAACCCGACCAAAAGCCAATTTAATTTAATTTAGGAAAAAATCTTAGGAAAATCCGCTAGTTGACATAACTCTAACAAAACATAAAGCAACGATGTGAAAATATCATCTTGGGTTATCCTCTATCCATAACACACAAAATCCTTTTCATATCAGAAATATTTCACCATGCTTCGGTGGAATCATCAATGAAACTTTTAAGCCAGGTCACAAAAAATCAGAGGTAGAAACAAAAGAAGAATAACAAAGAAGAAGTGGGGATAATCTCACCTTGAAACACTCAAGAAAATGCACAAAATCCACCCCATTAAAAAGGGGAGATGAAAGAGAAAGAGGAGAGGTGACCTTCTGGTTCAATCATGCATGAGGGAGAAGAAATGAGGAGCTTGGGCCCTTAATAATTGAAGAGGGTAATAGGGGGAACTTCATAAAAAATTTAAAATGTGCAGGGGGAAAATGGATTGTGCTATGACATGGTGCACTCCAGCCAGTCCTCGAGATCCTCGACACTCCCATTGCCATGTTGAAGCCCCTTCCTGCTAGCCATTTTCCACCGCAAGGCCTCCTAGCTAAAACGCCTAGTGGAAGGGGACCATAGTAAAGTCTGTCCCTATTTTCTGAAAGGGGTACTAGGTCACCTAGGTCAGCACCATGGTCAACAAAATACCCAAAGAGGGTGTTTTGGCTGGTCATTTCACATAGAAACACCACCCAAGCCTCTGATCTCCAAGTCGACCGAAACGACCGCCACCATGGCATAAGGCTCCCCTCTATGTCGTTTTCCACACACCATGACCATGGAAATGGGAATTTCACCATGTTCAGTCCTATAGGTGCCTCACTTAGGAACTATACTCAATCAGCGACCCACACCCTCCAGCCTGGGCGTTTCACCCTCTACCATGTGGTCCACCATGACATAATCCTCCTTGTGGTGGTGAACCTATAGTGAAATTTCAACATAGGTCTACATTTCTTCACTTTAAATCCCACTCAAGTACCTGAAACACTCTATGATCCTCTAACCATACCCAAGAACACCTCCTCAAGATGTTCAAATTCTCAGAAGCTCAATTAGAGCCCTGGTACTCAAATGAACCTTGCCGAGAGAACAACATTGCAAATTCCATTGTAATTTCACAACTCACAAAAGGATGGGGTTTTATAGTTGACTTATCACTGATGGATGGGTTAATTGGATCATCTCCAATAGAAGATGGATTTTTCCAACTTATCATCAGGAGATGGGTTGATGTTACTGACTTGTCATCAATAGAAGATGGATATCATTGATCTGCACCGGTGGATGGGTTGATGTCATAGACATGTCACCAGCATAAGAGTCAATTGGCTCTTCGCCAACGAGATTTCAAAGTTGGATTGGAGTTGGGATTGATCCCATAAGATGATATTATTGTGTATCAATGTGAAATAAATCAAAACTCATATAGTTCAGTGTCATATAATGAATCACATCACGCCTTTACATGATAAGTATTCATCCATGACCATTATGTATTTCAGTATAATTACATATGACTAGGTCCTCTTCTAAAAATTTTAAAGTCATACGGAGTGAAATACTATGTGAAATATTCCTAGTAATGTTTTAGTGTGAGACTTATGCATAATCATCCCTTTCGGGTTTGAGTTGATAGATGGGTCAGGTGAGGGTAGGTTTGGGGGTTACACTAGATTAGAGGCCCATTTCTATTCATCACATATATGTTGGTAACTAGACAAGAGGAGAAGGATGTTGGAACCACTAACATTTTATGCAGGAAATGGAGGTTGGTTTGTGTTTGTTTTCAATCTTCATTGGAAGTTCAGAATGTTTTCCAAAAAAGGGATCATACAGTTTAAGCAGACAAGAGTACTGAAGGTGACGTCATTTTCCAATGTTTGCCAAATTTTTGGGCCTAAAAATTGGAAAATGGAGAGATGTGTTCTTGACAAAGGAATGTGCATGAAAATCATGGAATGTGCGCTAATTTGGTTTTTTTTCATGCAAAAGGTGTTTCAAGATCAGAATGCCGAAAAATATAAAAGGCATGAGTTGCGCGAAAAATCTAAAGTTTGCGTGGGAAATAGTTCATGCGTGAAAAACATTACGCGTAGAATGAGAGGTTTTGTGCGACATGGTGGGTTTTGCGCACAGGGTTCATCGATGCCTATAAATAAGAGGTGAACCCCCTCATTTGGCATGACTGAAGACTTAGAGAATATCTGAGTTCTGATGTGTGTAAAAGTTACATGAAAAAGTAGCTGCGTGTAAAAGTTGATGTTGCGCATAAAATTTGTAGTTGCGCGTAAAAGTGGATGTTGCGAGTAAAAGTTCAAGTTGCATGGAAAAGTTGAAGTTGCACATAAAAGTCGAAGTTGTGCGTAAAAAGGTGAAGTTGCGCGTAAAGGTTGTAGTTGCGTAAAAGTTTTACACACAAAAAGGAAATCTTGCACGCACAAGGTAGGTGTTGCGCACAATTGTCAGTATAGGTTGAATATATGTTCTGAATATCTGGTTCGGTGGTTCAGTGCTTTCAAGTGCATCAATTCAGGACTTTGATGCAAGCAGTGTCTCATGCAGAACATAGACAAGGACTTCAATGCAAATCTATTGAAGAGACCTTCAAGTCGATAAACTGAGTTTGACTTCTCTCAAGGTAGTGAGCTAGAGGGGGTCAAGGGAAGTGATATGAGAGACGCAGTGAGCGATCCCTAAACCTTTGTAAAGGTAGTGTGTATGGCACAGAGTGACTTTGTCCAAATATTGTAATCCTCAAACTAGTAAATATTAGTGGATTTAGGTATGACCGACACACAGTTGGCGTATGATCCTTGGATGTAGCTCTTTGCGGTGAACCGAGTAAAAGTGTTGTGTTATCTCCCTACTTTCATTTTGTTGACAGATTTAACAAGTTCCTACCAATGTGGGAACAAGATCCACAACTTTAAAAAGAAAAAGTTAACACCCTGATTCACCCCTCCCCTCTCAGGTTGTTCTGGGGTCCTTCAAAGGAATGACTAAACACATGAGTGGTTTGAATTGATGAATGAGAGTTTGGGACTTACATCATATTGAAAACTTTCTTGGATTCATATTTTATATTTTGGTAACTAGACAAGAGGGAAGGACAACTGAACACATGGGTGAGTGAAGTTGTAGGAAGAAAATATATGGGCTTACATATGATCGACAACCCAATTGGATCTCTGGCTCATTAAGTGGACATGGGGAGTTGACTGTTTACTTGAAGGCTTTAGATGTCAGTTCAGTGTGATCAGGTTGAATGTCTTGGTCTTAGAGTAATTTCAATGGCCACTTAAGGATGAATATCCTCATTATCAAGGGAGTACATAATATTTTATACCCTAAGTATCTTATCAGTTAATAAGGACAACTTGTGGGAAATATTCTATAAAATACTTGATCCCCATTGTTAAGAGAATACATGATCGAAAGGGTGGATGGATTGGTCATGTATATAGGGTGGCCATAGAGAAGGCCTGGGTTGAGTGATCATTTTTAGGTTTTGACTTGGGTGAAAGGATTTCAGTAAGGTATTTTGAGCTGTTAGGGTGAAAAGATTGGATTCAATCTAGATTGGTGATATGGGGGAATGAGGTTCATGTAGGGAATCTGAATTCTGAACCTGTCAATGGGTCTAAGTAAAGGTCAATAACCTGCTAAAAATTGATTTGGATAACTTCTCAGCACACAGATGGTGGATAAGGGTGAAGAGATTAAATCCCTATGGTAAAGGTGCGCGCATGTGGGTGCGAAGGTTTTAATTCTCCATGTGAGAGTTAGAGATTATGCTTCAAGGCAACCTTTGATGTTCAGTTTAAGTGCACATGGTCCTTATGCATGATGGGTGATTTGTGTGTAAGTGGGATATCTCAAGATTTGGGTTTTTGGAAGTGTGTTGGAATCATGTTCGGGCATATCCGTTCATAGGGGCTCACACATGTGTGTATTAGGTGAGCACTCTCCTAGGTGCCTTGAATGATGACGGCTCAAGTGGAGCTAAAATGGGCATGGAGCTCTGGTCTCATTATGAGGATAAACTTAGGTGCTAGTGATCCCTCCTCGATCAATAAAATATCTGAGGGAGTGTTGGAGTTATGCTGTGTTTGAGCCTCGAAGCGGCGTGTTAAGCTGTATAAGGAGGCACGCTTGGCTCGAAGGGAGTACTTTATTTTCTGGAAGGTTTTAAGTGAAGAAACCCCAACTTTTGGTCTTTCAAGGGGTATTTATAGGCAAAAGGTTCAGATGCACCGAGGAGGTGATGCTAGTGCTGAAGTCATTGCACGCTAGGTTCGAGGCACTGGGATCATGAGTTTGGTGCACCCCATGCCTTTACTTTGATTTTTTTATGGATTATCACTTTAGTCATCAAATTCGATCTTTATGCACATTTTTCAGCACCTACAAATACTAATACTTTTTTATTTCTCTCACAAAAAAAATAAGAAACAATGGACATTGTAAAAATATCATATTCACATCAAACTTGATTTAGAATAAAATCATATATATTTACGTTCACTTTGGACAATTAAAAAGATTTTTTTTAATAAAAATTATCATTCACTTCAGTGAACAAAATAAAATCATTTGATTGGGGTTTATGGTGACTTCAAGAAAATATAAATAGAAAATATTTATGTGATTTTTCATGAACACTTAATTTCTTTTATATATTTTACATATAAGAAGTTGATAGGCTCACTTGGGATATGACCAACCTTGAGAGAGGGTGGATGTGTGTTGGTGTCTTATTATTAATTAATTTTTTTCCCTTCTTTACCTATAAACCTATTCAGTGAATGAATATTTACCTCTTTTATCACCTTTAGTTGGGATGCATGTAGAATAAGTTGGAAAGAAAAACAACAAGGCACACAATATTTGTTAATGTGGCTCACCTCCAAGATGGATGACTACATCCTCAGTGTATGGTGGTTTTTATCTCATGCACACGCACCTCCCCTTTTATTATCAAGAAGGAACTCACACAAGTGTATATACTTGGACCCATAATCCTAGCACTAAGTAGGTATAATTCACACACTGACTTGTAGTCATCAGGATCTAGCACCGACTGGGCCTCCCTCTTCAAATACAATATTTGGTTTATACCATCTTGAAGTGTGATCAATTGTAGTGGAGTATTGTGTCCCTCTTTGACATGATGTATTTGATCTTCTTCCTCTATGTGCAGTAATCCAAGCAAAAACCTCTTCTCTTCTTCAAACCTTACGATATAGCGATGTCGCGAGATGAGATCTTTATTCTTCTTCTATGGAATGGATGTCAATCAATAAAAATGACTTGGTCTCTCACTCTTCTACTTTCTCTTCAACGCGCAAAGATAAACACCGTCTTAGTGGCACTGGATCTACCGGGCTTTGACACACAAGATATTTAATATGAACACGTCATCAATTTTCTCTCTCTTTTTCAACTCTCATAATATGGAAGATAGTAACAACATCAGATCACCCATGTTCTTCTTCTTCTTTTTATTCTCATCATATATGTTCACAAACCGAATGAATATTATTGCACATCAATTCTTCTTCATTTTCTATCTTCAATATTATTTAAATCAATCAAGGATTTTATCTTTTTATTCTCCTTAATACTCGGTTTATTATCTTCATGTAATATCATAATTATCACATCTTTCTCTCTCTACAATACTTGTATTGATTTCATCCACATTTGTATGTAAACATGCAAACAACGCCTGTTGTGGTTGTGAAGAATTTCCTCATTATGTGAGATTTATTAGGTATTTCCAAGGTTACGTCATGCCATCTCCGGTCACGACATGGTATAACTCATCAACTCTTTCGAGCACCAAGCCAAAAATTCATAGCATGAAATCACATCATGAAATCTCTAATGGCATCCTCTTCATCATGCACTATAGTGCAACATTCTCATAACGACATGGATGCATCTTAAATAACAAAACCAACCTCAGTTTTGTTCTTCATTCTTAGATGACTTCATGGCATGATTATCTTCATCACGATGTGGGAACCTTCCTCTTTTATTTATCCATGAATCTCAACTTGAATCACAGATTAGTCACAAGCCCATGATATTTGTAACTTTAAAGAACAGTTGAACACCATCATATTTAATTCGGGCTTGAATCATGATTATAACCGCAATCATGATATTTAAATCATTAAAAAATCGGTCAAGTATCGTCTGAATCAAAATATTATTTAAAAAATTGGACTTCCAAAACATCTTAACATTCTCCAATGTAGATAACAGATAGACCTTTACGTAAGAAATATTTACTCTTATGGATTGTGTGGAATTTTTTACTTTGCCAAATCTTTGACTCTCTTATTGATGAATCTTACATAAGAAACATTTACTCTTATGTATCTTAGAGAGTTTTCTCCCTTTGACGCGTTTCTTTCATTCTGTTTCAAAGTTACTTTTACGCATGGAATGCCTTTGACAACATCTTTTGTTCTACTCAAAGATTACCTTTGCATATGTCAGCGTGTCTCTAACTCTTTTCCACATTCTCCCTCTTCAAATCAAAGTTACTTTTACGTATGTCAGCAGACTCTAGGAGTGACCTTTACGTATCACTTACCTTTTCCATTTTTCAAAATTATAGAACACAAAAGACACTTACGTATATGTTGAAATGCTAAAAATGAACTTTATGTATCAAAGTCCTTTATTAATTTTCTAGGAACCTGCGATTCTAGAATTCATCTCCATCCATATCAAAGCTTCTCAAAACACTTCAAATCACTTTGGAACAACTTCAAATCAACTTCAATCAACGCTATAATAATTCCAAAGCTTATACAACATATAAATACTCCATAGTGTATTTCAATGAACCTTTATTTCCTCAACCAACTTCAACTTTTTAATAAGAATCATCCAAGTATATTTCCATATGATATGATAGTCTTTAAGCTTGATAAATACAGGGATGAAACTTTATAAAAAACACCTTCCAACTTTTATTCTCAAACAACACCTCAACTTCCCTCATGGAGATATAATATCAACAAACACAATACTCCATGGAACATAACTTAGATTGTGATATTCTCTCAAACTTAGTGAATGCAACAATCTACCCACATTAATTATTTCCTACAGGTATGTAGGATATCTTCATGCTCCAACCAGCAACATTCACATCATCTTAAACTATCTTTTCCAACCTTTAACAACGATATAATCTTCATGTGGTGGTGGAAACAACTTGAATACTTTTCCATTTATGAATGGATCTTTATTAATCCAGTGGTAGTTGCAACTCACTTTGAGTGGACGTAGCTCGCTTACCTTTTTTTCCGTAGCAGCAACTCATTTACTTCTTCAGAAGCTCGTTTACTTTTCATTCTCCATAACACCAGCTCATTTCCAAGCTTCAAGGTGGTTCTCCTCTTCTTATGCATTGTTCACAACTCAACATATAGAGACACCTTTCTTGGGAACTACACTCAATTTGCTTGAGTACTTCAATTTCTTCCAAGCTTCTCAAATCTACTAAAACTAGTTTACATATGAACCTCCAAGAAACTTCCTCATTCTTTGCCATGTGAATGGATCTCCAATGAAAAATCTCACTTTAAATATTATTTTCCATATGAACAATGGTCGCAATTCAACCATCTTCCTTTGTTCCTTTGTCATGTGAATAATGAAAGCACCTCGGTTGCTTCCTCCAATATCAGACTACAAGGTATTCTCCAATATGCTCAACTTAATGCATTTAGACAACTTGGCATAGGAGTTTCACTTAGTCTTTTCATCATCAACATATATTGGCATCATGTCATATTGTCTTCATGCTTATTAACAATCAATACAACTCAACACAAAGTGGGTTCTACAAAAGTAAAATAAAAGATAAAAGAAATAAAACAATAAAGTGTTTATTATAAAATATATAAAAAAAGCATCTTCATCATGAGTATTTATACATCGTAATAAAGTTCAATGTCTTTAGGTTGTGCAAAGAAATATGATATGTCAAGTTTTATCATGTCCTCATCAGGGTTCGTGACATGATCAGTGAAGTTTTACTTTGACGTGCGACAAACACACAATATTCATCGTTCGACCATTTTGGGTGGTATCAATTCATCTTTTCGTTAGATGAATGATGTTTGTATCGACATCAACCACCTTGTGAGCCATTTATAAAAATAAATATAACAATATATGATGTATAAAATAAGACGTTGATATGACACTTCAAATGAGTGAAACCGATGCAGACACGGATAAGCATGCTATGAAAATGTCTTGAAAACATGAAACATACCTTTTCATGTAAGGATTATCCTATATAAATGACATTGACGGATGTAGCTTCGTTACGATGCACAATGTAGAGAAGACAACCACACTGATAATGTGTTATGAAATGAGATTGTGACACCGATTGAAATCATGAAGTATTTTGAAATCGTAATCTCGTTGTCAATTGCAAATAAATTGTGATGTCAATGAAAGATGAAACATAACATTGAATGTAAGCGAAAGATGATGAACGAGTGCAACATGCAATTGCAAATCAAAAGAAGAAAACAAGACGAGAAAGACGAGAAAGACTTAGTAACCCTGTTATTGGAAATGATCAACATGCAATTTTTAATTCTCGTTTTTCATATCAAATCCAATGATTATATTTATTTGTTAATTAATAGAGTACGGTGAAATGTGTAATATTAAAAATTGAGATATTAAAGACGAGAAAGACTTAGTAACCCTGTTATTGGAAATGATCACAATGTTATATTTTTTCAAAGCGAGGGTAGTAAAATTTTCCATTTTTTGTTATTTTTTTCCCCAAACATAAAAATTTCGTTGCTTTAGCATCGATGGACGTTCGGCTGGCTCGAGGCTTCGTCCTCTTTTCGCAGTTCCGCAGCTCGCGGTCATCTTCGGTGATTTGAGGTACCTTTTGTCTGGATCCCTAGCTCGTTATTGAAGTCTCACATGACACCGAATCAAAATGCCTAATTCTGACCGTCATCAACTGCCCCCTGTTCCGATTCCGTATCTGTCATCCTTGGATTCGAAAACTGCTGGGCTATTAGTTGGCTTTCAGATTGGAAATTTTCGGTGTTCCTGTTGACCTTCCGTGGTCTTCATTTACGACCCATCCGTATTCGGATCTAGAAGCCATAACCTGATTATTCCGCAGCTGAATCACTGGATTTAATTTAATTTTAAACCACTTTTCTTTCGGTAACACATGAGGGGATTGCACTTATCTCTCTGCTTGTCAGCATTTGAATTGATCTGGTTAGTTTGTATGCTGCCCGTGATGAAGAAAGGATTTTTTTTTTTCAAAATAAAAAAACAATGGAAATGAAAATGACTTCAACTCAACTGAACCTCAATCCCAACCACTCGGGCGGATCCCTTTTGTCCATTTCGTTTAGTCATTAGGTGTTTCTTTCAATCAACCTAAATTTATTTATCGTTCATTACATTTTTTTTTCATGAAATCAAATTATAATTAAGGATGTCAAATTCCAATATTGTGAAGCTTTTTAAAGAAAGTTACACATCATTTTTCACATCCAAAGATAGCATGTGCCTTCAATTTTTGTTTGGCTCATGTGTTGGAAAGGCCTGCTTCTCTGGTTACTCTGTTGTTCCTTGCTTGCTGCCCCTTTTCTGCAGAAACATTTCAGGTTTATAATTTGAAGGCCGTGGGTGATACCTTAGCAACCCTTACTTGGCCAGAGTTCCAAAGAGAAAAGATGTTGGTGTTCTTGTTAATCCAATGTGCCTAAGCTGTTTGAACTTTCTGAACAGTACTCATGGTAACTCTTCTGCACGCTTTCATGGAAAATTAATTATAATTTTGTATTACAGAGCACGTGGATGGCAACTTTGTCAAACATCCATCCATTATTATTGTCAATAATATTCCATCCTTTAACTAAGTGGTAAACTATACTTCATTATGCCCGAATGATCTTCAAATCAATGGGTGCAATTTTTTCTGGCCCACTCATGTTTATTCCAAATCAGAATGAGCTATGCACGTTGACAATGCAATGAGGAACATGAAACAATCTGTCGAATCCATGAACAAATCTATATTCAAAGCCCCTTGCTCTTTTTAACTATCTTGCTTCTATGGATTTTAGCACTAGAAAACAAATTGATAGGCATGGAAATAACTGTGCATACACTCGTGGAGAATTCAATCATGGCCTATTATGTAGCTTGTGTTTGCCTTTTTTGGGCTATGTTTGACAGCACTTACTGAAAGTGCTTATGAAATTTATAACCTGTGATAAACAGTGAAAAAATAAGTGTTGATTGTTTTGTTTCCGAAAAAAAACATTTACACTTAAAATCGGTAGGACAACGTTTTTTCAGTATGCAATCTAGAAAACGCTTAACAAAAGTATTTATCACCTTTTATTAAGTGTTTTCAAATGCAACCTGAGTCAAATTGTGTTGTAACCTGTGGTCCCGCTGTACACCCTAGGGGTGGGGGGGGGGGAATTAGGGGGTCTCGAAAAATCCTTTCGATCTTTCAAACTAATTGGATCTTGTCTTCGCATTGGCAAAAACATCTCGAATCCGTCTTGTAGTCACAATAAAATGCAAAACAATAAAGAGCATGGGCTCATGATTTCACTTGGTTCATCCATAATGAGCCACATCCAAGGAGCACATATCAACTATGTGTTGATATGTCAATTAACCACTACTTCTCTCGTATGTGATTACAAGCTTTAGGATAAGCTCACTGCTCATCCAAGGTCCACGTCCTAAGCTCACTGCTCATCCAAGGTCCACGACCTCTTCCTCTATTCCGCCCATTGCTTTCGAGAGGGTTACAAAGATATAATTGGCATGCAGGTCAAACCCACAAAGATATCAAATGTTGATCAAACACAGAACAACAATGGGTGTTCTTCATGATGCTCTGTTATTCATTTCTTGATCTTCAGTGTTATGCACAACAATACTTTCTTCCAAGCTTGATCTTCAATTTAATTCAAATTGATCACACTTCACCTTTCAATTCTAGCTATTTAATTAACTTAATCTTCAAGATTAATTTTCAAGATTTCTCTTTATTTTCTGTGTGTGATTAATCTTCTTTTGCACAACAAGATGCTCAATATCCAGAGAATATTTGGATTTCAAATTTGAAATTCAAACTATAACCAACTTCCATCAACTTCCGCTTCAAATTCAACCATTGGATCTTCCTCAAAAAGATCTCCACCATAAAAATTTGAATGGACAGTTAGTGGATGTCCCAAAAACCGCCAAACCCCACCAAAGTTAGCCAAACCATCAAGCCTGTTCGATTTTTTCTGAATTCTAGTAATCACAGTGCGACGCCTGTTTCGCAGTGTGAGTTGTTGGTTTCCTCTTCAACTATCTTTATCTGCCACATGGATTGCCACATGGATTGTAGTGCGGTACAGAGCTTCATGGTGCTCACCTTGATCCAGTGCTAACCATCCTGAAGCTTCCAAGATCATGGACCTATAGCTTTTTCACGGAAGGATGTCGCTGCCCGGACCCTTTAATCGACTTTTACAATTGAGCCAGTCGTGGTGCGACGTTTCTTCGATGGTGCGAGCTCCAGATCTGTAGAAGCACTGAAATATGCCCGAGTATCCTTCTCGGTGAGACCTATTGTGTTGTGGCGTGTAATGCAAACCTCCAAATCTTGACGAAGGAAGAAGTTTTACATTTCATCCAGGAAGTTTCGCGTTTCTCCCTCATGAATAATAATGGTCTTCAATACTTAGCCGATTTTTCCATCATTAGCATTTTGCGAAGCGATTATAAGATTTGCGACGCGATCATCTCCAAAGCTTCCAAAAGTACCGAATTCATCTAAGACTCGATGCGACGCTACATCCACGCTGCAACATGTATGACTCTTACGAAACAACCCAACGACTCTTACGAAACAACCCAACGACTCTTACGAAATGCTTCCAACTCTTATGAATCGGCACTTTGCCATTTTCTGTAAGCTCATGGCGCGATTTGCAACAGTTTGACTATTCATCCTGATTTTCATACTTCTTCATAATAAACATCTATTTGACAACAAATCCAACCAATACAACCTGTGGTTGTAACAATCTTCTCTAGATTTTCTTGTCAACCATATGTTTGTCAAACTTCCAAAAATTTTCTTCCAAGATCTCACATGCTTCCCCTGACTTTGACCTTGTAGTCCCCCCGATAGTCTTTCTCTACACGCTCTCCCTGATTTCGACCCTGCAGTCTCCCCCTCCCCCTGCAGTCACTCTCTCTCTCCGCTTGAGATATTCTCCCCCTTTGACAATAAAATGCAAAGGTTTCTTCATTGCTCCAAATCTTTGCAGAGAGCATTTAACTAATCTCCAAGCTTACGTGAGTCAAAACTCAGTGTAGAAAACAAGAAAAATAATCAAGTGCTAATGTTGTCCAATAATTAACATCCAGATCAATCCTTTGAATTGCTTCTAAATCCCCATGGATAGTATCTCCAACTATTTCCTTGCACCCAATAAAAGTTAAATCCCTGCAAGCACAAACAATAGCCAAATATAACATTAATTACAATGGGGAGAGAGGCATCCAAACCTCTTCAGTTTGTGGGAATTGGTTGAACTCCACGGTTCAACCGATGCTTCTCAAAAACATGTGCAACCAATGGTTTGATGAAGATACCCGCCACTTGATTTGTGTTCTAACAAATTCCGGTTTCAAAAAGTCATTCTCCACCTTCTCCTTTATAAAGTGATAACAAATCTCTATATGTTTTGTGCAAGAGTGCTGTACTGGATTCCTTGTTAATTCAATAACTATTATGTAAAATTGTGAGAGGGATCCAAACCTCTTCAGTTTGTGGGAATTGGTTGAACTCCACGGTTCAACCGATGCTTCTCAAAAACATGTGCAACCAATGGTTTGATGAAGATACCCGCCACTTGATTTGTGTTCTAACAAATTCCGGTTTCAAAAAGTCATTCTCCACCTTCTCCTTTATAAAGTGATAACAAATCTCTATATGTTTTGTGCAAGAGTGTTGTACTGGATTCCTTGTTAATTCAATAACTGTTATGTAAAATTGTGAGAGGGAGAAAAGAGGAGAAACTATGTATGTTGTTTTACTTACAAGCATAACAGAGAGAGAATAGAGAGTTACAGGGAAGAAGAGAAGAGGAAGAAGTGAGAGGAGATAGAAATGAAGGAAAACTACTAGGGGAAGACCACTTCTTGTAGAGGCCAGGTCGAGACCACCGACTGAACTTCTCAGCTGCCAAGCTGTAGAAGAGTTCCCAAATAATATCCCCCGACTCCTCCCTAACGAACCAACCCCCTATTAATATTCTCTTCTTGCCCCCACCTGTTACAATTGGCAGTAATAAACTAACTGCTGGATGTAACAAACTAATAAAATGGAAAAAAATACAAATATACCCCTAGTAGTTATTACTCCCTTGCCCTGCTCTCGGACAACCCCACACCTGGACAACCACATTCCTAACAATAACACTTTTGTTGTCGCACTGAATCATCACTGGTTGCTGCTTCACCAAGATCTTCCAATTGCTTCTTCATCTATATAAGCTGTGTATAGGCCTTGGTAACTAAAAGGTACTCTACTTCTGCTTTACTCAAAGAAACACAATCTTGTTTCTTACTTAGCCAGCCAACACTGTTTCTTCCAATATAAAATGCTCCACGACTTGTGGATTTTTGATCTACAATGTCACCAACACAATCGACATTTGAATAAGCCAACAAATCCAAGTCTTTTCCAGTCTTGAACACCAAACCATAATTCATTGTTTCCTGAATATACCTCGTTATTCTCTTCACAACTTTGGAATCGTGTTGCCAAGTGCATAACATAGAAAATGTCCGGCTTGGTTGTAGTAATATAAAGTAAACGCCCAATGATTCTTCTATACAATGTTGAGTTTACTCCCTCGCCGTCTTCATGCTTTCCTAGTTGAGTTCCAACTACTATTGGAGTTGAAATTGATTTACACTCTTCTATTATGAATTTCTTCACCACTTTGCATATTTTACCCGTGAAATGGATATTACTATCTTTCTTTTGATGTATTTGCATCCCTAGAAGGTAGAGGCGAGACGGCAAAGGTAACTAGTGACATGGCTGAGAAAGGTATGTTTTTAGTGTTTATCATGATTGTTGATCGTCTGGAAACATTGCATTATTTATCCACTGATTAATAATCTTTTATACGCTTCATCACAGTAGCCTTGCCTCAAAACTCAGAGGCCCCAAACCCTTCTGCTTTGGGATCCCTCCCAACTGGGATGGCTGGAATAGAAGTTGGCTCTGCACCAAGCCTGTTAAGGGATGCGAGTACGAGTTCTTCGCTTTGCGACTTGGTCTCGGAATATATCCCTGTTCATGGACTAAGCTCGAGTTGAGGCTCGAAACACATAACATTTCATTAGCAGCTGCGATGACAAGTGTGGGGGGACATCTAGAGTCTAATTACAAAGAGCCCCTTAGAAGAGCTGAAAGACCGATTGGGCCACCTCAAGTATATGTTCCCCGCTCTTGGCTATGTGGGGTTTGATTATCGAGTTCTTCATGCCGGAGTAAAGGAGGTGTTTGCCATCAGGGAACAGAAGAGGACCCTCAAGCTAAGGGTATCGACAGTGGAGGCCTCATCTTCAGCCAAGCAACGTCGAAATGAGGCTCTGGACGAGGCTTCCCAGCGTGCAACTGATTTAACGGCTCACCAAAAATTGGTCAATATTGGGTAGATCGAGATTGATAGGCTTTAACAGGAGTTGTCCCGTCTGCAATACATGCCGAATTTCGTGGAGAAAATGGTGGTAGAGCAACAAGGGCTCATTGATGTGGTAGAGAAGGCTAGACTTGATGCTGTTTTCAGGGCGAAGACATTGCGTCAGGCTGCAGAGGCGGAGACTGAGTCAGTAAATCAATTGCGCCAATCCATAACTTGCCTGGAGCTGAAGTCGGCGAAGCTCAAGGAATCTTCTGAACAGATGTTGTAATAGGCCCTACTTTTAGGAGTCTCCTTTTATTTGGGGGGGTTTATGGGTCTCCAGGTTGTGGAGATTTCTCCTTCCCTTTGCACCTTATCAATGAATGGAATTTCTTGAGCTCCTTGTGCAACTGTCACGTTTTTTTTTTGTTTTTGATATATTGATGACTCGGTACCACATAGATTGTTTAGCACATCATGTTGTTTCATAATGCTCAATGACCCAAATTTGAACTCAAAACGCTTGATTCATAACAGATTTCACCTGAGAATGGCTCACAAACGATCATCGGCATAAACACCCTTGTTGATGTATCAACACCTGTCCTTTTGAAATCGTCTAGTTCAAAGGGATGACCTGGGTGGATGCATCACGGAGAGAGGGCGTTTTAACTTTTGCCTAGGCCAAGGGCCCAATGAGCATAGCTTGACTGCTGTTAGGGCCGCATGATAGGCCCCATTATGTCTCTTTTTTTATTGCCCTTAATTTTGCCTAAGTTTCATATGAGGAAAGCGTAGCGGGCATGGACTTGACTTTTGCTTAAGCCGTCCTTCACGGGTTATCGTCCTAACAAGTTTTATGTCACCTTTATATTATATATATTTTTTAAACGCTCAACTTTGCCTAGATCACATAAAGTGCATGTCTAGCTAGCGGAGATTCGAACAGCTTGGACCCTATGTTGCTGTACTTTAAGGTCATATAGCTTGGACCTTTTGCTGCTATAGTTTAAGGTTATATAGCTTGGACCTTTTTCCACTGTAGTTTAGGGTCATATACCTTGGACCTTTTGTTGTCGCAGTTTAGGGTCATATAGCTTGGACCTTTTATGAATTCAGATGCTTAAGACGACGAAATAGGTTATGGAAGATGAGTATTCATGAAGAGTTCTAGCACCCTCCAGCCTTGCTTGGGTTATGAATGATGGGTATTCATGAAGGGTTTTGGCACCTTGCATTCTTGCTTGGGCTATGAAGGATGGGTATTCATGAAGGGTTTTGACACCTTGCATCCTTGCGTGGGTTAGGAAGGATGGGTATTCATGAAGGGTTCTGGCACCTATATCCTTTCTTTAAAGGTCCTTGCTAGATAGTGACATAATGTTAGGGATGTCAAATCCACTTGGATAATTGGAATATGGGTTGTGTAAATCACATCCCAAAGAGTTTGAACCAAAGGTAATGAGATGGGTGTAACGGTCCGTGTCCTTCTGGTCCGTTACTTCACGGGTTCTGGTGGCTGGAAGTGTTCGGAGGAGGCTCAGAAGGAGTTTGGAGAGGTTCAGTTGCTAAAGACCGGAAGTAGGGTGATTACACGCCGTGTAATCACGGTACACGACGTGAAACTCTGTTTCACGGCTGGTCTTGAAGTTTTCACGATGTGCAGATATTTCACACGGCGTGAAGAAGAGTTTCACAACGTGTAATATTTCGGGGTTTGAAAAGTAATATAAAATCGAGAGGCGACGCGTTTTTCGATGGAAACCGAACCTCGGGTATTACACGACGTGACGGGGTATTACACGTCGTGTAATACCCCGATCATGTGCAGTTTTAGTAACTCTTTTCAGGTGAACCATTATTCATTTGGCTGTGGTTTTCTTTTCCTCTCGTTCCAGACAAACCCTAGGCGCCTCGAGAAGTCCTTCGAGCCATACTCCTCCCTCCTTGATCTATCAATCTCGGTGGTTTTTCGTTGGCGGTCTGTGATCGATCCGTGGTGAGTTTTCTCCTCTTTCTTATCCGTTTCCTCTTGTTCTTTCCTTGAGATTCGCTGCCATGGTACGGGTTGGCTTGAGTTGGATGTTTGAGCAGCGTTTTGATAATCTTATGGTGCAGAATAGGTTGATCCGCGTTCCTAGCAGTGCGGTTGTCGCTTGCGGGCATTCTTCTTCGCCCTGCGGTGCACGAACGAGTTGAAAAGCTTCTTCAAGGTAGGGTTTTCCTTCGTTTTTCTTTGATTGTGCATCATGTGGGAGGGATCCACGTTTGTTTTCCTGTGGATCATAGTTGTGCCACACTAATCAAAGATAAGAACCGGGTAAATGAATTGAAAGGGGTAGAGGGATCCGATGTGCCTGTTTTTCTGGCTTTGATGTTATTGTGATGTTGTGAATTGTACGGGCTAAACGCCCCGATGGAAATCGTGGCCGTTGGTGGTCCTTGGTTGCGCACTAAACAAGTTGCATGTTGCTTGATTTTCTGTTGAACACTTGTATATGGAAATTTGTAAATCACGTAATCTTGGCTAATAAATGGATGCCCCAGGATTACCCAGTTTCTGTGAAAACCCCTGAATTAACAAGGGGAAATAAGGGATGCCTTGTTAAATCCGAAATTGTGTTATGCTTTGGTATGTGGGGTGATGTGTTGTGCGGGATAGTGTGTTGTGTGTGCGAGGCAGATGGAATGTGGAGTGGCTATGTTGTGATGTGTGCATACGCTATGGTTTGTTCTGTGGTACGTTTGTGAAGCATAGGTGTGTGCTGTAGGTTGGTTTGGACGGTGTGGTGGATGAACTTGTAAACGATACATCAACCTGACCATGTAATGGAATCTCAGGTTGAGAGATTGATTGATTGTGGAATGGATGAGAAGTGTTGCGTAGTGGAGCTGCGATCGGGCTGTGCGGTGATGTGTTGCTGTGTTGCTTGTTGTGTTCTGTGCTTGGTAGTTGCCCGAATAGTAGTGGAATGAATGAATAAATAATTGGTTAATAAAGTTTGGAACTGGCTTGGGTTGGTTTGGTTAACGAAATGAATAAATGAGTTGTGAATAAAGAATGATAATGGTTATTTAAGTTGGTTGGAAATTGAAAGGAGGTTGTGGCTTGATGTGTGGTGTTGTGCATTTAGGGGTAGCAACAAAGTTGGCAGTGCGAGCTGGTTGTTTGTTGAGAACCCATAGGTTGGACTTGAGTGTTTGGTGTCATATATGTATATACTTGTATTTTCCTTTGTGATTTCTATACGCACCCCACCCCAGTTGAGCACTACGTGCCGAACACCCCCAACGTCACGGGAGGGTGTCTTTCCCAAACATCCCGGTGGGAGGATGGATGACTGACCACCCGCTCTTCCCTGCCCCCTCTTCTAGGCGGTGATACCCCAAGATTCTTCGGGCAGGTTGTGGTTCGTGAGGCTCGGGTGTGTGCGGACAAGTTGTGCTTTCCCAGGTGTTTTCGGGATGAGACGAATTGTGCTTTCCCAGGTGTCTTCGGGATGAGATGAGTTTTGTTTTCCCAGGTGTCTTTGGGATGAGATGAGTTGTGCTTTCCCATGTGTCTGCGGGCGGGACGTGATGTGGTGTGCGGCCCAAGTGTTTGCGGGCGGGATGTGATGTGGTATGCGGCCCAAGTGTCTGCGGACGGGATGTGATGTGGCTCGTGGCCCAAGTGATGAGACGAGGTGTGGTTGTGGGGCCCAGGTGTGTGCGGACGGGTTGTGATGTGGTTCTTTCGGAAGTGGTGGGAGTGCGAGGACGTTTGCCTTTAGGCAAGAGCAGCTAAACCAGTGGGAAGTGGTACAAGGTACCCAAATCATCGATGTGCTTACTATATTACTTTACTTGATTTGCGTTATTCGGTGAGCGTGCCTTGGTGAGGACTGGGATGGTTAGTATACCTGTTAGGTGATGTTTGGTTCTACTGTTTCCTCACAGGGGTATTTGTATGCTCCCTTTCACTTGTGCACGAGAGACTTAGGTTTTTTCTACTGAGTATATCTGTATACTCATCCTACGTATATAAAACTGTTTTCAGGTTTCCAAGAGGATTACTTTACTTGATTTGCATTATATGTCTTGAAGTTTTGGGATGAAACATTTTATCTCCCGATCTTGTTTTCCTAAAAAGGGCAATGCCTTCCATTTTTGTGAGACTGTATACCCATGGTGCTATTCGCCACCCCGGAGCCTACTAGAGGCGGGACTCATGAGTCATTATCCCCCTTTCTTCATTGCCAGTCCAGGAGGGGTATCTTTGGAGGGAGAAGGTCGTGACAGAATGGTATCAGAGGTGATGGTTGAGGGATATGATGGAGTTTGGGGTTTGATACAGTGAGGATTGCATGGGTTGGTAGAGCAATAGTGTTAGGCGATCTTGGTGTGTGACATAGGCCAGAGAAGACCGGCTCAGACACGAGATTTTAGGGCCTCCCGTGATCCGATGCAAGGACTCTGAGCTTACCGAACGACCAAGTGAGGCTACACCGGTTACAGGGTAGAGACTTTAGGAAAGGTACATGCATCATAATGACTTGTATTCTTGTCTGAATTGGGTGTTTTGGGAAATTGGGAATGAATGACGAGAAATGAGTTAAAATGAATCTTAAATAAAATTTCATACTATTCGGGCTTAGGAATTCCATGCTTACCTTTCAGCTATGGCACCCGGTCGTCGTCCTCGTGTGGCTCTGGCGGTTGAGGCTCAGCAGGCTGATCCTATTGATCGACAAAGGGTTGATCCAGTGACAGAGAACGTTACGTGCTTTCCAGCGGCAAGCTTTGGGAAAGTACGAAGGTAGTGTTTTAGACATGGAGATGGAGAGTTGACTCGAAGAGTTTGAGATCACCTTCAGCTTGATCCGAGCCCCGACAGAGTACTGGGTTCCATTGGCGGTTAGTCAGATGCGGGGATCTGCGTGTCAGTGGTGGACGTTGTACCTGAGGGAGAGGAAGGAGGCTGACGTTCTGTGGGTCGATTTCAAGAATGAGTTCTGAGCAGAATTCATTTCATCGACCATGAAAGCTGAGAAGAGGCAAAAATTACTCTCCCTCCAGCAGGGGAGTATGTCGGTACGAGAGTTGGGGATCAAGTTTAAGAATCTCCTCTGTTTTGCCCCAGATCTCTTTTCGGACGAGGAGTCTCATGCGAGACGTCTAGAGGAGGCGCTCCGTCCTTCAATCCAGCATGCTGTTACTCCCTTTACGTTGCCAACTTATCTGGAGGTCGAGAAAAAGTTGGAGGTGATCGAGCGAATGCACTCGTGAGGAGGTTTACTGCAAGAGGGGAGCCAACACGGTTTGAGGGGCAGGGTTACCAGTGGCAGGTCTCAGGCGCCAAGATCTTCGAGGTTTCAATCGGCAGGGAGTCGACCTAACAACTTCCTTTTCGACCATCTGGTCCTCGTGCTTTTTTTGTGGGTTTGGGACCGAGGTGTTTCATCTGTGGAGTCTATGACCTTCAGAATCAGTGTCCAACGGCCGTTCGAGCTCAGTATGGTGGAGGTGGATAGGTTTAGCGCCTGCCTCAACCGTTTTAGCAATAGGGACAACGAACTCATGCTCCATTGAGGGGAGATGGAGCAGGTAGAGGCCGACCTCAGGATGTTCCTTAGGGACCTCAATCCGGGCGTGGTCGTGGAGGCAATCGTCAGCAGAGGGGCAGAGGAGCTGGATGCGGTCAGTTGCACGCAGCAGAGGCAACAGTTCCGGCATGACCAGTGATCGTTAGAGGTACGATCAATTTGTTTAGTACCCTTGTGTTTTGTTTGATTCAGGAGTTTCACACTCCTTTGTTGCACCAGCTCTAGCCCATGCACTGGGGCTAGACATAGAGAGGCTTCCCGTGCCCCTGGTGTTGAGTACGCTAGTCGGAGGTCAGATAAGCTTATTTGATGTGTGCTGAGGATGTAGATTGATGATTGGACCGCATCAGTCCCGTGAGTATCTTTTCTTGCTACAGATGCAGCCATACGATGTCATTCTTGACATCGATTGGTTGTATTTCGTGCATACCGTTATCGACTGCTTCCGGAGGAGAGTTGTGTTTTCAGATGTGGATGACCAGCGTGTAGTTTTCGTTGGCGAGTGAGGTTGTCAGGTGGGCGGTCGACGTGTAGAGCCTCTTCTTTCCTTGTTGGCTGAGCTGTCAGTGGAATTAACAGCCGTAGAGATGGTGGGAGTTCTCAGGGTTGTTGGGGTGTTCTTGGATGTTTTTCCCGAGGAGGTTGTGACGCTACCCTCTCGATGTGATGTTGAGTTCGGGATAAACCTGTAGCCTGATGCTTCTTCGATTTCAATGACCTATCGGATGACACCTTTTGAGTTGCGGGAGTTGAAGATTTAGATAGATGATATAATGAAGTAGTGCTTTATCCGGCCCAGTGTGTCGCTGTGGGGTGCTCCAGTGTTGTTTGCAAAGAAGGCAGATGATGGTATGCGGTTGTGCATAGACTACCGGAGGTTGAATCAAGTAACAGTCAAAAACCGTTACCCTCTTCCAAGGATAGACGATTTTTTCGCCCAACTGAGAGGGGCAATTCAGTTTTTTAAGATCGATCTACGATCTGGATAACACCAGTTGAGGGTGAAGGAGGGTGATATCTTGAAGACTGCATTTAGGTGCAGGTTTGGACACTTCGAGTTCGTAGTCATGCCGTTCGGTGTTACGAATGCACCAGCCGTGTTCATGGGGCTTATGAACTCTGTTTTCCGTGAATTCCTGGACCGGTTCGTCATCGTGTTCATCGATGGCATCTTGATCTACTCAAAGTCAGAGGAGGAACATGACGAGCATCTCAGGACTGTCTTGCAGGTTCTTTGACGCCACCAGCTCTATGGAAAGTTGTCCAAGTCTAAGTTTTGGATACGAGAAGTGCATTTCCTCGGGCATGTGGTGTCACAGCAGGGCGTGGCAGTGGACCCGTCGAAAGTTGAAGCAGTTGTTTCTTGGGCGACACCCAAGAACGTGGCAGAGGTTCGTAGTTTTCTTGGTCTCGCAAATTATTATCGGAGGTTTGTGCCCGATTTCTCTCGAGTTGCAGCCTCGTTGACAGCTCTGACTAGGAAGGACCAAGCTTTTGTGTGGAGTGAGTAGTGCCAGACAATGTTCGACTATCTGAAGGGGAAGTTGGTTAGTGCTACAGTACTCCGGTTGCCAGAGGAAAGGGTGATGTTTGAGGTGTTTTGTGATGCTTCCTGTCTGGGCTTGTGATGCGTCTTGATGCAGCAACGAGCGATAATCTCTTATGGGTCTATGCAGTTGCATCCCCACGAGCGTAACTATGCCACCCATGATCTAGAGCTAACAACGGTCGTGTTTGCGCTAAAGTTGCGGCATTACCTCATTGGGGAGCGTTTTGTGGTCTTCACAGATCACAAGAGTTTGAGGTATATCTTTTCCCAGCGAGATCTGAACTTGCGACAACGAAGGTGGATGAAGTTTCTTCATGACTATGATTTTGAGATCTCCTACACCTCAGAAAAGGGAAATGTTGTGGCCGGTGCTTTGAGTAGAAAGTCACAGAAGGAGGTTGCTTGGGAATCTGCAAATGCTTGGAAGGCGATGGAGGAGTTGACAGCCTTGCATTTAGATGCAAGAGTGGAAGGTGGTAGGGGCTATTTGTTTTAGATGACAGTGCAGTCTTCTCTAATGCAGCAGGTGGAGGAGTTTTAGTGGGGAGACTCAGAGGCAGAGGTGTTGCGCGATCGTGTTGACCATGGTGATGCTCCGGAGGGATGGTTGGAGGATGATCAGAACCAGATGTTGTTCCGCAACAAGTTGTTTGTTCCGGTAGCGGTGTGCGATGGGGTCTTTCGTGAGTTTCATAGCTCACCTTTAGCGTTACACCTAGGAGTTTCTAAGATGTACTGTGGCTTGAGGACGCAGTTTTGGTGGCCCGGGATGAAACATGCAGTGGTGGAGTTTGCGGTAAGGTGCTTAGTTTGCCAATAGGTGAAGGCTGAGTACCGTGTTCCTGGTGGTTTGTTGCAACCCTTGGATGTCCTTGAGTGGAAATGAGACGATATCTCAATGGATTTCGTCACAGGGTTACCCAAAGCCCAGGGAGGTTATGATGCTATCTGGATGATAGTGGATCGGTTGACGAAATCAGCTCACTTTTTAGCGATCAAGGAGTCGGGTGCAATGGATGCTTTGGCCAAGAGGTATGTGGATGAGGTGGTGTGGTTGCATAGGGTTCCAAGATCCATCATTTCAGATTGAGACACGTTTTACCTCGCGAGTCTGGAGGGGATTGCAGCATGCTTTTGACACCTAGTTACGCCTCAACACTGCCTTCTACCCTCAAACAGATGGGCAGATAGAACGGACTATCCAGACGCTGTAAGATATGCTGCGAGCATGCGTCTTGGACTTTGGCGGATCTTGGGTGCGACACTTACCCTTGGTAGAGTTTGCTTATAATAACAGCTATCACTCTTCCATCGGCATGACTCCATTTGAAGCTTTATACGGAAGACCGTGTCGTTCTCCGTTGTGCCGGGTGAAGGTTGGAGAGACAACTGTTCTTGGTCCCGAGGTAGTGCAGAGCACGACAGAGAAGGTTCAACTCTTTCGTGAGCGGATGAAAGCAGCGCATGACTGAAAAAAGTCGTATGTCGATCACAAAAGGAGGCCCTTGGAGTTCGAGGTTGGAGAGCACGTGTTCTTGAAGGTTTCCCCTCGATGTGGGCAGCAAAGGTTTGGCAGAGGGAGTAAACTTTTTCCTGGGTTCGTTGGATCCTTTGAGGTGTTGGGGCGAGTTGGTGAGGTGACATACCAGTTGGCGTTGCCACCGTAGTTGGAAAGGATCCACAACGTCTTCCACATCTCTCAACTTCGTCGGTATCTTCACGATGACTCCCATATCCTTAACTGGGGAGAGTTGGATATCGAGGACGACACGACGTACGTGGAGCGACTGATAGAGATCCAGGATCGTCGGGAGAAGGTGTTGCGTGGACGGACCGTTCCTTTGGTTCGCGTGTTGTGGAGACATGGTGGCCTAGAGGAGAGTACTTGGGAGCGGGAAACGCAAATGCGTGCCCAGTACCCGAAGTTTTGAGTTTTGGCTTGTTATGTTTTGTTTTGTTTTGAAATGTAATGTTTGAACCTTGTTTTATGAAATGAGTTGTTTTCCCTTGGGTTGAGATGTGTGTGGTGCAATGTGTGATAAAGTCCTAACATGTGAAAAGGGGAATACCATATTCCTAATTGAGATGCATTAACTGTGATGCGATTAAACCCGTGCGGACGAGTCAGTGCCGCCCAGAGCGGATAGTATCTTGACATGGAGGATGAAATTCCCTTATTCGGATGTTTGGACAGTGTGGTTGTTGTGCTTGTGTGGTGTGCCTTGTTGTCGTTGGGTAGCAGCTGTCGGAGGAGGTGTTCTTAGGTGTGGGGGTTTCCACTCCAGCTTTCGAGCAACATAGGATGGTTTATCGTTGGACGTTAATGTGTTTGGTTGTTAGCGGTGTTTCAAGTGTAACAAGATCCTTGAGAGGTATCTCACGATTGGTTGTTCGGACTCCTCTTTCTTCTGAGCTTGGTTTTGAATTTTTGAGGACGAGAATCATTTGAGAGATATCTAATGTAATGGTCCGTGTCCTTTCGGTCCGTTACTTTGCGGGTTTCGGTGGTTTGAAGTGTTCGGAGGAGGCTCAGAAGGAGTTTGGAGAGGTTCGGTTGCTAAAGACTGGAAGTAGGGTGATTACACGTCGTGTAATCACGATACACGACATGAAACTCTGTTTCACGGCTGGTCTTGGAGTTTTCACGACATGCAAATATTTCACACGGCGTGAAGAAGAGTTTCACGACATGTAATATTTCAGGGTTTGAAAAATAAAATAAAATCGAGAGGTGACGCTTTTTTCGGCAGAAACCGAACCCCGGATATTACACAACGTGACAGAGTATTACACGTTGTATAATACCCCGATCATGTGCAGTTTTAATAATTCTTTTCGGCCGAACCATTATTCATTCGGCCGTGGTTTTCTTTTCCTCTTGTTCCAGATGAACCCTATGCGCCTTGAGGAGTCCTTCGAGCCCTACTCCTCCCTCTTTGATCTATCAATCCCGGTGGTTGTTCGTTGGCGGTCCGTGATCGATTCGTGGTGAGTTTTCTCCTCTTTCTCATCCGTTTCCTCTTGTTCTTTCCCCGGGATTCGCTGCCATGGTACGGGTTGGCTTGAGTTGGATGTTTGGGCAGCGTTTTGATAATCTTTTGGTGCGGAATAGGTTGATCCGCGTTTCTAGCGGTGCGATTGTCGCTTGCGGGCATTCTTCTTCGCCCTGCGGTGCACAAACGAGTTGAAAATCTTCTTCAAGGTAGGGTTTTTCTTCGTCTCTTTGATTGTGCATCATGTGGGAGAGATATACTTTTGTTTGCCTGTGGATCATAGTTGTGCCACACCAATCAAAGATAAGAACATGGTAAATGAATTGAAAGGGGTAGAGGGATCCTATGCGCATGTTTTTTTTGGCTTTGATGTTATTGTGGTGTTGTGAATTGTATGGGCTAGACGCCCTGCTGAAAATTGTGGCCGTTGGTGGTCCTTGGTTGCGCACTAAACAAGCTGCATGTTGGTAGATTTTATGCTGAACACTTGTATATGGAAATTTGTAAATCACGTACACTTGGCTAATAAACGGATGTCCCAGGATTACCCAGTTTCTATGAAAACCCCTGAATTAACAAGTGGAATTAAATAAGGGATGCCTCGTTAAATCTAATATTGTGTTATGCTTTGGTATGTGGGGTGATGTGTTGTGCTGGATAGTGTGGTTGTGTGTGCGGGACAAATGGAATGTGAAGTGGCTATGTTTTGATGTGTGGATACGCTCTGGTTTGTGTTGTGGTACGTTTGTGAAGCACAGGTGTGTGCTGTAGGTTGGGTTGGGTGGTGTGGTGGATGAACTTGTAGACGATACATCAACCTGATCATGTAATGGAATTTTAGGTTGAGAGATTGATTGATTGTGGAATGGATGAGAAGTGTTGCGTAGCGGGGCTGCGATCAAGCTGTGTGGTGACGTGTTGCTGTGTTGTTTGTTGTGTTCTGTGCTTGGTAGTTGCCTGAATAGTAGTGGAATGAATGAATAAATAATTGGTTAATAAAGATTGGAACTGGCTCGGGTTGGTTTGGTTAACGGAATGAATAAACGAGTTGTGAATAAAGAATGGTAATGATTAGTTAAGTTGGTTGGAAATTGAAAGGAGGTTGTGGCTTGATGTGTGGTGTTGTGCATTTAGGGGTAGCAGCGAAGTTGGCAGTGTTGTGAGTTGGTTGTTTCTTAAGAACCCATAGGTTGGGCTTGAGTATTTGGTGTCATATATGTATATACTTGTATTTTCCCTTGTGATTTCTATACGCACCCCATCCTAGTTGAGCATTACGTGCCGAACACCCCCATCGTCACGAGGGAGGGTGTCTCTCCCAAACATCCCGGTGGGAGGATGAATGACTGGCCACCCGCTCTTCCCAGCTCCCTCTTCCAGGCGGTGATAGCCCAAGATTCTTCAGGCAGGTTGTGGTTTATGAGGCCCGGGTGTGTGCGGGTGAGTTGTGCTTTCCCAGGTGTCTTCGGGATGAGATGAGTTGTGTTTTCTCAGGTGTCTTCGGGATGAGATGAGTTGTGTTTTTCTAGGTGTCTTTGGGATGAGATGAGTTGTGCTTTCTCATGTGTCTTCGGGATGTGATAGGATGTGGTATGTGACCCAGGTGTCTGTGGGCGGAATTTGATGTGGTATGTGGCCCAGATGTCTGTGGGTGGGATGTGATGTGGTATGTGGCTCAGGTGTTTACGAGCGGGATGTGATGTGGCTCGTGGCCCAAGTGACGAGACGAGGTGTGGTTGTGGGGCCGAGGTGTGTGCGGACGGGTTGTGATGTGGTTTTTTCAGAAGAGGTGGGAGCGCGATGACGTTTGCCATTCGGCAAGAGCGGATAAACCAGTGGGAAGTGGTGCGGGGCACCCAAATCATCGATGAACTTACTATATTACTTTACCAGACTTGCGTTATTTGGTGAACGTGCCTTGGTGAGGACTGGGATGGTTAGTATATCTGTTAGGTGCTGTTTGATTCTACTGTTTTCTCATAGGGGCATTTGTATGCTTCTTTTCACTTGTGCACGGGAGACTTGGTTTTTCCTACTGAGTATATCTGTATACTCACCCTACGTATTTAAAATTGTTTTCAGGTTTTCAGGAGGATTACGTGGACCGTGCTGTGCATTACTAGCTCAGGCTTTGGGACAGTTCCTGAGTCACTGCTTTAGCTTGCTTTTGGTACTTTGGAGTTTTATTGCACTTGTTTTATTTTTTTTAAACATGCATGTGGGGTGGATTTTGATTTTTCTTTTATATATATGTTTTGGAGTTGTTTTTGGGATGAACCATCTTATCTCCCAATCTTGTTTTCTTAAGAAGGGCAATGCCTCCCATTTTTATGAGTTTGTATACCCTTGGTGCTAGTCGCCACCCCAGAGCCTACTGGAAGCGATATTTGGGGGTCATTATCTCCCTTTATTCATTACCGGTCTAGGAGGGGTATCTTTGGAGGGAGGGGGTTGTGACAATGGGACAGACATGCTGGGGATGATCACAAAACACACTGAGGTGCCAAGTTCCACTGCGATGTCGCCAGGGCTCACAGGGATCAAATGTCCTTTTTGCAAGGCAACGACGCCTCTGGTTGACGAGTCAAGGGCCCTTATGCACGAGCCAATATGGGTTTACATGCATGGCCAAACAGAGGGGTTCTTGCTCCTTTCCAGGGGCTATGAAAGATTTATGAAGGTTCAAGCACCTGAGCAATGAAGTAGGGTATGGCGGAAAAACTATCCAAAGAGGGTTTTGACACCCTGGAGGTAGTCCATATGACAAGGGCCAAGTAACTCTTGACTCTAATGACGGGCCAATTGCCGGCTAAGACTACCTCAAAGAAAGGGGTGTTTAGTTTATGACTGTGAAGCTCGGGCCCTATATCACTTGGTTTAGGATCACGTGACGAGGACCACCAAAAGGTTCAAGAATAAAGCGCCACATTCCCCGCTTTGAGAACCGATACAATACATGGTGATGTAACATCGAGGATGTCTGCTTGAATAGTTAGATCATGGGACTGTAAATCATGATCTAGGAATATCCGAGCCAATGAGGAGTGGAGATTGGTGGGTACAGGTCGACCATTAGTAATGGCAGAAACCAACATCGCACAGAGTCAGAGCGATAACTCATGGGTTTAAGGGGTGCCTCTCTTCCAGGACCAGACATCCCTTAGGCACATGCTCTGAGACATTGTGTTATTCACCAGCGAATCATAGTGGGGTCCCTTCATATTAGTCAGTCCCTGTTACTAATAAGCTACATGGGAGAGCCGAAAGAAAGCCGAAAGAAATGACTTAGAGCGATGAGATTCCAAGAAAGTGTATTGACTCAAGGAATTGATGGGGGTATCAACTCATATTTCAATGACACAAAGTTGGTTTATGGAAAACGTAATATTCAAAAAGGGTTCGAGCACCCTTGCAGTTGTGTCGCCGCATACTTATCATGGCGAGGGAATGTGATGATTTATTGCTCTAACCTTTGTCTAGACTAGATGGGTCCAACAAGCATGGTTCGACTTTTATTAGGGCCATAAGATGGACTCTATGAGCTTTGTACCTTTTTGTTTACGCTTTAAATTTTGCTTGAACTCCGGAGATAAAGAGCTTACCGAGCAGGGACTTGACTTTTTCTTAGACCTCCCTTTGCAGGTTTTCAGCCTGATAAGTTTTGTGTCTCTTTCACTAGCAATTTAAAGTCTTGCAATCTGGACCATTGGAGGCTAGAGTTTATGGTTGTACAACTTTGACCAAAGTGCATGCAATTTAAGATCGTAATGCACAAACTCGGTATCGGGGGAGTGTTAAAAAATAACATAATTAGGACTTCCAAGGTTGAGAGTACTCCAACGCCGTTTTGGACAGGGGATGAAGTTGTTGTAAATCATGACTCAATGTTCTCGAATCATGAGTAATGGTATGAGAGAGACACGCCGAGGATGGTTGCGAATCACATTCACTGCAATGTTGTCAGGGCTCACAAAGATCAGAAGACCCTTTTCGCAAGGCTAAGACGCATCTAGTTGCCAGGCCAGTGGCTTATATGCAGGAGCTAGGGGTAGACATGCATAATCAAACAAAGGGTCCCTTGAAGCCGAACCTTCTTTTCCAAGGGCCATGTAAGATTTGCGGTAATTCGAGATACTCAAGATACAAAGTGTGATTTATGGATTGAGGTGCTTAGAAAGATGACGGAAGCACCCTGAACCCTGGTTGACCATGGTCATACTATTGTGGTCCTTTGATAAGGAGTGATAATGGATGATGATCTCTGCATTTTAACGTCATGCAACGAGGACGCATATGTCGTCCGGTTTAACGTCATGCGACAGGGACCTTACGCTGTGTAGTTTAACATCGTACAATTAGGACGAAGCTCGCACATGTTAATGTCGTATGACCAGGACATTAAGAACCGACATGAAAGTCTTTAGAGACACCTCGCATCGGTTGGGGGTGTTGAGATGCGAGAGACATTTTTGACCTTGCAGAGGCTTACAAGTAGAGAGCCATATGCTGGGCTCCTTTTGCGCAGATCTGACTCATACGCAAGCAAGCCATACGTCATTTTGACTCATGCGTGGGCGAAACAAGTTTGTATAACTCGACCATTCTTAAGCAGTTTAAGGTCTTGCAAGGTGGACCATCGATGCCACCGACCTTTGGTCATGATACTATCAGCTATGCCAAATGAGTCAATCCAATTCCCTAAAGCTCACGTGAGTTACGCTCAATGTGAGAAACAAGAGGCGAATGAGGAATAACCCATACTGTGCTGGCTAGGGGTGCACGACTAAGAAAACAATTGGTTTTGGTGTTGAGAACGGACGAGGCCCATTGCGAATGGTAGGTGACTCGATCGGGCACTAAGGTGAGCTAGGGGCATATGCAATTTTTGTGGCTGGGCTTCCCCTGATTTTCTCTATACATCTCGTGAGGGCAGGAATCAGGCCACAGTCAGCACTTCCAAAGAAGTCCCTTTGCGTAGATCTAGCTCGTACGCATAAGGGGGGAGGACATTTTCCTTTTGGAAATTGTGGCTGGGCCTAGGGTGGAGAATCTCCGCGTCACTACGTGTCATATAGGGATAGGAATCAAGCTATACATACTTCTTTATGGCTTCCTACATAGATCGAACTCACGCGTAGGGAGAAGGGCATTTTTATCAAGCCGTGCACAATATTTGTGGGTCCTCCACTGCACGGACTTCCTCATGTGTAGGAAAGGAGAATTAAGTCCCACCTTAGTGCAGAGCCAATGGGGAAGTGAAGCATCGTTGCGAAGGTTCAAACACTATGGTAGGACAGTAACCATACATAGTTCTCAAAGAGAAATATCCCCCGCATGGTTCTAGCTCATGTGGAGAGGAGATAAAGAGAGTTTCACCTTGGGACATGGCCATTTAATGAGGTGATGGGGGCTAATACATCAAGGTGAAAGGGGCATCATCATGTTTTAATTCTTCCGATGATGACATGCACAACTACAAGTCGTGCTCCCCTGGCCCATATGCAGGGGGAAAGGAGGGGGGTATTATCATTCTTAGGAATCGCGACTGGGCCCAGGATGAGGCATTTGGGCGTCACTACGCATCCTGTGTTTACAGGAATCAAGGCATATGTAGTTCTGAAAAAGTTAAGGATCCCCTACATGGATTTGACTCATATGCAGGGGAAGGGGCATCTTATTTCGAGTGTAGGCTCCTAAACGAGAGAACCCATGTCCAAATCTCCCGTGCAGATCTAGCTCATACGCAGGATGGGGGGCATATTCTCATTTTGATTACGGGACCGACAACTGAGTCTATGGTAGAGTACTCGGATGTCACTGCGTATTCCATAGTGGTGGGAATCAAGCCTACACGTAGTTCTTTAAAGAGTGTGTCCCCCGCATAGATATGGTTCATGTGTAGGGGAGAGGGCCATGTTACTCATCGAAAGAGAAGTTACCCACTATCGTTCATGTGCGTGATCTCTAACTGTCGACGATACCGTTAAGGCGAAGGGCTCTCATATTGGGAAAAGCTTTCACTGGTGGGGGCATCTTTATAGTCTTGCGGTCAAACAAGGTTGACAATTTTTGATATGGGCTAAGAACCGGGGCAGGTTGTGATAGTGGCAAACCTGCAACTGGGCCCAAGATAATATACCTAGGTGTCACTACATATCCTAACAGTCAAAAATCAAGCCACACGTAGTTCTTGAAGAGAAAGTTTCCTGCATAGATCAGACTCAGGCACAAAGAAGGGGCATTTTACTTTCTCTTGTCTTTGCGGCTGAACCCAGGATTAGGGGATCCGAGCGTCACCACGCATCCTGTGATAATAGGAATCAAGCCACACGTGGTTTTTGAAGAGAAAACTTCCTACACAGGTTTGACCCATATGCAGGGAGTGGGTATTTTTTTGACATTGTGGCTGGACCCAGGACGCGAGATTCGGGCGTTACTACGTATTTCATATGGACTAGAATCAAGCCACACGTAGTTTTTTTATAGAAAATTCCTCACAAATCTGGCCCATATTCAAGGAATAGGGGGCATTGATGCTCTCAGGCACAACTGTGCCAAAAACTTCTACATGGATTTAGCTCTCATGTAGGGGAGAAAAATGCCCACTAGGAGTGAACCATTCTGAGCAGTTTAGAGTCATGCATGATGGACTCTCACCTCACAGTTTAACGTCGTATGATAGTGACGATGACCTTACAGTTTAACGTCATGGGGATTTGACGTGTGGTTTTGCATGGGTTTCATCCACATGCGAATCGTGAGGATCCTGTCTCTGTTGAGTGAAGAGTCAAACATTGAGACAAGGTGAGGGTATTTTGAATTTTGGGTGTGAAGAGAGAGAGAGCCACTCATTACATATTATCTTCCGAATCTGTGGCTGGGCCTAGATTAGAAGATCTAGACGTCACTATGTATTTCAAAGAAATGAGAATCAAGTTACACGTAGTTCTTTATAAAAAAAGTCCCCGTACTGATCTGGTTCATATACGGAGAGAGGGCATTTTCCTTGCACGGATCTGGCTCTCATGCAAGTCATGGGTCCTATAGGGTGGCTCTCTCTAAGCGGTTTAAGGTCTTGCAGGATGGACCATATGTTATGCATTTTAACATCATGTGATCGGGATATTGGTGTCCTGCAATTTAAAGTCGTGTGACAAGAACCTGGGCGTCTTGCAGTTTAAGGTCATGCGATGGGGACCTGGGGGCTGATGTTTTGTGGTCGTGCAACTTTGACCAAGTGGGATTGCCTAGAGGGATGGCTAACTCAAGGCATTTGGGTCTTCACAGGAGATGCATACCCTAAAATGAAAGGGTACAAGAATATGATGTTGCGATCTTGCTTTGATAATGGGTACGATGCAAAAAATGTGCATCATCGAGGGTATTTGAATCCACTTGAATAGTTGGATTATGAGAAGCGTAAATCACAACCTAAGAATATCGAGGGTATTTGAATCCACTTTGTATGTTCTGGACATCTCTATAATTTTTAAAGATTGAGGTATCCCAATCGCACTTTTCAATCCTTGTTTTTGGCTATATCAAATATGTTTACAAAGGGTGAGTGTTGGTTGATGTGAGAAAGGGGGAGCTATAATCTTTTGATGTGCTTGTTAAGATGTGTGCAGGTTGTATTATTTCTTGACAAATCTGTTTGAACAACCCCTAATTTCAGAAAAATTTTAGAATGTTATCACATGTTAGGTTTTTTTTTTATGAACAACCTTGATGTCTAGGTTATGGTCTCTTGTTTTCTACACCAGGTTAGTTCACGTACACTTAGAATGATTAACTGACAACTCATTGCTAAGATTCACATGTGGTTCCATCTCCCAACAAGTGAAATAGGCTGCAATACAGATCCAATAGGAGAGGAGAAGATGTGAATATGGAAGACCCTTTTCTTAAGGTGAATAATGAGCAGATGAGTGAGTTCCTCTCAATATGACCTTTGCATTTATTATCAATAATGGGGAGAAGAAAAATGAGGGCACATATTGACATATGAAAGAGTTTGGTAGGATTGTCAACAAATCCAAAGGGGGAGATTGTTGTGTCCAAGGTGGATTGTATTTATTGTCAATAAGGAACATATAAGCAGTTCAATATGTGTATGGAGATGTTGAATTACTGCCATACTACACGGCAAAGAGAATGAAGAAGTCCAGGCTGCTACTTAGAACAACTGGCTGGACAGGTTCAAGGAGCAACCCCTAATTTGTGATGATTGTTGAACTGTTCTTAAAGTGTTCAAGGCGTATGTTAATGGTATTTAAGGATAACACATTGTTTACATCAAATGAATTATCTTTTAGTGGTTTTAAATGATGATCATTAATTGGATGTTTATTTGAGAAGCCATCCATGTGTTTAGTTTGCATATATATAAGGTGTAGGTTGAGAAACCCCCTTACCTTCAAGGTGGGGTAGAGGCCTTCTTTTATAGATTGAGAAAAAGGAATACACATGGTAGTATTCCGATGTGGGACTCGGTAATACCCAAAATAATAAAAAAGGGTTTTAACACTCCCCCTCATGCTGGACATGCCTAGCTTGGACAAAAAGAGTCCCACAAAGAAAAAACAAGGTGACACCATACAAAACCTGAAAAACTCCCCCTCAAGCTGGGCCGAAGATGCTATGGATGCCTAGCTTGGAAGTGAGCGAGGAGAGGCGTGCCCATGGGACGCCTTTGGTGAAAATGTCAACAAGCTGGTCCGCCGTCGGGATGTGGCCAAAGCTGACATGATTGTGCTCCAGGTGGTGTCGAAGAAAGTGGCAGTCCACCTCAATATGCTTCGTGCGTTCATGGAAGACGGGATTTGAAGCAATCTTGGTGGCTGCCTAATTGTCACACCAGACGTGAGCAGATGTGAGAGGAGGAAAGCCAAGCTCCTGGAGGATTTGTTGAAGCCAAAGGATCTCCGTAGTTATGGTGGCCATGGCTCGGTACTCAGACTCCGCACTGGATCTGGACACGACAGTCTGTTTCTTGCTGCGCCAAGAGATGAGGTTGCTGGCTAAGAAAATGACAAACCCAGAGGTAGATCGCCGAGTGGCAAGGCAACCAACACAATCAGCATCACAAAAGGCCTCAATGTTCAGATGAGGATGCTGTGAGTAGCGAAGACCACGGGCAGGATCGCGCTTAATGTATTTGGCGATGCGGAGGACAACATCCCAATGAGAGGTGGTCGGATGTTCCATAAATTGGCTCACTTTGCCAACAGCGCAGGTAATGTCGGGACGAGTCATGGTGAGATAATTGAGTTTACCCACCAACCGACGGTACCGCTCAGGATGTGAATAGGGTTCGGAGGAGGCATAAAGTGATCGTTCCCCAGGCTCCAGAGGGGTGTCAACAGCAGTGGCCTGTGTAAGCCTAGCATCCTGCAGAATATCCAATACATACTTCCGTTGGCAGAGGGAGATGGTGTCCGGAGAATAGGACGCCTCGATGCCCAGAAAGTATGTGAGAGGACCGGGATCCTTAGTTTGGAAGTGCTGGTGAAGATGCTGCTTGAGGTGAGTGACACCAGCAGAGTCACTGCCGGTGATGATTATATCATCAACATAAACGATCAATAGGATACAGCCAACAAGAGTTGTTCTGTAAAAGACAGTGTGATCCTTCATGCTTCAAAAGAGGCCAAAATCAGTGACGACAGTGCTGAAGTGGCCGAACCAAGCACGAGGAGATTGCTTGAGGCCGTACAGAGAGCGGTAGAGTCGACAGACTTGAGACTCGGCGCCAGAAGCACAAAAGCCGGGTGACTGTTGCAGATAAACTTCTTCATCAAGAAAGCCATGGAGGAAGACATTTTTGACATCCAGCTGATGAATATGCCAACGATGATGTGCCGCCAGAGAGATGAATAGCCGGACGGAGGTCATCTTGGCCACCGGAGAGAATGTATCAAAGTAGTCCACCCTGTAAGTTTGTGCGAAGCCCTTAACCACAAGGCGGGCTTTGAGTCGATGGAGAGTGCCATCTGGATTTAGTCGGACTGTGTAAATCCATTTGCTGTCCACTGCCTGTTTGCCTGCTGGTAGGGGGATAAGATCCCAAGTATGGTTTTCCTTCAGAGCCTGCAACTCATCCTGCATTGCTGCTAGCCATCCCGGATGAGACTTTGCATCTCGAACTGTGCGAGGAATAGATACGGTCTCCAGAGCTGACAAACCCCTGTATGAAGAGACAAATAGAGGAGTACTCTGGCACGAGCGAGTACCTTTCCGGATGGCAATCGGCAAGTCGGCTGGTGCTGTAGCAGGAGCATCGGACGAAGCGGGGATGACAGTGTCATTGGTCGGGACGGGGGGGGGCACTCGATGGGCGACGGGAGTAAACTATACCATACCGATGAGCAACAGGAGGCAGCACGGGAGGAGGGTGGATGATGAGGGGAAGACAATCATCAATAGCAGAGTCAGGATGAGGAGAGGGAAAAGAGAATGGAGATGCCTCAACAAAGGAGACATCGGCAGAGATGACATACCGTCGAAGATCTGCTGAGAAGCAGCGATATCCGCGCTGAGTGCGGGAATAACCAAGGAATATGCAGCGGAGGGATTTTGGAGAGTTTGGAACGGCCGGGGCGAGTGTCACGAACATAACACAAACAACCAAACACTCGAAGAGAGAGAGAATGAAGAGGGAGAGAGGGGAATAGAGCCCGAAAGGGAGTCTTCCCCTGAAGGATAGAAGAAGGAAGGCGGTTGATAGGTAGGTGGCAGTGAGGATGACATCTCCCCAAAAAAGCAGAGGCACCTGGCGGTGGAAGAGGAGGGCACGAGCAGTCTCCAGTATATGTCTATGTTTCCGCTCGGCCACTCCATTCTGCTGGGGCGTATCAGGACAAGAGGTCCGGTGAATGATACCCTTTGCTTGGAGGAACTGCCGAAAAGAAGTGGAGAGATATTCACGCCCATTGTCTGAGCGGAGACATTTAATAGAGGTGGAAAATTGGGTATGGATTTCAGTATAAAAAGTTTGGAAGGTAGAAGACTTCAGTGCGGTCTCGGAGGTACACCCATGTCATTCGGGAAAAATCATCAATGAAAGATATATAATATTTATGTCTCAAATGACTCGAGGTGGTATAGGGACCCCAAACGTCTGTATGAACCAGATCAAAAGGTTTGGAGGCCCTGTTATCCACTTGAGGAATGTATGAACTGCGATGATGTTTCGCAAATTTACAGGACTCACACTGAAAAGAAATATGTGGACTCAACTCTGGAAAAAGATGATGAATGGTGGAGGCGGGTGGATGGCCCAACCGGGAATGAAGATCCAATGCCCGGGCAGAGATAGAGGTGCAGGCCATGGGTGGCTGTCCATCGAGCATGTAGACCCCGTCCTGAAGCTGACCTCTACCAAGTTCCCGATTCGTAGTCCGCTCCTGAAACACAGCACCAGATGAAGTAAATATAGCAGCACAGTTGTAATCCTTTGTAATCTTACTGATGGAAAGAAGATTAAAAGAACTGCGGGGCACATGTGCCACAGAGGACAGGTGAATTGATGAAGTCAAAGAGCATGCACCGAACCCCGTAATGGGTATTGTAGAGCCATCAACGACGGTGATGGATGAGGAACCAACATAAGGAGAGTAGGAGGTCAAAATACCTGCATCACCAGTGAGGTGATCAGAGGCACCTGAGTCGAGCATCCAGCTCGGGGAGTGACGACCAACGAGGGTAGCAGAGCCAGTCGAGTGGGCAAGAGACGTCGAAGATGGTCCGGGTCCGGCGGATGCCGGAGGATCGTGGAGTAGCCGGAGGTCCGCCAGAGAGAGGTCGAGGGAGGATGGCAGAGCTGGGACTGACGGAGAAGTCTCCTGGACCGCGATCTGTCCTTGCCGTGGTTGCTGGGATGGGTAGCCATGAAGGACCCAGCATTTGGTGATCATGTGGCCAGGCTTGCCACAATGCTGGCAGTGGGGTCGAGGACGTCCTTCCATGCGACCACGACCACGAGGGCCGGATGAGCGTCCACCGCTACGACCGACGAGAGCCGAGTGATCGATGATGGGGGGGGGGGCGATGGGAGAGTCCGTTGAGCCTTGCCCAGGCGATGATATACCTGTGGTATATCCAGCGTAGAAGGGCTGGCAAGCATCTCGATGACCGTCGTGGCATAGTCAGGGGCGAGGCCATTGAGGAGATTGAAAATGCAGAGCTGGTCCCGTTGAGTCTGTGCATCCGCCGGTGTCTGAGGAACGGGCCATAGCTCTTGCTGTTCGTCGCGAAGACCTTTCCATTCCAAAAAATAGGCCGGAAAGGACCGATCTTGCTGTCGGATGTGTGATCCTGCTGTCGGATGTGTGACAAACGCTGAAGAATGTCGGAGACCCGAGCCAAGTTGTTGGTTTCGGAAAATATGATAGTCAAGGAATCCCAGAGTTCCTTGACAGTATTAGCAGTCCGGGTAACATCCTTTACCGAGCGGTCCATGGAATTCACCCGTAAAGCGAATATCTTGCTATCCGCAAGTTGCCAAGATCGGAATTTAGGGTCAGTCGATGTGGGTGGAGGTTTCTCAAGATGAGAATCAAGGTCCATACCTCGTAGGGACATCAATACCGTCTTTCGCCAGATCGAGAAGTTGGTTGCGTCCAACCGGTCATCGACGAGTCGGGTGGAGGCGGTGATCAGTGGAGGCAGAGTCGAGGAAGCGTCCATGGTGGAGGGGAATGCGCTGCGCTGGATCAATTCGCTGCCGGTAGGGCCTGCCGGAGTCGGTCTGCCCGGAGGGAACCGCCTGGAGAGGGAGTCGGGCTGCCTGGAGGGAGCCGCCTGGACAGGTTCGCTGGGAGGGAGCCGGGTTGCCTGCAGGGAGCCGTCTAGATCGGTTTGCGGGAGGGAGCTGGACGAGCGCGCTGGGAGGGCGAGGCCGACACGCGAGGAAGCGGCGCAGGCCGAGAGTCGCTGGTGACGAGCCGGACAACGCACAGGGCGCTGGGATGAGGGCGCCGGAAGAGGTGGGGCCGGGTGACGGGACGCGTCGCAGCGGAGGGGAGGAAGGCGACTGGGAAGAGCCGAGAGGGCTTGCGGGTGTCGGAAGGGGCTGCGACGGAGGGGCGTGCTCGGGAGGAGCCGCGACAGAAGGTCGCGCGGGAGCTGGAAGTGGCTGCGACTGAGGGTCGCGCAGGATGCGCCGGGGGGGGGACCGGGCTGCACCGGGGAGAAGCTCCGGGCAGGATGTGCCGGGGAAGAAGGGTGCAGGAACGCACCGGGGAGGTGGGGCCGGACTGTGCCGGGAAGCCGCTGGAGAGGGCGGGCCGGTCTGTGCCAGGAGACCGCGAGAGAGGCGGGGCCGGTTAGTGCCGGGAAGCCGCTGGGAGGAAGGGTCGGGATTAAGTTCCCTTTGATACCATGTAGGTTGAGAAACCACCTTACCTTCAAGGTGGGGTAGAGACCTTCTTTTATAGATTGAGAAAAAGGAATACACATGGTAGTATTCCGACGTGGGACTCGGTAATACCCAAAATAATAAAAAAGAGTTTTAACATAAGGAAAGGAGACTTGCACTTAGATGAGGAATTATTTTTGTGAGAATTTTTGTTACGGAGTTTTACGGCTGTTGAATTATGGCCAAGTAATTTTTTGAGTTAACATAAAAAATTGGCCAGGGCCGATCGTGGAAGCCAGTTCAACCACAACCACATTGAGGTGGTTGCAGGAACCAACTCGACCACACCTAGCCAGCCCGAGCAGCTAGGAGTACAGTGAAGGCAGAGCTGGCGTGGGGGTCAGGCATGCAGGTGCGCAGGTCGGTGCACAAGTGGTGGTTAGCCTTGCTGGGGGGTCAAGTCCAGCGGTCGTAGGGCACCACTGGGCCCAGTTGGGCTTTAATGACTGGCTAAGGATGCGGGGCCGCTTATTAAGCGCTGGCCATCCTAGCCAGAAATCGATGCAGGACGACCTTTTAAAATCCGCTCACTGTTCACGTGTTGAAAAATTATGGATATTTTGCATGAGCGCTCGACTTTTACCAAAACGAAGACACTTGATGTCGTTTTCACCGCTGAGTAGGGTTTCATCTGCGCTGGGTTTCGAGTGCGTAGTGACCACGCCATGCAAGGGGAGCTCGACCAAGCGAGTTTCAAGCTGAGCATGGAAGTTGAAAAATCGACAAAGGCATGGGAACCGTGTGGTTGGTAGGCAGTGTCGCGAGTCCAGAGGGCGACGGAGGAGTTTGCGGTGCCACGTGGTCAGCAAGCGATGAAGTACGCTATGCACCAAGCGATAGGCGGCGCATGGTAGGCAGTGTCGCGAGTCCAGAGGGCGACGGAGGAGTTTGCGGTGCCACGTGGTCAGCAAGCGATGAAGTACGCTATGCACCAAGCGATAGGCGGCGCATGCGTGATGAGTAAGCGATGAAGGTTTGTTTGCCAAGTGAGCACGCGATGAGGCTGGTCGTGAGGTTTTCAGGCAGTCGGAAGGCGGAATGATGGGCGATGCTGCAAGGTCTGCATGCGATGAAGAATGGCATGTGAAGCTGCGAGGTTTGGTTGCAGATGAGGTTCATTCGCCGGGTGAGTACGCGGTGAGGGTTTGATCGCCAGGAGAGTGCACAACCATGCAGTATGTTTAGCAGAAGCGGCATGTTTTTTGGAGCCGCATATGGATGGACAGTTGAGCATGTTTTTCGGGATGATAAAGGGCTAAGCTTGATCACTGTTGGCTATAAATATCCACCACGATCACATTAACGCGTGCTTACAACTTTTTGAAGAACTTACATCTTGAGAAGAGTTTAACGAGAGTAAAAGCTAGTGAGTTTGTGGGCTTATTCAGCTGCACAGAGAGCTACTGAGCCTGCTTACCAGGTGCGCGCAAGTGCAAGTACAGGCCACTTAGCAAGTGCGCCAAAGGTGCAGGTGCAGGCCACATGGTACATGGACGGACCAGAGAGTGACCACACTTATTTGGCTTGCACGAGGAAGGGGTGCAACACTCATTTGCATGCACAAAGCTATGGGAAGAAATGTGTGAAGAAATACATGCATGAAGTGTGCACGGACAATCTGCAATTGCAATATACATGCATGAAGTGTGTGAAGAAATGCATGCATGATAAACGCAATTCACACATGCATGTGAAGAATTAAATGAGCAGGGTCTATGCGATGCAATGCTTAATGATTGCATGGAGAGGTGAGAATTTGAGAAGCAGTGATCATCTGCCGGAAGCTACAGTGTAAGAGCATCAGAGTTACAGTGAGCAAGGTGAAACGATCCTTCAAAAGAGAGGACATGCAAATTTGATGAGGAACAAGGCTGAGTGTCTACCATTGAAGAAGTCGAAGACCTGTTCAAGGAGTTCATGAGGACCCTTAAAGAACTGTCGGGAGGCAGTATACAGATCCCACCGGAAGGTGACAAGGAGAAACTTTTCTAGAGATGGCTTCAACTGATGGGATGCTAGTATAAAGATCCCGTTGGGAGGCAGCTGTTGTAAACACTTGAAGACCAGATATTTCGGGAGATTGTCTGCTGGGTATTTTGGGGGATTGTTCATCAAGCTTTTCGGGAGATAACTTGTACATTGTATTCAAGTGATTCATAGTGGAGAATCCAGGTCTCGGAACATCACCCGAATCTGACAAGGAGTAAGCTTTCAAGGCCGAAGCTTGTAAATCCTTGTGTCTTGTGCTCTTTACATTCTGCATACTCCAGTAAGGTTGGTTGACAACAAGAGGAAGAGATCGAAGCTTTAATCAGATATAGAGGTAGAATTAAAAGAAAGAATTCATAAAAAGAAAATGGGATCATTGATTCACCCCCTCCCCCTCTCAGTGATCTCACCAGATCTGGGAATCACAATCGTCATCTCGGGCTTAAATCTTCCGACAACCCAGTAATTCACTCTTGCACCTAAATATCTCATCTTCCGGTGCTTGTAGTCCACCGCACTTTTGCATCGAAACTACTTGGACATGTGCATGCTCATCTCCCGGCTGTTGTAGGTGTTGTGCCCTTGGCAGTTGTAGCATATAACTCTTGGACGTGGTGCTATATTTACATGCAAACCCTAGTGGCGCAGGGTAGAAGACGACAAGCGACGTTTAAATTAAATCTCACGCGTGCGTTTCTTTTAATCAATGGACAATGTCCATTGGAGTTGTCCCACATTGAAACATCATATGGAAAGTGTATTCGTTAATGTTGGATTGATGTAGCTCGATCTATTTGGGGAATTGTGGCATCTCTGACCAACTGTAGCAAAGTTGACTGACGACACCGACAGAACACTGTTGCAGTGCATACCTACTGTAGCAACATGTGACAGGCCACTGTAGCTCCATGGACTTCTTGCCATCGGCCATTGAAGCAACTTGGACTTGGGTGGTCGCATCACTGTAGCAGGGAGGATTTCCAGCCACCGTTCATTGTAGCACAATGGACTTACCGCGTGGTTGGTGACACAATGCTTCGTCCTCTTTATTAGCTCATTTCGAGATAGTGTTTCTGTGTGTGAAATTTTGATATCTCCCTGTACTTTGCTTATGAAAATAGTGAAATTTCTGCCTCTTTGTGGACGTAAAAATCATTTCCCGAACCACGTAAATCGTTGTGTTGTGAGATCTTTTTCGCATTCTTTTGTTCATTTTTCTTCTTTTTTTTCTTCATTTGCAAACCTTTCACCGTGACTCGTCGTTTTTGCAACAATTATTAAGTGGTAGCACTCCACCACCAGTTGTGCAAATCTGGTGGGGCTGCCCCGCTCCTACGGTTCGTCATGCTGCCCCGCACAGTGGTTCTTCCCAAGCACCGCCCCACACTTGCTCCTCTCAAGCTAGTGTCGACCTGCGTTGGCCATGCCTATGCTCCTCCATGTTGGAGTTGGTGCCCTAGAACTACCTTTTATGTACTTGATAATTACATGTATTCATTGTCTTGAATATTAATGAAGTTTATTATCATATCATGATTGTTCCTCTGCATGAGATAGTATGTGATAATGTCCTAAGGATATCTGTCACACTGAAAGGTCATAACAGCTTCCCGTTATGATGAGAACATGGAGGTGCCATGACAGTATTCTTGAATATATACATGTTTTGTAGCCGGATGATACCGTTTGACAGAACACAAATGATACAGAGTATCATGGGTGGAGACTCATAGGATTTTGAAGTACCCTCTCATTGTGTGCGCCCTTGGTAATTTCCAGGGCAGGAGATTACGAGAACGAGACCCGCCACTGAGAAATCCAGATTTATGTCATTGGATGTTCCTATCTATGGATGTGTGTATTGATCCTTAGATTTTAAGATTATCATTAATGAATACTATAAGTCGCGTATTTTGATGTATTGATAAAAACTTTTACGACATATGCTTGCATCGAAGTAAGATACGTTGTGCGTCACAAATGATATTGCATTAATGAATAACACAAGAAAGGATTTATCGCTTCTGTCCCTTGACAGGAGTTGATTTCTCATGCCCTTTGACGAGAATGTAACTATTTGGATAAATCAATGGTCATAGTGTTTTGTGAGCATGTTCATTTTCAGAAAGTCAAAGAGGCATCAAATACATAGGTTGATGACACTAATATGCAACCTACTTGATTAGAGATATCGCGATAAATGAATTACATTACACAGCGGGCGTTCGTAAGAGGTTGTATGTCGTTGTGATATTAACTTCTTTTTCTATAGGTGTCTTGGCGTGTTGTTAGACGCTAACCTTGAACTTTATGCGTCTTCGTTTATTGCCACTGAGAAAGTAGCCTAGAAGGTCACACACTAAGTGCATCCGATATCTCAATTAAATTCAATGTTGAATTTAACAAGTTAAAATAAATATTTTTCTTGCTTTTTGGTTTAATATTTATTCGGGTTTGGTTGATCGTCAGATTTAATCACGAGTTATCCAAAAGAATATGCGAGTTAAATAATAATAAATATTCATTTGCAAGGTTTGACAAATATAATATTTATTATATTTATCGACGAATAAAGAAGTGATATTTATTTATTAATTAAAGAAAGTCATTATTCAATGTTTGATAAATGTCGAGGATAAGCGAACCAGGTTTAATGGTTTGATTGGAAATGATATAAATGATATTTATTTATTATTAGGTGATGCAACAATGTCAAGTTAATAATAATTATATTATTATTAAGACATGATGTTCACTAAGAATTAAGGAATTGGCAAGGGGGCTCATATGCAAATAGGCAACCCTAAACTTTCCTTAATATATCTAATTATATCTCTTTCCCAAGTAAGATTGGGCGTGCACAACGGATAGAGAGAAACTCTCTCAAACCCTAGAGAGAGTTCTAGTGATCTAGAATGTGCTTTCTCCTCCTCTCTCAAGCCATCGAGAAACCACTAAGAATTCTTCATCCTCAAAGTGAATTCTGTTGTGATCAACCGCGAACGACGCAAGCGATCAGAATCAACCGTGCTAGCACTCGACGATTCTATAACGACATTCAATGATTATGGTGCACATGTCTATCATTGTTAGAGAGATTCTGCACTTGGATCCTGCAATGCAACGACGGTGCGATGAGATCAAGTCAACTAGATCATCAATGAAAAAAGAATTACAAGTTTAGGTAATTCTAGATCTTATAAATTTATTATAAATTACATGTGATGATTATTCTCTTATATTTCCGGCATTTATATCAATTAATCCTTGAATTAATTTTGTTGGTCATGACGTTTTCGTTTATATCTCGGATTATTCAACGATTATGACAAAAAGTTGAGTTGGCCATGCCCAATAGGCTCTTCCGCTTCGCCCGAGACCTACACTTCACACCACAACCGCCAGACGTTGGCTGCATTTGAGCTCGGCCAATACTATTATATTGCTGCGAAAATGTCGGGAGTCACAGCGATAGATAGGTTTGCAGATGAAGAAAAAACAGAACAAAAGAAGAAGAAGATGAACAAGAACGCAATGATTTACGTGGTTCAGGAATAATCCCTACGTCCACAAAGAGGCAGAATCACTTCACTAAAATCGGGAGCAGAATCACAAGGAGGTTTCAGAGTTTTTTACACACAACAAAACTCTAGTTCGAATGAGCTAATAAAGAAGACAAAACACTGTGCCACCAACCACCAGTACAATGGACGGTGGCTAGAAGTCAGCACTGCTATAGTGCTGTGGCCACCCAAGTTCAGGTTGCTGTAGTAGCCGGTGGCTAGAAGTCCGCAGAGCTACAGTACCGCTGTCTCCAAAGTTCGAGATGATATAGTAACCGTGTCAAAGTCTGCATTGCTACAGTGTCCTGTTGGTGTCGTCTAGTCAGCTCTGCTACAATCGGTTAGAGTTGCTACAATCCTCCAAATTTTGGTCCGGGAACCTTCGGAGCTCCAGAACAAGGGCGCGTTGCCCCTTGCAACGTCCAACGAGTTCACCGTGGAGCTCGACTTACAAGAATTGTGGTCTGGTGTACAATATGAGCCACTAGAGCTACAGTAGCCGGTGACTAGAAGTCTGCAGAGTTACAATATCGCTGTCTCCAAAGTCCAAGATGGTACAATAACCGTGCCAAAGTCTGCACTGCTACAGTGCCCTATTGGTGTCGCCTAGTCAGCTCTGCTACAGTTGGTCAGAGTTGCTACAGCCCCAAATTTTGGGCTGGGGACCTTCGGCCCCCAGAACCCCGGAGCAGGGGTGCGTTGCCCCTTGCAACGCCCAACTAGCTCACCGCGGAGCTCGACCCACAAGAGTTGCGGTCTGGTGTACAGTATGAGCCGCTAGCATTCGGCCCAACACCATCCAAACGAAACAGGCTACACCAATCCAACATGTACTAGGTTGCTCGGGCGGGTGGCTCTAGGCTGACACATTTTTTTTTAATAAACTCGTCAATATGCCTTTATCAAATAAGGCCTTCAGCAATTCAATATACCAACATCAACTCAGAATTCATCAAATCTTCTGGGCATTAACGTCGGACATTGTCATTATAACCCAAAAGTTCTTCCAACATGATTTCAAAGATGTTGTAGTTAGTGCGTTCAAATTCTATCAACACTAGCCATTCATCCACTGAAGATCTGTTCAATCAGTCGTCTGATTTTATTGGCTGCTTCCGGATAAAGTAATCTCCAGCGAACTCATCCTTCATCCTTCTGCAACACTTGCTCCAGTCTCCATCTACTGGTGTTCCTTCTGCCGATGGTTCCTTCCTCTGGTGTCTAAACTTCCAGGAGACTTACTTCCGGAACACCCTTAGACATCTTTACCTTCAACTTATTCATTGACTTCTTCACAATCTTTTGACAACAAATACAACACTTCATCATCATAACCCATAGGGCATTTCACACGGTGCGATGCATAAGCTCTCGGTGTGATCTGCAGCACTCAAGACTCTTCATCTATGCTTCTTCATAATAGACATCTATTTGACTCCAAATCCAACCAATACAACCTATGGCTGTAACAAATTGGATTCTATTTAGTGTATTTTTTTCTTGGATGGAACTCAGTTTTCCTGTTTAATATTTGTCTTCACCTTGGAAAAATTTGTAAACTTTTAGTATGTTTTAGCTCACTGCAGTGGAGAGATAATCATGGTCAAGGCTTACATGCAAGAGCATGTTTACAAGCATCCATGGGAGCGAGTGACATCAGCATCCTGGCGCAAGTTTGCTGATCCCGAGAATAAGCGTACACTGTCCCACATCCTTGAAGTTGACACCCTAAACCGCAACCTTGATTCTCAGACAGGAAAGCTTTACACCACTCGAGCCATCACTGTGCATGCTCCGGGGCCATGGTTCCTTCGCAAAATCATCGGTCAAGATATCTGCCACTGTGTTGAATCAACGGTTGTCGATGCCCAATCGAGGACGATGCAGCTCAGGACCTGTAATATAAGCCTGGATAAGTTCTTAGAAGTAGAGGAGAAAATTCGATATGATCCCCATCCAGATAACCCGAGCAGGTGGACCGTCTGCAAGCAGGAGACCAGCATTCGGATCAAGCCCTTGTCGGCACTGTCATCAATGGCGGAACTGATAGAGCATCGATGTGCGGAGAAGTTCATGCGGAATAGCAGCAAGGGCCGGGAAGTAATGGAGCGGATCTGTAGGTATCTTGAAGTCGAATCAAGAGGCATCTCCATTTGATTTCTCTCTGCTGGCACTTCAGGATTGGGTGGATGAGAAAGGGAGATTGAGCAGTAGCAGCTTTTGATTATTGAAGGTTTGATCTTGAAGCCATTGTTCAGCAATAATGGGAAGCAGCTTCTCTGGAGCTGGTAGAAGTTTTTGTAGGACCAAAAGCTAGAGGATCCCCCCTCCCGGAAGGTACGCACTGCTCTGAAGGCCGTTTTTTGATTTGTTTGTTTTAATCCAGAAAATTTCCAATAAATAATGTTTAGTAGACTCCGAGGTCTATTCATTCCAGACATTTTCTATACCGTTTGATCCATTAATAAGATGTAAATTTTTATTTAATGCATTATATTTTAGTCTGTATGACAAATTCAAGTTTTATGATTTGAGTGTGCTAGTTATTCATTTATCCATTTGTTTCTGTGATCTTAGCTTTTTGATCTGTTTTTTTAAACAGAAACTCTACCCCCCTCATTACACACTCCTTAAACATCCCAGTGTAGTCCACTCCTAGCGAGCCAGATAAATAGCACTGGGTCTCCCCTTCGTCGCATGGTTGAGTTGGGTAAAACTGCGTCTCCCCACCATGCCATGGACCGTTAAGGTGGATAAATTGCGTGACAGTGAAATTACGATTGAAACTCACAACCCCCACTTTGGGGAACCAAGTGCACAACTCTAACCACCGGGTCACCCTCGTGGGGGTGAAATTTGGATGAACTCAACGCGGTCCGGTTAAACACAGACACACTAGGATACCCAATTCTAACTACTTATGCGAATATCCGGTCACATGAAGACTCAAACCCGGAACCCCAGTGATTGCAAGGGCCGCACTTATCATTGGGACAAGCCTTTGCCAGGAGTTTTTTTTATCTTCCATTCATTGGTTATGAACTGGTTATGAGTTTGTCGTTTTTTCTCTCTAGTTGGGCAATTTCTTTTAATTTTTCAAAATGTAAGTTATAACCCATTGGTTTTTTGTTTGAGAGCTATCGTTTGGCATAAGAGGTTAAGAGGCAGGTGAATTGAGTTTAATTTTTTTTTTAAAAGATCTAGTATAAAATATAACTGTTTGACCTAAGATTGATAGTTTTATGAAATCTTGTGATTTTAATGAATTTTCACTCAATTTAAAAAATAAAAGAAAGCAATGAGTACATCGAAGATTTATAGTGGTTCTAAACTTCAAATAAACCCTTGTATTACCTCATTGACACACGATGTGAGTTTGATGATTTTCACTGTGATCTATTATTGATTATTTTCTAGGAATTCACCTAGTGAAACTAAGTATGAGTAATTGATACTTTTTACAATTGAAACTTTATCCTAAAGTTTCTAAAAAACTTTCCACCAACTGAGAGGTTCTATTCTAAAGTTGCATCCATGTGTTCTTGAATTGAATTTAAACACTGATTATTTTGCAAAATGAGATGTTAATGAAGGGTCTTTTAGACAATCGAACTCTTTTCATTCTTGATGAATTTTCAAAAATCAATTATCCTAGAGAACTTTGCAATTTTTTTAATGTAGGGATGAATGGATTCATTTAATACTACTGAATGAAAGATGAATGAAATAATTGATGTTATGGACATTTAAGTTATGGACATGTAAGTTATGACATCAGAGTAAATGACTATAATCATAAAACATTCAATTACCGAATAGATTCAAATAGTTCGTAAGTTGAAAACATTTTAATTATGAAGCAACGAGTAAAAAATCCCTTCATTGCACAAAAAAGATGCAAATTAGAAGATTTAAAATAAATTTAACACAAAAATCACACTATGAACAACTTGATTAGTACGCTTCAGGTTGTTTGGCTTGTTTGTTTGCCCCTCAAGGTTAGAAGGATTAGAAAGAGCATTGGTTGAGGTGTTTTTGATGGTTGAAGATTGTGAAAGAGGAGCGGGATCATGAACAAAGGATACTTGTCTCTCTAGATTTTCCGCCTGTTCAGTCGATCTTTTTTCATGTTGAATTGGTGTAGTCCGATCCGTTCTGGATGATGATTGAGCCAAATGTTTCCGGTCCATACTGCACACCAGGCCGCAACTCTGCGATGAGCTCGTTGGGGGTTGCAGGGGCAACACGCCCTTACTTCGGGGGTCGAAGGCCCCGTGCCAATTTTTTGGGGGTACTGCAGCATCTCTGACCGACTGTAGCAGACATGACCGACCGACACCGACAGAGCACTGTAGCAATGCAGACTTTGACACGACTACTATAGCAGGTCAGACATTGGAGACACATATACCATAACCTCGTGGACTTCCAGCCGCCTTTCACCGTAGCACATCAGACTTTCTGTGCGGTTGGTGGAATAATGCTTCATCCTTTTTATTAGTCCATTTCGGACTACAGTTTCCGTGTGTGAGAATTCTGAAAATCTCTTTGTAATTTTTGCTCCCGACTATAGTGAAATTCCACCTCTCCGTGGATGTAGGGATCATTTCCCGAACCACGTAAATCCTTGTGTCCTATGTTCTTTTGTTTTTTCCCTTTTACTCTTCTGTGAATCGTTTTTTCACTTCATTGCTTATGGCGTTTTCTGCAACATTTCATATCTTAGGTCAACCGCTCTCATAGGAGAAGGCGTCTAGTGGGTGATACATTTTTCCAACTTCTTTGCGAACTCTTTCATTGTGAATTTTGAACATGTTAACCTTATGTCTTTAATTTCAACATGGATGAGATCTGATCTATGGTTAAACAATGTTTTCATCATATACAATTGTAAATCCTTTCTGTTGTCAACAATGATATGTATATGTTCCAAGAAATCCCTTAAACAACTATAATAATCTCTTGCCATCAAATCCCCTATGTTCTAAACTTTTTGACCCAATCATTCTATTTGATATTTGAAGACTTGAATATAAACATGTAGAGCATAAAGATGTTTTTTTGGTGATTTAGCTAATGACATAAAGTTCATGAGACTTTCTTGGTTCCTTCATAAATCATATTAATTTTCCAAAGTAGAAATTATGTACATTTGTTTCCCTTTACGAGTAGTACCAAAATATTCTATATTATAATTCCTAGTTTTGAAATCATACATGAAAGTCTCATGTGCATCTAAATATTTGTTCAAATATTTGGTTTTACCTTTTCTAGCTCTAGGGGAAACTGTAGATGCTACCTTCAATCATCACCACTTTCATAATTTCCAAAGAGCGCATATTGCCTAAAATATCCTTTATCGCACTGCCAAAGTTGTTCAAACCTTCTATAAGCAATTCGTTTATGTTCTCAATTTCTTGTATAGTAATCTCTTGGAACTTAGTTGTTTCAACTCTCAACAATAATAAGCAATAACTTTCCCATTAATAAATCAGATTTTAGAGCTTTCAAGTCATCTTTGGTCACCGTGGAATTCTTTTCTTCTAAGGGGTCTTCTTTTGTGGCTATGTACCTCTAAATTTCTACAAACTCAGTCGTAGTTGATATGACAATAATCTCATTATCAAATTTTGTTTTACAAACAACTTTATTATTGGTTGTAATTCTTCCTGAACATTTCACAACATCCAATTTCTGCATTGTGAAAGATCAAGGGCATCATTAGGTTATTATTATGATTTTTTAAACAAGTTGGGGTCAGTCCCCTTTTTATCATGAAAAAGAGATATCTTTTTATCTAGCTTGAGAGGTAACCCTTACATGACCCGAAGACTTAGTGACCCATAAACCCTATATAACACGGCCAGAAAGCCCTGAGTGAGCAGTCTGTATCATGCCATGCCACTAGACATACGTCATGCTGCCCCCTGTTAGTATTCATCCTATTATGATCCCAATTTGAAAGTTGCGTTGCCCTCTTTCCATGGACCATTGCATCATGCTGGACCGATGCATCGTTGCAGAATGCCCCTCTATCCACGATGTGGGAGGAGGGTTGAATGATAGATGTTAACACATCCATTTCTCTTTCTAGCCGCCCACCTGGTGATGCCTGCGTGACCCTTGCTTGCATCACCTGCCTGTTACTTTGCATCTTCAGAACAATCCCAAGTGTAGATAGTCACGTGGATGAGCACCTCTCCATCCCACATCGGTTCCATGGAGACGAAAGATTGGATGATAAGCATAAACATTTGTTTCACTTATTGAGGCCGCCCACCTGGTAGTTCCTGCTCGCACTGCCTTCCTCTTGCGTCGAGCTATTGGCCTAATTCCTATCATGCCGCCTTATGCTCTATACTACTGACCTTAGTGGCCCCACAACGTCCCGCCTCGTCTGTGCTCGCTTGCGCCTACACCACCGATAGCCTGCGTCACCCCTGCCACCCCAAGCACAACACCACCGGCGTCATCCTGTGTGCCCGTGCACCTCTGGTGTTGCAGCACCAAACAATTCCCTATGAAATCCCCCCCCCCCCCAAATTAGGGGCCATTGAGGGTTGAACCCCTTATCACATGCAGTCTAATGGGGTTGCCTTACAAACCAAAAACCTAGGTGCATGTTACCAGGTTATTGACAACCTGAATGGCCCGAAGACCTTCATTTTTATTGATTTTTGATAACCCCCTTTCAAGGGATGAGGGAGAACCCTTACAAGCCCCGTAGGCTTAGAGATTACATGGGATGAGGGGGAACCCTTATAACGCCCGTAGGCTCAGAGATTATATGGCCCGTAGACTTAGGAGATTATATGACCTGAATGTTTTAGGAAATTCAACCAGACTATCTACAAGGAACTGCCCCTCCCCAGCATCTGCATCATGATTGTAACTCTCCACCTTCACATGACCGTCTGGCTAGGCTTCTCGTGCAAGCACAGGCTGGTCCCGATGACATAGCCATACTCTATCTTTCTGACAAATCCATTTGGCTCTGCTATAGTGAGTGCACCTGCTCTGAATCCTCTTCTGGGGCTGCTCCTTTTTTTGTAGTGTGTCCGGGGCAACTGCATGTGGCCCGAAGGTCTTGAGGTGGCCCGAAGACCTTAAATGTGGCCCGAAAGCCCTACTGACCCGAAGGCCTGGGTGGCACAAAAGCCTTAAGGACTCCAAGCCCAAATCGGTGGCCTAAGAGTGACATTATCTCAATATATGTGAGTAATTAATCCTATACAACTTTGTAAAAATCTCTTGTTTCTTGAGAGAAACCTGAAAAATATTCTCAATGTAAGTTTTTGATGGGTTTTGTTGGCATCTACTGTCATAAATGTCATGATACGACTTTGCGGGGACTCCTTTTGAGAAGACAACAAAATTAAGAGTGTTTCTTGAAATTTATCTCCAATGAGCCACAGGGTGGGACCAACATCAAGGGTGTAACACACATTGGGCGACATAACCATTTTGGACCTAAATGATAACCAGTCATAAGTACAACAGTCAATTCCCAACATAAATGAGTAAACACATGTGATAAGTGAGAGACATCAACATACAACTCTGTCCACTCTCAAGTGCTTGAATAATGGTTGCTCAACACCACGATTGTCTTGTAATTTTGAAAAATAATGAATAATAGGGTGAATGTACAAGTATACTTAGTATGTTCCTCCTCTAACCTTTCACGTGTCAAGTGATAAGGTATAATAAAACATTTGTGATTTTCATATATAAATATTAATCGGTTAAGAAAAACAAACATGGAAATAATAACCACAAACCATAATCACTACCTCATGATATCCATACCTCTAACAATAGTAGCCCCAACCATAATAACTACCTACCATCGTAATAAGGACCATGTAGTTATAACAACAAAGATTACATAACAATACTATTGTATTGGTGTAGCTTGATCTGTTTCAGATGATGATTGGGTTGAATGCTTCCAGCCCATACTACGCACCAGGCCGCAAGTTTCGTAGATTGACCTCCACGGTGAGCTCGTTGGGGGTTGCAGGGGGCAACGCGTCCCGACCCATTTTTTCAGGCACTGTAGCATCTTTGACCACTGTAGCAAAGCTGATTGGCCGACACTATAGCAGTGCGGACTTTAGAATCAACAGTACTATAGCTCTTTGAACTTCTAGCCGTCGGTCACTGTAGCACTTTGGACTTGGGTGACCACCTTTCACTGTAGTGATGCAGAATTCCTATGCGGTTGGTGGAACAGTGGATCATCTTCCTCCCCTTTTAACCCATTTTGGGTTAGGGTTTAGTAAGCGATTGAGAACCCTGAAACTCCCTGTAAAAATTGTGCTCCCTAATCATAGTTAAATTCTGCCCCTCTGTGGACGTAGAGATTATTCCTGAACCATGTAAATCTCTGTGTTCTTGTTATTTTATTTTTTCCCTTTTACTCTCCTGTGATCTGTTTTTTCGCTTCGTTGCTCGCAACGTTTTCCGCAAGAAATACAACTACATCAACAATTGTATATGTGGTGGGAATACCATATCATTCAAATCACGTCCATCATCGGTAATACCACATTTCTCTAACCACCACCCAAGCATTGTGAGCATAATCTCGCAACATACCATCATCAACATGATTTAACGAGCTTACCGGGTTATCATAACAAGACAATATATAACCACAAACCACAACATAACAATAATCACAATAAAGTAGCCACAATAACCTCTTATAGCCTTGACTCACACCTTTATACTAACATCTACATGTCCTCAAGCAAACCACCTCAATGAACCTAGATCAAACCATAGCACCTTGTTAATTACTACAATCTCATAATCACACTATCCCCATTATTCACCCAATCTCGGTACAACAACAACAATTCTCAGGGCACACAACAACAAACAATAAAAATCACAACCTCATAACCTCACCCAAGGTTACCATATCAAGCATAAATTTCATTAAATCCCATTTTTATCAACCCCCATTTCATTATCACATTCATAGCATTAGTTTAATCCAATTTCTCACTTTAATTACCACAATTATCATCCCTTTATAGATTTATTATTCCAACCACCACCCAAGCATGGTTGGCACAATCCCACAACATACCATCACCAACACGATTCAACAAGTATGTCAGATTATCATAAACACATAACCAAAAATCACAACATAACAATAATAACAATAAACCAACCACATTAACCTCTTATAGCTTTGAATCACACCACCCAAACTTTATACTAACATCTATATGTCCTCAATCTAACCACCTTATTGAACCTCTATCAAACCACAGAACCACGCTAATTACCACGATCTCATAATCACACTATCCCCATTATTCACCCAATTTCGGTACACCAACAACAATTCTTAGGGTACACAACAACAATCAAACAACAATGGAAATCACAATCTGCATAACCTCTCCCAAGCTTACCACATCAAGCATAAATTTCATTAAATCCCATTTTTATCAACCCCCATTTAATTCTCACATTCATAGTGTTAGTTTAAGCCAATCTCTCACTCCAATTACAACAATTAGCATCCCTTTATAGATTTATTATTCTACATCAATTCAATTTTCACCTCCACACACATATTTCATTAGTTTAGTTATCTAACATTTATTTTCATGTGGTTCACAAGATTTACTTATCGCTACATTAATTAAACTATATAAATTTACTAAACACTCAGAAAAAAGAGATGTTAGAATCTCCTACCTCAATTGATGCTTCAATCATTGCACCAATGAAGACAATTTCATGTTAACAGGAGAATGAAAGAAAAGCATAACATACTTATAAATATCAATAAGAAGATGAAAAAAAAATCCTTTGAAAACATTAGAGAGGGATTTGAGAGAAAGAGTTCAAAACATTTAAAGTAAAGGTTTAAAAGAAAAACCCCTTACCTCGAGTCCCAACTCGGCTCGTACGTTCTCCACCCTCCTGAAAAATAAAATTATATTAATTATTTACTTGTTTCAAAACACTTATCATGTTCATTCTCTTATTATTATTCCTTTTATTTCATTTATCACCATGTTTTATTCATTTACCAAATTGATATTGTTCATATCGGTCGTTTTAGGGTTGTTTGGTTCATAACCTCCAAAACTGTTTCAACATAATGGAAATTGTCAAACATCTATGTCCATAGATTCCATAATCTCCATAAATGTCAAGGTATCATGTCCATATCATATAGAATTAAGGGAGTTCAATAGGTCATGAAATAGTCACTATTTAGATAATCTTCATTGAAAAGCTTGTTTTTCATGGTTAAAAATGACTATGATTGTTTGCTTTTAATTTCATTTTTATGAAGAGTATTTTAGCAATTTAGAATCATAATCTTGAAATTAATTTAATTTTAATGATATATTCAATCATATAATCAATTTTTAAGAATTATCCATGAAAGATGCAATTTTATAAAAACATCAATATTCACTTAGGTAGCGTAAAACCACCACAATGAGTGATTTTTTTCCAAAGAGTTTAAATGAATGGAAAACCCAATAAATATTTGAGTTTTATAAAAAAATTATATTATAATTAAGATACTATTTTAGAGTTACTTTAAAAGATTACTTATGTTATTGAAAAGAGTAAGACACGAATTGAACAAAAAAGACATTGTTTTTGAAAAAATTATATTTTGACATAGTAACAACTTATGAAAAATAGTTCTATGAGAGGTAATGATTGATATATCATCATTAATGGATCAAATAGATGAGAATACCATATTAATGGAATCATGGAAGCAAAAGAAGGGAAATTTTAAGAGTTTTAAGGAAAAGAATCATAAATAAAAAAAGGAGAAAGAGACTTGGGAACCCTTACATTTCTTTTTGAATCGCCTCCTTTAGATTGAACTTAAAGCATTCAGAGAAAGGATTTTTGGCAAGGCCATAGCCTTATGAACATGAAAAGGGATATTTAGAGAAGGATTTGGGTAGAATATGGAGAGAAAACTAAACTTTAGATGTGTTTTGTAAAGATTAAAATGAGTCTCATTTTATAGACAAAATTCAATGGCATTTACACAAATATTCAATTTTAAGGGTAAAACATGTATTTTTAAAATGGAAAGTGGGTTATAAATGGATAATAGATGATATGATCAATCATTCCTTATCCCACTTGACTAAATATATGGTTTTATGAGTTTTTTTATTAATTTAGAAGTTATTTTTAACATTAAATACCCTTTAAAATCGTTTTCATTGTTATTTTTATAATTTGATTTAAAAAATATCTAGATAACTATGGAATTAAAATTTAATTTTTTTAATCATTTCATAACTATCATATTAATCACCTAAACCTTGCAAGACCCTAATTCATCTAAATCACATCACTTTAAATATTTTAACACCGTCTGACTTTTCTCCAGCTTTCACATGCGGTGCATTATTATTTAAGTTTAAAAATAAATTACTAGTATAAATATAATTTATTACTCATCATTATTATCATCTAGGACTATTCATAATATATTTCTGTTCATATATTCATATTGATAATGTATTTAAGATATTATTTTGATTTTTCTCACATTACATCAACACTAGATAAAAATTTGGATAATTAACTTGTTATATAATCCTAAAATTCATAAATATACATCAATATAATTTACTAGTAATCATTTATAGCTCTTAAAGTTTATAAAATATTTATTCTTTCTAAATCTTATCACTGAGCCATAAATATTGAATTTTTATATGATGTTCAAGCACTCAATACTGGAAATCCAGTCTATCCCCATGGATCTATACCCACAATTTAGAGAAATCATGGGTATAGATAGTCTGCCCAAACCTATACCCACGGTTTTTAAAAAACCGTGGGTATAACTCTTTAGACAGGAACACTCGCTCGAGCTTCTCCTCCCCCTCCTCATTCGAACCCTAGCTCTCCTTTGACGTCCCCAACTATCCTCCTCAGGTGATCTTCAACATCCCCCCCTCCCATCCTCTAGTGATCTTCGACATTTCCCTCTCACCTGAGCGAGTAGCCACCTGTGCGAGCGATGACCTCCCATGTTCTCCGACGATCTCCTTGGAAAGGTAGCAGTGAGAGACCACCAATATTTTTTAACAACCATACATTTAAGACTACATGGATTTATTATGTCTTTACCATATGGTTTCCAGGTTGATGAAAAAGTTTTGTAGTTTTTTATGTCTTGCCACTTCTTTCATTATCTAGTTAGGGATTTTCTAGAAACCTTACCTAATAAAAGACTAAGGGTTTTTCAGCTTTGATCTATCTTAAATAATCTTATTTGGAGTCCCTTATTGTTACATATTTTTGGGAGTTTCATGGAGTCCCTCTGTAACCAGAGTTGTGTTTATAATGAGGGAGCTAAACCCCATTCATTATATGATCATCATATTATGAAAAAAATGAATTATATGGGCATAAATTGATATGGGGGGGGGGATTGTAACACATGGGTGTAAACATTTCTTATGATTTATTTAATTATTGATTTTCATAGAATTGGAGTGTTCTGGGGTAGAGTTTTCAACATTTTAGTAAAAAAATTTAGGTCTCATAATTGGTGCATGGTTAGTGCAATATTTTTTGTAACTATGAACTTTAATCTTATGTGTATACCTTTTAGTTTTTTAGTGGAAGATTGTTAGTGCACACTTAAGAGTAAATTTGTAGTTTAATAATACATTGGATAAAATCCCACATTTTTTTTGAAATGTTAGGAGTAACCATGTAGACTAATCATGTGTGTTATTTAGCATGAGTCTAGAAAATATGGAACATTTAGCGCATAATTTCCCAAACAATGCGACCAAACCATGTGATATGTTGAGACCTATTTTTTTTTGAATTTAGAGTAATTACCCTATTCAAATTAAATGCCTTTTGGTCCCCTTGTTTACTCATCTGACTTTTCCAAACCACTAGGAATATCCCCCCTCATTCCTATATTTCTAATGGCTTACACATGAATGTTCTATTTCCTTTAGTGGCGATTCTTCAATGTAAACTCATTGAAACCTCTTTATCCTTTCCTCTAATATCTTTTTCTCCCTTCTTCCACCTAGTTCTTATCTCCCCATGGCTATGGTGGATAGGGTTTCATGTTTACACAGATTTGTTTGGGGGATTCATTGATTTAGGGTTCTTAATGATCCTTTAAGTGTTTCTCTTTCCTTCTTTAGTGGAATAGTAATAATTTATTTTGAGATTAATGATTTGAGGTAGGTTGCTCTATACATTATTTTTAGACTTAAATTCGATTGTGCTTGTTTATTTTTGAACCATGTTTTTAATGTATTGATGTTATATTTAGTACACACACACATATATTTATTAATTGTGAATGGATCTTTGTTTCTCCCTTGATTTTTATTTGAAAAATGGCACTTCTTATGTTACATTGACTAAAACTAGTTTTCCTGAAAATGATGCCCATAAGGTTCTTGCAATAATGACAACAATAGTATTGAATGTTTTAATTTAGATATCTTTTAGACAATTATTTATTATTAATTATAATTAATTAAAATCATGTTTCTATCAAGGGATTCCAATGTAAAATTCCACAATTAACTATATTTATGGGTAGTTTCAATTAGTGTTCTATACATGAATTGTTTTTTTAATGAATTAATGCTTTTTTTCAGATATTAAATGTGGTAAACGATCACTATAATTACATTTCCTAATGTTTAGATAACTTTGATTATATTTTGAAATTATTTGGTAGATTTATACCATATAAGTGAGCCGTTCAGAGTTTATTAAAAAATGGAAAAAAGATATTTATATTATGAGATATTTATGGATTTAAGCTAGTTAATAACTACTGTTATTGTATTAATATTATTGATAAAATGGAATACTTATATTCTTATAGATGTTGTTTTTAGCGCCACTCCTTGGAGTTTTCATCCTAGGTTCCTTAATGGAATTATTTTTTAGTTTTATTTTTATTCAGGTGAAATCATTTCCACTATGTAAGTTGATTTTCTTAGAACTTGTTGCTAGCCACAGTTGATCATGAATGAAGTTTAAGCCTTGTGGTAGACCAGATGAGTATAGGGATATTTAGATAGGGTTGGTTTATTAAAACACTAGTGAGTAGAATGGAATAATATGGATTGTAGTGTCAAAGTTATTCAATTTATTCACCATGATAGTGAATTCTTAAATGTCAGAGATACCCATCTTGGTTTGTTATTTGTAGTCATCGCTTATAGCGTATGTTATTTCTCTTATTCTTTATTTTTCTAGCTAATAGTATGCTTTGATGACTTTCATATTAAAATTGGTTGTAATGAATTTTTTAATTATAGTTTACATTGTTGATTGGAACATAATTTTTTTCTTTGTAATAGAATGGATAGAAGCTGAATATATCATACTGATCAGATTTTAACTGAGTTTCAAAAGAATTTGATTTTTTTAGATTTTGTATTTAACAATGCTTTAGATAAAGGTTGTATACAGTTTCCATGCTATAATTGTGTTGGAATACCATGGTTAAACTAAGAAGAAGTTAGTTATCATATAATGAAATATGGATTTCAAAAAAACTATTATGTTTGGTATCACCATGGAGAGACTGGACAATATTATACCATTCATGAATGAAAAGAAAGAAGTGATATGAAGAATTTGATATTTGATCGGTTTCTATTTACACATCATCATGAGTGATATAGTATGAAAATTTAGGAAGACAATGATATCAATACACATGATGAAAAGATCAAAGATGATGATGTTAAGAGAGTGAAAAATTTAAAGAATGATGCCAGAACTCCAGTATATCAGGAATGTACTAAAATAACCAAGTTAGAATTTTTAATGCGGTTGTATCATGGAAAAACCATGTATGTAATTTATAATACCACCATTTATTATATTATTACCTTTTTTAAGGGATTTCTTTCTGATGGTGCATATATTACCTCAAATCATTATAAGGCATGGAAGTTACTTAAGCAGTTTGTATTTTCTACTAATAAAGTTCATGCTTGTTTGAATGATTGTAGTTTATTTTGGGAGGAAACATCTAACATTAATGACTGTAAAGAATGTGATACATCTTTATGGGAGGAAAATATAGATGGAACACCATCTCATGTGACACTGAAAGTCATGTGACACTTTCCATTGATTCCCAGGCTTCAAAATCTATTCATATATGCAGAAATATCAGCTAATATGTGATAATATGATTCTGAGAGAATTAAAGGTAACAATGAGTTGGTTCATCCTGCAGATGAATTAGCATGATAGACATCTGATACAAAACATAATAATTTTTTAGTTGAGTTTCATAATATTAGGTTGGGTCTATCCTATTATGGTTTTAATTCGTTTGGTTAGATGCTTACTGCTCACAACACGTGGTCAGTTTTTATTCATGTTTATAATCTTCCTCCATGGATGTGTATGAAAAAGCCTTTCACTTTCTTGAGTATACTAATATCTAGACATTTTGACCCCGACAATGCTATAGACATCTACTTGAAACCTTTAATAAGTGAGTTGAAACAACTTTGGGATATGAGTGTGCACACATTCATTGCTTCTTCAAAAAATCTATTTCAGATAAATGCTGCCCTTCTATGGACTATAAATAATTTTCCTACTTATGAAATGGTGTATGGTTAGAGAACGAAGGGAAAACTATCATGTCCTATTTGTATAAAAAATACATGATCGAGAAATCCTAAATATCGTCATAGTTTCAGTTTCATGAGGCATCGAAAATTCTTACCTTTGAGAAGGAGAGAGGCTTTGCATGACCAAGAGTTTCCTACTTGGTTGAAATCAAAGGCATGAACATTACTTTAATTAACATAATATATAGATATCCATTTAATTGTATTATTCATATATATTTCAAGTGTTGATTTTACCTGTTGATTCCATTTTTGAATAATTAAGAGTGTTGACTTTTGGTCCCAATTCTTTGGTTCGTGAATGCAAATATTTAATAATCAATAGGTATAAATTTTTTATAATTGATCGAGCAGTGAAAATAAGAACACAACATGATGACGTTATGTTAAATGCTACAAGAAACTGTTATGTTAGTGCATCAGATATTCATCCTCGATATGAAGATGTGTATTATTATAGAATTGGTGAGAAAATATTGTTATTGTATTACTACTCTCACAGTCAAGTCACTGTGATGAAATGTAAATGGTTTGACTCAATGAGGAAACATGGTACATTTATTGATGATTGTGGATTCAAAGCTATTGACATGATTCAATTCTTGGTTACCGATGAACCATATATTTTGGCATCAATGGAAAAACAAGTGTTTTATGTGAAAGATCATATGAGACCTAATTATGGTGTCATTAATGAAGTAATCCCAAGATATATTTTCATGATGATGGGGATGGAATTGACACCATTGACACCCCCATTGGCGTTGACCAAAATATTGCATTTGATGAATCAAATTGTCCCATTGTGAGAGTTGATGTTGAACCTAAAGTAGTGTTGGGTAATATATAGAAGCAACCATATATGTTCACAGTTCCTTCAATTTACCTTGACATGAGTTTATCAGGTTGGTATTACCATAATTACTTTAATTTAGTTTCAGTTTGGAATGATATGTATTTTTTAGTATTATTTGGTTTCATTACATTTAATTATATTTATTTCAATTTAGAAAACCAGGTTTAAAATGGGTTTTTAAAAAATGTATAACTTGGTTTTAAATTATTGTTACTAAAACATGTTATGACACTATTTATGACTTCTTTGACTTCTAAGTTGTGTGCATGATTTTCAAAAACCATTTTAAAAAATTGTAGATTTACTTATTATGAAGATTATGAAATAAATTCAAAGGAAGAAATTATTTGATGCTGATTAATAGATGCACGAGCGTGGGTTGGATCCTCAGTTTCCCTTAGTGAGTATAATAATTTTAATATTTTTATTTTGCATCACATATAATGTCATGTTAATATTCTTTATCAAATTTGTTTTAGGGATATTTAGTTGCACCAGATTTGACTCCTCATCCTACTAGCATGGGTCAGAGTGGGGATGATCCTAGACCTAGATAGAGCACTCGTCTTACACGTTCCCACCATGACCCACCAACAAACACACCATCTTCCACACCTTTATATCCTCCTCTTGAGCCTCTAGAGATGTTCCCACACATGCATCCATCATCATCTCATTTAGACTCTTCTTCCCATACCATTTATACACTTCCTATAGGAATGTTCCTACCCATGCCTCCAGCATCATCTCACTTAGCCTCTTCTTCCCATACCATTTCTACATCACCTACAGGGATGTTCCTACCCATGCCTCCATCATCATCTCATTTAGCCTCTTCTTCCCATACCATTTCTACACCACCTATAAGGATGATGCCACCTATAACATTTCCATATCCGTTGATGTATCCTCAAACCTACTACCCATATCCTATCATGTTTATGTCACATAAATTTACTTCCATCTATCTAGGATCTGATGATTTTATTCCTTCAGCTCCCACTCAAGTGCATGCAGATCACCTAGAGCATGCATTGGAACAGACACATCATTCAAAGGCTACTAATCCAAGATAGTCCATGGATCCATCAGAGCCTATTGAGTATCCTGCATCAGGTTTTTTTATTATAACTGTGTCAAATTATATCACTTCATTTTTTTTCATGTTGTACTGTGAGTTAATTCTTCTTCCTTTCTTCCTCCCTTTTATCTTATCCAATGAGACCTTCTAGTTAGAGACGTGGGTGCACTCGTATGCGGGAATCCTAGAATCTCAAAAGATAAATAATGGTGGATTACAATGAAGAAAATCAGATGATAAGTAAAAATTCTAGATATTGTAGAAGTTTCATGGCCACTTTATCCAAGTACCATGATATCATTCCGGTGGAACCGGTCTCATGGAGACATCTCACTAATGACATCAAGGATAAAACATGGTCCCAGATATGGGTGAGATTTTTTTTTTAAATTTATATCTATATTGTTGTTTAAGTTATATGAATTAACATGTTCATTGTATAATCAGTTTAACTTTCTCGACAGTGAAGCTGCTAAGGTTGCAAGGTTGATGGATCTTGGTGAGTTATGATGATCATACAAGAATGAATTATATGTTGGTTAGAGGAATAGAGTTGGTTCTAATTTAGAGGGTGTACCCATATCCTCTGACTTTCTAAAAACTCAATATCAAAAAATGATTTCATATTGGAAGACTGATGAGTTTAAGGTATTCCCAATATTTAATAGTTTAAATATAGAATTTAATTATTATTATTTTATTTAATTTTTTTAGTATGTGTCGGAAAAAAAGAACATAGTTAATGACGTATCTACACACATTGGGACACACTATAATGTCCGAGTATGAGAAGCGCCAGATACTTTAATATGAATAGAAATAATATCTACATTTATATTTTTATTTAGTTAATTATGCATATTTTCATGTTTTATTTTGTTGTTCATTATTAATTTTTGATATTGAAAGTCTACAATTTATGACATATGATGCTATTAAATAATTATGATATACCATAAAAATGTTAATTTTAAACATGATAAAATGTATCTTTGCATCAAGAACTAAATAATAAGATAATGATTTTTTTAAAACATGATATACAATGATATATAAACATGAAACAATTTCCTTGGAAATGTGATACAGTGTACATATCTTAGATGACTTAGGAGACACCTTCCTCTATCTAATTAAAATGTTAACATTAATTTTTAGAACCTTTCTCAACATCATTGGTTCCTATATTCGTAGTCAAGTCTATGAGTTACATATTGTATTCAATATTAAATATGTTAATTTTAATAATTAGATGAAATTATGGAATATTATACGTATTATATTATGATTTCTTCTTCTTCTTAAAATCATTGTAATTCCTCTTCCATGAAACTTTCTTGCCTCATGTGATTTAGAAAGCCTCTTGATTATTTTTCTACTATGGTAATATTCATTTTCAATGAATGTTGGTAGTGTTAACTGGGATTTTATTTCCATTTTCATCAATAAACAATAGATGATATTTATAGAATGTTCATAATGAGTAGCTAAAATTATATAGTGTTTATGATTAGCTTTTATTTGCGAATATTTCATCAATGTTTATCACATGTTTAAATTTATGAATTATTCATTCATTTAAATGTTATTAACATTCATTATTATTCAATATTATAAAATGTTTATATTGTGAATATGGGTATACTAATCAATTTCATTTTCAGCAAGCGGTATTGGGCATCGGAGGCTATGCACCTCGAGCAAAATTATTTTTCTCGAGTAGGAAGAAAAATGATGGAAGTGCAATAAATGCACAGACATAAGAAAACATTTTAATTTTTTTATTTATATTTCAAATGTTTATATGAAATTCATAATTAAATATATTGTTTATATTTTCAACAGTTTTCCTTAGAGTCCCTCTGTTGTAAAAGTGGGTGCCCTAGACTCAACTTGAACAGTACTTTTGATTACCATATCATGTATATAGTGAGTTATGAATGATGTTTACTTACCATCATAGTGTAGATATTTCTATGTCTACTATTTAATGGTAATTCCCATAGATTAATTATCATATCACAAGGTTATAACAAATGCCAGGCTATAATGAGAACCTGGAGATATAATGGAATTAATCTTAAAAATAGGACATATGGTCTAGATACATCTTACTGCCTAGACATAGTAGATATTTGACTATCAAGTGCTGGTGGCTCATAAGTATTGATACTTCTTCTCATGAAGTTCACACTTGGCGATTTATAGTAGTGAGATCATGAGAAAATACCCGCTAATTGGAACACCACATGTTTTGGGTGTCATTGGTTGTTCCTATCTACATACTTGTGTATTGGTCTCCTGAATTGAGATCATTATCAGTGTGTTCCATTTGATCGCATACTTTGATATAAGGAAAAAACCATGATAATGAAATCATGGCAAGGTAGCTTGTGTTGGGTGTATCATTGGTGGCATGACATTGGTTGAATGGTCAAAAAAGGATGTTTTTCTTACGAGTTTAGGAAGTTATATATCTCAAGACTTGTTGATCAGGATGGTAATACCTTTATAAATCCTTAGACAAATTAGTTGAAAGGTAAATTCATCTGATTAGATCAAAAAATAATAAAGTAAGAAAAGGGTGATGACAAAGTGTATGTCTTTATTTATGAGATATTTAAAGAAAAAGAGATCATAGTACACAGTATGTGTTTGTAGGCTAGTTGTCATTGCTATGAATTTCCTTATCTCTTTAGGGGGCCTTCATGGGTTGCTAGACTCCACTCTTGGTCTATGGATTTTATTCACTACTATCGAGATAAGGTCCTAGAGGGTCACACATAATAGTATATTCAAGAATCCACCATATTCAGTTGAATAAGTATATTGGACATGGTGGGCCCCACTACAGGGTCCGAGTGTTGTCCAAGTTATGGATCACTGATAAATAAATAAATTCATATTATTCAAATAAAGAATAATTGGTATTGAATTTATTTATTAAATGTATTTGAAATTTAAGTAAATATGAGGAATAATATTAAACAAATGAATATTACTTAATATTTATGGATCGTTTAATATAAGAGGGAATTATGACTCGAGTTAATGACTTGGTTTTATCACATAATATATTTAATATATATTGCATGTATGTGATAAATTATAAATAATATTTATGTAGTAGTTTAGTTTTTCATATTTATTATTTAGTGGATATTAAATTTCTGAAGGTCAGGGAACCCTACTGTGTGTTTTGAATATCCACTATAAATAGAGAGAGTCTCTTGCACAATGGTGACTATTCATTAATTTCTTGAATAAGAGCCTCTCACTCCTCCCATTTTCTAGAGAGAGAGTCTCTCTCTCTAAGTGATGGTCTAAGAATGCCTTCAAGCATTGAAGGTAGAGGATTGCAGTGATCATCAGGACATCGAAGGCATTGTCGAATCACAACGCTAGCACCTGGAATTTGATGATCAATGCTCCTGTGAATTTTTGAAGCACGTGTGGATGATCTAGAGGGATTCGAATTTGGATCCTTCGTGCAACGATCACCAGTGAAAATTAGTTGTCGACCACGATTTCAGATATGAAAATGCATGTTTTCAATTTTCATTTTGTGCTCTGTTTAATTTATGCGTGATCCTCATACTTGGATCATTGGAGACAATAAGTCACGTCGCTCTGACGATGAACATTTTAAAATCCCTAGCCCACTGGCTTCCGCTGCATACCTCGGTACCTTCAATTGGCATCAGAGTGAGCGCGTGAATTTTTTGAGTCAAGAAAAATTAAATTTATTTAAATTTAAGTAGAGGATTTGATTTTGGTCCCAATAAAACAAACCGTGCATTGATCTGATTTCGAACGACCAAGTTATGACCATTCAATTTTTTTTAATACAGATTGATTTGAGGTTTACGAGTATGAAAATTTTATCCATTTAAACTTGTAATGGGGATTCCCAGTTAACCAAAACTATTTCGGCCAGTCACCGTGGCCGAAATATTTTTCTTCAGCCAAATATTATTCCACCGGTAAATGTGGATTTTAATTATAATATTTTTTTTTTATTATAATTATAATTATTTATATTTTTTAGTATGAGGCTATTTTAGTAGCCTGCAGACTTTATTTTGTTGTCATGTGTAATTTCAACACAACAAACCAATTTTTTTTCTTAAAGAAAAAAAATTTCCACACCAACTCTTGTTTTTGGTCGAAGTCTCAACTTATTATAAAGAAATAAAAAAAAAGAGTCAAAATGGAGACCCCATTATCGACCGACTTGACCTACGGGCGCCGACCCTCCCTGCCTAGCTTGAATGCCCCACCCCGCTTGTCTCTCTTAACCAGCTGACACCCCGATTGGCCTCCCTACTACACGCACTCCATCAACGGTCACAAGATGAGGCCACCCCAGATACTTCCATCCTCCACCTGTCTCCTCCCCTCTTGCGGAAAAATTGGCTAAAGGTTTTTTTTAATTTTATGGGTTAACTCTGTTTTTATTTAAGAAACTCGGTTTCTTGAGCGCTAATTGAATTGGTGCTCTTACAAAAAAACCCTAAAGCGCCAATTCAATTGGTGCTCAACCTTTTTTTGAGATTTCCCCAAGCCACCCCTCCCTAACCCCTATATATATAAATATCTTTTATATATATTTATATTTATATAATTATAATTATAATAAAAATATTTGTAATAAATTTATAATTATATTTATTATATTTATAACAATTATATATTTATAATAAAGATATAATAATAATGAATATAATTATCATAATTATATAAATACAATAAATATATAATTACAATAATTATATAATTATAAATATAATAAATATATAATTATAATAATTGTATATTTATAATAAATATATAATTATAAATATAATAATAATAAATATATATATTTATAATAAATATATAAATATTAATATAATAATTATATAATTATAATAAATATACAATTATAATTACAATAATTATATAATGATAAATATAATAAATATATAATTATAATAATTATATAATTATAATAAATATATAATTATAAATATAATAATTATATAATCATAATAAATATACAATTACCATAAATCTATAACTATAATATTTATATAATAATAATGATAATAAATATACAATTATAATAAATATACAATTATAATAAATATACAATTATAATAAATACATAATTATAAATATAATAAATATATAATTATAAATATGATAAATATATAATTATAATAATTTTATATTTATAAAAAATATATAATTATAAATATAATAATAATAATAAATATATAATTATAATAAATATATAATTATAAATATAATAATTATATAATTATAATAAATATACAATTATAATTACAATAATTATATAATTATAAAAAAAAATCCTCACTCTATTCTATATACACATCTTTTGTTGTAATTATACAATTACAAGGATGTTGAATCTTAGTTGAGTCCTATATACACATCTTTTGTTGCATCCCATTTTCTCTGATACAATCAAGAAAAATCCTCACTCTATCCTATAGTGCCTGTATAACATACCTGAACAACCTTGGTAACTCAAGTTTCCACTAAATCCATGTTGGCCAGACACCCACATGGTGTACCCCCTGAGTTCCAACATCCTATCTTCTATCTAAACCATGAAATCCAAAATCCTCGATAACCTCAAAACATGGATCCGAAACCATTTTGTAACAACTATGACTAGATTACCTGAACAGTACTGGGTCGGGCTGTTACAACACCTTATGTGCACCTCCCAGTTTCCAAAGGTTGGTAAAAACATCAGGGGTTTAGAATAATGTAGGTGGGAGGTGGTTTTCACCCCTTAAAATATTTGAATAAATGGAATAAGCAGTCTACTAAAAATTCAGCATGGTCACTAGGGTTAATGAACATAAGAACCAAAACATAGTAACCCACCATTGAGGTACCTATTAAACAAACCACTTATTAGAAAAATATGAAACAATTATATGAGACATGAAAACAACTAAAACCAATCCAAAAACCCATAATAATCTTATAAAATATATAAAAAACCCCACTATATACAAATAATTCTAAATAAAAGTGGATTTAAGATCTAAAAGGGAAAGGTTCCATGAGTGAAAACCTCTCGAGAAAAACTAAAGACAACCCTTGTACATTCAACCAACATGATCACTGAGAACTCTAAAGAATGCTCTGCCCAATATCCAAACTCCAAGAGGGTATACCTTCTAGCCCACCTTTGACCCATAAATCCATGAATTATCTATTGATAAAGAGATACATGAAATGAAACTAATGTAAAACCATAATATTTTAGTATCAATTTCTATTTAAATAAATACTATGTTGAATATCTTATTTCACACAGAAATTTGTACTAAAAAAATCATGATATGTTTTATTGAGATATAAATATTACATTGAAAATTAAACAATAATATATTATGATGATGAAACAATAAGAAAAAATAAGAAAAATGAAATCAGAATAAATGTAAAAGTATATAAAAATACAATGAACATATTTAGGTCAGAGTGTTATTCTCAAGAGGGGGAGGGGGGTGAATTGAGAATCCAATAAAAATTTCAGTTAAAACCTATTTATAAAAAAATCCCCCAATTTAAAAAACATACAATTGAATAATATAGCTGGTATATCTAATTTAATGTTTTGAAATAAACTCTCAAGGTCTTAATCAAAACTTAGTTAAAATAACTTGATATTATCTGAATCTTTTGAGATTAATCTACTCACATTAAATAGTAGATATATCACATGTAAAAGTTAGCAATCAAAGTAAAATTTAGAAAAGTGATTTGAAGCACAAGATCCTCATCTCAGTTGGTGAGGACTTTACAAGTGCATCCAAGAGACCCGAGTTCAAATCCGGGTGGAGACATAATTTCTGGGTTACTGTAGTAGGAACTATAGTAGGTACTCTTTGGTACTATAGAAACTGGGAACTATTCATCCGTTTGGGATTTTGGGCCATCGTTTTGGTCCTTGGGTCCTTCAAGGCCTTCGATCCACCCAAGGCCTTCAAGCCAGTAAGGATTTCGGGCCACCTCATGGCTTTTGGGCCACTTGAAATTGTGCTTAATGGATTAGGCAGACTCTACAAGGAGCAGAATTCTGATGAGGATTCAGAGTAAGTGCATTCACCAGAGAACAAGCTAACAGATTTGGAAGAAAGAGAGGGTATGACATTTCCATCAGGACTAGCTTGTGCATGCATGGAAAGCCTAGCTAAACAACTATGTGAAAGTGGAGAGCTGACATCATGATATAGAAAGATGGGGAGGAGCAGTTCCAAGTAGTTATAGTATGTATATTTCTTCTAAGACCTAAGGGACATGTAATCTATATGCCTACGGGCCTTGTAAGGGTTCCCCCTAATCCCTTGAAAGGAGGATTATAAAAAATAAATAAAAAGAAATCCTTAGGGCCATTCGAGCAACAAAAGTGATTTGAAAGATAGTTTTAAAACAGAGTCAGAAAAACTTAAAACACACAGTAGAAATATAAATACTAGAAATTAAATCTCAATCTAAGACCCATTACTCTCCACTTGAAAGTGACCCACTGCCAAGAATGTTAATTAGAATAAATAGGATGATCCAAAATATGGACCGGGTATACACATTTCAACAGTATGTAGGTCTTTCTAGTCTCAACACAGACTCTTCTATAGTTTCCACGAGAGTACAAAAAATAAAGGAAATAAAGGAAAGAGTATCTGAGTAAAATTCTATGATGTACATGAGTATGTGATTAATATATATATAAATAAATTCAAGCACAACTCAAAAGTAATATAAAACAAAGAGAGAGAGAGAGAGGGAAATGAATATTCAATATAGTGTTAGATTGGAGTTTAATTTTTCTATAATGGTCGCTTCTATTCTCAATGTCTTCCTTCAGTTTTGAGATTAGATGTGAAGATTGAAAGTGCTCTCATACCTTGCAGTGATGAACATATAACAACAAAGCACCATAAGTTGTTGAAAACAATGTACTTGCATGTTTTTTTTTCTCACTCTTATTCTCTAGCTCTAATTTTCATTTAAAAGAAATATTATTCTAAAAGGATTTGTTGAAGAATGATCATTATGAATCCTCATACCTTCCATCAAATTCAGGAGCATTAAATGATTCTAACTTTGAGTTTAATTATGGATAGATGGCCATTTGAATATATAATATTAAAATATAATTCTACTTAGTCATGGTCACTTGAAGTCTTCTATTTAAGATTATTCATGATATATATAATAATTAGGAGAAAAATTTGATCAATTCCATTGAAAAATCATATGGTCGATCCATAGAACATATGGCCGCTTGAAGTCCATATGACCACTTCAACTGTTTTTCAAAATTCCAATCCTATCATACGTTCACTTGACTACATCATGTGGTCAATCAGAAATAATTCATGGTCAATATAATACATTATGATTTGGCTAACATAATGGATAGATCATGTGGTCACTTCACTTGGCCTTGCAGTCTCTTGGTTAATCTTGACATCAGTTGAGGAGTTAGTGAAAATTCCACTAGGGTTGACCAATTAGGCATGTGGTTGATCCACTTGGTCGTGCAGTCTCTTTAAGATTTAGAGAAATTATCCAGTTCCAAAAAGATTCATGCGGTTGATCAAATTATTATTGAGATTTTAATCTTTTGAATCATAGTATATTTTCTATTCATGTGGTCAGTTGAGTTCCTTCATGTGGTCTTTTACTAGATTTATGGTTAGTTTTACACTTAGGAATGTTTTCACATAAACTAGAAAATATATGTTTCTAAAATAAAACACAGAATTCATTAATAATAAAATAAACATGACTTTAGATCATTAAAACAAGGAATTGTTAGACTAAGTGAACACTATACACCTTTTTTATGATCACAAATCATGGTATAAATAATTAAATAAATTAAACTAATAAACTATTTAAAAGAAATATTTTTTATTTTAATATTACATACAGTATTTACTCCTCCTTTTGAGATTATCAAAAATATTACATATGAGAGTTTTATAATGAGAATGTAGGTATAAAAAACACATTCGATGATGTTATGAAGATACATAAAAACAAATAGATTAAATTAAAAAAATAAATAGATGAAAATGAATAAAATAGATTGCATTAATCTTTAGAAAGTTATGAATAATTAAAATTTTCCCATCAGAGGCCTTAGTCAGAATCAGAATCAGTAAGGTATTAATGTGTTGAAGGGTAAATAGGGGATTTACCATTGTCCTTTGATAGAGTAGGAGAAGGTGTAGGGGCATGATGAAGATAAAAATAAACTCTAGTAATTATAATTACTTTAGATATAGGTATGATATGATGAATATCCTGAGGAATAATAAGACAAAAATGAGTGGTATGAGCTATAGAGGTTGGAGTACTAGCAGTCGAAGCACTAGTCATTGGAAAAGCTGAAGGAGCTTGGGTGATAATATTGGCTGTATAAAGATAAGGCTCTAAAATCCGAGTGATGTTTGATATATCTCTTGATCCATGATCAATTCTCCACATAAACTCATCCTTATTAGTTATAAACCGATAAAACTGAGAATCCATGACTAAAATATTTTTTATAATGGATTTAAAGGCTTGAGTTAAGTGAGGAATTTTCAAATCTTTATCCAGAAACCTAAACTAGGTTTTTAAATATGAGTTTGTGAAAATCTGATGAAGATAATACTTGATGGAACCCTTTATATCATCTATATCTTTGGCAGTCTTAACCATCTCAACTTTAACCATATCAAACATCTTTTCACCATGGGAAGCATGATTCATCTGCATAAAATTATTTTCATCATTGAAATTATACAAAAGAGATTTAATTTCTTCATGCAAAATACTTCAAATGAGATATTCATCTTGAGACATATGTGAAAGAGGAGGACTATGAGAAGTTTTGGAAGAACCTATTACATCAATGAGATATATCTAATCAATATTAACCAAAATATCCACCAAATCTTCCTAGATAACTCTAATTGAGCTCTAAAATCTTAAATCTCATGATCCATATGATGGTCTTTAAGAAATAACTTCAGATGAACATGAGAAACAACACTTGCGATGGTAAAGGCTATATCCTCTTTTTTCTATATTCACCAGCACTTCCCAAACCTAGAAAAATTTCTTTTAGCTCTTATAAAAGGTTATTATTAAACTAAACAAAGTCAGACGAGGTAATGAATAAAGTTGGAATAAAATAAGCTATTTGGGATGGGGAAGGGGTAGGAGTTGAGTCACTAAAAACCAACTTAGAGGGTATCAACATAGATAATTCATCATCTAATGAGTCAAACTTAGGCTTTTTAATATCCTAAATAAAACTATCAAAATATTCTACAAGTACAATCTATGTTCAAGGAGGTGAATCATAAATAGGTTCACCATTTCTAGATACATCTGAATCACATCCTAAATAAGAAGTATTAACTAGTTATATAGGAGTTGAAACAAATATATTCTTCAATAAATCATCAATTGAGAGGTTTATCTTGTATTTTTTTAAAGAACATATGGAAAAGGATCCCGAGAAACTGTTTCTGGAGATTAGGGAAAACAAGATATGGAATTTCCACTAGTTTTGTGTAGACTTTAATCATTATAGTCATCCCTACCATCACTTTTAGGAGTAGGTAGATCCAAATTAATGAGATGGGTATCAGGAGACCTATACTCTATAGGAGATGTAGAATCAAAAATTGTTTCTCCCGCTATCTCAAACATAGGAGGACTATCTACAATAAAAGTCTAATTGTCATCACTTATAGAATCTATAAGACCAGTCCTAGATAACAACGATCTTGGAGTACTCTCCCCCTCAAGAGATACTAATCCTTCCATGGGTCCTTCAACTCTTTCAAGCACACAATACTAAACCATTCTTCCTTTCCTCAAGGATTCCTCATTAATATCCAATTATATATCCTCATCTTTTTCATATGAAGAATAATCAAATTTATCCATGTTATTAGGTTTCAAACCTAGATCAATAGTATCTCTTAGTATGGTTGGACTTTTTTTATGATTGTAATTATTATACAACTTATCATCATCAACAACCCATATCTTCTTCAAAGGTTTCCAACCAAATTTCATTCTTTTATACGTGGTTTGATTTAGAAAAATTACACTTGATCCAGTATAATTTTCCTACCTATAAGTAATGAGAACCTTAAGATATAAAAAAGGAGAGATAAACTTATGATAAAGTAAAGAATTTAATCGAGAAGTGGTCTTGATCAACTCATCCATACAACTCATAAATAATATGGGAAGAATAATCTATACTCCCTTTATCATTAGATAAATAAAACCAGATCTTTATGCCTAACATTGCTAAAATTCCTTTTTATATGATAAATTTGACACTAAATAAACTTGAGAAATAACCTATATTCACTATTGAATTCAACAATATTCAGCCTTCTAGGACTTCTATTATGAGTTATCTCTTCCAAGGCTCTTTTAAACCCAAAATAAAGATTATTGATAGGGTGATAGCTTTGAAATTCCTCATAATAACCTTTGAAAATCTTGATCACATAGAACTATTTTACTAAATGAGGATAAAAGGGTATGTTATTGTCCATGAACCACTTCATCTATCATTGTCATAGAAAAAATATCCGCACTAAGGATTGACTTGATCTAAACCACTTCAAGTCCATTTACTTTTATGGAATGACTTTATGAGATAATTAGTGAAAATTGAAAGGTTTTATGGTTATAATGGAACCTACTCTTGATATTTTATAAGTCTTAGGAGATTCTAGAGATTCAACCTCAAGCGAATAATTCATATTATCTATTATCGAATTAGATTCAAAGTTAGAAGGCTAGGGTTTGGTTAAAATCAAGTTAGGTTTAGGTTAAAAAGGAGATAAATGATTCATATTCTAATTTTAGGTTATTAAAATAATTTAGGGATCATTATATAGTAAATCATGGGAAGGAAATAAAATTTACTTAGGAAACAAAAATACACATTGTAGCTAAAAAATTTAAAGAAAAATTCAATCATGAATATATTCAATATAAGTAGTAACTTATTATTACCATATTAAATATCTTTAATAATCATTAGACAAAACATATAAAAAAATACCATGAATTAATTAGAATAAAATATGAAAAATTAATCATAAAGGAATTAGAAAAAGTTAATCATCCCTAATTTAGTTCGGATATAATTTAATCTCCCACCATTCATAGGCTTTATAAAGACTTCAGCATGCTGATGTTCAATTCTAATGAATTCAAGAGTGATATCCCATTTTTGAAAATGATATCTTAAAAATCAATGTCTTATATCAATATTCTTAGTCTTGGAATGATATAAAATATTCTTAGAGATAATAATATCGCTTATGTTGTCTCAATTTATAGGGGTATGTCTGAATTGATGTCCATAATCTAGAAATGTGTGTTTCATTCATAGAATTTGTGCACAAAAACCACATTTAGCTATTTATTCATCTTTAGTAGTGGATAATTTTAAAAAAATTATTTTTCTTACTACACCAAGATACCATACACTTTCCCAAAAATTGACACATTCCAATGATTTTTTTCTATCAAGATTACATCCACTAAAATTAGTATCTGAATAACTAACTAACTCAAAATCACGTCCTCTAGAATACAAAAATCCAAAATTAATTGTATTATTTAGGTATTTAAAAATTATTTTAACTTCATTTAGATGATATTCTATGGGGGTTAATTGAAAATGAGCACACACACAAACACTATACATAATATTAGGTTAGCTAGTAGTCAAGTGTAGTAAACTTCCTATCATACCTCTATAAGTTTTTTGGTTAAATGATTTTCTAGTTTCATCCAAATAAAATTTATAGTTTTTACTTACGTGAGTTTCAATACCTTTTGTTCTATCCATTAAAAATCATTTTAAAATATTTTTTGTCCACTTTCTCCGACTTAAAATAATTCCTTGTTTTGGAAAATTTGAAAACCAACGAAATTTTTTTATTCACCCATTAAACTCATTTCAAATTTATTTTACATCATTTTAGAAAATTCAATACTCAAAGTTTTTGGATGATCTGATAATAATATCATCAATATATATTTGAAATACTATAACAACTTTTTATTTTTTTTATAAATAGCATAGGATCAACTATACCTTTCAAAAAACCTTTAGAAATCAATAAATAGATGATCCTATCATACAAAGATCTAGGATGTTATTTCAGAATATAAAGATATTTATAAAGTTTGAAAATAGAATTTGGAAAATTTGAATTTTTAAATCTCAGGGGTTGTTCAATAAACACATCCTCAAAAATATAACCATTAAGTAATGAACTCTTGGAATCTATTTGAAATAGTTTGAAATTTAAATGTGCTATATAAAAAAACAGTATTATAATGGATTCAATTATAGCTATGGGTGAAAATGTTTCTTCATAATAAATAACTTCTTATTAACTTGTGCAACTAATATATATTTATTTCTAACTACAATTTCATATTCATCAACCTTGTTTTTATACACCCATTTAGTTCGAATATTTTGATAGTCTTTAGGTATTTCCACTAGTTACAAAATACTATTTCATTCAAACTAATTTAACTCTTATTTCATTTACATGACCCAAGATTTATTATTTATAGATATAGTAATATTTTTAGGTTTAAGTTTTAATAAGAAGTCTTGGTGTTCAACCTGTTTTCTAAGAGAAGATCTAGTCAGAGTTCCATTATCTAGGTATCCAAAACAACATCTAAAGGATAAAATCTATGAGTTATAATGGTTTTAGGAATAGAGGTAATTGGTTCTTCCAAGTCTTCCTAAAAAACATGTTGTTCATATTAGTCATCTTTAGAAAATTAAACATGTAAATATACCAATTAATCATGATTATTTGAGAGTTTATTGATATTTATATTTGATATATAATAATTAATATTTTCTTGAGAAGTATTAGGATCATGATGATTTGTTTCTTAAAAGGTTATTTATGTATATTATTCCACAGCTTTGGTTATTTTATTAAATAATTTATAGTAGTTTCTAGAGTTTTAATATTCCCTTAGAGAGGGGTCTCACGATGCCACCGATCTCACTTGGTCTTTCATATCTCTCCCAATGATTTCATATTAAGATCTTGGGTCCCCTCCTCCTCTATCAACAGAGTTTCCTTCATCCTACTTGGTGTTCCTCAGGTTCTATTCTTACCCTTATCTTTTCTCTCCCTCCCTCCTTAGCGAAGGTCTTCTCTCTTTGATGCAGGCTTTGAGTAGGGTTTTTCCTTTTTTTACCATTGGTCCCTTTCCTAGCCTTAGTTCCTTCCACCTAGTCTTTATTCTTGGATCATCATCATTAATGGTCATTTTTCTCTGATTTTTTCTCTTCTTGTCTTCCCCCACCATGCTTGACCCCACCTCGGTCTAGCACAATGACACTAAGGATGGATTGGGAATGTGTTGGGTCGAGTTTAGTGTCTTTGATTGCTTTGTTTTTGGGTAGATTTTCATTAGGTTTGTCTCCTGTGGTTATGCTCCATGAAAAGGCCTTAGATTTGTTAATCCACCCCTCATGATTCCAAATCTATAATACTAAACCCCATATTTTCTATTGTTTCTATTTTCATGAGAGTTTTGGGATGTTTTGGTTGAACGTTTTTATGGTTTTATAGGGGGTGGTGGTTTGGACTTCAATTTACTTCTCGGGTAGAGGTTTTCTTCCCGTGGGTTTCATTTCACTAGTTTTTTGGTTCTATCTTGTGTTGTAGTTGGTCTTTTTTGATTCTGGCATTCAATTTAAGTTGAATTTTTTTCGTGTTGGTTTGTTTCTTGGTGATAGTGTTTTGGTGTATGGATGGTGTCTTTCAAAATGTATTGTTTTGACTATATGGGGTTGTTCCATCTCCTCTTCCCTCCCTCTACTCTTCCGGACTATTCCAACATGCTATACCTCACCTTGGTTAGGTTTGATGGTTTATTAGGGTGGATTGGTTCTGTAGTGGTGGGCGTGGTGGTGGTGAGAACTTCACGGGTGGTGTTTGTTCTTGGAGGATTAAACTTCATCTATATGGAAATCTTGAGTAACTCTTCCAAGGATGATGCATATGGTGTTTGGGATTTTTGTTCTGTTATATCTTCTTTTATTGGTTTGTTCTCTTCAACGATGTTGTTCATTGATGGATCAAGGATTCTAGTGACCATGCGGTCTCTTCAAAGACACTTTCGTGATACTGATAGTGAGTTTATATTAGGATTACAAGTCTAGAGGGTGATCTGTGTGGTTTCATTCGAAACTTGAAATGGTTGGTGTGGTTCGCGGGTTGGAATCAATTTGAATTTTGAATTTGTTTACTAGGATATTTTTGAAATAGTTATATGAATTTGTAAGGTTATCACATAAACAAAAAGTGTGTTATTTTAAAATTCCAAAAAATTGAATTTAGATTAGAGGTTTAACAACCTTGTAAAATACCTTCATCACTCTTTATAAAAAACTTGTTCAGATTCACTTTTGTATTGATAATGGAGGCTTTACATCTAAATACTTTAAAGTAATTGACTTTAGGTTTTCTACAATTAAATAATTCATAGGGATTATTATTTAAAATAGGAATTATAATAACCCTATTGATGATATAACAAGATGTATTGATATCTTCATACCAAAATAAGATAGGTAAGTCATTCCCATTAAGCATAGTCTGGGTGGTTTCTTGAATTGTTCTATTTATTCTTTAAATCACTTCATTTTTTAAGGAGTTCTAGGGAAAGATAAATTATGATTATAAACATTTTTTGAGAATAAGGTATCAAAGTGTTTATTCTAAAAATCATGATAATTATCACTTATTAAGGTATTAATTTTAATTCTTATAATTTTTTCTATAAACTTATCATATTTTTAAAAATATCTATTGGATTCACTTTTGTGATATAGAAAATATACCCATGTGAATCTTGAATAATCACTAAAAATAAAATAATCATAATACTTTCCTAATAAAATAGAAAATATAGATAGTACAAACAAATCCATGTGAACCAATTCTAGGGTTTGAGAGGTAGAAACCCCTTTCTTTGGTTTGAAAGAAATATTACGTTGCTTCAATTTTTGACAAGGATTGTAGACTTTATCTTTAAGAAATTCTAGCTTGTAAAGATCCCTAACTAAATATTTCTTATCAATCTTTCTAAGAGATTGTATATTATAGTGTCCTAGTCTCTTATGACTTAACCAAGACTTTTTATAAAATACACTTAAGAAGGAAACATTTTGTAAAATCAAAGAATCTAAATTAATATCATAAACATTGTCATTTCTTAAAGAAACAAATACTAAATCATGCTTGGAATCATAAATTTCACAATCATTATTTTCAAATTTAACATTAAAAACATCACCATATAATCAATAAATACTAATAAAATCATACTTTAAAACACAACATACAAAAATTTTGAGATTAAAATAGATTCAGAGTTACCAATTTGTTTAAATCTAATTATTTTTTATTTAGAATTATCACCAAAAGTGACATGTCCACCATAAAATTTTACAAGATTCTTGAAACATGGAAAGTCCCTATTCATATATTTAGAACATCCACTCTCTATATACCATAAGTGCTTACTGGTACTCTTCAATCATTTCTCATACACAAAATTTATTATGCAATGATTTTGGTACCCATATTTTATTTGGTACAAAAATGATATCACATAAAGAATTGGGAATAAAAACTTTCCTAAAAGATTTATCAACAGAAAAATTAAGACTTATTTAAATGAATACTTACTTTAAGTAAAGTGTACATGAAATTTTTCTAGAAATATATGATTTAGATCTAAGGAAAAAATTATTTTTCTATATTTTTATTTGACTAATCTGGTAATAGATTCTATTAGTATATATTGGGGTGGTTTGTTTACCTAGTATCATGGTCAGAGTTCCTCTTACCTAGGTGAAATCTTCAATATCCTAATTGATTTGTTCATTAGAAAATTTAAGTTCTTTATTTTATTTTAATATTATAGCATTTTTTTCTTTTTTAATACAGAGATTGGATTTTAATGTAATATAAAAAGTATGTTGTTTATTTAGGATATTATATTTATCCTTTAACTCATTAAAGGTTTCCTATAGTATATTATATTATTAAAATAAATATTCTATATACATAATAGATTCATCATAATTTTCATTTTCATAAGTAATATAAATATTATTTTTTTACCTCAGGTTTTATTCCCATAAATCATAGATTTTCCTTCTCATGAGAATCATCTATGGACGAGTTAGAGACACTTGAACTATCCTCAAAAGCAATCTAAGTTGCCTTCATGGATTTATTGTGTTTGTTTCCTCTATCCTCATATTTAATGTTTCATTTTAACTCTGGAAAATCAACTTTGATGTGTCCTTTTATCTTTCACTCATAACAAGTAACTTATATAAAGTTATTATCTTTCTTCCAGTTTACTTTCTTATCATACTTACCTTTGAAGTTTGTTTTTCTAGAAAAATTAATTTTTCTATAAAAATTATTAAACCTTCTAGATAGATGATCCATCTCCTCATCACTATCTCAATCATCTTCACTCCCACTGGTGATATTATCATTGACAACTTCCTTTGATTTTAATTAAGTTACTTTGAATGCGATTGAATTCTTAGGTTTAACATATTCATTATTCACTTTATGATATTCTTCATACACCATTAAATTTCCAATCAGATCCTTAACTAATAGTTTAAAAATGTCACAAGATTCTCTAATAGAGACAACAATGCCTCTCCAGTGATCAGGTAGAAATCTCATAATCCTCAACACTTTAGATTTTTCATTCACTTACTATCTGAGAGAAAACATAATGTTAATGATTTCGTTGATCCTGAGATACATGTCATAAATAAATTCAATAGGTTTCATTTTGAGTGTATCATATTTAACCATATCATTATTTAATCTCATTTCTTTAATAATTGAAGTTCCTTCATGAGATACAAAAAGAGTATCCAAGATTTGAAAAGTAGTATGAAAAGTAGATATTCTCTTAAATTCATATTCTTCTAAATAACAATATAAAATATTCATGTATTTACAGTTACAATCATAAGCATCCTTAGTGTAATCACTCTAATCATCTCTATAAGCTTTTGGTTTTCCATATTAATCTTATAGTATAATCCATATATCAAAACTCATTCTCCTAAGATGAATTTTTAGTTTTATTTTCCATTGAACATAATTTTTTCCATAAAAATAAGGTGTTCTATTTGTATCATGAACTTTAGATCTATATTTATCCATAATTACAAAATTATAATGATAAATAAAACATAGATCTTTTCCAGGTGACTTAATTAAGACCTGCTATAAAAATTCACAAATGAAAATAAAGAAATAGCCTCTGATAGAAAATGTTAGTCAAAGTGGATTTTTCAAGAGGGGGTTGAATTGAGAATATAATAAAAAATTCAGCTAAAAAATTATTTATAAAATAAAATCCCCCAATTTTTAAAACACCCTGTTAACTAATACATCAGGTAAATCTAATTTAATGTTTTGAAATAACCTCTCAAGGGTTTGATCAAAATTCAGTTAGAATAACTTGATATTATCCTAATATTTCAAGATTAATCTACTCACATTAAATAATAGATATATCACATGTATAAGTTAGCTATAAAATTATTGTTTTGTAAAAATAATTTAAAAAATAGTTTTAAAATAGGGTAATAAAAACTTAAAAATCACAATGGAAATATAAAATCAATAGGTTTAGTCTCAAGATGAGACCTAGTCCTCTCCACTTGATAGTGACCCAATCCCAAACATGTTTATTATAATAAATAAGATAATTCATAGCTTGGATCAGGTATATATATTTCAAGAGTATATAGGGCTGTCTAGGATATCACTTAGCCTATTCTATAGTTTCCGCGGGAGCATAAAAAATGAAGGAAATAAAGGAAAGATAATCTAAGTAAGCTTATATGATGTATGGGAGAATGTTATTAAAAAATATAAAAATAAATTCAAGCACAAATCAAATGTAATATAAAATAGAGATAGAGAGAGGGTGATAAATAAATGAAAGTTTGATGCACTGTCAAATCAAAGTTCAATTGTTCTATAGTGGAATCTTATCTTGTCGATGTTTTCCTTCAATTATGAGTGAATATGCAAAGATTATAAAGTATTCCCAAATATTTCAGTGAAACACAGACAAAAATAGAATATCACAAGCTATTAAAAACAAAGTACTTGCATGAATTTATCACTAGATCTTATTCTCTATATCTATCATTATTTTAAAATAATTATTCCTATAAAAAGATCTATTAAAGAATGATCATTATGAATCCTCATACTCAACATGATATTTGAGATCATTAAATGCTTATAACTTTTCATTTAATTCTGTATAGATTTCCATTGGAATATATATTATTAAAATATAATTCTAATTAGGTACATGCGCTTGAATTTTGCCACATTAGATTATTCACGATCGATCCAATACTTGGGAAAAAACACTGATCAATTCTCTTGATAGGTCATGTGATTGATCCATAGAACATGCAACCACTCCATTTGAATGCGTGGTCACTCGAAGTACATATAGTGTCTTCAGAACTTTTACAAAATCCCAAATATATCTTATAGTATCTTTACGACATCATGTGGTTAATCAATAATAATGTGTGGTCACTCCAATGCTTTGCGATTTGGTTGACAGAACAAATGGAACATTAAGTTGATTCACTTATCCTTACAGTCGCTTGGTTACTCTTGTAGTCGATTGAGGTGTTAGATAAGACTAAACTATGGTAGATTTATTAGTCATGTGGTTGATTCAATTGTCTATTTGGTCTCTTCAACCCTCAATGAAATTCTACAGTTTCAAAAAGCTTCATGTGGTCGATCAAATCCTTATTGTAAGATTTTACTCTTCTGACTCACAGTCGCATGCCTATTCATGCAGTCATTTGAGTTCCTTTATGTGGTTGATTTATGGATTTATGTTTGTTCCAACACTCAGGAATGTTTTCACATATACTAGAAAATACATATTTCTAACATAAAACACATAATTCATTAATAATAAAATAAACATGATTTGAGATCATTAAAACAAGGAATTTCTAGACTAATCCAATAACATATAATCTTTATCCTCATGTATTTTCATGAATATCATAATCCAAAATAACAACTATATAAAGAAGGATAAGCATTAAAACCATTATAGGTATGTTGAGAAAGAAGCGAATGAATGGGTTGAATGATCTTAGGATATATATAATAATGAAATCTGACCATTATAAAAATGGTTTTTTTAAAATATGGTCATTGAGGATATGATCATTGGATATACATGCATCTAATAGGTATATTGAAATTTCATAATGTTTGTAAAAAATTAAAATATTATAAATAGTAAATATTGAAATAATAATATAATATTTAATTATTAAAATATTTTTATGCATTAAAAATATTATTATCAAATAATGATATGATAAAATTAAAAAAAATATTTTAATATCAATATATTGATAAAATTTAATGATTACAAAATAAATAATTAATTTTAATTATATTTGGGTTAAAATAATTTAATATAAAAAGGATATTTTTCAAAGAACTATTTTTGCAAAAAGTGTTTATTTTTATCTTAATAAAATTAATCACCAAAAAAGAATAATTTTAATGAAATTTATTGATAATATACCCAATAAAATAAATTATCAATCATCCATTAGTTATTACCATACATTTAAAAATAATAAAATCATTTTATGCTATAAATTTATTTTTCTAAAAATGCATTTTTATGTGCTATGAATTTTTATTTTAAGAAACTAAAAATATTATGGATAAATGATGATAAAATATATTTTTGGTATGAATAATATAATAGTACTACTTTAATTAGTAATTTATAAAAAGTATGAATAAGAATAATTAATATTTTACAATGTCCTTAAAATTATTTTTCATTTTATTTCATGTTTCCATTTAAATGTTAAATTCCCAAATTTTAGGATTTGAAATTGAAAAAATAAAATTAATTTTTTTATTCATCATGAAAATATTATCTTAGGATTATTTTTTAGGATTTTTCTAAAAATATTTTTTTATGTGAATAGTGAAAAATATAGTTTTACAAATACTTTCACTTTTAAGGAATCATCATGACATAATAATGACTTGAATGTTTGTGAAAAATTTTACTTGATAAAATATGTATTCAAAGGAGTGAAATAAATTAATTAGAACAATTTCGGGGAGGGGGATAAATACCATGAAAATCCTAATCTAAACTGACAGGGAAGAACTTAGCAAAACTCATACCTGAGACCACGGGATAAAAGACAGTTCATCTATAAATATTTATTTAACACTTTGAAACATTAATTGTATTTTTTTGTAATAAATGAACTATTTTTGATCCTTTTATTTAATTAAGTAATAACAATGTTACATTAGGTTTGGGATTTTTTTTAAATTAAAATAAAAACCCTTTATTCATTCTTAAAATAATAAGTTTCATGATAATTAATTCTATACATGATTTTGGTGTAAAATCCTTTTTATGATTAAAAATACATTTTAAAAAGTTGTTTTTCATTGCGTTTTGTGCACTTATATTAAAATTAGTTTTTAATACACCTATAATTTTAATCATGTCAAATAGATTCAATATTTTTAATTAGAATAATAAATATTAGGTAATGAGGTTAACTTAGTTTTTAGGCATAGAAATAAATTTCCATTGTAAAAGTTTGTCTCTACGGTAAGAGTTAAAAGGGTTATGGGGGGGGGGGGTGACCTAGGAGATAAGGCCAAAATTATCACTAAGAAACGAAATAATATGATTATATGAGTGTATTTATACCCTCCCCACCTTATCTTATAAATTGGTCTTATTTGGTGCTACTTTCCTTCAAAAATGACTTTATATTATTTTAAATTTATAAGAATTTACAAGAGTGACACTCCCCAAACTTATAAAATGATCCTTCCTCCACCCATTCAAATTTACTCTAAAAATTTGAATAATCCTCTCTAATCTACCTCATTTTTTTTAAAATAACCCTCTCCCATATTTTTGAGCTTCTATTCCCCATAGATTTCTAAAATCCATTCTAAATCAAGAAGGTTTCCAAGAGAATATTGAATTCTTCTACATAATTATTCCCTCTCTCATCATTCTTCTATTTATTATTCTTTTACCTCTTCTTAAATATTAATTATCACTATATTATCATGTTTTTGAAATCATTACAATTTTTTAAAATTAATATTACTATTATTAAATAGCTTGTTCTTATTCATTCAATCATTATAACACACTCCCATTTAGGACGATTTTACCACTTACGTAAATGATGTTATGATGATTATATCATGAATGATATATAAATATTAAATACTGGTGATATTATATAATAATGATAAATTTTTTATGTTCTCATAATTCTATAATGACGATACTATAATAAAATCATTCCATAATTATACTTATCCAATTAATTCTAGCATGTTCTTATTTTGGTCGGTTTAACGACCTACATGAATGATGCTATTAATTTTTTCATGGATGGTTATGGAAAAATAATTTGTATTAAGTTATGATATTAATTTACAATTTTTTTTTCTATAATGGTAATATTAATATTTAAACTCTATATTAATAAACAACCTTTTTATGATAAAGGTTACTAAAACAAACATGTTTTAGATTTTATCTTTATGAATTATACCTCAAAGTTCCATGGGATTAACATAGAACTACCTAAACCATTATATAAATTATATTTATAGTACCTTAAAATTTATATAGAATTAATAACTTATAAATATGAAGTGAAAATTAGAACTATTATACCAAAATAAACATGGAACTATTAAAACAAATAATAACCAATAATTAATATAAACCAAAACCAAAATAAAAATAATGTAATAAATTGTAGTACCCCCCAGTTTCTGGGTTGTGAAATCCTGTTACCTTGATCGAGTATATTTTCCACCTTTTCTAAGTCCCCTTTTTATTAAGAATCCTTAAAAGCATTTTTCTAGGTTTTACTGCAGGTTTTAGGTTGTGTATCTGAAGTACACGCCGTGTACCTGAAGTGCACGCCGTGTACCTGAAGTGCACGCCGTGTACCTGAAGTGCACACCGTGTACCTGAAGTACACGCCATGTACCTGAAGTACACGCCGTGTACCTGAAGTACACGCCATGTACCTGAAGTACACGCCGTGTACCTGAAGTACACGCCGTGTACTTGGGGACATATTCAAGTTGTGAAGTGGGGGTCACTCCGTGAGCTGGTACATGTCGTGTAACTAAGGTACACATCATATAGTGTTTAAATATTGTTTTTTTAACCTGAGGCGATGGGTTTTTCGGTGTACTTATCCAGCGTGGCTTTCACATCGTGATCAGGGGGTACATGTTTTGAGATGGCCCATACCCATCTTAAAGTCATGTGTTTGGAAGTTCCAATCAGTGTGTTCTTTCCAAACCTCATTTCTCTCAACCCTAGACTCTCCCTAGCCAATATTCAGAGGAAATCCTTCTTCTGGATCGATCTGATCAGCTTTGGATCTTCATTGCATCTACGGTACATATCTATGAGTAAGTGTTCTTGTTGGGAAAAAATCCCTCAAGGTAACATTAAAGCATTTTTGGGTTGATTGTGTTTGTTGACAAAGCAGGTTTCCATGAAGAAATTGTCGACTTCCAAAGAATTTGTTGACAATAACTGTTGACAAAAGAACGATGACAAAGGAAAGGATGATCTGGAGGCGATACAAAAGAGAAGTACAAGCTGGCTCCGTTTCCCATTGTTTGCCAAATTTTTGGGGTCCAAAATTTGGAGTTTGGTGAGCATCGCAAAAATAGGATTTCCATGAAGATCATAATTAAATATGGCAATGGTATGAATTTCGCGAAGAGGGGCTTCATGGTTTGGATTTTGCGGAGACCAGAAGAATGATGGTGGTGATTCTTCGTGATTACGTCAAAGCTTCACGAACGGAAGAGTTGAAGCGCATCGCGGCGGTGAAGGGATTTGTGAGGGAGCTTCGCGGCGAAGGCGCGAAGGAATGTTGACGGTGATGCTCCGCGATTATGACGAGCTCCGCGATCAGAAAATTGTCGTGGTGCTTCGCGATTTGGATAGAATTCCGGCGGAAACTTCGGAGCTTCACGATAGGCAAAGACGTGGCGCTGACTTCGCGCGGAAGGGTTGAGGGTCAGTGGAATTGCCTATAAATAGAGGCCGACCCCCTCAAGATAAGTAGAGAGCTTTCAAAGAGAATAATTTGATCTCGTTTCACGAAGGTGGTTCGCTTAGCCAGTGTGATTCACGAAAGAGGAGCTTCGGGACGACTATTGTAGCTCCACTAAAGTTGCGTGATCTGCGTTGGCTCAGTGAGCTTCGCGAGGGAAGTCGCTCTGCGATGGCTTGAGCTTCGCGAGAGTGATTCGCGATAGTGATTCGCAAAAAGGTAGGAGCTTCGTGAAGGCTTGTTTGAGCTTCGCGAAATTTGGAGCCTCGCAAAGTAGGGTGCTTTGCGAAGGTGTTTCCAAGGGTAGTTGCCCAGTGTTTCAGAGGCAAAGGGGTATTCATCAGTGGATGAAATTTGGACTTCAACAGATCATCTATCCAGAGTTGAGGATGCATGCTTTAATTCAAATGAAGAGACCTACAGGTCTGTAAACTGTGAGTGGATCTTCTGAAGAATAATTGAGCTCACTTCAGTTGATAGAGCAGTGAGTTCTCAAATTGTGTGTTGTTGTAAACCAGGAGGGACAATGAGTCCGCTTCGATATTGTAAACAGCAGTGCACTTATAGTGGAATTGGTACATCGGCACACTGCTGGTGTATGCTCCTTGGATGTAGACCAGTGAGGGTGAACCAAGTAAAAATTATTGTGTCCTGTGCATGCTTTAATGTTTTCTCATACTTTGCATCGAGAAGGAGAGAAAATAGGATTTTTTCTAACAGAAAAACAAGATCAAAAGGGGAAGTTTTTTTTAATCTTTCATACCCTGATTCACCCCCCCTCTCAGGGTATCTAGCCTAGTGGACCTAACAGTTATATTAGATATACTTCTCCTCTACTTTTAGTTCTAATATCTATTCCATTATGGGTATATATAGGTTTTTTTCCAAATAAGTTGAAATTTGGTTTTGTTTTTAATAGGAGAAGGGATCTAATGCAATTTCTTTGAAGAATCAACCCAGTTTTTGTGAGCATTCATCGTTCTTTGTTGGGTTTTTTCAAAACCTTCGAGGTTGGTGGCTTCACTCTCGACTCCTCTTAGTAGAACTGATTGGAATGTTTTCAAATTGATTTCTTTGTGATTAATTGATCATGAATTGACTATTTATGAGTTGTTAGAAACCTTGTTTTGTGATGTTTTGGTGAATTGTAGAAATATGGAAAATTGGGTGTTTTGAATAAAGTGCTTTGGTTATTAGTTTTAAAATATGGATTTTAAAATGGGGATTTTTTCTGGAATGTTTGAACGTGAATTGGATTATATTTTTTTCAATAAATTGGGAAGTTTTATTGAAATGAAATGTTGATTTGAAATTGGATGTGATTTGGTTTTCAATAAAAGTTAGTTTTATCAAAGGGGTTTGTTTTGGTAATGGAAATATTTAGCATACATGGTGTTTGTGTGAGTTAATGATTAATGGGCCCTGAATAAAGGATTATTACCATTGGGGTACAAGGTACGTGACCCTGTATCGGGGGTGGGTGTCAGTGGGACAAAAAGTGATTAGACAAGATACCGCTCGTGAGTATAGAACTGTCGAACGAAGCATGCATGTTTGGGTGTGTTGTGAACTATGGAATGGGTATTCAAAAATAATAATCAATTTTTTACAAGATTTGATTAGTTATTTTTTTGGAAAATAACTTTTTAAAAATTGGTTTCATTTACTTTTGTTTTTACTTGGTTATAATTTGTTTTCAAACTTGTTATATTTGGTTATAAACTGATTTGGGAAACTGTTTTATATAAAACATTTTATATAATGATCTAACTGTTCTATCCTAGTGGTGTGAGTAGGGAAGTCATTGGGGAAAACCTAATGAGTTTTATAATCACCCCAGCTTTGGTACTTTGTTTCTTTTGCAGATGCTATCTTCCAGGACAAGGGAAAGGGTAACATTTCACACATTTTTAGCACTACCTCATGATACTTGGGCTATTCAGTGATTTTGGATCTTGGAGATTATGGATCATGGAGTCTTGTGGTCTCTTGAGAGTATTTAGTTTTTTATCCACCATTTACTTTGATACTTGTTTGGTATTCTTCTATTGCACACTTTGATGTGGTTTTGAGATACATGATGTTGTTGAGTTGTCTTTATTTTTTTCACGCATCATTTATTGAATGTTTTGGTTATGGTTTTTTGGTATATTGGTTTATTTATTAAAGGGTAAATCATCCCCCACTTATATTTAAAACCCTTTGGAATTTATTTCAATCCTTTTTCATCTTGGGGACGTCTCTTGAGGCTGAGTAATGACTCATTGTACTCTCAATATAATGAGAATTAGCAGGTCATTACAAATGGTATCAGCTTATTTGGTCCTTGCCTAAAAAGTAGTCATCAATGTTGTTGGTCTTGGAGTTGGAATTATGTCTTTTATATTCCATGGGTTGGAATATTAGAAAGTATTAGTATTGTCGGAACTTGAAATGTATAGCATAAAAGGACGTAGCTAACCCTTTTATGTTGAACTTCAAGTTACTAAGGATTTGGGTACATAAGTGTTTGGAGACACTTATGGGATTTAGAAATCTCATTGTCACGGGTTTAGCCAATGAGACGAGCATTACATGAATTATAGGTGAATAAATACCCACTAGGAGTGCATACATCATTTCGAGTAATGATTCATGTTGGAAAAAAGTGTTAATTTTTAGAAAAGTATGAAATTGTTTTTCAAATGAAATATTTTGAGAAAGGAAATTCTTATAGTATTTTGAAAATAGTTTAATTTTCAAAAAGTAAGTTGAAAGTTTTCAAAAAGGGCTGAACATAAAAAAAGGTTGTTTTTTGGAAAACAATGTTGTGATAGTTGATGTTATAGAATTTTAAATTCAAAGACATCAGTTGCTAGAGAGTGAGATTGACAGAGTTTGTTGTTGGTTTAGAAAATAAAACCCAGTAAGCATCGTCAAAATCAACTCAAAGAAGCTGTGGAGAATGTGGCTGCACCTGAACCACAGGTGAACCAAGATCCGGTTTAGAGTATTGTCTAGGATTTTTAAGCTATGGATATGGGGAACCGAAGGAATGATCCAAAGCATATAGATAATACTATCCAGTTCATGAAGCAAAATCTACCTAACTTTTGGGGTGATGCTGAACCCAAAGAAGTGGAGGTGTGGCTGTGTAGGATGATTCGTATCTTCGATTTCAACGACACACCATCAAAGCTAAAAAATCAATCTATCCACGTATATTCTTGAGGATCTTGCAAGATAGTGGTGAGATTTAATGGTGCAGGCTAAATTGGATGAAGGCCTTACTTGGGAGGATTTTGAGGAATTTTTTAATAAAAAATTATTTCCTCATACGTTCAAAATCTAGAAAAAAACATACTTTTTTAGCATGAAGACGGATAATCTCTCTGTCATGGAATATGAAGCTAAATTCATGAATTTAGTGTGATTTTCACTAGAAGTTGTGGCAAGTGCATCTTTAAAGGCACACATCTTCGAATTGGGACTAAGGCAAGAGATTCAATTAAAGATCACAATGCTCTATATTACTTATTATATATAGAGATGGTGAACAGAGCGACTGTGGATGAACATGATATCTCAGGATCTATGGGAGGAGGTATGATGATACCTATAGGTTATGGAAGGAACTCAAATGATGGGAGTAAGAGGAAAAGGGACACATATTTCCAAGGTGGAAGTGGAAATCAGAATTAGATGACCAGATTAATGAACCTTCCTCTATGACCCAAGAGAAAAGCAAGTTGTTTTTAATGTGGTTCTCTTGACCACATAAAGTGATAGTGTATGAAACAACCTAGATAATGTCATAACTACAAGCAGATGGGGTATCTTCAGCAATATTGTCATAGTGCTCCAAGGTCAGGTTCTTGAGATACTTCTCAGGCATCACAGACATCGTATGCTTCGACAGGGAGAGGACAACAGATGCAATCTTTTCATCAGAGCAGAGCTAACCATGGTGATTATAGAAATACAATGACTCCTCAACCAGGGAAATCTCAGCAAGGAAACAAGAAGAATAGTACAATGATGAATCAATTTTATGGAATTGAGAAGACAATTTTCAATGATCAGGCTAAACTATCTATGGTGAGAGGTATGATTCTTTTGAATTATACCCTTTTGAAAGTAATCTTTGATATAGGTTCATCACATTATTTCATTGCTTCTCATGCTGTTGATTTTATATGTTTAAAGTTGAAAATGATTCCTTCTATTTTAAAACTGAAAACTCCTATCGAGGAAAGAGAATGTCAAGACTTTGTGTGTAGAGAATGTGCTATAACTGTTGATGTAGATGAGCTAAAATGGGACTTCTTGGTGTCAGACATGGATGTATATGATGTAATCCTAGGTATAGATTGGTTGAGAACATTCAGGGCTCACATCGACTGTTATAATAGAGCAGTTAGTTTCATGAATGAGGATGGCATCGAGCATCTTTTTAGAGGAGAGAGGATGATAAAGAAATATGAAAATATCTTGTTGGCACAAACGGTGGGAATGATATCTTTTCAGCTGAAAGTGTTGAATTTGGAATTAATGGAAGAGATCGAGGAAGATAGTTTTACAGCAGTTGTAGATCAATTTAAAAATGTCCTTCCAAAGAACTTCTCAGGGTTACCACCTCTAAGAGAAGTGGAGTTTATGATTGATCTCCTTCCTGGGACCACTCCTATTTCCCTTTTGTCTTAGAGGATGGAACCAAAAAAGTTACAAGAATTGAAAGTACAATTGGAGGAGCTGGAAAGAAAGGGTTTCATTCAAAAAAGTATGTATCCATGGGCAGCACCAGTCTTGTTTGTAAAGAAAGCATATGGAACTCCTCGACTGTGTGTTGATTATCATAATATTAACCAAGTTAAAATAAAGAATAGGTACCCACTTCCACATAGTGATGATTTGTTCGATCAATTAAGTGGATATTAGTGGTTCTACAAGATTGAATTGCAATCAGGATATCACCAATTTCAAGTTTAGAAGGAAGATATTCCAAAGATAGATTTCAGAAGAAGATATGACCATTGTGAATATGTATTCATGCATTTAGGTCTAACGAATGCACCATCAGTCTTCATGGATTTGATGAATTAGATATTTTAGTGATATCTAGATTCTTTTTTTGTGGTGTTTGTGGATGACATATTGGTGTATTCAAACACAAGGCCTGACCATGAGGAACACCTAGAAACAATGTTACGTATCTTGAGAGATCACCGTTTGGATTCCAAATTATCAAAGTGTGATTTTTAGATACAGGAAGTATGTTTTCTTGGCCATGTAACTTATTAGAAAGGTGTTTCTGTTTATCCTGAAAAGATAGAAGCTGTTATCTCATGGAAACCACCAAAGAATGTCTTCAAGATACAAAGTTTTTTTAGTCTAGCTGGTTACTACTGACGCTTTGTGCGTGATTTCTCATGACTATTATCACCAATGATAGATCTGACAAAGAATAATTCTCTATTCCAATAGACAAAGGAATCTCAGAAGTACTTATAGGAACTAAAAGTCCGTCTTACATCGAAACCTATCTTGATTTTTCCAGAATCAGGACAGGGGTATGTGGTATACTGTGATGCTTTAGGACCAGGGTTAGACCGTGTTCTCATGAAAGGAGACCATGTTGTGGCTTATGGTTCAAGATAGTTGAGGGTGCATGAGAATAATTAACCAACATAATATTTGGATTTATCTTCAGTTTTCCATGCCTTGAAGACATGGCGTCACTATCTCTTTGGTGATAAATTCACTGTCTTCACAGACCACAAAAGCTTGAAACGTATTTTCTCACAGTGAGATTTTAATCTAAGGAAAAGGATATGGATAGAGTATCTCTAAATGTTTGAATTTAAATTGATTTATACACCAGGAAAAGGAAATTTGGTAGTGAATTTATTGAGTATAAAGTCATTTGCTCAGTTGGTGAAAGAAGCTTCAGATGAATGGCAGTTGATGTCGGTCCTAGCCGACATGCATGTGGAATGTGAAGACTGAGGTGATGCTTCGGTTTTTTAGCTATGCTTATTACTTATTTGGAAAATATGGTCAAAGAGGCATAAAAATCCGATGCAGAATGTCTGGTTTTGAGTTCAAAACTCAATATTAGGGAGACCATTGAGATATGGAAACTTATTAGGAGTTCAGTTTTGTGTTTTAGATATCGGATGGTTGTACCTATGGATTTTTAGTAATAACTCCTTCATGATTACCACCATTAGAGATGGGATGTACATATAGGAACAAAAAAGATGTATAAGGCATTGAAGGCACACTTTTGGTGGAGAGGCATGAAAATAAAGGTGTTTGAGTTTGTTTCTAAGTTCTTAACTTGTCAGCAAGTTAAACTAGAGAATCAGAGACCAGTGAGTATGTTGTAGTCTTTACCAATCCTAGTATGGAAATGGGAGCATATAATGATGGATTTTGTTACAGGTCTTCAAATAATGGTTCAGAAACACGATGCCATTTGGGTGACAGTGGATTGGATTACCAAGTCGGCCCATTTCATCCATATTCGTGAAACTCATATAGTGGAGGATCTGTCCAAAATTTATATCAAAGAAGTGGTGAACAGGAATGGTATACCAGTTTCAATCATATCAGATAGAGATACAAGTTTCGCATGTCGTTTTTGTAAATCCTTACAAAAATCCCTTGGGACTCAGTTACTATGAGCACGATTTATAATCCTCAGACAGACGACTAGTCTGAGAGGATGATAAAAACATTGGAAGACATGTTACATGATTTTGTAATGGATTTTGGTGGCTCATGGGAAGATAATATAACCTTGGTGGAGTTCTCATACAATAATATATATTAGGCCTTGATACACATGGCCCTTTTTGAAGCATTGTATGGACATCCATGTCATTCTCCACTGTGTTGGGTGTAAATGGGTGAGACTTCAATAGTTGGTTCAAGCCTTGTCTAAGAAACTATGAAGAAGATCTAGTTGATTAGGAAGAGGATGGAGAAGACTCAGAGTCATCAGGAATCATATGCAGATCACCATCGAAGACCATTGTCGTTCATCGTGGGTGATCATATGTTCTTGAGAATATTTCCTGGGCTTGGACATTTTCATTTTGGGAAGCAGGGAAAGTTATATCCTCGATACATAAGCCCTTTTGGGATACTATAATAGGTCAAAGAGGTGGCATATTTCTTGGTATTACCACCATGGTTCATTTCAGTGCACAATGTGTTGCATATATCCCAGTTGAAAAAGTATCATCCCCATGTGATTAGACATGATCACGTCAACCTAGAATCTAGATGCTTCATTGAAACATATCCCGATGTAGATTGTGGATAGGCAAGAGGAAGTCTTGAATGGAAAAAGCATCGATTTGGAGTGGGTTTTATGGAAGCACGGTCATATTTAGGAATAGACTTGGGAATTCAAGAATGAAATGAAAGGGAAATGGTCAAAACTCTTTCAGGGAAGTGGGGGTTTTTTACTTTTTGAGGACGAAAATACCAATGGTAGGGAGAATGCAGTACCATCGATTTTTGGGTTGTGACATCTTGTTACCTTGATCAAGTATGTTTTCCACCTTTTCTAAGTCACCTATTGATTAATAATCCTTAAAATCATTTTTCTTGGGTTTAATACAGGTTTCAGGTCATGTACCTGAAGCACACACCATGTACCTGAAGTACACACCATGTACTAGAAGTACACACCATATACCAGAAGTACACACTGTGTACTTGGGTATGGATTGAAGTTTTGAAGTGAGCATCACACCATGAGCTAGTATACATTTTGTAACTAAGTTACACGTCATGTAGTGTATAAATATAATTTTTTAACTCGAGGAAATGGGTTTTTCGACATACTTATCCAGCGTGGACTTCATGTTGTGACCAGGGGTACATGCTGTGAGCCGGCCCGTGACTGACTTAAAGTCATGCATTTGGTAGTTCTGCTAGGTCTATTCTTTCCAGACCTCATTTCTCTAAACTCTAGACTCTCCCAAGGTGATATTTAGAGGCACTCCTTCTTTCGGATCAATCCGATTGACTTTGGATCTTCATTGCATCTGTGGTACGTCTCTCTGAGTAAGTGTTCTATTAGGTACACTTCTTATCTTCTCTTGGTTCTAAGATATATGTTTTTATGGGTAGATCTTGGTTTTTGTTTTCCAAATAAGTTTAGAGTTGTCTTTTTTTTATAGGAGAAGGGATATAAGGCCATTTCTTTGAAGAATCAACCTGTTTTTTGTGAGCGTTCTTCATTATTTGTTGGGTTTTTTCAAAACCTTAGAGGTAGGTGGATTCACTCTCGACTCCTCTTAGTAGAAATGACTAGAATTATTTAAAATTGATTTCCTTGTAATAAATTTATGATTAATTAACTAGTTATTAATTGTTTTAAACCTTCCTTTGTGATGGTTTGGTGAATTGTAGAAATCTGGAAAATTGGGTGTTTTAAATAAAGTGCTTTGGTTCTTGGTTTTAAAATATGGATTTTAAAATGGGGATTTTTCTGGAATGTTGGAACATGAATTGAATTAAATTTTTTCAATAAAAGGGAAAGTTTTATTGAAATTAAATGTTTCTTTGAAATTGATTGTACTTTGGTTTTCAATAAAAGTCAGTTTTATTGAAGGGGTTTGTTTTGGTAATGGAAATATTTGGCATACATGGTGTTGGCGTGAGATCATGCTTAATGGGACCTGAATAAGGTATGAGTACCATAGTGGTACAAGGTACATGACCCTCGATCAGGGGAATGTGTCAGTGGGACATAAAGTGATTGGACAAGAGACCGCTCATGAGTATGGAACTGTCGAACGAAGCATGTATGTGTGGGTGTGTTGTGAACTATGGAATGGGTATGCCAAAATAGTAATCAAAATTTGTTTATAAGATTTTATTAGTTATTCTTTGTAAAATAACTTGTTAAAAATTGGTTTCATTTAATTTTTTTTTCACTTGGTTATAATTTTTTTTCAAACTTGTTATATTTGGTTATAAACTGATTTGGGAAATTGTTTTATATAAACCATTTTATATAATGTGATAACCATTCTATCCTAGTGTTGTGAGTAGGGAATTCATTGGGGAAAAACTACTAAGTTTTATACTCACCCCTTATTTGGAACTTTGGTGCGTTTGAAGATGCTATCTTCTGGTACAGGGGAAAAGGTAACATTTCCCACATTTTAGCACTACCTCGTGATACTTGGGCTGTTTGGAGATTGTGAAGCTTGGAGCTTGTGGATCATGAAGTCTTGTGGTATATTGGGAGTCTTTAGTTGTTTATCCATTTTTTACTTTGATATTTTTTGGTCTTCCACTATTTCACACTTTAATGTGGTTTTGAGATACATAAAGTTGTTGAGCTGTCTTTATTTTGTTCATGCATCATTTAGTGAATGGTTTGGTTATGGTTTTTTAGTTTATTTATTAAAGAGTAATTCATCTCCCACTTTTATTTGAAACCATTTTTCATTTATTTCTAACCTTTGGAATCTTGGATATGTCACTTGAGGCTGAGTAATGACTCGTTGTACTCTCAATCCAAGGAGAATTAGTGGGTTATTACAAATGGTATCAGCTTGTTCGGTTCTTGCCTAAAAAGTAGTCATCAATGTTATTGGTCTTGGAGTTGGGATTATGAATTGTCTATTCCTTGGGTTGGAATCTTATAAAGGATTAATATTGTTGTAACTTGAAATGTATATCATAAAAGGACGTAGCTAGCCCTTTTATGTTGAAATTAAAGTTATGAGGGAGTTGGGTACATAAGTGTTTGGAGACACTTCCAGGATTTAGAAATCTCATTTTCATGGGTTTATCCAATGAGACAAACATGAAATACATTGTAGAGGAATGAATTCCCACTAGGAGTGCATACATCATTTCGAGTAATGATTCATGTTGTGAAAAAAAAGTGTTGATTTTTGAAAAAGTATGAAATTGTTTTTCAAATGAAAGATTTTAAAAAAGGAAATGCTTATGGTATTTTGAAAATAGTTTAATTTTAAAAAATCATGTTGAAAGTTTCAAAAAGGGATAAACATCGAAAAAGTTGTTTTTGGAAAATTTTTTTGTGATATTTGATGTGATAGAATTTGAAATTACAAGACATCAGTTTCTAGAGAGTGAGTTTGACAGGGTTTGTTGTTGGTTTAGAAAATGGCACCCAGTAGGCGTTGTCGAAACCAACCCAAAGAAGCTATAGAGAATGTGGTTTCACCTGAACCATGGGTGAACCAAGAGCTACTTTAGAGTATTGTCCAGGATTTTCAAGCTATGGATATGGGGAATCAAAGAAATGAGCCAAGGCATGTGGATTATACCATCCAGTTCATGAAGAAGAATCCGCCTAACTTCTAGGGTGATGCTGAACCTGAAAAACCGGAGGTGTGGTTGAGTAGGATGAATTGTATCTTCAATTTTATCATCACAACATCGGAGCTCAAATTCAAGCTAACCATATATATTCTTGAGGATCTTGCATTCCAGTGGTGGGATTTAGCGGTGTAGACTAAATTGGATGAAGGCCTTACTTAGGAGAATTTTGAGGAATTGTTTAATAAACAATTCTATCCTCATACGTTAAAAATCTAGAAAACAACATACTTCTTTATCCTGAAGTAGGATAATATATCTATCATAAAATAAGGGGATAAATTCATAAATTTACTGCACTTTTCACTAGAAGTTGTGGTAAGTGAATCTTTAAAGGCACACATCTTTGAATCGGGACTAAGGCAGCAGATTCGATCAAAGATTGTTGTGCTTTGTATTACTAATTATACAGAGATGGAAAATAGAGACTGTGGCTAAACGTGATATCTCAGGATCTATGGGAGGAACTATTATGATACCTACAGGGAATGGAGGGAACTCAAATTCTAGGAGTAAGTGTAAAAGGGACACCTATTTCCAAGTTGGAAGTGGAAATCAGAATCAGACAGCTGGATTAGTGAACCTTCCTCCATGAACCAAGAGAAAAGTAGGTTTTTTTCAATGTGGTTCTCTTGAACACATAAAGCGAGTGTGTACATCACAACCTAGAGCATGTAATAACTACTATAAGATGTGGAATCTTCAGCACTATTGTCATAGTTCTCCAAGGTCAGGTGCTCGAGATATTTCTCAGGAATCGTAGGCATCATATGATTTGATTGAGTGAGGACAGCCGAATTAGTCTCATCAATAGTGCAGAGCTAGCCATGGTGATTCTAGAAATACCATGACTCATAAACCAGAGAAATATCAGTAAGGAAACAAGGAGAACAATACAAAAACGAAGCAATTGTATGGATTTGATTAGATGATTGTCTATGATCAGGCTAGACCATCTACAATGAGAGGTAAAATTCTCTTTGAATTCTACCCTTGTGCAAGTGCTCTTCGATACTGGTGCATCGAATTCTTTCATTGCTTCTCATGATGTTTATTTTATATGTTTAAATTTGGAAATGATGACTTCTATTTTAAAACTGCAAACTCCTGTCAGGGAAAGAGAATGTCAAGCCTTTGTGTGTAGCGCATGTACTATAACTATTGATAGAGCTAAGCTAAAGTGGGACTTCTTAGTGTTGGACATGGATGTCTATGATGTAATCTTGGGTATGGATTGGTTGAAAACTTTCATGGCTCACATATACTATTATAGTATAATAGTTAGTTTGATGACTGAGGATGGCATCGAACATCTCTTCAGAGGAGAGAGGATGATAAAGAAAGGTGAAAAGAGCTTGTTGGAACCAATGGTGCGAATGATATCTTATCAGCTAGTAGCATTGAATTTTTCATCAATGAAAGATATCAATGAAGATAGTTTTTGAGAAGCTGTATATCAATTTACGAATTCATTTCCCAAGAACTTCTCAGGGTTACCACCTATAAGGGAAGTGGATTTTATGATTGATCTACTTTTGGGGACCAATCTTATTTCCATTCCATCTTATAGGATGGAACCAAAAAAAGTTAAAGGAATTGAAAGTAAAATTAGAGGATCTAGAAAGAAAGGGTTTGATTCGTCCAAGTACGTCTCTGTGGGTAGCACCAGTCTTGTTCGTGAAGAAAGTAGATGGAACTCTTCGGCTGTGTGTTGATTATCGTAAGCTTAATCAAGTTAAGATAAAGAACAGGTTCCCACTTCCACACACTGATGATCTATTCGATCAATTAATGAGAGATTAGCTATTCTCTCAGATTGAATTGCGATCAGGATATCACCAATTGTGATTTTGGAAGGAATATATTCCAAAGACAGCTTTCAGAAGAAGATATAGTCATTATGAATATGTAGTCATGCCTTTCAGTCTAATGAATGCACCAACGATCTTCATGTATTTGATGAATTATATATTTCAGAGATATTTGTATTCTTTTGTTGTGGTGTTTGTGAACGACATCTTGGTGTATTCAAAGACAAGGGATGACCATGAGGAATACCTAGAAATAGTGTTACAAATCTTGAGATATCACCATTTGTATGCCAAATTATCAAAGTGTGATTTTTGGACATAGGAAGTACATTTTATCGGCCATGTCATTTCTAAGAAAGGTGTTTTTGTTGATCCTAAAAATATAAAAGCTTTTATCTTGTGGAAACCACCAAATAATGTCTTCGAGATACAAAGTTTTTTTTGGTATATCTGGTTACTAATGATGCTTTATTCATGATTTATCATGACTATATTTTCCAATTACATATATAATAAAGAATAATTCTCCATTCCAATAGACAGAGGAATTCCAAAATTCCTTACAAGAACTAAAAGTTCATCTTACATCGACACTTATCTTTATTTTTTTTTGAATCAGGGAAGGGGTATGTGGTGTAATGTGATGATTCAGGGTTAGGGTTGGGCTGTTTTCTCATGAAAGGAGATCATGTCGTGGATTATGGTTTAAGACAATTGAGGTTGTATGAGAGGAATTACCAAACACATGATTTAAAGTTAGCTATAGTTTTCCATGCCTTGAAGGCATGGAATCACTATCTATTTGGTGATAAATTCACTGTGTTAATGGACAAAAAAATCTTGAAACATATTTTCTCACAGTGAGATTTGAATCTAAGGAAAAGAATATAGATGGAGTATCTAAAAATGTTTGACTTTGACTTGATGTATACACCAAGAAAAGGAAATTTGGTGGTAGGTGCATCGAGTATAAAGTCATATGCTCAATTAGTGAAAGAAGCTTAAGATGAATGGAAGTTGATGTAGGTCCTAGCTGACATGCATTTGGAATGTGAATACTGAGATGATGTTGCAGTTTTCTTTTCAGCTATGCTTGTTCCTGATTTGGAAAATATGGTCAAAGAGGCACAAAAAAATAATACAGAATGTATGGTTATAAGTTCAAAACTCAATGACGGGGATACCATTGAGGGGTGGAAACTTGTTGGGAGTTTAGTTTTGTGTTATAGAGATCAGATGGTTGTATCTATGGATTTTTAGGAACAACTCCTTCATTCTTACCACCATTTGATATGGTCTATACATCTAGGAACACAGAAGATGTATATGGAATTGAAGGAACAATTTTGGTGGAGAGGCATGAAAATAAAGGTGGCCGAGTTAGTTTCTAAGTACTTAACTTGTGAGAAAGTTAAGGTAGAGCATCAGAGACCAGCATGTATGTTTCAGTATTTACCAACCCCAGTGTGTAAATGGGAGTAGATAGTGATGGATTTCATTACAGGTCTTCCAAGAACTGTTTGGAAACATGATGTCATTTGGGCGATACTGGACCGACTTACCAAGTTAGACCATTTCATCCCTATTCGTGAAACTCATATGGTGGAAGATCTGTCCAAAATTTATATCAAATAAGTGGCAAAGAGGCATGGAATACCAATTTAAATCATGTTGGATAGAGATCTAAGGTTCAAATATCATTTTTGGAAATACTTACAAAAATTCCTTGGGACTTAGTTGACTATGAGCATGACGTTTCATCCTTAGAAAGATGACTGGTCTGAGAGGACAATACATATGTTGGAAGTCATGTTATGGTCTTGTGTAATGGATTTTTGTGGCTCATGGGAAGATAATATAACCTTGGTGGAGTTCTAATACAATAACAACTATTAGGCCTCGATACATATGGCCTCGTTTGAAGCACTATATGGTCATCGTTGTAGTTATCCACTATGTTGGGTGGAAACAAGTGAGACTTCACTAGTTGGTATAATCCTTATCCAAGAAACATTTGAGAAGATCTAGTTGATAATTAAGAGGATGGAGATGGATCAGAGTCATCAAAAATCATATTAAAATCACTGTTGAAGACCACTGTCATTTGTCGTGGGTGAACATATGTTATTTAGAATATCTCCAAGTCTTGGAAATTATTGTTTTAGGAAGCAGGGTAGGTGATCTTCTCGATACATAGGACCTTTTGAGATACTGAAACAGGTCAGAGAGGTGGAATATCACTTGACATTATCACCATAGTTTAATTTGGTGCATAATGTGTTCCAAGTATCCCAGTTGAAAAAGTATCATCCTGATCCTGACCATGTGATCGGATGGGATCACGTCGACCTAGATCCGAATGCTTCATTGATACATATCCCAGTGCAGATTATGGATAGGAAAGAGAAAGTCTTTCCTGAAAAAATCATCGGTCTGGTGTGGGTTTTATGGCAGCATGGTCAGATTCAGGAAGATAATTGAGAATGCGAGAAGGAAATTAAAGAGTAATGGTCAAAACTCTTTTAGGGAAGTAGGGGTTTTCTACTTTTTGAGGACGGAAAGACCAATGGTGGGGAGAATGTAGTACCCCTGATTTTTGGGTTGTGACATCCTGTTACTTTGATTGAGTATTTTTTCCACCTTTTCTAAGTCCCCATTTTATTAAGAATCCTTAAAATCAGTTTTCTGTGGTATACTGCAGGTTTCAGGTCGTGTATCTAAAGTACATGCTGTGTACCTAAAGTACATGCCGTGTACCTAAAGTACACGCCTTGTACTTGGGGACAAATTTAATTCGTGAAGTGAGGGTCACACTGTGAGCTAGCACACGTCATGTAACTAAGGTACACATCGTGTAGTGTTTAAATATTGTTTTTTAACCTGAGGTAATGGGGTTTTTGGCATACTTATCCAGTGTGGACTTCATGTCGCGACTAGGGGGTACACATCTTGAGCCAGACCGTGCCAGCTTAAAGTCATGCGTTTGGTAGTTCTGCTTGGTCTATTCTTTCCATACCTCATTGATCTCAACTTTAGACTCTCTCTACGTGATATTCATAGGCACTTCTTCTTCCATATTTATCCAATCGACTTTGGATCTTTGTTGCATATACAGTATGTCTCTCCGAGTAAGTGTTCTATTAGATATAATTCTCCTCTCCTATTGGTTCTAATATCTATGTAGTTATGGGTATATCTAGGTTTTTTTTTGCGAAATAAGTTAATATTTGGATTTTTTTTGATAGGATAAGGGATCTAAGGACGTTTCTTTGAATAATCAACCTAGTTTTTGTGAGAATTCATCGTTCCTTTTTGGGTTTTTTCAAAACATATGAGGTAGGTGGATTCACTATCAACTCCTCTTAATAGAACTGATTGATATGCTTTCTAATTTATTTCCTTGTGATGAATTGATCATTAATTTACTGTTTATGAATTGTTTGAAACCTTATTTTGTGATGGTTTGGTGAATTGTAGAAATATAGAAAATTGGGTGTTTTGAATAAAGTGCTTTGGTTCTTGGTTTTAAAATATTGATTTTAAAATGGGGATTTTTATGTAATGTTGGAACAATAATTTTATTATTATTTTTCAATAAAATGGAAAGTTTTATTGAAATGAAATTTTTCTTTAAAATTGGTTGTGCTTTGGTTTTCAATAAAAGTCAGTTTAATTAAAGGTGTTTGTTTTGGTAATGGAAATATTTAGCATATAAGGTGTTGGTGTGAGTTCATGATTAATGGGACTTGAATAAAGGATTAGTACCATTGGGGTACAAGTTATGTGACCTTGTATTGGGGGTGGGTGTCAGTGGGACACAAAGTGATTAGACAAGAGACCACTCATGAGTATAGAACTGTCGAATGAAGCATGAATGTGTGGGTGTGTTGTGAACTATGGAATGAGTATGAAAAAATAATAATCAAAATTTGTTTATAATATTTTATTAGTTATTTATTTGAAAATAACTTGTTGAAAATTGGTTTCATTTACTTTTGTTTTCACTTGGTTATAATTTGTTTTCGAACTTGTTATATTTGGTTATAAACTGATTTGGAAAATTGTTTTATATAAACCATTTTATATAATGTTCTAACCACTATATCCTAGTGTAATGAGTAGTAAAGTCATTGAGTAAAGCCTAAAACATTTTATACTCACCCTTTCTTTGGGACTTTAGTGATTTTGCAAATGCTATCTTCTGGGACAGGGGAAAAGGTAACAATTCACACATTTTTAGCACTAACTCGTGATACTTGGGCTATTTGGTGATTGTGGAGATTTAATCTTGTATATAATGGAGTCTTTTGGTATCTTTAGAGTGTTTAGTTGTTTATCCACTGTCTACTTTAATAATTGTTTGGTCTTTTTCTATTGCACAATTTGATGTGGTTTTGAGATACATGAAGTTTTTGAGTTTTCTTTCTTTTGTTCATGCATATTTTAGTAAACAGTTTGGTTATGGTTTATTGGTTTATTTCTTAAAGGTTAAATCATCCCCCACTTCTATTTGAAACCCTTCAGTATTTATTCATATCCTTTAGCATCTTGGGGATGTCACTTGAGGCTGAGTAATGACTCGTTGTACTCTCAAGCCAATGAGAATTAGCGGGTCATTACATATGGTATCAACTTGTTCAGTCCTTTCCTAGAAAGTTTTCATCAATGTTATTGGTCTTGGAGTTGGAATTTTTTCTTGTCTATTCCTTGGGTTGGAATTGTAGAAAAGAATAGGATTGTCGGACCTTGAAATGTATAGCATAAAAGGACATAGCCAACCCTTTTATGCTGAACTTCAAGTTACAAGGGAGTTGGGTACATAAGTGTTTGGAGACACTTCCAGGATTTAGAAATCTCACTGTCATGGGTTTAGCTAATGAGACGAGCATGACATGAATTGTAGAGGAATTAATTCCTACTAGGAGTGCATATATCATTTTGAATAATGATTCATGTTGTGAAAAGTGTTGATTTTTTAAAAAGTATGAAATTGTTTTTCAAATGAATGATTTTGAAAAAGAAAATGCTTATGGTATTTTAAAAATAGTTTAATTTTCAAAAATAAAGTTGAAAGTTTTTAAAAAGGGATGAAAATAAAAAAGGTTGTTTTTGGAAAACAATGTTGTGATAGTTGATGTGATAGAATTCGAAATGCTAATACATCAGTTTCTAGAGAGTGAGATTGACGGAGTTTGTTGTTGGTTTAGAAAATGGCACCCAATAGGTGTCGTCGAAACCAACCTGAAGAAGCTGCAGAGAATGTGGTTGCACCTAAACTATGGGTGAACAAAGAGTTGGTTCAGAGTATTGTCCAGGATTTTCAAGCTATGGATATGAGGAACCAGAGGAATGTGCCAAGGCTTGTGGAACATACCATCTGGTTCATAAAGTAAAATCCAATTAACTTTTAGGGTGATGCTGAACCTGAAAAAGCAGAGGCGTGGATAACTAGGATGAATTGTATCTTTAATTTCACCAGCACAACATCGAAGATCAAAGTCAAGCTAGTCACGTATATGCTCGAGGATGTTTCACGCCAGTGGTGGGATTTAGAGGTACATGCTAAATTGGATGAAGGCCTTACTTGGGAGGATTTTGAGGAATTATTTAATAAAAAATTATATCCTCATACATTCAAAATCTAGAAAACAACAGTCTTCTTTAGCCTGAAGTAGTATAATATCTCTGTCATGGAATATGTGGCTAAATTCCTAAATTTAGTGCACTTTCCACTAGAAGTTGTGGAAAGTTCATCTTTAAAGGAACCCATCTTCGAATGAGGACTAAGGTAGAAGATTTGATCAAAGATTGAAGTGCTCTGTATTAGTGATTATATAGAGACAGTGAACAGAGTGACTGTGGATGAACATGATATCTTGGGATATATAGGAGGAGGTATGATGATACCTATAGAGAATTATGGTAACTCAAATGCTAGGAGTAAGTAGAAAAGGGACACGTATTTCGAAGGTGGAAGTGGAAATCAAAATCATACGACTGGATTAGTGAACCTTCCTCCATGAACCAAGAGCAAAGAAGGCTATTTTTAATGTGGTTCTCTTGACCACATAAAGCGAGAGTATACAACACAACTTAGATCATGTCATAACTGCAAGTAGATAGGGCATCTTCAGTGCTATTGTTGCAGTGCTCCAAGGTCATGTGCTCAAGGTACTTTTCAGGCATCACAGGCATTGTATGCTTTGACAGGGAGAGGATAGGAGAATCAGTCTTGTTAGAAGAGCAATGATAGCCATGGTGATTCTAGAAATACCACGACTCTTTAACCTGGGAAATCTCATCAAGGCAATGAGCAGAATAGTACAACAACAAAGATTTTTTTTGGAGCTGAGCAGATGATTGTCGATGATCAGGATGTATCGTCTATGGTGAGAGGTATGATTCTTTTGAATTCTACCCTTGTGAAAGTGATCTTCGATACTGGTTCATAGAATTCTTTCACTACTTCTCTTGCTATTGATTTTCTATGTTTAAAGTTGGAAATTATGCCTTCTATTTGAAAACTACAAAATCCTATTGGGGAAAGAGAATGTCAAGCCTTTGTGTGTAGAGCATGTGCTATAACTGTTGATGGAGATGAGCTAAAATGGGACTTCTCGGTGTTAGTCATGGATGTCTATGATGTAATCCTGGGTATGGATTGGATGACAATGTTTAGGGATCACATCGACTATTATAGGAGATTAGTTAGTTTCATGTCTGAGGACAACATCGATCATCTCTTCAGAGGAGAGAGGATGATAAAGAAAGGTGAAAAGAGCCAATAGTGGTAATGATATCTTATCAGCTAGCAGTGTTGACTTTGGAATCAAAGGAATAGATCGAGGAAGATAGTTTTCTAGTAGTTAAAGATCAATTTCCAGATGTCTTTCCCAAGAACTTTTCTAGGTTACCACCTCTAAGGGAAGTGAAGTTTACAATTAATATCCTTCCGAGGACCACTCCTACTTCCCTTCCGTATTATAGAATGGCACCAATAGAGTTACAATAATTGAAAGTGAAATTGGAGGAGTTGGAAAGAAAGTGTCTCATTCATCCAAGTATGTCTCTGTGGGTAACACTGTTCTTGTTCTTGAAGAAAGAAGATGTAACTCTTCAGTTGTGTGTTGATTATCGTAAGCTTAACTAAGTTAAGATAAACAATAGGTACCCAATTCCATGCATTTATGATATTCTCAATCAATTAAGGGGAGATTAGTAGTTCTCCATGATTTACTTGTGATCAGGATATCGCCAATTGTGAGTTTTAAAGGATGATATTTCAAAGAAAGCTTTCAGAAGAAGATATGGACATTATGAATATGTAGTCATGCCTTTTGGTATAATGAATGCACTAGCTGTCTTCATGGATTTGATGAATCAGATATTTTAGCAATATCTAGATTCTTTTGTTGTGGTGTTATAGGAAGACATATTGGTGTATTCAAAGACAAGATCTGACCACGAGGAACACATAGAAATAGTGGTACAAATCTTGAGAGATCACAATTTGTATGCATAATTATCAAAGTGTGATTTTTGGATACAGGAAGTCTGTTTTCTTAGCCATGTCATTTCTGAGAAAGACATTTCTTTTGATCCGGAAAAGATAGAAGCTGTTATCTTATGAAAACCACCAAAGAATGACTTCAAGATACAAAGTTTTCTTGGTCTTTCTGGTTACTACTGATACTTTGTGCGTGATTTCTCATGACTAGCTTCACCAATGACAACTCCGAAAAAGAAGAATGCTCCATTCCATTGGATAAAGGAATAACAGAAGTCCTTATAGAAACTAATAGTTCATCTTAAATAGACACCTATCATGATTTTTATAGAATCAGGATAGGGGTATGTGGTGTACTATGATTCTTTAAGATCAGGTTTGGGCTATGTTCTCATGCAAGGAGACCATGTCATGGATTATGGTTCAAAACTGTTGAGGGTTCATGAGAAGAATTACCCAACATACTATTTGGAGTTAGCTGCAGTCATCCATTCCTTGAATACATGGCATCACTATCTCTTTGGTGAGAAATTCATTGTGTTCAAGAACCAAAAAATACTGAAACATATTTTCTCATAGTGATATTTGAATATGAGGAAAATGAGATAGATGAAGTATCTCTAAATGTTTGAATTTGAATTTATGTATACACTAGGAAAAGGAAATTTAGTGGCAGATGAATTGAGTAGAAATTCATATGCTTAGTTTCCAAAAGAAGCTTCAGATGAATGGAAATTGATGTCAGTCCAAGCTGACATGCATGTGAAATGTGAAGACTAAGGTACTGTTTTGGTTTTCCTTTCAGCTATGCTTGTTCCTGATTTGGTAAATATGGTCAAAGTGGAACAAATAGCTAATTAATAATGTCTAGTTATGAGTTCAAAACTAAATGGTGGGGAGACCATTAAGGGATAAAAACTTGTTTGGAGTTCAGTTTTGTGTTTTAGAGATCGGATGGTTGTACCTATTGATTTTCAGGAACAACTCCTTCATTCTTACCACCATTCAATATGGGATGTACATACAAGAATACAAAAAATGTATAAGGCATTGAAGGCATAATTTTTATGGAGTGGCATGAAAATAAAGGTGGATGAGCTCATTTATAAGTGCTTAACTTGTGAGTAAGTTAAGGTAGAGCATCATAGACTAGCAGGTATGTTTCAGTCTTTACCTATCCTAGTGTGGAAATGGGAGCAGATAGTGATGGATTTTGTTATAGGTCTTCCAAGAACATTTCAGAAACACTATTCCATTTAGGTGATATTGGATCATCTTACCAAGTCATCCCATTTCATCCTTATTCATGAAACTCATATGGTGGAGAATATGTCCAAAATTTATATCAAAGAAGTGGTGAAGAGGCATGGAATACCAATTTTAATCATGTCGGATATAGATCTAAGGTTCACATCTCGTTTTTGGAAATCCTTACAAAAAGTCCTTGGGACTCAATTGACTATGAGCATGGCGTATCATCCTCAGACATATGGACATTATGAGAGGATGATATAGATGTTGGAAGACATGATGGGCTTATGTAATGGATTTTGGTGGATCATGGGAAGAGAATATAACCTTGTTCGAGTTCTCATATAATAACATCTATAAGGCCTTGATACATATGGCCCAATTTGAAGCACTATACGAGCATCCTTGTCGTTCTCCACTGTGTTGGTTGGAAATGGGTGAGACTTCACTAGTTGGTCTGAACCTTGTCTAAGAAACAATGAAGAAGATATTTTTGATTAGGAAGAGGATGAAGACAGCTCAGAGTCATCAGAAATCATATGCAGATCACTGTCAAAGACCGTTGTCATTCGTCGTGGGTAATCATGTGTTCTTGATAATATCTCCAAGGCTTGGACATTGTCATTTTGGGAAGCAGGGAAAGTTATTTCATCAATACATAGGCCCTTTTGAGATATTGGAATGAACTGAAGAGGTGGAATATCTCCTGGAATTACCACCACAGTTCAGTTCGGTGCATAATGTGTTCCATGTATCCCATTTGAAAAAGTATTAGCCTGATCCTAACCATGTGATCAGATGGGATCACATCGACCTAGAGCTGGATTCTTCATTGATACATATCCCAGTGCAGATTTTGGATAGACAAGAGAAAGTATTTCATGGAAAAAGCATCAGTCTGGTGCAGGTTTTATGGCAGTATGATCAGATTCAGGAATAGAATTGGGAATGTGCAAAGAAAATGAAAGAGCAATGGTCAAAACTGTTTCAGGGCAGTGAGGGTTTTCTAATTTTCATGGAAAGAAAGACCAATGGTGGGGAGAATGAAGTACCCTTAGTTTCTGGGTTATGAAATCCTTTTACCTTGACTGAGTATGTTTTCCACCTTTTCTAAGCCCCTTTTTATTAAGAATTGTTAAAAAAAGTTTTCGAGGATTTACTGTAGGTTTTAGGTCGTGTACCTAAAGTACACACCGTGTACTTGGGTTTGGATTCAATTCGTAAATCGGGCATCACACCGTGAGATGGTACACATTGTGTAGCTGATGTACATGTCATTTAGTGTTTAAATATTGTTTTTTAACCTGAGGCAATGGGTTTTTCAGCATAATTATCCAGCATGGACTTCACATCGTGACCAGGGGGTACACGTCATGAGCCAGCATGCGCCTAGCTTAAAGTCACGCGTTTGGAAGTTCTTCTTGGTCAATTATTTCTAGAACTCATTTCTCTTGACCCTAGAATCTCCCTAAGTGATATTCATAGGCACTCCTTCTTCCGGATCGATCCGATCATCTTTGGATCTTGGTTGCATCTACGGTACGTCTCTTCGAGTAAGTGTTCTATTAGATTTATTTATCCTATTCTATTGGTTCTAATATCTATGATTTTATGGGTAGATATAGGTTTTTTTCCAAATAAGTTGAAATTCGGATTTTCTTTTGATAGGAGAATGGATCTAAGGCCGTTTCTTTAAATAATCAACACGGTTTTTTGAGCGTTCGTCGTTCTTTATTGGGTTTTGTCAAAACCTTCGATGTGGGTGGCATCAATCTCGACTCCTCTTGGTAGAACTGATTGGAATTATTTCAAATTGATTTATTTTTGATGAATTTATCATGAATTTTCTGGTTATGAATTGTTGGAAACCTTCTTTTGTGATGGTTTGGTGAATTGTAGAAATCTAGAAAATTGGGTGTTTTGAATAAAGTGCTTTGGTTCTTGATTTTTAAAGATAGATTTTAAAATTGGGATTTTTCTATAATATTGGAACATAAATTGGATTAGATGTTTTCAATAAAAGGGAAAGTTTTATTGAAATGAAATGTTGCTTTGAAATTGGTTGTGCTTTGGTTTTCCATAAAAGTTAGTTTTATTGAAGGGGTTTGTTTTGGTAATGGAAATATTTGTCATACATGGTGTTGGTGAAAGTTCATGATTAACGGGCCCTGAATAAGGGACAAGTACCATTGGGGTACAAGGTACGTGGCCCTCGATCGGGGGTGGGTGTCATTGGGACACAAAGTGATTGGACAAGAGACCACTCATGGGTATGAAACTGTCAAACGAAGATTGCATGTGTGGGTGTGTTGTGAACTATGGAATGGGTATGCCAAAATAATAATCAGAATTTGTTTATAAGCTTTGATTAGTTATTTTCTGGAAAATAACTTGTTGAAAATTTGCTTCATTTACTTTTGTTTTCACTTGGTAATAATTTGTTTTCAAACTTTTTATATTTGGTTATAAGCTGATTTGGGAAATTGTTTTATATAAACCATTTTATATAATGTGATAACCATTCTATCATATTTTTGTGAGTAGGTAAGTCATTGGAGAAAACCTAAGGAGTTTTATAGTCACCCCTGCTTTGGTACTTTGGTGATTTTGAAGATGTTATCTTCCGGGATAGGGGAAAAGGCAACGTTTCACAAGTTTTTAACACTACCTCCCGATACTTGGTCTGTTCGGAGATTATGGAGCTTGGAGATTTTGTAGAATGGAGTATTTTTGTCTCTTGAGAGTCTTTAGTTGTTTATCCACTATTTACTTCGATACTTGTTTGGTCTTCCACTGTTTCACACTTTGATGTGGTATTGAGATACATGAAGTTATTGAGTTGTCTTTATTTTGTTCATGCATCATTTAGTGAATGTTTTGGTTATGGTTTGTTGGTTTATTGGTTAATTTATTAAAGAGTAAATTGTCCCCCACTTATATTTGAAACCCTTCGGTATTTATTTCCAACCTTTGGTGTCTTGGGGATGTCGCTTAAGGCCGAGTAATGACTCATTGTACTCTCAAGCCAATGATAATTAGAGGATCATTACATAAATGAACATAAAAGATTATTGAAAAAGATAATGAATATTAATGAGGTTATAAAATATATTATTAATGAGTATATGATTATTATATAGGAATTTATATGGCGTATGACTGAGTATGAATCCATAGTAAGGGGTTTTCTTGACTCAACTTGTTTTCCTAAATAATAATTATTCCTTCTTGAATATGGGTTTACAAGATTTTTTATTCTATCCTATGATGATATTATATGTCCTTTCCTCCTTATTTAATGTAGAGTTTCATTTTTACAATAAAAATATTCTTCTTTGATGAATTTATTTCTTAATAAATTTTTTTGATGTTAATAATAATTTCCATCCCTTCCAAATGAGTTATTTTTCTTACATATCAAAATTCACTCTTACTTCCAACGTTCACCTTTATAATTTTTAAGTTAAAATATGTTTTATTATTTTTTTATTTTTAAATTTCTCTTTAACACTTTTAAAATGGAATATTTATCACTCTTTTTATGTTGTGGGATTTAATAAATGTATTTTTTTTATATTGAAACTATTTTTCCTTTCATAATCATATATTTTATCTTTTACTACACATTTTCTTCAAAAGAAACTTTATATATTTTTAAAGGTTCCATTTTTTGTATTTATTTTAATGTGGAATTTTTAAAAAGGTGTTCTTGTTACTTTCATGAAAATATTTTTTTTAAAGGTGACAAGTAACTTCACTTTTTTACAACAAGGTTAAAAATGTTTTCTGAAATCTCATTTGATGATTTGGATTAAATTTTACCCTTTATATCCATAATATATAAATCTTATGGAATTATGTTTTATGAATCACCCACTAAATTCCTTTATGAAATAATCTTTTAGGGTGATTTAAGTTTTTGTATCAACTGATTTACTTTTGATATCCTGTTATGTGATACCATTTTGTAATGATATCAAGCCTTTTTTATTTCCATAGAATCTCATGGATTGATGAATTATTGATATCTTATGAAACACATATGTATGGATGTTTATGTTTGGGATTTTATATCTCCCTACAATTCATTGGTTAAGGTTTTACATCTCATAAGATAATAGTGTTTGGATATACTTGGATTTGTTCACAACTTAAAGGATGTACCTTCTTGGATATTCTAAAAACATAAAAGGTGATAATTATTGGATATTATCATAATGTGATGATTACTTATGATTATTTTTGTACCATAATTAAATTATATTCTTTGTTTCCATGACATTTTATATTTTTATATGACATGCCTATGACTATGATCTATGGATCAGGTTTATCATCTCACACTCTTATTCCATGGTACATGTTTGTTAATTTGGGATTACATGTTATTATAACATTAATTATATAAAAATATTATTGTGTTATGTTATTTTAAAAATATATTTCTTCTATGCTCATGTTTTCGCATATTTTTATGATCTAACCTTTGATGGTATATTGATAAGTTTTCCCTTGCAAAGTGTTTGGGTTCACACCTTTCTTATGTTTCCATTAATTAGGTTATAAAGATGAGTATAACCTATCATAAGTGTATAGTACTATTTTAATACATTTTGATATATCTAGAAATATTTTAAGAGCTAAGAGCTGAGATGAAATTCTATTCTGAGTCTCGGTGTACTTGGAATTAATTTTATAAAAATATTAAATATATTTTATATTAAATGCACAAAATTTATTAAAAAATGAGATATATCCTAAAAAGTATCTCAGATTAGAAATCTAATATCATGGATGAGTCCGGACCATGATGTTTACCCTAGGAACAACTTAAAATGGGTTGACACGGGGTGTTCAGATAAAGAATCCATTGGTGGTACATTCAGTGGGTTAATTAAATAATTAATTGATTTAATTAATTACTTAAACTAAAAAAATTACTTATTAATACATCATTATATAGGATTTTCATGGTTATATGCATAACCCTAGGACCATTGATAATATTCTCCTTCCACCTCTCATTAGTGAATCAATATCCAATGACGATTAAACTCTGGATCCAGGAAGATTAAGAAGCATCGAATACAATGACATCTATCATTTATTGATGAGTGAATTATTCATTGATGAATGATCCAAATTGAGGTAAGACTCATCAATTTTTCGATTCTTTCCCAATTTATTAAATATATTGATCATGATCATCATTTTTCCTTGATCTGCATCAATTTCAAGCCTTTCCATGAACCCACATACTAAATTTCAATTGATTATTAAATATGTTTCTATTGTGCCATGTTTCTCAACCAAATCACCCAGATTTGTATTTTTTAGACAACAATTCTTGGAAAAATATTATTTCACCTTTTTTCTTATGTATTTATCCCAATCATTATTCGTGCTCTCCACCGTTTAGCCTATGGGGTCTTAGTTCAAAATTTTTGGGTGGGATCAAGCCTGATTGGAACCCCTAGATTCACTTCAAATTCATATGAGAGGAATATATTGGAAAATAATAGGTGAATTAATATGTTTTGAAGGTTGTGAATTATTTCTTTATGGATATGGGATCTAAATAAGGATTTGGTGAAACACGAGAGGCACCCTAAGCAGCGGTGGTGCATGAAACTTCATACATATGAATTAGAGATTAATTTTATGGATGGTATATGACCATAAATGATGATCAATAAATCCCCCTTTTATTTATGGTGTCTTGGAGTTGGGATCTGAAGCATTGGAGGTTGGATCTAGAAATCTGTAATTAGATCTAACTTTTTATGAAATACCAAACTACAGGGTGTGTACTATGATGAACACATGTCATGTAGTTCCCCCTTGGTTGCAGCACTAGGGTTTTAGGAAATCTAGGTTTCATAATCTATGTGCATTGGTCACATTACATGTGAAACTCCCTAGGTAGATAGGCCACGTGGAAGGAGCACATATACAGGACCCCATGTGGGAGATCATGCTATGTGCAAACATCGAAAAGAGTACACAGACACGACCATAAACACATGCAAGACCCTAAGTGGATCATACACACCATTTAGTCCCCTTACATTCTATATAGGGATACATGAGAAGTGATCCATGTACCTTCATGAACACAAATAGAAAGAAAAGTGTGACCACAGGCCATGTGGGTCCCCTTACACACTGTGTACCCCTACTTTCCTTTTGAGGAAACTTCAACCTATCGTATCTCCTTCATTTGGACTTAGATTTTGGCCCATGAGTAGCCTATCCTGAATTTTTTTCCACATATTATGTGATGGAATCCTTTGTAGTGTCTTCTAAGATACTATTCAATATTCTATAATCATGGAACATATTTAGGCAATGCTTGATGATGACAGTGATCAACAGGATCACTGGAGGCTTCTAGAGTGGAACCCTTCTACCAGGATAGGGCATGGGTCCTCTACCTATCTTAGAGTGGCACCCTCATACTGGGTAGGGTATGGGTCCTCTACCTATTATTAGAGAAGATCCCTCCTACTGGAATAAGGCATGGTTCCTCTATCAACCACAAGAGTGGCACTCTCTTACTGGTAAGGTCATGGGTCCTCTATCTACTATCAGAGTGGAACCCTCCTATGATATTAGGGCATGGTTCCTTGACTACTATAGTGACACCCTTTTTTTAGATAAGGAATGGCTCATCTATCAACTATTGAGTGGAACCCTCCATAAGAGTCAGGTCTTGGGTTCTTAACCATTAGAGTGGAACACTATTTCCGAGACAGGGTATGGGTCCTCTAGATATCTACTGAGTAGAACCATCCAGTAGAGTAAAGGTATGAGTCCTCTATCTACTGATTGGAACTATCCTATTGTACTAGGGATTGGGTCCTTTACCAATATATTGTTCCCCTCAACTTTGTGGCATAGTGATGAGGTGTGTCTTGACTTGGATGACTCTTTAGATAGATGAATGAGATGTTGGGAATCACTTATGAACCTTTAAAAATGTTGTCACTCTTTCTTAGGCTGGGTTGTGAAATGGATATCCCCTTTCTCTCTCGTTTTAGATTCTTTAGTTTTAGAATATATATATTTGTATCCATGTCATTGGATTTTGTACTCTCTTACTTTGGATTGAGCTGTCTTTCTATTCTTATTGTTTCTCTTACTTCCCCCCCTTTATCTTTTAGGGCATAATACTGAGTATGAATATACTCACCCCTGTATGGGATTTTCCCACACGTTTTTTGTATTATGTAGATTACAGATAGTTCGGAATTGATTACAAAGGATCATAGGAATACCTAGTGCCCTTGATCGTGTATGGTGGTCAGATCTTGGAGATTTAGAGTTGGGATCTCTTAGTATTTACTTTTCTAGTTTTTTCAGGTTGATACATATTTCTAGTTGGGTATTTTTTTCTTTTAATTTTCAGTCTACATTGTCATACTCTTTGTATTCCCTAGAGGTTTTTCATGCATGTTTGTTTCTCTAGATGTTTCATATTTTCCTTTTATTCCTCTGAAATTATGTATATAGATAGTTGGATGTGTGCATATAGGTACATTAGGAAAATAACTACCATATTAGTTATTCCTTTTGGTGCTTGTCTCTACCCCTAGCCAATAGAGGTAGGCTTGGGGTAGTTACGGATCAAGCCCCGTTGGGTCAGGTCATGAAAAATTGGTATCAGAGAAATTCATTCCTTGGGACGGTTTATGGAATAGCACCTTACAATTATTTGGTTGGGATTTAGGGAAACAATGTTAAAGTATATCAAGTGTGGATTTTAGGTCAGAGAACCCAGTGTTAGTGCGGTAGCCGACATATCCATTCACCCATACTTTGAATACCTTCTTGTCGACTTGGCATATGAATACATTGGTTACATGGATAAATGGTACATGAATTATATAGGATTTATTCCTTTGACTACCCATATTTATTCAGCTCACCATTGTATATTTATGCTCATATGATTGTGATATGTCTTTATTAAATTTTTTGGATGCCTCCGCGATGATAGCCACCTTGATTACCAATTGCAGATCTTAACAACGATCCAATGAGTGATGAGGCCTTAGTTCAGGGTATGTACTACAATATCTTTCCTCTAGGTGGATAGGTAACATCACCCCCACCTTTCAAGAATCAAATCATACCAATAGAGTAGGCTTAGGATGCACATAGTCTTACCGCACTCCATGAGTTCTAGTGCTAGAGGCCACTGAGGTTCCATGGAAATCTAGATCCTTAGGAAGTAGAGGATTGGATAGAGTCAACGATCCATGTTTTCAAGATTATATTGACACTGACTGATCAAATAATTTTTCTGGAACCCATCCTTTTCCACAGAGTAGTTAGGTGCTGGTGGAGTACAGTTACACAGATTCATGATTAAACGACACTCTCATGGGATGACTTCCAGCAGATGTTTTGTGAGGAGTAATACCCATTATTCTCATGCTCAGTTCAGATTGAGGTGATTCTAGAGATAAATTAGGGAGGGATGATAGTTTTAGAGTATGATTTGAGGTTCAAAAACCTTACATGGTACTCTTTTAATATGACCAGATATGGATACTTTTGATCATGGAAATTTGTGTAGGGTATCTTCAGAGATATCTATGCCAATGTAGTACACTTATGAATTCCCACCTATGATGGGGGTATTAGAGTGGGAACTGGTGATGGAGAGATTCCTGTCATAGGGACACTAGGAAGCTAGAGTTGGTAGCAGGTGTTATAGAGATGAGTCATCTGCATCAGCTAGAAGGCACCAGACAACGAGATCTCAGCATAAGATATCTTCAAAGGATCAGAATTGGGAACATGGTTAGGGAAAATGAAGAGTATTGGGAATTTGGGAGAGTTGAGGCTCTATGAATGTGATAGACAAGGTCACATGATGCATGATTTCCCGACTAGACGTGTTGAGTAGGGTAGGAAAATAGTTGATGGACCGTCATGACCGAGGATGTGCCATGAACGAGGATCTCCCAGGTGAGGAAAAGGTGGCCCCTAGGGAGGCAGAGCTAGAAGTGGAGTAGGTGGGGCTCCATGAGGAAGAGATGTGGATGGTTAGAGATACTATGAGATCCTTCCATCACCACCCCCAGGCATCCCATGTTTGGATCATGGAGCTAGCGGTCGGGGCCGTATACAACTATAGGATATGGATGCTTATGACCCAATGACACATGAGATGATTAAAGGTATGATCTATGTGTATTATAATATTTTCTAAGTATTAGTATAAATAGGTACAAGTCATTCCTTTATCTCTTTACTCTTGGTAAGAGATCTAGAGATATCAATTGCAGCTTTATCACATCAGCTTTATCTTGAGGTTTATATGAGGGACACTTCTTTAATATCTTTTATCTGCTAAAAATGAGAGATATTTCATGGTGGAGGTAGGATCTCATGGGACCTTTTGGTTATCAAAATTAAGACCTATTAAATCATCTTGGGTATGGATTTTTTTCCATAGTTGGAGCCCATATTAACTATAACCGCAGATGAGTCATATTCCTTCTCACTGATGGGACAAGATTCTATTTTATGGGTGAGAGAGATCTCATAATAGGATGAGTGGGTTCTTTCAAATTGGAGGTTTAATCACATTACTCATTAGTTAGTGAGTTCATCCTTTGGAACAATAGAATATTTAGGAATCTAGATTCCTTTATCCATAGATTATTTTATGGAGTCTTCCCTAAGGATGTTCCTAGACTACCTCTAAGATAGGAGATGGATTTTTTCATTGACTTTCACCCCAGGGCCACTCTGATATTTTCTAAGGCATATCTGATGGCCCCTACCAAGATCTAGGAGTTATGGTTAAAGTTGGGGGACCTTTGAGAGAGGGGTTTTATCTGGCCCAGTGTGTCCCCTAGGAATATCTAGTATTGTTTGTGAAAAAGGTGGATGAGAGCTTGTGAATTTTTATGGATTATCATTGACTAAACTAGGACATGATAAATAACAAGTACCCCTTACCAAGTATTTATGGCCTATTTGATCAATTGTGAGGCACAATATGGTTCTCAAATATCTATATCCTATCTAGATACTACCAGTTGAGAGTTCATGAGGATGATATTCCGAAGTTGGAATTTCAATGTCACTAAAAACACTATGGGTTCTTGGTGATTCCCTTAAGTGTGATAAATTCCCCAACTATTTTTATGGATTTGATGAAATAGATCTTACATCTATACTTAGACCAATTTGTGGTTATATTCATTAAAAATATACTCAATTAATCTGTATTAGAGGAGGAGAATGCAGAGAACTTGAGGATGGTCCTATATTTTGTTTGGGAGCACAAGATTTATGGTAAACTCTCGAAGTGTCAGTTATGGACGCCTGAGGTTCACTTTATGTGGAACGCAATTTATGAGTATAGATTAGCTGTGGACCTAGTAAATATTGATGTAGTTCTTTCTTGGGATCCACACAAGAGTGTGTCATAGGTTCAGAGTTTTATTGGATTATGTGGGTACTAAAGGAGTTTTGTGTAATAGTTATCTTGGATTGCATCCCCTTTGACTGCTCTGATGTAGAAAGTTAATCCATTTACATAGACTGAGCAGCTCCAGAGGGCCTTCGAGGAGTTGAGGCCGATGTTGATGAGTGATCCTGTTTTGAGACTACTGAAAGAGTGTGTGGAGTATGAAATGTATTGAGATGCCTCAAAAGTTGGGCTCATCTATGTGTTGATGCAAAGATAGGCAATTATCACATACTAGTCAATGAATTTGAGACCCAATGAGTAGAACAATGTAAATCAATACCTATATATGGTAGTGTTAGTCTTCATCATGAGGATGTGGTGGCACTATATTCCAAGAGTACTCTTTGTGGTTTAATCATACCATCAAAGTCTCAGGTATGTCTTCATGTAGAGAGACTTAAACCTAAGATAGAGGCACTGGTTGAAGTTTCTATAGGACTACGACTTTGAGATAGTCTATACTCCCAGGAAGGGGAACATGGTAGTATATTCCCTTTTTAGAAATTCCTAGGCTTGTTTGGTGTAGGAGGCATCCGAGTAGTTGGATTCCTTGTAGTTGACCCTGGTTGAGGAGGGTGAAACTTTTATTCATTCGATGGTGTTGACTCATGTGCTTTTCTTGTGTGTAAGAGAGTCCCAGTTGAGATACATTGAATGTGAGGTCTTACATGACCAGATAATCTCATAATATTCACTAGATGTATTTTCTAAATGAGGGAATCACGTCATCCTTTTCCATGAATGGATGGTGGTCCTAGCCACGATGCGAGAGGAGGTGATGAGAGAGTTTCACACTTCTCCTTTGGCTATACATTCTATTATGGGGAATATATACACAGACCTTTAATGGTAGTTTTGGTGGGATAAAATTTTATGAAACATGGATGAGTTCATCTCTTATCACGTCACCAATTAGTAGGTGAAGGATGACCACCGAGTTTTGGTAGTTTTTTGTATCCCCTTGAGACCCCAGAGTGAAAATGGGATGCAATATCCATGGAATTTGTGGTAGGTATTAAATGGAAAATGAGAGGCCATGAATCCATCTGGGTGATAGTTGACCAACTCACAGAGTTGAGACACCTCCTTACTATTAGGGAGTAGAGTTTGTTGGAGAGTTTCATGGGTTTGTAAGTATGGGTGATTTTTCACCTTCATGGGGAACTCTAGACAATTGTCTCTGATCGTGATGCTCAGTTCACATCACAGTTGTTGAGATGCCTGAATGATTAATTTGATACCCAAATTAGGATTAGTGTAGCTTTTCCCCCCCAGATAGATGGGCAGACCAAACAAACTATCTAGGTGTTGGAGGATATATTGAGTGCTTTCATATTAGACTTCATCCAGAGTTGAGAGGATCACTTTCCATTGGTATAGTTTGTGTACAATAATATATACCACTCTGCTACTAATATGGAACCTTTTTAGGACATGTATGGGAGACCCTTTAGGTCATCCTTGTGTTGGAAAAAGATCAATGAGGCACCTCTTACTGGGCCAGAGATGGTGCAAGAAATGATAGAGAAGGTCCAGGTCATCTTTGAGAGGATGAAGATAGATTAGATAAGGCATACATCTTATGCAAATCAACATTGTAGGACCTTATAGGTTGAGTAGGGAGACCACATTTTTCTAAGAGTCTCCCCATGATGAGGATTGAGAATATTTTACCAAGGCGACAAGCTATCCCCAAGGTTTTTTAGGCCATTTTAGATCTTGTAGAGGGTTGGTGCGGTTTCTTATCACCCCACTCTACCTTCGAAGTTGGAGCGGGTTCATGACGTCTTTCATGTGTCACAACTGAGGAGATACATGCATGAACCCAATCACGATATTGATTGGGGAGATATCGATGTCAAGGATAGATCCAATTTTGGAGAGCACCTAGTAGAGATTGAGGACAAATAGGAGAGGACCTTACATAGATGGACCATCACCTAGGTTCGTGTGTCGTGGAAGCATGAGAGCATGTAGGAGAGCTCCTTGGAGTGGGAGAGCCAGATACAGTCTTAGTATCCTGAGTTTTTTTTTTTATTTTTTTTATTTTTATGGATGAAAATATTGAAGGAGAGAATGATGTTGAGACCCCTTTTTTTCTTTTAATACTTTTTAATATATCTATAAATATTTTCAGATCCAGGTGCTAGGATGATGTGCGATTCTTAGGATCGATGTTTCCACAATTAATTTTATAAAAATATTAAAAATATTTTATATTACACATGCATGGTTTCTTAAAGAAAATGGGATATCTCTTAAAAAGAATCTCAGATCAGAAATCAAAGGCCACAGTGGAGTCTAGAACACGAGGTTTACCCAATATGTGACTTAAATGGGTTGACATGGGGTGTTAAGATAAAGAATCCATTGGAGGTATGTTTAATCTGTTAATTAAATAATTAATTTCGTTAATTAATTCCTTGAACTAAATATAAACTACCTATTAATACATTATTATAGAGGATTTCTAGGGTTAGATGCATAACTTTATGACTATTGAGAGGATTTTCCTTCAACCACTCATTTTAAAATCAAGATTCGATGAAAATAAAACTCTGTATCTAGGCAGATCAAGACACAGTAAACAAAAAAAATTCTCTAATTTATTGGAAATCACATTCTTTATTGATGAATAATCCAAATTGAGGTTGGACTTATCAATTTTTGGATTTTTGTCAATTGATTAAATAGATTGAGCATGATCATCCTTTTTCATTGATCTGTATCAATTGAAAGACTTTACATGTTTCCACATAATGAATTTAAATTGAGCCTAATTGACTAAGAATACATGACAAATGATTGTTTCACCTCTGTTATTTTAAATTTATCCCAATCATTCTTTGTATTCTTTTCCATTTTCCCTATAAGGTCTCGGTTCGACATTGCTGGGTGGTAATGAGCTCGATTGGACCTCATATTCATGAATAATTCACATGTGAGGAATGTATTGGTGAATTATGGATGTATTCATAGGTATTTATGGTTATATATGATTTATTCATGGATCCAAGATCCAAAATGGGTTTTGGCATAACACGAGAGGTGCCCCAAGCAGTGGTGGTGTGTGTGGATTTGTACGGATAAATCCAAAATTCGTTTTATAGACAATGGATGGCCGAAAATGACCATAAAAGGATTCCCCTTTGTTTTTTGAAGATTTGGAGGTGATATCAAAAACATTGGAGGATAGATCTGGAATACTGGAAGCAGATCTAACTTTCTATGAAAAACCCAACTACACGACGTGTACTGTGATGAACACACGCCATGAAGTGGCCCATTGGCTGAAATACTAGGGTTTTGGAAAATTTATGTATAAAATTCTATGTGGTAGGAGCCTACGATTAGGATCATATAAAGGAGAATATTCTATGTACTGAAGTACACAGACACATGAAAGAGTACCCAGACATAACCAAGAGCATAGGAAGGATCCCGAGTGGCTCATACATGCTGTGTAGTCACCTTACAAACAATGTATGGATACATGGGAATGAGATGTGTAATTTCAAGGATATTACCAAGCATCAAAGTGGGACCACATGCGGTGTGGGTACCCTTACGCACTGTGTACCCATACTTTCTTTTTGAGGAAACTTTAACCGCTCTTATCTCCTATATTTGGACTCAAATTTTGGCCCGTGAGTAGTCTGTACTGAGTGTATTTTCATATAGAACATAATGGTGGCTTCCAAAGTGTATTCTGAGATATGACATGAGATTTTTAGGGTGTGACACTTCTTTTGGCGATGCTCAACAACAGTAGTGATTGAGAAGGATCACCATAGAATTCTATATTGGAACACTCCTATTGGGATAAGGCATGTGTCCTATACATATATTAGAGTGGAGCCCTACTTATAGGTAGAGAATGGATCCTCTATCTACTTTAGAGTGGAAACATCCTATGGGTAAGGGTATAGGTCCTCTAATTATTATCAAAGTGTCACCCTTATACTGATATAGGGCATGGGTCCCCTACTGACTACTAGAGTGGAACCCTCTTGTTGGGAAGAGCTTGGGTACTCTATCTTCTATTCGAGCAACAACCTCTAGTGGTATTAGATAATGGGTACTCAACTAATAGAGTGGAACCATCCTAATTTATAGGGAATGAATCCTCTATCAACTATTGAGTAGAACCCCACTTCAGAGTCAGGGCATGGTCCCTCATCCATTAGAGTGGCACCCTCCTATCAGGATAAGGTATGGGTACTCTAGCTATCTATAGAGTGGAACCCACCTAAAGAGTCTAGGTATGAGTCATATATCTACTAATTTTCACCCTCCTATTGTACCAGGTCACGAGTTATCTACCTAGATATTGTGATACTCGACTGTGAAACACAATGATGAGGTGTGTCTTGAATTGGATGACTCTCCAGACAAATGCGCGAGATACTGAGAATCATTGACGAACCTTTGTAACTATTGGTTCTATTTTCTAGACTGGGCTATGATATGGAGATATTATTTCTCTCTTATTTTTTATAATTTGGTTAGTGCATATATATATATATATATCTGTATCTATGTAGTAGGATTTTTTACTCTCTTTGTTTGGGTTGAGCTGTTTGTTTATTCCTATCACGTCTCTTACTTCTCTCCCTTAATCTTTTAGGGCATTCTACTGGGTATGCATATACTCACCCTTACATGGGATTTTCCTACAAGTGTTATGTTTTATGAATATGTTAGAAAAGTCATCGATGAATATATAGGAGTATAGGGACACCTATTATACTTTACCGCATATGGTGGATGGATCTTATAGATTCGAATATGGTCTCTCTTAGAATTTAATTTTATAGTTTTTTCCAGTTGGGACATCTTTTTGGTTGGGTGTGTATTTTCCCCCTTTACTTTTTAGTTTACAGTGTTGTACTCTTTGTATTCTCTAAATGTTTTTTGTAGATGATTATTTATTTAGATGTTACATCTTTTACTTTTATTCCTCTACACTTCTATATGGAGATGGTCAGGTGTGTGTGTATAATCAAATTAGTTAAAGACCTTCCATATTAGTTATGCCTTTCAACACTTGTTCAACCCATGACGTATAGAGACGGGCTTGGTGTAGTTGTGTCTCGAGCCCTATTGGGTTAGGTCATGATAAGAAGTCTATAAGGGAATCTATCGTGGTCCGATTATGGAGAAATTTTCACATGTTTTGTAAAATAATCTTTTTATATAACCAATCCTCAAAGAAACCAAACCTTTGGTTATCAGGTTTGTAAGATTATTGGTGAGTTATAATGTTTATTTTATTAGAATGATGTAAAATAAATATATGTTTATCTTGGGCCACCTTAGTTAGTATCGAAGTAGGGTTTAGTTATTTTTTGGGATTAATATTAGAAAAATTTAGTGAGTATCCTAGGGATAAGTCTACATATAGGAAATATCCTAAAATTTTGGTTAGGTATTGAGTGTGTGGTTTACTAGAAATAAAATATCTATATAGATACAAACAAATAGATATAGGATCTGACAGAGATGCGCCTAGTGTTAATAAACCTAAAAGGATGTTTGGGTATTAACTCAATATTCACTTGGTGCATGAAAAAGAGGCCTAAATACATGACTGATATCATACACCCAAGTGATACGCTTTGGTTAATTAAAATTATCTTTATTAACCATTATGAGAGATTTTAATATATTTTTATTATAAAGCATAATAGGAAATAAACATGGAAAATTTATATTGAAACCTAAAAGCTCATAAGTTAGGCTATACACATTATTTATGAGTTAATTTCTTCTAAGTTCATACTATTACTTTTTATAATTATTCTCATCCATAACTTTCATTTATTTTATTAAATTTATTTAATAGGGATAGACTAAGTTAATAATGGGTGTGAAGGAAAAAGTGGTGAATTCCCTAATGAAAAACTAAATAGGATAGGATTTGGAGTTATAAACCTTATGGATATTCCTAATATGCCATATTGAATGATTATTAAAAACTTGAGCCTAGTTAAATACCCAAACAAAAAAATGGAGTTTCAATAAAGTTCAGGTGATAAAGACTATAGAGGAATGAAGATTCAATTTCTTATATGTGAAGAGTGAGAGAAGAAGAAACTAGGGAAATATCCCAAAGGAACTGGACAATTTTTTATGTGGGGAAATGGAAGTCATAGAGAAACTAATTTCCTAGAAAAAATTAAGAGTTTGGTTAACAAAATATAGGGAAATAAAGTTATTCCTAAGGTACTAATAATAGTTCAATGTATTAAATGTGCGGATCTTGGGAATTATCCAAGTTAGTTCTCCAATACAAGGGATAACAACGATGATAAGAATCAATATCCTCATATAGAAAGGGAATAAGAAAGGCTCTATTCTATGAAAATCACTGAGGAGAATCCATATAATTAAGGTACACTTATCTTCCACTCCATATTTATAAATTTCTTATCAAATTTTGGTTTTATACACTCTATTATATCTAATAAATTTTCTAAGAACATAAAATCACTACCCTAATAATTTGATATTGAATAATTGAAGAAAAATTATAGTTTTATGATTATTGTGTCTCTTATTGAAGTTTATAGGAAAGTTCTATATGCAGATTATATTATTGTTTCCATTAGATAAATTTCATGTAATTTTGGAGATGGATATTTTATCTCCACATAGGAACCATTTTAGTTATCAAAATAGGGAAATCACATTTTATATTTAAAATCAACAAATGCTCATCTATCAGTGCAAGGATGACTATAAACTCTCTAAGAAAACTTATTCTATTAAAAGAGTCATGATACCAAATCCCGATGGATGTTTTTCTCAACTGATTAGAGAAAAACTCAATATTAGGGATAATTCTATTATGAGGTAAAATATATGTTCTCTAAGTTTGAAATGTTCATATCTCTATATAAATTATAGCTTGATTCCTATCTATATTTTATATACCCTTATCTATTTTCATTAGTGAGTGATAATTAAAATTTTAATGATGGAATTATTTACAGGGGGAGGGGGATGTAACACGCTAATAATTTCATATCAATTTATTTTTAAGTAAATACTATGATAAATATATTGTTTCCCATGAAACTCTAAACTAAAAAAAACCATGATATATTTTATTAAGATAAAAATATTACAATGAAAAATAAAAATTAATATATTACGGAGAGGAAAAAGTAAGCAACAATAAGAAAAACACAAGTGAAATAAATGAAAAAGTATATAAAAATATAATGAACAGATAATATTTATCATTGTGGTTTACCATGAAGATAATCACCCTAATCAAAACTATAGAAAGAAGGCTAAGTACTAAAACTATTATAGGCATGTTGAGAAATAATTGAATGAATGAGACGAATGATCTTAAGATATATATAAGAATGAAATACGACCTTTATAAATATGGACGTTGGAGATATGGTCATTGGATATAAATGAATTCAATAGGTATAATAAAGTTTTTTATTATTAGTATCAAAAATAAATATTATAAATAATAAATAATAAATAACGAAACAAAAATATAATATTTAATTAAAATATTTAATCATAAAAATATTTTTATGCATTGAAAATGTTATTAACAAAGATGATATTATAAAATTCAAAGAAATATTTTAATCAAAATATATTGAAAAAAATTAAATTATTACAAAATAAATAATCAATTTTAATTTTATTTGGGATAATATCATTTAATATAAAATAGTTATTTTTCAAAGAACTATTTTTTCTAAAAGTGTTGTGTATTTTTATATTAATAAAATTAATCAGTACAAAAGAATGATTTTAATGAAATTTATTTATAAAATATACAAGGAAATAAATTAGTATTCATCAAATATCTATTACTCGGTAATTAATAAGAATAAATTCATTTTATAATAAAAAATGAACTTTACTAAAAATTTTCTTTTTATGCGCTATGGGTTTTTATTTTAAGAAGCTAAAAATATTATGGATAAATTAAGATAAAATATATTGTTTATATTAATAATAAATTAACACTAATTTTTTTGTAATCAACAAGAAGTAAGAATAAGAATAGTTAATATTTTAAAAATTTATAAAACCAATTTTTCATTAAATTTTATGTTTCCATTTAAAATTTAAATTCCTAAATTTTAGGTTTTAAATTTGATAAAATGAAATTTATTTTTTTATTAATCGTGACAATATTATCTTATGATTATTTTTTGGGATTTTTCTAAAAATTTAAATTTTTTGGTGAATAGTGAAAATACAGTTTTACAAATACCATCACTTTTAAGGAATTCTAATGTTAATAGAACGAATAAAAAATTTATGAAACCTTTTAATTGAAAAAACATGGATTAAAAGGAGAGAAATAGATTATTTTAAAATATTATTTTATAATTATAAATCTATGTTTAACACTTTGGAACATAAGGGGTATTTTACTTTAATAAAAGAACCATTTTGATCCTTTTCTTTAATTAAGTAATTACATGGTTACATTTAGTTTTTTATTAGTTTTAAATTTATATAATTTTTTTTATTCATAAACCAATAAGTATCATGATAATAAATTCTATATATTATTTTTGGGTAAAATCATTTTTATTCTTAAAAATACATTTTCTAAAAATAATTGTTTTTATTTGCGTTTTTCATACTTATATTAAAAATTAATTTTTACCACCTATATAAATTTAATATTGTATAATGGATCCAATATTTTTAATTACCATAATAAATATTAATTAATAATTTCAACTTAATTTTTGGGCATAGAAATAAGTTACCATGGTAAAAGTTTGTCACCACGGTAAGGGTTAAAAGGGTTAAAAGGTTGGGGGAGGGTAACCTAAAATATAATAACATAATTACATCTAAAAAATGACTCAATTTTATTGGTTGAGTGGATTTAGAACCTACCTCACCTTATATTCTAAATTGTTCTATTTTTTTCCACTTTCCTTTGAAAATGACATTATATTATGTTAAATTTATAAGTATTTACAAGAGTGCCACTTTCCTCACTTATAAAAAGGTCTTTACACCACACCTTATAATCCACTATAATAATTATATTTATCCCCTAGGATCTAATTCATTTTTTCCCCAAATTATCTTCTCCCATGTTTTTGAGCTTCCAACCCCTAGATATTTCTCAAATCCATTCTAAATCCCGAAGGTTTCCAAGAGAAGATTAAATTATTCTATGTAAGTATTTTATCCTCTATTATAATTATTTAATTTATTATTATTAAACCTCTTCTTAAATATTATTTATCATTGTATTATCATGTTTTTTAAATCCTTAATATTCTGGAAAACTAATATTACCAGTATTAAATAGTTTTTTCTTATTCATTCAGTCATTATAACACACTTCTATTTGGGATGGGTTTTCCACCAATGCGAGTAGTGTTATAATGATTATATCATGAATGATATAATTTTTTTAAATATTGGTTATATTATATAATAATGATGAATTTTTTGTGTTCTCATAATTTTTTAATGATGATACTATAATAAAATCATTCTATAATCATACTTATCAATTGATTCTAGCATGTTCATGTTTTGGTTAGTTTAAATACCAACAAGAATGATGCTATGAAATTTTATCAAATATGGTTATGGAAACTTAATTTTGGGTAATATATGATATTAATATAAAAAGTGTTTTTTATATAATGGTATTATTAATATATAAAATCAATATTAATAAACAACCTTTTTTATGATAAAGGTTACTGAAGTAAACATGTTTTATATTTTATCTTTATGAATGGTACCTAAAAGTTCCATGGGATGAACATGGAACTACCTAAACCATTATGAAACCTCTATTTACAATACCTTGAACATTTTATAGAATTAATAACTTATAAACATGGAGTGAAAATTAAAAACATTATACCAAAATGATTATGGAACAATTAAAAACAATAATTATCAGTAATTAATATTTAATAATAAAAAGTAAAAATTATGCACCTAATGAAAATAAAATAGTATTAAAATATTTAATAAATATTATTGAGGTTCTATAATAGATTATTAATGAATATTTGGTAATCATATAGGATGTTATAATGTGTCCAACCAAGTAGGAATCTATAGTCAGGGGGGTTTCTTAACTCAATTTCATTTCTTGAATCATAATTATTCCTATTTTAGTATGGTTTTGAAATATTGTTTTCTTCCATAATATTATGATATTATATTTCCTTTCACCCTATTTTCTCAAGAAATATATTTTCACAATCAAATACATCTTCTTTAATGAAGTTATTTCTTTATAAATTTTAGTGATGTTAAGAATAATTCCTATCCTCTCCAAATGATTTTTTTTCCTTCTATATCCATATTAAATATTCTTAAAAATGAAATAATTTATTAAAGTTTAAATATGTTTTATTTCTAGTGATATTAAAATACCTATTTACCTTTTTTAAATGGACGATTTATCACTATTTTCACAATGTGGGTAATAATAAATGATTTTTAATATTGAAAATTTTTTCCTTTTAAAATAATATATTTTATCATCCACTATATATTTTACTTGGAAAAAAATTTATTTATTTTTCAAGGATCTATTGTTAGTATTTATTTTAAAGTGGTATTTAAAGAAATTTTTTCATGTTACTTTCTTGAAAATTATTTTTTAAGGTAACTTGTAGGTTCACCTTTTTACAATAAGTTTATTTTTTTATGAAATACATTTTCATGTTTTAACTTCCATTTTACTCTATACCTAACAAATATTGTATTGAATAGATCAAATTTAATTCCTAAAAAATTATAGATAGAAATTATATAGGTTATCGTATCCACATGTAAGGAAATGTTGGGTGTAGGACCAAAAAAATGACTAAAAAATTAGAAAAACAAAAACATGGAAGAATTATCTACTATGATGATCATGAAAATTTAAGAAGAAATATATGAGGTAATTTGAAGTTTTTTTTTCAAGATATGAATAAAAACAAATAATGGTAATTTAGAAGAGTATGAATGATAATGAAATGTGAGGGACGTTTCGACTATTGATTTAATTTTTTTTTATTATTTGTGAAGTTATAATTGAATCAATATTAAAAAAATAAGTCCAAAATATCATTCAAGTAGATTGACTAGAAATTGGATGATTTTTAATTTTTTCACTTACAAAAATAATTAAATTGTAAAAAAGAATAATTTGATATCAATTTTGAAATAATCGTCAAAAAAGATTAAATGGTGAACTAGAGAAACCTAAATTCCCCACTCAAATATTTTACCAAAAATTATTTTGAAATTCTATAATGTGGAATTATAGATCATGAGAAAATAAAATAAGATGAAGATATAGAGTCTGTCCTTGATTTATACCTTCATAATATGCTCCACCGCTTCTGCTCTACTTTTTCTCCGCTCTAAACATCTCTCCAAAAAGTGTTTGGCTCACCAGTGATCGATTATGTTCCTTTATTTCCTATGTGATATATTTTTCAAAATATTTTCCTCCCCAACTCATCACCTTGAGCACCAGCTTACCATGGTCATTGCTTCCAAATCTTATACATAGAAATATTGATTGTCCACTATCATCCCCGCATGACTTGAGATGAACTTCCATACAGAAAATAAAAAATCCATGTGAACTCTAGAAACTTGGTCTTACTCCCTTAGCAAGTATTAGCACCTTCTCAAAGTTCCTTAATTTTAAAATTCTCCCAAGACTCTAGAAAACTCTAGAATATTCTAGATTCTCCATTGAACTTCTTGTAGTTTCCTATGGAATCTCTCACCTTCTAATTGTGATTCTTAAAATTATAATTTATAATTCAAGGGCACCAAATTTTAATCAATGCGAGACATGCATTGGAAAAGTCTTCGTTCCAAGGCCTTGGTCAATGTTTAATTTTATGAATTGACCTCAAATTATTTGATTTTATGACCAATGATCATGGACCAAAAACACCACACCCACCTCATCCAGTCCTTAAAATATCTATCTTCCAAATTCATTCTTTAATATTGAATTAGTGTAAGTATTCAACACGAATTGCAACATAACCACTAATATATTGGTTTAAAAATACTTATTATCCACATTCCATAAAAAAAGAGGCCAACACTCAAATTCAAAACAATATCAACATGGTACCTTACTTGAGATGAGATGACCATAAATATTCACCAATTTATTTATGCCTTGTTTGAATGAAATCAATAAGAACTTTAATCCCCTTTGATTAATAATTTTTATTTTTCTCAATGATATTTGATTCATGATAAAATGGATTTGATCACAATCAATCCTAGATGAATTCATCAAACCAGAATTTTATCAATGAAGTTCAGTTAATCATTATTAGATTTCATCTTCCCTTTATAGAGGCATAAAATCTAGTTGAGATTTAAAATCAACTCCTAGATTAGTGGTCATCTTCATAATTCAATAAAATATTCTTCCTCACCATTACCTTGGTGAAACTCAACATGTAAATTTTCTTCAGAAATGGTTAATAGCTCACTTAAGAAATATATTGAGCATCATGAAGGCATCATCATTAAACTATTTTTACAATGAATTTGTGAGCTATAAGGTCCCCATATTATTTATACCTAGAATAAAAAATCAGTCCAATAATTTTTCAACATCAACTTGTGAAAAACCCAAACATAGGATTAGATTTGGATATCCAAAATGAATTTTAGAATTATTTAAAGATCTGGGTCAGTATTCTAAAGTGTGGTTCCAATCTCGATGTTTTCATCAATTGTTTTGTTGAATTATATTGTCTTTATCAAGCTCAGGTAGAGTCTAAATGGTAAAAACATGTGACAAAAAAAATGGATATTTATAACTCTTCTTTATACTCGAAAATGCATGAGCTTTGGCTAGCTTCTCAAGTTGGATATGTGGAGTGAGATGTATGACTTTTTTTCCTTTAACATTTATTCATCAATGAACCCTTAAAATAGTGAATCCTTATGTGAAGTATATTTTATTCTTCAAAAAATATCAATATCTAATCAAATTTTCCTAAAAAATACTTCAACATTGATTTAAAATGGGAGTTATTCAACAATAGGCCAGCTTTGGGATCTCATTCAGGAATCTTGAATTGGTCCACAAGCTTCAAACAAAAGCTTACTCAAGCTTCGAAATCATCTTTGAGGTCTTCATCAATCTTACACATTGGATTGGATTCTTCAAGAACAATTGAGTTCATCCCATCTGATATGGATTCCCAAGAAAGTCTTAACTTCATTTCACATCGATCTTCAGTGACTTTTAAGAATTACAGTAGGTTTATATTTATTTCGGTTGCTTGGCTTCCTTTGTATAGTAGGTTCAATTTCAGGCATGGTTAGTTCTCATTTCATTCACATAGTCATTTAAATCCCAGCACTATAGATTCACAGGGTCTCACGGTAGGTTCCATTATTCCAAGCTCATGTGGTAGGTTCTTCAATACATGTAGTAACTCTAAAGACATGCATGATGAATCACTTCTCCCAACATTACACATGATTAGTATACTGACCATGGCCCTTTAATTGTGGTAAATTTATAATTTGCACATACGGTCAGTATATTGATTGTGACAGTGTCTTGTGGTCTGTATTCTAACTGCACCTCTTTCATGAGTCCATTTGACCATTCTCTATGTAGTCACTTAGCAAGATCACTTAAGTGACCGTGCTGCTTATTGTGTATGTGATCACTAAAGTGACCTCAATAGATATTCTCCTATAAAATAAATAATAACAACAATTAATTAAATATTTTTTTTAAAATAAATTAAAAAATATAAAATAAAATTAAAGAAAGATAAATTATTTATTTACAAATAAAATAATTAATTAATTTATTGAATACAAAAATTAAGTTAAAATATTTAAAAATATTATTTTGATAACATAAAATGAATAAATAATAAAAATAGTGTTAGTAAATAATTTAACATACAAAAAGAATAAAAATAATGGGTTAGAATAATTAATTATTAAATAGTAATTTAATCAATTAAATAAATATTTTAAAATAAAATTAAGAGTTTTATTAATTTGATAATTAATTAACAACACTACTCAATTAATCAATCAAAAACATTATTTTAAGGACCCGAACCCAATTGCCCAGAGCTAGTAACTTATTTTATTACATTGGCATAAAAATAAGGAATATTTATCCCGAAGGACCAATTAGTTTAATAGATTTTAGAAAAAAGATACATATATAAGTTTAACATTACATCATAAAGGGAAATACAAAACTAATTTATTCCATTAGAAATATCCAAGCCTCCTAGATTATGCCTGCAAGTCACTCATAACTAACTTCTTCATATCCTGGGAAAATAAAACATAAGAAAGGGGTGAGCTCAAACACTCAATAAGTGTAAGAAATACAATGGAAGATAACATAAACATAAAAATTAGGCAAGGTGAATAATTTAAAACACATGCCTTTATAAATAATAAACTTAAACACATTATGGCAGGAATATGAGTTGAGTAAATAATGCCATAATAAAACATAATCATGGGTATTCTACTAGTCGAATAACCACATGAACTTTCAATTACTAGATTCATAATGAGGAAAGTGCATATGATAAAAATTCTGAAACATTTTGTCAAGACCTCGGCTAAGATGTCTAAAAATGATTTAGGCCTCGGCCAAATCCATATATCACATTGGGAAAGGCCTCGTCCAATTCCACGTATATTTGTCTCATGAGACCTACCTATGAATCGAGGGAATATAGTGGGCCCCGCCCATCACATAATAAGTCCAATTAATTCCTCATATAAGAGGGGATAAACATAAACAACATATACATTCATATTGAAACTAACATATGAAAAGTGAATAACTTTCCCCAAACATTAATCTTAAACACTAACCATTCTGAGTAAATTGGTGAATGGTTTTAAGATAGCACATCCATAGTCAAAATAATCATAAAAAATTCAATTAAATATGGTATATGATATCATATTAGATAAACCTCAATGATATAGAAGATTAAAAAAAGTACATTGACATAGATGAAGATACTTTTAAATGAGACCATTGAAAAATCCTTGAGGAAATAATCCTTAAACATTCCAAAGTGTCCCATACCACCTTGAAAAATTCAAATCATAATAAATTATAATATCATGAGAATAAGGAGACTATTTATATGATATAAAAAAGGTAAGTACCACCACATGTAAGAATTAAGTGGTGAACAAGGAATATATCTCATAAAAGATAAAGTGAGATGAGAAAAATCTTTTTACTTTAGAAAGAAGAGTTCTTTTGGAAAATACTTTTTATTTGCCATGAAATTAGTTTTTAAAAATTAATAACCCATAAAATAAAATACCAGGACATTTAAATTATATTTTAGGCATAAATGATGTCCCACTGAAGTGAAATCATGTAAAAAGAGTTCTTAAGATTATTTAGAACTAAATCATTTTAGAGCATTTTAAGGAAAGTATTAAAGATAATTTTAAAGTGGAAAGAAAAATTTGTTATATTAAATCCATAAATGGCCCAAGATCATTTTCATGATAAAATTATTGTTTTTATAAATATAATGGCAGCTTAAAACAAATTCTGGTGTACACTTGAAAATGGGTAACAATTCGAAAAGATCCTTTGAATCAAGTTTGTATTTCAAAAATAATTTTGAAAGTTCCTTTTAAAACGTGTAACTACCCATAAAATAAGGAAGTATTATGGTTGGTAAAAATATATAAAACACTCACACTGAATTTATGAGGATTATATCATAATACATAATAATTTCATAGAGTTAATTAGACAATGAAAGTAACCCGAATGAAAATGGAAGTTCGGGTGGAAAACCCTTACCACCTTGTAATCAAACGATTTGTATGCCCAAAAATTAATAATATTAAAATGATAAATTTAATACCATGAAAATAAATATATTCATTATATGTTACATAAATGGGTAGTATACATACACTATACACAAGTTTTAGTAGTGAATATGGAAAATCTCACAAAAATGGAAGTGAGATAAAGAAACCCTTACCTTATGTCCGAATGTGTTCCCATACTGAACATAAGGTCATGGAATATGAAATTATAATCATTAATAAATTAATTAAGAACCTATTAGATATATATTTAGTTTATAATGAATCTTTTTAGTTCATTTATGTTCTTATTGATAAGTTATTATATTGAATTTCACCGTTCTGGAGTGTTTTTTTTCTTGATTTTCACAATTGGTTCACTTGTTTTTAAGTAATAGAGTTCATGTGGAATGACTTTAAATCTCCAGAATTGAAATTCAATATTATTTATGAACATACACATTTTTTAATGTTCATTTAGATCATTTGATTACATGTAATGAGGATGAATAATTAGATGACAACCACTTCGATTATTTGGCGGTATTTGGATTATTATGAACTAGTTTTGTCATAAAAATTAATAATGTGTACATATACAGGTTCTTGAATATTAATTAGGTTATAATAAATATATTATAGTCTTTTTAAACCATAAAAATGGTTTCATTACTATTAATTAATGAGAAATTGAAGAACGAAACTTTGTCGTCCACGAAGGTTATAAATTGGAACCTCATGGACGTTGATTTCGTTTATAAAAATAAAAGAGAGAGTAAGAATATTGATGATGGTTATTACATTAACATGATATAATTAAAGTATATAATTTATAATGGATTTATCATGGTCATTTGGATAGAGGAGGTGAGGATATAAAAAGAAAAGAGATGAACTTGAAAATAAAAGAAAAGTTGAGAGATCCCTTATGAAAATTTGGCAGCCTAACGACATCGCTTAAAATTTCATATAATGAATTGATAAGAGAAAAAAGGTATATCATCATATGGATACAAAAAGTAAATTAAGAGGAAAACATAATATCAAACCCCAATATATGATAATGTAAATTCAAATAGATAACATAAAAGAAGTGTTGACTAAAAGAGGAGGGTGAAATGTTCCCTTACCTTTTAAAGTAACTCATAGAACATGAAGGTTGAGACCTTGGGGGATTAATAACACCTTGGGATGACTCCTACGGAGGTAAAAACACTAGATCTTAGAGGATGAAGAAATTTTAATTAAATAAAACAAATGGACAAGTGGGTATTCATAGAAAAAGAGAGGGAGTTTTTTAATAATTTCAAAGGGACACCTCATTAGTATTTTTTGAAAAACCATGGGATTTCCCATGGTATTTCCCATGGTTTTAGACACTTGGGACACCTAATGCCATATTTTAATGTAAAAAATTATACCAGACTTTTATTTTAATTATTATGTCATTATGATATCATTAAACTACAAAAAACTCAAAACTGTGTTTTTACTATTCACGAAAAATTCAAGTATTTTAGTAAAATCCCAAAAATTTACCATAACCATTTTTCAATGTGTAGAATTAAAAAATTAACTCCATTTTTTGAAAATAATTATATATATATTTTTAATTTAATTTTTAAATAAAATCATAATTTATTCCAAAAAAAGAACTTTAAAACTATAACTTGTTTTATAAGACCTTGAGAAATTAATCTAGGTCTTGTAAAATTATCTTATAATCATAATAAAATAAAGTAAAAATTTGGGATTACATTTTATGAAAATAAATTTTCATTTTAAATTATTAAATTAATCATAAAATTGTAATTTAAATATTTATGTCATACAAAAATACCAATACTTATACTATGATCGTTTTTCACTTTTAAGATGTCTAAATTATATTTATACATTCATGGGTGAAGTTTATATTTTTTTATATGATCACTATTTATTACTATTTATAAGGGTATGTCAATATTCATAATGGTATGTTACTATTCACCAAAAATTATGTTTGTCTTATCAGATTCTAAATATATTACTGAACGCAACTGTGTATGTCAGTTTTTTAAAATTCAAATCACAGAGGTGGAAAAATTATGTTTACTTGACTAGGTTATAAAAAAGTGGTGTTTTGTAGAGATTCAATGTTTCATAAATTCTATAATAAATCTATTTATAAATTCTTGTGGTGTTACAATTATTTTGATAATAAAACACATTTAATTAAAATAAATGATGTGGAAAAATATATCAAAGTGAAATCCACATCAAATTCCTCCGCACTAAATAAATTTCACTCCTGATAAATTCAATGAATTTTATTTATTTATAAATAATCTTAAAAATAAATGTGATTATCCTACTTAGGTTCTAAATTACACCAAAATCAAAGGAAATAAAAAATCCACCCATTTCTTGAATTAACTATGCCTACTATGTGAAATCCACTAAATTTATTACCCATTTATGTGATGACTAAAGTCTTAGAAATTCACTATGGGATCTCAATTTCTCATTTCAATATGTGTTCAAAGGAATTATATTATTATCTTTTGATTTGGATCCTGGAGTTGTTTTCTCAAAAAGGGTAAGTCACTAGGTTAAAGTTCAAATTTAAATTTTCATAAATATATAATGTCAATTACACAAAATCTATCCCACAATACTCCATTTATTAGTTCCTAAACTAAATTTCTATAAAAACAGTGGGAAAAATTCACCCAGGAATCACACAATTCTAGAAATTTTAGACTTAGTGAAAAACCTGAGTTAAGTATAAAATTATAACCTAGGAATGAAACATTATGTTTTTATTTTCCTAAAAAAATGATTATATTTACAAATATAGATTTTACTTATAGACATCCTAAAATGATTCTTGGTAGAGAGATAATTTTTAAAAATTTAAGGGTTTTTGATTAGTACTAAATTTAAGCATAGATTAGGAATATTTAAAAGGCCCCTATCCCCACACATAAAATTCAAAAATGTTCCCATTATTGAATCTTAAAGTAGGAGGAACAATTTATTACTTTGACTCAAACAAAATTTTAAAATGACAAAGAAAATAATTTATTTTAAAGGGTGATGGGGATGCTCATAATTTTTTTCCCAAACACTCATCATTCATTGAAAATAAAAACATGCATAAAATTTCCCTACTCGATACTCATTAACAGTTTTAGAAAAGATTTTTTTTCAAAAGGTTTCATGTTATAAATGAGTTCAAGATTGAATTTCAAAGAATCAAAAAAATAACATGTAATGGAAACATTATTTCATACAAAAATAGCTCAAAACTTTAATGGTGACTAGAAAGAATTTGAAAAATTCATCATGTTAATAATTTAAACAAACTAGCAGAATAAATAATAAAATTAATGGAAGTAATACTCTAAATAAATTAAAACAATTACTCCCCTATAAATGTAAAATATTTTATCACTAGAGTACAATGAATTTGTAACTACCTTATGATATTTGAATGAGTTATTTAGTTAAAAATTCAAGTTTATATAAGGTTAACATATGAAAATAAGTTTCTAAAATAATAAATAGAGTTAAATATTAGAAAATTTATATTTAGTTTTCTCCTATAGTAGATCCTTATGGAATTGAAGTTTAAAATGACATTGCTGCTGGTAATAAAATATCACAACTGACCATTCCACCTTCCTATGGTCTCTTGAACTACCACACGACCACTTTTCAGGTTAAATTCACCCACCACAAAAAAATTTACCTCTTTTTTAGTAGACCTAGTAACTTTCAAACAAAATAAAAAAAGCATGAGTGATAGCATCAAGCATAAAATCCATCAATTTTGGTTCAGTAACATATTGATAAAAATAACTGAGTGGGAATAATTTATTTAAAACAAAAATTAAAAGAGAAAACTATAAAATCATTGGTTGAATTCGATGAATAAATTATTTTATAGTAACCATATAGACTCAAATCATTATCAATTTTCAAGGAAAGAGACGTAATCCAAGACCATTAAATACCCCTAAAAGTAATACTTGATTCACTGTCCATTCACGAAGAATGGTCGGTTCTCTTCACTTACCAAATTAAAAGATTCATTAACAAGAAAATGAAGAATGGTGAAAGTTCTAGAATACCTAGATTTTGGTTTCCTTGAAAAAAGTTTAAATTTAGAATTATAAATAATGAACTTTTGAACAAGGCCTTTGGTCTACCCAAGGCCTTTGGGCTAGTTGATTCTCAAGGCCTTCGGGCCACCTTAAGGCCTTAAGGCCACCCCAAGGCCTTCAGGCCACTTGAATTAATAAGTACCATTTAGACTACAAGGAACAAGGATTCAGATGAGGATTCAGGGTAGGCACATTCACTGGAGTAGAGATAACCAGATTTGGAAGAATGAGAGGGTATGGATTTTCCATCGGTACCAGGCTTGTGAAACTTTGCATAGAATAGCTAGCAGACCAGCCCTACGAAGGTGGAGTGCTGATATCATGACATATGATGGAGAGGAGTAGTTCCAAGTTGTCTTATCTGGGTGATTCCCTCTAAGACCTATGGTTCATGTAATTTTCTCTAACCCTTTGGGCCTTGTAAGGGTTCCACCTCACCCCTTGAAAGGTGTATTATCAAAAATAATAAAAAATGAAGGCCTTCGGGCCATTCTGACTAGTTCCTTTTCTATAGGAACACCCATAATTTTCCATCAATGATTTGAATTTGAAATTCTTAAAATGTTTTCCATTGTCTGTTATGAAAGACTTTATTATTCCAAATATTGATAATATATTCTTTTTAATGAATTTGATAACACTTTCAGATTGATTTTTGGGTAGTACCACTACCTCAAACCTCTTGGAAACATAGTCTAAAATAACTAAAATATACTCATTCCCATGTGAATATGGAAACAATCCTATAAAATCCAAGGCCCAAATATCAAATTCTTAACCTCTAAAATACCTTTCTATGTTAGATCATGATTCCTTCCAACATTTCCTAACCTCTAACACCTATCACATCCCACAAATCAACTTATAGAATCCTTAAACAATATAGGCCAATAAAATCTATCTTGGAGTACTTTTTGGTCTATTATATATCCCCCATGATGACCTCCCCTAGGTGAGGAGTGAAAAATTTATAGAATAGAAAATATTTATTCTTATAGGACATACCTCATTATGATTCCATTAACATAACTATTAAATAACAAAGCATCATCCCATAAACTGTACTTAAGTTACGAGATAAAATTATTCCTTTTATTATTTTAAATATCTTCAGGGATGACACTTACTTCTAAGAAATTATCAAAATATTCTTAACAAGTATATTGATTTACTAAAATAGTGAGTAAATTTTTATTAGAAAAAGTGAAATTAATCTTCTTGGTATCTTTACATTGAGTCCCATACAACCTAGATATATTATCTATAAAAAAATTCTCATCAACTTATTTATCTCTAATATCAAAATCAAATTCCTATAGAAAAAATAGCCACTTAATAAGTCTATTTTTAGCCTCTTTATTTGACAATATATATTTCAAGGTAGTGTGGTATATAAAAACTATAAATTTGAAACATAAAATGTATCGCTTATACTTTTCTATAGAAATAAATTACAAAAAACTCCTTCTATATAGTAGTTTAGTTATTTTGAGAATCATCTAGAATCTTGCAAGAAAAATACACCACATGTAACCTTCTATATCTACTTTGTCCTAAAATAACTCAAAAAATCACATCACTATCATCACACATAATTTCAAAAGTCATTTTTTAATTAGGATCAGTGTTTATGGGTGATGAAGTGAGTTTCTCGTAAAGAATATTTAAAGATTATAGAAAATATTCTTCAAATACAAAGGGATTATCTTTAATGAACAATGAACATAAGGGATTTGTAATTTTTGAAAAGTCTTTAATAAAACTCTAGTAAAAACTAGAATTCCCTAAAAAACTTTAAACACATTTGATATTAATAAGAGGGGGAAAATTTTGAATAACCCCAATCTTAGCATTATCAACCTCTGAACCCCTATTGGACACTTTATGTACCAACACAATTCTTTTTGTGACTATAAACTAGCATTTCTACCAATTAATAACTAAGTTGGTCTATAAGAATCTCTTTAAAACCAATTCAAGATTCTGTAAATGTATTTTAAAATGTTTCCCATAATATAAAAATCATCCATAAAAATATCAATGATCATCTATATTATTTCTAAAAAAATTTCCATCATGATCCTCTTAAAGGTAGCCTACACACCACACAAGATAAAAGGAATTCACCAATAGAAAAATGTTCTGAATGAGAAAGTGAAAGTGGTATTATCCTAATATTTTGAGGCTATAGGAATACAGTTTTAACTATAATATCTATCCATAAAATAGAAAAATTAATTTCTATCTAGACTCCTAATCATTTTTTCTAAAAATGGAATAGGAAAATGATCATTTTTATTGGAAGAATTTAGTTTTTTATAATCTATATAGACTATCAATTTGGTTTCCTTTATAACTTGTATTTTTTCATTCTTTTTACTGTTGAAAATATTGAATCCTCCTTTATTTGGGACTAGTTGGACCAGACTGACCCAATAAATATCTGAAATGGGATAAATAATCCCAATATCTAACAATATTTGATGTCAAATATGGACTAACCTATTACAATAAACAATTTATTTATAATACCCAATAGTTTTTTCTCTTGATTTTAATTAAGTTTAGCTGAGATTATAACAAAAAATGTTGAGTTTTCACCTAGGAATGAATTTTAGATACCTGGACCTAGAATCCTAGAGTTAATGTTCACTACCATTACACTGGCATGATTATAAGGAATCAAATTACGAAGGACCAAAGAGTTTAGTAGTCTTGGTAAATCAGATACATACAAGAGTCTTGTATTAAAAATTAATACATTAATTACAACATATTTTTTTCTTTCAAGGATAATAACTTTATCCTATATAGTATATCCTTGTATATATTTCTTATTACACTTCATGGATTCCTAGGGAAAGGAAAAAAAATAACGGCGAGCTCTAATTATTAGTAAGGGTAAATAATAGTGGAAGCAATAATGAATCAATGAGAATAAATAAATATGGAAAGGTAAATAACTGAGAACACATGACATGCAAATAACTGCATAAGGAATAATCAATATGGTAAGGTAAGTAATTGAAACACATGACATTTAATCAATAAAATAAGAATGAAATACATTCATAGAAAATGTAGAAGTAATAATCTCATGGATAAATAATAAACAAATATAAAATAAATAAATGCTTAATTATTTGATTCCATGTTTCCTAGGTATATGATACCTTTACCATCAAGACATTTCACAAGGTGAATTATCATACTGGGTTAAAACCCATCTAAGTCCAGCCAAATGACTCATCCCATGAGACTATCGATTCATCTAGGGGATATCTATTACTAGGCCCCACCCATGTTGTACCTATCCAATGAATTCCCCATATATAGAATAATTAATTTAACAATGTGCCATATCAAATATCCATATAGAGTAGAATATACAAATTTTTACATATTTCCCTAGTTAATCAAATAACTATAAAGAACACACCGTATGTAAAAATGGTATACAATTTAGGAAATAATCATATCTATGATAAATGAAATGAATATTTAGGTGAAACATAATGTTTAATGATCACTAGATGTTGAATATTTCATGAGGACTAACAAATAAATAAAGGAAGTGAATATTAATACTATCCTTGGATAAATCAATAAAAAACCATCAAGATGAAGAATAATGATGATATCAATATGAAATGTACCCATTGGAGTAATAATAAGGTTTTTTTCATTGATTAAATTGAAGAATAAGTTTAAAATAATTCTTTAGGAAAATATCCTTTTGTTTTGAAAAAACTTTGAATTTTTTCCCTTGAAAATCAATTTTAAAAAAAATATTTAAAAATCAACCTTTTAAACTTTAAAATGAAACTTCTAAGTAATGATGGTGGCTAAATCCATACATGTCATACAAGGTAAAAAGAATATTCCTTTGACAAGGTAAAAAGGATAGAAAATCACCTTATTTGAAAAGTGAAAATAATATTCCTTTGAAAACATTGGTAAAATAAAAAAGGGTAAAAATTTATTTAATAAATAATTTTTTAAAATTTAAATACATTTTTGAATTTTTTTTATAAAATAGGGTTTTAGAGGAAAACAAGTTCTCTGAAAAAAGAGAGAAATTAAGTTGGGTTTTCATAAAAACATTTTGAGTACTAAAGAGTGAAAAAATGGTATAATTACTTAGAAAAGGTCATTAATAACTTGATGATAATAAAATGAAATGATTTATTAAACAATTATTCATTTAATATAATGAGAATTCAAGTATATACAATCCCGAACAAAATGAGACTGTGAAGTAAACCCTTAAAAATACTACAACATTAATGTGAGAATAAATAAATGAATAGATTATGTGTGTCAAATTTAAATCCACATAAAACAAGTGGAAATAAAAAAATTGATAGTAAGAAGTTATTTCACAAATAATCTCATAATATTGATAATAATGAGGATGTAATATAACCAAATTAAAATGAACCAGGTTAGGAAATTCTTTACCACTTGGTAAATTTTAACTCAAATACCCTTTTAAGAAATAATTCAATTTGAAACTCAAAATAACATGAAGATAAAATAATTCATGATATAATATATCAAAATGGGTAGTACATACACTACAAAAAATAATTAAGTGGTGAATATGACATTTCTATCACAGATTTAAAAAGTAAGATGAAAATCCCTTACCGTATATACGTATGAAGACTAATTTTATTTCTTTTTCATATTAAAAGATTAAAAATTAAATGATATATATGTATATTATAAATATATTATTATATTTATTTCATATATTTAATATAGGTTTATTAAAATGATCCTTTTTACATTCAATGTACAGTGTGAATGAATCACATCGCTTTGAGGAGGCAGTAGTCCACACTTCCACAAATGATGTTATCGTATTTATAAAAAAATGGAAAGAATAGGGGTATGTGTTATATAAAAATTAAAGAAGCATAAATAAATTATAAATATAATATATATCATATATAAATATCTTTTCTATCATAATTCCCAACCATGATAGGTGGTAAAGGAAAAACGAACGACATCATTTTGTGAGGTGGTAGTTCGCCGTACACATAAATAGTTAGTTCATTACCCATTAGATGGAATTGTGTGTACTTGTAGATAGAAACCTTATAAGAAAAACATATAAGTATATTTATTATTAAGGTTTTTTTATATAATCATGTAATAATAAGATTTGAGGGGGTGAATAATGAAAATAAATCAAAATTTCTCTAGGAAGGATACTACCTCTTCTTTGGGTAACTCCTTTTGAATTACACCAAAGGGATTACTTGGAAGAATTAATGCCAAAATAGTTTTTTATAGTATTATGGTATGGATTTTTAATATTTATTTTGGTAGATATTTTTCAAGCCAAAGTGGCTTGAGATGTGTGAGGATAAGGAAGGTTTGAGTAATTTTTTATAGTAGAGGAGGAGTGATATTCTTGTAAATTTTGGAAAAGGGATTTATACCCACTTTCTTCTTATGAAAAGTGTATCAAAAAATAAAAAAATTAGATAAAAGTAATTATAGGGTCAAAATATGTCCATAAAATGGTTTTTTTACAATTTTCTAGGTCATTTTGGCCCTTAAATTTAAGGTTTAGTCCCTTATTAAGCTAATTTTTCTCTTAATTGTTGTAATTAATTTTAATTACTTTCACTAATATTTTTGGTAAAAAACTAAGTATAAATTATTATAAAATATAAATTATTATTATTATAAATATGGAATACATTTTTCCAAATTCTAATCACATAATTTGTAGAAATTAATTTAAATTTAATCCCGTAGAAGGGATGGCAAAGATGGTTTTTAAAGTAAAATGTTCAAAAGTTTAAGATGTGTTTATATCTAATTTCAATATAAAATTGATTACAATGAAATAAATTGGATTAATTAATGTATAATTTATATAATTTTATTTTAAAATAAATTTAAAATATAATTTAACCTTATAAAAAAGTAGATAAAAAAGCAGTTTTGAATTAAAATTTAGTATTTTTCATTATTCATCAAAAAATAAAATTTCATAGAAAAATACTAGAAATTCACCCTAAACTAATTTTGATGTTTAAATTTAAAAAATGAATTTTATTTTTTCATATTAAATTTATAAAATTTTCAAAAAATTGATTTAAAATAGGTTATCCCTTAAAAGATGATAAAATTGCCTTTATAAAAATATAGGTTTTTATGTGTACAATTTGGTTTATTCTTATCTTATGCCTATAAAATCTATTAGATGAATATAAAAAATATTTTATTTAATATATAATATATATATTACATTAATATCACTCACTAATTATAATTAATTTAATTTTTTAGAATAAAGCATCTTTGTGAACATAAAAACAGTTTTCTATAAAAACATTCCCTTTATATTCAATTGGTTCTTATATTCATTTATAATTAATTTGTAACCAATTAATTCATTTTATATATGTGTAAACTATGTATTCTCATAATTTAGTTAATAATATTCATAATTACTAATTTAATGAGTAGGTTATATCTTATTATATTAAATAATAATATTTTTAATAATATATTATTGTTCAGTAAAACTCGGTCCTCCATGTAACAAAAGCTATCGAACAAGGTCATTATTGCATGTAAGTAAAGATAACTCAGTGTTTGTGTGAATTTAAAGTTATATACTATATTTAATTTATTTAAAAAATGAAATTTTATCATAAATTATTGGTATATTATATTCTTTCACATGTTTGGTGTTCCATGTCATACACGCCATCAAATACAATGTTTTTATTTTATAATTTCAGGGCGTTACATTCTCCCCAACTTAATTAAATTATGTCATCACAATTTAAAATCGACCTTGGTAATATTTTTTTTAATATTTTCTATGTTGAAATACAAAATCATGAGAAGGTTTCTTAAAAAATCCTCAAGAAAAGAGAGAATGAGAAGTACAAAGGTTACATAGACTAACATATAACTGGGTCTCTAAGTTGAATAACATTAATGGAAAATAGAGATACAAACATGGTGGAAAATCATAAATATTTATATGGAGTGATTGAGGTCATTAATCACAAATAAGTGAATGATTAATGGAATGTTTAGGTCCTTAAATTCATAAATATGTGATGATTTAGAAGATCATAAATTCAACAAAAATTAAGGTATTAAGACAATATTTTTTTGATCATTTTCCAAATGATGATTAATTATTTTTCTGCCTAAGAATATATATATAAATATACTTACTTGAAATATTTCTATAAACACAATTTTTATCCTTTGTTTATGATTTTACCAATTTTTAATTCATCCATTACTCCATGAAATGGATATCCAAAAATTAACTTTGATTTCTGAAGCACTAAATAAACCTTCAACAGATCATAAGGAATATAAAAGAGTGACAAGTCTAACTATTTTTCTATAACTATTCTCTAAATCCAAAATGGTTAATACATTAATCTATAAACTTAAAAAGTGATACTACTATTTTATCATTAACATTTATTTAATAAATTGTTCAACTAGGAACAAGTAAATATTAATAAGAATATTGAATAGGTTAGTGGTTGGAGTTAAGCCCTTATTATACTTCAGTAATGGGTTCAAGTCCTACAACCTTGCCAAATTTGATGGGTTTTTACTTAGAATACAAGTTTTTCTTTTCAAAAACCATATTAATATAATTTACAAAATAAATATGATAAAAATACTTGAAATTTAGTCATTAAACAACCTTTCAATTGAGGTTTTGAATATAACCTCAATACATAAACAATTCATCCATTTATTTTTCCATATGTCCTTCCTTGGTCTAGGGTTTATCCTTTTAAAGAGATAATTGACTCAGGTAATTCCCATGTTATATACATTTAAATAAAAAAACCATAAATGGATGATTAAGATGAGATTTATTTCCTTCCACTATACTCTTCATTTTTCCTTGGAAATTATTTTCTTTATGTAATTATTTCCCACACATAAAGAATTTATCCATTATGTTTAGAAACTTTCTTGGGTTCCTACTTCCACATTTCTTTCATGATGGAAATCATACCTTCTTCTCTCCGTGGTATCCGAGATCTTAGAAAACTTCATCATTCTCTTCCTTGGTGAGTTCAGAAGTTGGTTAAGGTATATGTTGTTAATCATACTTCAGAAAAACTGATTAGTAATAAAAAGGAAATATTTTACTCTTATCAAATTTTTTTTTGGTTTCTCATTATCACAATATTTTCCTTTATGTTCAATATTAACTTGACTCCTTCTGGTTCTATCCATCAACTAAAACCAGAAAAAATAGTGTGGGTAATAGTAGTCATAGTGAGAAAAGCGTATGATCATTTATAAATATCTAAATCATGACACCCTATTTTCAATCTAAAATACACCATGTTTAAACTAGTCCATACATTATCATTATCTATTCAAATCTTTCATATGGGTTGTAAGGAAAATGTGAACTATACTAAGCCTATCCCCCAGGAGTGTTAAAATAGGTACATAGTAAGTCCCATTGTCTTATACTAGGTTATGTAGAGTCAGGCTCGATGCACCTTGTTTGAGTTGTTACCCCTAGGTTCATTTGTTCCAAAACCACATCCACTTGTAGTATCCATACATGGATGAATTATTAGGAAGAACCATATAATCTCTACCTTACCAAAATTCTAGTATGTTCTTCTATACATATCCTTGAAGTATATCTTAGGGTTATATTCCCTAATCTATGTTTTCTAAATATAGTTTCCAAGGTTGATACTAAACTTCCTATGATACCAACTATAGACACCTGACCCAGAAGCTCAGAGCCAGTGTCTACTACCATTAAATTGGCATTATTACAAGGAATAAAATCCCAAAGTACTGAAGAGTTTAATAGTCTCGGTAAACCATATACATACATGAGTCTTGTATTAAAAATGAATACACTAATTACAATTTTTTTGAGGATAATAACTTTATTACATCTAGAATATCCTTGAATATATTACTTTGTTCACTTCATGGATTCCTGGGGAAAGGAAAAAATAAGGGTAAGCTCAAATGATATCAGTAAGGGTAAATCATTGTAGAAACAATAACGAATTAATAAGAATAAATCAACATGACAAGGTAAATAACTAAGAGCACACACCATTAAAATAAATTCATAAGAAATTATCAATATGGGAAGGTAAGTAACTGAAACACATTCCATTTAATCAATAAACTTAGAATGAAATACATCCATAGAAAATATCAAAGAAATAATATCATGGATAGATAATAACAAAATCTAAAATAAGGAAATATTTAATTATTGGTCACCATGTTTTCTTGGTACATGGTACCTTTACTATCAAGATCTTTCACCAGATAGTTTATCATATCGGGTGAAAACCCATTTAAGACTAGCTAACTAAATTGTCCCATGAGACCACCAATGCATCATGGGGCTATCTATAACTAGATCCCACTCATGTCGTACCTGTCCAAAGCATTCCTTATATATTGAATAATAAATTTAACAATGTTCCTTTATCAAATATTTATTTGAATTAGAAGATATATATTTATCAATATTTCCCCAGTTAACCAAATAACTTTCAAGTACACACCATATGTAAAAATGGTATATGATTTAGGAAATAATCATATCCATGATAAATGATATGGATATTTAGGGGAAAATTAACGTTTAATGATCACTATAAATTGAATATTTCAAGGGGAATAACAAAGAAAGAAAGTAAGTTAGTTTCAATACTATCCTCATCCACATAAATAAAAAACCTTCCAAAGTAAGAATAAGTATGGTGTTAATATGACATATACCAATTAGAGTAAGAATAATTTTTGTTGTCATTGATGAAATAAAATAAGAACTTTAAAAGAATTCTTGAGGACAATATCCTTTTGTTTTGAAAAAAATTTTATTTGAAAATAAATTAAATAAAAACTTTATTATAAATTTTCCTTTTAAACTGGAAAAGTACTCTTTAAAGAAATGAAAGTGGGTAAATATGTACATACCATACAAGGTAAAAAGAATATTTCCCTTACATGGTAAAAAGTTTAGAAAAGTGAATTGTTCGAAAAGTGACAAGAAGATTCCTTTGAAAGCATTGATAAAATACAAAAATAGTAAAAATGTATTTAATAAATCATTTTGTAAAGGTTAAATTTTTTTTTGATTTTTTTTATAAAAAAGGGTTTTAGAAGAAAATAGGTTCCCCAACCAAAGAGATAATTGAAGTAGGGTTTTCTAAAAAAACATTTTCTAAAAAATTTTGAGAAAAAAAGAGTAGAAAAATGGTGTTATTACTTGAAAAATTCCATTAATAACTAGAGTGTAAGAAAATTAAAGGATTTATTAAACAATGATTCAATAATTTACTCTGATATAAATTCAAGTGTAAATAATCCTGAACAAAATGAGATCATAAAGTAAACCATTGAAAAGACCATAACATTGAAACGAGAATAAAAAAATGAATAGATTATGTGTGTCAAATTTAAATCCACATAAAACAAGTGGAAATAAAAAAATAGATATTAAGAAGTGATTACACACATAATCTCAGAAGATGGACTACAACAAGGAGGTGATATAACCCAAAGAAAAGTAACTGAGTTATGAAATTCTTTACCACTTGGTAACTTTTAAGCTAAATCCCCTTAGAATAAGTAATTAAAATTTAAACTCTAAATACAATTAATATAAAAGAATTTATAATATAATATTTCAAAATGGAAAGTTTATAAACTATACAAAAGAAGTAAGTGGTGAATAAGAGGCAACATCCTTCCTTAAGCCCTTTTGTTTTATTTTCATTCCACACCCCCTAAAATCTTCTTATTACATGCTTATATAATATCTTAGGTATCATAAATATACAATATGTTTTTATTCCAAGTATTTTATCCACACCTATACACAATTCCATCAAACGAGTAACAAACTTACCATTTGTGCACGAAAAACTACCGCCTCATAAAACGACGTCATTTGTTTTTTCCTTTACCAGCCTTTATGGTTGATAATTATGATTGAAAAAATGTTTATATATGATATATATGATATTTATAACTTATTTATTCTTTTTAATTTTTATATAACACATACCCTTATGCTTTACATTTTTTGTAAATATGATAACATTGTTTGTGGAAGTGTGGACTACCGCCCCCTCAAAGTGATGTGATTCATTCACACTATACATGGAACGTATAAAGGATGATATTATTAAAAAAATGATACATATATTATATAAATATGTTAATTTATTTATAATATAAATATATATATATCATTTACTTTTCATTATTTTAATATGGAAAATAAATCAATGTAGCGCTCATGCGTATGTACGACCTACCGTCTCCATGAACGGTGCATTTCATTTCCTATATCAAAATATTATGGATTATACTAAATAAATATATGATAGAAATATATGATATTAAAATCATAGTTTAAATTATAGATATAATTAAATCATGATCTAAGTAATAATAATAATAATTAACAAGTCAAAACATACTCGACAAACAAGACAATTAACAGCTGAAATAGTGAAAATAATGATAGATTGTTAACAAATGAGTAATAAGATATTATAAGAAGATCATATATGATATAATAAATATTAATATTATTATATAATAAGTTATTAACATGTTTAAAACGATTATACATGAATTTAAATGATGTTTACCTAAAAGAAAATGCAAGGTAAGAGATTTTCATCTCACTTTTTACATCTATTAGATTAATGTCATATTCACCACTTACTTATTTTTTCTGGTGTATATACTTCCCAATTTGATACATTATATCATTAATTATATTATATTTATGGTTTTTTAGTTTAAAATTTAATTATTTATTATAAGGGGATTTGAGTTAAAAGTTACCAAGTGGTAAAGAATTTCATAACCTGATTCCTTTTAATTGGGTTATATTACCTCCTCATTGTCATAAATATTATGAGATTATGTGTGTAATAACTTCTTACTACATATTGCTGTATTTAAACTTATTTTTTGTGTATTTACATTTGACACACATAATCTATTCATTTATTGATTCTGAAATCAATGTTATGGTCTTTTCAAGGGTTTACTTCACAATCTCATTTTGTTTGGGATTTCTTACACTTGAATTTCCATAAGAGGAAATTATTGAATAATTTTTTAATAAATCATTTAAATTTATTATCCTATGTTTATTAATGACCTTTTATAAGTAATAATACAATTTTCTACTCTTTGGTGCTTAAAATGTTTTAGAAATTTTTTTTAAGAAAATTCGACTTCGTTTTATATCTTTAGTCAGAGAACCTGTTTTCTTCTAAAAACCTTGTTTTCTAAAAATGTTTTCAAAAATGTTTTTACACTTTCCAAAATAATTTATTAATGAAATTTTACTTTTTTTTTTCTTTTATAAATTTATTTAAAATTAATATTCTTGTCTTTTTCTGAACAAGTCACTTTTCTAACTTTTTTACCATGAAAAAGGAATGTTCTTTTTAACTTGTAAAACATGTACCAATTTACCCAAAATAATTACTTCAAATATTAATTTTAAAGTTTAAAAGGTTAATTTTTAAAGATAATGTTGTTTTTAAAAGTTATTTTCAAAGAAATGGGTTTTCAAAATGTTTTTTAAAACTAAAGGTTATTTTCCCCAAGAATGATTTTAAAGTTATTCTTATATTTAATCAATGAAAATAACCCTTATTATTACTCCAATGGGTAAATGTCATAGTGATACCATCATTATTATTCCCATTGATGGTTTTAGATTGTTTTGGACATGGATATTATTGACATTTACTTCCTTGAGTTCTTTTTTAGTGAACTATAGAGACCCGACCCCAAAAGCCCGGAGCTGGTGTCTAATACCATTACATTGACATGATTACAAGGAATAAAATCCCAAAGGACCAAATATTTTAGTAGTCTTGTTAAACCATATACATACACGAGTATTGTATTATAAATTAATACCCTAATTATAACATTTTTTTCTTTAGAGGATAATAAATTTATTCTATCTAGTATATCCTTCCATATATTTTTTGGTAACTTCATGGATTCCCGGGGAAAGGAAAAAGATAAGGGTGATATCAAATTCTCAATAAGTGTAATGTATAGTGGAAGTAATAATAAATCAATGAGGATAAATCTACATGGCAAGGTAAATAACTGAGAACACATTCCATTTAAATAAATGCATAAGGAATAATCAATATGTAAAGGTAAGTAACTAAAAAACATTCCATTTAATAAATAAAATAAGAATTAACTAAATCCATATAAAATATCAAAGTAATAATCTCATGGAAAAATAATAACCAAATATAAAATAAGGAAATTATTAATTATTGGATGCCATATTTTCTAGGTACATGGTACCATTACTGTTAAGACCTTTCACAAGATGATTTAGAATATCAGGTAAAAAACCATACACGACTAGCCAAATGACTCATCCCATGAAACTATCGATGCATCAAGGGACTCTCTATAACTGTGCCCTACGCATATCATACCTTTCCAAATCATTCCTCATATATCAAATAATCGATTTAACAATGTGACTTATCAAATATCCAAATAGAGTAGAGGATATAGATTTATAAATATTTCCCCAGTTAATCAAATAAATATAAAGTATATACCATATATAAAAATGGTATACTATTTAGGAAATATTCATATCCATGATAAATGATAAAGACACTTAAGGTAAACTTAATGTTCAATGATCACTAGAAATTGAATATTTCAAGGGGACTGACAAAGAAATCAAGGACTTGAATTTCAATAATATCCTTGAAAAAATTAATAAAAAACCATCAAGAGGAAGAATAAGGATTTTATCAATATGACATATACCCTTTGGATTAAGAATAATGGTTTTTTTCATTTATCAAATAGAAGAATAAATTTTAAATAATTCTTGAGGAAAATTTCCTTTTGTTTTGAAAAACCATTTGAAAAAACTTTTCTGTGAAAATCATTTCAAAAAAATTTTACTTAAAAATTAAACTTTTAATATTGAAAAGGAAGCTTCAAAGAAATTGAAATAGGCAAATACATACATGAAATAAAAGGTAAAAAGAACTTTCCTTTTGTAAGTTATTTTTTTAGAAAAGTTCCTTATTCGAAAAGCGACAAGAATATTACTTTGAAAAAATTGGTAAAATAAAAAAAGGGTTAAAATTTATTTAATAAATAATTTTTTAAATTTTAAATACATTTTTTAATTTTTTTTATAAAATAGGGTATTTAGAAGAAAACAGGTTCCCAGATAAAAGAGAGAAATAAAGTTGGGTTTTCTTAAAAAAAATTTCTAAAACATTTTGAGTACTAAAGAGTGAAAAATGATACTATTACTTGGAAAAGGTAATTAATAATAAGAGGAGAATAAAATTAAAATATTTATTAAATAATTATTCAATAATTTCTTCTAATGGAAATTCAAGTGTAAACAATAAAAATAAAATGAGATTGTGAAGTAAACCCTTGAAAAGACCATAATGTTGATAATAGAATCAATTAGTGAATAAATTATGGGTGTAAAATTTAAATAAACATAAAATAGATATAAATAAAACAATATATAGTAAAAATTTATTACACATATAATCTCACAATATTGATGATAATGAGGAGGTAATATAACCCAATGAAAAGGAATCGGGTTATGAAATTCTTTACCACTTGGTAACTTTTAACTCAAATACCCTAAGAAGAAATAATTAAAATTTAAACTCAAAATAACATAAATAAAAAAGAATTTATGATATAATATATAAAAATGGTCAGTATATACACCACAAAAAGTAGTAATTGGTGAATATGACATTTATATCACAAATGTAAAAAGTGAGATGAAAATCCCTTACCTTGTGTTTCCTTTCGGGTAAACGTCCTTTAAATTACCATATAATGGTTTTAAAATGTTAATAAATTATTAAATAACAATATTAATATTTATTATATCATATATTATCTTATTATAATATCTTATTACCCATTTTTTAACAATCTTTCATTTTTTCACTATTTTTGATGTTAATTGTCTAGTTTGTCAAGCATGTTTTGACTTGTTACTTGTTGTTACTATTACTTAGATCATGATTTAATAATCTCTAGAATGTAAAAAATTATTCCATTATCATATATATCTAGTATATATGTATTTATAATAATCAATAATATTTGGATATAAGAAATGAAATGCACCGTTCATGGAGAGGGTAGGTCATACGTACGCATGAATGCTACTTTTATTTATTTTTTCATATTAAAATAATTAAAAGTAAATTATATATATGTATATTATAATTATAGTATTATATTTATGTTATATATTTCATATATTTTTATTAAAACAATCCTTTATATATTATATGTATAGTTTGAATGAATCACATCACTTTGAGGAGGCGGTAGTCCACACTTCCACAAATGATGTTGTCATATTTACACAAAATGTAAAGTGTAAGGGTAAGTGTTATGTAAAAATTAAAAAAGAATAAATAAATTATAAATATCATATATATAATATATAAACAGACTTTCCATCATAATTCTGTACCATGAGATGTGTTAAATAAAAAAGGAACGACATCGTTTTGTGAGGCGGTAGTTTTCTGTACACATAAACGATAAGTTCATTACCAATTAGATGGAACTGTGTGTAAGTGTAGATAGAAAAATTATAATAAAAACATATCAGTATATTTAAGATACTATTGTTACTATATAATAATGTAATAATAATATTTTAGGGGGTGTATAATGAAAATAATACAAAAGATCTTGATGAATGATGTTACCTTTTCTTTGGGTAACTCCTTTTGGTTTGCACCAAAGGGATTCCTTGGATAGATTACTTCCAAAAAAGAATATTATAGGATAAGGGGAGGGATTTTTAAAATATATTTGGGAATATATTATTCCAGGAAAATAGGCTTGAGAGGTGCGAGAAAGAGGGAGGGGTGAGTGCCTTTTTATAGTGGAGGCGGAGTGACATTCTTGTAATTTTTTGAAAAGGTAATTCCACCAATGTTTTTTCTATGACCAGTGGCTCCAAAAAATAAACCAAATTAAAGAAAATGGATGATAGGGTCGAAATATTTCCATCCAATGGATTTTGAAAAAGTTTATAGGTCATTTTGGACCTTATGTTTAAGGTTTAGTCCCTTGTTAAGCTAATTTTTCTCTTAATCATTGTAATTAATTTTAATTAATTTCAATATTTTTGGTCAAAAAATAAGTTGATCTTAATATAAATTATAAATTATTCTTATAAAAATTATAAAATACATTTTTCTAAGTTAAAATAACATAATTAGAAGAAATTAATTGAAATTTAATCCTATAGATGGGACGACAAAGCAAGGTTTTAAAGTAAAATGTTCAAAAGTTTGAGATGCGTTTTTATAAAATTTCAATAAGAATTTGATTAAAACGAACAAAATTGGATTAATTTTTTTATAATTGATATAATTTTAATTCAAAATCAAATCAAAATTTAATTTAACCCTATAAATAAATTAGATGAAAAAGTAGTTTTGAATTAAAATTTAGTATCTTTCACTATTCATCAAGAAATGAAAATTCACAGAAAAATATAACAAATTCACCCTAACCTAATTTTGATGTTTTTATTTAAAAAATTAATTTTAGTTTTCCATATTAAATTTATAAAAGTTCCAAAAATTTTATTTAAAATAGGTTCTCCATTAAAAAGGTAGTAAAATTGCCATTATAAAAATATAGGTTTTTATGTGTAAAATTGGGTTTATTATTATCTTATGCCTATAAAATATATTGAATGAATGTAAAAATATTTGATTCAATATATAATATATATATTAAATTAATTTAAATCACTAATTATAATTAATTTAATTTATTATAAGTTAAAATATCTCCATGATCAAAAAAATAGTTTTCTATAAAAACATTCCCTTTATATTCAATTGGTTCTTATATTCATTTATAATTAATTTATAAATAATGAATTCATTTTATATTTGTGTAAACCATATATTTTCATAATTTAGTTAATACTATTCATAACCGTTAATTTAACATCTAAGTTCTATCTTATTATATTAAATAATAATATTTTTAATAATATATTGTTGCTCAGTAAAATTTGGTCTTGCATGTAATGCAAATTATCAAACAAGATTTTTCTTGAATGAAAGGAAAGATAACTTAGTGTTTTTGTGAATTTAAAGATATATCCTAGATTGAATTTATTTAAAATTTTTAATTATATCATAAATACTTGGGATATTATATTTCCTTATGTGCTTTGTGTTGTGTGTAATACACGCTATGAAATATAGTGTTCTTATTTTATAATTTTGAGGCATTAAATGAATATTTATGGTGTCCTAGTAACATATTAAGCTCCAAGTGGGTGATTTATCACTAGAAAGAATAATTTTGGGCCTTGGGGGTCCAAGATCTTCAACATGTTTCTTAAAATGTGATTTAAAAATGGATAGATATTGAATTTTTAAACTAGATTTTCATTTTTATTCACTACTATCCAAAGTGGAAAACCCACTCTCAAGAATTTCTAAATAATATTTCACATATTAATTGAATAAAAATTATCTAGTTATTATAATAACTATATACAAACCTTATCAAATTATTAAATACTATTTTTAGAAAATAAATTTTTTTGAAGTTCTCCAAGATATTTCCTAAGCTCTAGAACAAAAAATTTATGTTCATGATAGCTCTCCAAATATAGAATAGATCTATTTTATTGATTAAGAAAATTACCATATTTTTTTTAGCACTTTCAAAATTCTGGGAAAAATTATTTTCAACATACACATGAGTTTCTCCCATTACAAATTACTTAATAAATTCTTCTTCATGTTTTAATGAGTCCTCATATTTTAATTTCTCGACTCTAGAATAGTTCTCATAAAATATCAGATATTTTAAAATCTTAAACACATAAAAATCTTCTTATTGTTCGCAAAAATTAAAAATAAAACTACCCATTTCTATAATGATAATGACTCCTCTTGTGGATAAAGAAGGTATACTTAGAATTATGGGAACCTCTTAGTCACACTCCATGTTTAGAATAAGAAAATAAGAAAGAAAAACAAATTACCAACTCTAAAAAAACTCATCAATTATTCCTATAAGATGTGTGAAATATATTTCAGCCAACTATAGAATAACAGTGGTGGGTTGAAAATATCATAATCCCAACTATTGTTATATTAATAAATGTATAAGGTTGATTATTACCCCAAGATCACAAATAAAATTCAATTTAAAGCTATTACCTAAGGTGTAGAGAATGATAATTCCCCCTGGATATTTAAGTTTTGGTGGAATTTTCTTTTAAAACACAAAACTTCATTCTTCAATGAGGTTGTTAGTGGAAAAACCTTATAAATGTTTCTTGTTTGAAACAATTTTATAGAGTTATTTCAAGCATGATGGAATCTAAATTAAATATTGTATGAAAGGAATATTCACTTGGATATTTTTTAACCTAATAAATTAAAGCAATTTAGGCTTGTTAGCAAGAATTTTTATTAAAGCATGGTAGAGGTGGCATCTGAGCAGTAAGCTTTATTATAGTTGAACCTGGTTGAGGAGTAGGGTGAAAATTTTCTTTAGTTTATGGTCTTTAATCCTATACTTATTTAGTGTGTGAGGAATGATCAGTTGGGAGACATTGACTATGATGTATTACATGACCAGATATCCTCAAGAGATTTACCAGATGGGTTTTTTTTGAAAGAGGGAATCATGTCATCCTATTCCTGATATGTATGGTGGCCCTGATCACAATATGGGAGGAGCTGATGAGGGAGTTTCATAATTCTCCTTTTTATATACATATCAATGTGGGGAAGATGTATAGTGACCTTCAGTGGAAGTTTTTGTGGGATGAAATGAGGCAGAATGTGACTGAGTTTGTCTCTCAGTGCCTCACATGTCAGTAGGTGAAGGCTGAGCACTGGGTTCTGGTAGGTTTATTTTAGCCTCTTGATATCCTAAAGTGAAAATAAGACAACATATTTATATACTTTGTGATAGGACTTCCACAAAAAATGAAAGGCCATGATGCCATCTGGGTGATAGTTGAATAACTTACAAAGTAGACACACTTCCTTTCTATTAGGGAGTAGAGTTTGGTGGAGAGTTTGGGGAAATTATATGTGTTGAAGATCATAATTGTAACATCTTGGGTTTTTGGAGTGGGTCGAAATCCTCAAATCGTTTGAAATTTTTAGAGTTTGGTGGGTAGATGAACTCTTTTATTGATTATCAGAACATAATTTTAGGAGTTACTTGACCCAAGACGTTTCTTTTAGATGAAGCGTAATTCTCAAAAGGCATCTTTTAGTTTCAGTTAAGTTTCAAGATCATTGGAGGCCACACACACAATTTTCCTAGGGTGTGACGACTGATGCACATAGTCTGAAAAAACTGTGCAGTCTCCTAGGTGAAAATGTGCATCCCTTCACGGGATTTGTGCATGGTTTAAAAAAAACATGCAGAAGGGAGAACACAGTCATGTGGAACCTATTCAGTTTTTAGCAAATGTGGTTCATATAGTTTCTACATGGTTTGTAAGACTGTCCAAGACAACTATGCATGGTGGATCCTTAAGTAAGGGCTACTACATGGGATGTGCATAGTTAACCAAACTATACGAGATAACTATGTGGCCCACTTAAAAGTGGGAAATTATTGATTCTCATCTATTTTATTTTAAGTTTATTCTCCCATTTTTCTCCTCCCACACATGGTATTCCTATTTAGTGGTCATGGATATTCCTTTTTTATCCTTTAGTCTTTGAACTTGATTATTTATTCGAGATCCATTCTTCAAGTTTTCAGGTGTGTTGGAACCACATAAATGAGTGCTTCAATCCTCTAGCTTCTTTTCTTCTTTGATATCACCTTATATAGTGTTAAATCCATGTGATGTGATTTACCCTATTTTTAGGGTATTCATCTAAATAGATAATTTATTTCAAATCAATTCGAGTTATAGGCTAAGATCGGATAAACTTATGTCCACCAACACAAGGTAGGTGGTGCTTATGTTTCTCCATGATTTTGCAGTTTTTGGGGGTGCTCTCTATAGGTGCTGTGTGGGTTGGCTAAGATATACCCTAATAAATTTAATTCTTGGTATTAACATAATTGTATGATACCATGAGATTCCATTGGGCATTCAATAACAATGTTTATTCATGTGAGGTTAGGTTAGAGGCTGTAGACCACTTTGGAAGGTTAGGCTGGGTGCATTAATTTTATTAAATTAAATTGTATCATGATGATAATATGAATTAATTAGTTCCACGGGAATGTGATGGGATCAAACCAAGTATTGAGATGAAATTGGATATATGGTATGTGGCAATGTAATCACTAGGTTGGGTGAGGCCCAGAATCTATGAGTGATGATAATCACAGGATGTGCGACATGATTGTTGGATTGAGGTGATGAGGTCGTCAGGTTATGGGTATGGACCATGTGACATTGGATGGCTATAACCATCATATTTAGTGACATGGTCACAGGGTAATGTGGTACTAGATGATGTATCTTAGGAACTTATTTGGTGATTTCCACTCACCTGTGTTGTCCAATGTACTGTTTAGAGTTGCGTGCACATAGAATGGACTCAAATGATGAGTGAGTATTGACCATTCGTGTGGGTAAATGCCTCTATTAAATGTGTATTAGGGTTATTTTTAGAGGTTATTTACATATAAATCCACAATGATACTGAGGATACATCGATTAATGTGTTGAGAGAATGACTTAGGGGATGAGGCTTGCCTTACTTGATCCCGTTGGGACATAAATATTTGGGAGGATGAAAATCATCATTTCTAGGGACGTTGGCTATTGAGACAATGGTGTTATTATTTGTAGGATAGGTATCACTATTCCTCAGGACTTTGGGCTTCAAGATGATAGCAACTTTTGAGATGAGGTCCAATGTACTGGGTAGGGAAAGACTTTGGGATATTAGATATTAGTTGGACCAAAGGTGTCAGTTGGCACAAGATGTGAAGGGATTATTTTTTAGGTGGATTATGAGGGTTTTACTGGAATAATTCTCATTAGGGGATTCATTAGGGTTAGGATAAGGTTACTCACACATATAGTTATATCGTAATTTTCCGAATCTGGTGATTGCTTTCTTATGACTATTGAGAATAAGGGAAGAAAGTTATATTATATGACCTGCATGTGTTGTTTGTTTAAATTTTAATACACCTTCTTAATCATAGATATAGTATTGAAACAAGTTGGTGGTGGTATATTAAGATTATTTATTATACCCTACATAGACCCTTCAAGATGCGTTTAGAATTTATGTATTTTCCTTCAGGTAAAGGTTTGAGCTCATGAGTTGGATCTTAGTGATTGAATTAGCATAGGATAAAGGGAAAGAGACCATGGAGCCGTTCCTTAGCTATAAATTTTTTTTTGTATTATAATTATATTATATGTACATAATATGGTTAGCCAAAGATGACCCTACTTTACTTATTGTCTTGTGTGACCTATCTTGGATGCATGTTTGAGCTTATTTATTATTATTTCCATTTTCTTCTATACTTCCTCCATGGGCGAGTTAATGGTCTAATGTATTCTTGTCTTTATTTTATGATATTTTATATAAATTTATATCTAAAATTATTATTATTATCATATCCAGATGTTATAGTATCCCTAATATCAACTATTTACACCCCTGTTGCTAGTCAACAACCTTTGGTGTATAGGGAGGCGCGCTTAAGGCCCATTAGCACTCAACCTGTAGCACTGTTTGGGTGGATAAATGGGTTATGGAACTATAATTGGTATTAAAGGAGTTTATTTTACCTAATTTTTGGGTATAAATATGTGGGATATGGTAGAAAAAAATATGAATATATTGTTGGAACTAGGTTCAGAGCTCATGATTGGGTGCTTGCAGCCCCATGCATGGGAGATAGACCAAGTTTCTAGGGTTGAGAATTGTTGTTATTACTTATTAATTTTAAATTTGATATTATTTCCACATATATTGGTTAAATTTTATTTGATTATTATCTATTATGACATGTGACCCTTGGAATGGTGTGGTAAGAGAGTATTTTGGGACCTTTGGCCCGATATTACAAGGTATTTTTTATTATGTTTTTTTGATTAAGCACATATGATGTTTTAAATATATATATGCATGTGATTTGATAAAATTATTATGATTGTTATTAGGGGACTGAATTTCTATAATAGGGGTTGTGTTGTTTTAATAATCAATAAAGGAATCTAATTAGTGTTTTTCTTCATAGCCTCTCTTTGGTGTAATTTTACTCAACTAACCTAGGAAAGTAGACCCAATGAAATTTGTGTGTGATTTATTTATGATAAATGATATATATGTATGGGTCTAGCTCTGATAAGATAAATAATTTATTAAAATATGGAATATTACTCTAATTTGGGTAGGCGATGGGCCATGAGACTGAATTTATATGTGATACCTAGCTCTGATATGGGTGGGTAAGGGGCCATGAGGCTGGATGTCATGTGACATGGTTGCGGTAGGAAAGGGTAAGGGTAATGAGATTTTGTTGCCTATTACTACTTTCCTCATCTACGTTATATATGTTATTATGTATTTTTGACCATTATATCAGTATTAAATAGGATTCCACCTAGATAGGATTCGGTTGAGCATCAGGAGGATGATTTGGTTCCAAAAGAGTGTGCACAGGTTGAGACCCCTAAGGGTTGGGATAACACCCCAGAGGGTCAAGAAGAGCATGAGCCTAAGGTAAATTCTTAGGTATAGGATCAAGTGTAGGAGGGGAAGCCAATAAATTTGACATATTTTGGGCCATGTCTTGATGACCATATCAGGGAGAGATTAGTATGAGTCATCTAGGGGATTTTTAGGGAATATCAGGGAGCATATACTTCTATGGAATAAATGACTTGAGAGTTCTATTCACAACACACACTACTATTTTAGGATGAGGGTGGACCATAAGTGACTGAGAACTAAATCAAGTTAATGTAGATGATATTAAAGTAGCTTGAGACACCCCCAGGCTGGAGGGTGAAGCTATCCATGTACATGATCACATTAACTACTAAAAGCTGGTGGGGAATGCAGGTTCAGGAGGGAATATACAAGGGACATTCCAAAAAGGTATTTGAGGCCAGGTTATTTGAGAACTTATTTATAGAGACACTTAGAGAAGAGAGATTGATATTTCTTGAGCCTACAACATGGAGACATGTCCTTTATAGACTATGTGGCTAATTTCATAGATTTTTCTAATTTCTCACCCAATATAGTGAGAGATAACACCTTGAGGGTGAGGCATTTCAAGGATGGTTTATGGTACACCATTTAGGTGTAGGTAAACATCTTCAGCTTGGACTTATTCTTATATAAAGTGAATTAGGAACTCACAGATGAATAAAATTTGATGTATCGGTCTTTTTCAAGTGGGGTGATGGATTCAGGTGATATTAGTAGATATGCTTATCACAATAGGAAGAGGGGATGAGAGGAGTTCTAGTAGGTTGATCAAGCCAAATAATCAATCATACCACCTAAGAGTAGGTATTTGATGGTGTTTTTCCAATGTAGGAAGCCAAGACATGTGTGGATACAATACGATTAAGCACCTAAGGAGAATCAATCATGCAGTCAGGTCAGGCATCTCAAGAGGTTCTATAGGAAGTCTTCTCAGACAACCAGTATTCAGGGACTGGGGAAGAATCAGGGTTTTGATATTAGACTAGGATCAATGTCAGGAGTTGGTAGCTAAGATTCAGCTGCATGAAGAGGTTGTGGAAAATATAATAGGACCTAGAAGTGGGGTTAGTGGATGGTGGCTGGTGTAGCACCATAGGAAGGCCATGCCTCAAGTAGTTAAGTTTCATCCTAGATGCATGAAGTGGAGTTTCCAGGTGCAGAGCAGGCTAGGGAGCTAGTTATAGTTATCAATATTCCTTGGTAATAACTTTATTTTATTTTATTATAGCATGGACCTTAGGTAGGAATGTCCGTTTTGGGTGAACAAGGTTCACGAGATGTATCTATGGACTAACCAGACGCTAATTAGTAGGTTAGAATCATTTTAGATGCATTATATATATATATGAGGTGAGTGAAACCAAGATTTATATGTGGGAATCTATGGATTCATGGATTTAATTAGGTGTGTTGGTATATAGGAATTGATGTGATGTGGGTTACTTGAGGTGCTTGGAACTGAGACTTATTGAGCATCTGTTGAGATGTGGGACCTCATAGTGCCATGTGCGATAGGGGCATGAGGCTAGAATATGAGAAGATTCAATAATTGATGGGTGATCAATGTGACATGGGTATGATGGGAGAACCTAATGAGTTGTGGGAGTTATGATTCATTATGGGAGGAATTTTTAGTTCGGGGGTGGTCGATTGACCATAGGTTTTATTTGAGTTTCGGGTCAGGAAGCTACTAGGGTAGGTAACTCTTAAGGTGGGGAGTGCCTTAAGAGATTTTACCTATGACTTGATGACCGGGGTAGACTGGGTAAATTTTAAATGATATGGGTATGTTTGGTACCATCTATGAGTAATGTTTTATAGATCGGGGACGATATATGTTAAGGTGGAGATATTGTAATGTCCTGGGTTTTTGGAGTAGTTCAAAATCCTCAACCCATTTTAAATTTTCAGAGTTTGGTGGGAAGATTAACTATTTTTTTGATTATAGGTATATAATTATTAGAGTTACTTGACCTAAGAACTTTCTTTTATCTGATTCCTAACTCTAGGAAAGTGTCTTGGGGTTTTGGATAAGTTTTGGGTGCGTTGGAGGCTACATAACCAACTTTATAGGGTACACAGACTGAGTCATACAGTTTGAACAAATAGTTTGAACTCCTAGGTGAAACAGTGTTCCCCTTTAGGGGCTTTTTGCATGGTTTTCAAAATTTTATATGAGGGGGTGTGAGGCCATGTGAAACCTATACTTATTTTGAAAATATTATTCTCACAGTTTTGAAATGTTTTTTAAAACCATATGGGACAACTGTGTGAGATGGAGCCTTAAGTAGGGGCTACCGTATGGGCTACACATGTTTAGAAAAATAGTGCAAGATAACTGTACAGCCCACTTAAAAGTGAAAATTTTCCAATTTCCCCCTCTTTTATTTTAATTTTCTTATCCCATTTTTATTCTCCCATGTGTAGGATTCCTCTCTAGCAGTCATGTCTCTCCCTTCCTCCTTTTTTAGGATTTGAGCTTGATTCCTCATCTGAGCTCTGTTCTTCAAGTCGCTAGGTTCATTGGAACCACATAAACGAGTGCTTCAATCCTCTATCTTCTTTTCTCCTTTTATATCTCCTTATAGAGAACCAAATATTTTCAAGCCTATTTACCCAATTTTTAGGGAGTTCTTATAAAACACTTATTTCTTCCAAATAGGTTTTAGGTAGAGGCTAAGATCGGACTACCGTACGTTTACCAATATGAGGTAGGTGATGCATATCTTTCACCATGATTTTGAGGTTGTTTAGGGGGTGTGATCTATAGGTTTCATGTGAGTTGATTAAGAAATAACCTAATAAATTTAATGTTTGTTGTTAAATTAATTGTATTATATCATGGGATACCATTCAACATTCCCTAACCATGTTTATTCATGAGAGGTCAGGTTAGAGGCTGTAGAAACCTTGGGTAGGTTAGTCTAGGTGCATTAATTTTATTAAATTGAATTTTATTATAATTATTATATGCATTAATAAGTTATATGGGAATGTGGTGATATTGAATTGAGGATTGAGATGGTGTTGGCCATCTGGTATGAGGTGATGTAATTGCCTGGTTGGGTGAGGCCTAGAATATATGGGTGATGATAATCATAGGATGGGTGAAAAGGTCATCAGATTAAGGTGAAAATATCATCAAATTATAAGCATGGACCAAGTGATATTGGATGGTGATGACCATAAGATTGATAAACATAGTCACATGGACATGAGGTTCCAGATGATATGGCTTAGGGACTTATTTGGTGATTTTCACTCACCCGTGTTGGTCAATGTTTCTTTTGGATTCATGTGCACACAGAAAGGGATCATATGAATAGGTGAAATTAACTACTCTTGTGGGTAGAGGACTCCCTTATATGTATATTAGTGTGATTTTTGGAGTCACTTTCTATAGAAATCCTTGGGGATGGTGAGGAGCCATCAATTGATGGGTTGATACCGTCAGTTGGAGGATGAGGCTCACTGTACATGAGGCCATTAGGCCAGGACTATTTAGGAGGACAAACATCACCATTCCTTGGGATGTCAGATGTTGAACTGAAACTGTTATTATTTGGAGGAAAGGTATCACTGTTCCATGAGATTTTGGGCTTCCAGTAGAAGGTAGATTTTAGGTCGAGGTATAAGGGACTAGGTACTTGATTTGGGCATGCCTTTGGGATGTCGAATATTGGTTGGACACAAGGTGTCAGTTTTCATGAGATGCTAGGGGATTATTTTAGAGGTGGAACCTAAGGGTTCAACTAGACTGATTCTCTTTAGGGGATTCCTTGAGATTAGTATAAATTAACTCACCCCTATAGTTATATTGACATTGTCTGAAGCAGGTGATTTCATCTTTGTGGCTATTTAGAACAAGGGAATAAAGTTATATTATATACTATTCATGTGCTGTTTGTTTATATTTTAGTACACCTACTTAATCATAGATGCAGGATATGCACATGTTAGTGGTGGCCTACTAATATTCTTTCTCACACCTTACATGAAACCTTCAGAAAAGGTGTGGAATTTATAGATTTTCATTTAGGTAAAGGTTTGGGATTATACGATGGATTTTAGTGATTTAATTAGCATGGAATGGAGGGAAAGGGACCATGGGGTCTTGCCTCAGTTGGAGTTTTATTATTTGTTTTCTTTCTGTATCAACATGCTACTATATGTGAATATTGAGGTCAGACATGGGTGCCACTCCTTTATTTATTATCTTTTATGACCTCTCTTGGATTCATGTTTGAGATTATTTATTATTATTACTGCTGTATTATATGATTATACCATGGTCATGTTACTAGTCCAATGTCTTCTAGTATTTCAATTACACTTATTTATGTAAATTTATATAGACCATTATTATTATCACCTCTAGAGGGTATTGTCTTTCCACTATCACCATTTAGAGTATCACTGCTAGTAGAAAGCCTTTTGAATATAAGGAGGTGCACCTAAGGCCCAATATAACTCGTATTGTATCACTTTTTGGGTAGATAAACAAGTCAGGGCACTATAATAATCCTTCATGGGGTTCCCTTTATGACTGTCTCTGACTATGATGCATGGTTTATATAACAGTTGTGGATAGTCCTGTAGGAGGCATTAAGGGCCCATATGATGATGAGTACATCCTTTCACCCCCAGATAGATGGGAAGACCAAGAAAACTATATTGGTGCTAGAGGATATGCTAAGATATTACATGTTAGAATTTGGCTGGAGCTGGGAGGATCACTTACATTTTTTGGAGTTTTCTTATAATATTAGCTATCACTCTATTATTAGCATGACGCGTTTTGAGGCCCTCTTTGGGAGACCCTATAGGTTACCCTTATTCTAGACTAATATCAGTGAGACATCTCTTATTTGGATAGATATAGTGAAGAAAATGATGGATAAGGTCCAAGTGATCCACGAACAGATGAGGATAACTCAGAACAGAAAGAAATCATACATAGATCAGTGTCATAATCCCTTGAATTTCGAGTAGGTAGACCATGTTTTCATAAGAGTCTACCCATGAAGAAGATTTTGGTGGTTCGGTTGGGGAGGAAAGTTATCCATGAGGTTCATTGGGTTTTTTTAGATATTTCATAGGATTGGCGAGTTTTATTACCACCTCACCTTACCCCCACAATTGGTGTGGGTTCATGATGTCTTCCATGTGTCACAATAGAGGAGATAAGTGCATGATCCTACACACATCATTGACTGGGTCATGCTGAAAATCAAGGATGGAGCCACCTTAATAGTGCACCTAATAGTGATTGAGGATTAGTAAGAGAGGATCCTGCATGGATAGACTATTCCATTGGTTCATGTTCTTTGTTAGTATGGGGTATGCAGGAGAGCTCCTTGTATTACGAGATCCAAATTAGGGCTCAGTATCCCCACCTATTTTTTTAGTTTTTTCATTTTTAGGATGAAAATATTGAATGGTGTAATAGTTTAGAGACCTTTTTTTTCTTTTTAAGATTTTGTAATAAAACAAATAATATTTTCAGATCTAGATGCTGAGACGACATGCAATTCTGAGGCCCAGTGTTCTCAAAATTAGTTTTATAAAAATATTAAATATATATTATATAACATGAACATATTATTTCATAAATAATGAAATATCTCCTAAAAAGAGTATTGAAATGGAAATATAGGACCATGGTTGAATCCAAAGTGTGATTTTTACCCTTGGAGCAACCTAAAGTTGGTTGGCATGAAATGCCCAAAAGAGGCGACTGCTAGAGGGTGAGTTTAGTTAAAATAAATAAATAATTTATTTATTTTGAATGAAATGATTTAAATTTTAAAAACACTATAAATAAAATGTTATCAATAATTTCTAGTGTTTTTCGCATAACCTTGGGATTTTTGAGATGAGGTTCTGTCACCCTTTGTTGGCGAATTGAGATCAGACGATCAAATGAAAACCAGATCAAGGAAAATTGAAGTGTAGTGAATGAAACAAATATTCCCCATAATTTGAGAAGATGTTATTAACCAATGAAAAATGAAAATCAATGTAGGACTCATCATTTTGGGTTTTCTCCTTTTTGATTAAAACATTTAAGAATGTATTATCAATCTACTTATTGATCTGTAAGTAATTGCAACCTTCTCATGAGCCCCGTGAGAAATAAATTTGTTTATTCAATTTATCTCCCTATTTTTCTATGATTTATCACCCAATTTTCCCCAATATATATTAATTTTATAATAACTATTATCCAACAATTGTTTCACTTTTTTTATGTGATTTCACCCATCGTTATTCACGATATTTACCATTGTCTTATGAGCCCACAATTCGAAATTGCTGGGTGGGATCGAGTATGATCGAACCCCTAGCTTCATGGAGTATTCATACGCAACAAATATATTGGATATTAGAGGATATATTGGGATCATCCGAGGATGTGGGTGATGTTCCTAATAGATCTGGGATTTGGGATTGATATGGCAGTGGTGTGGGAGGCTCCATACATGACCGTCCGTGTATGGGATTTGTGTATGAGGATCATAACATTGATCTCCAGATACTGAAGGGATAGAATTTATAGATAGTAGTGATTACCACCGATTTCAGGTTAATAGACAATGAAAAGTCCATGAACTATTTATGAGGAGCATAGGAATACTTGGTGCATTTGATCACATATGGTGGTTGGGGCTTGGAGATCTGGAGCCCATATCTCATAGAATCTATCTTTTCTAGTTATTGATAGGTTGAGACATATTTCTAGTTGGGACATCTTTTTTATTGAGAATGTATTTTTTGCCCTTTAAATTTCATACTATGTTTTTGTACTATTGTATTCTCTAGAGGTTGTTACATGCACGGTTATTACCCTAGATGTTACTGTATTTTATATTATTCCTTTATACTTATTTATGGAGATGATTGGGTGCATGCATATAGGAACAATAAGAAAAGGCCTCCCATATTATTTATGCCTTTTGGTACTTGTTTCTATCCCATGGCCTATGGAGGTAGGCCTGGGGTAGTTGCAGCTCAGCTCTCCACCTCCTAGGTTCGGCCCGATGGGTTGATTCGTGACATAAAATACCTAAAAAATGTCTCCCCAACCCCTAGATATTTATTTACCACTAAATAATATATAAAGAAAATCTTATGATAGTTTTACTTGGTCATAAATATCATCTATATTTTTTATCACTTACTTTTAATATTATAAAATATTTTACATGATAAAAGTGTGTCATTAACTTGACTCGAAAATCCCACAAATATTAAATAAACCTTGAATATTAAAATAATATTCATTCGTTAAATATTTTACATGTATCTATATTAATACTTGTAAATAAATTTAATAAATAATTTTGATAATAATTATTCTAAACTCAAATAATATGATTTTTTTATTCCTTGGTGATTTTATATTCCCAAACATATCTCATACCCCATGGTGGGTCCCACCATTTCCTATACCCATATTCATTATAATAGGACTGCCTTTTGAAAATGATACGTGTGTGACCCTCTATGTCCTTATCTCAATAGTAGTGAATACTATTCATAGTATAGGAGAGAAGTATAATAACCCATCAAGGCCCCAAAAGAGATAAGGAAAATTCATAGCAATGACAACCTTTCCTAAAGATACATGTCATGTAATATAATATATTTTTCTCATGATATCTCATAAATTAGGACACAAACTTCATATCATCATCCTTTATTTCTTTATTATTCATTTTTATAGTTAAATAGACTTACCTTCTTCTATAATGACCATGGATTTAGTGATGGTACTACCATCCTGATCAACTAAGCCTGAGATATTACTTCCTTTCGGAAGTAGAAAATTCTATCTTGATTATTCAATCAATTTTATACCACCAATTAAGCACCCAATGTAAGATACCTCACTATGACATCAATGCCATAGTTTTTTCCTTGCATAAAAGTATGTGATCAAATAGTATACACTAATAATAATCTCAAGTTAGGAGACCATTACACATGTTCATAGATATAAATTACCAATGACAAATAAAACATGTGGTGTTAATATTGGAAGGAGAGTCCTCATGATCTCATTTACTAGAGATTAATAAGTGAAAACTTCATGAGAATAAGTCTTAATTCTTATGATCCCCCATCACCTAATATCCAGAAATCATCTGTGTCTAGTCATTATGATGTATCTAGACTATATGAAAAAAGTTTAAGATTACTTTCATAGTATCTATAGGTTATAATTATAGACTAGGAGCTTCTATAACCATTTTATATGAAAAATAATCTATGAAAATTACTATGTAAATAGTGGAAATAGAAATATCAACACTATCATGGTAAGTGTACATTATGCATAACTTACTATATACATGATATTGTAATTGAAAATCACTATTCAAGTTGGGTCTTGTGAACCCACTTTTACAATAAACCATAGAAAACCCCACCATCCCAATTTTATTTATTTACTTGGGTAGGCCACACAATTTATAATAACTATAAACCTAACCATGAACCCCTTTTTTGGAACTAAAACACAAGTTTCACGATTTCCTAGGCTAACCCACACAGTTTTATCTAACCATGCACTAACTATTCATAGGCTTAAAAACATCCAAAAACATCCAAAATTCATTGAAATAAACCTAAGAAATGTTCCAAATGAAATATGATCAAATTAAAGGAATGTCAGTACCTGAAAGCAGGCGATGATATATTATAATTTTCCCCACCATTAATGATTTCTACCCCTAGAAATCCTATTAAGAAGACTCTATAATAAAGAGGTGAGGCCAGTACTCTCTCATCAAGGCCTCAAACTCCTAAGTTTAATATGAGTCAGAACCATGTTTTCATAGAACCTAAACCAAAGGTATGGACCACCCATGAAGAACCTTTGAAATAGAATTGATAATCCAAACCAGCTTCTCAATCATGGTCATATCTAGTTCTGTATCAAGGTTCTCCCAACTAAAAACATGGGACAAGTTTAAAAGATACTTATTGAGTTGTGATACATGAAACAAATCATAGATAGATATCATCTAATGAGGTAAAGAAAAATTTTATGACACCTTTCCAATCCTCTAAAAAATATCAAATGGTCCCATGTATCTAGGTGCCGACTTCCCCTATTTTCTAAGTTTTCAATGTCCCAACTGAGGTGAGACTCTCAAAAACACTTAGTCACTGTCTGAGAACTCAAAAGGGTGTTGATGAAAATCAACATAAGATTTATGTTAGTTCTATTCCATCACTACTATCTGATGAGTTAACCAAATCTATGTTGTTGTCACTTTGACTAAACTAGGACCCAGAAGAGAAGATTCACCAATCTCAGACAAAAAGAGTGGAGATTTATAAGTATAGTCATAAAAATCCCCCAAGTTTTCCATTTTAGTAGAAAATTGGTAACTTTTGTTATAGGAAAACTAAACCAACCCTAAATAAAAATCCCATACTCCTCCAAAGTCAAAAACACAAGCAATAATCATATCCTCTAGAATCCATGCAACCCATTCCGTTTGACCATCTATCCCGGGATGATATACTATGATCAACTTTATCTAGTATTCCATAACCTCATGGAGGTATTTCCAAAACTAATAAATGAAATGGGAGTCCCTATTATATATAATGAAATATAGAACACCATACAATTTGACTATCTCATACACATATAGATTACCCAAATCCTCTACATTGGTGGTATCATGAATGAGAATAAAGTGAGTTGATATGGTCAATTATCCAATCAACACCCATATAAAATTATTTTCTCAAGGTGTACATGGAAACCAACCATAGAATCCATCGATATATCTTCTCACTTCCAAGTCATCATAGGAAGGGGATGAAGAAAACCATAAGGCCTTTGATTCTCAACCATAATATTCTAACAAGTATAACAATGAGAAACAAAATTAGAAATGTATTATTTAATAATCAACCAAAAAATATCACTTTATATCTTAAAATATTTTCATTGTGCTTGGGTGGAACACCCACTAGGAATTATAAAAATTCACTATCACAACATTCTTCATATGCAACTGGACAACAAACCAGTTACCTATAGTAAATGATACCCTAAGAAGATAAATACCATTCGTTGATGGTATCCCATCCATATAAATAACCCCTAATTACTTGTAACTCATCATGAAGCTATTTTTATAGGAGAATAATTTTTAGAAGGGAGTATTTCAACTGAAAACCCACTAAAACAACTTTTGAATCATCCTATTAGACTCCTAAATGCATACAAAGAAATAGATCCATCGGATTCCATTCCTCAGATGATTCTTTCATGTCATGGGATGTAATTTTCCCACTCACAGAATAAATAAAAACATTCCCCTTTCTAGGTGAATATATAATTTAAAATTCAAAATACTATAGGTACTCCACTAATAGAACATTAAAAAGGTTAAAATATTTTTATTAGAATATATAACTCAATATTTTGTAATTAGAATAAATGGTAAACTTTTCTTTAAAAAATTAATGAAACCAACTATTAAGAACATGCATCCCAACTGTGAGTTTAAGATCATGTGTGAGATATTTATTCTCATGAGACCAAAGCTAATGAGAACCATAAGAAACCATATGATCACCTTGTATAAGAACAAAACAAAAACCCAAACCTGATGAATCAAAAAATACCACATATCTTTACCGAGCCTCCAAAAGATTCAACACCAGGGTAGAAGTAAAATGTATCTTCAAATCATCAAAGGAATCCAGAAATTTTGAATCCCATACAAAATTTACTCACTTCCAAGTGAGATAAATCAATGAAGAATCCAATTTTGAGGAATCTTTCACAAAACAATGATAATACCACACCAAGATCAAGAATATTCAAATCACTAAAACATTATATGGTTACTCCCACGTTATAACAACTTTTACTGTCTCAAGATCAACTAAAATACCATATTTGGATACTACATGTCCCAATAAATTTACCTCTCTTATCTATAAATTTCATTTAAAATGATTGGTAGAAATTTGGTGGTTTCTCAAGATATCTATAACTTCTCTCAAATTTCATCCACAAACACTAGTATAAAATAATCAAGGTACTAATGTAAAATAATGTTAATTAATCCCCTAAAGAAAAAATGAGAATTGTTTAGTTAAAAATGCATAACAAGGTACTCATACTGGCCATACATTCTCCTAAAGGCAGTATTGGTGATATCATACTCCTTGATCCTAAGATGGTGATAACCAGACCAAAGATCAATCTTTAAGAACCACTTCAACCCTTTTAGCTGGTAAAAAAATCATCTATTTGGGGTAATAGTAAATTTTTCTTGACTGTAACCCAATTGAGATTTTGGTAATCAACAAATAGGCTAAGGGTTCCATAATTTTTTTTGGAAAAAAGAATAGGTGCTTCCCATGGTGACACACTGGGTCAAATGAAGCATTTGGACATCAAGTTTTTAAACTATGACTTTAACTCTTTTATTTCAGATTGTTCCATATGGTAAGTGGGGATATAAATAGGCTGGGTACTAGGTATCAAGTCAATATAAAACTCAACCTCCCTATTTATCAATAAACTATAAAAGTCAGATATAAATACATCCAGAAATTCTTTTGTTATTAGAAGAAGATCACCACCTAAAGATTCCTTCCCCATTTTAAAAGCACTCAAGGATATAATTTTATCAAACTATGGAAGAGGAGGCCCGGTACAACTAGACATAAAATACCATTCTTCCTAAGAAACATGTTACTCTCTATCTAGGGAAGGAAAAGAGACATTCCAAAGATAATAATAAATCTGAGATTTATGAGAAATCAGACAATCCATCATGAGAATGACATATAAAGGATTCATTCCAAGAACTAGAAATTCTCAAACAATCTTGAATTTTGATAAAGGGAAATCACAATAAGGGCATCAACGACCCTATTACCTCTTTATCCAAAGAAGAGTATAAATTTACATTACATAAGGAATGAGCTCCATAGTAAGATTCAACAAGTATATAGTGTGGGTAGATAATAAAGAACATGAGGCAAAAATATTAAATAAAATAGTCACTAAATATGAAAAAATAGTAATAGTACCTATCAATATCATAATATCTACATCATTTTCCAATAAATACTCATCCACTATATATAGTATCTTCATTCCTAATTCCTATGGCTGGAACACTTTTTTTCTTGAAGCATATGAATACTCCACTGATCCTCTTAGTATAGAAGAGCCTGTACAAATAAATAGAGTAGTAAAAATTTGGAATAATCACTTCAAGTGGCCTAAACATCCATAAGAGGAATAATTCTTAGGTTCCTCTATACAAGAATGCTTCATGTGACCAACCTTGTCACTTTAAAAACAAGTCAATGAGAATTTTAAAAACACCATGGATGATTTATAATATGTATAATTTTGAGATCCACCACCATGGTTTCCACTAAAATACTCATCTCACTTCTTATTCCCTTTCAAGGGACCACTAAAACTGACACTAGGAGTATGAATAACTCACTCAAACCCTGAATTTATATCCATGTTAATCTCATACATCAATTCCCTATTCATAATATAAACATAAGTAATAAGATTCAACATGAATACTTGAGATCAAATATCAGATCAAAGACCCATCCAAGACCTCCAACCCTTCATATTATTATTCAATACTACCTAAGGTAAGAACTGAGTAGGTTTTAAAAAGTGATTGGAATTCTGATTCACTGTTTGATCACTTGATGAAGATCAAGAAATTTCATGGAATAAGAAAATACCATTGATTTTGGATGGAACTAATCTATGAAAATATCCCATAAGTCTTCACACTCTAATATTACATTCTTCATTTCTATAACTATAGAACACCACCATCTCCTTCTAGTTCCTTTAAGTTTTAAGACAAGAAATTTCACCTTAATAGAATCTAGAATCTTCAAAAACTCAAAGACCCGCTCAATAATTTTTGAACCAATCCTATATCTCCTAAGGATCATTGGTTCCCTATAAATATGGCGGATACTGATATAAAAACTATTGGGTACAAACTCTTTTATCATCCCTGAGAGGTTCCACAACTGAAGATAGATTGGGATTGAGTGTGACCACTTGTCCTAGATGTTATACCGCACACACTATAACCTATACTAGGTTCTAGTCAACTAGAGGGTTCTATTATTGTGGATAATCATAATCTAATTTATGAAGTATATTCAAATTTATTCTTAAGGGTATGATACTACACAATAACAACAAGTAACAAGATAACATTAGTTAAGATATAAAATAACATCAACTCTATCAATCAGAATTCAACTAGGAAACAAAAAATATTATATCATAATTTGGAAAAATTCTATAATAAGATCAAAAAATTTCCTCAAAGACACTTTTTATGAACAATACATAGTAACTTAAGGTTAATTTTGATGAGATATGACTAGGGACCCACTCATAACCTACTCCTTAATTCCTAAAAATACTACCTCCAATCTACCATGACATCTCAAATTATATACTAACATCAAAGAATAGGAATGACTACATTTGATATAATTTTTTCACAAAATAACCTAGATAAATTGCCTAAAAGGTAACTAAATCATTCCTCACATATTACAAAGAGAATTATTTATAAGGACACATGTTTTTTCAAACAATAATTTCGAGAAGAAATTTGAATTTTTTCTACCGGATGCTTGTAAGGGGTAAAATGGTCATTATCCCCCATTAGATCATCTCAGATATTTTTTATGACCAATTAGTTGGTCCCAAAATATGATTTTTTACACTAGGATAAAAGTTATGTGTAATTTTGAACCATTTGAGTTTTAGCGGAATAATTACTATTTAATATTTTACAAATAAAATATTAATTTATTCACACAAGTTTCATTTTGGCCATATATTTTGAACGGATCATAAAATTGATATTAAGTCTCTTCCTTTGAGTCCATAACTAGGAGTTCTACCTAGGTGGGGTATAAACTTTAGTTGGTCACCAGGGATGGCTGGATCTTCCTTTTTCTTCTTCTTTTCTTTCTTTTCTTTTGTTTGTCCTTCCATGGAATAACATGTATGCCACTGGGGGGATGATTATTCATGTGAATGATATATAAGAGGTATAGGGAGAGTGATAAAGTGATAAAGGGTAATATAGGGACTACTATAGAGCTTAGTATGTGTTGAATCATTGTGTAATAGTCATGGATCTTGAAAACAGACAAAACTTCAATGGATTCCTCCCAAAGGTAGTATATTTTCAAGTTTTTTCATTGATCCATATATATTTTAATTTTTCTTGTTTTAAACTCCTATTATTATTTCTTAGTACCCCTTAAGGGTTAATGATTAGATTTCATGGAGAAAAAGGGGGTTTTGGGTGATTTGAGGGGATTTTCTTTTGGAAGTCTCGATCACACAATGTTTGGTTTAGGAACACACACCATGTGTTCATACTTCTTTGGGAAGATGAATTTTTGAATGTATATTACATGTATATAGTATAGATTCTATGTAAAAGGACTTGAACATGTACCTAAGTACCCAACCAGATAGCCCATTTAGGGGCACATGGACATGTAGAGTATATGCCCAACCCCGTGTGTGTTGCATGTTGTGTAAAGGTACACGACCATGTGAAGTACATATCTAGGACATGTGTGGTACATGGTAAATTTATACATGTAGGGTAAATGACATGAACATGGTCAAAACACCATGTAATTAGGCTTTTACATTCCAAGTTAAACTAGAGTACATGCCCATGAGGGGACTTGAGGGTACACATCGTGTAATAAGGTGTGTACTCATCCTTTTCTACCATTTTGAGGTTTTTTTCCAATTTTATGGGACAAAGTAGTAATTGGACACAATAGGGGTCCATTCTAAGTATTTTTTCATATAGATCATGATGGTGAGACCCATGAGGTGATTTTAGGACTCCTAAGGGGTGTTTTAAGGATTTTATCTAAATAGAGTGGATTTTCCTCTAGTAATTGAATCCATCCATCTACTGAGAGAGAGAAATTAAATTATAAAGATAGGTTGGGTGTTCAAACCAACCTAGATTGATACCCTGTTATCTGAGATGATCTATGATATTTCTCTCACTTACAAGATGTGACCTTCCACCCTAACTGGTCATAAGTCTAGTTCTTTCCAAGGATCCCATGTAAGACACCTCTCATTTCACATATACCTCAAGGATCCTAAGTTGGATGCCTATTCATTATTTTTAAAATGATGGACCCAGTGGGTGCCCCAATGTTTTTCCAACCCTGTGCTAGTACGTTGGCTTTGGGTCGATATGGTAATAGGTGTCACCTTAGAACCTATTACAAACTTTTAAGCTCATGAGTATGTAGTAGTATTGGTGGGTTTATTGATTCGTACATCCTCACTCTTTTTTTTTATTAATTCACCTATTTAATGCTAATTCAACAATGAATGCCATAGGTGATTCTGGGTTGGAAGATGATGTCCCCGACATGAAAAATCTTTCTTTACCTTTGGGATGCTTAGATATACTTTAAGATCATACTATTGAGCCTACGTGATTGATATTATTGAGAAACCTAGAGTTACTTAATGGGATCTAACTTTTTATCTATGCTTAAGGACACATTGGAAATTTCTTATCCTCAGATCCAACCCATGAGGGTCTAACACTTGATTACTCAGCATAGGCCAAAAAGGATTCCTTAGACATTTCTACTCCTTAGATCCGAATTACTATGTACACCTTGAGTGATACTTGGATTCCCATTGTAGGAATTCCTTGGAAGGAATCATATGATAAATGGTTTATAGTACACCTTAAGTGATAATTGGATTACCTTGTAGGAATTCATTGGAAGTACTCATTGGATAGATCTATTTATATACTCGATGGATGATTATGCTCATCTAAAGTGATACCTAAGATTATATATTGGATCAGGTGGACCCAAAGTGATTACTTTACCTAGAGTTACTTTCTAGGATGGGTATATTGATCCATTTATATATGAATGGATACTAAGAATGTACTTGTATTCTAAGAACATTCCTTATAGATATCCTAAGGGTGATACCCTTAGGGATAATCTGAGTCATAATGTTGTGGCCACCTACGGACCATCCTAGGGCTCAAACCTCAAACTAGTGGAATGATTATAGAGACGAGAGGTGAGTATGAGTGAACCCATGGTTAGGACGAGTATCCCCCTATGGTGACATAGCTTGATTAGAGACATTTCTAGCATTTATTGAAGTAGGTATTGTTGATTGGTATTATGGACCCAAAGATCAAATTAATGATACATGACTTGAGTGATACAACATCAAGATCAATTACCATTTTATAATATGTCTATTTGATTGGATCATGGGTCCAAGGATCTACCGTGGGTTTTATTTTTTATGATTTTTTTCTTTATTATATTAGTATGTATTTGAGAACATTTATTTATATATATATATATATATATATATATATATATATATATATATATCGATGTATACATATACTCATATAAGATGATGCTGTGTCTAGAAAATAGGGGTCACAAACCCAAGAATCCATTGTAGACTTGTTTATATCATTTATATACGTTACCTTTAACTTTTCAAGTTGTGTCTCAACTAGGATGATCATATTGCAGGATCATGAAATTATGATAAGATATTTATAAGTTCATCATTGGGGTGGCCTATTGAGATTATTTCTCACTCATGTATGTGCACCTTGGTGTACATGCATACCTTATGTATACTTTTAAGGTTTAGAACAAATGCATGATGGATAGGGATGAGGCTCGGGGTTGTATGATTGAGAAGATCCACTCGTGTGGACTTCTTTGATCAAGATGGTGTAGCTTGGTAGTGTCTTGGATAATGGGTATGTGTTCTAGATTGGAGTTAGTAGTAGAGCCCTATACTTTTATTTAAGATTATTTTTTTATACTCCTATGTGTAGGGTCGGCCCAGTGGGTGACCATTATTATATATATGACATGGATATTAAATATTTTATAGAATTTCATTTATTATAAAATTATTTTATATTTCAGTTTATTTATTAATTCCACACTCTATTTATTTACTTCCTTGGATGATATCTAGTTATTTTCACTATGTTTACTTTTATATGAGGGCACAATATCTCCACATACACAACCTATACCCTTGCTGCTAGTCAAAAGCCTCTGGTGTATGTAGAGGCATGCTTTAGGCCTCGTAAATAATCATATCACAACACCGTTTTAGTGGAACTCAGGTCAGGATGTTACAAAGTGGTATCCGAGAAGTTATTTTTCTGTTGTATTACTATTTGGGATATAGTAGACTGAAGTATTAGGAATATGTTAGAACCTATGATGGATATCATACTAATGCATCAAGAAAACCTATTTAGGTGAGAAGTCCTAGTTTCCAGGGTTATTGTATTTTTATTCCTAATATGCGATGTTACAGTTGTATTTTATTTTCACTTCTAGAGACTCACATGTTGTGTAGAGTTTATGATTTATTATGGATATATGTATCTTGGCCCATTAAAAAGAGTCCATTTATTTATTTTTGACTCTTGGATGGAAAATTAAAGAATATTATCATGCATCAAATTCCATATGTAGGATTCACATGTTATAGCATGCTAGTGTGTGATTTTACTGATGATGGATGCCAATTGTTTAAAGTGTAAAAAAAAAAAAATCCTAAATGGTGTTTTCCCATATCGTTTTTGGTGGAATTATATTCAATTAGGATGATATATATATATATATATATATATATATATATATATATATATTTTCTTCTTATGGAAGGATATATTGATCTACATAGAGGCATTTATTGATGGGGCTGATGACTTAGTTCTCATGCATATGAGGTGAAGTGACCCTAGTAGGTTGATAGGACACATGATTCCCATGTCATATAACCCTATTAGGTTTTTTTCTTAGGTTAAATTATTTAAAGTGTTAGTAAAAATCTATATAGTTTTTTATTGGATAGATTGGAATGAAATTATACTTAACCATCCATTATTTTTGGTTATATAGTCATATCATTATGCACAATGCTGATAGGTACCATGCTTTTTCTCATGAACTTGACCTTTAGGGGGTATTACCGTGTATGGATGCTCAGTGAGTGTCAGTTCATTTTTATTTTCGGAATTTATAACATAGACTATAAGGAATAGTTCCTTATGAAGATTCTTGTTTAGGATCGAGCTTTTGTATGCTGTGTTTACATTTTTTACCCTTGCAGTTCACTGTGATCTTTAACTTCATTAGGTAGGTTTGAACTTTTGGCCTAGCTGTTTAGACCTTGTTAACCAATTGTGATAATTGATTAGTATGGATAGGTGTGAGACCTAGATGCCCTTAGTTTTAACTCACACCCTTGTAGGTTGATGTTTCATTTTGATCAGGGGCTACCTATGAAAAAGGTTGGACCAAGTTTTTGGATGCCTTTTTAGGAAGCGAGCTTAATTATATGCTTATTTTGAGATTGATGCACTATAGGTGATTAGGTTTTTCATTATAGGAATTTTTATTCCTTTGTATTATTCTGAATCACTTAAGGTGCTTGGGTATCAAGACTAGCTTCAACGAGAAGGACTATTCGGGTGCCTGGTCTGGTCAACCAGTGTTTATTTTATTTCTAATATAGTCAGATCATGGATAGGTGCTCATGAATGGAATGATGTTGGGTGATAGGTGGTCATGGAATAAATCGTGGCACGATATAGGTTCCCAATTTTGAGGAGGATTTATAAGGGATATTTAGACTTATTTGGAATTACATGATGTGTAACATGGTCATCTTGGTTTTTATAGAATATGACTCACTATAGTATGAGTCAGGTGATAAAGGTTTACGATGGCTTTGTGTGGTACCATTTAGAAACATAAATTGGTGAGTATCCATATACATTCCAAGGATAGATGGTTTCAATGACTTTCTATGGGAATGGTTTTTTGGATTTGTGGTTAAAATGAGAAATACATCTTCATGGTGGAGGAGACATCAAAATAAATTGGGTTCTATGAGAAGATTGACCTGTGTTTAAATCTGGTGGATTGTCAGGATATGTGGTTTCAGGATTTGGTTAAAGGAAAGTTATCCTATTATTTTGAGAGTGACTTGGAGAGATATTTATATACCTATAGATAAAATATTAGTGTACTTATAATTAGAGATTATCATATTCTATCTTGACTTCATATTGAGTACATTGAGAGAGTGTCTGATCTACGCCGTGCTTATTTTCTTTCAAATATATTTTATAGATTGATAAAGGATCCTGTTGAGGTAGCACTTGGGGAGTGGTATAATGTAATCCATATGGTTAAAAGTGCAAAATTGGTCGTTTAATGGTGGTGACCTTAGTTTTCAGTTGAAATTCAATATTTGTTGAGGGATATTGAGATTGATGTTTAGTTGTGAAGCGAAAATAAGGGTATTCTTATGGTGGAGAGTATGATATTAGTCACATTTATGTGTCTCCCATATAAAATATAGTTAATGACACTATGATACTGGTCATTGTAAAATCAAGATATCTTGTTGTGAAAATTCCTAAGATGAGAGCATGATTTCTAGTTTTATCACTAAGGCTTCTTAAGGATGTGAATTTTTATGGTGGGAAGTTTGTAAGGAACTGTGTTTTCCTGAACTGTAATTTTGAGAAGAAATTTGATTTTTTTCTATTGGATTATTGTAAGGGGTAAAATGGTCATTTACACTAGAATATGATCTCATATATTTTTTATGAAAACTCCATTGGTCTTGGAATATGGTTTTTTTAACAGGATAGAAGTTTAGTGGAATTCCGAACTGTTCCAATTTTAGAGGAATAATTAATATTTAATAAATCAAATATTAATTTATTCATGTAGGTTTAATCAGTTATATATTTTGAACGGATCATCAAATTTAAATTCTATCTCCTCCATTGATTCTGAAACTGATATTTTTTCCTAGGTGGGCATAAAATCGGTTGGGCACCTAGGCTAACCCGTGTCCCCTTTTCATTTTATTTTCATTTTCTTTTTTTTATTTCTTTTCTATTCCCATTCCTTTTATTATCACATACTACCCAAAGGGTATAATCCTTTTAATTAATGATATAAAATAGGGATATAGAGATAGATAAAGATATATAGGAGAATAAAGGTACCACTGTGGAGCTCAGGTTGTGCCAGATCGTCGTGCTATAGTAGTGTATCGCGGAAACAGTCCGAGCTTTAGTGGATTCTACCCCAAGGTAGTCCATTTTTAATTTTTTTGTAGAGCCCTATTAATTTTACATTTTATAGTTTTAAACCCATATTATTATTTCCTAAGACCCCATGAGGGTCGATCTATAGCTTCTGGGGGGAAAACAGGGGTTTCAGAGGATTTGAGGGGTTTTCCATTCAGAAATCCTGATCACATAGTGCGTGGTTATAGAAAACATACCATGTGTTCTTAAAATTTTAGAGAAGATGAATTTTTATACTTACATTCCATTTATGGGGTATACACACCATGTACTAGGACATAACCATGTATCCAAATACCCAGCAAAACATCCCGTGTAGGGGCACATGGTCGTATAGAGTACATGCCCAAACCCCATGTGGGTTGCACACTATGTAGAGGTACAAGAAAAGGTGAAGTAAATGGACAGGACATGTGAGGTACACATGTAGGAAACCTATGTATGATACACACTGTGTACATGAGAAACATGCCATGTACTTGGGATTTTACATGCCATGTCGGGCTAGAGTTCAAAATCATGTGAGGAATCGAGGGTACATGCCATGTACTAGGGTACAAACACCATGAAATCCACCTTTTCTACCCTTTTGAGGGTATTTTCATTTTTTATGACTTAGAGTTATAATGGGAAATAATAATATTCCATTATGAATAGTTTTCTACATATATCATGATGGTAAAACCTATGGGGTGATTTGAGGACTCCTAAGGGTTTTTTTGTGATTTTATCTAAATAGAGAGGTTCTTACTCCAGTAATAAAATACATCCATATCATGAGAGAGATACATGAAATGAGACTAATAGGTTGGGTTTTTAGACCAACCTATATTGATACCCTATGATCTGAGATGATCCATGAGCTATCTCCCCCTTGTGAGATGTTCCCTTCTGGCTAGGAGACTGTAAGTCTAGTTCTTCTCGATGATCCCGTTAGGATGACTATCCTTTTATGTAGACCTTGAGGATACCAAGTAGGATACCTATTCAGTGTTTTTACATGAGGGACCCAGTGGGTTCCCTGATGTTTGAATGAACCTATTCTAGTATGTTGGGTTTGGGTAGAGATGGTAGTTTGTGTCACCTTAGAGCATGTGCTGAACTTGTAAGCCTATGAGGGTGTGGTGGTAGTGGTTAGTTTAGGAATTCAAATACACTCACTCTTTTTTATGAATTAACCTATTGAATACCAATGCATCGATTATTACTATAGGAGATTCCTAGTTGATGGTTGATGAACCTGATGCGATGCATCTTTATTTATATTCAGGTTTCTACGGCATACTTTGAGATCCGGATGCTGATCCTACATGATTGATATTATCAAGATGCCCATAGGTACTTATTGGGATCTGAGTTTTGATCCATTTTGAGTATTCCTTGGAAATTTATACTCCTAAAATCTGGACCATGAGGGTCTAACAATTTATTAATCAACATTGGATGAGGAGGATTCCTTGTACACTTCTACTCCTAGATCAAAATTACTATGAATGCATTGAGTGATACTTAGATTCCAATTATATGAATGCCTTGGACATAATCATAGGACAGATGGTTTATAGTATTACTGGAGTGATACATGTATTCCCATGTAGTAATTAATTGGATGGACTCATAGTATGGATCTATTTATATACTCTATAGATGATTATTCTCTCCTCGAGTGATGCCTAGGATGCTTCATAGGATCAGATGGATACATCATGTCTAATTTACCCTGAGGTTGGGATGAGGATATTTATTTTTTTATATATGAATGGATGCTGATCATGTACTTTGATATAGAGATAATTCCTTATAGACCACATAAGGGTGAGCCCCTTAGGAATTATCTGAGTCACAATGTCATGACTCTCTATAGACTGAGACCTAGGGATTAGACATCGAACTGGAATTACATGGAATTAGTGTCATGATGTATAGCTCAGTGAACATTTATAGTATTTTTCACTGTTATATGAAATACTTGATTATAGTTATTAGAGGTAAGCATAGGTAAACCTAACGTTAAGTTGACTATCGCCCTGTGGTGACGTAGCTTGCTCAGATACATTTTTGGTGTTGGATGAAGCATGCATTGTTGATTGAGATTATGGAGCCAGGGACCAACTTAATGATACATGGCTTGAGTGGTACAACATTCAGCTCAATTCCCTTTATATAGGATGTCCATTTGATTGGATCATGGGTCCAAGGATCTACTATGGGTTGTATTATTTACGATTTTCCACCATTCTTAAATAAGTATATATATGAGCACATGTAGATATTTATATATGGGAATATAAATATATATACATTCATACATATACTCATATAATATAGAAGTTTTTTTCAGATGATAGGGTTCATAGACTCAAGAATCCAGTTTGGACTTGTTTATGTTATTTATATATGTTATATTTACCTTTTCTAGTTGTGTCTTGGCTAGGATGAGCATATTGAATGAGCATGCACTTATGATAGTAGATTTATAGTTTCATCATTAGGGTGGACTTATGATATTATTTCTCACCCCTATACATGCACCTCTATGTGCATGTAAACCATATGTCAACTTTTCAGGTTAAACACAAATGCATGGTGGATAGTTCCAAGGACCAGGCTTGCATGATCGAGCAGAGTCGCTTGTGTGGAATTCTTTAATCTAGATGGTGTAGATTGGTAGTGTCTTAGATACCATGTATGTATCCTATATAGGAGTTATTAGTAGATCCCTATACTTTTATTTTAGTTTATTTTTTATAATCTTTCATGTATGGTCGGCCCAGTGGGTGACTGATGTTGTATGTATGACATGTATGTTTGGGATTTTATAGCATTTCATTAATTATTACTTCATGTTCTATTTTAGTATATTTATTTCTTTTTCACTCTATTTATTTACTACCTTGGATTATATATAGTTATTTTTGATGTGTTTACTCTAATATAAGGGAATAGTCTCTCCACAGATACATCCTAGGCCCTTACTGCAAGTTGGCAACCATTGACATATAGAGAGATACACATGAGGCCTCATAATGAACCGACATGGAGAACTGGTTTAGTGTCACCCAGGTTGGGAAATTACATTATTAATTCCCATGGGCTAGCAACTAGAACCTAGGCATCAAACAATTACTAGGTAATGATTTTACCATAAGAGAAACTCATTAAGAAAAATCAGTGGATATGAGTCAATAAAATAGTGGGTATTCCAAACACTCAATAAGTGAAAAGGTACCACAAGAAAATAGATATCAGTACCAAAATGGTATATTCACTAAATCCACCACACAAAACCATAAAAACTTCATCACATGGTCACCATGTAACAAGTGGATCACATAATCCACAAGTCAACACAAACTCCTATGGTCCCTCTAATAAAGAACATCCACCCCTCTAAGCGATGACTTTTATTTCCATAGATATAGAATAATAAAATCTAAAAATTCCCAAAGGAAAATGTAGGGTGTGAGGAGCAATATCCTAGTAGGATTCCACCAATCATTCCATAGGAATTTCCATATCAAATAAACTAAATATGCTTAATTTTAAATAAACCGGGGCATGGTAATCTTTTCACAATTCATATATAAACATGATTTTCAAAAATGTTAATGGATTAAATAAAATAAGTATAAGTGTGATTTTAAATTAAATCAATCACATATAATATCTTTTTCAGAAGAGGCATCAATATATCATTTCATCAAAATAGGCATGAATAAACATTTCATAACCATTTGGAATGTAATTATCATTTTCAATCATAGCATCGTGGTTATAAGTCTCGAGAGTTAGTTAGATCAGGCCAAGATGATCCACACATTCTTAGTGAAATATGGTTTTTGGTGTTTACACACTTCACTAGATCCAAAATTCTAGAGAGAATAAATGAATACCCCAAATATTGAACTCCATTCCCTCAAAGTAGTTTAGTACCATTGTCATTGTCAATACATTTCTTGGTAACCAGTTTTATCTAGCATTCATATCCTCATCCCAACTAACCAGGATTAAGGTGTTTCAAGGTAATCAAACAAAAAATGGGCCATCATTCATTTATATTAATTTCAAATCATTTCAAACCATAATTTCAATTGAACCCAAGTTCATGTTTTGAAGTATTCTATTTCATTTAAAAAAAACCATCAATTGGTTTTCATAAAAACTCTTTCCTTTCAAATCAATTTAGTTCATTTCAAACTATAAAACAATTCATACCATCAATTTTCACTAATCATCATCAAATTATTTCATCAAATCATTCTTTCATTTCTAATCCCTTTTCTAGAAATCATCACTTTATTTGAAAATCCCTAATCAAAATGTTCAACATACACACAAACACCATGCCATTTAGAAATAAATTATCAAGAATCACAAATCATGCATTCTAAACTAATTATAAATCCATTTGAAAATTAATAAGCATTATTGGATTAAATTGATAGTAATTTCCATATGAAACCACCTATCTCAACTCACAATATATTCAACATCCAACAAGGGATCCACAACCTGAGGTATGGATATAACATTCAAGAAAGTATTAGAGATCAATTATTATCACATAATATCCCCCAATTAAATGTTTCTATAAAAATGAGTGAGATATATAGAAAACATATACCTCAATGATTCCAAAAGAAATCACAATGACTAATTAATATTTGGAAAAAAATCGTAATCCTATTATTTATCTATAATAAATCCAATTATATCAATTAAAAAACCATAGATCTAGCATCAATAACCCCGATCTAAGATTCCATTCAAGATAAAATGGTATTATATTGAAGAACAATGAATAATGATAAAAAATGTCTGTATACCTTAAAAAATCTAGATCCAATAGTCAAAGATCCATCAAAAACCAACACCGAAAGGCAAGGAATCCCGAAAATATCTAATATAAGTCCCTTTGATTGAGAGCCTAAACCCCCAAAAGATAAATTAGAGAAATTAGATGTGTTTAGGCTCTTAAAATTAAAATTTAGAATAATTATTTCACATCACAAAGTTTGGATGCACAATTTATAAAACCATGCACCCCTTTCTTGGATACTGGAAGAGATGCATGGTTTGGTGATATATTTTTAAAATCAGTGTACCAACCATTCCCAACCTCACTATCCCATGTTTTATAGTTTCATGTGGTAGGCTACATGGATTACGCTCACTGTGCACCTAACCATGCATCCTTCTTTGGAACTCAAACATATGGTGCAAAATTTCCTAGGCTGACCCACATATTTTTCTCTAAAAATGTTCCAATTATAAACAAGATAAAAAACATCAAAAAATATTCAAAAGTCCCCGAAATTGACCAGAGAAAAGTTTAAAATTAAATACAATCAAATTAAAGGAATTTAAGAACTTGAAAGAAGGCATCATGATCTTATATAAAGCTCTATTCTGAGTGGGTGAACTAGTTATACCAGATGGGATGTATCAGAAGGATCTAACCAATTCAATTAATGAGTGAAATCCAAACTATATATTTAATTAGGCATGATATAAAAAATATATCCATTCATTGGGTGGGTATGATATGTAACGTTGATTTAATCAATTAAGATCCAATAGAAATGATTAAATTTGAATAGATATACCATTCCAGGATAATTAATTATATAATCTAAAAGGGTAGGATCCTTTATCCAAATGGGTATTTTCATACCTATAAAATAGAGTATCCATGATATGATAATAATTCAAAATTATAAATAAAATTCAATCATGATTTCTCTTATTTTCATTTACAATCATTAAAGATTGTTTGTTGCACCATCATAATAAAAACTCTTTACTACTACTCTATTATTTTAAAAAGTTATTCAGGGGTCACTCTTCAATAAGTATTAATATTGAGTGATGTGGCCCCATTGTATCCCAAATATGATTCACTTGAAACCTATAGTACTACCAAAGTGGTGTGGATATATATTCTCTTATGGACAACTATATCATAACATGCCTCAACAGTCTTAATATCTAATAATTTGAGTTGTTTATTCCATATTTATCCACTATATTCTAACGTTATTTAGAGTAAATTATATATTCAACATGGACATGTTGACACTTAACAACATTATAAAGGTGATTTTTTTTGATCAAATCATATTTCAATAATTGAAAAAAGAGGATTCACTTACTAATCACAACTCTCAAAGTGGTTTTCTTTTGACACCCAGAAAAACCATATCCAAAATTAAAACACACCAAGTTTATTGAAAAATACATGAAGAGGAGAAAAATGATCTTATGTGTTAATTATACACACTCAACTCGTTGGTTGATAATTTATTTAATTCATATCAATACCTTGGTATAACCAAATAGATATGAGACACCTCAAAGAAAAAGAAAATTAGTAGGGTTGTAGTCATTAAAAATTTCCTAGAAGAAAATTTATTTCGTACAAGATGGTAAATAGTCGATCCATCATAGAGAAGTTTTATGAAATTCAGAACATTTTATAAAATTTAATGAGAAAAATATGAATATAGATAATTTGATCATAGTCACATCCATCATAAATAAACCCCATTCCCCTTTGAAGAATATTAAGAATTTTCTAAATCATAATAATGAATACATTTTCCTCAACAATATACTCAACTATCTTTAAATTGAGATAGTATATAAAATGCACAAGGTGGTAAATGAACCTAAGTATAATAAATCCATTATCCTTATCATATATGCAGTTTTCCTATCCAAGTTCTCAAAGGGGTATAAATTTACAAATCACCTTCAAAGTTGAATATGTAATTCAATAAGAAAAAAGGTGGAATATTACTTTGATAGAAAGATGAGACACTTTAAGAATGACTATTATCTTCATAATAATAAATATAAAAACAACACTCCTAAGGAGAAAATTGTGACCATTATATTTGAAGTCACTATGCTTGAATATATGTCTTCCCAGTAGATCAATTTCAGTGTTACATGACATATATATAATAATAAATCACCTTTAAGAGGATATAATCTATCGATGATTTGACATTGTTATATATGGTAAACATAATAAGCATGAAGTGATAAAATGATATTGATTTTATCTCTAGAATGATCCTTACCCTAAATGATATCTTGTATGCACCTAAAGTTCATAATAACTTGGTTTTAGGTGTATTTTTTGAATAAACATGGGAATACGATTTTATTTGAGATTGATAACTTTGTTCTGTCTAAGGGAGATATATTTTTTAGAAAGGGGTATATTTATGATGGATTATTTAAATTAAATACAATTTTTATTTCTACATATTTATTGGAATCATTTTATTTATGGAATAATTTTTTACGATACATAAATTATATGAAAATGTATGACATGGTAAAAATGGAATTATTATCTAGCATGGATAAAAATGATCATAAATATATTACATGAGTGTGAACTAAAATAAATAAGAAAATTATTCCTACTATATAAATAAAATGTAATTTTTTTGAAATAATACATAGTGATACATGTTATTTTCATACTAAACCCACCAATTTTAATAAAAAACACTTTAGAACGTTCATTAATAATTGTTTTATATTTTTTCATGTCTATATTTTTATGTCAAATATAAATTTATATATAATTTTTTTATATATAAATACTAATTTAAAAACTAATATGCTATTTCAATTAAATGTATTATATCCAACATAAGAATAAAATACCATAGTACTTCAATTTTTGAATCCCAATGGATCATACATGAAGTAAGTACTTATAATCCAACAAAATCATATTTCTAAAATAAAGAATAAAACATTAATGTAAATTATTAATTACATGATGTATATCCTAGGCCTCTCATGATTTTTTTTGGGGAGGCATTATTATCTATATGTCATATCTTAAGTAGGGTTCCCACAAATGGGAAGACTATGAATTCATATTAATCATGGAATAATATGAAACAAAACTTTAATTATTTAAAGATTTTAGATTGGCATACAAATATAAGATTACTCAGACCTAAAATGGGGAAATTAGAAAAAATAGGCGTTGATTATATATTTATAGGATACACAGATTTTTATAAATGTAACAACCCAAAATTTTATAAATGAAATTCAATTCTGAATGAATAAAAGCATTATAAATTAATGTAGTTATAGAAAACACATAAGCATATTTGTAATTTTTTACTATTCTAAAATATATCCATAATTTTCTTATCAGACTTAAAATGAAATTAAACATCATAACCATTGATAATATATCTATTCTACAGTGACCATAAATATTATTATATATCAATGGTTATGATAGTTTAATTTACACAGAAAGAAAAAGTGATGGCCATGACCAGTAGGTTCGTACCCTATGAAGACCATTTATCTGAGCTTCTGAAGGATATGGAATCAATGAGATTTTCCCTTGACCAAGCCCTATATGATATTAAAAGACCAAAACTTGAGAGAAATAATTTATGGGATAAGTTCAAGATTATATAGATCACCGACCAAGCCATGTTTGTCAGACCACCCCAATAAAGTACTACCATCACACACTTTACCTTTAGGGTGTATGTTTCCATAATAAGGGGTTATATATCTTAACCCCAATAATATTAATTTTTATATTTTTTAAGAATACCTTTTCATTATTTATATACATATACATAATTATATAATGAGTTTGGTAAAATTATATTTTTATATGAAGAAGCCAAAATTATATTTTTGGGAAATATTTAGTTTCAATTAAAACACTCCTTTTGATAAATTCAAGAATTTTTTAATAAATTTTATTTTCTTGAAATTTTCTTATTAAAGAATATTTAATTAAATATAAATTTTAAAATAATTTAATGAAGTCCTATATAATTTTTTATAAGGGTTAGAATGTTGCTTGTGTCCTGAAAAATAGTATTTTTCAATAAATAAACATTTCTATTTAAAATTTAAAAATTCATACATTTTGAAAATTATTTTTGGCAAAATAAAAATAATTTTTGAAATTATCATGACAAAAATAGTCAATGGTTAATTTTTCATAATTTTTAAGACAATCAATTTTTGGCTAAAAATTAAATATGGTATAAATATATTGTATGTATTATAACTTAATAACAACCCAAAATTTATGTAATAAATACTATAAAAGGAATCCATGACCAAAAATAAATTTACTCTTTAAAAATTATTTTATTTTTTAAGTTATTTTATTAATTTTAGAGACCTTTAATGAATCCTCCAAAACTTTTATTATATTTTAAGGTTTTAAAAACAATTATTTATGAACATGAATCAATTATACATCATTAATGGTATTATTTTAATGAGTTTGGTTATTATAATAATAAAATATGGAAAATAAATCCTCTTTTTTGAAAACCAAGGGAAAAAACCTTAGTAAGGTTTGTGGTTTTGAATATTTTTTACTTGATTTCAAAACCTAAGTTTAGGAATCAATAAAAACTTCCCCTCTCTCTTTCTATAAATAACCACAAAAAATACCATTAATCTTCACTAAAAACCCAATTAACATGAATTTACACTCCCTAACCCTGTATAAATCCCTTCCAAGGTGTCCCCAAGCTCTTAAGAAGCCCCTCCCAAGCTTTTACAATCACCCTCTCAATGTAAGGAATTATCATCCTCTTTATTTAAGTACTTTCTTTATATTAAGACTTTTGATTTAAAATTTTTCATGTTTTAATTTTTTTACACATTTATTATCCTTATTTTTACCATGTAATTATAGACCAATTTTAACTCTCATTAAACCCTTCCACGAACCTTTATGTACACTAGTTATGCTGCAAAAATTATCCCAGGATTTTCCACACCAAAATTTTATGTTGTGAATACCCATACCCATTTCCAATCAAGGGTATTTTAATAAACGTAACTATCCTTAATTTATTGGGGACTTACATTTATATAAACCACAGTTCTTAATTATAATATTAAATGTTATAAAATATGTTCTTATGTTTTATGATCTATGTGGAATGCAAATGAATGTATATAACATGAATATGATGGATGGGACCAGAATTATATAGCTCTCCAATGCATTAGGTAATGTTTCTATCTCATGATATTCCATTTATGGTCCACGAGTGGTTAGAATTAGCTCACTATTTTAGGATGAATTGGAGGTCTTCCTTGAATTATTCTTTGATGTCATGTTTTATATTATTTCCACATTCCTATGGTGCCTTGATGTTATCATCTTATACCATGATTTTATTTTTTTGATTATGATTCTAAAATTTATATGTCATCATGTTATACCCCTTGAATCACATGTACTAATTTACTTTGTTCTATGCTTTAATTATTCCCTTACTTGGATTTATATCTCACCCCTTTCTTATATACATCCCCGGGTTATCTTTTGTAGTTTTAGAAGGTTAATGAAATTTTAAGGGCATGTTATAGAGTTTTAAATAATGTTTTTATATCCTTATTTCATGTTATTATGATATTTATATAATTACCCAAACACCATGCATTTCTATCTTTTAGGATCATGTTATGTGTATCTTAATGTAATAAATCATGAAATAAAGTGTATATAAGATATGAGTTATCATAGTTGTTATTAAAGTAAATTATAGTTCATTTTGGAGATTAATATTAGAAAACCAAAGTGAAAACTACAAGGATAAGAATAAACATAAGAAAACATCCTTAAATTTTGGTAAAGTATATAGTGGGTGGTTTCCAAGCAATGAAATCTCTATCTGGATACTAAAAGTGGATGTGACTCTGGAACTGTTGTACCTAGGGGTACTAAACCTAAAAAAAGAGAATTGGTTATTAAGTAAATCATAACCAAGTTCATGACAAAGAGGACTTGTTGTAAACCTGGTTTGATATTTCTAGGGGATATGATTTGGTAAATTCACAAGCTCTTTATAAACCATTCTGAAGGGAACAAAATTCCTTTTAAATTTAATGATATACCAAGGATAACTTAGATTAAGACCTAGAGATTCATAGGTTGAGGAATATATCCCTTAAATATTCATAGTTTTCCTTTTATATGTTTAATAGTTTGAAAATTTTCATCCCCAATTTTCATTTATTTTATTCAATGTCTTGAAATAGGAGGAATTGAGTCAACAACAAATGTGATGGGAAATTTGAGGACTCACTAAATGAGATTCCCAACCCAATAAGAGAAGGAGTCAAGAGAATCATGATAATACTTTATCATTTAACTTAGGTTTTGAATAGAAACTTGAATCATGGGGAACACCCACACCCCTTAAGAAATTAAAAGTTAAAATTGAGACCCTTATACTACAAAGGCCTCCAAATTTTAGTGGATATTTAGATCCCTTAATCTCATAATAGTGGATCAATTTCATTGAATATATCTTCTCTATCCTTAAATGATCTAAGAAAGAGAAAGTTATGTTAGCTGTTTTTCTCATGGAGGGAGAAGCTGTTTAGTTGTGGAAGTTGATCAAGAATACAAAGTCTGAGGTAAAAATTTAAGTGTTAGAGTGGAATTAATTAAATAAAATTATTTTTGATAAGTATTTTGATCATAATTTTCATCTTAAAATGGAGAGGGAGTTCTTTAATCTTAAGAAAAAAGGAGTATGAATATATCTGGGTGTATAAGGAAAATTTTACAAGACTTGCACGATACACATAACACTTTTTCATTGACCTTAAAAGTAAAGTTTACTACCTCTTTAGTTTGATAAACCCAAATACATAAACATATTTAGTAATTTTAGGATTTCAAAAATAAAAATAAATTTTCTGATGTGACCTCAAAGTGAAAATAGAGATCAGTGAATCTCAAGGGTCTTATAGGGTCTGGAGATAGGAAGAGGATAATGGATTTTAATTCTGGTGGAGCGATAGAGAAATATCACAGTGGTGAGAAATTACAACATCCCACTTATTAAAAGTATGGGAAGAAGCATCCTGAAAATTTTCTAAAGGGAATAGAGAAATTATTTAGGTGTGGGAAGGAAGGGAACCTAACTAGTGAATGATGATGAGAGAAACCCACCAATGTGATGGAATAAAGGAATTCATCAGTCAACTCTCATAATATCATCAAATGTTTTAACTATAATAAATAAGTACACTATGAAAACAAATGTACTAAGTTAAGGGGTTTCAAATATAATCGGTTACAAAAAAACCAAGGCCTATAGAGAAAGTTTGAGCATATTTCATCACAACTGTTGAGGTGGATCATGAAAATAAAGTGGTGATAGGTATGCTAGTTATTCATTCAAGGATAGAAAATGTACTATTTGATTCTGGTACTATTCATTATTTCACATCACACAAGTTTAGTATAACTATTCAAACACTACCTAAAAACATGGATTTTGAGATATCTATGAAAACTACGAATGGTGTAATTATTACATACCAATTATATAACTTCCTATATCAATATTTGAGGGTTGAATTTTCCATTGATACTTGTGATACTCCATTTACATCAAAATTCAATGCTATTCTGGGTATGGATTGGATTTATTTGTATAGAGCCAACATAAATTACTAAGAGAAGGAAATAAACCTCAATATCATAAATCACCCTCTAATTATATACAATTTCAAAGAGGAGGATGACTCTCTTTTTGAATCATCATATGAAGAATGAATATTATTGACCTATGAGAAAACATATCTAGATCAAATGATTGAGACTAAAGAAAAGACCATCCTTGATGACATGCCCATTATAAGAGAATACATTGACATATTTACAAAATAATTTCCCAATATTCCTCCAAGATGAGAGGTTGAGTTCTCAATTGTACTTATACCCTAATCACTTACAATATACAAGATTATATATAGAATGTCCAATGTTGAAATTTAATATCCGAAGAAGAAACTATAGGAGAATCTAGATAATTTTTTTATACGTCTAAGTGCTTCACAGTGGGCTTCATTGGTCCTTTTTTTCAAGAGTAAGGATGGGTCAATGCGCCCCTTCATTTATTACCGTGATCTTAATAAGATACCCATAATGAAAAAGTATCATCTATCATGAATTGATGACTTGTTCGATTAGATACATGAATCCCCGTTCTTCTCTAAGGTGGATCTTCAGTTGGAACTAGAATGAAAGTTTTTTTTTATTAAAAGAGTTGGAGGAAAAAAGAAAAAAATACACCAATAAATAGAGAAAAATATAGAGAAAAAGAGAGACACATGGGGCCAAGGGGTCAAGGGATGTAAATTAATGTAAACTATGTGTGTCATCATGAACTAGGTTAACAAACTTAGGTGCAAGAGACTCTATGCCTATGAAGATTATACGGGGGTTATCTTGGTCAACATGGGTGGTGACCAAATCCTTAACCTTATTGCCTTCACACCAAGAGTGAATTAAGATCACGCCATTAGTTACTCTTCATAGGCACCTTTATATGAGGTAAGTGATAGACCATGGGGTTTTATTCTTCCATTACATGGAGTTGTGGACCACCGTTGAGTCTATTTTAATGTTAGTAATAGGGATGTAGTGATCAATGCAAGTCTCTAACCCATTGAAAAGAGAGTTGGCCTTGGCTATGATAGAGTCCCCAATACCATATAAGCTATTGAAAACCAAGATGATTGATCCTGAACAGTATCAAACCACACCCCCACCACAAATTAGGCCTTGATTACACAAAACATTGACATTTAGCTTAAGTCGAAACTCTGGTGGATTCCAATAGATCCATCTTTCTTAATTGTGAACACTAGATGGGATAAGAGATCTGCTCCCCGTAATGATGCTCCTAAAAGAAAATCTAGAATCCCACAACTTTACAAGGAGACCATGTTTGGTCATAAGGATCCTAGAATGGACTTTCATGTTCAAGGATGAGCTGTCTTTTCCATCAATACATGCTTTAATTATGAAATTCCAGATGCACCAACAGCCTATGGTCATCACAGTACTCCTCACCTTACATTCCTATATGCTCAAGGTAGTGTTATGAAGACCATCCTGAAGGAAATCCACACAAGTTCCTAGATGGTTTTTGAGCCTAAAGAGATCACTAAATCCTATCCAAATTGTGTTTAACCAAAAAATTTCATAGAAGATATGGTCCCCCATTTACATTTTGGCCTCCTAAAAACACCGTCTTTTCTATGTGAGGTTCACTACCTTTTTCATGATGACATAGTCCATGGGAATGATGTGGTTTTTAATGCGCTAGATAAAAATGTTAAACTTGATGGGAATATCATCACACCAAGGCAATATTCCTCCATTATGGACCCCATTGGTTGGATGAAGGACACTTTTGTAAGATTTGGTAGAGAACTCCCTTGACTGAGAGTTTTTGAAAATGAACCAATCCATATCAGGAGAGGTCTCAATGATGTTAAATATCTCACATTGTGGATTAATGAGAATGGATTGAATGAAGAAGGGATACTGCCTTTCCTGATCAAAGGAAATGTCTGGTGTTATATAGACAAGGAAGAAAATATGAGTCTTAGTCCAATTTTGAGACTAGAAATTGATCTCCCTATGACCAATAATCCACTGAGAGTATTTCTTAAGAATTGGGAGATGACTGAAAAGATACTACCATAATACCAAAAAATTTCCCATTAGAACCTCAAGGTCTAGTTTATATTTCCCCATTATGAACTTACCCCAAATAGATTGACCTTCAGAGACCTCCCATACAAGCCTAGCTTGGAGGTAGTGCATAATATATTCCACGTTGCAAAGATTAAAACCTCCATCATCCACCAGTTTGGACATTATCTTCCAAGAATCCCATGAACACCTCCCCTCACTATGCGAGTCCCAAATAAATCTAGAAATGATCCCCTATATTTTCCTCACAATGGTATTTGGAACCTTTGGGACTGATAAAACATGCATTGGTATAGAGGTGAGGATGTAGTTGACTAGGGTGATTCTTCCTCTGAAGGATAGGAAATAATTTTTACAATTATTAATGTGATATGAATGACCTATACACATGTTGTGCTTTATGGATTTATATCCTTAGGAAAATATTAAAAGGGGGAATTAGGTCATGAATCATCATAGAAACATATGGATTTATAGGTCATTAATATTCCATGCCATGCATATTTCATTACCTGTACTGCTTGTTGCCAACTTTATATGAATTGGTTTCTATGATTATAAATTTTAATATTCCCTGGGGAAAAATTGGTTTCTTAAAGTTTTTTCATCAAAATAAATGGTTTTTTCCCATTTATCTTGACGATGTCATTCAATTTAACAAATTTTAATATAATCAGAACCATAATTACTTGGTTATATAAGTGATAATTTAAACTAGTTGCAGTTAAATAGACCAAAAATTGAAACTTATAAAGTGTTTACCTTTATAAGTTGGGAATAAAAATATATATAACTGAACCATTATGTATAGACTTAACTCTTGAAGTTAAAAAGGGAAAAAGTTGTTTTAGTTTGTCACGAACCAACCCAGGTTGACCCTAAATCGGTCAACCAAGCCGATCTGCGACAAGGATAGAGAGGCGTTCCTGATCCTCCCAGGCTTGCAACAAGTTCCAGAGAATCAACAGAGATAGAGGGAACAATTTCACCTAATAATAAAACAAAACTAAACCGAAAAAAGTTGCATAATTAGTTCAATACATACATATACAAAATTAAAATGAACATCATTTTATACAAAAAGGAAAAACTATAAAACAACTATATAAAAGAAACTAAAATAACCATATGACTACATTATCTCCACGTGACCTCACAGGTCACCCTCCAACATAACAGTCAACCATCACTCAAGGAGAAAAAAACTCAAGATGAACCTGCATTAAAAACTAAAAATAAGAAACACTATAGGTATGAGTATTAAAACCTAGTAGGTAGGATATGATAATTTTATTCCTAATTCACTACCTTTAAAATAAAAGAAACATAAACTTCAAGTTTGAACTACAATGTATAAAAGTAAGATTTTCTACATTTTACTTTTAAAAAAAGTACAACCCATTTCCCTTTCTTATTTCAAAACCAGGTTCACTTCCAATAGTTAGACTTTAACATTTTTAAGGGGGAAGTGATGTTTTTATTTTCAAATGATACAAGAGAGTGAAAACCACTTTTTATTTGAAATCATTTTTATAATCCGTTTTGAAACCAACCCATCACTTCCCAACAAAACACTACACAAGAAGGCACTACCATGATCACATAATAAGGGAAATGGAAATAAATATATAAGTATCTGAATCATCACTACAAGTAGTTAGGTTCTAATAGGTATGGGTGAACCTAGGAGATCAAGAACAATCCGGAACGTACTAATACATGAGACCCCATCCCTAGTAGCATACCCCACATGATGAAATAAAAACGCCTAAATTCTCATCCACCCTAACTCAGGACAAATCGAGGGGCCCAATCCCATTGTAATAAACCCAAATATCCACCTACTATAGGCCACTAGTCAGTACATGAACTACCAATGCAACAATCCTTCTCATAAAGTTCTCTCAATATGACAGGTACTCAAGTCTGATGTATAAAAGAAAGGGGGGTGAGCCAACTGATGCGATTGAGCATCCAATCATATGAATATATAATATTAATATTAATTTAAACAAAATTCACCACCCAGAGTCACCCCATAGATTGATTCACATGCCATAAAAGAATGGAACTCAAGGATTCCATATGGAGGAACTCCAATAATGAATCATAAGGATTCCATGGCGAGGACATCCCATCCATTGTATAAGAAAAAGTTTTGTGAATAATCCAATGGAGGTTTTCATTATAAACATTTACACCACTTCCCCAAATTTACAAATGGTCCTTTAAGAATTTTTTCCCAAAACAATATTTATCAAAGATACAAATCCATCTTTCATAATAATTCAGAGCCATTAAAAAATTCTTATAAAACATTGACATCACACTTCCAAGTCAATCTATTTTTTTAAAGTTCCAAATGGGTCATACATCAGCATCACATGTTTAACCATTTTCATAATCCAAATACACATTTCATTTAGACCCAAAACCATTTGGAATCCCATTAATAAAATCTTGATCAATTATTTCATATTTCAAAAATATTTTTATAAATCAAAACCATGGTTAACAATTCATAAAACACATCCAAAAACAAACTGATCATTTTATAAAATAACCAAAGGAATTTAATATTTAATAAAACATATTTTCAATTAAAAAACACTAAGGAAAAACACCAATTTCATGTTATATGTTAAATAAGACTGGTAAACCATGTTCCAAATAACCCAAACCACTTGTGAAGACTAGAATGGAATTTTATCAAACATGAAACATACAAATCTTTAGAAAAACATATTAATTTAACATGAACAAGGTATAAACTACCATTTTTTTCACACTAAATAATTATTTCAAGGACCAAACAAAAATATTTAAAATGAAATTAAGGTGTGAAAAACATAGAATTAGAATTCTTAAATTTTTAAGGCAATTTCATGGGAGACTTACCTAAAACGATGAAGAACTTCCTAAAATTGGTGTGAAACCTTTTACACACTGCAACATCACCTTTAAGAGTAAAAAAATCCCTAATAATAAAAAAAATCCAAAATTTAGAGATAAAGATAAAAAAACTCTATAAATGGAATAACTCCAACCCTAGGGAAAAAAGAGACTACCTGAGGGATACGTGTCGGAACAGGGGATGGCCAGAGATCACTGTTGGGAGGCGCCCGCTCAGTTAGAGGCATGCTAAAGTGGTCATTGGTTGGAGAAATCTCACCAGAGGAGGGTTAAGGAGGCTTAAGATGGATAGGGACACAAGGGGTAGTGATGCAAGGTAGGGGGATTGCGTAGGTGGCCAACGCGCAGGGGGAGAGGTGATTGGAGTGGGGGGGGGGGGGTTGTGCCAAACCCTACCAAAATGAGATAAAAGAGAAAGTAAAAATAACAATAAAACAAAAACTTAACAATAATAATAATAATAATATATCCATGATAAAAATGATATACAATAATAATAATCATAATAATAATAATACTATTATCCGCAATAATAATAATTTTAATAAAAATAATGGTAAATAATAATAATAATAAAATTAATTTCATTTTAATAATTATAGTTATAAGAATAATAATAATAAAATGATAAAAAAAAATAAAAATTTCATTGATAATAATACTATTATTATCTATGAAAAAATAATATTAACTTTATTATGGTTAAATCATTTATTTAGCTCCATTTTAATTTTATTAATTTAAATCCTATAACTGCATGGGTACCCGGGCTGACCACACAACTTATGCTAACCGTGCGGTGCCCGCACACTGGCCAAAATAATAATAATAATAATAATAATAATAATAATAGTAATAGAAAAATAATGTTGAAATTAGTTATAACGCTTGTTTAATTCTTAATAATATTAATATTAATAAATTTTTTAATAATTATTATAATATTAATGAAAATTTTAATTATAATAATAATAATAATCATTTCATTTTTAATAGTAAAAATTTTAATAACAATTTTAATAATAGCAATAAAGATTAATAACAAAACAAATTTAATAATAATAATACTATTATTATCAATAGTAAAAAATTTATTACCATGCTTAAAACGCTCGATTTATTTATTTATTTTAACAATTATTTTAACTTCGTTTCATTATTCATTTAAAATTTTAATTAATTTTAAAAATCGGGAAGTCCGCACGGTCTCTGAACTGTGCCCTACCTGTGCGCCCGGTGTTGCTAGGCCCTAAACACTCATCTATAAATAAAAATTTAAAAGTTTCAATAAGCACTTCCCCCCTGAACCCTAACGCGATTCGAATCTAAGTCAAAAATAAAAACACAGGTGTGACAATTCTCCCTACCATAACATTTTCCACCCCCATAAATCCATAACAAGGCCAAACTCAAAACAGAAACCATTTCTCCTTTATATTTCAAGGAGATCCCCCCAAATGCATGATAAACGAAAATCGGCAAGAACCCTATCAATAAAGAAATAGAATTAAAAATTAAACTCAAGATACCCGAAATGGACTCTATTATAAGTGACACCCACCCCCAATAGATTAAACATCCCCAGTTGATCGGTCCTGAAGACATAAAACTTTTATGATGCCTATACCAACCTTAAAGCACAGACATCCTTAACATCACCAAGAAGAACACATACCATCCCTCCAAACAAATAAATGAAAAGAAACTGCATCCCATGGATACTTTTATAAATTAATCCAACCAAAAATATCAAAAAACTATCATCTCTACATTTACTCAAAGGGATAATTGAGAATTAGGTTGTTTTACATGAGACCAATGGACACCAAATTGATACTAACATGGGGAGGACAGAACAGACTCCCCACCTTCAAAAAGAAACCAACACCTGAGGTGAAACCGAATTACCAACATGGGGAGGCCTAAATGGACTCCCCACCTTAAGAAACATACTAACACTGCCTTAATTCCTATGGGATTTAATGAGATCTATAGTGGGTCTCCCCACCATAAGAACTAATGAAATAAAAAAAAACTAGGAAATTTTTTACATGTACCAGAAACCCCCACTATAATGGGAGGAGAGGGAAAGGACCAACTAATAGGGAATCAAAACTATATCCGTCGATATACCAATAACTTTACACACTCATAAGAAAATAAACCAATCCACACTAAGGATAAAAATTAAACCAAGGACCTTTTTACACCATTGGGGTTCTCCTGACTACACGCCAACTTCACTCTGGGACCTTTGGATGAAGCTTTATGCTTGAAGAATCTTCTACCTCGCAGTCAGGCATTACAAACACCCATACAGAAAGAATAGATCAAAATTTCACAAAACACACTTCCATTAAAATAGGAGTTCAAAAAGGGTTTGATAATCATCATTCTTACAACTGAAAGTAAAGAAACACCACAAATGCCACCCGATATGACTATTACATCCAAGAAACATTATAGATAGAAGACCCTAGTTTGATCCCAAACATCTCCCTACTCCTGTGAATGGGTTGGTGTAACCTTCAAAGAGTTGGGTCTAGCTTAATGACACTTCTTAGAAACACCTCTAAAGAACCGTTGCAGGTGACCCAAGCATCCAATGGTGGGTCAGGTTCTTGGACCACTCTAGAATGTTGTCTTCTTATTACCCTTCTTATAACACTAATGACAGATCACTAAATTTCAATTTGAGGAATTTTAATAGAGTTCTAAAGGCCTCTTAATTCCTCTACCATCACCAGAAGTATCAGACCACTTCCCATTATTCTTATCAATATCATCCACACCACTTCCAATGACCATAAGAGGATTCTCCATCACAAGTTCTCCTACTAACTTAGATTTTTAATGAAAGGATTGTCTCACCACATTGGAGAATGTGGTTAGGTTCAGTTCTTCCACCTTCAATTGCAGTTTAGGTCGGAGCACAAATTCAAAATTTCGAGCTTTCTTGGGATCAGTTGAAACATACCATGGGTCATACAGAACTATGTCCAAGAAATTTCGTTATAATTATTTTACCGTTCTATCACCCTATTAAATACCCAAAAAACCCATCCTATTTCTTAGCTTTGTCATATCAGAGAAATACTATTGGATGAATGATGACTTGAAGAAATCCCATGTAAGATCTTCTTGAGACTTTCTTCGAGAGAAAGTCTTCCACCATTTCTAGGTTAGTCCTTCGAGCATAAAGGTAAAAAACTTTACTTTTAATGACTCTTGAAGGACAAGTAAACTGAAGTCTCTCTGAATATTTCACATCCACTCCTCTAATTCGAGAGGATCCACTTAACCATAAAATAGAGGATGGTTCAAATTGCATAATTTTAGAATGTAGTCTATAGGATGATCAATTAGAGTGTTGTATAAAGATGCACCACTCAAAGATACACCCTAGGGATCTATCAAATCATTGTGGGGGAAAACACTAAGAACATGGAAATAAAGAATTTTATCAAAATAAAGTCATTACAATATCAAATTCAACCATTCACAGTTCAAAACCAAAAATTTTCCAAACCATTTTTCAGAATTAAAAAAACCCCAAAACAATTAACAAGGGGGAAACTAGTGTCGATGTGTGATGTGGCTATATGGTTGGAGGACATATTCCAATCACACCACCGTCATAGAGAGTATTCTAGGGAAATTTACCCAGATCCACATGGCTTGCCAGACCCTATGAGCTCACAAAGGCCACTTTCCCAGATCCCATTTCATTTCCCAATACAGATCAATCCAAAAGAACCAAAGATACCAACCACCCAGACATCCCATGGTAACCCAAGGTTCAGAACGAACAAGGGTTCATGACATCCTTTTAATTTATACACATCAAGCCCCTAAAATCCCACTCCTAAAATGAAAACACAAAATAACAATGGGTGCTCTATATGCATAGTCCAATAAAGAGATTACCTGACTATGATACTATTTTGTCACGAACTAACCTGGGTCGACCCTGAACTGGTCACCCGAGCCGATCTATGGAAGGGCCTGAGATGCATTCCTAATCCACCCAAGCTGGCGACAAGTACCAAGGAATCAACAAAGACAGAGGGAACAATTTCACCCAATAATAAAACAAAACTAAACAACAAAAAGTTTCATAATTAGTTCAATACATATATATATACACAAAAATTAACTGAACATCCTTTTATACAAAAAGGAAAAATGATACAACAACTATAAAAATGAAACTAAACTAATCAGATGACTAAATTTTCTCCATGTGACCTCACAGGTCACCCTCCAACACAACGGTCAACCATCACTCAAGGTGAAAAAAACTCAAGATAAAATTTCAACAGAAACTAAAAAAAAGTAACACTATAAGAATCGGTATTACAACTCAGTAGGTAGGCCTGAAAAATACTATTCCCAATAAACCGCCTTTAAAATAAAAGAAACCTCAACTTCAATTTTGAACTACAATGTATAAAAGTAAGATTTTCCACATTTTTCTTAAAAACAAAGTATAACCCATTTCCATTCCTCATTTCAAAACTAGGTTCGATACTAATAGTTAGACGTGAACATTTTTAAAGAGGAAATGAAATTTTATTTTCAAATGATAAAAGAGAGTGAAAAAAACTTTTGGTTTGAAATCATTTTTATAAACTTTTTTGAAACCAACCCATCAGTTTCCAATAAAACACCATAGAAGAAGGCACTACCATGATCAAATAACAAGGGAAATGTAAATAAACATAAAAATATCTCAATCACCATTATAAGTATTTAGGTGCTAATAGACATTGGTGAACCTAGGAGATCAAGAACAATCCAAAATGTAATAATACATGAGACCCCATCCCCGTATAATTCCACTCAAAATGAAATCAAAACGCCCAAACACCCAACCACCCTAAATCAGGACAGAACGAGGGGCCCAATCCCATAGTAATAAACCTAAATATCCACCTACCATGGGCCACTGGTCAGTACATGAACTAGAAAGTTCTCTCAATATGCTAGGTTCTCATGTCTCATGTATAAAATAAAGGGGGAAGAGTCAACTAATTCTGACTGAGTATCCGATCACTTTCATATATAATATTAATATTAATTTAAACAACATACACTACCCTGAGTCACCACATATATTGATTCACATTCCATAAAATAATGGAACTCAAGGAGTCCATATGGAGGAACTCCGATATTGAATCACATGGATTCCAGGGAGAGGAAATCCCATCTATTTGATGTGAACAAGTATTTCGAATCATCCAATGGAGATTTTCATTATAAAAATTTACACCAATTCCAAAAACTACCAAATGGGATTTTAATAATTTTTTATAAAACAATATTTATCAAAGATACAAATCCATCTTTCATAATACTTCAAATACATTTCAAAATTCTTTTAAAACATTTACATCACACTTCCAAGTTAATTTATTTTTTCAAAGTTCCAAATGGGACATACATCACCATCATATGTTTAATCAATTTCAAAATCCAAATAAAAATTTAATTTAAACCCAAAACCATTTGGAAACCCATTAATAAAATATGAACAATTATTTCTAATTTTAAAAACATTTTTATAAAGCCACACCATGGTTAAAAATTCATAAAAAACATCCAAAAAAAAACTGATAATTTTATAAAAGAACACAAGGCATGAAATATTTAACAAAACATATTTTCAATTCAAAACACACTAAGTAAAAATAGAAATTTCATGTCACAAGTTAAATCAGAATGGTAAACCACGTTCTAAATAACCCAAACCACGTCTGAAGACTAGTAGGGCATTTTATCAAATGTGAAGAGTACACCTCTTTATCAAAACATCATAATTTAACATGAACAAGGTATAAACTACCATTTTTTTCACACTAAATAATTATTCCAAGGATCAAACAACAATATTTAAAATGAAATTAAGTTAAGAAAAACATGAAACCAGGATTCTTAAAATTTTAAGGAAATTTCATGAGAGACCAAGCTCAAATGTTGAAGAACTTCCCGAAATTGGTGAGAAACCTCGTTCTCACCACAACCACACATTTTAGAGTAAAAAAAAATCCATAATAATAAAAACAATCCAAAAATTTTAGAGATAAAACTTAAAAAAACCCTAGCCATAGAATATCTCCAACCCAAGGGGAAAAAGAGACTACTAGAGGGCTGCGTGTCAAAATAGGGGATGGTTAGAGGTCTCTGGTGGGAGGCACCCACTCGGCTGGAGGTGTTCCAAAGTGGTCATTAGATGAAGAAATATCACCAGAGGAGGGTGAAGGAGGCCAGAGATGGAGAGGGGTGTAAGGGGGTAGCGATGCGAGGTAGGGGGTATTGTGCAGGCGACCGATACACATGGGGAAGAGGAGATTGGAGGGGGGTTGTGCCAAACCCTAACAAAATGAGATAAAAGAGAAAAATAATAATAATAAAACAAAAACATAATAATAATAATAATAATATAGCCACAATAAAAATAATATACATTAATAATAATCTTAATAAAAATAATACCATTATCCATAACAATAATAATTTTAATAATAATAATGGTAAAATAAAAATAAAAATAATAAAATTCAGTTCATTTTAATAATGATAGTTATAATGATAATAAGAATAAAATTAAAAAAACAATAAAAATTTCATTGATAATAATAATATTATTATCCATGAAAAAATAATATTAACTTTATTATAGTTAAATCATTTATTTAGATCCATTTTAATTTTATTAATTTGAATCCCACAACCACGCGGATACCCAGGATAACCGCACAACTTTCACTAACCGTGTGATGCCCATGCACCAACCTAAATAATAATAATAATAACAACAACAACAAAAATAATAATAGTAACAAAAAATAATGTTAAAATTTGATATAATGTTTGTTTCATTCTTAATAATATTAATATTAATATCATTTTTAATAATTATGATAATATTAATGACACATTTAATAATAATAATAATAATCATCATTTCAATTTTAAGAGTGAAAATTTTAATAAAAATTTTAATAATAGTAATTGAGATTAATAACAAAAAAAATTTAATAATAATAATACTATTATTAGAAACAGTAAAAATTTTATTACCATGATTAAAATGCTAGATTTCTTTAATTTATTTTATCACTCATTTTAACTTCATTTCATTATTATTTTAAATTTTAAATTTATTTTGAAAATCGGCCAGGCCACACAGTCTCCAAACCATGCCCCACCCATGCGCCCAGTGCCGCTAAGCCCAAAGCACTAATCTTTAAATAAAAATTCAAAAATTTAAACAAGATCTTCCCCCCAAACGACAAAACCGAGCCAAATCCAAGTCAAAAATTAAAACACGGGTGTGACATAGTAAAATATGATTCCAATTGTAACTTAAAAGAGTATTCACCTATATTACTTGTGATTTATTACCCATATAAATGAACCATGATGTTAAAGTCATTAAACATTACCACATAACTTGACCCTTGGATTGAGTAGTTTGGGTTAGTGTAAATGCTTGTTTTAAAAATCACTTTATGAGTTTTTGGATATTTTCTATAAAGAGGCATTGATCCTATCATTATTTTCCTTTTCCATGACATTATTTAATTTTGTATTGTGTTTTGATGTGTGTGCTTGACATTGTAAATACATTCCTCCATTAATTCCTTGGGTAGAGTACCTGAAGGTGGTAGCAACCATGATCCTGAGGTGGTGGGTCTTGAATCACCTATATTACCACCTGTCTCACCTCCCATTTTACCACCTATCATTCTTGAACTGGGCATTGATGATCAGATTAGAGAGGGGTTTCTATGCCTAGTGCACCCCATGAAGGGAGATCCAAGGGCTATGCCAATCATATCTATGTTGACTAGGGAGTTCCCAAAGTAGTTCCCACCTACTTTCATGGGGGAAAGTGGTCTTTAAGTTGTAGAGTCTTGGTTAGAGGATATTTATATGATCTTATATAATTTTATATTCCTACATATAGGAGGGTAAAATTTACAATATACATACTTTTTGGATCTACCAAGTGGTGGTGGGAAATTTTTACTTAGGAAGATCAGTATTGAGGCATGGTCTGTAGGTACTTCCAAACTTGCTTGTTTGATTACTTATTTTTAGATAATTTTAGGGAAGATAAATTTTGGGAAATCATGTGTCAAGAGTGTGGTAATATGTCCATCATGGACTACTCATCTCATTTCACAGAGCTCCATAACTTTTAACCCACTCTTACAGGTGATGATCTATCCAGCGTGAGATGTTTTTAGGACGGGATCAAGTTTCTTTTTTAAAAGGTTGGGGTCTAAGCCTCATTTTATTATTAAAGAAAAGAAAAGACCTCTTTTAAATGTGTAAAGGGAGACCCATTACATAGCCCAAAGGCCTAGTGGGAATGTAGCCCATTACAAGGCCCATTGGGCCAAATTATTTGTCCTAAGGCCCATTCTGTGAATAATACTACTACATTACCCACCTTCTATAGTACCCGCCACTTCTACAATGTCATGTTACTGCTACAATGTCCGATGCCACTACAGTGCCCGCTACTGCTATAGTACCATCGCTGCTAGGGAGTTCATCATTCTATGGTAGGAAGAATCACCGTGAGACTTCATGCCAGGATAGTGCCAGCCAGGGTATCTGTACTGGTAGTTCTATGGTATGTCATTTGTGTGGTAGGATCACATTAAGCCTAAGTGTGACATGGACCCAATAGAGTGGTAAAAATATAGTAAAATTTTCAATCTCTATAGATTATATAGGACCTTTCCTATAATTCATAATGAGAGGGGATCTATACCAGTTCATAGTTTTGGAGTGGGGTATGTGTATCCACACCAGCAAAGAGGATAGAGTACTATTGGTTTATTAGGATAAAGAGGAGGTTGAGGTAGAGGGAGAAAAACACAAAATGTGTAGCACCAACAAAGTGGATCTACCCAGGGAGGTCAGATTGTAGCTCAGAGATGTGGATTTGGCTAGTTACATGTAGTGAAACCTACACTTGATGATTATATTTCCAGTCTATATATATCATGATGTATGATCTTAGTAGCCTTGTATTTAGTTTTTTCTTTGTTTGACACATGATTTTTCACTCGTTTATCTATGATTCTTTGATGAGGATCCTAAGTTTAGAGATAGTGTACCTATATGAGGTGATGTCCCTTGATAAACCCCTAACAATCCATTCAGAGGGATTTATTATTTTTAAGGAGTTCCCCCTCAAGATAGGAAAATTCCAATTTCTATGGGATATTTTCATCGTTGATATGTCAGACTATAACAAAATTTTTGGTACAAATTGACTTGAACCATTCTGATCTCATATTGATTATTATTAACATTTAGTGTCCTTATCATCAGTTGAGGGTGGTAGCTACATTCACAAGGGAGAATGGGATGTCTAAGTAGGCTATGTTGAACCTAATAATCATGGACTAGGTATATTTTCATATCAAACTTCTAGTCTCTTACTTGATGACTAGGGAGTATGACATGCTATCATTTCTCTAGTCGTGGGCCATTTTGGGGATTTATTTTCCAATTATTTCTCTAGGCTACCACCTAATAGAGAGGTTGAGTTTAACATTGATCTTATTCTAAGAGTATAATAAATATCCATTACTACATATAGGATGGTTTATACTAAGCACAAAGAACTCAAGAGGTAGTTGGAGGACCTAGAAGCCAAGGGGTTTATTCAACCCAACACTTCTCCTTGGGGTTCAATGGTAATTTTTTCAAAGAAGAAAGACGATACTTTGAAGTTATGTATTGATTAATGATGTTTGAATCAGATTATAGTTAAAAAACAGTACCCACTTCATTGAATATATGATCTCTTAAACCATATCTAAGGATCCAAGGTCTTCTCAATGATTGATTTGAGATCAGTATATCATTACGTGATAGTTAGGCCCTTAGATATTACACATACAAAATTCCAAAGCATGTGTGGATTGAATGAGTATTTGGTAATTCCTTTCATTCTAACCAACATTCCTTCTATATTTATGGAGTTAATAAATTAGGTCTTTCATCCATATCTGGATTCCTTCATGGTTATTTTTATGAATGATATCTTAGTGTACATTAAATCTACACACAATCATGCCAAAAACCATAACATCATATTGAGTACATTGAGAGATTATATATATTCCAAGTTCACTAAATAACACTTTTGATTAATAAAGTTCACTTTCTAGGACACATTATATCAGAATCAGGTGTATCTATGGATATAGAAAAGGTGAGAGATGTTGTTTCTGAGGAGGATCCCAAGAATGTTTTCAATATTTGAAGCTCCTTGGGATTATTTGATTACTAGTAAAGATTCATTTAGAACTTTTCATGCATTACAATGACACTTACAGGCTTAACCAAGAAGTGTGTAATGTACATGTGGTCTGAATATTGTGAAAATACATTTCGGGAGTTGAAGGGAAGGTTGAACTTAGTGATGATCTTAATTTTCCTTGATCCCAATAGATGGTAAATAGTTTATTATGATTCATCAAGCATCAATATGGGAAATATATTATTTTAAGAGGAGAGAGTTGTGGCATATGAGTCTCGAAAGTTGAGGTAGCATGAGTAAATCTACCCGACACTTAACCTTGAGTAAAAAGATGTTGTTCATTCTCTATATTTCTAGATACATTACCCACTGGGTTCGTGATTCATGGTGTATATGGAAAATAAGTTCCACACATATATATTTTATCATTGGTACCTAAAAATATGGAAGTATATGTGGGTTGAATATATTTAGTCATTTGACTTTGACCTCACTTATATTCCAGGTAAAGGTAATACCATCACTAATTCATTGAGCTAAAAGACTTAGGATTAAGTGGTTCAAGAATCTATTAGTGAGTGGAAACTGATGTATCTGTTTGTAAAAATTCATATAGATGTTCAATAAATATATGGAAAACATATTCTTATGGATTTATCAATGGTTACATCACTTATGATTCAAATATATAGGAGTTATCTCTCTAATCCCAAAGGATTGGCCCTAAGGGATAATATTTATGGTGAAGATCCACTGCTTGGTTGTGTTATAGATCAGGATGAGATTTTGAATGTCCACAGGCATGTCTTGGTTTCAATAGGAATGTGAGAGAAACTGATGTGATAATATTATGCTTCTAAGTGGGTGGTTCATTTAGGACTCACAAAGTTGTATCCTAATTTGCACCACTAGTACTAGTGTCTAGGAATGATGAAGGAAATAATGGGATTTTTCAATCATTGTACCACCCATTAGTAGGTGAATACATAAAAATAGTGGCCTGATTGAATCTTTTATACATTACCCATACCTGAGTAGAAATGGGAAAATGTCACCATGGAATTCATGATGGGGTTATCATGGTCACCTTGGGGAAGTGACACCATACCAGTGATTGTGGATAGGTTGATGAAGGTATCCCATATATTTCCTATTTGAGAGACCTTCTATATAGAATATCTAGAAATATTACATGTTTGAGAGATCATATATCTTCATGGGAATCCATGTACCATAATATAAGATAGTTATTCTTGGTTTACTTCATAGTTTTGGTGGGGTAGTAGAAATATCCTAGTTTTTAGGTACTCTTGAGTATAACTTATCACCCCAGATTGATATCTAGTCTAAGAAGACTATACAAGCACTGAAGGACATGATTTTTTCATGCGTGTAATGGCCCATAACTTTCTATTAAATTACTTTGTGGAAAATATAGTGTTTGACGTGTCTTGGGAAGTCAAGGTGACTCTTTTCAACACTTTTTCAAAATTCCCATTTTCAAAGTTTTTCAATGGTGCCTCATCCCAACGATGCCTCATGCCAATAGTGTCTCAACCTGTAGGTGCTTCAAAAGTGGTGTCTCACCCTAGTGGTGGCTCTCTGGTGGTGTCTCACCCTTGAAGTGGATCTCTGGCGGTGTCCCACCCTGGAGGTCACTCATCCAAAGGTGCCTCATCAGGAGGTTCCTCGCTAATGGTGGCTTTCTAGTGACGTGTCATTGGTTGTGGCTCACTATTAGTCGATCAATGGTGGTGTCTTGATAGAGGTCACTCATCTAGAAGTACCTCATATGGAGGTGCCTCGCTGGTGGTGGCTCTCTAGCGGTGGCTCACTGGTGGTGGCTCACTAGTGGTTGCTCATCTGACGGTGCCTTGTCTGGTGGTGCCATGTTGGCGGTGCCTCATCTGGCAGTGTCTCATTGGAGGAACCTCATCTGGAGGTGTATTGCTAGAAGTTCCTTATAAACTGTGTTTCCAATTCTTCCATTTTTTCCCTTTTTATGTATTTGACATAAAATGGGTTTAAGGCCCAATTTAAAAGGCTTTGAGACCAATTTAAAGTCCATAAATTATATCTTTAAATCCATATGGGTCCAAATTCCTTTAAATGGTCAAAACATGTGGTCTTGGCCATATCCTCCTTTAATGGAAAATCAAAACCATATCTAATCCCGTGACTCTGTTTTGATCTTCCTAAAGCCATGATATCTTTCCCCTTCTTTTAATTATTGCTTTCTCTTACTACATGATGTTCCCAATCCCTCTTCCCATTGGATTCTTGTGTCCAAGATAAGATAAATAGTTCATGTTTTCCTATAGGGTTACTTGGTGTATGCAATCCCCTATTTTTAGCACAACCCTGAAGTGCTAATTGTTATTTTTTCAAGTAGTATTTCCTTAATCTTTCTAAATTGTGCATCATGCAACATGGGTGTATAGATGTTTTACCTTAAGAATATAGTTAGTTCCATATTAATAAAGTCAATAAAATTAGTTTAAGAAAACATATACAGGGGCCGGGGAAAAGTGACACATTATATTTCTATATTATTTTTATTATTGATATTGTGATTTGTATGGGCTAACTAACCAATAAAAATCGTGGATATTGGGGGTCCTTGTTTTCACATAGGATGGTTTGGGGAATTATTATTTTTTTGTTTTTTGTTAAATTATTATATATAAAATTTGGTTAACCACATATATTTGGCTAATAAATGGACACCCTAGGATCATACAGTTTTTGCGATAACCCCTAAATTAACAAGTGGAATTAAATAAGGGACGCCTTATTAAATTTGATTTTTTTTTGCCTTGGTACATGAGGTGATGTGATGTGTGGGTTTTTTATGGTTTGTGTGTGTGGCGGAAGTGGATGACATGTGGTTGTACAGTGGGGCCGTGATGGGAGTGGTATGATTATGCAACATGGATATAAAATTGGTTGCACTATAATGTGTTTCTGGAAGTGTTTGTGAGATGGCAGTTGGTATTGTTAACATGATGAACTAGGCATATGAGTTTGAAGAAGGAAAATAGTGTTTGTGTGATTATTTTCATTGATAACATGAAAAAATATTCACCCCATATCTTAAGGTTGTGGTATGACGTGTGATCAATGTGAATTGCATTAATTTACCATGGATCTTCACTTTTCGAATGAATGTTACTATGTTTATTGATATGTGTCATTACTAATAGTTTCTTGAGTAGGGATGGAATAAATAAATAATGGTTTAATAATGTTAGGAATGGATTAGGTTGGTTTGGTTAATGAGATTCATGCAGTTAATAAAATATTAAATTATGGGTGGTGTGATTTAATGTAGTTGATGCCAAATAATGAAATTAATGGGTGTTAAATGTAGAGGGAATATGAAGCCACTTTAATTTATAAGGGAACTTCACCTTCTGAAATTTCTTTTGTAGATTCTAATAATTTCATTTATAGGTGGCAGAAAAAGTGACATTGTTGTTAGTTGGTTTTATTGTTTTTGAACCCATAGGTTGGGATGGAGTGCTGATACTATTCATATATTTATATATTCTTGCAATTTATTTACGTACCCCACCCATGTTGAGAACTATGTGTGAAACACCCACATCATCATGTGGGGGGTGTTTTTCCCAACATCCAGTGGGGAGTATAGATAGCTAGGTACCCATTGTTTTCTGATATCTCATCCTAGAGAGGTAGGTATAGAACAAGCTGTGATCACCAGAGGCCAGTTAGTGCTTTATATGATGGTTGCGATGGCCCATGTTTCTTTGGGCGATGTGTGATAGCCTAGGTGTTTGTGGGAGAGGTGGTTCATGCTGTCCCTAGTGTCTTCGGGATGATATGTGATTTTTTTTCCCATGTGTCTTTAGGATGATATTTTGTGTGATGTTTTGAGAGTCCTAGGTGTGTATGGGTGGGATGTGTTGTGAGGCCTAGGTGTGTGTGGTCATGATGCATTGTGAGGCCCAGGTGTGTGTGGGTAGGATGTGATTTGGTATATAGAAGGGATGGGAGTGCCAGGACATACAATGTTGGGTGAGATAAACATACTGGGGGGAAGTGGTATGGGGTACCCTATCATCAATGTGATTTAATTTATATTATATTACTTTGATTTCATTACTTGGTGAACATGACTTGGTGAGGTTAGGATGGTTAGTATGCCTATTTAAGTGCTCTTTGGTTCTGCTGTTTTCTCATAGGAGCATTAGTATTCTTCTTTAACATGTGCATGTGAGACTTTAGTTTTTTTACTAAGTATATTTGTATTCTCACCCCACATATATGAAACTACTTTCAGATTTCCAGAAGGATTTTGTGGACCATGCTTGGTGTTACTAGGTTGGAATTTTATACAACTGTTATGTCATTTACTTAGATTTTATTTTGGGTATTTACTTTGGATACTTTATAGTATTTTTATCAGTTATACTTTTTACATGAATGTGGGATGGTTTTGGCTGTCTATTTTATATTATGCCTTGGAGTTGTTGTGGATAATTCATTTTATCTCCCAATATTGTTTCTTATAAAGGGAAATGCCTCCCATATTGTGAGATTTGTGCACCATTGGCACTATTAAACAACATGAGGCCTAATAGAGGTGGGAATTAAGGGTCATTATCTCTTTCCTTTCATCATGGTTTCTTTGGAAGGAGGGGATCATGACAGAGTGGTATCAGAGCCGATGGTTGAGAGATATTATGCAGTTTGGAGTTAGGCATAGTGAGGATTTCATGTGGTGGTATAAAAATAGTTCCAGTTGACCTTGGTGCATGAAATTGTCTAGTTAGACTAGTTAGGACATGGGATTTTAGGTCCCCTTGTGATCTAGTGCACAAACTCTGAACCTACTGAATAACCATGTGACATGGACCTGCTTTTAGGGTAGAGACCTAGAAAAGGTACATGCATCATAATGAATTGTTTTCTTGTTTGAATTGTGTTGTTTTGGGATGGTTAAAATTAATAAAATAAATAAAATGAATGAAAATAAATCTTAATGAAAATTCCATACTACTCAGGATTATAAAATCCTAGTTTACCTTTTAGCGATGGCTTTTGGTTGTCATCCATGTGTAGCTCAAGAATTTGAGGTTCCGCAGGCCAATCCAGTTGATCGCTGTAGTGTTGATCTAGTTGAAGAGGATCAAAAAAGATTTGGGTTATCTTGATCTAATGTTGGTATCTCAATTCAGGTCTCGTTGGCCTTCAGTCGATACTTTTGACAGGTTTTCGTTTCATTCCTAGGGTTTTCAGGAATTGGCGATCGTCGGTCTTATGGATAAGAGGCATATCATGATCCATTTTGCCTCAATAAAGGATTTAATTCTTTCCCAGGATAGAGCTCTGTAGAGTTGTAATTTAAATAGCTTTTATCTTTTTTAGTGTACCTATAACTTTCATATGAATAGTGAAACTCCTACCACAACTATCTGGGTACGTCTCCCTGAACTACCACTTCCATTCCAAAACCACTCAATTATATATTTGTTAATAAATATGATGTGTCACTATTTATGTTCGGATAGTAGAAAAGAGATCAGTATGTCACCTAATCTCTCCCCACATTTTCATTAAGGTGGACTCCTCCAAGCCACCTGTGGAATGGATTTGAATCACTGTTGGGGAGGAATTCTGATGTAAACAAGCCATTGTTTTTGAATCCTGGATAGATTTCTATTCATCATGCAAGAGATTGGGTCACAAGACTTCTTATTATCATGAAGGCATCAAATGGTTCATGGGGTTCATTATTTGATGTCGAATCGAAATATTAAGGCCTCTTCTATGAACTAGGTTGAGCATGGTGGGTCTTTTCCTCCTCTAGTAGAGGGGAGGCACACGAATGCTAATATGAAAGTATCATATGTCTTTAATCACTTGAGGAATGATTTGTCTATCCCCAATCCAGTTCATTAGCATCCTACACTAGTGGAAGGCATGAAAATGGATGTGGAATTGGATCCTAGTCCCACTCTGAAATCTCTATCCTATATTGGGGAAGTGTGCTCTGGGAGTCTTCAAACTTCTGGATAAGCGTTTCATATGTCCAACAATAAAGGCCCTACTGGTAGTGAGGTGAATCAATTTAAGGGTTTAGTGGTATGGAAGGATGTAGTGGATGGGTCTATCAATAAAATAACATTTTTACTATGAAATCTTGGAAACTAGTTTGACTCATTGCAGAATTAGGAGGTGGATTTGGAAATTTGTGATCAAGATCGGGTTGAGACTATCAAGAAGGGTCAGGGTTTACCTAGGGATATTTCAAGTGATGAGGTATGAAGTGAGGTTTCTATTAAGAGCATAGAGTATGATCACATTAGAGGGTTTTACATCCCCAGAAAAAATAAGGGGAGGAAGTTTTCAAGTGACTATAGAGGCAACATTATAGTCAAGGAGAAGTCTGTTAAAGGGAGGAAGGACTATTCCTACCTTACTAATCCAATGGAGACTAGATTGACTATGAAGTTGAGGAACATGGTGATGATGTGAATATATTCTTTCACTGAGAAGAGTACCAAAGTTGAGTCTTCAAAAGATATTGATAAGAAATATGAGGAAAAGGAGATGGTGTTTGTTGGAAATGAGATACTGCAGGATATTCTTGGAGTAGTAGATTCTAAGAATGGAGAGGCCTTTATTATCAAGGCTATCCCCTATAAGGGTGTCTTGTCTCAGTGGGAGACAAAAGAGGAGGATTCTGTAAAAGGGAATCCTCTAGAGTTTATTATGAATTCAGAGTAAGAAATGGTGGAGGAAGCTCTTAAAATTAATTCCACATAAGAGGAGGTTGACACGATGATAGAAAGGATGATTCGAGTTGATAAGAATGGTGAGAAGTGTTCCTGGATAAAAAAAAGACCTTATATTGGTTAGAGGTTTAAAATAAGGGAATATCACTAGAGAGGAGTACATCCAAACCTGGGACAAACTGGATCATCATTTTTAAGGAATTTTAAAGGAAGATATATAAAAAAAAGTAACATCTATCTCCTGCAAATTATTTAGGGTTAATACTGTGAATAAACTTAAGCTATTTTTCAATCAGTTTATGATGTATTATGGTGTTTCTCAACTTTTATGAACTATTTTGGTTTCTCAAATTATTCCTCAAAAGTTTTTTTCTAATAAAAGAGTTAATTTTTAGTCAATCAGTTGAAGAGGATGATCAGTGGCAGAATATGTTGCGCACTTTCCACCGATAGGATTTGGGGAAGTACGAGGGTAGTGTTTCAAAAGTGGAGAAAAAGAGCTAGCTGGAGGAGATAAAGATCACTTTTAGTTTTATCCGGGCCCCAATAGGGTACTAAGTCCCTTTGTAAGTCAGTCAAATGTGGGGAGCTACACATCAGTGGTGGAAGTTGTTTTTGGGAGAGTGGAAGGAGGTAGAAGTTTTGTGGGTTGACTTCCAGAAGGAGTTCTAGGCAGAGTTCCTTTCATCGACCATGAAGGCTGAGAAGAGGCAGGATCTACTCTCCCTTTAGTAGGGGATTATTTTAGTGAGGGAGTTGGGAATCATGTTTAAGTACCTTCTATGTTTTTACCCATACCTTTTCCTAGATGAGGATACTCATGCGAGATGTCTTGATGAGGCACTTCATCATTCTATCTAGAATTTTGTTACTCATTTTATGTTTACAACATATTTTGAGGTTTATAAGAATTCATAGGTGATTGAAAGGATACAGTATCAAGAAGGTATACCAGAAGAGGGGATATATTAGAGTTTGTAGAGAGGCAGAGTTGTCATTGGCATATCTAAGGTGTCAAGACCTTCAAGGTTTAGACTAGTAAGGAGTTAATCCCAGTAGCTTCCTTATGGTCTTTTGTTGCCAGTGGTTTTTGTGATTTTCCAAGGAGATTTACACCAGTTTATCTTGGTTTTAGGGTTCATGGTCATCACTAGAGCCAATACCCATTAGTTCCCTAAGCATAGTTTAGTGGAGGTGGATAGGGTCAACACCATCCTCAGCAATAGTTTCCAGTGAGACCATTTTAGTAGCAGGGGTAGCTGGATTTTTCTCCACTAAGGGGTGATGGAATGGGTAGAGGCTAACATCAGGATGTTCCTAATGTTTATGGACTATGAACAAGGCATGATCATGGAGGTGGTCATCAGTAGAGAGGGAGAGGAGCTGGGTATGGTTAGCTGCATGCAGTAGAGGCAGTGATCCTAGAGGGGCTATAGATCGTCATAGGTATAATCAGTTTGTTTAGAACCCTTGGTTGTGAATTATCTGATTCAAGAGTTTCCCATTATTTTATTTCACTAACTCTATCCCATTCTCTAGTACTAGAAACAAAGAGACTTACAATGCCCCTGGTGTTGAGTATACCAGTTGGAGGCCAGACCATCTTATTTGATGTGTGCCGGGGGTGCGGACTGATGATGGTACCCCATCAGTCTTGTAGTTATATTTTATTATTAAAAATGTAGCCATATGAATTTATCCTCAACATTTATTGGATATATCCTATACATTATATTATCAACTACTTTCGTAGGATATCCATGTTTTCAGATGTGGACGGTCAGCATGTGGTTTTTGTCGGTGAGCGGGGTTTCTAGGTGGGTAGCCGGCATATGGATCCCCTTATTTCCTTGTTGTATGGTTTGTTAGTGTAATCAATATATTATAAGATGGTAGAGGTTTCCAAGTACATTGGGGAGTTTCTGGATATTTTCCCGGAGGAGGTTGTTATTCTACCCCGTCGACGTGATGTTGAGTTTGAGATAGACTTGCAGCCCGATGCTTCTCCAATTTTGATGGATCATTATGTAACACCCTAACCCTAGTTACCCAGAGTAGGTGCATTATTACATAACATTGGCATGATCACAAAATATCAAGTCTCGAAAGACTGATTATTTTAGTATCCTTGAAACACTAGATACATTCATAAGTTCTACATTACATCATGAAATAAAAACAACAACAACATCTTGTCCCCTTTGAACACACTTATCTCTTAGACTATCCCTGCAGGTCAATCATAATACACTTCTTCACATCCTAGGAAAAATAAAACATAGAAAGGGGTGAGCTCATATGCTCAGTAAGGATAACAATATAGTAGAAACTTTCATAAACAAGCATAAACATTTAAGGAAATTATATAACTAAAACAAAATCCTTTTAAACTTGAACTTAAGAATAACATGGAAAAAATAAAATGAAATAATGCCATTTAATTATTCACATGGATATTCTACTAGTATAATTTTCACATGAAATATCAAAAACCACTTTCATAATGATGGAATGCATAATGCCAGAATATCATAACCACATAGTCAAGGCCTTATGCAAAGACTACAAATAAGATTTTGTCAAGGCCTTGTGCCAAGACACTAGTTTGTCTCATGAGACCTACCGATGCATCGAGGAGCTATAGCAGGCTCCACCCATAACTTACTAAGTCTAATGAATTCCTTATATGAAAAGGTTTAAACATATCATAAACAATTCCCAAGAACCATAACATAATCGTATCACATAAAACATGCATAAAGGAAACATAACATTTCCACATTTCAATCACAAGATATCAATACAACACATTAATATAATAAAAAAATTATCAAAACCATTTTCAATACCAAAATAAAAGAAAATTAAAACATGGTTTTTACTCTTCATTTAAAAAAAGTTATGGCTTGTAGAGGAAGCCGAAACTCAAATAATGGTCACGGCGGAAAAGAAGTTGTTTCCACCACATACGTAAGACAAAACATTCCTTTTGAAGTTTAGTAAAAATTATTCATATAAAAATATTCATTTTGAATAAAAGAAAAAGTCAAAGGGGTTTATACACTGTATAAAAGAAAGTTGTGTATAAAACAAAATATGCCTCAATGAAAGGAGATTGAGATGAAGTCCCTTACCTCGTGTCCGACTTGACTTGATAGTTATATAATCTTCTGAATAATAAACTATAGTTAATTTATATTTGCTTAAGAACCTTTTTCAAGTTCATTGTTCCTTTTACATCACTTATTACCATGTTATGAACATTATGTAATCATTTAATTTAATAATGGTCGTTTTGATGATCCTTGGTACTTGAGTCAAAAATAAACTTCCTATAATTACAAGTTGTTTATGTGGTAAAATATCCATTATCTACATAATTATATTCATGATGTAGATATCATATATATCATATATATTCAGTATATACATTCATTTATAATATTACATAACATTTAGAGGTAAGAAATGAAATGCACTGTTCATGGAGACGGTAAGCCATACGTACGCATGAACACTACTTTCATTTCTATTTCATATTTAATGGAATGAAATAATAATGATATAAAGGAATATTATAATTCCAGTATAATATCATATATAATATCATTAACTCCATCCTTTATACTTCCCACATATGACATTAATGATTCAAATCACTTTGATGGGGCGGTAGTCCGCACTTCCTAAAATAAAATTATCGCGTTTTCCCATAATGGAAATCATAAAGGTATGCCATAAATGAAAAATACAGAAGCATAAGGAAAATATAAACATAATATATATCATACATAAATATAGTTATATCTTAATGGCCACCATGAGAGGTGTTAAAAGAATATTGAACAATCATCGTTTCACGAGGTAATAATTCATCACCCACAGAAACAATATGTTCTTTAACCATTAGATGGAGGTGTGTGTAAGTGTAGTTCAAATACTTATCATAACAACATACAAGTATATTGAGGATACTGGTGTTGTTACAAAAGAAAATAATAAAAAGAGTTTAGGGGTTGTAGAAGTAAAATAAAAGAAAATAAGTTAATCGAAATCATTACCTTTAGTTTGGGTAACTCTCTTTGGTTTGAACCAAAAGGACTCTTGAACTGCCTTCTGCCTAAGGTAAGGATTCTAGAATGAAGGGAGGAAAGTTGAGAGGGTATTTGGGCAGAGGTTGGCCGAGCCAAATGGATTTGAAGGTGTTAATAAGGTGGTAGAGGTGGAGGCCTTTTATAAGAGGAGAGGAGGGGATCTTTTGGAAAGATTGAAAATATTATTTTATTATAAAATGGTTTTCAGATTATAAAGGTCCCAAAATGATATATTTTTAAGATAATGTGATAAGGGTTATAAATCCATCCATCCAATAGGTTTTTGACAAGTGTAAATCTTTGATTTTACCTTATCTTTTCATTTTATTTAGATCGTTCATTAATGAGGTAATCGCTGCATCATCATGGTGTCATAAATAAATTTATTTATTTAACGTATAAAAGTTATAAAAAAATTACCATGATGTAGGAAATATTTTTATCTTTCCAATGAATATTTATAGTTAAAAAGATATTTTGTATAAGACCTTGTAAAAATTGTTTTAGTAAAACAATACATGTTTGTGACATTTTTATTTTTACTTTAAATAAAAGGTATTAATGTTATTATCTTACCCAAGTGGATCCATGGGGTCCCAAAAATCATCCCATGGTTTTTCTTGGTTGGCCACGACTCATTAAATAAGAGTAGGACATGTTTCAAGATATTTTTTATATTTTTATAATATCATTTTTATCTTAAATTACCCTAATTACCTTTAATCGTGGTTAATAAAACTCAAAAATTACTATTCACCAAACATTATTTTCATCCCATTGAACCAAATTTTAATTAATAATGACAACCATGTCTGTCAGATTTTTGAAATTCAATTCATAGAAGCGGTAAAGTTTTATTTGAATGAAAAATCAAAATTTTAACTACCACTTAGTGGTTTCACTATTCATCAAAAATTGACATTTTTCAGAACAATACCAAAAATTCACCCTAAACTATAATTGATATTACGAATTCAAAAATTATGTATATTTTAAAAAAATTCAAAACATATAAGTTTCATTAATTAATTTTATAATTAATTCCCGTTGTCAAAAAAATAACGTGTTTTTAAGAAACAATATCAATCAAAAGATTGACAATTGTTTATGTCTAATTTCAATGTGAAATTAATTATAATTACCACCATTGGAATAAATGGTAAAATTATATTCTAATTATACTTTTAAACCACTCAATAGTATAATTTATCACTATAAATTATTTTGATTTAAAAAGTTGTTTTTAAGTAATTTTCACTATTCATCAAAAATTGGATGTTCTCAGAAAAATACCAAAAATTCAAATTAGGATAATTTTGAAATTATGAATCCAAAAATGAAGTCCATTTTGAAATATAAAATTTATATAATTCAAAAAGTGGGTATTACTATTCATAACAGCTACTTTGATTGATCGCGGTGTGTTAAAACTCGAGGTTACGTACAACACACACTACTGTATTATTCAAAGAGAAGAATACCATGGAAGCTTGGGGTGTTACACCTTATCAGATAAAACCTTATGAGTTGTGGGAGTTGAGAATTCAGATATATGATATGATTCATAAGGGTTTCATTAGGCCCATTTTTTCACCATGGGGTGCTTCATTATTGTTCGCAAAGAAGGCAGATGGTGGTTTGAGGTTGTGTATAGACTAATGAAGGTTAAATCAGGTGATGGTATGAAATTATTACCCTATTATGATGATATATGACATTTTAAATCAAATAAGAGAGGAGAGTTTGTTTTCTAAGATTGACCTATGGTCTAAATATCACCAGTTGAGGGTGAAGAAGATCGATATCCTGAAGACTTCCTTCAGGTGTAGGCATAGGAACTTCAAGTTTTTATTCATGCCGTTTGGTGTTACAAATTCACTAGACAATTTCATGGGGCTTATGAACATTGTGTTCTGTGAGTTCCTAGATCGCTTCGTCATCATATTCATTTATGACATCTTAATCTAATTAGAGTCATAAGAGGATCACACTGAGCATCTCAGAACTATCTTGCATGTTCTTTTATGAAACCATATCTAAGGAAAGTTTTCATAGTTTAAGTTATAGACATGAGATGTGCATTTACTTAGGAATTTGGTGTCTTATCAGGGTGTGGTAGTAGACCCGTCTAAAGTTGAAGTAATTGTTTCTTGGGAAGCACCCAAGAACATGGTAGAGGTTCACATTTTCCTTGGTCTCGTAGGATATTGTTGGAGGTTTGTTCCTGATTTCTCTTGAGTTTCAGCTCCATTAAGATATTTGATAAATAAGGAACAAGATTTTTCATAGGGTAACCATTTTTAGGTAGCATTAAGTTACCTGAAGGGGAAGTGTGTCAGTGCCCCATTACTCTGATTTCCTGATAAATGGGTAATGTTTGAGGTGTTTTATGATGCCTCCCATATGGGTTTGGGATGAATTATGATGAACTAGTGAGATATGATCTCTTATGGATCTATAAAGTTATGTCCCCGTGATCATAATTATTCCACCCACGATCTAGAGCTAGTATCCGTTGTGTTCTCACTAAAGTTGTGGCAACATTACCTCATTAGAGAGTGCTTTTTGGTCTTCACAGATCACGAGATTTTGGGGTGTATCTTTTCCCATCCGACCTAAATTTATGAAAATGTAGGTGTATGAAGTTTCTTCAAATTTAATATTTTGAGATATCCTATACCTCAGGAAAGGGGGATGTAATGGCTGATGCTTTAAGAAAAAATTCACTGAAGGATGTTGTTTGGGAATCTGTAGATGATTGTATAGAAATGGAGGATTTGGTAGCCTATAACTTAGATGTAGGTTTAGATTTAGGTAGAGGTTTTTTTGATTTAGATTATGTTTTAATATTCTCTTATGAAGTAGGTGGAGGAGTCTCAGTGGGGAGATCCAAAGGCAGAGGTGATGCATGATCGTGTTTGCCATGGTGATGCTCTAGATGGATGGTCGTAACCAGATGTTGTTTTGTGGGAGGTTGTTTTTTTGGTAACGATGCATGAGGGAGTCCTTCATGAGTTTCAAAAATCACCTTTGGAGGTACACCCAGGAGTTTACAAGATGTAATGTGGATTAAGTATATAGTTTTGGTGGCCCGAGATGAAACGAGAAGTGGTAGAGTTTGTGGAAAAGTGCTTGGTCTTCCACAGTTTAAGGCCGAGTATCATGTTCCTGGTGGTTTGTTGCAGCCTTTAGATGTTCTTGAGTGGGAATGAGATAAAATATAAATGGATTTAATTATATAGTTACCTATAGATTAGGGAGGTTTTTATTCTATCTGGGTGATCGTGGATCGGTTAATGAAATTAGCTCACTTATTAGCGATCAAGGATTTGAGCACGATGGATTCTTTGGCTAATAAGTACATGGATGAAGTAGTATGGTTTCATGGAGTTTTAAAGTCCATTTTCTCAGATCATGATGCATGTTTTACCTCATGAGTCTAGATGGGATTGTAGCATGATTTTGGAACTCAGTTATTCCTAAAAACTACTTTCCACCCTCAGACAAATGGATAGATAGAATATACTATCCAGATATTGGAGGATATGTTGTGAGCATGCATCCTAGACTTTGGTGGATGTTGGGTATGAAAACTTCCCATGGTGGAGTTTTATTATAATAATATATATCACTCTTACATTAGCATGACCCTATTTGAGGCTTTGTACAAGAGATCACATTGTTCTCTATTGTTCTAGATAGAGGTTGGGAAGACAACTATTCTTAGTCTTGATTTGGTGAAGATCATGACATAAAAAGTTAAGCTTGTTAGTGGGAGGATAAAAGTAGCACAGGACCGAAAAAATTCTTATGATGATTTTAGAAGGAGGCCCTTGGAGTTTGAGGTTGGGGACCATTTTTTTGATGGTTTCCCCTTGACGTAATAAGTGGAGGCTTAGTAGAGGGATTAAGATTTATCCTTGGTTTATTGGGCCCTTTGAGGTGTTGAGGTGAGTTGGCAAGGTGACATATCAGTTGGAATTTCTACCACAGTTAGATAAGATTCACGACATCATTCACGTATCTCTTCTTCGTTGGTATCTTCATGATGACTCCCATGTCATTGACTAGGGATAGTTAGATATCGAGGATGACACGACGTTTATGGAGTGTCTAGTAGAGATACCAGATCATAAAGAGCTGGTACTCTGTGGATGAACCATTCCTTTGGTTTGTGTGTTTTAGAGGCATGGTGTCTAGGAGGAGAGTACTAGGGAGAAAAAGACGCAGATGTGTTCCCAATACATAGATTTGTTTTGAGTTTTTCCTTGTTATGTTTTTCTTTGTGATGTGATGTTTGAACTTTGATGATTATGAGATGAGCTGTTTTCCCTTGGTTTTTGATGTGTGTGGTCTAATGTATGATAAATTTCCTAACATTTGGAAAGGAAATAACCTGATTCCTAATCAAGAATCATTAACTATGATGTTATTAAACCCATGAAGAAGAGTCAGTTCCACCCTGAGCGAATAATATCTTGACATGGCGGACAAAATTCCCCAATTAGTGTGTTTTTATAGTGTGGTTTTTTGTGGTTATGAAAATGTGATTTGTGGTCATTTGGGTTGATGTGTCAAAAACCATGATGATAAGTCTTGGTTAGCAGATGTCAGAGGGGGTATTCTTGTGTGTAAAGGTTTCCACTCCAGTATTTGAACAATACAAGGTGGTTTATCATTGAATGTTTATGTGGTTAGTTGATAGAAGTGTTTCAAGTGTGATGAGATACTTGATAGGTATCTTGAGGGATGATTTTTTGGACCCTCCCTATCTTTTAATTTAGGTTGGTTTTGAATTCCCTAGGGAAAGAATAGTTTGAGAGGTATCTGATGTAATGACATGGACCTTTCTAGTCCATTACATTGTGGGAAATCTAGTGTTTGAGGTGTCATGGGAAGTCAAGGTGACTCTTTTCAACACTTTAAAAAATTCTCAGTTTTCTAAGTTTTCCAATGGTGCCTCATCCCAATGTTGCCTCATGCCAATGGTTTCTCACCCTTACAGTTCCTTGTTGGTAGTGTCTCACCTTGGTAGTGCCTCATTAGCAATGTCTCACCATGGAAATGGCTCACTAGAAGTGTTCCACCCTAGTGGTTTCTCATCTGGCGATGCCTCATCTAGCGGTGCATCTCAAGTGGTGGCTCACTGGTGGTCGCTTGCTAGTAGTGGCTCATCTGGTGGTGTCTTGTCTAGCAGTGCCTCACTAGTAGTGTCTTGCTGGTAGTCACTCGATGGCGATGGCTTGCTGGCAGTCTCTCATGTAGCGGTGCATCGTCTGGTGGTGCCTCATTGGCAGTGACTCATCCGATGGTGTCTAGCTGGTGGTGCCTCATCTGGCGATGTCTCACCAACGGTTCCTTATGAGCAGTGTGTCTGGTTTTTCTAGTTTTTTCTTTTTTACATATTTATTTGATAGAAAATGGGTTTAAGGAAAAATTTATAAGGATTTGAGATTGATTTAAAGGCCATAAATTATATCTTTAATTTCCCAATGGTCTAAAGGCTTTTAAATGGTCAAAATGCATAGTCTTGGCTTGATCCTCATTTAATGGAAAATTAAAACTGTATCTAATCCTATGACTCTATTTTGGTCTTCCTAAAGTTAGGATATATTTCCCCTTGTTATTTCCTTATTTCTTTATCTTTATATGGTTTGTGCCTAATCCCTCTTCCTATAGAATTCATGTGTCTAGGATAAGAAAATTGGTTCATGTTTCCCTAGAGGGTTACTTACTGTACGCACACCCCTATTTTTGGCATAACCAGGAGTGACAATAATTCTTCTTCCAAGTAGTATTTTCTTCAACTTTCTAAATTGTTCATCAAGAGAGATGGGTGTATATATGTTTTCCCTTGGGAATATTGTTGTTTCATGATTAATAAAGATAATAAAATTGTTTTAAGAATCAATATATACGGTTTGGGTAAAATCGACATATGATCTTGTTGTGTTATTGGTATTATTGATATTGTAATTTTTATGGGCTAAATACCCATTGAAAATCATGGATGTTTGGGATCCTTGTTTGTGAACACGATGGTTTTTGGAATGCATGTTTTTTGGTTTTTGTTAAACACTTATATATAAAAGTTGGTTAACCATGTATATTAGGCTAATAAATAGATTCCATAATATCATGCGGTTTCTATGAAAACCCATAAATTAAAAAGTGTAATTAAATAAGGGATTCCTTATTTAATCTTAAAAAATGTTTTTATTGGTATGTGAAGTGATTTGATGTGTGGGTTTTGTATGGTTTGTGTGTGTGGGGGAGGCAGATGGCATGTGGTTGTATAGTGGGGCTGTGATGTGGTTGGCATGATTATACAATTGGGATGTGAAATTGGTTATGCTATAATGTGTTGTTGGATGTGGTTGTGAGTTGGGGGTTGGTTCTATTAATATGATGAACTGAGAAGATGAGTTTGAAGAAGGACAATAGTGTTTTTGTGGGTATTTTCTAAGAGTATTTTAATTTATAACATGAAGAAAGATTCACCCCATTTCTAAAGGTTATAGTATGATGTGTCATCACTATGAAGTGTGCTAATTTTTTAGGGCTATTCACTTCCTAAATGATTGTTACTATGTTTCTTGATATGTGTTGTGCCTGATAGTTTTTTGAGTAGTGATAGAATAAATAAATAATGGTTTAATGACATTGGTAATGGCTTGGGTTGGTCTAGTTAATGAGATAAAGGTGGTTAATGAAATATTAAATGATGGGTAGTGTGATTAAATGTAGTTGATGACAAATAAGGAAACGAATGGGTGTTTAATGTAGTGTGAATCTGAAGCCTCTTTAATTTATTAGGGCTCTTAACATTCTGAAATGACTATTGTAGATACTAATAAATCTATTTAGAGGTGGCATCAAAAGTGACGGTGTTGTGAGTTTTTTTTTTGTTTTTGAATCCATAGTTTGGGTTGGAGTATTGATACTATACATATATTTGTATATTCTTGTTATTAATATACACACCCCACCCATGTTTAGCACTATGTTCTAAACACTTGTATCATTAGCTGGGGGTGGGGGGGGGTGGGGGTGTTTTCCAAACATCCGGTGAAGAGTATGAATGGATGAGTACTCACAATTTTATACCATATCTTCCTAGAAATGTAGGTACGGAACATGCTATGATTTTTTGAGTTCTGTTAGTGCTTTAAATGATGGTTGTGATAGCCCAGGTGTCTTCGTGCAAGATGTGATAGCCCGAGTGTTTGCGAGCGAGGTGGTCCGTGCTGTCCTAAGTGTCTTCAGGATGAGATGTGACGTGATTTACTATGTATATTGAGGATGAGATATGATATGATGTGCTGTGAGTCCTAGGTGTGTGTAGGAAAGATGTGTTGTGAGGCCCATGTGTGTGTGTGTGTGATGTGTTGTGAGGCCCAGGTGTGTGCGAGCGGGATGTGATGTGGTATATGGAAGGGATGGGAGTGTCAGGATGTACGAAGTTGGGTGAGATTGAAATAGTAGTGGTAAAGTGGTATGTGGTACCTATCATTGATTTTATTTACTTTATATTATATTACTTGTCTTGTGTTAGTTGGTGATCATGACTTAGTGAGGTTGGGATGGTTAGTATGCCTATTTTGGTGTAGTTTGGTCCTGTTGTTTTTTCACATGAACATTAGTTTTCATATTTAACATGTGAACAAGAAAATTTTGGTTTCCTACTGAGTATAATTTTATACTCACTCTACATATATAAAACTACTTTCAAGTTTCCAAGAGGATTTCATGGACTATGTTGGGCGTTACTAGCTCAGACCTTTAGACAACTCCTGTGTCGCTGCCTTCACTTTTCTTTTGGGTATTTAATTTAGATACTTTATTGTATTTTTATCAGTTCTAATTTTTTTTTCATGCATGTGGGATGGTTTTGGCTTTCTCTTTTATATTATGCATTGGAGTTGTTGTGAATAATTCATTCTATCTCCTGATCTTGTTTCTTATAAAGGGTAATGCCTCTGATATTGTGAGATTTGTACACTCTTGGTTCTAGTCGCCAACCTAGGGAATACTAGAGGTGAGACTCAGGGATCATTATCTATCTACCCTCAATGTGGTTTCTTTATAGGTAGGGTGTCATGACAATGTGTCCTAGATTTTGGGGGATTAGAGGATAAAAAATTTATTCTTGATGATTTTTCTTATAAAAATAGCTTCCAAGTGACTATTCAAATGGTTATTTATAAGGCTCTATATAGTAGGCTATTCTTTTCACCTCTATATTTGTTAGAGGTAGGAGAGGTAGCACTATCGGGACTAAGTCACATGTAGGAGACATAAGAGTAGGTTCAGGTGATTAGAAAGAATATGGAAACAACTCAATCTAGGAAGAATTCATATACTGATTATCATATCCAAACTATAGAGTTTGTGGTGGGGAATTGAGTCTTATTTCATGTTTTTCCAAGATTAGATAATCAATAGATTTTAAGGAAAGGTAAGTTGGAAATTTGATTTGTCAGACCATTAGAGATTTAGAAGAGGGTTAGGAAGATAGATTATTAGTTATCTCTTCCTTAGTGGTATTATATTATTCATGATATCATATATATATCTTAGTTTCACTATTACTACCCCAAAATGTCTCATTGTTTTGATATTAATGAAGTTCAGTTGGAGGGTGATGCTTCTTTTTAGGATTATCTAGTTTGTATAATCAACCTATTATAAAGAAACTACAAGAAAGAATGATTCCTATGGTTTAGGTTTTATGAAAATATAACTGTATTCAGGGGGATATATAGGAATGAGAGTCTGATATACATGCACAATAGCCTGAATTATTCTCAGATATAGCACAACTACCCTAGGTGGTTCAACTCAAGGATGATTTTTCTTAAGGAGGGGATTTTTTAAGGACCTAATATTTTTATGGTATGGAATCCTTAAATATTTTTGGGTTTCCCTTAATTTTACATTAATTAAAGTGTCCATGGAAGTAGAGGAGGTTTTAAGAGCATATGTAAAGGTTTAGACTTATAGTTTTAGTTTATGGGAAGGTAGAACATGGCACATGGTTAGTGATTAATTTACACTAACCATTCACATTAGCCATGTGACTTGAAATGGGGAAGGGAACGGTTACAGAAACTATGTTAACGGGTCATTCAAACCATTCAAGAATTATAATTTATTATAGGTTCACTTCATATGGGTTGTGCATAGTTTTTCTAATTGCATTCCTAACTGTGTGAGGTGAGGTGCTTCGGGATAGTAGGGTTGTAAGGTTGGCACACAATTTCTCCAACTATGTGGAAAAACCATGTGTCTAATTAAAAATGTGAGAAATTATAGTTCTTACCTTTTTTACCCCTTAAGTCTAATTCATCATTTTTTCCTTTATCCACACATCACCCCCACCATTGTATTTCCTCTCATTCTCCTCTAAGATTTAGAGATATCCTTCTTCACTCCTTTTTTTTGAGTTATATATGATTTTTTTGAATTATTAAGGTAAAATTAGGACTCCATTCACATCATTCATCTCTTAAATATGATGTTTCTTTTGATTTCATTGTTTATGATCATTATTCTATATTTTTAAAGATTTTTATGGTTCTTAATTTTCTCTCAATATATATCAAATATGAGGCCAATACCAAGAATGGAGACTTCCACGATACCTCGGTAGATAGTCTATATTTTTTTACTAAAAATTATCACCATTTATAAAATGAGTTGTTGTGTTACAAGTTGGTATTTATGAGTGTTTTCCTAAAATTAATATTCCTTTAATTTGGTACCTAAAACTCGACCTAGATGTATTAAGAGCCTCCTAAAAACCATTGGAAGTTTTTAACCTCAACCCAAACCACCCCTTAGAGAATGATTGTCCTAAAAACATGTCTTTTATTCTTTATATGTAACCAAAAAATACATTAGGATGTGTTTGGATTGGAAATTAGGAAAATTCAAATCAATCTTCATTTTACCAAAACATCCCTTAGGGTGTATTTGACATGTCACTTTAATAAGATACTTCTTATTATAAACTTTGGGTATTTCTTAGGTATTCAAAATAATTAAGCTAAATATGGTGTCTTGGATAAATGATATATCCCAAACACCATTAGTTCAATCTCTTCTAAAGTTGTAATTTGATTTTGATTAAATCCTCGATATAATACCATACTTGAATGTCTTGGATTACCTTTATGGAATGCCTTGGAACTTATGATTTATTACTATGGATTCTTGTTTACTAATTATAAAACTTGGTAACACCTTTAAATGGTGTGACATGCCTCTATAAAGCCCTGGATTCCCCTCTAGAATTCCTTGAGAAAACACATAGGATGCCACCCTATTTATTGATGTGAACACAAAGTGGTAAAACCATCTTGGATTAAAAAAATGTATTAATCTCATTAATTACAAAAATTTACATCATAGATTCATCTAGATCTTTGGAATAATTAGAATTCTTAGGATGATCTCATAGGTTTTAATTAATGTCCTTATATAAGGAACACCTCGGGTCATCCCCTTGGATTCCAATCATGTCCTACCCTAACATGAAAGGACAGATTTCCTTGGTCAAATTAGAAAATATTAGGAATATAATTCAAAGGGTTCATCATTGGATTCCACTAAAAACCCAATAACTAAAAATTATGGGTTAATCACTGTAGGTTCGATAAAAAAACAAAAGTAAAGAATTACATTGGTTATCCATGGATTCAAAACTATTATTTTGTATAGGAATTCTTAGACTAGTTATGTGGATTCCATTTCAACATTTATTCCTGGATTCCTTTTATACATGCATAGAGTACCTTGAATAGTTAAAATTCCACATGATCAGAGATATCTGACATAGGGTGGATAAGGTAGGGTTAGTTGGGTATCCCATGATGATCCCAATATCGATAATTTTTCTTTTACATTACTTCTTTAAATAATTATACCTACACACTGTTACATTTTATATTCATAGAATGAATTTCCATTAGACATAGTTGGTGGTTGGATATTGATTTGTACTCACACCCAGTTTGGGTCACCTCTTGGCACCCTATTAAGTCCACTTCTTGGTACCCACCACATGAGTACATAATTCATTAACAAAAACAAATAAACATTATGAAGTAACATCACTATCATTAAAATTAAATTTATCATGTAAATATACTTATAAAATCCCTCAATTTATATTTTAGATATTATCATTTAATTTTTTTATTAAAGTTTGAAAATATTATTGTTAGTCACATCATATGAAAAACTCAATTAAACACCAAGGGAGGTTGAGACCACCAATATTTCTAACCAACATGGTGGGAATTTCCTATTATATAACTACCAAAAAGCTTCATAAAAATAATAAATCAAGTTTATTAAAAAATAAAACCTAAATATTAAACCAAAAAACTTATAAATGACTCTCAATAAACTTATCATACATCCAAAACCAAAATAACCAAATTCTATAACCTAATTAATCATCAATTTTAACTCAAGATTGATAAAATTCCTAAAACAATACATCAAAAAACTAACCTTCATCAAAATGATGATTAATAGAGTGTGATCAACATTCCTTGGCCTCTTATATCTATGATACATAAAATACCCTTCAATATGAATGGATTTTACCATGTTATGATAAAATCATTATAAAATCCCAAGAACTATCAATGAATATTAATAAGTAGGGAACAAAGAGAATATAGAAAGATTAGAGGAGTTTTACCTTGGCATGGAAAATAAAAACTCACAAGGATTTAATGGATTGAATAGGGTAAAAGGAGAAGAAAATGAGGGGAGGGGAGGTATATTTCAACTCCATTCATGTATTATAGTATAAAATTCCTCATAGGGATGTAAAAAATTGTGGGAATAAAAAAGTTTAAATTACCCCATTTTAAAAAATCTATACTAGGAACCATCAGGTACTTAGTGGTCTTCTCCCATATATCTAGTGAATCATTAGAGAACTAATGTATTCCTATTGTACTTCTCTTGGTAGCCCAATAGGTATTATCCCATTGGTTAGCTTATTTAGTATCTGATGGCACTAAACTAGGTATCTGATTACATCCTACAACCACCTATTTAAAATTTAAATTATAAAACATTAAAAAACATTATCTATGAGGTTTTATAATAGTTTAAATTTATATAAATACTCACCTTAAACTTCATACAATATAAAAAATTATCTCTCACTTGATCAAAATAAAAAAAAATAAATATTTTTATTAAATTTCACTTTAGCATAAAATATTTAAATATAAAAATAATAAATAATTCAAATAGAAAGGGAAAAGATCATTATAATGTAACAAATTTGGGTTATAATAATCTAATTAAATATAACACATGAATTTTAGGGAAAATCTTTTCAAACTCACACATTCACTAAATGGTCATAGAAACATAATTCATATTATGTTACATCATATTCAATTTTTTTTGTGAAATTATATCAAAAATATTTTTTATATATCTATCATATAAACACTATTAAATTTTGGATAAAAATTTAGTAATAGAAGGAATACTTACTAAATTACAATTAAGTGTAACCATATGAACCTTTTTAATGTGGAAAATTACTATTTATTCAGAATTCATAGTAATAGTTATATCTATCAACATGTAATCATTACTCAAACTAGAAAGGGTTCTGAAATGTTCTCTATTAAACACTTTTATCTAAATGTATGGGTGAATTCCTATGTTAGACCTATTTAATTGTTTTTCTGATTTCCTATTGAATGTGACTAAAAAGATTCATGAAATAAGTGAAATCTTAGTGCTATCTGGATTTTAGAGAACATGAAACCATATAAATCTAGATTCATAGAGAAACACACAAATCATACATTTGGTACTAGGTGAATAATGATATGGGTTTCATCTATGTCTCATATTTTTCAGCTTATCATCCCCTATGAAACCATTTTTAAAACAAATGTGATATGAATCAAGTATATGTATCACAAAACATCACATTTGTATCCATAAAATCACATTTTTTACAAAATTAAGTGTAGTTATGATATGATGTAATGGGATAACCTCTTTCTCTTTTGAATATCCCTCCCTCCCTCTCTCTTTCTCTTAGATCCACTAAGAGTTTCTACATAACACCAATCTTAGAGACGATTATGGCACACTCAAGCATCAAAATTACCCTTTTCCTTCTCTTTAAACACACATATCACATATTTTTTCTTTTTATATCTTTAAAACCACTATTTATCATTAGGATATCCCCCTACGTTCCTTCTATTATTTTTAGTGCTTGTTTCTTTCTTACTTTATTGGTCCTATCCCCATGCTCTTCCAAAAAAAAATGTGGTTCTGATGTGGTGTGAAAACCAATTATAAACTCCCTATCTCATTTCTATATCAGTGATAATACCTTGAAATTTGTCTCTATTATATACATCATAGGTTTCATACTTGATGGTAACCTAAGTTCTCGATGGTTTCCCTTCCAACCCAGAGTGGTTTTGGTCCATCTCAATGGCTTGGTAGTCTCAGTCGCTTCGTCGAGCCTTCCCTTATCTTGGAACATGGGTAAGGGTCAATTTGGATTTTATTTGTACTATACTTTTTCATTTGGGTTTTCTTTTTCTATTTTTATGTTCTTTGTTCTTTATCCTTAGTGTATTTACCCTTCATTCCTTCCTCCCCCCAGATTTCTTCTTCATTTATTATTTTACTTGTGCTTTTGTTTTCCTTTCTCACATAGTGCTTTGGTTATGGAATTATGATTTAATTTTAGGTTAGTTGTGTGTAAAGATATAATAAGGGTGTTTTATATAGATAAAATAAATTCTAAAATGCTTTGGGGACCTTCCAAGGAGTGTCACTATGTGATGTTAGCATTGGGATGAGATACAAGACATGATTTGATAGATGTTGTTATGTTGTAGACGCATTTTTTTTTCATATAGGGGTTGTTTTCTATCATTTACATCCTTGATCTATTCTAGTGAGATTTTCCTAATGATATTTTGGTGTATGTTCTATTTTAGTCAAATACTATGAAATTTGTAGTTGGTTGGTGAGTGATGGGTTGAAGATGATCAGTGAAAGCATGAAGTGTTGTAGGAAGTAACCTAAAGTGGCATGATGGCCTAGATTAGCTAGTTGTTGAGGAAATGAAATATGGATTGAGGGACAACATCTGGAATCTCATTCTCTATGTTTCCCACCATACTCATTCAACCTGACATGGGATATCTGATACTGCTGGTTTAACTTGATTTTTGAATTTTAAAGATTTTTTGATCCATGGATACTGTGATGCGTTGTTTCTATTTTTTTATTTGGTTCCCACTAAACCCAACCAAAAAATTGGTTTTATTATAATATATAAAATATATATTTTATTGTATAGTTATGAGGCATAAAACCTTTTAATGCTCTGTAAAATAACTCATCCTTTATCGGTTCTCTAAGTAAACTGAAGTAAATATATGAATAAATCACATGATATTCATTTAAGTAAATGAAATAAAATTAAAACATCACATGTAACTCTCTAATCATGACTATAAAATAATTTATTCTAATTAAATTAAGGGACCTGATTCCATACTATTCATATGTGAGTTCACATCATATTTGTATTATGAAAATCCCATCATATGACCAACAACATACTCACCCAACCTATGATTAATGCAATATAAAGAGTGACATAATATTAGTATCAAAGTATAAAGGTTTACATGTACGTAACCTTTTTAACTTCAAGTGCTGGAGATTACTATTCAGTATTCAGATAAATTGTATCAATAATAAAAAATTCTACCATTCCACGTGGTATTCTCAAAGTGAATTAATCTAGATAAATAGTATCATTTAAGTCTTATTAGTGAACTATTTATCTATATAAAATACCCTAATCATGCTAATTTTAATATAGTATCACAACTAATTACTTTTCATAATGATAATCAATTAGGTATAATTAATAGTTTTACCTGTTATTTATCATATCAACACTTATGATAAAAATAGCATATATGAATGAATGAAAATTAAAAATTTTCATTAAATATAAAATCATGGTACGTAGTATATTACTATGTTTTTTATCATATTAATATATTTTAGACTAAAAATGGTTTGTATATTATGGTTGTTTTATGTGCTATTATAGATTCTTCATTATAGGTTGGTAGTTGTTTTATTTGACCCTTAGATTATTTTTTATTGTTCTAATGATATTATCTAGGAAGCTTCAACATTTGGTTCACCACTATTGAAGTTTATTTTTCTTAAATGTAACTATGATACTCTTACACTCATCTACAAATTAGGGATTGATTAAAAAAGGGACCTAAGATCAGGAATCGACCCAAGAACATGCCTCTTGATTGAAAAAATTAATAACTTTAAGATAATTTATAGAAACAATCTTGTACATTTTAGTGAATCCCCATACATATAATGTTTAAGGAATTTAAATGACTCATGTTTTTTTTCAATAATGGTTTTATCTAAGGGATTGATACTATATAATAAGTATCCATTTGATTTTTTTTAAATAAATTTAACCACAAAATCCTTTAATTGTATTTTATTTGTAAATAATTTGTTTTTATATTATGTGAGATTGCATATCCTTATCTTGGAATAATGTTTTTTTTCCATATTAAATTTTATTATCTAAAAAAATATTCCACCATTTCTAATGTTGTGATGTTTACAATATTTTATAACTCTTATAACTCACTATTTATAATATACACACACCCTAATTGAGATCTTGAATAATTTTGTTTATTTTGAAGAAATAATTGGTTTAACCCTTACAATAAACTCTTATTCATCTTCAAATACCAATAACACAACCTTAATTTTTCTAAAATACTTAGGAATTTTCTTAAAATCTGAACGAGTATCACTAAGAAAAATTAGTATATGTTATATCATCATCTCATCCAATGAGAAATTTATATTTCTTTGGATCATAAAAATCCTTATAAAATATGTTACACATTTTATTTTCCATAGATTATATGAAAGCAAATTGTGACATCCTCAATTTTATATGTAAGAATTCCTTTGTGTTTTGATTAATTCTTTTATCAAAGATAGATATTGGGGTATATGTTTGAAAAATTTATGGTTTAATACTTGGTTAACTTACCATGTAGGTTAATCATGTATTTCAGGAAATTTTAGGTGTTGGGGAATACATGTGTAGGTGCATAGTTAGGTAACCTTTCATTCTAACCATGAATTTTAAGAAATTTCAATATGTAAAAAATATATGATTTAGTGTATGGTTAGATAACCTTGTAGTTTAAACATGTATTTTTGGAAAATGTAGTCCATGAGAAATAAATTTTTAGGTACATGTTTTTCAAACCATGTATTCTAACCATGTATTCAAAAAAATCATGTAAATTTGTTTTAAATTACCAAATTTTCCTCTATTGAACCCCATTAAGAGACTAAACCAACTTTGATTGGGTTTAAGTCATATATAAGGTGATTTTGATAATTTCAAACCATTTTAGGATGAATATATCTCAATGATTGAATGAATATATGATAGATCAAAGGTAAGGGATATTCTATCATGACTTGACCCCACTAAGGCTCTTCCTAAGCTAAAAATAAGATTGAGAGTGACCCCTAAAACTTTCCTATAATATGTCAAAGATTGATGAATAATTTGAAGGTTATTAAACATGAAATATGGGAGGCATTACCCTTTTGAAAACAACCCAACAACCCAATACTAACCATAACCTTAATCATGATAAAAAAATCCCATATAATTAAGTAAATACATGAATATGTATAACATTAAACATGACAATAAAAAAACTTTTTCTAATAACCACAAGTAAATATACCAACATGTGACTCCTCCCACCACAAAATATATAAACTCATGCATCAAATAACATCACTCAAAACCATCTTCTACTTGATCCTTAAAATCTGAAAAAATACAAAGAATAGTATGGTCATTATACTATTATACTCATTAGGTTCCTCCAACAACCTCTCTCGTGTTAGGTGAAAAGGATATAAAGTCTCAATGATGACATATATATAAGTATTAATTGATTTATAAAAAATCATAACAATTAAAGGAGTCCCGAATCCCATGTCATTCATCATATCCACTTAACCAATGTATTGGACACCTCATGTAAACCACACCTATAAAAATATCATCCACAACCACAATAATTACCCACCAATGTAGCATGGACCATTCAACTGAAGAAATAATTTCATAATGATATAGATATAATAACAAAAATTACAACCATGGTAGGAATAAAAAAACCATCGTATCCCCTCATCCCTTGGTAAAAAACATCCCTTACAACACATGAACATAATATAATACCATATTCATTAAAAATAATCTCATTATAAACTTGATAATAAAGGTTAGCACAATTCCATAATATATAATCATAACCATCATATAAGAAAACAATCATATCAAATAAACACAAAAATATTCACATAAAAAAAATTATAATATGAAAACTAGAATAACCTATCCTAACCTTTTTTCACACCATCAAACCCCTATATAAACATCCAAAATTCCTTGAAAAAATCACTTAAACTAACCACTAATGAATCATATAAACTCAATAAACCATTAATACCTAAAAAATAATAATCACCATTATTCTACTAATTCCAACATACAACACATATATTTTTAGGATATTCACGAATAATGAAACAATAATGAAACCTATATACAAACCCTACTTAAGGGTACTACATCAAATAAAAACTTCACTTCTTCTCCTTCTTATTATCCTTCATTATGAAATTTCATAACATTAGTTTCAACCGGTTCTACCATCAAATTACTATAATTACCACCAATTTATTAATTAATTATACAATACTAGTTAAATCATAACTTCCTCACACACAATTAAATAATTTAGGTTATCTATAATTACATTTCAAGTAAATAATAACAATTATCCATAACCATATCAAACAACTATTCAATCTCACTCAACAGTTAAAACTGAGAAGTTTGAATCCCCTACCTCAATTGATGCTTCAACCATTGCATCACCAAAGGTGAGGTTTAATTCCTAAATTCTCATGAAGGTTCCCAAAAACCCAATTATCCTTCAAAATAATATCAATATTAAGTATTATAATGTCATATACCACCATGAATAAATATTAGAAAGTATAGAAGAAGAATAATTGAGAATAAATTACCTTAATCCATATAGGTTTGAACTCTCAGAATAATAAAAAATGAAGATTGATGGAAAAAAGTTTTAAAGTGTCCAAAAGGCTCCTAAGGTTTTAATAATTTTCAAAAATGGAGGGGAATTGATTGTAATATAATAAACCACTTGATTTTATGTTTAAAAAATATTTATAAAAAATCACGGTGTAATGGTATAGATTAAAGCATAATATGCGATAGTCCACAAGTTTTTCAAAAATCATGGCATTATTCTCCCACATATCCCCACATATCCCACAAATACGAACCATTTAAAAACAATGATATAAATTTACATCAAAAAATGATGATTATCATTATATTATAATGATTGAGACCTCCAACTTTCATCGTGAAATCCTTGCTTACCTTCAACAAAAAAAAAAAACACTTAAATCCTGAAAACTTCTGTACCGAATCATGATGAAATAATATCCACCATGGTGCAGTATATATAAATCAATAAAATTATGGCCTAATATTACGACACAAGTAATCTCCAACAATAGTAAACCATGATACTAAATCCTTTTATCCTAAGGCCTTACGATGCAATCTGACACATCACATTACAATGGTATAAATCATGGTGAAAAAATAGGTATCCATTACCAGAGGTGATGAAAATTTATTTATATAAAACACAAAAAAATACCAAAAAATAAAAAATCATAGTGAAATGATAACCATTATCACATGTTTTTTATGTTATTTTAAATTTTAGGTTTAAATCAACTTCTCCCACACCATTATCCTTCAATCTCATCACTAGAACCACCATTATCTCAAAACCATAAAGTATAGGTCTAGGAAAATACATGAATTTATATTAGACACCTTTCCAATGATTCTCATCCTTGAGGATAAAAAAACATAGAAAAAAAACTAGATCAAAAAATCAAACACCCCATGAGATACCTTTGAAATAGGAATATCATTATCACAAGGCTCAAAAAAATGCAAAAGAGAAGGAAAAACTCTTATCATTCTAGTATAAAAAAAATTCGACATAAATATAGTAATCTAAACTCATTTTTTTTGATATTGGTCCTAAATTTGTGAATCTCATTCCTATGAAAATTCCTCTAAGAACCCATGCCTTTATAAAACATAAACAGAAGAAATGAATTAACCTCATAACAACTTATTTTGATGATCATGGATTTACACTGGTTACTTTATAAAATTAAATTCCTCCACAATATACAACTCAAATAAATTACTGACATGAGATTTATCATGAGGATATATTAAAAGTTTTGAAACACGAAAGTCATCATTAATTGAATCCATTTGTGGTAAAATATATAATTGATATGCCACATTTCCCACTCGTTATAAAAACTTACAATATCTAATGAAATATAAAGAAATATTACTAGCTATACCAAACTTGTACTATCCAAGATGAAGAGAAACCTTAAAGAACACATATTCACCAACCTTAAAATTTTAATTCCTTGTTTTAAAATCGATATAATAATTTTAACTATCTTATCAAACATTAATTTACTAAAAAATACTTTGAACCTTCTTCTCCATATTTTGCACCAAACCCAGCCTAATGATTACCAAATTTCTAAACTCAATCCAATAATAAAAATATATACAAGGATTCCTATACAAAACATTGAATAGAATCATTCCAATAGAAGTGTGATATATTTATTATAGGAAAAATCAATCAAAGAAAAATTCTTTTACAACAGAACTATAAAATCAAGAAAACATGTACACTATGTTCCCTATAGCATCAGAATTGTATGATCTAAATATTCATCTGTATAATGATATAATGTGATGTTGAGGTATATCTAAGTGCCAAATTATTTTTGTAATTCATTATATACCCAATATATAAATTGAGGATCCCAATTAGAGATCATTATCCTAAAAAATATGTGAAGACTCACTACCTCCTCGACATAGATCCTTTCTAAATAATCTTCTCCATTTGACTCCTTGATTAAAAATAAATGAGATAGATTCATCTATTATTATAAAAAAACCCAAATGGAATAACATATTACCTAAAGAACATACTATAATTTTGAAGTAAAATAATGTATGTAATAATATATAATTGAGAATGGTTTACCATGAAGCCTTACAACTTCATGAATATAGATTCGTGAAAGTTGATTAAGGGGTAGATCCTCCCTTATTTATAGTAAATGTTACTAATTTATAAGGAGATACATAATAACCCAGGTTATATCATTCTTCTTAGATATATTAGGAAGTATAGTAAAAAATTTCATTTTAATATCATCCCACTTCCACATTAGAATAGGTATAAGTTTCATGAAACACTTAAGATTTTATTTCATAGGATTTTCTTTTTGGAAAACCAATCATCTTCACACATAGTTAGTAATTTCCTACTTAATTTTATCCCAAAATAAATACCATATTAAAATCTATATACATTTTGGTGATACCAGTGTGTATAGATACATTTGAGCTACGAGATTCATCTAACAATTCCCTAGTTAGTTCAGGTAGTTATGGAACACCTATTCAATTTACAAAAATAAATACAACTTCATCATAGATAAAGTCTATAAATTTCCCATTTTTTCATAGTTTTAATATTCTTTTTCAAATCATTTTAATATTATTAGATCTTATTTATGTTCTCTAGTAATGATGGCTGGGAAATAACTTTGGAATGGAATGATGTTTCCCCTCCCTTAATAATTTCTCTATCTATATTTACTAAATACATGAATATTGGATTCCTATATATCTTATTCATGGATAAAACTCCATGATTATTCCAACTAAAAGCATCAATAACTTTTTTCCATCTTACTATGGAAGAGTATTTCAAAGTCATAGTTTTTAAGTAGTTCCATTTATCACTTTTTTTTTCTTATATTGATATATTTATATGTGAATATATATTTTAATCTTTTTTGATATGTGTATATATTACAACATTAATCATAGAGGTATCATATCCACATATTTAAAGTAAATATTATAGTTACCAGATCCAAATCATAAGTGGGGTAGCTTTTTCATGTGTATTTACTTATCATGATGCATAAGTAAAAACCCTATCATTTTGCATAAGGACGCACTATGGTCTTTATCTTTAATGAATCACTATATATATAAAATCATTCCTTCCATTATAGTAAAGTTAATACCTGTTAATTTAAAAATATATTCATCATTTCCTTATCAAAATTTTCATATTCCTTTAAACATGTGAATTTTAAACCATTACATATTAACTTAGTTAAAAGGTTGGATAATCGGTCACCAATGAAACTAAACATCCCAGTTATAGTAATTAGTTTTGGCCATTATTTAATTGAATTGGTATTTAAAGGGTCAACTAATATTATATCGTTAGAGAGAATATGGCCAAGAAAAGAAAATTATTAAAAAAAATATTCACACCTACTGTATTTTATATATAACTCATTTTCTCTATGATTTTACTTTAAAAATTCATAAATATTTCTTATGATCATTTAGAACTTATTTTATATTAATATATTATCAATAAATTTTACAAAAAAATATTATTATAATATTTTAATACTCTATTCATCAAATATATAAACATATAAGTTAAAATTTTTTAATCGAAAAGGAATTAATTTGAACTCATAATGACCATACCTTACATTAAAAGTCACATTTTTTTACATAAACCTTCTTAAATTTTAATTTATTTTAAATAGAATGATAATAAATATTCATAAGAGGGACTATGGTATATAAATCTATTATCACATAAATATTTATAGTTTCTTATTTAAATCTACTAATTATACCATAGAAATTATATAGATAGTCTTAGATATATTCTTACATCAGGTATGAGTAAAATGGAAAATTTAACTTCAAATTATGGTGGATGTATAGGTAATTACTTAAGGAATAAAATTTATTTTTTCACAATAGAAACATACTCTATTCTTAAGATATCTTTCCCATTAATATATTTCATGTTCTATTCTTTTTCTACAAGAATTTCATTAAGATTATCCATGAGAGATAGTTCTAGATATGGCATATACAATGAAGTCACTACTCTAAAAACAAGGGATTCTATACCTCCCCCATAAATTTTATTATCCATCTATTAATATTAAATTATTTAATTATACTTTAATAGAAAATAAATTTCAAGGATTATTAAAAATTTAACCATAGGTATAATAATCACGTTTTCAACTAGAAAAACTCTATACATCTTAATATAAACTTCTTAATATATCTTCTTTACAACAATATTTTCACAAGGTGTTTTTTATAACAAATTATTTAATGCATTAGGGGATGATTAAATGTTCTTATAAAACATTAAAGATATAAAAGAGTGTGTAGATATAGAATCAAATAATGAATTAGTTAGATTTGGTTTTATGATCATAGTAATTTCTATTACATCAATTAGAACTTTAACCTTTACTAGAGTAATTTCATAATCCTAACCATTTTCCATTTTCCTTTACTAAGGAATATTCCCTTGAAACATGAAGAATTTATTTGAATAGTGTCCTATATACTTGTACTTGAATCATTGAACATTGATGAATTATCTTTCACATTAACATTCTTGAGCTTGATGGAATTTATATCTAAACTTGTAGTAAACTCCCATTCACTTCAAGAAAGTACTAGGGTGTTTCTTCCCACAATTTTTTCATGTTGGGAATTCCATCATTACTTTATTATAATTTTCCAATATTCCCTTTATGTAGTGATCAAACATAATCTTATTCTCTTGATATCCTTTGAAAATAAAATACTTCAGGAATTCCTTCTCATTATTTATGGAACTTTAAGAAATATCCTCATATGTTGAAAATGTTTGAGAGACTAATGACCATTGGAATCTTCACTTTAGCACATTAAAGAAGAAATTAATATTGCTTTCTAGATTATGTATGTATCCCGTAACATGTATTAAAAACAATATAATGTTAAAGTCATACTCAATAATAATTTTATCTTTAATTTTCCATAAATTTAGGAATTTCATTTCCATATTCACTTGTATCTCATTAGTAAATTAATTTTCTATGAATACCATCTTATGAGAATTATATTTATACTCTATATATCCTCTTACTTAGTGTTTTGAATCAATTAAAACCATTTATCAACATCCATTCTTAGATGATATACCACCTTGAAAACATTTTGCCTTTTACTATATCACAAATAAGGGAATATCTTCTCTAAGGACATGATACACTATTTATCTACTAATGGATATGTTGTTTTGTTAAAGGATAGATTTTTTTATTTTATAATGAGGGATAAAATTTTTAAACCATAATTAGGGGAAACAATTTAATCTATATGAGAAAGGTTTTTGGTCATAACCTGATTCAACCACCCTAATAAAGTGATAATTGACTTATCTCTAACACTAGCCTCATTTTCTTACTCAGGAAGGAAATCCCAACCCTGATTATGGGTGTTGACACAGTTTTCATTCCTTCTATTCAAAGCCATTTTTAAGCAATATCATATAATTTATTAGTTAATAAATAACACCATGAATTTTAAATAATAGTATATTATTCTTATGTATATAAAGCACTCTTGATGGATTTTCCATTAGGGTTTTCCATTCAGTTGTGTGGCCAAAATATGTTCATATTATTTTAGTACCCATAATTTATATTAAGATTTCTTTAATACCAACTGTAACACCCTAACTCCAGTAACCTAGAGTTAGTCGTTATATTATTACATTGGTATAGAATATAAGAGATCACATTACACTATATCCAATAGTTAAGTATTTTTAGTATACTAGATACATACACGATCCTTACATTATATTTGAAAACATTAAATATAACATAAGATTTCAATGAAAATTTATTATTTTTATAATAATATCCTCAAACAATTCATATTACTCTTCTTGGTTTCCTGGTCAAAATAGAAACAAATAAAGGAGTGAGATAAAATTCTCAATAAGGGTAAGTATACAACTAAATCTAACATGGAATTATTAAGTAATACATTACATGGTGGGAATAAATAAACAAATGAGTAATGGATGAAAAAAATATATCCATGGAATATATAATAAAGAGAATAAATAATTACAAGGATAATAATGAATGAATACATAGTGATGTAATACACAATTCCAAACATATTTATCATACCTTAAAGGCCTCAACCAAGACTTTATAAAAATACAATTAAGGCATTGTGCTAAGACATCTAACATAATTGGGTAGATATAAACCTAATACCCCAATATAGTATTCCTTATGAGACTTACCAATGCATTGAGAGGATATATAATTCTATGTCCCACTAGTCACATAATAAGTACAATATATCCATTATATGAGATAATTTTGATAACAACCCATATCATAATTTTCTAATAGAAACCACTTACATACACATGTCTTAGTAATCAATACTTTTTTGTATAGAAATAATAGGTATATTAATTGTCAAAGTTTCCTTAGTCAATTGAATTACATGGTTATATAGGTGAATATACATCAATATATTAAGATCTATAGTATATTCACATATAAGAGGAATTTATCCTTGATGATGATATAGAGGAGTGAGATAATCTCATCATATAAGGGTATTAATAAGGATTAGTCAATAAATATAATGATTGGAGACCAAAGCAATGATAGAAAATCCCCTCTTGGGAATTTTTTTTATGATATGGAAATATTATAATGAATTATGATGGTGTAAAAATAAAATGTAATGGAAATTTCTTATTCATAATACAATTATGGATTTTTAATAATGAAACATAACATCATTACATATTGAAATGTAAATAAATCAATAATAATTTTGAAATAAAAATAAAGATAAAGGTATAAAAACCCTTACCTTACTATATACCTTCCCAAATAATGATATTAAAATCCTTATATCCTTAATATTCTATAATCTAGAATATAAATTTAGGATTTTGGATCCTTAACTCACTAAGTCTCAAGAATAAAACACTTTGGAATTTCTTCGAGAGAGAAATGGAGATAGAGTTTAAAATCTATATCTAAGTCTATTCCCAAATATTCTTGAGAGGTAAAATGAGATAAAAACCTTGCTCAATGGTTTTGGAGTGGAGATAAATGGGTTGATGGGTGTATATTTATAGAAAATGAGGGATAACCATTTATTAATTTTTAAACATATTCTTTAGACTTTAGGTTGTGAAAATGTAGAAAATCATTGACTTTTATATGGTTTTACATCAATGAATTTTATATTTTGAACTTAGATTTTGAATTTAACATGTTTAAGAACTGAAATGAATTTATATTATTTTGGACATGAAAAATATATTTATTCATAAAGATTTTTTAAAAAAATATTAAAATATATTTTATGTTTTAAAAACATCTTTATAGGTTTGGAAAATTAAATTTATTTTTTTGAAATACACTATTATAATTAATAAATTTTTTGGATAAAGAAATACTTAATATTATTTATTATATAATTTTTACATAATAATGAATTGATGATTCACATTATATACATATATTTTATTTAATTATAAACCAATTTTTTTTTACCATATTAGGAAATTATTAAGAATTATCTATTAGCTAATTATTATATGCCTATTCTAAATATGAAGTCATTTTTATAAAAATAATTTTTTTATATATGATAAATTTAGTTATTAAATGAAAAAACTATTATTTTTAAATTATACATTTGGTGCCAAAAATTTAAATATTAATTTTTAATAAATTTTATACTATTATAAGGAATATTTATGTATTTACATTGTTATTCATTAATTAATATACATTATTTATATTTATTAATTATGATGTTTTTTATTCTATTAGACACATGTTATTAATGGTCACTTAACAATTGAAACAACCATATTTACTATTAAAATAATTTGGTTCCCAATGAATAGATTCTAATAGTCATATTTCTCTTCCTATAAATTTAATTCAATCTTACCTTTAAAATTATACCCCTAATTCTCTTAGTTTAAAAAATATATATTTATTTTTTTATTGTTTTGTTCATAATAACAATGAATCTTATATATTTTTTATTCATTTTAGAGTATAATCCTCCATAGTTCAAGATTATGGTATTTCCCTATGTTGTTATGTTTTCTGTAGCACTAATTGAGGTCATTAAAGTGTATGAAATTTTATTTTTGTATGTTGTACTATAATGATAAAATGATAATATCTATTTTTTAAAATGGTTAATATGATGATGTTTTCATTTAATATTGTAAAATATTGGGTCTTATATCTCTAGTGATTTTATTACTTTAAATATTGACCCCTACCTCCAATAATTACACCAATAGTTAAAAACCACCAAAACAAATATAGTTTAACTAAAATTAAATAAAATTTAAACCTCAGTATGTGTGGTTTATTAAAATCTCCCCACCATAGGAAAAATCATCCTCGAGATGTGTCAATGGGAATTCCTATTAAAAATATTTATCCACCATATTCATATATCTACCTCCTATCCCACATATCCTCCTTGATATATCCATGCTACCACTATACATATTTTAGAGAAACAATCTTCCCTTAAAAAATTTTCTTGATGTGGTTCACTATATATACCGATCGTTCCTCAAATGACACATCCTACTCTATCTTGAAATCATCATTTTTGATCATGTTCGAAGGGTTTAGATGATATCACCAAAGATGATATATAAGGAATACATCATGTATCACAACATATCTATAATAAAGTGCTAATTGGTATTCCATAATACTGATCCTCACAACAACCTTGAACTATCCCAAAAATATGGGCACTAGCTTCCCCTATCTATGAATACTACTATCCCCTAATCTAGGTAACACACTTAAATGTGATCGATAAATAACATTAAAATATATAAGAATACATCTCTAGTTTTTTATGATCAATTTAATCTTTCGGTGTTTGGAAATCACCTTTGAATTAGTTAAATATGCTTCAAAGTCTTAAATATGAAAATGGGTTAAATGATAAATAAATCCCCCACCTCTAACCTTTAATTATACCCCAATACTCATGATTGATAAATTTTACACCTGATAATTAAATATGTTTAATTCCTCTTCACTATGATCCAATTACACTCAACAACCATATTTTAGATGAAAAATATTGTTCTAAAACCATTCCTCAAGGATGAGCACCCATGAAAAGGGTTAACCGATAGTTAACCATATCAGTTTACTCTAACCACATAAGCAACCTATACATAATAATACCCACAATTCCCATTCTATAATAATGATTCCCCATACCCTATGATTTCTATAAATATTTTATTATATAATTTATACACTACAACTGATGACACTGATATATGATAAACCAAAAATTACACATAACCTCCCCTAATTACACATAAATACCCCTAAGATCTTATGATATTATTTTATATGAATAAATTTTATTTATTTTATATATTTATTTACACACAACACTGAGTTTAAACGAACCATGATATACTATTTAAATATTATTATTTAATGTGACAATTATTTACCTTGCCATTGGATTGGTGGTTATTAATAGGGAAAACCAAATTATGAAATATTTATGGTTTACACATGTATAAAATTAACTTATTAGTTATAAACTAATTAGAAATTTAAATAAAAATAATTTGAAAGTAAAAGAGTTGTTTTTCAAAAAAATATTTTTTATGTATGCAATGGGTTTTTATCCTGATAAATTAAATTAACCACAATTAGTGAATGATTTTAATGAAATTTATATATTATATAATCAATGTAACATTTTAAAATTAATCTAATGTTTTACTATGCATGTAATAACCTTATATATCCATTTTTATAATTAAAAATGTATTTTTCTAAAAAATGGGTTTCGTCCCATTTTGAACACTTAGTTTAAAATAAATTTCCTCCACTTATAGAAATCGAATATTAAAAAATGGATTAAATATTTGGAAATTGAAAGATAAAATTTTATAAATAGTTCCCTTATATTGTTTGTCAATATGAATATCAAGAATAACAAAAATTTTCACCCTAGTAATGGTAAAATGAGTAAAATATGGTTAATACTTTGGGATTAGGTATTAAAATTTATATAACACTGTATTTTATCATATTTTATGAGTATAGTTCACTCATTTATATACATGTATGGATTATATGGTCCCTTGTTTCCATATTTCTTTGATTATAACCCTTATATTATTTTAAAAAAGGGATTAATAAAAAATGTCACTCTCTTGACTTTAATCACTCTAAATTTTTATTAAAAGGTTAAACATAGGATAATTTCTATTCTGAATTCTTATTTCAAAGATAAATTATTTTTTATTATATTAATTAACTACAATTTTTAGTAATTTAATAATTACCTTAAATTCTAATGCAATGCCGACACAATATTTATCCAATTATTTGAAAAATAAAATAAATGATTTTAAAAATATTAAAATAAATGTAATTATGATGAATTATTATATTAAAATAATTTTTTAGATAAATATAAAATATTAGGGATGTTGTAAGGTTTATATTCGAATTAATTTTCTATAATTTTGTCTTCAAAGTCAAATTAAATTAATTATATACAAAATATCATTAATAATATTTTATAAAAATAATATTTTATTAAATTATTTAAAAATAATAAAAATATTTAAATAGGAGAAGGTGGGTAATATATGGTGTAAAATTTCATACCTTTTCCATTTATGATCAAATTTTCACCTTATAAGTTAAATTATAACCCATTAATATTAAAAAAGTCATTACTATGTTTATGGTTAAAATTGGTTAAACAAGGAGTTAATAAAAATTATAAGGTTTAAAATGATACCAAAAACACTATATATTTCATTGGTTGATGATATATAGAACTTATAATCTTTTTATTTGAATATATTTCAATTTTTAATCATTTTTATTGAGAATTAATTTCTTATATTTTAATATTTTTTGAAATTCCATGAGTGCCCCACCCCTCACTTATAAAATGGAACCCCTCATTTCTCTCCTTCACACCACTTTGATCTATCTAGATTGACCAAAAAGCACCTAATGATATTCTAAAAATAATTTTACACATTCTATAGGTTCTTATCTCCCCAAAATAATAACCCTATGGTACTTAATAAGAGATCTAATGGAGTTATTCCAAAGAAGTGGAAATCACTTTAACCAACCACTTACTTTTTACATATTATTTAACCTCTAATAAATCTATATTATTTATCATAAAATAATAAAATTTTATATACTAAATATACTTAAATTAAATTATTATTTTTAAACCACCATTATCCACCCTCTTTTCCACTAAATTTGAAGTGAAAGCATCGCTTGTGCGTATGTACGACTTACCGACTCCAAATAGTGATACAATTCATTTTCCATTACCATATTTTATTGATGGGTATTATTATGAGTTTAATATTTAGGTATTATATTTATTAAATTTTTATTATTCATTAATTATAATATCATATATAAATTCTTACCTTACAATCCATTGGAAAATGATAATGTCGCTTGTGCGTATGTGTGGACTACCCTTCCACGAAGCGATGCGACTCGTTTTCCATTTAAAATTTAAATGGATTGTAATAAGGATGGATTTTATGAATATATATGATTTATATTATATAATAATTATTTTATAAAGGTGAATTATTATTTAACTTTCTTTCATTTCATCCATAAAAAAATGGAAATAACATTCATGCATACGTATGACCCACCATCTCCTTGAACAATGTGATTCATTTTTCTATCTCTACCTTTAATGGATGAATATAAATAAATAAATAAATAAATATATATATATTTAATATATATGACATTAATATCATAGTTAACATTATATTGATTATTTAACCCTGATAAAATTATAAATATCAATACCTATGTACTAAAACATGGATGAAAAACAAAGTAGTTATCACCCAGAACAATTATTTTAATAAAGGATTGTTAATAAACTATTGATAAGATGATATAAAAATAATAATATATAGTATTATATATATTATTATGGTTCTATAATATATGTTTAATAAATCTATATTTATTTTATATGATTCTTGAACATGTATGAAGAAAGATGATGCTTGAGGTAGGGGTTTTTTGTTTGTAATCTCATCGTTTACCAGAATTGTTTATGAATAAGATTTAAATGGTTAAATTTAATGATATACCTATAAATAATTCTCATTTATTTTCTTATTATATGGTTATTTATTGATATTATATATTTTCATTTCATTTTAATCTCTTTTAATACTCAATATACTAATGTTTTTAAGGAAAGTTGACTTTATTTTTTTTCTTTAGTCAAAATCATTTTTCTTCCATGTCCATGTTTTCTCTAAAATGTTTTAAAATATGTTTTAATATTATAATATGATTATTTAAATTAAATTTTACCCATTTTTTACTTTATATATAATTGTTTCAATCAATATTCCTATTTTTTTCCTGAATGAGGTATTTTTGGACTTTTTATAAAAGTGTGAAAGGAATGTTTTCTTTGAACTTATATGGAATTAGTGGAATTTATCACCATCATGACCACTAAATGATATGAAGATTCATTTAAAAATTTTCAAGTTTCTTTTCAAATATTTTTTTCCTTAATATTTGGGATATTTTGAATTTTAAATAAGTGATTTCAAATTGAAACTGGTATTTTTCCTCAGGAAATATTATAGCGATTATTTTAAAATAATTTTCATCTATGATAACATAATTTGATGTTAATTATGTTTTAATAGGTTAATGATCCTATGATATAATCATTATTTTTTTTTTGGTTTGTATATTATTATTAGGATAAGATTTTTATGAAATCATATTATTTTCAATGGGTAATGCTACGATGATATAAAGAATATTTTATGATCTTTTGATATTTATATGAATAAATTCTGATTATGTGATAGTTGGATTTGTTATAGCCCACCAATGCATTGGGTAAAATTATATTGATATCTCATGATATGATTATGATAAGATTGGACATGGTTTAGAATATCTTTTTGTACATATTAATGTATGATGTATGATTTATTTCTATACAAGGTCATAAGAAAATGCATGAACATGATTTTGAATAGATTTGTTCACATTTTGATGCGTGAGTATGATTGATTCCGAGTTATGATCACAATATTACTTCTGGAAATGATTTTATTTAATAGTGTTCACAAGATTATAATTTATTATGCTTATGATCCCCCATTCCTATATTATGACTCTTGTATGTTGATTACTATTTTGAAAGATCTATTGATCCTGCTTTTAGATATAAATTGATTTCTAAGCTTATTATATAAGTTTTTTTGGGTATGAATATTTTATGCTGAGAACATGAACTTGGATATTTCTTCATACCCTTATGATCATATTATCATATAATGATTGACATCTAACATGTTTACCTTTTACAAGAATCTAAGCTCACCCATTCATATGTTTCATTTCCACAGGTTATGATGAAAGGTTCTAAGTAGTGTATGTCTACTAATAGTACTATGTGGGAAGATCTTTTTAGGAGAAGTTAAAGATATATCATGAAATAAGAATATTATGTATCCAGTATCCAAACAATACACCTTTATGGTCCATTATCATGTATTATTGTGACATGTATTGAATATTTGTATAAAATGATGTAATATTTATATATATTGTGCTTGGGTCACCGCAACTAGTCCCTATCCTCATATAATCATAACTTGAAATGAGAATAACTCATTATATCAAACTCATATAATACTAAATCTTCACCCTATATCTAACTATAAAATAACATTACTCCATTTATATTTAAAATAATGGTCAACCCAAATTCACTACATTGGAATTATTGAGGATCCTTTACAAAATTATCACATATAAAAAACCAAAATGTTAGCCTAAAACTATAATTATCATATAATATTGTTGGTCCCCAAAAAATGGTTAAATTAATTCATAAAAAATTTAATATTTTTTAACCTAAGGAAGTTCAGGATTACTAATGAAATGTTGTCTAGTGAACTTCTTTTTAGTCCCCTTTAAACTAGTGGGTGAACCTCTATTTCATTCAATTTACCCACTCTACCTTGATAGTAAAGGATAATCCCCATATGTACCTACCATAGAGCCATGTTCCATACATGGTTAAAGAGTGAAATTGGGAAACCAATATATTATTTACTATATAAGTACCACTCTACTTTCAAACTACATTATACAAGGATATTTAAGAGACACTACACCACTAGAGCACACGAGAGCCCCGATTTTTTTCCTTACTCATCTATAAAATCCAAAAGGTGATTTTTAAATCAAAACCTAAGGTAAAGTGAAGGAAAATTAGGGAATGCGAGTCATTAAATATTTTTTATAGACAAAAATATCTTAAAAGTCCACTCCACACATGTTTTATAATAGAATATAGAGAATTAACCCCAATAAAAAATCTTTTGGAAAGAAGGGTGAAATTCCTTATTACCCAGGTCCCACCAGTTTAGGCCTTCTACACCCAGTCCTCAAGGGATAACTTTGAATCCCCAATTTCCTAGTTCACCTACCTGGGTGATGTAACTTAATTTTTCCTTAGTGTATTAAAATACTTTATTGGAATCATTTAACCTTGGTACACCCCTCACAAATAGTATTTTTCTAGCTGTAAACCTTATCCTTCTACATAACTAGGTCACTTTCCACATGCATGTGAACCTTATGATCATGTATTTTTTTGATAATATGAATACAGAATCCAATAACATATATTCCTATTAATGTTCCTCCTCCCATCATGGATCCCGAGAGTCCTATCAATCATATACTCCATTGATAATGAGGACTACCTATCTTGAGAAAAAATATGGTGTCTCTCTTAACCTAGGCTACCAATATTGTTTATTTTTCATTAATACAAATATAACTTATGTTTAATCAATGATTTAGAGATAAAAATGTGATAACATTATTGTGTAAGTCCCTCATACCTTTACTTGGACCATATTCTAGATAAAAACACAAAGAGACGATTATGTGAGTAATAGATCTTCCTTTTAGAATTCCTCCTTCTATCATGGGTCCCTAGAGTTTGATCAATAATATACTCCATTGATAATTAGGACTATCTATATTGAGTAAATTGTTGGTATATCTCTTTTACTGGACTACCCGTCTTTGTTATTTATCATTAATACACACATCCCTTATGTTTAATAAATGAGTTAGAGATACAAATGGGATACCATTATGGTGTAAGTCCCTTATACCTTCACATAGATCATCTTACAGAGAAAAAATAAAGGTAGGTTATGGGAAATTACCGCACCATAATTTTTCTATTTATTGGTCACCTAGTGGTCCTAGTGAAATGAACTTAAACTATAATACATAACAGTCTCTGATTCATTACCTTAAAAGGAAAACAATTGGTCCGCATCAAATTAATTTAAAAGTTCAACATTCCTTGTAATATGGATTTAAAATGGGACATATAACTCCAAGTATTTTGATTCAATTTATAGGGACATATAGGAATACACTTTAATAGTCCCAATATTTCCATTATAATATCTTTCACCTCCCCTATCACCCTATTTACTTTCTTAGATGTAATCAAATTTTATAGTGCCTTCATATATGAATTTAAAATGTTGATGGATTAGTAACATAAATTAAATACAAGTAAACATAATTACTACATGTAGTTTTATTTTAAAAACATTAGTTTCAATCAATAATTTTTACTAAAGGGTATAAAAAATTATTATCAAGAAGGATTTCATGAACTTCCTAAATCTAAAAGTGATTCCCAAACTAGAAAACAAACCTCCTTGTGGAATGAGTCAACCTCCATTAATATTGAATTAAAAATTTATTCCCTATAAAACTAAACCAAATGGGAAATAAGTAGGAAAATTTTATAAATAAAAAGCGGTAAACCTATTTTGAATTGTTTTACTTACAAAATGGATGGAATAATAGTTTACTTTCATTAGAGATTCTAAATTAATAAGATATTTTTTATTTTACTCATAGAATCCAAATGGATTCCTTAGTTAATGTATCTCAAGGAATAAGGATCCCCATATAGCTTTAAAGAATGAATAAAGTAGCTAGTAATTCTACGAACCACTAATTAGTGGAACCTATAACTTATGATATTATAATTACCTCATATACAAGGTACTAAGAGATGTTATCTACCACCCAACTCCTATAACACAAAATTTTGAATTCCTTGGTTTAATAATACCTCCCCATTGGTATAATTGAAACCTTAGAGATGTACCATTCTAATTTAGAGGGGTTGAATCTATAGAGTAAAACACCACAATTTTTGGATAAAAGGGGTAAAGTGGACACTATCACATCATAAAAAAACTATAGGATTCATTCCACAGAGTGAGACAATACTTACATGTCTTATTTGGAGTAAGGTGAATAAAATACCTTATACATCAAAAAAACTTCCCTGAAGATTCTTAGTAGGGATTAGGATAATCATAGTCATTACCATCTTCACATTAGCGCAAAACCACATAATATCACTGAGTAAACTACATACTAATTCGTTTAGAATTAGTAACCCAAAGGAGATCTCTCTAGTGGAAACCTATTTATGAGGTCCATAAGTAGGTTCTTGTTCATACCACTTCTTCTATCTGAGGGACCCACTATCAAATAACTATGGTAGAAATGGAACTTAAATTTCACAATTAGTAATATTCTCTTAGGTTATTTGAATAAGAAATTTTTAATTAAATAAAAAAATTACTCCTTTATAAGGGAGAGTAACTAACACACCCTAGACCCTCCTCCCAGGCCTGATACTAAAAGAACATTCTTTATATACTGTATTAGATATCGAGTGATATTACCTAAGATAATCTTGTATATATTTCATATCAATATTTCATCTCATAATAATCTCACAAAATCTTAAGAACATTTAGGTTTAGTGTCTTTATGAACAATATTCAATATCTCCCATAAACATTATTCTCATAGGGTACCCTTCTAGAATTAACATACCAAACAATTATCTTCCTAACTTAGGGAATTTAAAAAAATAAGGGTTTAAGATCTAATTATTATTAAAGAATAAACATAATAGATACCAATTTATGATCATAAGTAAGCATAAAATAAGCATGTGTGTTTGAGAGCATAGTTAAGGTTTATGAGATTAACATTAGAAAATCATACCTAAATAAACATGGATCATAAATAATAAATCAAGGCATAAGTATATGATACAAATATAAAAAATAGCTCATAATAACATGATAATGTTTTGAAACATAATATTATGGCATAAATAGAAGAATTTGAAAACATTTTCTTTGTCAAGGATCATTGTTAAGACCTTTATAATATAGTGGAAAAATTCCCCTAATGGATTAAGTTCACTCCCTAATACCTATCATGTAAACTCATAAAGTATAAGTATTTAACAAATTAATTGTAGGGATTTATAATTCTATGATTACCTATCACTTAATGGACACAATCCCATATAGGTTTGGGTTCAATTACCATTCCATTTCATATTATCTCATGAGATATCAAGATTTACCTGATGATATGGAGGGATATATTATTATAGGACCACCCAACATATAATTTAAACCATACATAGGTGTTCCAAGAGAACATTAAAACATTAATATTTCAAACACCACTTAATTTAACCCATAGAAATGAGACGAGTTTCTTGAAAACTTCCATAAAACATTTCATATTCCATCTAGAGAAAGAAGATGAATAGCGGAATAAGAATTTTCCCCTAGTGTAACATAAGGAATGTCAAATTATGTTGACATAGATTAAAAACACACTTTTAATATTATTAAATAAATCACTTTGAAAAAAATGAATGAATATCCATTTTTTAAAATTCTTGAAAACTCCTTACAAAAGTTTTATTTAAGATGAAATACTTTGAGAATGATTAATTTTTTTAAATTACCCTTTAAAAGAAAAAAGGGTACAAATTTTTTTATAAAAGAAATAATTTTTCAATAAATTTATTTGATAAGACATAAAAACTTTGAATACTTATTTCTTATAAATACAATACTTTAAAATCCCTTTAAAAATATACATTTTTTTAAATAAAAAATTTTCTATTAAAAAATATAATTTTTTTACTTTTATTCTGAAAATCTTTAAAAATTAAAATAATTTTGAAAATAATTTTAAATCCTGAAGAGGAAGCTTTGAAATAAATAATTCCCATAATGAAGAAATAATGTGTTCACATAGAAAATGTTAATAAGGGATATTTTTTTTTTCAAAAGGATACATATGGAAAATGTTAAAACATTATTTTCATTTTTTTAAATAAAGTAAAAAAATAGTAGAAAATTACCTTAATCAAACATTGAAGCATGTATAGATTCATCCATAAAATTAATATGAAAATAGAGGAGGAAGATTCTCGATAGAAAAGAAGAGGTGGGATTGGTTTCAATTACAACTGTTACATCTGGTAAATTATTTAACAAGGGAAATAAAATTGAGAGAGACCATATAAAGACTTAATAATAATTTTATAATAATAAAATGATTGGGGTTTTATATATAATGTTCACACAATTTTTCTCTAGATGGAAATTAATTTATAACAATATCTATTAGAAAATGATATTGGAATAAAACTCATATAACTTTATCACCTTTCAAATAGAAAAGCCTTGAAAGGTAGATCATAAGATAGATTTTTTAATACCTCTAATTTCATGATAATTATATTAAAATTTAATCCATGGGAATTATATATACTAAAAAATAAAATGATTGTGGAATATGAAACACATATCATTAAAACGAAATTGAGATGAGGAAACCCTTACCTTTTTATCATGAATTCAAAAAAAATTCTTTAACATACTATATAATAAACATAACTATATTAATGAATTATTTAATAACCTTATTCATATATATTACTATTTATATTCTTCAATTATAATCATTCACTACCCAAATATTAGTTGGATACAATTTATCTTCATTACCAGATGTTGGTAATTTTGATTGTTTTGAACATGTTTCATAATGAGGACGTGAACCCTTATTATTTTATAATTTCATAATCCCCATATTAAAATAGGTATGAAAATCATTTTGTTTCAATTAATTATTCATACCTATTCTAATTTTATTTAAACTATTGGTATGGTTTGCAAGAACGAGATACTTGACGAACTTGTTTTGGGTAATTTACTGATATTAACTGACTAATTTATACTAATAATTAATTTTTGTGTCATCCTTTAAGAATAACATTAATAAAATACATTAATCCTTAATATCATATATATTCATGCAATACGTTTTATAAATATCCATGTAAGGCTGTGATGAAAAATAGAATACATCACTCCATGGAGGCGGTAGTCTGTACGTACATATAGACGAAATTTTCATTTTCCATAGAATGGGATGAAGGTAGAAATTGATTTATCTTTCCAGAATCCTAATAACTATATTAATAAAATATTTATTTATTGAATATCCACTTTTAATCATCATTATAATATGATTATGAGAAAAATAACACATCATTTATGAAGGTGGTAGTCCACACATATGCATGGAAACCGTTTTCATTATTCAAAGGTGAATGGAGGAAGGTAGATAATTATTATTCCATAAATATAATAAAATTAAATATAATAATAATAATGACTTAATTATATTAATATTATTTGAATAATTTTGGAGGAGGGTTGATGAAAAATATATAGAAAAGAATGTTAGAGGATGGGTAATAATTATGTTGGGAGTTGGAATATTCTATTGAATGATCATTTGGTAATGGAGGAGTTATGGATTATTTGTGGAAAAAAGGGGCTTAAAAATGTGTTATAGTATAGTAGGGGAGGTAAAATATTAAGTTTTTAACAAAATTTCATATTATAGGTGTGTCTTGAATAGGTTGGTAGTATACTCCTTATATACGTGAGAGATATGGACTTTTCCTTGGAATTGAATGGTAGGTGAGGGATTATAAAGGAATTGAATGAGACTTGGGTGAGGAATGGTTGGTTATCCATGTAGGTATAAATTTATTACCTAAAAAAGGTATTATATAGGATATTTTTTCCAAGTTAATTTATTAAAATTTGATTGACTTAATGTTACTCATTTTTACCCATATTAAATTTGATTAAAAATTAACCATGATAATAATTATTTTTATTAAAAATATAAGATAAAACCAATTACCAAATTTCTACATGATTATTTCAAATTTTTAATTAATTTACTCAAATTAAATATCTAAATATAATAAAATTTACTTTAAAATTAAAACATATAATATATAGAAAAGATATTTTTCTAAAATAATTATTTTTAAAATACTAAGTGTTCTTAGTTTGATTTCATATAAATTAATAACTAAATGGGTCTTAATATATTTTTCTATATAAATAAAAATTACATTATATTCATTATTTTAAGGGGATCAACTTAATTTACATTGATATAAATTACACAAACACTTTTAAAAAAATTATTTGAAATAACCCTTTTATCATTACTGTTCTAATTATATTTAACCACGGTAACTTATTTTTATAATGATAATATCATCATTAATATATTAAAATAGGCATTAAAATATATATTTAATTATTTATTCACCCCTATTCTTATTTTATATAAACTATGGGCATGGTTTGGGGGAATGTGATACACGATGAACTAGTTTTAGGTAATTTATCGTTATTAATAATCTACTTTATGATAATAGGTAATTTTTATTTAATTATTTCAAAATAATATTTATGAAATATATTAATCCATAATATCATATATATTTATCCAATATATTTTATAAACATACATGTAAGTAAGTGATAAAATATAAAACACATTGCTCTATGGAGGCGGTAGTTCACACTTACATAGAAAAGACTTTTTCATTTACAATAGAAAAGAAAGAAAGTAGAAATTGATTTATATTTTTATAATCCTAATAATTTTATAATACTAATAATTTTATAAATATCATATTTATTCATTTAATTCCCTTTTTAACGAGCCAAAAATGGTGGTTATGAAAAATAGAACACGTCGTTTCTAGAGGCTATAATCCACACATACACAATGTTGGGCAAAAATCCCTCAAGGTAACATTGCAGTATTTTTGGGTTGATTGTGTTTGTTGACAAAGCAGGTTTCCATGGAGAATTTTCGAGTTCCCAAGAATTTGATGACATTCCATGTTGACAAAGAACGATGACAAAGGAAAGGGCGATCTGGAGGCGGTACAAAAGAGAAGTACAAGGTGGCGCCGTTTCCCAGTGTTTTCCAAATTTTTGGGGTCCAAAATTTGGAATTTGGTGAGCATCGCGAAAAGTGGATTTCCATGAAGAGCTTAATTTCATATAGAAAAGGCATGAATTTCGCGAAGATGGGATGCATGGTTTGGAAATCGCGAAGACCAGAAGAATGGAGGCGGTGATGCTTCACGATTACGTCAAGCTTCGCGAACGGCAGAGGCTGAAGCGCATCGCGGCGGTGAAGGGCTTTGCGAGGGAGCTTCACGGCGAAGGAGCGGAGGAATGTTGGGATTCTCCAGGGAGCTTCGCGGCGAAGTCGCTAAGGTATGTTGATGGTGATTCTTCACGACTACGTCAAGTTCCGCGAATGGAAAATTGCCGTAGAGCTTCGCGATTTGGACAGAATTCTGGCAGAAACATTGGAGCTTCGCGATTTGAGATGACGTGGCGTTGACTTCACGTGGAAGGTACGAGGGTTGGTGGAATCGCCAATAAATAGAGGCCAACCCCTTCGAGCGAAGAAAAGAGCATTTTCATAGAAGATCATTCGCTCTTGATTTGCGAAGGTGGTTCGCGGAGCCAGTGTGCTTCGCGAAAGAGGTGCTTCGCGGCGGCTATTGTAGCTCCGCGAAACCTACGAGCTCCGCATCATCTCACTTAGCTTCGCGAGGGTCATTGCTTTGCGACGACTTGAGCATCGCGAGAGTGCTTCGTGAGGGTGCTTCGCGAGTGAGCTTCGCGAAAAGGTAGGAGCTTCGCGAAGGCTTGTTGAGCTTCGCGAAATTGGGAGCTTCGCGAAGTAGGGTGCTTTGCGAAGGTGTTTCCAAAGGTTGTTGCCCAGTGTTCAGAGGCAAAGTGGTATTCATCAGTGGATGAAAGTTGGACTATAACAGAGCATCCATCAACACTTAAGGATGCATGTATTCATGCAAATGAAGAGACCTAAAGGTCTATAAACTGTGAGTGAATCCCTTCCAAGAGCAGTGAGCTTAGGAAGAGGAAGAAGTTGATCCTCTCCACCGGTAGTGAGCCAGAGAGAGAGAAACAAGGAGTGACCCTTAGGAAAGCAGTGAGCTGACCCTAAATATTTTATAGGCAGTGATCCTGGGCATAGAAGTGATCTAGCCTGAACATTGTAATCCACAGCTAGTGAAGTTTAGTGGACTTGGTACGACCGACAACCTGTCGGCGTATGCTCCTTGGACGTAGCCCTTAGCGGTGAACCAAGTAAAATTGCTGTGTCCTGTGCTTGCTTTACTTTCTGTTTATATTGTGCAGAAGGAAAAATAGAGAAGAGTGTTTTTCTTAACAGCGAAACAAGATCAGAACGGGATTTAATTTTTAATTAGTCATACCCTGATTCACCCCCCCTCTCAGGGTATTCAGCATAGTGGACCTTACAAGTGGTATTAGAGCGAAAGGTTGACCGTTGATCTTCTCTCTATGGAGGTCACTAATCATAGAGGGATTCCAATCTTCGACGGATGTAATTTTCAGATATGGAAGAATTGAATGCAACACTATTTCCGATCTTTGGGAATGGATGTGTTTTCAGAAGCTATGCATGGTATCACAGCTGATATTACTAGTGGTGCATTATCAGAAGCTGAGCACAAAGAGTTGGATGCTGATTCCAAAGCAATCAACGCCTTAGGGGGAGCCCTCTCTAATCCCATTTATACAAAGGTGATGTCATGCAAAACGTCACATGCCATGTGGGAGAAGCTTTTGAATATTTATGAAGGGGATACAAAAGTCAGAGAGGCAAAGCTGAAAGTGTTGTGGAACAAGTATGAAGATCTTAGAATGAACCCAAATGAGTCTGTTGATGCATTCTTTGATAGGGTAAATGCTGTGGTAGAAGACATGCGGGGTCTTGGGGAAATTATCGAAGACATTAAAATCGTAAAGCGCATCTTGAGAAAGCTTCCACCTCAGTTCAATCCGAAAGTTTCTGTGTTGGAAGATAAAGATCCGAAAGAGCTAACATTGGATAACCTACACAACACTCTTGTTGCATATGAAATTAGAAATGATGACAACGATGCTGTGGAAAAGGGGAAATCCAAAGAGGTGGTATTTAAGGCCATGAAGAGGCTCACTATTGAAGATTCTCAGGAGGAAGAAGAGTCAGATGAGGTGATGTCATTCCTTTCTTCAAATATGCAAAGAGGAAAAGGAAAGTTTAAAGGGAAACTTCCACTAGCATGCTTCCAATGCGGAAAGGTTGGTCATCTTGCTGCAAGATGCCCCAAAAAGTTTCAAGAAGAAAGCGATGAAGATGAAGTTGAGATTCCCATGAAAAAATATTCAGCCTATGTGAAAGGGAAGAAGCAGTTCAAGAGAAATTTCTTTAAGAAGAAGAATCTTCTTTCCCAAGAAATTGACAGTTCAGCTGAGTCTGAGGGTGAAGAAGTTGAAGAGATAGAAAAATGCAAAGATCGTGGTCAAAATGAATGGTGGCTGTTTCCAGTAGTTCTCTAGAAAAGAAAGAAACCGAAACTGATGAAGAAGAAGAAGAAATTGAAGGGAGAGTTGACATGGAAGCTGAATTAGAAGCAGCTCTTGAAGAGATAGATGTTTGGCGAGCAAAAACAAATAAATCCAACAAGATAGTACGTGATTCCAAACTCTACATGCAACAAGAAGAAGAAGATAAGTCTGAGCTTGAGAAAGAAATTGAAAATCTTAAGTCTTCCAGGCCAGAGTGCACAGAAAAGGATGATGAGCATAAGCTCAAGATTGAAGAGCAGAAAAGGGAGATCGATTGCTTGAGTCAAAAAGTGAAAGATCACGTCAAGCATATTGAAGATCTTGAAGAGGAAGTTGTCAGTCTACGGAGAAAAGTTAAAGACCAGGAAAAACCTTTGAATCCCAACACATTCTTGGGAAATCAGGTTGTTACGAAGACTGAAAAGAAGAAAGAAGAGCCTAGTAGTTCAGCAGGAAAGAAGCAGCAATTGAACTCAGATGTTAAGGCTGATTCATGGCTTAATCAGAAACAAAAATCTGTGGCAGTTGAAGTTAGACCGCAAGCACCTGTCCCGAGATTGAATGTGGATTTGAGCATAAAGCAGAATCAGAATACTCAGAGATCCAAAGGGGAAACTCGTAGTGCTGAAGTAACACAAAGGAAAGCACCTTATATCAGGTGTTATTGTTGTGGAAAGATGATACATTCAAAGTATGTGTGTTCTATAGCCAAAAGATATCGAAGGGAACAAGAATATAGATGGTAGCCAAACAGAGAATGGTTTTCCAGAACATTTTTTGAAGGACACTGTTTTTGGTGCGGAGGATTTGGACACATGGCTAGGTACTGCACTCCGACCATTCAGAAAAATGTGCCAAAGCAGAATCAAAATGTTCGCAAGCAGCAGATCAGTAAACCGACAAGTGAGTTAAAAGTTCAGAACAGATTTGCAGTTTTGCAAGATGAAGCTAGTCCATCATACTCTGAGAAAGAATAGAAGTCTCAATCCATTCCAAGTATGAAAGAAAAAGTATGGACCAGGAAGAAGAAAACTGAGAAGGCCGTAGTTGCTGAAATTGCCCTTAAAGCATCAGATCGTTCTGGTGTTTGGATCCTTGATAGTGGTTGCACATCCCACATGACGGGTAATAAGGATCTGGTTACAGGCATAAAATATAAAAAGGAAGGAGTTGTAAAGTTTGGAAATGATGAAGGCCTGAAGATTGTTGGCTCAGGAAAAGCCAAGTTTGGGGGCAAAGAAATGAGACATGCTGATGTCTTGGTGGTAGAGGGTCTCAGTCATAATTTGCTTAGCGTCAGTCAACTATGTGACTCTGGGCACTCTATCTTATTTACCAAGAATATGGGTATTGTTAAAGGAAAAGATGGAATAGTCATTCTTCAGGGAAAACAAACAAAGGGGAATCTTTACCTGGTAGGTGGGGAAGAAGATTCATGCCTTTTATCCAGAGAAGAAGAAAATCAGCTGTGGCATAAGCGACTTGGTCATCTATGTCAACCATATATGGAAGATCTGGTAAAGTGTGATGCTGCTAGAGACCTTCCCAAACTATCACATGATCGCACTCATACGTGTGATGCTTGTCAACAAGGGAAGATCATCAGGAATAGATACAGGCCAAAGGAACAAAAAGCAACTCGAGTGATCGAATTGGTGCATGCTGATGTATGTGGACCTATCTCACCACAAGCTATAGATGGGAAAAGGTACTATGTTCTTTTCATTGATGACTACAGCAGAATGGCCTGGGTATTCATCATTACCCATAAGACAGAGGTGTTCAGTTGCATAAAGCAGTACAGGAGGGAATCAGAAAAGATGCTTGGGCAGAAAATTCTGAAGTTTCGTACTGATAACGGTACAAAATTTACAAACATTCAGGTTGAAAACTATCTCGAGAAACATGGGATAAGGCATCAAGTTTCATCAGTAAGAACTCTCCAACAGAATGGAGTGGTTTAAAGGAGAAATTGGATCATCAAAAACATGGCCAGAACAATGCTTATTGATAAGGTCCTACCAGAGAAATTTTGGAAGGAAGCAGTTTTGACATCGGTCTATATTTCAAACAGGTCCCTGTTATGTCCGAAGCAAGGGAAGACTCCGTATGAACTGTGGTACGGAAAGAAGCCAACGTTGAAATACTTTCGAATCTTTGGAAGTAAATGTTTCATTCTCAACAAAGAACATCATAGGAAGTTTGAGGAACGAGGAGATGAAGGGATATTCCTTGGCTATTCAGGGAAAAGCAAAGCATATAAATGCTTCAACAAGAGGCTGGGAAAAATTGTTGAGAGCAGTGATGTCACTATAGTCTAAAATGAACAGACTGCTCAATGACACAGTGAACAGTTTCTGGATGAAGGTGATGATGAGGTAAGCAACACAGGGGGAGTAGAAGTGGAAGAGGCTGACTCAGAAGAAGATACTAATGATGAAAAAGAAAGTGTCAAGTCTGTATCTACAAAGAATCCAAAGAATCGAGCTGAAATTGATAGGAAAAATATCATTGGTGATCAGACAGCTCCAGTTCAGACTCGAAGAATGAAATCATTACAACAAACATCGTTTTTATCTCAGGTGGATCCAAAATGTTTTTCCGATGCAACTGAAGATGAAAACTGGGTTCAGGCTATGAATGAAGAGCTTGATCAAATTGAGAAGAACCAGACATGGGAGATTGTTTCGAGGCCAGCAGACAAGAATGTCATTGGGACCAAATGGGTCTATCGCAATAAGATGAATGAAGATGGCACAGTGATTCGGAACAAAGCACGTCTAGTGTGCAAGGGGTACTCCCAGATCGAGGGAATTGATGTTGATGAGACATTTGCACCGGTTGCAAGGCTGGAGACAATAAGATTATTCCTAGCCATCGCAGTGCAAAGGAAGTTCAAAGTGTTCCAGATGGATGTCAAATATGCATTCTTGAATGGTGTTCTGGAAGAGGAGGTGTATATTGAGCAGCCAGATGGTTTTCTTATTCATGAGGATGAGAACAAAGTTTGCAGGCTGAAGAAGGCATTGTATGGGCTGAAACAAGCACCAAGGGCATGGTACTCAAGGCATGATCAGTACTTGAAGAAGCTTGGTTTTCAGCATGGAGGAGTTGATTAAAATATCTATTTCAGTAATGACAGTAATCAAAGGATGATGGTGTTGGTTTATGTCGATGACATAATATTTGGCGGATCAGATGAAGCTCAGTACAAAAAGTTTTCCGAATTCATGAAAAATGAGTTTGAAATGTCAATGATTGGAGAGCTAACGTTTTTCCTTGGTCTACAGGTAACACAAGGAAGGAATGGAACATTCATTTCTCAATCTAAATATTCCAAGGAGGTCCTGAGAAGGTTTGGAATGGAAGATTCCAAGGAGATTAAGACTCCGGTGGCTACCTGGACGAAATTATCAAAATACGAGGATGGAAAGGCAGTTAATATCACAGAATACAGGCAAATCATTAGAATTCTGTTGTACTTAACCACAACAAGGCCTGATATTGTTTTCGCCACATGCCAAGCAGCGAGATATCAGAGTAATCCCAAGGAAATTCACATGCTCGCAGTGAAAAGAATAATTCGGTATATTAAGGGCACAGTGGACTTCGGCTTAACATACAATGACAAATCTCAGACAGAGTTATTGGGGTACACTGATGCAGACTGGGCCGGTTCAGCGGATGATAGAAAATCAACGTCAGGTGGTGCATTCTATCTTAGTGGATTGTGTATTTCTTGGATAAGCAAGAAGCAAGATTTCATTTCATTGAGCACCGCAGAAGCTGAGTATATTGCGGCCACTCAAGCCTGCACACAATTATTGTGGATGAAGCAGCAGCTTGAAGATATGGGAGTTGAAGTGAAGTCTCCGATCGGAATCCAGTGCGACAACTCAAGTGCTATAAATCTTAGCAAAAATCCCGTCCATCATTCAAGGACAAAGCACATTGAGATTAAGTATCATTTTATCAAGGAGAAGGTTGAGCAGGGAATCGTGAAGTTGGAGTACGTGCCTACAGAGCTACAGGTTGCAGACATTCTGACAAAGGCCTTACCCAAGGAAGCTTTTGAGAGGCATCGACTGGATCTGGGAGTTCAGTCGATTCCCCGCACTTGAAATAGTGTGGCTGTGGGACCCTTCCCCCCTCCCCTCTCCCCGAGGTATGATGTGTTTTTCCCTAATATGCCGATATGTGTTCTCTACTATGTTACATACTACAAAGAAGTGTCCTTTGGGTTCGTTGACAAAGGGGGAGAAAAGTGTTAAGTGTTTGTTAAAGGAGGAGAAAATGGTGATTGTTCAAGGGGGAGACAGTACAGAGATTTGATAAATCATAATTGATATGGGGAGAAGCTGACAGGTGGAGCAACCAGAAAGGGGGAGCAATGAGAAAGGGGGAGTGTATTAAGTCTGACGATGCTAGAAGTGATCGATCAAAGCATAGAAATCACGACAGCTGGGGATCATGATAAAAGCAGAACAATGGTGTGAGATGATGTCCAGCTATCAACAATTGGTATCAACTTAAGAATTCACCAATTGGTATTAGTGTGGTTCAACAATTGGTATCAATTTAAGAATTGGTACCAGGGTGGAATTGACAATTGGGGTCTGACATGAAGTGATTCATTGATGAACTTTTTATACTACTCTTGTTTCTCACGCCGAGCAATGCTCATGTGGGCTTAGAGTATGTGTTAAGTGAATCCTTGAATGCTATCAGAATCGCAAGAGACGAATGGTGGTAGCGGCTGGAAGGAGACTCAGTGAGGTATCAAAGTGAAGAAAATATTTCTGAGCAGAGTTGTAAAGAGTTGTCAACAAACCCAAAGGGGGATATTGTTGGGAAAAAATCCTCAAGGTAACATTGCAGTATTTTTGGGTTGATTGTGTTTGTTGAAAAAGCAGGTTTCCATGGAGAATTGTCGAGTTCCTGAGAATTTGTTGAAATTCCATGTTGACAAAGAATGATGACAAAGGAAAGGATGATCTGGAGGCGGTACAAAAGAGCAGTACAAGGTGGCGCCATTTCCCAGTGTTTTCCAAATTTTTGGGGTACAAAATTTGGAATTTGGTGAGCATCATGAAAAGTGGATTTCCATGAAGAGCTTAATTTCATATGGAAAAGGCATGAATTTCGCGAAGATGGGATGCATGGTTTGGAAATTGCGAAGACCAGAAGAATGGAGGCGGCGATGCTTCGCGATTACGTCAAGCTTCGCGAACGGCAGAGGCTGAAGCGCATCGCAACGGTGAAGGTCTTTGCAAGGGAGCTTCGCGGTGAAGGCGCAGAGGAATATTGGGCTTCGCGAGGGAGCTTCGCGGCGAAGTCACGAAGGTATGTTGACGGTGATTCTTCGCGACTACGTCAAGTTCCACGAACGGAAAATTGCCATGGAGCTTCGCGATTTGGACAGAATTCCGGCAGAAACATTGGAGCTTCACGATTTGAGATGACGTGGCGTTGACTTCGCGTGGAAGGTATGAGGGTCGGTGGAATCGCCTATAAATAGAGGCTGACCCCTTCGAGCGAAGCAGAGAGCATTTTCATAGAAGATCATTCGCTCTCGATTTGAGAAGGTGGTTCGTGGAGCCAGTGTGCTTCACGAAAGAGGTGCTTCGCGGCGGCTATTGTAGCTCCGCGAAACCTACGAGCTCCGCGTCGGCTCACTTAGCTTCGCGAGGGTCGTTGCTTTGCGACGGCTTGAGTATCGCGAGAGTGCTTCGCGAGGGTGCTTCACGAGTGAGCTTCACGAAAAGGCAGGATCTTCGCGAAGGCTTGTTGAGATTCGCGAAATTGGTAGCTTCGCGAAGTAGGGTGCTTTGCGAAGGTGTTTTCAAAGTTTGTTGCCCAGTGTTCAGAGGCAAAGTGGTATTTATCAGTGGATGAAAGTTGGACTATAATTGAGCATCCATCAACACTTAAGGATGCATGTATTCATGCAAATGAAGAGACCTACAGGTCTATAAACTGTGAGTGAATCCCTTCCAAGAGCAGTGAGCTTAGGAAGAGGAAGAAGGTGATCCTCTCCACCAGCAGTGATCCAGAGAGAGAGAAACAGGGAGTGACCCTTGGAAAAGCAGTGAGATGACCCTAAACATTTTATAGGCAGTGAGCCTGGGCATAGAAGTGATCTATCCTGAACATTTTAATCCACAGCTAGTGAAGTTTAGTGGACTTGGTACGAACGGCAACCTGTCGGCGTATGCTCCTTGGACGTAGCCCTTAGCGGTGAACCAAGTAAAATTGCTGTGTCCTGTGCTTGCTTTACTTTCTGTTTATATTGTGCAGCAGGAAAGAGAGAGAAGAGTGTTTTTCTTAACAATGAAACAATATCAGAATGGGATTTAATTTTTAATTAGTCATACCCTGATTCACCCCCACTCTTAGGGTATTCATCCTAGTAGACCTAACACACATTGATGATGTTTTCATTCTTCTAAGGAGAAGGGAGGAAGGTAGATAATGATTGTACCATTAATATAATGAAATTAGGTATAATAATTACATATATTTTATTATATTAATATGGTTTGAATAATTTTTTACGATGGTGGGTGGGAAATATATAAAATAAAGTTAGAGAATGGGTAATACTCATACTGAGAGTTTGAATCTTCTCTTGAAAGATCCTTTAGAAAGGGAAGACTTACTACTTCTTCTTGGAAAAAGAAGTTTCCAAAAGTGGTATAGGACTATAGGGGAGGTAAAATAGGTATATTTTAAAGTTAATTTTTAATTATAGGTGTGTCTTGAAGTTTCTGGAAGTGAACTCCTTTTATATGTGAGAAAATGGACTTTTCCATGGAATTGAATGGTAGGCGAGCGGTATGAATGGAATAACCTGAGATTTATGTGATTTAGGTGAGGAAATGATTTTTATTCATTTAGGTATGAATTTTAAACCTAAAAAGTTATTATATAATGTATTTTTTATTTTAATTTAGAAAAATTTGATCCACTTAATGTTACTCTTTTTTACCCTCAATAGCCTTGATTAATAATTAACCATGGTAACTGTTTTTTTACTAAAATGAAATATGACCAATATTATAAATTTTTGATATGTTTATTATAAATTTGAAATAATTTAATCTAATTAAATATCTAAATATAAGAAAATTAACTTAAAAATTAAAACTTATAATATGTAGAAAAAAGTTTTTGTAGAAATATGTATTTTTAAAATATTAAACATTCTTAGTGTATTTTCATATCAATGACTAATTAAATGAGTTTTAATATACTTTATATTTATATAAAAATTAAATTCTTTAAATTATTTAAAATATATTAACTTAATTTAATTTGATATGAAGTATGTATACACTTATAAAACAAATTCTTTGAAAATAACACTTTTATCATTTCTATAGTAATTAGATTTACCCCAAAAAATTATTTTTAGGTGTAAAGATTAAATTGGAATCATTAACCAATTTGAATATTATGATTAAAAATGAAAAATTAATTTTATCTAATTTAATTTATAGAGTTTATAAAGATTAATTTTAATATAAGCACGTATATCACATAAAATAACTGTTGAAAAAATGTATCTTTTTATGAATTAAATGAATTTAGTACTTGTATAATAATAAATATTGGATGAATTTTAACTTAATTTATTTTATATATTATCAATAAATTCTATTAAAATCATTATTTATCTATAATATAATAAAATTCATTACGTATAAAAAGGTAATTTTTAATAAAACATATTTTTATGCCTAAACGATTTCATTAGTTATTTAGCTACACTAATTGAGTTTAATCAATGAATTGGTATTTAAAATGATTTTTTTATTTCTACATATATTTGAAAATTCAGTTTCTACAGTTTATATCTTCCAACTGAATGACTATATTATTATTATTATATTTTAATACTTCCAATTTTATCTTAATAAAAGTTTCATAGTTTTTTTAGTTTGATTTTGTGTGTGATGAAATTTATAAAAACATAGTATTTAATTAAAGGTAAATGTATATATGAAAATATTGGGGTGTTATATTAATGACCACTATAAATGACCTCTTTTAGTAATATGTGATGTAACTTTAGAGGTCCTACCTAGAATAACTATCATAGAGGCCCTCCTTATAATAATATAAAGATAAACTATAGAGATATGCTATATAAAAATCACCAAGAATATAATAGCCATAGAGGTCCTCTATGTGGAACCAGTTGTGGAGGTCCTACCCATAAAAATACATCCAATAAACTTAGAGGTCCTATCTATATTTACAATCAAGAAATCATCAGTTATAGAGGTCCTCTATATAATAATAAATAAGAAAACCATATCACCCCTCCTTGTGGTATTAGTTTTAGTGGTTATCCCTATGATAATACATCAATCTTAAATGGAGGTCCTCCCCATGTTGATGATAAATAATTTTCTAAATATTGAGTTCCTCCCCATGACACCAGTTGTGGAGGTACTTTCCATGACCAAAAATTCAACTGACATGATGTTTCTCCTTATATTAACAATCAAGAAATTTATAAGTATAGAGGTCAACCCTAAAGAACTCTTCATGGTGTTACTTTGGTAAATATATATCAAAATTAAAGTGATGTCCTACCTATGTTGACATCCAAAAATGCACCAATCACAGAGCTCCCCATATGAAAATTAAAACAATACCTAAGGAGGTTATTCTTATGGAACTGGTTGCAGAGGTCCTCCATGTGATATTCAAAACAATAGTAATATAGGTCCTTAACATGGAACCAGTTGTAGAGTTTCTCCCAAAAATATAATATCTAGTTGACATAGATGTCCTCCCCATGAAAAATATCAAGAAAATTTTAAATCTAGAGGTTCTTTCTAGACCACTTTCCATGAAGGTATTCCCCTTGAAAACATTCAATATAGATGTCCTCCCTATACAAAAAATCAAGAAAGTTCCATATCTGGAGGTCCTACATAGAGAACTGACCTTGGAGGTCCTCCCCATGAAGATATATCTACTTGAAATAGAGTTCATATCCAAGTAAATAACTATGAAAGAATCTATCACATATGCCCTCCCTAGGAAAATTAATTCATAAACCATAAAGGACCTTCCCTTGGAACTTACTATAAAGTTACTCCCTATGGTATTGTATCACATCAGCATGTAACTCCTATCATAAATTGTTCCAAAGTTTCCCTCTTATCAATATATTATTTAAAAACCAAATATGTATTCATCAAACACTTACTCATTGGTAAAAATGTTTCCTCACGATTGAATATTAATCCAACAAAAAGATCATCATCCATTCCTTAACTAAATATTTTAAGTCTATAGGAAAATTAAGATATTTGAAATGATTCTATTAAAATAAATAATTAAATTATAAATTTACATTTATATTTAGAACTACTTGATGGAAAGTTTATTGAGGATGTGGAAAATTCTAGAAAATTGTGGAAGGAGTTAGCCATATTCAAGTACTTGTCATGTTTTGGCCCATTACCATATTTTTATATGATATTATCAGGACCCTCAAGAAAAAATTCATACTAAATTATCACAACAATATTTGGGAAACATTCAACCATATTAGGTGCAAAAAACTACCTTGTGTGGAGTAAACCCATTACCTCAAAGACTTATAGGAATAATGTTTCCAAATTGACCTTACCACCCTCATGGTAGCATAAAACCCAAAATATGGTAAGCATCATGAGCATCTCTAATAGGATCACTTAAATAAAATTAAGTAACTTTTATAAATAATTAATAAATCTTGAACTTATATATGTGTTAGAGGATGAGGATAATTTTGAGTATTACATTTTTCACCACTAATACACTAACAAGATCAACCTTGGTAAGTGTCTTAAAATGTGAAAACTGCATGTAAGTTTCCTAAATATAGGAATACCAATTTTATAGTCTTATGAAAAAGATAATTTTCAAATAAAAGAAGGAAAATAATTTATAATAAGGCATAATTGATAAATTTCTGCATCGAGTTTCTAAGAAATTGAAGCATTCTACAAACCTAAGGCAATATCAATCCATAAATAGAGATTTTAGTTATATGAAAATAATTTATCAAATAGAATTTTAAAAAGATACAACAAAACCAATACTCATAAAAATATGATCTAAGGAAGAGAGGGGAGCCACAAATATAGTAATAATATCCTAGGGGAAACCTACAACCCATAGAGATAGATATTTTTTACCCCCAACACCACCCTTGATGTCATTAATCAACTAGAGAGATATCCATGTGGATTATACAAATATTTATAGAAAATAGCTATTTTTGAGGTTCGGGGAACCTCCATAAGATATTCCATAGTTAGATTCATTAATAATTCATTAATCAACCCCTCTTCTGGGATCATGTTTTTTAGTGATCAGAGGATATTCACTCAAAATCACTTTTCATGAGTAGTATACCACTATATATCAATTTAAGTGTCAAAAGGAGAAATAAAGGCCTTATAAGTGATAAAAGTATAAAGGATCCCTAATAATGAAATAAAAAATGAGGGTTATAACCAAACTTTTAAAGGTCATTCTTAGGAAGATAAAACCCCATAATTCTCTAATATAGATGAGGAAATGTTTTTTATTATCGGATTTTAATCGGTTAGCATGATCGATACTAAACCTAATAATACTATAGAATATAATGATTCTAAAAATTAATGGGAGAAGGAGGAATCATTTATGGAGAATGTTTCTTTAATAGTGTTACATGAGAAAGGATTGTGCACTTTTCGTTAGAGGTGATCCCGTCATTTGGGATCTCCTTCTAACCATACATTATTGACTATACACAGAACCAATAGTAATGAAAAAGGAAAAAGTGTAGCTAAATATATATCCCACCCACCAAACTAATACGTTGAGGTTATCTCTATTTAAGAAAAAATTGTATATTTCAAGGATATAATAGATAATCATGAGAAAATTAATGCTAAGTTGCTTGGGGGAATATAATTTATGAATGTGATTTATAGGCTGAAGCTGCCATACCTCTTATGGTTAGCCTAACACCCCTTAATTGGAATAGAACACTCAATCCATGAAAGTATATTAAATATATCCAACTAATCAGAGACTACATTAAATTTTTTAATTAACTATATATCTTATTGTCTACTAGGATTTTCCCTCATCGGTCCAATATTAGTTATAGGCTGAAGAAAGTCACTCAGTACAAGTTTAAGTGAGTCATCCAATGAAAACCTTAGTAAAAGTAAATATATCACAAGTAGGGATATTTGATACTATTACCATTTTTTGGAGGCTATTGAAGGTCAGTGGACACTAGTAAAATTAGTGAATAATTCATATCCTAAGCGAGTATACTTGATTCTTCCTTCACTAAACTTTTTCAACCCTAAATTCTTAACATTTAATAGCATGGGAGATTGGGAGAAACATATTACTCTTTTTTTATTGGGGTGGATTGATGTTGGGAACACTATAGAAACAAGTAGTATATAATATTAGATGTTTTTCTTAAACACTCAAAGGCACTACATTTTTTTGGTATAACTATCTAGAAATTAGATCCATCACTAGTTGTAATGATCTTATTTGAAATTTAATCTATCAGTTTATCTCTTCCCAGAGGAAAACAAGTATCCTAGATCTATTTAAATGAAAAAGTGTGATATTAATAGAGTTTTAGATTTCATTAACTTATATAATGGTCTAATATATTCTCTATAAATTTAACATTCATAAGAGAAATTATTTGAAATTTGTATAGAGAATTTACATGATGAGTTGGAAACTATGATCATTACTTAGATATATCTAAGTGGGTTATGGGAGTTTTCTATAATAACAGAGTGTTTGGATGATTTTATTTTTTGAATCAAGATATAATCTTAGAAAACACCATCATCAAAAAAATATAAGTCTAAAAATGTTAAAACTATAACTATTACTAGAAATTCATCCAAAAAACATGCATCAACTCCTAAACCTGTCATATTCAATGTTGTTCCACTTTCAAGACAGTAAAAATAATGAACAAAACCTAATGTGAACAAACAAGATATGAGCAAGGATCAGAGGTGTTTTAATTCACAATAATAATAAAATGTTCCACTGTTTTTAGAATTTTTAGGTTTTAGGGTACTTAATTTCACTGATATAAAATAAATCGATCACATCATTGGAGGTCAAGAATCCATACAATGTTGGTCTAAGTGATCAACCAAATTATTTTCCCCAACATTAGATGGTGGTCCTTATAATCTGGTATTAATTTTTCCTTATGGATATCCTTTAGTGGATGGTGGATGAAGGTCAAGTATTTTTAGATAATCTGAAATAACATGTGATATGTATGTTAGAAACTTACTCTAAGGTATAAGAGAAATGAATAGAGGTTTCAAATAGTAAAATTTATAATTTTTATGATTGGATAACTCAAAATTAAATCAATATTATTCATGAAACAATTATGGCATGGATAATTCAATTAGTCACGTCTCTAATTACATTTTAAACCCATATAACCATATATTTTCATCCACAATCACCTAAGAACTGACATAATATAAAATCAATTAAGGAACAAGAGGATGATTCTCCTTAGGTCCCTAAACCACTCCAACATCTGCTAGAATTCATACCCCCATTATTAAGAGGGTGTTCACTATCCTGATAAATGGAAAATTCTTATGATAAATAACTCTAGCATGAATATGTCAATATTATATGATGGAATACTAGTATACTGGTGAAAATGAATTATATTAAATAGAGTTTCCTACCAACCATTATAGAGGATAATTTTGAGTTAGTGGAAGATATTCCTGAGGTAAAAAATTAAGTAAATGTGTTATCCCTTTGAAAAACATATATTCTATGGATATCGGGAGAAAGAAACTTCAACTATCACAACTAGAGTATCAATATGATCCTAGGTCTTTTGATGCTCATCCCTCTCCAATTAGTCTGATGAATCAACTAGATGATAAAAAAATCACCAAAATCAAGCTCACAATAAAGTGAAATATATTTTTTCTAACCAACACATAATAAAAACACCATCAAATTTAAGAATGAGAGAATATTATTTATATTTATCCCGGTGTGACATACCTCGAGATCAAAATAAGGTTCATGATAAGAAAAATATTACCCTAGATTAACAATATAATGTATTTAAGAAACTATTTATTATTTCACAAGACTTAATTTTGGATGATCTCCATATCTCTAAATAACTCATATATTCCCTCATTGAGACTTTTACAAACACTCAAGAGTTTGAGATCAAAGTAGCTACCATTGATAAATATCACACCATGACTAGATCAGCTTAATTATACACAATTATTTCCTTTAAAAATAAATATTGAGAGATAACAATTGAAGGTAACATCATACCATTATATGTATCTACTGAACTCAATGATGTTAGAATTCATCAATATTTGGTTGATAAAGGTTCAAGAATTAACCTCATTACTTCTGAAACCCTCTTATTTTTGGGGTAAAAGGAATACGATCCAAGTTCATAGAATTTTATGATTAATGATTTGAAAAAATTAAAAAAAATCATTTAGGAAGATCATATCATAGAACCAATTTAGGGACCTTAGTTCTAATTCTTAATTCATGGTGTTTTTAAGAGACCACATTTAATTCCTTATTAGGAAGATAATAACTTCATTTACATAAAATAGAATACTCTTCATACCATTGATGACTAAAGTATTATATTAATGGATGAAATGAAGTAATTTATGAGAAAATTTTTCCTTTTTATTTTTAAAATTCTTGATATATTGATGTTGGGTAATAAAAAAAAGAAGATAAGTAGTCACAACTAGAATATATCTCATAGGCCATAACTCCTAATAAGTTAGAAATCACTATAATCGACTCTTGAGATAAGGGAAGTGGATGTATTATATTATTTACCCATTGTATTGAAGTGATAAATATAGAATTGGGAAATCATAGGGTCCTATAGGCCAAAGGGAAGGATTCTTAGATCATATTATGATTGACATGTGAATGCATCTATTGAGTTTTCTCTATCTATAGAGGCAACAATTCCATTACAACCCATGTGTTTTGATCAAATATATGAGTGAATCTAGTAGAATTATAGATTAACTAGAATTTGAATGACACAGCCAAGGAATTATGATTAAATAAATATTTATTATTGGCAGAAAACATAGGGGTAGGTAACCTTTATCTCTATTCACATGGTATCAATCAATACTAATGAATCCTTTATTTCTTTTGGTGAATAAAATTCTAACAAAAATGATGTCATTATAAAACAACATTCTAAAATTCAAGTGATTAATTCATCATTAATCCTCAATGTAGATGAATGATAGGATCTAGTGGATTCCCTAAGTTTAATTGAAGAGGGTGTCACCACCATTGTTGGTGATATTAAATAGGTAAATCTGGGAACTGAAGAAGACCTGAGACCCATGCTAATTGATATATTTATGGATATTATTATATAAAAACAATATGTTTCTTTTTAAAAAAAATGACATGTCTTTTCATAGTTCTACATAAAGATACTAGGTTTAATTCCATAAGTTATTTTTCATCTCCTAGGCTTAGCAGCTAGCCACCATGGCTATAAAAAAAATCAAAAAGGAGAATATATCCATCTCTATATGATAATTTGGAGTCTGATATGGAAAAAATAATCAAAGGAAATTTTATGAAAGTATGGTACCCCAAATAACATGTTAATATTATCCCCCTTAAGAAGGAAAATCATAAAATCATTATCTTATTTGAGTTTAGTAACTTAAACCATAATTTCCTAAATAATGAATTCCTTGTCCTAATTATAGAACTATTGATTAATGAAACAACTAGTTTTGAAATTATCACTGATGGATGAGTATTCTGGATATAAACAAACCTAGATAGTTCTTAAAGATAAGGATACCACTACCTTTAGGGAACCCTAAGGGGTATATTTCTATAAAGTGATTCCTTTTTTATCTAAAAATTATATAACCACTTATAAAGGTTTATTAACCATATATTTAAACATTTTCTTGGAAATATTATTCAATGTTATGTTAAATATTTTGTAGTCAAGTCATGATAATGTCTAAATAATTTTTTAATTAGTATGTGGTGTTTTCCAAACTCTGGTGGCAAAACCTAAAGATAAACCCATTGATGTGTTCATTTAGAGTATCTTTAAGAAAATTCTATGGATTTGGGGATCAAAGTTGTGGTATTTAAGTTTATACTAATAAAACTAAGGAAATAATTAAAATGAACTTGCTCAAAAATCTTTATGAATTTATAGGACTTAAAGTAATACACACTTAATAATGTTTCTTCATTGAAAACCTTATTGAAAATTTTATACCCTTTTAAAAGTTAGTGAGGGAGGGTGTAGTTTACCAATGGGATAGAGATTTTCAAATTTTATTTAATATCCTTAAATACAACTTATCACATCATACCATTTTTATTTCTCTTGTATACGTCAAACCAATCACTCTTTATATAGAAAAATTGGAAAAATATCTCAATGATATTCTTTTCCAAAATAATGATTTAGTAAAAGAAAAGAAAATTTACTCTCTCAGTAAAAAATTGTTGGAATCTAAGAGATAATATGTTACTTTTAAATTTTTTTCCTTCATTTAAAATTTATAGTATAGACGATATATCATTATCTATAGAATAATGAGGTTTAATTGATCTCCCACATTGATCTATTATGATACATCCTTGGTTATCCATTATTGAATGGATGATTAGTGAGGTAGGTTTTTATCCTCCAGTAGTTAAACATCTATTTTTACTAAAAGGTGACTAAAGGGAATGAATTGAAATATTTTTAGAATCACACACTTCCTTAAATAAATCACCTTTAGATATAGAACTCCCTAACAAATTGGTTTTCTCTATCCATGAATCTTATCAAACATGGAAAATTAATTTGACGACACTTCCCAAAATCTAACCAAAAAGTGGATGGTAGACCCAAAACTCAATTGAGATAGTTGGGGAATCATGATTATATATAAATAAATACACTATTATTTTACTATTTATTTCTTTTAGAGGGACACACCAATAGTGATGAATAATTAAAATCCCTCATAAAAATCTTAGAATTAGACTTATAGATACTTGTAACCCAATTGAATTTCAATGGAGGCTCAGAATTAGAGATCAAACAAATCAATAGAAAATATTATATGAAGGAAGAAAATTCTGGAACCTTTTCATAATTACACATGGAAATTGATGTTTTATTTTTATTTTAAACTAGTGATATTTCACATTACACATTAGTACAATTCTTGAGTGATTAAAATGGAAAATTGAGCCACAACACTCGCTGATCAGAATTAGGGTGAGATAATCAACTATATCACGAATCAAAGGGTTTTAACATATTTTTTTCCATTAAGTAAATTTAATAAGTAGATGAGATTGATACCACCTTAGCCTAGGATATATCCTCACCACCACCAACCAATATATCTATTAATTGGATGTCATAAATAGTTGAGTTCCTCCAAAATAAAGTACTGGTGGAAGGGTGATCCCTGAAAAAGAATATTTATCTACTTACAGTGAAATTCATTCTATATATTGGTTAAAATTCATAGAAAGTCTTCTATAAATTATGTTTTAATGGGGTCTCAATCAAATTAATGAAAGGATAAGATACCCTAGGAAGTCCTTGCTAGCATATGTGTCTAACATAAAACAAGTTAGTAGACTTGGATCTTTTTAGAATTATATGATACATATTTTTTTTGGAATTCACAATGAAATTTCATGCATGGAAGGTACATACCTATTTTATACATAAAACCATGGATTTTTATCATGAAATTAGAATATATTTTTCATTTTATATATAATAATCGATGTTATAGGTTCATACCATCTAAGAACTATCATAAAATTCAAATTTAACATCACTATTACCCACTTATTTTCTAAGTGGGATAAATAAGTACACTTTAATATGGTTGATAAAAAGTCTATAAAGTATTTTTTTGAAGTCTAATATCATCACCAAGTTTAGTATTCTTCACATTATACTTATATAATTTTTTTAACTTCTATTAATCTAAAATAAAAAAGTTTTATTGGTAATATAACATATATACCAATCATTTATCCTATTATCATATTGCATTAAATGGGAAGAAATAGTCATTCAATAAGTCTTTAAAAAATATCCTATAAAATATGGAGGATTGGTATAAAAATTACTATCCTAAAAAATTCCTTAATGAATTTTGGGATTACCACAATGCTAAGAGTACCCCAACATGAGAGATACTATATTCTCCGATGTATGATAATGAAGTGGTCTATAATATTAAGGTTTAGTTTTTTCACTCAGAAAAAATGTTTATAGAAAATAAAATGGGGTTAAAAAATCACAAATAAGGTTGGATGAGCTAGAAAAATTTTATGGATTTTTACAAGTTTTATATATCCTTAAGGGATATTATAATAAAATGGCATGATCATTCAATAAGAAATTTCATCTGATATATTTTATTAGTAGGTATTTTTGTCAAATTTAAAGTAACCAATGATATCCAGGAAGAAACCCCTAAAATTAAAATCCTAATAGGAAGTACATTAAGTCATCCAAAAGGTTTAATATAGTGGATCCTACTCCTAAATCACCAAAAATAGAGAGAATATTATGCTTCCCAACAATGTGATGTTTCTCAATAAATAATTCAAATATATTATTTTTAGATTCACTATATCTTTGTTGAATGAATCTAAATTTAATTACATGTTTTCCTTATCATAGGAACCTTAACTAAAAGACATATATACCTTTACTAAACATCCTTAAACTATAATATATGTAGTACTCATAACATAAACCTAAACTATATGACATATGGTCAATACTATTTGAACCTAAACTACTTGGAGTGGTCCATTACACATGACTTAAAATTATGAAAATATCTTTACCTAAGAGAGAACTGAATTTTACTCTTTTGACATTGATGTTCACATAACTTATGAAAAAACAACTTTTCCAAAGAATTATGCACAACTTGATTCTTATTACCACATAACACATAATGATTTCAAAATCTCTTATCATGGGCCTAGCTGAAAACATCACTTTCACTCTATCACCTATATTATCCAAAACCTCCTATTACATAGGTCTATAGATTCACATTTATAGTTATCTATTAACCCCATGCTAGGATAAAATGACCGCTTTCTAGATCTATAAATGTCTTGATTATTATTTATATTAAATATATATAAATTTCTATCTTTAGACTAGATATAACTTTCCCTATACTTATATACCCTCATAAACACTTTTTGTAAAATTAATTTTATTGGACTTGAGACTAAACATTTTAACTGTCTTTAAAAACTTCCCTCCCATACACCACAATTCATATCTTTATTATTTGAATTACTGTAAACCTTTCACTGATATTGGTAACAAGTACTTCTAATATAAATGGACCACTTTAGTATAGTGATTCTATATATTCCACATATACGACCTACCTATACGCATCCAAATAAATATTTTTTTCTAGAAGAAACAAATCTCAATCCCCATACACCAATAAAATATTATATCAGAACCCATTATTTGAATGTGTTTAGAGGTCAAACTTGTAATATCAATTCAAAATTACAGTAACAAACTTATTATTCAAACATAGTTAGTGGTATCACATTCCTACTTATTTTAATTTCACCATATCCAATTCAAATACCTTAGTCTTTTATTTACATTATCTAGTACCCTTGTGTTCAATGTCATGGAAATTTTAATGACTCTCATATCATAATTTGGTTTTCACATCACTTAAATAACCCCATCACCCAATCTACACCCAAAATTTCCTCTTATATGTTCATTCATACCACCACCAGTTCAATTAATATCAGTTTAATCATATTTTATGAGTGAAAAAATGATATTTTCATTAATGTGCTCTATATTATATGAGAATGAATTGACCTACTCTTCTTGGTCTGAGAATCATGACCTTATACCAGGATCCATAGTTTTATCAGAGCTATACAACTTTAAAGTTACAACACCAAATATGTTTTGGTCATAATGACATTAAAATATGTGTGTGTTTACTACCAGGGTTGCTTATAATAGAATTACGATCATTATCCACATTGGGTTGATTTTACCCTCATCACTAAGAATATAACCCCAATTTAGTCAAAGATATATGACCTTAGACTTAAGTAAAACATTTTTCAAATCAATATGAGATTCAACTCTATAAACCTAATTTTTTCCTAATTTTAAAGTCCTTAAAATAAAATCAAAAGAGATATAAGGTCTTGTCCAATTGAAAAAAATACAAATGAAAGCCTAAAAAAGTCAATTATTTTATAGATAACCCTAATATCTATATGTATTAAGCATAAATTAGAGTATAAATGATAAAAATAAAAAATACTCATGGAATAAATATTTGAAAATAGAAAAAGTTGAGAAATTTTTGCTCGATCTATAGATTTAGTAGGGATATTTCAAAATAGAGGCGTCTCTCTTGAGTTATTAAACCTTTATGTTATATCACAATTACATGACCTGATAGTTGACTTCCATTTCATGTTAGTTTAAATATGAATATGTTGGATAATTTACCCCATTACGTTCCATGATCTACAAACTTAAAATAGGATCCACATTTTTGGTCAAAGTTGTGTGACCTTAAACATCAGTCACTTGATATTAGTATAACTTTATAGCACTTGAACTATAAAATAAAAATACATAAGTATCATCAGGTTGAAAACCTACAAAGGGTAACCTGAGAGAAAATTTAGGCTTCACTCACCAGGACTTTCCATTATATGGATTGGTAAAAGGAAATAATGTAAATTAAAAAAATTCAAAAAAAAAGTTGGGAACTACCCTTGTCCCTATAAAAAGTCAATATATGATATCTAGTTCAATAGATACAAATTAGATCCCCTTCCTATTACACATATATATTGGCTAAAAAAATTTTAATGAGAATCATGGGGATATAATTTTAGTGAATCTAAACTCTTTTTGAACATTATTTAGCCCGTAATAAACCCTCTATACCAATTTCATTTATCTTGTGTCACTCATATATTCATATATGAATAGATCTACCTTATCTTGAAGTGATGAAACATATGATACACAAACACACACATTCTTTACTCACCCATAAAAGGGAAAAATTATAGGAAGAAACAAAACCCATTTATATTTTATTTAATAGGATAACCTTGGATATGGTGATGGAACATGTGCTATATATACAGCCCATCAATACCCTTATGACAGAAAAATCCCTGGAATATATTCAATCCATTAAATTTATTCATTTTTGGGTTTGTTATTTTTATATAATGTTTAATGAAAACACTTATCATTCAATGTTCAAATGGATTTGATTATCCTTATATTACACTTTGTGTACTTTTTAATTTATCTATAGTTAATTTGTGTTTAAAGGAATATTAAATTTATCTTATTGTGAAGGAATCAAATGATAGATTCATAAATCCACTTTTAATCTCATAAAGTGTAGTTTTATAAAAAATAAAGTAAATTTCTCTTTAGTAATTTTTTTCATTACTTGAATAAGAGGAGGGAGTAGATCCATATGTTAGAGCCATCCTATATCGATTTAATAAGAAATGAAGACATTAATCAAAATAAGACCATGAAAAAATTTGGTTGGTTGAATAATATAAGTTGGCTAATTATAAGTAGAAATAATAAATAACATTTAAATATTTTCTTTTTTGACAACCACTTATTTAGATAATTGGAATAAATTTTTAACCTTCGCAATGGATTCCTAACTTCACTTTTTAATGTTTTCAACCATGTCAAACATTTCTATAAACTCCTCCTTCACAGTCACTAAGAAATACTAGTACTTCTATATCTTTACTATTTAAATTGTTATACAATTTTAAAGATGATATTATTCAATAATTTTCTAATTTAATTATTGGGTAATATTACCTAAAAATCCTATATTATGATACAAAAATGAAGCCACATAGAGTGATTTTTTCTAATCCCTAATTTTTTTGGATAACCATAATACTTTGAATAGTATAATAAAATATTAAGTAATCAAAACACCTTCCTAAATATTATAAATAGATAACTGTGGTAATTATTTTTTATAACCATCCTATCCAACGAGGTCTAGGTAATCAAAACGTAGATATTTTGTCATTCCATCTCATGTATTATATGATTTTAAATAATGGTTTTAGATCTGATGTTTTCATCACCCTCTAGAACCGATATATACATTGGAATGAGGGTATTCACTAAGAAGGATCCATATGTTTCAATGTAGATGAGTTGATGCTCCCATGGTAGGTGAAATTTTCATTGATGGACCATTCTTGGGATGTGCACTATAGATATTTTAAATGATAAGGTTTCTTAATAAATTTTCATAAATTCCCTCATATGTTTTCTCTCAACCCATTAAATAACAATATAAATGATAAGTATGAAAGAATTAGGACTTTGTAATATAATACAAAAATAGAATAACTTAATTTAATATTTGGAATGGGTTCCCTAGATTTTCCATTGACATCAATGGGAAGGACATCCTCTATATTTTTTGGGAGATTTAATTCAATAAAATAATTACCTTGATTTGATCCTTTATTTATTATACTATTAAAAGTAACATTCACTACACCATATATATTTACTTAGATGAATACTTTCCATGATCTCATGATCAGTACATGACCTTTACTTTGTTCCACTCATGAAAGGTGGTGTGTTTATTTAAATAATCACCCCTCTTAGTATTACATTTAGGTAATATCTGATCTAGGTCTTTTCATACTCTATAGGAAAATCAATTCGATTTTTAGTGGGTGATGAATTGATATGTATGTTGGCATCCTCATGTGTCAATATTAACCACAATTATCATATAATCATGGAGTGTTTCTCATCACACACATCATAGTAGAGATATGGGTATACCCTTTATCATACTTTAATTACCATTAAAATTGATATGATATATATACCTCACAAATTGAAATCCCATTTACCTAGGATATGAGAACCAAATATGGAAATGGGATTAGATAAGAACATTCATCAACCATACTAGTGGAATGGTTGATTATCACTTTAGTAGAACAAATGAAAATTAAAAGTGATATGTAAATAATTTTTTAGATCTTGGGTATCTATAGTTTCTATCCATTCAATAATGTTATAAAAACATGTTATTATGTAATCAAAGTGGTTTAATAACACATAATTATAAAATTAGCAACCTTGTAGATGTATTGTTATCCACCCATGAATGATTTGGATTGAACAATAGGTCATATGTAGAGTTTTTACTCATTAAACATGATTTAGTGTGATGAAACAAACACAATTGGCATATATTTTACATTATTTCCATAATTTCCATAATTTAAACATTACTTCTCATAGTAATCACACAATCCTTATACCCAAAGGTTTAGTGTATTTGAAGATATGATACATAAATATCTTATTACAAATTATTTCTTCAATATATCCCACAAATATCTCTACAAAAAATAAACATCTACACATAGTCTTGTATAATTTTTTCTAGGTAAGTGAAAAAAATGAGTGGTATCAAATGCCCAGTAAGGGAAAACCTATCAACGAATCATAAAATTTTAGATCAAGATAATTTTAGAAAAAATTATGATAGAAATTTCTAATTAAAAGAAATATATGACCATAATATTTGTCTATAAATAATGATATAAGTATATATAACATAAAATGATCAAATATATACCATGGTGTAAGATTACGATAACGAGAGATAATAATCGTGATCCATGGAGCATAACATAAGTATGTAACATTGAAATATATGACAAACATAAACATTAAAAGAATAAAATAGTGGACCAAAAATCAAAATCCAATGTCCCATAACAAAATGGATCAAGCATCAACACCTATGACAAATAACATAGTAGATCATTTATCAATACTTGTTCCCCATAGTAGATTTGGTATCATGAATCATGATCCATAATTATCTCTTAAGATATAAAACCTCAACCAATGCATTTGAGGGAACTATAAGAACTCACTCATCACATAAAGATAAACCATACTTATGTGTGCCACATGAAATAAATAATTCATCATATCATGAAAAACTATGACACTCTGATATTTTTAAAATAAAACTATGTTTGAAAGCCTATACGATATGCAACACTAAGCCTAAACTAGCCATGAAATATTTTTATTTTAATATTACTATTATAACAAAGCCATTAAATTAGAAGGTATTAATAAGAACAAAAAATTTATAAAAAATATATAAATTTCCTACTCAATATTAATTTATTGATAAATTCTTAGTAAATAATCTCTGAATTTTTAGTAGTCATTTTATTCTTTAAAAATATGTTTTCTTCAAAAAATGGGTTTTATTACATTTTATGAGAAAATATTATAATCAATTTATTGAAATATTATAAATTTTATTTGATAAAAATTATATCAAATTTGAAATCATCATATAAAAATTATCTTACGGTGAAATTTGGATATATTTCTAAAATATTTTATTTTTTTCAATGAATAGTGAAAAATACCGATTTTTATTGAAAAAAATATTATCATTTAAATTATTTAAAAATGAAAATTATCTCTTAGATTAGTTGTAAAATTTAATTAGTTAATTTTGATTAAAAATAATCCAATTATAGTCTTTTTTATGAATTCTATACTTTAATTTGGTGTCAAAATATTTTATACCTAAAAGGAATCTTATTTGAAAAACTATATATCATTGCGTTTAGTGTTTTAATATTAAATTAATTTCTTCCACTTTTATAAGTTGAATATTGAAATTTTGATTCCATATTTGTAATCATGGGTTACTAATTTTATAAATAAGTCCCTTTATTTTTCTTCATTATGAGTAGTAACCATGGAAAATAAATATCACCACTATAAGGGTTAATCAGGTAATTAAGGTTAAAAATAATATGAAAAGGACTAAAAAATTACCCTAAATCATTCTTTTATCCTATTAGATGAGTTAATTTCATCCATTTGCATCCAAGTTTCGATAATATTGCAATTTGGTTCTATATTTATTTGATTTTGACCTTTATATTATTTTATGTAAAGAAAAGTAAAAAATTCCATTCTCTTTGTTTTATTATTTATAAATTTTTGACATAGGGAAATAAGAGGATATGTTCGGTTACATAAGGGTGGTTCTAAATATAATTTTTTTATCATGGTAATTTATTTCTAATTTTTAGTGATGAAATAATTACCTAAATTTTTTATGTAACACCAACACAATATTTGTTAGATTAATAGAAAAATAAAATAAATGATTTTAAAAATACTAAAACTAACATAATTTAAATTAATTATTATGTTACCTAAAATTAATATATAAATATACCATGTTGGTTATGTGTGAATTTATTATATTATAATTCCTTTTCTATCATGTAATTTTTAAAGTCAATTTAAACGAATAATTTCAAAAATAATATTAAAGATATTTTATATTAAATAATATTTTATTAAATTATTTAAAAGTTATAAAATATTTAAAAAGAAAAATTTGGAATATAAATGGTCTAAAATGTTATTAATTTCCATTTATGAGTCAATTTTTACCATATAAGTAAAATTATAACCCTTTAAAATTGAAAACATCATTATTGTAGTGAAGGTTAAAATTGGCTAACCAAGGGGTTAATCCAAATGATAAGGTTTAAAATGATATAAAAATATTTTAAAATTTTATTTTATGATTATATTAAAACCATATATTCCTTAACTTTTAATTCATTTCATTTTGGAACCATTTTACATGAGTTAGAAACATATTATATTATAATATTTCATGCATTTACAAAAAATGACATAAATGATATTTTATAATAAAAAATAGTTTATTAAATAATTTAAGACTTATAAAAATAATATATTCAGAAAATTGATTGGGATATGGTTTAAAATATCAACCATGGTCTATTTATGGGCCAATTTTAAATTTATAGTCTCTATCATGACCCATAAATGTTATTTTTTTTGTTTTCTTCGTAATCATTAAAAGGGTTAAAGGAGGGTTAAAACAAAAATATAAGGGTAAAAAAATCAAATAAGTATATCCATTTTTTTATTTTATGTGATTTTTTAGACTCATAATCATATTATATTTTAATTATATTAAATTTTATCCATTTTAACTTTAAAATTAATTTATATTAATTTAATACTTTAAGAAATTCCAAGAACACTTCTCCCCCCTTTATAAAAGGGAACCCCCTATTATCTTCTATACACACTTAATGAACCATTTGGTTTATACAATAACTACCCAAATCCATTCCTAATGTCACTTACCAAATTATAGAGGTCTTATTTTGGGCATAACAAAAACCTTATAAGGCTTAAGATGTAAAGCAATGGAGGTTTCCCGAAGAAGTGGTATAGTTCTTAATTAAGTGTTTTCATTCTATTTCTTATTATAACCCCCAAAAATATTATTCACCCATAATTAAATAATTTAAAATTCATATTACATATACTGAGATGTTTTTATGTTAATTTAATACCCTATATTTATATTCTCTTCCATCGAATAGGAAACTAAACTATCATTCGTGTGTATAACAAACTGCCACCTCATAAACTGATGTTGTTCATTTTCCATAATTAGCTCTCAATGATGGTTATAAGAATGGATTAAATGTTTATATATAATATTAATGAAACATTTATCATTCTAAAAAGATAATATAACATCTAATTTATTACATTTTTATCAATTTAAAAATTATAACGTCATTCATGCATACGTATGGATTACCACCTCAATGATGCAATGTGATTCATTTTCCGTAAACACAACACATTGATGATATATATAAGACTATTTAATGAAATAATATGTTATTTATAATAATTATGTAATTTTAAAATAATACTTACCTTTTTTTCATCACAATCATTAAAAATACTAATGTTACTCATTCATATGTACGACCTACCATCTCTATGATTGTGACATAGTTCATTTTTTATAACCACCATTCATGATTAGTTTTAAAAATGTAATTTATATATAAAAATGATAATTATTAAATAATTATTATTTTATATATAATGGAATAATTACCTCTATTTTCATATCCAAAGTACTGATGTCATTTTGGATATATGATTTGAATATCCCCAAAACATCAAATGTGAACATAATTGATTAAGTAATTTTATATAACAAGGTAATAAATAAAATAAAGGTAATAATAAACATGAAAATGGTTTTTAATAAAGTAAATAGTTAATAAAAGTTTATTATTCAGTAATAAAAAGAACGTAGGTGGAGAGTCAGACACGAGGTAAGAGAAACTTTATTTTAAAACCATATTTTAAAATGTTTTAAAAATTTATTTTTTAAATATTTTTCTTCCATATCCATACTCTTCAAATTATTTTGAATATGTATTTATATATATAAAAATTAATTATATAGGGAATTTTATTTCAATTTTTTACTTTCTTTCAAAGGTTATAAAAATGAATATTTTTTCATATTTTTATATGGAACTTTTTGAATTTATTCACAAAAGTTAAAAGGAATGTTCTATTTTAGAATATATAGAATTAATTTTTTATTTATACTAGAATAAACATTATTTTATGTTGGTATTACTTTAAAATAATTCATTTTATCTTTAAACAAAAATATTTTTTTTCTTTTTTGGCATAAATAATCATGAATATTCTATGATGGGTGCACCCAGATAGCGCTCCAATGCATTGGGTAAATATTTTTTCTCATGAGGAATTATGAATGGGATTAGGGATTAAACCTTATAAACTATAGGAATCTTCCCACCATGTGATTTTATCTTGGTTGTTATTATTAACTTTTTCTTATATCAGGTTTTTTTTCTGATACATTCCCAATATTACCATGATCTTATGATACCGTGATATTTATGTTATGCTCCCATGATATCCACATGACTTTTATATTATTTTTGATAAGTTTTCATGGAAATAATTTGATTTCAAGAGTTATGATAATGGTGTTTTGTTTTAATGTAATGATTATTATCTTTTAAGTTAAAAAGATTTTTTTTAAGAATTTTTTTCCTGGATTCTCATGTTTTCTAAGAAATTTTCATAACTATGATTTTTACATTATGTTTTCTTATAAATTTTTTTATGAATAACTTTGGGTAGTGCAGTTTATTTCATGTGTAGGTAAATTATTATTTGAGGTCAAAGTGTGTTACTTGAAATTAAAACTCTCTTTTATTATTTCAGGGTTTTTAAATGGACTAACATGATTATCTGTCTTTTATATCCCTTATTGAACTTTTTTTACTCATCAAAAGTTTTAATTTATTTTCATGGGGTTTTATAGAAGAATGTGAATTAATAAGAATATATAACATGGGAAAATAAATGCTATGTGTAGTGTAAATAATTCTTACTTATAGTCATGGGTATCATTATGTAAGAGTTTTTCCTAATTCTCTAAAACTCTAAACCTAAAAGATACTTGGGTATATAAGTGATCCCATATTTCATTTTGATGTTGTATATTATGGATGGTTGAAATTGGGTCTCATTTATTGGTATAAAATCAAGAAATTTAAACTTAATGATTTTAGCACTGGATCTAGGAGTGTAGGTATTGGGATATTATTATTGGTATAAAATAAGAGTTTTGATAACTTTATAGATTATGATGTTTTCATGTGAGTTTATATTAAGATTTATGGATAACATTGTAGATTTATAAGTTTATGGTTGATAATAAGTTCAAAGTTTTATACACATTTTTTAGGTTTTAAGTGATAATATTTTAAGGTGACTAATGATATTTTTTGGAGAAGTTAGGTTGGGGTATATGCAACCCTTTGATTTAACACAAAGGGTTATTTCAGTAAAATATAATAATTTTTTTTAGGTTTTTTACCAAATTTTTGTGAACATTATAATAATTATATAAATATAGTTTTAGAAAAAGTAAAACCGACAGGACTAGAGATAACCCTTTTTATTCGGAAAGGCCATGAGACTTGAACCCAAAACGAAAGGGAATCATGGGTGAAACTCCTACCACCGACCTCTGTGATGTCTTTTTATTAGTATAAAATTATAAATTTAAGTAAATTATTTTATAAATAATTATTAATTTGATTTTGGGAACATCTATTTTATAGTATAGATAACCATTAGATTTAAAATTGATTCAGTGATTAAGTGATTAATGTTCTTTTAGAAGAAGATCACTATAATTTTAGGGAATATTATAAGATTAAGGTAAGAAGAATATTATAGAATGTTATTTGAATTATCTTTTGGAAGAATATATGGTTTAAATATTTATTTACAGTGATTAGGGTTATTTATGGAAATTATTATCACACCATAGTGATTATATAATTAAGGAATATATTTTTTATCATGATAATTTAAAAGTGATTGAAGTTATTTGGAGATAAAAGTTAAATTATTATCAGAATAATATGTGATCAAATAATTTTTATTTTTTGGATTCAATATTAGTTAAGAATATTTTGAAGAATTTTATAGGAATTTATTTATTGAATGATGTAAGTTAGACTTTGGGTATTATTGTCTAGGCTTTGGAGATTAATGTTGTATTTAATCATATGAAGCTTTATTCATTTTGGGAATTATATTAACTTTTAGAAACAATTGTGGTTTTAGTTATTGTATAAATATAGAAGGAATATATTATTATCCTTTTTTTATTATGTGGTCTATTAGAAGTTGATTTTAGTGCTTCAAGAAAAAATTCATCTTGAGTACACATTATTTGTTGAAAAATATGAGATTTTGGTGGAAATTGATTAAATAATGAAATTGTGGGTATCAAGTAAGTATATTTCATTATGTTCACAGTAAATATGGTAAATAAATTCCTCAACTTTTGGAAAATGATATTTAAATAAAAAATTTATTCTATTACATTTATTTCTTATAAATCAATTATCATTTTCACATCTGTTTAGTTTACAATTTTATGGTCATTAATTTTCTAATGATCATTCAATTTCTTGTGATCATTGATCTCTATAACTCTCCATCAATAGTTAGAAATTAATTTTTCCTCCATGTTCTTATTTTCACTTCTAACTAATGTTCCTATATTTGGAAACATAATATGTGTTATTCTAGATGACCTTATTATTTCCCTTTACCTCCTTTCAAGAGGAAGTTTTCTTAACCCTTTTCATGATGTGGGATTTTTAAAAAGTTATTTCTAAAATTTAAAAACTTTTAATTCGGAGTTCAAGTTCAAAATGGGAGGATAAAATTTATTAAAGGGGTATAATTTAACACCCTGATATTTTAAAAATAAAACAATATTCGATAGCATATATGATAAGAAACACTGATCGTAAACAAACCATGAAGTATTATTATTTAAATATGGCCATTATAACCTAGACGTTAAATTTATGGTTATGAATAGTATTAAATTAATTATGAAATATATAAAAATTTACTACTCAATATAAATTTATTGATAAATTCTTAGTAAATAATCACGTAATTTTTTGCAAATTCATTTTATTCATCAAATATATGTTTTATTCAAAAATGGTTTTTTATGGAAAATATTATAATTAATTTATGGATATATTAGAAATTTTTTTCGATAAAAATTATATCATTTTAGAAATTATCATATAAAAATTATCTTATAGTGAAATTTTGTGATTTTTTCTAAGAAGTTTGATTTTTCAATGAATAGTGAAAAATAATGATTTTTTAAAATTTTATTTTAATTTAAAATATTTGTAAAGTAAAATTATATTTTGTATTAGTTTTAAAATTTAATTAATTTATTTTAAGTAAAAAAAAAAATCCAATTATAGTCTTTAAAATTAATTTTATACTTTAATTTGGTTTCAAGAAATTTTGATACTTAAAATCCATTTTTCAGAAAAATTATTTTTAGTTTTATTTTTAGTTTTAATCTTAAATTAATTTCTAACACTTATATAAATTGAATATTGAAAAATGGATTCCATATTTTGAGTCATCAGGTCCAAATTTGGTCAATATTTCCCATTTTTTAGTCATTATGAATAGTAACCATTGTAAATGATTCTCACCATGATAAGAGTTAATGGGGATAATTAAGGTTAAACATAATATGATAAGGACTAAAAAATCACCATAATGGTTTTTATACTATTTTATTAGTGGAATTCAACGATTTCCCTCTATGTTTCAAAAATATGGAAACTAATTTCCACATTTCTTTAATTTTGACCCATATATTATTTTATATAAAGAAAAGTTAAAAATCTCATTATCTTTGTTTTATTATCTCTAAATTTTTAAATAGTGATAAAAATAGGCTATGTTTCATTATAAAATAATTATTTCAAATATATATATTTTTATTGTGGTAACATATTTATAAATTTTAATGATGAAATAATTTCATTAAATACTTACGCAACATCGATATAATATTTATTCAATTAATTAAAGAATAAAATAGATGATTTTAAAAATATTAAAAATATTAAAATTTGAAAAAATTATTGTGATTATGAATTTTTTAGATAAATATAACATTTTAGTGATGTTTTAAAGGATTATATTTTAATTACTTTGCTATTGTGTTATTTTCAAAGTCAAATTAAATGAATGGAATCAAGAATAACATTAATGATATTTTATGTTAAATATATATTATTAAATTATTTTAAAGTCATAAAAATATTGAAGTAGAAAAATATAGATTATAATTTTCCTAAAAAGTCATATATTTCCATTTATGAGACAATTTTAACCTTATAAGTAAAATTATAACCCTTTAATATTGGATAATTCATTAATACAATGAAGGTTAAAATTTGTTGACCAAGGGGTTAATCCAAAAGAAATAGTTTAAAATGATATAAAAATATGTTAAAATATTATTTTATGATTATATTAATACAATATATTCCTTATAAATTAATCCATGTAATTTTGGAATTATTTTTTATGATTTATACACATATTATATTATAATATTTCATACATTTCCAAAAATGAAAAAATGATATTTTATAATAAAAAATATTTCATCAAATGATTTAAAATTACTAAAAATAATATATTCAGATAATTTATTTTGATATGATTTAAAATATCAATCACAATCCTTTTATATTCCAATTATCTACTTATAATAACTATATTGACCCATAAATAGTAAAAAACTTTGTTATCATGGTAATCGGCAAAAGGGCTAACAGAGGGTTAAAATAAAAATATAAGGGTAAAAACATCACAAAAAATTTTCAAATTTTTATTCTATGATATTATTTAGACTCATACGAATATTATATTTATTTTATCCATTTAAACATGAAAACAAATTTATATTAATTTAATATTTCAAGAAATTCAATGAATGCCCCTACCCTCATTATAAAAGGGAACCCCGTTTCCTATTCTATACACACTTAAAGGGATATTTATTTTGTGAATTCATAACTAAATCTCTTAATAACAACCCTAACACATTCTAGAACTCTTATTTTGGCCATAACATTAGCCTTGGAGATCTTAAGGTGTAAAGAAAAGGAGGTTTCCTGAAGAAGTGGTGTAATTCTTAACCAAGCATTTTCATTATATTTATTATTAAAACCCATTAAAATATTATTGAACCATGATAAAAAATAAATAATTATCTTAAATATACTATTATGTTTTTATGTTAATGTAATACCTGATATCAATATCCTCATCCATCAAATGTGAAACAAAATCATCATTCATCTATACAACGGACTACCGCCTCACGAATTGATGTAATTTTTTTTCCATCACCACCTATAAAATAAGGTTATAATGATATAATTAATGTTTATATATGAATATTAATTATATATTTATCATTATGAATATATAATATATCTTCTAGTTTATTATATTTCCATCCATTCAAAAATCATGACGTCATTCGTGTGTACGTGTAGACTACCACCTCTACAAAGTGATGTGATTAATTTTCCAAAACCACATTACATGGATGATATATATAGGCATATTTAAAGAAATAATATGGTATTTATGATAATTATTTAAATTTAAAATGATACTTAACTTATTTATATCATGATCATTCAAAAATAGAAACATTATAAATGTATAAGTATGGCCTACCATGTCCATTATTATAATGTAGTTAATTTTTGCATAAATATATTTCATTATTATTGTTAAAAGTATAATTGAGATATAAAAATTATAATTATTTCATTATAATTATTTTTTATATGATTTAATAAAGATACTTTTTTTTCTATAGCCAAATTACTGATGTTATTTTGGACACATGACCCGAATAACATCAAAACATTTGATGTGAAATTAATTGATTAAGTAATTTTATATAACATGGTAATAAATGAAATAAAGAGAACAATAAACATTGAAAACTTTATTAATAAAGTAAATAGTTAACATAAGTTTATTATTAAATAACAAAATGAATGTACATGGAGAGTTGGACTTGAGGCAGGGGACACTTTACCTTAAAACTTTGTTTTAAAATATTTAAAAGATTTTTTTTTTCTAAATATTTTTATTCCATATCCATATTCTAAAAATTATTTTTAGATGTATTTATATATATAAATGAATTATATATTACATTTTATTTCTCATTTTTACTTTCCATCAAAGTTCTTCAAAAGGAATATTTTTACGTGTTTTTATATAGAACTTTTTGACCTTATTCACAAAAGACAAAAGGAATGTTTTAGTTTATTATATGACCATACCCTTTATGTAAGGCATAATCACGAACATGTTATAATGGGTGCTCCTAGATAGCACTCTAATGAATTGAGTAAATATTTTGTCTCATTAGACGTTATGTATGGGATTAGAAAGTAAAACAAATCCACCATGGGACTATGTCTACTATTTTATGTTGTATTGTTGGTTATCTGTGACTTATGATTATGTCATGTTTTGTGTTAGTGACACATTTCATATGTAGCTATGAATTTATGATACCATGATCTTTATGTTACGCTCACATGTTACCTACATGACTATTATATTCTCATTAATAAGTTTTAATAGAAATAATTTTATTTAAAGAGTTAAACTAATGGTATTTTATTTTAATGGAAATATTTTTCCCTATTAGGGTAAAAGGTATGTTTTTAAGAAAATATTTTTTATGGGTTCCCATGTTTTCTAGGAAATCCTCATAACTATGATTTTTAATTTATGTTTTCTTATAAATTGTTTTATGAAAAAATTTGTCTAGTGAAGCTGATATCATTTGTAAGTAAATGATTATTTGAGCTCAATGTTTATTATATTAAAGGAAAACAATATTTTATGATTCCATGGTTTTTAAATGGACTAATGGGTTTCTTTTTTATTTTATCTCCCTTTATGATATTTTTGTTCTCATTTCACATTTTAAAATTTTTTCATAGGGTTTTAAGGATGATTAGAAATGACGGTGAATACATAATAAGGGAAAAGAAAATCTGGGTATAATGGGGATAATGTTCGTCCTAATTCTATAAAAATCTAAACATAAATGATACTTGGGTATATAAGTGATCCAATATTTCCTTTTGATGTTGTATGTTTTGTATGGTTTAAATTAGTCCACATTGATTGGTATCAAATATATAAATCTAAATTTTATAATTTTAGCACCATATTCGAGAGTGTGGGTCTTGGGATATTATAAAAACCCATGGAAAGAAAATGTGCATCATATAATTTCTAAATAGTATAAAAAACATGAAATAAAAGGTAGAATACCCAAAATTCAATATCTCAAAATAAGTATTCTTAGAGTATAATCATGAAAATTACTCCATAATAGGTAAATCCCATTGAGGAAAATGGAAGTGAAATAATTTTTATAAATATTATTTAATACTATTGTAAAAAAATTATAAGTCACTTTAAAAATCCATTTTATGGGAACGAAAATAAGACATTTAAAACATTAATTTTAAAATAATTCCAAATATTTAAACTTTTAAATAAAGTTAAAGATAAGAAATGTAGAGTGGAATATAAACATATACATAAGTGGATTGAAATCTCTTTGTTTATTCTTCTAAAATATTCAAAAACAGATGGAAATATAAATTTATTTTGAAAAAACTGAAAAAATAAAGAGGATTCTTCATTAAGAAATTTAGTTAAAAAAATAATAAAAGTCTTTCATGTAGAAAACATTAAAAATGAGATCATTTACATATATTTGTAATGAAATTAAAAAATGACCCATATAGAAACCATTTAGGTGATTCAATCTAAGACTTATAATATGATTTCAAAGGTATTTTAAAATAATCTTAAACATCCATCAAGTTTTATAGAAGAAAACTCTTGAAATAATTTAAATAATATGGGCATAGAGGAGAAAGAACCGTTAGAAAGGATGAGAAATTATTCTTAACAACATCATATTTTCATAGAGAATGAAATCTATAAAAGAAGAATATTTTGATGAAAAGATGTAATTTTACTAAAGATAAATATAAATAAACATATATAATATATAAATAGAAGAATAAAAGAAATGTAATGGATAATAGTTATGGAATTTTTTTTATGACCGAACAAAAAGGAAATTGAGTAAACAAAACCCTCACCTTAGATTCTTGATTGGTCGGATGCACTCTAACCTCCAAAATAATAATCATAAAATCTTTTAATTTTTATATAACCTTATTATTATTTATTACATTTTATAATAATATTTTATATAATTTTTTTTTCAAAGATATTAATTATTTTAAGTTAATATTGATCATCATTGTTAGCAGTTTTTACTATTTATTTCATGATTTTGTATAATAGTTTGGGTTACTATTATATATTGATTAGTACACCACCAAAATAATATTAAAATTAATATAATATAAAATCCATAATGACTCATGAATTTCTTGGTTCACTCCATGGGAGTTTTGTGAATGATTATTCAAGATTAAATCCATAATGCGCTTGTTTCGGTAAAATTTAAAGAATAAAATATGGTATATTAGTAATGAAATAATCTTAATATTACCATTACTAAAAAAATATATTTAACTATTAATATCACATCATAAAAAAAATTAATTTTCCATTACCATTCATGATAAAAATTTGTAGAAAAATTCATATAGGTTGTTAAACTGAACCAAATGAGAACATGCTATAATCAATGGATGAGTATGAATATGCACTGATATTATTATAATATCATCATTATAGAATAATAATTATATTTTTTAGTTGTTATTAAATATATAAATCCTAATTGAGAAGATTTTTCAAAACAACATTATTGAAAAATAATGATAAGAAGTTATTACTTACCGAGATGAAATTATATCACCTCTTGGAAACCTTCTTACTTTTGAAGGAGTTTTCATAATGTCTAGGTACCAGAAGCTATCCAACATAGGATAGGGTTTTTATAGAAGGAAATATTGTAGATCATGAATTTTAATTCCAATTTTAGGTGTGGCTTTGAAGTGGCGGTGTAGGGATCCTTTTATAAGTAAGGGGAGTAGATTTTTTGTAAATAATTTCTTATTAATATAAAATGAATGTCATATTCAAGTAAAGAGGATAAATAATTGAAAATAAATGGAGTTAATATTAAATTGGTAAATAAATATATAATCTACTCAATTTAATATAATTATTTTTTATATTTTTTTTTCAGCCCATCATTTTATTTAATTCATTTACCATATTTTAGCCTTTACCATGGTGACTAACTTTTACCATGGGTAAATTAATTTTGTACCTAAAAATAAAATAAAATTTATTAATTAATTTCAAATAAAATTTATTAATCAAAATATTAAATAAATTTGATTTGAATTAATATCTAAAAGTGGTGAAAACTAATTTTAATACTAGTATACAAAATAAAACAAAAAATAGTTTCTATAAAACACATATTTTTAATAATAAAAATGAATTCATACTTTTGTGGCCAAAGGTTATGAATATTTTTTATTAAAATGAAATTTATTATTTTACCATTAAATAAATTATGGTTATTTAATTTACAAACTAATTTCAAACCGAATGGTATTATGTGAGTACCTAATAATATAAAAAAATTAAAAATATTTTTTTATTAGAGTATAATAAATGTTAGGTTTCAAAATGTCAAACATAGGTTCATAAATTCAAAATTATATTTTTAAATTAATTATTTTACTCCTTAATAAAAAAATTTCTCAATAAAAATGTTTCATAGAGTTTTAAGTCTTTCTTATATCATGATGATTTCATAAAATTTAAGGTTTTTTGTGAAAAATATATTTTCACTATTGGATAAAAAATAAACCTTTTAAAAAAAATCCCAAAATTTAACCCCAAAATAATATTGAATTAAATTTTAATTAATTAAAATTATAAAATTTATAAAACTATTTTTTAAATTAAAATAAACAATACAATGAAAAATATTTTTTATTAAAAAATTATGTCTTTTTTAACTTTAAGAGATCTTAATATTATTTCATATCAATTTCTAATTTAATAACTATTAATAATTTTATTAACATTGAAAAAATTTATTATAATTCCTTAAAAATTTAGCAATTTAATTTTGAAAAATAATACACAATACATTAAAAACAGTTGTTTGAAAAATATTCCTTTTAACATTAATTGATTTCAGTCACATATCATTAATCATTTATCTTATAACCATTAAATTTTAACCAATTAATCAATTAATCAAATATTTATTTTAAAATAAATAATAATAATAATATGAAAGGAACTAAAATAAATAAATCATTTTATTTAATTGTTATATTTTTATTTACTAGTGGTTGTTCTCTTCTTGTAATTTTCTTAATGATATTTCACATTGTATTCTCATACTTTTTTAATTCTTATTTTTCATTGTAGTTCATTTTAGTATAGTGTTGTGTTTGATACAATGTATTTAATTTAGTATTTATTTATAGGAAAAAATATACTAAAATATTGGGTTGTTACATTAAGAACTCGATAAAGTATTTCTAGGACCAATATATCAAGATTGATCTTCCTACTTTATGACAAATACACAACCATGAAAAAGTAGTCTTTTTAATCCTACAATAGAATATTTTCATATTAATCACCATTAAATATTTAAAATTTCTAAGAATATTACCAAATAAAGGCCTAGGCATAATTCATATTTGTATCGGTAACCCCACACTATATATTTTCCCTTATCTAAAATTGAACAATATATAACCCTTGACTCATGATCATGCTAGGATGGGAATATCCTTGACTTATTTAACTTTAGTTTAAACCCTTAAGACTATAAAAATATGCTAATATAAGTGTTTAATGGGACTTTTAAATTGGGATGTTCCCTTTTTCTCAACTTATTCTCAATAATTTCTAGTTTATCTAAGGGTCCCCAGACCCACACTCCTAGATTTGGTGATATTTTTTTCTTTAAACACTAACTTTGATACAAATTGATATGTAACAAGCTAAAAATGTGTTTATTTTACACTATTTCCATAAGTTAAACATTAAATCTCATAGATAAATATATAATCCCAAGAATGGAAGGTCTAGTGTCTTTGAGCACCAACTATATATGTAACTTATTTTATCATAATTGTAAAAATTTCTCTATAATTGAGCCACAACAAACTCCATTATAGACTTCCCATAAATTTCACTCATCTTCATAACCTAGGTAAATGGATACATAATAAGTTGTGTGAAATTAAATATTTAGTAAGAGTAAACATAAAAAATAATAATTAAATATCATAAAGAGCATAATATCAAAACATGATTATAATCTAAGAAAATGGACAATAAATAAGTGAATAATACCAAAAAAATATTAGATCACGAATCATGAGTCATGGAATAAGTCATTTAATAACATAGTAAAGGAATCAAAAGAGTTTGGAAACATTAGTCAATATACATGATCCATGAGAGTTCAATATCAGGATACCTTAAAAATGTTCCACAAGAATTATCATAGGGAAAAATCACCTTCTTGAGTCAAAAAGTTTCACCCACACTTTTTAGAAAACTAAATTCTTCCCTAGTATACAGGTCACATGAGATAAAAACATTCAAAAAATTAATTGGAGGGTTATAACATACCCACCCATCTCTAGTTTATAACATAATCAACCATCCTTAGTTTATAACGGAACCACACATCTCTCAACCATACATATGTGTGCCACTTGAAAAAAATCATCATCATATAATAAAAAACTCATGAAAATAAATTGGGTTTCACATCCTTTTCAAATGGAATCACATAAATAATTCATTCAATAATCCATAAATAATCAAAACATGATAAACCCATGGAAAATATATGGGAAACTCAAAATATTTAATAACATTATAGGTAAATACCCTCAAATTAATATAATGAGGTATATGTTATTTACATTGTATAGATAAAAGGTTTATATTATAGTTAATAATTTTCATAACAAATTAGTGCATGACATCTATGTGGACACCCTATAATCAAAGGAATGAAATAAAGAGTGTTCATAGAGAAAAGGCATTAAATTATAAACCATGTTTACACACGGTGGATTTTTAGGGAAGATAAACGTTATGATGGACAATTAATCCTTTAGAAAATAATATTTTATAATCCATCCTGAGAAATAAGATACATGGTATTATTTAAATAATAACCTTGATCAATCAAAAAACATGTTAAATGATGATTACTTAGATGAAAAACATTTTTTAGGAGCATTAAGAATATCACTTTGGAAATAAGAAAAATTCTTGATCTCTTTGAAAAAAATTATTTAAATGTAAATATTTTATAAAACCATGAGAATAATTTTTTTTTGAAAATATGAAATGTAGATATGAATTTTTATAGAAAAGAAAAAAATAGTAGAAAGACGTGTTTACAAAAAAATATTAGAAAGTGATACTTTTCTCTATTTTATGAAAATGACCCATAAAAAAACATTAAAAATTCATTTGAAACTTTAAAGTATATAAATTTGTTATAAAATGACCTTAATAATTTATTAATTAATGGATAATTTCATTCTTAAAAGTATCTAATGAATAAGATTTTAGAAGAGGAGGATTCTTGATCAGAAAGAATATTTAGGGTTATTTTCCTTAAAATGGGTAAATAATGATCCAATGAGGAAAATAAAATAGTGAAAACACATATAAGAAGTCAAGAAAAATTATTGGAGGATAAAATTATATGGTTTCTTCGAAATAAATTTCCCACAAATTATCCAGATGGATTATCTCTTAAAAAAATATTGATTTGAAACTACGATTGAAGATGAAACCCTTACAATAATAGTAATGTAAGAATCAAAAGAACATAATAGGGTTACCATGAAATAAAAAAAATCATAAAATTAAAGATATTAATTATATTTTAAGGAAATATGGATTTTAATAAACCATATAAAAAAAATGATGTTGTGGAATTTCAAAAATTTCTCATTAAATTGAAAATAGAGAAAAATAACACTTATGGATTGGGTAACACTTAAATTAAAAGAGAAATGAAGAAAGTAACTAAATTTATATTTTTATATACCATGAGTTACATGAAAAAAATTATACAAGACTTTCATGGGAATTAAATAAAAATAACATCATATAAAAGGGAAAATGGTGCACAAATATAACATTTCTCAAACAGTTATAATTGAAACCAAGAAACCCTTACCTTGTATTTATGCTTACTTGATTACTACTATAACCTCATATATAATGAAAATAACTATATTAATGACTTATTTAATAACATTATTCAAATATATTACCCTTTTATGCAATTAATTTATAATAATCTATTATAAATATATTAATTAGTTATAGTTTATTTTCATCATTAGGTGTTATAAATTTTGATTGTTTGTATCATACAGGTACCACAATGACATATTATATTTTTACTTATTTATTCATATTACATCATTGATATATTATTCAATATATAATAACCATTTCTCACTGATTACTTAAGTATCATTATCATTAGGTGAAATAAATTGATACTGGTTTTTTTGAAAATAGAGATTGTAATGGACTAGTTTTCACATGTTTAACGATCAAAAGGGAATATATCAAAAAATATGTTTAATTTAATAAAAACAGTATAGAATCATTAACAAAATCATTAATACATTATTATTTAATGATATTTTCAGGATATAATATTCCTGAATCATTCATGATATAAACATTATAACATTGTTTATGTAGGTGATAAAACCGACCCAAATAGGAGTGTGTTATAATGATTTAATGAGTTAGGAATTGTATTTATGTAATGAAAATATAACTTTTAAATAATATTAAAAATATCATAAAAATAATATATATTCACTAAATTAATTATTATAACCATCTATTAATGGTGGTTATGGAAAATGAAATTCATCATCCGTGGAGGTGGTAACTTTCACATACACATGATTAACATTTCCATTTATCAATGAATGGAATGTAATGGATTTATATGATAAATTATCATTTTAGAATAATAATTTTGACATATTAAACATATTAATTCATCAAATTCGTCATTTTCACCATCCATGATAGGTGGTGACGAAAAATTAACAACGCATCTTTGTGGAGGTGGAAGTCTAAACATACCCATGATTGATGTGGTTTTGTTTTTTTACTGGATGAAAAGGATTTAATAATGGTTGTTAAATTTTTATAATAACATTAAAATATATTAACAATACTAATTTAATTATATTATAGTGTATATAAAAAGTTTAGAAGAGGAATATTAAGAAGTAAACACTAAGGAGTAAGAAATAATCACGTTGAGAACTTGAGATTTCTCTTGGAAATAGTGGCCTTAAGATAAATAATTGAGATTAGAGGCTTATGAAATCGAGAAAGGATTCTAAGAGGAGAAAATGAAAATGTTTAAGGATGAAATTAAATGGTATAGGTGTTGTAAATTCCCAGACTTAACCAAGTAACAAACCATTTATTTTTTTAAATTTACGTCAAATTCCTTAAAGCGACCCATGGTGTGCACCCACACAACATGTTACATGTCCCAAGTAGCCATTAATTTATTTAAATAGTTTCATAGGATTTATCTAAAATAATACATCACACTCTGACACAATTTTTCGAGTCAAAAAATAATTAGAAGTATTAAAAAAGAATACAAATAATTTTAAGGAAAAGAAAATAAATAAAAAAGGGATAAAAATAAATAATAAAATAAAAGTGGTTAGAGAAAATTAAAAATAATTAAAATGTTCTTAACCCATTTTTATAATTATTTTTCCTTTCACCATCCCTTTTTATTTTTATTATTTTATTTTATTTTATTTTTTTATTTCCTTATTTCTTTCATCCTTTTGTTTTCTCTCTCTCCTATTTTCTCTCCCTCTCCCTCTCTGTGCATCATGTCCTTCCCCTGGCCAAGTGGTGTGACTCCCCTTCATCAGCTTCAGAATCCCACTACACCTCCATATCTTCTCAGTTTTAAAATTTGACAGATGTGAAGTGAAGATCTCTATAAGGCTAATATTCTACACCAAGAATCATTGATTTTCATCCTCTCTCTATCATGCAATATACCATGGAAGGTTTTTACCCAAAATTGGGTTTTTTCAAAAATCCTCCAACTTCTTCTATTTTAGGTAAAATCAAAGGTTTCCATAGGGTTTTAGATATACTAAAACTAAAAGTTAGGGAGTCTATTATCTTTCTTATTGTGTATTTTCTCTATTCAATTTTCCCCGTTTTTCCGCTCGTCGGTGCCTACAGGCGAATCTCAAATAATGTATATTAATTTAATTAAACTATTTAGCCTTGATATTTGTGAACTTTTTTTAGGGAAAACCCCTTCCTAGTTTGTTTCAATGCTATTGGACACCCCTTTTGGTGCAATGAAATAATAGGAATATTTACCGTTAACTTTCATCCTTTAAATTATCAATTACATGTGGACGTGTAATAAATTTAGGTTGAGGTTTTTAATTGAATAAAATTATTTAAAATGATTCATGAAACATGAATTTGTTTTCCTTGATGTTTATGCCTAAATAATTATCACTATAAGACTTGTCATGTTTCACCATTATTAAATACTATTTACTTTTCTTTCATTGATAAGTGATGGTTCTATTTAATTTTGTGTTAATATTAATAACCATGACTATTAGGATTGAATAATTGGTAAACATGACATTAAATGGTTAATTACATGGTTTCAATCATGAATGATTCCCTGTGATATATATATATATATATGTATATATATATATATTCCTATTTTAATGTTTTAAATAAACTCAGGCTGGGGAGAGAACATGGACCACATATTAAGAACCATCAATTGGACTCTTCGTGCTCGATAGGTTAAAAAAACATACCAGGAAAGTGATATTTTAGGATCTCTTGGTAAGGGATTTCCCCAAGTTTTTATTATACTAATGGGTGACACTGGTTCCCTAAAGGGAAACCGAGGATGGATCATTTAAAAAAATGGATTCATCAAGCCTCAGCTGATACTTAGTGCTTTACGTGTGATACCTGGGAGAGACTCATAGTTACCATCCATGAGTTATACTTAGACATTCAAAAGGATCTCCTTGGATGAGCATGTGACATTGAATATAATTGATTGAATGTACCTTAGCGATACCTTCTGGATGAGCTCAGACTCCACCTCTAAAATTTTTAGTTTTAATATAAATGTGTGAGATGTTTTTATTGATACTATATAGAGTTTTTTTGTGCTTTGTGATACCTATTATGTGCCTTTAGTGTTCCTAGTTTAACTTATGGATTAGACTTAAAGACAAAGAACAAGATTGGGGGTATTCCCTTTTATTTGGTTTGTAATATTACTCTGGCCTTACTAACTATATATATTATGATTTATCGTGTATCTCATTCAGACTTATATCTTAGGCCAAAGAAGGTGGTAAAGAACATGTGCACTCTTGAGAACCCAAGCCAAGTTAAAATTATTTTTATTTATTTAAGTTTCTTACATTTACTATATATATATGGCACACTGCTATTTGTCTACAACATGAAATGAAAAGGTCTAGACACCATGGGTGCTGTACTACAGATATTTTATCTCACTCCCTACTTGGGCACCGTTTGGTACCTGAGTATACTTTATGTTTGTAAGTATGGATTCAAGGAAGCATACCGCTTTCAATGCTTGATTGCTTTGCTGTTTTGGATGGAGCTTGGGTGAAGAGGACCAAGCCTATGCCTGGGATTCTGTGTGGTAGTTTTGTGTCATTTAGTTATTTTTTCCAACATGCTATCTATGATTGTACCCAGTATCCCTGCACTTCAATTATTTTCATTTGGAATCATACATTGAAACCATTATAGTATCTGTTATGACTATTCACCTTCCATAATTATTATTTATTTTTGTTGGGTCATTTATCTACTTCTTCTACTATATTCTTATTTCATATGCTTACCCTAATTGTTATATATTTTTATCAACTGTGTTACACCTTATCCTATGAGAGAATAGTCTCCCAAAGACTTACCTTACTGCTAGTCAACAACCTTTGGTATCTAGGGAGATGCGCTTGAGGTTTTGTGGCCTACCGCCTCGAGGACCATTTTAGTGTATCTTCAAGAAGGATGCTATAAAGTGGTATAAAAGGATGTTATTTTTCCTTTTGCCTTACACATTTGGGTTATATAGAAGACTAGAACATATAAATTTGGAATTTACCCTGGGCTTAGACATGGCTAACCCATGTATAGGGGAATCCCAAATTTCCTATATTGGGATTTTAGTTATTGATTATGCCATTTATTATTGATATGAATTCACCATTGGGTGACACACTTTCTTTATGGTGTTACTAGAATTGGTATTATTGATATGATTATTTTGAATATTGTAGCCCGATGACATGAGGTCATTTCATTTACATGCATCATATTAAGAACCATAGGGATTAAAATGACATGCATATTGCCATGCCATATCTACTTTCACTATGCATTGCCTGTTTTTATGTGAGTTCTATTGTGTTTAGTAGTAATATCTTTTATTTTTTTGGTTATAAATATAAAGTGTGTATATGTCTTAGTGGTACTTCTAAGACCTCTTCTTTTTTTATCTATACCCAGTTCTCAGAGTGGGCTGTCTATTGTTTAAAGCTCAAAGTCAAGCCATGTTCCTACCCTCTTTTTATTTTCTTTCCTTACCTTCTATGCCATGTTCAGGGAGTCCATGCACATTCTATTTTTCATACTTATCCTTTACTTGTTTACCTATTCTATAATAGAATCTAGTCTAAGGTGTGAATTTGGAAATTGTAGAGCAATACCACCATGACATCTTCGTGTCGTACGCTAGGAGAGTAGTGATGATCCCATTATAGAGTTGGTGGGTCCAAAACCACATATAGTGATTCCTATAGAACCTCTTGTAGTTCCACCTATAGTGCCTCCTATGTTAACTCCTCATGATCTTCATTTGGGCTTGACACCTTGATCAGAGATAATCTTCTCAGGTTCATACAGTCAGTTTAGAGTGTTCTTAGGAATGCCCTGACTATGGAAGAGATTACGCAAGACTTTATAAGGAAGCATCCTCCAACTTTATTAGGGGATAGATGTCCCAATGTGGAAGAGTCATGGATAGAATACATGAAATACATCTTCTATCATCTTGAGATTCTTCCAGAGAGAATAGTCAAACTTTCTGTCTTTAAACTTCATGAATCTGCTAGGCATTGGTGGGATGTCATTTCTCAATTAGAGAAACCCTGAGACATGGTATGGGAAGACATACAAAAAACTTTATATGATCAATTATTTCCATATACTTTGAGATAAAATCATTCCAGATAGTTATAACATATTCAATAGGGTTCTATGAAAGTGTTAGAGTATTCTACTCACTTCACTAAGCTCCATCATTTTTCTCCATCTATGACAGGTGACACACTAATGACCGCGAAAAGTTTTGAGGATGGACTGGGATATCTTATATTCTGAAAGGTGAAAATCTTTCATTTTTTTACCATTACATAGATTGTTAATTAGGCTATAATTACAAATCAAAATCTCTAGGAAACCGATCTTGTGAGCCAGGGTGGTTTAGTTCCAAAGTAGGGTAATGATTCTTCAGGCAGTAAGAAGTGCCATTTAGAGGGTGCACGTGGGGGTAATTCTATAAAAATGATAAATATGGACAACAATATAATATTTCATTAGTGTAGTAGGATAGGCCATAAGAAAACACAATTCACGAGGAACCTGAGGGAGTGCCGATCTTGATGCAAGATGGGTTACCTTTATAATTTCTACCATTATTTTCCTTCAAAATTCAATGGAAGAGGATCTATGCTAGTGCCTCTATAAAGTATGGGATCTATGAATCAATGTTAGTCTAGGAGTACATTTTCCACTAGACAATCAGGATGTGGCAATGGAGTCTGTGGTCGAGGAAACCAAGTTCCATAACACCAACACCAGTAGAGTGGACCTGCTCAGACTAGTCAGGTGTCACCTCAGGTCCGAGTATCAGACCATATATATTTAGTGCAACCAAAATTAGTGGAGTAGAGTCCAAGGCCCTATACGGTTAGAGGTACTATCATTGTATCCTCTACTTTAACTTCTACCCATTTTGATACTGGTGCTTCGTACTATTTTATACCTACTAAACCTGTTGAGAGTTTGGGTCTTAACATTGATTAATTCTATAGTGTTATGTCTCTTGACACTCTTTTGGGGGTCAAAATAGAGGAAATATGCTAGTTCCAGGAGTTCCCCTTAAGATAGGTGGGTACCATTTATTAAGGAATTTTTTTCCTTGAGATAACATACTTTGATGTCATTATCAGCATGGAATAACACTTCCTTTATCATGACCAAGTTCATTACTATCCCCGTATAGTGTGTTTCACAACACCCAAGGTTAGAATGTATATACAGAAGGGATAATTGGATGTATAGGCAAACCAATATGGAACTAATCATTCTGGGATGGGCAGAGTGACAACTCAGCTAGTAATTCTCTTTTTAGGTGATCAGGGACAACAATCAGTGGATTTTCCTCCTATTTTATATCATTTTAGGGACATATTACCTGATTATTTCTCTAATTTACCTCATGTGAGGGAAGTTGAGTTCACTATCGAGCTAGTTCCAGGTGCGACACCAGTTTCCATTCCTCCTTATAGGACAACACCAACAAATCTACATGAACTGAATAAAAATCCTGAAGATCTTGAGGTAAAGGGTTTCATTAGACCTAGTACATTGTCATGGGGTTCACCAGTCATTTTTAACAAGAAGGTAGACAGTACCCTCATATTGTGCATGGATTTCCATCAAATCAACAGGCTTATGGTAAAGAATCGATATCCGTCACCTTGTATAGATGACCTATTCAATTAGATCTGAGGGGAAAATATTTTCTCTAAGATCGATATGAGGTTAGGCTATCATTAGGTGCATGTGAGGACATCAAATATACCACATAAAACTTTTCAAAGAAGGTACAATCTGTATAAGTTATTGGTTATGATGTTCAGTCTGACGAACGTGCCAATAGTTTTCATGGATTTTATGAATCAAGTTTTCAACCTGTACCTTTATTCCTTTGCAGTATAATTCATAAATGAAATCTTGGTGGATTCACACTCCAAACACGACCATACAACCAATATTTTTATTATGATGAGTAAACTAAGAGAGAACTAGCTAAATAAGAAGCATAATAAATTCCAATTGTGGATTGATAAGGTTCATTTCTTGTGTCATTTCATATCTGAGACAGGTGTATCAGTTGAACCATAAAAAGTAAGCACATTAGTTTCCTAGGAGAATACTAAGAATGTGTTTGACATATGAAACTTTTTAGGGATGGTTGGATTTTACAGACATTTCATCTAGGACTTATATCACTCAGTAGAACCTCTTATGGATCTGAATAAGAAAGGTATCCAGTTCATCTGGTCAGAAGTTTGTGTGGAATATTTTCAAGAGTTAAAAGGAAGAATCGTGACAGATATGATCCTAATTATACCTAATCTAGGTATAAGTTATACTATTTACTGTGATGATTTAGGAGTCAGACTGGGTGAAGTTCTGATTTATAGTGATTGAGTCATGGCTAATGGATCCTTCCAGTTGAGGCCTCATGAGAAGAACTATTCTACACAAGATCTCTAATTGGAATTTGTGGTTTGTGATCTACGCTATTGGAGACAAAAATTGTTGGGAGAAAGGTTCATCATTTACATGGATCATAAAAGCTTGAAATATATCTCCACATCGTGAGACTTAAATTTGAGTCAGTGCTGGTGGGTCGAATACCTACAGTTGTTCGACTTTGATCTTTTTTATACCCCTTTCAAGGGTAATGCCATGGATGACGCTTGAAACTAAAGAAATTGTCACAAGATATCTGGGAAGCTAGTAGTGAGTGGTATATAATAGATTTGTTTTCTGATATGCATCTGGAGGTTCGGGAACAATGTAAAAAACTAGTAATATCAGCTCTTGTAGTGACATCCTCTCTCCTGAAGCAAGTCCACACGTGATAGTTATCTGATCCAGAGGGGCTAATTTTTAGGAAAAGAATTATAGGAGAAAACCTACCCCCATGGTTGGTTTGTTGATAGTATTAAAAATATAATCTACTATGGATATGTATGGGTCCTTTCTAATATTTAGGAAGAGCTGATGAGGGAATCTCATGACACTATTTTGGTAGTTAATCATAGACTTACCATGATGTACAGAGATATGCATCGCTAGTACTAGTGTCCAGGTATGAAGAAGCAAATAGTGAGTTTCATTACCCATTGCTCCACCTATCAGTAGTTGAAGGTAGAGCACCAATGACCTATTGGGATCCTATAACCTATATCCATTCCTGAGTGGAAATGGAAAAACATCACCATGGATTTAGTTATAGGCTTCCCGATATCTCCTCGAGGTAGTGATGTAGTATGGGTGATCACCGATAGGTTAACCAAATTTGTGTACTTCCTATGTATCTGGGAGACCTTCTATGTTGATGAGTTAGGGAGGATTTATATTCAAGAGATATTTTGACTTCATGGAGTGTACCATTCTATCGTGTCAGACTGAGACACCCATTCTACATCATGATTCTGGAAAGGGTTACAAAAGGCACTGAGTTCTTAGGTTATTTTGAGTAGTGTATATCACCCCAAGATTAAAGGGAAGTCCAAGCAGACCATTTGGGTGTTAGAGGATATATTATGGGAATATATAGTTGATTTTAGAAGTTCTGGGATATATATATTCCTCTTGTTGAGTTTTCCTATAATAAAATATTTTAGAAAACAATTAAAATGGCTCCATATGAGGCCATCTATGGAAAGACATGTTGTTCAACTCTATGATAGATCGAAGCAGGTGAGGTAGATATTCTAGGTCCTCATATCATTCAAGAGACTTCTAAGGTTATCCAATTAATTTAGAAGCATATGGATATAGATTAGTCCATACAGAAGTATTATACCAATCGTCATTGTAGACCCCTATAGTTTGAGGTGGGAAATTGGGTCTTTCTGTGTGTTTCACCAAGATTGGGTCATAATAGAATTAGGGGAAAAGGAAAGTTATTTCCAAGATATGTCTAACCATTCAAGATAGTGGAAAGAGTTGAGTTGGTGGGTTACCATTTGATGTTACCTCAGAGGTACAGTTCCATGCACAATGTCTTACATATCTCTCAACTTTGATAGTATCATCCAGACCCGTCTCATACATTTAGTCCTGACAACATTGATCTTGAGGAAGATGCATCCATCGAGGAGCATCCAATTAGTATCATTGACCATAGTATGAAGGTTCTTTGAGGTAGCTCAGTTCCTTTGGTCTGGATGTTTTGGAAACACATACATGTTTAGGATGAGACCTGGGAGCAAGAGACTGATGTGCATGCTCAGTGACTGTAACTTTTCTTAGGCGATGTTCTCCTACCCTTGGAAGGGAAACTTGAGGATGAGTTGTCTTAAAAATGGGAGGTTGTAATGTATCTTCTTTAACCAAGTTACAAATCATTTTTTTTAAATTTAAGTCCAATTTCTTAAAGTGCCCCAGGGTGCACGTTTGCATATCCTATCACGGGTCCCAAATAACAATTAATTTTTTTAAATGGTTGTGCAGGATTTTTGTAAAATAACACATCATGCCCCAATGCAATGTTTCGGGTTAAAAAATAATTAAAATGATTAAAAAGTTATAAAAATAATTTTAAGGAAATTAAAATAAATGAAAAAGGGATAAAAATAAATAATAAAATAAAAGCAGTTGGAGAAAAGTAAAAATAATTATTATGGGATTAAACCATTTTTATAATTATTTTTCCTTTCTCCCTACATTTTTTTATATTTTCTTATTTAATTCTTTATTTTTTTCTCTCATATCTTCTCTCCCTCTTTTTCTTTGTGCATCACGCCCCTCCCCTGGCCAGGTGGTGCGCCTCCCCTTCCTCCGCTTCAGAAGCCCGTTGCACCTCTGTCTATTCTTTATTTTTAATGCTGTCATAAGAACAATGAATCTCTCAGTAAGGATAATATTATACACCAAGAATAATTGAATTTCATCCACTCTGTATTGTGCAATCTGTTATAGAATGTTTTTATCTAAAATTGGGGTTTTTATAAAATCCTCCATTTTCTTTCATTTTATGTCAAATAAAAGGTTTTTTAGGGCGTGGGATATACTATTACTAAAAGGTAGGGTGTATATAATATTTCCTATTATTTCTTCACTCTATTAAATTTTGACCATTTTTCCACTAATCAATGCCTACCGATGAATATAAAATGGATATTAATTTAATTAAACTGTTTAGACTTGATCTTTAGGACCTTTATTTATGGAGAACCCATTACTAGGTTGTTTCCATGCCATTGGACACCCCTTTGGGTGTGCCAAAATAATATGAATATTTACCATTAGATTTAATCCTTTAAATTATCAATTATGTGTACCCATGTAATAAATTTAGGTTGAGGTTTTGAATTAAATATAATTATTTAGGATGAATCATAAACCATGAATTTGTGTTTTCTTGAATTTGATGCCTAAATAATTTTCACTATAAGACTTTTCGTGTTTCAAAATTATTAAATTTTATTTCCTCAAATTTCACTGATAAGTTCCAATTCTGTTTAATTTTGTGTTAATATTAATAACCATGACTGTTGGGAATGAATAATTGGTAAGCATAGAATTAGATGGATGAAATAATGAATGATTCCCTATGATAATATATATATATATATATATATATGTATCTCTTCTTGTTTTAAATAAACTCAAGCCGGGGAGAGAACATGGATCCTATATTAATAACCCAAAATTAGACTCTATGTTCTCGATAGGTTACAACCCAACGTGCTGGGAAAGTGATGTTTTAGGATCTCCAGACAAGGGCTTTCATCGGGATTTTTACTATACTAATGGGAGACATTGGTTACCTAAGGGGTATTTGAGGATAGATCCATTGAAAAAATGGATCTACCAAGCCTCAATTGATACTCTATCCCTTACGTGTGATACCTGGAACAAACTCATAGTTACCATCCATGAGTGATACTTGGACTTTCGAAAGGATTGAATTGGAAGATATCATAGATTTTGATGTAATTGATTTGATGCAACACAATCATAACTTCAGGAAAATATCATACTCCACCTCTAAAATTGTCAGTTTTAATATAAATTCATGAGATGTTTTTATTGAGACTGCGTAGAGTTTCTTTATGCTTTCTGATACCACTTTCGCACCTTTAGTGCACCTGGTTTGACTTATGGATTAGACCCCAATCCAAAGAACAATCTTTAGGGTATTCCTTTTTCTTTGTTATATAATATTACACTATCCTTGATAACTATATATATTCTGCTTTACTAGGTATCTCATTCAGACTTCTAGATTAGGCTGAAGCAAGTAGTATGGGACAAGTGTCCTCTTGGGAACCCATACCAAGTTACATTTTTATTTATTTATTTAAGTTGCTTGAATTTATTATATATATATAGAAAAAATATATTTTTATACATAAAGAAATAGAATGGTCTATAAACCATGGGTGCCAGCCTACTGATATTATATCTCACTCCCTACTCGAGCACTGTTTGATACCTGAGTAGACTTTATATTTGTAGGTATGGATTCAGGAAAGCAAGTCACTTCTAATGGTTGATTTATTTTCTATTTTGGATGGATCTTGGGGGATGAGGACCGAGACTATGCTCGAGATGCCATGTTGATGTTTTTGGTATTTTGGTTTTTTTGTCAGCATGCTATCTATGCTTGTACCCCTTATCCCTATAGTTCTATTATTTTCATTTTTCATCATACATTGACATTATTCTGATATCAGTTATGACTATTTATATTCCTTAGTTATTATTTATTTTTTTGGGTCATTTATCTAATTCTGATACTGTCTGTTTATTCTTTATGCTTTTGGTACTTGTAATATATTGTTCTCTAATGTGTTATACCTTATCTTATGAGGTCATATTATCCTAAAGGACTTACCCAAGGTCCTCACTCCAAGTCGTAAACCTCTATCATTTGGGGAGATTTTCTTAAGGTCTTGTGGCCCATGATCACGGGGACCATTTTAGTAGCACTCAATGCACGATTCTATAGGTGTAGCATGAAGTGGTGGAAGTGTTACCATTTTATAAGTGAATATAAGGAGCAATTTTGGAAGTACCCATCACATTTCAATAATGGTAGGGAAATATTCAAGGGTCAAAGTCTAAAAATGTTTAAAATAATGGAGGTGTGGAGGTTTTTCCAATCTAACTCTCATCCATATAATTTGAGGAATGTTTTTAAATTTTTTAAATCTTTTACCCTTAGTAAAATTCTTTTTACCCCTTTTAATTTTACTGTGGTAACTAATGTTTTTAACCTTGGTAATTAATTTTAATCTCCAAAATAAAAAATAAAAATATTAAATAATTTAAAGATGATAATTTAAAAATTTAAAATTATTTAATCAAATAATATTTTTAAATTTTAGGAATATTAATTTTAATATTAGCGCACATAACGAATAAAAACTGTTTATAGAAAAAGAGTGTTTTTAAGCATAAAATTTATTTGTTGTATAATTTTATAAATATCTTTGACTTTGATGACACAAATTTTTTTATTATAAAAAAAATAAAATTTATGTGTATTTAAAAGTAATCTAAAACCAAATATTACCATTTAAATGTTTAATTAAAAGAAACGATCGAAGTAATTTTTTTAAAATTAGATTGAAATGTTACGTATGGTCTAAAATATTGAAAATTGGTTTTCTAGAATTAAAATATTATTTTAAATACATAATTTTACTATTTATATTCATATTTTATCAATTAAAATATTTTATAAACTTAAATTTATTACTTATATAATATTAAATTCATAAAAAATTATAGTTTTGGAAAGAATTGTATTTTCCACTATTCACCTAAAAATTAATTATTTTAGAAAAATTCAAAAAAGATCATCCTAAGATAATACTTACATGCATAATCCAAAAATAAATTTAATTTTTTAAATTAAAATTCTAAAAAATATAAATTTATATTTTATTATTCTTACATTTTCTTAATAATATTTATCTAATATGTCACATACCATTTTAGTTTGGTGTTGTGTGTGAATCATAATATCGAACATAGTATGAATTTAGAAAATAATAATCTGAAATCTAGAGGTGTTACATGATCCCTTATATAAAAAAGGGATTTCTTTAGATTACCCTATGATTTGTGGACTAGGATAAAATCATCATACATTTCACCTAGGATATGAACTTGTTTTATTGTTTAGATGGACCAAAGAATGATTTTAATTTTTCCATGTAAAAAATAAAAAGTGTTAGTCTTTGAGAAACAAAAATTAATTAGTTTTGAGATGAGATCACGATTATAGTAAAAAAAATTATGAAGTTCATATCTCTTTGCATAATCAAATTTATTTGAATTTTATTTCAATATCAATATAACTTTGATTAACCAAATAAGTAGATGACCACTATTTAGAAAAATTTTCTCTGTAATGGAGATCCCATTAAAGAATCTATCTTCTCATATAATCCTATGTGGATGATTAGAAAATGGTGTTTTTTCTAAAATTAATGGTTTATGTTTTTGAATCCAATAATTCATCATCCCAAATGAATTTTATAGACTATTTGATAAACTATTACTATTCTCATGGATGGTCTATCTATTAAGGTAGATATTTTTTAAGTAAAATTATGTAAATATGTGAACCACATGGAAGGTAGGTTGACATTTAGACCTAAAATCAATGAATCATTAAGGTGAAAAAAAACATTTATCAGGTAATATTATTATATGATTGATAATTAAATATAAATAGTCCTATAAGACTTAAAATTATATGATGAAATAGGGAGATAAGAGACTACAAGTCAAGCTCAATGTCATCAATCATTAATCGGATATGGGTGGATATAGATTCATCAGGAATTAGATTTGATGACCGATCTATTTATATCATTAATATACTGAATTATTAGTTAGATAAAGGAAAAATAAAAAATACTATACTCAAGTGGAAGCACAAAGAAATATGTAAGAATAAGGGTGAGATTTTAACAAAGTAAATAAATTTGACTAAGTTTTCCTCACTTATATTTTTATTCTCTTTTATATGTAAAAGTTTATAATCCCAACTATCTACAATTAACATTTTGAACTAATAATTGTATACCAAACCTTATTTATGAAGGCCTAAACAGATCAACGGTTCACTCTAACTTATATGATAGAAGCACATGTGCTAGTTGACTCAGGATAAAAGAGACCAAGTTAATTTACAAGATTCACCAAAGTCTATATGTGCTCTACCTTAGTGATAACCCTATTTAAAAAAGGTGATAACGTCTCTTAGATCCAACATTATAACATTGTGTGTAAGTAGATAATATGTGAAGGTGTATGCAACTGTGCACATGCTCATGTTCAACCTATAGTGTACACTCGTCTTTACTCTAAGTGCAAGCCCTACTTAAAACCATAATCTATGTATTGGCCTTATTTACATAATACTTTGATCCATTTCATCCCAAAAAATATAATTATTTTGGTGGAATTTATTAACATGAAAAAAATTTAATTCATTCATAAAAATTTGAAAAGGAAAATATAAATATTTTTGAACAAAAAGAAAGCCATGTTCCATTGGAAAATACATATGCATGAACTTACATTCAATATATACAAGAACTATCCATTTAGCTAGTGTGTGGGAACCTATTACATACACTATACCCACTTTACCTTAACATTGGTGCCTCCACACTCCTTTTATTATGTATATGAACCTTATCCACCCTTCATAGGGTTGGAAACCAATAACAACTATATTGAGAAATTAGGAACCTAAGATTGGGTTTCCTATAAATGACCCCTTTTCCTCCCAAAATAATGATATAGAAACATATAAGATATTCCAAACCTCTAGAGAACATAATATCCCTAGTTTGAGTGATGAAATCCTCTATGAACCCCCTTAGGTGATTTCTAAATAAAAACCTAATGGAAAGTGATGGAAAACAATAGAATTTTAGTCATCCAATAGTTTCAAACACATAAGTCTCATAAAATAACACTTTTACCTGGTAATAATACAAAATAGGGTGAAGGAACCCTATGATAATGATATTTAGTAATGAATGAAAAAAATGCCTTGATTCCATAATCCCTAAAGTTTAATACTTTCATTCCTATCCCTCAAGGGATAAATTTTATGTTCTACTCACCTAGATCACCTACCAAGGTGAAGAAACATCATTTAACTGCAATATATTCCTATAATTTGTCGATATCCTTTTAACTAATTCTATTTCTCAAAAGTATACATTAACCAACCCTAAACCTTTGCATCAATTTTTTTATAACCATGTCACTTTCCAAATGAATGTGGCCTTCATAATCAGGTATTCATTTGATAAAAATAATATTTTATACTACAATACATCTTCCATCACTGTTTCTCCCCCTATCATGGATACTTAGATACTTATCAATTATGTAATATTATGGTGATGAAGAATTTTCATCTTGAGGAAACTAGTAGTATCTATATTGGACCAATATTCCTATAAAATTCCTTACCAAGGTCATCACTATAATCACAGATTCATCAAAAATATTACCATAATGCAATAAATGTCAATAGTCTATCATAGACCAAGGAAAAAAATACGAAACATATCATGTTACATTGCTCTTACAGTCATCCCTTATATATAAGTATTATATATAACCATAAGAAAACTCACAATCCAAGTCAATCAAGTGTTCCCACACCCCTAATGAATTTTCATTCCAAACCTACCCAATTTCAGGGTTAGGTAAACTACACACACACGATCCATATAATGAATCATCATATAATAGTAGTAAAAGAACAAATAACCATATGTTTATCCAAGTAAAGTGATATTTGAAACTTGTATAAAATGATATTTTATAACTTTTTATTAACCCCATAAATAACCAAACCCCTCTTTTTAACCAGGATATAAATCAAATATAAGATGAAGAGCCTATGAGAGTGTTTCACTACTAAGAAGAGAGGGATGAGTCAGTGGAGCCTTTTATGATTTATCTTTATTTTAAATAAACATATGTTAACCTGTTAGGATCAAATCCACTCTTACATAATTACTCAGACTCACCTGAATACATTATGAAATAAATAGCACAGAAAGAAAATATTTTTCCTTAATTCAGCCTCAATATGGGAATTAAATTCATACTTTTCTTAGTTAGACACCCCAATCATATATTTTACACTATAATCACAAGTGGTCACACCGAGAATTTTCTCAATCCCCTTATACAATATCTATCAACATAGAGTCACACTTTGGTTTCAAAAGTCCTATTAGAAAAATAGATTCTCGATAACCAATAAAAATGGTTAGGAAAAAATGTGAAAAATCACTTCTTTTATCTTGATTTCTTCTACAACAGTTGATTAATATTTTTCTCATTAAGCCTCTTGGATTGATAGAACTACACATGTTCACTTTCTCAAGAACATCAATGTTTGATAAATGAAATCTATTCAAATAGTCTTTATTAGTATCTAAATATCCTCAATGATTAGGATCTTCCCAATTCACTGAATTCTCAAGAAATTTATATCTTCTTTATGAAAAGATATAAATTTTAGTCTATCTCTATCATAGCCACAATTTTCCTCTTTGATAATTTTTTTTGGCATTTCATCATAGTTTTATAAGTGTAGAAAGTCTCTAACTCTCATTTCTCACTTATCCAATAATGTTTTATTCCCATAATTCTATATAAATATTTTAAATATTATATCTATAATATTTATAGACACTCTATGATTATTAGTACCTAATATTTTCTCAAATTATAATTTAAACTTGTATATAACTATTAAATTTTAATTCTCATTTAATATAGGAAAATATTCCTTATTTTAATCTCCATGATAATTGAGCTATTATTCACCTTCAAGAATTAAAAAAATCCATTGCATTAAATTCTTCCACACCAGTAAGACTTAATGGCATGGCTACTTTTTTTTCAGTGTGACTGAAACTCATTTAAAAAAAGTTGAAATATTTTTATTTATCACATAATGAATCACCATCAATGACTATGATATTTGTTTCCTTAAATATCACCACCATGTATTTACTAAGTTCCTATTCTCCAAATATCCTCTTAACCCTCATACTCTATAATTTTAAAAAACATATATGTCATACATGATTTATTTAATATATTATGCATTACTCTGATCACATGTATTTTCAAAATGTGAAACTAATATATATAATATTCCTCAATAAAATATGAAATGTAACCCTATAAATATGTTAAAAATGTTATGTATTCAATTTTGTCTCTCAAATTATATTATATATTAGATATAAAAATCTTAAGTATTGCATGTATTGTATTTAATTCAGACTCCTCTAGAAGAATATATTAGTTATGTCTTTAAAACACAATACATGCTTTTTTAAATATCTTATTCATGTACTTTATAAGGTTTTCTTATCCGCATAAATATATTTCACATTGACTAAATTGTCCATATTCTCATTCCCGAACTCAAATATGTTATGAATTCCTCAAGTAATATACAATGTAACAGATTTAATATGTTACACATACATCTTCCTCAACAAAATATTCTATATATGAAATAAATATCATATATTCTACTTTTCCTTTTTTTCTATCTCTGAGTGACACAAAAATATTACATATGAACAAATAACATACATATGAACTTATTCTTATATAAATCCATCTTTAAATATCCAAAATTCATTAATTAAAATCATAATTACTTCTAATCACCTATTGGAACTCTAAAATACTTCATAAAAAATCCAAAAACATTAGGAAATTTATTAAAATTATCAAATATCTTCAAATACATTTCTAAATATACATGTCATAACAAATAACCAATTTAAAGTATTTTTAGTATCTTTAATTCATTCTCATTTTAGCCTCAAATATTTCTTAATAAATCCTCATCCAAGACATGTTCTTTAATGTATTCAGTAGACTTCATGCTAAATAAAACCTGCATGGTTTCTCCATGATTCTGTCCATATTTATCTCTCTTTAATAAAAACTATCCAAGTTGTTTCCAATATCTAGATTCTTTACCTTGATCTATAACATATTGTAGACAATGATAAATTATCTAAAAACACTTTTTATCGATATCCATGATGAAAATATCAACAATCATCACATTCATAGATTTATCTCATATTTATCTTCCATAACACCAAAAAACATTCACACAAAATTGGTTGAAAACATATACAATACCATCAACAATTTCAAGGGTTATTAAATCTCCCCTTTGTACCTTTTTATTAAAAAACAAATCACTTTCAATTAATATCACAAAGTGTTATCTAATCATAGCCTTTATAAAAGGGAAATTTCCTTAAACAACACTCACTAGATAAGGTAGTTTTCTTGAGATAATTACATCACTTGGTGATAAGAAACTTATGACTAAGTTATCAGGATGTTCTCCCCCTCAATTCATTTGCTAATTCAATTATTCTCTAACTTTGAGTTGTGTATTTATCTCCCCCTTTGACAATAAAATCCAAATTAAAGTGGGTATATTCACCATTCATATTTAGGTTAGAGGATAAAGATGAACATGAGGTTTCACACTCAATTAAAAAAACCTATCTCTTAGAATAACTTTTGTGAAGATATTTATAACCATATTTTTGATAGAAATATATATTAGTTTGATATCTTAATAGAAACCCATTCTTTAATAAACTAATATTTGAATTAAATATTTTTGGATCTTGAATTCTATATATGGTTATTTAAAAAATATACAACACTCTATTTAAAACAATAAATTTTTAGTAGCCTCTTAGTGTCAACCATTAAATCTTCCAGTTGTATGTGAATCTACTCTATTTATGTAAAAGCATGTATAAAAACTACATAATCTGACTAAAATCTACTCAATATCACCAAATCCTTCATTTTTAAAAATAAAATTACACAATCCTCACTACTAAATAACATTCCACCTGAATTGGATATTTATTTAGTATAATTACCTACTCAATCTATTTTTATAAATCCAAATAAGTTTAAGTATGCACTATTTTTATATAAAAACCCATAAATTTAGTTTTCCTTTCACATATCTTAGGATTATTTTAGTATCTATTTGGTAAGACTATTTAGGATAACTCTGAAACCTTTCATATAAATTCATTGCATAAATTATATCCATCCTTTAAAATATTAGGTAAAGGAGGATTTCAATATATCTTTTGAATTCTCTTTGATTAACACTACTACCAAATTAATCCTTGCACATCTTGGTTCCAACCTAAATGGGAGTTGAAACTTATTTTGAATCTTTGATGTCAATTTTTTTCAATAATTATCTATCATATTTATTTCAGTATAAAAATATGTTATTAGGATTATTATCAATCTGCAATCCAAAAAAAGAATTTCATGTCACCAAGCATGGGAATTTTAAAATTGTTTTTCATCGACTCAACAAATTCTTCATAGAGATACTGTTTGTATCTATAAAATACAATGTCATCTATAAATATGATGTCTATGAGAGTACATGTGGACATATATCATAAATAAATATTACTATAAAACCTTCATTTTGTGAACTTCACTTCCCTTATACAGTAATATAATTTGGAATACTAGGATTTAGTGGACTATTTCAAGCCATACACAGATTTTCTTAGTTTCCTAGAATGCTTCCATAATTGTATAATAAAAATACCTTATATTGTTCAATTAGAATTTATTCATTAAGGTTACCATTTAGAAAGAAATATTTCACATCCATTTTATAAACCTTATAATGTTTGTGTGATTCCACATGAAATAGAATTTTAAATGATTCTATCCCAGCTATTATTTTAAAAGTTTCTTCAAAAATAAATTCCTTTAATTTTTTATTATCCTTTTCAAAACAGCCTAGTATTATTTCATGACACTTTAATTTTCTTATTCAATTTTTTTCTAAAAACCCACTTGGTGAGAATCAAATTTTAATTCTTAGGTATTGATGCAAGATCCCATGTTTATTTATTCTCAATCTCATAAAGGTTCTCATTCATAGCTTATATCCACTCATTCTAAATTGCTTCAGCTACAATATGAGGTTCAATTTGTGATATGATGTAGTTTGATATTAAATTATCAATATCTTTCTAGATTATAATAGATCCTATTTATTTATAATATTATTTTATCTTTAATATGATTTTTCAATCTATGGTATAGTTTCCTATCATATGTAATAGCTTTATATTAATTAATTGTTTGTTTAGAATCAATATCAACTGCTACTATCTCCTTCTTAGCTTCTTCCTCATAATGATATCCTAAAATCTACATGTTTTTTTCATATATTTTTATAAATTTCTCCATCTTTAAAATTTGGTTTTCTTTGAGCTTAAATTTTTTTGAAATAAAAATAGTCAGCCAAAATTGTAGCATTTTTTAAAAAATATATATCCATTTCTAGTAGATAATTAGCTTAAGATGACCCTTATTCTTCATTCTCTTTAAATTTTCCCAAATAGTTTTTCTTAATATTTAAAAAGAAACACCTAATAAAAATGATAAAATACTTAACAACAAGATTTATCATATAAAAAATTTCATATGATTTATTTTTTATCAGGACATAGCAGTTACATGTTCTATACATTTAAAACATCTAAGAATATTTTAATATTCTATATTCTATTAACACAGTCCTTCCCATATCAGCTATGCTTATGTTTCCCCTCTTAACTATACCACTTTTATAGGTATTATATAGTGCAATATATTTATGATTTATTCCATTTGTTTCCTAATATCTCTCAATTGAACCACATTTATACTAATTTCCATTATATAGTCCCAGTTTCTTGATGTAGAGTTCTAACTCTTTATCAACCTATATTCCAAATATTTTAAACAGTTGAAAAACTTTTAACTTGTTCTTGAAAAACATGACATAAGTAAAATGAGTATAATCACTAATAAATGTAATAAAACATATATCACTAATGGTATAATTTTCTCACATGGGTCTACATATGTCAGTGTGGGTAAGATCAAGTGGTATAGTGTATAGAATCTCCACTCCTTTGTGAGAACCTTGATCTATCTTCCATTTTTGAAATGTTTTTTCAAATATCATCTCTTTATATCTTTATCTTTGGAATATCTCTCACAATATCTTGTTTTAAAATTTTATTCATGCTTCTTTGTCCAAGATAAGAAATCCTTCTATACCATAAGTTATTTTCATCTTTGGTTCTCAAATAGCAAGAATCACTAGGAACACCAATTTGAATTAGATTTCCATTTCCTTTTCTTCCTTGAGTAATGATCCTACCATACTTAGTACCTATAATGATACATGAATCCTTATTAAATAAAACCTAATGTTAGTCATCATAGATTTGAGTAAAACTATATAAATTTCATAGCTGCCCTTCAAAAAATAAAATATCATTCGACTTTAGATTATGAACTTCTATTTTTACTAATCCAAATCCTTTTATTTTTAGGGAACAATTATTGAAAAAGTCACTAATCCCTATTTAGTATTCTCAATTTTTCTTAGAATATTTGTGCCACTAGTCATGTTTTAAGAACACCCACTATCAATTTTTTATGATTTGGTTCTCTTTCTAGACTTTAATACAAATTCAACAAAACATGAGTTTACTTCCTTAATCTTCTGAATTCCATTTCATTTATCATTTTAAGAATATTTTTAGGTAGATTAGTCATGAAATCCTTATATATATAATACTTCTGATCAAAACCACCATAAATTTCTTCAATGCAGACAAATATATTCTATATTTTAGGATTATATGAATTTCTAATCACAACTTTCACCCTTTGAAAACACATTATCAATTTCTTCGAATAGATCTCCCTGTTTCATTCCTTTTTCTATATAGTGACATATTAAACCAACATGAGTATGTTTTGTGCTCACACTCTACAAAACCAACATTATATACTGAACATTAATCTTTTATACTGATAAAATTCCGATCTTGAATATGGTTTCTACTATCTTTACATAAACTATGGCTATATTTTATTAGAGGGGAATGACCTTTTTGAGATACACTTCACTTTATTTTATTTATAAGACAGTTTATCACTAGTATTCTTAGTCTATACTGGTATAATATTGGTTTTATAAGCTTTAATGTTAGAGGAAATAAGTTTATTTGGATATTTATTAGGAACATAATTAACCTACTTCTTTAGACACCTTTGCTGTGAAAAAGTTATTTTGGTATCATTTTTTTAATATTTCAATAGATTTATATAGGAGAAGTTACTTAGAGATGTTGGAGAGAATATTTTTTCTTATTTTAGAGAGACATTATGATATCTTATGATTATTTTCTCACCCTTAAAATTTATTACACCAAGCTTAGTCAATATATTCATGGTACTAGTTGAGTTTTTTCAAAGGAAGAATGTTAAGAAAAATGAGGTTAAAATACTGAGGTTATAAGAACGATTATTTTAATCACTATTTACTGGATTTATTTTTATAGAAGTATAATATAAAAACATCACCATATAAAGTTATAGTTGTAAAAAGTTCATGTTATGATTTGATGAATGTTCAAATGTAAAAATTTTGAGTTATGAAGTTATGGATTTGAGACTATAGGAATATTTATCTATAAAATTATGACTTTATTATTGGACATAGAATGATTAGATAAGATATTTTTTATTATATTTGAATTATGTTTACAGGTATACTAGAGAAAATCTTGGGAAGTAACCATACTGAGTTTAGAGAACCAATATGATCATATGAATATTATAAGATAGAGAAAAGTATGAGAATATTATGGATAGAGTAAACTTGAAGAAAGAACTTTTGAAATAATAACTAGATAAAGATATTTTTGTTTACTAGATAGAGATGTGATAATTAATTAGAAAAATATTGGTTGTATGTACCAAATAAAGAAATATGATTTCATCTAATATAGAGGTCCAAACAATGGAATTTGATATCATAAAAATGAAAATGAATATTTTAAATAATAGATATATAGGTTTAAACAAAAAAGATTTTATATGTACCTGATGTTGAAATATAATTTTTTATATTGGATGGAGGTTTTAGGATCCTCAAAAAAATATTGTAAAGTCATATATTTTGATGATTCTGATCTATAATTTCAATTTTCAAAAATATATATGAGATTTTATAAATATTTAAAGGGTTTATTGACACAAAAATTTGAGAAATATTTGATGAAAAATATTGAGTCTGGTTTAAATGGAGGTTTTAAAGGTGGTAAATGAAATGGAGAGTTGAGTGAGCAACTCAAACATGCATCCCAAATTTATTCCTTACTTTTTAGAAGAATATGAAATTATAAAAGTAGAGGATCTCATTCAAATCTAATGATCAATGTATTTTTGGGAGGAATTATTATTAGTTCATTGTGAGTTTCTAAACAATAATCTACTTGGTTGAAGAAGAGGGTTATCAAATGAAAAATGATAGTAGTATCAAACTAAAGTTGATAGAGTTGTACCATATAGAAGTGTACCAGACCAAGGCACATCAAATAGAGGTGAATCAGACAAAATTAGTATCAAATAGAGGTGGAAAATATTGATGGGTACCATACACAATATATTGGATTGAGGATTACTAGAAAAATATTTTTTTTATGGATGAAGATTTATGAAAAAAGTTTTGGAAAGTTTAGATTTGATTATATCCAGTTCTTTCAAGATTAATAGTAAGTTTCAAGACTAGTAGAACTTTTAGTGATCTACTAAAGATATTTAAGAAGTTATACACAGGAAAAGATAATCCCACATTCTTGTGGAGGAATACCACCTGAAGAATAAGATCTCAATACACTTGATCAAAAATAAAGAAGAAGATTATGGATGGGGGTATAACCAGGTGATGAAGGATTGTGATTGGGTGTATAAATAATCACTGAAGAAGTTTGTGACTGTGGGGGGGGGGGTATAACTAGTTACTGAATTTTATACTCAGTGGGTGTAACCAATTATTATTAATGTTAATGGAGAATCCATGTTTGGGGATATAACAATCTTTGAAAGGAGTAGTAAATATCATTGAGGATGCGCCTTGTAAATACCATGTAATGATCTCTCTCATTATATTTACTACATTAGAGGCAAGGTTTTGAGATATCTTCCAGTGAATCAAGAACTTTAATAAGTTCATGAGGTTTAATTTTGAGATAAATTCCTGAAAAAGGGATCAATTATTTATCCCCTTCTCCTATCAGTGATCTTATATATATTTGGGTACACCAATCAGCATCAAAGCACATGTTTCCCATAAAATATCCAACTATCTGATGAGGATTGAGAATATAAACTCATTTAAAAACATGGATCTTCCTACATTTTATGGAAGAAACTATCATAGTTGTAAAAATAGGATATTACCCTCCCTATAATCTCTTATCCTAGAAGTTAGAGATGTTTATATAGTGGGATTTACTCCCTTTAATAAGGATATTATTACAGTCACCAATAATATGAATATATAATTTAGGGGTAAAACTCAGAATTATATTTTGAGGGATCTCTCTGAGAAGGTTTATACAAAAGTTATGGGGTTAATAACTACTAAAGAGACGTGGTATAAGTTGAGAAGTAGTTATGAAGGAATTGTGAAATCCAAAGAGGGTAATTTAAAAATCTACAGGTGAAGGTTTTAGGATATCAAGATGATTGGTGATGAAAATATTGATGAGTACTTTATAAGGGTCAATGATATTATCGGTAATATAAAAGGTTTTAGTGAGAAGTAAGAAGATTCTACTACTATTAAAAAAATAATGGGAAACTTTTTAGATAGGTTTGATCTCAGTTATGAAAGATTGATATACTCTATATTTGGATTAAATCCATAATATTATCATAGCATATGAAATGAGAAAAGAGATAACATTTAAGAATAGGGATAAGGATGACATAGATGTTGATTCTATGTTAAAAATAATGTTTAGATATGAATAAATAAATTAATAACAAAGTGATTCAGGTGTCGAGTAAGATGAAGAGGATTTCAAAAAACATTATTTTACTTCTTACCAAGAGATAAAAAATGGAAGTTGGAAAAGGAAAGTTGAACAGTCTTTTAAGTTATAGAATTATAATAACAATGGTCATTTTTAGGTTACTTTAAAAAAATAATATTTTTTATTTGAAGTATATAAAGAAGATATGAATCCCCAAATTTTTCTTAAGAAGCAAAAGAAAATTTTTTCTAGTAAGAAGAATAATTTATTGAGAAGAAAAGAGTAGGATGATTCACCATATAATAGTTAATCCGATGGTGAATTAAACTTCTTATAACATGATAATAATAAAGGAGATTCATCAAGTAGTGATGATGATGGATAAAATAAAACATAACTATAATGGATTTTGAATAAAAATTTGGAAGCAGTTATTGATAAAATTACACAACCCAAGAAGGAGAATAAAAAGTTAAAAAAAGAAACTATAGAGATGAATTTTAAGAATGATGAGAATATAAAAATAGGGATAACACAATTTAATGAGATTATATAATATTCAATGAAAGTTTATAAGCTAGAAAAAATAGAAATATCATGATGAAAAACTATAAGTATATAAGGTGATTAGAAAGGAAGAAACAACACTTGTTGAGGAAAGTAAGAATCGATTCATGTTGGATTAATTTGAGAATATGGTAAAATATCATTAGTAAAGATTGATAGATAAATATGAAGTGTTTTTTAATAAAAAATAAATGATTCTTATAGAAAATAGTTATTGAAATAATATTAGGGAATACTTTACCAATGAAGTTATGGTTAAAGGTGAATCTTCTCAAGACGATGAAAAAAATGGTCCAAATAAGAATGTAGATTTTATCCCCAAAAAATCTCAATATACATCAACCTTTAGTAATAATGTATGTTCTAAAGATAACACTAAATCATATAGGGATATTAATATTAGTGATAAATTATATTCTACAAAGAAATAGTGAATAAATTAAGAATATCTCCTGCAGAACAAATATTCCAACTATTTATAAAGAAACAAAATAAAAACATCAGAGAATAAATACTATCAGTCTGAAGCATCAAGTTTTAAAGGTTACTACTAGTGTTGTGGTATATTCAGCCACATATATTGCTCATGACGGTACAATATTTCTCTACCAGGAAAGAGTTATGAATCAAGGAAGATATTTGATAAGAAGATAATTATTTTTTTAAGAAATAATGATGATAAAGAATGCAAATTTAATATAGGGAAGAATAATAAAATTTAATGTGATGAATATGTGGAACTAAAGAAAGTTGAGAAAGTAAATAAATATTTATTAGTTATTTAGCCATATCAAATGAACCGAGCTAGAAATATTGAGGAAACAAAAAATCCTAATAAATAAAATGGGAAGAGACGGACTTCAAAAGATAAGAATAAAGTTTATGATAAGTTCATTATAGATGGTTTTTGAAAAGTCCAAATAAATGTAAGAGGTGTGAGAAAGATGAAAATGGTACTAATGATTGTATAATTATATTACCACTATAATGCCCCGACCCTAGAAGCCCATAGTCGGTGCATTATTTAATATAATTGGCATGATTACAAAAGATCATGTCTCGAAAGATCGATTAGTTTAGTCTCCTTGGAAGTACTAGATACATTCATAAGGTTTACATTACATAATAAAATGAAAAACTAAAACAACATAGTCTCCATAGTCCAGACTCATATCCCCTCAGACTATCCCTAAAGGTCAGTCAAAAAATACTTCTTCACATCCTGGAAAAAATAAAACATAGAAAGGGGTGAGCTCAGATGGTTAGTAAGGATAACAATATAGCGGAAAATTTCATAAATAAGCATAAAATTTTAAGTCAATGTATATCTAAAACAAAATATTTTTAAAATTGAACTCCATCATAATACAGAAAAAATAAAATGAAATAATGCCATTTACTTATTCACATGGATATTCTACTAGTTGAATAATCACATGCAATATCAATAACCACTTTCATAATGATGGAATGCATAATTCCAGACTATCATAACCATATAGTCAAGGCCTTGTGCCAAGAATAAAAATAATATTTTTCAAGGACTTGTGCCAAGACACTATTTTGTCTCATGAGACCCACTGATGCATCAAGGAGCTATAGAGGGCTCCACCCATCACTTACAAAGTCCAATTCATTCCTCATATGAACAGGTTTAAACATAACATAAATATTCGTATTAAAACTAGCATATGAAATGTCAATACTTTCTCCATAAACAATGAATGGTATAAAAATAACACATCCACAGTCAAACATATCACAAAACCTTCAATACAATATGGAAGTTTTGTATCATAATAAATCAACGCTAAATAATTTTAAAACCCATCAAAGGATGTTGACATAGATGAAATCAAAAATATTTGAGAGAAATATCTTTTTTTGAAATCATTTAAAATTAACATAATTATAAAGGGAAAAATTTAATTTGAAAATATTCTTATAAGATTTTAAGGGAAGATTCGACGATTTTATAACAGTAGAAAATATCCGCGCCCGCCGTATAAGTTAAAAAAAGACATTCTTACCTTAATTTTGTCGAAAAGGTTAAAAAGGACCTTGTTTGGAAAACAACATAAAGATTCCTTTAAAACCATTTTATAAAAAGTAAAACAAGGGTATAAATGAATTTAACCCATATTCTAGTAAATAGTAAAAATGTTTTGGAATACATTTTTAAGAAAGATGGATGTGGATGATAAAGAGGTCCCAGTAGATAATCACGTATAAACAACCTCAGATAATGAAGAGATTGTGAAATAAACCCTTAACTAGCACTTTTCCTTGGTCAAGGGTAGGTTAAACTCCTATATAATGGTGCAATAATTGTTATTAAATTATACAAGAATCATATACATTAATATGATATCATATATGATCTTTTAACATTTCTTTGTTAATAATATCTTAGTATTATCGTCGTTTCAGGTGTTAACTTACTCGTTTTATTTTATATGTTTTGTTACATAAGCCATGTTTGTTATAGATAGGTTGTATCTTATTCATATACAGAATGATATCAAGTCCTTAAACATTATTTTTAATCACAAAATGAGAATTATACTTGAATGGATACGATGGGGAATTAATCTCATCGCGTACGTGGAGATGGTAGTCCGTACGTACGCACGAGCGACAATATCATTATTTTGATATTAAAATAATATATAATTGGATGGTATGTCATATATACAGAATCATTATAATTTTATATTTATTATTTACTTCAATTACACATCCATATCATACCCATCCAAAAAATAATGTTTTGAATAACAATTACACCACGACGTGGAGACGGTAAGCCGTATGTACGCACGTATGGTGACATGTCATTAAAAGGATGGATAGAATACTGAATATGGTTTTAACATATTTATAATGACATAATAGTTTATATAAGATATTGGAGTTATTTTTTTAGAATGGATATAACAAATAAAGAAGGAGTGGAAGAAGAAAGGAACTTGAAAGAGGGTGGTGAAATTATTACCTCTTCTTCGGGTTCTTCCTTTTGATTTGATCAAAAGGGCTCCTTAAGTTGGCTTTCTGATCAAAATAAGGCCTCTAGGTTGAATTGAGGGAAATTTAGAGCATTTTTGGGAAGGTTTTGGCCGAACTAAAAGTCTTTGAAGGTATGAAGAATTGGTTAGAAGTGGTGTCCTTTTATAAGGGGGAGGAGGGGCTCTTTAGAAAAAACATAAAGTATTATTTTATAATAAATTCATATTCGGTTTATAATGGCTCCAAACTGGATTATTTAAAGTATAAGGTGGGTATGGTTCGAAAAACACACAACCAATAGGTTTTATATAGGTTTGGGTCACTATACTAACTTTATCTTTTAGATTTTACTCTTAGTTAATTAGTTTGACATTTACCATGTCTCTTTGTATTTTTATATTATTTGGTTAATAAACTTAATATAAACTTCCAAGAGAACACCAAGTGGTTCATTAATGAAATACCTATCATAATATAAGTCCTTTGGATGAACATTAGATTTCTATGAATATTATATCAATTTATAATATAATATTTGTTTTAAAAACTCCTTTATGTCAATTTTGACACTATTTAATAATTGATTTTTGTTAAAGTCTTAAAAACTTTATTAATTAGAAACAAATTAATTTAAGAAATACTAACATGTCATATTAACCTATAAAATTAGTTGAATTTATAAAAAGTCTCAAATTACATTTATTTGGATATTTATAATATCAATTATTTTAATGTTTCATTAATCAGGTAATTACTATATCACCATTCTATCATAAATAAATTAAATTATTTAATGTCTAAAAATTATAAATAAAATACCATTATGTAGGAAATATATTTATTTTTATAATAAATATTTATAATCGAATTTATCTTATGTATAAACCTATATTAAAATGTTTTAGTTATTAAACTTTGATTTTAACTCTTTTAAGTCTTCTTTGAATTAAATAATAATAAATGTCCTAATCTAATCCAAGTGGACCAAAGAGGTTCATATTTTATTACTAAGGTTTTTTTGGCCTAATTATACTTATCTAATATAATTAAGACATGTGTTAGGGTAACAATAATATCATTTTTACCCTTAATTACCCTATTTACTTTTAACCCTGGTAAATAAAAGTAAAAGTTATTATTCACCAAAAATTATTTTCATCTCATTGAACCTAATTTTACTTATTGATATCAACCATGTATCTTTTATTTTTGAAATTACACTCACAAAAGTGGTAAAATTAAGTTTTATGTGAATTTGCAAATTCTCCTAGGAGATGGGTAAAAGACGGTGAAAAGTTCAATAAAATTTTTATATATATAAAATTATTATAAACTGACTCCAATGAATTACATTGAACTTATATAGGTATTATGTATCTATTTTTACCTATAATAAATTTAAGTACAATAAATAATTATTTAAATAAAATTCAGTTTTAAACTATAACTCTGTGTTTTTCACTATTCATCAAAAATTGAAAGTTTTTAGAAAAATACCAAAATTTCACCCTAGGCTAATTTCGATATTCCGAATCCAAAAATGAAGTCCATTTTGAAAGATAAAATGTATAAAATTTTAAAAAGTGGGTATTAGTATTCATAACGACTAGTTTGATTGGTTGGGGTGTGTTAGAACTCGAAGTTGTGTACAACACACGCTACTGTATAATTCAAAGAGAAGCATACCGTGGAAGCTTGGGGTGTAACATTCTACCCTCCTTCAAATAATTTTGTCCTTGAAATTTCAAAAATACTACCGCATGAAAAGACTTGGGTGGTTATTTATCATAAGTTCCTCAGGTTCCCATGTTGCCTCTTCCATCTTATGGTTTCTCCATAGAACTTTTACCAGACGAGTTGTCCGGTTTCTCAGCACTTGTTCTCTTGTATCAAGAATCATGATGGGCTCTTCACAATAAGAAATATCATGTTCTAGTTATACTTCCTCATAAGTGAGTACATGCATTGGGTCAGGCATGTATTTTCCCAACAGTGATACATGGAACACATCATGAAATTTGGAGAGACTTGGCAGCATTGACAAATGATAATCTACAACCCCAATTCATTATAGAATTTCGAAAGGTCCTATGTACCTAGGACTCAATTTACCCTTCTTACCGAAAAATATAACTCCCTTCCATGGATATAATTTCAAGAAAACATGATCTCCTACCTGAAATTCCAAATCCTTCCATCGGTTGTCAGCAGAGCTCTTCTACCTACTTTGAGATACTTTGATGTGGATTTGGATTACCTTCACCTTTTCCATCGTTTCCTCCACCAGTTCTGGGCCTACGAGTTTTCTTTCACCAGAATCATCCCAACAGGTTGGTGTGCGACATCTCTTTCCGTATAACACTTCAAACAGTGCCATCCTAATACTTTAATGGAAGCTATTGTAATAGGAAAATTCTACCAGAGGTAAATATTGATCCCACATACCCTGAAAGTCAAGTGAGCAGGATCTCAACATGTCTTCTAAGGTTTGAATAGTCCATTCTGATTGTCCATCAGTTTGGGGGTGGTAGGCAGTGCTCAAACAAATTTCAGTATCTAGGGCTTTCTTAAGACTTTTCCAGAATCCTGAAGTAAAATTGGGATCACTATCAGATAAAATCGATAAGGGTACTCCATGAAGTCTCACAACTTTATTAATATATAGTCTTTCTAAACTTTCAAGTGGTAAATCTTACCTTATAGAAAGAAAATGCATTGACTTGGTAAGACGATCAACAATGACCCATATTGCACCATTCCTTCTAGGAGTCTTTGGTAGTCCCATGACAAAATCCATCGTGATATTATCCCATTTCCACTAAGGTATGGGAAGAGGTTGCATGACTCCTCCAGGCTGTTGCCTTCCAGCTTTCACTTGTTGAAAAACCATACATCTTGACACAAAATCAGCAATCTCCCTCTTCATGATGTCCCACCAAAAATGTTCCTTCAAATCTCTATACATTTTGGTGCTCCCAGGGTGTATAGAGAAATTGGAACTATGAGTATTGTCCAACAATTCACTTTTTAGATCAGGTATATCAGGAACACAAAGTCTCTTACCAAATTTCAAAATTCCATCTTCATAGACAAATTCACTCAATATACCATCATTCACAACTTTAATCTTCTTTTGAAACTCTTTATCATCGGTATGAGAACTCTTTATCCTTTCTAGTAAAGACGGTTTGGCAACCATTTAAAAAAGTATCGATGTTTCACCTTCCATGGTTATTCCCATATCCATATTTACTAGATCCATGAAAATTGGATCCCTTTCAAGTCTCATTTTATTCATAACTCCATGATCCTTTCTGCTCAAAGCATTTGACACCTTATTTTCCTTCCCCGGGTGGTAGTGTATCGTGGAATCATAATCCCTGAGTAGTTCAAGCCATTGCCTTTGCCTCATGTTGAGTTCTTTCTGTGAGAAAATATACTTCAAACTCTTGTGATCGGTATATATCTCACATTTTCACTATAGAGATAATGTCTCCATATCTTCAAAGTAAAGATTACAACACCTAACTCAATATCATGAGTAGAATAGTTTTGCACATGAATTTTCAGCTGTCATGATGCATATGCAATAACCCTATCATTCTGCATAAGGACACAACTAAGATCTTTTTTTGAATCATCACTATAAATAAAAAACCCATCATTCCCCGATGGTAGAGTCAATATAGAAGAATTGACTAATATTCTCTTCAGTTATTCGAAATATTCTTCACACTCTTTTGTCCAAAAAAATTTCACCCCTTTACATGTGAGCTTCATTAATGGGTTATCAAATCAGGCAAAATTCTGGACGAAATGTCGATAATAACCTACAAAACCAACAAAACTGCGTACCTCGGTTATACTCATTGGTGCTGGCCATTCTTGGATTGCTCTTGTCTTAGAAGGATCAACAAAGATTCCATCCTTAGAGACAATATGGCGAAGAAAAGAGATCTTTTGAAGACAGAATTCACACTTGCTAAACTTCCCATATAATTCATGTATTCTAAGAGTCTCCAGGATAATACACAAGTGATTTTCATGATATTAGTAGCTTTTGGAGTATACCAAGATATCATCAATAAATACCACTACAAAATCATTGAGATATTCCTTGAAAACTCTATTCATAAGATCCATGGAGACAGAGGGTGCATTAGTCAATCCAAAAGGCATTACGGTAAACTCGTAATGCCCGTACCTGGTTTGAAATGCTGTCTTCGGAATGTCTTCCTTATTCACACACAACTGATGGTATCCAGATCGAAGTTAAATCTTTGAAAAGTATTGATCTTCATGTAGTAGGTTGAATAAATCATCAATGCGAGGTAGGAGATACTTGTTCCTTATTGTTATAACATTGATCTCCTTGTAGTCAATGCACAACCTCATAGATCCATCTTTCTTCTTAACAAAAAGAAAAGTGGATCCCCATGGAGAAAAAGTAGGGTGAATAAATCCCATATTACTCAATTCCAATAGTTTTTTCTTTAGTTCCACTAATTCAACAGTGGCCATTCTATAAGGGGTCTTCGATATAGGCCTTTAACCTAGAATTAAATCAATGGAAAACTCAATTTATCATTCTGGAGGATGTCCAGGTAAATATTCCAGAAATACATCTACATATTCTTTCACAATAGGTACATACTATATTTGAACATTCCTTTCCTCAACCAAAGTTATTTCATTCTCTTCCTCCCTAGTAATTGAATTTAGTTGAGCTACTGGGGATGGATCTAGATAAGAATTAGGTGGTGATGATTCTGCTCTAAAGATAAGGTGTTTCTTATCACCATCATCCAAAATCGTAACCTCCTTCTTCTTACAATAAATCTTCACATCATGGTCCGAAATCTAATCCATACTGAGGATTATATCAAACTCAATCATAGGTATGATGATGAGATCAGCAGATAAAAAAAATTTATATGCTCTAATGGGAACTGATTCACAAAACTTTGTAGCAATGGTACTTCCCTTAAGAGTTTTTACTGAAAACTCCCTTATTAAATCAAATCGGAAATATCTAATTTTCTTAGAAAACTAGGAAGATATGAAACAACGCGATTATACAGAATCAAATAAAGAATTTTCTAAACTTTAGGAAACCATTAAATTACCTTCCACCACGTCTTTCAGAGGTTCTAACTCAGTAGTAGTGATAGCATAAGCTTGGCCTTGATCCCTTGGCCTTTTCTGAGGTAAGTTCCCCTGATGATTAAGACATTCATTTGTATAATGTCCCATCTCCCTGCAATTGTATCATTGAACATCGGTAGCTTCTTTATTCCCCTTGCAATCACGAGCTTGGTGGACTTTTTCACCACATTTGTAACATACTCTCATTCCCTTCAAGAATGTACTATGGTGTTTCTTCCCATATTTACTACAGGATGGATATTCAAATTTTCCCTTCTTCGCCTTATTTCCATTTCCAGAGGGATCAACATATCTTTTCATCTCTTGCTTTTCTTTAAAGTTGAAAGACTTAGAGAATTATTTTTCTGTCTTGATAACACATGAGACAATATCTTCGTATGACGAGAAGGATTATGAGACTAATGCTCGATGGATAAATGGTTTTAACCCATCAAATAAACGTTCAATCTTAATTCTTGGGTTACATATATAATCTACAACATTCCTTGCTAACATTTTAATTTTAGAGTCATACTTTGCAACATTCTCATCCTCCTTTTGCCTCAGACTTAGAAATTGTCTTTCTATATCTACTCGATGGTCATGAGGAAAGTATTTTTCTAAGAAAATATCTTTAAACTCCCTCCATTCCATATTTGATACTCCATCATTATCCTTTGTGTTTTGAATCAATGACCACCATTGGTCAGCATCTCCAGTGAGGCGGTAAACTGCCGTGATAACTTTTTCCCTTTAACTACTCCCCAAGTCATGGAATGTTTTCTCTAAGGAATTTATCCATTGCTTAGCTACTAATGGAATTTTACTCCCATTGAATGTTGTTGGTTTTTGCCTCATGAATCAATCTAACATTGATCCTCCACGCTGTGGATATGGGTGCTCCATAAGGGTAAGGTTATTATTCATAACCTAAGTGAGTTGTCCCAGTATGGTGATTAGCTGATCAGCACCAGTTGCATCACCCGCTCCACTATAATTATCTTGAGTAGGAGGGAAATCCCTAAATGGAGTGAGTGAATTAATATAGTTTCCATTCATTCTACTAGGCATCATTTCTAAACAATGGAATACAATAGATTAGTTTATGAATCCCAATACATAAATCGAAACATGTAAAACACTTAACATGAATTGAACAGTTTATGGATATAATCCATAATCATAAAAAAATTTCTTTTAGGATGTATATACTCATAAACCCTTCATAATGGTTTTTAAAGAAAATGATAATTATCCTAATAATATCCCCAGAGATTGTCATAACCAAGAGTGTAGCAAGACCCGTTGTTGTCCACCAGTTCCCATTCGAGTCTAGCTCAAAGTAGTGTTTTTGGGTTTTACCCCTAGGTATATCTGTGACAGAGCTTACTCAACCGGTTCATATCTAGATAGGGATGTATTTCTCAAAAAACTCACAAAATCTATACAATAAAAAAATTCTAGGAAGTTATTCTATACTAATCCTCAAAGTCCATCTTAGGTCTATGTGCTCTAATCAGAGTTTATCTAAATCTAGTTTCCAAGGTTTGTACTAAAATTCCTATGATACCAACTATAACACCTTGACCCTAGAAGCCCAGATTCGGTGCCTTATAACGTATCATTGGCATGATCACAAAAGATCAAGTCTCAAAAGATCGATTAGTTTAGTAGCATTGGAAGTACTAGATACATTGATAAGGTTTACATTACATCATAAAATGAAAAACTACAACAACATAGTCTCCATAGTCCACACTCATATCCCCTCAGACTATCCCTATAGGCCAGTCATAAAATACCTCTTCACATCCTTGTAAAAATAAAACATAGAAAGGGGTGAGCTTAGATGCTCAGTAAGGATAACAATATAGTGGAAAATTTCATAAATAAGCATAAACTTTTAAGGCAATGTATAACTAAAAAAAGCTTTTTAAAATTGAATTTCAGCATAATATGAAAAAAATAAAATGATATAATTCCATTTACTTATTCACATGGATATTCTACTAGTTGAATAATCACATGCAATATCAATAACCACTTTCATAATGATGGAATGCATAATGACAGACTATCATAACCACATAGTCAAGATCTTGTGCTAAATCTACAAATAAGATTTTGTAAAGGCCTTGTTCCAAGACACTAGTTTTTCTCACGATACCTACCAATTCATTGAGGAGCTATAGCAGGATACACCTATCACTTACTACGTCCAATTCATTCCTCATATAAACAGGTTTAAACATAACACAAACATTTGTATTAAAACTAGCATATGAAATGTCAATACTTTCTCCATAAACCATGAATGGTATAAAAATAACACATCCACAATCAAACATATCACAAAACCTTCAATACAATATGGAAGTTTTTTATCATAATAATTCAACTTCAAATAATCTTAAAACCCATCAAAGGATGTTGACATAGATGAAATCAAAACTATTTGAGAAAAATATCACTTTTTTGAAATCATTTAAAAGTCACATAATTATAAAGGAAAAAAATTAATTTGAAAATATTCTTATAAGGTTTTAAGGGAAGCTTCAATGATTTTATAATGGAAAAAAATAACCTCACCCACCGTATAAGTTAAAAACAGACATTCTTACCTTAATTTTGTCGAAAAGGTTAAAAAGGACCTTGTTTGGAAAACGACGGAAAGATTACTTTCAAACCATTTTATAAAAATTCAAAAAAGGGTATAAATGAATTTAAACCATAGTCTAGTAAATATTAAAAATGTTTTGGAATACATTTTTATGAAACATGGATGTGGATGATAAAGAGGTCCCAGTATATAATCACGTATAAACAACCTCAGATAATCAAGAGATTGTGAAATAAACCCTTACCTTGTACTTTTACTTGGTCGAGGGTAGGTTAAACTCTTGTATAATAGTGAAATAATTGTTATTAAATTATACAATAATCATATACATTAATATGAGATCATATATGATCTTTTAACATTTCTTTGTTTATAATATCTTAGTATTATCGTTGTTTCAGGTGTTAACTTACTCGTTTTATTTTATATGTTTTGTTACATAAGCCGTGTTTGTTATGGATAGGTTGTATATTATTCATATATATAATGATATCAAGTCCTTAAACATTATTTGTAATCATAAAATGAGAATTACACTTGAATGGATACGATGGGGAATGAATCTCATCGCGTTCATGGATACGGTAGTCCGCATGTACGTATGAGTGACAATATCATTCTTTTGATATTAAAATAATATATAATTGGATGGTATATCATATATAAAGAATAATTATAATGTTATATTTATTATTTAATTTAATTACACATCAATATCATACCCATCCAAATAATAATTCTTTGAATAACAATTACACCACGACGTGGAGACGGTAAGCCGTACGTACGCATGTATAGTGACATGTAATTCAAAGGATGGATATAATACTGAATATGGTTGTACCATATTTACAATTACATCACATTATATAGAAGATACTGGAGTTATTGTTTTAGAATGGAAATAACAAAGAAATAAGAAGTGGAAGAAGAAAGGAACTTGAAAGAGGTTGGTGAAATTATTACCTCTTCTTCGTGTTCTTCCTTTTGATTTGATCAAAAGAGCTCCTTAAGTTGGCTTTATGATCAAACTAAGGACTCTAGGTTGAATTGAGTGAAGTTTATAGGATATCTGGGTGTGTTTTGGCCGAAACAAAAGGCTTTGAAGTTATGAAGAATTGGTTAGATGTGGTGTCCTTTTATAAGGGGGAGGAGGGGATCTTTAGGAAAAACTTAAAGTATTATTTATAATAAATTCATATTAGGTTTTTAATGGTTAAAAACTGGATTATTTAAATTATAAGGTGGGTATTGGTTGAAAAACACTCAACTAATAGGTTTTAGACAGGTTTGGGTCACTATATTAACCTTATCTTTTAGATTTTACTCTTAGTTAATTAGTTTGACATTTACAATGTCTCTCTGTATTTTTATATTATTTGGTTAATAAACTTACTATAAACTGCCAAGAGAACCCAAAGTGGTTCATTAATGACATACCTATCATCATATAAGTCCTTTGGCCGATCCTTAGATTTTTAGGAATATTATATCAATTTATAATATAATATTTGTTTTAAAAACTCCTTTATGTCAATTTTGACACTATTTAATAATTGATTTTTGTTAAAGTCTTAAAAACTATATTAATTCTAACCAAATTCATTTAATAAATAATAACATGTCATATTAACCTATAAAATTAGTGGAATTTATAAAAAGTCTTAAATTACATTTATTTGGATATTTATAATATCAATTATTTTAATATTTTATTAATTAGGTAATTACTACATCACCATTGTGTCATAAATAAATTAAATTATTTAATGTATAAAAATTATAAATAAACTACAATTAGGTAGGAAATATTTTTATATTTATAATTAATATTTATAATCTAATTTATCTTATGTATAACCCTATATTAAAATGTTTTAGTTATTAAACATTGATTTTAACTCTTTTAACTCTTCTTTGAATTAAATAATAATAAATGTCCTAATCTAATCCAAGTGGACCAAAAAGGTTCATATTTAATTACTAAGGTTTTTTTGGTCGAATTATACTTATCCAATAGAATTAGGACATGTGTTAGGGTAATAATAACATCATTTTTACCCTTAATTACCCTATTTACTTTTAACCGTGGTAAATAAAAGTAAAAAGTTACTATTCAACAAAAATTATTTTCATCTCATTAAATCAAACTTTACATACTGGTATCAACCGTGTCTCTAGGATTTTTTAAATTCCACTCACAGAAGTGGTAAAATTATGTTTTATGTGAATTTGCGAATTCTCCTAGGAGATGGGTAAAAGACAGTGAAAAGTTCAATAAAATTTTTATATATATAAAATTATTATAAACCGACTCCAATGAATTACATTGAACTTATATAGGTATTATGTATCTATTTTTACATAAAAAAAATTTAAATAAAATAAATAATTTTTTAAATAGAATTCGGTTTTTAAACTATAACTCAATGTTTTTCACTATTCATCAAAAAATGAAAATTTTCTAAAAAATACCAAAATTTTACCCTAGGATAAGTTTGATATTAAGAATCCAAAAATGAAGTCCATTTTGAAATATAAAATGTATAAAATTTCAAAAAGTGGGTATTACTATTCATAACATCTAGTTTTATTGGTTGTGGTGTGTTAGAACTCGAAGTTGTATACAACACACGCTACTGTATTATTCAAAGAGAAGCGTACCATGGAAGCTTGGGGTGTTAAAACCACCCTAAGTAAAAAGCATGAAAATGATGTTTCATTCTTAGGGGAATAAAGATATTTCAAAACCTAAAGGGAAGATGAAAAATTCATATGAAGAATCAAGATATGAAAAGAAATCCATTACAAAATATGTGACTTATGATCAAAAGGAAGAAGGTATTTCCCATGCTATGTCTAAGAAGAAGAAGAAGAAGTGTAGAATAAGATAATAATCTTAGTTTTAATATTATATCTAAGGAATAATAAGGTTCTTCCCTATTCCCATTATTCTTGTTTATTTGAAATAACTTTCATGGAATTAAAGGAGAATATGTAAAAGTGATTTATAAGTGCTATAATGGTTCTATAATAAGAAGAGATATCAATCATGGATCATTACGATCACCATGATGAAGGATGTAGTAAAACCCTTCAGGGGAGGGGAATCCGAAGTTGAGGCATTAATATCACACTTTAATAAATATCCTTGTTTCTATCAAATTGATCTTCAAGGAGGAATGATGATGGTTTAGAAATTTAAGATATAGTTGGAGTTGTGTTTATGAACCTGAATTGTCTTGATGTGTTTGTTGAGATGGGTGAAGGTTTTATATTTACAAAAATAATTATATATCCCTTGATATAAATATAATGGAATAATATTATAGTAAATTTTACATAAAATAATTTGTATAGAAAACATTGATGACCTTGATTATATACTCTTGTTTTCTATATTGGGTTAAAAAATTATTGAATTAGAATTATATAACTAAATTCTATCTTCTTAGAGATTCATGTGATATTATTCTTCTCTAGAGGAAAGTTATCAAGATTATAAAATTAAAGAAGATGAGTTAAGATGAAACCTATGTTACCATTTGTATTTTATTGTCAATAAGGTAGAGAAAAATAAAATTACACACATATGGGAGAGAAATAATAGAGCACACAAATTAAATTTAAAGATGTGTGGGCATATTGATAACAAACAGAAAAAGAGAGACTATTGTGACCAAGTTATTTTGGTTGAATTTATTTTCAATATTTCTATATGTGTTTTTAGAATAAGTTACTTGGTGAAGTTGAAGATAATATATGTTTGTTAGTTTAGAGTAACATTATGAATTTTAATGATTCATTACTGATTCTCAAAGTTTCTTACATCATGATTAATCAATGTATTCATAGTTCGAGCAGAGTTTGTTCAATATAATAATGTCATGGAAAACGGGGTTACCATACTGAGGGGTTTAGAATTAGTCTCTAGATGTAGTTTATTGGATCAAGTTTTTTTGGAAGGATAATATACAAACATAACTGGATGAAGTTGTAACTATAAAATGTTCAAGTTATGAAGTGATGAAGTTATAATAGTATAAAGTTTGAGTTATGAAATCATATATTTGTGTTTTTAAGAAGTTTTATCATGAAATTATGATGTTATGATTAGATAAGGAATGATTATATAGAGACTATTTGATTCTAGTTATAATAATTTTTTTTTAATTTCACCATAGAGAACTTTGTGAAGTCACTAGATTCAGTTTAGCAGACCAAGCTAATCATATGAAGATGACGAGATGAAGGAAAGTTTGAGGATATTTCTAATAGATTAACATTTAAGGAATAATTTTAGTAATAATGACTAGAAAAATATATGTTTTATTATAGTATGAAGATGCACTTATTCATCACATGAATAAAGGTTATATGTACCATAAAAAGAAATGTGAGTTCATCTAATAGAGAATTTAAAACATAATAAGTTGATATCCAAAACATAATGAGGATTTTGTTTCACAGTGGAAAGAGAGATTCATATAGATAGGTTTAGACAGAGAAGATTGTATATATACCATATGTGGAAACATGAATGTTAAAATACTAGACAAAGGTTTAAGTATATTCAAAAAAACATTATAAAACCATACATTTTGATAATGGTGATAAGTATTTTCAATGATCCTTAATATAGAAGATATTTGAGGAATATTTAAAGAGTTTTTTGATTTTGATATTTGAGGAAACTTTGATGAATAATATTGAATCTAGTTTAGATAGAGGTTTTGATGGTGGTTAATCAAAGAGATAGTTTAGTAGGGAATTCAAATTTGGATCTCTTGTTTATTCCTTACTGTTGGCCAGAGTGGGTATCTCAAGAGGGGGGGGGGGGTGAATTGAGTACCTTATAAAAAAATCTGTTAAAAAAGGTTAAATTAAAATCCCCTAATTAATTTAAATAAATCCCAGTTTATCAAAATAACATATTTATATAAGTTGTAATCTTTTAAAATATTTCTCAAAATATTTTTTAGGTTTTAGTTAAAATAATTTTGAAAAAAATGTTGACTTATGAAATCAATTTTCTCAATCAAAAACTCATATAAAAACTAATTAAGATAAACTATCAAAGTAATGGTTTTGTTTATAGTTTAAATAATATGTAGTTTTAAAGTAAAAAAATAAAGAAAACAAAACACATAGTGGAAATAAATACAAGACGTTCAGTCTCAAGATAAGACTTAGTCCTCTCCACTTGGAAATCACCTTTTTCCAAGTAGTTTATATAAAATAGATTTTTTATCCACAATTTGGATCATGTATACAATAGTATGACAACTATCCATACAACAAAGGGATTTATTACATAGTAATCATGGGATTATAAATATAACATTCCATATATGGACCTCTTATAAAGTAATCATGGGAAACAAGAGTAAAAAGAGTTTTTGAGAAGATATCTAAGAATATTCCAGTTTAAAGTGGGAGACAATGTGTATAAAATATAGATCATAAACACAATTATTATAGTGTAATGAAAATAAAAAAATATAGGAATGAAAGGTGTAATAAATAATAGTATTTCCTTATCTAATACGAAATGTAGCTCCGGACTCCTTGAATATAGTTTGAAATGCATCTCGAGTTGTATTTCAAAAATCTATTGTGGAAATGTGTGTTGTAAACTCCTTCTTGTGAGTTTATAGGAAGTTTTTATTATTTTCAATGAGATTAACTTTGTCTATAGTTTATCAATGGTATTAATGATTCATGTAAGTCACACTTCAATGAAACTCATCTCTCTTCACATTACATGTATATTTCTTGTTCACCTCACCACATATTATGCACGAGGATGTTTGCTTGATCTTTTTATTAGTAGCAAGAAAAGAGAATCCATCAGATCTTCTACTCCACATACTGTTCAATCTAGTATAAAATTTACTGAATATATTTCTAGAAAATAAAGAAAAATCATTAAAATAAGTTTTCGAATAAAATTCCATAAAATAGTTATTAGATATATTTAATTAAAAATAAATATAAAATAATAGCGGTGAGTCTTTAGAATGGTGACACAATCTGGCAGTGACTCATCCTCAATGGTGAATCAACTTGTGGAAAAAAATACATTCTGACGGGGACATAACTCTAAAGTATAACAATTTAGTATTTTTCATAATTCATTGTTAGTAGTGACTTCAATATGATGATGATTCAACCTCTAGTGGTGACACATTACAAATTTTATCAAAATTATGTTCTGGTAGTGACTCAAGGATACAATGAGTGTTTCCAACACATAGCCATTTTTTATAGTGATGGTGAAATATTTTCTAGTGGTGAATCAACCTTAATAGAGAATATTATTTATGGTGAGACTGGATGGTGGTGAATCATCCTTAACCAAATTTTTCCAATATATATCATAAGATATAATGCTTACAGAAAACATAAAAATCATTAGTTATCATAATAAACACGATTTTGTGATCTTTAAAACAAGGGCGTCAACAACTTCAACATAGGTTCCAACAATATCTCCATTTTTGATGATCAGAAATCATGTAATTGAATCAAAGTTATAAACATAGTAATCAAAAATAGAAAAAAACTATTATAGAAAAGAAATTTAAATAATAAGTAATAGAAATAAAGAATACTATTAGCTGTATTAAAGGAATAGAAAGAAATAAAATATAATATTTCTCCCCCTTTTAGGATTATCAAAAAGTGTATAATAAAATAGTAAATTCCTAGAAAAAAATAGAATATAAATAAGAAAATTTTCATTTAAAAGTAACTGAATTTTATACACAAAAGTTTACAACAAAACATTTTACAAAAGATAAAAAAATCCCTATCAAGGACCAAATTCTAAGATAAATGATTCTTCTCAAGCTAGTTAGAGGGAAACAAAGGAGATTTTCACTTTTCCTTGTCCAAGGTAGAGGCTATAGTAACTGAGGCTAGGGTTTTAGTAGGAAAAACTATGAGGAAATCTATCATATAATGAGGCTCTCTGATAATTATTGGTCTGAGGTGCTACACAACTTGTTTGAGAGATAAGAAAAAAGTCTAGAATCTAGATGCAAATGGAGCATGAGGGTCTCTAGTAACTCCTGGTCTGAAGTAATCTAGTTCTATACAAGGAGGAATCATATGAGTTGTAACAAGTATAGTTTTATGATCCACTATAATAGTGCCATTCACATGCAGAAAATGTTTCATAAAATTTATGAAATATATGATTATAGAACCACCTATATCCATTACACTAAAGAAATACTGCTTCTCTTTCATAAACATTCAAAGCACTAGAGTTATCACTTTTATCTAGTTCACTTTCTATTTGAAATCTCATGTCACTAGAGGAATCCTCATATTTTTATATAGAAATATAAAGTGAGAATTTAGATCATTATCAATGAAAATATTTGAAATATAGTACTTGATTTATTTGGTTATGGTTACTGTGTCTGCTCTCATGTCCTTCCTTTGTTTCCTAATCATCATGTGGGTATGATCATTATTATTCTTAAACTTTCTCAATGTTTCCGCATATATGAAAGGTGAAGTACTTGAAGGACCAATTTAAATACCAATAAGTTCTTCTCAAAAAATAGATCTGATCAAATATATATCAAAAGATGATGGTGGAGAAGTATAGGTGGAAGAAACTGAAGTAAATTATCTACTTTCTAATGTAAGATATCTATAGAAGCATCAAAGTATAACTGAAACCATTCAATCATAGAATTAATAGACTCTATCTCACTAGTAAGTCTTCTATTATTAATATCCACTTCCTAAATGTTTCATATCATCTTTGGTTGAATATGATTAATCACAAGTTTGAACAAATATCTTGCATTCTTTTCACATAACTTAGTGACCAAAGCTGGTTGGTTCTTCATCAACAAACCAATATCATAAATCAAATTATCTGTGAAATAATTTAGGTCACCCTTGGTGATAATATTAACTATAATTATTGGAGTAGTAGGTGTATTCCAAGGTGGAACATGCATACCAGAAGATTTTACAGGATCCATTACAGCTCAAAATGAAGATCCACCATACATTAGTGGATTTCTATCCTCATCCAAGTTAGAGTAGTCTAGACCAAGTTTGACATACCCTAAAAATTTATCAAAATCCTCAAAAACTGGGTACAACATTTTAATAGAAAACTTATAATAAGCATTAATAGGAATAGATTCTGTAATTATAGGCATAAACACAACATGTATAACATTGGTAGGAACAAAAATCTACATATAAAAACTCTTCTCAACAAAATCAGGAGCATCTTCCATGTGATCATCAATTGAATTCTCAACAGTCTTAAGAACATCACTCAACTATACATAAATATATTTATTATCAATAGAACAATCAACTTCTAACTTCTCAACAAAAACAACCACCTTCATTTTATCAACAAATTGATTACTTTCAAAACTTGGGGTATTTCTCCACCTTAACCAATGATTATTTTTTCCTCAATTACTAATTTTTACTCTGGACTTGAAATTCTTTATTTTTAGAACTAGATGAAAGTGGAGGATTAATAAGTTTTTAAGGCATCTCAAACTCCTCATCACTAACTTAGCCACTTGGTCCTTTATGGAAATCAAAATCACCATTATAGTCATCCTTCTTTTTATTTATATTTTCATCTTCACTATTATTTATATCACCATCTACATTATCATCTTCTCCATTTTCTCATCCTTATTCTTCCTCTTAATTCTATTCATCAACATCATCACCATTTTCATCATCAAATTTAGAATAAATTTTCAATTTCTCTTCTCTTGAGACTTATATTTTATCCTCACCACTTTCTTCCTTTAGTAGTTTATATATTTTAGGGGGAGACATGGAAAAACTAGGTTCTAAATAGGTAATAGGAGGGGATTATCCAGAAAAATCATGGTCACTTCCCTCATCTAATAAAAATTAATCTTCACTTCTACTAACAACAACCTCTTCTATCTTATCAGAGTTAAAATATTCAAATAATTTGTATGGTTCCAAACCAGGAAAAACAAGTTCTTTAGATATTTAAGGATGGTATATAATATTGAAATCAATATATAAATTTTCATCATAAACCGCCCATTTCTTTTTTACATGTATTCTAACATATTTTTATCCGTATACATGTTATTATTTTCATGAAAAAACCACCACAATCCAATAAATATTCTTTTTCTTTACCAACTAAACCATTAGATTCCAAAATTATTGAAATAAACTTAGGATATATCAATTAATTTGATCTATATTTAGGCTTACTCTTCTCTACCATATGAAGAATCATATATTTTCACAAATTGACCTTTACCATTCTTTTCATAAGGAATATGAGGTAAACATCTTGGAAACTCAAGGTAGAAAAGTCTCCTTTCATTGGCAGAGCATGTGCTGAAGGAACTTAAAAAGAAGTATGAACTCACTATCAAGCTCTGATGCAATCAGTATTTAAACTATTCCATATCTGTTTAACTCAACAAGGGAATATTCATAAATGAAATCATAATTATCATTTTCAATCGTTCCTTAGTAGTCATTTCTAATACCATCATGTGGAAACTTTAAACATGCAACTCATTGTCTTCAAGAAAATACAACCTTATGGCCATCTATTCTTGTTCTCACAGAGTCTTCATTACCGAAGAAGATATACTCCACAAATTGGTAAAACTTTTATACTAATATTAGATATAAAGGTCTCTGTTTAGAAGATAACCACTCCACCCATCCTTGGTTATGTATAACTTGAAGCACTAAATAATTACTAGAAATTATCAACTCTTATTGAACTTATTTCTTGAGTTATAAAACCTTATTTGAAAGATCGATATTTAGAGGCTTTAAATCAGAAGTTAAATAGATTGACTCACCCTTTTGTTTCTTAGTAGGACATGACTTGAATGGAGAAGACTCTGAAGTTCACTTCATTCTTTCCATAGAGATCAGCTAGGTTGGTTCAGACGATGGAAAAGGAAGGTTTATGGTGTGGAGGTAAAAGGACAAAATAGGTTCAGCATGATAGAAGTGAAAATTTAAATTATATAAGTTTAAATTCATATCATTTATGGATTTCATTATTTTAAAATTGGATATCAGGATAAAAATTAAAAATTAAAAATTAGAATCCAATTTGAATTAGGTAAAAAAATAAAGAAAATTTGTAACAGTGACTTAAAAATAGAAAAGTGAAAAATAAAAATGCCTAACGTTCATTAGTGAGACATTCAACGGAGAGACACTCATAATGGTGGGAAGTGTTAATGGTGAGAAGTTTCAATAATGAGAAGTTAACATTGGTGAGACATTCACAATGGCGAGACATTCATAATGGTGATACATCTACAATGATGAGTCCTAAGAAATTAATCTCAAAAGAAATTAATCATACCTAACTCATGTTTGATGTAATTCATTCGCTAAGAATTTAAAGGTTTAGTGAAAATATCCACAATCTGATATTATGTACCAATATATTCAATATTTATACCACCTTTTTGAAAATTATCACTCAAAAAGTGATTTATTATATAAATATGTTTTGTTTTAGAATTTGATATAGGATTATTATAAATATTTATTGAACTTTTATTTTCATAGTTTATAGGGAAATTTCAGAATTGATATTTATAGTCTAGTAATGTGTGTTTCATCCACAAATTTTTTATAGAGTAGCTACCTATAGCTATGTACTCAACTTCAACAATAGACAGTGAAACCAAATTTTATTTCTTACTACACAAAGAAACTAGAGAGTTTCCTAAAAGGTGACATGTTTCAGAAGTTCTTTTTCTATCTAACTTACATCCACTAAAATCAACATCTGAATAAAAAACTAATTAAAATGACTTTCCTCTTAGGTAAAATAATCCTAAATTGGTAGTATATTTGAGGTATTTTAAAATTCTTTTTACATAAACCAAGTGTTACACTTTTTTATTTTCTTGAAAATGAGCACACATACATACACTGAATTTAATATCTATTCATCTAGTAGTTATATAGTGAAGACTTCCAATCATTACTCTATAATTGGTTTAATCCATTGGTTTCCTAGCTTCATCAAGATCCAAATTACATGAAATACTTAGAAGAGTATCACCACTTTTAGTGATATCCAAGTTAAAATGTTTTAAATGATCCTTATTATATTTTTTTGGTTAAAAATAATTCGTTCCTTATTTTGAAAAATATAAAAACCAATAAATTATTTAAGTTCACCCATTAAATTAATTTCAAATTAATTTTCCATAATTTTTGAAAACATAGTACAAAAATAATTTCTTGAAGATCCAAAAATAATATAATTTACATAAATTTTTACAACTAAAACATCTTTTGAAATTAAATTTATAAAAAGCATAGGATCAACTATAAATTTTGGAAATACTTTTGAAATAATAAAGGATATGATATTATCATACCAAGATCTAGAATATTGTTTCAAACCATAAAAATATTTTGTTAATTTGATAACATGATTTGAAAAATGGGAATTTTGAAAACTAAGGGGTTGTTAAAAGAAACATTCTCAATTATATATTCATTTAAGAATGAAATTTTGACATCCATTTGATAAATTTTGAAATATAGATGAGCTATATTGAAACTAGTAATCCAATGGATTCATGTCTGGCTACTGTTATAAAGGACTCTTCATAGTATATTTCTTCGTTTTGACTATACCCTTATGCAACTATTCTAGAATTATTCTTAAATATTTTTCTTGATTAATCTACATAGTTTATAAACATCCATTTATTACTTATAGTCAAGGTGTATTTGGTTATATCCCATGGTTTCCATACTTTATTTATTTAAAATTTATTTAATTTTTATCTCATTTCCATTACCCAAAATTCATCATCAATTGCATCATTGATGTTATTTGATTCAAGATGTGATAAGAATACTTGATGTTCACCATAATTTGTTATAAAAGATCTAGTCTACATACCTCTATCTAAGTCTCCAACTAAAACATCTAAGATATTCTACTTAAGGGTCCAAACAACTCTATAAAAAGAGGGGCTGGTCATCTCAGGATTCTCTATAAGTTTGGGTTCAAGTTATGACAGTTCATCAGAACTGGATAATTTTTTTGATTACTTTACAGTAGAATCCATAGGTTTCGATTTTAAGTTCAAATAAGATAAACTATCCTTAATATTTTATAAATAGGCCTTAGGATTATGTGGATCTGTATTATCAAATTTTACATGAACAAACTCTTCTATAATCCTAGATCTTTTATTAAAAACTCAATAATATTTACTCAAGGTTAAATAACCCAAGAAAAATCCTTCATCACTTTTAGAGTAAAATTTTTCTAGATTATTCTCAGTGTTAAGAATAAATACTTTTCAACCAAAAAATGTAAATAATTAACCTTGGACGTTCGACTATTTCGAAGCTCATAAGGGGAGCTTTTAAAGATATGTATAATTAAAACTCTATTGATAATATAACATGATATATTTATAGCCTCTACCCAAAAGTAGATAGGTAAGTCTCATTCATTTAGTATAGTCTAAGATATCTCTTGAAGTGTTATATTCATTTTTTCTATAACTCCATTCTGCTGAGGGGTCCTAGAAGTAGAAAAGTTATGAATATATCAAATTTGTGAGAAACAAATACTCAATTTATTTATTTTCAAACTCATGGCCAAGGTCACTTATTAAAGTATTAATTCTCTACCCACTTAATTTTTCTAAAGATCTAGAATACCAGGTAAAATAAGAACATGCTTTACTTTTGTGAGCTAGAAATAATAACCAAGTATACCTAGAAAAGTCATCTAATAGTACATAAACATAATGATTTCAATTTATTCTATAAACTATAGATTGTCTAAATAAATATATATAAACCAACTCAAAAGGTTATAGAAGTTGAAAATTATTTCTTTAATTTAAAGAAAATTTTATGATGCTTCCCTTTTTGATGGGGGTAACATAATTTATCATTTGGGAACTCAAGTTTCGGCATATCCCTAAATAATCCTTTGCTAGTAAGATTAATAAGTGCATGAATAATATAGTGTCACAATATCCTATTACAAAGACAATATTCTTTATAAAAGTCACTCAAGTAGGAAACATTTTGACAAATTAAATAATTAATATGAATAACATAAACATAGTCATTCCTTAAAGAAGTAAAAACTAAAGCATATTTAGAATAAAAAACATTATTTACATTATTTTCAAATTTAACATGAAAACTATCATCACATAATTGTGATATGCTAAGAAAATTATACTTTAAACCATAAAAAATAGTACTTTGGAAATTAAAATAAAATTACTATTACTAATTTAGAGATGGCCAATGATTTTCCATTTTTCATTATCACAATAGGTGAAATAAACACCATAAACCATTATTAGGTTCTTCAAAATTGAGTAGTATCCATTCGTATTTATTGAAAATACACTCTCCATGTACTATATAATTTTTAGGAGGTCTTCAAGTAGCATTATTATAAAACAAAACTTATACAAGGAGTTATTTTGGTACCCATATTGTTTTGGCCCCATATGTGTTTGTAATAATGACTTTAGGAAACCAAATTTGTTTAATAGGTCTCTTATAAATAGAATATAAGTTTTTTGAAACAAATACTTTGTTTGGTCCTTTTTAAACATAACTATCAGTATAAATTTCAGAATTAGATTTAGGTACAAATGTGCTCTTAAATATTCTTCTTTGTCCAAGTTAATTTTCTAGACTAGTAACATACTATGAAGGAATCTATTTACATAGAATCTATGTAATCTTTTCTCTTCCATTTTTAAACCTTTATAAGTTCTTATTTATTTTTTTATTAGAAAATTTAAGTTCAGTATTCTCCTTTAACAAATGTGCATTCCTATCCTTTTCCATAGTAAGGTCATATTTAGTATTAGCAGATAAAGTATGATATTTTCTCAAAAACTTTATATTTATCCATAAGTTCATTTAAAGTGTATTCTATCATATTAAAACATTCAATAACTTATTATTTATTTATATAATCATCAATTATTCATTTTTAGAATAGTTAGAAATTAGCACATATGATACATCAGTTAACTCAGATACATTAGTCATGTAGCACATGTTGGCTCTATCAGTCTTCTCATTAGGAGTAGAATCTAAGTCATTAGGGATATACTCATAGGTAATCCAAGTTTCATTCATGGATTTCTTGTCACGAACCATCCCCTAGGGCCCATGTTGTGACTACCCCAAGCCCGCCTTCTATAGGCCAGGTGCTGGTGACTATCACCGAAAGGCGTATTCCCTAAAAATAGGGAAGGCATTGCCTTTATAACCTGTAAACACACGCAACCAAGCACACAACAAGATATGAAACCAAGTAAAATATATAGTAAAAAGTGTGTGTACAGTAAGAAAAAGGGGCCAGAATAAAAGCCCAACTGAAAAGTACAAGAAAACCAAAACAGATCCTGTGAACTCCCACCAAGAACCCTACCTGAAGGGTTGGTATAACTCTCGAACGGTCATCTCTACGGTATGCCTCGTCTAATGTCCACCTCCGAGCTATATCTATTCCTGGTACTCTCATCCTCAATCAACGTTTTCTGTTATCTACACCAAAACCCAACAAGGTGCGGGCATAGCCTGTGCATGGGTGAGAATAACGATACTCAATAGGGACCCAGGGACCCTCAAAGGTCTCAAAAAACCCACAAAGCATAAACCACAAAGCATGAAAACATCTGAAAACCCTACTTAGGTATATGCCCATACATATACCTAAGTTTTCAAATATACCCATCTCATTCATGTGAAAACACAAGGCCCAACTCTTAGCCAAAGTACAACTGTTCCACGTAGGAAATAATACTACGAAGGTAACTCCACAAGGTTAAGTATAAAAAATGTAACACCACACAGAAGAATACCACGAAGGTATCACCACAAAGGTAAGTACCAAAACGGTACGCCACACAAAAGAATACCACAAAGGTATCACCATGAAGGTAAGAACCAAAAAGGTACACCTCACATAAGAATACCATAAAGGTATTACCGTGAATGTAAGTACCAAAAAGGTAATCTGCATAGAAGAATACAAAAAAGGTATCACCGCAAAGGTAAGTACCACGAAAGTAACACCAAAAAGGTAAGTACCACATAGGTAACACCACACAGAAGAATACTACAAAGGTATCACCACAAAGGTAAGTAACAAAAAGGTATGCCACATAGAAGATTACCAACAAGATAGACTCATCTCACACTAGGTATAACTTAAGTACTGTAGAAAAGATGATTAGATGTAACTACTGAATCATCTTACTCTGTTAAGAGGCAGACCCATGTAACATCCTAAATAATCAGACCCATGTAGGATCCTAAATCATTATACCCACGTGGGATCCTAACACAACAGACCCACGTAGGATCCTAGAGTAGTCCCACATGGATTCCTAGAGCAGATCTAGGTGAGACTCTCGAACACAACCCACGTAGGATCCCAAACCACAAACCCACATAAGATCCCTTTCTCATGTTACAGCCAACCACATGGTTCCCACACTAACCTCGCTTGATTACAGAAGGGTCCTCTACTCAAGACACATTTCAATACTCTAACTGAAACAAAGTCCCAACAAAAAGTATCCCAAATTATCGACACGTAAAAGGGGTCTCAACGCAACAGACGGTGCGTCAATCGGACACCCGGTCTGTAAGTTATTGGCCTTTTAGTCCCGAGGGCCCAGTTGGATTCGTGTTCAAACCAACCTAGAAATACCACAAATTTATCTTAAACTAAATTGAGGTATACCATAAGGACCATCTTGATCCAAGGTTTCCGATGCCACAGACGGTTTGTTAAGCGGACGCCGGTAACTCAAGTTATGGCCGAAAGAGAGAAAAGGGTCAAAGTTAGTCCAGGTCTGGTCTGACCCGGTCGGACCAACCTAGCCTGTTGGGTCCATCCCAGCACGCTGGGTGGCCTGTGATGGGCAGCCTGCACTGGGCGGCCCACATTGGGCAACCCGCGGCTGTCTGGGAAACTAGCCCTCCTCTACGACGCGGTCGTGCACCGTGCCACCACCAGCGGCCAGCAGTGAGCTGAACACCCTCCTTCGCCACCGCGTCCTTGTATCGCGGCTCCTTCATGCTGAAGGTGCAGACATGCGCCGCATACTCCTTTTCACGTGGCCGACAATGCGTCGGATGCTGCCTCCGCTCTGCTACGGCCAACGAGCCACTACCCTCCACCGGTGGTGCAGTTTCTTTGCTGCCGTCTTCATGGCCGACCACTATGACGACCGCCGCTTCCAAGTCCTACTGACACTAGTCACTGGTACTAGTCGCCATCCTCATCCATTGCAAATAACACATCAAAAACCACAAAGGTTGTGGAGTGGTTTGGCTATTTTCATTTGGCCGGAACCCTCTGCGTTAGAGTGGTAGCAAGCAGCTCATGGGGGAGATTCAACGTAATAGAAATCAATAAAGATCAATCAAATCACACCCCTACCTCAATTGATCGTTATAGGTGTTTCAAGAAGAATTCAGTGAAGGTGACGAGGGTGACAAAGATCGTCACTTCCGCCACCCACTTCCAAATTCAGGCTCATGCGTCATCCTCATTCTTGATTTTGAAGTATGATCTTCGTTGGAGAGGGTGTTCTTTGTTAGAGAGGCTGTTCTTTATTGGTGAAAGATTTTCTCCAAAGTTCTCTCCAAGCCTCCCTTTTTCCAACGATTTTCCACAAGGAAATGAGGGGCCAACAAATTAAAATAGGTTTATCAATTTAATTTACATTGGAACAATTAAAGTTGGCATAATTAAATGGCACAATTAATTGTATTACGTTGGTAAAATTAAATGGCACAATTAATTGTATTGCGTTGGAACAATTAAATGGCACAATTAATTGTATTGCGTTGGCACAATTAAATGGAACAATTAATTATATTGTGTTGGCACATTTAAATGAGAGGATTCCAAGAGACATCCCCATATTAAAGAGGGGTTCAGGTGGTCCCGACCACTAGAATTCAAAATGGGGGTTTTCTAGTTCAGGTGGTCTCCACCCCCATAACTAAAAATGGGGGTTTAAAAAGAAAAATAAAATGTTAAATATTTTATTTTTCTTCTTCCACAAAAAACTGAAAAACTATCTTCTACCCTTGACCTACTGTGGTCAAGGTGAAAGTCTCTTTAAGAAAATATCGGCGTTGTGAGTTCAACAGTGCCATCATATTTCAATTCCGAGCACCGATTAAAAAGTTACAAAAAACCACTCGCACGTTTACTAAACACACAAAAAAAAGTTCATAAACTCATTCCGGGCACACCGAGCCTCAGAATCATGCGCCATCAATTTTCGCAGACTCGCAATATTCCATATAATTAAAAAAAATCAAGGAATTTTTCCTGATTTTTACATTCTGTACACCTTAGGGATTTGCATCCTTGAAGGCCACATCACCAAAACTAGGAAAACAAGTGGGGGTAATAAGCATGAATATGAGCCTCCCGCTCCCATGTGCTCTCCTGGAAATTTCCGTGCTGCCAATGTAAGCACACCAAAGGTATCAACCGACCATTAAGGACTCAATCATGTTGATCCTCAATATCTACTGGAACCTACCTAAACGTTTCCCCATCGTCGATGTCCAATTCTCCATGGTTGATGATGTGAGATAGGTCATGCACATATCTCCTCAGCTGGGATATGTGGAAAACATCGTGCACCCGGTGCAACTGAGGTAGAAGAACTAAGCGATAAGCCACCTCACCAACTCTGTTGAGGACCTAAAAGGGTCCGATGAACCTCGGAGATAACTTACTGTTCCATAGAAATCTATTCAAACCTCATCGGGTTGAGACCCATAGAAAGACATGATCATGATCCCCGAACTCCAGAGGTCTCCGTCTCCTGTCGGCATAAGACTTCTGTCTACTCTGTGTAGTCATAATCCTCTCCTAGATGATTTTCACCTTCTCTGTGGTAGCCCATACCATATCTGGTCCCATGAGTTCTAACTCCCCTAGGTCCGTCCAACACAAAGGCGATCTGCAAGGTCGGCCGTACAGAGCCTCAAAAGGTATCATCCTAATGGCGGAGTGATAGCTGTTGTTGTATGAAAACTCCACAAAGGGAAAGTGATCCCCACAGATGTGACCGAAGTTGAGGACCCAAGCATGCAACATGTCCTCGAGGGTCTGAATGGTCTGCTCAGTTTGGCCATCCATTCGAGGATGGAAGGCAGTGATCAAATAATCTGCATCCTGAAAGCCTCCTGCAACCCCTTCCATAGTTGGGAAGTGAAACATGCATCACGATCGGAGACAATCATCGGGGGTACTATTTTTAGCCACACAATCTCCTGCACATATAGGCATCCCAAGATCTCTACTGAACCCTGCTCTCTGATTGGTAAGAATTGGGCCAACTTGGTGAGTCGGTCGACAATTACCTAGATCAAATCATGACCCAGAGATGTACGTGGAAGTCCTGTAATTAAGTCCATGGATATTCCATCCAACTTCTAATCTGGGACCTCTAAAGGATGAACTAAGCCTATTGGTACCTGGTGATCTACCTTCACTTGCTGACAAGTGAGGCACCGAGAGACAAACTCTGCTACCGCTTTCTTCATTCCTAGCCACTAGTGCTGTCATCAGAGATCCCGGTACATCTTTTCCACTCTTGGATGTACCACTAGAGGGGATGTGTGTAACTCCCTCAACACTTCCTCCCAAAGCGACACTAGTAACATGGTACGTCCTCTGAAGAGGATGGCGTGCTCCCCACCTTTAGAAAATCCATCAGGTGCTTGTCCTGTGGATATCTGAGCACGTCGAGCCTCATAGTTAGTATCCCCATGCGGCGCCTCCCTGAATTGCTGAAGAAGTGGGGGAGTGATTGTAAGATACTGAAGAAAAGATGGTCCATCTCGATCCACAAAGGATATCTGCAAAGCGTCCAGATGCTCCGTCGCCTCACCTAACAGTTGTATACCGGATCTACTGTTGAGTTCATCTACTACAACATTTCCCTTCCCAGGAGTATATACTATCTCGAAATCATAGTCTTGGAGGAACTCAAGATAATGTTACTGTCTCAGGTTCAAGTCCTTCGGAGAGAATATATACCTGAGACTCTTATGATCCGAGTAGACTGTAAAACGTTCACCCATCAAATAATGTCGCCACATCTTCAAGGTGAAGACTGCTATTGATAACTCTTGGTCATGGGTAGTGTAGTTCTAATCATATTGTATTAGATTTTGAGAACCATATGAGATAACTGCTTTCTCTTGAATCAGGACACATCTGATCCCAGTCCCTAATGTGTCGCAGTAGACTACGTACCCAATGCCCTCCTCTGGAAGCCTCAAGATGGGGGCACAAGTCTTCCTCTTTCTCAGCTTCTGAAAACTCCGCTGGCATTTCTCCAACCACATGAAGGGTTTCCCTTTCTTCTTCAATGTTGATAAAGGTTCCACAACTCTATAGAAATCTGGTAAAAACCTCCGATAGTATTCAGCCAAACCCAGGAAACTCTGTACCTCCGTCACACTCCTGGGTGGCTCCCAAGAAAGTACCACATCAATCTTTTCTGGAACCACCGTAACTCCATCCACCGATATGAAATGTCCCAGGAAGTTAACCTATCAGATCCAGAACCGGAACCTCAAGAGCTTACCATAAAGCTGGTACTCTCGGAGTGTGTCCAGAACTATCTACAAATGATAGGCATGATCCTCCTCAGTAGCCGAGTAGATCAGAATGTCATCAATGAAGACTACTAAAAAGTGATCAAGGTATGGCTGTAAGATCCTGTTCATGAGTCCCATTAACACTGCTGGAGCATTGTTCATGCTTAATGGAATAAACAAGAACTCTTAGTGGCCGTTCCAACATTTGAAAGCCATATTTTTTACATCCTCATCTCGTACTCTGAGCTGGTGATATCCTGATCTGAGGTCTATCTTCAAGAACCACAGTGCTCCCTTCAACTGATCAAAGAGGTCGTCAATCCTCGAGAGTGGGTACTTGTTCTTCACGATCACCTAGTTCAGGCGCCTATAGTCAACACAAAGTCTCATGCTCCCATCTTCTTTCTTGTCGAACAAAATCAGGGATGCCCAAGGAGAAACACTTGGAGGGATGAATCCCTTACCCTGCAAGTCCTCTAGCTGTACCCTCAACTCACGAAGATCTCCAGGAGCCATTTGATATGCTGGTGTAGATATCAGTGCCGTCTCAGGGTACAAGTCAATGTAAAATTCCACCTCTCTGTGTGGAGGTATACCTAGAACATCATCAGGGCGGACATCCGTGTACTCATTCACCACTACAGGATAACTCGGACTCTCAACATCAACCAATCCAAGGGTAAGGCTAGCCAACTGATGAGTGATCAGCGACACTCTCCTCTAGGTTTGTCTATCATGTGCTACAAAGGCTCCCTTCTCACCGGTGAAGGTAAACCTAGTCCCATACTTGTGGATACACCAAAATGTTTTCCTAATATAGTCTATCTGAGCATGGAATCTAGATAACCAGTCTATACCCAAGATGACGTCGTAAGGCCTCGACGTCGCTACTAGGAGATCCCAGCTGAAGCTCTTGACTCCTAGAGTAATCTCACACTACTGGCACCAGTGTGTAATCGTCAAATCCTCTCCCATAGGTGTCTCTATATGTAAGGATCGAGCCAATGGATCCACCGGAATCTTCGACCTCTGAACGAGGGCAATGAAAATAAAAGAATAATTGGAACCCGTGTCTATAAGTACTTAAACTATGGTATAGTAGACACAAATAGTACCTCGTATCATCTATGGAGATCCATGGTCATAGGCCTCAGCTTCCTGGAAATGAGCTCGACCCAATCCACCTGCTCCTTGTGGTTGGGGTGGACCACCTGGTGGTGGTGGCGGTAACATCTCGAATCGTCTCCCACCGCCAGCGGTGCGACCAGCTCCCCTGCCACATCCGCCTGCTCCCTACCAAACTCCTTGATCAAACCTCTATCTCTGAATGGTCGGTCCTTCAACCATCTTCTGATAATTCATATGGTGGGTTGGGTAGTCACGGTCCATGTGACCCTACCCGCCTCATGCGTAATACTGCCTGCTCCTCGCATGACTGGCTCTGTCTCTGGTTCCCCGCACAACCGACCTTGAATCCTATAGTCGTCCACCTATAGGTCTGGTCCTCTTGGACCTCTATGAAATCTGTTTTTTTCCAGCTACATAAGAATCCTCTACTTGACGCCTGGTGGTGGGTCTCGCTGCTAGTGACTATTCAGCAAGAAAACTCTCCACTAAGAGGGCTCTCTTTAACACTCCCACCTACGTCGGGATGCTGAGAGAAATCATCGAAGCCTTGATCTCCCGCTTGAGTCCCTTCTCGAAGGTACGAGCCCTAAATAATGTTTCCCACACCATATTATTGGAGTAGTGTGAGAGGTTGGTGAACCTCACTAAGTACTGAGCCACAATAATGATTCCCTGTTACAGATGAAGAAGCTCGTGTATGCGCACTGCATGAAGGGTTGCTGGGACAAACTCAGCCTGAAACAGGCTCTCAAAGTCTTCCCAGAAAGGTGTCACCTTGTCATGATCCTGGAGCATCAAGCTCCACCATATTCCTACTTTTACCTATAGAAGACTAGTGTCCAGGATCACCATGAGATCAGATGGTGTCCCTACTAGTCAGAAGACTCTCACCACAAACTCCAACCAATCCTCAGCCGCCTGTGGGTTCATCTCACCCCTAAACCTGAGTGGCCTCTAGCACTGGAACTCGTGAAACACACTCAAGTGGCGAGCACCCTATGCTATTGGGGCTGGTGGCATCAGTCGACCAACGGGTAATGGTACCGCTGGTGCCTCTACTGGTACCTCTACTGATAAATATCCCTACACTGAGGCCTCGTAACTCGACGGGCTATCATCACATTCTCATCCTGGAACCCTAGATGACTGTCTGCGTGGAGGAATCCTAAAAAGAAATAGGTGTGACAAGATCAATAAGTTATACCTGATGAGATGACTCAAAGAGATCACAAAGAAAAGTTTTCAAAACACATACAAAATTAGTGTTTTCGTACACTAAGTCAGAAATTAGAAGTCAAGGTCCTGGTGTATGAATACGTCAGCTGCCGCACCAAAACTGGATTCCCTAAACTGATAACCACACTCAATATACTTAACACTATTTCCATAAAAAATACCAGAGTCCAATGTTCTATGGTAGAACTGACTCCTCTGATACCAATTTGTCACAACCCGTCCCCCAGGGCCCGCGCCGTGACTACCCCAAGCCGCCTTCCATAGTTCTGGGGCTAGAGACTAGCACCAAATGGTGTATTCCCTAAAAACTGGGAAGGTATTATCTTTATAACTAGTAAACACACGCAACCAAGTACACAACAAGATACGAACACAAGTAAACTGTATATTAAAAATAGTGTGTACAATAAGAAAAAGGGGAAGAATACAAGCCCAACTGAAAAGTACAAGAAAACTGAAACATATCCTTTGAACACCCACCAAGGACCCTACCTAAAGGGTAGGTACAGCTCTCTAATAGTTGTCTCTATAGTATGACTCGTCTAATGTCCACCTCCAAGCTACCTCCTGTCCTGGTACTCTCATCCTTAGTCAACGCTGTCTGTCATCTGCACCAAAACAAAACAAGGTGTAGGCATAGACCATGCAAGGGTGAGTGTAACGATACACAGTAGGGACCCCGAGACCCTTGAAGGTCTCAAAAAACCCACAAAGGATAAACCAAAAAGCATGAAAACATCTAAAAATCCTACTTAGGTATATTCCCATACATATACCTAAGTTTTAAAGTATACCCATCTCATTAATGAGGAAACACAAGGCCCAAATCTTAGCCAAAGTACAATTGTTCAACGTAGGAAATAATACTACGAAGGTAACACCACAAGGGTAAGTAACACAAAGGTAACACCGTAGAGAAGAATACCACGAAGGTATCACCAGAAAGGTAAGTTCCACAAAGGTACGCCACACAGAAGAATACCACAAAGGTATCACCATGAAGGTAAGTACCACAAAGGTACACCGCACAGAAGAATACCACAAAGGTATTACTATAATGGTAAGTACCACAAAGGTATTCCACACAAAAGAATACCACAAAGGTATCACCATAAAGTTAAGTACCACAGAGGTAACAACACAAAGGTAAGTAATGCATAGGTAACACCACAAAGAAGAATACCTCAAAGGTATCACCATGAAGGTAAGTACCATAAAGGTACACCACATAGAAGATTACCAATAAGATAAAGAATCACCTCACAACATTTATAACTTAGGTACGATAACAAAGACGATTAGATGTAACTACTAAATCATCTTACTCTGTTAAGAGGAAGACCCACGTAGGATCCTAAATCATCAGACCCACATAGGATCCTAAATCATCAGATCCACATAGGATCCTAATACAACAGACCCACATAAGATCCTAGAGTAATCCCACATGGATTCATAGAGCAGATCTAGGTGAGACTTTCAAACATAGACCCTCGTAGGGTCCCAAAGCAGAGACCCACATAGGATCTCTTTCCTATGTTACATCCAGCCACATGGTTCCCTCACTAAGCTCGCTTGATTCTGGGAGGGTCCTCTCTTTAAGAAATAGGTCGATACTACAACTACCACGAAGTCCCACAAATAAGTATCCCAAAGTACCGCCACATAATAGGGGTCTCCATGTAACAAATGGTGCGTCAACCGGATGCACAGTCTGTAAGTTATTGGCATTTTAGTTCCGAGGGCCTAGTTGGATTAGTGTTCGAACCAAACTGGACATACACCAACTTTATCTAAAACTCAAGTGGGGTATACCATAAGGAACTTCTCGATCCAAGGTTTCCGGTGCCATAGACGGTTTGTCAAACGGACACCCGTAGCTTAAGTTATGGTTGAAAGAGAGAAAAGGGTCGAAGTTGCTCCGAGTCTGGTCCGACCCGGCCCGACCTAGCCTGGGCCGGCCCAACCCGGTTCAGGTTGACCCGGACAAACCCGGCCTGGGCCAGCCTGACTCGGTTTAGGTCAACCCGAACCAACCTAGGTCCGGACCTAGGTATGACCCGACCCGCTGGGTCCAGCCCGGTCTGTCCCGCTGGCGCCCCATTGGGTGGCCTACGATGGGTGGCCCGCTGGGCGGCCGACGATGGGCAGACCGCTGGTCAGCCCATGGTGTGGCCCACGCTAGGCATACCACGGTTGGTCGGACGTCCAGAACTCCTCCAGAGTGCGGTCACGTGCCGCACGACCATTGGCGGCCTCTAGAAAGCCGACCGCCTCCTTCACTATCATGGAATCGTGTCACGAATACTGCATGCCGGTGGCACAGATGCGCACTGCCCCCTACCCTTCATGCGACCATACATGTGCCAGCCGCCGCCTCTTCTCCGCCGCGGCCAACGGGCCATGACCCTCCACCAGCGGCGCGGTTGCGCCGCTGCCATCTTTGCGGCCAACCGGTGTGCCGACCACTGCTCCCAAGTCCTACCGACGCCAGTCACCTGTACCAGTCACCATCCTTCTCCATCGTAAATAACATATCAAAAACCCCAAAGTTTTTAGAGTGGTCGGGCCATGTTCTTTTGGCCCGCACCCTCCGCGTCAGAGTGGTATCAAGCGGCACATGGGGGGGGGGATTCAACATAAAATAAATTAACGAAGATCAATCAAATCATAACCATACCTAGATTTCTCATTGGAGGTGTCACGAGAAGAAGTCAGTGAAGGCGATGGGGGTACCAACGATCGTCACTTCCGCAACACTCTTCCAAATTCGGGCTCGTGCATCGTCCTCATTCTTGATTCCGAAGTATGATCTTCATTGGAGGGGGTGTTCTTCATTAGAGAGGGTGTTCTTCATTAGAGAAAGGGTTCTCCAAAGTTTTCCCCAAGCGTCCCTTTTTCCAACCATTTTCCCCAAGGAAATGAGGAGCCAACAAATTAAAATAGTTTTATCAATTTAATTTACATTGGAACAATTAACGTTGGCACAATTAAATGGAACAATTATTATATTGAGTTGGCACAATTAAATGGAACAATTAATTGTATTACGTTGGCACAATTAAATGGAAGAATTAATTGTATTACGTTAGAAAAATTAAATAGCACAGTTAATTGTATTGCGTTGACACAATTAAATGGGAGGATTCCAAGGGAATTCCCCACATTAAAGAGGGGTTTGGGTGGTCCCCACCACTAGAATTCAAAATGGGGGTTTTCTAGTTCGGGTGGTCCCCACCCCCATAACTAAAAAGGGGGTTTCAATAGAAAAATAAAATTCTAAATATTTTATTTTTCTTCTTCCACAAAAAACTTAGAAACTATCTTCTACCCTCGACCTACTATGGTCGAGGTGAAAGTCTCCTTAAGCGAATATCGATGCTGCGAGTTCAATGGTGCCCTCAGATTTAAATTCCGAGCACCAGTTAAATAGTTAAAAAACCCCACTCGTACGTTTATGGAACGTACCAAAAAAAAAGTTCAGAAATTCATTCAGGGTACAAAGGGCCTTGGAATCATGCACCGTCAATTTTTGCAGACTTGCAATATTCTATATAATTAAAAAAAATTACATGAAATTTTTTTAGGTCATTACATTTCCTGAATTTCTTGTCCTTGTACTCTTATATCTTTTTTTTTTATTTTAATTTTTGATAGTCTTCTTTTACATGTCCTGTATGCTTGTATTCATAGCATGTTATCTCATTTGTATTATTATCCTTTCTCCAATCTTTCTCCAAGTTTCCCTTAGTGTCATATTTTCCCTTGTAACTAGGATTTCTGAAAAATTTCTTCTTCCTATATAACTTTTTGAATATTCTTGATAGATGGTCCATATCTTCATCACTATAAAGTGGGGATTCACTATCACTATAACTTTCAAATTGTATCTTTTACTTTCCCTTTTCTTTTTTGTTTTCATGCATTAGACTTGAAAGCTAATGACATTCTTTTTGTCTCATAATACTCTTCTATGTTGAATTTAATTTCTTATTCACACATCATTAACTTACTAATTAATTCCTTAAATGGTAGTTTTCTAATATCTCAGGACTTCTTAATTGACACTGATGTCCCTCTCCATATTTGAGTAAGATATACGACTAGTCTCATGATCTGATCCTTATTAGACGTTGGATTTCCTAGGGATCTCATGGTGTTTACAATTTCATTAAACCTAATATAAATATTAGAAATTAATTTATCATGCTTCATCTTAAAAGTATCATACTTAATAGTATATATATTCAATATCATCTCTTTGAAATGGGTTGTTCCTTCCTGAGAAGCAATTAATGTTTCCTAAATTTTAAAGGTTGTTTTACCATAAAAAATTCTATTAAATTCCTCATAACCTAAGGCACAGTACACAGAATTCATATCTTTTAAATTATTATTATGTTTTAGTTTTTTATCATCATCCCAATTACTTTTATTACTGTTAGGTAACTTATACTTATCCTCAATAGTTGAAAAAATTTCAAAACCCACTCATTCAATATGTATTTTGATTTTTATCTTCCACTAAAAAAAATTATTACCATTGAAAAAAGGAGTTATGTTAGTAGAAGAACCTTCATCTATATTATCCATTTAAATAATTAATTTTATAACTAATAGAAATTTAAGATCTTGAAAGAATAACTAAAATCATAGTTGAAAATGTTTCGAAAAACTTTGTTACCAAAGCTAAAACTTTGATACCAAATATTTGTCACAATGATTATCTCATATGGGGGTGAATTGAGTACCTAATAAAAATATCTATTAAAATAGGTTGAAATAAAATCTCCCAATTAAGTTAAATATGTCCCAGTTTATCAAAATAAAAGATCTATATAAGTTTTAATCTTTTAAAATATTTCTCAAACAATTTATTAGGTCTCAATTAAAATAATTTTGAAAACAACTTTACCATTTTAAATTGATTTATTCAATCAAAATATCATATAATAACTAATTAAGATAAAATTTCAAAGTAATGGTTTTGGATAAAATTTAAATCAGATTAAAATTTTAAGTACCAAGAATAAAGAAAACAAAACACATAGCGAAAATGAATACAAGAGGTTTAGTCTCAAATTGAGACTTATTCTTATCCACTTAGAAATCACCTGATGCTAAGAAGTTTATATAAAATAAAACTTTTGATCCATAACCTGAATCAGATATACAATAGTATGACAACTGTATAGGCCACATACAAGTCTCTTCTACAGTAATCACGATATTATAAATATAACAGGCCACACAAGGACCTATTTCATAGTAATCATGGTAAACAGAAGTAAAAAGAGTGTTTGAGAAGATATTGTAGTATCTTCTTGTTTAAATCAGGAGACAATATGTGTGTAAAATACAAAACATATATGTCCCTAGCCTTAAACGTTACATAATCATGAATTAAGTCAATAATTCACATTTAGGATCTTTTTAGGTTTAGAGATTTAGAGAATTAGGTCATAAATATTATATAAGAAAAATATATAAATATAAAGTGGAAACTTCCAACAGTATATATTTCTTTAATAACATAAAAACTTATAAAAATTAACATGGGGTTTTTCATGTTTAATCATCATAACATTTTCTTGATTCCATCATTAAATCTATTTTCCATTAAATCCTGTAAAAACATTTAAAAAATTGGGATAACCACACAAAGCTTAGTAAGGGACATAAAAAAAATAAAAACCATCAGTCTAGTAAAAACCTAATAACCCATTCAATGTTCTTTAAGCAGATAAAAGAAAACATTTTCACATGAATAACAATCATAATTTTTTATCAATGAAAAAAACTAAAAGCAATAGCAGTCAAATAAAACTCTTTTAGGTGACTTAGATCATCATATATATAAAAAAATTTCAAACATATTCCAATTGGAATAACCATATGGTGGAATTCCAAATTGGAGATCTATAATGGGGATCACCCTTCTTATAAGCTATATAGGGCTTTCCCGTGAGCTATAATGGGGCTCAACCCTTCGTATAAGTTGTTTCGGGCTCACTTATGAGCTATAATGGGGATAAACACTTTTTATAATCTATATCAGGCTCACCCATGAGCTAAAATGTGACTCAACCCTTTGTATAAGCTATATCAAGCTCCCCCATTTCATATAATTATCATGTACCATTTCATTAATAAAACACGTTCATCATAAAACCCCTTTTTTAAAGCTTCTTCTAATCCCATATGAAAAAATGTTCATATAAAAAATACCATTTCCATTTAAGAACCTATTTTCCATACCAAGATACCCAAATAAGGGATTTATTTTACTTTTAAAACACATTAAGTTTTATAGAGTAAGCTAAATATCAAATAACAGTTACAATGATAGAGAAGTTGTTGTTGTCGTATATGTTAAAACAAAAAACATTCCTCTTGTCATTTTTGTAATGAAAGCAAAACGTTCTGTATCAAAATATTATAGTTTTAAAACATTGAATGAAATTAAATATAGGCATAATTTTTTTATAATAATTTTATATCCATATAAATTAATATGTAAATTAATATCATGAAGAAAAAGATTTGATATTTAAATCTTTAAACGTTCAAGGTGTACTATACCACTTGGAATACTTAAATCTTAATTTCCATGAATAAATACATTTATAAAAACAATAGTTAACATTATTATAGATAAAATATGGATATGAAATGTCATAGTGGCTTTATATTTACCTTATAAAATAATAAAGGTTCATTTTATCAAGAAATGCCTCAATGAAAGGAGATTGAGACGAATTCCCTTATCTTGAGTCTGACTTGTCTCATTCGTTCATTAATTTCATGAATAATAAACTTAGATGAATTTATACTTGATTTTTAACCTTTTAATGTTTATTATTCATTTTATATCACTTATTACCTTGTTATAGCATTTAGTTAATTATTTGAGTTCATATCGAATGTTTTGTCGATGTTCAGTATTTGAGTGAAAAATAAACTTGTTTTGATGTAAATTATCCATGTGGTCATAAGTCCATTATCTCTAGAATATTATTCATGATTTAAATATCATATATATCCATTATATATGTATTTTAGAATAGTCCATAACATTTGGAGATAGAAAATGAAATGCACTGTTCATGGAGACGGTAGGCCGTACGTACGCATGAATGCTACTTTCACTTCTTTGTCATATTAAAGGAATGAAAACAGAATGATAAATAGGTATATTATAATTATATTATTATATATATGTTATATATATTACATAAGTTTATTAACTCCATAATTTATACGTTCAATGTATGGCATGGCCGAGTCATATCACTTTGAGGGGGTGGTAGTCCACACTTCCTCAAATAAAATTATCACATTTACACATTATAGAAAGTCTAAAGGTATGTTGTGAAACAAATTACACAAGAATAAAGAAAATATAAATATATATCGTATATAAATATAGTTCCATAATAATGTACACCTTGATAGGTTGTAGGAGAAAATTGAACAATCATCATTTCATGAGGCGGCAGTTCGCCGTACATAGAAGTAGTATGTTCATATCCATTCGATGGAGGTGTGTGTAAGTGTAGTTAGAATCATTATTATAATGAAATAATAGTATATTGAGCTTAATTATTTTTTTATGTAATCATATAATAATAATATCATTGGGAGTGTAGAAGGAAAATTAAGGAAAGGATCTTGAGAGATGGCGTTACCTCTAAATCAGGTAACTCCTTTTGATTTGAGCCAAAAAGATTTTTTAAATTGTTTTCTGCCCAAGGTAAGAATTCTAATAGGAAGGGAGGGATTGTGGGAGATTATTTGAGCATAATTTGGATGATACAAGGGGCTTTGGAGGTGTGTGTAAGTTAGTAGAGTGGTTTCATTTTTTAAGAGGGAGGAGAGGCACTTTAGGAAGGTCTGAAAATATTAATTTATTATAAATTTATCTTCAAACTATAATAATTAAAAAGGGATAAATTTAGGGGATAAGATGAGTATAATTCCAAATTATATCAACCTATAGATTTTAGACAATTTTAGGTCACAAAATTAGCCTTATCTTTTAGCTTTACCCTTAGTTAAAAACATTAACTCTTACCATGTCCTCTTGTATTTTCATAATAAATGGTTACTATAGTTAATATAAATTACCAAGAGAACCAAAATTAGATAATTAATGAAATTTATAACATTATATAAGTCAATTGGACGAATATTATATTTTTAGGACCATTATATAATTTAATAAAAAAGTATTGGTTTTAAAAACTCATTTATGTCAATTTTGACACTATTTAGAAATTGATTTTTTAAATCCATAAAAACTTTATTAATTCAAACCAAAGGTATTAAATAATCCCTCACATGTCAATTTCATTCAAATTTTTTTGGATGACATGAAAATTTTAAATTACATTTATTTTAATATTTATAATATCATTTATTTCAATATTTCATTAATAAGGTAATCATTGAATCATCATTGTGTCATAAATATATTTATTTATTTAATGTATAAAAATTATAAATAAAATACAATGATGTAGAAAATATTTTTTATCATTCTAATTACTATTTTTATTTGACGATATCATTTATATAACCCAAATTAAAATTTTTTACTTAGGAGATACAAGTTTATTTTATATTTCCCTTTTCTTTAAATTAAATATTATAAATAGTCATTATCACACCCAAGTGGCACAATGGGGTTCTAAATTTGACCCAAGGATACTCATAGTCAGGAATATCTCATCCTATAGGATTAGAACATATGTTATGGTAGTTTTATATTATTATAATATTATTTTTTTACCCTTATTTATCAGATTTATCCTTTAACCATGGAAAATAAAAATAATTACTGAAGTTAATATTCATAATAACAAAAATTAAAAGGTAAATATTTATATAATATAGACCTTCTGATTTCAAATATTGAATACATTTTAAAAAATTCAAAATAAAGAATCAAAAGAAATTAATTTAAAATTAATTCCCATTATCAAAAGTAGAAAACAAGTTTTTAAGATGTAAAAACTATCAAAAGATTGACATGTGTTTATGTCTAATTAAAATGTGAAATTACTTCCAATGACCATAATTGAATTAAATGAGAAAAAAATAATTCAATTAAACTTTAAAAACAATTAAAATGACAATCCAACTATATAATAAATTATATGAAAATGGATCTTTGAATTAAAATGCAATATTTTTCAGTATTCATAAAAATATGGATTTTATCAGAAAAATACCAAAATATATACCAAAGTAAATTTTTATGTCCCGATTATAAATAATAAGTTTATTTTATCAAATATAACATATAAAAGTGACAAAAAAATATTTTAAAAAATGGGTTCTCCATCCAAAGGTGGTAAAACAACCAGAAAGAAAAATATTGGAGTATTTTATGCTTAAAATTGGATTTATTCTCTTTTTGAGTCTATAAAAATTATTGGATACATGTAAAAAAATTTAAAAAATATGTAAAATCATAATATAGTTAATTCTATTCATCCTCTCCAATATAATATCTAGGTGTTAACTACCATTTAAAATAATAATATTATTGTTGTATTATTTTTTTTATAACTCAGTGTTGTGTGAAATGTAATATTTTGGAGAAACCCATTGTTGCGTGTCAGGTATGCTATCATAAATAGTGTCCCGTTTAAACTAAAATTAATATTAAATTCATAAATATTAATAGATATGAAAATTTATTATTCTATAAATATCTAGGATGTTACATCATTCCCCCTTTTGGAAATTGCGTCCCCACAATTTTAAAATTGGGATCGGAAACATCATTGAAAATATCACATTATAAAAAGAGTCAATAAAAATATCACTTTAAATGAATGAAAGATAATTAAAAAGGTCACTCGAGATAACACATACTAGGATTCTATATATGAAAATATATATATGGTCGAAAAACTAACCATCTTGTTCTGATGAAGAGTGATAAAAAAACATGATCATGAGAAAGTTAACGATCATAAAACCACAAACTTGTGATGGGTTAAATGGTATTTTATTTCATAGTAGGAAAAGTAAATGATTTTTTATGTTTTAATATCCTTTTCATAAAGATAATTCATTTATTTCTAAGCTTGAATAAGAACATAAGAAAACATTATTACTTGATGTATTCATCCTCATAATATTACAAGAATGTGGTGTACATCCCTAAGAATAAAATTAAGTATAAAATATCACACAAATCATAAAGGATATCAATATCTTAAAATTGAGGTCCAAAATTAAAGGAATACTTCCATATAAAAAATCTAAACGTAAACATAACCCCACAAAACAACTCTCAGAAAGGTCCTTAATAACATACTATCACATCACAGAAAACCTCTGATGGTGTATCTAAAACCTTGAACTTATGGTTAACCTTAGAAAAATATCGGGATTTCAGGATCTTCCATTACTTCACCAGATGTCTCAACATCAACTATAGTAGTAGAAAAAGATTTTCCCAAACCTTTTTTCCCAATAATACTGATTTACTCCATGTGAAATTAACTTCATACACTTATTCGCATAATTTCCTAACTCATTACAGCTAAAGAATCTTACTATAGACTGAATAAATGTTATCTCATTATCAGACTGTTTATGACCCTTCTCTTTACAGTCACAAACCTCATGACCAGACTTACCACACCAATAACACTTTTCAGATCATGAAATAAATTCCCTATAATATATATTACCACACTTGGAACAAGTTTTGGTCTTACCTCTAAAATTATTAGCTGGTTGCTTATCCATTTCCTAAAACCCTGAACATTTCTTACTCCTATCATCTCATGGAATATAAGTGTTGGTAAACTCCATTTCAACTTTCTCAGCACAACAAACCACCTTTTTAAAACTCTTAAATTATCCAGAGGCCAAAGCTGTTCGTAGCCCTAGTTTCAATCCTATGTAAAATCTATTAATTTTTCTGTCAATGTCTCGCATAATATATGAAACATAACTGGCCAATAATGTGAAGTTAAATTCATATAAAACAACTAAATCATCATCATTTTTCTATAATTCCAAGAATTTTTTCTCCATCCTAAGTCAAAAAAATTTAGGGAAATATTTATCAAGGAAAATATCCTAAATTAATCCCATTCCATGGCATCAAGATCATTTTTCTCTCTAGTATTCTTAACTAATAACCACCATTGATCATCTAATCCTTAAAAAATATAGATAGAAAGAGTTACCTTTTGATTTTTTGAGCATCTCATGACTTCAAATATCATATCTAGGGTATTTATCCATACTTCATCTAACACTGGGTCAGATGATCCATTGAATGAGGGGGGATATTGCCTCATTAAATGTTCTACTAAGGTAATATTATTTTGTGGTTGATCGGGATGATCTCGTTCATGGATACCACTACCATTTATAGCCTGAGTCAACAGCTCTGTCACTACAAAAAACTGTTCGTTTCAAATTATCACCTCCTCATGTTGTTGATTTGAAATGTTGTTTTCCTCTCGATGCCTTCCCATTACAGCTTTCCTATTTCCTTTGTGGAAAAAAATTATTAATAGACAAAGTTTAGATGAAGTGACAAGGCAATATAAAAATTCTACATTATTTAAACATAACCATAAAGTAAAATTCTCTAAAGGGAAGCAATTAACACCATCCAAACCTCTAAATTTATCAAAATTGACCTCTAATACCAACTATAAGGCCCCAATATTAAACTTTACATAATCTTGAGTTAATTCAAGAATTCACATTGAGGATATTTTTTGGTTTAGATATTTAGAGAATTAGGCTATAACTGTTGAATAATAAAAACATATAAATACAAATTAGACACTTCCAAAAATATATGTTTCCTCCATAACATAAAAACATATAAAAATAATTTTTTTTCTTTTTATGTTTAATCATCGTAAAGTTTCTATGATTTCATCCTTAGATCTGTTCTCATATAAATCCTGTGAAAACATTTAAAAACATGAGATGATCACACAAATATCTATAAGAGAAATAAAAATAAAGAAAAACCATCAGTCTAGTTAAAACATGATAATCCATTCAATTTTATTTATGTAGATGAAACAAAAAAATTTCACATGGATAACACTCATAATTTTTTCTCAATGAAAAACACTAAAACTAATAGCAACCAATTAAAAAACCTTTTGGTGACTTAGAGAATCATTTTTATAAAACAATTTCAAACATATTCCAATTAGAATAACCATATTGTTGAATTCTAAATTGGAGATCTATAATGGGGATCACCTGTGAGCTATAATGGGGCTCAACCCTTCATATAAGTTGTGTCGGGAACACCCATGAGAATAATGTGGATAAACCCTTCTTATAAGATATACTGGGCTCACCCGTGACCTATAATGGGACTCAACCCATCGTATAATTTATATCGGTCTCACCTATTTCATATAATGCTCATGTACCATTTCATGAATAAAAAAGGTTAATCACAAAACCCCTTTTTATAAATCTTCTTCTAATACCATATGAAAATAATTTTCCTATAAAAAATACCAATTTAATTTAAGAACCTATTTTCAATACCAAAATACCCAAATAAGGGATTTATTTTCCTTTTAAAAGAAATTAAGACTTATATTGGAAGCCAAATATCAAATAACGGTTATAGCAGTGGAGAAGTCATTATCACCGTATACATTAAAACAAAAAACATTCCTCTTAATTTTTTTAATGAAAGTAAAATGAATTGTATAAAAATATTTCATTTTAAAAACTTTGAATGAAATTAAATATAGACATAAAATTTATTATATAATAATTTTATATCCATATAAATAAATATTTAAATTAATATCATGAAGAAAATATTTAATAATTAAATATTTCAATGTTCAAGGTGTCCCATACCACTTTGAGCTTTTAAATATTAATTTCAATGAATTAATACATTTATAAAAATAATAAATAACATTATTATTGATAAAATATATATATGAAATGTCATTTTGGGTGTATATTTTCCTTATAAAATAATAAAGGTTCATATTATTAAGAAATGCCTCAATGAAAGGAGATTGTTATGAAATCCCTTACCTTGAGCCTGAATTGTCTTGTTCATTATTTAATTTACTAAATAATAAATTCAAGTTAATTTATGATTTATATAGAAATTTTTTAAATTTTATTATTCCATTTATATCACTTATTACCATGTTATAGAAATTAGTTAATTATTTGAGTTTATATCGGACGTTTTGTTGATGTTTGGTATTTGAGTAAAAAATGAACTTTTTTTGATGAAAATTATCCATGTGGTCATAAGTACATTATATACAGAATATTATTCATTATTTAAATATCATATATATCTATTATATATTTATTTTAAAATAGTCCATAACATTTGAAGATTAGAAATTAAATGCACCGTTTATAGAGACGGTAGGCTGTACGTACACATGAACACTAATTTCATTTATTTTTCATATTAAAGGAATAAAAACTAAATGATAAATAGGTATATTATAATTAAATTATAATATCTATGTTATAAATATTAAATTATTTCATTAATTCCATCATTTATATGTTCCATGTATGGAATAAATGAGTCATAACACTTTGAGGGGGCGATAGTCCACACTTCCCCAAATGAAATTATCATATTTACACATTATGGAAATCATAAATGTATGTTTTAAATAAAAATTACATAAGAATAGAGAAAATATAAATATATATCATATATAGATTCAGTTAAATCATAATGACCACCATGAGAGGTGGTAGGAGAAAGTTGAACATTCATCGTTTCGTGTGGCAGTAGTTCACCGTACACAGAAATAGTATGTTCGTATCTATTATATGTAGGTGTGTGTAAGTGTAGTTTGAATCATTTTTATGAAAAAGTACTATTATATTGAGGATATTGGTGTTTTTATATAATCATATAATAATAAGAGAATAGGTAGTGGATAAGGAAAATAAAGGAAAGGAGTTTGAGAGAAGACACTACCTCTAAATCGGGTAACTCCTTTTGATTTGAGACAAAATGATATCTTGAATTGATTTATGCCCAATGTTAGGATTATAAGAGGAACTAAGATATTTTGAGAGATTATTTGAGGATAATTTTTATGATACAAGGGGATTGAGAGGTTTATCTATATGGGTAGAGGTGTTAGCCTTTTATAAGAGAGAGGAGGGGCACTTTAGGAAAGTCTAGAAATATTATTTTACTATAAATTCATTTTAGAATTATAATATTTCCAAAGTGATAAATTTAAAGGATAAGATGATTATGGGTCTAAATCCTCTCAACCAATAGGTTTTAGACAAGTTTATATCATAAAATTAACCTTACCGTTTAGCTTTAACCCTTAGTTAAAAACATGAACTCTTACCATGTCTTCTTTTATTATCATAATATATAGTTATTATAGTTAATATAAATTTCCAATTGATTCGAAAGTGGATCATTAATTACATTGGAAAAATTATATAATTCATTTGGTAAAATATTATATTTTTAGAACTATTATATAATTTAATAAAATAGTATTTGTTTTAAAAAACCATTTATGACAATTTTGACATTATTTAGAAATTGATTTTTGTTAAAGTTGTAACAACTTGATTAATTAAAAAAAATGGAATTAACTCATCCCTAACATATATATTTAATCCAAAAAATTAGTGAATGAAATAAAAATTATCATATTACATTTATTTTATTATTTATAATATCATTTATTTTAATATTTCATTGATAAGGTAATCACCGCATCATCATCGTGTCATAAATATATTTATTTATCTAATGTATAAAAATTATAAATAAAATACAATTATGTAGGAAACATTTTTATATTTCTAATTACTAATTATATTTGTATAGATAATTTATATAAACCAAACTAACATTATTTTAGTTAGGAGATACTTGTTTATGTTATATTTCATTTTTTTAAATAGGATATTATAAAAGGTAATTATCACACCAAAGTGGATCCATGGGGTCCTAAATTTGACCCATAGATTATCATGGCCAGACATATCTCATCAAATAGGATTATAAAATGTGTTATGGTATTTTTATATTATTATAATATTATTTTTTTACCCTTATTTACTCAATTTACCCTTTAACCATGGTAAATAAAAATAATTACTGAATTTACTATTCATAATGTCAAAAAATAAATGGTACCTATTTACATAATTTAGACCTTATGATTCCAAATATGGAATTAACTTTTTTAAATTAAAAACATATAATTAGAAGAAGTTAATTTAAAAATAATTCCCATTATCAAAACCATATAATAGGTTTTTAAGAAGTAAAAACTATCAAAAGATTGGCATGTGTTTATGTCCAATTAAAATATGAAATTAATTAAAATGACAATAATGGTATTAAATGATAAAAACATAATCTAATTAAAATTTAAATCCAATTAGAAGGACAATATATCTATATAAATAAATTAGATGAAAAGAGATTTTAGAATTAAAATGAATCTTTTTTAACTATTAATAAAAATATGTATTTTACCAGAAAAATACCAAAATATCAACCAAAGTAAATTTTGATGGCCCACTTCTAAATAAGAAGTTTATTTTATCAAATAGAGCATATAAAAGTGAAAAATAAAAAGGGTTCACCATTAAAATGTTGTAAAATGACCTTTAAAAAAATATTATACTATTTTATGCTTAAAATTGGATTCATTCTCTTTTTAAGACTATAAAATTCATTGGATAAATGTAAAAACATTTAACAAATATGTAAAATCATAATATAGTTAATTCTGTTCATTCCTGCCAATACAAGGACTAAACATTAACTACCAATTAAAATAATAATATTATTGTTGTATTATTTTTTGTTATAACTCAGTTTTGTGTACAATATAAGATTTAATAGAAACCTGTTATTGCATGTCGGGTACACTATCCTTCATAGTGTCCCCTTTAATCTAAAATTAATATTAAATTCAAAAATATTATTAGATATGAAAATGTATTATTCTATAAATATATGTGATTTTACAAAACATACAAACACTAATTGTAATGTAATGAAAATAAAAAAATATAACAAGTAAAGGTGTAAGAAAATTTTTTTTTGCTCGGTCTGATAAGAAATGCGGCTCGAGACACCTTGAATATTTTTTGAAATGAATCTTAAGATGTATTTTTAAAATCTGTTGTAGAATAGAGTGTCGTAAACTCCTTGGGATTCTATAGAAATTTTTTCATATGTTCAATGAGATTCACTTAATCTATATTTGATCACTAGTAATAATTCCTTGTTTAAGGAACACCTCACAAAAAATCATCTCTATTAACATTTTCATGTATATTTATTATTCAGAACACCACATCTTACACATGAGGGAGTCTTATTTATCTTTTTATCTATAGAAGGAAAAGAGAACCCATCATATCTTCTTCTCCTTATACTGCATGTTCTAACATGAAATTTAATGCATCATTGTCGAGAAATTAAGCAATAATCCATAAAATAAGTTTGGGAATTAAATTCCATAAAATAGTCATTAGATATATTTAATTCAAAATAAATATAAAATAGTAGTGGTAAGTTTTTACAATGGTGACACAATATGATATTGTCTTGAACTAGAGGTGACTCGATCTAGTGGTGAGACACACTCAGTTAGTGTCATGATCTAAAAGGGACTCGGAGTTTGGAAGTGAATTAGATTATAACACTCATTGATTCAGGAGGTGTATCAGGCTAGTGGTGACTCTACTCAACAGTATGTGAGTCCAACACTTAGTAGATTTTTTGTTCTGGTGGTGACTCATCCCTAACAGTGATTTATCCTCTCGAAAAAAATCTGTTTTGGAGGGGACACATATTGGAAGTAGAAAAATTCAGTACTTTTCAAAAATTCATTGCCGGTGGTGACTTCACTCTAACGGTGAGTCATCCTATGGTGGTGAAACATTCCATTATTTATTAAAATTATGTTCTGGTGGTGAATCAAGGAAATGGTGAGTGTTTCCAACACCTATCCATTTTTATAGAGATGGTGAGATATTTTATGTCAGTATCTCAACCTTAATGGTGAGTCTTCTTGACAGTGATACTTGTTATTAGTGACTCATCCTTAAGAAAATTTCTCTAATTTATCTCATAGGATAAAACGATAATAGAAAACATAAAACCCATTAGTTATATTAATAAACATGATTTTGTAGTCATTAAAACAAGGGTGTCAACAAACTCAATAGATATTCCAACACTTACTTTTCATAAGAAGATGATCCTATAAAAGCATTAGATCTCATTCATATCTCATTATTGATGCATTTTTAGAGGATGTATTATTATTTCAGTGTGATTTTTTTCTATGAATCTACTTGGTTGAAGAAGAGAATTATTGTATGCAATTTATTAGGAGTATCATATTGAATCTGATAAAATTGTAAAAAATAAAATCATAATAGACTAAGGTTTATAAAATAAAGGTGAATTAGATAAAAGGAGTATTAGGTAGATGTTTATTGATCTGATGGGTACCAAACCAAACATATCATATAGTGGATTACTAGATGAAAAATTTCTAAAGGAGAAATATTTTTAAATAATGTTTTGGAAATTTGAGGTTTGAGTATTTCTAGGTCTTTCAAGATTATTAGTAAGTTTCTATAACATTAAACTTTATTAGAGAGTTGTTGAAGATGATGAAGAATTTGTACATAGGAAAAGGTAATGAAAATTTATTGTAGAGGGAACCCATCTAAAGAAGAAGATCTTTCTAAACATGGTCAACAATAATGAAGGAAATTGTGCTTGGGGGTATAACTATCTATCAAAGGATTGTGATTGGGGGAATAACCAATAACTAAAGAAGTTTGTAATTGTGGTTATAACCAGTTATTAAAGTTTTTAATTAGGTGGTATAACCAATTACTTTATAAGTTAGTGGAGAATCAATGTTGGGGGTATAACCCACACGATAAGGATTAGACTCTCACATTAATACCAAAACATATAAATATCATGTGTTAATATCTCCCTTTATATTTATTTCATATCAGGAGATTTTTTGAGAAAAAAATTGATTGTATTGAGAACTTTAAAAAGAGTCATAGGTTGAATTTTGAGAGGAACTCATAAAAAGAAATGAATCACTGATTCACCCCTTCCACATTCATAAATATTATACTGATCTAGGAACTTTGATCTCTCTTAAAAAACTTGTAATGATTCAATGTTGACCTCAAGTACCTTGTTTAAGTCTTCACTGATATTTTTAAAATCATTTTAGGATACAAGATACTTTTTTTGTGTTGTGGACAATTCTTATTATATGATAACAAGTTTTTCTTCTCATTATTTTACAATATTTTATTATTTATTCCCTTTAAAGTTATAATTATTCATCTCAGAAATGTATGCTTATTCATTTTTAATATAATAGTACTTTAATTCATCCATATTTTCTTTTTTATTTCACAAATATCCACTTCTCCTTATTGAGTTTTTTGTTTTCTCAAGACAATATTCTAATTCATTCTTCAATATGTATTCTATATATGTTGGTTCACTTTGATCATAATCACTAATTAAATTTTATTCATATATTTCAACATGATCCCTAAAATTAGTGAAATTATAAAAATATTCATCTTCTGATTGGATGCTTGATATAGAGCCAACTTTTTCTTCTTTTCTCATCAAACATATTCTATTAATACTAAACAAATCCTTATTTCTTCCACTAGATTTGGTTGAATCATTTGAACATTTACTATATTTTTTCTAAGTTTTCTCCTCATTATCTATTTATTTTTATTATATATAATGATTATTTGAAACATTTATAGAAAAATGTATAATTCCATTTCAATTTTAGAACTTTGGTAGTAGTTTTACTTTATAATTTCTCTTACCATCTAGAATTTCTTTGATATAAGATCAATGATTATGTTATAATCTTTATGTTCTCATTCATTATTAGATTCACTTGATTTTTGATCTTTATTATATATGAATTTAAGCATTATCATAGCCTCCAAATACATCCATCTTTTTTATTCTTTTTGAAAATATAAATCTTTATCATTTCATAATAAATGAGAATATTATGTAATTCATCTATAAAAATATTTTATCTATCTTCGAAATATAAGACCTTATGATCAAACATATTTGAAAAATTTCTAATCATATTTTTTTTATAATAGTGTAATCATCCATATTTTCTCCAAATACCCAAATATTTCTAATAATTTGATTAACTCTTGTAAATTATTCATCAATGTTTTCTTTTTCTCCTATCTTAATACCATAAAATTTTCTCTTATAAATTTTCAATTTGACCACCTATAATTTCAAATTTAATTCTTAACTATTGTCCAATTGGTCCCAAATTTCCTTGGTAGTTTAGTTCCTCATTGAATTTTATGTATACATTTTATAAAATAGATATAAAAATGACATTTTGAGATTTTCTGTCAAATTTAACATTCCTATTTTTAGTAAAGTATATAGGATCATCCTTAGAAATGGGTGGAAATACCACTGTTGTTGTATCTTATACTTCAAGGGAAAGAGATATAATATAAGGTAACTACCTATTATTATAACTATGATACCTTTTCCCATTTAATTTAGAAACACCCATACTACTCATAGAATTTATATTATCCATGTTCAACACTTATTGGATTTGATAGAGGGAGACTGAGTTTAGTCTTCTACAAATTGATGAGTCCGTGATGGTGTTTTACCACTGAGAGAGGGGTTGGGGAGTTGTGGTTGAGGTGAATCAATGGTTTATTTTTTATTACATCACTTTATTTTAAGTCAAAATTTATTAAACTATCATGATCCGATCTTATATTATATAATTACTCCACTTCACCCAAATAAAATAAGAAATAAATAGAATATGGACATAATATTTTTATGAGTTTTGGTCTCAATGTGAGATCCTACTCCTTTCTATGATTTTTTAGACACACCCTTCATATATTATCTACTATAATCACTAGTTTTTGATCTGATAATATTCTCAATCCCTTCATATAATCTCTATTAGCATAGTATTTCACTATACTTTTTACCTACCCATTAGAAAAATAGATTCTCAATGCCTCATAGAAAATGCTCCGAGAAAAATAATAAAAATCAATTCTTTTATCTTAGATACTTATATGAAACTTTATTAATGTTTTACCCCTTGAGCCTTTTGGATCAATAGAACCTCACATGATGACTTAATAAATAACATCAATGTTTGATAAATGAAATTATATTAACCTATCTTTCTCAGTGTATTCATATCCCAATGATATAGATATTCATAATTCATTGAATTCTTAGGCTCTAAAAATTTATTTTTGGAAATATATTGGTTTTATCCTATCTCTCTCATAACCTCAGTTTTCCAGCTCTAAGCCACAAAAAATTATTATGTGTGAAAAATATCATATGTGTATACTTAGTTTTAGATATATTAAAATTTGAATATCCAAAATTCATTAATTAATCTCATAATCATTTTTAATCACTTCAAGGCACACTCATATACTTTAAAACAACTCAAAAAACTTTAGGAATTAGTAAAACCTTCTCAACCCTCTTCAGATCCATTCCTAAAAACATGCATCATAATAAATTCTCAAATAATCTTATTCTTATAGATTTATTTCCTTATAAATTTATCCTAAAATATTCTTTAAAAATCCTCATACAAGAGATTTTATTTACTATATTCAGTTTCCTTCATGGTAAAAAAACATGGGTGGTTTCTCCATATTTACAAAAATATTTTTCTCTTTGTAATCATAGATATTTCCAATCACCTTATTCTGTACTTTATTCGGTAACTTTTAGAGTTAGTTCTAAAAAACTAAATTCTTTATATTTTATGATTACCAACATTTATTTTTAAAATATTAATAAACCTATAATCGCATAATGATTTTCCTTTAATGTGACTTAGTTTATGATAATGTCCTAAGAGCAATTTTCACACTGAAAGGTCATAACTATTCCCCTCTATGATAAGAACCTAGAAGTTCCATGATAGTATTCTAAAAATATAATTTTTATATCTAGATTATATCATTGATAGGGCACAAATTATTTAGGCTATCAAAGGACGGAGACTCATAGGAATTTGAGTTACTTTCTCTTGATGTATACCCTCAGTATTTTCCAATGCAAGAGATTATGAGTACACAACCTGCCAATAGGAAATCCACAATCGTATATTTCATTGGATGTTCCTATATATGGATGTGTGTATCTACCTTAAAATTTAATAATATTATTAATTTATCTTATTAGTCACAAATTTTTATGTATTGATGAAAATTATGATGAGATATGGTTATGGAGAATTAGAATACATTGGGTGTGTCATGAGTGATATTTAATTAATAAATAATGAAAGATAATATTTTTATCTTATTTTATTTAAAATAAGTTGATATATATGGCTCTTTTTTTGGGAATGGAACAAGATAAAAAATTCTATGGCTATGATGTTTTGTGGGAAGGTTCATTTCTGGAAATTCAAAGAAAAATGCTGTGAGAACATAGTTTGATGAAACCAATATGAAACCTTCTTTATTAGATATATAATGATAAAAGTATTATATTATAAAATAAAAATTCCTATGAGGATTTATTTCATTTAAAAATTAACTTATTTCTCTATGGGTTCATTAACATGTTCCTAGATGCTTGCCTTGGACTTTGGGCATCTCTACCTAATGCCACTATGAAATAGGCCTAGAGGGTCACACACTAAGTGTATAGAAAGCCTCAGTTAAATATTATTATCATTGAACATGTTGAAAAAATATTATTCTCATATATGGTTTAATAATTATTCACATTTTATTTATTACATATATATCCAATCACTAGTTATTCAAGAGAAAATTTGTAAAACAAATATTTAAAAAATATTTATTATATATTCAGTAAATATAATATTTATTTATTTATTGGTGAACAATTAAATGATATTTATTTATTAAATAAATAGAAAATTTTCAAGTCTTGGTAAATATTGTGTAGGAATGGAAGACCAGGTTGAATGTTCCAGTGAGAAATAATACTTATAAATTTTTTTAGAATAAATTTTAAACAATTTATTCATGAAATAATATTTATTAATTCTTGATTTCTTTAAATTTTATAAAAATAATAATAATATTTGGATATAGGGTTTTATAGGGATTAAGAAAATAAAAGGGCCCATGTGTAGTTATTTTCTTTCTAACTGAAACACTATTTAAACCCAATTATATCATTTCCAACCATGACGTTATCCATTGGTTTGGTTGTGCACAAGAACATCTAGAGCATCCTCTCAATCCATATATATATCCTTTACAATAATTCTCTTAAAAATATATATTGATCCTTCTCCACCACCCCAATCAATTCTATAGAGAATATAGAGAGTTATTATTTGAATCGATTCTAATGGTGATCAAAGATAAATGATTCTTGTGTTGATATCTTCTGCATTAGAACTCATATACTACTACAACATTACTTATAGGTTCATGGTGAATGTTTGGATCACCACTGTAGGGAATATATACTTTATTCTAAGGATGAAATGATGATATGGTGTAGAAAATTTGTTAGATGCATCAATGAAGAAACAAATCATCTGAAGGTTATTCTTTAACTACTAAAATAAATTATAAATCATTATGTGATAATCCTAAATTTTTATTCAGAAATTATTTCATCACATAATCCTTGAATTAATTTCTTTGTTTATGAAATTATATGTCATGCACATTTCATAATAATCAATAATTACAATAAAAATCCAAATTGGGAATGCTCTACTGGTGCTTCCTCTTCACTTGGAACCTTTAGTAACATGTTGTAGATAGTGAATCATTCTCCAACAAATTTTTTCATTGATATACATGAATACAAGATTATTAATAATCAAATTTATAGTTTTATCATAGCTTTATCTTCTATAAGACTCAACAAAATTCACACATAATTGGTTGAAAAAAATACAATACCATCAACAATTCCAAGGGTTCTTCATATTATTATATATGTCTTTTGAACCCCATGTTCCAAATATAATGCATGAAAACACACTCACTTTCCACCATAGTCCATGATTAAAATAATAAATAGAAAATCACATAAAATTTTCCTTGAAATATCAAAACTGTGACATCCAATAACCAAGAACAACAATCCCATGTCTTTTTAACATTTAATTACACATATAGATGTCATAAACACACAATAATAGGATATATTCCAAGTCATTACAACTATAAAATCCATAAAATTTATCTTAAGTAGTAAAAAAATAAAAATAAGGCCCTGATACAACTTTTTTAATACCCTAATCTAGCTCTCTCAAATAGTGATTGCACTAATAACACAATATGATACACTTTCCTCCCCATATGCTATATGATCTTGACTAGTGATTAAATTCTAACTATACTAAGAGGAGACTATAACCTATATTGGATAATAATATATAGAAGTGGAAATAATATTAATGTATCACACATAATAAAAATCATAGTATATAAATTATAGCTCTAAACCAACAATAAAAAACAAATCACATTCTATAAAAATATATATATTAACTATAATTTCATACAAAGAATAAATATATAACATGATCCCCCAAAGTGATCAATCATATAAATAATACCCAAAAAGAATAAATGAATAGTGATATAAAACAAAATCTGAATCTCAATCTCAACCGAGCCCCATTTCCCACTCCATCCATAAAAACTTCTCAACCATCCATCATTGGGGTATTTACCTTACATATAACCCTAATTATATGGTTTTCAAGACCACCGAATTTAACAAATGATGTGTGAGAAAAATACCTAGTTGTCCATAATCAATAATATCTCTAAATAAATCAATATAATATAAGTGAAAATACATTTTTATATTCCAATAATAAAAATAATAAATAAATACCAATCACAACATTAATTATTAAATAAGACACCCAGTGAGTGACAACACTTGATTTGTCAAGTGTTGGTATTAATTATTAAAATTCCATATAATGAAGACATTTGGAAAAGTGTCTTCCCATTTATCCATCATCAAATAGTTCAATATATATTTTTATATAACATTTGAACATAAATTAATCATCATGTATAAAATATCATTGGAATATCATCCAACGTTATATAACCATAGATTCTTATACCCTTGGTTTGAAAATTGCCAACTTGTTACCAAAGTTGAGCATAGATGGGAATAGATTATTATCCCATAGCCATGATAATGAATTTATGGGTATAACATTCTAACATAGTTACATGAATAAATTTTATTAACATATCATCAAACCTCAAGACCCTGATAATTAATGGGTTGATATAGCATCCCATCCCACTTATAAGTCTAAAGTTGAGTGGAATAGTGTTCCACTCTTTTATTAATATCCAAACATTAATTATCATGGATTCTAGTTAAATTTTACTATGTAAAAAATTAATTGGAATAATATAAAATACAATTTATTATATAAATCATTTAGTTTATTCTCATACCCAATACCTCTTTCGCACTACAAACCTGTCATGAACCAACCTGAGTGACCACTGACCCGAGCACCCAAGTTGATACATGGAAAGGCTTGAAAGGAGTTCTTGATCCTCAATGGATTAAAAATAGTATGTAGGCATCAAGGAACACTCCATGGTAATATTTTTTTCTAAATAAAACCATTATAAATATCCAAACCAAGGACCCAAAATGACCTTTCTATACCTTGGAAGGTCGTGATACAAATTAAATTAAATAGAAATATAAAATAAACAATAAGAAGAAACATGGATAAAATCTACAAGAAGTAGTGAAAAAATAAATGATATAAAAAGGAAACATCAATTTAATAATAAAATTGGATATATAAGTATACTAACATACAAAATAATATAATATGTGAAGTTAAATAGGTTATATAAGAATATGACACAAAAACCAGAACCAAATGTGAAGAAAAACCTACCACCCATATATGTGTGATATAAGGGATCAGTCCCACAATATAACCACCATAAAACTATAAACCACTAATGGGAAGAAGCACCACCACCAAGTAAACCTTTTCCTCTACATGTATCTGTAAAAACAATGTCTACATACACTTATTGGGTTTATGTATGGTGTAAGCATAACTAGCACAGTAATATTTCACTAAGTGTTTCATATGGAGTCTTTCTTATATAAATAAAAGCATTCTAGTTTAGAAATATACTATATAAAAATTATTTTTTAATAATTTAATAAAAATATAGTAAGATGGTAGTTTATAAAAGTTTAAAATACAGATACTTCCTAAGAAAACAATAAATTTAAAACAATAATCATGGGGAATCCCTAATATATATAAGGTATATGAAATATAGTATCCTCACACAACTTTATTATTCAACCAATAATAATAAACTATGCATCACCACTAGAGAGAGTAATACCAAGGCCCATCAGGAAGGGGTCACCCCAACAATTGACTCCTAAAACATATCATCATAGTGTTTAGTTAGTGTTGTAATATCAATATAATTCCAGGTAGGTAATGGCATGCCAATTTTTACATGTCCTATTCCTCCCACCTAAGTACCCAATATCCCATGTTCTATTACCTCTTCCAAGAGTTACTATTTTATAAATTAAACCATTTAAATTGAGTATTTTATCAAATGCAACAAATAAAGCCCCAAAAACTAAGTATAAACATTCCTTTATAACCATTTTATTCACCAAAATAGGGGTAATTTCCAAAAATTTATAATATCTAAAAAACTTTAAAACATAATAAAAATTACTTTAAAATATTTTAAAACATTATTTGGATACAAGAAAGAATTTAAGGATCCTAAATAAAATATAACTTATGAAATAACATACCTTTATCAATCTAAACCACTCACCTACAACATGAACTATAATGTCTCAGATTTCAAGGTATTATTTTTAAATATTATATGGAATTATTTTGATACCAGACTTTCTGATGGCATGCTATTCCAAGGATTGGAGTGCCCAGAATAAATGTTTGAAATAATTTAAACTGTAAATAAAAGAAGTGATAATTTTTCCTAAAAAAGTGAAATAACTTTCAAACAGTTGCCCGGATCCGAAATCTGAGAGAACTATTGCGTTCAGAGTAGTAAAATTACCTTAGGTAGGGTCTAACATCGACTGACATTGGTCGACAACAAAATTAGTTTTTAGATGTTTTAAAGGAAATAAAATAAATAAATAAATAATTTTATTTTAAAACGTTTAATGACGCAACGAACTAATACAACCCTATTAATACCAGCTTATGGAAAATTCATAGGGTTATCCTCATAACCTTGTGAGTTAAAAATTTCCATTAGAGATTTTATAGGGGAACATGTTGGCGGATGATGACGATACGTTCGATCGACGCATATCAAATTCGACGAACCTTGCCAAAAAATGCAATGCGATAATCGATCTTCAATTTAATCAAGGTCGGAGTTTTGTTGCATTGATTTAGTTCTTCTCCATTCTTGGATTAAACAATTAACACAGATCAACCCAGAAACAGTTTATCCACATATTGTACGTTCTTATAGGAGGACGTTAACTTCCATTCTCTTTTGGGGTTTTGATTCAAGATTTTGTTTGAATGATGATTGTTGAATTATTGTTTTTGATTCACCCTATTTAAATCATTCTAATGGGATTATATCAACTCCAAAAAGTATGATGATAGAGGTTTATTCCTTAATTTGGTTTATTGGATTTCCTCCCCCCTTTTTAATGTGTTCTTCCTGTTCTTTGGGGGGAGATGAAAAACAGATCGTTGATAACTCATTTTACAATGAAATGGTCCCTAATCGGAGATCAAACATCAAGATGACATAACAGAGGTGTGACAATGATGGTGGATGAAAAATATGTTGGTATCGAGAGAAATTTTTCTTTGACTGTTCTTCATGCGGGAGGATCAAAATGAGGTTTCATGGCCGATTGAATGCCCAAAACCTTCCAAAACATTAATGGAATGGTGGGGAGAACTTGGATCTTGAGTTTCATAGAAAATGGATAGCCAAAAATATACTATAAAGATCGAAGGAGGCATAATAATAGAGGTTTATGTTTCTAGAAAATTCCAGAGAACACGAAATGTTCTCTGATGAACACTCTGTGTGGGACCGACATGGTGGAGGCTAGGGTTTTGACACTGCACAAGAAGAACAACACAACATGCCTTGGGAAGAAACGACATGTGGACCCCACCCTATGGAGGCTAGAGTTCTGGGTAACATGAAGAACAAACATGGAACGTGGGTCCTTACGCATACTTAGCATGTATCTCAAAAGATGCACAAACAAGTGGTGGAGTACACAACATGTAATATACCACACAGGAAGACACAACTAGATATGTGGACTAACCCATGTACCGATACACGGTCTGAGACACATGGGTTGAAGCTGTGTATGGGAACATGGACACCATACACAGAGTCCTCCCTGGGTAGCGAAACATGACATATCACTCTCTTACACTCTGTGTATACCTTCTTCTACACAAAAATCCTTGCGACACATGCCATTGTACACGGGCGATACCCTGGGCCAGAGGACATGACGTGTGACCCTTATACGCAACATGTAATTCTCAGTACATGTATTTATCCTCTTGTCCACAATTCTATGGAATGGTTTCATTTGGGTTAATGCCCCTTTTTTTGTTCCCCTAAAGGTCAGGTATCATTTCCATCCAAAGGAGTATGATCCCTTCAGTAGTAATTTCTGAGATAGAGTTAGGTATCCTCGTAGAGGCCCGGATTGAGATCCTCTATCTATTATTGACCATAGATAGAGTCAGGTATCAACATGACCAATCCTATAGAACACCTATCCTCTACTTAATAGGTGAATCTGGATGAGTTTTGGTATCCCCCAAGGCCCTGGTAGTGATCCTAATCTATGTATCATGATATTTTTCCACTTAGGAGTGTGTTCTCCTAGAATTAGTGTATTTGTTATTTCTTCAGATATATCAGTGCATCTATATATTTCATGTATTTTCCTGATGAATAGTACTTCTTAAACAGACATCATTAGAGATATCAGACTCATGGAGTGAGTTCTCACAGATGAGTGCTTCGTGGAATCTTCAAACTGAATCCCTAGCATGGGTATGTGGTTGTTGTGATTTGTCTCTAGACCACAGATCCGGGTTACAAGTATATTTGTATGTGTTTCTATTTATATATGTTCAGTAGACATATAATGTGTTGAGATTATTGTACCTTTACTTTGTGTATTTCTTTGAGGTTTTTGGGGTCCTCTACTGAGTATTTTTATACTCACCCATGCACAGGATTTTCCCACTTGTGTTGTGTCTTGTGTAGACGAGCAACCTTTTGAAGGAGTCTAGGGAATATCGGGACTAGCCCAAGATTTTTGAGTTCCTTGTAGGCCAAGGTGTTCCTATGACTATGAGAAGTAGTCCCAATACCTCTTTGTGCTTACAAGATGGACTTTTTAGTTTGCAAAATCTTTCTTTTGGTGGGCTTCTATTCTGGCCTAATTTACTTTCCGTACTTTACTTTCCATTGTACTCTATTGGTTGGTTTTAGTTATATGCATGCATTTTTTCCTTAGTGGTTTTTTATTCTCTGTATTTATGGGATAGGATATGTGTGCGTGCGTATAGGTACTTAGGAAATTCCTACCATGTTAGTGATATTCCTACTCAGTACTATTCAACATCCCCTGGCCTATTGGAGGAAAGTTTAGGGAGTCGCGGTGCGGTCCCCACTAGTAGGGGTCGTTATAGAGTGGTATCAGAGGTGGTCAGTTCTACCTTAGGACCAATAGTATATGATATTGGTTTGGTACAACAATGTTAAGTGTTTAGAGCTTGGATATTAGGCTAGGGACTCCAGTTTTGGTGCGGGTGACCGACAAATCCATGCACCAGGACTCTGATAACCCACTTTTCAACTTGGTACATGAAAACACTAGTTGTGGGGAAATAAAATAATGGTACATGCATCATATAGGAATAGGTTGTGTTTTCCATGTCATTTTGCATCATTTATCCAGATATACTCATTGACCATGGTACATCTTGTCTCCTTACATAATGCTTCCCATGTTAATGATATGCCTACTTGGTGCTACTCACCAACCCTTGGCCTATTTGATGAAGGCTTGGGGAGTCACAGTGCATGCCCCACTAGGATGTGTCGTGATAGGAACCCACTTAAGAAGTAAAGGGGGACCATAAATAAGTAATAAAAATTCATAAAACCATACATCCCAACAATAAACATGATTCAATATTACCCTAGGTCTCCATAACCTTAGGGGAGAATGGGGATCATGTGAGAAGAGAGAAAGTAACTAATAAAAGGGAGAGGAATCAGATACAAAGTGATTTCATGAATAATTTAATCCCAAAACCACATTAAATCAATCCATAGGGGAGGAGTATATGGTTATTCACATGCATGGTTATCTTGATTTCAAGTGTTGAAGAAGTTCATAAGTTTTAAGTGTTAAAACTACAAAATCATTTTTGAAAAATCACATTATTGATAAACCCAATTTAATAGGACATTTTGTAACCTACCTTACCCTAATGTGACCTAATTCCAAGATTGTCACCCACTCTTCCTAGGGTGAGTTATGGAATAACCTACCTTTGTCACAACATGACCCAAATACCAAAAAAAACATGCCCTAAACCTTGATTGGTTAATGGAATGGCCTTAGTTGTGGTGCATCCCACATACTGTCTAGGACTATAAATCTTCTTGTATTAGGTCAAGGAGAGAACTCCCAAAGTTATTTCATGACTCAAATGTAGTCTAAAACTACAGTTAAAGAGAAAAATAAAAAATAAATAAATAAACACAAAAATTATATAAAATAAAAAATAGTGTAAAAAGAACAAAAGTAATTAAATGAAAGAATTTCATACTTGTAAATGACTACAAGGGTGTTACAATTGTCTCCACCATATCAATATATACCCCCAAAAAGTCAGTTTGAAAATGTAAGATCAACACGGAAGTGAGGAAACAACCCCATCACCAAATATTCTCATTCCAAAGTCTCATGACAGTCATTACCATTCTTTTATAACACCCAAACCAATGGCATAGATTATATGACATTTATTTTATGTGTTTTGGAACATTTTTTCTTATATTAATTATAATTTCTATTGGATAAGTTCTTACACCAGCCTTCCTTATGTAATCGACACCCATACTCACCACCATACTAGTTATCGGTAGTTATAAGGTTTAAAAATAATTAAATCTTCACATTTCCAATGAAAACATGTAAAATTTTAGTGCTATTTCTAGATAGGTTACATGAGAATATTAAAAATCATTCTAAAAAATTGTGTTTAAAAAATAATTGAAAATAAAATATTTTAAAAAATATGAAATCTTCTAGTTGATTACTATTGTTCACTATTTTTACATTATTTTTCTTGAAATTTAACTAAGAGAACATGTTCTATTTTAATTCAAAAATTTATTCCTAAAACTGATATAAAATTTTGTGCCCATAAATAGAAAAAAACTAAAATAAGAAATCTAGAAATTTAAATAGGTAAAAAATTTGATGAAAAACCTGGTTGAAAATAGTAATATACAGGCTAGGAATGAATTTTATTGAGAGTTATTAACTTATAGAATTTCTAATCCCTATCCTTTTAGAAAATCCATTTTTTATTAGGATATCTTAACAAGATAAAAACATTTATCTCAAGAAAATATACTTTTCACTAATGCCAGATCTTTCTTGATTTCCTAATGAAGGTACTCTTTCTTTCATTATAGATTTTTACATTGTGTTTTAGTAGTTTCCTCTTCAAGGAGTGAGTGAAAATGATCATAGAATGTGAATATATCTATTATTATAGAAGAAAAAATTACAAGACCTAGTTTAATCAATTAGATAATAAAATATTTGAAACTTGGGGACAACTTCATAAATATTTTTGTAAAGAAATTTTTCCCAAAGTGGTTGACTATAGAGTTGAGAAATAAAATCACTGACTTCCTTCCAGTATATGGGGAATCATTTCGTTAGTCACATGATATGTTTCAGGGTTTTCTGATATAATATCCCAATATTTAATTTATTTGCTATGTTTTGATGGAAATTTTTGTTAATGTCTTCTACCATATACTCAAGACATCATTGGCCAATCAGTTGGTGGAAATTAAACTAATAAACTTTCTGAAGAGTTGAAATAAATTTTTAGTACACTTTATCAAAGGACACAAACTAAACCATATAGAAAGAGGAAGTTAAATTGAGATAAAATTTATACTTTAAAACATAAAATGAAATTACAAATTAATGAAATACATAAATGAGTTCAATATTTGATGAAAAAAGTTCCAAACAAGTTTAATGTCAAAATAAAGTGAGGCATGTTGAGATTTTTTTTGTCTTTTTAATGAACCAATGTGCCAAAAAATAATTACTTTCTTAAGTATGATATTCTTATACATCCTATTGGGCATTACTTTTTTTGGTTCATAAAAAAAGAAAAAATTAACCAATTTAAATTAATTACACACATGGATTTAAATATCATCTAAACTTGTCATGGAGAGATGATGGGATAATGAAACAAAATACGACATCAAGATGCTATGATCTGCATAAAAAATTATAATGCGGGGATTATATTTGTCATTACCTAGGTAATTTAGAAAGGATGATGCAAAATATAATGAAACAAATTGAGTCACAAAGATCTAAAACCTATTATAATATTTTTAACCTCAAAAATCAATCAGAAAAATTGGTTAGATATTTGACATATAGAGGTAATAACATGTTTATAGGAACCTATGAGATGATATCTAGGGAGAATTGTAAGGGTATTAAAATAATTTATATCCTTAAAACTCAATAGAAAATTAGGGTGGGACCAAGAGAAGTTGATATTAAATATTTAACAGAGCCAAAAACACAACATTTATAAAATATTAAAACATTAAAGTTAGATAAAAATGTCCAAAATGAACTAAATGATAAATATTTACCTATAAAATATAAATAAAAAAGAAATATAAACTAAAAAAATAATAAAATAAGGTAAGAAACAATTAATATTGAGTACAATGTGCCTAAAAAACTAGTTATTAAACGTTATGATCCTCCAATTCCTTTTCCATATAGGGTTAGATTGTTTAATTAACTCAATTATTTGAAATTTATTTATTTTTTAAGAGTATTTACTATAAAAATTCCATTTTTAGAAGGCTTAGATTAAATTATATCACATTCTAAATTTCTTAAGATATTTTTATATAATAAAAGAGACTGGAAAGTATTTGAAAACATAAATATTACAGAACAATATTGTACCATTCTTCAGAAGGAATTTTGTATAAAATTAAATGACCCTGGAAGTTTTGTTTTTCAATATATAATTTGAGATAGTGGGTAATTGAATGACTTATATGACCTAGGTGCTAGTTCCAAACTTATAAATTCCTTACTATTCAAAAATCATGGGATTAGGAACTTGAAATAAACTTATATTTCTATTCAAAAAGTTGAAAGGAAGATCATTGATCCCTATAGAAGGGTGGATAAACTATTAGTAAATGTATGGAATATTTTATTGACCATATATTTTCTGACCCTTAAAATTAAGTGTGATGTAAAATCCCCAGTTATTTTAGGCAAACCTTACATAGCTATTGAATGTGCTAAAATTTATGTTTCCAATTGAAAATCAACCCTCCAAGCTATAAATGATATAGAATAATTTCATGTTTTTTTAGAAATACGAACTTGAGGATTGTTTTTACCCAATTTATGAAGCCTATGATGTGTTTAGTACTGAGTTTAGGAGGAATTTTAATTATCCTTCACTTGAGGTATGAAAATAAATTTCTATGGTTACCTTAGCTATTAATGATTTTTGTGACCTTGAGGTTGTGTTTGATTATTTTCTTTTCCATTAGATGATACTAAAATTTACTTTTTCCATCCTTTTTAAGGAATCTCTCATGTTTATGTACCATACTATTATTCATATTTTAATAAGGTAATTCCTCTTGTAGGTTCCAATTTGGAGTCAGAATCACTAATAATTATTATTTATTTTGAGCCTTTTTATGAGAGTTTTATATATGAAGTTGAGTTTTTGGGAGTTTATGAAATTGGGGAATGTTCTAGTTTAAGTAATAATGAGAAATTTTATTATATTTATTATGAATAGGTTTACTTCATTGAGAAAATTTTACCTATTTTGAATTATGTGGAGTTGTATGACTAATACTACCAATATATTTTTGATGATTCATATAATTTGAGTATTATATAGATAATAAAAAATAATTTATTAGTGTATAATTTAAAATTAAAAATATATATCCTTATAGGTTGTTAGATTTAAAATCCATTTGTAAGATTTTTCTAGAATCAGTGAATAGGTTGCAACTAGTTTGACATATGTTTCTTTGTTTTTTCAACCCTTTAAGTGTGGGGTAACCTGGTAGTGATTTTTTGATCAATTAGATGATGTTTCTAGGAATTTTTTAACCATTTTTGAGAGATTTTAAAAATGTTTTAATTGGTAAATTAGAGTTTTATATTAGGGTATATAATACTATTTTGGAAAAATTTTGGAGACTTTTCTTAGCCATTATAGTGGGACACTTCATAGGGATACCTATTGATTCTTTATTAGAATACCATGAGGTGATATTCAATAATAATACATGCCATTTAAGTTATCATGGATAGAATTTTAAGAGGGAAAATATCTCTGAAGACTCAAAACATACCATTTCATGGGTGAAAGCCCATGGTTTTTATGTTTTGTTTTTATTTAAATAAATGCCTCTTCCTTTGTTCTATGTTTCTCACATCTTTTTATCCCTATTAAAAGAGTTTTATTATAACAAAATTCAACTTAATTTTTTCATTCTTTATGATTATTAATGAACAGATTTAATGATTAATATTTTTTTCTTTTTGGTACTTTTCTAGAGGTGGTTATGTCTGTTTCTATGTTCAGAGAGTAGATTTTTTGTATGAATAGTTGGTTGATGAATTTTTCATGAAAAATATTGGCATGTTTTATTAAGTGATATAAATAAGTCATGGTTGGTGAATAACTTAAGTTAATGTTTTTAAGTGGTAGGATAGTTGGTTATAAGGTAGAATGTATGATGTTGAGGTAGTGGTAGAAGAGGTGGTCACACTAGTAGCGTTGGTTTTCATTTATTTTTCAAAGGATAAAGTGGATGAAATTGGATATTCTAATTTGATAACACCCCCCTTATTACTTATCATTGGATTTCATATCTCTAATCTATAAACATTGTTAACTAATGTTGATATATTTTATTATAGGTGATTTAGGTTATTAACCATATTTATAGTTAAACTTTCACAAGGGAGGTTACACATGCTATGCTTAAATTATTATGGATTCTTCATTTATGGGAGTCACTATTCCATATTTTCTCTATTCATTTTTCTAAATTCTTTTACTAGTTTGTAGTTTTCAATGTAATAGCTTGTTTATTTAATAACAATTTTCATGCTAAAATTCTTGATTAATATTTCTTTTTAACTAACACTCTTAAAATTAACATTAATAATAATAATTTTTTTATTTTAATACCAATTTTGATGCTTCTTTGAAATTTAGTTTTGAACACATCTATAAAATAAAACAATTTAATACTTCATTTTTTGTTAATTTTTTATAAAGTTTCTAATAAGGAACTTTATGATTTTTTTTATTGATTGTGTGATTATTGATTATGTGTAAAAATGATTTTATAATATTTCTTGTCACCCCTAAAAATAATATTTTTTTTGCTTCATGTATAAATCATTTTGAACAAAAATGTTAATATATATCCCCAATTTGACATTAATAATTGAGTAAAATTATGGGTTTTATGTGTGGGGGAGGGGTTTCAATTTAGATAATTAGTAATTCAATTAGAACCAATAAAAAAACCTTTAAAATTTTCAAATTTTTTATATTTGAAGAATCACTTGACAAATTTAGCGGGTGATTTTTTTTCTTAAATTTTATGTTTGGGATGATACTTTGAGAAGATCAATCTTTAACACCACATGGATTAAAAAAAACATTTTTCTTATCCACTTTATATTACTTGTTTTTGGGTTATTTTTGATCAAATACCTTAAAACTGTCATTGGGTTCAAATTTTTTTGATTTGGATTAAAATTTATAAAATATTCATTTAAATGAGTTATGAAATGAAAATCCTAATCTAGTTTGAGATTTACCACTATTAATTCTTTATTGTTTTATTTTTTCCACTTCTAGATAGGTTATTTAAGTTGTCCCTCTATTTATTAATTTCCAATCATCTATTACTATGTATAAATTATGTTAATATATTTAATTATGTGTGTTTGTTTACTTATAGGTAAAGATAAGTTTGGAAGTCCCAATTAAATTTAATTGACATTTGTTTACTTTATTTCAAAAAATTCCAATGGAAACCATTTTTTAAAGTAGTAACCAATTTTTTATTAGGGATGTTATGTTTTAAGTGGTTAAACACACTTTTTAATTAATTTAATCCATGAGGAAAAATAATTTTGAAAATAAATTCACTATAGAATTCCAGTTTTTCAATTTTGAGGTTCATTTTCTCCATATAATTTTGATTAAGTTGTTGTTTGGGGAAAATGAACATATAAAGTGTAAGGTAATTTGATGCGACATTTATTTGATGTATTTTTTCATATAGTTTATTATATTAATTATATATTTTAATTTCAAATTTTAAAAATATATTACTATTTATGGATTATTGGCTAATTTTTAGTGGTTTTGGTAAATTAATAAAATTTAGGTTAATATTATTTGTTTTATATTTTAAATTACATTTTATGAATTATATGATTTATTATTTAATTTATTTTGGAATTTTATTTTTAAATTTTATTTCGTCTGATAATTATTTTTTTATTATGTGAATTTAATATTTTATTATAAAATAATCAAATAATTAAATATTAAGTAAAATTTGAATTTAATATTTATTCTATTTTTGTTCTAAATTTTTTGATGAGTTCATTTTTTTTTCAAATATTCTGATTTTAAATGTTTAAATATTTATTTAATTAATTAATTAAGAACTATTGAGGCTTGATTTTAATTTTTAATAATTTATTTAGTTATTTTAACATTTTTTAAATAATAAATAATAAATTTTAGTTTTTACAATTTGATTTTAAATTTTAATATGTTTATTTTTATTTTTAATTTTAATTTTAAAAATTTTAAACTAATTGTATTTAAATTCTTGTTCTGTTAATATGCTACCGCCAACTATCTGCTACTTATAGTTCAAAATGCTATGACTCCTTCCTAATATATACCAACCCCTACTAACGTTAATGTGAGATTTTTATGCTATCTCCTTGTCCTTTTTCAGCTACTCTTAATGATTATTCTACTAATGCTAAAGTCTTTACTACCATTAGGGAGGGCCTATAACTATTCCAAGGAACGGTCTAGTACCATTCCTAATTCTTCTCTTGATATTACTCTCAGGATGTTTTTACAACTACTTTAATATTTCTGCCACTATTCAAGATTTTTCTACGTTGAAAATTGAACAGATTGACCATCCCAAGAATTCTACTCCACAGATCCACCATTCCATCAAAAAATTTATGACCACAGCTGCACCATCAATTAATGATTCTAAACTCACCGATTGATCTTTGATCAAAGAGTAAGGAGACAATTCCTCATTAGACGATGGTTTTCATCAAACCAAATAAATATTAGAAGTTGGAAATTCCATTCTAGGAGCTCAAACTGAACTTAAAAATGTTATTGAGAGACATCGATGTTGAAATGAGCATGATCAATGTACAATGGGTATCTAAAGAGACAAATTGGATCTTGTTTTACAAATTCATTGATCTCTTTGAATCTTGTTTCTGCCATGAGAATCAATAGAGATCCAATTTTTAGCTATAGGCACAAATCCAACCGAACTAGTTCAAGATCAATAATGGTTAAATTTAGATAAAACAACTGTGAAATATTGATGGTGAATTGTAGGTTCAATATTGAAGCATTACAAGGAAGATGATTGACCTGATATTAGAGCTTCACTTGACATTCCTATTTTTTGGATGTCTTAATGAAGGATCACAATTGATCATAATAAAATAAATATGAACACATGAGTTAATTCACTAAAAAACGACCCTGAACTGAGTTTCATTGATGGTGAATAAAGACTTAGTCATGACATTTGGTAGGCTAATTGAAGTTGAAGAATTTTTATTTCTATATTGTTATTTTTGTTAATTTTTAGATTCAAAGTAGATGTGGACCATGTGATTCACCATGGTACAAGATGAGGTTTCATTAAAGGATGAATGAAACATGTTTAGAGATATTTCTATATGAAGCTTGATTAATTTCATTAACCAAAATTCCAGTTTCAACCTCTTTTTTGGATGCCAAAGATTGGTATGGAGTTATTGGAATTAAAACATGATTACTAGAACTCAGTTAAAAACAGATATCTAGTGAAAAAATTTTAAGGACTATGTGGAATAGTTTTGAATGTTTATATTGGTATTAAAATGAGCAGTAACAACATTTCCACATGATTTCTTTGAGTCAACTATCAAAATAGGGGAAACTTAGGGAAATTTATAAAGTTAACAAATAATATACCGAGCATGGAAAATGGATATAATAACATCTCTTAGTGTCAAAGTAATACCACATGCATGAGAATAGTTGGTTAGAATAGTTCATCATTTTTCACTTGGGGGTGACTGGATGTTGGAACATAGAGACCTTTGAGGTGAGGCCCAATATCGATGATGGTGAAAATGACTGTGATGTTGAGTCAGTGTTTGACATTAATATAGAATTCATATCTTAGTGGGGTAAAAATACATAAAAAATAAAGATCACACAATAGTTTGGAGAATAGAATCGCAAAATCATGGTAGAAGGCGGTAGACTCTGAGCAAGAGAAAGAGGTAAATATTCATGAGAATATATTTTCCACTTTATCTTTTCCCAATTTTATATTGTTTCTAAATTATTTTATTAAATAATTTGTTTTGTTATTTTTATAACATGTGTATCTAGTTTAATTAGTGGAATTATAATGGTATTATTTGAATTTTAATATGTTCCACTTTATATTTCATATTTACTTGAGAAAAACTTAGGCTCAGAGATATTCTTTTTATTATATAAATTTAAATTCTACACTATTAAAAGGACCGACATGTGATAATAGTTAACACTTTGAATTTTAACTTTGAATGAAGTACTGAGAATGGAAAATTTTTAAGTTCTATTATCAAGTTAAGAATATTTTAATTCACGAGTAATAATCAAGAGATAATTTCCATTGAAAGGTCAAAGAGCTATGTTGAAAATTAATCAATAGTTTAGTAACTAGTTTCATTTTCCTCTAAACACTAATAAAATTTTATTTAAATTGAGTAAGAACATAAAATATTTTATAACATTTCTTAATAGTTTAATTTATGAAATTTTCATCACTCTTTTAATCTTTATTTCTTCACCATAATATCCATTTCCACAATATAAATTCATTATCACACACTTCATTTAACCATTCCATTTTTTTACTATTTATTTTGTGAATTGTTTTTGTTTTCTTACTTTGTATTGGTCAATAAAATTACCATGAATAAATTTCTCTCTCGATTCAATGATCAGAATGGGATTCTCTATCATCAAGACACCATGTTCTAATTCTAAACATTCCTAATTTAGAACATGATAAGGCACCAAATTATACTTCTTTAATTAAAAGACGTGGAAGATTTTATGAATTGATGTTAACTAAGGATTCAAATCCAAATAATATGAAACCTTTCTAATTATATCAATTATCTTGAAGGGTTTTATGTACCTCAAATAAATATTCCCCTTCTTTCCAAGCCATCATTCACCTAATTGAGGGGAAATATTTAAGAATGCACGGTCACCCACAAAAAACTCCAAAGGATGACACTAGGGATCAACGTAAGACTTATAATGAATCCGATTATTTACCAATAGTTACCAAAGATTCTTAATCTTATATATAGTTGTGTGTATAATACTTATCCTCACCAAAGAAGTCTCACCCACCTTATTCTAGCAGAGGGGATATTGACATGGATGATCATTTTATCCTTAAAAGGATTTATTTTTATTAACATATGGTAACTAATATTATATGTGAACTCAACCAGTCTGAAGTGGATATTCCACGAAATTATGAAGTCTAAGACACATGTATAAAACATTTCCTTTAAAATATAGATTTATCATTCTATCTATAAATCTGTCTATAGATGGTAGGTCATGAATACCTTCACCTGAGATCCCATTACCTCTTGGAAGATTTTTCAAAACCTAGAGGTGACCTGGGGAACCCTATTTGAAATGATAGTTTCTGAAACCCCTTAAAATCTCATAATATTTTTCATGTACATCCTCCTAAGGTCCCTTACCTTCATGAAATCACTATTTAGAATAAATTGAGGAGATTTTTTCAGCTGATCAATCATAAAAAAAACAATGTTATTACCTTGAAGGGTATAAGGAAATCTAATGATAAAATCTATGGATATCTTATCCCATTTTTAGGTATTCACTGGAATGGTTTACAATTGATTTAAGGGAATATAATTCTTAAACCTAACCTATTAAAAGACAAGTCATCATGAAAGAAAATGTTCTTTGTCCCATATCATACCTAACCACCAATATATGTGCCTAATGTTTTAATACATATTAATAGTAATAGGGTGGATAAAACACTAAGAATAATGAAAATCATAAATCAAAACCTTCCTCATTGATAAGGGAACCCCAATACACTTCTCTAGAAACAATATCCTTCAAAAGTCAAAGATCACTAGCCGATGGTATCACCACCATTTAATATTCTCCTGATCTTCTAACATTCCTAATATCTTAACTACTTTTAGTGTATGATCATTAAAAGAAAAATCATAAAAAAAATTCTATCAAGAAACAATTCATATTTCTCCTCCTTTACATTCATATGAATCAAAGAATATAGGACCATGAGGTTCCATTCATCATTGGACTCCCTTAAATATTGATAAAGAAACAACATACCAAGATCATCTATAACCATATTCCAGTTTACTAGTGTGTAGGTGAAACAAAAATAAAATTCTTAAAGTTACTCCACCCATAAACTTTTCATAAGGTTTAATTATTTTTGAGAAAATCTATAACTTAAACTATTGTGGTTGGATTAAACCATAAATATTTCCCCTAAAAGATAGTTTCTCCAACACTAATGGGAATACATGACTAGTATGATCTTGACATCATGAGTTGGGTAGTTTTTCACATGTGGTTAGAGTTTTTGAGAGTTTTACACTACCACACCTTTACCTTACATTATAGATCAACCTAAAACCATACCTAACACATCGCAATAAATGACATAACCTAGACCAACCTCATGAATTATCAAAAGAGGAAATGTGGTCAACCATCAATTTCATTCTTGAAAGAATTATTGGAACTTATGAATTCATAGAAACCTCACTCCATCCCAGTAAGAGTTGATAGATGAAACAAAATATTAGATAAATAAATTATTAATTACCGATAATACCCTTATAAACCTAGGAATATTCATATCTCAAATATTTTCTTTGGATATTCCTAATAGATAATAGTTTTTACTTTTTTAGGATCAAACTATAAGCTCTATTTCAAAACCACATTTCCTAAGAACATCACTTCTTAGATCCAAAAATCAAACTTTTATATCTTGGTATAAAGGTAATGATCATGAAGAGTACCAAAAAAAACTCTCTGATGATTCTTATGCTCATCCTCTATCTTAGAATATACTAATACATCATCCAAAAATACCATTATAAAGGTGGAAAGATATCAATGGAATATTCGATTCATGAATTCCATAAAGTCTACTATAGTGTTGGTTAACCCAAATGAAAAAGAAAGATACTCAAAATGGACACACCTATTTCAAAACACATTCCTAGAGACATCATGCTCTTTCACCTTGATCTTATAAAAACCGGACCTAAGGTCAATTTTTGAAAACCAACACATCTAATTTATCTAATCAATTAGGCCATAAATGTGGGTAAAGGGATATTAATTCTTATCACTTACCCATTTTATATTTTTATAATCTGACACAATGAGGGAGACCCTACTAGTTTCTTAAAAAATAGAACTAGAAAGACTCAAAGTGACATGCTAGGACAGATGGAGCCTTTATATTCCCAACCACCTAGTTAAAACTTTATCTCTTTTAAATCCAAGGGTGGAATAAAATATAAATGTAATGATATGGGTTTTATTATTGGGACCAGATCAATAGAAAACTCAAAATCCTATTTTAGAGGCAAAACCAAGAATTTGTCCGAAAATACCTTAAGAAACATCCTTATAATCATAAGAATCTTAATTATGAAATCCCCTTTAGTAGAATCAACTAATAGGGATGATATAAGAAAATACCAGATACCCAATTCAAGAGATGGTGGTCCTAACTAACTTTATTACCTATCTCAATCACCTTAAAACACATTAGAGTTCCCGTTATAAGTGGTAACGTCAACCTTTCATTCTCACCGATCAACATGAAACTTAAAGAAAACCATTTATTCAATTACAATGATAATTTCTAAGTGATAAATCTCAAGTAATAGAAAATCCCACACTAACTCCACATTTGATACTGAGATTATGCCTGAAGGGCATCAAAATCCTTTCTCTATCTTCTTATTGAGAGGTGTTGATATATCCATATGTTATGACATGAACTTATATGGAAGCTTCATAAAATACATGATATTGGAAAATTTAAAATAATGAGAGGTACTTATGTCAAATAAAGAATCCACCATAGAAAAAACAATAAGAATAATACCTCTCATAGGTACTGGATCCATCTTAACCTCATCTAGAATATCCTTTACAGTATGAAACTCTCTTATCCTAGAGTGGGTTTGAGGTCTTCCACTACCCCAAAGCTTAGTCTTAATTTGAATCTACCCATAAGATAAACATGTATTACCTCATCATCTAGTTGGTCAAGAACATACCACCTTAAAAGAATCAAAATGAATTGTGGATCCCCCCATAGATGATGATTCAATATTGCTTTGGGGAGTAGGGATATCCTTGAAAAAAACTCTATAGATGGCCCATACCTCCACAAGAGAGACATGAATTGAGGGTCACTAGGAATAAAGGTTTGTTTCCATAGTTTTACCACATTTATAATAAGTGAGAACCACAATTCCATTAGCTATAGATAATGAAGACAAGGGTGAAATCATGGAGTCACCACCACTTCCCATTTTGGAATTGTCTCACTTTCTTTTCTTATTTAAAGAGCCAACTTCCCCTATGAAAGGCATGGAAGGAACCCCAACCAATCCTGATATTTCAGTTTTTTAGTCTCTATCATCAAGTCCTTATTAATAACATGAACATACATTTTAATGTTATGAAATAAAACTTTATATAAGATATATGTTTACAATACCATTACAAATTAGTGAGATTTAAAATCTTCATTAGAAACTATCTTAGGAGTGAAGTGGTAGATCTCAATGAAATTATTCACATACTCTATGATAGTTTGATCACCTTATTATGGAAACACAATATATCAATAATTTTACAACACCAAAGTATTTGGGAATAAATACAAATAAAAAATACTTTGATGTTCTTTTACTATATGTTCTCATACTTCCTTTCATAAAACATCATCTCCCACCACTCCTGGAAGGGACCTTCCAATATAAAAGAAATAAAAAACACCTTGATAGAATCTGTATTATTAAGAAATTCAATGATAATTTATGCATCTTCTGGAAAATCCTTTAATTATTTAGGTTCATTGTTTCCTTATAAGAATAAAGTATTATGGTGAGTAAATTCTTGAGACTAGTACATATCTCTACTCAAGACTAAACTTACTTCCTAAAACTGAGTTAGGCTAGGTCCCACTCCTCATTCCATAGATTTAACTATCCATACTATAGATTCAATCAAGTTTCAATCCACTAGGGAGATTAACTCATGAAATATTATCAAAATTTGCCTTTAGAGGGTTTACAAAAGGTATTTAACGATCAATGACACTACATGAATCCAAATAAAAGATATTAAAATCATTAGAAAAAAAATAAAAAACAATGAATCAAAATGATAAAATTCTCTAAAATATCAATGTGAATCATAGGAAAAGAAATATAATAAATCATAACATTCCTTAAAACATGGAATGCATACACGGTCTATGGAATAAAAAACCCATCCACAAAGTAAGGGCAATTCAATCCAAGATCAATTCATAATTCCCAACATCCATTGGAAACTTAAGGGTGGGAAATTAATGGGATTTACAAAAACTCTTTCATACCTTTAAATTGATCCTAAACAATATTATATCCTATCTATATTACTTATAAAGTAACATAAACTAAAAATTGGGCAATTTAATGACAATTTTTCATGAATCAAATCATGTTTCCCTTGAATCAGGCACTCAATACAGTTTACATTAAGGTCTAAATTTCATTCTTGATCCCCTAGTCTGGAAACTACTTCCTAGACATCAAGAAACTATAACACCCTATAAAAAAATCAACCCATTATTTCATGATTTATGATAGGGGTTTCAATTTCTTATATTTCTTGGATATTTTAGGTTTATAAATTTAGGGAATCAAGAAAAAAATTATATAACATAGTGTACACTTCCACATAGTGTATATTTTTTCAACAAAAACTGGTTCTTATGTTTTCACACCCACTTCATTCAAGAGAAATTGTCTTCTTTTAAGATAAATCATCACAGTTGAATAATATACATTTATATAGTTTTTACCCACACTTAATCCCTATAAAAAACATTTTAATACATGGGATGGGCACAAAAATCTATGTAAGGGATTTATAGAAGAAATGGACTCATTATTCCATTTGAATATAATGAATCCTAAAAGATTATAATAAATTTTACCTTTTTATGTAATAAACATTGAGCTTAAAAAAACATTTATTCACATATAAAAATAACATTATGGCCTAAATTTTTTCATAAAACAACTCATCTACAAAAGTAAATATTATAATCATGAGTGTTTCTTAAAAAAAATGAAAACATTTCCTTGAATTAAAACCAAATATCAAAAAGTTCATAAAATTTATTCAAATAATAAAATTATTTTCTTATCCTAAGAAATAAAAATATTTTTTAGAAAAAAAATTTTCAAGAAAAGAAAAAAAAATTGCTTGTATATTAGAAAATTATCTTCATTTCACTCTTACAATCAACCTTACAAATGGAATAACCAAACCGGTTAATTCCATCATTTATTCCCCGAATAACAAATCATTACTCAATGCATGTGAGGGATATAACAGAGCCACCCATCACCATTAACATTATTATAGAAACATAAAATGAATAAAACACATAAAATATTTCATTTACATCATAATACTCATAATAATTGGCTTTTGGGACATAAGTAAAATCACAATCATTTATCTCATAAAAATTAGAAGAAACATCTTCTTATTTTGAAAATATTTTAAACACTAAAAAATATTAGAATAATGGGAAGATGATTTTCTTTTAAAAACTATATAAAATTATTATGGAATATTGATAACTAATAAATTATTTTATTGGTGGGAAATTAGGTAATGTAATACATTTTAAAAATCTTTTTTTTTTCAATTTTGTAAAGAAATTAAAAACTAACACATACAGAAAGCATTGAAAAGATTCATTTTTATTTTTAAAAAAAAGTCAAAATTAGTGAAAAATTCACTTTAATTATATTTTATGTAGCAATAATAACATTCCCGAAACATTAAAAAAACATGTATATGGAAAAAGTTTAAAACCTTTAAAACAAGGTTTTATAGAAAAAATCCCTTTCCTTGAATCTTGAATCACAACATACATATTTTAATTTAACGCATAATAAAAATATATTAATTATTTACTTGATTAATAAACATTTTACTATTCATTCCATTATAATTATTACTTTTTATTTTATTTATTATCATGTATTATTTAGTTACTAAATGGTTAAGTTCATATTAAACATTTTGGGGTGATTAGGTCAAAAACATCTTTGGGGTGTTGACCACATGTAACGTCTCGACCTAGCTCACCCCAAAACTGGTGGCTAGACAGGTTGCTATATGACCTCAATCACATCTCCCCATTTGCCAAAGGCTGCCAAATAATAGCGAGAGTCTATGTATAGTCAGTGGGGAGACTATAACCTCTTATCAGAGTTACATAATGGTATATCAGAGTAAATAACAAACAATAGCAGAAGCAGTAATACATAATTGACAAAAAGGTGGAAGAAAACTAGTACTCATTTTATAAAAGTGTCCAACACAAATTATAAAGAAGATGAATTCATGGAATGTTATGTATATGTAATTGAAATCAATAAACAATAAATCAGGATTTACACATCATGCACAATACAAATAAAAGACAACCAAGCCCTACGGGCTTTCAACTCGAGCATCCGGAGCTCCCGCTCGGTCCTCTGCCCCAATCTCCCAAGTATTTGCTAACAACATAATCCTGTAGCCAAATAGAATCTACTTGGGTACCCAAGTTCAATGGCAGCCTGATTTGGGTGTGATATATAAATATCAGTAGGTTGGGACCACTGATGTCTAACCCAAATCTGAACATTCAATAAATAATTAAAACAGTTTGAATGCATGTATAATTAAAGTAAGCAGTACAATGTAGCTATATACCCAAGTACCTAATTCATCTCTCAACTGGTGTCTGAACCTGCATTATACATTTTTCATGTATACATAATAGTCATTATACAATCATTTTAATTTATCAATTATTCAAACCTAATTAAATTACGAAAGTGTTAAGATTAGGCCTAAGCCTGACATCCCCTATATAAGTCACTCACCACAGATGTATCTAAAGACAATCTAAGTAATCAAAGTAAAGTCCGAATCCAAGCTTGTGCTTTTTCTTGGATAACATGTCATAAGATATTAAATTTAATCTTTCATATACTATATCCAAGACCTTCCACTAAAAATAGTGATTCGCTCATGGGTCCGTCCACAGACAGTGATTCACCCAATTCATTGATAAGTCTGAACTCTTTATCATATTCAATTCACATATCATAATGTCACAATATTTTTCATTTACCAATTAATACATTTCATGTATGACCAATTGGACCCATAGTCAAATGTTAATTAATGGGTGTAGAACATCATGTATAACACCCTAATGAGTATTCATAGCGTCAGTCCTTATCTCACAACCCATTAGTATTTGGAGCATCAGTCCCTGTCCCATAAAATAATGTTTTCATGTAAGATGGGTGTATAACACCATGTAAAGAACCCCATGAGTATTTGGAGAATTAGTCCATATATCACAACCCGTTTATCAATCATACAAAATATTTATCATTGGTATAGAATGTGATGTCTAACACCACAAAACCATCGATTAATTAATTCAAAAATTAATTAATCAAATCCGTTAATTAATTCAACAACTAATTAACAACATAAAACTACCAAAAAATAATTCTACAATCATTTAACCATTAAAAATATTAATATTTAATAATTAATAATCAATTAATTATCCCAAATGATTACCAAGTCTAAATTCATCCACTGAAATAGTGTTTCGTCCAAGACTTTAACAGTTAACACACACGTCCTAAACATCCCTAGTCAGACATGCTAAACAAGGCCCACATATTTAGCAACAATATCACATAACATATCATATTTTTAAACAAACTCATCCTAAACAACTTAAGGCATGGAAAATAAACACGTAACCAAAGGTATTATTGGGCAATAGTCATAACAATCCAATCAATTCACAATCCTAATTTAGTTCATGAAAATTAATTAATTCAATAATTAATTAATTAAATTATTTCTCTTTAATAAGTTCATAAATTAATTAACCATTGACAATTTATCATGTAATAATTAATCCATCCATTAATTATTACCAGTTTCCAATTTATATTCCAAACATGTTAAAATATTCAATATTCTCAATATTCAGTAAATGCCACAATTTTTCCAACTTGTGACTAGATAATTAATTCTTCAATTAATTACCCAATCACCCATCAGACCCCATTCAAACATATAATTCACCAAGTGATATATCATCATTTGTGTAATTAACATTCCGTGACATGGGTTAAAAAGGAACACTTAAGGGTGTCTAAGTCCATCGCCATTTAAGTATCATTTGCAAGAATGACCCATTTAATATTAAGGGCATAAGCTCAACATATTTTCAATAGCAGCAACACATGATTAACACCAACAAATATAAATTTACTCATTTATCACATGTAGAAAGAATCATTCAGTAACATCAAAAGTCTTGCATCAAAATATCATGTATTGGTATTGACAAGTTTATATACAAATCCCAACCTTAAGAAAGCATGATGTGACATTACTACCAATCAACAATTTATCTTTAATCATCATTTAAAGAAAATTTACCAGTTCCAAATCAAGGAAACTCGTACTATTGAATTATTTAATGAAAAAAATAATTCTTTAATAAAGTGATAGAGATTTGGGACCCTACCTCTCTCTGGAACCAAAACACATCGCACTTCATCATACGTCGACAACCAATCCACAACTGTTCCACAGTCGCACACACACACACACGTACCTTCATGTATATATATATACATATAAATATACATGTGACCATTGTCTATATTGATAAAAAACACTCAAAATATTAAACCGGTACCCAGAGTAAAAACAATAACGATCAAATCACCTCTAACTTGGTACCAGGGACTCATAAAAAATTAACAGACCTTAATTTAACCGGTGCAAAACCAAACAGTGGGTTTAAAAGATTATAAAAACCAAATACGGTGAAACAATTCGAGACCATAAGCCTCACCCTTGGAGGAAGATGATGGATTATGGATCAAAGGACCCCAGAACACCATTTCACACCATAATGAAGGAAGAACATCAAAATGAGGTATTTCTGTCAAACCCTAAAATCATCCAAACAAAATCAGCTACCGAAAACACACCAAATCACCAAAGTGATGAATAAGAATCTTATAGAAGATCCTAACATGAATAATCGAACTAAAATCATGGAAATATTAAAAGAAAAACATCATAGAAGAAGAAAGGGTTGCGCCACGGGGGTCGCACACTACTTTCAGGGGTCGTTCGGGGTGGGTCACGCACTGATAGGTCCCACCACGATAGGAGGTGGTTTGGACTAGGCAGATCCATCCATGGAGGAGGAACAGAGAATTCAACATAAAGGGGGAGGCTTGGTGTGAAAGGGGGGCTGCCTACTAGTGCATCGTGCCTGGGAGGGGTCACGCCTCTTGTGTGTGGAGGAAGGGAGAGAGATCTCCTTCCTTTGGTTTTACCCTTTTAAAATGTAAAAATAAAACCCAAAATTAACTTTAATTAATTGAATGTGATTATAATAATAATAATAATAATAATTTTATTATTATTATAATACACATTTAACAATTATCTAATATATTAAGAACTCCCCATTTAATTAAAAACACATTTCTATTTATTATTATTTTAATAAACGTTTCATAATAAATTATGAAAATACCTATTAATCATTTAATTAAATTATTTAAACATTTATTTAATTAAATAAACACAATAATAATAATAACATCACTATTATTATTATTCCAACATTAATTTATTTAAAATCTTTATCCCCATAATATACTACTATTATTATTATTAATTATAAAACAACTGTAATAAGTTAATAATAATAAAAAATATAACCATAATAATATGCATAATAATAATAATCATAAATCATTATTATTATTTTCGTAATCCTTAATTTATTAAGAAAAAAAATCTCGATTAACCCTTCTTAAAGGAAAACATTTCTTTGAAAAGATCAAAATCCACATTAAATTCTTTTAACATTTATTTAATTAAATAAACATAATAATAATAATAATAATACCATCATTATTATTATCATTCTAACTTTCATTTAATTAAAACTAAAGACCCCCCAATTTATTACAATATCTTTAATATGATATTGATGATAAAAAATCCTACCCATAACCTCAATTTAATAATAAATGGTCCTTTATTAATTTTGGAACTCTTCATTTAATTAAAATGGTTCTTTGATAAACCCAAAAGCCACATTAATTTCCTCAACCACCATTTAGTTAATTCTTTATTATTCATTTAATCAAACAACCACAATAATAATAATAATTACTTCATTATTATTATTATTATTAAAACCATCTTTTAATTAGTCACAATATTTCATATAAACTTATTTAATTAAATGAAATATTTTTTTTAAATAGTGTAAACAACATGGTTAGACCGCAACAGTGCACTACCCGTGCAGATCCATTAAAGTGGACTTTTCCAAATTCTGTGATCCTGAGACTCATCAGGACACCCGCTAAAATTATAGGATAATTAAACAAGTAAAAAATGATACATTTAGGTGTTCCAACACTCAGAATAAAATTATAGAGATCGGTTTAAAAACCGACCCATCGATAAAACAAAAAAATTGAAAATCTTCATATTTTAACCCAGTTAAAAAACATGGGACTTTCCCATGTAGGGTGTGAGATATAAATCTCAGTAGCCTATAACCACCTATGTCTCCCCCAAATCCATACATTCAATAAATAATTTAAACAGTGTGAAAGCATGCATAATTAATGTAAGCCTTATAATGTAACTATATACCCAAGTACCTACTTTATCTCTCAGCTGGTGTCTGACCCTACACTATACATTTGTCATGCATACACAATAGTCATTACTCAATCATTTTCATTTATCAATTATTCAAACCTCATTAAATTATAAAAGTCTTGAGATTCGGACTAAGCCTGACATCCTCCATATAAGTCACTCACCATAGATGTCTCCAAAGACCATCTATGTAATCAAAGTAAAGATCGAATCCAAGCTTGTATTTTGGCTTGGATAATGCATCATATGATATTCAATTTAATCTTTCATATACTATATCTAAGCCTGTATACTAAAAATAGTGTTTCACTCCCAAGTCCATCCACTAACTGTGATTCACCCAATTCATTGATAAGTATGAACCCTTTCTCATATTCAATTCACAAATCATAATGTCACAAAAATTTTCATTAACCAATTAATTCATTTCATGTACGAACAATTGGACCCACAGTCAAATGTCAATTAATGGGTGTATAACATCATGTCTAGCACCCTCGTGAGTATTTGGAGCATCCTTCCTTATCTCACAACCCATGGGTTTTTGGTGCATCAGGCCCTGTCCCATAAAAGAATGTTTGCTGGCAACCTGGGTGTATAACGCCATGTCTAGAACCCGGTGAGTATTTGGAGCATCAGTCCCTATCTCACAACCTATTTATCAATCATACATAATATTTATCATTGGTGTATAACTCCATGTCTAACACCCCAAAACCATCCATTAATTAATTCATAAATTAATTAATCTAATTTGTTAATTAATTCAATAACTAATTAACCACATAAAACTCCCAAAAAATAATTCTACAATCATTTAATCATTAAACATATTAATAGTTAATAATTAACTGTCAACTAATTATTCTCAATTAATTATCCCAAATCATTAACAAGTCTAAAATATTCAACTGAAACAGTGTTTCATCCAGGACTTTAATAGTTAACATGCACGTCCTAAATATCTCAAGTCAAACATTCTAAACAAGGCCCATATATTTAGCAATAATCGCACACAACATATCATATTTTTAAACAACTCCATCATAAACAAATCAAGGCATGAAAAATAAACATGCAACCAAATGTATTATTGACCAATAGTAATAACAATCCAATCAATTCACAATCTTAAATTAATGCATGAAAATTAATTAATTCAACAATTAATTAATTAAATAATATCCCTTTAACCAGTTCATCAATTAATTAACCATTGATCATTTATCATGTAATAATTAATCCATCAATTAATTATTACCAGTTTGCAATTTATATTCCGAACTTGTCAAAATATTCAATATTCTCATTGTTCAGTAAATGCCACAATTTTTCCAACACATGAATAGATAATTAATTCTTAAATTAATTACCCTATCAACCATCCCTCCCCATTCAAAAATCTAATTCACCAAGTGATATAACATCATTTGCATAATTAAAATTCCATGACATGGGTTAAAAAGAAACACCTAAGGGTGTCCAAGTCCATTTCCATTTAAGGATTATTTACAAGAAATACCCATTTAATATTTAGGGAATAAGCTCAATATATTTTCAATAGCAACAATACATTATTAACACCAACACATGGAAATTTCCTCATTTACCAGATGTGGAAAGAATCATTCAGTAACATCAAAAGTCTTGCATCAACATATCGTGTATCAACATCAAAAGTGTTAGATACAAAATCCCATCCTTAAGCAAGCATGATATAACATTACCACCGAACAACAGTTTATATTTAATCATCATTTAAAGAAAATTTAGCAGTTCCAAAATCAAGTAAACTCGTACTCTCATATTATTTAAATAATAAACTAATTGTTAAATAAAGTGATAGATATTTGAGACCCTACCTCGGTGTGGAACCAAAACACGCTACACTTCGTCATACGTCAGCAACCAATCCACAACCGTTCCGCAGTCGCACACATGCACACCTTCATATATATATATATACATATAAATATATATAGGCAGGTTGTCTACATTGGTCAACAATATTCAAAATATTAAACAGGTACCCAAAATCAAAGGAGTAATGATTAACACACCTATAACTTGGTACCGGGGACTTATAGAAAATTAACAGACCTTAATTTAACCGGTGTAAAACCAAACAACGGGTTTAGAAGCTTACCCAAACAAAAGGGAAAAAAAATTCGAGACCATCCACCTCACCCTTGGTAGCGGAAGCCGAATTATGGAACAAAGGATCCCAAAACACCATTTTCAGACCTTAATGAAGGAAGAACATCAAAATAGTTTATTTCTGTCAAAACCTAAAAACATCCCAACCAAATCGGGTACCAAAAACACACCAAATCACCAAAGAGATTAAGAAGAACCTTATAGAAGATGCTACCTTGAATAATCAGTCTAAAATCATGGAAATATCGGAAGAAAAACACTATGGACGAAGAAGGGGTCATGCCACTATGGTCACGTGCTACTGTCAGGTGTCGTTTGGGGTGGGTCGTGCGCTGCTAGGTCGCACCATGGGAGGAGGTGGTTCAGATGAGGCAATTGAGGCCATAGAGGAGGAAGGGAGAAGGAAACACAAAGGAGGAGGCTTGGTGCGCAAGGGGGCTGCCTGCTATTGCGTCATGCTTGGGAGGGGTCACTCCTCTTGTGCGTGGAGGAAGGGGGAGAGATCTCCTTCCTTTGGTTTTACCCTTTTATAACCTAAATCTAAAACACTAAATTAACTATAATTAATTGAATGTGATTATAATAATAATAATAATACTCATTTTATTATTATTAGAATATACATTTTACACTTATCTAATAAGTGGAAAAATCCCCATTTAATTAAAAATGTATCTTCATTTATTATTATTTTAATAAATGTTTCATAATAAATTATGAAACTCCCTATTAACCATTTTATTAAATTATTTTAACATTTATTTAATTAAATAAACACAATAATAATATTGAAATTATTATTATTATTACAAATTTTATTAATTTAAAACCCAAACCCATGAAATATATTATAATTATTAATTATAAAACAACTATAATAATTTAATAATAATAATAAATATTACAATAATAATATTCATAATAATAATTATCATAAATAATTATTATTATTTCTGTCAACCTTCATTTATTAAGATCATAAATCCCAATTAACCCTTCTTAATGGAAAAAGTTTCTTTGAAAATCTAAAACGACAAATTAAATTCTTTTAACATTTATTTAATTTAATAAACATAATAATAATAATAATAATAATTCCATCATAATTATTATTATTCCAACTTTCATTTAATTAATACTAAAAAACCCCCAATTTATTATTATATAATTAATATGATATTAATGATAAAAAATACAACCCATAAACTCCATTTAATAATAAATTATCCTTTATTAATTATAGAACTCTTCATTTAATTAAAATGGTTCTTTGATAAACCCAAAATCCATATTAATTTTATCATCTGTTATTTAATTAATTATTTATCATTCAATTAATTAAACAACCACAATTATAATAATACATACTTCATCATTATTATTAAAAATTTACTTTAATTAATCGATATCTCTCATATAATCTTATTTAATTAAATTAAATAATTTATTAAACAGGGTAAACTTCATGGGTTGGACCCCAACCGTGCGATTCAGGTGTAGATCCATTAAAGTGGACTTTTCCAGATTCGACGCTCCTGAGACTCATCGAGACACCTGATAAAATTATAGGGTAATTATGAAAGTCCAAAAAATGACACCTTTGGGTTTTCCAACACTCAAAATAAAATTCCAGAGCTTGGTTTAAAAACCAACCCATCCATAAACTGTTTTTTTTTGAAAACCTTCGTGCTTTAACCCAGTTAAAAAACATGGGACTTTACGATTTACCCAGCTTAAAAACTTCTCATCCACGAGAAGCCATCAAGAACCACTACTAGAACAACTGACTTATCAAGGTCATTTAATCTCATTAGAACTGACATGTTTCATTCCCAACACCAAAAACACATTTAACCCTTCACAAGACTAATGAATAAACCTTTAAAACCAGAGCCAAAGCTTACTTTATAGCTTAAACATCTAAACAAAGCTTATATCTGAGGCCATTACAGGGACTTTTTCAACAAAAATGGTTGAATATCGATCAACCAACATTATAGGATGTGCATGCTTCCCTCGAAAGACTTCATGGACCCAAAACCCACATCCACCCTTTATCTGATGACGTGTCTTTAAAACTATTCCAAAACCATCTGCATGTATAACGAAGTCCTCACCGAAACTCTGGTGAAATTTCCAAGTCAAGCCATCACAAGAATATTAAAAAAAACAATCATTCCCCAACATGAATAAAGGAGTAGCCCAAAGAAACCACACATCCCGCATACTACCCATATAACAACCACTCATCAAGCCCAACAACATTTAAACTATAGAGTAGTGTAAGACCAATGTTATGTTAATGTCTCCATGATGAGGTCAAGATAGGGGACATGCTCATTGTATTCATAAGAGCACACTAAGAGAAAAAACCATTTCATTAAGAAGATCAGTCAAACTACTACCAGACAACTTTGTTTTAAAATCTCAACATCTCCTGCCGAAATGTTTACTGAAAATGGTGCGACACTACCCACCTTAGGATTGTCCATGACGTCTCAAGAAAAGATCATATGATCACAAGTGCTCTATTTTAGATAACATTAAATCATGCATGTGACATTTTGTCACGACCCGCCCTCGGGGTCCGTGCCGTGACTACCCCAAGCCCGCCTTCCATAGAACAGGGGCTGGCGACTAGCACCAAGGTGTAAATCCCGGTAAAAGGGAAGGCATTGCCTTTGTAAAGTAAACAAACACCACAGAGTAAGCAAGAGGAAAGTAAACACTAAGCAAAAGTAGAGTACAACTGAAAGTGCAGAAAAGTAAATGGGCCAGTATACAAACCCAGACTGAAAGTAAAGTACAACTCGAAAGGGAAAAACTGCAACTGAAAAGTAAAAGCCGCTACACCGAGCTGTCCACTGGAAATCCCACCTGAAGGGTGGGTACAGATAGCCCCTCTGCTCCACGGGTCCCGCCGTCCACTCCGAGCACGTCCCGCCCAGTGGTCTACCTCCGGGTACCGTCCCGCTCTGCAAGCCTCAGCTAACGTCAACGCTGTCCGTCGTCTGCAACCAACAGAACGTAGTGCGGGCAAAGCCCATGCAGGGGTGAGTATAAGCTACTCAGTAGGGACCCCGAGACCCCTGTAGGTCTCTCAAATACACAAGGATAAACCATGAAGAAAGGAACAATCACGAAGTAACAACCGAAACTGCTTAGGTATATGCCCAAACATATACCTAAGTCATGAATTTCAAATACGCTCCAACCTCCGAGCCCAAGTACAACTCAGTCCACACAGGAAAGTAAACGTATTCCACACAGGAAAGCAAAACGTAATCCACACAGGATTGCACAACACAATCCACATAGGAAATTAAAACGTAATCCACACAGGATTGCACAACACAATCCACACAGGAAAGAAAAACGTAATCCACACAGGATTGCACAACACAATCCACACAGGAAAGCAAAACGTAATCCACACAGGATTGCACAACACAATCCACACAGGAAAGCAATAGGTTTCAACTCACACTGGTATACTTCTTCAAAGGATGATAAAGATGATCTCTGATCCATCTAAGTCGTCGGACCCACGAAGGATCGATAGGTAACTAACCCCCGCAATGACCCACACAGGATCGGGCCCACACAGGACCTGTAGGCGCTGGCTCACACAGAACCGCTGAGAGCGGACCCACACAGGATCGGACCCACACAGGATCGGGCCCACACAGGACCTGTAGCACTGATCCACGTAGGATCGCTGAGTGATGTAGTCATCGTCGTCGAATCCACACAGGATCTCTGTACTGTCGTCGTCGCAGTCACAGTAGCAGTAGCAGCAGTAGTAGTCACAGTAACAGTCGCAGCCAGCACTAGGGTTCCCGCACACAGCAAGCTCGTTCGGAGGGTCCGCTCCACGAGCCGAGAGGCTGATACATCAACTGTCATAAAGTCCAGAGTTGATGTATCCAAAAGTTCCGTATCGTCAACAGGAACTCAACGCAACAGACGGCGCGTCGATCTGACGCCCGGTCTGAGAGTTATTGGCATTTTTGTCCCAGGGGCCTGGTTGGTTTTTAAGGCAAAACCAACCCGAACGTACTCCACCTGCATCCAAACCTCGGGCGGAGTATGCCAAAAGATTCGCCTCACTAAGAGGAACACAACACAGCTGACGGCTCGTCAATCGGACGTCCGTAGCTCAAGATATGAGCGTTTCCGCTCCGAGGGCCCGGTTGGTTTCGTGAACGAACCAACCTGGCCGATCTCAAAGTTATCCGAAACCTTGAGTACGATATACCTAAACAACCGTCTCAATCCAAGGATCGCGTTTCCGCAGACGGTTCGTCGATCGGAGGTCCGTGGCTCAAGTTATGGCCAAAAGATCGAAAATGATTCGAAACGGGGGGATCCGGGTCCGGGTCGACCCGACCCGGGTCCGACCCGGCCCGGCCGGCCGGCGGCGCGGCGGTGGCACGGCGGTGGCGCGGCGGCCCGGCGGTGGAGCGGCGGCCCAGCGGTGGTGCGGCGGCCCGGCGCCGCACGGAGGCAGCGCGGGGGGAATTATTTCCCCCGCTGATTGGAATGGTGGCGCGGCCTTGTGCCGCGCCCTTTGCAAGAAAATGGCCCCCACGTGGGGGCCAGCTTGAAGAAAAACCGGGGGGCCTCCTGCCCCCCTCAAGGGAACCGCCCCCCTCATAAAGAGGGGGGTTTTGTGAGCCAGCCGGGGGATTAATTTCCCCCGGTTTATTGCCATCCGGCCGGCCAGCTGGCCGGCCGGTTTTCTCCAACGGGACCGGAAAATTCGGTCCCCTCTTCGGCTTCCGACGCCGGCGACGCGGCCACCGGTCTTCTCATTCCGCCGCGGCCCGGAACCGGCCGCGGTGTTCGTCGTCCGGCGCGGTGCGACGGCACCGCGCCCCTCCGCCGCACCTTGATTTTCCTCAACGCGGTGCGACGGCGTCGCGTTATTGATGATCCTTCCATGGCGCGGCGCGACGGCGTCGTGTAATAAGAATTGGGAGAATATCTGCGTGGTGCGACGGCACGACGCCTCCTTGATTCATCCGCAAAATTAAATACCAAGAACGAAGGAGGGGTTCGGCCGTGTTCATGCGGTTCGGCCCCCTCATGTTAAAACACAACTTAAAATCCTTCGTTAATCATACATGAACCACGAGCAAGGATAAATAATTAAACAATAATCAACAACCCCTACCTCGGGTATAGGTTCGTAGATTTGACAACGTTCCGCGGAAGACAACGTCGCGGAGGTCGGGCGTCGCGGTCGTCGTTCGTCAAATCTGATGACGAAGAGTTTCGCCCGAAGAGATACGTCGTTGGCGAATCTACTTATGTCGACGAAGGGAGTCCGAGGAGGAAGCGGCGTTCCCTCTCGTTGACACGGAAGACGAAGAAGAGAGGAGCGGCGTTCTTCGTCGGAACTTGAGCGTTCTTCGTCAAGTTCGAAGGTTCTTCGTGTTCTTCGTCAGAGTTGAAGAAGAAGAAGAAAAACTCCCAAAAGCTCTCAAAAAGGCCAAAGTGTTCTAACCCAACAAAATAAAATAAGAGCTTATTTTATTTACAAACCTAACAAAAGAATTTCAAAGGTTTGAAATTCAAAAAGATTAACTCCAAAAATAAATAACTCAAGTCATTAAAGAGGGGGTTAAGGGAGTTGGAAAAGATGAAAGGTTGGGAGATTCGTGTGGGCCCCACCACACTTAATCCTCCCAAGGGAGGTTAAGTGGATGTGGGTCCCACTTCCAACCCCCTTTGGTAGGATTTATCAAGTTAAAATAAAATTTGTTCTTCACAAATTTTATTTAACTTAAACTAAAAACCCAAAAACTAACTTTCAACCCGCAACAAACGCAACATCCGAAAAGGTCTTTTTAAGCGAATATCGGCGCTGCGAGTTCATCGGTGCCCTCGGATTTTAATTCTGAGCACCGGATCAAAAGTTAGGAATTCCCGCTCGTTCGTTCACTGAACGTACCTGAGCCAAACTTCGGAAAATGATTCCGGGCACTCCGGGCCTCGGAATCAGGTGCCGTCTGAAACCGCGCTCTTGTAAAATTCTAAATAAAATTAAGAAAAAATTTCCCTATAATTTTACGGGTCTTTATATTATTCCCAACTTAGGGTTTTACGTCCCCGTAAAGATACATCAAAAACTAGGGAAACAAATGAGGGTACTGAGCACGCATCTGAGCCTCCCGCTCCCATGTGCTCTCCTGGAGATTCCCGTGCTGCCATCTGATGCGCACAAAAGGAATCGATCGCCCACGCAGGACCCGCTCCTGTCGATCCTCTATCTCCACCGGGACCTCCGTAAAAGTCGCCTCATCGTCAACGTCAAGCTTCCCATGATCAATGATGTGCGTCGGGTCATGCACGTATCTCGTCAGCTGAGACACGTGGAAGACGTCGTGCACCCGGTGCAACTGAGGTGGTAGAGCCAGGCGATAAGCCACCTCACCAATCCTGCTGAGAATCTGGAAGGGTCCGATGAAGCGCGGAGATAACTTGCCGCCTCGGCCAAATCTCCGAATACCACGTCGAGGTGAGACCCGCAAGAAGACGTGGTCGCCATCCTCGAACTTCAGTGGCCTCCGCCTCCTGTCAGCATATGACTTCTACCGGCTCTGAGCTGTCCTCATCTACTCCTGGATGACCTGGACCTTCTCTGTCGTGGCCTGGACCATCTCTGGTCCCACCAGAGCTGCAAGATTTCTTCTTTGCCGATAAGAGAAATCTGGTCCCATCCCCTGGATGAACCACATTCTTTGCCTAATACAGTCAATCCTAACATGGATGAAATCCATACCAAGGATGACTTCGTAAGGCCTCGACGCTACTACTAAGAGATTCAACCGTTACTCTCGCCTCCAAGGGTTGAGTCACACTGTCGGCATCAGTGTGTGGTAACTGGGTCTCCTCCAGTAGATGTCTCACAAGTGAGGGTCAAGTCAACAGCCAAAACTGGAACCTCTTAGTAACATCATGAAAGAGGACATGAACGAAAACATCACAAAGGTATGCGTCTTTTATTATTGCAGCTCATAATACAAGACGCTACACAAAAGCAACAAGGAACCAGAAGTACAAAGGATGTATCCACTAGTTCTGCTCCTGTCCATCGGCTCCCAGAGCTCCATGATCGAAGGCCTCGGCTGCCTGAAGCTAAGCTCTCACATGTTCACCTACTCCCTGTGGTCGTGGCGGACCTCCTGGTGGTGGTGGTGGCAGAGCCTCAAAGCGTCACCCACCACCTGCTGCTCGGCTAGCTCCTCTGCCTCGTCCGCCTCCTCCCTGCGGACCGCCACGGTCGAACCTCTGCCTCTGCCTAGGTGGTTCCTCAACCGTCTGTTGCTCCTCCGCATGGCGGGTCGGGCAGTCACGAGCCATGTGGCCTTGCCCGCCGCATGCAAAGCACTGTCTTCCACTCAAAAGACTGGCTCCGCGCTGTGTGCCCTGCACTGCTGAGCCAGTGCCCTGAAGTCGTCTGCCTGAAGGTCTGGTCTGTCTGGACCCCTGAGTCATCCGTCGACTGCCTTCTGCAGATGACTCTGCCACGTGCCGCCCTGCGGTGGGTCGCTGTGCTGGTGTAGACTCAGCAAGGAAGATCTCGATCAGAAGGGCCTGCTCTAGTACTCCTGTCTGAGTCGGTATGCTGAGGGAGATCAGCGATACCCTGATCTCTTGTCTCAAACCCTGCTCGAAGGTCCGGGCCCGGAAGAATGGGTCCCGTACCATGTCGGTCGATTAGCGCGAGAGATCGGTAAATCTCGCCGAGTACTGAGCGACCGTCATGCTGCCCTGCCGCAGCTGTAGAAGCTCCTGGATACGCACCGCACGAAGGGTGGCTGGGACGAACTCCGAGCGGAAGAGGCTCTCAAAGTCCGTCCAAAGTAGAGATGCCTCATCGTGCACCTGGAGCATCAAGTTCCACCATCGTCCTGCTGCTGCGTGTAGTAGGCTCGCAGCGAGGATCACCATGAGGTCTGCTGGTGTCCTCACTAGCCTAAACACTCGTACTACTGCCTCCAGCCAGTCCTCTGCTGCCTTGGGATCCGTCTCCCCGCGAAACCTGGGCAGTCGCTGGCGCTGAAACTCATGCAGTGCGCTGAGGCGACGTGCATCGTCAGCGGCTGCTGCTGGAAGCATCGGGGGCTCGGCGGGTAGAGCTACCGCCGGTGCCACTGCTGAGAAAGGGCCTTGCACCGAGGCCTCGTCCCTCGGTGGGCTGTCGTCACACTCGACTCTCGGAACCCTAGATGGCTGCCGTCGTGGGGCCATCCTGAATAGGAAACAGGTGCGCCACGGTCAAACAGTATACCTGGTGAGCTGATATAAGTAATCACAAAGAAAACTTTGAAACACACACGCAATCAATGTTTTTGTGCATTAAGTCGGAAATCAGAAGTCAGGGTCCTGGTGTACGGATACGTTGGCCGCCGCACCAACACTGGACTCCCTGGACTGATAACCACACTCAATACGCTAAACATTACTGCTTCACATAGAAAAGATCAGAGTTCGCGGTAGAACCGAACTCCTCTGATACCAATTTGTCACAACCCGCCCTCGGGGTCCGTGCCGTGACTACCCCAAGCCCGCCTTCCATAGACCAGGGGCTGGCGACTAGCACCAAGGCGTAAATCCCGGTAAAAGGGAAGGCACTTCCTTTGTAAAGTAAACAAACACCACAGAGTAAGAAAGCGGAAAGTAAACACTAAGCAAAATTAGAGTACAACTGAAAGTGCGGAAAAGTAAATGGGCCAGTATACAAACCCAGACTGAAAGTAAAGTACAACTCGAAAGGGAAAAACTGCAACTGAAAAGTAAAAGCCGCTACACTGATCTGTCCACCGGAAATCCCACCTGAAGGGTGGGTATAGATAGCCCCTCTGCTCCACGGGTCCCGCCGTCCGCTCCGAGCACGTCCCGCCCAGTGGTCTACCTCCAGGTACCATCCCGCTCTGCAAGCCTCAGCTAAGGTCAACGCTGTCCGTCGTCTGCAACCAACACAACGTAGTGCGGGCAAAGCCCGTGCAGGGGTGAGTATAAGCTACTCAGTAGGGACCCCGAGACCCCTGTAGGTCTCTCAAATCCACAAGGATAAACCACGAAGAAAGGAACAATCACGAAGTAACAACCGACACTGCTTAGGTATATGCCCATACATATACCTAAGTCATGAATTTCAAATACGCTCCAACCTCCGAGCCCAAGTACAACTCAGTCCACACAGGAAAGTAAACGTATTCCACACAGGAAAGAAAAACGTAATCCACACAGGATTACACAACACAATCCACACAGGAAAGAAAAACGTAATCCACACAGGATTGCACAACACAATCCACACAGGAAAGCAAAACGTAATCCACACAGGATTGCACAACACAATCCACACAGGAAAGCAAAACATAATCCACACAGGATTGCACAACACAATCCACACAGGAAAGCAATAGGTTTCAGCTCACACTGGTATACTTCTTCAAAGGACGATAAAGATGATCTCTGATCCATCTAAGTCGTCGGACCCACGAAGGATCGATAGGTAACTAACCCCCGCAATGACCCACACAGGATCGGGCCCACACAGGACCTGTAGGCGTTGGCTCACACAGAACCGCTGAGCGCGGACCCACACAAAATCGGACCCACACAGGATCGGGCCCACACAGGACCTGTAGCACTGATCCACGTAGGATCGCTGAGTGCTGTAGTCGTCGTCGTCGAATCCACACAGGATCGGGCCCACACAGGACCTGTAGCACTGATCCACGTAGGATCGCTGAGTGCTGTAGTTGTCGTCGTCGAATCCACACAGGATCTCTGTACTGTCGTCGTCGCAGTCACAGTAGCAGTAGCAGCAGTAGTAGTCACAGTAACAGTCGCAGCCAGCACTAGGGTTCCCGCACACAGCAAGCTCATTCGGAGGGTCCGCTCCACGAGCCGAGAGGCTGATACATCAACTGTCACAAAGTCCAGAGTTGATGTATCCAAAAGTTCCGTATCGTCAACAGGAACTCAACGCAACAGACGGCGCGTCGATCTGACGCCCGGTCTGAGAGTTATTGGCATTTTTGTCCCCGGGGCCCGGTTGGTTTTTAAGGAAAAACCAACCCGACCGTACTCCACCTGCGTCCAAACCTCGGGCGGAGTATGCCAAAAGATTCATCTCACTAAGAGGAACACAACACAGCTGACGGCTCGTCAATCGGACGTCCGTAGCTCAAGATATGAGCGTTTCCGCTCCGAGGGCCCGGTTGGTTTCGTGAACGAACCAACCCGGCCGAACTCAAAGTTATCCGAAACCTTGAGTGCGATATACCGAAACGACCGTCTCAATGCAAGGATCGCGTTGCCGCAGACGGTTCGTCGATCGGAGGTCCGTGGCTCAAGTTATGGCCAAAAGACCGAAAATGATTCGAAACGGGGGGATCCGGGTCCGGGTCGACCCGGCCCGACTCGACCCGACCCGGGTCCGACCCGGCTGGCGGCGCGGCGGCACGGCGGTGGCGCAGCGGCCCGGCGGTGGCGCGGCGGCCCGGCGGTGGCGCGGCGGCCCGGCGGTGGCGCGGCGGCCCGACGGTGGCGCGGCGGCCCGGCGGTGGCGCGACGGCCCGGCGCCGCACGGAGGCAGCGCAGGGGGAATTATTTCCCCTGCTGATTGGAATGGCGGCGCGGCCTTGTGCCGCGCCCTTTGCAAGAAAACGGCCCCCACGTGGGGGCCGGCTTGAAGAAAAACTGGGGGGCTTCCTGCCCCCCCTCAAGGGAACCGCCCCCCTCATAAAGAGGGGGGTTTTGTGAGCCGGCTGGGGGATTAATTTCCCCCGGTTTATTGCCATCCGGCCGGCCAGCTGGCCGGCCGGTTTTCTCCAACGGGACCGGAAAATCTGGTCCCCTCTTCGGCTTCCGACGCCGGCGACGCGGCCACCGGTCTTCTCATTCCGCCGCGGCCCGGAACCGGCCGCGGTGTTCGCACCGCGCCCCTCCGCCGCACCTTGATTTTCCTCAACGCGGCGCGACGGCGTCGCGTTCTTGATGATCCTTCCATGGCGCGGCGCGACGGCGTCATGTAATAAGAATTGGGCGAATATCCGCGTGGTGCGACGGCACCACGCCTCCTTGATTCATCCTGAAAATTAAATACCAAGAACGAAGGAGGGGTTCGGCCGTGTTCATGCGGTCCGGCCCCCTCACGTTAAAACACAAGTTAAAATCCTTCGTTAATCATACATGAACCACGAGAAAGGATAAATAATTAAACAATAATCAACAACCCCTACCTCGGGTATAGGTTCGTAGATTTGACAACGTTCCGCGGAAGACAACGTCGCGGAGGTCGGGCGTTGCGGTCGTCGTTCGTCAAATCCGATGACGAAGAGTTTCGCCCGAAGAGATACGTCGTTGGCGAATCTACTTATGTCGACGAAGGGAGTCCGAGGAGGAAGCGGCGTTCCCTCTCGTTGACACGGAAGACGAAGAAGAGAGGAGCGGCGTTCTTCGTCGGAGCTTGAGCGTTCTTCGTCAAGTTCGAAGGTTCTTCGTGTTCTTCGTCAGAGTTGAAGAAGAAGAAGAAAAACTCCCAAAAGCTCTCAAAAAGGCCAAAGTGTTCTAACCCAACAAAATAAAATAAGAGCTTATTTTATTTACAAACCTAACAAAAGAATTTCAAAGGTTTGAAATTCAAAAAGACTAACTCCAAAAATAAATAACTCAAGTCATTAAAGAGGGGGTTAAGGGAGTTGGGAGAAGATGAAAGGTTGGGAGCTTCGTGTGGGACCCACCACACTTAATCCTCCCAAGGGAGGTTAAGTGGATGTGGGTCCCACTTCCAACCCCCTTTGGTAGGATTTATCAAGTTAAAATAAAATTTGTTCTTCACAAATTTTATTTAACTTAAACTAAAAACTCAAAAACTAACTTTCAACCCGCAACAAACGCAACTTCCGAAAAGGTATTTTTAAGCGAATATCGGCGCTGCGAGTTCATCGGTGCCCTCGGATTTCAATTCCGAGCACCGGATCAAAAGTTAGGAATTCCCGCTCGTTCGTTCACTGAACGTACCTGAGCCAAACTTCGGAAAATGATTCCGGGCACTCCGGGCCTCGGAATCAGGTGCCGTCTGAAACCGCGCTCTTGTAAAATTCTAAAGAAAATTAAGAAAAAATTTCCCTTGAATTTTACGGGTCTTTATACATTCCTTGAACCACGATCACCATGTCAAACATTGATCATAAATTCCATAACATAAACATATCGGCCTGCCATAATAGCCGAGTCCCAAGAAGTTCTCCCGAGCAGTGGGACAAACATACTTTAATGGCCTAGAGAATTCTAAGGGTACTACCTACCATAGGTTAGCCTCTTAAGAAACATAAATGTCGACCCTCTCTCCTGGTCACAGAAAACCAAAATCACACGATTCAAAATCCACATTTTCGTTTTAGCCATTTTAATTAATTCATTTCAATATTTCAATAATAGAATGAATTTCAACAAACAAACAAGTTATTTTTTCATAACAAGTCACTTGGTTTTAAAAATAACTCCCTATAGAGAAAATATGCAATCTATCACAAACATCCTCTTTAATAATTTAACATTTAGTGTTATTCAAATTTAAATAGGAAATTTAGCATTTAAATTCCTTTTACCAAGAAGTTGACCACTGAGGGTCCCATTTATTCAATCCGGGTTCTTCAAAAGGCAACCCAAAAATAGTTCATTTCAATTAAAACTCAGAAGTTTTGCATTTATATCCATTTTCAGACATACTATGGTTATATATGGTTCAAAAATATGGGTGACCATCAACCAATAAATAAGTCCCCCATACATCTAATCGTTTGAATTTTCCTCCCATTTATCAACAAAAATATTCATTTAACATTTTAACTTTAGAATCCCTTTAATATATCAAAAAATATCTATCATGTTAGCATAATCAGTAACACAACATCATTCTATAACACATAAGCATGACACAACAACAAAACATGCTAATAACTGAGGCAGAATTGAATATAATCACTCAATCATGTTAAATCTATCACTGAAACATGCTATCTATAGGGGCATGCTAAAGAAGATCAAAACATGGAATTTCACCCAAAGAACACAATCCAAATTAGTAGGCGTCCTACTAATGAAACTACATGGAATTTAATATGCCTGGAATGTGATTCTCTAAGTGCTCAAGATGATGCATGTATGAAACTTCATTGCCATATCAGGACAAGACAATTATTTTTCAAAATTCTCAAAATCAATAAGAAACGGAAATTACACTAGTCACTCAAGGTGAAATCATATCAATTGTAACCTCTAATAGTTAAAAGATCAATTACTATCCTTGGACACTTGGTTATTTCTCACACATGGGGTGATCAGTCCTAAGAATGGCTATTAACCCAAATGCCGAAAAATCCCTAGTATCCTGTCAACCAACCCAAAAAAAGTAAGAAAAAGGAAAATAAACCCTATGATACCACTTTGTAATGTCCTGAACCGGCTCACCCTTGAACCGGTGGCCGGACCGGTCACTACATGACCTCAAGCATGTCTCCCCATATGCCAGAGGATGCCAACTAGCTGCGAGAGTCTAAATATAGTAGTGGGGAGACTATAACCTCTTATCAGAGTTGCACAACGTTTTATCAGAGTAAATAACAAACAATATAATAAGAATCAATACATAATTGAAAAAACAACAGAAGAAAAATAGTACTCATTTTATAAAAGTGGCCAACGCCATTTATACAGTAGATGAATGCATGAAATGTTATGAATACATAATTTAATGAAATAAATAGTACATGATTCTTTAAACATCATGTAAAATACAAATAAAATACCAAAAATACCTACTGTATTTCAATTTGAGCATCCTGAGCTCTTGATCGGTCCTCTGCTCCAATCTCTCAAGTATTTTCAAACAACATAATCCTGAAACCAAATAGAATCTACTCACGTACTGTAGTTAAATGGTCGCCTGAGTAGGGTGTTAGATATAAATCTCAGTATGCCAGGACCACCATTATCTACCCCAAATCAAGACATTCAATAAATAATTTAAACAGTGTAAAATCATGTATAATTAAAGAAAGCAGTACAATGTAACTATATACCCAAGTACCTACTTCAGCTCTCAGCTGGTGTCTGAACCTACATTATACATTTGTCATGAATACAAAATAGTCATTACATAATCATTTTCAATTATCCATTATTCAAATCTCATTAATCTATAAAAGTCTTGAGATTAGGCCTAAGCATGACATCCCCCGTATAAGTCACTCACCACAGATTTCTCTAAAGACCATCTAAGTAATCAATGTGAAGACCGAATCCAAGCTTGTTATTTGTCTTGGATAACACATCATAAGATATTTAATTTTGTCTTTAATATACTATATCTGAGCCCATACACTAAGAAAAGTGATTCGATCCTAGGTCCATCTAGTAACAGTGATTTACCCAATTAATTGATAAGTCTGAACCCTTTCTCATATTCAATTAACAAATCAGAATGCCAAAACAGTTTTCATTAACTAATTAATTCATTTCACGTATGAAAAATTAGACCCACAATCAAATGTCAATTAATGGGTGTAGAACATCATGCCTAGCACCTTCGTGAGTATTTAGAGCATCAGTTCTTATCTCACAACCCATGGGTTGGAGCACCAGTCCCAGTCCCCTAAAAAAATGTTTACATGCAAGTTGGGTGTAGAACACCATGTCTAGAACCCCATGAGTATATGGATAATCTGTCCCTTCCTCACTACCCATTTATCAATAATACATAACATTAATCATTGGTGTATAACTTCATGTATAACACCTCAAAACCATCCATTAATTGATTCATAAATTAATTAATCTTATCCGTTAATTAATTCAACAAATAATTAACAACATAAAAATCCTAAAAAACAATTCTACAATCATTTAACCATTAAAAATCTCAATAGTTAATAATTAATTATCAATTAATTATTCTCAATTAATTATCCCAAATCATTAACAAGTATGAAATCTTCCACTAAAATAGTGTTTCGTTTAGGACTTTAGTAGCTAACACACACTTCCCAAACATCTCAAGTCAAACTTGCTAAACAAGGCTCACATATTTGTCAGCAATCACACATAACATATTATATTTTAAAAAAAATCCATCCTAAACAACTTAAGGCATGGAAAATAAACACACACCCAAAGGTATTATTGACCAACAATCATAACAGTCCAATCAATTCACAATCTTAAATTAATGCATGCAAATTAATTAACTCAACAATCAATTAATTAAATCATATCTCTTTAACCAGTTATTTATTTAATTAACCATTGATCATTTATCATGTAATAATTAATTCATCCATTAATTATTAATAGTTTCCAAATTGTATTTCGAACATGTCAAAATATTCAATATTCTCAATATTTAGTAAATGCCAAAATTTTTCCAACTCTTCACTAGATAATTAATTCTTTAATTAATTACCCAATCACCCATCCCGCTCCGTTCAAACATCTAAGTCACTAAGTGATATATCATCATTTTAATAATTTACATTCTGTGACATGGGTTAAGAAGGAACACATAAGGGTGTCCAATTACATCACCATTTAAGTCTCATTTATAAGAAATGCCCATTTAATATTCAGGGCATAAGCTCAAAATATTTTCAATAGCATGAATACATGCTTAAAACTGACACATGGAAATTCTCTCATTTATCACACGCAGAATGAATAATTTTGTAACATCAAAAGTCTTGTATCGACATATCACATATCGACATCAATAGGGTTACATACAAAATCCCAATCTTAAGAAAACATGATATGACATTACCACCAACCAACAATTTATCTTTAATCATAATTTAAAGAAAATTTTGCAGTTACAAAATCAATGAAACTAATACTCTCAAATTATTTAAATAAGAAACTAATTGTTAAATAAAGTGATAGAGATTTGGGAACCTACCTTAGGGTGGAACCAAAACATGCTGCACTTCGTCATACGTCGGCAACTAATCCACAACAGTTCTGGAGTCGCACACACACACAAATTTATATATATATACAAATATAAATATATATATTAGAATTGTCTAAATTGATCAAAAATATTAAAAATAAGAAACTAGTACCCAAAATCAAGGAAGTAATGATCAACACACCTTTAACTTGGTACTAGGGACTCATAAAAAATTAACAGACCTTAATTTAACCGGTGCAAAACCAAATAGCGGGTTTGGAAGCTTACCAGAACTAAAGGTGACAACAAAATTTGATACCATTCAACTCTCCCTTGGCAGATGATTCCAGATTATGGAACAAAGGACCCAAAAACAGCATTTTCATACCTTAATGAAGTAAGAACATAAAAACATGGTATTTCTGTTAAACCCTAAAATTTTCCAAACTAAATCGGGTAATGAAAACACAAAAAAATATCCATTGCGATGAATAAGAACCTTATAGAAGATCCTAACTTTAATAATCAGACTAAACTCATGGAAATATCGTAAGGAAAACACCATAGACGAAGAAGGGGTCACGCCACGGGGGTCGTACGCTACTATAGGGGGTCATCCGAGGTGGGTTGTGCATTGCTAAGTCACACCACAGAAGGAGGTGGTTCGAACAAGGAATATCTGGCCATGGATGAGGAAGGGAGAAGGCAACACAAAGTAAGAGGATTGGCGTACAAGGGGGCTTCCCGCTGGTGCGTCGCGCTTAGGAGAGGTTGCGCCTCCTGTGCGTGGAGGAAGGGGGAGAGATCTCATTCCTTTGGTTTTATCATTAAAAACCTAAAAATAAAACCCTGAATTAACTTTAATTAATTGAATTTGATAATAATAATAATAATAATAATTTCATGATTATTATAACACACATTTAATACTTATCTAATTAGTAAAACACTCCCAATTTAATTAAAAACACATCTTCATTTATTATTCTTTTAATAAAGGTTTCATAATAAATTATGAAACTCTCTATTAATGATTTAATTAAATTATTTTAAGATTTATTTAATTAGATAACCACAATAATAATAATAGCATCTTCATTATTATTATTTCAACTTATATTTATTTAAAACCCAAACCCCCAACATATATTATTATTTTTATTAATTATAAACAATCGTAAAAAGTAAATAATAATAATAAATATAAAAATAATAATGTGTATAATAATAATAATAATAATAATAATAATAAATCATTATTATTTTTCTATCAACCTTCATTTATTAAGTTCAAAACTCCCAATTAACAATTTTTAAAGGAAAATGTTTTTTTTAAAATCCCAAAGCCACATTTATTCTTTTAACATTTATTTAACTAAATAAACAATATAATTATAATAATACCATAATCATTATTATTATTCCAACTTTCATTTAATTAAAAATAAACCCCCAATTTATTACAATATCATTAATATGATAGTAATGATAAAAAATCCAACCCCTAACCTCCATTTTATAATAAACGGTCCTTTATTAATTTTAGAACTCTTCATTTAATTAAAATTATTCTTCGATAAACCCAAAAGCCACATTAATTTCCTCAACCATTATTTGATTAATTGTTTATCATTCATTTAATTAAACAAAAACAAAAACAATAATAATAATAATAACTTAATTTTTATTATTATTAAAAATTTATTTTAATTAATAAAAATATCTCATATAAACTTATTTAAAAAATTAAATAATTTATTAAAAAGGGTAAACTGCACAGGTTGGACCACAACCGTGCGCTCCCTATGTAGATCCACTAAAGTGGAATTTTTTGGATTCGTTGCTCCCGAGACACATTGGGACACCCACAAAAATTATAGGGTAGTTATGCAAGTACAAAAATGACTCCTTTAGGTGTTCCAACACTCGAAATAAAATTTCAGAGCTCGGTTTAAAAACCGACCAGTCTATAAACCAACAAAAAATTGAAAACCTTTGTATGTTAACCTGATTAAAAAACATGGGACTTTACATCATGGTAAAACAGGTCATGGTTACATCATATAAAAAATTTTAAACATGTTATAATGATAATTTTTATTCCTTTAATGCACTTTTAAAACCCCCTTGTTAGGAGGTGATGGAAAATGAGATATGTTGTTTATGGAGGTGGTAGTCTGCATGTACGTATGAGGGATGTTTTAATTTTATTCTGTATGAAAATAAAACAGTGCATAAAAAATTTTACCTTTAAAAAATCATAATAAAATAATAAATATTATATTTATTCAATAAATCCAACCTTATGAGAAACCATGTGAGGTAACAATGAAAAATAATTTCTTTGTGGGGTAGGTAGTCCATATGTATTCATGAGTGATGTTTTCATTTTCCCTAGAAAGGAAAATAGGTTGAAAATAGTTTTTACATAAACATAATAAAATTTAATTATATTAAATATTACTATTTCAAAAATTTATGATGGTTAGATTATATTTGTAGAGGTATAAGAAGAAATAAACATGGGAAAATTTAGTTAAGTCTTATACCTTCTCCTTGGATATCTTCCTTTGGATTTCACCACAATTCTTATAGGATTGGTATTTTGGAGAGACTATAACCTCTAGTATATGTGGACAAAATTTGGGGAAGTATTTTGTTAGATACTGGTCTAGATAAGGTGATAAAAGTTTCTGAAAAATTGAGTATAGGATGTGTCCTTTTATAAGTGAGAGGAGTGACACCCTTATAAATATTGAGAGAAATAAAATGTAATAAATGTATTTCCCATGAAAATTAAATAAAATTTAGTCAAATATTAAATATTTTATAAATTAAGGTCAAAATACACTTAAAAATCAAATTTATAAAAGTTTTAAAGATATTTTAATCCCTATCTCTAAGTTTAACCACCCTCTTTAACCCTTTTAACCCTTACCAAGGTGACTAACATTTATTATGGAGACGTAATTTTATGAATAAAAATGAAATGTAACTTATTAAATAAATTAAACATGGAATAATTTTTTTAGATAAATTTCTATATTTGGTAAAAAATAATTTTAAAATAAGTATGCGCAATTTAATGGAAAACAATTTTTAGAAAAATACCCTTTATAATTTTAAAAATATTTTATACCAAAATCATTTAAAATTTTGATTAAAATGGAATTATTTATATATTTTTTAATTAAATTAGAGTTATTTAATATTTTAACCAAACCATATCCTAATTTAACCATGTAAATACATGATTAAAATAGAAGAACAAAAAATGGTTCTTATTTGAATAAACACATTACCTAGATTTCTAAAATATTGAAATTGGATTTATGAGTTCAAAATTATATTTTTAATTGAATTATATTAAATATTAAATATATATTTGTTCTATTAATTTTTTTCATAAAACTTTTAGTCATTATTATATAATGAAAATTTCATAAAATGGATAACTTTGGTAAAATCAGTATTTTTTAACTATTCATAAAAAAACCAACTATTTCTGAAAAATCAGAAAATATTTCTTAAGATTATTTTTAAATAATAATTTAAAAAATAAATTCTATTTTATCAATTAATTAATTGAAATTTAATTAATTAACTTTTAAATAAAACAATTTAACCCATGGGAAATTTTTTTGTCAAATTAAACTATTCCTTTTTTATTGAAAAATAATATAAAATTATTTTTATAACTATAAAAAATATTAATCTTTAAAAATAATAATTATAAATCATAAATTTTATTTATTTTTAATATTACATAGTTTTATTAATGATTCCCCCTTAAATAAATTTCATTCTTTAAATTTTATTCACTACTTAAATTTGTGAGGGTATTTTTCCCTCAATTTTTTAGACTACCATGTTTATTCTTAAATCATATAGTCCTTCTTTAAAACCATAATTAGGAGAAAAAACATATTTAGTAACACATTATCTCTATTATCTAGAATGTGAATAATATTTTCCTCATAAGAAATATTCTCTTCATACTTAACTACTCTAGGTATTAGAACATGTGATGCGTTATGAATATATTTTCTTTATAAAAAAATATGTAACACATCATTTAGATTAGATTAACTTAGCGGTAAGGATAATAGGTAAGAAAATAATCCCACTTTGTCAAGAATTTCATACAGGCCAATAACCCATGGACCCAATTTTCATTTCCTACTAAAATGTATAATACATTTCCAATGAGATATTTTAAGAAAAACATGGTCTTCTACCTCAAATGACCATTGTTTCTTCTTATTATCTGCATAACACTTATTTCTTATCTGAGCTATCCTTATATGATTTTGAATCATTTTTACCATTTAAAACTTCTCTTCTACCAATTTATTCCCCAATAACTTTTTTTAAATTCATATCAATATAATGGTGTCCGACACCACTTTATTTATAGGGCCTCAAATAGAGAAATTTATATATTGTAATGAAAGTTGTTATTATGAAAAAATCACACTAATGAATGATGATGATAAAAATTTCCCTAATAATCCAAAAAATTTATCCTGAATCATATCTTCTAAATTCATAGTTGTTTACTATAATTTTCTATCAGATTGAAGATGAAAAGATGTACTGAAACTAAAGTTAGAAAATAATGAATTCTGAATCCCTTTCTAAAACATGGATGTAAATATGAGATCAAGGTTAGATAAAATAGAGAGGGGAAATACATTTAACATTAAAATATATTTAGGATAAAGTATAATATGATGATCCAATATCATAACATCTATAATATAATGAAATGTAAAAATTTAGTCAAATAATCAATAATAACCCAAATAAAATTATTACCTTGATCTGTTTTTGGTAATCCCACCATGAAATCCATGGATATATTCTACCACTTAAATATAGATACTGAAAATGGAAAAATCATCCCCTTTAGTAGTTATCAGTCGATTTTATCCTATTAATAAGTCAAACATTTTCTGGTGAAATCAGCAATATCTTTCTTCATTCTTTCTCACTAATAATATTTCTGAAATCATTTATACATCTTTGTACTATAAGGATAAAAAAATGATGGTCTATGAGCCTCACTTAACAATTCATTTTTCAACTGTGAATCTTTTAATACATAAAACCTCCTTCTAAATATTATAACTCCTTCTTTATCAATGTTATGGTCAAGAAATTTAACATTTTTAAAATACTATATTCCTTCTTACAAAACATGATATTGTTTTTGATACTTCTTAATTTTTTGATAAAAAAGATGATTGTACCGATACCTGTTAAAAAATATAATAGGTTTCAACATGTAAAAATTTCATAATTTTTTTAAATCATCAACTAAAGGATCATATTCCAAACAAATAATCTTTAATTATGAATTATCATTTAAATCCAAAGAATCAACTACCATTTTAGCTTTATCAGGATGATAGTGAATCATGAAATCATAATCCTTTATCAATTCCATCCATATTATTTACTTCATGTTCAAATATTATTAGGCGAATATTCACTTCCAAATTTTATGATCCAAATATATTCCACATTTCTCCCCACATAAAATATAACTTCAAATTATTAAAACAACAAAACACCACTATAAGCTCAATATCATGCATTAGATTATTCTTCTCATAGAGTTTCAGTTGATATAAAGTATAATTAATTAATTAATAATATTTAATTAATAAAAAATCGAGTCCCTTCTATGGAGAATCACTGTAGATAACAAACTCTCATTTTTTAGATGGATATGACAACACCTGATCATTAAATAATATTCTTTTTAATTCCTAAAAAAATTCATCATATTTCATTATCCAAATGAATTTAAATACCTTGTGAGTTTACATGGTTTGAGAGTTAGATAAAAAGGAAAAATTTTCAAAAAAATATTGGTAGTAACCCACTAATCCATGAAAACTTATAATCTCAATAAAATTTATAGGTCTTAGACACTCTTCTACAACTTACATTTTTGTAGGATCAAAACAACTACCACCTTTAGAAACAATATGTCATGGGAGTAAAATATTCAGTAAAAAAATTCCAATTTCTACAATTTTAAAACCAAATTATTTTCATTTAAAGTGTGATAAAAATACATATATATTTCCCATGATCCCTATAAATTTTATAATATACCAAAATATCCTCGATAAACACAAATTTTTTTTTATCCAAAACCTCATTGAATAATCTATTCATAAGAGCCATAAATATAGATGGTGCATTTTTCAACCTAAAGGGAATAACCAAATAATCATAATGGCCATAACTAGTATGAAACACTATCCTTGGAATGCATTCGTCCTTCACTTTTAGCTGATGGTAAATGGACCTGAGGTTAATCTTTAAAAAATACCAATCACCCAAGACTTAATCAAACAAGTCATATATATGTAAAAATATATAATTTTTATTAACAATAATTTTATTGATTTATCTATAATAAATTAAAAGGTTAATAGATCAATAATGGTTTTTAATAAAAAATGAAGATCATCCAAAGGAAATTTTCTAGGGAAGATGAAACCCTTATCAAAGAAATCTTGTAATTGATTTTTTATTCCATCAGCATCACTAGAGCCTTTTGATAAGAAGGGTTTAGAATTATCTTGGAATTAAGAAATTATTCAATGAATAATTTAACCTACCCATAAAGAATAAAACTAGGAATATCATCGATAGATACATATTAAAATTCATTTACCATAGGCATATAACTAAGATAAATAGTTTTTTTTCAACGAACTATTTTAGATAACTTTAACCCCAATCATTAATCAATTTCTCATTTTATTAATATGTTATCACATGTATGAAATCATTATTATATATTAATTGAAACTCTCTCTAAAAATTGAATATAACATCTTTATCTTTACAATCTCTCTTATCAGGATAAAATAAAATCCAATCCATACCCAGAATAACATCAAACTACACTAAGGGTAAGATAATAATATTTTTAGGAAAAAAATTCTCCAAATGATAATAAGATGGTTCCTATAAATATATTTTTTACATTAATAGATCCATCAATATTTTTTATTAAATGTTATATCCTTATTTATTGAGTTAATATTTCCATATTAATATAAAACATCCCACAAATCAATAAATGTGTAGACCCTAAATCGAACAATAAATATGAATTATCTGAATAAAAATGTAATTTAATTTTCACCACTTCATTTTATGGTCTAATGTTCACTGAGGTAGTAGAAATTGAATTTTACACAACCATTTTCTTATGTTCATGATGAATTTTATCCTTCAATATTTTTTTTAGAAACATATATTCATAATGGACCATCTCATTATAATTTAAAAAATTTATTACTGGATTTTCATGATTAGTTTGACCATTAAAATTTATATTTTGTTTATATTCATGATCCAGATATCCTAACTTACCACATTAGTAAAAATTTACAAATTTCATTATAGATTCCGCAAAATAAATTTTTCAACACTTATCATAAAATGTATGTTTAATTTTTCTAATTAAATATTTACTCAGTGGAATATTCACTATTTTTTTCACATGGAATACTTCTCATATTTATTTATATAAAAATAAAAAACTCTATCTCGATCTTCTCAACACATAAAACAGTTTACTCATAACTTAAAAACACATGAGAAGACAAATATGTTAAAAACATTGTTTTAATCCAAAATAAAATACATTAATTTTACTATTATCATCTAGAATAAAATTTTGTGAATACCTTAACAATTTAGTAAAATTTTATCAATAAAAAACAATTGAATCCATCTCCTTTTACTGAAATTTCAAGAATTTCCTTTCTATTCTACATTTATCTATTTTTGGAAAATATTTCTTATGGAAAATACCATTAAATACTTTCTTCTCTAAGGAATCAATCTCATATTTCTCCTTCATATTATTAACTAATGACCACCGCTAGTCAGATTCACCTTCAAAATGATAAATAATAAAGGTTAACATATTATTTTCTGAACAAAAAAAATATTAAATATCTTATCTAATGAATTTATCTATCCTTTAGATAATACTGAGTCCAAAGATCCACCAAATTCTGGAGGCTGCTGTTTTTTGAAATTTTCTAATATAGAAAAGTTCCTAAATGGAGAATTCAGTTGCTATCTAGTAGATTATGCACCATTAATATCCTATATTAACTGATTTAACACAACTAAAAACTTCTCTCTTCCAATTCAAACCATTCAAGTTTACTAATTTGTAAGGATATAACTTACTCATTTCCTTTTTTACTTCATTTTTTTATTTTATTTGTAGAAAAGCATTTTAAATAGACATGTATTAGTTAAACCAACATGATAAAATTGAAAATATATCTCTTGATAATATAACTATATACTATAATATATTAAAAGTGTCATTTGAAATCATCATATCCTATAAATTTGTCTGAACCTATTCTTTGATACCAACTATAACATCCTGTAACCAAATAAACCCATTATTTCATGATTAATAATAATGGTTTCACTTTCTCACATTTCTATTATCTTTTTCTTTATATTTTTATAGAATTTTGAAAATTACTACATAAAATAGTGAACACTTCTATATAGCGTACATATTTCCCTATAAAAATAGGTTCTTACGCTTTCACTCCTACTTCATTAATGATACATTTATTATTTTAAACAGAATCATCATAGTGGAAACATAGAACTTTATATCATTTTTACTCATACTTAATCAATTTGAAAACATTTTAAAACAATGGATGAACATAAAAATCTTAGTAATGGATAAAAAATTAAATAAACATGTTTTCCAATTTGGAAATAAAGAATCATTAAAATTCATAAGAATTTTTTCATTTATATTTATTAAACATTAATCTCAAATAATCACTTACTTACCCATAAAAGGAACATTATTGCCTAAATTTTTCATACAACATCTAATAGGTAAAAGGAAAAATCACAATCATTAAGGTTTCTTAAAAATATAAAAAATTATCCTTGAAAAAAAACCTTTTCTGTAATATATTTTAAAATTTATTTAAACCATAACATCTTTTTCTTACCTTGTGATATCAAAATATTTAAATAGAAATCCATTTTAAATAATATAAAAAAATTTAGGTATCTTTCAAAATTATCTTAACATCACTCTTATAATAACTCTTATAATCACCCCTAAAAATATAGTAACCAAACTGGTTAATTCTATCATATATTCCACATAGATTAAATCATTACCAAATGAATTTTGGGTACATAAAAAAAACATCCATAATCATAAAAAATTTATAAGAACCATTAAATGAATAGAACACATAAAATAATATATTTCCATTATAACACTTCATAAGAATTGACATTTGTGTCAAAAGAAAAATAAATTTTATTTGTCTCATAAAAATGATAAGAAATATCCTTTTCTTTTGAAATTATTTAAAAAATAATAATTTAATAAAAAGAGTAAGATATTATTTTAAAAACCATATAAATATATAAAATAATATTGATAATGTATAATGGCTGTAATGATGGAAAAAGGCATTAATATTGTAAAATAAAAAAAATTCATTTTACACTTTTGTCAATAAAGTAAAAAAATAAACCATATGTAAAACTTTGAAAAGTTTCATTTTAAATCCTTAGTAATGAAATTAAAAATTAGTTGACAATAAAATTTATATATATTTTTATTATAAATAATAAAATTATTAAAAAATTTAAAAGAATATAGATCTAAAAGACAATGTTTTTAAAATTTTTAATAGAATGTTTAAAAGAATCAATTGAATCAAGACCCAAATCACCACATATGACTTTAAATAACATGAATAATAAACATACATTAATTACTTACAAGATTAAGAACCATTTTTATATTCATTTCATTAAAATTATTTGTTAGGATATATCCTTAAACATTATACAATCTAGTTTCTTTAGACTAGATGTTTTTTCTTGAATTCACAAATATCTTTTAAGTATATATTTTTATAGAATTAAGACAAAATCTTATATAAGGAACTCATAAATTAAAAAGTGTATGCTTCTAATCAGTATCTTTTTTTTCTACAACATAAAACATTGAAAGTAAAATATGTTTTCTTATCATGACTAATCTTTATGAATTTCAACTTAAATTTTCCATTTTTATAACCCATATTTAAAAAGTTTCAAAAAAAATTTAAAATGAGGGATGAGAAAAAAATATTACTAAATAATATATAAAAATAAAGAAACCTTTTACTTTAATATAACTTATACAAGATTTTATTTTTAAAAATTAAACTTTGAGATCAAAATAAACATTTTAGAACCCAAAAAATAAAAATTTCTTCCCATATATTTTTCATAAAACATGTCATAATAAATATTAAAGTAAAAATAAAACTCATAAAGGCTCCTTTGTAATCATGAAAAAATTATGAAAAGTTTTTCAAAAAAAAGATATATGTTTTACCCTTAAAAAGTGTCATATAATTTCTTTTAAATATAAGCTCATGAGTATTCACATGGGAGTATAAAATAGATAAAATGGTATCATAACATCATGTAAACATATGAAATGTGGTATAAAAAAAGCATGAGATAAGAATATGTCAAGAATAACTCCCAAGACAATATTATTGTGTGGATATAGTTCCATAGTGGATCAGGCATACTCCATAATCCCATACATAACATCTCACGAGACAAAATATTTAACTAATGTAATGACGTGTTATCTGGATTCACCCATCATAACATGTTTATGATTTTGTATACCATAAAATGGAAATAAATCATAAGTCATAAATATTATAATTACCAATGAAAAGAAAATGTGGAGCATAATTTTGAATCATATCATAATGAAAAAATATTTCTTAAAGAATGAATTTGAGAAATGATCATAAGACATAGATTACCCCAACAAAGGAAGGTAGAATAAGCTAATTATATATGTGAGAGAAATATATACTAAATTTTGAAGATTTTAATAACATAAAATATAGATATTATGTTAGTTAGAGAGTGAATGGCTATAACCTAAATAAAAGGGTGGTTTAAAGAGATCCTTTAAAACCATAGGTAAAACATTTCCACAAATCAAAAAATCCATTCCATTTAAAACTATTTTTAAAAATATTCAGAAAAAGGGAAATAGGGTTTTTTGTTTGAATAAAACAAGGAATGTTTTTAATAAATAAAAATATAAAATAATGGTTATTAGGGTGTGAAAATTATTAGATACCATATACGTTAAAATGAAACATTCATTTTTTCTTTTGAAAATAATTTCAAAATGATCCATATAAATTAAATAAAAATATTTATTTTGATAAAATTTAGAATTGAGAAAAAAGAGATATAAAATTTCTTTTATAATCAATTTATTTTCATATAAATATATTAATAAAATAATTTTATAAATATATAATTGGAAGAGAAATATTTATAAAATAAAACTTTTAAAATCTTTAAAATGATATTTTTAAATTTAAGTGTCCCGTACATAAGACCTTAAGAAGATTACTTTATAAAAACATTATAAAGAAATTAAAATATGGTAAAAATTACCTTTATAATCCATTGAATAATTAATAAAAATTTTCTTGGAATATTTTGAAGAACATGTGTATGAAACAAAAATAGTTGGAACATAAAATTGAAAAGATGATTTTTTAAAAGAAAGTCCCTTTCCTTGAGTCTGAATCACTATGTATATTCTTTATATTCTTGAATAATAAAATTTTGTAAACTATTTCATTTATAAATAAAAATTTTCAATTTTACAATCCCTTTTATTTTATTCTATATCATGCTATATTATATTACATAATCATTTAGGTTCACATGAGACATTTTGATGATATTCAACTCATAAGAACAAAATGTCTTCAGAAGGTTGACTATGGTCAATGTGGTAATTATTTCATCCTATAAAAAAATTATCATATAATAATTGTCAATTTCTACATTTATTATAATTTTAAAACCAACCATGGAATATGGTTATGAAAAATGAACTACGTAATAATTATGAAGACTGTAGGTTGTACATATGCATGAGTAAAGTTTCCATTTTTTAACGGTCATGAAGGAAATAAGGTAATTTTTATTTTATATTTAAATAATAATAATTATATCATAAATATCATTTTATTTCTTTAAATAAACTTATATATAAAATCCATGTGATTCAGTAGAGAAAGAATAAATCATATTTGTTTGTGGAGGTGGTAATCCACACTGACACACAAATAACATTATCATATTTAAAATAATGAAAGGTAAGAAAATATATGATATATTTAATTTAACAAATTATAAATATATCATTAATATCATAAAAATAAATTAAACCCATCCTTATAAATAGTCATGATAGGTGATGATGGAATGAAAATTACATCTGTTGATGAGGCGGTTGTCCGTTGTACACACAAATGATGGTTTCATTTTCAATTTGATGAAAGAGGAGATAGATATATTTTATGAAATTAACATAAAGAAATATAATTATATGTAAGATAATTATGTTATTATATCATCATGGTTGAATAATATTTTAAGGAGGTTGAAGAATAAATAAAACAAAAATGATTGGTTAAGTACGATACCTCTTTTCAGACAACCTCTTTAGGTTTAGAACAAAACCCTTCCTAGGAGAGATTTATAATCAACCCAAGGAATATAAGAAGTGTTAATAGAATTAAATAAGGTATTTGGGTAGGTATTATCTGAAAAAAATATTTTTAAGGGTGTATAAAAGAGAATATAATGTTCCCTTTTATAAGTGAGGGAAATGACACTTTTGGAATTTCCTAAAATATTATATAAATATCTGTTAATTCTCAGGGATAAAAGTTAATAACTAATTTAATTAAAATATATGTTTATTATGTATTAAAAAAATCTTATAAAAGAAAATTTCTACATGTTTATGTGTGGTTTTTACCTTCTTTTGGGTTTTATCAGTGTTAGCCATTCTTGACAATTACCTTGATAATAAAGTTATTAGTATTTAGAGGTTAAGATAGTTATAATAAAATGGAAATTGTAAAATAAATGGAACATGGTTGAAATATTAATTCATAAAACAATACAGTGGATGATTATATGACTTTTGGAAATTTTAAAACATTTAATAAAATATTATTTATTATAAAATACCATTAGTGTCATTTTTGAAACTATTCATTTAATTTGACTTCAAAAACAACATGAAAACAATGTAATTAAAATATAATCCTTTAAAAAAGTTCTTAAATTATAAATTTATCTAAAATATTTTATGAAAATAATAATACATTCTATTTATGTTACTTTTAATATTTTCAGAATAATTAATTTTATTTTTTTATTAATTAAATAAATACCGTGTCAACATTTTATAAGAATTTAAAGTAACTATTTAATAAATAAAAATTATAAGTAAATTAACATGATAAAAAAATAATTTATTTTTTAAATGGATATTTATAACTAAATATAAGTTATTTTTATCCCTATTGAAAAATATTATAGCTCTTAAAATCAAGAGAGCGATATTTTTATTTTTATCTTTTAATCAATTTTTTAGAGGTCAAAATCAAAGAAAAATGGCACCATGTAGCCATATATTCTAGAATTATATAAAAATGTATGAAATAAACTCATCCAATAAAATAAATCAAAGTTTTGGGGTCAATTTTTAGTTCTTATCATATTATTTTTAACCTTAGTTACCGGATTTACCCTTATTATGGTGATAAATATTTTTTATATATAGTTAATATTTATAATGACTAAAAATAAAAAGAACCTATTTATCAAATTTGGAAATCTTAATTCCAAATAGTTAATTAATTTTTCATGTTTCAATTCACATAAGTGGAAGAATTTAATTTAAAAATTAAAATTGCCAAAGGCAATGATAAGTATTTTTTTTCATAAAAATTCCTTTTAAGTATAAAAAGGTTTTATAACAAATTCTAGTATAAATGTATGATCCCATATTTTATATGAGGTATAAAACCTTTTAATTTCAATTTAATTATTTATTTTTGACCAAATGTGGATACCTAGTGAGGATATGGAGGTGATGGTTGGTGTTTTAAGATTCTTTGGATCCCGAATCATGAGTTTTTCAAGGAGGTAGATTGGCCACAAAGTTAATAGAAACTATCCATCTCAGGCTAGAAGGATTGAGTAAACCATGTAGAGTGGTCCATTCCAATTTTAGAGACATATGGTTTTAGGAAACTGTGCAACCAGGTGAGTGCACCTATGTGGGAGGTCTGAATTTTTTAACATAGGCTTAACACATAGTCGAAAAAATATTTTTTTAAACTTTGTTCCATGAATGTAAAATAGAAGTTACTGGATAGTAAAGGGAAAATAGTTGGTTTATGGTTTCACTAATTGTGTATCCAAACTATGTGACCCTGTGTTTTGAGACAAAATTCCCATATTTAACTTACTTAATTTAATGTTTAACCCTACTATATCTTTTCACATTTTCTTATACAATAGAAAACTTCTTCTTACATTTTGATCTCTCTTGATGCTTAAGCCTAAGATTTTCCATAACTTCCTCATTCAGACTATAAATCACTCATTGTAGGTCTCAGAAGATGTGCTCGATGATTTTTCAATTCATCTTGAACCTTTCACTATTTTCATTATCATCAATGTTGTTATTTTAATGGAGGCTCTTATACCCTATTTCAGGGAATTCATACATTTTTCATTTTATTTTTATCCGGATCAAATAAGAGGCTAAGAATGGATGAGTATTCCTATACCAAGTTAAGGTAGGTGGTTTTGTGATTTTCCATTAAATTTTATGTGTTTATATATTATTCCCTAATTCCGAACTCTAACTTTTCCATGAGATTATTATAAATTAAGTTGAATTTTAAATTGATTTAATGGGCATGTTCTAGAAGACCCATGAGACCCATTGGGATATAATTAAAGGGTATAGACCTAAAATTCAAACCAACTATTGGGTGAGTTGTTAAATGAGATTAAAACCCCATGGGTGGCCTATTTAATTGATTCACCATTGAGGTTTTGACTTTTCTCATTGACTTAGGGATGTTAAATTAATTTATTAAACTATAAATTAAGTAAAGGAAAGAGTGAATGGATGTCCATGTAAAAATAAAATTTTCCATTTCTATTTCTTTTTTTGATACATCTTTTATAATTAAAATGGATAATTTAAAATGAATGGAATGGTTCATATGATGATAGGTCTTCTTAGTCTATTCTTTATTCAAAACACCATTGATAGTGAGTTGTTTGATTATAATTATGATAACCAACTAAATTAAAGTTTGATATTATATGGTATGGATAGACTTTGGGCCCATAAACATTATTATTGAAATTCCAAGAGTGAGAGGTGGGTTCCAATTTGGGACCTCTATAGGAAGGCGCGTTTGGTTTGAATCATTAAATGAACATAATGGATGATTATTTTTTACCTTGGGTGATACATGGGTTCTTTTTGGAACACCATGGATAGAATTATTTGGATGATAGATTATCTATGACTTAGTGATATTATACTCCTTTATGAACTACCAAGGATGAACTTAATGGGAGGATTATTATTATGAACTCCTTTATAGAGAACCAAGTATGTAATTTAAGGGAATATTATATTATATTCCATGAGAATCACTTGGGATCCCTTCAAAGACCTCCATGAACGGACTTAGTGAGAGGTTTCTTTATACCACAATAATAGAAATAATATGATTCCTTTTATGAATGCCTAGTATGGGATTTTAGGGTATTTGGTTCATGTTATACCTAGAGCGATACCTGGGTTTTAACTGAGGAATGCCAAGGATAGGATTAGGTTACACTGATTTGAATATTGATTAATTGATTATTATGATGTTCTTTCCAATCCAAAGTGCAAGCTTTGATTTGGTTAGAGAATTACACTTTATTGATGGCCTTATAAGCATCAGTTTTGATATAATACATGGGGTATTATTTATCTATGATATAGTTCCTGAGACTTTATTATAAATTAAATCATGGTTTGATTGATTACTTAGAGACAGTTCAACTTAGGCTGAATTAGGTAGCAGAGGAGGGGTGTTCCATGGAAACCCAAACCTATGTGGGATATTAACACACATTACATACAAATTTATTATTTCCTATACACTTTTAATTATATATTAAATTATTGGATAAAATTAGGCATTGCTTGTGGTGGTCTATTGAGTTTATCTCACACCCTTATCAGGATACCTTTATGGTACCTATACAAACTTATGGATGTAGGTAGGGATAGGGGAAAGAAACAACTTTCTGATGCTTGATTTCTCATTATATAAGAGAAGGGTAGCACAAGACTAGGATATGTCTTGTGATGATATAGGGGGATAGTTCATTTTTTTTATTTTTTTTATTTTGATACATTTTTTGTACTGGATGCATGTTTTCATGTGTTTACCTGTCTTTTGTATAAAATTACATGATTATCTTTTGTATACGACATTTATGGATGTGTTTACTCAGTTATTTACAAGATGGATAATTTTCTTCCACTGATCAATTATTTACAAGATCTAGTTATTTATTTATGTTATTATAGCACTGTGCTACACTCTAATCACGAGGGTATAGTCTTCCCACTATTCCACTGTGGACCATCACTGCTAGTCGGAAATCTATAACATATGGAGAGACATGCTTGTGTCCATTTGGTGAATCGGGTTCAATTACTGTTTATTGAACCAAGTATGGGATAACAAAAATTTATATTAGATAATATTTTTTTCTTTTATTTTACCATTTGGTAATGTTAGATTGGAGATTTAGAAGATGTTGGAATTTGGTAATGAGCTATGTTTGGGAGTAGCTAACCAACATATATGGGAAAACAAAATTTCTTGGGATGTGATATGATATTCTGGTTTAAAGCTATTACAGTTGATTTGAATTTATTGTTGGGTGACATAATTGATGTTTGATGTTCCTTATGATTATATATTTTTACCCTTGGCCTATTATGGTAAGAAGATATTTCATCATTCATCAACATAGGCACCTCAGGATTTATGTGTATTAAATTATTCCATGCAACATATATATTACTATATACATTAATTGCAGCATGTTTTGGTTCCTTATTTATATATACATGGAATTATGCTGAAATTTCATACAGGGACTTGATAAATAATTGGTTGTGATTAAATGGATATCGAAGTTTCAATTTATAAGTTGAATGTGAAATTATAAATTAGATATGGTGATCTATATAATTAAACTATTTATGATAATATCTAGATAAATGAAAATGAATTTAGATGAAATTGAATTTTAAATGAAGTGGTCTCCATTATATGGGGATAAAAATTGAAATTTAAAGGGTGTTTTCCCCTATAAATTATAATTGACACTATGTATACCAGGAACTTGGACTTATGATTGAGAACATGACCCTAACCCAAAATTAGTAGTGGGTTGAAGGCAGTGTATCTTACCTATCTTATGATTCTTATGTCACCCAGACTTGGATCTAGGAGCAAGCATATTGGTGTGACCTTTACATAGGAATTCTTGTACCTAACCTATTCATATATCATCACTATTAGTGGTTGTAAAATATTTTTTTGAGGAGTGTGTTTGGATTTTATAGAGACATGACACCATAAAAGCCTCAAGTCATGTGTTGGGAGGGTGGTAGCAACCATAATCCAGAGGTGGTGGGACCAGGGTCACCAATAGAACCTATAGTAGTGCCTCTTGCAGTGCCACTATTTATACCTGATATGGGTGTTGAGTCATAGTTTCGAGATGGGTTCTTTCACTTTATATTGACCATTCATGGAGAATTGTGACCTATCCATACTATGGGAGAGTTGACACATGAGTTCCAATAGTAACACCCACCCACATTTTTGGTGAATGGAGGACCATAGGCTGTATAGTCATGATTGGCATCCATGTTATCAATTTTTAAGAAGCTCAAGATATATCTCGAGAGGAGAGTGAAGCTAGACACTTATATTCATCCCAATTCCAACAAGAGATTTTGGGATATTATTGCTCAAAAAGATCATCATTAGGATATGGGTTGGAGGGATTTTCGTATGGACTTATATGATTATTCCTATCCTAATATGTCGAGGGATGATAAATCTTGAGAGTTCATGTATTTGGAGTAGGGTGTTATATCAGTCATGGAATATTCATCCCATTTTACAGAGCTCTATCATTTCTATCCAATTCGGTTAGGTAAATATTTATATAAAGCTAGTAGATTTTAGTATGGTCTCAGGTATAAACTGTGACCACATATTAATGTATTTCAGCTTACTACCATGTCTATAATAGTGAATCATGTGCTTATCATAGAGGGTAACCTAAGAGATGATAAGGGTGAGAGCCAGTGTTGACCAACTCATAGATTTGGTACAATATCTACCAATAGTAGGAAGTGTCTCTTGGTGATTCCACATGGTGATATTAGTAGTCAGAGTTTATACTTAGGTATCTAGGTGAGGTTTAATCAATGCGATATACCTAGACATATGAGACCTTAGTGTACTAGGGACCCAATCAAGTGAATTTTTATAGTAAGATGGGACATCTGCATCCCTTTTACATGATTTTTCATCTAGAAGCCAATGAGAGAGGGTCTATAACATCTCCATCTTCAGGATCAGGGTGATTTGATTCTCACCAGGAAGGGAGATGGAGTGAGGTCAACTGATTAGGAAAAAGAGGTGGTCATGGCCGATGTATTTAGACATCAGATTCTTAGTGAAATTAAATAGGACTTGCTCAGGGTAGTAAGGCTAAATCTCAAGTTTACATTCCAAGATAGATGTGTACATTAAAAATAATACCTGAGGAGAAGAGTTCCAAACCTTTTACCATGAAAGGTACTATTATAGTAGCCTCTAAATTAGTCTCAACTATTTTTGATACATGTGCTTCTCATATCATCATATATGTGCCTATTATGGAGAGCCTTGGGATTGATGTTCAGTTTTCTGGTGGCATGATGAAGCTTATATTCCATTGGGGATTCGATTAGAGAGTGTAATCAACTGAAGGGAGACCCCCTTGAGATAGTTGGGTGTTTCTTTATATGGGACATGTTTTTTCCTTGAGATGATAGGGGTTGACATCATTCTTGGGATGGATTGGTTGGTTCCTTTTAATGATTTAATAGACATATATATATCATCAAAAGGTTACCTTCACATCACTAGAGGGTGGATTGTTTTTTAAAAAATTGTGAATGGTATTTCTAGGAAATATGAGCTAGAGTCTAGTATCATGGGCTAGGTGGGATGATATCCCAAATTTCTAGCATATATCTGGATGACCTTGAAACTCATCAGTTAATTCCCCACCAATGATTTATTGTTTCAGGGAGATTTTCCCAAATAAAATTTTAGGACTACCTTTTTTTAATATAGGTATAGTTTTCTATCAATCTAGTTCTAGGAGATGCATCTGTATCCATTCATCCTTAAAGTATGGATACTACTGAGTTGTAGGAGCTCAAGTGGTAGCTAGAGGATTTGGAGGAAAAAGGTTTTATATGACCCAATAATTATCCAAGGGGGTTAATAAATCCTTTTAATCAAGATGGTGGATGAAACCCTTTATTTATGTGTGTATTATTAGAATTTGAACAATTTTATAGTTAATAACTAGAATCTCTTACCCTGCATAGATGATATATTTTACTGAATCTGAGGATATCATGTGCTCTCAAATATTGATATGAGATCATGTTATTATTAGGTGTGTATTAAACTTATATACATATGTCATTCATATTTTCATAAAATGTATAGTCTATATGGGTCTTTAGTAATTTATTTCGGTCTCATGAATGCACTGAGAATTTTCATGGCACTAATGAACCGAAATTTCCATCCTTGACTAGATTCAATTATAGTGGTGTTTATTGATGGTATCTTGGTGTAATGTCATACTCTACATGACCATGAAAAACATCTTGAGATTATATTGGATAAACTAGGGGAGAATCATTGATATGATAATAACACTAAGTTCAACTTTTAGATGGATAATATTCATTTAATGGGTTATATTATCTCAGATAATGGAGTATCATTTGAACCAAATAAGGAAAGAGCTATATTTTCTTAGGAGTATCCCATGAAAATATTTGATATAAAAAGTTTCTTAGGGATAAATAGTTATTAGAGGCACTTAATACATGACTTATCACACTTATAATAACCTCATACCAGCTTGAATAAGAAGGGTGTGAAGTTTATATGATCATATTCTTACGAGACAACCTTTTAAGAGCTGAAAGGGATACTAAATTCAGTGATGGTTCTAATTATACCAGATCTAGGTAGTATCTTCAATGTATACTATAATGCATTAGGTATCAGGATAGGAGTAGTTCAAATATAGGGGGAGTGGGTCTTGGTATATGGGTCTCATCATTTGAGGCCAAATGAGAGGAACTACCCAATTCACGATCTCGAGTTAGCTGATGTTGTACATGCCTTGGATCATTGGAGGCAATATTTACTGGGAGAACATTTTGTGGTGTACAGGAAACAAAAATGTCTCAAATATATATTTACATAGAATGAATTGAATATTTGGAAATGAATTTGGGTTGAATACCTTCAGTCCTTTGACCTGAATCATTCTTATATACCAGGAAAGGAAAATGCAGTTGCCGATGCACTGAGCAGAAGGAATCAGATGTAGACATTAAAGGAGTCCAGTAGCAAGTTATATATTATAGATTTTATTTTAGAGATTAAATTAGAGATGTTGGATAGTCATGGTCAAACTACATAATCTTCTTTGATAGAGAATTGAAATCTTATGGATATGTTGAGGATGAGATAACTGTCAGATTATAAGGGTTTGGTCCAACAGGAGAGCATTATAGTTGATGACCCACCTCCTAGTAGGATAGTTAGTGAGGATGATATATTACACATCTAGAAATGTGTTTGGGTTCCAACATACATCTTATAGGATTTGATTCAAGAGTCTTATACCACTATATGGGTTGGTCATCATGGTATTACCATGATGTATCAATACTTTCACCATCAATACTAGTGGTCGAGGATGAAGTGAGAGATAACTTGGTTTGTTAATCAGTGTTACACTTATTTGTAGGTGAAGGTGGAGCACTAGTGACCAACAAGACTTCTATATCCATTAATTATTCCTTATGGTAAATGGGAGGATGCCACCGTGGATTTCATGAAATGACTTCCTAGATCACCTTGGGGTAGTGACATTGTATGGGTTATCATAAATAGGTTGAAAAAGGTCTCCCATTATATTCATATTTAGAAGAATCTTTCAGTGGATGAGATTAGGAGGCTCTATTTTTTTAGACCAAACATCTCCATGGAATTCAATGTTCTACTTTATTAGACAAGATTCTTGTTTATTGATATATTTTTGGAAGGGGTTGAAGAGGGCATTGGGTTCTTAGGTACTATTGAGTAAAACCTATCAGCCATTGACCGATGGTCAGTTCAAGTATATGATACTAGTTTTGGAGTACATGCTCTAAGTACATGTCCTTGATTTTAGAGGTTCTTGGGAAAAACACTTACCTCTCACCAAGTATAGTTATAATAAAACCTACCATTAGACTATACAAATGGTTCCTTATGAGGCCCTATACAGTAGGTTATGCCATTCACCCATGTCCTGGTTAGAGTTTGGAGAGGTAGTGCTACTGGTCCCTAATCTCATTCATGAGACTATGAAGTATATCTATCTAATTTAGACGTGGATGCATATATATCATTTTAGATAGAAATCATACTCTGATTTTCACCATCATCCACCAGAGTTCAAGGTGGGGAGTTGCATTTTATTATGAGTTTCACCTAGAATAGGGAACAAGTGGATTAAAAACCAATGGAAAATATCATCTTATTACATCAGTCTCTTTGAGTTTCTAGAGAGATTCATGAGGGTATAATATGGTTTATAGTTACCTCAGAGGCACCAGGTTATGCAAAATGTCTTCTATGTATCTTATCTTAACCAATATCATTATTACCCATAATATATTCTCCAGTATGATGAGGTTGAGTTGGAGGTATATGTGTCTTATAAGGAGAATCATATCCTTATTATCAACCATAACATAAAGGTTATCTGAGGCTGGTTAGTTCCTTTAGTATGTGTGTTGTGGTAGCATGACCATGTAAATGATGAGACTTGGGAGTGGGAGGATGATATACATGTTCAATAGACAAATTTATTCTCATAAGATGCTTGACCACCCTTGGAAGATCAATTTGGGGACATATTTCTTTAAGGGGGAAGATTGTAATATCCCAAATTATCAATGAGGAACAAAACCTTTTAATTTACATTTAATTATTTAATTTTGACCTAATGTGGATGCCTAGTAAGGCTATGGAGAAAATAAGGGTTTCTGAGGCTTTTTCAGATCCTTAATCCTATGTTTTTGAAGGTGGAAATTAGGTTGCACAGTTAATGGAAATCATACATCCCATGCCACATGGTTTGAGTAAACTGTATTGTGTGGTATAGACCACTATCTAAGGATACATAGTTTGAGGAAACTATGAAACCATAGATTCATGTACATGCTGGGGATATACAGTTTTAGTAGAGTTTTAACACATGTTCGACACTTGGTTTATCTAACCATGTTCCATGACCATAGAAGGAGGTCATTGGACAGTGAAGGGAACATGGTTGGCATATGGTTTGGTCAACTGTGTGGGAAAACTGTACAAAAACAATGTTTTGATTTAAAATTACCATTTTAAATTTAGTTTATATAAATTTTAACCCTTATATTTCTTTATTTATTTTCTTATCTAGATGAAATATTTATATTCCATTTTGTGCACCCTTAAATCCCAATCCTTGTATTTTCCATAACTTCCCAACCTGGACTCCAAATCACTCACCATCGGTCTCGTTGGATGCATGTCAATGAGTTATACATAAATATTTCACATTTAACTATATGAATTGTTATCAGTGATATTATATTTCTAAATACCCTTATGCCCTATTTTCTGGGCCTTTATCCATTATTACATTTTCTTCTGATCCGGATCAAATCAGATGCGGACACTGGATGAGTGTTCTTATATGAAGATAAGGTAGGTGGTCTAATTATTTTCCCTTAATGTCTGGTTGTTTATATATTATTACCTTGTACCATGCACTGATTATTTTGAGTGATGATTATCAATTAAATTGAATTTTAAATTGATTATCAGGGAATGTTCTAGATAACCCATGAGAGTCATTGGGGTGTATTTAAAGGTTAAGGACCTCAAATTAGAATAACCCCTTGGATGTGTTTTTAAATGAGATTAAACTACCATGGGCAACCTATTTAGTTGAATCAACTTTTAGGTGTGTCCTTTTTACCCTTTTCATAGGGATTCCATAATAATTGATTAATCTTTAATTTGAGTAAAGGAAAGAGGGAATGTAAGTCCATGTCCCTAGGAATTTGGCCATTGATCATGGTCTATTATTATTGAGGAATATTTTATAATTGAAATGGATAATTTAAAACGAATGGAATGATTCATATGATGCTTGGAATTTTAAGCCTATGATTTATATAAACCACATATTGATGTGATTTAATTGATTATAATTATGATAACCAAAAAAATTAACGTTTGAGCTTACACTGTATGGTTATACTATGGGCCCATTACCATTATTCTTGACATGAATAGGGTGAGAGGTGGGTTTTAATTTAAAATAGATATAGATGGACTCTTCTAGATTGAATAATTAAATGAATATAATGAACGATTATTATGAACCTTGGGTGATACTTGGGTTATTTTTTGAATACAATTGAAAAACTCATTTGGAAGATTTATTATATATTCTTGAGTGATACTTGGGATTCTTTATGGACTGAAAAGGATGGAATCAGGGGGAAGATTATTATTTCACCTGAGTGATACTTGGATTCATTTATAGAAAACCAAGGAAAGACTGTGAGTGATGATTATATTATATTCCATGAGTGAATCTTAGTCTCCCTTCACGGATCTTCAATGATGGAATCAATGACCAGTGTATTTATACCACTTTTAAAGTGATACCGGGATTCCTTTTATGATGCCTAGGATGGGATTTTTGGATGTTTGGTTCATGTTATACTTAGATAGATACCTAGGTTCAAACTTAAGAACAATAAAGATGAGCTTCGGTTACACTAATATGAATAATTATTAAATTATTATTACGAAAATTCTGGAAAAACGATCCACATGATGATGCTTGATTTCTCATTATATAGAAGCAGAGGAGCATCAAACCAGGCTATAGATCATGATGATATCAGTGGATATTTCCTATTTGGATTTTTTTTGTTTTTTGATACATATATTGTAATTCATTACTATTTAAATGTATTCACCTTTACTTTTCATATAACTACAAGACTATAATCTTAATATGACATTTATAAATGTTATTACTTAGTTATTTACAAGATGTATATTAATCTCCCACTACTCAATTATTCATATGATTTCACTATTTATTGGTGTTATTATACAGTTATGATACACTTTTATCATGAGGTTATAGTATCCCCACTAATACACTATGGACTCTCTATGCTAGTTGGAAGCCTCTATCATTTGAGGAGGTGTGGTTGAGGCCATACAACCAACCGAGTTCAATTACAGTTGAGTGAAACGGGTCTGTGATGTCATAATAAAATTTATTATGAGGACTATAATTAGATTATATTTAATAAAAATAAAATAAGGAAATTTTGAAAATAATTCATAATATAATATGAATTTTTAAAAAATTTAAAATAAAAAATATTTTTTAATAAATATTAGTATTTTCAGTATTCATTAAAAAATTAATCTTTTTAGAAAAATATCAAAATTTCACCACAAGAAAATTTTGATATGAAGGTATTAAAATTAATATGTATTTTATCATATTAAATTCCAAAAAATTCAATAAATTAATTATAATATTTTCTCATGAAAAGTAATCAACACCAATTTTGATGAAAATGTGTTTTTTGAAGAGTATAATAAAATTACTAAAAATAGGGTGCTTGTTTCCTTAGAATTAATATTTTTTTTACTTCTTGAGACCCTTATATATATATATTTCATTATTTGTTTAATTATATTTATACCCACAATTTCAATGACTAGGTTATAATAATAATATTTAAATATTATATTTTATAGGTCATTTAAGATCGGTGTTTCATGTCATAGACACTTTTAAATATAATGTTATTATTTTAAAACCAGAGAGTGTTACATCCCTCATAATAAATTTAATCCTAAAAATTTTAATTTGATCTAATAAATCAGATTTTTTCACTTTTGAAAATAATTTTATTGAATTACCACATCATCAAAAAGGTTAATAAAACTTCATTTTAAAAAGGGAGAAAAGGTAAGTATGAAGGTCATATGGAAGAACTCATACTAGGTTTAAAAATAAGATAACATTATTTGCATGTAAAATTATGGGCATAGAGAAAAGTTAATGTCCAAAATAATGATCATTGATCACAAGAATATGAGTGATCACGAGAAAGTTAATGACCATAAAACCATAAACCAAAGAGGTATGAAAAATACCATCAACTCATTAAAAATGAGGGTTATATGATAACACATTTTTTATTTCAAGATATTTTTTTTGGATTTGGGGAATTATTTTATCATATAAACATAGAGAATAAGGATATATACTTAATAAGAATCAATTTCCACCAAAATCTCACATTTTTCTTCAAATTTTTAGTATTCAAGAATATTTTTTATACCTGAAGCACTAAAATCATATTATAATATATAAAATAATCCATAAAGGATAAAAAACTATTCCTATTATATTTATACATTAACCAATACAAAAAATGGTTAGCACAAGGTAAGATAATTCCCTTAATGAATGAAACTTCATCTAAAGAAATACAACATTAATCTCTAAAGCCTAAAAAATAACAACCAAAGTTCATCATTCATCATTTAATAAATAATTAACCTAAAAATTATTTAAAATGTTCTTAGACATGTTGGAAAAAAAAAATAAAAAGGATTTGATCCCATATTCTTCCAAGATTAATTTAACATCAATATTCAATAATCATTAATTAATCATAAAGTAATATACACAAAAATGTATTTAAACTAATCATATAATATGTAAAACATGATAATTATTTATATAAAAAGAAAATATCAACATAAAAATACATTAAATCATATATTATTCTAATATATAATCGACCTTCATTCCTAAAATAAAATCCCAAAATATTCTATTTACATTAATCATATAATGTTACCTAAAAAATATTTTGATCTCCTTCTAAAATAACATTAATTACTTAATGTAAAAACCGAGAGCCAAACAACCACCTGAATAGTTCTAAACAGGTTGGGTGTTACTACCTTAGGCACACCTCCCCGAATTCCAAATGCTGCTGACTAGCAGTGGGGGACTTATAGGTATAGTGTGGAGGCTATACCCTCTTATAGGATAATAACGATACTAGTTTGAGTATTATAATAAATATGCAGTAGAATAAATGACTCAATAGACTCGAACTAGACCCGTAGAGTGGAAGCACATTCAATATCGATAAACAGCAGAAGCAATAAATATAAACAACAGCAGCAGAAAGTAAACAGGACAACATGCTGATCACTTATAACTACCACCGAACAAAAAAACATGCATCCAAAGCAGGTAATACATATCCATAAATATATATATATATATATAAATGGATCCATTGGCTAACCAACCATAGTTTCGTAACAAGTAATCATGTTGATACAGTAAAGGAAACAAAACAAAATAATATCCAACTAGGAAATAACTCAAGGTTCATACCATCTCTAAGAAACAACTAATGCAGTACACCTCCTAAATCTGGCCTCTTTCCTGTATATAAATCCATAAAGTGAAAACGTGTACCGAAGGGCCCATTTAGTGTGTGAGAAAAATCTCAGTAGGATACCACCCAATGGCCCGTATCAGACATAAGTGTTTAAGAAGACATACAATTTTAAAGAAAAACTGTAAATAATATGATACACACAAACAAACACAAACTCTACTGATGCTCAGCAGCCACCATAGAGTGTCACCTGTTTCAGCCAATTAAAGAATCTCTATCATGTAACCCGTCACCATGTGCCCCATGACACCGCATGTCTCAAGTACTGATGTCTTGAAGGCATGGCGCCAAAATAGTAGCTCGAAGGAACATCGATGCCTGTCCTCAAATAAGTAACTGGAGGAAAAATGATGTATGACCTCAAATAAAGTAACCAGAGGTAAAATGTTGTATTCCCTCAAATAATGTAACCCTAGGGACAATGATGTTAGTCCTTAAATAATGTATCCGGAGGGGAAATAATGTCTGCCCCCAAATAACGACGATCCTCTTCCCCCAACCCGATAGCCTCAATGCTATCCTTTGAAGGCTCCTCACCTTCCACGTGGCTTCCTACAGAAAGAATCCCCAAAACAATAGTACCTAAACCCCAACTAATGGGGGCCTTTACCCACATGAGTGGTCAAAACAACCTCATCACGGAGTCTATCTGTGTGCACACTACTCAAAGTTCCGGGTGAGCGGTAATCACCAAAATAGCACCCAAGCCACAACCTATCTGACACCTTGTGACCCTGAAACCATGCCACTCATGTCTTATGGCCTTTCCATCCATGTAACCCAAGCCATTCCCAACTTGAAAGTCACACTGCCTCAAGACGACGCCCATGATGCCAAATCCCATGGTTAGAACCACCCAATATAACCCGGGAAAAGCCCAAACTTTGATCAGCATCACTCAAGAATATCCAGGTCATGCCCAAAACAATCATAAGGGTTCCAGCAAATGCACTTCAGAAATAACATATATAATGAAAAGAATCACTTATAAACACACAAAAAAACTAAACAGTTGAAATGCACTAACAATTTTTTGTCCCATACCAGCACTAAGGTCTTTAAAGTCTCCACCAATTCATATCAAGGATCAATAAACTAAACTCAAAAGTTTAAAAAAACACTATTAAATTATAACTATTTTTGAATCCCCCGAAAAAAATGCTCCAATGAGAAATGACCACTCGACCAACCTCGCTCAACAAAAACAAGTAAAAGGGAATACCCAAAGGAATCCCATAGGTCAAATAACAATTAAACAGGCAATAATAGGTAAAACTGAGTCATGCTCAAAATACTTGAAAATGCGCCAAAGGTCGCACCACAAAAAAGTATGCGAAAACACAAAAAGTGGTATGGAACACGTACCTTGTATTAGTACAATTATACTCCTCCGATAATAGCCTTTAATTATGTCTAAAACGTGGTAGATCTACAAAAGAATCAAAACTACTCAAACCCCTATAACTCATCTTAGAATAGAAATCAAGAAGAACGACTCAAGAGTAATCAAGGCCTTACCTAGGGGGTTCCAAGGCATCTGAAAATGATCAAAATAGAGTTCAGATGGACAATCGGGAGAAAAAATATGCTCCGGCCAGCTCTCCCCACTCAAACCTGTTGAGGGTTTGAGTTTCTGCCTCAAAACGAGGCTACTACCCATTTTAGCAAAAAAAGAGAATACACAGTGTGTACTTATGACTACATGTCATGTATCGTTTTACTATTCATATAACGACTGATATTTCACCAAGAACTTACTTACTGACTACATGGCATGTACCTATGGTACATGGTGTGTACTTCTCTACCCGACCGACATTCCCAACCCACCATGTATATCTCCATACACGACCCATCTACACGGTGTGTACAAATAGTACATGACATGTACTTTCAAAAAACACTCTACCCAGCCCACAGGCCTACATGCCATGTATGGCCTCCACACGGTCATGGGTACATGGTGTGTCGAGCAACACTACATGCCGTGTAGTAGGAAATTCTTACACGGTCACCACATGACATGTACTCGGCGATCACATGAACGATACACGCCTAAACCATACACGACATGTACTTTAGAGTACATGGCATGTAGTCTGGAAATTTCCAAAACTTCCTAGATTTTCCCATTTTTCTAAAAAACATGGAAAAAATTCAAACAGGTTTGAGATTTTAACCCGTTTTAAAAACTCAGGTTCTTACAATATCCCCACCTAAACATATCTCATCCCTGAGCTATCAAACGAAACCTGGATATGACACTGAACAAACCACACCGATCAAAGTTACTTGGACTACCTCGTTCTTAAAGGTTCTGGATAAGAACCTCAAGGGGATCCCCACCTTAGGATTTTCTAAACTCAGTCTTAACCTGATAAAACTCAAATCAAGCAAAGGTTCACTAACCTCTTTCTGGAATCATGGTCTTTTCATGACACATCGTCACCCCTATGCCTCATTGGCACTCCTATGTCATTCCTGACACCCTAAACATATCCCAAACTGCATCATTGTCCACCTCTATGAGGTCCTACATCCCATGGATGCAAAAAATGAACCTGGTTCCTAGTACCTCTAGTAACCCGCATTCTCGATGCCCCGATGCCCAAGGCACCTCAAGTAACCCACATCCTTGATGCCCTGATGCCCAAGGCACCTCAAGTAACTCGCATACTCGATGCCCCAATTCCAGAAATATCATACATATATATAAATATATCACACACCCAATATGGAACCAATCCCACTTACCTAAATCTAGTTAGTCCACATAAATCCTGTACACCTCATGCACTAAAAATGGACATGCCTCAATAGGTCATTCCAAAAAGAAACAAGAAAGTTACGACCACACTCATGGTGTAACTCTAACCGTCGTCAGCTCACCAGCATGCTCATCCCCTGGCAGCTCCACGACATGCACCTGTCCTGAAGTACGACAACCTAATGCCTGACCTCCCTGTGGTGCTGCTCCAATCACTGGTCGCTAACCCCTCAACTGGGTCGCTCTGTCCTTGTCACATACTACACATGTTGCTGAAACTCGGCTACCCTCTCTTGGTACCAAACCTGAACCAACTCCAGATGCCATAGTCAGTCCTGGTCCCTGCCTTCCAGCTATCTGGGAAGGCTATCTAGAGATCCTTTCCAAATGTTCGAACTATCCACATGCCCAACAATCCTTTGGAGGCCTGTCTCACTTAGTCCAAATATGTCTTGGCTGTCCACACTGAAAGAAAACCACAGAAGAACTGCTACGAGGTGGTCTACCTGAGTCCTTGGCCTAACTGCCCTACCAGAATTCATCCCGTCCTCACTTCCTACTATCCGAACCATCACCTGAAGCTGACACCTGGCCAACTTGAGGCCTATCCATCTGGTTTCCCTCCACTATAAGAGCCTAATTTTCCACCTCTGAGAATGAACCTAGCCCGAAGATATTTAACTTGATCCGAATGGCGTGTCGTAAGCCATCCTTGAAGTTCCTCACCCTTGCCGTGTCATCGCTTACCATACCAGGTGAAAAGCGAGACAACTTAGTGAAAGTAGCTACATAGTCCATGACAAACATGTCTCCCTGCGGAAGGCTCAAGAAATCCTGATATCTCTCTGACCTCAGTGTCTCTAGGTAAAAGTGCTAAAAAAACCTATCCTTGACGTCATTCCATGCTAGTCCCTCATGCCTGCGAGCCTGAACCTACACATCCCACCACCACTTTGACTGTCCTCGCAACATGTATGTCTCTAGATTGAACCTCCGCCATGGAGGCATCTCGGGCTGCTCGAAGATCATCTTCATGCTCCCTATCTAGTTCTCAGCCGCTTGCGGACCTCCGTCACCCTGAAAACATAGAGGGTGAGACGAATGGAACTCCTGTGTCAGATATTCCATAGATGGATCTGTACCATGCACACCTCTATCAATCCCCTACAAGACACGTACCCAGCTAGATCAGAGCTTCTCATTAAGTCTTGGTCCGAATGCTACCAAAATCGGCTGTTGTCCTACCTGCACTGGATCCTAAACCAGATCCTATCCCTGAGCACGTACCTACGGATCATGCTCTACCTGCATCGGGTTCTGAACCGGACCCTGCTCCGGCGACACTGTATCATCTCCTTCCTAACACTCCATCTAGTTCAACTAAAAGGAATCCGCTGAATAAAATAAATATTTAGACAACCCATATATATATATAGAAATATATATTCAATGTAGATACGAAAAGTAGTAAAGTGGCAGCATAAAACAATTACCCTTACTCTCCCCTTTCACAACCCATGCCCATGGCATCCCGGCCTCATGGCCTCCTTACCCGCCCTCAACAGAACCAACTATCAAAATTACCTCAAGCCTTTCCCGTCCTGAATAATAACATTTCCTCAAACTGACAATCGAGTTGCCCGATCCTAGTGATAAAAATCACCTCAACCATAGTACTTGCCTTCTTGTTCAAGTGCCAAACCCAAATACCCTACCACATACAATGCTACAAATATATAAATCATGGCATAACACATTGCAATCAACAAGAAATTCTATCAGTAATTTCACCTATTACCATTTCAAAGCATAAAAATCATGGAAATCTGATATTATTCATATGGAATTATCACTTCACAAATCATACGTGTAGTTATGAAATTGAAATACCCAAAAAATGTGCCTATCAAAATCCAAACATAAAACCTTCTCATACCGGCCCAAGGTCAAATTTTCCCTTACCGTACTGGGTCAAGGGTCACATATCGAAATCAATAACATCACACAACAAGTGATCCACCTAGGTAGAAATCATATAAACTGTAATTTGAGAAAAAAGAAAACAACAATTCCCTCCCATGGAAACATGGTCCATCCCTCGTACCTGGGAATGCAGGCACCCAAGAACAGGCTAGAAACCTAGTTCCATTCACAACCTATCTATAGTATACCATATCACAAATAGTAAAACCAGAAGAAATAAAAAGAGAATCCTCAATCTCATAAGTATCCAGAAAAAAAATGCTACTAAATCCCTATCAAGAAATCCTATGATACCACTTTGTAATGACCTGGAGCTAAACAACCACCCGAACAATGCTAAACAGGTCGGGTGTTACTACCTCAGGCACACCTCCCCAAATTCCAAAGGCTGCCGACTAGCAGCGAGGGTCTTATAGGTATAGTGGGGAGGATATACCCTCTGAGAGGATAATAATGGTACTAGTCCATGTATAATAATAAATATATAGCCGAATAAATGACTCAGCAGCTCAAACCAGACCCACAGAGTGAAAGCACATTCAATATTAATAAACAGTAGAAGAAATAAATATAAACAACAGTAGCGGAAACCAAACAGGAAAGTATGATGATCACTTGTAACTACCACTGAACAACAAAACATGCATCTAAAGTAGGTCATACATATCCTTATATATATAAAGGGTGCCAGTGGATAACCAACTGTAGCTATATAACAAGTAAGAATGTTGATATAGGAAAGGAATAAAAACAAAATAATCTCCAGCTAGGCAAGACCTCAAGGTCCATACCATCTCCATGCAACCACTAATGCAGTCCAGCTCCTGAAGCTAGACTCCTTCCTGCATGTAAATCCATAAAGTATACACACATCCCAAAGGGCCAGTGTAGGGTGTTATATGAATCTCAGTGGGATACCACCCAATGATGCATGCAGAATATAAGTGTTTAAGCATGCATGCAGTTATAAAGAGAAACTATAAACATTACGATGTACACAAACAGACACAAACTCCACTGGTGCTCAACATCCACCATGGAGTGTCACCTGATTCAGCCAATGACAGAGTCTCTGTCATGTAACCCGACACCATGTGCCCCCTGACACCATGTGTATCAAGTACCAACGCCCCGAAGGCACGCCCCAGAAATAATAGATCATAGAAACAATGATTCCTGTCCTCAAATATGTAACCGGAGGGACAATGATGTATGCCCTCAAATAAAGTAACCGGAGGGACACTAATATCTTCCCTTAAATAATGTAACTGGAGGGATAGTGATGTCTTCCCTCAAATAATGTTACTAGAGGGATAGTTATGCCTTCCCTCAAATAATAGCGAGCCTATGCCCCAATCCCAATAACCTCAATGCTATCCTTTGAAGGTTCTTCACCTTCCACATGGATTCCTACGGCTAGCACCACCAAACCAATAGTACCTAAACCGCAACTAACGGGAGCCTCTACTCACACGAGTGGTAAAAACCACCTCATCACAGAGTCTCTATGTGTTCACACTACTCAATGTTCTAGGTGAGTGGTAATCACCAAAATAGTACCCACACCACAACCTCTCTGACACCTCGTGCCCCTACGACCATGCTGCTCAAGTTTGATGGCCTTTCCATCCAAGTAACCCAAGCCATGCCCAACCTGACAGTCACACTACCATAAGATGATGTCCATGATGCCCAATCCCTTGGTTAGAACCACCCAATGTAACCTGGGCCAAGCCCAACCTATGATCAACATCAATCAAGAATATCCGGGTCATGCCCAATACAACCGTAAGGGTTCCAGTATATTCAATTCAACAATTACATATATAATCAAAAGAATCACTTCTAAATAGGCAAAAAAACTACATAGTTGAAATGCACTAACCATGTGATGTACCATACCTGCACTGAGGTCTTTAAAGGCTCCAAAAATTCATACCAAAATTCAATAAACTAAATTCAGTTGTTTAAAACAATACAATTAAATTATGACCATTTTTTCATCCCCCAGCCAAAATTCCACAATAAGAAATGACCACTCGCTTGACGCCGCTCAAGAAAAATAGGTAATATGGAATACCCAAAGGTATCACATAGGTCAAATAACAATTAAAAATTAAATAACATGTAAAATATAGTAATGCTCAAAATAACTGAAAATGCGCCAAAGGTCGCGCCACCCAAAAGTCTGTGAAAACACAAAACGAGGTATGCACCACCTACCTCATACTGGTACGATGATACTTATCTAATAACAGCCTCTAATTAGGTATAAAGTGCGGTAGATCTATAAAATAATAAAAACCTATCAAACCCCTATAAGTCATCTTAGAACAGAAATCAAGAATAACAGATAAAGCGGAATCAAGGCCTTATTGAGGGGGTTCCAATGCATCTGACGACGATCTAAACAGAGTTCATATGGATGATCAGAAGCAAAAATAAGCTCTGACCATCTCTCCCCGCTCAAACCCATTGAGGGTTTGAGTTTCTACCTCAAAACAAGGATACTAATCGTTTTAGCGAAAAAAAGAAAATACATGGTGTGTACTTATGACTACACACTGTGTATCATTTTACTGTTCATATAACGACTGATATTTCACAAAGGACTTGCTGAATGATTAAACGACGTGTACTTATAGTACACAGTGTGTACTTCTATACCCAAACGACATTCCCAACATGCCATGTATATCCCAATACAAGGCCCCTATACACGAAGTTTACGAATAGTTCACAACATGCACTTTCTAAAAACATTCTACCCAGCCCATAGGCCTACACGCCATGTATGGCCTCCACAGGGTCATGGGTACACAGTCTGTTGAGAAACACTAAACGTCATGTAGTAGGATATTCCTACACTGCCACCACACGACATGTACTCAGTGAGCACACAGCTGGTACACACCTAACCCATACACGACATGTACTTTAGAGTACATGGCGTGTAGTCTGGAAATTTCCAAAACATCCCAGATTTTTCCAATTTTCTCAGAAACAAATCAAAAATTCAAATAGGGTCGGGATTTTGACCCATTCTGAAAACTTGGGTTCATACACTTAATCACATAATCAATTTTCAATCCCAAGGTTATCTATAAGACAAAATATATATTATCAAATTATAATAAACAATAATTACCTCAACATCATAGATCATATAAACCCTAATGTTTATCAATACCTTTAAACTCATATCCAAAAAATAAAAATAATTATTCCTCAAATAAAGATTTCACTAAAACACATTCTAATCCAAAGGGTTGTATCACCATAAATGTCTCCCAAAATAATATTAATCATCTTAAAATAATGTCACATGAAAACTAAAATGGGGTTCCTAATACCTTAAACCTATGATCAACCTTGTACTTATAAACCCATGTTGGTATCCATTAAGTTATCCTAAAATAAAAACCTCATAATCTCTAAAGTTATCTGATCCTTTGATCTGATAAAAACTGTTAGGACTGAGCCTTAAATATTAAATAATATAATGACTTTATAATAGAATTATTTTTATTCAATTACCAAATATATATTAGGTTTTTAGTTTTTTATGAGGAGGACAAACTATTACATAATAAACTCATAAATTACAATTCTACTAAGTATCAATTTTTCAATCAATATATGAATTTTAAAATGAAACAATTTTCTAATCAAGTCTAATCTTAATAAATTTCAACATGAATCCTTATTTTTTCTCACCCATCATTAAAACTTATGAAAAACTTTTAAAAACATGGGACAAAAAAAAATCCATAAAGAACATATGAAAATTAATAAAGAAACTTGTTAGTTCATGAATACTTATACAAGATATTTCTGTTCAAAATAAAACTTCAGGCTCAATAATAAAAATTTTATCAACTAAAAATTAACTTTTATACCCAAATATTTTCATTAAAAATTTCATAATAAATATTAATAAAAAAATAAAACTCATAATGGTTCATTTTCAATCATGAAAATATTATGAAAACATAAAAGTTATACATTTCACACATACAAATTAGCATATACTTTTATTTAAACACAATATTTTGAGTAGTTGTATAGGAAGATAACATAAAAAATGGTATCAAAATAACATGGAAACATAGATAATGTGGTATCAACATAAAACCTAACATAATAATAAGTCAAGGCTAAATTTCAATAGTTTACTCCCCAATACCATAAATAAAATATCTTGAGATAAAAACTTTACCCAATGCTTTAGAGTGCTTTCTCTGTGCACCCTTCATAACAAGTTCATGATTATGTGTGAAAAAAAATTAAGTCAATAATAAGGAATAAACATTATAATTACCCATGGAAACAAAATAGGTTGTAAAATATTTCCTCATATCAAAATCAAAAGATATTTCCTAAAGAATGAATTTGAGAATTGATTATAAGCCATGTATTACCCCATCAAGGGAAGGGAGAATATGTTAGGTATATATTTGAGAGACATATATATATAATTCAGAAGTATTCAATAACATAAAGTAAAGAGATTATGTTATTTATAGAGGTAATGGTGGTGACTATAAGAATAGGTTGGTTTAGATAGATCCCATACACCAATAGTAAAAATATTTCAAGATATCAAAATATACATTCCATTTAAAACCATTTTTGAAAATATTTAGAATAAATATAAAGAGGGGGGTTTCTTTAAAGAAAAAGTGAAACTCATAAATAAATATAAAAATAAAATAATGGTTATAATGGTAATAAAAACCAAAGATGTTGTATATTTTAAAATAAAACATTATTTTTTCCTTCTGTAAAGAAAGTCAAAACATTCCATATAAAATATGTAAAATGATTCATTTTGATTTTTTTGAAAGAAAGTAAAAAGATATATAAAATATTATTTATAATATATTTTTTTCTATATAAATAAATTAAAAAAATAATTTTAATAATATGTATATGAAAGAAAATGATTTAGAAAATAAATATTTAAAACCTTTAAAATAATGTTTTAATGTAACGTGTACTAACATAAAACATTTAAATGATAAATATTTTAAAAAACTGTAAAAAAGTAAAATATTTTCAAAAAATTACCTTTAGAATATATCCATACATAAATAAAAAATGTTCTTGAAACATTTAGAAGAACCTGTGCATGGTAGAAAAGGATTTGGGAGAGATAATTTTAATTTTGATTTTGTAAAAGAATGTCCATCACCTTGAGTCTCACTCATCATGTATATTATTTATCTTCTAGAAAAAAAATTATGTTAATTATTTAATTTATTAAGAATATTTTTAAATTTTTTGTCCTTATTATTTAATTTTTTATCATGTTATATTCAATTACCTAACCATTTAAGCTCACGTTGAATGTTTTGATGATATTCAGATCATAAGTCCAAAATGAATTCAGTAGGTTGACTATAATCAATGAGGTCATTATTTCATTAACTCCAAAATAATAATATTTAATAAATTATCATTTTTATATATAAATTATACTTTTAAAACCAACCATGAAATATCATTATGATAAACGAGCTATGATATAATCATGGATACTTTATGTCGTACATACACATGAGTAACATTTCCATTTTTCCAAGAACATTACATAAAGAACTTAAGTGTTTTTTATATTTATATAAATATATTTATATAATAAATATCATATTATTTCATTAAATGAACTTATAAACCCCATCCATGTTATTTGAAAATGAAAAAACAAACCACATTGCTTTATGGAGGTGGTAATCCACATATAGGCACATGCGATGCTATCACATTTAAATGAATGTAAAGGTAGGAAAATATATGACATATTACTTTTAAATAATGATACATATGTCCTTAATATAATATAAATACATTAAATACATCATCATAATCATCTGTGAGAGGTGATGATAGAAAAAAATTGCATCGGTTCGCGAGGTGGTAGTCCATCATACACACAAACAATGGTTTTGTTTCCCATTTGATGGAAGAGGAGACAGATGTAGGTTATGAACATAACATAATAATATCTCAGTATATTCTAGATACTAATTTTATTCTATAATAATGTTTTAATAATATTTTTAATATTCACAAGATAAAATTAAACAAAAACACTCGGTTAAGAATGATACCTCTTCTTTAGACAACTTATTTAGTTGTACACTAAAATTATTCCTAGAAGGGTTTGATAATCAAACCAAGGCCTCTAAGAAATGGGAAGAGAAGTTTGTAATGGATTTCGGTCGATATTGTATGAACCAAAAGTACTTTTATATGTGAAGATAATATAAGATTATGTGTCCTTTTATATATGAGAGGACATGAACTTTTGGAATTTCATACAATACTAAATTAATATAAATTAATTTTCACTTAAAAAAAAAATCCAAACTAATATATTTCTATTTTAGTATGAGTATAAGTCAAAATAATATCATATAATAAAATTTGGATAATTTTAGGTGATTTTTTACCCTTAGATTTTTGTTTTAACTTGTGTTATATAGAGACCCAGACTTCTCATACATGGATATTACATCTTTTTAGATGAACATTAATTACATTACACAAAAACATAATAGAGCACCATAATAGTTTAGTATATTTGGAAACAAGGAAGACAATATTATTAATTCATGAAAGATATTAAATCTTTCCCATAAAGATATCACCCTTTGGTACTCTTACTTAAAAACCTTTCTTCATAACCCTAGGAAAGGAATTGTAAGAAAGGTTGAGCTCAAATTCTCAGCAAAGGTAAACAAGGGAGATACATAAGTATAAAATGAATATAAAGGAATGAGATAATGAGAATAACATTTTAAAACTATACATTATATATCCAAGATAATAATAATTAGTCATATAAGAAATATTAGTAGTTCATAAGACACGAATCATAAGTAAATCAAAGAGCATAAGCTATGTGAGTATAACATTGGCATAAGACATAGATTTTTGACATACACATAAGAATATAAAATAATTTACTTTATAGTCAAGTTTCATTCACAAAACTTATAAGTGAACTCTCTAGGAAACTATACCTCCTGGGCATGACATTCCACCATCCCCAACAGAATCCCTTTCCTCATAGTTGAATGGGTTCACTCCCCAAACCTTCATAGTAATCAAAGTTTTCTCCCAATACCACTGTAGTGGAAAAATAAAATTATTGAACTATGTTTACTCCCCATTCAATTGTTTTATATCACATGAGATATTAATATGTACCAAATGTATTATAGAGATATATGGGTCCCATATGTATTTGGTTATAACGTAACCACCATCCTTATAATGTAACAACCATCTTGGTTTAAAATTTAACCACAATCCTTGGTTAAAACATAACCACTATCACATAATTAAAATAATACATATGTGTTCCATAATATCATAAAACATTCATCATATCATAACCCATTAAAAGAAAATGTTTTAATAAACATTTCGTCCTATCATAACCTTTGGAAAAGGGAGAGGTTTCATAATCATTTCATCATTTCATCATATAATAACATGTGAAAAGAAATATGTATCATAAAAATTATATCATGGTATAACCCATGGAAGAGAAATAGGTTTTATAAATATATTTTCATCATAAACATAAATCATTCAAAGAAATAATAAGAATTATATCCCTGGCTCATATCCCCATTAAAACACAAATTATATCATAGGTTTTCATCTTATATGGAGACATATTTTGAAATATCACATGAAAAATTTCTTAAGGAAGATTAAATTTATTATAAAATCAATTTTTAATGAATAATAAATTTTCAAAATCCTTTATTTCAAAATAACATTGAAAACTTATAAACAGATCTTTGTAAAATCATTTAAAACATTTCCCAAGGAAAACAAACTTTTATCATTGAAAAAAGTATTTTAAAACATAAAAATTTTAAAATCCTTTTCTTTAAAAATATACTTGACAACATATAAATTAATGTTCAAATAAAATAAATTTCATGGTGATGGGAAATTTTATTCATGTTGTACGCATTAAAATAAATATTCCATTTACAATTTTGATAAAATCCAAACAACCATTGTATTTGAAAATGACATGAATATTCCTTTTAATTTTTTTAAATAGTGTAACATGGGTAAAAATTTATTTAATAAATCATTTTAAATAAATGTTAAATGAATTGATTTCTTTATAAAAGAAGGTTTTGGAAGGGATTTTAGACTGAAAATGCAATTTTTTTTAAAAATGTTATTTCTAAACTCTTGAGTACATAAAAGGATTAAATTGATGGAAAAATATGTATTCTCATAAAATAAATATAGGAGAAGACAATTCCTATGTTTATTGAGAGTTATATCATAATATTTAATGATTGGAAGCATAATCATAAATAATCCTGATAAATAATGATATTATAACCTAAAACTCTTACCACTTTAGTAACTTTGAATAGTAAGACCCATGATAGAAATATATTAAAATGTAACATAAAATATCATAAGGATAAATAATATCATGATATTACATGGAAAATGAGTTGTATACACACCTCATAAAAGGATATAGGTGTATAACATAATACATGTCTCAAAGAAGAAAAATTGAGGCAAAATCCCATACCAATTTGTAAACTTTTGAACTGTAACCCCCCGGAAAGAGTGATCCAAAAATAGATATTTAAACCACAATAGTTTTCATTATAAGAATAATAATTTACATTAAATGGTGGTATATACTCCATATAAAATAAATTGGCGATGAATATGACATGTGTGTCATGGAAGTAAAAAAGTGAGATAGAAATCCCTTACATTAAGTTTTGAATTCCGTCATACACATTCAAAATTATTGTATAATAAATTTATTTCTTGATAAATATATTAAATAAAAATAAATATATAAATATATATAATACTATATATTATTTTATTATGACATTTATCACCTATTCATTAACAATTCCTTGTTAAAGTTGAGTTCTAGGTAATAACCACTTTCTTTTCCATATATATTTTGTTCTGTTATATTTGTGTTCTTATTAAATTGATCATGGTTAAAAATATCGATAATTATAATAATTATATAAATAATATATATTAATTAAATATTTATTTATATTAATTCAAAAAATTTAGTGACAGAAAATGAAATACACCATTCATGGAGAAGATATGTTTTACATATGTTTGAATATTGTTTCTGTTTTCTTGTTATATTAAAAGAAAGAAAAGTAAATGATATATATACATGTTATCATTAAAAAATAATTTTTATTATATATAAATAAAATATTTTTATTAAACTCATTGTTAATACATTCCATGTAAAGCGTGAATGAATCACATCACTTCATGAGGTGGTAGTCCACCGTACACACTGTCAATGTTATCGTTTTCCCAAAAAATAGAGAGTATGAAGGTATGTGTGATATAATAATTCTAAAATAATAATAAAAACATGAATATAATATAAAAATAATAAGTACATCATTATGACCAGCCTTGATAGGTGGTAATGAAAAAATAAATGACATTGGTTTACAATGCAACAGTCGAGCGTACTGATGACCGATGATTTCGTAACCCATTTGATGGAAGTGAAGATTGTTTTAGGTCATGAACTTATCATAAAAATATATATGTCTATTTATGGCACTTATATTTTTATATAACTATGATATAATAATAATTTAATGAGGTGGAAGAAGAAATAAAACAAAAACACCTATTAGAGAACATTACCTCTTTTTCTGGTATCCTCCTTAGGTTTGCACCAAAAGCCTTACAGGTTTTATTTATTTATAAAATAAGAATTATAGGATTATATTATGGAATTTAGAAAGTTATTTGGGAAGGTATTGGCCTAATCAAGGGATGAGAAGGTGTGAAGAAGAGAGAAGAGTGAGTTCCTTTTTATAATTGAAGAGGGGTGGAATTTTTGTAAATACTCAAAATTACCCACTATTAGTTGGTCAATATTACATCAAGGGGCTTCAAAATTGATAATTAATGGGTTCAGGGATTATATGGTCTAGAAAAACCTCTAAAACACAAAAAAATGTGGTAAATATTTTTTCCTTAACTTCAATGTTTCTCTATTTTTCCATTTTTTTCATTATGATTACTAGTTTTCTATACTACATGATTTATCCATTAAAAATAAATTACAGTGAGAATTATTAAATAATTTAGACCCAATTATTATAAATATTAAATCAAATTTATTAAATAAAAATCTGAGGTGTGTTGAAAATTCATTTTAACACTAGTGCATGTACAAGAAAAAAAATGTTTTAACCTTTACCATACTAACAACGTTTTTACTATTTAGTGGTCAATATAGTCATTATAAAATAAAAAATGGTACATTAATGAAAATTATTTGATATTTATTAGAATTTAAAAATAAATTAGTAGAAGATAATATTTTTAGTAATTTTAAAGCATTTATTAAAATATTATTTATTATAAAATAACATTAATGTAAATTTTAACAATATTCATTTAATTTGAATTTATAAAAATTAAATACTATGTTGGAATTAGAATATATTTTTCTCAAAAATTTAAAACATGATATATTATTCTAAAACATTAATGGAAGAAAAAAATAATTAAATTTACATAACTTTAAATATTTTTAATATTATTTATTTAGTTTAATTATTAACAAAATAATTACCATATTGGTGTTTTATAAGAATTTAAATTAATTTTAAATCTAAAAAAATTAAAATAAATTATCCTGATAAAACTTATAATATTTTAAAATAATATTTACAACTGAACATATATTTTTTTGTCTATATCCTAAATCTTTATAGATATTAAAAGAAAGAAATGTTTTTTTTGTCTTTTTCTTTACTTAAATCATTATATTTGTCACTTTCATGGGAAAGTATCTGAAAAAATCATAAAAGTATATTATATGGTCATAAGGGTAGATATATGTACATATAATTTTTGTTGGGAAAATTGGTAGGTAATTTTAATCCTTATCTTATTAGTTTACCTTCTCGGTAAACTCATTTTTTAATCTCATAGACACTACGATAAAAGAGTTTTTAAAGAGAACGTTCAAGAGTTTTAAAAGTTTTTATATCAAAATTAAATAATAAATTTATTCAAATGAACTAAATTGGATTAATTGATTTATAATATTAGTAAATTATCTTTAAAATTATTTTGAAATAAAATTTAATTCTCTAAATTATTTAAACAAAAAGATAATTTTTAATTAAAATTCCGTATTTTTCACTAATCATCAAAAAAAGAAAATGTTCAGAAAAAATCCCAATAATTTACCATAAGATATTTTTTTATTTTTAAATTTATAAAATGAAGTTTATTTTTCCAAATAAATTTTCTAAAAGTGGTAAAAAATATCTTTAAACTATGTCTATAAAGCATGAAAAATCATTCTTTTAAGAAAAAATAATAATTTTCAAAAAACATTTTATTTTCTTTTAAATGATAATTTTTTATTTATAATCAATATATAACTAATAGAAATATGTAAAAAAATATATTTTCATAATATAGTTAATCATATTCATAACTTCTATTCTAAAAGATAAGCGATGACAGTCATATTAATAATATATTTTTGTTTGGTAAAACTCATTGTTGCGTGTAACACAAGATGTCTAAAAATTAAAAGTAATTAGAAAAAATCATAGAGCCATGAGACATTAATTATACCCCCATTCAAATGTATTTCTCACTCAAAATTCATATTGATATTAAATTATTTAGCATTGGAAAATTCTATCATGGAAACCCACATTGTAAAAAGGGTTAATAAAACATCCTCTAGAAAAAAGAGAAAGGGATGTGTGAAGGTCATTTGGAATAAAACATAATATTTTTCCAGATAGGATCACATAGGTGGGAAGTCAAAACAAGTATATAGAAGAGAAAACTAACACCCAAAAACTGATAGAGACTGATTGAGACCATTGATCAGAAGAAAGTGAGTGATCTTTAGAAGGTTAACAACCAAAAAACCATAAATCTATGATTATTTAAATGACCATTTGATTCTTCAGAAAAGCAAGTACAAGGATAATTTTTTTAGATCCTTTTCCTAATTTTAGGTAATTACTATTCCATCAATACTGAGAACATATAAAAATGTACTTGGTATATTTTTATTTTATAGGCACAATGTCATCCTTTAGTCATGGCTTAATAAATTTCCACTATATATCTAAGTCTAAGAGATGAGTTTTTCATGTATGAATCACTAAATATGATCTATAAAAGAATGAAAAGCCATTAATACTATCTTAAAAAAATTATCATTGGTTATCCAGTAAGGATAAATCTTTTCATGGTTTCGTAATATGTTAATATCTATAACCTAATCTAATTTTCAACTCATTCCAATCCATAAAGTTTTAACCTAGTAACCCTTAAAAAATTAAAGAATAAAAAATAAGGTTACTAAATTCCTCAAAATAAAAATAACATTAATCCCCCATATATCATAATGTGGCTCTTAATTACCATATACCAAACATGTTTATACTTATTTCATGTATTATATTGAAAGATGGTCATAACTTGAATTACTATAAAATCTTATTAAAAACATACATGATTCCTCATTCCTATCCAAAAACATAGATTTTTGGATATATTTATTAAATAAAAAATGATGTAAAATCCAACAATGATAACATAGACCACTTTTTTAGTAAATCAATTATCAGTTTTGAGGTCATAAATACTATCCAATTTACCCTATCCATATCAATCATCTCCTTATCCAAAATAAACACCATTTTCTAAACCTTAGGATCATATTTAGGGTTATCTTCCCTTAATAAAAATATCAACTTATTATTAAATCACTTTTCTATCCCATTAGTACCATTTAATATATTTTTTAAAATCCTTATCATAAAACTGATACAAAAAAATATCTATATATTTCATGATTCCCATAACATAATCCTTTAACTCCAATACATAAATACTTAAATCATACTACTTACATCTCAAAAAACTAACTAGGCTTTATAATCTTATTCCTTAACACTTATTTCCTTTCATATGTCATTTTTAGTCTCTTCATCATCAATTGAAAAACCAGTGCCTGTAAAGATTTATTAATTCTATTCATGATATTTTCTCTTAGGAGATCAATTTTCATAATGACCATAATTTACACATTTAATGAATCCGTCAATTAATAGTAAATTAAAGAGACCTATATTCCCATCCATTACATTAACCAAACTCTTTATTTTTTCTTTTCAGTTACATGCATTGCGTTCTTCTTTTCCATATTCAAAACAAATTTTTCTTCCTCTAAGACATCCACTTGGGAATTTCTTCCCACATAATCGACACATGTGAAACCAAATATTTTTTCTTCTATAGTCTTCACTACCCAAACTATCAAAAAACTATTTCTTTCTCTTACTTGGTAAGTGTGAGAGTTGGTTAAGGTACATGTTATTCATCATGTTCCATGAAAACTTATTTTTCATAATCACAACTTCTTTTAATCCAATAATCATCCCATTTTATTAATCATCAGAAAATATTTTATTACATTCAATGTTAACCGAGTTCCCTCTATTTCCCTCTATTAACTAAAACTATAAAATATAGCGTGAGTAACAGTCATCATAGCATAAAATCACATAATCATGAAAAATAACTTTGAGGTTGTCTAAATCATGACACCATATTTTTAATATATGACACCATAGGTAAATACTAGTTCACCAATATCCATCATATATTTAAATCCTTCACAAGGGTTTATAAAGATTTTGTGAATTTCAAATAATATCCCCTAGGTGTTTCAAACCAGGTGTACAATAAGGAATGTTATTTTACACCAGTTATCAATCATGTCAATATCAATATAGTGTTTTGGGGTAGTTACCCCAAGGTACATATATTACATATCCACATCCATTTTTAGTATCCATATATGGAAGTAATTTCTTAGAAATCAATCTCTCTATCCTTAAAAATATAAAAAGACATTTTCCTAAACTTTGACTGATACATAAACTTATCCTTAGATAATTTCCTATACATATACTTAAAAATATACCTTGATATATCCCTATTCTTTTCTCATCCTAGTTTATAAAGGTTAACTAAACCTTTCCTTGGATACCAACTATAGTGACCCGAGATTCTTATACATGAATATTATATATTTTTATATGAAAATTCTTTTCATTACAAAAACACATGGCTAAGGACTATAATAGTTTAGTTCATTTAGAATCATATAGCATAATATTCTTAATACATAAATGATCTTAAATGTATCCCATAAGGATATTTCCTTTCTTAATCATACTTAAAAACCATTTTTACAACCTAGGTAAAAGAAACATAAGAAAGAGTGAACTCAAATTCTTAGTAAGGTTAAACAAGGGTGATACCTAAGCATAAAATGAAAATAAGGTTGTGAGATCATGATAATAACTTTTGAAAAAAATAACCTGTATATCAAAGATCATAATCTTAAGTCATGAAATAAATATCATGAATTCAAAATATATGAATGATAATGAAATCAAATAACATGATCTATGAGAGAATTATATTGGTATATGACATATATTTTTGGCATACACATAAACCTGGAAAATTATTTCATTAGTAGTCAAGGCTCATTTCCAAAATATATACGAGAACTCTATGGGTGGATACATCTGCTATGAGAGATACACCACTATCCCTAGTGGCATCCATTTACTCATAGTGGAATGGATTGACTCCACCAACCATTATAGTAGTCAATTTTTACAACTAATAAAATCATATAGGACAAGTCCCTTATTGAATCGAGTTCAATCACCATTCCAGTCCTATTTATATCATGATATATAAATCTCAACCCAATGTATTTGAGGGAGATATAGGTCCCACCATTATTTTCTATTTACACAACCACCATCCTTGGTAATAATACAACAACTGTCTTGGGTTATAACGTAACCACTATTACATAATAAAAACTATACATATATGTTCCATAATATCAAAAAACATTCATTATATTCTCACCCATTAAATGGATGTGGCAGAGTCTTTCGCACCTATCGTGGTTTTGTGAAAGGTTGTTTTCGCATTACAATGATATAGGGGTGGCCTATGAAGCTGAACTATGGGCTATGGTCTATGCAGTCAGGTATGCTGTTCAATTTAAATGGAGCTTATTATGCATTTAATCAGATTCTCAAACTACTGTGTAAGCCTTGAAAACAAGAACACACGATTTTCCATGAATAATTTTACCTCACCGGATTGCGTGCCTCAACAAGGTCACTCAGATCAATCTGGTAATCTCATATGCCTATAGGGAAGGAAAACAAGTTTCAGATGCTCTCGGAAAAATAGAAATAATGGAGAATACTATGATGTGGTCCTTCACGACCCCAAGTTACTACACTCCACTGGTGGAGGTAGACATGTGTGGTGTAATGCACTCTCATTTTTTTAATAGTCCCTTGTACGCTTGACTTCTCTCTCTCTTTTTAATTAATTTTTTAGGGTCAGCATTGACTAGATACTAGAATTTTTGGGTAAGTGTGCTTTATAATAATTATATCATGGTATAACACGTGAAAGATAAAAGTGTTTCATAAATATATTTTCATCATAAACATAAACCATTCAAATAAATAACAAGAATGGTATCCTTGGTTTATATCCCCGTTATAGAATAAAATTATATCAAAGGATGTCATATTAGATAGATAAGAATTTTTAAAGATGACCTAGAACATTTCTAAAGTAAAATAAAAATTATTTGGAATTAAAATTTTAAATCATAAAATATTTTCAAAATAATTTTCCTTGAAAATAACATTGAATACTTATAAAGAAATAATTGAAAAATAATTTGAAACATTTCTTCCAGAAAATAGCCTTTCCACTTTGAAAACAATTCAAAACATAAAACATTTTTAAAATCATTTTATTTGAAAATAACCTTTAAAATTATAAAGGAATCATAAAATAAAATAATGGCCATGATGATGGAAAGTTTTATTCACATCATAAACATTAAAACAAAGATTCCTTTCACATTTTCTATAAAATACTATTTTTTAGAAAATGACATGAATATTAATTTTAAATAATTTGGGGAAAATCCAGAAATGGGTAAAAATTTCATTAATAAATTATTTTAAAGAAATGTAAAAAATTAATATTTTTAGAAAACATGGTTTTGGAATAAAAATGGGTTTTCGATTTAAAGGATGATTTTTCTTAAAAATGTTCTTTTGGAAATATTGAGTTAAAAAAGAGTGTAAAATAAAGTAAAAAATGTATTCTAATGAAATAAATAGAGGATAATAGAAATAATAATTTTCTTTGGAGATATATCATAATATTTCATCATCGGGAGAATAATTATAAACAATACCGATAAACGATGAGATGGTAACATAGAACTCTTACCACTTTAATAACCTTGAATAACAAGCCACACAAAGGAATTTTATATAATGGAACATAAAATATTATGAGGATAAATAATATCATGATATTAAATTTAAATATATATGTATACACACCATTTAAAATAATATAGGTTCATCGCATAATATATGTCTCAAAGAATGAAAATTTAGACAAAATCACTTACTAATTTGTTAAATTTTGTACCATAAAAGACATGAAAGAGAGATCATAAAATGGATAATTAAAAAAAAAAAATTTCATTATAATTACCATAATATAAAATTATGGTTATTATATATCCCATATAAAATAAATTCGTGGTGAATATGACAAGTTTCTGAAGGAATTAAAAAGTGAGATGGAAGTCCCTTACATTAAGTGTTGATTTCTGTCGTACTCATTACCAAAATATGTTTAATAAATATATGTTTATAATAAATATATTACAGAAAATTAATTATATATATCATACCATTTAATATTTTATTATGACCTTTTACTACCCATTTATAAAAAATTACATGTTAAAGTTACATTCTGGGTAATAACCGCTTTATTTTTTTTATATTTTTTGATTTCTAATATTTTTGGTCCTCTAACTTTGATCATGGATTCAAAATCTACAGAATTAGAACCATTATATAAATATAAAATATATTCTTTATATATATATTTATAATAATTCATAAAATTTATTTACAAAAAATGAAATATACCGTTCATGGAGATGGTAGGTCGTACGTACACATGAACATTGTTTCCATTTTCTTATTAGATTGAAATAAAGAAATTTAAAAGATATATATATATATATTATCCATATAGAATTATTTTTTGTCACATATATAACATATTTATATTAAAAAAATCAATAATACATTCCATGGAAATCATGAATGAATCATATAGCTTTGTGAGGCGGTAGTCTAATGTACACACGAGCGATGTTATTGTATTCCCCAAAAATGGAGAGTATAAAGGTATGTGTGATATTATAATTCCATAATCATAGTATAATAATAAAAATAATATATAAACAATAAATACATCATTATGACCAGCCATGATAGGTGTTAATGAAATAATTAATGACATCGGTTTGTTAGGTAATAGTCCGCCGTACACACGAATGATGATTTCATAACCCATTTTATGGATGTGGAGATGGTTTTAGGTCATTAAATTAACATAAAAAATATCATTATATTTAATATATTTAGGTTATTATATAATAATTATATAGTATCAATTGAAATATTTTAAGGAAGAAATAAAATAAAAATGTTATGTGAATAACATTACCTCTTCTTCTGGTATCCTTCTTAGGTTTGGACCAAAATATTATAGGTTGGATTTATATAAAGAATAATGATTCTAGGATGAGTTAAGGGAAATTTTGAAGTTATTTTTTCAAGTATTGGACAAACCAAATGGGTTTTAATGTGTGAAGAAGAGAGGGAAATGAGTTCCCTTTTATAACTGAGGAGGGTTTCATTTTTATAAATACTCAAAAGTATTAGATTTTGGGAGGTCATTATTATGTAAATTGGAACCAAAATTGATAACTAATTGGTTTTAGGGATTAAATGGTCCATAAATACCTAAAAAACAAAACAAAAAACATTTTTATAAACATTTTGTTCCTTTACTTCTATGTTTCCCAACTTTTTCCATTTTTGTTTGTCACTATAGCAACTCGTTTTCTATCGTAGGTAATTTATACTTTAGGAATAAATTAAATTAATATTTATGATATAATTTGGACCCGTTAATTATAAATATTAAATTCAATTTATAAAATAAAAATCCAATGTTTGATGAAAATTTATTTAAACACAAGCGTATGTTTGTGTAAAATAACCATTTTAACCTTAACCATGCTAACATAGTTTTTACTATTTATGAGTCATTATAAATGAAAAATTGGTTCAATAATACAATACAATTGATATTTATTATCATTTGAAAAATACTTGGTATAATATATTATTTTTAGTGCTTTTAAATCATTATATAATATATCACTTATTATAAAATAACATTAATGCCATTTTTTACATTTATCATTTAATTTGAATTATAAAAACGTCATGAAAATGATGGAATATGAATCTATTTATCTCAAATCGAAGTAAAATGATATATTAATCTAAAAAATTAATGCAAGACAAAATCATTCAATTTAATTCACTTTTAATATTTCTAATATCATTTATTTTATTTAATTCTTACCTAAATTTTTATTTCATTGGTGTTTCATAAGAATTTAAGGAAATTATTTCACATAAAATAAATTAAAATGTATTATCATGATAAAAAAAACTCATTTATATTTCAAAATAATTTTTATAACCAAACAAATGTTCCTTTTATCCCTATTCCAAATCATTATAGATATTAAAAGAAAGGAATGTTCCTTTTTTGTCTTTTTATTGACATATAATATAATTTACATTCATAGAAATTTATCCCAAAGACTCATAAAAATAGATATAATGTTCATAAGGGTTAAAAAATTTCCTGAAAATGGGTTTTGGAAATTTTTTAGGTAATGTTAACCCTTATCTTCTTAGTTTAACCCTCGGTAAACCCATTTTTTACCTTAAAAGGGATACATATTTTTTCTTCTTCTGTTTTCACTGTTAGTTTTGGTTAAAAATTAATTTGACCTTATTATATAATATAACTTTTACTGATTCCCAATATGGAATAAATTTTTTCATATTTATTTCAAATAGGTGTAAAAATTTATGAGAAAACAGTTTTTTAAAGAGAAAATATTCAAAATTTTACAAAGTTTTTATAGAAACATTCAATATGAAATTGATTCAAATAACCTAAATTTAATTAATTTATTTATACTTAAACTAATTTCACTATAGAGTTAATTTAATATATATTTTAGAAATTTAAATCATTTAAAATTAAAATTAAATTTTCAATTAAAATTCAGTAATCTTCACTATTCATAAAAAATGAAACTTTTGGGGAAAATTAAAAAAAGTCACCCTATTACAAATTTGATATTATAATTTAAAAAATTAATTATATTTTCTCAAATATATTTTATTTTAGTTGTAAAAAGTAAATTTAATCTATGTCTATAAAGCACGACTAATCCGTCTTTAAAAAAAAATAACATTTTTTCAAAAAAAATCTTTTTTCTTTTAAATACTACTTATTTTATTTTTTATTAATAGATTACTAATTAACATGTGTAAAATATGTTTTTTATATTTTAGTTAATCTAAATCATATTTTTCAATTACAATATCTAGACAATGACTACCATATTAATAATATATTGTTGTTCGATAAAACTCATTGTTGGGTGTAACACAACTATATAAAATTTTAAATTAATTTGAGAAAAATTCATAAAATATTAGGTTTTTACACAATAATCCTTTTTAAAAATTACCTTGATAATGATGTTTTTTCTATTTAGGGTTCAATATAGTAAATGTAAAAGGATAAGTGACCAATAAGTGGATCATGGTTGATATTTTCAAGCATATCCCAATCACATGGCTGAATATTTTATATTTAGGAATTTTAAATATTTTAAAAAAATATTATATATTATACAATATCATTTGTAATTTTTTTTGGAAATATTCTTTTTATTTGACATTGAAAATAACTTGAAAGCAATGGAATACGAATATAACCTTTTCAAACATAAATAAAATGTTATATTTATCTAAAAATTTCATATAATAGAACAATACATTGAATTTATATCACTTTTAATATTATTAAAATAATGTATTTTATTTTCTTATTAATTAAAAAAAATACTTTTTAGGGGTTTATAAGAATTTAAGGAAATTAATTCATTAATAAAAATTAGAAATAAATTATCATGATAAAATTTATCTTTTAAATGATAATTTAGAATCAAAGAATTTATGTTTTTATCCCTATCACAAAATAACATAATTATTATAATTAATAAAGTGACATATTTGTATTTAACTTTTACTCAATTATTATAAAGTTAAAAATAAAAGAAATATGACACTAAGTGGTTGTATAATCGAGATTTGGATGAAAAATAGATAAAATAAACTCATCCAATAAAATAAATACAAATGTAAGGGTTAATTTTTAGTCCTTATCATACTATGTTTAACCTTAATTAATTGATTTACCCTACCGGGGTGATAAAAATTTACTATAGTTGCTATTCAGAGTGACGAAAAACAAAAGTGACCAATTTATAAAACATGGAAATCTTTATTCCAAATATATAATTAAATTTTTAATATTAAATTCATAGAAGTGAAAGAATTTAATTTATAATTAAATCTGTAAAATGTGATAAAAAGCGGTTTTAATAAAAAGTAACTAATTAAATTTTAAAACTAATGCAAAATAGAATATTAATTTGTAAACACTTTAAAATGAAATAAAGTTTTCAATAAAAATTATATTAAAAAAAATGGTATCAAAAATCTTTTTATTATAAAATAAAATACCTCTTTTTAATATGGTTAGAGAGATATCCATTACATATCCTAAAGGCCTAAGAACAAGTGGCCCATGAACATGAACCGAATGCCGAGTGTAGTGTCACGCCTTCCTCAAAAGACCTACAACATGCCTTCATCATCATCTGCCCTCATTATGCCTGCATCACCTCCTGTATCATAAATACCGATGGGAATTTCCATGATTTGATTTCGTGTCTTTTGGATGATTGATTATTGGGTGTTAAATATAGGTACTACCTCAACTGCATCTAAAAAATCAGTATTGTTTTCACTATTAATTAAAAAAAATTAAACTTTTTAGAAATATCCCAAAATTTCACAATAAGATAATTTTTATATTTTTATTCCATAAAATATATCATTTTCATCAAAATAAATTTCTAAAACTTCCAGAAATTAATAATAATATATTCCCATGAAAAATAATAAAATCCATTTTTTTAAGAAAACCTATTTTTTGAAGAATAAAATGAATTTACTAAAAATTTTATACTTATTTTATTATAATTAATTAATTTTTTTTATTTATCAGTACCACTTTATATATTTTTCATAATGTGGTTAAATCTATTTATAACCCCCAATTCAATGGATATGTTAAACTTTTAATATTTAAAAAATATATTTTGGGGTCGTTTAGGCTCAGTGTTCCATGTTTTATACATTATCGAACATAATTTTATTCTTTTAAAATATTGTGGTGATAAATTATTCATTTTATATAATTTATTATATTTTCTTATTTAGTTACTAAATCGGTTAGGCTCACGTCATATGTTTTGGGGTCGTTCGGTCCAAAATAACTTTGTTGTGTTGAATGGTAAAATTTAATTTGGTTCTATTATCTTTAGAATCTTAAAAATTTCATAATTATCATTTTTATACATTAAATATACTTATAAAACCATACATATAAATAAATTATAAAAAATGTGATACATTATTAATGGAGGTGGTAGTTCACTTATACGGATGAGCGACATTTTAATTTCTATAATGGATGAAAATGAAATAAATTAGATTACAGTGTACCCTTATATAATAATAATAATATAATAAATATCATATTTATTCATTAAATCAATCCTTATGTCCATCCATATGATGTGGTGTTGAAAAAAGAACTACATCGCTTCTTGGAGGTGACAATCCACACGTATGCATTAGTGCCATTTTCATTTTCATGGGATAAAAATGAAGCATAAAATAGTTGTTTTATCAATATAATTAAATTTAGTTAAATTAGATATAATAATATAATTATATGATTATGGTTAGAATAGATTTCTTGGAGGTATGAGAAGAAATAAACTTGAATGAATTCATTTACGAATTATACCTCATCCTTGGATATATTCTTTTCTCTTAAACCTTAAGTCATTTAGTATTGGATTTTTAGTGAGTCCAATACCTATATAAAGTATGGAGGATATTTTGGGAAATATCTGGGTAGATCTTGGTTGAGATAATGTGCTCAATGTGTATAAATAATTGAGGATACGAGGTTCCCTTTTAAAAGCAAGGGTAGTGTCACCCATGTAAATATTAAGAACTTTCAAATATAATAAATTCATTCCATATATAAAGTTTCTATAATTTATTATAATTTCAAATATAGGATTAGATAAGGTATTAATAAACTCAAAATATCTAATTTATATTTGTTTTATAGATATTTAAAGCCTTATATTTTAGTTTGACGTCCCCTCTTTAACCCTTTAAACACTCACTGTTCGGACTACCTTTTACAATGGTAACATAATTTTATGTATAAAAATTAAATAAAATATATTATATAATTTTAATTTTATGATTATAAATATTAAATAAATATTATAAAATTAAATTTTTACAGGTGGTTTGAATTAATTTTATTACAAGTACTCGTAACACAATGAAAAATAATTGGTAGAAAAATATTCTTTTTATTCCTAAAAACACATTTATAAATAAATAATGAATAATATTGATTCCCATTAAATTAATTAGTTTATTTTTAATCAAATTATAATTATTTTCCTATTAATCCAATAATAAACTTACAATATACTTTTAAATACTTGATTAAAAGAGAGTAATCAAAAATAGTTTTTATTTGAATAAAAACAAACCTTAGATTTCCAAAATGCCGAACATAGATTTCCATGTTCAAAATTATATTTTTGAAAGAGACATATCACATTTTAAATATATATTTATTCTATTAAAATAGTTTTATAACATTAAATTCACTATTATATTATGCTAATTTCATATAAGTGATATCATTTGTAAAATCTTTATTTTTTCACCTTTCACCCAAATATCAACTATTTAAGAAAAATACCATGTATTTATCTTTAGAATATTATGAAATAGTTATACTTAAAATAAATTCAATTTTATCAACCTCAAATTATATAATTATTATATTTAATTTTTAAATAAAACCATGTAAAAAAATTTAGTTAAATAAAACTAATCATTTTTTTATTGAAAAATATATATATATTTTATAAAACTAAGATGAATATGAATCTATAAAATTAATAATTCTAAATAATGAGATGTATTTATTTCTAATATTACCTGAATTTTCACAAAAACTCTTATTGGGAACATTTCTTTTAACAAAACCATTAAACTATTTCAAACTGTGGACCCGACATGAACTTTCTATACCATGGAAAGTTATGATCCAAATTAAATGAAATTGAAACATTAAATAAATAATAATATGAAACATGGGTAAAAAATCAAATAAGTAGTGAAAACATAAATTATAACAAAATGCATTATCCATGTAATAATCAAAAGGTAGATATAATCATATTCATATTAAAAGTAAGATGTGGTGGAAATACAAATAGGAGATACAAAAATAAGATAAAAACAATAACCAAAATTGAAATAAAAACATTCACTCATATTTTTGTGACATGATGGATCAGTCCCTCCATGTCACCCCCACCTAACAATACACTGACAATAGGAAACACCACCTCCACTGAGCGTCCATTTTCCTCCCCATTTATCTTTAAAAGTAAAGTCTATAAACACCCATTGGGTGTTTGTAGGGTGTGAGAATAACTATCCTAGTAGGAACCCACAAAGTGTGTCATATTCGTCTTTTGTAAAACAAAACCAAACATGTTATTTTGGAAATAAAATACATAAAAATTAGACATTAACAATTTAAGAATAACAACATAAGATGAGATTTTATAATAGTTTAAAATCTAGAAACAATACATGAAAAAAATCAGTTTATAACTATCTACATGGGGAGTACCCAATTTATCTAAGGTTTGATAAGTCATTAATGTTCAAACAACTCAGTTATTGAACAAATCATAATCAACTTTAAATCACCGATAAGGTGAGTAATTCCATGTCCAACTAAGAAGTGGTTACGCAAAAAAGTTACGCCTGATACATATAATCATATTTTTTTTATTCTTATAGAATCAATCCAATATTAGGTAGGTCATATAATTCCTATCCATGCCTTTTATGGTCTACACACCAAAGTACCTAGGCTCCCATAAGCTATTCCCTCTTTAAGAAGATACCATTTTATCAATTAAACAATTTAAATGTATTATTTTATCAATCCCGACATAAAAAACCCCAAAACCACGCAAAAACATTCAATTATTTCAATTTTATTCACAAATGTAAAAGGGGAATAATTTCAAAATATCTATAATGTATACAACAGTTTCTAAATGTCATAAAACATTATTTATGATAATTTAAAACATTATTTAGAAACAATAAGGAATTTATTGTTCCTGAAACAAATAAAAAATATGAAACCACATAGATTTATAAAGATAAATTATTTCTAAATAGTGATAATCCACTTAAGATGTGAAGAGGTTCCCCAAAGAATAAAGGGAGAGACATAAAACCAAAAATTTGTACCACTAGAATTGGCCAACATGAACCCTAGGTGTAACACCCATTTTCAGGCACTTTTCACTTTTATTATGTATTTTGAAGTTATAAAATGATTTGATTGACTTATAATTGTTTATAGATGGGATTTAGAAGTTTTTATAATTCTTTTTGATGGTTCATGGTCTGATTACGATTTGGGGAAATCATACAGGTTTTCCTGGAAATCATGTGAGTTAAAAAGGAGACTTAGGGGGAAGCGCACGATTGGAGAATAGTTTGGGTGAACCATGATGTCTTGTAATTTTTTGAACAATGTTATTTTTCATGGTTAGTGCATGGTTTTAAAAACTATTTAGACCAACCATGTGACCCTAGGTTTTTTAGTAACACTCGCATGGGTGGCATATGTTTTCCAAATGATGCAACATGAATAATAAAATTTTAAAATTAGTTTTTTATCCTAAAAATTTCCAAAAAACCCTAATTTATTTTCCCATAGAATAGGATCTATAAATACAAGCTCACTCTAGGCGATTTTAGTGATTCATTTCCACCTCAAGGTTGATTATAATGAATTATAGAGCATTGGATATAAAAACTCAAAGGTAAAAACCACACTCTTCCTTTACCTTCTTCATATTCTCATTATTCATAGATATAAAACCTATAAAGGGGATTTCAAGCCTGAATATTTGTTTTCGTTATTTTTTTAATGTAATCTTTATGTGATGTATTGAAGGAATGGAAAGGATATCCTCGATCTGTGAGATCATGAGTTGATTCTTCATATCGAACACATTAGAGGTAAGTGGATACTCTATAATTATGATTTTTCAAATAACATGAATGATTCATATTTTATAAATAAATTTCTTTTAATTTCGACTTAAAAAATACTATTAAAATCTTTTTGGAAAACACTCTTTCTATTTGGTCATTATATCTTAGGCTATGTGTGATTCCCATAATGGTCATGATAAAATGATAAATTTTAATTTCAAATAAATAGTATTTTGAGTATTTATAAACTTATTATTAGAATGGTTGACATGAATTCATATGAACTTGATAAATATTTTGTAGATTATAATTGGACATGGTTCCGATTTTGGAACACTAGACCATACCACAAAGTTATGACATGGGACTAGAGGGATGAGTTTCCACCAGCTAGTTAGATTATGCAGAGGTCCAATTGAGATAAGATATTCTTTGATTTTTTGAAATTATTTTCTTCTTGTTATGTTATTGAAGGTTGTTATAGTTTTATATCTTGCGTCATTTTATGTCTCTTCATTTTTTTTCTATTTCAGGTTATTTAATTATGGGAAAATCATCCCAAAAGATTCATAAAATCCCTTAGGTTGAGGATGAGATGTTACACTAGGTCCCCATGTCCTCAAGGGAGAAGGTAGATAATGAGATAAGAGATAAGGAAGAAAAAATAGATATGAATCAAAAACTATGTGATTTATATAATAATATAATCAATAAACCTACTTAAAATCAAGACACATAAGAGGTGAGGGTTCTTTATGTGTAGGGGGATTTTAGTTTTATTAGGGAATAAATGAGGGGGTTTAGGGTTTAAAACACAGAAGGGAATGTTTTTTGGAAAATTAAAATTTTAATAATTCCAAAATAATGGGTCATGATGTGTCATAACCTTTTAGGGTGAAACCTTGTTCCTAGAAAATATCCTACTCAATATAGGCTGAGTCACAATGTAATCTCCATTAGTTGGAGTAGACCCTGGATGCCTTAAAAAACATACACTCTTCCTATATATGGTTGTGGTGTGACCTTTCATGGTAGCAGAACTACCCACCTATAGTCCATGACCACAAGTCTATTTGGATAGGGTTGTGACACAAACTCCCTTATTTGAAACATGACTAAACTACAACCCAAAAAAATAATTGAAAAGTAAAAGAATAAAATAAAAGAAAGGGAGAACCCCAAAACTTTATAATATATTAAAACTGTGTAAGAAGAACAAAACTAAACAAATAAAATAATTCCATACCTAAAAATGAAATTATGGGTGTGACAAAACCCAATTTCTCACATAATCAATACCTTACATTCTCTGGTAACAATCCCTCATCCATCCCCAAAGTGAAAAACTCTAAACTATAATCAATAGTAACAAATATCCCATATAAATAATAATCTCGTGATATCCTCTCACATACATAATTTCCACATCAACAAGGGATACTCTAAGGCACCGAAAATGGCCCCTTAAGTCATAATATATCAATGAACACCCTTGGGTTTCAATTTATGCTCCACAAATATCTTTTATTTACAAAAGGCCATCGATTACCATGTGATCAATGTATATAACATTGTGAATCCATCATAGCACTACTAGTTAATATTTTACTTGAAACTCCCAAGGAAAGTAATTTAAAATTATATTTAAGGTCATGTTCACAAACCATCGACAACCTTCATATAAAATAGAATTCGAAACACATATAAAATAAAGGGTCAATTTTAATAGCATAAATTTTTATTTTAAAATTCCTTTTAGTTATTTTAAAATGTTAGATAATTTGTCTTACATGTAATATAATACTAAAATAAACAATGATATATTAAATTAAGATAATTTATTATAATTTATATTAAAATAAACACTAAAAAATATAATAAATAAATAGGAAAATAATTATGATTAGTAAAAGAGGAATAAAACCACACATAAATAAAAATTTTATAAGCTTAAACTATTCATCATTGTGGTCTACCTTGAAAATCATATCACCATGAATAATAGAATAAATAATCAAAACATTTTGAGGAAGTAAATAGGATGAATAATTTTAGATAAGTATTCAACGATATATATAGGAATAAAAAAGGTAATATTCTCATTAATATTAATTGGATATATGGTCATTAAGAATACATTTATCCAATAGATATAATAGAATATAAAATAAAAATAAAATTTAACAACATATTAAAAACAATATAATTGACATGTAATTAAGATATAATAAATAATTCTTTAATAAAATAAAAAGTTAATATTTTAATTGTAAAATATCTTATATTCTAAAAAATGTGTATTTCTATATATTATGTTTTTTTGTAAAAAAATAAATCTATCACTTGAATTATTTTTTGGAAATTTATTATTTTCATATAAACAAATATATCCACATATATGGATTTATTAGTAATTTTTACTAAATAAGAATAAATTTATTTAGTGTTTAAAAATATTTTTCCTCCAAAACATTATTTTCATGGATTATGAAATTTTATTTTAAAGTATAAACATTTTTTTAAAATTAATTTAATAAAATAACTTTTAAATTTGGAATCAAATTTCCAAAAAACAATCAATTGGGATAATTTTATTTTTTTTCTGAAAAATAAGTTACTTTAGTAAAAATGAGTTGTGATGGTAAAGGTTATATTGAGGTAAATAGTTAAAATGATGACTAAAGGGAGAAATATATATCTAGAAATCATCACCAAAATGTGTATATGTGTTAATAAACAACCTTTCCTCATTATTTTTTCATATTTATCAACTTTCCATATAAACTGTATTCCTTATACATTAAAGAATGATTATTTTCAAATATGAAACTCAAAAGGATCTATAAATATACCCTATCCAACCTTTCAAAACCACACCTTTTTTCCACTCCAATATCTAAAAAAATTCCATTATTAAAAATTCTATCTATTTTTTTAATCCTCTATTCTGAATAAGGATAAAAAAATCCTTCAAAAAAAGTGGATTTCCAATAGATGTTAAGTTCCAACTTAATAACTAACAAACATTTGTATTTATTTTCATTTTATCTTATTATCCCCCATTCTTAAATATTATTTAACCCTATTATATAATATAAATAATATCATTATAATTATGTTATAATGATATTGTAATGAAACATGTTCATACTCATCCATCAAATTAAAACATGTTCTTGTTTGGGTTGGCATAACCATCTCTATAAAAACGATGTAATATTTTAATTATGTATTATTATGAAAAAATTATACTAATATATGATAATATAGATGAATTTATGTGATGTTTTTAATTATAATATGGTAATATATATGAGTATTTATTCATAAAATGGATTCATTTTATTGATTTAATAACCACAAAAGGGAAAATTTCTAAACATTATTTATGAATCTTTACCATAATATCCATGAAATAATCATGGGAATCTAAAAATATTCCCAATATATATATATATTAATATATAATTTACATAATTTTTTTGAGGTTATGAACTCATAATCAAGGGGAAAGGTCTGTGATCACTATACTAAATCAGGAATTAAATAAATGGAATAATTTACACCGGGAAATTACTATTGACTCAGAAAGACTATTAAATATAGAATTAACAAATCAAAATGAATGATATTAAGTAGAGTAATATATATATATATATATATAAATTAATAATGAACGTAATTTTATTATACATGGAGTTAGAGTGTGTTCAAGAAAACGAGAATCCAAGGTAAGGTCTTCATTAACTCAATCTCCTTTCATTGAGTAATATTCTTTCTTATTTAGATAAATCCACATTTATTGGTTATATTATACCATATGATTTTGTTATAATATATCTTCTCATATTTTCTATGAAGATTATATTTCCTTCTAATAATCACAATTCATATTAATTCATATCTTATAAAAAATATGACATTTTAAAGGAAAATTTACACTATCTATTTTAGGCATTTATCTTCAAATCTATGTTATTTCTTATAAAAAATATTTTTTACTTATTTTTAATGTAATATTTTTATTCTCTTCAATATATATCATATTTATCTATAATTATATTAAAAATGAAATTATATATATATTTTTACCAATATGGTTTACTTCAAATTTCTAAATAATTATTAAAAAGTATTTATTTTAAATTTCCTATCCTTTCTTATAATTTTATATATAAAAATTATAATTTTAGCTTCATTCATTTTAAAAGAATCATTGTTTGGATTCTTTACTAAAATAAGTACTTAAAATATTTTTGTTACTTTTTGAAAAAAATGGTTCTTAAAATGACTTATAACATAGGTTCAATGACAATTTTAGTAAAATTTTATGAATTTATTTTACATGATTTATATTACATTCCAATTTCCTCCTCTAGAATATCCAATATACATGAATTTTTTATATAATTTATGTATACCTATTTAAATTATCTTATGATATATTTCTTTTTAGTGATTGAATTTTGGTATCTTCTGATCCAATTTTGACCACTTATAATGTGTTACCAAAATAAAATGTTATAAAAACCTATTTATTTTCACAATTTAATATTTTTATGATTTTAATATATGTTTGATTATTTCCATATGGAAAAAATATTTATGGATTTATCATTATGTGATGGGAGGGCCCAAAACTATATATCATTTCAATGCATTGGTTAAATATTATAAAATGACTGGAACCATCAAGACCCCTCCTAGTCCAATATATATGCCAAGTGTGCCATTACAATTCCACCTGCAATATGACAACAACTTGTGACTCTCACCAAGAAGTTATAACACATATTGAGAGGCGTTAACCTAAGAACCTATCACCAAACCATACATCTATACATCCTAACAATAAAACCACCAACCATAAATAAAACAAGACAAATATAGACTAAAATAAATAAAAAACCAATCCTTAATAATAAAGTTGATACAAACTTTAAAAGAAAATTCAAATAAAAGAAACCAATATCCCAAATAGTAGGTAGATATATGATGAGAAAAGTGAGCCCTCCCTATGATAGAAGCTCCTAACATAGGAACCAACCATAGATGTCACCACCATGCACCACTATGTGCAGGATTCACAAACTCCATATCCACTATGACCATCCTTAAATAGAAAATCATCTATATAAAGTACAAAGTTTTTTAGAATAATAATTATTCAATGGTGTGTAAAAACATACCTAATAGAACACCATTAAATAAAAAGAATGAAAAAATGAAAGGTCAACCCAAAACCAAGGACAAGGGAAAAATTAGAGACATAAATTTTATATTAATTATTGAGACAAAAAAATAATTGATAAATTCACAATTCTATAGCCCTACTCTATAAAAATTAAATTTCACAAGAAAACCAAGTTATATATTGAAATGAAAAACCAATAATATTAAAACTAACTAGCTTATAAACAACTACTATATCTTTTTAAAGAAATAGGAAAAAGGAAAACCCAATAAACTGACTATATAATCGAAGCATGATCCCCATAACTAAATCCCCAAATGTCAATGCTAAAACTATACCTCTACCCACCCTTAACAATAAAAGAGTATGAAATATATCAACCATATGATTCAATCCAACCCCAAAAATCTTCATTATTACTAGGAATCATTGATAGAGCAGAAAAAATACATGTAATCATTAAAAATTATAATCTATATCTTTCTAAATTTGACAACTTCAGGGTTGATAATATGGGAAAATGACTATCCTGACCAGTGTATCATTTTTACTAAAATAATTCCTTATAACAATAGAAATTACCATAATATATTTCCCTAAGAAAATTATATAAAATATATTGTTATAATAGGGGAACTATACCTTTTCAGGGGAAACATATATTAGTTAAGGGAGTACCAAACCCATAGTTGGGAGACCTACACCCTGATTCATAAGTGATTTCTTTGCCCCATCCCATAGAAAGGGAAACTGTGCCTAATTGATATTGCAATGATAAAATAAGTTTCTAAAAACCCATTATTAACATGAAAACCTCCTCCCCAATATTTTATACAGTGTTTACTCAAAAAATGTAAGTGGAACCCACACCTCATTGAATATACCTTGATTAAATGAGTATCTAAAATGATCTAACATCACTCTAAAACTCATGGTCATTGAGAATTTGGTGAAAGTGGATAAAAGAAAGCAAAAATCTAGGTTTAGAATCACTCTCTAATATAAAAAATTGGTAAAAAAGCATGATATATGAGTGTAATTACTTAACCATAAATATACCTAGTTGGTCTCGAAGGCCAAAATGTAATGAGAGTCAATGATTAATTCCTTGGTCTTTCTTCTTAGGGACACATGCACACATACCTAAAACATAGGGTGAATGGGAAGAAAGAAACCCACATAAGCTATATATAAATCTATAGGTCACCTCTAACTTCCTTTTTTAAAATAGGGAACTCAAGTATACTTTCATATTTTCCATCATGTCAATGAAATTTTCACCAAACTTTAATGAAACCAAAACTAAAAATGAGTTCCTAGGATGTATCAACCCCCGATATGTATATAATAGCCTAAAAATGTGAAATTAAAATTAAATGACATTGAAAAATATTATATTAAAATACATAACTAATATCTTTTAGGTTTAGAGTTTTATACAATTAGAAAAAAATATTATGTAAAAAAACCCATGTCTTTTCAACTAATAAAAATTTTTCCACCATATAAGTAATCGGTTAATCCATAACAAGTCTTTAACATTTTACTCAAATTTTATAGACAAGATAATATTCTATACATACCAAACATATTATATTCCTTTATTATATTAGAAAAAGTAAACATAAGAAGGGGTAAGCTCAAATGATCAGTGAGGGTATGTATAGTGAAAACAATCAAACACCATAAGTGAGTAAAAGATAAACATATGTGTATAAGAATGTAATCAAGGAACATGAATATAAAACATAGAATTCATACCCAATAAAACAAATAGTATGATCATAATCATGTAAACATGACATAAAAAAATTATTTTATAAAATCATTGATTCATAAAATCATGAAATATATAGAATCAATATAATACATGACATCATTTAAATAACTCAAGGCTCACTTCCAATACTATCATAGTGGATGGAGTCCACTGGTAGATTACGTTAACTACCCATTCCCAAAAACAAAGTTTAAAATGCCTCGTGGTGGACTAGGTTCACTCCCTAATACCATACATGACATCTCATGAGATATAAATCTTTACCCAATGATTTGGAGTGCTATATAATTCCAGGAACACCCGTAACATAGTGTAATTAGGGTAACCGACTGTGAAACATACATAATATCAAATGAGATAAAAAAATAAATTAATGAATTATAGGAATATATAATCTTAGTCCCACCATTAACATAATTAAAATCATACATATTCATTTCATATGAGTAAAAAACCCATACAAAATCACTTTCATGATCAAAACCATGAGAAGGAAGTGAGTTTCATGATTTTTATTCATGGAATAACTGAAGGATAAATCAAAATGATTACAAATATAATAAGTAATTAAATTATTTTGGTCTATAATAATTATAAATGGATACAGGACTTGAAAATTGTTTTCTAATATATAAAATTTATAATAAGGGTTTATGATAGGTAAGAATAAAAATGAACTGCATAGGTAATGATTTTAGAATTGATAATATGACATTTTAAAGAAGGAAATAGAATATAGATTCCTTTTTACCAGAATTAATCAATAATTAGTTTCAAAAAAATAATTAGGGAATTCAATAACTAGTCATGTTGAATTTTTTTTATGGAGGCACATCTTGTCAATAAATAAGAAATTAGATATATCACTAAAGTCAGGTTTATTTAAAAGTGGGAATTTAAAAGGGAACATAAATCATGTATTAAACCCAAAAAATAATGGTATAGTAAACTTGGTATATATTTAAGAAACATATAAAAAATATATGGAAGTTATCAGTGAGAATAATATATATAAAAAGGGATAAAAATAAAGATAATTTTACACCTAAAATCAATAAGGGTGGATTCGAAAGATCCATTTTTATGTTTTAAGAAACCTTTTTTGAAATCCCACATCAAAAAATGGATACTAAACAACTATTAATAAAATATAAGAATGTAATTATGAAGGTCATATAAGGTAACAAATAATTTGGATTCCAATTAAAAATAAAAACATTGGTAGGAAGGGAAATTCTGGACAATGATGGGAAACTGTCATTTAAGAGGATCAGAAGTATTATCAATAATGATATAGTTCTTGAGAAATAAATAAATTAAGGTAATGATTTTAATAAAATATTTCTATTTTAATATATAGATGTATTATAATATATTCATATAAATTAATAAATATATATTGTAATGATGTAGTGAAAATGGAATCATTTTGACTCAAGGAAGAAGTTGAGTAAAAAAGCCTTATAGCTTTTAGAAATTTTGAGTCAAAACTCCATGAGAGAGATAAATTAGAATAGGAAATTTAATATCATGAAATATAATAGAAAAGTTATTCAAAAATAAAAAAGGGTAATATATACATTATTTTGAATAAAACATGATTTATAATAATAAATATGCCTCAAGGGGTGAAAATTTCAGACATGAAACCCTTACAAATAACACAATCTTTTAGGTAAGAATCATTTGATAATGAGGTGAAAATGGGAAATAGTAAAACCCAAGAATTAAATATGAAAATTACATACTGATTATTAATTTTTATTAGTAAATAAAAAATAGAATAATAGAGGTCAATATGAAATCTTGTAACTTAATGGAATAAAATTGAGTTCAAAAAAACACTTACCTTATTCTTGATTCATTATGTTCATGCATGTATCTTCCTGAATAATCCAATTATGTTTATTATATACATTATTATTAACCTTTTTATTATATATTTAATTTAATATGTACCATTAATTATCATATAATATTTATTTATTATATATATTTTTTATATTATGTCTGTGTGAAAATTGAATTGGTGTTGGATTATTTTTGTAACTTTAGTGATCAATGGTGATGGTAAAATAATAAGTTAAATACATAATATAACTATTCCATAACCAAATATAAATAATTATTTTATTATTAATTTATAATAATATTATTATTTATGTACCCATAGTCATCTATGATTGATTTTTATAGCAGTATTGAAGTAGGTGGTTAAACCAACCCAAACATGAACATGCAATATCTCGATGAGTTTGTATGGTTTAGGATTTATATAATTATAAAAGAAGAATAATTATGTTAGTTATATTTATTTATGTTATTTAATTATATTTTAAGTTCATTTAAAAAATAAATAAAACCAATAAGAAAAATGAAAAACATTACATCGTTGAGGAGGTAGTCCACACAATACATCGTTAACATTATTTGGTTTTTGTAGATAGATAGAAATGAATAAATAATTAGTTTTACATTAATATAATAACACTTATGTATTCTTATGATACTTATGTTATTATATGACTATGTCTACGGTAGGTGTGTAAGAGAAATATTAAGAATAAAAGGTAAGGAGAAAGTAATATACTATTTGGTACCTTGAACTTTCTCTTGAAAGTATCCCTGTAAATGAAAGTATTAGGCTAAATAAATGAGAATGTAGTCATGTTAACATAAGAGAATATTATATATGGAAATAATGTTATTGTTTCAAGTTTTACTTTATAGAAATTGGTGGGTCATGAAGGGTTGGAAATGCCCCCTTTTATAAATGAATAAAAGGGAAATTTTGTGAATTCTTTTTACTAATTAATGATATCATTGCACTATTTAAGGTTAAATGATTCTAAAAGTTCTAAACAATGGATAAAGGGGAGATATTGTGTTGGTAAATCCTTAATAAATAATTATCACATCGTTGTTAAACATTTTTTATTTATTTACCATCATATTTTAATATTTTACCATTTTAGTTTTAACCTTGGTAATGAGTTTTTAACTAAGTAATTTTTATTTTAATAAAAATATAAGGTAACCACTATTTATAAATTTATATGTTTGGAACCTAAATATAATATAAATTTAACTTAATTAAATGTATAAAGAATAAAAAATTAACTTTTAAATTAAAACAATATATAAATTAAAAATGTTTTGTAGACAACTGTTGTTTTCGACATTAAGTATTCTTAATCTTATTTAGCATTGATTAAAAATTGAATAAGTGATAATTTATTTAAATATTGGACTAAATTTTTTATTAATGTCACATTTTAGAAGATATTAATTAATTTTAATAGAGAAAAATTATACAATATTTCTAAAATAATTCATTGACAAAAACAGTTTTACCATTATCATGACCATTAAATTTAATCTTTATAATCAAACTTTTAATCCCAAAAATAAAAATTAAATTATGAAATAATATTATCATGTTGATATAAAATATCAAACTATTATAATTTTTATTTAATTTCTACACGTGATGAAAAATAATTTTTTAATATAAGGAAATAAATCAGTTTTTAGAGTAAAACATTACTTATGTTTCAAAAAACAACATACATTGGTTTTATAAATAAAAAATTATAATTATAATTTTTTTATTTTACTTATATATATTATATAAAAATTATTTAAAAAACATTTAATTCATTATTTTATTATGATAATTTTTGAAAAGTTATTGCTTTAGAAATATAATAATTTTTTTACTATTAACCTGAAAACCAATGCTTTCAGAAAAATCCCAAAAATTCATACTAATATACATGTTTACATTATGAGCAAAATAGTAAAATTACTTATATATAATTAATATTATAAATTTATAAATTTAGTTCGTAAATAAAAAATATTATAAAAAACTACTTTGATAGAAAAATAAACGTTATCTTTCTTTAAAAATAAAAATGTGGAATTTTAAAATTCATGTAACAAATAAGTTATTACATTAATAATTTCATTTTCATCTCATCCTAATTTACTGTTATAAATCCCCTAATTATCCCTGTATAATATTTAATAATAATGCATTCTCTGGTGGTAGTCGAAGGTGGTGATTCTTCTAGTATAGATATCATGGAAATTTCCACATACTTGTATTTCTCTCACATATGATTTCAATCATATGATATTTTTAGAGTTAATATTAGGAATGGTCAAGAGAAAAAACTATAAAAGATAAATAATTCCTAATCTTCAATAAATGTGGAACATAAGGGAGACTTCTTTTACTTGATGTCATTTCAATCCATTATAGATTTCATAATATAGTTACTTTCTTTCAAACCAATAAAATTATTGGATATATTAGAATGATAAAATATTATTTTTAAATATCACAGTTTAATTTTTATTTTATATTTCATATAGAATGATATATTTTCATAATATTTATTTAAGGAAAATACTTAGTGAAATACTGGGTCGTTACAATGCATGTGAAGGAATCACACATTATAATGAAAGTAATAATAAAGGGAGAACATGGTAAAATGATTAGTGTGGGGGATCAATTTACCAAGTTTATGAGGGATTGAAAACATTTATAACATTTTTGTGGGACCCATTCTATATCAATATCTCATTTCCAATGGTGTACAAAACCTTATGTTAGATATGATCGTCTTACCCAAACCTAATCACCAACATTACCGAGCCAAATAACTCAAATTACACAAAACATATCATAAATGGACCTTAATGGGAAAAATAATCCCAACATTATTTTCTATGTATAAAAATTCTCAAAATAGACAATCTACTTACTCTATTTTAACACTCGAGAGAAATGTGTGAAAAATTACTAAAAAGAAACATATCTGGACACATGTTGGTCCCCAAAGTGTGTTATGTGATGTTGTGAATTGGGGTATAGTGCACCCATTGGGTGAATTTCAACCAATTCATGGGTAGGAAGAACATATATATGGAAAATCACATTCTCCACCTAGGGTATAGGCTGGGCTAGTGTGAACCAGACTTAGCGTCTCTCTACCCTATCCAACCAAACAAGTTGGTCTAGTCAGATAGATAGGTCATCCTGTAGGGGTTGGACTATATTCCCATCATACTACCGAAGTGAATGTTGATTTCATGGAAAGTCCATGAACCCTCGGGTCAATTCAGGTTAGGTTGGAATTACCGACCAGTTGGTCGAGTTGGTTTCCGTATTAGGCTGGGATTATATAAATGATATCCAATTTCATGATATCCATATCACATTAGGGCACATTTATCTCCTTTTTTCATCACATTTTTTTATTTTTCCACTAGGATTCTGACATGGGAAATTAAAGAAAAAATAAAATATATATTAAAATGGGCTTAATAATAATATAAATTTCATATGAAATCATTTATTTAATTTTTTTTGGGAATTTTGTAGCTAAACAAAAGACAATGACAATTCAGGATAGGAACTCTTGGGCACTCCCCTGTTATTTGACACACCTCCTTCCATGTTGAGAAAAAGTTTATTTTTTTATTCACCTAATCCATTGAGTTGAAGTGTGTAAGTTATAATCAATTAGAAATAAATTCCATGTTTATTATAGTAATTTTGAAAAACATTAAATTTGTACCCCCACCTCAACCACTTTAAATTTTTTTATGAGATGGTTTCATTGAAGGTATCAAATAATTACAAGTTCATATTAAGAATGTAAATTTATTTATTCCTTATATAATCATTAATAAATTTTATAAGTTAGCATATTTTTATATTTTATTTATGATTCAATGGATCTCACACATTGGTGTAGATTAACTTGAGTGTCACATCATCTTTCTAATTGGAATTCTTTTTAAATATTTTTCTATGTTATTTTCTTTATAAAAAAATTTCACATATTTGATTCTGAACTATAATGTTAGGAAGAAAATTCACAATCTTATTTCTTCTTAATAATCATACACTTTCAATGTTTAAATTTTTAAAACTGAAATTCCATATCTAGTATTTATCATCAAGTATTTTCGTCAAACACCATTGTATATTGGGGTGGGTCATAAGTGAAAACATGTGGTTCTTCATCTTGGGTACTTTTGTGACTATTATTCCTTTATTATCAAAAATCACGATTTTTTTATTTTATAGAATTATGTGAATGAATTTTTTCACCAATTTATAAAGATTGAAGAGGATGGTATTTATATTGGGTTTATAGTAGAAAGTAGAGATAAAAACAAAATTTCTATCATTTTTCTTAGTTAGAATATATCATATTTCTTGAAAAAATATTATTAAGATATTTACAAATGAAATATATCCTTAAAACCTCCCATTTAGGTTCATAAAAATGTTCTTGTTACTTTTCTTGTGGTTTCTAGCTCCATAGTAGGGACACCATACACATTGATTTTCTATTTATGTTTATTCCATATAAAAATATGACTGTCCAAAAATATCTACTACTTTGGGGATATTTTTCTCCTCGGTGACATTTTAAATCAGTTTCTTACTCCATTTTTTTAAATTTCCATATTTATTTAAATTATAGTACTATACATATCTCTTATTAGTTGTCTAGTGATTGTTGAATCCTCCACTTATTCCTTGTCCTCATTCGCATGGTGTATAATTTTGATATTAAAAACCTCATATATTTGTCTTCTTACACCTTATCCTCCTCTTATAGAATCATATTACTATCCATGGAATCCTCTACCTTAGTCTCTTTGAAATTTACCCCTTTATCCATTTTAAAGTTGTTGAGACACATCTTTGATTGTAGGGAATGATCCACTCCATTGGTATCACTCTGGTGATTCAACTTTAGCATACAGTATTCACTAAAATAGATTTTGTTAAATTTATCAATATCATTAATCAGTACTAAAAAAATTGAAAAAAGGGTTTATTTTATCAGTGTTAGCTAAAATCACTGATAATGTGAACTTTTATCAACATTAAAAATCATTGGTAAGAGCACATCTTTGTTAATGATTTTTTTAGTGATTATAAAAGGTTTATTTTATACATAAATAAATATAAATATATATCATTAAAAATAATATATTAATATCTAAATATATTTTTATTGATATAAATGTAATATGTTATTATTAAATATGATTTATATATTAATTAATATCTATTCACACTTAATATATAAGATATTTTGTAAAAAATGGTGTATAAAATATTTTTAAATTAATATTATTTAAGAATAAGATAATTGTCATTGAGTAATAATAAATTTAATAACAATTTTATGATATAAAAATTCAATATATTAATGAATGATCTAAGATAATTTGAAACATTACTTGAACTTCAAAAAGTCATAAATATTGATTTGATTGTCCATTTGGGATCTTCTATATATCAAATAAAAGCTCAAATATATATATATGATGATATATACTAGGGGTTTGACAAAAATGTTTCTTTCAAAGTAAAAAATCTCCCATAAAGCATCCAAAACTGAGTTTTTTTTTTCAGGTTACCTTTTTTTTTGGAAAATTTGATTGGATTTCATTTTTTTAAAAGGTTCTTTTTATCTTTTTTAGTAGAGACTAAATTCATTACCAGTTATTACCTTCATGTAGATACCATTGTGTTAAAATATTATCATTTTTCATATTTTAGTGTTATTTTTAATTAAATATATAAATATATTATATATAAAAATTTATTTATATAATTAAATAATTAAATATTTTAAAATCAAAAAAATACATTTCTCCATATATAAAACATATAAAAATAATTATTATCCATTTTTATAAAAAATATCTCACCATTTTATTACATTATAAAAATTAATTAATATATATACCTATACAAATGCATATATAATGTTTATATACACATATGCACGTGTATTAATAAACACACACACACACACATATATATTCAAATATATGTAAATAATTATTAATATATAATATATTTAAATAAATATATATAAGTATATTTATGTACCAGAAGCACACACACCCACACAAATATGTATAAATATAAAAACACACATGAAAACATATATTTTATAAATGTATTTAAAAATTATTATATATATATATATATATAAATATATAGATAAAATTGTTGTGACATGGACCTAACATCCTAGAACCAGTGCCTGATACTATTAAATTGGTATAAGATACAAGGAATTTCAATCCTAAGGACGTAATAGTTTAGCATTCTTGGTAATCTAGATACATACATGAGTCTCATAATACATTTCAAAACACAAATTACAACATATATATTTATTTTATTTTATTTTTTGAGAATAAATTTATTCCATATAGAGTATCCCTGCAAATCATTCATAGTAGAATTCATGTAATCCTATAGAATGGAAACAAAATAAGGGTGAGCTGAAATGATTAGTAAGGGTTAGGTAAATTAGATTCTATCATGAATCAATAAGAATAATCAACATGAAAAGGTAAATAACTAAACACACATTAAATTTAAATAATTAGATAATTAATTATCAATATGGAAAGGTAAATAACTAAAAACACATTCCATATAAATAAATATATAAGGAATAATTAATAGGGAATTATAAATAATTGAACACACATTTTTTATAAATAACCAGACAATTAATAATCAATATGGAAAGGTAAATAACAAAAAAAACTTTTCATTTAGTCAATACAATATGAATGAAAGGTATCCATAGATTTTTCATGGTGAAAATATCATGGATAATAGTAACTAAACATTGAATTAATAAAATTCATAATTATTGGATGTCATGTTTCCCAGGAATATGATACCTTTACCCTCAAGATATATTGTCTAGATAGTTTAAAACTGGAGGGTAGAAACCTATTTAACTAAGGCTAGTGAACAGATTCATCCCATGAGACTACTGATTAATTGAGGGGATATTATTAAATGGTTTCCACCTGTATCTTTAGGTCCAAATAATTCTTCATAAATCAAATAATCGATTTAATTAATAAATAATGCACCCCATTAAAGATTCTTATTGAGTAAAAGATATAGATTTATCAATATTTTCCTAGTTAATCAAATAACTTTCAAATTAAACAACATATGTAAATATGGTATATAGTTTCGGAAATAATCATATCCATGATAAATAATATATACATTTAGGGAAAATTTAATGTTCATTGATCACTAGAAAATGAATAACTCAAGGGGATGTCAATGACTATGAGAATGATTCAAGGAAGTTAATGTTAATACTATCCTTGGTAAAAATAATCATAATCCATATAGAGGAAGAATAATATGTAATATACCCTTTGGATTAAGAATTTGGTTTTTTCAATGATGAAATGAAAATATAATTTAAAAGACTATTGAGGAAAATAATCTTTTCATTTTGAGAATCAAATTTTAATACATAAAACCATTCAAAAATCATTTTCATTGAAAAACATATCTAAATAAAATTTATTTAAAAATATCATTCTAATATTGAAAACTGATATTCAAATAAACAATGGTGTGAAATTATGTACATTCTATACAAGGTAAAAAGAACATTCCTTTTACATTGTAAAAAGGTTATAAAAGTGAAATATTTGGAAAAAATAAGAAGTTTACTTCCAAGTAATTTAATAAAACTAAAAATGGGTAAAAATTTCATTAATGAATCATTTTATATATTTTTTTTAAAAAATTTAAAACATTGTCAGATGACAAGGTTTTTAAAGAAAATAGGTTTCCAACCAAAGATATAAATGAAGTAAGGTTTTTGTAAAAACATTTTTTTAAAAAAAATTTAGTAACAAAGAGTGGAAAATGGTACTATTAATTGAAAATAATCATTAATAACCATATGAGAATAAAATTCATTTTTTAATTAATATTTTTTCAAATAATTTGTTTCAATGTAAATTCAGGTGCATACTATTTAGAATAAAATGAGATTGTGATGTAAACCCTTGCAAAGATCATAACGTTGAAGTGAGAATAAACCAATGAATTAATTATGTGTATGAAATTTAAATCAACATAAAATAAATCAAAATAAAAAAAAATATATATTAAAAACTCATTACACATACAATCTTAGAATATTAACTATATCAATTGTAACACCCCAAGCTTCCACGGTACGTTTCCCTTCGAATAATGCGATAGCGTGTGTTGTACGCAACCTCGAGTTCTAACACACACCACAACTAATTAAACTAGCTGTTGTGAATAGTAATACCTACTTTTTGAAATAATATATATTTTATATTTCAAAATGGACTTCATTTTTGGATTCGGAATATTGAAATTAGCCTAGGGTGAAATTTTGGTACTTTTCGGATAACTTTTATATTTTGATGAATAGTGAAAATTACTAAATTTTAATTAAAATCAACTTTTTTAATCAAAATAATTAATATTGATAAATTATGAATTTGAGTGGTTTTAAATTATATTTAGAATATATTTTAACCATTTAATTTAATGTTTGTCATTGGACATAATTTCACAATTAAACCAGACATAAACAAGTGTCAATCTTTTGATAGTTATTATCTCTTAAAAACACGCTTTTTATTTTAACAACGGGAATTAATTTTAATTAATTTCTGCCACTTCTGTGTTTTGAATTTGGAAAAATGGATTACATATTTGGAATCAGGATGTCCAAATTATGTAAATAGGTAACTTTTATTTTTACACATTTTGAATAATTACTGCGGTAAATATTTTATTTACCACGGTTAAAGGGTAAATCCGGTAAATAAGGGTTTAAAAATAATATTATAATAATAAAAAATTAACCTAAAACGTGTCCTAACCTTATTGGTGGACACATACCCGACCATGGGCATCCTTGGGTCGATTTGGGGACCCCTTGGAGCCACTTTTATGTGGTAGGGACACATTATATTAATAAAGTTAAAATAAAAATTAAATTGGCATAAGCTTACATCTTTTAGAAGAACAATTTTTACATAGGGTTATACATGTTGGATTTTCGATTATAAATATTAATTAGAAAGATAAAAAGATTTCCTACATAATTATATTTTATTTATAATTTTTAGGAATCAAATAATTTAAATTATTAATGACACAATAATGATGAAATGTTTACCTCATTAATAAATCATTTAAATAAATAAGATTATAATGATTAAAATATTATCTAAAACCTGTCCAATTCTTATTGGTTGATGTTATTTAGAAAATGAGTCATCTTATCTTCGACCTCAATGATTTTTGGACCATTATAAACCGAATATAATTATATTATAAAGTAATACTTTCACTCTTTCCTAAAGAGCCCCTCCTCTCCCTTATAAAAAGGAGACCACTTCTACTCATTCCTCACACCTCTCAAGCCACTTGTCTCGGCCAAACTCTACCCAAATACTCTCCCAACTTCTCTCACTACAACCTAGAGGCCTTAGTTTGATCTGAAATCCAACCTAAGGAGCCCTTTTGATCAAATCAAAAGGAAGAACCAGAAGAAGATGTAATGTTTTCACCACCCCTTTTCAAGTCCCTTTCTTCTTCCACTTCTTCTTTCTTTGTTCTTACCATTCTAAAATAATAACTCCAGTATCTCACATATACTGTGATGTTATTATAAATATGTTACAACCATATTCAGTATTCTATCCACCCTTTGAATGACATGTCACCATACGTGCGTACGTACGGCTTACCGTCTCCACGTCGTGGTGTAATTGTTATTCAATATATTATTATTTGGATGGGTATAATAATGATGTGTAACTCATGTAAATAATAAATATAACATGTTAATGATTTTGTATATATGATATACCATCCATTTATATATTATTTTAATATCAAAACAATGATATTGTCGCTCGTGCGTACGTACAGACTACCGTCTCCACGAACGCGATGAGATTCATTCTCCATCGTATCCATTCAAGTATAATTATCATTTGATGATTTAAAAATGATGTTTAAGGACTTGATATCATTCTGGATATGAATAATATACAACCTATCCATTACAAACATGGCTTATGTAACAAAACATATAAAATAAAACAAGTAAGTTAACACCCGAAACAACTAAGATATTATTATCAAATCAATATTAAAAGATCATATATGATATCATATTAATGTATATGATTCTTTTATAATTTAATAACAATTATTTCACCATTATACAGGAGGTTAACCTACCCCAACCAAGGAAAAGTACAAGGTAAGGGTTATTTCACAATCTCTTCATTATCCGAGGTTGTTTATACGTAATAATCTACTGGGATCTCGTTATCATCCACATCCATGTTTCTTCAAAATGTATTTCAAAACATTTTTAATATTTAAAAGAATATGGGTTAAAGTCATTTATACCCTTTTTTGACTTTTTATAATAGGTTTATAAGGGAATCTTTCCGTCGTTTTCCAAACAAGGTGCTTTTTAACCTTTTCGACAGAATTAAGATAAGAATGTTTTTTTAACTTATACGGCGGGTGCGGTTATTTTCCGCCGTTATAAAATCGTCAAAGCTTCCCTTACAAGATTATGAAAATATTTTCAAAGAAAATGTTTTATTTTATAAATATACGTCTCTTAAATGATTTCAAAATAGAAAGAGATATTTCTTTAAAAAGAGTTTTGATTTCATCTATGTCAACATCCTTTAATGGATTTTACGCTTATTTGAGGATGATATATTATGATACAAAACTTTTATATTGTATTGAAGGTTTTGTGATATGTTTGAATGTGTATGTGCTATTTTTTTATATACCATTCATGGTTTATGGTGAAAGTATTGACATTTCATATGCTAGTTTTAATACGAATGTTTATGTTATGTTTAAACCTTTTCATATGGGAATGCATTGGACTTAATATGTGACGGGTGGAGCCCGCTATAGCTCCTCGATGCATCAGTAGGTCTCATGAGACAAACTAGTGTCTTGGCACAAGGCCTTGGCAAAATCTTATTTGTAGTCTTGGCACAAGGCCTTGGCTATGTGGTTATGATAGTCTGACATTATGCATTCCATCATTATGAAAGTTGTTATTGTTATTGCATGTGATTATTCGATTAGTAGAACATCCATGTGAATAAGTAAATGGCATTATTTCATTTTATTTATGCCATACTATGTTGAAGTTAAAGTTTAAAAGGCTTTTGTTTTAGTTATACATTGCCTTAAATGTTTATTCTTATTTATGAAGGTTTCCGCTATATTGTTATCCTTACTGGGCATTTGAGCTCACCCCTTTTCTATGTTTTATTTTCCCAGGATGTGAAGAAGTAAATTATGAATGACTTACAGGGATATTATGAGGGGTTAATAGTGTGGACTATGGAGACAATATGTTGTTGTAGTAGTTCTTTTTTATTTTGATGATGTAATGTAAAACTTATGAATATATCTAGTGTTTCCCAGGCTACTAAACCAGTCGGTCTTTCGAGATTTGATCTTTCTTGTGATCATGCCAATGTTATGTAATTAATGCACCGACTCTGGGTAACTGGGGTCGGGGCGTTACAGTTGGTATCAGAGGAAGTTTAGTACAAACCTTGGAAGCTATATTTAGATAAACTCTGATTAGAGCACGTAGACCTAAGATGAACTTTGAGAATTAGTATAGAAGAACTTCCTAGAATTTTGGTATTGTAGAGATTTTGTGAGTTTTCCGAGAAATACATCCCAGTCTGGATACGAGCAGGTAGAGGCGGCTCTGGCACAGATGTACCTAGGGGTAAAACCCGAAAACACCTCTTTGAGCTAGACTCGAACGGGAACTGGTGCACGACAACGGGCCTTGCTGCACTCTTGGTTACGACACTCCCGGGGGATATGATTAGGATAACTATCATTTTCTTTACAAATCATTTTGAAGGGATTATGAGTATATACTTCCTCAAAGAAGACATTTTTATGATTATGGATTATATCCATAAATAGTTCAATTTATATTAAGTGTTTTATAAGTATGGGATTATGTATTTTGATTCATAAACTGATCTAGTTTATGCCATTATTTAGAAATGGCGCCTAGTGGAAGAAATGGAAACCGTATCAATGCACGCAGTCCATGTAGGGATTTCCCTCCTGCTCAAGATAATTATAGTGGGGCAGGTGATGCAACTGGTGCCGATCAGCTAATCACCATACTGGGACAACTTACTCAGGTTATGAATAATAACCTCACCCGTATGGAGCACCCTGATCCGCAACGTGGAGGATCAATGTTAGATCGATTCATGAGGCAACAACCACCAACGTTCAATGGGAGTACAAATCCCTTAGTAGCTGAGAAATGGATAAATTCCCTAGAGAAAATATTTCAGGCTTTGGGGAGCAGTGAAAGGGAAAAAGTTATCATGGCAGTTTACCGCCTCACTGGAGATGCTGATCAATGGTGGTCATTGATTCAAAACATGAAGGAAGATGATGAAGAATCAAATATGGAATAGAGGGAGTTCAAAGATCTGTTTTTAGAAAAATTCTTCCCTCGCGACCATCGAGCAGATATGGAAAGGAAATTTCTAAGTCTGAGACAGAAGGAGGATGAGAATGTCGCAAAGTATGAGGCTAACTTTACAAGGTTAGCAAGGTATGCTGGTGATTATATACGTAACCAAAGAAGTAAGATTGATCATTTCTTTGATGGGTTAAAACCATTTCTTCATCGAGCATTAGTCTCACAATCCTTTTCATCGTACGAAGACATTGTCTCATGTGCTATCAAGACCGAAAAGGAATTCTCTAAGTCTTATGACTTTAAAGCAAAGCAAGAGAAGAAGAGGCCTGCTGATCAATCTGGGAATGGAAATAAGGGGAAGAAAGGAAAGGTTAAATATCCATCCTGTGGTAAATGTGGGAAGAAACACCCCGGTGCTTGCTTGAAGGGAATGAGAGTCTGTTACAAGTGTGGTGAAAAAGGCCACCAAGCTCGTGATTGCAAAGGGAAGAAGGAAGCTACCAACGTTCAGTGATACAATTGTAGGGAGATGGGACATTATGCAAATGAATGTCCTAAGCGTCAGGAGAACTTACCTCAGAAAAGGACAAGGGATCAAGGCCAGGCTTATGCTACCACTACTGCTGAGGTAGAAGCTCCGAAAGACGTGGTGGCAGGTAATTTAATGGTTTCCTCAAGTTTAGAAAATGCATTATTTGACTCTGGATCGTCACATTGTTTCATATCCTCCCAGTTTGCTAAGAAAATTAGATATTTCCAATTTGATTTAATAAGGGAGTTGTCAGTTAAAACTCCTAAGGGAAGTATCATTGCAACAAAGTTTTGTGAATCAGTCCCCATTAGAGCACATAAATTTTCTTTATCTGCTGATCTCATCGTCATACCTATGATTGAGTTTGATATAATCCTCAGTATGGAATAGCTTTCGGACTATGATGTGAAGATTTATTGTAAGAAGAAAGAGGTTACGATTCTTGATGATAATGATAAGGAACACCTTATTTTTAGAGCAGAATCGTCACCACCTAATTCTTATTTAGATCCACCCCCAGTAGCTCAACTTAATTCAATTATTGGGGAGGAAGAGAATGAAATAACTATCGGTGAGGAAAGGAATGCTCAAATAGAGGAGGTACCTGTTGTGAAAGAATTTGTAGATGTATTTCCGGAAGATTTACCTGGACATCCTCCAGAACAAGAAGTTGAGTTTTCCATTGATTTGATTCCTGGATCAAGGCCTATATCGAAGACCCCTTTTAGAATGGCCACTATAGAATTAGTCGAACTAAAGAAACAACTAGAGGAATTGAGTAATAAGGGATTTATTCGCCCTAGTGTTTCTCCATGGGGAGCTCCTGTTCTTTTTGTTAAAAAGAAAGATGGATCTATGAGGTTATGTATCGACTACAGGGAGATCAATGCTATAACGATAAAGAACAAGTATCCCCTACCTCGTATTGATGATTTATTTGACCAACTGCATGGAGCTAAATACTTTTCAAAGATTGACCATCGATCTGGATACCATCAGTTGTGTGTGAAGAAGGAAGACATTCCGAAGACAACATTTCGAACCAGGTACGGGCATTACGAGTTTACTGTAATGCCGTTTGGATTGACTAATGCACCCTTTGTATTCATGGATCTGATGAATAGAGTTTTCAAGGAGTATCTCGATGAATTTGTGGTGGTATTTATTGATGATATCTTGGTATACTCCAAAACCTACGAAGATCATGAAAATCACTTGCGCATTATCTTGAAGACTCTGAGGAGGCATGAATTATATGGGAAGTTTAGCAAGTGTGAATTCTGGCTTCAGGATATTTCTTTTCTTGGCCATATTGTCTCTAAAGATGGAATATCTGTTGATCCTTCTAAGACCAAGGCAATCCAAGAATGGCCAGCACCTACGAGTATAACTGAGGTACGTAGTTTTATTGGTTTGGCAGGTTATTATCGACGTTTCATCCAGAATTTTGCCCGATTGGCTAACCCATTAACGAAGCTCACACGTAAAGGGGTTAAATTTGTTTGGACAAAAGAGTGTGAAGAATGTTTCGAAGAACTGAAGAAAAGATTATTCAATTCTCCTATATTGACTCTACCATCGGGGAATGATGGGTTCGTTATTTATAGTGATGCATCAAAGAAAGGACTTGGTTGTGTCCTTATGCAGAATGATAGAGTTATTGCCTATGCATCACGACAGTTGAAAATTCATGAACAAAACTATCCTACTCATGATCTCGAGTTAGCAGCTATGATCTTTTCTTTGAAGATATGGAGGCACTACCTCTATGGTGAAAAATGTGAGATTTATACTGATCACAAGAGTTTGAAGTATATTTTCTCACAAAAAGAACTCAACATGAGGCAAAGGAGATGACTTGAATTACTCAAGGATTATGATTGCACGATACACTACCACCCGGGGAAAGCAAACAAGGTGGCAGATGCTCTGAGCAGAAAAGACCGTGGAGTTTTGAACATGACGAGAATTGGAAGGGATCCAATTTTCATTGATCTAGTGAAGATGGACATGGGAATAACCAGGGAAGGTGAAACATCAATTCTTTTTCAAATGGTTGCCAAACCATATTTACTAGAAAGGATTAAGAGTTCTCAGACCGATGATGAAAAATTTCAGAAGAAGATTAAAGCTGTGAATGATGGGAGATTGAGAGACGTTGTGTATGAAGATGGAATTTTGAAATTCGGGAAGAGACTTTGTGTTCCCGATTTACCTGATCTGAAAAGGGAATTGCTGGATGATGCTCATAGTTACAATTTCTCTATACACCCTGGGAGCACCAAAATGTATAGAGATTTGAAGGAATATTTTTGGTGGGACAACATGAAGAGGGAGATTGCTGATTTTTTGTCAAGATGTATGGTTTGTCAACAAGTGAAAGCTGGAAGGAAACAGCCTAGAGGAGTCATGCAACCTCTTCCCATACCGGAGTGGAAATGGGAAAATATTACGATGGACTTTGTCATGGGGCTACCAAAGACTCCTAGAAGGAATGATGCAATATGGGTTATTGTTGATCATCTTACCAAGTCAGCACATTTTCTTGCTATAAGAGAAGATCTACCCCTGGAACGTCTAGCAAGACTATACATTAATGAAGTTGTGAGACTTCATGGAGTACCCCTATCGATTGTTTCTGATCGTGATCCCCGTTTTACTTCAAGATTTTGGAAAAGTCTTCAGAAATCCCTGGATACTGAACTTCATTTGAGCACTGCTTACCACCCTCAGACAGATGGACAATCAGAACGGACTATTCAAACCCTAGAAGACATGTTGAGATCTTTCTCACTTGACTTTCAGGGTATGTGGGATCAATATTTACCACTGGTAGAATTTTCCTATAACAATAGCTTCCATTCGGGTATTCAGATGGCACCATATGAAGCGTTATACGGAAAGAGATGTCGTACACCAACCTATTAGGATGAGGTTGGTGAAAGAAAACTTGTAGGCCCAGAACTGGTGGAGGAAACGGTGGAAAAAGGTGAAGGTAATCCAAAATCACATCAAAGCAACTCAAAGTAGGCAGAAGAGCTATGCCGATAATCGAAGGAAGGATTTGGAATTTCAAGTCGGTGATCATGTTTTCCTGAAGGTATCTCCGTGGAAGGGAGTCATACATTTTGGTAAGAAAGGTAAATTGAGTCCTAGGTACATCGGACCTTTCGAAATTCTAGAACGAATTGGGGTTGTAGATTACCGATTGGCAATGCCGCCAAGTCTCTCTAAAGTTCACGATGTGTTCCACGTATCTCTGTTGAGGAAATACATGCCTGACCCAATGCATGTACTCACCTATGAAGAATTAGAACTGGAACCCGATCTGTCTTATTGTGAAGAGCCTGTCAGGATTCTTGATACAAGAGAACAAGTACTGAGAAACCGGACGACGTGTCTGGTAAAAGTTTTGTGGAGAAATCATAAGATGGAAGATGCAACGTGGGAACCCGAGGAACTTATGATGAAGAACCACCCGAGTCTTTTTATGCAGTAATACCCTAGAAATTGTGAGGACGCAATTATTTGAAGGAGGGGAGAATGTAACACCCTAAGCTTCCACGGTACGTTTCCCTTCGAATAATGCGATAGCGTGTGTTGTACGCAACCTCGAGTTCTAACACACACCACAACTAATTAAACTAACCGTTGTGAATAGTAATACCTAATTTTTGAAATCATATATATTTTATATTTCAAAATGGACTTCATTTTTGGATTCTGAATATTGAAATTAGCCTAGGGTGAAATTTTGGTACTTTTCGGATAACTTTTATATTTTGATGAATAGTGAAAATTACTAAATTTTAATTAAAATCAACTTTTTTAATCAAAATAATTAATATTGATAAATTATGAATTTGAGTGGTTTTAAAGTATATTTAGAATATATTTTTACCATTTAATTTAATTTTTGTCATTGGACATAATTTCACAATTAAACCAGACATAAACAAGTGTCAATCTTTTGATAGTTATTATCTCTTAAAAACACGCTTTTTATTTTAACAATGGGAATTAATTTTAATTAATTTCTGCCAATTATTTGTTTTGAATTTGAAAAAATGGATTACATATTTCGAATCAGGATGTCAAAATTATGTAAATAGGTAACTTTTATTTTTACACATTTTGAATAATTACTGCGGTAAATATTTTATTTACCATGGTTAAAGGGTAAATCCGGTAAATAAGGGTTAAAAAATAATATTATAATAATAAAAAATTACCCTAAAACGTGTCCTAACCTTATTGGTGGACACATACACGACCATGGACATCCTTGGGTCGATTTGGGGACCCCTTGGAGCCACTTGTATGTGGTAGGGACACATTATATTAATAAAGTTAAAATAAAAATAAAAATGGCATAAGCTTACATCTTTTAGAAGAACAATTTTTACATAGGGTTATACATTTTTGATTTTAGATTATAAATATTCATTAGAAAGCTAACAAGATTTCCTACATAATTATATTTTATTTATAATTTTTAGACATCAAATAATTTAAATTATTAATGACACAATAATGATGAAATGTTTACCTCATTAATAAAGCATTTAAATAAATAAGATTAGAATGATTAAAATATTATCTAAAACCTGTCCAATTCTTATTTGTTGATGTTATTTAGAAAATGAGTCATCTTATCTTCGACCTCAATGATTTTTGGACCATTATAAACCGAATATAATTATATTATAAAGTAATACTTTCACTCTTTCCTAAAGTGCCCCTCCTCTCCCTTATAAAAGGAGACCACTTCTACTCATTCCTCACACCTCTCAAGCCACTTGGCTCGGCCAAACTCTGCCCAAATACTCTCCCAACTTCCCTAACTACAACCTAGAGGCCTTATTTTTATCAGAAAGCCAACCTAAGGAGCCCTTTTGATCAAATCAAAAGGAAGAACCCGAAGAAGAGGTAATGTTTTCACCACCCCTTTTCAAGTTCCTTTCTTCTTCCACTTCTTCTTTCTTTGTTCTTACCATTATAAAATAATAACTCCAGTATCTCACATATACTGTGATGTTATTATAAATATGGTACAACCATATTCAGTATTTTATCCACCCTTTGAATAACATGTCACCATACGTGCGTACGTACGACTTACCGTCTCCACGTCGTGGTGTAATTGTTATTCAATATATTATTATTTGGATTGGTATAATAATGATGTGTAACTCATGTAAATAATAAATATAACATGTTAATGATTCTTTATATATTATATACCATCCATTTATATATTATATTAATATCAAAAGAATGATATTGTCGCTCGTGCGTACGTACGGACTACCGTCTCCACGAACGCGATGAGATTCATTCTCCATCGTATCCATTCAAGTATAATTATCATTTTATGATTTAAAAATGATGTTTAAGGACTTGATATAATTCTGGATATGAATAATATACAACCTATCCATTACAAACATGGCTTACGTAACAAAACATATAAAATAAAACAAGTAAGTTAACACCCGAAACAACTAAGATATTATTATCAAATCAATATTAAAAGATCATATATGATATCATATTAATGTATATGATTATTTTATAATTTAATAACAATTATTTCACCATTATACAGGAGGTTAACCTGCCCCAACCAAGGAAAAGTACAAGGTAAGGGTTATTTCACAATCTCTTCATTATCCGAGGTTGTTTATACGTAATAATCTACTGGGATCTCGTTATCATCCACATCCATGTTTCTTCAAAATGTATTTCAAAACATTTTTAATATTTAAAAGAATATGGGTTAAAGTCATTTATACCCTTGTTTGACTTTTTATAAGAGGTTTATAAGGGAATCTTTCCGTCGTTTTCCAAACAAGGTTCTTTTTAACCTTTTCGACAGAATTAAGATAAGAATGTTTTTTTTAACTTATACGGCGGGTGCGGTTATTTTCCGCCGTTATAAAATCGTCAAAGCTTCCCTTACAAGCTTATAAGAATATTTTCAAAGAAAATGTTTTATTTTATAAATATATGTCTCTTAAATGATTTCAAAATAGAAATAGATATTTCTTTAAAAAGAGTTTTGATTTCATCTATGTCAACATCCTTTAATGGATTTTACGCTTATTTGAGGATGATATATTATGATACAAAACTTTTATATTGTATTGAAGGTTTTGTGATATGTTTGACTGTGGATGTGCTATTTTTTTATATACCATTCATGGTTTATGGTGAAAGTATTGACATTTCGTATGCTAGTTTTAATACGAATGTTTATGTTATGTTTAAACGTTTTCATATGGGAATGAATTGGACTTAATATGTGACGGGTGGAGCCCGCTATAGCTCCTCGATGCATCGATAGGTCTCATGAGACAAACTAGTGTCTTGGAACAAGGCCTTGGAAAAATCTTATTTGTAGTCTTGGCACGAGGCCTTGGCTATGTGGTTATGATAGTCTGGCATTATGCATTCCATCATTATGAAAGTGGTTATTGATATTGCATGTGATTATTCGATTAGTAGAAGATCCATGTGAATAAGTAAATGGAATTATTTCATTTTATTTATGCCATACTATGTTGAAGTTAAAGTTTAAAAGGCTTTTGTTTTAGTTATACATTGCCTTAAATGTTTATTCTTATTTATGAAAGTTTCCGCTATATTGTTATCCTTACTGGGCATTTGAGCTCACCCCTTTTCTATGTTTTATTTTCCCAGGATGTGAAAAAGTAAATTATGAATGACTTGCAGGGATATTATGAGGGGTTAATAGTGTGGACTATGGAGACAATATGTTGTTGTAGTAGTTTTTTTTATTTTGATGATGTAATGTAAAACTTATGAATATATCTAGTGTTTCCAAGGCTACTAAACCAATCGGTCTTTAGAGATTTGATCTTTCTTGTGATCATACAAATGTTATGTAATTAATGCACTGACTCTGGGTAACTGGGGTCGGGGCGTTACATCAATGAAGTAATATAACATAATAAATACAAATTGAGTTATGAATTTTTTCGACAATTGGTAAAGCTTAATTGAATTATCCTTAAAGAGATAATTCAAATTGAAAATTAAAATTCCAAGAATAATTAATTATTTTTGATATTATATATCAAATTTATATTATATTCACCATATAAATGAAACTAGGTTTATAAAATTACAATATACCTCAATTAAATGAAATTGAGACGAAATCCCTTACCTTATGATTCTTTTAGGTTGAACAGTATTTAACCTCTTGTATGATTGTTTTAAGTAAATTATTAGATTATAACAGAACTGTGTTATTATTTATAATACCACATATGATTATTTAATAATATCTTATCACCTTTTTGTAAATAATATTTCATTATTTTCATTGTTTCAGGTGTTAATTTTTTTTTGTTTTTCGAGTACGTTTTGACTTGTTATTTTTCTTCATCTAAATTAAATAATGATTTAATCATATAAATAATGTAAAAAATTATATAAAAATTATATATATTAAGTATATATGTATTTATAGTAATCCATAAAATCAGCTGGTAGGAAAAGAAATACACTGTTGATGGAGACGGTAGACCGTACATATGCATGAACAGATATTTTCCTTTTCCTGTAATATTAAAAAAAAAGTAAATTATATATATATATTATTATTATTCTAGTATCATTTTAATTTCATATATATCACAAATGTTTATTGAAACCATCCTTAATATATTTTATGTATATCGTGAATGAATCACATCACTTTGCAAGGCGGTAGTCCTCCGTACACACGATCAACGATATCTTATTTCCAAAAATTAAAAGACTAAAGGTATATGTGATATAATAATTCAAAATAATTATAAAATACCTAATATCATATAATATATAAACTATAATTCCATCATTAATCCAAACCTTGAAAGGTGGTAATGGAAAAATTAATAACGCCGGTTCGCGAGATGGTAGTCCTCCATACACAAAAATGAAAATTTAATAACCCATTTGATGGATGATTTTAAATTTTTATGTCATAAAATTAACATAAAATCGTGTTATAATAATAATTTAAGGATTCAGAGAAGTAAAATAAATAAAAATTATTTTAGAAAAAATTATATCTTTTTCGAGTATCATCCTTAAGTTTAAACTAAAACATTCAATAATTTGATTTATTCCCAAAATAAAGATCCTAGGATGAGTATAGGAAAGTTGTAAAGGTATTTGGGAAGTCATTTTCTAAACAAAATTTGTTTTATGGTGTGAAGAAGGGAGGGGAGGGGGTGTCCTTTTATAAGTGGGGAGAGGACACAATTGGTATTTTTGAAAAGTATTGAGTGATACCAAGTTTTTTTCATGTAAATTAGGTCCAATAATAGATCAATATATATCATAGAAGGTATGATGTATAAATATTTCCAAAAAATGGGTTTTGGAAATGTGTTTAGGTCATTTACCCCCTTAATTTTAACATTTAGTCCCTTTATAAACTCATTTTTCTCTTAATCGTTGTAATTAATTTTAATTGTTTTCACTAATCATTGTGGTAAAATATTATGTTTGAATTATTAGACAATATAAGTTATTATGGTTTCAAATATGGAATAAATTTTTAAAAATTAAATTCACATAATTTTCTAAAATAAATTTTAAATTAATCCCACATACGGGATGAGAAAACATGTTTTAAAAGTGAAAATGTTCTAAAGTTTACTATGTTTTTATATCTAAATTAAATAAAAAATGTTTAAAATGACATAAATTGGATTAAGATATTTATAATTTAACTATTTTTACTTTAAAACCAATTAATTATATAATCAAAATTATAAATTATTTAGATGAAATGTCATTTTTTAATTAAAATTAAGTATTTTTCCGTATTTATCAAAAAATAAAACTTCTCAAAAAGATAGAAAAAATTCACCATAAGCTAATATTGACATTACTATTTTAAAAATAAATTTTATTTTTTAAAATAATATTTATAATATTGTTGAAATTTATTTTTTAAAAAAGTGTGCCATTAAAAGGTAGCAAAACTACATTTATAAAAATAATTCTTTTTATATGTAAAATTTGATTTGTTTTTATATTATTCTTATAAAATATATTTTATGAATTTAAAAATATTCTATTGAATATATAATATATAAATCTAATTAATATAAACCTCTAATAGTAATTGATTTAATTTATTTGGAGAAAATGCCTTTGGGTGTATAATTTTTTTTTATAAAAAAATTCTATTATATTGAATTGGTTTTTATTTTAATTTATAATAAATTGGTTAATAATGAATTGAACCATGTAATTTATTCAGTAATTTAATATTATTCATAACCTCTAATTTAACATCCAGGAGATAATCGTCAACTTAAATAATGATATTAATGATATTCGGTAAAACTCGGTCTTGTGTATAACACAAGATATAGAAGAATGTCTTTGTTGTGGGTCAAAAATTCTATAGCAAGATTTAAATTATTTAAAATAGTATATACATTTTAAATTATCAGGATGTTATATTCCCTTATATTCTTAGTGTTTCATATCATACAGTCTATTGAATAAAATTTTATTATTTTAGAATTTTGGGGTGTTGCATTCTCCTTACCTTAAATAAATTTCATTCTCACAATTTAAAGTTGATATTGGTAATATAGGGTTTAATATTTGTAAATTATCTTGTTGGAAAAACCCAAATATAAAATGGTTTAATAAAATATTATTTTAAAAACAGAGAAAGGGATGTACAACAGTCATATTGAATAACATATAACTAGGTTTCTACGTTAGAGATCATTGATGTCAAGTGAAGATATAGGCTTAGAAGAAAAGTTTAAATAATTATAGAATTTGAATGAGGTCATTAATCATAAGAAAGATAGTGATAAATGGAATGTTAAGGGCCTCAAAACCATAAAATTTTTATGAACTAAGGGACTATTTAATTCATCTGATATGAATGTAATTGGATAATTTTTTTGTTTTGAGTTCCTTTTAATAATGTTTTGTATTTATTTCACTATCTAAGAATATATGATAATATACTTACATGATACATTTCTATAAGAACAATTTCATCCTTTGGTTGTGCTTTGATCACTAACTACAAGAAGGAAATATCCATAAATGAGTTTTTTATGCCCAAAGAAGTAAAATTAACTTCTAATCGATCATAAGATCCATAAAACAAGTCTTTAAATTTGTCCCAAAATATTTTACAAAACTAATATGGTTAATACATTAATATCTAAAAATAAAAATTACTACCACTAGTTTATCATTAAAATTTTGTTTTCAAATATTTTACCTAAAAACAATGACATATTAACCAAGAAATCACATAGGCACAAAACCCTTATCATCCTTCGGTCATGGGTTAAATCTATGTGGCCTTTCCGTAGTTGATGGATTATATTTTAAGATCCTAGAAATATTTTGAGGTATGTTCTTATTTATGTTTTAGTTTAAATTTATTTAAATTGGTTTATTAAACATTTTCATGTCTAGGAGGAAGCTCTAGGGTGTTCTTGGGGTCCAATACATGAGATATGGGAAAAAAGGGTTCTTCTAGAAAATGTCTCATGGTTGGCTCATGGATAGTAGTAACTTTGCAACCATACCGTGCTTGCATATAGGAGTGGTGCACGGTTTGTGGAACCATGAAAGGTGGGAAGTGAAATCATTAAGGCTTGTAAAGATCCATTCTGCATGGCTACCACATGATTTTTAAAACCACACAGGATACACAATAAATAGTATGACATTTCCGCCTCTTAGATAGAGGGTGGTGCATGGTCAGCGTAAGGTTTGTCTAACTATGTGGCCAAACCCTACACCTTAGTAAATATGGTGAAATTGACCATTCCTCCCCTCAAGATTTAATATTTATAATATGAATTTCTTTATAATTTATCCTATAGTATCCAAATGTGAAAATCAGTTCCTCCTAAACATCCCTAGGATTAATATCTCTCTTTTCTAATCCATTTAGAGCATCGTTGGGTGAATATTAAAGCTCTGGATGAGTCTATAAAAAAACTTTCTTCTTTTTTATGGATTATGGAGTTTGGAATTGTTATTATTCAACTGAATCTCAAAAAAATTATTTTTCCCATGGTTTATAGGTTGGGGATATAAATTTGGTTTGTTTACAAATCAAAGGATATGGTTAAGTGATCTTTCATGTTCAGATTTGAGGTAGGTGGTTTGCAAGTTATATCCCAATATTTGTTTTTAAATTTATGTGTATGTGGTTATACTCTTGTGCCATTGTGATGTCCATTTAGTTTGACATGGTGGAAATGATGAATTAGTTAGTTAGTTAATTAATTGAACACCTCCTAATCCTCCTTTGATTAATTGAAGTTGATTAGACCATGTAAATGGCCACCCATGGGGTGTGCTACTATCTCGAACATGGAATTTGGTGGTTAAGTGTATAACTGAATTGAGATGAGATATATCCCATGATAAATATGATGATATGTAAGCTTTAGTTATGAAATGAAACTAATGGTAATTTCATCAAGTTGTTGAATTGGAATAAGGTGGTGTTTGTTAAAATGGAAAATATGTTTAATGATTATGGGTTGTAAATAGTAAAATTGTTAATGGGTAAAAATGTGAATGATAAATATGTTAAATGAATTAAGGAATATAAATTGAGATTGTTTGTGATAATGGGATAAAGAGCATAAATGTTATTTGTTTTAATGAGTTATGAATTGTGAATGATGTATGTGTTAAAAGGGTTAAGGCATGTAAATGATAAATGTGTTAATGGGTTAAGGAATTAAGATGTTATATATATTGAATTAACTATAGTTTTTAAATGGTAAATGAGTTCAATGAGTTATGGTTTTTTCATGGTATATGTGTTGAATGGATAATGAAGTATGTGAACATATATTAGTGGTATGTGGGGTATTGTAATTGAGGTTCTGTGCCCATGGGTTAGGTTAGACTAAGGCTCTAAACACCACCCCTATAATGCATGGGTTAAGAAGTCAGATTAAGGCTCTATGAAACTAAAAAATGAATGTGATATGAATAAAATGACTAAGGATCCATGTTAAGTGTTATTTATTTTTTTGTTCAATGTTTTCCCAAGTGATGTTGGGAACTTGATTCTTCTCCATTATGCAAAGTTCATACGATCAATATAGATCGAACTGTATTTGATGAATATGTCCAACCCATGGAAAAAATGATGATAGTGGATAAAGTAAACCTTTTTAACTAATTTAACTCAGTGTATATTATATATATATTTTTATTCATTTTGTACCTATATACACTATCTATTTTGACTGGATATTTTGTAGACACTATTGGTGGTGGCCTAATGAGTTTTAATCACACCCTACACGAACCACCATTGGGTACCTGAGAAAACTTCATGGTTTCATGCCATGACATGGAAAGAGGCCTATGCTAAATGGATTATTTGGGTATGATATGTGCATGGATGAGGGATCTAGACTTGGAGTTGGGACCCATTTTGTGTATTTTTTATATTTTCTTTATTTTGGGTTTTTCTTTACCCTTGTAACTGTATGACATGACATATCATATTTACTATTTGGTAATGGGTTTTTACCTTGTTTTGGGAAATGGATTCAGGATTCATGTTTATGGTTTATTTTTATCTTTTATTTCATATTTATATATAGTGTCTTACAATGATAAATAGGGTATAGTCTCCCAAAAGTTTTATATTAGACCCTCACTACTACTACGTAGCCTCTGGTGTACGAGAATGCATGAATTAGGCCATGTGGTGACCCGAATCGTTGAACCAGATATATTGAATAATGGTATGGGGATGATACAAGGTGGTATCGTATGAGGTTTTTTTTGTATTATTATTTTATTTTGGTGAGGTAGAAAAGATATTAGGATGTTTTAGGTATTGGTTTGTGACTATCTAAGTTGTTTTACCCAATGTTGACCACAAACCATGGTATGGATTTTTAAGTGTAGCGATAGAGATGTGACTATATTTATTGGGATAATGTAGGCGAGATGGGTTGTTTATGGATAGTACAAAGCCTTATTACATGTAAACTGTGGAATTTTTATATTCTGTATTTTGAGTTGTGTGTTTGCAATTGTAGAGAGATACTACCATGATGATGTGTTCTAGTTGGCCGACTGGAGGATATCATCGACCATGCTCCTATAGTAGTAGAGAAAGAAAACCCATTAATACAATGTAATAGTTGGGAGGAGATGTTCCATGAGAACTTTTTTCCTTTTATATAGATGATGGAACATGACCCACAGTGGGTTGTGCTAAGTATGTTTGACATGACTAGAGAGTTTTAGTTATAACACACTTTAAATTTTTCTAGAGAGATTGGACCAATAGTAGGTGAGTTCTAGATAGAGTCTATCCATGTGATTCTAGACCACTTGGAGACTCCTCCTGAGAATAGACTAAAATCTTTGACTAATATTTTATGAGGATTGGTAAAGTAGTGGTGGTATATTCTGGTTCATACTGAGTAGGAAGAGGGTATATCATTTAAAAATTTTGAGTAATATTTTCAAGAAAATTTCTATTTGGAGACTTTAAGACATGGGAAATATGATGAGTTTATGAGATTGACCTAGGGACTGTGATTGTGATGGATTATGATGGAAAATTAACTAAATTGCAACACCTTTCCCATCACTGGAAGGGGATGAGTTAGCTATGGTGAAATGTTTTTAGAGTGGAATTAGATATGAGATCAAGTCCCAAGAAGATATCTCCAATTTAAATAGGTTTGATGAATTGTTGGATCGAGACATTATTTTCAAAGGGATACTTAATAAGGATTATGGTGGTGGACATGCTATTCTAGTTGGGTGATCTAGTGGTGAAAGTTTCAATAGTTGTAAGCACTGTTTTAAGGGTTTTCACCAGAGCGGTGGTGGATAGAGTATTCATAGAAGAAAACCAGTCTCTCATGGTAGTAATCATGTTTTTTACTACTTGTGTGGTTTTCCATAACACATGTGAGGGGAATTTCCACAACCACCAGTTGAGTTCCAACCATGTAACATAATAGGGAATGTGTTGAGGTTATATACAAACCATTATTATATGGTCAATGACACGGGAAAAAGACAAATGTCGAGTGCAGGTATGAGGTTAGGTACCCCATAACGAGTAGGCAGTTGTGGTTCTATTGGCCGTATCGGTTGGGGCAGAGTACAAGGTACTCCAGGTCCAGGGTGTCCTTATCATTTGGGTAGTGAAACACTGGGAAGTTAGAATAGAGACCAGTGTAGAGGGATGAGTTAGATCTATATTGTTTAGCCTGCACCTAGAGACGGTGAGGTTGGACCATCGATAGTTCATGTTACGATTCTTACAGCTTCCATGCTTTCTAGAGATTTATTTTTTGCATGTGCCTCACATTATTTGATATATTCTCATCTTTTATGTGTGTTGGGTTTAGTGGTGGAACATATGTGTGGGGATATATCAATTGATACACCGTTAAGAGTTTGAGGAGAAGATACCTGAAAATATAAGGATTGTACCCTTGAGGTTGGTTGTTAGGACTTATTTGTGCTTGAGATCTTATGTTTTGATCTAATAATTTGGTTGGATTAGATGTTGATATATCAGGAACATATTGACTATTACCTCCGTAGCGTAACATTCATGCCTCTCGAGGGAGATACTTACGTTCAATATAGAGTGTGGGATATCTGGTCTGGCCATGCTGGTATAGTTTATCAGTAGTTGGATGAGCTTACAACCTAAGTGGAATGTCTTGTGCTTAATTATGGGGGTGTAGATAAGAATGGTTTTCCTCTAGTGGTGGATTAGTTTAAGGATGTGTTTCATGAGTACTTCTTAGGGATATCACACGAGAGAGATGTTGAGTTCATGATTTAGATTCTTCTTGGAGAAGAAATAGTTTCAATTTTACTATATAATATAGAGTCGACATAAATTCATGAAATTAAAACTCAATTCGAATAATTAGAGAATAATGAGTTTATTCATTCTAGTATATCACCTTCGGGATCTTCAGTTTTTTTCTAAGAAATATGATGGTATGTTACAGTTGTGTGTCTATTATCAAAAGTTTAATTTTATTATAATTGATTATCAACACCCTCTTCCGTGAATTGATGAAACTTATGACTAGTTGAAAGGAGTCTATGTGTTCTAAAAAATTTATTTGAGGTTAGGCTATCATAATTTGAGGGTTATACCTTCTGATATACTTCACACTAATTTATGAAGAAGGTATGATTTATATGAGTTTATTGTGATACGTTCATATATACCAACAAGTCAGAAGTGTTTGTGGCCCTAATGAACTGAATATTTCACCCGTACTTGGATCAGTCTATAGTCATATATGTGGATGACATCTTGGTGTACTATAAGGCCAAAAAAGATCCTTCTAAACATATTTACATCATCTTGTGTATACTAAGAGAGAATATTATATACTCAAAAATATGTGTGTGTAATTTCTGGATTGGAATTGTATATTTCTAGGGTTCTATCATCTCTAAGGAAGGTGTTTCAGTGGACTTGAAGAATGTTCAAGTAATTGTATCTTGGGATCATTCCAATAATTTATTTGATAACTGAAGATTTCTGGGTTTTGTGGGATATTTTCAAAGGTCCATAAAAGAAATTACCCATTTGGTAACACAACTTTCTGGATTGACCAATAATGGAATCCAGTTTGAATGGTATGGGTCATATGATGATTCTTTCTAGGAGTGAAAGAAGTTGTAGACTACCTCACCAATTTTGATCCTACATGATTTGATTAAGGCGTATACCTTGTTTTGTAATGCATCAAGTGTTTTTATTGGGGAAGTGTTTATGCAAGATGATCGGGTTTTAATGTATACGTCACAACATTTGAGGACTCATGAGTGAAATTATCCTACATATGATCTTGACTTTTCCACAGTGGTTTGTTCTTTAAAATGTTGGTGTCATTACTTTTGGGAGAAATGTTTTCTATGTATATTGATCATAAAAGTCTTAAGTATATATTATCCCAGCATGATTTGATTCTCCAGCAGTGAATATGGGCTGATTACATGTATTACATTGATTTTGAGATGGTCTAAACACTGGGAAAGGGAAACAACATTGTATATGATTTGAGTTGGGAGACTCAAAATCAAGTTGTTCAGGAATCTAGTCCCAAGTAGAGGATGGTTGAATTAATTTCCAAGATACACATATTGGTTTAGGTTGGACAAGGGAAGATGAAATTTTTATCCGTAATAGTGGATTATAAGATTTTAAGATGGATCAAGGAGAATCAGTTTGAGTATTTGGAGTGTTTTTCCTTGTAGAAAAGTATTAAAGGTGGGGAGTCTGCTTTTGATTGGACTACTGATGAAGATGAGATTATTTATCTTCATGGCCATGATTTCGTGCCTAACTGTATGTCGGAAGAGTTAAATAGATTTTTTCCTCATAGTGGATAGTGCATCATGGTTTAACCAAAATTTATCATGATCATCATAGATTGTATCGGTGGTCAGGGACAAAGAAAGGGATTATGGGTTTTGTGATGCGATGCTACACCTATCAACAGGTGAAGGCCCAACATCAATAATTAGGTGGTTTTTGAAACCATTTACCATTCTAAAATAAGAGTGGTATAACGTTACAATGGATTTATTTGGTAGGTATTCCATGGATTTTTTAGAAAAATGATGTCAGATGGTGATTTGTGGATCACTTTACCATGGTGGAACATTTTAAACTAATTCAAGATACTTACATCATAGACCAATTGGGTCATATATATGTTTGGTTGATAGAATAGTTACATGGGGTGAAATATATTATAGTTTTGGATTGTGACCCATATTTTACTTCGGGCTTCTGGTAGGGTTTTGAGAAATAACTTCGTACCCATGTTATTTTGAATACATATTTCCACCCATAGAAAAATAGGTAGTCATAGTGTACTATTTTGGTTCTGAAGGATATATTGAGATCACGTTTCTTAGACTTTGGTGGATCTTGGGAGATGCACTTTGTGTCTTTTTATTTCTCTTATAAAAACATTTACATGGTGAATATTCAGATGGCACCTTATGTGGTGCTCTAAAATAGGCTATATTGATCTGCATTATGTTAGATGAAGTATGGAGAATCATAGTTGATAGGATCAAGTCTCATACAGGAGATATCATAACAGGTTAAGTTGATTTGGAAATGTATGGATATGACACAGAGTTAGAATATGTCATATGTGAATCAATGTCGGTGACCTATTGAATTTAAGATGGGTGATCATGTGTTCCTTCAGGTGTTACCAAGGCTAGGCCACCACTAGATTAAAAAACAAGGTAAGTTGGTACCCAGGTAAATGGTGCTATTTGAGATTATAGAGAGGATTAGACTGGTGGTATACCAAGTGGATATTACATAGTGTTATAGTGGAATGAATGATGTTTTTCACATGTCATAGTTTAGGAAGTATCACTAAGTCCTATATCATGTTATTGATGTAGATGATATAGAGTTTGAGGCTGATACATCCTTTGGGGAAAATCTGATTCTTATTATGGATCATAGTGAGAAAGTATTGTGGGGAAATACTATACTAGTGGTTCGAGTGTTATAAAAGCATGGTAACGTTTATAAAGAGACTAGAGAGAGTGTGATAGATATGTGGTCTCAATTTCATAATCTCCTTACCTTGGAAGCAATGTAATTCTTGGGAGGATAACTCGAAGATGATCTGTTATAAGGTGGGGAGGTTTTATGATCCTAGTCACGTATTGAGGTGTGTTCTTGTTTATGTTTCGGTATAAAAATATTTAAATTAGTTAATTAAATGATTCTCAGGTTTATGAGGAGGCTAGAGGGTATCCCTAGCATACGTTACATGAAATAAGATGAAAAATGGGACATCCAGTGCAAGTTTCATGGTTGGCCAATGGTTAGTAGTAATTGTGTTCCCTAGACTTGATTTCTTGGAGAATGGTTTCACAGTTTATAGAACTATGTAAGGGGGGAATCAAAATTGTGTGGGATTGGAAAAAGAAATTATGTATAGTTATCACATGGTTTTTCAAACTATACAGTCTCTCTAGAAATCATGTGACCTATACCCTCTTAGATAGAGTGTGGCATGTGATTGACACACATATTGTCCAGTCGTGTGGCCGAACTATGTTTCTCATCCAAGATGGGAAAATTGACTATTTCCACCTTGAGATTTAAGATTCGTTACCTGAATCTCCTCCTCATTTATCATATATAATCCAAACATGATGAATCCTTCCAACCAAACATCCCAAGGACCGATCTCCCTCATTTCTAAACCATTCAGAGCATCTTTGGTTACAGATCAATGTTATGTGTGATTCTAAGACTATTATAATTTCCTCTTTATGGATTAGGGATTTTGTAATAATTATTCATATTCTAAAGCTCTAAAACACTCTTTTCCAGTGGTTTATAGTTTTGGAATTTAAATGTGTTTTTTTTCAAATCAAAGCCTTAGGTTAAGAGAGTGTTCATCTTCTAAATCAAGATAAGTGGTCTATAAGTTATATCCCATATTCTTGTGATTATATTTATCTATATGTGGTTCTACAATTATTTCATTGTGATTTTAAATTTTTACATGGTATAAATGATGAATTAATTTGTTAATTAATGAATTGAACCCATCATGATCCATGTGTATGCATCAAGGTTGATTAGAATGAGTTAAGGTCCACCAATGGGGTGTGTCACCTTCATGAACATAGAATTTGGCGGTATAAGTGTATAATTGAATTGTAATGAGATAGATCCCATGATAAGTATGATGATATGTTAGTTTGATTTATGAAATAGAACTAATGGTAATTGAGTCTTGTTTTTGACATGGAATAAGGCGGAGTATGGTACAATGTTAAATGTGTTTAATGAATTATGGGTTTTAAATAGTGTATGTGTTGATGGGGTAAGGAATTTAAATGATAAATATGTTAAATAGATAGAGGAATGTAAATGGGGATTGTGTGTTATAATGGGTTAATGAATATAAATGTTATATGTGTTAATGAGTTATGATTTGTGAATGATTTATGTGTTAAATGGGTTAAGTCATGTAAATGATAAATGTGTTAATTGGTTAAGGGATGGAGATGGAATATATGTTGAATGAACTATATTTTATAAATGGTAAATGTGTTCAATGAGTGATGGTTTGTACATGAGATATGTGTTGAATGGTTAAAGAATCATGTGTAGATAGAATTGTGGTATGTGGGGTATTGGACTAGAATCTCTATGCCCACAAGTTGGGTTAGACCGAGTCTCTAAACTACACCACTACAATGAATGGGTTAGGGAGCCAGTCTGAGGCTCTATGACCCTAAATAATGCACAGGACATGAAAACCAAGATTGAGGCTCCATGTTAAGTGTTAAGTGTTATTTAATGGGACTTTTCTATAGTTATTTACAGAAAATTATTCTTCCAAAATTTTCATAGTTTTTTATGATCGATATAGAGAAAGTGTATTTGATGAAAATGGCTAACCCCTGGAAAAATGATGAAACTGTCTAAATTGGACCATGTTAACTAATGACACCCAATTTATCTTTTATTTATATAGTTATTAATTTTTTACTTACATATACTATCTATTTAGAATGGATATTTTCTACACACCATTGGTGGTGGACTTCTGAGTTGTACTCACACCCTGCTCGGTCCACCATTGGGTTCCCAAGTAGACTTCACAGTTTCAGGTTTGGACAAGGATAAGAGATCTATACTTGATGGTTGATTTGGGAAGGTTATGTGCATGGATGGGGGATCCCAACATAGATTCAGGACCCATTTTTTGGGTTTTTCTAGATTGTATTTATTTTGGGTTTTCCTTACACCTGTCACTGTATGACCTGACATAGCATATTTTCTGTTTGAGAGTGGTCTTGTACCAAATGTTGGGAAATAGATTCGTGATGCATGGTTATGGTTTATTTTTATGATTTATTTCATAATTTATCTTATATGGAATACTCTGATAAAGAAGGTATAATCTCTACATGTCTCCTATTATACCATATTTTCTAGTTAGAAGCCTCTGGCGTATAGGGAGGCGTGCTTGTGGTCATGTGGTGACCCGAATCAGGGCATCAGATATAGTGGATACCAAGAAAAGGACTTTACATATCCCGCAACATGAAAGTTTTCCTTTTTATAAAATATATGAATATAATTCCTATAAAGTTCCCAAAAATATGATGGAAATTTTTGAAATAAGTTTAATCATTTAATACCACTTTTACTAATGTTTTCAACACAATTTTTTTAAATCTAAAAATATTATTTGACTATTATTATAGTGAAATTAATGATCATATTAAAACTAAGGGTTATCAACACCTTTAAAGTTATGTATATAAAATGTAAATGAAGTGTTCATCAAATAACATTTTCACTAAAACATATACTTTCAAAAAAATTCTATAAAATGTTCTGAATCATGGTAGAATCTCACCATATGAACCTCAAAATAAGTGTTTATTAGTTTGAACATTTTATCAATATTAAACTCATAAAATTATGATGTTATTGATAACTCTTATTTTAACGAATACACATGTTCTTCTAATATGTAATACAATATTCAGACGCTTAATAATTATTACCACCAAAATACCATTGGTAAAAATACTTCCATAATTTAATTTATCAATCCTAATACACAAATACTTCATCCATTTTATTTAAAAAAAGGATCTTCCTTAGATTAAGATTTATCATAGGTAATTCATTTTCACTATCTATTAAAATTATTTATAATGGTTTGTAAGAAAAATATGAATTATCCTAAACATACCCCTTGGGAGTGTCAAACTATGTGCCTATCAAGACCCTTTTTCATGTACTAGATTATCCTCAAGTCAATCCCAACATACCCTTTTTGAATTTATTACCCCAAGGTACATCTGTTCTAGAACCATTTCCTCTTGTAGTATCCAAACAAGGATGTATTTCAAGGAAAAACCACATAATATCTACATTACCAAAACGATTAGGATATTCTTATATAATTATCATCAAAGTCTACCTTAGGATTATGTTCTATAATCCATGATTTCATAAATCTAGTTTCCAAGGTTTCTAATAAACTTTATTTGATACCAAATGTAGTGACCCAACCCTAGCAGCCCAAAGATAATGCCTAGTACCATTACATTTGAATAAGATACAAGGAATAACATCTAGAATGATTTAAGAGTTTAGTAGTATTGGTAAACTAGATACATACATGAGTCTCAAAATACATTAGAAAATCCAAATTACAACATTTTTTTTTCAAGAAGAACTTTATTCCATATTGTGTATCACTGCATATCAGTCAAAGTAAACTTCTTGGAATCCGGGTGAAGGGAAGAAAATAAGGGTGTGCTCAAATACCAAGTAAGGGTTAATAACAATATAAGCTATCATGAATCAATAAGAATAATAAACATAGAAAGGAAAATATCCGAACACACATTTAATTTAAATAACTGGATAAGAAATAATCAATATTCCAAGGTAAATAAATGAACACAAATTTCATCTAAATAACTAAATAGGGAATAATAAATATATAAATGTAAATAACTAAACACATAGTCTATCTAAATAACTGGATTGGGAAAAACATTAACAAAAAGTTAAATAAATGAAAATAAATAAAATTTAATCAATAAAATGAGAATAAAATACATCTATATATTTTTTCATGGTTAAAATATCATGGATAATAGTAAATGAAATCTGAATGAAGGAAACTCTTAATTAGTAGATGTTAGGTATCCTTGTAACATGATACCTTTATCATTTACATCTATTCTCAAGGTAGTTTGAAACTGATGGGTATAAACCCGTTTAACTAATGTTAACTAATTGATCCATCCCATGAGACTACCGATGCATTGATGGAATATCATTAATTAGGCCCCACCCATGTCTTTAGGTCTAAATATTTTCTCATATATGTAATAATCAATTTAATTCATAAACAATGTTCCTTATCAAATATATGTATTGAGTAAAAGATGATGATTTATCAATATTTCCTCTCTTAATAAAACAAATTTCAAAGTAAACACCATATGTAAAAAATGGTGTATGGTTTAGGAAAAAATTATATCCATGATAAATAGTATGGATATTTAGTGTAAATTTAATGTTTAATGATCATAGAAAAATTAATAACTCATGGGTAAGTTAAGGACCATAAGAACGATTCAATGTAGTGAATTTCAATACAATCCTTGGTAAAAATAATCATAATATATCTAGAGGAATAATAATGATTCTATCAAAATGGTGTATACATATTGGGGTAAGAATAAGGGTTTTTAATGAAATTAATGATCTTTAAAAACATTATGGAGGAAAAAGTCATTTCATTTTGAGAATCATTTTTTAAAATTTAAAAATTTATGAAAAAAATTTTATTTCAAAAACATATAAAATATACCATTTAAAAATATCCGTATAAAATGTCAGTGAAATATTCAAATAAATAAAAGAGGGTAATTTTTTATATTCTATACAAAGTAAAAATAATATTCCCTTTCATTCTAAAAAGGATAGAAAAGTCCCTTTTTTAGAAAATGATGAGATGATTACCTTTAATAAATTTGGAAAAAGTAAGAATGGGTAAAAATTTATTTAAGGAATCATTTTTAATATGTTAAAAATATTTTTAATTTTTTGTATAAAACATGGGTTTGGAGGAAAATATGTTTACGATTGAAGTGATAAATGAAGTCATGTTTTATTAAAAACATTTTAAGTACCAAAGAGTATAAAAATTGTACTATTACATGGAAATAATCATGAATAACCATATAAGAAGAAAGTGAAAGGGTTTATTAAACATTTATCAAATAATTTCCTTCATTTGAAATTCAATTGTAAAAAATATCTAATAAAATGAGATTATGAAGTAAACCATTATAAAGATCACATTATTGAAGTAAGAATCAACAAATGAATCAATTATGTGTATCAAATTTTAATTTATATAAAAAAGGTTTAAATAAAATAATATATATTAAAAATCAATTACACACATTATCTTATAATATTACTGATAATGAGTAATTTATATAACCCATTGAATATAAATTGAGTTATGAAATTGGTTACGACTTGGTAAATCTTAATTAAAATACCCTTAGAAAAAATAATTAAAATTAAAACATTGAATACAATGAATAGTTAATTATTCATGATATTATATGTCAAAGGGAAATTATATAAATCACATAAAATAAATTTGGTGATTGACATTACAATATGCCATAATGAAATGAAATTAAGACCGAATCCCTTACCTTATGATTCCTTTTTGTAGAAATCCATATAAACTCTTATATAATGTTTTTAAGTTTGTAATTAAATTATTAAATAAACATATTAATATTTATAATATCTTATATGATTCTTTTATAACTTATTATCACATATTTGTTTTAATAATCTTTCATTATTTTCATTAGTTCATGAGTTAATTTCCTTATTTTTCAAGTTAATTTGGTTTTTTTATTTTTTTGATCTTAATTAGATCAAACATTAATCATATATAGAATTTAAACCATGATATAAATATCCTATATATTATTTATATATGTATTTATAGTAAACCATGATATTTTGTTATAGGAAATGAAATACACCATTCAAGGAGATAGTATGTCGTACATACGCATGAACGTTGTTTTCATTTTATTTTCATATTGAATGAAAACATGTAAATGATATATATATATATATATATATATTATAATTATAATATAACTTTTATGTAATATATATTACATTTTTTATTTAAACCATCCTTAATTCATACCATTTATAGCATGAATGAATCACATGACTTCACGAGGTGGTAGTCCACCATACACGTAATCAGCGATACGGTAGTCCAACAAAATGGAAAGAATGAAGTTATGTGTGATATAATAATTTAATAAGAATAATAAAATAGTAAATATCATAGAATATATAAAAAATAAATCCATAATTATTCCCAAAAATGATATGTGGCAACGGAAAAAATAAACGACATCGGTTGGCGAGGCAGTAGTCTACCGTACACATGAATGAAGATTTCATTACCCATTTTATGAAAGTGTGTAATTTTTTAGATATTAACCTTAAAATAACAACATATAAGTATATTTAAGATAATTAGGTTATTATATAATCATATTATTATTATAATTGAAGGGGGTGGAGATGGAAATAAAATAAACTCACATTTTGATGAACATTACCTATTCTTCGAGTATCCTCCTTAGATTTGTACTAAAACCTTAAAAGGTTTTCTTCATGCACAAAAGGATTATAGGATGAGTAGAGGGAAGTTTATAAGTGACTTGGGATGTATTTTTTGAACCAATGTTTTTTGAAGGTGTTAATTATGGAGGAGGTGCGGTGGCCTTTTATGAGCGGGGGAGCGGATATATTTAGAATTTTTGACAAGAATTAAGTGATCCCACAATTTGTTTCATGTAATGTGACTCCAATAACGTAAAATATCGACCATAGAAGTTATAAAGTCTAAATATTTCCATAAAATTGGTGTTGTAAAAGTATCTAGGTCATTTTTTCCTTAACATTAATGTTTAGTCCCTTTGTAAACCTGTTTTTTCTCTTAATCGTTGTAATTAGTTTTAATTGTTTTCACTAATAATTATGGTAGAAAATTAAGTGTACCTTATTATAAATTATAAATTATTTTTATTACAAATATGGAATCCAATTTTTTAAAATTAAATTAATATATGTTCCTAAAATTAAATTAAAATTAATCCCATATACGGGATGAGAAATTAGGTTTTTAAAGTGAATATGTTCAAAAGATTACTAAATTTTTATAATTAAATTCAGCATAAAAGATATTATAATGACCTATATTAGATTAATATATATAAAATTTAACTATTGTGACTTTAAAACTAATTTATAATATAAATTAACATTATAAATTATTTAGATGAAAAGACAATTTTTTGTTAAAATTTAATATTTTCACCATTCATCAAAAAATGATACTTCTCAAAAAAATAAAAAAAATCACCATAATATATTTTTGATATTATGATTTAAAAAATAAAGTTTATTTAAAAAAAAATTCAAAAAAAGTTAATATTTATTTTAAAACAAGTGTGCCCTAAAAAGGCGGAAAAACTACCTTTAAAAAAATATAGATTTTTAGGTATAAAATTGGATTTGTTCTTATCACATGATTATCATATATATTAGTTGAATGTAAAAAATTATTAACCACTGAATAATATATAAATTTCATTAAGATAATTCACCAATAGTAATTAATTTAATTTATTAGGATAAAAATCCCTTGGGTACATAAAAATGGTCTTTAACAAAAATTACTTTATATATAATTGGGTTTTATTTTCATTTATAATAAATTGGTAAACAGTTAATTCAAACATATATTTTATTAATTTATTCAATTCTATTCAAAACCTACAATTTAAATTATAGAAGATAATTTTCATTTTAAATAATAATATTAATAATATTTATAAAAACTCGGCCTTTGGTGTAATTAATGATATTGATGAAAGTCACATTACGTGAAACACAAGATATATCATAGATGGAAATTATTTAAAATAGTAAATATATTAAAAATACTCATGATTTTATTTTACCTTCCATGATTGATGTTTCATGTCATACACACTATGGAATAAAATTTTATTCTTTTCGAATTTTGTAGTGTTGCAAAAAGGATGCATATATATATATATAAATAAAGATAAATATTGTAAAATATAGAAGAATACAAGATAGGGATGTGGTAGAGAGGATTGATTTTCACTTGGAGGTCCTAGGTTCAAGTCCCGGTGCACCTACGACTGAGTAGGTGGTTGGGAAGTCATCGATAAATAAAAATGGGGGGTTCTGAGAACTAACTAAAGTTGGGTGTTGATGCATAGGATGGGGAGAAATCAAAGAGAATTGAAGGGGGGGTACTACTATAGAAAAACCATATAATAGTGATAAAAATAGGCTTCATCATAAAAAAAATCAAAAATATTTGGGAGCCATTAAAAGTAATAGTCTTTTATCAGTGTTAGAAAAATAACTAATAATGGGATCATTTATCAATGATAAAAGAATAACTAATAAAGGGGGCCATTATCAGTGATGTTTTAGTATCGATAAATTCCATTAAGTATCTATTTAGCTATAAAAATATTCTAGTATCACTATAACAACAACAAAAATCATAAAACAAACATATATGAATACAAATTTATATTAAACTAGAATGAAATACAAATATAACATTTCACTATCATTTCAATTCAAAATTTACATTAAAGATATTTACATTGACATGATATTTAAAATTAATAAAAAAATTCAACCAATATAAAAAATCCTAAATATTCTAGAATAATTTATCCAAATATCAACCTCCATACAAAAAATTGTCTCTACAATAAAACTAATGTTGATTTTAGTAACAATAAATAAAAAATAAACAAATTTTAATTATAATGTTATACAACCCACATATGATAAATTATTTTTTTAATTACTATGTATATTAAAGAAATTATCAACTATACTATTAATTATATTATTAATGATTATATTGTAAATTTTATATTAATTATTAATCATTAATTATAAATGTAATGAAAAATTATATTATGAATTATTAATTACACTGCTAATTAACAATCTATATAAAATATATTGTTAATTACTGAATATATTAATGATATTATAAGTTATTAATTATCTTAATTACTTAAATAGTTGTCAATAATTATATCCTGAAACTAAGATGGATTTTTATATTAAAAAAACGTACTTGGATTCATACCAGCCACATCATGTGTTGGATTGATGTGCGGTCGATTCCTACAATCCAAAAATGAATTATGGATAATTGACCTAAAGTATCAATATAATTCGAGCTCATTTACTTTGGTTTGGATACATGACACTCTTTTTAAACAAAAATGACACTTTTATATTGAAAACACACACTATGAGTCATATTGACCACACCATACATCATATTTATGTAGGATTGATTCTTATATGGCATAGATGAATTATGAATCATATATTAATGTATTAAAATAATATGTTATTTTTTTCTAGTTTTGAAAAATTGACATGTTTTTAAAACCGTAATATAACTTCCATATTGAAAACATAATATTTGAGAAATATCGACCACATCATGTGCAAGATTTATTTATAGTAAATTATTACACATCCAAAATGAATTATGTATTTTTTTCATATTTTTTGAAAAAAATAGAGATCGTTTTCTTGGTTGTGCCTATGTGATGTGTGGTCTAAACTAAAATGACACTTCTATATTGAAAAAACACACTTTGCGTAATAATTACACCATTGTGAGTAAAATTGACGCGTGTTCAATTACTTCATGTAACAAATAAATTATGGATAATTTTCTAAATTTATGAAAATAATGTGAGCTCATTTTCTCAGTTTTGGCCATATGACACACACATTAAATTTAAATGGAACTTAGATCTTGGAAACATGTTATTCCAGACATAAAAAACGAATCCTTTATTTTATTAATATATGGTTGATTCTTATGAATCAAAAATTAATTATAGATCATTTTCCCAAATATTGAAAACAATCTGATCTTGTTTTCTTAGTTTTGGCTAATGAAATTTGTTTTAATCTAAAATGAATCTTTTATATTGAAAGCCCACACTTTATGTCATACCATCCACATCATGTTTCATATTGATATGAAAATAATTTTTACACATCCTAAATGAATTATGGATCATTTTTCTAAATTTTAAATATAATAATATATATTTTTCTTGATTTTGGCTATGTGATGCATGTTTTAAACTAAAAAGGCACTTTTATATCAAAAATATGTAATTAGAGTCATACGGAACACATAATGTTGTGAATTGACATGCGGTTAACTCCTACACATCAAAAATAAATTATCGATTTTTTTAAAAAAGTTTGAAAAAAGAATGATATATTTTTCTTAGTTTTTTCTACATGATGTGTATTTTAAACGAAAATGACACTTTTATATTGAAAACACAGAGGTCGAGTTATATCGACTTCATCATGTGTTAGTGTAACATCCCAAGAAATTAATGAATAATATATATTTTTATCTATGTCTATTAATGAATTAGATAGTGTTTTAGAGGCTTAAAAAGAAAATAAATCCAATCTTAAGCATGGAATACACTAATATTTTTTTAAAAGATTCTTTTACTGCCTTTTGATGGAAAACCATTTTTAAATCTATCTTTTGACAATTTTATAAGCTATGTTTGTCAAAATAAACTTATTCTTTATGATTGGGACATCAAAATTTACTTTGTGTGAATTTTTGGTATTTTTCTGACAATGTTCATTTTTTAATGAATAGTGAAAAATATTGCATTTTACATCAAAACTGATTTTTAATCTAATTTATTTATATGATTATATTATCTTTTGAATTGGTTTTAAAGTTAAATTAGAATATATTTTTACCATTTAATCCAATGGTGGTCATTAGGATTAATTTCACTTTGGAATTGGGCATAAACTAATGCCAAACTTTTCATAGATATTGTTTCAAAAAAAACTCGCTATTTGTTTTGATAACGGGAATTATTTTTAAATCAATTATTGCAATTTCTGTGTTTGGAATTTGGTAAAATTGATTACATATTTGGAATCATATGGTCCAAATTATGTAATCCAGACTCTTTTGTTTTTGGACATTATGAATAGTAACGACGGTAATTATCTTTAATTATCTTGATTAATGAGTAATCGGGTAGTTAAGGATAATAAAATAATATCATAATAATACAAAATGACACCAAAATGTGTCCTAATTCAACTGGTTATCTCATGGCCGACCATGGGATGTCCTGTGCCAAACTTGGGGACCCCATGGAATCACTTTTGTGGAAAGTGACTTGTTATCTTTTTATTTTTTTAAAGAAAGTAAATTTAACAAGAATGTATCATCTGATTAAAACATTTTTACTTTTTTCTAAATAGATGATATTTTAGACTATAACAATTAATTATAAAGATAAAATTATTTCCTACATCATAGTATTTTTTTCATAATTTTTAGACTTTAAATAAATTAAATTATTTATGACATCATGATGATGCAACGATTACCTCATTAATAAAGGATTTAAATAAAATGCAATGACAATGTAAAATCTGTGACCTACACATGTCCAAAACTTATTGTATTGGTAGATTTCGAACCCTTATCACCTTACCCTCTAATTATATCAATGTGGGAACTTTTGAATCTGAAAATCATTTTCAAATAAAGTAACATTTCTTTACTTTTCAAGAGTGCCCCTCCTCTCCTCTTATAAAAGGATCCAGCTCTACCTCCTTACCCACACTCCCAAAGCCCTTGGATCGGCCAAAACCTGCCCATTTTGTCTCTCCACATCCCTCTCTTAATCCCTGAAGCCTCACTTTGGGCAGAAGTCTTCCCAAAGAAGCCTTTGAGCTCAAACCAAAGGGAGTTAACCGATTTTAAGGTAATGTCTTCACTTGAGTCCTTTTGTTTTATTTTGCTTCTCCAAACCCCTAAACTCTTTTTATTCATTTCTTTTGTAACAAATCCAGTATCTTAAATATACTAGGATGTTTTTATAAGAAGTATTCGAGCTACACTTACAAAAACCTACATCTAATGGTTAAAGGACATACTGTTTCCGTGGATGGCGAATTTATGCCTCCCGAAACGATGATTGTTCAACATTCTTTTAACACCTTCAAAGGTGGCCATTAAGATGTCACTATATTTATATATGATATATAATATGTTTATATTTTCCTTAAGCTTATGTATTTTTCATTTTGGGCATACCTTTATGGTTTCTATTATGGGTAAATGCGATATCTTCATTTAAGGAAGTGCGGACTACCGCCCCCTAAAAATGATTTGATTCGTTAAATACCATATGTGGGACGTATAAAGGAGGGAACTATGATATTATATATGATATTATACTGGAATTATAATATACCTTTATATCATTATGATTCCATTCTATAAAATACGAAATAGAAATGAAAGTAGCGTTCATGCGTACGTACGACTTACCGTCTCCATGAACGGTGCATTTCATTTCATTCCTCTAAATGATTATGTAATATTATAAATGCATGTATATACTGGATATATATGATATATACATCATGATTATAATTCTGGATATAATGGATACATGAACAACTTGTAATTATAAAGGGTTTATTTTTGACTCAAGAACCAATGATCGTTAAAACGACCGTTATTAACTTAAATAATTACATAGTGGTCATGACATGGAAATAAGTGATATAAAAGGAATAATGAACTTAAAAAAGGTTCTTAAGCAAGTAGAAATTAACTCAAGTTTATTATTCAGGACATTAAAGAACGATCGAGTCAAGTCAGACCCGAGGTATGGGACTTCGTCTCAATCTCCTTTCATTGAGGCATATTTTGTTTTATACACAACCTTATTTCATATGGTGTATAAAACCCTTTTAATTTTACGTTTATTCAAAAGGAATATTTTTTATACGAAGCGTTTAATAAACTACAAAATGGAATGTTTTTGTCGTACGTATGCGGCGACAATGACTTCTCCGCCACCGCGACCATTATTTGAGTTTCGGCTTCCTCTACAAGCCATACCTTCTTTTTAAAAGAAAAATAAATACCAAGTTTTACTTTTCTTTTATTTTGGTATTGAAAATGGTTTTCATAATGTTTTTATATCAATGTGTTGTATTAATATCTTGTGATTGAAAGATGGGAATGTTATGTTTCCTTTATGCATGTTTTATGTGATACTATTATGTTGAGGTTCTTGGGAATTATTATAAAGACGGGTAGTTCTATGATAAACTAAGGGCGGGTGAGCCTGATATAGCTCTCCAATGCATTGGGTAACGTGAAGGAGTGAAACGTTAAGGTTTCTCCGAAGAGATTAAGGGAATATACTGTGATGGGTATTCCAAACGTAACCAAGAGGGTTACTCCCTACGTAAGAATGTTATGAATGCCTCAAGTTACCTTTATGTCTTATGATTTCTATGTTTTATTCATGATTTGATGAGGTATGTTAAAGTGCTTATGTTTTATGGGTAAAGTATGATTTCATTCTTATGTATATATGTACCCATGTTTCCTTTCCATATTTTTATATCCCTTACTGAGCTTTTTATGCTCATCCCAAGTTTTTTGAAATGTTTTTCATAGGTCAAGGGAAAGGTACATGATATGATGATAGTGTCAAGGAAGTGTCAAGAAAGAATCCATGTTTTATTTTAAATATGTTTCCATTGATGGGAAAGAATAATACTATCTTTATGTAACAACTTTGTTTATATGTGGAATGTAATGCATGTTTTATGATCTAATTCTCTAAAACTTTAAACTTGAAAAGATACTCAATGTGTAATCTTGTAATAACTCAAGGTTAAGTAAGGTTTAAGGCTAGTGCCTTATAGTTGGTATCATAGGTCGGTTTAGATAAATTTAGGAGTTATAATTCTATTAAATGATTATCCAAATTTTTTTATGGTCAAATTGAAGTGATATAGCATTTGAAGATTACCATGTTGCTTCATCTAAGAATGTTTGTTCAGAATGGTTTTCCGCAGAGGAAACAGGGAAGCAGTGCTAGGAAGTCATGCAGAAAGAAATAACCTTCCGAATCAGCATCCTGAGATGGTCATAATTGGAACTTAATTGTTTGTTGCAATAATGGCGTAGTTGACTCAAGCGATAAATAGTGGTGGTATCCATACACGAGATCGACCAGATCAACTGCAGAGGAACATGTCGGTGGTGGAACATTTCATGAGGCAACATCCCCCATCATTTAGAGAATCATCTGACCCTGTACTAGCTGAAGGGTGGATTGAAGCACCAGAGAAGATTTTCCATGTCACGGGGTGTTCAGACAATCAAAAGTTTAGTCTTGCTATTTACCGTTTGGAGGGTGAAGCAGATCAGTGGTGGTTGATGGTTAAAAATATCAGGGACGCTGATGAGATAGATGATCTCGAATGGGATGAATTCAAAGGTATGTTTCTTGAAAAGTATTTTCCTAAGGATGTTTGACTTAGGATGGAAAAACAATTCTTGGAATTGAGGCAAGAGGAAGACTCAGTGGCTACCTATGAATAAAGGTTCACTCGATTGGAAAGGTATTCTCCAAATCTTATTCGAAACCTTGATAGTAAAATAAATCATTTTTAATCAGGATTAAAGACAAAATATCGAAGGGCATTAGCTTCTCGTGAGTTTAAAAGTTATGAAAAGCTTGTTCGATGTGCTGATAAGGTGGAAATGGAGTTTGCCGATGATCAAGTGTTCTATAACAACTAGTAGAAGAAGCGACCAAGGTGGCACGATAAAGGGAAGAATTATTCAAAAAAGTCTGATGGTAAGAAATCTAAGTTTCTAGTTTGTGATAAATGTGGAAAAAGGAATGCTGGGGAATGTCTTCTGAATTCTGGAAAGTGCTACTGATGTAGTAAGATGGGACATAAGGCTCGTGATTGCTCTGAAAAAGATCAAGGTGAAGGTAAGACCAAATTTTATTTACAGTTAGTGAAATGTTTTAAGTGCAATGAGATGGGTCACTATATAAATGAGTGTCTGACAAAGAGCTTGAGTAATGGGAAGCAGTTAGAATACAAGCAGAAAGGGGTGGTGAAATCCTTTGCAACTACTTCAGCAGATGTCGGGCCATCAAATGAAGTTGTATCAGGTACTTTGTTTGTTTTTTCAGATTATGCCAGTGTGTTGTTTGATTCGGGGTCTACACATTCTTTCATCTCTGAAAACTTTTCTAGTAAAATGGGAATACCATCTCAAGAAATGACTCCTGAACTTTTGGTAAAAACACCTGGGGGAAATGTTGAGGCAAAAAGAATTTATAAGAATCTTTCTATCCTTATCTGTGGAAAGAACCTACTTGCAAACCTTATTGTTCTACCTCTAGTAGAGTTTGATGTTATCCTAGGTATGGATTGGCTCTCTATTTACCATGCTAATATTGACTGTAGAGCTAAAGAAGTTTGTTTTTAGAAAGACTTTCAGTTTGTGTACAAGAATGAACCCTTACTGTTGATAACTTATCAAGAGGCCAAGAAACTTGTAAAAGATGGAAATGAATGTTACCATGCACACATCGTTGAAAATAAAGGAACTGTTCAGATTAATGATTTTGCAGTGGTAAATGAGTATCCTAATGTTTTTCCTGATGAGTTGCCTGGAATAATACCAGATCAGGAAGTTGAGTTTACTGTTGACTTTGTTCCTGATGCTAAGCCAATTTCAAAACCCCCTTATCGAATGGCTCAAATTGAACTTTTAGAGTTGAAGGAGCAATTGCAAGATTTATTAGAGAAAGGTTTCATTCGACCTAGCACATCAACATGGGGTGCTCCTATTTTATTTGTTAAAAAGAAAGATGGTTCAATGAGACTTTTCCTTGATTATAGAGCCTTGAATAACATCACTGTTAAGAACAAATATCCTTTGCCTCATATCGATGATTTGTTTGATCAGCTCCAGGGAGCTCAGTATTTTTCAAAGATTGACTTGAGATCGGCGTACCATCAGCTGAAGGTAAAGGAAGCAGATGTTCTGAAGACCGCATTCCGTATAAGATATGGCCATTATGAATTTGTAGTAATGCCTTTTGGGCTAACCAATGCACCTGTTGTATTCATGGACTTAATGAATAGAATTGTCCATGAGTTCTTGGATTAGTTTGTGGTGGTTTTCATTGATGATATTTTGGTGTTTTATAAAAGTAAATAGGAGAATGAAAGACATTTAAGGGTTATCTTTCAAACCTTAAAAGAAAAGAAACTATATGGAAAATTCATCAAGTGTGAGTTTTGGTTGCAACAAATTTCATTCCTTGGTCACATTGTTTCTAAATATGGGATAACTGTTGATCCTGCAAAAACAAAAGTTGTGGAAGACTGACCAAGACCCACAAATGTAACTGAGATTCGTAGATTCCTTGGTTTGGAAGGCTATTACCGAAGGTTTGTTAGAAATTTTTCATGGTTATCTAGTACAATGACTAAGCTAACTCGGAAGGGTGTTAAGTTTATCTGGAAAAAAGAATGTGATGATTGTTTTCAGGAATTGAAAAGAAGATTGGTGAATGCCCCAGTTTTGGCACTACCTTCCAGGAATGGTGAGTTTGTTATATACAGTGATGCTTCATTGAAAGGACTTGGTTGCGTCCTAATGCAGAATGATCAGGTAATTTCTTATTCTTCACGACAATTGAAAACTCATGAGGTAAATTACCCTACACATGATTTGGAATTAGCTGCTTTTGTTTTCGCTTTAAAAATTTGGAGGCATCATTTTGATGGAGTAAAGTGTGAAATATATACTGATCACAAAATATTTAAGTATATATTCACTCAGAAAGAGTTAAACATGAGACAGAGGAGATGGCTGGAATTAATCAATGATTATGATTGTACAATTCATTACCATCCGGGAAAAGCAAATAAAGTGGCTAATGATTTATGTCAAAAAAGTAATTCTTCATTAGCAATGTTGCGTTTGGAACGTGATCCTTTGGTTAAGGATTTGATGAACTTTGGCATAGAAGTTGTTGGTGCAGGAAGTTCTTCTGTTTTGTTTTAGGTATCAGTGAGATCATCTCTATCAGATAGAATCAAGCAAGCACAGAAGAAAGACAGTGAGTTGTAGAAAAAGGTAGACCTGGTTCAGAAAGGTATGTTTCCCGAATTCAACATTGATAATGATTGCGTTTTGAGATTTGGGAAGAGATTGTTTGTGCCTTGTGATTCACAGTTGAAGAGAGAGTTGTTATGTGAAGCTCATAGTTCTTCGTTTTCAGTTCATCCTAGAAGTACTAAGATGTACAAAGATCTGCGGGAGTATTACTGGTGGGATGGAATTAAAAGAGATATTGCTGATTTTACTATGAAGTGTTTGACTTGTCAGCAGGTTAAAGCAGAGCGGCAGTTAGCGAAAGGGATGCTTCAGCCTTTACCAGTGCCAGAGTGGAAATGGGAGAATATATCCATGGACTTTTTTGTGGGATTACCAAAGACATCTCGAGGTAATAATGCAATCTGGGTTATTGCTGATCGCTTGACTAAATCTGCTCATTTCCTTGCTATACAAGATACTTTTTCCCTAGATCAACTTTCCCGTTTGTATCTTAAAGAGATAGTTAGGTTACATGGAGTTCCTCTCTCCATTGTATCTGATCGTGATCCCAGGTTCAGTTCTAACTTTTGGAAAGGCCTTCAGAAGTCGTTGGGTACTGAATTAAATTTTAGTACAACATTTCATCCTCAATCAGATGGGCAGTCAGAATGAAAAATTCAGACCTTGGAGGATATTCTATGATCTTGTTCGATGGATTATCAGGGAAGTTGGGATCAACATCTTTCTTTGGTTGAATTTTCATATAATAACAGTTTTCATTCCAGTATACAGATGGCACCATTTGAGGCGTTATATCAGAAGCGGTGTCGAACTCCAACTTTTTGGGATGAAGTGGGTTAAAGGAAGTTGATTGGACCAGAATTGGTAGAAGAGATGGCAGAAAAAGTTCAGCTGATTCAGAAACACATGATAACAGCTCAGAGTAGGCAGAAGAGTTATGCACACAACAGGAGGAAGGATCTAACTTTTGAGGTAGGTGATCATGTTTTTCTCAAAGTCTCACCATGGAAAAGTGTGATGCGATTTGGTAAGAAAGGAAAGATGAGTCCAAGGTTCATTGGACCATATGAAATTCTGGAGAGAGTTGGATCAGTTGCATACCGGGTGGCTTTACCTCCGAGTTTTTCTCAGGTACACAATGTTTTTCACGTTTCGATGTTGAGAAGGTATATGCCAGATCCATCTCATGTTTTGAGTCTAGAGGTAGTTCAGTTGGAAGAGAACCTATCTTATAAGGAACAACTGGTCCAAATTCTTGACCACAGGGAGCAAGTGTTACGAAATAAGGTGATTAATCAGGTAAAGGTTTTGTGTAAAAACCACATGATGGAAGAGGCAAGATGGGAATCTGAAAATGCAATGAGGGATAAGTACCCCCATTTATTTGATAAGTAAATAAATTACGGGGATGTAATTTTCTAGAGGGGGGAAGGATGTAACATACCAAGTAAGTAATGAATAATAGATTTTTTTATCTATTTCTATTAATGAATTAGATAGTGTTTTAGAGGCTTAAAATGAAAATAAATCCAATCTTAAGCATGGAATACACTAATATTTTTTTAAAAGATTGTTTTACTGCCTTTTGATGGAAAACCATTTTTAAATCTATCTTTTGACAATTTTATACGCTATTTTTGTCAAAATAAACTTATTCTTTATGATTGGGACATCAAAATTTATTTTTTGTGAATTTTTGGAATTTTTCTGACAATGTTCATTTTTTAATGAATAGTGAAAAATACTGCATTTTACATCAAAACTACTTTTTAATCTAATTTATTTATATGATTAGATTATCTTTTGACTTGGTTTTAAAGTTAAATTAGAATATATTTTTACCATTTAATCTAATGGTGGTCATTAGGATTAATTTAACTTTGTAATTGGGCATAAACTAATTCCAAACTTTTCATAGATATTGTTTCAAAAAAACCCGCTATTTGTTTTGACAACGGGAATTATTTTTAAATCAATTATTGCAATTTCTGTTTTTGGAATTTGGTAAAATTGATTACATATTTGGAATCAGAAGGTCCAAATTATGTAATCAAGACTCTTTTGTTTTTGGACATTATGAATAGTAATGACGATAATTATCTTTAATTATCTTGATTAATGAGTAATCAGGTAGTTAAGGATAATAAAATAATATCATAATAATAAAAAATGACACCAACATGTGTCCTAATTCTACTGGTTGTCTCATGGCCAACCATGGGATGTCTTGTTCCAAACTTGGGGACCCCATGGAATCACTTTTGTGGAAAGTGACTTGTTATCTTTTTATTTTTTTAAAGAAAGTAAATATAACAAGAATGTATCACCTGATTAAAACATTTTTAATTTCGTCTACATAGATGATATTTTAGACTATAAATATTCATTATAAATCTAAAAATATTTCCTACTTCATAGTATTTTTTTTTCATAATTTTTAGACTTTAAAAAAATTAAATTATTTATGACATCATGATGATGCAGCGATTACCTCATTAATAAAGGATTTAAATAAAATGAAATGATAATGTAAAATCTATGACCTACACATGTCCAAAACCTATTGGATGGGTGGATTTCGGACCCTTATCACCTTAAACTCGAATTATATCAATGTGGGACCTTTTGAATCCGAAAATCATTTTCAAATAAAGTAACATTTCTTTACTTTCCAAGAGTGCCCCTCCTCTCCTCTTATAAAAGGCCCCACCTCTACCTCCTTACCCACTCTCCCAAAGCCTTTGGCTCGGCCAACCCCTGCCCATTTTGTCTCTCCACATCCCTATATTACTCCTTGAAGCCTCAATTTGGGCAGAAGTCTTCCCAAAGAATCCTTTGAGCTCAATCCAAAGGGAGTTACCCGATTTTAAGGTAATGTGTTCACTTGAGTCCTTTTGTTTTATTTTGCTTCTCCAACCCCCTAAAATATTTCTATTCATTTCTTTTGTAACAAATACAGTATCTTCAATAAACTAGGATATTTTTATGAGAATGATTCTAGCTAAACTTACACACACCTACATCTAATGGTTAAAGGACATACTGTTTCCGTGGATGGTGAATTTATGTCTCCCGAAACGATGATTGTTCAACATTATTTTAACACCTTCAAAGGTGGCCATTAAGATGTCACTATATTTATATATGATATATAATATGTTTATGTTTTCCTTAAGCTTCTGTATTTTTCATTTTGGGCATACCTTTATGGTTTCCATTATGGGTAAACGCGATATCTTCATTTAAGGAAGTGCGGACTACCGCCCCCTCAAAGTGATTTGATTCGTTAAATACCATATGTGGGATGTATAAAGGATGGAACTATGATATTATATATGATATTATACTGGAATTATAATATACCTTTATATCATTATTATTCCATTCTATAAAATATGAAATAGAAATGAAAGTAGCGTTCATGCGTACGTACGGCTTACTGTCTCCATGAACGGTGCATTTCATTTCTTACCTCTAAATGATTATGTAATATTATAAATGCATGTATATACTAGATATATATGATATATAAATCATGATTATAATTATGGATATAATTGATACATGAACAACTTGTAATTATAAAGGGTTTATTTTTTACTCAAGTACCAATGATCGTTAAAACGACCGTTATTAACTTAAATAATTACATAGTGTTAATGACATGGAAATAAGTGATATAAAATGAATAATGAACTTAAAAAAGGTTCTTAAGCAAGTAGAAATTAACTCAAGTTTATTATTCAGGACATTAAAGAATGATCGAGTCAATTCAGACCCGAGGTATGGGACTTCGTCTCAATCTCCTTTCATTGAGGCATATTTTGTTTTATACACAACCTTTTTTTATATGGTGTATAAACCCCTTTGACTTTTATATTTATTAAAAATGAATCTTTTTTATACGAAGCATTTACTAAACAACAAAAGGGAATGTTTTTGTCGAACGTATGCGGCGAAAACGACTTATCTGCCACCGTGACCATTATTTGAGTTTCGGCTTCCTCTACAAGCCATACCTTCTTTTTAAAAGAAAAATAAATACCATGTTTTACTTTTATTTTATTTTGGTATTGAAAATGGTTTTCATAATTTTTTTATATCAATGTGTTGTATTGATTTCTCGTGATTGAAAGGTGGGAATGTTATGTTTCTTTTATGCATGTTTTATGTGATACAATTATGTTGAGGTTCTTGGGCATTATTATGAAAATGGGTGGTTCCGTGATAAACTAAGGGCGGGTGATCCCGATTTAGCTCTCTAATGCATTGGGAAATGCGAAGGAGTGAAACGTTAAGGTTTCTCCAAAGAGATTTAGGGAATATACTGTGATGGGTATTCCAAACGTAACCAAGAGGGTTACTCCCTACATAAGAATTTTATGAATGCCTCAAGTTACCTTTATGTCTTATGATTTCTATGATTTATTCTTGATTTGATGAGGTATGGTAAAGTGCTAATGTTTTATGGGTAAAGTATGATTTCATTCTTATGTATATATGTACCCATGTTTCCTTTCCATATTTTTATATCCCTTATTGAGCTTTTTATGCTCATCCCAAGTTTTTTGAAATGTTTTTCACAGGTCAAGGGAAAGGTACATGATATGATGATAGTGTCAAGGAAGTGTCAAGAAAGAATCCATGTTTTATTTTAAATATGTTTCCATTGATGGGAAAGAAGAATACTATCTTTATGTAGCCACTTTGTTTATATGTGGAATGTAATGCAAGTTTTATGATCTAATTCTCTAAAACTCTAAACCCGAAAAGATCCTCAATGTGTAATCTTGTAATAACTCAAGATTAAGTAAGGTTTAAGGCTGGGGCCTTATAGTTATATTGATGTAAAATTGATTTCTAAATTGGAAAAATGAATTATGGATCATTTTTTAAATGTTCAAAAATAATCCATGCCTAGTTTATTAATTTTGACAATGCGACTCACATTTTAAACTAAAATGACACTTTTATTGGAAACACTCACTTTGAGTCATACAACTCACATTATGTGTCAAATTGACGTGTGGTCAATTCCTACACATCACTAATGAATTATGAACACGCATTCAATATTTTGTTAATAATATGAGTTATTTTACTTCGGATTGTCTTGGTGAAACACATTTTAAACTAAAGTGGAACTTCTATATTTAAAACGTGTACTTAGAGTCATACCTGTTGCACAGTGTGTTCTATTGAACTGATACCAATTCCTTCACATAAAAAATGAATTATGTAATATTATCCAAATTTTGTAAAACAATATGAGCCCATTTTATTTGTTCTGGATATGTGATGTATATATTAACCTAAATTGAAATTTTATATTGAAAAATTACTTCCAATCCTACCAAACATATTTTGGGTTGGATTGGTGTAAAATTGATTCATATATATGTCAGAAAAATTATGGATTTTTTTAATAAATTTTGAAGATAATACAATCTCATTTTTCTCTGTTTCATCTAGTGGCATAATTTTTATACTTAAAGAAGAATTTTATATTGAAAACACACATTTTGAGCCATACCATCCACATCATCTGTTAGATTGATATATGATAAATTATTACATTTTGAAAATAATCCTATATTGTTTTCTTATTTTTGGATATGTGACACACATTTTAAACTAAATTGATACATCTATATTAAAAACACACAATTCAAGTTATACTGACCACATCATGCATTGGATTGACATGGAATAAATTCTTACACATAAAAAATGAATTATGAACAACTTTCCTGTATTTTGAAAACAATATAACCTATTTTTCATAGTTTTGGATATATTATTAATGTTATAAACCAAAATGTAAATTTTATATTGAAAACATGCATTTTGATTCATTTTTACTAAATCTTTTTTTTGGATTGATTTGAGGTCGATTCCTACTCATCAAAATGGAATGATTGATAATTTTACCAATGTTTAAAGAAAATTTGATCTTGTATCCTCGATTTTAGATATATGATGTGTGTTTTAAAATAAAATCAATATTTTATATTGAATACACAAAATAAAAATGATGAGGCTATGTTCATGGAAGTTCTTTCTCCAATAACTGGTAAAATTTATTCATATTTGTGGGTATAATGATCCTTTAACCATTTATCTATCTCATTTATCTCATTTTCAGCCTCAATTTCAAATCTATCATGAGAATGAGTAGCTTCATACATGTTACTATATCTAGTAAAATGCATATATAATAACACTCCATTATACTTTTCATTGAGAAATAGTTCAAAAATAATATATATGTATACTAATTCTAATGTTCTATATCTCAAACAGTCCTCTAAGGTAACCAGATATACTAGATCAAAAAAAAATATATAATCACCTCAAAATGATGTAAAAAAACAATCTAACATCATTTACTCTTCCCACTCATGTCTAAAAAAATTCACATTTTTTTTGAGTATGCTGATTGTTGGAAATCTTAGTAAAATTGAGAAATATAGGCAAAAAAACATTAATTTTTTTAAGTGAAACTTTAATTACCTTCAGAAAATACCAATTCAAGAATCATATATTTTTTTATGATATATGAAATATTTTATAAATTTTCAAACATAATATTAACAATCATTGTCGTTGTTTTCATTCAGCTATTGTAGGAATATCAAAAAAAATATGTTAATTTTTTTGAAATATGTTTTGATTGTTAAATATTACTATATATAACTTAATTTTTTTCCATTTAAAGAAATCCATAGTCTTATTATGTTTAGTTATTGATCTCATACCATGATTTTGAAATTATTTATATATTCCAATATCATAAAAAAATTCTCATTAAAACACAAATTGAATCATATTATTCAAATTTTATATATAAGATGATGATTATAGTGATTTACAAATTCACCAAAGACATTATGTGTCATTAGTTTGATGAGTATCTAATGATCTCTAAAAAATAAGTAATGAAAAATAAAAATATATTTTATATGATTAAATTATCAAATTTTACCACTATATTGTAGGTATCAAGAGGAGTCTATCACCTTATTTTCTAACATCTCACTTAGTTTATCATTTTTATTTTGATTTTTTATCAATTCCCTTGAATGTTTTTCCATTGAAATGATAGAGGGATTAATAATTTCAGATCCTACTTCATATGGTTTTCTATTTTTAGATTAGTAATATATACACTTATAGAAATCATGAATAGTTATATACTATAATGAATATAGTAGTTAATATTTTTAGAAAAGGTTTATGAAAATGTACCTCATGTATATATTCACAACTAAGACTACAAGCCATTAAATCTTGATAATATCATTTATAGACTCTAGAAAAACAACATTTGAAATGACATCTCAAAATATTTATTCTTCTTATTCAATATATTATATATTTCAATCATTGAATATTTTATTTTTATGAACATGTAATGTCAATATATGAGGTAGTGGAATTAGTGAGGTGAAGGTACTCTCAAAATATCCTTTTAATTTCTTAATGGATTCACTAGATTATCTTGATCTGCATTTTTGTTCCCCCTTCGTTTTATCCTTCTATAATACCATACCTCATTTTAGACATTTTTCATCAATTTGAAAGGTTTTATTTTAATTTTTTTTATTAAGGACATACCTCGCGTATCTATATAAAATTATACAACTTTCTTATGAATGTTTCAATAACATTATCGACCATGGTAACATCAAGATCATTAAGTAGAACATGAAACTTAGAACTTGAGTTGTTACCTCCATAAATCAACACTCTCATGTGATCGTTTTGGAGTTATTTATTGTGTAACATATCTCATGGGATATTGTACACTATATCACTTGAAACAAGGTGATGTGTGGGTATTAATAGATATATATCACATATAACTTTGACTTATATAATTTTAGTAATATAAAATTATTAGAAGTAATTTGATTAACATTTATAAGAAAGAGTAATGAAAAATTTATTACCTTCATAAAGGCTTGAATTTGAGGGGAATGGATATCCTCAATGCTAGTGGGGTCATTTGGCTCTTCATGTACTAATCATTGTACCTTTACATGTTTTGTTTGATCCTTTATTATATATTACTCCACCAAACTAGACCAGAAAATATTAAAATTAAAATCATCTATTTGGGCTTACATTCCATTCATTATCTCATATGTATATTCTTTCATCTTTGTCTTTAGGAATTATATTTAGTATTACAATCTAAAATAAGCACCTCCAATGTAGCCACATTTTTCTATAAACTTCAAAGCAATTGAAAGTGTCCTTTTATACAAGTAAAGTTGATGTTGATTCTTTTGTATAATAAATATAAAAAACATATGAAAATAAATAAATAATATTGTGTAATACTATTATAAAGAATAAAAAATTACTATTATGTAATACTTCTAAATGATTCTCATACTTCTTATGTGTTTCCATCATCCGGTTTACTCTATTTATTTAAGTGGGCATACTTACATTGCACATGATGTGGGATGGAAGTGGCTTCATATTTTTATTCATCAATCTACACATAAACAGAGAAACATATGTTGTTTCATATCACACAAATTTTTTATTGTAAATTAAAAATACTTTTCATTTTCTTCTTAAGTAAAGAGTACCCCATTATTGATTTACAATAGGGTTACATGGGATTTAATGCACATTTTTTTATTTACAGTACTATTTTTCAATTTCATAAAATAATGTTTTTAAGTCAAAGTGTATTAAATAAATATTTTCAAATAAAATATTATCGATTTAAATGAACTTGATATTATTATTTATCACAGAGACTAATGATTTATTTACTTGTTTTTTGGTTTATAATGTGTGTATATATATCTTGTGGGTGGGGGTTTAATTTTCACTTAGCATTTATGAGATTATACTTTGTAAGAAGTGTGTTGAATCCTATATGATATTTTATAGAGGCTATTGAGATATATTTCTTACAGAAATCATCCAAAATAAATTAAATTTTCAAGGGATAATGAAATTTAAATAAATGTTTCATTATATGATTTTCATTCAAATAGAGAAAATATATTGTAACATTACCTTTATATCTTTCCATATAGTTTTCTTCAATGCCAAAATAAAATTGTTCCTTGTAGCTATATCAATCGGAACATGAATTCTCATTTTGAGCCCAATGTAACTAGAGAAAATTGACTTGTTGGTTTCAACAGGTTGGTCATTTTGATTCTATCCAACATCAAATTTTATATATTTGTTTCATTCCATGGTCATTTTAGTTAATATGGTGATGCTTCACCATTAATGTTTTTTCATCAACATGTTGTAGATCCTGTAATAATTATATAGTTTCAGTATCAATAGTTAATTCTTCTTCAAAATTAGTAACATCATCATGTGAAGAAGTAATAATCTACAGTAGTAATTAAACATTTAATTTAGATTACATAAATATAATTGATATAATATAATATTATGAGGAAAAAAGAATATATTAAAAAATAATTTAACCTACATATTAAAATCTGTTTTGTATCCTTACATTTTGAAGGGATTTGGATCGTCCACAAAGTATATAAATCCCCTATTTATAGTTCCCTATAATGTATAAGACATTTTATACATTGGGACCACATTGAAATGATTGTTCTCTTCTAGTTAAAGGGTCATCCTCACTTTATTCTTCATATCACCCTGTAGTTGTTTTAGATACCAATTAAACAATTGACCAATTATTATTTATTGGAATCAAGACATAAAATACCTATAATACTTGTGATGACATTATAAATAGATCAAACTTACACACTTCCACACTATAATTCACCTTCATAAATTACAATTCATTAACATTCACCAAACTCCTATTTTTAAACCATTTGCAATGGAAAACTAATACCTGAATTTTTTTTATAATTCACATCATATTTCTATCTGAGGATATTAAAATATGATATATTTACATAAATTAGTTTTCAATACTAGTCACCAGATACATTAATATCTTCTTCCATAATAATAGCTCAACTATATTTCATTGTAATGCATTTATCTTGTTCCTTTGTATATAATGTATAACCATTAATTACAAAACTAGTGTAAGATATACAATTCAAATTTTTTCACCTTGCTATCCATTAAATCCATTCGATAGTTGAATTCATATTTCCATATAAATCCATATAAATATGATCTTGGAACCATCCTATAAACTGTTGATTATGTGAATTTGATATCCATACTTCAGGCTTTTGTGAACTCAAATGTCTAAGAATTATTTTGAGGGACTAAATGCATGGATAAAACTCTTCACTATTATATTAATTTTTATGGTGAATCTCTTCCTCCTATGTGATGGTAATTTTAACAACATCTCTTTTGAAAATCCCTTTTCCCATACGACATCAACTATGAAGATATTTTGGGAGACTAATGCTATCAAAAAATGATAAATAATTATTAAATACTTCAATAACATCATCAATAATATATCATTATTCAATATAACCTTCCGGAGGAATTCAATTCTTCAACTACCTTTCCAAATCACCATACACCATTCATTGGGATACCTTCATATACAATGGAAAAGACAACATACTGAATCTCTCTAACAATGTGAATCATTAGGTGGACAATTATATCAAAGAATGATGGTGGAGATATCATCTATAATTAATATAATTGGAAAATAATCTCCTTATTCATGATTGGAAAATTCACTAGGTATATAACATTACTGTATATGGATTTTGAAAAAAATTCAATGACTAGTAAATTTATGTCACACATTTTTAGGTAGAATTAAATATAATGAATCATGTATTAAATATTACATCAAAACATGATAGTCGTGTGATTTTAGATCCCTTAACATCAAATTTTTCATTGAAACGACATTATTGATATTTGTTGAGAACACCTATGGAACTTCTACATCATTAAGGAAATAGAAAAATAGAAAAATTTCTTATTTCTATAGAGTGTAAGCTCTTGGAGGAAGAAAAGTTATTCTTTCACCCTTTACCAGTGCCAACTCTTCCCTAATCCCCATGTCAGTCATGTCCAACCTATCTGAGATATTATATTTTATTTTTACAGGGAAACTTAGTAACAATCCAACAACACTATCAAATATTTTTTTCTCTTTATACATGTAATCAATAAAATGTCTTACATAAAAAACAATTCTAGTAAGATAATTCAATGAGATTTGATGTCTTTTTACAACTTGATCTTGTATGTTTTATTAAAAATGGTTTACCAAAAAAGTGTCAATATCTTTTACTCTCTTAAATATTTGATCACTCATCAGTGGAGAGAGTGTTATACCTTTTTTTGTTTTCTCATCCAGAATATTGTTATTAATAATAAATAATACTTTTTGTTAACAATAATGTTATTAGTAATAATAATGTTATTATTAACAATTTATTATACAATTATAATCATCATAATAGTAATGTAATTAATATTTTAATATTATATAAATAACGAAATATTATAAAGGTTATATATGGTTTAATTATTTATGTATTTAATAATACATAATAATAATATAATTAATTACATAATTAAATATAAATAATCATTAAATAAAACTGAATTTATGCACATAATTTGAAAATTAATAATAATAATATTTATTATTATTATTACAGTAATTTAGTTTATATTAAAAAGAAAATATTAATTATTTTAATAAATAAAAAATATTATATATTTAATAATAATAATAAATTTTTTATATAAATTTTTTTATTTAATAATAATAATATTTATTACTTTTATATACATAATCATCATCTTCATCATCACCATCATCTTTATTCATAAATCTAATAAACACAAAATAATTTACACCACACAAAACATTATTTGTTAATAATAATTAATTATAATAATATTATTAATCATTACTAATTATTTTAAAATTTGAAATGAATTATATTATTAATTAAATTGTTATATTCAATATTAGAAATTATTCATTATTTATAAATCCCTCTCCTCAACCATTTTAAGTATTATAAATTATTTAAAATAATTATTTTTTATTTCTAATTAAATTATTTAATATCATTATATATAATCATTTTTTTGATTATAGTTCTAAAATAATTAATGATATTATCAGTAATAATAAATATGACATTACTAGTTTACTTTTATTACCCTAAAAAATAATTAATATTTGTTAAAATTATGTTATCATTAATCATTTATTATCATTAACGCGTTATTTTAAATAATATAGTATTCATTAAATACTCAACAACTGATGTACGTATCACGCATAAAAATTTTTATAATGTTTTCAAAGATTACACCCTAATAAAACAGAATCATAGGTGATATTTGTTTCATGATTCAAGTTAATTTAATTATTGTAATGTTGGATATTCAATAACAATTATTTTTTTTATAAAAAAATTTGTATTATTTTTTTGTGTATATATATACACATAAATTAATTAAAAATAATTTTTTAAATATACAGAAATATATTTTAAAATGTATAAAGTATTTTTTTTGGTTTGATCAAATTCATTGAGGCAGTTAACATATTTACCAGATGTTTCTAAGAAAAGAAGTTAATGGACCAAACTCCTTCGACCTTTGTCAAATGAGGCCAAAGTAGATATGTCATATAACACATTTGTGGCTTGTTTTTCAAAATATTTTAAACCTAGGATTATTATTAATTTTTTAAACTTATTAACAATATATTTTGGGAGACATAGTTTCCCTTTTTAAATGACCATTGTTCTGAACTAGTAAAACTATGTCATATTTTGGGATGTTTGGAAAGAGAGGAAGAGTACATTTGGTGATCAATGATCACCTGACCACCTATTCTTTGTCCGCATCAATGTTCATTAATGAAAATCATGAAATTAAATTAAGTAAAAAATAATAAGAATGAAAATAATGTATATGGATAGATTCAACAAGAATCATCCATGAACAATAATTGTAAGTTTATTTTGACAAGGAATGAAGAATTGATAAAATCACAAGATCGCACATCATTGGTGATTCTATATAGATTAAACACCCAACTCACACCATGATTCCAATATACTTCTCCTTAAATAATAAATAAAAAAATCTACGGTTCCTTATTTTAATTATGGATAACACTATATAAATGTTTTAAGATTATTTTATTAAGTATTAATTACATCTATTAGTATTTTAATTAAAGAACTGAAATGGGACTACTATTTTACTAAAAAAATGTGAAAATTATATATATCCTAAGAAACCCCTTCCCAATTTCAAACTTTGGTGACAGATTTTACACCCATTTAATAGTACGAGTGTTAACATGTTAGTGCATTTTCCTATGATCAGATATCAAGGCTCATTTCAGTGTCATTGAATTATTAGTGCACACTTGTATTTAAATAAATAATAGTATTGTTTTTACTGATCATTGCCTTATTTTTTTAGAGTAAATATTAATAATTTTTATTAAAAATTTAAAAATTGAAAATTCACTATCTTCAATGTGTTAGATTTTGAAATAGACTATGTTTCTTAGCATGGGATAAAGTATCTACCTTAGGATATTTTTTTGGTAATTCTAAAGAGATGTTAATTCATCATGAAATGATGGAGATCCATTTTTTATAATTATTAATATTTATTAAATCATGTAATGAATATCCTAAATTCTAGTGGAGAATAAAATATCATCTTTTCATTGGATGAAACACATTTTTATTCTATTAGATTTTTTGATAAACATTTTTATTAGAGTAATTCTCATGATGTTTTAATAGGGAACTGATAAAAGTAAAGATATTTTTTTTGAAGTTGATCTTAACACTTACTTATACATGAGAATATATTAAGATTTTTTAAATGGTGAACCCTATTGAGAAAAAAATTTCACAAATGTTTTCCAAATGGAGCGTTTTTGGTAGGATGATAATTTGGGAATTTTCTGGGATCATCTTATTTTCTTGACTCGTTCTGTGTGTTTATAATAATAAATTATAGGGGTAAAGAAATAATAAACTTCCATGTTATCTCTCATATATCTCTTCATTTATCATACCCCCTACTTCTCTACCCCAGGATACTATTAGAGCTCGGGAAGAAGGTGGTAGCAGGAATGATGTTTTAGGAAGCATGATTGAAGGTATGGTTCTATAACCTAACTACTGAACCCCCATTTATTTAATAACTGTTAAATTTTACATTCATATATTATAAATGAGAGATGAGTATTGGTATAAAGTAATTGAAAATTTAATAATCAAATCAACTAATATTATAGAGAGAAGGAGTCAGGAAAAGCTGACTTCTCCCTAGAATTTGGGTGCCACAAATGTCGAATCTGGTGAAAAATACTAGTTTTGGATTAAGGGTGGTGAAATTAAATAGGAAAGATAAATTTATGATTTATTTATAATATTAGGTTTGACAATGGTGAATGGAGGTGGCATCGATAGTGGACGAGTGGTCAAGGGGATAATTGGTGGTGGCAAGGGTCACTACTCAAACAAATTAACAAAAAAATAAAATGGGTAAAAATGAGAAAATATATTGAGGGTGGGGAGGGGAGGGAGTGGTGGGGGTTGGGTGCATTCCCCACATACCATAGGTAATGTTTGGATAATCACACAATTTACATGGAATTGTATGTGTGTGGGGGGGGGGGGGTCTGACCCTCCCCTTATCTTATAATAATAATAATAATTATTATTTTAATAATTTTATTATTATTATTATTATTAAATGTGGATTTTTATCCTGATATCCAAATTTAATAAATAAAAAATATGTATAAGATTATTTTCCACATGGACTGAAATGTAAATTCTTAAGAGGACATTTGACATCGTTTGAATGGTGTTTTGTGTATTATAAAATGATAGTTGTCCAGGTTGATGATGAAAAAACCCATGAAATATTATGTGGATACCCCCAATAAATTTTTTATAACTATAATGTAATGAAATATATTTTTTATATTTAAAGGCCTAATGTTTACAGAAAGGTGAGTTTATAATTTTGGACATAGAGGTTAATGGGTATAGTTCCATGACCCATGATACTGATGTTTTCTTATGGATGATCACCTTAAGATAGTGACCCATGAGGATGATGAAATAATTGATAGTATCATTCTTAGAAAACACATAGTTGGTTCAAAGTAATACAATTAATGTTTCTAAATATATAATATAGTGTCAACATGAGGACAATGTAAATTCTTTTTAGAGTTAATTACTTTCCCAAATATAGTAAGATATGTTAGAACAACTTTGAGTTGACCATGAAAAATATTTATATTACTTCATGATAATAATATTTACTGAGATTTCAAAAAGACTTAACCTTGAAATGTGGGGATTTGAGAAAATCTATAAATAATATTTATGCATTTACATCATTTCCATAATTTAAACATTACATCTCACAAATAAACACACAATACCAAAACCCAAAGGTTTTGTGTATTTGAAGATTAACTAAAATAATGTATTGTTTTACATTTTTTCTTCCACATATCCCACAAATATATTTCTCACATGATATCATTCTTGATACATCATACCTAATACTATTCTTCATTAGTCAGGGAATATAAATATAAGAAGGATTTATCTTAAATGTTCAATAATAGAAAAAATTATCAATGATTTATAAAGGGTTAATTAATAAGAATGTGATAAAACCTGAACATGTGATAAATATATGATTAAAAAGGATATGGAATCCATAAAATTTTCTATAAGGCTTTTCATAAGGTGACAAGTTGAATTTTTGAAAACATTATTTTGAAAAATTCTTCAATAATCAATGACACTCCATTTTCATCAATTTTTGGAGAAAATAATTTTAAGGGTTCCATTTATTCTCTAAAATATAAAATTCCGTTGCAGGCTCCTAGGGGAAGATAATATGTGAATTTAGCTATGTCATGAGAATAAATATTGAAAATCTTAAATTTTAAACTCACAACCATGATAAATTATTATGTACATTATTCTAAGTCCACTAATATTTTCTACAGATTTATCATATTTAGAAAAATAGGAAAGACCTTCAGTTTTATTATCAAGGAAAAAAACCCATGTATATCTTGAATAATCATCCACTATAACATAAGAATAATGTTTTCCTACTAAAATTAAAACTCTATAAGGTCCAAACAAGTCCAAATGAATAAGATTTAAATTTTTAGAAGATGAGGCTTATTTATTTGTTTTGAAAGATATTTTATATTACATTACCTTCTCATAGGGATTACAAAATTTGTATGTTGGGATTTCTATCTTGGGTAAATCATTTAATAATCATCGCTAGTTATATTTAAAATATATTGAATATTAAAATGTCTTATTATTTAATGATAAATCCAATATTATTCATGAAAGTCACATAAAAAAGAAACATTCTGAGAAAACAAAGGATTTATTTATACATCATAAAAATTTTCATTTCCCATGGTAGTAAAAACTAAAGAATGATTGGGATTAAAAACATTAAAAGAATATTTTTCAAATATAAAATTAAAACCATCATCACATAATTATGAAATTCTAAGCATATTATAATTTAATCCATCAATAAATAAAAATTTTAATTTAAAATTATAATAGAGTTACTAAATTGACCGAGTCCAATTATATACCCTTTGGAATTTTCACCAAAAGTGACATGTACACTATCTAACTTGATTTAGTTTTTGAAACATGAGTAGTCCCTAGTCATATTTCTAGTGAATCCACTTTCTATATACCCTAAGTTATTACAAGTACTCTTTAAACATATTTCCTACAATAGAAATTGATGTTAGAAATGTTTTTGGTACCCATATTTTATTGGCTTAAGAGATATTAGAATTAAATGCTTCCAGAATTTATAATTTTCTTACTAGTTTCCTACAACTACTATAAATAATTAGTTTATTATATCCCATAGAATAATAAATATTATAAGATCTAGATGAATTGGAAGTTGGTATAATTTAATTATTTTGTATTTCTTATTTCTAGGTTGATATCTAATTACTGTAGTATTTTTAGGAGTATTCTGTTTACCTAGATTATGGGTAATAGTTTTTATTAAATTTTTTAAATATTTCTAGATATTTATTTAGTTTATCATTAGATAATTTGAGCTCATTATTTTGGTGTAATAATTGATCATTTCTATTCTTCTCTACGATAAGTTCATTTTTAAGGTGAGAAGACATAGCATGTTGCTTCTTTAAACTTTTATATTTATCTTTATATTCATTAAATGTGTCTTCCAATATATTAATATATTCAAATAATTCATCAGTGGACATATTCTACTTACTGTTTTTAGTTTTATCAGTAATAGGAAATGCATTTTTTACATCGAATGTGTTTTCCAAAAAACACATATTATCATTGTAATTTCTCCCTTCTCTAATTGGGTATGGATCACTTATGATATCCTCCGAGGAATTCCTAGTGGATTTCATATACTTTTTTATTTATTTCCTTTTCCCTCATATTTATTCTTATATTTTACCTTGGGATAATCTACTTTTATATTTCATTTCTTCTTAAATTCATTACATATTAATTCCTTGGTATAATCATCATTATTCTTTTCTTTTCTATAATTTATTATACTATCATATCTACCATTATAGTTTAATTTCATGAAAAAAATTATTCTTGTAGATCTTTCTGAAACATCTATCCAAATGTGTAATTTCTTCATAACTATCTGATAGTGATTCATCATAACATGAAAATTTAACTTTAACCTTCTCTTTTTATCTATATTTAGAAGTCTTGAAGAATACTAAATTCATTTTGGTTCATTATCTTCCTCTTTGTTCACATGTAATTATTCTTTATACATCATAATCATTCCAATTAGTTTTATTTTCAGATGATAATAATGGAGACATAGACAAATGAGTAGGGGAGAATTTTGGTTTTTGAAAACTTTCATAGATTCAAAACACCTCTCTTGATAAGAAGATTTCTTTTACTTTTCTTTCAAAGTTGAGTGTGAAGTGGAAATAAATAAAGGAAATTAAAATAGTGATATATAGTGGTTCATGGAACAAATATAACTTAGTCCACTCCACCAACACTCAACTCTAAGGGCTCAGTGATTTTCAATATTACATATTATCCTAAGACCTTAAATAAACAACCGAGTGAAGATAGTTAACACCATTACAACAAGGCCTTATTGATATTTTTGGGTTTTTTATAAGAACCATAAACCCACATATTAGTGAAATAAGCTTACATTTAACCATGAATGATTCCAGTAAGTCAAAACTCAACCCAATGAATAGATATATTTTTTTTAGAATAAAAATTTTAATTTTTAATTGTAGAAACAACTACCAAATGTATTTTTATCCTCAATAATACATAGTAGAAAATATATCTTCAAAGTTTCTTAGTATTTCTTTAAAAATTGATAGAGAAAACACCATAAAGATGTCTAAACAATTATTTATCGAAATTATATCTCTAATAAATACGTTTTTGGTCTTGAAAAATAAGATGCAGTGATAAATTATAGTAGAAATGAAAGTAACAATAGTGAGTCAAAATATCAAAATATGTATGTCTCTAAATTGTATCTATGAAATCAAAAACACAAGACTTTGTATGTATATAACATTTTCTATATATTCATATCCTATTTCTATGAAGATAATATTGATATTTGTAATGTAGTTCAAACAACTCCTGGTCAAACTAAGGCCAGAAATATCATAGAATAAATTGTGAAAATTTGAATTCAAAAACCTTCCAGAGAGGTCATAACTTCCCATAATAATAGGAACAAATTAATCCGTTTAGTATGTGACTTTAAACAAAACATAACTATACTTTTAATTAGTCATAAAAAATATTTTAATAGATCATTATGTCCAAAAATAACTTTATATAAATCATGGATAATATCACATATTTAAAACTCTATCATTGAATAGTTAAAAGTAGGGTTGCTTTTTGTGAAGAAAAAACTCCAAACCTAGGGTTGGCAATATATGATGGAATAAAAAAGTAGGTTCAATGTACCATATGTTTTTTTCTCATCTGTAGGATTAATTTTGAATATAGGTTTCATTATCCATAATTTTATTTTTCTCAAACGTATGTTTCCATCAAAATGTAGGGTTCATGAACAATACTTTCCTGACAACATAAGGTATATGATCAACATGTGTTATTTCAAAGGTTGGGTTCATTTCTTACACCCAGATTACAAACTTAGGGTATGGAAAATGTTTCCAAAATACATTCTAATCATGTTCATAATACTTCAATGAATATTCCCATCCAACCAATGCCTTGAATATAACTCCAGAATAAAAATTCTAATGAATAATAATTTATTGAAATTCACTTAAAATAAAATTCACTAGTAACACAAATGTAGGTGTTTGTGAGAATCAAAACCAAAATGAAATTAATGAAATTTTTGGATAAATACATGTTAAACAATATCCCCATTTTTTATGGCCACAAAACCCATGTAAAAAACCATGTTTAAATAGAATTTAAAAATAATAAATGTTTCCGCCCTTATTTTAAATAAACTTTATTTTATTTCTAAAGGAAAAAAACTCCCCCATTATCCCTTTAAATAATTATCCCCCAATATATAGGTCACAAAATTTTTATTTATGTCAAAATTATTACGAATAGAAACATAATTATGTAAACTAAAATCATAAACTCAATTCCATAAAATTTACCCTTATAGCATTAGAAACTATAAACTTTTATAAACTTATCCCCCTTTATTTGACATAACAAAGATAATAGTATAGAGGATTTAAAATAATGTCCCTGTAAATTCATTCTAAAAATATAGATAAGAAATCAAGAAGCATAATAAAATAAACTGATTATTTTCGTAATACTCTCCCTACACCATAGCATATATGATATTCAAGGAATCAAATTTTTTCACACGTAATAAAAATGATATTAATATTTTAAGCACTCAATTTATTTTTGAAATAATTAAATATTAAATACATGCTTATCTAAGGTGACTAAAAAAATAAAGAATAAAATAACTAATAAAACATGATTAATTTTTACTAAACAATATATTTTGAACATAACACCTTTAATATTAAATGGAATGATAAAATAAAAAATAAGGGTAAAAAAGAAATAATCTCTTTAGTTGAACTTTAAAAACATCAAACTTTATCACATAGAGCAGATAAAAATCTTAATAGTTCTTCTAATATATTTTTAACGTCTACTATTCTTTGATATAAAGAAGAAAATAAATGTTCAAGAAAAATAGAGTCAGCTTATCCAGATCTAGCTTGGTAGCAGCTTCTTCTCTAAGAAACTTCATTTGACTTAAAATTTATTCTTTGAAAGCTAATAAATATACTTTTGATAATTAAATATATTTCATATTTTGATACTCCTTTTGTAATGAATCAAAATCCATTTTCCATATAGATGATTTATGTAGATATTTATTTAACTTTTTAGACACATCTAAATCATCTTATAGATATAACTTTTCTTCATTCAAAGTGTTCAATTTAAATTAAATATTTTCATAAGATATTTGAGAAGAATATATTTCTAGTTCTTTAAGAATATGACATTCCTTTTCTGTTTTAGAATTTATTTCAATAGAATATTCAATATACGAAATAGATAAACTAGAAGGATTACCTATCATCATTTTTTGAGAATTGTTTTTATATAAACTTAAATTACCTGACCTATTCATATTTTTGTGTTTTGTTTTCTAGAAAATTTTGAATAAGTTAATTCCAAGAGAATGGCTTCATTACTTAAAAGTACTAAGAATAATATTTAGAAGAATTTGATTTTAAATATATAATCTGTTTTGATAAATTTTATTTATCTAATATAAAAGTATCATAAGAGTTATTAATTTTTATATATTCTTTTTTAATGAAAATCATACGATTTAGAAGAATTTGATTTTAAATCTATAATCTGTTTTGATAAATTTTATTTATCTAATAGAAAAGTATCATAAGAGTTATTAATTTTTATATAGTCTTTTTTAATGATTTTTTTATTTTTAGCATAAAAAAATATTTATTTAATTCATCACAAGACATTTTCTCATAACTATAGTTTTGAGAGTAAGAAGACTGTACCTCATGATCAGTATGGGCCCTCTAACCTACCATTTAATTTTTATGCTCAGATTTAGAATATGTAGAAGTTTCATAAATACAAAAATAAGTATTAATCTTGGTATCCTTCACCACTTATATTTTCTCTCATAATTATATTTTGTTTGAGCATTTAGTGAAGAATAGTTTTATATTATATGACCTTTTTCCTTGCATTAACAACATCTAATTTCATCATCCCCTTTATTTTTATTTTTATATATATTTTTAAATATATTATCAATATATGATAAATATTTATCCAAATATAGATGATTTGAATTATATGATTCATCAATTTTAGTTTTTAGGGCCACTTATTCATGTTTTATATGATTTTCAGCTTCATCCAGCATCACATCTTCATACATTATTAGAATTCCAATTAACTCATTCATAGTCAAATTTTTTATAGGTGTTGACTAGAATATAGATACAAATATTCCATTCCACATAGAGGGTAATAATTTCAGTTATATTAATGCTTATTATGATTCTAAAATTGGTTTTCCCAATGAAACAACATTTTTGACAATCTTTATCAATATACTAATCATTTGAGTGATTATTTCATCCTCAAACATCCTGAGTGTATCAAAATTTAATTTAATATTAGTGTAGCTTAATAGTATTATATTATTAGTTCCATTATAGGCAATGGAAATATAGTTCTATAGATCATATGATGTAGGTTATTTAGATACTTGATTAAATTCATCAGTTCCCAAAACACATAAAATAACATTCAGGGATTTTGAATTGATATCGTATTACCTTTATTTAACATCATTTCAATATTCCTAACATTACTTAGGAATCTCATAAGGTTTAACAACCTTCATATAAACCCTTATTATAAGATATTTCAAATAAAGAATCATACATGCTTTCTAGAATCTATAATTATCACCATTAAAATAGGGAGTACAAATCATCAACATACCTTCTCTAGAATCATCCATTTCAAGATGTCCTCACTTTAATAATAAATAATTCTTTTTAGAGCCAAAAAATATTTATTAGATCTTTATGATACCTTTTTTGATATCAAATTGAATATTTTAGAATATGTCTATCCTTTAATATTAATTATCAGTATCTAATAGATCCAAATGTATTCAAGGATTTCCAAAAACATCACTTCCTTTGAAGTCTACTGTTGAAATTAGATAGAAAATATTTAACAAGAATATATACCCATAGATCAATGCCTTTGATACCAATTGATAAGTTAGGATGATAGTAACAAAGATATAGACACAAGTAGAGGGGGTGAATTTTTTTTATGATTGTTTTTCAAAAATTCATAACACCTCTCTTACTAAGAAGAATGAATTTAATTTTCTCTCAAAGATGAGTGAGTAATAGAAATAAATAATGGAAATTAATACACTGATATTTAGTAGTTCAAGTCATAAGTATCCCTTAGTCCACTCCATTAAAACTCAACTCCACGATCTTGGTGATTTTCACTAGGTCTTATTATCCTAATAACTTAAATCAACAACTGTGTACATCCAGTGAGTATAATTTTAATAAATATTTATAGATCCATCCAGTTATTTTAAATGGAACCCTAAATCCACCCCTTGTAAAAGAAGATGACAGTTAACTAAAACTGAGTCCGAGTAGCTGAAAGTTCACCAAATCAATATTGATTGATTTTGTTGAGAATGAAGATCAAACTTCACAAATGTAGTAACATCTAACAAATATATTCACATATTCAATAATTCATAGTTGAAAATAGATCTTCAACATCTCATAAAATTTATTTAATCAAATATATCGAAAACACCAAAATTATTTTTAAACATGTATATCTCCAAAGTGTGACTATGATAAATACCTCCCCATTCTTGTAGGATAAGGTGTAACAATAAAGTGTATTAGAAACCAAAATTATAATATAGATCAAAACATATATGTCTCAAAAGTGTATATCTGAAAGAAATGACACCAAAATTTTTATGTATATCACCTTTTCTATATAATCTTCTCCTATTTTGATGAAGAACATCTTGATATTTATAGTTTATGTTGAACAAATCTAGGCCAAACCAACTCTAATAATGTCATAGAATAAATTGTGAATATTTTAACTGAAAAACATTCAAGACAGGTCACAACTTACCATAAGAATCGGAAAACATTACTCCTTTGAATACATGACTTTAAATCAATCCTAACGAGCCTTTTAATGGGCTATAAATGAGATTTGAATGGATATTTTTTTTCTGCTAAGAGTATTTCATAAATCATGAATAATATCAAAGATTTAAAACTCCTTCGTTGAATATTCAAATATAGAGTTCCTTCATGAGAAAAAAACTCCAAACGTAGGGTTAACAATGTATATTTTAATAAAAGAGTAGGGTTTATGTACCATACATTTTCTTCCTAAAAAATGGGTTGATTCCAAGTGTTGGGTTCATTATCTATACATTCACTTTTCTAAAACTTAAGGTACCATCAGAATGTATGGTTCCTGAATAATACTTTCCCAACAACATAGGGTATTTGATACATGTATGTTGTTTCAAACATAGGGTTCATTCTATATTCTACACTTACAAACATATGGCTTGAATAGTGTTTCGAACATATATTATAATCACTTTCATAATACTTCAATGAATATTCCCAGTTAACCAATGAATTGAATATGATTGCAGAATAAATATTTTGACAAATAATAATTTCTAGAAATTAAATTAAAATAAAAGTCATTAGTAACACAAATGTGCCTATTTGGGAGCATGAAAACCAAAAAGAAATTAAATAAATTGTTGAATTAACACATAATGATCATTTAAATCATTGAATACAACTTACTTATATCACATGAAACCTTTATGTAAATAGATTTTTCTCTCCCTCCATCCGTAATTATTTGATAAGTCACATGACTTAATCATCATCATCATTAATTTTGTTTCTGAGTGTATGCATCATGTTAAAAACATCATTGAACATGATATACATATTAAAAATCGATTCAATAAGACTTACCTTTTAATTATCATATTTAATATTGTAATTGTTTAAACATATTCATTTAACATTAAAAGTTACTTCATGACATATATTAAGGGTATACCCAATCTCAAATGCTATATAATAGGTAGATATTAAATTAAATTTATCTTCTCCTAAAAAATAGTATAAAAAATTCATAACATTATAGTTAAAGTTACTTGCTATCTTAGTACCATCACACTAAAAAAATCTAACAACTTGATGTTTTTCATACTTATTACCAATGATAGTATAAATATCAAATCACATACTTTCTAAATGAATTTTCATTTTTATTTTACATTGAGTTTAACTTGTTCTATTAAAATAAAGTGGTTTATTAGTAATAGTTCTTTCAATAATAGTAATATCCATATAGAATGAAATATAGGTAAAGAGAAATTTAATATTATTAAAAAAATTAGATAAAAAAAGATTTTTTTAAATTCCTTTAATAAAAACTATTAGTTAGAGTAGATAATTCATGGGAGGTGATGAATTGAGTTTCCAGTAATATTTATGTTTAATTATTTTCAAAAACAAATCCACTAATTTTATAAAACCACTGAGTTAACAAAAATAGAAGAAATGTATAATTTGATCTTTTGAAAAGGTTGTCAAAAGATTGATGATATATTAGTTAAAATACTTTTAGAAATAGTTTATATTTTTAAAATAATCCACTCATATAAAAACACGGTATATAAAAAAATAATTTAAGCAAACTATGAGAGTTAAGATTTGTTTAAAAGTTAAGAAACATGAAATAGTTGTGATTTAAAATAAATAAAACTAAACAAATAATGCACAATAGAATTTAAAAAGGGGTTAAGTATCAAGATGACACATAATCCCCTTCACTATGAAATAACCATCTTCTAAGTAGTTTATTATTAAATAAACTGATCTACTACCTTGAACAGGTTTTGAAAACAACATAAATCATGTTCTCCAAGAACAGTGCCTCCTCCACAATTATGAATGAAATAAAATAAGATTCCAGGTGACACATAACTTCTGACGTGTTTTTTCATGGGAATATCAATGAATGGTTGGAGATAGTATTAAGTACTCTCTATTTTATCTTATGATATTGTCTTTTAAAAATATATAGAGCAATAAAAATACTAATCTCATAAGTGAAGCATAAATAGAAATGGAAAGACATATGAGATAAAAAAATTTGATAAAGCTCAATTTTAATAGTTTCAATTTTCCACTGTCTTTGATGTTTTATTTGGAAGTTTCTTTGACAATTTTCATAGTAGTTTCTGGTAAATAGAGTGTTATTAATATTTCTAAACAAGTATCATTTTAAGTGAATAATTAAATATTATTATTTATAAGATAATATATTATAAAACCTTTTATATATGATAAGATTTTCCCTTCTTAGTAAGATCTTAATCTAAAAATATTCATCGAAGAATAATCAATTTGGTATTAAATACACTAACACTTTAATTAATGCTTAAAAAACTAGCGGTTATAGATTCAAAATGCTCCACTACTAACATATACATGGAATGTTTTCTCCACCTAAAATATAGTTATTTGATATTAGGATAAAATTAAAAGGCTAACTGATAAAGAATTATAAAATGGTCAATTCATTCCTTTATGCAGTCAGTCCATTTGAGCTTACTATAGTTTCATGACTTCATGTGGTAGCTTTTTTACTCTTTAATTCACTACAAGAAAATACATGGTCAATATATTTCTTAATTTTTTTTACATACCATTTCATGGTAACTATATTTATTCATATTTTTATTTTTTTTCCTTTATATGACCACTTCACTGATTCACATGGTTAGGTGCATGGTAGTTAAATCTTTGTCACATGGTAGGTTGATTGTATATGTAGTAATGTGATTCCAAACACACTATAAGATCAACCCCAATTCATGGTAATCTCATTACATTAAAATAATTTATTCAATAATTCATGTTAGGTATAGTTTATAAACATTTGGGTGAAATGGTTATTCTACCTTCACGGTTAGTTCAAAGTATTCACATGGTAAGGTGGCATGATAAGCTCTTTACTTATCCATTTTTCAATGTTTTGGGTAGAAAATAATTTAATAATAGAGAAAATGAAATCCATTTGTAATATTATAAAAACTAATTGGGATCATTAAAATATAGATGTGTTGGACTAATCCAACAAAATAATTATAACTCAATGAAAGTAAATTGAGTTAACAAAAACTCTTATAGATTTCATAAGAAATGAACTAAATGGATATGATGGAGGGATCATGAAATAAACTTTTAAATATCATGAATAAAACTTGAGTTAATATAATATATGATAATGGTGTTGTAATTACACCATATAAAATAATTTTTTTCCCAACCTGAAACATTCCTTAATGAAGGAAAATTGAGATGAAAATCTATACCTTGGATTGCAGGTTTGGTCGGAACCTCTATAACCTCCTTTATAATTAATTTTTATTTATTATTAATGTACATTAGAACAATATATATACCAATATATATTTTTTATTATACTTTACATCAAATATTTATAACTTCTTATTACCCATTTAATAATAATTCATTATTAAAATAAATATTTTGGTGTTAACTGTCACATTTGTTCTGCACTAGTTTTGATATGGAAATTATAGTCCTTGAACATTGATCATGTGTTTATAACCACTATAATGGTCAGAGTTTAAATAGTTTTGTTTTACATAGTTTTTAATTCTAATAGTCATTTTATTTAATCTATGGAGATGGTTCCTTGAGAACAATTAAAATCTTTTTTTTTATAAATATTAAATCGATGGAGAGAATTTATTTAATTAATGAATATACATATAGATACTTATATTCCATAATTTTGAAAAAATATTAAATTAACTATAATCATTTAATATTACCCATATTTAAGTTTTTTAATCTTTTATGATATAACTATTATAACCTTGTTCATATAGGTTGTAAAACCGATCCAAACTATAGCATGTTATAATGAATAAATGAGTAAGAAATTGTTATAGTATGGATATAATATAAATTTTATTGAATATTAGTGATTTTAAAAACAATTTATTAAATTTATAGATCATATTTTAGAATATTTTGATGAAAAATATTGAAAATAAATGATTAGGTAATGGATAATAATTACAATGAATATTTGAATCTAATCTTAGAGAGCCTCTTGTAAATGAAGGATTGCTCTTCTTATTGGGACAAAAGTTACCAAATTTTATATAGGATTGTTATAGAGATAATATATCTTTGTATTCAAAATTAAACCAAAATAATTTTTTACTTTTATGTGGGTAGTATATGGATCCTTTTATATCTTAATGCGAGTGACATTTTTTTAAATACCCATTATTTAATCATGATGTTAATTTCTCATATAAAATTGTTCCAAAGTTTAAACAAATTAGAGAAAATATAAACATAGGTAAATAAATCCAATATAAACTCATTTAAGGTTAATTTTCAGGATAATTTTGACCTTTTTTACATCGTTTAACCCATTTACCACATTTTACCTTCATTATAATAACCCATGTTTTATCTCAATAACTTATTTGTATACCTCAAAATGAATTTTAAATTAATACCTAATCTAACAATTATAAATAAAAATGTTAAATCCATTTTATTGGATTCATTTTCTATAATAGGGAAAAATTATTTTTAATATAAGAACACCTAGCACGAAAAAACCATTTTTGAAAAAAAAATGTATTTTTAATCATTAAATAAATTTATTCTTCTTCATTAAAATTTTATAAAAAATTATGTGAAAATGAAATTATTTTATTGTATATATTATCAATAAATTTTATTTAAACCATTCTTTATTAGTGAATAATTTAATTTATTGAGATAAAAATACATTATGTGCATAAAAGAAATTCTTTGAAAATAAATATTTTCAATTTTAATTGGTTTTATCTTCATTCCTAACCAATTGATAATAAATTTATAAATAATTATAATTATATATATATATAAATAAATTTAATTTAATTTAATACTCTTAATGTGAAAGGATTATTTTTAAATAAAAACAAATAATTAAAACAACATTTTTATACAATTTTTTTTTTGTTTTTCCATGACTTTTTAAATTAGTAATATTTATAGTTATGTAATTATTTCTTGAACATTTTATTTTTTTAATAATTATTACATTAATTTTCTTAATAAATTTTATTAATATCATTCTTAAAATGTAATAAATTTAACAAAACTTCACAAGTCATAAAACAATTTATTCATAAACAATGATATTTTCATAAATGAATCTATATCTTTGAATTTATTTAAAAATATATTTTCTTAAAAAAACCTATTTATAATGAATATATATTTAATATAAATAATAATTATTTATATTAACTACATCCTAGTAATTTTAAACTTGCAAGATGGTTACTGGTTTTGTACCTAGTGACTATATACCATTTAATAATCGTCATATAATAGCTTTATTTACCCCATTACATCCTATAAATTCATCCTATTATAATTTAACAATGAATTATTTTTATTACTATAATTTTATTTATGGATTTTATAATATAATTTCTCCTTTTATGATACTTTTTTTTCAATGTAGGATCAGTCTAACTAATGGTGATTCTCAAGGGTGAAGATGACCTAGGGTATTTCCTAGTTGTAGAATTATTATTATTTTTATATTTATTCTCCAATTTTAATTTATTCATTTTTAGGGGATGAAATCATACATGGTATGTTAAAATATATGGGGTGTACTATTTGGTTTCATATACACTTTTTTGTAATGTTCCCTTTTGAGGGAATAATGTGTTATTAGTTTGATTCATATCTGGTAAGAAATATTTTCAACCTCAATTTTTTTGAAGTAATAGAAATACATATTTAAGAATTATAGATATATTTTTTAAGGAAAAATATTTGTCATAATACCTAGGGTTTTATATTCCCCCCTTAGATAAATTGTATCCTCACAATTTTAATTATCTATCACTAATGAATATCACTAGGGGTTTTCATAAGTTAAAAATGATGAAGATATAATTTTTAAGGAGATATCAACCACATTATCTCGAGAAGACCAGAATTTTATTTAGAAAATACATGAGTACATTAAATTATATTTACCATTTCTTAAATATTTATTCCATACCCAACTATATGATATAAATACGCCTCATGGTTGGTTATTAAGACCTATATAATTTAAGTAATTTCCATAAGCTACTAATAGTCAACCCTGGATCCATCATCGATCATGGGATGATTTACGAAATAAAATATGATTTCCCTATATCAAAAATTATCATGGAATCTATGTAAATAGATCTAATCCATTCCTAAAGTCACATCAAATTTAAATAAGGGGGGGGGGGTATAATAAGATTTTAAAGAAGAAAGTTCCCATAATATTTTATTAGATATGAGGTATAGATCTATATTCAATAATCATACAAAACAATTTTTTCATCTATAATTTATTATATAATATTTGGGGTTATGATTTGATTCTCTCAAAAAACATTATAGATATATAGGATTGTGTGAAACCCAAATTAAATAAGAAATTTTCATTTATTAATTGTATGATGAGTATACCAAATAGAAATTTGTTTTCAAGACGCAATTTAGAAGTTTTGATCGTATAATCCTTCCCTTTGTCCCTTAGCTTATTATTTTACTAATATATATTATCCTCATTATCCCATTATTTAGGACATTGATTTCAAAAATTCCAAAATTACTTTTATTTGAATCATTTAATTATGGTTATTACATTGGGATGATATTTAACTCCATCTACTTCATTAATTTTAATCCTTATATCACTTTAGTATTCAGACACTCAACAGATAACCATTATAAACTTAAAATTTTCATTTTTCATTTCAGTTAATTTCCCTTTCGTTTCTTGGAAAAATTTTAGAATGTAAGTGAATGAATTTTATTTTCCTCGTGTGATTTATTATTCATGTTTCTATGAAACTCAATTTTTATTTTAATATCTCAAAAAATATAAAAATAATGCAAGAATAAAATTTTCATTTAGACCTTGAATTCACATTAAATAAATTCATAATAGTTACCAATGTATCATATGGTTAATTCTTTTCAGTGACTTATTTTTAATCCACTAACAAACTAATAATTTTTTATTTATGGGTAACTGATAAAAATAGAAGTTTACCATGAAATTTTTATGATGTTTTAGTCGTATTTACTGATGGATTAATGCTCATATTTATTTAGCTCAAGTAATTATCTATCTATATTAGTGAAAAGAGTTTGAGGAGAGTATTTAATGAAAAATATCTCCTTTAATCCTCTAATTTCAGAGAGTCAATTTATTACTCTTTCATCATTTTTTAATTAGGTTCCATATCTTTTTAACTTCATATTTAAAATAGAAAATAACAAAACAACCATTTTATGCTCAGATCTATAGAGAATAAGAAATATATTTTATGTTTTTTTTTCCATTTCTCAATAATTAGTGGATCAAAAAACCCATTGAAGGATGGTGGACATTAATGCACAAAAGCCTTAATTGATTGTTTCCCTTTTTTGGTGATTTCAAGAGCACAACATGGTTAAAGTTATTATTAAGTACCAGAGATAACATTTTAATTAATTATTGCACTCCTTCCCCCATCCCACTTGGATGATCTTTGGAGAAATCACTGTATAGTCCTCCACACTCATTTTTAGCCCAGTTAAATTTGGTTCCCATCATTTTCCAAAACTAAATGGTTTAAAATGAGTAATAAACCATAATATCTTAATTATATTATGATAAATATTCATATAAAAATAAAAGATAACTCCTAAGATATCTCACTCTATGACACATTTATTTTAGTCTATGACACTTCTGGTTCAACCTAGGGTTTTTTAAGATGGGTTCTCTAATAATTCTTAACATAATACCCAAAAATAACTAAACACAAATATGATACCAAATTAGAGAAACCAAGAATAACATTTATATATTTTACATAATTTCCATAATTTAAAAATTATATCTCACGAATAAACACACATTCCTAGAACTCAACGGTTTTATTATCTTCATTTATTACCTACATAAATGTCCTATTTCACATTATTTCTTCAAAATATCCCATACTTAACCTTATCATAACCTATACTTATAAAAAAAACATACTAAATTCTCTCCTTCATGACATGGTGAATGGAAACCTAAGGAGCGTGATCAAATACTTAGTAAGGTAAAAAATTATCAATGAGTCATAAATAGTTAACTAATAATCCTAAGGAAAAACATGAAAAATTGATAAATATATGATATAAATAGAACATAAAACCGTGATAATTTTCCATTAGTAATTTCAGGTGTATATATAACCTCAAAAGAACCATCCTTGAAGCATAACACATACAATGATGTAAGAATATGTAAGTATAAGACAATAATCAGGTCCGCATGATCATAATATAGGCATGTGGTATAAAAATGACCATAAAAAATCCTAACATAGAGAACATATATAATCACTATCATGAATACAAATTAGGTTGTGAACATAGAGAATTACATTAAGGTTCACACATTGGGTTGTGATCATATCTTATCACAATCATGATTAGGATTTATAATGTAAAAATAGTTTATTGGAATAATATCTATAAATTGAATTGTGAACATAGATCATAATAATAACATCCATTAATTTTGTTATGAACATATCTTATCTTAATCGTTTACATGCATTATCTTGTGAAAATTTATAATTACAATATTTTATAATCTATATCTAATGATATGTAATGATTTTACAATGAATTAGATGTCCATATCAGACCCACCCATCACATAATGTTAATCAATATATATTCATTCCAAAACATATCATTCATACATCATATAATGAAAAAATAAAAATAATTTGAGTTATATAACATTTAAAAATGTTATTATATAAAATGACATCAATAATTACACCAGTTGACTCCAAAATTTTGATCTCCCCAAAGAAGCATATCTTAAGAGAATTTATAGGTTCATTCATGAAACCTAACTCAATAAGAGGATATAATTTTCATTATATATAATAAAATGGATGTAAAACTATAAAATGTTTCCCTATAAAACATTTTCATAAAAATTAAATGTTATAAGTCACTTTCAAATAATATTTTTTGGGAAGGTGACAAGAATAAATTTTTTAAAAATTATTTCAAAAGAGTCACCAATAATGTAACCAAGAAAATAAATAATGTTTATGTAATTAAATATGGAGTAGAAGATATTAAATCACAAATAAATGCATTTTTATACTTTTTAATTAGTTTTAGACAAAACTCATCTTGATGAGAATTTTATAGAACGTATTTTAGAAAGAGATAAACTGTAATATAGAGAGTGAAAAATTTAAAAATAATATTTATTATAAAATAGTAAAAATAGAATTTATGCTATGAAATAATATATATATATATATATATATAATAGCTAATATAATTTTTGTAAATTATTCTTAACAACATAATATTTTTATGAAAGAAAATATCCATAAAAAATAGAGGATTTTGACATAAAAATGATGTTTACCTATATATAATGATAAAATACCATATGAAATAAATAAATAGAAAAAAATAAAAACATATAAGAAAATATTAAAAAATTAAGTATATAAATCAATGAAAGTAGATTGTGTTAAGAAAGACCATTATATTTTCAATAACATTTATTTCAAAAGGAAATAATTTATAAAATAATGAGAATATAAATTAATATTTAAAAATATGAATATGTAGAGAGGAATAATTTTAGAGAATATTAATGTGGTTTAGGGAAAAAATTATCATTTATAAAGTATTAAAATATGATTATATCTCAATAAAAGGAAATTGATTTAACAGAAACCATTATTAATTTTTTAATAAATGATCCAAAAGAATATAAATAGTGGATCATGAAATATGCTTATAAATACCATGAAATAGACATAGAGAAAGATAATATGATTCAATAAGATATTGAGGAAACTATAAAAAATAAAATTTAGTGTATAATATGAAACATGAATCACTGAAGTGAAATTGAGACGAAAAGCCCTTACATTGGATTCGTGTTTGGGTGGATGCATTGTAAATTTTTGAAAACTCAAATTTACTTTGTTATATATCTACATATTAGCCATACTAATATTTATTTTACTTAATAAAACCCATTTATAATTTGTTATTTCCCATTTATCAATAATTCATTGTTAAAAATAATATTTGATTGTTAATTTTCATGTCTGTTTTGCACTAGCTTTGATATGGAGGTTCTAATTTTTGATCTTTAATCATGTTTTAATCAACTGAAAATAGTCATAGATGCCACAAAAGTTTCATTGATATATTTATTAAGTACAATAGTCATTGTTTTTAAACAATGGATATGACTCATTGAGAGTGGTTCAAGTATATTTTTTATAAATTATTATTTAAGAAATGGAATTGATTTTATTAATGTATAGAATTATATATATATATATATTCATTCCATAATTACTAAAAGGTATTTAATTAGTCATTGTTATGTAATATTACCATCATTTATTTTTTCTTAATCATTCATGATATAATCATTATAACACCAATTATGTAGGAGGCAGAATCAACCCAAACAAGAACATATTATAAAGACAAAATGATTATGAAATGTTATAATATAGTAAAAATATCAATTTTATTGTATATAATCATTTAAAAACCAATTTATTTATGTGAAAAATTATATAATAGAATAGATAGAGGAAAAATATAGAAAATAAATGATTAGGGAGTGGGAAATACTTAGGTTGAAGCCTTAAATCTTATCTTACAAAGCCTCTAGAAAATGAAGTATTTGGGACTCTTTTAAGTGAAAAGAGTTTACCAAACATAAGAGAATGTTTTTATGGATCTAATAGAAGTATGGATTCATGATGAAATAAAAATAAATGTTTCTTTGATATGGGTAGTGGATCGGTCCTTTTATAGGTGATCTCATGCGTCATTTTTCCAAATACCCATTCCTTGAAGAGTAGGAAATATAGTTTTCATATAAATTGGTTCCAAAGTTGAGAAAAATATTATATATAATATATTTTAGGTAGATAAATACCTTATACGGTCATTTTAGGATAATTTTGTTGATATCTTAAGCCCTTATCCCATATTTAAACACATCTAACTCATTTTATATTCACTATGGTAACTCAATTTTTAACTTGGTAAATTATATTTATGCCAAAAAAATAAATGGACCTTATTAAATTTTTTTAAAATTAATATTGAAAATATGAAATTAATTTATCGGATTCAATATCTAAAAATGATAAAAATGGTTTTAATACAATACCACATAACATTGAAAAACAAATTTTTATAAATTTTTATGAATAAAATGAAATTATTATTATTTTTTGACATTTAATAAACATTATATGAATACTAATTAATTTTATTTTATATTTTATCAATCAATTTCATTAAATTCATTCTTTATTTGTGATTAATTTAATGTATTAAGTTAAAAATAAATTACATATAAAACAATTCTTTGAAAAAATAGGTCTTTTAATATTAAATGATTATATATTTATTTCTAACCAATTTATAATAAATGTATGAATTATTATTATATATTTAAATGTAAAAAAAATTTAATTTTAATTTAATTCTCTAAATGTGAGAAATTTATATTTTATATAAAAACATATAATAATGACAAATCTTTTAAACAAAACATAGTTGTTTAGACATGAATTATTAAATTAGTATTCCTTCTAGTTATTTAATTATTTCTTGGATGTTATTAATTTATTTTTACTAACATTTCCTTGAATTTTATCAATAAATTTTATTAATATCATTTTATAAAACTAATAATTTTTTTTTAAAAACATGGAGTTCATAAAAATATTTTCTTTATAATTATTAGTATTTCCAAAAATGAATTAATATATTTTATTTATTTTAAAAAATAATTTATTTTATTCAAAATAATATATTTATTATGAATACGTATATTTAAAATTTAAATAAACATTATGTATATTAAGTGCATACCAATAATTCTAAAATGGTAAGATGTTTACTGGTATTATACCCAACAATGATATAAGATTTAATAATGGTCCTATAATAAATATATTATACTCATTTTATCTTAAAAATTCATCCCATTATAACTTCAAAAATAATAATTCTCTTTTTTATAGATTTCATTTGGATTTTACTATAAAATTTCTCTTTTTATGATGTTTTTTATGATAAAGTTTTAGTTCTACTAATAGTGATTCTCAAAGGTGGAGATGATTTTTGGGATTTTCTAGTTGTAAATATTTTTATTTTATATTTATTGTCCCATTTAAATTTATTAACTTGTAAGGGATATAATAATTTATGACAAGTAATAATATATATGTTTTGTACTACTTAGTTTAATGTACTTTTTTTTGTAGTGTTAAATTATGAGTGAATAACGTGTTAGTCTAATTAATATCTTTTATGAATTGTTTTCAACTTTAATTATTTTAAAATAATAGAAAAAAATATTTAAAAATTATAAATGTACATTTTAATGAAAAAAACATTTCTTAAAACCTGAGGTGTTACGTTATCAGACTAAATTGATGATGCATTGGTTACATTGAGATGTTAATATAGAAATAAATAAGGCCATTTAACTATATAGTGATTCTTATTATAATTCACTAAAATTATTATAAAGAGTGTGAATATGGGAGAAAATTTAAAAAATGAATGATGTGTAATTATGTAGATAAAATAGTTGTATTTTTTTATGTTAGATGAAGTATTATGATGTAATATAACTATATGGATAATCCATAGTTATTAAGAAAATTTTTCTATATATAAATTTTTGTTTCAATATTATAGGGCTAACCATTTAGTATAAATTTGATTACTTATATCAAGATAGTAAAACGAATATTTTAATAATAAATATATATTAAGTTATTTTATTAAAGGTAGTAATATTTAAGATTATTTTTAAAGTTAATGGTGGGAATTGAAAAATGATACAACCCTGGATATAGGAAATTATCTCAGATAGTAGAGCATAACTTTAAAGGATTTGGGGGTTCTTAGTTGATGAAATAGAGTAAATTTTATTAAATAGTATGATAAAAATGGATCTATAGTTGAAGGAAGTGTATCATGCAAGTTTTAATGTGTCTGCATAAATAAATCAATAATAACCCTAAAAATTATTAAATTATTATCACTAGAATAAGACAACTTGATATCATGTAATTCCATTGAGGTTGTTGAGAAATCCAATGCTGAACAGATATAAAGTAATATTAACTATACTATGATGTGATTTTTAGGAAAATTCAATAACTAACATCTATATGTTATTGTATTTTTAATTAATCCCATGATATTGGGATGTGGGAATCATTTTAGGATGATATATTAGTTAGATTTCTCCTAGGGAAGTCGTGTGAGATTAATGGGTGGATCCTTAATTCTGTATAGGTGATTTATGGTATTTACTCATTTACTCTAATATGTGATACATAATGTGAAGGATATATATAAATGGTGACAAGATACAATCTTGGATCTAATTTACACTCACCCTTAGCTAGGGTTAGAGTGGGATTCTGGGGACCATACCTTCCCCTCCCCATAGATCTGAGTAGAGACCAATGATGATATATTCTTGTATATTCCACCACTCACCCACTACTTTGGGATGATATTAGTTAAATATTTCTATTATATAGTTAGGGATGATTATTTCTGCCAACATCTTCGATTCGAGATGGGTAGATATGGATAATTAATCCGATATCACTAATAAAAGGACATAATGGGTTGTATAGATGGATAAGGTTAATTAACCTATCATAAATTGCATGAGAATGAGATGGACGATAATTCAATAGAGTAGAGATGCTCTTCCTTACCCACATTTTTGGTGTTGGGGTGGACTTTGATTCACCTAATACTATGTCTACTTCTCAGTCACTACTCTAGGATTGCTATTAACATATATTTAGTAGAATCCCTTGATATTTTTTTTCAGTATACCAGTATAAAGGTTTAGCCCTAAAGATTTGTATTTCCTCTCATATATAGTCATGTATATGTTTTAGCTAAAAAATTTGTTATTTACTCTAATAAATATGTTTATTTAGTATATTACTTTTGACATCACTATAGATACAAATTTCCTCCAGAGAAACTCAAATAAGTGGAGATGTGTATTTCTTATACCGTCTCATGATAGGTGCATCTAAGGTGAATTATTGGATGATATTTTTATGATTGGTTGTGAAATGTGATTTATGATCCTAATTTATTTTTTTATTTAGTGGGCGTGGTTAAAATTATAGATGGTTTTATTGATCAGGTTGAATCATGACTATAATACATAAAATGAAACTATAACATGTAAATGCTAAATCCTAAAATTATTATAAAAATTCACCCTCTAAAGAGACTTTATTCAAGAATTTAATTAGATTTAAAATTTTAGCAGTTGGTATTGACCAAAATAATTCCATTTTGGAATTCATCATATGAGGATTATCTTAGTATAATTGTTTGATATTTCTCTAAAAAAAGTCGGGTTTTAGTCAGAAAATATGATTTTTATAAAACTTGAAATTTATATGGCTTTATTATTATATAATAATGAAAAAGAAATTTATAAAACATAATAATTGTTCAAATATAAATTTTAGGAATAAACTTATAAATTTTAAAATATTCTTTGAACTTAGAAAACCTATGGAAAAGATTTTTAGAACTTAATAAAATGTTACCTTAATATAAATACTATTTCTCATATTTTTGTGGAATCTAGTATTTTCAATGAAGATTATATTTTTTATTTCATTTAATGACTCATATAATTTATTTTTTTTATAATAAATAAATTTACATAATTAGAATCAATATCCAAGAAAATTGTATCTTAAAATGTTATTTTTCTAAAAACTATTTTTATATGATTATGACCATTTATTTTAAATTTAATTTTTCCACACCATTAAAAATTTTATTTTAAAAAATTATTTAAATATTTTAAATTATTTTTATTCAAATTGGTAAAGATTAAAATATTTTTCTTTTTTTAGTATATTTAATTACTAAGGTTAGAAATCAATTACCAAGGTAAAAATAAAATAGGGTAAAAGATAAAATGTTTAAAAAAATCCATAAAACCCTCAAATTTATTTAAAAAAGGGGAATTTGTGGAATTTTTTTTACCTAAATTAATTTTAATATCTACTTTTTCGATTTTTTTATTTTAAACTAAAATAGTAACATTACATTATTGAAAATGGAAAGGTTACTCCCAAAACTACCCTTCCATTCACTTAAAAATGAAAATAACTTCACTGTTTCCAGAATCACTTATCATTATAATTAATCCTTTTAAATCATCCATTTTAATCTCTGTATATTCATATCCCACTTTAAAAATCTTTTAGTCACCAATACATATCATAAATATTTTATTTCCAAAGAGAATTCCAGGGACAATTCAGGTCCCCAATGCGAGTATTATGAACTTCTTAACATTTCTTCTAAATTATCTTCATCCAAATTTATTCTATATATAGTAATATAATGACATTATTTTAATTTATATACTTTAAATTTAATATATTAAGATTATTACAATTATTTATTCATATAATTTATCCATTAATTAAAACAAAACCATTGTTTTTGCATTGTGCGGACTACCACCTCCACAATATAACATGTTTTATTTTCATTCACCGCTTTAAAAGGTTGGATATAAGTATTTTAATAAAGGATAAATATTATTTTTTTTATATAATTAATTTTTTGGTTTAAATTTTTTGAAAAACTACTAATCATATGAATAAAAAATGATCATTGTTAACTTAATAATTTAAAATAACCATGATAACAGATGTTCTTTTATTCAATTTTCCAAATGTTTTATTAACCACTAATGATTATTCATATTTCGTAAAATTTGGATATATCACACTAATATTCACCCAATAATATCATTAGGCTTCTATTATTATGATACTACAACTGAAATACCTCTTAATCATTCATCAAATAAGGGTATGTTCATTTTTAGGTTGGTTTAACCACCTCATTGAAAAATAATTTTAATTTATACCATGAATGAATATGTAAATATAATTAATGGCATAATATAATAAAAACATGAAAATAATTTTTTTTGGTTCTGGATATATTATTTCAATATCTAATTCATCAATTATGGAAACACACTATATTCATCAAAAATCATAAATATGTGATTATTATCGACATCATCTTCAAGTATAAAGTCTAAAATACTAATGAAAGAAATTTGAATAATAATAATTTATTATAATTCACCCATAATTTTAACTTTAATTAGATAATAATGATTAAATTTTGAATAAAAATGAATAAAAACACCACTATTATGAAGCTAGTATAAACGACCAAACTATCGACATAAGATATAGAAAATTAGTGGAATTTATGTATATAATGATGATTTAGTAAGAGTATTAATGAAAATGGATATTATTAAGGTTATAGTTTAAATTATTATTAATATATATATATATATTTGTGTGTGTGTGTGTGTGTGTTTATTATACAAGAGGTTAAAATATTTTTATGGAATTTCAGGACAAGAGTGATGGGTTTTCCATCTTGAATTCCTCTCTTTGAGACATATTTTATATAATGCACCTAACTTTATTTATGCGGTGTATTTACAACATATTTGAGATATTATATCGTTAAATTACATAATTAATGGTGTTTTAATATCATGTCTAATCCTTCTCTTTCAAGGGGTTATGACTAAATTGTTTCCTAAGAAACAAGTGTGGTTTTTTCAATCTCAATTTTCATTCTTTAGGACTTAGGTTATAATCCCCACCAATTATCTTTTGTGTGGTGATTAAAATTCCATGGAACACTTATTAACATGTTAATCATTAAATTTAATGTATTTTAAAGTCTAAATTGTTATCTTTCTCACATTATTTTGACTAAAGAGTTACCTTTTCCATAGTGGAAAAATCATCCTATGTTTTGGTAAAGTAAAACTATGTTTAATTTTCTAGAAAATAAATTCATGTCGAGATACTAAAAAGTGGATGAGATTATGCACTACATGAACCTATGGGCAATCAACCTAAAATTACTTGGTTTAGAATTGAATCAATCCTCACCATCATGCATGATTAGAGGGCTTAATACTGCACACCTTATAAGACACTACCAGGGGATATGATTTAGAATATTTACATACTATTAATGAATTGTGATGAAGGATTTTTCATACCCTTATATTTTCCACTTACCAATTAAATCAATTGAATACAATTACTATCTTCCATGGATTACCCAACAAATTGTAATTTCCATATCCACTTTATTTTTTTTGATAAGGATACTTCATGTTACATTGATGATACCACATGTCTTGCAAGTTGATTAAGATATGTACTTCTAGAAATTCAAATTACTACATTGAATCGGGAAGTATTTGATATTTAAATTTCTAAAAATATGGATATCCAAGTTTTATATATAAATATGTTCCTAAAGAAATAATATTAAAGGTCTTGATAACTCTTATGTTGAATAAATTGGACTGAATTATTTTACGACTAGGGACCAAAAACATATAACCCCTTGATGCATCAAAAGGTATCTTTAGAAAAAAAATATGTTTTCTTTTTTTGCAGATATCTTACCATGATATGATTTTTTTCTTGAAACAAGGAATTGATAGTAATTTATTATGTATGAAATTATGCATTCCTTCAATATAAGATCAATGATTATTTTTTTCGAGGTTTTAATTTATTATCATGGATATTTCATGCCATCAGTTTCAAAGGGTTATGTGTTCATCATGTTCATTTATTCTTTCCATATCACATATTTCATGTTTATATTATATAAAACTTTTTTTTATGTGAGCTCACCCTTATTTTTTTTCTTTATACATGGAAGCTATAAGAGGACTACATGTACTTTTTAGGGACAAGATGGAAGGTTTAATCATGTTCATAAAATATGTTAATGTTGTATATTATGTTTCTAAAATATAATGTGTGTATGTATCTGGTATTCCAAGACCACTACACTTTTAAATATTTAAAAAATATTGTACTTTATACCAATAATGAAATATAACTACTAGATATGGGTTTCTAGATTCTGGTATGTTACATTTAGTATCAAAGAAAGGATAGTAGTCACATTGTAGACTCAATTTAGGTTAACCAAGTAAGATAATAAAGTATTATGAAACTACCTCAATATTTTTCAGAAAAAATATACAAAACTTATTAGTAATTTTATTTTATAATTCAATATCATGAGCTAATTATGTGTATTCCATTATAGAAGGATGATGACTAAAAGGGGAAATGTGTACCATATCAACACCCATAGTCAATAGGAAAATGTACCCCGAAATAAATTAGAAAATATTAGATTTGAGGACAATCTAATCATAACCATATTAGGGTAGTTGATTTAGGTTATCAAATGTAACATCAATTTCATTGAGCGACATGACAATACAAAACATGTGGTAAATTTTTTGGTCTATTTTTTGAGGAAATAACCCCGAAAATTCAATGGAACTACTAATACATTAGCTGATAGAGAACATATAAATTACCTAGAGAAGATCTTTATCTCTTCGGGATGTAATGAATTGGACAAAAGGCATCATGATATTCTATCATATGAAGGTAGAGACATCATATCTATATTATTTTCTAGACACACCCATAGTAGCTCTCAAAAATGAAATTATAGTTAATGAGGAAGATCAAGAAAAATATATGGATGAGGAAGGTATCTTATGAATAGAGGATTTATAAATGGTATAAAATTTATTTGATATTTTTACTTAATATATACCTGGTTATACTCTAGAGCATGAAGTTTAGTTCTCTATTGAAATCATTTAGTATAAAATCAACATATCTAAAACACATTGCATAATAGAACCAGTGGAGTTTGTGGTGTTGAAAAAAAAGTGTTATGTGTTCAGGGATAAGCGATTTATACTCCCTAATTTTCTTTGGGGAGCCCCTATTTTATTCATAAAAAATAATGATGGGCCCATTAGATGATGCATAAATTATATGGAGATAAATTCAATTCATATAAATAATTAGGTTCATTTTCCACATAGTTATTATTTATTTGATCAAAATCAAGGATCATATTATTTTTTAATGATCAATACTTACTTTTCTTATCATCAGATAAGGGTGAAGAAGGATGATATACTAAATATGACATTTTGAACAAGGGATACACACTGTGAGTTTATGGTATTGCCTTTTTAATTGATTAATTCATAGTTTATACTTATGGATCTTATGAATAGTTTATTAAATGAGTATAATATTTTTTTTTGTGATATTAATTGATGATATCTTTATATACTCTAATAGTTATAAAGAGAAAGACTGTCATCAATAAATATTTCTAAAGACCCTCAAAAAATAAATTTTATTGGAAGTATAATATGTGTGAATTTTGGTTCAATGATGTTTCTTTTCATGGAAATATTATCTCCAAGGATATAATATATGTTGAAACTTAAAAAATAATTTAGTTAAATAATGACTTACACTAATGAACATAACTGAGATATTAATTTTCCTAGGTTTAAAAAGTTAATATAGTTGTTTTCAAGAATTTTCCCAGTTGGCCAAACCATTAACCAAGTAAACATATAAAGGGGTTGAATATATATGGTCAAGGGAATATAAATAATGTATTTAAGAGTCAAAGTAGAGACTAAATATACCAAAAGGAATTGAGGTATTTTTAATTTATTTTGATGGATTGAAGAAATTACTTTTTTGTGACCTTTTGTTGAATGACAAGGTGATTGCCAATAAAAAAGGAAATTGAAAATATATGAACATAACTATCAAAATCATGAAATTTAGTCAGAATATATAGTATTAACTTTGAAAAAATGGAGACACTACCACTATGGTGAAAGATTACAGATATATACACGCCACAATATTTTTAAGTATATCTTATATCAGAAGGAACACAATTTGAGGTAATGAAGTTGGCCACAACTACTCAAGAACTATTTCTGCTTGATACACTACTACCTTGTGAAGGAAACAAGGAGTTAGATACATTAAGTGGAAGAGATAACAGAGTTATGACCATGATGTGTAGTAACAAGGATCCTATATATAGAGATCTAATAAAGATGTATATATTTATATCTTGGAATGGGAATCCATTAGTCCTTTTATAAGTAATCTCTAAAACTATCCATACTAGAAATGATAGATAAGTCCCAATAGGATTATGGGAAGTTATAGAGGAATATTAAAATATTTAATGATTTGAAATTGATATAATTAATTAGTAGATATTGAGTGTTGAAGTTTTGGAATATGTTGTGTATTCCATACATACCAAAGTTTAGAATGGAATTTATAGATAAAGAAAATAGCTCAAATTTCTTTATACACCCTAGTATCATAAATATGTATAGGTACGTAAGAGTATATTTATGGTGGTATGGTATAAAGTGAGAAATTATGGATTATGTGACAATATTATTAGTATTTCAATAGGTAAAATATAAAATAAAACATCAAAAAGGAGTTATTCTACCTCTTCTTATACTAATATGGAAGTGAGAGAATTTTTCAATGGAAATTTTCACTAGATTCTAGAAAAATCCAAGGAAAAATGATGAAAAATGGTTCATTATTGACTAACTCACTATGTTTTACCATTTCTTAGTAATTATAGAATATCTACCCCTTGATCACATTTTCTATCTCTATATCAATTTAATCATATGTTTTCATGTGGAACCTGAATCTATTTTATCTAGCTGTGTCCCTAAGTTCACATCAAAATTCTATAAGTGTCATAAAAAGGATCTCAACATTGAGATAAATTTAAACACCACCCATCGTCCCAAGATTTATGGGCAGTATGAAAGAACTATACTAACTTTGGAAGACATATTGAGTTTATGTTATCTTGACCTACAATGTATTTGGGATTAAAAAATTCCTTTGGGGGGGGGGGGGGTTACATAATAATAGATTCCATATGAGTATCTATATTCGACCATATGAAAAATTTTATAGGAAGAGGTTTCACACTCCAAACTATTGGTAAGAAGTTTGGTGAATGAACATTTGTTGGCCCAAATCATGTAGATGAGACTAATATTAATGTATGAACAATTTAAGATCATATTAAATCATCCAGAAGAATTAAAAAATAGATATGGTGATAATATAATGATAGACATGGAAATTCATATCAAATATCATGTATTATTGAAGTTTCTTCCAATTATGGAGGATTTTAGGTTTGGTAAAAATGGGAAGCTAAGCTCTATATACATTGGGATTTCTGAAATATTATAAAAAATATGGCCTTTTTCATTTTGATTGGAAATCTCATAGAAAATTTCCAAATTACATGGCAAATTCCATGTTTTAGTAATAAGGAAATATATTATAGATCCAATGCATGTGTTCACATATGAGGGAATAGAGTTAGAGCATGATTTGTCATACAACAAAATCCTAACTAGATTCTTGACTCGAGAGAGAAATTATTGAAAAATCAGATAACATGTTCGGTGAAAATCCATTGGAGAAATCAAAAATTTGAAGATACAACATATAATTTTGAAGAATCTATAAGGAATAATTATCCAAATTTTTTCATTATTTGATATATATACTTCAATTTTGAGGATGGAATTATTGATGGATAGGGGGTGAATGTAATACCCAATATGCTTCTATAATTGGTAAATAATACATCCGGAAACTATTTTAAAAATTCTCTATTTGAAAATACATTATTAAAGTATTTATTTAAAAGTAAAATTTTAGAATTTTAAATTGACCAAACTATTTCTATATTGGAATTCATTATAATAGAATTATCATAGTATTAATTTTAAATCATCTTCTAAAAAGATGGATTTTAGTAAACAAATATGGTTTTCATGAAACATGAAATTTGTATGAAATTATATTTATATAAGACTGAACTAAAAATTTATAAAACCTTTTAAATAATTAAATATGAATTTTAAAATCATAAATTTGAAAATATTTATTAAAATTATAAATCTTTTGTAATTTTTTTAGAACTAATTAAAATGATACCTAATATAAAAACTATTGCCATTATTTTGGTTGAATCATGTATTTTCAAGGGAGATTCAGTTTTTTTCCATTAAAGAATAATATAATTTTTTTATAATAAATCAATTTTTTTCATTAAAATCAGTATCTAAGATAATGTTTTCTTATATATAAACTAAAAGTATAAAAGCATTATTTCTCAAAAAATTATTTTTACTTGATTAACCATTATTATTTTAAAATTATATTTTCACACACTTAGAAATTTTATTTGATAAATTGATTTTAAAATTTTAAATTAGTAGTATAAAATTAGGAAAAACTATTAGACTTGATATTTTTCTTTAGAACTGATTACTTAGGATAGAAATTAATTACCATGGTAAAAGTATATTTGGGTAAAAGATAAAAATTTAAGACAAAAATTATTAAAACACTCAAAGTTTCCTCTAAAAGGAGTGGTTGAGGTAAATTTAGACCATAACTCATTTTAATATCCCTGTTTTTTCATTTTTTGGCCTTTGACGCTAGAATAGTAACCTTACGTTATTTAAAATGTAAGGGTTACTCCCCAAACTATCCTTCACTTCACTTATAAAAATTTAAAATCTTTACCACTTCAAGAATCATTTATCATTATAATTAATCCTTTAAAATATGAAATTTTAAATCTCCTTATAAATATCTCCCAATTTAAAAATATTATTATCATAATTAATTAGAATAATTCCTACATTTCTAGGGAGAGTTCAAAGTAAAATTCAAGTCCTTAACATGAGTATTATGAACTATATAGATATTATTAATTCTAATTAAGATATATCAAACTAATAAAATATAAATATTATCTCTATCCTTCTGGTATAATGATATTACAATAGACCAACTAAAGAATCAATCATTAAATAAGGGTATGTTCATGTTTGGCTCTGTTTAACCACCTACTTGAAAAATAACTTTTAATTTATAACATGAAGGATTATGGGAACATAATTACGTGTTTAATATGAAAAAGTTAAATAATTATTGTTTTTATAGGGATATTATATCAATATCAAATTCATTAATTAAGGAAACACCCTTCCTTCATAAAAAAGTACCAAAAATTTCTTATTATCAACTGCATCTTCAAAGATAAGGTTTAAAATACCCATGAAAGAAATTTGAAACATGATAAATTATTGTAATTGAACTCCAAAAGTAAATTTAATTACCTATTATAGATGAAATTTCAAAAAATAATGAATACTAACTCTATTATTATGAATCCATTACAAAAAACAAAAACTATAAACACCTGTTGTAAAAAATCCGAAGAATTCATGTAGAGAATGACCATTTTTGAAGAGTATAAAAGAAAACGGATATTTTTAAGGTTATAAATTAATTTATTATGATATATATATATGTGTGTGATATAATACGTTAATGTAAAATTTTAAAATTCAAGACATGAGTTAAGGGTTTTTTCATCTCGAATTCCTCGCTTTGAGGCACATTTTAGATTATGAACACAATTTATTTTATATGGTGTATATAATGACTATTTTATATGTTATAACATAAAATTAATTTATTAATTTTTTTTAAGAACATGTATAAGACCTATATTTTATGTGATTATGATTGAACTTCTACTAAATCCATAAGTGGGGGTTTCCGTCTTAATTTTCATTCTTTGGGTCTCAAGTAATAATCACCACCTATTTTCTTTTGGGTGGTGTATACATTTTCATGTAATAATAATTTAAAAGTTACTCATAAAATTTATAGGATTTAAAATCTTTATTTTTATCCCTCTCTCATATTATTTTTATTCATTAGTTAGCTTTTCCATGGGTGAAAAAACAAGTTAATTTTTCATAAAGTAAAAATGTGTATAATTTCATAGCAAATACATTCCTATCTAGATACTAGAAATGGGATGTAGTTGCAGCATAGGTGAACCTAGGGGTAATAACCCTAAAAATTATTAATTTATAATTTATTAAATCATCAATCCTATGCACAATGTGTGGGCCCAATAATGAACACTCATTGAGACACTCTTGTGGGAAATGCTTTGGAATATTCACACACACTTAATAAACCTTGATAAAGGATTTTTATTAACATTACCATGGTCTCCTAACCATACAATATATTGAATTCAATTACTATCTTCCATGTATTTCCCAACACATTGTAAGTACCCTCACCCCTATATTTCATTGATAAGGGTACCTAATGTTACTTTTATGATACCTCATAACTTACAAGTAGATTAAGGTATGTTCTCATAGACATAAAAATTATTATATTTTATGGGGAAGTATTTTATTTTTGTAGTTATAAATATATAGATTGAAAAGTTTTACCTAGTAAAAGTTCTATTAGAGAATTATATAAAAGTTATTGATGAATATTATGGTAAATTCATTGGACTTAATCAGGTGATGGGTGTGCCATAATATTACAGAGATCTTTAGTGCATAAATAGATTTCCTGAGACAAAACATGTTGGTGTAAATACCCCTAAACTTCAAGGAAAGTTTTTTGAAAAATTATTTTGAATTTTTCGAGTCTGTATTTTCAGACGACACCTGATTTCGAGGCCCGGTGTGACCATAATCAAATTCTGAAGTCTTGTTCAGCTACGTTCAGTGAACATACGTGTGGGTTTTTCGATCATATGAATCAGTGCTTGGAATTGAAATCCAAGGACACCAAAGAACTCACAACGCCGCTATTCTCTTAAGAGACCTTTACCGTAGTTTCGTTTGATCGAGAGGAGAAGTTAATTTCTTGGATATTCATTAAAAAAATTAAAAAAATTATGTTTACATAATTTTTATTTGATGGTGGTTATTTACTCCAAAGAGGAGTTGTATGTGGGGCCCACACCCCACGTAACCTCCCATGGGAGGATAATGGTGGTCGGGCACACATGAGCCCTAACCCCTTCAACTATCCTCTTTAACTTCCTTAACCCCTCTTTTAACTCTTCACCCCCTTTTTTTGAAACTCTTGGTTTCCCATGAATTCATGAGGCCACCTATTCTCTCATAAATTGTGCCAACCCCAATAATTAATGCCTAATTTAATCAACATAGGTGTCAACAATTCTTTTTGAATTGTTTTCAATTGCATGGAAATTCTAATATAATATGAAGCCTTATTATAATATTTTCCATGGAAAATATTTTGGTTGGGGAGGCTCTGGAGAATTAGAAGAAGGTGTTCCTCTCCGACGTAGAACACCATTATTCAATGAAGAATAACTCCAATGAAGAACGCGAAGAACCTATTCCAATGACGCTTCCTCCTCGGATGCACCCCGATGTCATGGAATCTACGCCATATTCAAATTCTCTTTCCATGTCATGACAACGACTCTTCCACCAACGTTTACGGGAAGACACCATTCTCTGTGACGCTCGTCTTCCATGACTCGTCAACGTTCGACGTTAATTACGAGGTAGGGGAATTTTATAATTTTAGTTTAATAAAATTATACTCTTGTCATTTTTTAATACAAGTGATCGTCTTGGCCTCTTGTTATAGCCTAATGTGGAGGGTGCGAGCCTAACAAACACGGCCCGTCAACCCTCCGTTGATCTATGTTTTTATTGGCGACAGAAGCGGTGTCGGGAGAGGCGACGATGACTGAAAGTGAAGGAGACCATAGATAATGGCGGCCGTGCGCTGGCCGTGTGTGAAAAAATTGCGGCCCGGAACCGTGGGCTGCTCGGCCGAAGAAGAACCGGCCGGCCGTAGCCGGCTGGGCTTGAGGTACCGCGGCACCCCATGGTGCCGCGCTGCGGAGGACCGCGGCCCGCGTTCTACGGGCCGCTAGGCGGACGAACCGGCCAGCAGGTGGCCGGCCAGGTTGGAAAGATCCCGCGACGCGAAGAGGGCGCCACACTGAAGAAACAGCTGCCTGCCCGTGTGGGCTGCTTGTGAGGAGAAGGCCGGCCAGCTTTGGCTAACCGGATAGGAGGGCAGCGCCGCTGGTTCAGAAATTCGGGGGGCCACCCCCCCCCCCCCCCCCACCCCCGCATCGCTCGACCACCCGGGCCGAGCCACGACCAGCCAGGCCGGGCCGCACCGCGCCCGGTTGGGCCGCGCCCTTAAGCAGGACAGGCTGTGCATTATCGGACTGGGCCGACCCCTTAGCTGGGTCGGACCCGCCGAGCCAGAATGGGCCGACCTTCCAGCCCACCGGGCGTGACGGGCCGGGCCCATTTCGCTTAAATGCGAATAACTTCACAACCGTGCGTCTGATTGACGTGTTGTCTACGACAGTTGGATTCTCGTGATTAGGAGGTCCTTTTTCAATACACTAATTGATTTTTGGACGAATTTGGAAAAATGGATGGGTTGGTTCGAAACCGAAACCAACCGGGCCCTCGGAGCAAAAATACTTATAACTTAAGGAACGGACGTCCGATTGACGTGCCATCAATTATGTTGGATTCCTTTTGATGAGATAGTTATTTTGTCATTCTCCACAAGAGTTTTGTATGCAGTTGGGGGTACGGTCAGGTTGGTTTTAGCTTAAAAACCAACCGGGCCCCAAGAACGGAAAAGCCAATAACTCTCAGACTAGACGACCGTTTGATGAAATGTCGGTGACATTTGTAATTTCGTTGAGAAACATTCCCTTTGAGTATTCCCCATGGGAGTTCAGAATTAAGTTGAGATACGGTCGGGTTGGTTCATACACGAAACCAACCATCCCCCTCGGGACAAAAAGGGTAATAACTCACGGACCGGGCATCCAATTGATGCACCGTCTGTTGCGTTGAGACCCCTATGTCATGGTAGTCCTTTGAGATACATCCACCAGAGACATAGTTGCACTTAGAGTATCAAATAATATCTCATGGTAAGATCCTCCCGGATACGAGCATAACGGAGTATGGAGACCTAGTAGATGGCTGAGATCTGATGACTGTTTGCCGATTCTTTTCGGAGGGACTTGACTAGCCAATAGGGAGAACTACTATTTGAGGTGGCAGAACCCTGGCAGAGGAGCGCTACTATGTGAGGTGGAAGACCCATGGTACTCGGCGGAGGAGTACCTTTGTAGGCTATCAGGGGGAGCGCTACTGTGTGAGGCAGCTTACCCATGGCAGGGAGCACTACTATGTGAGGTGGCAGACCCATGCTACTCGATAGGAGGAGTTACCTCAACAGTCTAAGGTTAGTCAGTATCACCTCAGAGTCGCGACAGGACTACTGTGCTCGACAGAGGAGGAGTTCCCCAGAAGCCGCGGTTTCGACATCATGAATAAAATCCTGGTTTGAGCTGAGTCGAGGACCTTTGTGTTTTCCTCATGATTGAGATGGGTTACTTGATAACATAGGTATATGTAAGGGAATATAACTAAGTAATTGTTATATGTTTAAATAATACTTTCTATTTATCCTTGTTGGTTTTTGTGAGACCTAGAGGGTCTTGGGGTCCTTACTGAGTATCGTTATTCTCACTACTTCATGGTCTATGCCCGCACCTCATTGTGTTCGATGAAGACGACTACAACACGCTGATGGAGGCCGAGTTTCCAGGACTAGACAGTACCTAGAGGATGACCATACGACGTGTCGACACACAGTGGAGTTTGAAGGATGTGGAGTGCTGAGGAGGCTATCTGTACCTACCCTTCAGGTAGGAAACCCCGGAGGCTGATCCTGGATCTACTTCCACCTTTCAGTTGTTTGTCCCTTTTTGTTGTACTTGGTTTCAATTGTATTTTTACTTTACAGTTGGGCTTGTATTCTGGACCTTTTACTCTCAGTACACTTGTTATATAGCTTTTAATTAGTTTTTGCTTCCGCTTGTAATCTGGTTGTGTGTGTTACATTTTATAAAGGAAATGCCTTCCCATTTTTAAGAAAATTACGCCTCTGGTGCTAGTTTCCAGCCCATGGCCTATGGAAGGCGGGCTTTGGGTAGTCACGATGCGGGCCCTGGGGGACAGGTCATGAAAAATTGGTTTCAGAGGATGTCAGTTCTATCGCAGAACTAGGACTCTGATATTTTCTTTCTGTGAAGAAATAGTGTTAAGGGTACTAAGTGTGGTTTTCAGTTCCGGGAGTCTAGTGTTGGTGATGGCGGCCGACGTATCCATACACCAGGACCCTGACTTTTTATTTCAACTCAGTGCACAAAAAAAATGATTGCGTGTGTGTTTTTGAAAGTTATCCTAAGTAAAATCTAACTAGGTCAGCTCACCAGGTATAGTATTTTTACCATGTCACATCTGTTTCTTCCAAGATTCCTCCCTGCAGACGACCATATAGGGCCCCGAGAGTTGTACATACTGATAGCCCGCCAAGAGACGAGACCTCAGTACAGGGCCCTCTTCCAGTTGAGGCACCATCAGAGGTACCAATGGTACTACCACCCATTGGGCCACCGATACCACCAGCCCCAAGTAGCAGGCGATGTATGCCGTTTGAGCGCGCTGCACGAGTTCCAGTTCCAGAGGCCACCCAGGTTCCGGGGAGAGAAGGACCCACAGGTTGATGTGGATTGGATGGAGGGCTATGGTGAGAGTCTTCAGACAGGTAGGTACACCAACAAACTTAATGGTGATCCTTGCTGCCAACCTCCTTCAGGCAGCAGCTGGCAGATGGTGGGGGCCTGACGCTATAGGTCCACAACAAGGTGACACTTCTCTGGGCAGACTTCGAGAGCCTGTTTCAGGTGGATTTTGTTCCATCCACCCTTCGAGCGGTGCGAATACAGGAGATACTGCATCTGCAGTAGGTTAGCATGACAGTAGAACATTACTCAGCGAAGTTCACAGACCTCTCGCACTACTCTACAGATATGGTACGAGGACCTGTTCTTCAGGGCCCAGACCTTTGAGTAGGGACTCAGGCGAGAGATCAAAGCTTCAGTTATATCTCACATCATCCTGACGCAAACATGGGTGTTGGAGCGAGCCCTCTTAGTGGAGAGTTTCCTTGTTGAGAAGTCTCTAGCAGAAAGACCCACCACTAGCCGACATGCAGTGGAGTCTTCTGCAGCTGGAAGTAGACAGATGACGTAGAGGTCCAAGAGGACCAGACCTACCGGTGGTCGACCACACGACTCAGGGTCGGTAGTGCAGGGCACCCAGGGTGGAGACAGAGCCAGACCTTCTAGGCAGTGTTACTCATGTGGCAGACATGGTCACATGGCATGTGGCTGTCTGACCCGCCGCTCAGACGATCAGCAGTTAGATGAAGGACCTCCCAGGAAGAGGAAGAGGATCGAATGAGGCGGACCGCAAGGAGAAGGAGACTGAGGCAGAGGAGTTGGTCATGCAGGCTAGTGGTGGATGACACTTCAAGGTGTTTCCACCACCACCACCAGGAGGTCCACCTCGACCGCAGGGAATGAGTGGACAGGGGAGAGCACAGCTTCAGGCAGCTGAAGCATATGACTATGGAGATCCAGAAGCAAGTGGACATGAGCGAGACTAGTTCCAGGAATAGAGGCCTTTTTTCATGATTCTTCTAGCTTTGTTAATTTTTTTTGTGGTTGATTTGTGTCCTTGTACCTTGAGATGCGGAAATAAAAGGACACTTGTCCTTGTGAAAAATTTCTTTCCTTGTTTTTTGTGTGGTTAATACTAAGAGGTTCTGGTTTAAATTTTTGACTTGACCTTAACTTTTGAGATTTCTACTGGAGGAGACCCAGAAACCACACACTGATGCTGATAGTGTGACTCAAACCTTGGAGGCGAGAGTAATGGTTGGATCTCTTGGTAGTAGCGTCGAGGCATTATGATGTCGTCCATGACATTAATTAGTATCATTCATGTTAGGATTGACTGTATTAGGCAAAGGATGTGGTTCATCCAAGGGATGAGACCAGATTTCCCTTTTTGGCAAAGGAGAAATCTTAGAAGCTCTTGTAGAATATAGGCGAAGAAGGGTGAAGTCGAGTTCTTACAATTGGCTAGTCTCACCCATTATTCGTTGAGCGAACGGTTTACGGTTCACTCTAATCTCAATAGTATGAGGTGTGTCTTCTTTCAGAATAATCTAAACCTGAGACAGTGGCGATGGCTTGAGATCCTCTAGGATTATGACTTCGAGATAATCTATACTCATGGGAAGGGGAACGTTATTGCAGATGCTCTCAGCAGGAGTTCAGGAATTCATCTATTAGGAGAGGCGATAGAGCAGATGGTTGCATTGATGAAATCCTTTGTGGATAGGGATGTTGCAACCTATCTGCAGTCACTCCTCCAATTCTTCAGTAGAGTAGGCGAGGTGGATTACCGCCTGACCCTTCCACCTTAGTTGCACCGAGTGCATGATGTCTTCCATGTATCTCAGCTGAGGAGATGCGTTCACGATCCGTCCCACAACATCGACCATGAGGAGCTGTATATCGATGACGGGGCGACTATCACGGAGGTTTCAGTGGAGTTTGAGCATCGACAGGAGTAGGTCCTGCGTGGATGGTCGTTTTCTCTGGTGCGCGTTCACTGGTAGCATGGGAACCTCTAGGAGAGCTCATTGGAGCGGGTGGCTCAGATGCGTGCTCAGTACCTCTTTTGTTTTCCCTTGTGTGTGTTGTAAGTTTATGGGGACATAAAGCCCTGAGGTGGGGGTAATTTAAAGACCCATACATTTCAAGTAATTTTTTTTATTAAATTCTTGTGAATTTTATGATTCTGCAATTTTGGATGACACCTGATTCCGAGGCCCAGTGTACCCAGAATCAATTTTTCATGTCTTGTTCGGGTACGTTCAGTGAACGTATGTGAAGGTTTTTATATCTTTTGAATTGGTGCTCGAAATTATAATATGAGGACACCGATGAACTTGCAGTTCCGGTATTCACTTAAAGGGACCTTTACCACAATTGTGTTTGATAGGGAGGAGAAGTTAATTTTTTGGAGATTAATTAAAATAATAATAAAAATTATGTGTACATAATTTTTATTTGATGGTGGTTATTTCCTCCAAAGAAGAGTTAGATGTGGGGCCCACACCCCACATAACCTCCCATGAGAGGATAATGGTGGTGGGGCCCACATGATCCCTAACCCCTTCAACTCTACTCTTTAACTTCCTTAACCCCTTTATTAACTCTTCACCCCCATTTTTTTTGAAACTCTTGGTTTCCCATGAATTAATGTGGCCACCTCTTCTCTCATAAATTGTGCCAACCCAAATAATTAATGCCTACTTTAATTAACTTGGGTATCAAAAATTCTTTTTGAATTGTTTTTAATTTCATGGAAATTCTAATATAATGGGAAGCCTTATTATAATATTTTCCTTGGAAAATATTTTGGTGGGGGGAGGCTCTGGAGAATTAGAAGAATGTGTTCCTCTCCGATGAAGAACATCGTTCTTGAATGAAAAACAACTCCGATGAAGAACACGAAGAACCTCTTCCAATGAAACTTTCTCCTCGAACACACCCTAATGTCAAGGAATCTACGTCGTCATTGAATTATCTTTCCACGTCATGACAATGAATCTTCCTCTAACGTTGAAGGGATGACACCGTTCTCCGTGACGCTCGTCTTCCACAACTCGTCGACGTTCGACGTGAATTACGAGGTAGGGGGATTTTATAATTTTAGTTTAATAAAATAACACTCTTTTTCATTGTTGAATTAAATTGATTGTATTGGCCTCTTGTTATCGCCTAACATGGAGGGCGCGGGCCGAACAAACACAACCCGATGACCCTCTGTTGATCCACGTTTTTATTGGCGATGGAAGCGGTGTCAGGAGAGGCGACCGTGATTGGAAGTGAAGGAGACCAGAGATAATGGGGGCTGCGCACCGGTCGCCTATGGAAGAACCAAGGACCGCAACCGCAGGCTGCTCGGCTGAAGAAGAACCGTCCGGCCGTAGCCGGCCGGGCTGGAGGAACACTGGCGCCCCGTGGCACCGCACTGCAGAGGACCGTGACCCCCGTTCCGCGGGTTGCTAGGTGGACAAACCCGCTGGCAGGTGGTCGGCAGGGCTGGGAAGACCCCGCGGTGCTAGGAGGGTGCCACACTAGGGAAACAGCAGCCCGCCCATGCGGGACGCTCGCACCAGGAAGACTGGCCGGACATGAGGGCGACACGAACGGTTTGGAAGGTCGCCCCCCCCCCCCCCCCACATCGCTTGGCCACCCAGGCTGAGCCGCTCGGCCGAGCTGCAGCCAGCCAGGCCATGCCGCACCATGACAGGCTGGGCCACACATTATCTTTCCGGGCCGACCCCTTAGCCGGGTCGGATCCGCCGAGCCAGAACGGGCCGACCCGCCAGCCCACCAGGCTTGACGGGTCGGGCCCGTTTCTCTTAAATGCGAATAACTTCACGACCGTGCGTCCGATCGATGCACCATCTTCGGCATTGGGATTATCGCAACCAGACGGTCCTTTTTCGATAATCTAAGTGAGCTTTGGACGAATTTGGAAAAATGGGCAGGTTGGTTCGAAACAGAAACCAACCGGGCCCTCTGACCGGAAACGCTTATAACTTAAGGACCGGATGTCCGATTGATGTGCCGTCAATTAAGTTAGATTCCTTTTGATGAGGCGGTTCTTTGGGAATTCTCCACTTGATGTTTGGATGCAGTTAAAGTATGGTCAGGTTGGTTTTAGCTTAAAAAACAACAGGGCCCCTGGAACGGAAAAGCCAATAACTCTCAGACCAGAAGACCGTTTGATGAACCGTCAGTAGCGTTGGTAATTTCGTTGAGAAACGGTCCCTTTGAATATTAACCATGGGAGTTTGGGGTACAATTGAGATACGGTCGGGTTGGTTCATATACGAAACCAACCGGGCCCCTAGGACAAAAAGGATAATAACTCACAGATCAGACGTCTGATTGACGTGACGTTTGTTGCGTTGAGACCCCTATATCGTGGCTATCCTTTGGGATAAATCCACCTGAGACTTTGTGGAACTTGGAGTATCGACCAGTAGCTCATGGAGTGGATCCCCCCAGAGATGAGAATACAGATTACGGAGACCTTGTAACTGGCTGAGATCTAATGACTACTTGTCTGATTCGTTTTTTAGTGACTTGACTAGCCCAGTGGGGAGAACTAATATGTGAGGTTCCAGACCCATGGCGGAGGAGTGCTACTATATGAGACGATAGACCCACGATACTCGATAGGAGGAGTAACCTTTTAGGCTATCAGGGGGAGCGCTACTGTGTGAGGCGGAAGACCCATGGCGGGGAGCGCTACTGTGTGAGGCGGCAGACCCACATTACTCGACAAGAGGAGTACCATAGCAGTCTAAGGTTAGTGAGTAGCACCTTGAAGTCGCAACAGGACTTCTGTTCTCAAAATAGGAGGTGTTCTATAGCATCTATGGTTTTAACATCATGAATAAAATCTTGGTTTGAGATGAGTCAATGACCTTTGTGTTTTTCTCATGATTGAGATGGGTTACATGATAACTTATGTATATGTATGGGAATATACCTAAGTAATGGTTATCCATTTAAATAATACTTTGTGGTTATCCTTGTTGGTTTTATTGAACCCTAGAGGGTCTTGGGGTCCTTACTGAGTATCGTTATACTCACCCCTACATGGGCTATGCCCGCACCTCGTTGTGTTGGATACAGATGACGTATATCACTGATGGTGGCCGAGATCGCCAGGACTGGACGGTACTCGGAGGAGGACCATACGACGTGTCGGTACACGGTGGATTTTGACGGACGTGGAGTGCTGAGGAGGCCATCTGTACCTACCCTTTAGGTAGGAACCCCGGAGGACGATCCAGGTGCTGCTTCCACCTTTCAGTTGTTTGTCCCCTTTTTTGTACTTGATTTCAATTGTAATTGTACTTTATATTTGGACTTGTATTCTGGCCCCTTTACTTTTAGTACACTTGTTATACATATTTTACTTATCATTTTCTTCCGCTTGTACTCTGGTTGTGTGTGTTATGTTTTATAAAGGCAATGCCTTCCCAGTTTTTAGGGAATTACGCCTTTGATGTTAGTCGCTGCCCCTGGCCTATGGAAGGTGGGATTGGGGTAGTCACGATGTGGGCCCCGGGGGACGGGTCGTGACAGTTGGGTTTTAATGTATATCTCTTACCATGATTGTAAAGTTTATTGGAATAAGGCCTTGAAAATAATTTTGTGATATAAAACATTATTAATTCCATCTGTATAATATTAATGATTATTGTTATCCATGTTTCCATTTATTATCATGGATATTTCATGCCCTCAGTTTCTGTTGATTATGGATTCATGTTATGAAATTATTCATTCCAAATCAATTAGGCTATGTTTATGTCATGTAATATTTATCTATATACTAATACTTAATTAAAATCTTTGCACACCTTTATTTTTTTCCTTTTTATAGGAAACCTAGAATAAGACTATGTGTAACACACAAGGATGTTGTGGAAGTGATAATCATGTTCTTACAATATTTTCTAGTTATATCAGATGTTTTTGAAATGTAATCTATGTACATATCTATTATTCCAAAATTAAAAAACCATTTGACCATTATAAATCACTTATACATTGTACAAATAATTTAATATGACCACTGGATCCAATTTTTAGAATCTCATGATGTGATAAAGATTATACATGCTAGTTATATTGAGTGACATCCTATTTTTCTACAATTTTATTATTATTGGTGTACATAGACCCTATATGTTATGATATTCAATCAATAAATGGGGTGACTATACTAGGTAATTTTATACACACCATTGGATGTGAAATTATGCATTTTTATCATTATATCCATAAAATTTAGTAGATATGTATGGATGATGACCACATAGATGGGTGATCAGAAACTAGATAGAGATTTTTTTTGGAGTGAAAATGATCATGATAGAATTTATCCTCTTATCATTAGTATATGATATGGAATCTTTTCAGGATGAAATAGATAGACCTAGGGATTCTTTTATATTATTTAGATTTATACTTGATGATCTGTTGTATATATATTAAATTTTTATGCTGTTACATTTTTATTTAATGCATATTAGGGTGGATGTGGATATATAATAGTATGTGATAGACTGTTTATAGGTAAAATAGGACATGAAAATATTGGTATACATTTATGAGATATTAATTATTCAACCCATTCATAAATAAAGGATAACAATATTATATTTTAAAATATTTTAAAAAAATTCAAGATCCCACAAAACCATAAAATTAATCTAACCATGAAACCAATTAATATAATATTAATTTAAATATTTAAAGGATTCAACGAAATGACTAGGTTGATACATCATCCCCACCTATAAACCTTTTTACCCTTGAAAATAAACACACTTTTGTTTTTATAAACTACAGATTTTATATATCAACCCAATGATAAATGATTATATACCTTTACAATTAATTTTATAGTTTTTATAAGTATAAACTCTATATGGATCCACAAAAAATAGTATAGGTAATGCATCATTAGAATTTCTTTTATTTGGAATTCCATTTCTAAGATCCCAATTTCCACATATTGTAACTCATCTTAGGCTTATTTTAGGAAAAATACTCATTGAATATGTAATCTCTCCTTTAATAAATTTTTTAGGGGCCTTTATCCCTCATCATTCTTATCCATGGATTTTAATTTTTTAAATAATGGAGTAGAACTATGATCCATAAATTTTAAATTTTAAATGTTTTATTAACAAAGGTATTTAATAGTGAGTGTGTTTCACTTCCCAAATTTTATTGAGAAACCAAAAGGGTTGTCACCCAATTTCTTGTTCAACCACATTGACCAATTCTATAATGGCATCAATGACTATACCATACTATCCTCATAAGAACACCAAGGGTATATGTTATTTAATTCCTATGATTACTTATCATTGTCTCACAATAGGGTCTCTATATAAATGTCTCTAGATCATAAAATAAGCATTATACCAACAAACACAATTTATCTTCTCTTCAAACTCTACAAAGGCATCATGTCCACACCTTTAACTGTAGTTAGGTCCTCATCCACTACTATAGATAATTTTGTTGGGTCGTCATCATTATATAATTAATAATAATAATGTGCTCACTAAGAAATAAAATAACCTTCACCAAACCACCATGAAACTATATAAGAACTCATCAATGACCCATTTTACCACAATATGTAGTGGATAGTCATCACTTAGTTATATGAACCCAATATATTGGTTTTGAAACCTAGGATAACACCTTCAATAACTTGAGTGATTATAACCACAAATTATGGGTCTTTATACATTATTTTATACCATTTATTATATATATATTTCATGATTTCCTAAATCAGTATGGTAATCAATAGAATCATCACATCCAACTTATGGTCATTCCTCATCACACCTTTCAAGGTGTCTAAAATAGACTCCCCTCAAATATTCCACTTTGTTGATAATTTTAACACAAATTGGGATGAATAACTACTCAATCATTCTAATATTTCCATAGACCCATGATTTACTGAAATGAACTTATCTTAGATCATCCTTCGTGATACATCCCTATGAATTATAAGGAAACTTAATTGTATCACCTCTTCTTGCATTGGATGAACTCACACTAATATACTTATAGATTCTCATCAATCCACAAGTTCTTGTAACAATATCATTTAACTAGCTTCACATATGAGTCTTTCCAAAAATTTCAAGTGAACACTTCTGCATGGCCATACATGGAAATAAGAAATTTCATTGCATGGATTATAAGGATATTTTAGGTACATACACTAAACTATAATGAATAAAAATAAAAAACATAAAATAGACAACCATCAAAGAGTCATCCTTTATTTTATCAAATATTTTCGACCATAGAAATAGTATCAATATAAGAGAAAAAATTAATACCAATCATTATAAAATAATTTCTATATCGATCATCATCTATCATCTACCCACCCATTTTGGAATAATCTCATTGAAAAGAGATATCTCATATAATAATAAAAAATATGATTGATCCTTGACATTCAAGGTTCCATTTCTTGATATAATGTTGAACAAAATCTTAACTCCCTAAAATATAAATCCTAGTAGTCTAGACTATTTTGAATAGTGGAATATCTAAGACCTCAAACTTATCCATGAGGTGACTAATAATTATCATATACTTAATAATATCTCACCAAATATTGATCTATGATGGGGGACCCAAAACATGTTTAGGAAACGTGTATCTTTTTAAGGAGTTCACAACCCCATTTGTGGAGTACCCACACCCCAACTGTTGAGGGAGTACTTAATTTTCAAATAGAAGAACCACACCCCAGTCATCAGGGGATTACCTACTCTAATAATGGAATCCCCAGACTATTGTCTTTATGGGAGTACTTAATCCACTAATGGAGGACCCATAACTCATTCTTTGGGGAAATACATACTTTTTTTGACAGGGGAAACAATCCTTAATTATTTGTGAAATATTTAATATACTAATTGAGGATTCACACCCTAATCATTGGGGGAGTACCAATATCCATCTATCATACATGGGAAATACAATATTTCAATAATATGATGACTAAGGGAGTTACTTACGATATCAAGTATAAAGGGGACTCGAACCTTACTGATGATTGATAAATAAGAGAGTTATTATTACCATTCCAATACTAAGTAATCATGGACACCTTGAATATAGTCCCAATTCTAGGGTTACAATATGAAAATTCTATAGGATACTGTTTTCAAGATTATCAAGAAAAATAAAATTGTATAATCTCACACTAATGTGAGTAGTCTTAACACTCATAATATTTATAGAAGGTTCATGTAAAAATTATTTATAATACATTTACATGAAAATGTATACTTCCTCATTAAAAAATAAAATCTCTAATATTAGTACAACACATCAATAAAATATAAACTCCTAGGCCACTATATGATGAATGAACAAACTTCACTATACCATATGAACATGGATCTAAATAGTCTATCCCATCATTAGATTATCAAAGTACCTGTAAAGGAATGAGTCAAATACCACATCCTTTAGCTAGTCTCAATGATATGATATTATATTCAAAATCCAAAAACATTAATTCCATAACTTTTTCCCAAAAAATCATAATACTCCTAACTCGAAACATAATCCCTAGGACACAACCTGCTCTAATATCACTCTAACATAAAATTACCCATGACGACCCCACCTTATCCCATAGATTAGCTGTGCGTTCCACCTCAATACCTCCAAAAATAGGATAGGGTCTACTTACCAACACCAAGAAGGGATGATACCCCATGGGAGGGTTATCTATTGAACTGATAAAAAACCATATATCTCTATATCCTAAAAATAAATTCAAAAAACATTAATCAAATAAAAAATTATAGAATAAAATTAAAGTGATAGACACATATCCATAATAATTAAGAACATATAAACTGTAGAAGTAAAGGAAAATATAAAATACAAATATCCCAAATAGAAGACAAATATATGACAAGTAAAGGGAATCCTACCCATCCCAAAAAAGGTTGAACTAAGAAACAAACATAGATTACACCAATATACACCACTAAGAACCATCTCCACCAACTCCACCTGCACTATGATCATCCTGAAAAAACAAATCATCTACATAAAACACAACATTATGGGTTGAACACCCATGAATGTGTGGGTATAAACATACCCAGTAGATTTCCTAAAATAGACAATTAAAAGATATCTCTGCTCAAAACCAATGAAAAATGAAGAATCCAATATCTACATAATATTTAAGGATTATGATAATAAATGATGTAATGAAGTTCCAATATTCTAACCCACAACCCCAAAAATCATATTCCATATGAAAAAATATTTGTCTAGTGAAACACAAACCCTAAAGAACCAATAAAATACTTTCATTGTAATTGAATGATCCTCATAACTGAACCCCAAAACCTAAAATGGAAAAGTATACCTATCAATACTATATATTTAAAGTTTATCCATGGTTAAAAACCATGAAAAATAGGTCACAAAACTGTCTCTATATGTTATAGTGATGGTTTTTTTAACAGTTCAGGTATTCACTATCAGGATAGGTTTATAACCATAGTTGAAAAAATAACCATGAAATTTGAAAGGATATAGTCATACTTTTTTTAAATCATGACTATATGTGTCTATATTCTATATATAATCACGTTTTTATAAACTATGACCATATACAAGATATAATGACTATTATTAGAAAAAATTTGACTCTATATTTGGAATATTCATGATTCATAAACCACGACTATAGTATAAAATTAAATAGTAGCTAAATAGTCCCTAAAATCAATTCAAACAAAAAAAGAAATATATCATATCAATTAAACTACCAAATATAATGAACTATAAAATAAAAACCCATTTTAGAATTAGTTTATATATTTCTAAGTATGTTTTTTCTCATTAAAATAGGAAAAAACAAAAAAAGTTCTTATAATTTAGCAGAAAAATATATTCTATAATAATAAATAAACAAAATAAATATTAAATTACGCACCTAAACATTTTTTATTTATAAATTTAAATATATAACACTCAAAAAAATTATATTTTCAAACATTTTTTACTTGGAAAATTAATTATTAAACGTAACACTACACTAATGTAAAGACCCATGTTTTCCCGAGTTTTGAATTTGAGATTAAGTTTGATGTTTTTTATATTTGGTAATTAAGAGGGGTAAAATTTTCATTTAACCAATAAAAATGAAGTCATATAATATTATTGACTAGTCTATTGGTTCTGGAATGATGTTTTTACCCTAAGATATGAGTTTGGTGAAATTCTTAGCCATTTGAATTTTTATATAATACTTAATATTTAATTAATTAAATATTAAATAATTTTTTTGGATGGGGTGGAGATATATTTTAAATAGAGAATAATATTTTGATTATGGGACTATGGTTTATTATAGAATGTGGGGTTTTTCTTAGGTGAGTAATAAACCATCTTCGGGTTCCAGGACTCATGAAGAGGATTTTAAATAGGAAATTAATTACATTTATTAAAACAACTTCCTCCCTATTTTCTTTCATACTAAAAATAGAAGTGGGAATGGATCCTTCCTCAGGTGTGATGGTTATACCAAAATGAGGAATAGGAGGTGACCCCACTAGACACAATCAATGATGGCGATCAAGTCCAGATCAAAGTGTAACAGCTTCCAAGATCATGGTTGTACCTAATGCTTCAATGTTGTTAGTATAAGGTAGGTCAATTTTTGAGTTTTAAGACATGATTACTAAAGAACTATATTTTTATGTATTTAATCTATTTTAGACTATAATGGACCCCCTAGATTTCGATCTGTGCTTAACTAGGTAAAGATGGGACTTTTGGGATGTTTTTAGGGGTTTCTCGATCAGAAATCCCGATCACATGATGTGTGGTTTAATTTACACAAGCCATGTGTTATTAATTTTAAAGGAAGATAATTTTTTTTGAATTATACACAATGTACTAGGAGTAATTTTTTTTGTTGGATATGGCCATGTGTTCGAGTAGTTGGGAAAGAGGATTTTTGGACGTACATGTCAAGTACTTGGAGTACATGTTTTGTACTAGGACATGGCCATGAGGCTGAGTATATATGAAGACAACCCATATAGGGGGTACATGGTCATGTGAAAGTACATTGAAAATGCACACATATTCCCTATCCATGTAGTAGTACACAACCATACCCTATGTCTTCTAGGTTGTGTATAATTTCATTTATAGGCATGAGATGTTAGAGTACAAACCATGTACTCAGGGAAAACACATGGTTTGCGCACAGTTTGACAAACCAGGCGGGCAGACCGTGCGACCTATAAACCATTAAAAATTTACAAAAATTACACTCCAGGATTTTATAAAGCACTCAGGATTTTCCTCCCCCTCTTCCCTTGTAGCCCTAAGAATGAACCAAGGGGACCAAGAGCTCCCAAAGATCAACCACTTTTTATTCTTATACATTCAGAGTGTCATTGAATGTGAATTGAAGATACAAGTAAGGCTAATATCCCTCTTTCTTTTCTTTTTTAGTTTAGGGTTTCTAATTATTTTTCCTCCCCATCTGAAGCTCTCAAGAACTACTTTTTTTGTGAGTTTTAGGGTAATTATTAAAGGGTTGGTTGAATCAAGATCTAAGGCCTTGATTGGGAGTAATTTTGCCAATAGATTCTAGTTAGGTGGTCTACAAGTTATATACCCTGGTTTTTGAGTAGATATTTTCATGTAGGGTTTTATTTCTTGACCATTTTGAAGAGTTTTTGGTGCATTTTACATGATGTGATGTATTGGTGCCTAAAAAGATAATTTAACTCCTCTTGATCCCCATGGGATGCAAGGGGGATGACTCAACAAAATTAGTTCCACCAGTGGGGTAAGCCGATATTCCCCAAACCTAGAGTTAGCTAGGTAAGTGTAGGCCGTTGTGAAAGAACATAGATCCCATGAGGAATATATTAATATGCTTGAAGGGTCTGTAATTGGTGTTTTGTAATACACTTAGGTTGGGTAATGGCCTAAGGTGTTGTTTGGTTGGCATGCAAAAGGGTTCAATGGATTAATGGTAAAATTTTAGGGGATTAACTTATTACTTGAATATGATTAGTGAGATAGACATATGAAATTGGAAATGGGGCTAAAGGGTTAAGTAATATAAATGATGAATGTGTTAATGGATTGAGGCAATAAGTTATTTTCCCATTTATTGATATTATTGTGATGTTGTCAATGATGTTGGCTATGTTGTTGAGATATTGTGTTTTGTGGTGAATGATTAATAAGCTTGTGAACATGGCTTGGTAGAGTGGGGTATTGACTTGAGGTTCTAAGACTATGGTTTTAGTTGGACCAAGGTTCTAGATCCTCCACTAAATGCATTGGTTATGGATGGGGATGAAGTTCTATTCCCCTAACAGTTGCATTCCAATCAGACTAAGGCTTTGAGGTGAGTATATTGGAATTTGTTGTCAAATGATACCAAGTGAGATAGGGCTTGTTAAATTCCCATTTGTTGAAAATGTTGATCATATATAATCCATCAAACACCTAAAAAGGGTGACATGACAAATGAAATGTCTTGGTAATAAACATGGGTTAATTGGTAGGTTAACTTAAAGGAACATAAATAAAGATAGACTATTCAACTGTTTACCATAACTTGACATGATTTATCATTTTCATGCACTACCTACCTTACTGGATATTTTGTGGACACCACTGGTGGTGGCCTACTGAGTTACACTCACACCCTACTCAGGCTGCCATTGGGTACCTGAGCAGATTTCATGCTTGCAGGTTATGACAAGGGCAAGGGCCCTATCCTAGGGAGATGAGTTGGACAAGGGAAATGTTTGGGTGAGGTTACAGACATTGAGTACAGACCATTTTGAGGATTATACTATTTTATTTTTTTGGGTTTTGTTCACTTGACACTATGTCATGGCATGGCATATTTATTGTTTTATATGATTGTACCCAACTTCGAGATTTGGTCACTTATGCATGTTATGTATTGTTCTATTTTTTTCTGCTATTTTAATTATTATTTGTTTTGGATTAATCTAGTATGGAGTTTATAGTATCCCTATATGACCTATTTGACCCTCGCTGCTAGTAGGTGACCTCTAGCATACCGGGAGGTGCGCTTGAGGTCAGGTAACTACTCGACTCGGGGCACCGGTTTAGTGGCTCCGATGTCAGGGAAGTTACAAAGTGGTATCCAAGGAGTCATTTTCTCTTTCTCAATATTTGGGGAAGGTAGATAGGATATTAGGAATGTTTCGGGCCTTGGTAATGTGATCGTTCTTGAGAGTGGCTAACCCATGTATTGGGGAAACCCCAAGTCCCCCTAGGAGAGGATTGTTGTTCTTGTTTTGTGATGTTACATTTGATGATATTTCACCATTGGGTGATGTAATTATTGCGTGATTAGAAAGTTTTGTGATATTTTTCTTGTGTATGGAGAGGTATGAGGTTGTGTATTCATGCATCATTCTAGGCACCTTTGTTGGATAGTGAAAATCATCTTGATAGGAACAGGAATGGGATGGGTGTTCAAGTTGTAAATGTTAGGATACATATTTTTTTTAAAAGTAATGAATTTTTCCTAATAAGATGGTATGAATGAGTAAAAAAGGGAAGTGAAAATGTCAAGTAGTAATTATAAATTGGTTTATTGATAAAAAATTAAAAGTGGATAATTTTTTAAAGGGGTAAATTGGAATATGAAAATGGTTTGAATGAGAGTAAAATATAAGTCTTGTGACCCTAATGATTAGATACCGCGTTGGCCATGAACATAGGGATATGGCTGAGGGTATTGAACCAGTTACGAGTGGGCTCTTTGGAGTAGTTTAAATGAACTAGTCTGGTTATCACATGTAATGAGCCTATCTATACCTCTTCCTTCTCATAAAAGCATTATGGTTGTATTATAAATCTCGTGTTTGGCATTGTAGAGAAATTCGACAATGAAGACGAGTGTCAGTTGGGCAACATGAGGATGTTTCTGAGAACACTCATCCAGTAGTGGAACAAGAGAACATGGTTATCCAAGTGGATAGAGATGATCAGTTCCGTAGGAACATTTCTCGTTTTATTAAGATGATGGAAAGAGACCGAGGATGGGTTGTGCCGAGCACGTTTGAGCTGACTAGGGAGTTTCGGCTGCGGCACCCTCCGACCTTTACCAGAGATGGTGGGCCAGAAGCATCAGAGTTCTGTATCAAGTCCATACAGACTATTCTTGACTATCTAGAGACACCTCTAAGAATGTTAATAAAGTTAGCAGCCTATATACTGAGGGGGAAACCAAATGCTGGTGGAACATTATGGTTCAGATATAGAGGGCTGAGAAGATGATTTTGAAATATTTTCAGAAGAAGTTTCTTGTTAACTTCTATCTAAAAAGATTGAGGTAGGACCACTTACTGTTCAAGGGCAGGTTAGCTCCATGTACTTAAGGCTTCACCTAAAGGCAATGAGGTAGGACCACTTACTGTTCGAGGTTTGATTCTTGTAGCTTCCACGTTTTCAAGTGCTTTATTCGATATAGGTGATACACATTCCTTTATTTTTGATTAGTTTGTAGTTATGTTGGTCTTAACTGTAGATACTGATTGTGGGGTAATGTTTCTTGATACTCCTCTAGGAGTGTGAGTCAAGGACATCCGACAGTGTAAGGGTTGTGCTCTAGAGGATGGTGGGTATCATTTTCTGTGGGATCTGTTTGTCCTAGACATGTCAGGTTTTGACCAATTCTTGGGAATGGATTGTTTGGTGTTATATCAAGCCCATATCGACTGTTACTGATGGTGGGTAACATTCACATCTCTCAATGGGATAAATCATGTCCTTTTTAGTGATTTGGATACTCAGGCAGGCTGTACAGGGCTGCTACACCATTAGATGGGGGAGCTCACTGCCCAAGTGGCGTGCCTTATGATAGATGATGGTGAAGGACAACCATTTTTACCTTTTTTTGTGGACCAATTTCAGGATCTATTTTCTATGGAATTCTTGGGGTTAGAACCTGATAAATATGTTGAGTTTATGATCGGATTGGATCTTGGAGTGGAGCCAGTTTCCATTCTTCCTTACTGAATGGCGCCAACAGAGCTCCAAGAACTAAAAGTTCATTTGGAGGAATTAGAGTGTAAGGGGTTTATATGTCCTAGTAAATCACCTTAGGGATCTCTTTTGTTGCTTTCTAAGAAGGATGATATATCACTGAGGATATGTGTCAATTATAAAACACTGAACCAGATGAAATTTAATAAAAAAATAGGCTATTCCTAGAATTGATGACCTGTTTGATCAGCTCAGAGGTTCCTCAGTGTTTTCCAAGATTGATTTGAGATCGGGATACCATCAGTTGATGGTGAGTCCTTCAGACATACCCCTGACGTCTTTCTGAAGAAGGTATGAGTTTTATTAATTCCTGGTAATGCCGTTGGGATTGACCAATGCACCAGATATGTTTATGGACTGGATGAATTGGATATTCCATCGTTATCTTGATCAGTTTGTAGTTGTTTTAGTTGATGACATCTTGGTGTACTCCAGAACTCCTTAAAATCATGAAAAACTTATTGACATCATTTTGAGTATACTAAGAGAGCATATGATTTATACTAATATATAAAAATGTTAGTTTTGGATTGACGAGGTACACTTTTTAGGACATATCAAATATGCATTAGGCGTGTCAGTGGATCTATAAAAAGTGAAGGCTATAGTGTCCTGGGATCAGCCTAAGAACGTATCTGATATTCAGAGTTTTCTGGGTTTTTCCAGTTATTACAGAAGGTTTATCAAATATTTATCTCATTTGGTAGCACTGCAAAAAGGCCTAACCAAGAAGGGGGTTAAGTTCTATTGGTCAGTGACTTGTGAGAAATCTTTCTAGGAACTGAATAATCAGCTGACTACTGCACCGATTTTGATCTTACCCAAACCAGGTAAGAAGTATACCTTGTTCTGTTATGCGTCTGATGTTGGACTTGGGGTAGTGTTGATACATAATGATCAGGTTGTAGCTTACAGGCCGAGGCAATTGAGGCCACCTTAAATAAATTATCCCACTCATGACCTAGAGAAAACTACTATGGTTCATGCCTTAAAGTGTTGGCCATATTATTTTTTTGGTAGAACCCTTTGCAGTGTTTACCGACAACAAAAGTCTCAAATAAATCTTCTCTTTATGGGATATGAATCTTAGACCACAACTATTGGTCAAGTACCAATAGCCTCTTGATTTTGAATTGGTTTACACATAGGGAAAAAGGAATAGTTTCATTGATGCTCTTACCTGGAAGACTCAGAATTAGGTGGTTCAGGAATCCAGTTTAGAGTGGGTGATGATGGCCTTGTTTGTGGAGATTCATTTGTAGGTACAAGAGGGGCACAATAAGATAAACCTTACGTCTATAACAATTGAGTTTGTGTTTTTTTATCAAAGTTAAAGAGAGTCAGTAGGTAGATTCATAGTGTTTTTCTATGAAGGAAAATCGTTATGGTTGGGATTCACTTTCTGGTTGGACCTTAAGTACTGATAGAAATGCTTATATTCATGGTCATGTTGTGGTGCCATAAAATGTCGGGAAGAGTTGATGTGTGAGTTATATGCATCAAAGTGGGCAGTGCACTCGATCTTGACTATGATGTACCTCAACCTACGTAGGCAGTTCTGGTGTTCAAGAATGAAGAAGAAAGTGGCATGTTTTATTGCACGATGCCTTACGTTTTAGCAGGTGAAGTCTGAACATCAGAGCATTGGTGGATTTTTACAATCATTGCCTATTTCAGAGTGGAAGTGGAATGATGTCATTATGGACTTCATATTGGGTCTTCTGAGGACACCTTAGAAGAATGATATCATTTGGGTGGTAGTAGATCGGCTGACCAATGTAGCCCATTTATTGCTAATTCAGGAAACTTATATAGTCGACCAGTTGAGGGAGTTGAATGTCCGAGAAATAGTACGGTTTCATGGTGTGCTGAGAACTATATTTTATGATCATGATTTTCATTTCACCTCGTGCTTCTAGAAGGGACTAAAAAAGGAACTTGGTACCCAGGTTTTTCTGAGTATGGCTTACCACCCCTAGACTGATGGGCAGTCAGAGCGTACAATTAAGGTATTAGAAGACATATGGAGAGCATGTGTTCTGAATTTCGGTGGTTCGTGGGAAAAACACTAGTCACTTTTTGAGTTTTCTTATAACAATAGTTTTCAGGCTACAGTTCAGGTGGATCCTTTTGAGAAAATTTATTGGAGACCGTGTAAATCACTTTTTTTTCTGGTTAGAGTTTGGAGAGTCTAAGCTGTTATGGCCGAGTCTTGTGCATGAGACATCAGAGAAGGTTCATTTGATTCAAAATAATATGAAAAAAGATCCGAGTAGGCATAAGTCATATGCAGATCAGCATTATAGATCTCTTGAGTTCATGGTGGGTGATAATGTGTTTCTTCTAGTTTCACCAAGGTTGGGTCACTGTTGAATTTATAAGCATGGAGAGTTGGAAACTAGATATGTGGGGACATTTGAGATTGTGGAGGGAATCAGACTGGTGACTTACCGATTGGATCTTCCAAATATTTATAGTGGGATGCATGAAATTTGACATTTCTCACAACTTTGAAAGTATCACTTATATCTATCTCATGTGATAAATGATGAGTATGTTGATATTGAGGCTGATGCGTCCTTTGAAGAGAACCCAGTTCGTATTTTGGATCATAGTGAGAATGTTTTGTGGTGTAAGGTTGTGCCACTGGTTCGTGTTCTATGGAAACATGGAAACATTCAGGAGGAAACCTCGGATTTCAAATCAGATAGGTGGGTCCAGTGGCCCAATCTCATTCCTTTAGAAACTCATGATGCTTGGGAAGAGTAGCTCGGTGATGAGCCAATATAAGGTGGGGAGGTTGTAAGATCCCATATTTCTTTGTAAGATATGTTTTATTTATGGTTCAGTTTAGGCCCTTTATTTTGGTCAATTAAGTGATTTCCAAAGTCTTTAAGGAGGCTCAAGGGAGTTCCTGGTGTTGGGGACATGGAAATGGGGGAAATGAGTTTCTGGACTAGTTGCATGGTCTGTGCATGGTTAGTGCTAACCGTATCGACAGACTAGGTAAACAGTGAAACATGAAGGTTTTCAAATAGTATCCTCTACACAGTATTCATACTATTTGGAAAACCGTGTGGGTAAACCGTGTGAAGGGGCTATTTTGGGATAGAAGCATCCACATGGTATGCACACAGTTTGAAAAAACATGCGGGAAAACTATGTGGCCTAGAAACCTTTAAAAAATTTAAAAAAATGCCACTCAAAGATTTTATAACCCACTCTGGATTTTACAGAATACAGAATACATCATAAAATATGACACCCAAGGACCATAATAGTTTAGTGTCTTTGGAAACTCGGAACATAATCTTCTAATCATGGTGAAAGATCTTCAAAATCTCCCATAATGATCTTCCACTTTTGTATTCTTACCTAAAACCTTTCTTTATATCCTGGGTAAAAGAAAACATATAAAGGGTGAGATCAAATGCTCATTAAGGGTAATCATGGAGAAAATAAAATAAGCCATATACATTTGATCATAAAAACATGAACATAAAGTTTAAACATCAAAATCTTGAGTTGTGAAATAAATATTAGAGTACATAAGGCATAGATCATAAAGGAACATTAATCATGATAAAATAGCATGGGAATAAAACATGCAATTTTGGAAACCATTAAGCACATGATATGATTTCCATAGTAGCCAACGCATTTCTTCCAAGACCATCATAGTGGAAAAAGTGACTCACCGAATCGAGTTCACTCCTCTTTCCAATCCTGTATCACTGAACTAGATTAACATACCGTTCCAGCCATGTCTATATCATGAGATATAAATCATTACCCAATTCATTGGTGGGAGACAAATGTACCAACTATCTCATAATGAAATCATTCTTACTTGTGCCACAAAATAAACATAAATCATTCATCATAACCCAAAGAATAAAATGGCCTTCATAAACATCATCCCATCATAACATAATCTATATAAAAGAAATGGATATCATTTCATCATAAGAAAAATCAAACCATGTAAATAATAGAGATATTATACTCGAAGCATAAACATAATAAATAATGTCATCTTAGAGAGAAAATAGTTTTGATAAAACACTTGAAATGAATTCTTGAGGAAAATATCCTTTCTTCTTCAAAATCATTTTCTTTTCACAAAATGTCATGCTATTTTAAAAGAAAATGATTTTTTTGAAAATAATCATGAAATATTGTAGCGAAATCTTCATTAAAACAAGGCGTTTTGAAACCGTAAAAATCCTTTCATGCCGTATAAGATAAAAAAACATTCTCCTCGTACTTTTTCCAAAAAAGTCAAAAAGTTCCTCGTATGGTAAACAAAATAAAAATTCCTTCCATAAAAAAATGTAAAAGTCAAAGAGGGGTAAACGTGACTTTAAAAATAAAAGGAATAATATTAAACAATTTATGAAAAACATTTTTATGGATATGAATGAAAAATATAACCCTAGTAAATACTTACGTATAAGCAATCTTGGATAAAAATGAGATTTGAAAAATTATCCCTTACCGTATGTCCAATTTATTCTATATGTTTCCGAGACTCCTATATAGTGTGTTTAAACATATTATTAACTTGTAAAATAACCATAATAATATTTATGATATCATATATGATTCACTCATGACATTATATTACCCGTTCTTTTGTAAATTCCATGTTAAAGCATCGTATTGGGTAAAATCGTTTCATTTATCGTACGTGTTTCAACTTTTTGTTCTTGATATTATTACTTATATACTGATTTAATTAATTCCAGAATGTAAAAAATGAATTATATATGATATATATTCAGAATATAAATATATATGATAGATCGATAAATGGAATGAAATACACCGTTCATGGAGATGGTAGGCCGTACGTATGCATGAACACTGTTTTTGTTTCCTTATTGAATTGAATGAAATTAAGTAAATGAAACATATATGTACATAAATCCAATATCATTATTATTTAATATATTTCATTATTATTTATTATATATACTTTATAATCATACTTGAATGGTTAATCATGGAAAATAAATCTCATTGCGTTCGTGGAGACGGTAGTCCGTACGTACGCACGAGCGATGATATCATTTTTTTGATATTAAAATCGTATATAATTGGATGGTATATAATATATAAAGAATCATAATAATGCTATATTTATTATTTATATCATTTATACTCATTATTATACCCATCCAAATGATGAAATGTTTGAATAACAAACTACACCACGATGTGGAGATGGTAAGCCGTACGTACGCACGTGTGGTGACTTTTACATTCATAGGATGGATAAAATAACTAATATGGTTGTAAAATTTTTATAATAACATGAATTTATATATAATATATTGGAGTTATTATTTTATAATTGAAACAACAAAGAAGGAGGAAGTGGAAGAAGAAAGGAACTTGAAATAGGTGGTGAGATATTTGCATCTTCTTCGGGTTCTTCCTTTTGATTTGATCAAAAGGGCTCCATATGTTTGAATTATGACTAAAGTAAGGCCTCTAGGATGAAGTTAGGAAAGTTGAGAGGGTATTTGGGCAGGGTTTGGCCGAGCCAAATGGCTTTGGAGGTGTGAATTATAGAGAAGGGGTAGTGTCCTTTTATAAGAGGGGTGAGGGGCACCTTAGAAACAACATAAAATATTATTCTATAATAAATTAATATTCTGTTAATAATGATTCCAAAGTGACTTATTTCGATTTTAGGGTGGGGATAAGTCTAAATAATTTTTACCAATACGTTTTATACAAATTTAGGTTACAATTTTAACCTTATCATTTATATTTAACTCTAAGTTAAATAATTTAACTTTTACCATGTCTTCTTGTATTCTTAAACTATACGGTTAATAAACTTATTATAAACTACCAATAAAACCCCAATTGGTTCTTTAATGTCATATATATTATTATATATGTCTTTTGGATGAACCTTAGATTTTTAGGACCATTATATCAATTAAAAATATAATATTTGTTTTAAAAACTCTTTTATGTCAATTTTGACACTATTTGGTATTTTGTTTTGTCTAAATTTATAACTGTATTATTACCTCAAAAAAAATATAACCAACCCTAATATGTTATATTAAACTATAAAATTAGTTTAATTCATCAAAAGTGTCATATTACATTTATTTGGGTATTTATAATATCAATTATGTTAATATATTATTAATAAGGTAATTACTGCATCATTATTGTTTCATAAATAAATTAAATTATTTAATGTCTAAAAAATATAAATAAAATACCATTATATAGTAAATATTTTTATCTTTCTAATTAATATTTATAGTTGACTTTATATTATATATAAACCTATATTAAAAATGTTTTAGTTATTAAACTTTGATTTTAACTATTTTAACTCTTCTTTAAATAAAAAAATAATAAATGTCCTAATCTAATCCAAGTGAACTTAAAGGGTAATATTTTATTCCTAAGGTTATTTTTGGTTGAATTACACTTATATAATATTATTATTACATGTGTTAGGGTAATAATAATATCATTTTTACCCTTAATTACCCTATTTACTTTTAACCGTGGTAAATAAAAGTTAAAAGTTACTATTCACCAAAAATTATTTTCATCTCATTGAAGCACATTTTACTTACTGATATCAACTGTGTCTCTTGGATTTTTGAAATTCAACTCACAGAAGAGGTAAAATTAAGTTTTATGTAAATTTTCAAATGCTCCTAAGAGATGGGTAAAATGCGGAGAAAAGTTCAATAAAATTTTTATACAACTAAAATTATTATAAAATGTCTCCAATGAATTACATTTAACTTATATAGGTATTATGTTTCTATTTTGACCAAAAATAAATTTAAATAAATTAAATTATTATTTAAATAAAAAGTCGTCTTTAACCAATAACTCAGTGTTTTCACTATTCATCAAAAATTGAATGTTTTCAGAAAAATACCAAAAATTCACCCTAGGATAATTTCGATATTCCGAATCCAAAAATGAAGTCCATTGTGAAAGAAAAAATTTATAAAATTTTAAAAAGTGGGTATTACTATTCATAACGGCTAGTTTATATAATATTTCAATAACATATCGTTGTTTAGTGAAACTTGGTATTGCATACAATGCAAGCTATTGAGGAAGGTTGCTCTTGCATGTAACACAAGCCAAGAATAGTGTTGTGTATACTACAAGCTAATACGATGTTGCGTATAGTGCAAGATAATCTTGGTGTAGCCTACAACACAAGACATCAAAGAAATTAATAATATTTCCCATAAAATCTTAGGGTGTTACAGAGTCAGCTTCTCAGGGTGCTGACCAGGTCTTTTGTTTTCAGTGTGGAAGGTCGGGGCACAAGAATCACCAGTGTCCCCACCCCCCAGTTGAGTTTTGAGCATGCGGTAGGCTAGGCCATGTGCATAGATTATACAGGAACCCGCGATAATCGGGGAATGTTGGAGGTCCGAGGAAGATACCGAGTGTAGGTAGGCGGTCGGTTACCCCGTATTAGGTAGGCAGTTGGAGCTCCATGGGACGTAATGGTGGGGGTGGTGGACGTGGAACTCTAGGGTGAGACCACCCTTACCAACAAAGCAGTGCAGTGCATGGTACTTATGCGAGAGCCCAGGGTAAAGGGGCATGTCACCTCCATGTAGTTTAGGCCACACCTAAAGGTGCTGAGGCAGGACCATCTACTCTTCGAGGTACAATTATTGTATCTTCTATGTTTTCTAGTGATTTATTTGATACAAGTTCTATGAATTCATTAATTTTTTTCTCAGTTTGTACTTCTATTGGGCTTAACCGTAGATACTGCATGTGGGGTAATGTCTCTTGATACTCTGCTAGGAGTGCGAGTCGAGGACATCGGGCAGTGTAAGGGTTGTATTTTGGAGGTTGGTGGGTATCATTTTCTGTGAGATCTATTTTTCCTAGATATGTCAGGTTTTGACCAAATCTTGGGAATGGATTGGTTGGTGTTATAGCAAGCCCATATCGACTGTTACCGACATCGCGTAACATTAACATCTCTCGATGAGAGCACTTATGTCCTTCGTGGTGAGTGGGATACTCGGGTGGGCCACGCAGGGCCACTACACCATTAGATGGGGGAGCTCACAACCCAAGTGGCATTCCTTATGATAGATGATGGGGAGAAATGAAAACCATTCTGCCCTTTTGTTGTGGACCGGTTTTAGGATGTGTTTCCTGAGGAATTCATAAAGTTACCACCTAAGAGAGATGTTGAGTTTATGATTGAATTGTTTCCATGAGAGGAGCCAGTTTTTATTTCACCTTACCAAATGGATCTAATAGAGCTCCAAGAACTGAAGGTTCAGTTGGAGGAATAAGACCAGAAGGGGTTTATACGTCCAATTACGTCACCTTGGGTATCTTCTGTGCTGTTTTTTAAGAAGGTAGATTGATCATTGAGGTTATGTGTCAATTATAGGAAGCTGAACAAGATGACAGTTAATAACTGATACCCTCTTCCTAGAATTTATGATCTATTTGATTAGCTTAGAGGAGCCTCCATGTTTTCCAAGATTGATTTGAGATCGAGATACAATCAGTTGAGGGCAAGACCTTTCGACATACCCCGGATGGATTTACGAAGAAGGTACTAGTTTTATGAATTCATGGAAATTCCATTTGGTTTGACCAATTCACCAACTGTGTTTATGGACTTGATGAACCAGATATTCCACCTGTATCTAGAAAAGTTTGTAGTTGTTTTCACTGATGACATATTGTTGTACTCTAGAACTCATGACGATCATGCAGAACATCTTGACATCATTTTGAGTGAACTAAGAGAGCATATTCTTTATGCTAAGATATCAAAATGTCTGTTTGGATTGATGAGGTGCACTTTTTGGGACATATCATATTTGTGTCAGGTATGTCGGTGGATCTAGAAAAGGTGAAGGTTGTGGTGTCTTGGGAGAATCCCAAGAATGTCTATGATATCTAGACTATTCTGGGATTTTTCAGTTTTTACCAAAGGTTTATTAGATATTTCTCTCAATTGGAATTGCTGCTCAGAGGAATAACCAAGAAGGGGGTTACATTCGATTAGTTAGAGACTTGGGAGAAGTCTTTCTAGGAGATGAAGAAGCAGTTGATTACCGCACAGATTTTGATCTTACCCGATCTAGGTAAGAAGTATAAATTTTTCTGTGATGCATTCAGTGTTGGAAATGGGTCAGTGTAGATACTTAATGATCGGGTTGTAGCTTACGGGATGAGGCAGTTAAGGCCACATTAAATAAATTATCCTACTCATGACCTGAAGCCAGCTGTTGGGGTTCATGCTTTAAAGTTCTAGAGGCATTATTTGTTAGGATAACCCTTTACCATTTTTACCGACCACAAAAGTATCAAATACATATTATCCCAATGAGATTTTAATCTTTGACAACAACGTTGGGTTTAATACCTGCAGTATTTTTATTTTGAATTGGTTTACACACCAGGAAAAGGGAATAGTGTCGCTGATGCTCTTAGCTGGAAGACTCAGAATCAGGTGGTTCAGGAATCCAGTTCAGAGTGGGTGATGAAGACCTTGTTTGTGGAGATGCATTTGGAGGTACAAGAGGGGAACATGAATATTGCCCTTGCATCTATAGTAGTTGAGTCCATGATTTTGAGCCAAATTAAAGAGAGTCAGTTGGTAGATCCGGAGTGTTTGGATATTAAAGAACATCTTAAAGGTAGGGGGTCACCTTCTAGTTGGACCTTTGGTACTGATGGAGTTTCTTATGTTCATGGTCATGTTGTGGAGCCAGAATATGTATGAGAGGATTTGAGGTGTGAGTTCCATGCATCAAAGTGGGTAGTGCACCCGGGCTTGACTAAGATGTACCGCGACCTACGTAGGCAGTTCTGGTGGCTGAGAATGAAGAAAGAAGTGGTGAGTTTTATTGCACAATGCCTTACCTGTTAGTAGGTGAAGGCTGAACATCAGTGACTTGGTGGGTTGTTGTAGTCATTTCCTATTCCAATGTGGATGTGGAATGATGTCATGATAGACATCGTAGTGGGTCTTATGAGCATTCCTCTAAATAATGATGTCATTTTCATGGTAGAAGATCGATGGACCAAAGTGGCCCATTTCTTTCTAATTCAGGAAACTTATACAGTTGACAGTTGGGGGAGTTGTATGTTCGAGATATAGTATGGTTGCATAGTGTGTCGAGAACCACAATTTCTGATCGTGATCCATGTTTCAACTCATGCTTCTGTAAGGGACTACAAATTTCACTTAGTACCCATTTATTTCTTGAGTACGAATTACCACCCATAAACTGATGGGCGTTCAGAGCGTACAATTTAGGTATTAGAAGACATGTTGATATCTTGGTTTTTAGATTTCGGTGGTTCATGGAAAAATAACTTGTCTCTTGTTGAGTTTTCTTATAATAATAGTTTTTAGGCTATAGTTCAGAGGGAACCTTTTGAGGAACTTTATGGGAGACTGTGTAGATCACTGTTTCATTTTTAGAGGCCAGAGAGTCTGAGCTGTTTGGACAGAGTCCTATTCCAGTGACGCCATAGAATGTTCAATTTATCCCAAAGTGTATGGAAATAGCTTAGAGTAGGCATAATTCATATGCAGATCAATGTCAAAGACCTATTTAGTTCATGGTGGGTGATAATGTGTTTCTTCGAGTGTTTTCAAGGTTGAGTCACCACCAAATTTAAATGAAGGGAATGTTGGCACCCAAATATGTGGAGCCATTTGAGATTGTGGAGAGAATAAGACTGATGGATTACCGATTGGATATTCCATAGTGTTATAGTGGGATGCATGACATTTTAAATGTTTCACAACTCTGATAGTATCACCCAGATCCATCTTATGTGATAAATGCCGAGGATGTTGAGTTTGAGGCTGATTCCTCCTTTGAGGAGCATCTAGTTTGTATTGTGGATCAAAGTGAGAATGTTTTGTGGGGTAAGTTTGTGCCCCTGGTTCATGTTATACAACAACATGGAAATGATTAGAAGGAAACCCGAGAGTGGTAATCAGATATGTGGGACTAGTGGCCCAATCACATTCCTTTAGAAACTCATGATGCTCAGGAAGAGTGGCTCGAGGACGAGTTGTTATAAGGCGGGGAGGTCATAAGATCCTGGATTTTTTTAAGGTAATTTATATTTATGTTTCAGTTTAAGCCCTTTATTTTTGTCAATTAAGTTCTTTATAATGTCCTTAAGGATTCTTGGGAGTGTTCTGGAGGTTCGGGACATGATAATGGGGGGAAAATGAGTTTCTGTTCTAGCCGCACGGTTTGCGCATGGTTAGGGATAACTGTGCAGGAAACCCAGGTAAACCATGCTAGAGGAAGGTTTTCAGACAGTATCATCTGATGATATGCAAACAATTTGGAAAACTATGTGGATAAACTGTGCGAAGGGGATCTTTTGGGAAATAAGCATCCGCACGGTTTGTGCACAGTTTGGAAAACTGTGTGGCCCCAAAACCGTTAAAAATTTACAAAAATGCCTCTCTGGGATTTTATAACCAACTATATATTTTCCTCCTCCCTCCCTTACTGCCTTAAGAATGAAAAAAGGGGGCCAAAATCTGCTAAATATCAACCTCTTTCGATTATTGGCTTTTTGGAGTGTCTTTGGATGTGAAATAAAGATCCGGGTAAGGTTAATCTCCCTCTTTCATTTCTTTTTTAGTTTAGGGTCTCTAATTGCTTTCCCTATCCATATTAAGCTCTCAAACCATACCTTTTTGGTTAGTTTTACTATAATTCTTCAAGGGTTGGTTTAATTGAGATCTAAGGCTTCGATTGGGAGTGTTTTGGCCAACAGATTCAAGGTAGGTGGTCTACAAGTTATATCCCTTGGTTTTGAGTAGATTTGTGCATGTAAGCTTTTATTTCTGCGCTTTTTGAAGAGTTTTTGGTTCCTTTCACATGATGTGATGTAGTGGTGTATAAATGGATAATTTAACCCCGAAGGATTCCCATGGTATGTAAGGGGTATGACTCGACCAAATTAGGGACACTTGTGGGGTAAGAGAATATTCTCACAGACCAAAAGTTAGCTAAGTAACTGTAGGTTGTTGTGAAAGAACATAGAGTCCATGATGAATATGTTAATATGCATGAAGGATATGTAATTGGTGTTTTGTAATACACTTAGGTGGGGTAATGGACTAAGGGGTTGTTTGGTTGGCTTGAAAAAAGGTTAAATGGATTAATGGGAAAATGCTAGGGGATTAGCTTATTACTTGAATATGCTTAGTGAGATAGGCATGGGAAATAGGAAATAAGGAGAAAGGGTTAAGTAATATAAATGATGAATGTGTTAATGGATTGAAGAAATAAGTTATTCTCACATTTATTGAGATTATTGTGATTTTGTAAATGATGTTGGCTATGTTCTTGAGATATGGTGTTTTGTGGTGAATGATAAATAAGTATGTGCACATGGCTTGGTATAGTGGGGTATTTACTTGAGGTTTGACATTCACGAGTTGAGTTGGAATAAGGTTCTAGATCCTCCCCTAACTGAATTGGTTAGAAAAGGGGACAAAGTTCGATTCCCCTAACGGTTGCGATCCACCCAGACTCAGGCTTCGAGGTGAGGATATCAGAATTTGTTGTCAAATACTGCCTAGTGAGATAGGACTTGTAAAATTACCATATGTGGAAAACATTTATCATTCATAATCCATAGAACACAAAAAAAGGCTGACATGATAAAGGAAATGTCTTGGTAATAAACATGGGTTAGTTGGTAGGGTAACTTAAAGGAACATAAAAAATATATATCCCATTGAACTATTTACCATAACATGCATTTATTTATCATTTTCATGCACTCCCTACCTTACTAAATATTTTGTAGACACCATTGGTGGTGGCATACTGAGTTATAATCACACCCTTCTTGATCCATCGTTGGGTACCTTAGTAGATTTTATGCCTGTAGACCAGGACAAGGGTAAGGGCCCTATGCAAGGGAGATGAGTTGGATATGGGACATGTTTGAGTGAGATTATAGACATGGAGTCTAGACCATTTTGGGTATTATACTATTTTATTTATTTTGGGTTATTTTACTTGACACTACAACAAGGAATTTTATATTTATTGTTATATATGATTCTACCCGGTTGTGGGATGTGGTCACTTATGCATGTTATGGATTGTTCTCTTTTGTTTATACCATTTCAATTATTATCTGTTCTGGGTTACTCTGGTATTGAGTGTATAGTCTCCCCATGTGACCTATTAGATCCTCACTGCTAGACAGCAACTTCTAGCATACAGGGAGGTGCGCTAGAGGTCATGTAACTACCCGGCTTAGGGAACCAGTTTAGTGGGCATCAGGTTGGGGACATTACAATGCACTTATAAAAACTAGTTATAAGTTCACCATTAGAGGTGGCCTAGCGAGATTTATTTTTCACCCCCTTTAGGTAGAAGTTTTTGTGCATGTAAATGCTATAGATTCTTTCAGGTTTAGCATAAATTCATGATTAATAGAGAGGAGGACCAAAATTTCATGATCGAATAGAGCCATTCATGTGAATTCATGTGATCGGGCTTTTCCATCGTGCCATGGTACTAGGTACTGGGCATGTGACATGGATCATATTTGGAATTCATTAGTGTCTTTTTTAATTTTTTTCCTTGTATATGTGATCGAACTAGTATGAGATCTTTGTTATATGTATGACATGGATATTCGGGTATTTGCAGTATTTTATCTCATAACTAAATGTTTCTTATTTAATTTATTTTTCTTTATGTTTAATCTAATTTATATGATAATTATTTTATTTTATTTCACTTTATGATATGGGGGTATAGTCTCCTCACAGTACCATTATAGAGCCCCGATGCAAGTCGGTAACCTTTTGTGAACAAGGAGGTGGGCCTGAGGTCATGTGGAAAAATAGATTGGGGCACCAGTTCAGTGGAATCTGTGATAGGATTTGACAAAGTAGTATTAAAGTATTTACATTCATATTGATTCACTATTTGGTATTTGGTATACTGAAGATATAGGAAGGTTTCGGGGCCTGTGATAGGTATCAGTTTGGTGCATTGAAAACACCTATTATGGAAGGATGTTCAGGTTAACAGGTTCTGGGATTTCTATTTTGATTTCTAATGCTAAATTTTAATATGGTTTTTACATTGATAAATGCACATGTGGGTTGGATTTGATGATTTATGATGAATTTATATCTTTTGGTTCGTTGGTAAGAGGAATATGATTAAGTTTTCAACTCTTCGCCTTTAGAGCTGAGAGGCATCTCAATGATCATGGAAGGAACATAAGATACACATGTTATTAGACTTATGGTGTGATATTAATGACTATAGTGTCGTATTGTTTTTTTAAGTTTCAACAAATTATCATATGATGTTTTCCCATATATGTACTTGGTGGAATTTTACTCAGTTGGTCTTATTCCTATATGGATCTTTTAATGATAGAAGGTTATGTGGATCTAAAATGACATTCTCGATGATGAGGGAATTGATGTCCTCCTAATAAAAACAAATTTTCGTGACCTGAGTTGGTAAAATTTATATAATTTTATAAAAATTGGTCCCCTCTTGGGTGCTTTTTCTCAAGATCGATTTAATTGAATAATCCTTCAGGAAGTGGTTTGGTTTGAGATGCTTGAAATGGATGTGTGACTTGGTTGTGGGTGGTCGGTATGTAATATGACATATTTTAGATGTGAAACCCTAAATATGGGTGTTTCTACATGTTAATGTCATGTGATTTTGGGATTTAAGTGTTCTTAACACCCCGTGAGCTATGGCCTTTTATGAGTTGGTTGAGACCATGGTGGTTAGACACTATGAATTATCACAGGACTTGACGGTTATGGATTGGTTTGAGATCCTATTGAATTTATTTAATGTGACTCCATTTTATGGAGTTAGTTCCATGTGTATATCAATGGTGAACCATGATAGGGGTATTTTGAGTCGTAAGTGCCTTTGAAATATGAGGTGCATGTGGATGTTTGGGGATTCTGTTAGTAATGCATTAAGGGTGCTTCCTAGTGTGATGTTTATGCTTATAGGATGAAATTTTTTTATAAGAAGAAATTATAGGCTTATTATTCATAATTAAGGTTTTTTTAAGGAGGGGGTATGTTCATTTGGGTTCCTAGCTCGGTTTATAGTTTTGTAGGTGGGTTGGGAATGGTGGTTATGAGCTGGATCAGGAGAACAAGAGGTGATGGAGGATATGTTTTTATTTATTATAAGAAGGGTTTTTGTGAGATATAACTTGATAGTGTTGTGAAATAAGTATATGGTTAGCTTTCACAAGATCATGTAATAATTAGAGATTAATGGGATCTCGAAGACATGAGTTCTGGTGACACACTGTGTCATTTAGATCATGGATTGGACGTTAGAAGAGAATTCGACCGAGGTTCTTGAGTTAAGCGGGAATCCATGAGTAGGATAATAATCGATGTGGGTTTTGTGAGTTTCTTATTGTTTGAAAGGTATGAGACCTTTAAATGGTTTTATCATGTTCCTACAGTTATAGGTGACATAAAAAAATGGATGAGGTTGTTGTGGTATTCATTGATGACATCATAGTGTAATCTTAGTCTAGAGACAATCATTCATAATATCTTGACATCATCCAAAGTGTTCTGTGGGAGCATCAATTATAATCCTATCTATTTTAATGTCATGTCTTGTTTAATTAATGTCCTATTTAAAGGATGCACTCATAGAGTAGTGTATGTGAATTCATATGGTTAAAGGTAAACCATCAGATATCCATCATTAAGGTCCTCATGATGGACTGAATGTTATTAAATTCCATGGGTTCCATTATTGGATGTTGGTAACTAGTGATATTTGATGTTATGTTTTGTATCATGGGTGAAAGAGAGATTTTAAAATCCAGTTATGAATTTTTTAATTGATTGGATCATGGGTCATAGATTTTGTGTTCAAATGTGAGGTGACATTAAGGATACTCTTATGGTGGGTTGTATTAGATCAATTATAGTGATAGACCCTTGTGTGAGTAGGTCCAAGTATATATTTGGAATCACATCGATTGGGTTGGTGGAATTTTAGAGTAAATAACCTTGAACCTAGTATTATAGAGTTGATGATTGCTTTATTACATAGACACTAGACATAAGAAATCAAATCCTAAAGGACCAAATAGTTTATTAGTATTGGTTAACTAGATACATACTTGAAATTACAATTACATTTCAAAACATAAAATAAGACATAATATTTTCTTAGTGAACACCATTATTCCCCTTATAATATCCCTACATATCATTCACAAAAAACTTATTAGTATCTTGGGGAAAATAAAACAAAAGAAAGAGGTTATCTGAGATGATTAGTAAGGGTAATATATAGAAAAATATAATATCAATAAATGATCATAAACAATATGGAAAGGTAAATAATTGAAAAACATTTCGTTTAAACAATAACTTTTAAATAATATGGAAGGAATAATGGATGGTCAAATAATCCTTGTAAAAAATAATATGATCTCATAAACTATCCATATATATTATAACTAATAAAATAATAACATGGAAATCAATAACAATTTTAATAATGATTGAATTCAAAATTATAGGCATCTGAAACATGTTGTTAAGGCCCTCTTCCAAGAAATTTGAAGATACTATCAGGGATTTTTTTCATGAGATCAATATAAATGGTTAAGGACTCAGCCAAAACCAAAGATATTTTTTCTCATAATACTCATCTATGCATTGTGGGGTTGTAGTGGTCCATGCCAATTACTTACTAAGTCCAATTCAAATATATGAATAAATTACACAACTAAATTGATATGACTTAAAAAATCAGTAATAGTGTGTATTTTAAGAACCATTTAAATAAAATATCAATACTCCCGCCTAGTAAAATAGATAATATGAAATATAAAGAAATATGTTGAGTAATATCATTTAAGTATATTCTCAATATAATATTCAGAAAAGGATATTGGCATAGATTAAAATAATTTAAAGAGATTATTGTAGTTTTCATTGAGGAAAATACCCTTTTTTACTTTGAAAATAAATATTTGATCTAAAAATTATGCACATAATAAATAAAAAATTTTATTTTAAAGGGAAGCTATAAAATTTCAAAATCCCAAATCATTGAGTCATTATAATAGCATAAAATTCCATTCATATCATATAAGTTAAAAAAAATATTCCTTTCCCACTTTTTCAAGAAAAATAAAAAAGTAACTTATTAAGAAAATGATTAAAAGATTCATATTAAAAAATTAGAAAAACTAAATCAATATTAAAATTACTTTAAAAAATATTTATATATTATTAAAAATAATTGAAAATAGTTTGATAAAGAATGGACATGGAAGAGAAATATTCCTCAACTGAGACATAAAAATAAACAATCCCAAATACGAATGAGATTGTGAAAGAAACCCCTACCATTTGAGTTTCTTTTTAATAAGAATCCCAATGAATGAAATAATGTAAATTTAAACATTAAATACAATTATGGAAAATTTACTCATGATTTAATATATAAAAGGGGTAGTACATACACTACACAAAATAAATAAGTGGTGAATATGGAATATGTCTCACAAAAGTAAAAAATGAGATGAGAACCCCTTACCTTAGGTCCTAATTTACTCAATTGATATTATAGCCTCATGTATAATAGATTTTGAATTATTATAATTATATAAAAATTTCTATAATTTCATATATGATCCATTTTAAACATTTTATTACTTGTTTTCTCATGATCATTTCACCGTAATCATTATTTCTTTTGTTAACTGCTTTGTTTTACTGGTTTGTTTTGATTTGGTAGACCAAACACATGTACATATATTATGGTTAGATCATATAAATAATATTATAGTTGGTCTAAATATCATATATATTCAATATACAGATAATTATAATCATCCATAATATATATAGATATAAAAATGAATTACATCGTTCCAAGAGACGGTAGGTCATGCATACACATGAACAATTTTTTTTAATTTTTTTTATGGACGAAATAAAATAAAATTAAAGAATAATTAACCCTCCTAGAATAATTATTATTAAAAATATATATAATATATATTCATTATTTCCATATTTATAGAAATATATGTAAAGTGGTGATGAAAAAGGAATTACACTGCTATGTGAAGATGGCATGTCGTATGTACGTACGAGATATGTTTTTTCATTTCGTAGGATGGAAAAGAGATGGAATATGGTGGTACCATAATCATAATAAAATATTTTTATATTTATGACACTGTATTTATTATTTTTGGATGGGTACAATAAATGAAGAGGAAGTATAAGAACAAATATAATGAATGATTCGGTAAAGATGATTACCTCTTCTTTAGTGACATCCATTTAGATTTAATCTTAAGTTACATAGGTTATCTATTTTGGAAGGCTAAAAACCTCAATTACTATTATAAGGAAGTTTATAAGAGGGATTTTTAGTTTTTGGTCGATCTAGATGGATGAAATGTTTGTAAATAAGTGATGTAAGGGGTGCTCATTTATAATTGAGGGGAGGGGATTTGTTGGAATTTCGTGAAATTTAAAATTAATATAAATTATTTATCATGTAAATATTGATCCAAATTGACATATTTATAATATAATGTTAATATAAGTCTAAAAAATTTCATCCAATAAAATTTTATATGTTTTTTATATATTTTCACCCTTATCTTTTAGTTTTAATTCCTCGTTAACCCTTTTGACAATTACTGTACTATTGAAATTTTATAATATATAAGAGTAAAAAATGTTACTATAAAATGAAAAAATACATTTAAATACACCATGGTAGATCTAATTAAAAACATACCATTAATTTTGTTGAATCTAATTTTATTAGTAATTTTATATCAATTAATGAAATATTATTTATTATAAAATATCAATATTATCAATTTTTTGAACTAGCCATTAAATTGTCTTTAATAATATCAATAAAACACATAAAATTCAAAAATAAATATTTTAATATATCTATAAAATGTCATTTATCACATTATTTATCTCAAATTATATTGCTTTTAATATTTTAAATATAATTTGTTTTATTTTTCCATTAATTGTATAATTACAACATCAGCATTGTGTAATATTTTTAATTAATTAATTGTCAGTAAAATTTAAAAATAATTACCATGATGAATATAAATCATTTATATTTAAAAATATATTTTATAGTTGAACATATCCTTTGGATAACCTCATTTTAAAAATATTTTATTTCTTAAAAACAAGAATGTGACGTGTTTGACTTTTCTTGAAATAAAATATTATAATGTACATAATCTCATCCAAATGGACATAAAATGACTAGGTAAAAATTGGAAGAATATAATAAAATTATGTTAAGGTCAGGGTCCATTTTATAATTCTTAACATTTTTTAACTTTAATTACCTAGTATACTATTTTTGGTAGAAACAAAAATTACCAAGGTTACTGTTCATATTTACCAAAAATAAAAGGGGCCTATTATTATATTTTTAAATCCTGATTGTAAATATGAAATAAGTTTTTCAAAATTTAAAATAACAAATTGAAAAATTTTAATTTTAATTTAAACTAGACAAATGCAACAGAAAAATAGTTTTTCAGAAAAATATATTTTTAAGTAAAAATATTTTTTATATCAAATTCAACCATAAAATTGATTCTAATAAACTTAATTATATTATTAATAAAATAATATAACTAATTTTACTTTGAACCATTTTCAAATAAAACAGATCTTTTAAAATGGTTGAAATAGAAATATAGTTCTCAATAAAAATTGTTATTTTTCACTATTGACTAGAAAATTATTTTTTTCTGAAAAATATGAAAATTTAACTCTATGATAATGTTTATATGATAATATCAAAATATATATTTTTTATAAAATAAATTATATATATTTTCAATAGTTTAACTATAATATTTTATTAATAAAAATATTTTTTGAAGAAAAATTATTTCTAAATTATAATTTTTTTCTTCTAAAAAAAATTACTAATTTAATACTATTTAATCAATGAATTTTTACCATTTAGATCCTTTATATATATATATATCATAATTCTTTTAATAATATTCATACACTCCAATTTAACGACTAGTCTATAACATTTATATTTAAATAATAATATTTTGGGGTTCGTTTAAGCTTAATGTTGCATGTCGTATACACTATCGAACATAGTGTTCATTTAATGTCTCAAGGTTTCATTTAAAAAAAATCTATAAAATAGATTAAATTTATTTAAAAATAAACATATCATAAAATATTTGGGTGTTACATTCTCCCCCCTCTAGTAAATTGCACACTCATAATTTGAACCTATTATTGGAAATCCATGGTTAGACATTTGAAAATTATTTTATGGTAAACCCACATCATAAAAAGGGTTAATAAAATTTTCTATTAAAAAGTGGGAGATGTAATATGACGGTCATCACCAAACTAGGTTTCCAAATTGTAGAACATAAGTAGGAAGTGAAAATATGGACACGAAAGAGAAAATTAACAACCAAGGATTAATGGATTGTGATATAGAACATGGTCATGAGAATGTTAACCACTAGAAAACAATAAATATGTGATGGTTTAAAATACCATTTATTTCTAGATAAAAAACTATAGGGTTTTTTAAAGGAATTTTTTATTAATGTTGAGGGATTATTTTACTATCTAAATAATGAATTCAAGAAAATAAAATTAATTGATTATTTCCATATCATAAGAATAACCTCATCATTTGGTTTAGTTTTGATATATTTTGATTTCAACTCTTATTACAGGAAATTTATATTAAAGATGAATTTATCATTCCTAAATCACTTTTAACGAATAAAAATATCCATAATTAATTCCTTCATCCTCAAGAAATTTATTAATCCCAAAATGGTTAGAACATATTATCAAATATGATAAATAATACATTAACTTCAATCAAAAATATCTGAATTTCATTTTAATCCATTACATAAGTATTCAATTTTTAGGATCCAACAAAATATTATAAACCACATTCAAAATTCCAAAAATTTAGGAATAAGGTCACTAAATTAACTTATCAATAATCACTTATAAATTAGATCTTAATGTTAATTTTAAATACCATGATAAAATATTTTTTTAAATGGTAAAAACATGAATCACCAAAAATAATTAATGAACATATAAATGCATTCAATAATTAACCCTCTCTTAATTCCTCAAATAAAATGTGATATTATCAATTGTATTTTGTAAATCTCAAAAATTTCATAAACTCCATCATTAATTAATTTTTCATCAAATCACGTACCATTTTCAAGGTCATCAATAATATCCCATAAACATATCTTTATCATTATTATCTCAACATTTGGAACATATATAGGGTTGTCTTCCTAAAATAATATGTTTTTTGAAAGATCAAATTTCCATAGAATCACTTCTCTTGGTTTTTAGTACTATTTATCATATTCTTAAAAATCCTTATAGAAGAATTATTTCTATATGATTATTATATATAAAATGATTATTATAACCATAATACCATCGATAAAATAATTTTACAACATAATTATTGAGTCCAAATAAACTATCACTTTAATCATTATACATTATTATTAAATCAATAACTACACATCATTATCTCATTCCTTAATGACCTATTCTATTAATATGTCATTTTTAGTCTCTTAATCATCAACAATATAACCAATATTCATAAAACCTTGTTGATTCTATTCAACAGACCCCCTAAAACTATTATTTTCATAATGCCAAAAATTTTCTCATTTAATACATTCAAATATCAATGATACCTTCAAGAGACCATTATTCTCATTTATTTTTTAATCAAAATTCTCATTTTACCTAGGAAACTACTTTCTTTTTGTACTTAATCCCACACTCAAAACATCTTATAGTTCCTCTAAGAAATTCACTTGGGTGTTTCTTCTCACATTGATTATATATATGAAAATGAATCTTCTTTCCCCCATGGTCTCCACCACTTGATATCTCAAAAAACACTATCCTTCTCTACTTTGGTGAGTCCAAAAGTTGGTTGTGGTTTATTTTATTAATCAAATATCAAGATAAATGATTATTCATAATCACAATATCTTTCACACTAGTCATCATCCAATTTTTTTTTCTCACATTCACTATAGTTTCCATCATGTTCAATGTTAACATGGTTACTTCTGGTTCCCTCCATTAACTAAAACCAAAAAGATATATGTAAGTATTAAACTATAATAATGATAGTAAGCTATCAAGTAATCATGAATGATTATTCAAAGGATATGAAAATCATGATACCTTCTTCTCAATCTACAAGTCCTTAGGTTCAATATAGGTTATTCGTGATCATTAACAAATCTATACGATGTTATACTATACTTAGGTTTATCCTCAAAGTCAGTCATAAGGTTATATTTAGAAATCTATGTCTTTCTAAATCGAGTTCCCAAAGATTGTACTAAACTTACTATCATACCAATTATAAATACCTAGACCCCAGTAACCCGTTATTAGTGGTTACTTTATTATATTGTCACTAGATACAAGGAATCACATCTCATAGGATTGAATAGTTTAGTAGTCTCGGTAAAATAGATACATACTTTTAATTATCATTATATTTACAAAATTAATATATAACATAACATTTTCTTCTATAAAACAATTATTCCTCTTACCATATCTGTGCATATAAATCATAAAACACTTCCTGGTATCCTAGGGAAAACAAAACATAAGAAATTGGTTATCTTCAATACTCAGTAATGGTAAAAATATAATTAAATATATAATGAATAAATTTTAATAAATAACATGTATATGTAAATAAATAAAAACATTACATTTAATAAATAACTTGTGAATAATATTTCAGGAATATAGGATGATAAAATAATCTATATAAATAATCACATGATCAAATAAATTATCTATGGATAATATAAATAATTAAATAATAAAATGAAAAACAATAAATGATTTCATAATGATGGAATTAATAATTCCAAACATCTAAAACATACCATCAAGGCCTCGACCAAGACATTTGAAAATTTCATCATGTCCTTAAGCCATGAAATCTACATAAATGTGTAAGGCCTCAGCCAAAACCCAAGATAGTTTGTTTGATGAGACAAAACGATGCATCTAGGGGATATATAAAGCCCCGACCATCACATAATAAGTCGAATTAAATCATAATATGAATAAATAATACAACTAAATTATCATTACATAACAAAATCATTAACATTATGTATTATAAAAAGTAGTCATATGGAATATCAATACTTTCCCAAGTCAAAGTAATCATAAAACATCCAAATAAAAATGATGAATTATATAATTAAATTAAATACTCAAAATACTAATCAACAAAAGATATTGACATAGATGAAAATAAAATAAATATATTACATGGATATTTCTTGAGGAAAATACCTTTTTTTTACTTTGAAAAGAATTTTTGAAATCTAAAAACAACACACATAATAAAGAAATAATTTTATTTTAAAATAAACTTATTAAATTGTAAAATAATATTAAAATAATTGATGTTTTATGATGGTTGTAAATTATTTATATTTTTTATAATTTTAAAAAACATTCCTTTCACACTTTTGTACAAAAAAAATAAAAAATACCTTCTTCAAATAATGACTAGAAAATTCTAATTAAAATAATTTTTAAAAAGAAAATAGAGGATAAAATCACTTTAAAAAATAATTAGATAACAAAAAAAAATTTAAAACCTTTTTAGATAACCCGGACATGGAATAGAAGTATTTATTCATTGAGACTTAAAAATAATCATTCATGAATAATAATGATATTATCAAATAAACCCTTATAATGTTGGTTTCTTCTAAATCATAATCCCCCTGAAAGAAATAACCTAAAATTAATCTTTAAATAATATTAAGAAAAATTTATTCATGATATAATATATAAAAGTTGTAGTATATACACCACAAAAAAATTATGTGGTGAATATGACTTTTTTCATAGAAGTAAAAGTGAGACGAGAAACCCTTACCTCATACTTGACTTTACTCGTATGTTTCATTAACATCATGTATAATAAATTTATATTTATTTTAATTATATGAACCTATATATAATTTTATATATTATCTATTTATAACATTTTATTACCTATTTGTTAAATATATTTTTACTATTATTATTATTTTAGGAGTTAACTCTTTTGTATTTCATTTATATTTTGATTCGGTAGTCCCAATCCATATACTTTTATTATGGTTCCATTATATCTAGAATATTATTCATGGTATAAATATTATATATATTCAATATATAGATAATTATATTCATCCATAAAATATATATATAGAAAAATGAATTAAACTGTTTCAAGAGATGGTAGGTCATACGTACATATGAACACTATTTTCATTTTTTGATGGATGGAACAAAAGAAAGTTAAAGAATAAATAACCTTTACATAATCATTAAAATGTCATAAATATCACATATATTCATTATTTTATATTTATAACCATCCAAGTAAAGTGGTTGTGGAAAATGAATTACACCACTACATGGAGATAGTAAGCCATACATACGCATGAGCAATGTTTTCTATTTTCATAGAATGGAAAAGAGATGAAATATAGTTATACTATAATAAGAATAACTTTTATATATATTTATGATACTATATTTATTATTTTATTATGTTTACAATACATTAAGAGGAATTAGAAGAAGAAATAAACTTGAAAGAGCTGGAAAAGATAATTACCTCCTCTTTGGTAGAGTTCCTTCAAATATATTCTCAAGGGACCTAGGATTGATATTTTGGATTTCCCAAATCCCCAATAATATAGATAATGATGTTTATAATATGTATTATAATGGTCTGGTTGATATAGATGGATCAAAGTGGTGTCTTGAAGTTAAGTAAGGTGTTCACATTTATAATTGAGGGGAGGGGCATTATTGGAATTTCATAAATTATTTAATTAATATAAATGATTTCTCATGTACAAGTGAACAATTGATATAATTATAATTTAAGGTAAATATAATGATAAAAATTTTAATTTGATAAAATTTGGACATGTTTTGGATATATTTTCACTCTTATCCTTTTGTTTTAACTCATTGTTAACCCTTTTTCTAATTACCATACTACTAAAATCTTATACTCTCTACAGTTCAATAATTTCACTACAATGTGAAAAAATACCAATAAATATAAAATGATAGATTCCATTAACCGTATCAAATTCATTTGGGAAAATAAACGTTTTTTAGGAATTTTATATCTTTTATAAAAATATTATTTATTATAAAAAACAGTATTGTTGTGTTTTAGAACTACTCATTAATTTAACTTTAATAATATCAATAAAACACCTCAAATTTGATAAAAATATTTTATCATATAACTAAAATTTCATAGTGGCATATAAAATTTATGTATCGCATTATATTTCTAATATTATATTAATTTTAATATTTTAAATATAATTTATTTTTATTTTTCCATTAATTGAATAATTAATGGGTCAACATTGTGTAAGAATTTAAGTTAATTATTTATTCACTAAAAATTATAAAAAATTACCATGATGAAGGAAAAAAATTAGATTTAAATATTAAAATTATTTTAAAAAATACCCTCTTGATAACCTCACTATATAAATATTATAGTTATTATAAACAAGAATGTCACTAGTTTGGATTTTTTGGAAATAAAATATTAAAAAGGTTATAATTTCATCCAAAATAGATAAAAAAATTATATAAATGAATATTTAATGAATATAGAAAGAATTAAATAATATAATAAAATTTAAATATGTTTTGGGTTCATTTAATAATCCAAATTATTTTACATTTGACATTAATTACCCAGTTTACCCTTTATAGTAGTAGCAAGAATTACTAATGTCACTTTTCATATTAATAAAAAATAAAATAAAACTTTTTAATAAAATTATACCTTCTGATTATAAATATGGAATCCATTTTTTAAAGTCAAAAATGCATAAGTGGTATAATTTAATTTAAAATTAAACCATAAAAATGCAATGTAAAAAAAATAGTTTTTTCAGAAAAATTGTTTTTTAAGTAAAAATGGATTTATACCAAATTAAATAATGAAATTGATTCAAGAAAACTTAATTAGAATATTAATAACATGATATAACAAATTTTAATTTTAAACTATTTTAAAATAAAATTTAACTTCATAAATAAATGTAACAAATATACAGTTTTCAATAAAAATTCGTATTTTTCACACTTCACTGGAAAATGAATATTTTCAAAAAAATATGAAAAATTTCACCGTAAGAAAATTTTTATTTTTAGGTTTTAAAAATTAAATTATTTTCATACAATAATATTTATATATGTTCTATTATTTAATTTTAATATTTTATCAATAAAAATCATTTCTGAAAAAACATATTTCTTAAGCATAAGATAAATTTACTGAAAACTGAGTACTTATTTCATAATAATTAATCATTTAATTTTTATTGAGTAGTTTATATATATATATATATTTTATAATTCAATTAATAATATTTAGACCCTTCATTTTAACGACTATATTATAATGTCTATATATAAGTAATAATATTTTGGGGTCTATTTAAAATCAGTGTTTCATGTTGTATATTCTATCAAACATAAATATCTTTTAAAATCATTGGTATACCTAAAACACAAGCTATCAAATAGATTAAATTTATTTAAAAAGAAAAATACCATTAAATCTTACGGTGTTATGACCAGGGATGTGTTTTTATAGGTGACACTGATGGTGGGAGGTGTCGTGGATCAAAATCAACCAATGTAGGTAGAGTTATATAGTGGGGAGAACCATGTGACAAATGATGAATTTGGGATCATGATGTGATTTCTTGAGATGGATGGGTGAGTCTGGGAACAATCATAGTAGTTTTATAATGGGGGAAAGTAGAGGCATAACCATTGATGGGTTGTACACATTATCTTTGGAGTTATGAAAAGGAACATGGTTTTTATCATAATGTAGAAAACAACAAGTTGGTCCTGAAATTATTATAGAGGTGGGTCAAGTATTGTGGTTGGTATACCACTGATGCTTATTTAAGATGATAAGTTTTAAGATAAGGATGTTGTAAGGACTCATATTTTTCTGAGTTTTGAATTTGAGCAGATATTTAAATTTTTTCTTTCGAGTGACCTAGAGGGTTAAAAAAATCATTTTACCTTTACATATGATCTTAGATAAATTTTATGACCACTATATTGGTCCCAAAATAGGGTGTTTGTCCTCATATAGAAGTTTAGTGGAATTCTAAGCCATTTGAATTTTGGGAAATTATTTAATATTTAATTAATTTAAAATTAAATTGTCCATGTTGATTCGAGTGGTGATATATTTTGAATGTAGAATCATATTATGATTATGAACCTGTAGCTGAGTCTATAATGGGTGGTTTTTTCTTATCCATGTTATAATCCATATTTTGGATCTAGGACTTCTGAAAGACATTTTAAATGGGAATTTAATTAATTATTTAATTAGTTAAATTAATTTAAACACCTTCCCCACATTTAATTTCTACACATGGAGGAAGGTTTTCATGATTCTACAATGTGTTAGATTATTGGACTAAGAGGGTGAGGAGGAAGGTGTTCTACCATATGTCATTCATGGCAGTGATCGAGATAAAATCACGGTGCAACAGCTTTTGGGAGAGGGATTGGACCTGAATCATTGATATTTTCACCATGAGGTCCGGCGGTTTTTTTGTTTTAATCCTCGATCCCAATAGATTAATTGTTTTTATGTTTAAAATATCTTTTATGATAGCTAAATACCTCCTGGAGGTAGATCTATTCATAATTCAGGAAGACATGGATTTCGGGAGGTTCGTAGTGGTTTCTCGTTCAAAAATCTTAATCACACAATTTGTGGTTTGATGAACACATGTCATGTTTTCTTCATATTTGGGGAAGATGGAGTTTTTATAAGTAAAATTCATGTACTTGGATTACTCTCCATGTACTGGTACATGGACATGTATCTGAGTCATTTTCTAGGAGTAGTTTTGGATGTAAACATCGTGTACTTTGAGTACACATAATGTATTTGGAGTATACACAGTGTACTAGGACTTGGCTGTGTGGCCGAGTAATTAGGAAGATACCCCATGTAGGGGGAAATTTCTATGTTGAAGTATATTAATATACCCCATGTATTCCATGGACATGATGTATTATATGACAATACCCAATCTGGGTTCAGACATGTAGAAGTACATGGACAAACTTCTACATATAAGGCCTTTAACAACTCTAAAATTGTATTTTTTCAGTGAAAAAAATGATGACAATCAGAGAATGATGAAAATCCCTAATATTTTATCCATGCTAGAAAATTACTGAAAAATGGACACATTATCAATACTAAAAAATCACTAATAACAAGATCCTTCATTAGTTAAACTAAAGGTGATGATAAATGATCCCTTTATCTACACTTATAATGCCACCGATAAAGGATAACTTTATCAATACTTTTAGAAGCGCTGTCAAAGGGGTATACATATATAGTGTGTTGTTAAAATTACAACTTATAGTAGTAGAGAAAACAATAAATACAAGGGAAAATATAAAAATTAATTTAAATAAAATTTACAAAATAATTACAACAAACAACATTATATTTCTGGAATTTGAAACATTGGTTTATAAAATTATATGAGTAAGTACAAATTATCACATACATTCACCAATATTAATTTTTCTTTTCATTTGGACCCTAACCCCCCAATCATGCTACTAGTTATTGGATAAATATCCCAAACTTGAGAGGAAGAATACACTTATATAAGAAATGATTCTTATGTTAGGAGTACCATAAAGAAATAAATTAAACAAAACCTGTTAATTTAATACTAGAATCATAATCTTTTTGTCATAAGAGAAAAAATTTATATCATATTTAGTTATGATTTTTCTTAAAATTCACACCATTTATTTTTGTTCTCAAATTTAGGTTCCCTTAAATTGGATCTCATCTTTGGTGATAGAGAACTTGTCACGACCCGTCCACAGGGCCCGTTCCGTGACTACCCCAAGCCCGCCTTCCATAGGCCAGGGGCTGGAGACTAGCACCAAGGCGTAAATCCCAACAAAAAGGGAAGGCATTGCCTTTGAAAAGTAAACCAGAACCACAGAGTAAGAAAGCGGAAAAGTAAACACTAATTAAAAACTGTACAAGCTGTGCTGAAAGTAAAAGCTGCCGGAAATACAAGCCCAACTGTAAAGTACAACTGAAAGGAAAAACAGCAACTAAAAGGAAAAACTGCAGCGTCGAGCCGTCCTCTGGAAGTCCCACCTAAAGGGTGGGTACAGATAGCCTCCACTGCTCATCAGGTCCACCTAACCGCTCCAAGTACGTCCCGCCCAGTGGTCCACCTCCAGGTACTGTCCTGCTCCGCACGCCTCCTCCACGATCAACGCTATCCGTCGTCTGCAACCAACACCACGAAGTGCGGGCATAGCCCGTGCAGGGGTGAGTATAAGCTACTCAGTAGGTACCCCGAGACCCCCGAAGGTCTCCCGAAATCCACAAAGGATAAGCCACGAAGGAGAGATACAATCACGAAGTAACATCTGACACGGCTTAGGTATATGCCCATACATATACCTAAGTCATCAATTCCCCGATTGGCTCCAACGTCCGAGCCCTAGCACAACCCAGTCCACACAGGAAAGAAAAACGCATACCCACGCAGGATAGAACAACACAATCCACAAAGGAGAGTAAACAGTAAATCCACACAGGATAGCTCAACACAATCCACAAAGGAGAGAAACACAAGATTCATCTAACACAGGTATACTTCTTTGGATGAAGAAAAGATGATCTCTGATCCATATAAGTCGTCGGACCCACGAAGGATCGATAGGTAACTAATCTCTGCAGTGACCCACACAGGATCGGACCCACACAGGATCAGGCCCACACAGGACCTGTAGGAGTTGGCTCACACAGAACCGCTGAGTGTTGAACCACACAGGATCGGATCCGTACAGGATCGGGCCCACACAGGACCGGGCCCACGCAGGACCTGTAGCACTGATCCACGTAAGATCGCTGAGTGCAGTAGTCGTCGCAGTCTGCTGAGGATCTCTGCACAGTCGTCACCGCAGTCCACTAAGGATCTCTGCACGGTCGTCGTCGGAGTCCATGGAGGATCTCTGCACAGTCGTCGCCGTCGAGGAAGCAGTCGCAGCCAGCACTAGGGTTCCCGCACACAGCAAGCTCGTTCGGGAGGGTCCGCTCCACGAGCCGAGAGGCTGATACATCAACTGTCACGAAGTCCAGATTTGATGTATCCAAAAGTGCCGCATCATCAACAGGAACTCAACGCAACAGACGACGCGTCGATCGGACGCCCGGTCTGAGAGTTATTGGCTTTTTCGTCCCAGGGGCCCGGTTGGTTTTTAAGGACAATCCAACCTAACCGTACTCCACCTGCGTCCAAACCTCGGGCGGAGGGTGCCAAAAGATCCGTCTCACAAAGAGGAACTCAACAAAGCTAACGGCACGTCAATCAGACGTCTGTGGCTCAAGATATGAGTGTTTCCGCTCCGAGGGCCCGGTTGGTTTCGTGTACAAACCAACCCGGCCGAACTCAACGTATTCCGAAACCTTTAGTGCGATATACCGAAACGACCGTCTCGATCCAAGGATCGCGTTGCCACTGACGGCGGGTCGTTTGGAGGCCCGTAGTTCAAGATACGGCCATTTGAACGAAGTCTGTCCGAAGACGGGGGGTCCGGGCCCGGGCCGACCCGGCCCGACCCCCCCTGGTTGGCCCGAACCGGGTCGGGTCCGACCCGGTTGGCCCGGCCCGGCCCGGCCAAGGCCGGTCCGGCTCGGCTCGGCCGAGCGGCCGACGCGGGGGAAAGCCGCCGCCCCGCGTGACACTCCCGCGGCACCCGCGGGGTGTTGCCCTGGACACCCGCGGGGTGCCGCCGCCACCGGCGACCCGCGCCACGACCGGCTTCCGCGGGCCGCCAGAGTCGCTCTGGTGGCCCGTTTTCCTTCCCGTCTGCGCCGTTGTTCCTCCCGGGTTCCGTTCTTTACTGCGGGATCATCAAACACCCGTTGCGGCACGTTCCGTCGTCTCCCGCCAAATCCGAAAAAAATGAAGAACGACGGAGGGTTGCCGGGCCGTGTTCGTTTACCCGCACCCTCCACGTTAGATAATAAAAAAAACAATGGGAGAAATTGTTCAACACATGAACCGACAATTTTAATAAAACAAAATTGTTCATTTGAAACAGGCTCTTTAATTTTTAAGGAACGTTCACGGGAATATAAGAGGGGTATTCCAAAATTATAAAATCCCTACCTCGTTGATCGTCGCGCGCGGGCGTTCTTCGCGGAAAAGCTCGTCGCGGAAGAGAGGGATCGTCGCGTCGTCGCGGGGAGGCGTCCCGTCGTCGCGGAATCCGGCGTTGAGTCGGCGAGCTCAATGGACCAAGAACAACAAATTTAAATTATAAATAATTAAATCTGTGTTTAAAACCAAAAAGGAAGGAACCTTGTGAGGAAACCCGAAATCACTCACCTCAACGGTCGGTGATCGGAGATCGGGGCGGAGAAGGACGTCTCGGACGGAAGCGTCGTCGATTTCCGGGTTCAGCGCTCTTCGCATTCTTCGCGTTCTTCGCGTTCTTCGCGAGGGAGAAGAAGAAACAAGGATCCTCTCAAATCTTCTCCAAAGATTTTGGGTTGGTATTATTTTATTAATATGCCAACACACGAAAACAGGTTAAGAAACGATTGAATTAATTCGTTGAATTAATTCAACGAAAGAAACAGGCCATTTAATTCATGAAATAAACCGCCCAATTAAATGGTCTGTTAAGAATTTAGAAAACGCGTCAGTTGACTTTCATTAAGATGGGTTTTCACGGGTGCGTTTCTTAGCGGAAAGAAACGGCCGGGCTCGTGCGGGCCCCACCTCAAAAATATCCTACCAAGGGGGTAGGATATTTCTGGATAGCATCCTATCCAGTTCAACTCAGTTCAAGCCGCCATTAAGTGGCTTCAAGTACCTCCCAAGTGGCTTAAGTGAAATAAAATAAAGTTGTCGCAAAATTATTTTATTTCTTAACTTTAAGCCTGAAAATTAAAAACCACACCCGAGAAAACGCAACTCCGGAAGAGGCGTTTCTAAGCGAAAACCGGCGCTGTGATTTCATTGGTGCCCTCAGAATTCGATTCTGGGCACCAGTTCAAAAGTTAGAAAAACTCGCTCGCCCGTTCACTGAACGTACCCGAGCCAATCTTCGGAAAATGATTCCAGGCACACCGGGCCTCGGAATCAGGTGCCGTCAGAAACTGCGCTCTTGTAAAATTCCAAAGAAAATTAAGAAAAAAACTTTCCTTGAAATTTACGGGTCTTTACATTACTCCCACCTCAGGACTTTACGTCCCCGTAAAGATACATCAAAAACTAGGGAAACAAATGTGGGTACTGAGCACGCATCTGAGCCTCCTGCTCCCAAGTGCTCTCCTGGAGGTTCCAGTGCTGCCATCTGATGCGCACAAGAGGAATCGATCGCCCACATAGGACCCGCTCCTGTCGATCCTCTATCTCCACTGGGACCTCCGTAAAAGTCGCTCCATCATCCGCGTCTAGCTCCCCATAGTCAATGATGTGTGTCGGGTCGTGCACGTATCTCCTCAGCTGGGATACGTGGAAGACGTCGTGCACCCGGTGCAACTGAGGTGGCAGAGCCAGATGATAAGCCACCTCGCCAACCCTGCTGAGGACCTGGAAGGGTCCGATGAAGCGTGGAGACAACTTGCCACCTCGGCCAAATCTCCTCAAACCACGTCGAGGTGAGACCCGCAAGAAGACGTGGTCGCCATCCTCGAACTCTAGTGGCCTCCGCCTCCTGTCAGCATATGACTTCTGTCGGCTCTGTGCTATCCTCATCCACTCCTGGATGACCTGGACCTTCTCTTTCGTAGCCCGGACCATCTTTGGTCCCACAAGTGCTGTCTCCCCAGGGTCTGTCCAACACAAAGGGGATCTGCAAGGCCTGCCGTACAACGCCTCGTAGGGTGCCATCCCGATGGTGGAGTGGTAGCTGTTGTTGTACGCAAACTCTACCAAGGGTAGGTGGTCCTCCCAGCTGCGACCAAAGTCGAGGACACATGCGCGGAGCATGTCCTCGAGAGTCTGAATAGTCCTCTCCGTCTGACCATCCGTCTGAGGGTGAAAGGCAGTGCTCAGACGTAGTCGCGTCCCGAACGCCTCCTGCAACCCCTTCCAAAGCCGGGAAGTAAAACGAGCATCCCGATCGGAGACGATAGTCGATGGCACACCGTGAAGTCGTACAATCTCCTGAACATAGAGACGCCCCAAGCTATCCACTGAGCCCTGCTCTCGGATGGGTAAGAAGTGTGCCGACTTGGTGAGTCGGTCAACAATCACCCAAATGGAGTCGTGACCTCTGGAAGTGCGTGGAAGTCCAGTCACAAAGTCCATAGATATCCCTTCCCACTTCCACTCCGGGACCTCCAAGGGCTGTACCAAGCCTGCTGGTACCCGATGCTCTGCCTTCACCTGCTGGCAGGTGAGGCACCGTGAAACGAACTCTGCCACAACCTTCTTCATGCCCGGCCACCAGTGCTGTCGTCTGAGATCCTGGTACATCTTCGCCACTCCAGGATGTACCGCTAAAGGAGAAGTGTGATACACTCTCAGCACCTCCTCTCGTAAAGCGACTGGTACCAAGGTACGTCCTCTGAAAAGGACATCGTGCTCTGCTCCAAGGGAGAAACCATCAGGTGCCTATCCCGAGGATATCTGTGCACGCCGTGTCTCACAGTCAACGTCCCCACGCTGTGCCTCTCTGACCCGCTGAAGAAGTGGAGGAGAGACTGTGAGAGACTGAAGGAAGGCTGCTCCGTCTCTATCCACGAAGGATATCTGCAAAGCGGCTAGCTGCTCTGTCACCTCCTCAAGTAGCTGGATGCCCGTCCTCCTACTGAGGGCATCGGCCACCACGTTCCCCTTCCCAGGAGTATAGACTATCTCAAAGTCATAGTCCTGGAGGAACTCGAGCCATCGCCGCTGTCTCAGGTTCAGGTCCTTCTAAGAGAAGATGTACCTGAGACTCTGGTGGTCAGAAAAGACTGTGAAGCGCTCGCCCATCAGATAGTGTCGCCATGTCTTCAGGGTAAAGACCACTGCTGCCAACTCCAAGTCATGGGTAGCATAGTTCTGCTCATGAGGCCTCAAATGACGTGATCCTTAGGCAATCACGTCCCGCTCCTGCATCAGGAAACACCCGAGTCCGGTCCCTGATGAATCGCAGTAGACTACGTATCCAACACCCTCCTCAGGAAACCTCAAGATAGGTGCGCTGGTCAACCTCTGCCTCATCTCCTGGAAGCTCTGCTGAAATCTGTCTGACCACACGAAGGGTTTTCCCTTCTTCGTCAACGCTGAGAGTGGGGCCGCAACTCTGGAGAAGTCCGGCACAAATCTCCGATAGTATCCGGCTAGGCCCAAGAAACTCTGCACCTCTGTCACGCTCTTGGGTGGCTCCCAAGCTAGCACTGCCTCGATCTTCGCGGGATCCACTGCAACTCCCGCCTCAGAAATGACATGCCCCAAGAAGTAGACCTCACGTAACCAGAACTGACACTTCGAGATCTTTCCATAAAGCTGGTGCTCTCGGAGTGTGTCTAGTACAACACGCAGGTGGTAGGCATGCTCCTCCTCCGCCGTCGAGCACACCAAAATGTCGTCGATGAAGACCACGACAAATCGATCGAGGTATGGCTGGAAGATCCTGTTCATGAGGCTCATGAACACTGCTGGAGCGTTGGTCACACGGAAATGCATAACCAAGAACTCATAGTGGCCATACCGACACCTGAAGGCCGTCTTCTGCACATCCTCGTCTCGAACTCTAAGCTGATGATAGCCTGACCTGAGATCTATCTTCGAGAACCACCGTGCTCCCTTGAGCTGGTCGAAGAGGTCATCAATCCTGGGTAGCGGATACTTGTTCCTCACTATCACCTGATTCAGACGACGATAATCGACACACAGTCGCAAGCTCCCGTCCGCCTTCTTGGCGAACAAAATCGGGGAAGCCCAGGGTGAAATACTGGGTCAGATGAACCCCTTGCCCTGCAAGTCCTCCAACTGTACCCGTAGCTCTCGTAGCTCAGCGGGGGCCATCCGATATGCTGGAGTGGATATCGGGGCTGTCCCGGGGTACAAGTCAATATAAAAGTCTACCTCTCTGCGAGGAGGTAGTCCTGGAACATCGTCGGGAAAGACGTCCGGGTACTGATCCACCACTGCAGGAAAACTGGGACTCCGCACGTCAACTGCTCCCAGGATGAGGCTAGCCAACTGATGAGTGATGGGCTGACCTCTCCTCTGCGTGAGTCCATCCTGTGCTACTAAGGCTCCCTTCTCGCCGATGAAGGTGAACCTGCTCCCGTCGGTGCGCACACATCGCACCTTGCGCCTAATGCAGTCAATCTGAGCATGGACCGTAGATAACCAATCCATGCCCAAGATGACGTCGTAAGGCCTCGATGCCGCTACAAGAAGATCCCAGCCGAAGCTCTTTCCTCCTAGAGTAAGCTCACACTGCCGGCACCAGTGCGTAATCGTCGAGTCTGCTCCCATAGGAGTCTCTAGCCGTAAGGATCGAGCCAACGGCTCTGTCGGAATCTCCGAGCTCCGAACAAGGGCAGTGGATATGAAAGAGTGACTCGCTCATGTGTCTATCAGAACAGCAGAAAGGGTGGAATATACAAAGATCGTACCTCGAATCATCTCTGGCGCACCGTGGTCGTAGGCCTCCGCTGCCTGGAGCTGAGCCAGTCTCTGCCCTCCAGCTCCCTGTGGTCGGGGCGGGTCTCCTGGTGGTGGTGGTGGCAGAGCCTCAAAGCGTCGCCCACCACCTGCTGCTCGGCCAGCTCCTCTGCCTCGTCCGCCTCATCCCTGCGGACCGCCATGGTCGACCCTCTGCCTCTGCCTGGGTGGTCCCTCCACCGTCTGCTGACCCTCGGTACGACGGGTCGGGCAGTCACGAGCCATGTGGCCCCACCCGCCGCACTCGTAGCACTGCCTGCCTCTCGGAAGACTGGCTCCGGGATGGGTGCCCTGCACTGCTGAGCCAGTGTCCCGAGGTCGCCTGCCGAAAGGTCTGGTCTGCCTGGAACCCTGAGTCATCCGCCGGCTACCAGCTGCCGAAGACTCCGCTATCTGCCACCCTGCGGTAGGTCTCGCTGTGGACTCAGCCAGGAAGATCTCGATCAGGAGGGCTCGCTCCAGTACTCCTGCCTGGGTCGGGATGCTGAGGGAGATCGGCGATGCCCTGATCTCGTGTCTCAAACCCTGCTCGAAGGTCCGGGTCCGGAAGAAGGGGTCCCGTACCATGTCTGTCGAGTACCGAGAAAGGTCGGTGAACCTCGCCGCGTACTGAGCGACCGTCAAGCTGCCCTGCCGCAGCTGAAGAAGCTCCTGGATGCGCACCGCACGGAGGGTGGCCGGGACGAACTCTGAGCGGAAGAGGCTCTCGAAGTCCGTCCAGATGAGGGTGGCCTCATCGTGTACCTGGAGCATCAGGCTCCACCAGCGTCCGGCTGCTGCGTGCAGTAGGCTCGCCGCGAGGATCACCATGAGGTCTGCTGGTGTCCTCACTAGCCTGAAAACTCGGACGACCGCCTCCAGCCAGTCCTTGGCTGCCTGGGGGTCCGACTCCCCACGGAACCTGGGTGGTCACTGGCGCTGGAACTCGTGCAGAGCTCCGAGGCGTCGTGCGTCGTCAGCTGCCAGTGTTGGAAGCATCAGGGGATCGGCGGGTAAAGGTACCGCCGGTGCCTCTGCTGTCAACGGGCCCTGTACCGAGGCCTCGTCGCTCGGCGGGCTGTCGTCGCGCACTACTCTAGGAACCCTAGCTGGTTGTTGTCGTCGTACCATCCTGAAAAGTAAACAACTGCACCATGGTCAGAACAGTATACCTGGTGAGCTGACACAAGTAATCACAAAGAAAACTTGAAACACACATGCAATCAATATTTTCATGCATTAAGTCGGAAACCAGAAGTCAGGGTCCTGGTGTATGGATACGTCGGCCGCCGCACCAACACTGGACTCCCTGGACTGATAACAACACTTAATACGCTAAACACTATTGCTTCACATAGAAGAAAGATCAGAGTCTGCGGTAGAACCGACCCCTCTGATACCAATTTGTCACGACCCGTCCTCGGGGCCCGTGCCGTGACTACCCCAAGCCCGCCTTCCATAGGCCAGGGGCTGGCGACTAGCACCAAGGCGTCAATCCCAACAAAAAGGGAAGGCATTTCCTTTGAAAAGTAAACAAGCACCACAGAGTAAGCAAGCAGAAAAGTAAACACTATGTAAAAACTGTACAAGCTGTGCTGAAATTAAAAGGGGCCAGAAATACAAGCCCAACTGTAAAGTACAACTGAAAGGAAAAACAACAACTGAAAGGAAAAACTGCAGCGTCGAGTTGTCCTCTGGAAGTCCCACCTGAAGGGTGGGTACAGATAGCCTCCACTGCTCCTCGGGTCCACCTAACCGCTCCGAGTACGTCCCGCCCAGTGGTCCACCTCCAGGTACTGTCCTGCTCCGCACGCCTCCTCCACGATCAGCGCTGTCCGTCGTCTGCAACCAACACCACGAAGTGCGGGCATAGCCCGTGCAGGGGTGAGTATAAGCTACTCAGTAGGGACCCCGAGACCCCCGAAGGTCTCCCTAAATCCACAAAGGATAAGCCACGAAGGAGAGATACAATCATGAAGTAACATCTAACACGGCTTAGGTATATGCCCATACATATACCTAAGTCATCAATTCCCCGATCGGCTCCAACGTTCGAGCCCTAGCACAAGCCAGTCCACACAGGAAAGAAAAACGCATACCCACGCAGGATAGAACAACACAATCCACAAAGGAGAGTAAACAGTAAATCCACACAGGATAGCTCAACACAATCCACAAATGAGAGAAACACAAGATTCAGCTCACACAGGTATACTTTTTCGAATGACGAAAAGATGATCTCTGATCCATATAAGTCGTCGGAACCACGAAGGATCGATAGGTAACTAATCTCTGCAGTGAACCACACAGGATCGGACCCACACAGGATCGGGCCCACGGAGGACCTGTAGGAGTTGGCTCACACAGAACCGCTGAGTGTTGACCCACACAGGATCGGATCCGTACAGGATCGGGCCCACACAGGACCGGGCCCACGCAGGACCTGTAGCACTGATCCATGTAGGATCGCTGAGTGCAGTAGTCGTCGCAGTCCGCTGAGGATCTCTGCACAGTCGTCGCCGCAGTCCACTGAGGATCTCTGCACGGTCCTCGTCGGAGTCCACGGAGGATCTCTGCACAGTCGTCGCCGTCGAGGAAGCAATCGCAGCCAGCACTAGGGTTCCCGCACACAGCAAGCTCGTTTGGGAGGGTCCGCTCCACGAGCCGAGAGGCTGATACATCAACTGTCACGAAGTCCAGAGTTGATGTATCCAAAAGTTCCGCATCGTTAACAGGAACTCAACGCAACAGACAGCGCGTCGATCGGACGCCCGATCTGAGAGTTATTGGCTTTTTCGTCCCAGGGGCCCGGTTGGTTTTTAGGGACAAACCAACCCAACCGTACTCCACCTACGTCCAAACCTCGGGCGGAGGGTGCCAAAAGATCCGTCTCACAAAGAGGAACTCAACAAAGTTGACGGCACGTCAATCGGACGTCCGTGGCTCAAGATATGAGCGTTTCCGCACTGAGGCCCCGGTAGGTTTCGTGTACGAACCAACCCGGCCGAACTCAAAGTATTCCGAAACCCTGAGTGCGATATACCGAAACGACCGTCTCAATCCAAGGATCGTGTTTCCGCTGACGGTGGGTCGTTTGGAGGCCCGTAGTTCAAGATACGGCTATTTGAACGAAGTTTGTCCGAAGACGGGGGGTCCGGGCCCGGGCCGACCCGGCCCGACCCCCCCTGGTTGGCCCGTACCGGGTCGGGTCCGACCCGGTTAGCCCGGCCCGGCCCGGCCAGGGCCGGTCCGGCTCGGCTCGGCCGAGCGGCCAATCGGCCAACGCGGGGGAAAGCCGCCGCCCCGCATGACACTCCCGCGGGGTGCCGCCGCCTCCGGCCACCGGCGCCACCGCGCCGGCGACCCGCGCCACCACCGGCTTCCGCGGGCCACCGGAGTCGCTCCGGTGGCCCGTTTTCCTTCACGTCTGCGCCATTGTACCTCCCGGGTTCTGTTCTTTACTGCGGGATCATCAAACACCCGTTGCGGCACGTTCCGTCGTCGCCCGCCAAATCCGCAAAACACGAAGAACGACGGAGGGTTGCCGGGCCGTGTTCGTTTGACCCGCACCCTCCGCGTTAGATAATAAAAAAAACAACGGGAGAAATTGTTCAACACATGAACCGACAATTTTAATAAAATAAAATTGTTCATTTGAAACCGGCTCTTTAATTTTTAAAGAACGTTCACAGGAATATAAGAGGGGTATTACAAAATTATAAAATCCATACCTCGTTGATCGTCGCGCGCGGGCATTCTTCGCGGAAAAGCTCATCGCGGAAGAGAGGGATCGTCGCGTCGTTGCGGGGAGGCGTCGCGTCATCGCGGAATCCGGCGTTGAGTCGGCGAGCTCAACGGACCAAGAACAACAGATTTAAATTATAAATAATTAAATCTGTGTTTAAAACCAAAAAGGAAGGAACCTTGTGAGGAAACCCGAAATCACTCACCTCAACGGTCAGTGATCGGAGATCGGGGCGGAGAAGGACGTCTCAGACGGAAGCGTCGTCGATTTCCGGGTTCGGTGCTCTTCGCGTTCTTCGCGTTCTTCGCGTTCTTCGCGTTCTTCGCGAGGGAGAAGAAGAAACAAGGATCCTCTCAAATCTTCTCCAAAGATTTTGGGTTGGTCTTATTTTATTAATATGACAACACACAAAAACAGGTTAAGAAACGATTGAATTAATTCGTTGAATTAATTCAACGAAAGAAACAGGCCATTTAATTCACGAAATAAACCGCTCAATTAAATGGTCTGATAAGAATTTAGAAAATGCGTCAGTTGACTTTCATTAAGACGGGTTTTCACGGGTGCGTTTCTTAGCGGAAAGAAACGGCGGGGCTCGTGCGGGCCCCACCTCACAAATATCCTACCAAGGGGGTAGGATATTTCTGGATAGCATCCTATCCAGTTCAACTCAGTTCAATCCGCCTTTAAGTGGCTTCAAGTGGCTCCCAAGTGGCTTAAGTGAAATAAAATAAAGTTGTCGCAAAATTATTTTATTTCTTAACTTTAAGCCCGAAAATTAAAAACCACACACGAGAAAACGCAACTCCAGAAGAGGCGTTTCTAAGTGAAAACCGGCGCTGGGATTTCATTGGTGCCCTCAGAATTCGATTCTGGGCACTGGTTCAAAAGTTAGAAAAACTCGCTCACCCGTTCACTGAACGTATCCGAGCCAATCTTCGGAAAATGATTCCAGGCACACCGGGCCTCGGAATCAGGTGCCGTCAGAAACTGCGCTCTTGTAAAATTCAAAGAAAATTAAGAAAAAAGATTTCTTTGAAATTTACGGGTCTTTACAGAACTCACAATGAATGAGATCCAATTCAAGAAGGCTTTATTTTTTAGAGAAATCCTTCGACTATCACACCATTTCATGTTTATCGGGAATAATTATCCCTCTGAAAATAAAATTATAAAATATTAGATAAAAAAGATAAATAAAATAATTAACTAACAGTAGATAAAATGATTAAAAAAACACCTGAACTCATTTTCTTAGTTTTGGGGATGCGATGTGCGTTTTAAATTATAAGGGAACTTTGGTATTGAATACTAGAAATTCATGTCATATCAACCACATCATGTCGCATCTTTTTGTGAGATCAATTCCTACTTATAAAAAAAATAATTATGGATCATTTTCTTAATATTTGAAAACAATATGATATTGGTTTCTTAATTTTGGCAATTTTATGGATGTTTTAACTAAAATTACACTTTTTTTATTAAAAAAATGCACTTTGAGTCATATCAACCATATCATGTTTAATATTGATGTGTGGTAAATTCATATAAATGAAAAATGAAAAATGAATTATAGATTGTATTCTTAAATTTTGAAAATAATCCAAGATCATTTTTTCAGTTTTGGAAATTTGATGTGTGTTTTAAACAAGAATGGATCCTTTGTATTGAAAACATGCAGTTCATGTCATATCAACAGTATCATGTGTCAGATATTTGTGAGATCAATTAATTCACATGAAAAATGAGTTATTTATCATTTTTATGAATATTTAAAATAACCAGAGCTCATTTTTCAGGTTTTGTCTATTTGATGTGTGTTTTAAACTAAAATGTCACATTAGTATTAAAAAAATGCACCTAGATTCATATAGATCACATCGTGTGTCTTATTGATGTTAGGTAAATTTCTATACATGACAAATGAATTAAGGATCTTTTCCCAAAATCATGAAAATAAAATATGAGTTATTTTTCTTGATTTTCAATATTTGATGTGTGTCTTAAACTAAAATGGCACTTTTTTATTAAAAACACACACTTTGAGTCCTATCGACAACATTATGTGTCATATTAATGTGTGGTAAATTCCTACACATGAAAAATGAATTATGGATCATTTTACTATACTTAAAAAACAATCCAAGCTCATTTTATCTATTTTTCATATTTGATATGTGTTTCAAAACTAAAATGTAACTTTTGTATTGAAAAGATGTTGTTCGAGACATATCAATCACATCGTGTTTTAAATTGATGCGGGTTCAACTTTTACACATGTAAAATGAATTATGGATCATTTTTATAATGTTTGAAAACAATATAATCTAATTTTCTAAGATTTGACCGTTTGATGTGTGTTTTAAACTAAAATAGCACTTTTATAATTAAAACATGCACTATGAGTCATATAACCCACATCTCGTGCTGTATTGATGTGCAGTCGATTTCTATACATGAAAAATGAAAAATGGATATTTTTCATCTAGTTTTAAATAAAGCTGAGTTTTTTTCTCAATTTTGGCTATTTTATGTGTGTTTTAGTTTAAAATAACACTTTTATATTGAAAACATGAATTTTGAGTCATGTAGTCCAAATCAAGATTCATATTGATGTGTGGTCAATTAATACATTTGAAAAATTAATTATAGATCATTTTCCTAAATATTGAAAATAATATGAACTCATTTTCTTGTTTATGGTGATTGGATTTGTGATTTAAACTAAAGGTTCTCTTTTGTATTGGAAAAACACACATTTAGTCATATCAGCTACATCGTGTTTGAGATTGATGTGAGGTCAATTATTACGCATGAAAAATGATGTATGGATCATTTTTTTAATTTTTGAAAACAATATAAGATGATTTTATCATATTTTTTATTTGATGTGTTTTTAAACTAAAATTGTATTTTTTTTACTGAAAACACACACTTTGAGTCATATTGACCAAATCATGTATTGGATTAACGTGATGTCAATTCCTACTAATGAAAAATGAATTATGTATCATTTTAATAATGTTTGAAAATAATTTGATAACTTTTTCTATATTTGGTCTATTTGATGTGTGGTTTAATATAAAATGGTAGATTTCTATTGAAAACATGAACTTCAAGTCTTATCAACCACATAACGTGTTAGATTATTAAGAAGTCAATTCCTACATGTGACATATGAATTATGGATCATTTTCTAAAGGTTTCATAATAGTTAGATCTGATTTTCTCAATTTTGGTTATTTGATGTGTGTTTTAAACTAAAATGAAACTATATTATTGAAAATATACACTTCGAGTCATATAGATCACATTTTGTACCAAATTAAGGTGTGATTAATTCATACACGTGACAAATGAATTATTGATAATTTCCTAAAATTTTAAAAATAATCCGAGCACATTTTATTGGTTAAGGAGATGTGCTAAAATGGTACTTTTAGATTAAAAATATGTACTTAAATTCATATTGACAACATTGTGTGTCAGATTGATGTGTGGTTAATTAATATATAGAAAAATAAATTATAGATTATTTTCCGAAATTTTGGAAACAATCTGAGATAGTTTTCTTGGTTTTGGATATTTGATGTGTGTTTTAATCTAAAATAACAATTTTATATTAAAAACATGCATTTTGATTCATATCAACCACATATTTTATCATATTAATGTATGTTCTACATGAGAAAATAAATTATAGATCATTTTCTAAATGTTTAAAAATAATACGAGCTCATTTTCTATGTTTTGGTTATCTGATGTATATTTTAAACCAAAATGGAACTTTTATATTGATAACATGATACTTGAGTCATATTGGGCACATCTTGTGTCAGATTTATGTTTGGTCAATTCCTATACATGGAAAATTAATAATGAATCATTTTCATAAATTTTGAAAACTATCTAATTTTATTTTCTTAGTTTTGACTATTTAAAGTGTGTTTTAATATAAAATGGAACTTTTATATTGAAAACACACACTTCGAGTGATATCAACCACATAATGGTTTATGTTGACTTGCGATCAATTACCATATTTGAATAATGAATTATGGATCTTTTTTATAATGTTGGAAAATAGTCTGAGTTTTTAATCTTGGTTTTGGGTATTTGAAGTTTATTTTAACCTAAAATGACACTTTGGTAATGAAAAAACGCACTTCAAGTCATATAGACTACATCATGTATAGGATTGATGTGAAATTAATTTCTACACATGAAAAATGAGTTATGGATCATTTTTTGAAATTTTGAAAACAATCCGCGATCGTTTTCTCGGTTTTCTCTATTTAAACCACATTTTAAACTAAAATGATGATTTTATATTAAAAACAAGAACATAATGTAATATTGAAAACAATGTATTTTGGATTGATTTTATTTCAATTACTACACATTAAAAATGAATTATAGACCATTTTATTGATGTTTGAAAACTATATGAGTTCATTTTCAAGGCTTTTCTCAATTTAATGTGTGTCTTAACCTAAAATGGAAGTTCGGTATTGAAAAACTGCACTTAGACTCATATCTACCAAATCATGTATATGTTTGGTATAAGAACAATTATTACTTGTGATATATGAATTATGGATCATTTTTCTAATGTTTGAAAAAAATATGAGCTAATTTTCTTAGTATTGGATATTTGGTATTTGTTTGAAAAAAATGAAACTTTTATATTGAAAACATGATCTTGGAGTCATATCGACTACATAATGTGTAGGATTGATGTATGGTCAATTTTTTTATCTTATAAATTTATTTTGGATCATTTTCAAAATGTTTGAAAATAAATATGAGCTCATTTTCTCAGTTTTTTCTATGTAGTTTTTATATGAAAATAAAATGGAACTTTAATATTGAAAAGACACTCTTGTAGTTATATCAATCACAATGGGTGTCATGTTGATGTGAGATCAGTTCTTACTTGTGAAAAATGAATAATTTATAATTTTCCAAAATATTTAAAATAATCCAACATCATTTAATCAGTTTTGGATATGTGAAACTTGTTTCAATCATAAATGAAACTTTTGTATTTAAAAGATTAACTTAAGGTCATATTGACTACATCAAGTGTCAAATTGGTGTGTAGTCATTTACTACACATGAAAAATGAATTATAGATGATTTTAATAATGTTTAAAAACAGTTAGAGCTATTTTTTATCATTTTTGGATTTGTTAAATATATTAAAAACTAAAATAAACTTTTTACTAAAAACATGATATTAGAGTCATAACAAGCATATCATATGTCCGTATAATGTGAAATAAATTCATACATGTCAAAAATGATTTATAGATCATGGTAATAAAGTATAAAAATAATAAAAAAATTTGGGTCTGATCATTTGATGTCTATTTTTAGCTAATATGTAAATTTAACAAAATAATTATCATATAAATATAATAAAAAATTTTCTAAAATAATGTAGATAAAATGATGAGAAAATAAACTAAATAAGTAGTAGGAAGACACCTATACATTATGGCTTTATACAATCTGACACCATGGTCTCTACCAATTCATTTATAAACAAATTTATTTCCTCCATAATAATTCTATTTGAGAAAAAAATCAAAAATAATATATAATAATTTTGATAATAATTCTTTATACCGAAAATATATTTATAAGGTTATATCCTATAGTAGATCACAAACATAGTAGGTAATCACATAAATTTTATGTTGGAAAACATTCTAACACCATGTATATTTATCACTCATCTCTAGAAAAATTTATTCTTATTTTGAGTATATATATTGTTGGAAATATTTTTTTTACTGTAAAAATTTATACAAAAAAAAATTTGAGAAATATTTTTTGTGAATTATAATTACCATAAAAATTACCTTCTCGGGGATGCTATTCTTTTGATGATATATGATATATTTAATAAATTATCCAACACAATATTCACAATTATTGTCGTTATCCTTCTTCAAACACTGTAGAAACATTGTCTAAAATACTTAAAATATTTTTAAATATGTTTTGATAGATAAATATTTTTATATATACCATCATATTTTTCTATTTAAAGCAATCCAATTGATTCTTATTTTTAGTCACCGGCCTCATACCATGATGTATTGTATATCTAAATATCACCATTTCATTACAAAATTCTAGGTAAAACATTGATTAAAACATATAATTTTAAGTTTATCAACAAAATATTGATTATAGGGTATTAAAAATTGACAATAAACTGTTTGTGAGGTCAGTTTGATGGAAATTGAGGGATTGGATCCAAAAAATAAATATTTGGGATATCTAAAATAATTGAGATCAACATATAGTTATTACTAATAAAATAAATATGTATTAAAAAATAAAATTATTTTTTATTTGATTAATTTGTAGAGTTTACCCCTGTATTATAGGAATAAAAAAGATTCCATATTCTTTTATTTTCTTCTAAAATTGTTTATTTACCAAATATTATTTATTATCAATTTCGATCATCCCAAAAGAAAATTTCATCCATAGAAATGATACAAGGATTAATGAGTCTAAATCATGTTTCATAGGGTTTTACCTTTATATAGTAGTAATATAAATTCCAATAGAAAATATGAATAGTTATTGACTTTAATGAACATATTAGATCATTCTTTGGATTAACGTATTATAAAAATGAACTGTATGTATATATTCACAACCAAGAATCATAGCTAATCAAACATAAGAATATAATTTATACTCTCGAGACCAAAAACTTCTATAATGAAAGTTTAAAATATTTATTTTGCATACATAATGAATGGAATATCTCCATCTTTGAGTGTGGTATTTGCATGAAGTTGTAATGATAATTTATGTTTTGGTGTAAATGATGGGGAGAATGCACTCCCTGAAGGTATTTTTGTTTTCTTGGTCGATTCACTAGATTATCTTATCCCGAACATCCATTTTCCAGTCATTTTATCCATCTGGAATACCATACCTCACATCAGACCTATTTTCATAAACTGTTATAAGTTTTATGTTTGAAAAAAATTGTTAAGGAAATACCTCAGGTATCATTATAAAATTAGAAAACCATTCTATGAAATTTAAAATACCATCATTGACCATTATAATATCCAGATCATCAAATAGATGAAGAATCTTAGATATCGAATGTTGAGCTACTTAAATACACACATCCATGTTTTCCTTTTGGAGTTCATTATTTTGTATCATGTCTTTAGGGATATTATACACCATACACCTCAAAAAAAGGCGGTGCATGTTTGTTGATATATATAAATCACATAAAACTTTAACCATAATAATTATAGTAATATAATGTTATCCGAAGTTGTTTGAATCAAATTTATGAGAAATAGTAATGATAAAATTGATTACCTTTGTTATCGAATTCAGTTGAGTGCAACGGATAGACTCAAAGAAAGTTGGTTCATTTTTTTCATGTGGTTATCTTTGTTCCACTGTCAGTTTTCTTTGATTCTTTCGTATATATTTGTCTATCAAACCAGAATGAACAATAATATCTTAAGAATAATATATTTTCACCTAAAATCCTTTCATCATCTGATATGTGTGTTCTTATAGTGTTATATTCTCAAAATATGTTCGAGGGGACACTCTGAAAGATATACCTCTAACATGACCATATTGTTTCAACCACATTAATGTTACTGAAAGAAATTTTTCTTCTAATACAGTCACTTTAAATTATTTTTTCTAAACCATATAAATTAATGTTAACATTAATAGTTATATTTTTATAGTATTTCTATAAATCAAAACAAATTACTATTATTTCACACTTAAACATGTTTCTAATACTTATTTTTTATTTTCATCAACTATTTTACCGTCCTTATTTATGGGGGAATCCTTCCATAGCACATGATGTATGATTTAAGTGGCTTATGATTTTGATTCATCAATATGAATATAAAAAACAAACATGTGTTGTTTTATATCATATGAATTTTTTTTGTTGATTTATAATATATACTTTTTTCTTATCTAGTGAATCATATCGAATCCTTGCTTTGCGACAGGGGTACATTGGTTTTGATTCATGTTGTTTAGTTTTACTAATTCTTCACTAGTTCTTAAATTAACAAATTTTAATCACATTGGATAAAATAAATAATGTCAATTAACATATTATTGACTATAATGAACCTTAAATTATTTCTTATCATGATAAATGTTGAAATGATTCTATTATTCCATCTTTATAATGTGTGCATAAATTACTATTGTGGGAAAGAATTAGTTTCCCCTCAACATCCCTAATATCAAACAAGGAAAGAAGGGTCTGAAATCCTCTATGGTATTTTCTAGTGGACATTAATACACATTTATTTTTAAAATCAGATAAATTAAATGAACTATTTATAGGATAATGAAGATTAAACCAACATTCTATTATTCTGAAAATGGTCTAAAATAAATGAACTGTGTAAGGGGTAATTAAAATTTAACTGAAATTCCATTATATAATTTGTTTTGCTAAAATAGAGAAATTATATCACAAAATTACTTTAATATCTTCTTAAATGGGTTCCTTCATTATAGGTTGGACATAAAACCACAAATCTATATCAATCAACACATTAATCCACATTACAACCACAAATTAACTAATGAATATTTAATTGTTGGGATCAAAATTCTATCCATGTTTAATTCATCAATCCTGAAATTTTATAACCTTACTTATTTATATGATAATTTTAATCAACACTGTGATTCTTCTTCATTCTTTTTTTCATCAACATGGTGTTGACCCCTAATAATTATGTAGTCACGATATCAACTACATATTATTTCCCAATATTGGTAAAATTATCATGTGCATAAGTCATAGTCCACATTAGTAGTTAAAAATTTAATTAAATTACATAAATACAATAGATAACACATAATATTACGAGTAAAAGAGTAGAATATTAAAAAAAACTTTTACCAGCTCATTGAACTCACATTACTTTCTTTAAAGGATAAAGGGATTTAGATCCTCTATCAAGAATATTAATCTACTCTTTGTTCCCCCTCTAATATAAAATATATTATCTACATTGGGACCTCCATGAAATTATTATAATCTCCCAAAGAAAGGGACATCCTCAATTGAATTTTCATCTGACTCTACAATTGCTTTAGTCACTAGTAGTACAATTGACCAATTATTATTTATTGGATCTGAGACATAAACCCCTACACTTCTTGTTATTCCATTATGAATAGGTCATCCTTTTACCATTAAAAACTAAAATTAACCTTCACAATGCCCATTTCAACAACTTTAACCACACTTCTATCATTATCCCAATTGAAACATAAAACCAACACTTGAAATGTTGTATAATCTGACATGTATATTTATTCAATAACTATAAAATATGACATATTCATATAAATCATATTTCTATCCATGGAATTAGAAATTTGTATCTCTTTCACCACAAGCATAAATCCACTTTTTTGCATCGTACTGTGGTCATCAGATTTTTTTGTATAGAGCATATAACTAGTAATCATGAGACCACTGTAAGATATAAGATATATATTTGTTCCCCGAGATAGCCATCAAAGACATTTGATAATTGAATCCATATTTTTAAATATATCCTTATAAATATTATATTGGAATCATCCTAAAAACATTAAATTATTTGTATCTGATATCCATCCTTTATTCCTTGATGGATTTAAATTTCAAATAATTTCTTTACAGGATAAAAATTACGGATCAACATATTGACTTTTATATAAAATTTAATTGTGATATTTAACCCTCTATGTGATGGTAATTTTAACAATATATCTTATAAAAATCCCTTTTCCTATAAGATGTTAGTTGTGTGAGACATTTGGAGAGTGATGCTATCAACATTTGGTTGGTAATTGGTATATAATTCATCATCTTCTTTTCTAATATATCATTTTTCAATATAACCTTCTATCTAACTTCGATTCATGATGTACCCCTTTAAAATATTCATATATCATTCAATGGGGTACATCTATATATAATGGATAGGACCACATAATTGAAAATATATAACGAAGTGAAACATCAAGTGGGCCATTATATAATAGAATGATGTTGGGTAGAACATCTATAATTCACATAATATGATTGTAACCTCCTTATTCATGATTGTAAACTTCACTGGGTCTATAACTTTACTGTATATTCCTTTTAAAAAGAAGCAGAGTGTGGTTAATTATTATCATACATTTTTAGGTAGAATATAATATCAAGTGATGGATATCAAACATAACATCAAAATATGTTAGTCATGTGATCTTAGTCAGTGAAACATAAAATTATTAATTGACATGAAATTATTAATATTTCATGAATACCGCTATGGAACTTTTACTACATTAAAGAAAATGAAAATTTTAAAATTTTAATTTTCATGATAGAGAGTAAGATGCTGGTAGAAAATATCCAAAATTTACCCTTAATTAGTTTCAACTCTTCTCTTATACCCATGTAAATAATCTCCAACCAAGCCCTGATTCCATATTAAGTTTTCCAAGGAACATTCAGTATTGTTCTATTAAAGATATCAAATACAATTTTTCTACATTCATTATATCAAGAAAATTTATGATGTACAAAAAATTCCAGCACATTAATTCCAATAAAATTGATCACTTTTTCTAACATGATTCTGTTAGGCTTTTAAAAAATTGTTTACCGAAATTAGTGTCAATATATCTTTCTTTATCTGACAGTTGATCAGCTGTTAGTGGATATTGTGTTGTACCTTATTTGGTATTCCCATCAAACACTTCCATCCATGATCTATTTTTATTTCATCGAGGTATAAATTTTAGATTTCCTAAAATACATCCTCAAGGAAAGTTTCAACTGAATTATGTTTTTGTATTCTCCACAAATGGGGAACCCCAACATTCCATTAATGATATATCCTTGAAAATATCTATAACTAGAAATTTCATTTATCATACCATAAAACATGGACCTCAATATAAATTATCCACTTCTATGAACATCATGCATTGTAACAAATATACCCCCCATAAATTTCATATCTTTTATAAATGGAGACAAATTGACATCAATATCATTAATGGGTTTCTTTTGTTTAGATATAAGTAGAGACACCATAATGTATTTTGCGCTTCATGTATAGCCATGGTGGAAAGTTGTAATTTATCAACATAACTATCGATGTTTTACAAGTAAAAATTAATACACCAAAATGATTTATTCCATCAATAGATAACACAAGATGAAATTTTATAGACACGTTTCCAAATTCAGGATTCTCATAATCAATTTTATTTCCAATGAGGAGAGTCTATTAGATGACATAGTTTCTTATATTTAATTATTATATCTATGTGACCTGAATTTGTTTTCACGATTTACTGAAATCCATATTGTCTTCTAAACTTTGGAAGTATTCGTAATTACCATACATGTTTTGAAGGTCTTGATTCATCTTTCTTATTTATATTCAATCCACACATTGGTCATTTTATGAGTGATTAACAGTCTTTGTGAAACAATACAAAGTCATTTAGACAAAAATGTATTTTTTGAGATCATTCCCATTGAATGTAGAATTCATTTAGTATCATGTGTTCAACAAATAAGTTCATTTTCTTATGGTAGAACATCATTCAGGTGACCAAATAGCTCTGTAAAACTGGTTTTTCTTCATCTTCTACTTTCAATAAAATTATATAACTTCAATATAGATAAAAATTATGTGTATTTTGTAAAATGGTTTAAAATAGTCTCTTAGCATATATATTTAACTTTTCAAACAAATTTGGACAATAATTAAGGTCCTCTTCAATTACCATATACATTTCTTCCATATGATCTCTATCATCATTTACATTGGTATTCATATAAAATGATCCATAAAATGTAATATCATCCAAATCAGTGTGCACATTCATTTTTCCCATGTTTTGTCCAACATTTATAGCTATAAACTATTACATGAAATATTAAATATTCTTCCAACTCTTTTAGATTAAGTTTTCTTAAATAAAAACAACTTCATCATAGAAAAATGATTTGATAAGGTTCGTATACATGTTATATTGAAAACTTGTGGACAAATTTAACTCTATCTTCATACTCTTTTTGCACTTAATTATCTTGGATACATTTTCAATTCATATTCATCCTATTAGGTTAAAAAAAGATCATTTTTATAAAAGTGAAATAAATACACATTATATATTCATAATCAAAGGAGAATGCTATAGATAATTTTAATAATGGGAACCCAAAATTTGAATTTTTATTCTTATGATTCTTGAAAAGTTATCATTTTACATATGGGTAACATAAAATGAAACAAACTGGTGTAAACATGTTGTTGTGGGTCTATGTTCTCTATATGATGTTATGTAAAAAATGTGGTAATAAATATGTTGGAAAAAATATTTATTATCAGATTGAATAATTACTTTATAAATTATTATTCTTTCTTGTCATTTAATTTTTACCTAGAATTGTAAATATGTGTAAAAATACCTCTCCTTTGAACATACAAGGTCATGTAATCCCCAAATTTTAACACAAGGTTAAAGAGCTTGGAATTCCCTGAACCAAATGGATGAAATTATTATCAATGAATGAAGTGAAGTTGGATTCCTTGTTACTCTCCTTTTTATGTAGATTATTCTAGGCAATGTATTATAGAAATATGAAAAACTATAGTTGTACTATAACACACTAAAGAACCCCTATTTGAAAAATAGTTGAGTTATCAATCTTAAGAATATTTCACATATCATTTAATATTCAAAACCTCTATTTAATTTCCATAAAACACCAAAAATACATTCCATTAATAAACATTCCAAAAAATTAAGTTAGCATGGATTTAACATCAATGAGATCCAAAAAATTATGAATCCACATATAACAATGTCAACAATCATTATAATCTATCTCCAATGTTTATTAGTAAAAACCTTCACAACTATATCCAAAAGAGTATATCCATTATAAATAAAATGAATACCACTTGTATGGTTATGAGAGATTATATTAAACATTATAAAATTATTCCACTATATTTCAATCCTTTATGTGTCCAATATAAATGCATTTTAAATATTTACTTTTAATTGGTGACACTCAAATCATTCCTAATGAGACATAATATATCAAAATAATTTAAAAAATAGTACATTATCTCCAAAAAATCAAGTTCTATATCAAAAAATAAACTATTAATAAATATATTTTATAAGTTTAATAAAATATCTAAAAAAATATAATACAAAACACAAGTAAATAACAAATGTTATGAAATAATAAAGCATAAAAAATTCTATTGAAGTTCTTATTTTACAAAAAAAATACCAAAAATCATATTCCCTTACTCATAAAACATATTTTCTCATTTAATAAGATGGAATATAATAAATACATGACATATAAATAGTAAATAAAAATTAAAAAACGAAACCTAGAACATGTGTTCTATGTTCAAAAGAATTATATTTTATTTAAAAAACATTCATATTAAATTTTAGTTAAAATTAAAGGAATGTGAATTCAAAAAACATAGTTCCACAAAACATAATAATGACTAACATATAAATAAAAAATTAATTCATATAATATTGATAATAATATTAAAAAATTTATAAAATCTATACAAAAATAAATATGAATACCCCTTTCGTCACAACCCGAACCTACCCGGGCTCAAGCCGCAACTACCCCAAGCCCGCCTCCATAGGCCAGGGGCTGGCGACAAGCATCGAAGGCTAAAAAACTCAGGGAGGCCATTGCCTGAGTACCTGTACACACACACACGTAGCCCACTCAATGAAAAAGTGCAGAGTAAAATAAAAGACAAGCAGAGTAAAGTGAAATTGCTATATATATAAACCACAAAAGTGCATCGACCTCTAATCAGTACAAAGTAAAAGGAGAAGGTACAATGAAAAGAAAAGGGAAAAACATGTGCCCAACCAGAAAAGTGCCAAAACCCAACAATAGGTAAACAAAAGCAAACAGTTGGGAGGGTCCCACACCTGGAACCCGACTATGACCCCCGCACTCAGTCCAAGATTCTGAACTTCTAAGCACCACTGAAGTCACGACCAACCTGTCTGTCTTCTTCAAGGTCACACCAAGTGCAGGCAGAGCCCAAGTAGGGGTGAGTATAAAAATACTCAGTGGGATGCCCCAAAGGCTTGAGGGAGCAATAAAGGAGGTACTGAAGAGGTGAGCAGTAGATCAAACAGGGAAAAGTAAAGGAGTACAACCGAGAGTGTAGTAAAGAGTACAACTCAACCCAACAAGAGGTAGCATGTAGACTCGTCCTAACACAAGTAGGTAGAAATGGTGAGAAGATGAACTTACCGTCGAGCCTTTGCTACCTATAGCAGGAGATTAGACTCGTCCAACCACGAGAAGATAGACACAGAAAGAATGTGGCATACCCCGCGCATCCTCACCTCTCCCGGAGGGAGAGTAACCAAGCCCAAGAAGTGGGTACCGGTACAAGGTATATACATATCCATATGCTCTGTCAAGAAACTCGAACAAGCACTTAAGGGGATCTCTATCCTGTAACTCAGCCCAAGGAAGTGAGTAGCCAACAGTCCCAGAAGTAAACACCATTGATGCCCAGCATCCCACACGTCTTCCCTGAACTGCATGTCAAGGGGATCAAATCACCGCACCTTGATACTATCCACTTTGGGCGGCACTGACTCGCCCGTACGATTTTAGGTCATTTCACAAGGACAGGTCTCAGTGGGGAAAGCACCCCTCGTACTTGAGAGTTCTGGGGAAAGTCGAACCACACCTCGTCACTGCCCCGCAGTCAAGAGGTCTCCTCAAAGTCAAGGTTTTCCCCACACTGACTCATACATCCAAGGGTCCTGCTCTGGTTGTCATGGAGAAAAGTCACCAACAAGCCTCATAAGAAGGCTTGAGTCTGAAATGCCAATGGGTGACCCACTGCCCAGACCTGTTAGAGGTTAAACCCTAATACATCATCAGGTGACCCACTGCCCAGCCCTACTGGAGGGTAATCCTTGAACAAGTCAACAGGCGGCCCACTGCCCTGTCTCTGATGGAGGGTAGACCTGGAAGAAGTTGATAGGTGACCCACTGCCCAGTCTCTGCAAGAGGGTAGACATTGAATAAGTCGACAGGCGAACCACTGCCTAGTCTCTTCTAGTGGGTAAACCCGAAACAAGATGACGGGTGACCCACTACCCAGCCCTGCTGGAGGGTAGACCCTCAAGAGTCATCGGGTGACCCACTGCCCAGTCTCTGTTACAGGGTAAACCCTAAGAGGTCGTCAGGTGACCCACTGCCTAGTCTATGCTGGAGGGTAAACCCTAGAAGTCGATGAGCAACCCAATGCCTAGTCTCTGCTGGAGGGTAAACTCGGAACTGCTCTGGTCATCCCTACTGGATGGTACAACACTGGCCAACAGAACTCGGAGTGGGTATCGTGCAACCACCCAACTCTAGAACAAAACTAGGGGAAACCACTCAACCATGCTGGTCTAAGCTATCATGAACAGAAGGACCCTCTATGTCGCGAGAGGTCGAAGGTACGTAAAGAAAAACACGACACACACATGGGTCCCACACGACGTGTGGTCCCAGGTTAACCCCAATCGGGCGCACAAACGTCCTTGGGTACAAACCACAATGTGTACCTCAAGTCATTCCCGTATACTCCCAGAGTATACCACGTTTCCAGCCTAGAGGCTAACGTGCACATGACACCCAACATCAATGCAAAGGTATAAGCGTAAAAATTCCAAGTGGCCACCCCATTTTCCCAAGCACGACCCACTACAACTCTTCAAGCATTACTTCACTCACACGAGAGTGCATGCGATCACACGCCAAGGTTCCACTACAAACACAATAGAAGAACCGCCACCGAAGAACCTTACTTGCTTCCTCATTTAAATGAGGTCTCGAAAGAGACTCCGCACATCCTAACGGATTTCACCATTGTAATCCTCGTGAAAAAACACGCGAGATAGACTATTTACTCGCCCGAAACGGTCAACCGGTGAATATGGTACTATTCACTGTAGTCAGCCCATGTGGGGCCCACCCCAAGATCCCGAAACTAAACAAACGGATCACACCACTGCGATCCTCTCGGAAAAAAACACGGTATTGACTACTCAATCGCCCAAAAAGGACACCTGGTGAAAAATGTACTATTGATCATAGCTAGGTCGGGTGGGACCCACACCACGATCCCGAAAAAGGTCGGGCGAACTGCGCCATCGCGATGCTCTCAAAAAAACATGTCAAATTGACTTCTTACTTCCGTGGAACGGATTTCCAGAGAAAAGATGCATTTTTACGTACCGTACACGAGCGGTGCTATGTGGGGCCCGCATCCCGGTCCTAAAGCACAACGAACGGATCACACCACTGTGATCCTCTCGAGAAAGTACACAAGATTTACTATTCACATGTCCAAAATGGACACCCGATGATAAAACAGGAAATCACCGCCAACTCCAAAAACGGCCCTCGCGGGGCCTGCACCAGTGAGCGGAATTAAAGCGGGCAGACTGCGCCAATGCAATGCCCTCGGAAAAAACCCAAAATTGACTGCGCGCACGCCCCGAACTGACGCTCGATGAAAAAGTTACAAAACGCTGCTCACAACTTGACAAACAGCCCATGTGGCCCATGCCTCAACTCCGGTTTCGACGCCTGAAACCACACTGGTAAACTCCGCCTCGGCACCAGGGTCCCAACGCCGCTGACATTTCTCAAATCGGACGTCAGATGCGTCCGTGCTGCACAAAACACGAACCCCCGGAAAAACATCAAACTACATAAAGGCATGTCGCGCCTCCGAGTTTCAGGAATTAAAAATTCCCAAAACCATCTCAAAATGCTCGTCTCGACGCTAGGAATTCACTGCCATAACTGACATGCAAATTAGACTCCCGTAATGAAAATTACGGGCGTCCGAAGAGGGGGAACGAATCCCCTTGGGCTGGACCGGCCTGGGCCGGCCCACGGCTCAGCCGCGCGGCTCGGCGCTGGCTCGCAGTCCGCTTACTGGCCCGCCACGAGGGCCGGTCGTTCTCGCCGCGTGGAGACCCGCCTGACATGGGTCTCTGTTTCCCCCACGGGGTTACGACGCACAACCCCAGTCTTCCATGTCAACCGGCCGGCAGTGCCGGCCGGTCCTCCCGCTCTGCACCGCATGAAGCTGACGCGGTTTAGGAGCTCGCTGTCGTGCCAAAGACCACGGCCTCACGGCCTTCGCCCACACTGCCTGCGCCTTAGCCCGCTCCGCCGTCCGAGAATCCCCCCGCCACCTCTTGAGGCCGCTGCGCCGCCGCATGAACCTGCCGGAAACCCACAACCCGAAAACTTCGACAAACGACTGCGACCTCCTCCAAACTCAGATTTCAATTACAAAAGATGTGTTGGAAAGATAATAAAATATACTACGTATTCATGGGTTTTGTTCAAAAATTAAACTGCAATTCGACACATGTTGATGGGTTCAAAGGTGGTGCAGAAATTATAAACGCAATACGCAAAATCCTACCTCTTGGGCAAAGCCCGACGCTTCGCGACGATCCGCCAGAGCCATCACCGGCTAGGAGAGGAGAGGATGGAGGAGGAGGGATTCCTGACATTCTCTCCTTGGTTGAGATCCTTCTTCTAGGAAATCAATGGAGATGGAGGGGGGTGGATTAGGTTTAAATAAGGACAAATTAATTAAAAACATAATTAATTTAAAACTCCAAATTAAGCCGCAGTCGAAACGCTCGAAGGGGTCGAGGTTAAGCCTCCCCTAGGGTAAAAATAACCTCTTGAGCCCAACGGAGGTCTTGGAATTTCAATTTGAGGCCCAGTTCAAAAGATATTAAACTTAACGCCCGAGGCTGCCAAATTATGAAAACGCCCCTACCGGCATTTTTCACTGACGGCCCGCGCCCGTGAAAGTTACACACCTACTAGAATAATAGGAACACTACGAACTCAAAGGTGCCATAATTTTCCAAATCTGAGCCACCGTTTAAGAGATACTTGAGTTTAACCATTAAACGAATAAATAAATTAATTAATTTATCCGTTTAACGTTCTGGTAGTGGGCGAGGGGTCCAAACGTCCTGTGCCGACATGCTTTATGTCGTTCCTAGGGTAAACACCCCATTCCGAAACCATCCGTGCACTCATATCTCTGATCCGAAACTCCGTTTAGGATTTATCCCATTTATTTGGCGTTTCTAGTGTGAATGCACTGAAAACATAATTTTGGCCACATCGGGGCTCGAAATCGCACGCCGTCTGAAGGTGCTGCTCTGGAATAACATCAAGAATATTCCAAAGTTATTTATAACCAAAACTGGGTTCTTATATCATTCCCTCCATCTATATTTTCATCCCAGAAAAGAAAAACCATGGAACAACATAGGGTACTAAGCCCGCACCTGGCTCTCCTGTACCCAGAAGAACTCATGCACAGTTTTGCGCCACCGCACACAGACCAAAGGATTTGATATTTTCACGCGAGGTCTTCCCTCGCCGATGTTGTGCATGGGGGAACACACACTTCTTCTAGGGTGAGTCACGTGGGAGACATCATGCACCCTAACCAGCCTTTGGGGTTAGGGCAAGGTGGTAGGGAACCTCTCCATCCCTTCGCAAATTCTCAAACGGTCTGAAGAACCTCGGGGGTAGATCACCTCCCCGACCAAACCTCTACATCGCATGCCACGACTGGAATCACTGCACGCACCTGGAACAAGGCCTGATGATTCCATTATTCATAACATCCATATAGTGAAACACCCAAGGATATCCAGTTACAAAAGATTTCACAGTCGATGTACCACAACCAAGCCCCTCTTACACGCTCAGAAGCGAAGGAGCCAACACAATAAACTAAAGGGAAAGGTTCTACACCTTCTACCTTTCCGACACAGGGTTACACTGATGCCCCGTGTCACCCTGGTAACACCTCAAGCATAGAGAAGGTAGAAAATAATTCCACACCCAAAGTCAAACAATTTTACTGCAAAAGTAGAAGAGCTATAGAGCATACCTCTTATCACCTCATGCTCTACAGGATCGTAGACATCCAATGCTCGCGATTGTCTGTGGTCCCATCTGTCAGCTCTCTGAGCTTGACGTGGTCCGCATAGTGGTGATGGGAAGACCTCGTATGGTCTTCCTCCACTTCCAGCTCCTCCTGCTCCTCTGCTAGCACCAACTCTCTGGGTACTACTCCGATCATGGAGCTACCTCCGTCATGGTGGTGCACCTGCTGCCTGCCCGAAACACTCCGCATGCCTGGTTGGGGAGTCCCATGCTAGGTGACCTCACCCATCGCAAGAATAACACCGACTCTCTTCGAGCTTTACTGGAGCCCTCCGATGCCACTGTGGTTTACAACCATGCCCCTGAGTCCGGTTGTCAGAAAGCCACATGCGTCGAGGTTCTTCCTGCCGACGCCCGCTAGCTACGGCCGACATCTCGGCTCCAACGTGCCTGCTACCACCACCAACTCTAGAACGTGACAGGAAGCTCTCTTTCACCAGCGCCTGCTCTGGCACCTTGACATATGTGGAAATTCCCAAGGGTACTATGACAACATGAATCTATCGGTGGAGACCCTTCTCAAACTTCTACACTCAGAAGTGTCGTCATGGACTAAGTCCGGGTAAAAGCATGCACGGTCTGCGAAACTAGCCGCGTACTCGGCCATCGTCATCCCTCCCTGCTGAAACTATAGGAGCTCCTAAATCCAAATGGAGCATAAGCAGGAGGGTAAAAACTACTCACAAAACAACAACTGATAGTCACCCCATAAAAGAAACGACTTGTCAAGAAACTGATTCACTAGACTCCACCAACGCCAAGCTGCTCCGCAGAAAAGGTTGGTGGCCAAAGACACCATAAGATCTGTTGGCGTCTATACAAGCCTGAAGAGGTGAACTACTGTCTCAAACCAAACCTTTGCTTCCTTAGGGTCTAGCTCACCACTGTACCTCAGCTGTCTCTGCCACTGGAACTCACGGAGCACGCTCAACCTGCGCTCAAGCTCAGTCTACTCCACTGAAGCTGTCTGCTGCTGAACAGGTGGGTGTGCTGCTACCAGCCCACCTGGAGAAAGGGGCTCACATGATGGGTCTTGGACTGAGGCCTCGTAGCTCACAGGGTCGTCGTCACACACCAAAGCTGGTATCCTGGCTGGCTGTCTTCGCGGAGACATCCTGAATGTTATCATGGAGTCCTGTGGTCAGATGAGCATATATGTATATAACCGTAACAACCATGGGGAGCTGACTCAAGAAGGATAGTCAAAGGCTCAATCCTTTGTGATGCACAAACCAATTTTCCCTACAATGAGTGTCTCAACATGCCGAGTCGACAAGAGGGTTATCAGGGTCCTGGTGAATGGATACGTCGGCCGCCGCACCATCACTGGACTCCCTGGCATGAGAGACACTCTCGAGACACATTAACTATGTTTACCTAAATCCCAACCAATTCCTTTTCAGGGACGTCTGAACAATATCCCAAGGAACGAACCTGCCTCTGATACCACTTTTTCGTGACCCAACCCTAGTCGGGCTCAAGCCGCAACTACCCCAAGTCGGCCTCTATTGGCCAGGGGCTGGCGACAAGTGCCTAAATCTAAACAACTCAGGGAGGCCTTTTCTTGAGTACCTATACACACACACACGCATCCCACTCAATGCAGAAGTGCACAATAAAGAGAAGACAAGTAGAGTAAAGTGAAACTGCTATATATATAAACCAAATAAGTGAATCGACCTCTAATCAGTACAAAGTAAAAGCTGAAGGTAAACTGAAAAGAAAAGGGAAAAACACGCGCCCAACCAGGAAAGTGCCACAAACCGGCAATAGGTAAACAAAAGCAAACAACTGGGAGGGTCCAACACCTGGAACCCAACTACGACCACCGCACGCGGTCCAAGATTCCAAACTCCTAAGCTCCAATGAAATCACGCCAACCCTGTCCGTCATCTGCAAGGGCACACCATGTGCGGGAAAAGCCCAAGCAGGGGTGAGTATAAAAATACTCAGTAGGATGCCCCGAAGGCTCGAGGGAGCAACAAAGTAGGTACTTAAGAGGTGAGAAGTAGATCGAATAGGGAAAAGTAAAGGAGTACAACCGAGAGACCAGTAAAGAGTAAATATCAACCCAACAATAGGTAGGAAGTAGACTCGTCCTAACACAAGGAGTTAGAAAGGACAAGAAGATGAAATTCTCGTCGAGCCATCACTACCTATATCAGGAGAGTAGACTCGTCCAACCACGAGACGCTAGACACGAAAAGCATGTGGAATTCCCCGCGTGTCTTCGCCTCTCATGGAGAGAGAGTAACAAAGACCAAGAAGTGGGTACTGGTACAAGGTATATACATATCTGTATGCTCTGTCAAGAAACCCGAACAAGCTCGTAAGAGGATCTATATCATGTAACTCAGTCCAAGAAAGTGATTAGCCAACAGTCCCAGAAGTAAACACCATGGATGCCCAACATCCCGCATGTCTACCCCTAACTATAAGTCAAGGGGCTCAAATCACCGCACCTTGATACTATCTGCTTTGGACGGAACTGACTCGCCCGCACGGTTTTAGGTCGTGTCATAAGGACACGTCTCGGGGGGAGGGGGGGGGGGAGTTCACCTCGTACTTGAGAGTTCTGGGGAAAGTCAAACCACACCTTGTTACTGCCCCACAGTTGAGAGGTATCCTCAAAGTCATGGTCGTCCCCACACTGACCCGTAAAACCAAGGGTCCCGCTCCGGTAGTCACAGAGAAAAGTCACCGACTAGCCTCATAAGAAGGCCAGAGTCTGAAATGCCAATGGGCGACCCACTGCCCAGTCCTGCTGGAGGGTAAACCATAATACATCATCAGGTGACCCACTGCCTAGCCCTGCTAGAGGGTAAACCCTGAACAAGTCGATAGGTGACCCACTACCCAGTCTCTGCTAGAGGGTAGACCTGGGAGAAGTCGACAGGCGACCCACTACCCAGTCTCTGGTGGAGGGTAGACCTCGAATAAGTCAAGAGGTGACCCACTGCCTAGTCTCTGTTGGAGGGTTAACCTGGAACAAGACAACATGCGACCCACTACCAAGCCCTACTGGAGGGTACACCCTCAAGAGTTGTCGGGTGACCCACTGGCCAATCTCTACTGGAGGGTATACCCTAAGAGGTCATCGGGAGACCCACTGTCCAGTCTCTGCTAGAGGGTAAACCCTAGAAGTCGATGAGCAACCGAATGCCCAGTCTCTGCTAGAGGGTAAACACGGAACTGATCTGGTCATCCATACTGGATGGTACAACCCTGGACAACAGAACTCAGAGTGGGTATTGTGCAACCACCCAACTCCTGAACAAAACCATGGGAAACCACTTAACCTTACTGGTCTAAACCATCCGGAATAGGAGGACCCTCTATGTCATGAGAGGTCGAAGGTATGTAAAGGAAAACATGACATGCACATGGGGCCCACACGACGTGTGTTCCCAGGTTAACCCCAACCGGGCGCACAAACGTCCTTTGGTACAATCCACACCGTGTACCTCCAGTCATTCCCATATACTCCCAGAGTATACCACGTTTCCAACCCAGAGGCTAACGTGCACATAGAACCCAACGTCAACGCGAAGGTCTAAGAATAACAATTCCAACTTGCCACCTCATCGGCCCAAGCACGGACAACTAAAACTCTTCAAGCATTACTTCACTCACACGAGAGTGCATGCGACCACACGCCAAGGGTCCGCTACAAACATAGTATATGAACCGCCACTGGAGCACCTTACTTGCTTCCTCATTTAGATGAGGTATCTAACGAGACTCCGAACATCCAAACGGATCGCACCGTTGTAATCCTCACCAACAAACACATTAGGTAGACTGTTTACTCGCCCGAAACGGTCAACCGGTGAATATGGTACTATTCACTATAGCCAGCCCATGTGGGGCCCTTCCCAAGATCCCGAAACTGAACAAACGGATAACAACACTGCGATCTCCTTAGAAAAACACACGGTATTGACTACTCAATCGCCTAAAATGGACACCTAATGAAAAATATACTATTCACCATAGCCAGGTCGGGTGGGACCCACACCACGATCCCGAAAAAGGTCGGGCGAACTGCGCCATCGCGATGATCTCAGAAAAACATGTCAAATTGACTGCTTACTTGCGTGGAATGGATGTCTGGAGAAAAGATGTATTTCACCGTGCTGTACACGAGCAGTGCTACGTGGGACCTGCATCCCGGTCCCGAAGCACAACGAACGGATCACACCGCTGTGATCCTCTCTAGAAAGTACACAAGATGTACTATTCACATGTCCAAAAAGAACACCCGGTGATAAAGATGGAAATCACTGCCAAATCCCAAAACGACCCTCATAGGGGCCGCACCAACATGTAGAATTAAAGCGGGAAGACTGCACCAATGTAATGCCCTAAAAAAACACCCAAAATTGACTGCTTTCATGCCCCGAATGGATGCTCGATTAAAAAGTTACAAAACATTGCTCGCAGTTCAATAGAAATCCCGTGGGGCCCATGCCTCAACTCCAATTTCGATGCCCGAAACCACATTGGAAAACTCTCCCTTGGTACCAGGGTCCCAAAGCCACTGACGGTGCTCAAATCAGATGTCGTATGCTTCCGCGTTGCTCAAAACACGAACTCCCTGAAAAACGTCAAACTACTTAAAGGCATGTTGCACCACTGAGGCCCCTCGTTTCGGGAATTAAAAATTTTCAATACCATCTCGAGATTCTTGTCTCGACTCCAGGAAAGCACTACCACAGACAGAATGAAAATCAAACTCCCGTGATGAAAATTACGGGCGTCTGAAGAGGGGGAACGAATCCCCTTGGGCTGGACCGTCTTGGACTGGCCGGTCCGCCCGGCCTGGGCCGGCCCGCAGCTTAGCTACGCGGCCCGGCGCTGGCTTACGGTCTGCCTGCAGACCATCCATGAGGGCCGGTCATTCTCACCGCATGAAGACCCGCATGGCGTGGGTCTTTGATTCCCCAGTGGGGTCGCGGCACGCGACCCCAGTCCTCCGAGTCGACCGGCCGACACAGCCGGCCGGTCCTCCCGCTCCGCGCCGCGTGAAGCCGCCATGGCTGAGGAGCTCTCCGCCATGCCGAAGACCTCCGCCACCCGGCCTTAGCTCGCACTGCCTATGCCTTAGCTCGCTCCGCCGTCCGAGAGCCCCGCCGCCGCCTCCTGAGGATGCCGCGCTGCCGCTCGAACCCACCGGAAACCCAAAACCCGCAAACTTCAACGAACAACTGCAGCCTCCTCCGAACTCGGATTTCAATTTCAAAATATGATTTTGAAAGATAATAAAATATAATACGAATTAATGTGTTTTTTTTCAAATATTAAACAAAAATTCGACACATGTTTATGGTTTCAAAGGTGGTATGGAAATTAAAAATTCAATACGCACAATCCTACCTCTTGGGCGAAGCCTGACGCTTCGCGACGATCCGCCGGAGCTGTCACCACCTTGGATAGGATAGGATGGAGGAGGGATTATTGAGGGGCTTTCCTAGGTTTAGATCCTTCCATTAGGAAATCAAAGGAGAGTGAGGGGTGGATTAGGTTTAAATAAGGAGAAATTAATTAAAAACTTAATTAATTTAAAACTCCAAATTAAGCTGTATCCGAAATACTCGACGGGGTCGAGGTTAAGCCTCCACTAGGGTAAAAATTACCTTCCGAGAACAACTGTAGTCTCATAATTTTAATCTGAGGCCCCGTTCAAAAGTTATTAAACTCAACGCTCGAGGGAAGCAAATTACAAAAACGCCCCTGGCGGCATTTTTCACAAACGGCCTGCGCCCGCGAAGCTTACACCCCTCCTAGGGTAAACGGAACACTCTAAACTCAATGGTTCCCTCGGTTTCCCAATCTGAGCCACCATTTAATAGATACATTATTTTAACCATTAAATGAATAAATTAATTAATTAATTTATTCGTTTAACGTTCTGGTAGCGGGCGAGGGTTCCAAACGTCCCACGCCGACATGCTTTATGTCGTTCCTAGGGTAAAAACCCCATTACGGACTCATCAATGCACTCATATCTCTGATCCAAAACTCCGTTTAGGAGTTATCTTATTTATTTGTTGTTCCCAGTGTGAACGCCCTAAAATCTTAATTTTGGCCACACCGGGGCTCAGAATCGCACGCCGTCTGAAGGCCCTGCTCTGGAATAATATCAAGAATATTCTAAAGTCTTATATATCAAAAAAACGGGTTCTTACACCTTTATTAATTAATCTTGAAATAAACATTCCACCAATATAAAAATGATTTTGGGGATGTAAGGGAAAAATATTTCCTTATATTTTAGTTTCTGGAAAAGAAACAGTATATTGAAATATGATACTCTAATTTTCACTAAAAATGAAATACACAGGGCAATAGATTGTTTTAAAAATAAATTGGGGTTTAAATCCATTGAAGTAGGAGGGATACTTGGAAATAAATGGGCATAATTGTTTGATTTTAATTCCTGGGAGTTAGAGGTATACTTTTAACATGGATCTAATTACCATGTGTGCAACAAAAAACTTTTCCAACTTATAATTTGTAGTCACCACTTTACATGAAAAGTGGGCATGGTTTTTATGGTAAATATTTAGGAGGTCCATGTAATTTTAGTGAAAAATAATGATGAACTAGTGAAATGGATGAGGAAGCGAGGGAGGGGGTGAACCAATAATGAATTTAGGAAAGGGAGATTGTGTTAGTTCAAAGTTGTGTTTTGGGTTTATTTGTTATCAATAGATGATATATGTTTGAATTTGAGAAAGTAATAAGTTTTTTTTTTGATTTCAGACTTAGGCCATTAGTATGAAGAACCAAACTTAGTTCATCATCACATTTCATTGAATATTATACGTCATATTGGGATGATGACAGTTAGAAAAAAACTATTGTAAATCTTATTAAGTCTAAAATAAAAGTGGTGATCATAATGTAGAAGTGTTACCAATTCTGAATGGATTTGATGTTAAATCTAACGATGATTTTATAATCTTGGAGTTTTTATAAATCACAAGTTGTTTGAAAAATATGAGATGTAAGAATTATTAATTAAATGAGGATAACATGTTTTTCCAACCATATTAAATACCTGATTAGAAAGAAAGATGTTACTTGAAGTATGAGAAGTCACAAAATAATCCAATGTATTCAGATGATTCATAAAATAATCTTAAATGTATTCAAAGTCATGTGGAAGTCATTATATAATTATAATTTTGAGTAATAAAATTTTTTATGAATCCCAAGCTTTTTGGTCTCTGTTCTTAAGTGTGAGATAATGAGAAAATAGTATTTTTCTGGTCTATAAGGTTGATTAGAACATGAAGTTAAGAAGATGTTGATTTTTAATGAGATCAATAATCCATGAGAAACAAATATTTTTAGAAAAATTTGTTGAATATTAGAAGTGTGAATCATAACCATATAAGTAATAAAGTTACTAAAGTAAAAGATAATGACACCAGTCCATCAGACACTGTATGCCACCGATTCATCATAATGAATTATAACAACAATTCAATTATAAATAGTCGGTATCTTTTATATAACAGGTTACAAGTTTTATTAGAGGCATAATAGTTGAAGAAGGTGGATTTGTATTTCAATTTTATTGATAAAAAAATAAGTTATACTTTGTTCTCTTACATAGTGCGTCAGGGGAAAAAGAACAAAAGTATTGATTGTTTCTCAAGAACAGGTGTAGACTCATAAGATCTTCATTGAAAAAATTCATCATTGTGAAGTAGAGATTGATCCATATGGTTTAGGATCACCCTTATAAATTTATATTATGTGGGATCATCAGAACAAGGAATAGAATAAGAGGATAAATACATTGAAGATATTTCAGATGTGTTGATTAAGAGTCGATATGAAGCATCTATATAAGAATACTTTCTGTGTTTACAAGAGGTCATCATAATGAGATTTTTTTAGTATTGAATTGTAATGGGAAGTCATCTGGTTTTCATATATGACCATTTGGTATAAAGAAATATAATGAATAATTTATTTTATGCCTTCAAAATAATAAATAATTGAAATGATGAATCATAATTAAGAATCATAATGAAGAAATGTTTTTTAAACTTGAAGAAGTATGATGATTTGAGTAGATTACAGAAGATTCAAGAATCTCTCAAAAGAATTAAAAAGCATTGAATAATTAAAAGATGAATACACAAATGAATGATAAATCAAGAATTTTTTAATATTTTATGGGGTACATGAAATTTGTTTTACCACCTTTTACATTCTAGGGTTCCTATAAAATGAGATATCAGTGCATTTGTACTTCACCGACTAGAACTATTCATGTGAGATAGATATCCAACAATTTTGGAACAAGTATTCAGTTTCCAACCAGATTTTTTTTTCTGTTTGATTCTAATTAATTTCTATTGGAACCAGATCCATTATAGTGAGGTTCAATTGGATCATCAAAGCAAGTTCAAATGGATGATGTTACCTCAAAAAAGTTAACTGATGAAATCCCAGCAGACCGATATCTATCATAGAAAGTTTCATTAGAATGAGTTCCATTAGATGTAGGAAACATGATTCAACAATTGATTTTATACACATTTGAAAAATTAATGGAATAAGATGAATCAAGTGGAATCTAATCTGATAGATCCCATTAGATAAGGTTTAATAGACCTAGGAATATTAGACTAAATTTTTCTATGGGAGTTTTCTGAAAAGAATTTCTATAGAATGTTTCAAGGCCAAAATGTTCCTTAGTGAATTGTTGATTTTTTTGAATATTTTATATAGGTAATTTTTTATTCATCTTAATTGTGGAGTCTGTGAAGTAATTATGAACTACATTAAAAAATAAAAAGGAAAGCGAAGCTTACAACTGTGGATACTTTCCAGTTTCTAAAAAGGATTTATTATTTTTTAGAGGTGTATAACTAGATGTGGGAATCTACACAATAAAAAGGATTTAGGGGGGGGGGATATAACAAACTATAGTAGAAATGTTTCAACTGGGATTTTATGATTGTTCACTTCTTGTGACTTTGTAATCCAGAAAGAAGATAGTGAAAGAATCAATTTTTGTTGGGACTAACCATTAGGGAAAGGAGTAAGTATATGTACCAAACTATGTTAATATTGTATTATACATTCTATTAATTTTTTTCATATAAAATATTCAGTTATGAAGATATACTTGAGTGGGTTATAACTTTATCAAGTTTTAGTGGTTAAAAAAGTTTAGTAAATAAGTTAGGAAACATTTTTATAAAAGAAAAAGAAACCAGTAATTCACCCCTCACATCAGTGGTCTCAATTATACTCAGGAGAAACAATTATTATATAAACCAGTTACCTCTAAAAAATATATCTCAAAAAATGTAGAATTTAAATTCATTGAACTATAAGGGGATTTCAGTTTTAATGGAAGGAATCATTATTTCTTGAAATATAGAGTGCTACCATATCTTATATACCTTTGTTATAATGTTATGAGAGAAACTACAGATGGATCTCATCCCTGTATTGAGAATTATTCTCTTATTATAACTAATAATAAATATCCTGAGAATGATGGAAGTGCTAAAAATTCATTACCCTCATCACTATCAAAAATTATGTTTCCTAGAGTAAAGGTATTCATAACTACTAATGGGGTCTGGGATAAGTTTAAGAACGTATTTGAAGGAAATAAAAAGGATAGGAAGGAAAATTTATAACACAGGAGGCTAAAGTATGAAGATATGAAAATTAATGAGAATGAATCTATTGGTGACTTCTTTACATGGTCTAAATTTATTGTTAGCAACATTATATGTCTTGGTGTGAAATTGGAAGACTCAACTATTGATGAATTGATATTGATATTTCTTCATGATAAGTGTGATGGCAAAGTTTCATCTTTGAAATATAAATATATTGATACTCTATCTTTGTATGATCTCCACAATACTCTTATTACTTATGAAATTATAATATATAAGGTCATAAAAATTAAAGAAAATGTTGATAAAAAAATTTCCTTGAAATATTTTTTCAAATGAAAAAAAAAGTTAAAGAAATTTAAGAATAATCATGTTATTCAAAATTAGAGGAATAAGTCTATTATTTCAACACTATTGTTTGCCTCGTTTATATGAATCAAAATAAGGGAATGTGAAAAAGTAAAACCCAAATTTTTTGGAATTGTTAAGGGAAAGAACATTTTTTCATAGAATTATACATGGATAAATTTTAAGAATAATTATGAAGAATATTTTGGTAAATATAATAAAAAAAGTGGAAGAAACAAAAATAATAATTCCCTTACAATAAGACGAAGAAAAGTTATATGAGGAGAATAAATAAGGATGAGTATTTATCAAGTTATGAACATGATCATCAACTCAACATTATTAATAAATATAGTAATGAAAGTAATTATTTAGATAATACTGATGATGATGAATAAATTTCTATAAATGGAGTGGATTCTCAAAGAGAATTTGGAAAAAAAATCTGACTAGAATATTCAAAACCCAAAAGATATAATGAATCATAAGAAAGATGTTGAAAGAATAAAGTTTTAAGAATAGTGATTGGGTAAAGAAAGAGAGGGAAAATTAATTTTTTTATATCTCAAAATGTGAATATTGGTGGGCTTGAAAGAAAATTAAAAATCTATGAAGTAATATCAGTTGTCAACGAGCACCTCAAAAAGAATGAATATACACATATTAATGAAAATAAGAAAAACCAGTTGAAGATATATAAATCTTAAAAGATGATATATTTTTTAAAATTTAATCTAGCTAATAAAGATGACAATTTATTTGAAATGAAATCAATTATTCTTGTAATAGAAACTGTTATAAGAAATATAAGAGAAAAATTCACCAAGTATGTTGATGTTAAAGGTAAAACTTATAAATAAGGTGAAAATAATGTTTTACAAAAAGATGTTTGGGAGAAAACATATTTCACAAAGAAATATATGAATTATTTAATAATTTTTCATTAAATTAATAATTTTCTATGATTTATGAATAATAAATAATAACAAAAATAAAAATTTTCTGAATAAGTTTTCTATCAGTCACAAAAACCAAGATTAAAAGGTCACAGTTGGTGTTGTGAAGTTTTTGGAAACATAGCTTATTTATTCCTGTACAACATGTCTCTACTTTCAAATAGGTATGAATCAATAGTGGTATGATGAGAAAAGAAGAGGAAATGTTCCTAAAAATATCATGGAACCAAAAATGGAAACTCAAAAGGTAAAGAAATCTTGGCATGTTAAGAAGGTGGAGAAAAAAAATATTGAGACAAAAAAGAAAGACTTACTATTTATCTTTCAAGAATAAGTTGAAATGGATATAAAGTTAGAAGAATCAAAAAAATCAGCTACAGAAAATGTGAATAAAAAGGTTTAGGAATTTTTGAATAAATTTGATAAAAATTAAAATAAAGATAGTGATTTGAACATTCTAAAAAAGTGAAAAAGATGTAAGAAAAAGGGAATGTTACTCAAAAATATTTTACAATCCTTATATAATAAGAGGAATTAATGAATTATTTTTAAAAAATTAATATAAAAAAATATTTTAAAGAAGAAAAGATGTTTACATATTTATTATAATAATCTACATTTGATAAGAAACTTATTACAAAATATGAGAATGGTGAATATAAGGAAGAAAATATATCCAAGGAAATAACCAAGATGAAGAAAAAAAATAAAATACTAAGAGATGAATCTCAGTACAGATAATTTTTCTATGGAATTACTGAGGTTCCACCCTATTCCCCAAATATTTTTATTTGTAATAACATGCAAGGATTTGAAGTAGATGAAATGAAGAAGTTGATGATATTGAGTATCTTACTATTCTTTAAAATGAATGTATAAAGGCTAAAAAATGTGAGTTTCTGAAAAAAAATTTTATATAAAATAACATTCTAATATGTTTGATGAGATAAGTTCATTTTAAATTTGTCTTAAAAATTATTTTAATATTTCCACAAAAAAAATTAAGATTTGAAAGAAATAAGAAAATACATCACGTGAAAGTTATGTTATGATAAACATTGATAACATTGATTATAAAATATTATTTTCTACACTGGGTTCTCCCACATTTAATTATATTTGTTTATTTAAAGTCAATTTTTTAAAAAACTCATGTAAAACTTATTTTCTCTTGAAGAAGAGTTTCAGGATGTTGAGACGGAAAGTTGCAACCCTCAGAAATGATATTTTTTTTGCAAAAATGGGGGAAAATATGCATGATAGAAACGTTGAATATTATTTTCAATAAGGGGAGTGATAAGAAAAATGGGGAGAGAGAATAAATTTTGGGATCATGAAATGAATAGGGAGAATAAAAAGTGTGAAAATAAAAACAGCAAGTTGTATTATTTTTGAAGTGAATGAAGTGGGTATGAAAAAAAAACAAAGAGGGATATTGATAGGCCCTTTTTGTGTTTTAGTTATATTAGTTTCCAATAAATTATATATGTTTTAATTTGAGAAAATATTTTTTTGGATTTTTGACCTAGGTCATCATTATGAAAACTCAAACATAGATCATCAGCGTAAGTCATTGAATATGATCCATCGGATTGGGATGTTGATAGAAAGCTAAAATAAAATGGAAATCATATTAATTCTATAATGAAAGTGTTGATTGTAATGGAGATTTGTTTCAGAGTTTGAATGGATCCAATGATAAATTTGATGATGTTTTTTGATCTTGGAGTTTTGATAAATCATAAGTTGATTGAAAAACTTTTGATGAAATACATATGAAGGATAAGGGAGAACAAGTGCTTCTAATTTTTTTCAGGATTATATTAGGAAGAAATATGTTGCTAGAAGGATGAGAATTCAAAATACATTATTATTTATGTTATATGATGTTGAAACCAATATTTAACATTTTCAAAGTCATGAGGAAGTCATGATAAAAATAGAATATTGTGGAAGAAGAAATTTCTTGATGTAGAAGCTTTACAGAATTAATTGATCAGTATAAGATCACGAGACATAAGTTTTTTTATTGGCTGGGTAGGTTAATTATAATGTGAAGTTATGAAGTTGTTGGATTTCATTTAGACCAGTAATCCATGAGAAAAAATCTTTACACAATTAAGTGGTTGAATATCAGAAGTGTGAATCGTATTCAAAGAAGTAAATAAGATTTTGAATTGGAATCTATTAACACAAATCCATCAGACACGGTATACCATTGATTCATCGTAACGAATCTTGAAAATGATTTAGTTATAAATAGTTGGTATCCTTTGTATATCACATGAAAAGTTTTATTAGAGTTAGAATGTTAGAGGAAGGTTGAATTGTATTTCAATTGGGACAAGAATTCAATAATCTATACTTTTTTCTCTTACAAATTGGTTCAAGAGAAAAAATATTTTTACTATTTCTCAAGAAGATGTGAAAACTCATCGAGCTGAACCTGACAATGTTCATCGTAGTGAAGTATAAAAAATCCATCAGGTGGAATCTGACATTGCTAAAGTCATCGGACATCAGATCATCATTATGAGGAATAAAAGAAAAGGAGATATACATTGAAGATATTTTATATGTGCTGATTAAGAGTTGGTACGGAGTATCTGTATGAGAATACATTTAGTTTTTACAATAGGTCATCGTAATGATTTGTCTTCAAGTATAGAATCTTAATGATAAGTCATTGGGTTTTCATATATGATCATTTGGTATGGATCAATGTAATGAAGAATATGTTGTATCCCTTAATTGTAAGGGAGAGTCAAAATGACAAATTTTAATGAATAAAAGGATTAGTTTTTTGTAAACATAAAGAAGTATAAGTATTTTACTAGATTAGAGAAGATTCTAGAAGCTCATCGAAGGATTGAAAAAAGTTTATGAAGTAAAATATGAATACTTAAATGAATGAGAAATCTGTAATTTTTACATTTTGTTATGTGGGAAGTGAAATTAGTTTTCCAACCTTTTCTATTATTGATTTCCTATAAAAGGATATCTCAGTACATTCGTAATTCATCAACTTGAACTGTTCACATTTGATAGAGGTCCAAAATTTTTGGTACATGTATTGTATTTCCCACGAGACATTATTTTTTAAGATGAATTTATAGAAATTCCATCGGAATAAGATCCATGGGAGTGAGGTTAAATATGATAATCAGATAAAGTTCCAATGAATGATGTTCTATTAGAAAATGTCTATTGGAGTAACAACATCAGAGTGATTTTCATCAGACCATGTTCCATTGGATAGAGAAAAAATGATTTGATAATTGAGTTTCTACTCAGTTGAAGAAGGAGGAGAAGAATAAGAATCAGACCAAAACCAATTAGATGGATCCCATCAGATAGTGGTTACCAAATATAGGCAGATCAAACTGACTCTTATTAAGGAAGTTTTCTAGAAATATCTTCTAGAGAATGTTTCATGAAAAATATGTTCTATAGAAATTTTTTGATGTTCTTGAATATTATACACAAGTAATGTTTGATTCAGCTTACTTGTGGAGGAAGAGAAGTCTTTATAATGCGGATTAAAAAATAAGAAATAATTTGAAGCTTTTAACTGTAGAAACTTACCAGTTGCTAAAAAGGATCGATTTTTTTTCAAATATGTATAATCATATATGGGTAATTGGATACTAAAAAGGATAGTTGGGGGGTATAACTAATAATATAATTAAAGGTTCTAATAGCTTTTTAGAATTGTCCACTTCTTATTAATTTGTATTCCAGAATGAAGATAGTGAAAAAATACATTTTGGGGGGACTATCTGACATGATCGGAGTAGTTCATTGTGACCAACCTTGTAAATATCATGCACGACCTTATCTTCATATTTTTTTCATATGAAATTTCTGGTTTAGAAGATATAACTTTGTGAATCATAAATTTAATGAGTATCATAGGATAAGAGTGTTTACTAAAGAAGTTAAAAAAGTTTCTTATAAATTAAAAAGAAACCACTGATTCACCCCTACCCTATTTCATAGTGGTCTTGATCCTACATTGAAACAAAAATTGGTATCATAGTTAGAGTACTGGAAAAATGATTTATACCCATGGTTTAAAATCATGGGTACAGCCTCCAAAACCATGGGAAACTGAGGCATCATGATAGGTCCCCAGCCTATACCCACAGTTTTTAAAACCGTTGCTATATATTTTTTTGCCACGCTGTCAAATCCTCATACCCATTTCAACACTATGAATGGATTTACCCACAGTTTTAAAACTGTGGGTATTAATTGTTCAAAAATTCAACCTGCAGGTGTTAAACCTACGACCTCCAACACCTGGGCTTTTCGGTTGACGCGCCTCACCACTGAGATACAATACTTATGATCATATATATCATTATTTTTCTAAATATATTAATTATATCCATATTAGGAAAAAATATGTCCACAAGTTTCAAACCCTAACAATTCTCTCAAAAAATACCATGAATAACCAGCCCATCTACACCGCTTTGCTTTAAATAAATATAAATTTAGTTTAACATATTAATATATCTCATTGTATCAGAAAAAATACATTCCACAGGATTCGATCCTTGGACTGCGGGGAGTAACAAAGAGTGCCTCACCAACTAGCCTATGAAGTTTATTTGTCTAAATATTTTTATCCCTTTAAATATATTAATGTAATCTATTGGTATAAGAGGAAAAACTATGGTTATAGGTTTTCCCACCAATTATTTTCACATGGGTTTCCCCCCAGCAAATCTATACCCATGGTTTTACAAAAACTGTGGGTATAGGTCTTCGAATAAAACCCTATGCCCATGGTTTTCATAAAACCATTGGTATATGCCTTTAAAGAAACACCTATAGCCATGGTTTTAGAAAACCATTGGTATAGGTCATCAAAACAAAATCTATACCCACAGTTTCACTCAAAACCATGGGTATAGGAAACTTATACCTATTGTTTTCATAAACCGTGGGTATAGGTCTGTATACTATACCTATACCCACAGTTTTCCAAAACTGTGGGTATAGGGCATAACTGTGCCCATGGTTTTAAAAAAAATCATGGGTATAGGTCTATTTTGTAGTAGTGTGGGTTCCCTTTGAAATATCTATCCATGCAATTGGATAATTTCAATTTCCTGAACTATATGGGGATTCCAATTTTCAATTGAAATAACAATCATATATAGAAATATAGAATGATTCTATATCTTATTACCCTTGGGGTTAATGTTTTGTAAGAAAGTACAGATGAATTTAATCCTCATATTAAGTATTATACTCTTATTACTACTGATAAGTAAAATCTTCAAAATGATAGAAGAGATAAAAATTCTTTACTCACTTCATTAAATAAAATTGAGTTTTTAGAGTAAAGGGTGTCAGAACTGCAAAAGGTATCTTGGATTTGTGAAAGAAAATATATGAAGTAAATACAAAGGTTAAGAAGGAAAAGTTGAAACTATAGAGGCTAAAGTATAAAGATATGAAAATTTAAGAGTTTGAATTTGTCAGTTACTTATTCAAAAGGGTGAAAGATATTGTTAGAACCATTATATGTCTTAGTGAGAAATTGGAAGAGTTAAATGTTTTTGAAAATATCTTGAGAATTATTCTTGATAAGTTTGTATCCAATGTTTTATCTTTTTAAGATAGTAAAATTTAAATTCAATCATTGGATGATCTCTACAGTACTCTTGTTACTTATGAATTGAAAAAAGGGAGGGTCATAGAAAGTAAAGAAAACTTATATTGAGAAATTTCCTTCAAATATTTGTTAAAATACAAAATCAAAGATAAAAAAATTAAATAATAATTATGTTAATCAAAACTGGAGTATGAAGATAAAGATTTAAACAATATCATTTTCCCCACTTAAAAGAAATTAAATAAGTTAAAATGGAAAAGTAAAACCCTCAAATGTTAGAATATTGAAGGGAATAGAAATTTGAATAGAGTTGTCCTAAGAAGAATGTTAAAGAGTATGAGTCTAAGGAAGATGATGATAAATCTATACAAAAAATGGAATAAACAAAAATAAAAATTCCATTATGGAATAAAGAATAATAGGTATATGTGTAGAAGAAAAAATATTGATTCGTCTTGAATTGATGAACATGATCATCAAATAAACTTTATTGATCAAGTTAGAAATGAAATTCATTATCTAGAATGTGATGATGATGCAGAAGAAATTATGGAAATGGAGTAGATTCTCCAAGAGAATTTGGAAAAAATTTATTATGAGAGTACTCATCACAATAAGGGAGGAAAGAAACTAAATAATTTTTTTAAAATAATTACATTTGATAATAATGGGTGGGTAAAGAATGAAGAGAAAAATATCAATGTTATTAGACCAAAGAATATGATGGTTGGTGATCTTGAAAGAAAACTCAAAATAAATAAAGAAATATCAGTTTAAAAAGAGAAACTCAACATGAAATAATCTACACTTATTAAAGAAAATAAGTAGAATCAGTTGAAGGTTGTTGAATACGAAAATATAATAAATTTTCTAAAAGTTATTCTAGATGAGAATGAAGAGGAGTTATTTGAAATACAATCACTGCTTCATGAAGCACAATGTGAGATAATAATGTTGAGGGAAAAATTTACTAATATAGTTGCGGTTAAAGGTGAAACTTCCATGGAATTTGGAAATAACGATTTAAAAAATAAGGTTTTTGATAAAAACATATTTGACCAAGAAAGATAAAAATTATTCAAGAAAGTTTCCTCCTGAGAAAATTTGTCCACAATTTGTGAAGAAACAAAAAAACAATATTATAAACAAGTTCACTACTAGTCCAAGAAATCAAGATTCAATGGTCACTATGGGTGATGTTGAGTCTTTGGTCATATATATTATTCATGATGGTACAACATGTCTCTACAAAAAAATATCTATGAATCAAGGGGGAGCTATGATGATAAATTAAGATCAAATGTTCCTAAAAATATTGTATAACGAAAAAGGTAAACAGAAAATATAATTTAAGATGAGTATGATAAGAAAGTGGAGATAAATAAATATGTTGAGTCAAAAAAGAAAGAAAGAATTGTTATTTTTATATAATAAGTTGAAATGACTAGGATGTTAAAAGAAGCACAAAAATTAGATTAAGGAAATAGGAAGAAAAGGGTTTTGGATGTTGATAACAATATTGATAATTGTTTTTTCAACTGATGGTTATTTGAAAATTCAGTAAATTTGAAAAAGGTGTAAGTAAGAAGGTAATGTTACTAAAAATTATTTGAATATCTTTCCAGAAAAAAAGAAAGGCATGAAGGAGTTTTTAAAAACTCACTATAAAAAAAGGTACCAAAGAAGAAAATATGTTGACATACTTATTAGAATAATTTGAGGATGATAAGAAACTTGTTACAAAATGTATAAAAAGGATGTTCTGTTATGGACTACATTGATAAAAATGATTATAAACACTTGTTTTCTACAATAAATTTTCCCACATTGATTCAGAGTTTTTATTTAATGTATCTTTGTTAAGAGACTCATATGATACTTATTTTCTCAGGAAGAAGATTTTCATGATTTTGAGATTAAATGTTCCAACCCTTGGGAATGAGATTATTTATCAACAAGGGGGGAAACTTTTCATGATGTACCATTTGAATTTGATTGTAAATAATGAGAGAGATATAGGAAAAAGGGTGATAGAAAATAAATAAATGGAGAAATAAATGAATGGGGATAAGAATAATTGAGAAAATAAAAACAACATGCGGTTGAAGTGGGTATTGTCAATAAACATAATGGGAGATATTGTTAGGTCTAAATTGTGTTGTGTTTTTATTTGTTTTCAATAGATGATGCATGTATGAAGTTGAGAAAATAATAATTTTTTGGTTTTCAAACCCAGACCATCGATATGGAGAATCAGACTTAGACTATCATCAAAATTCATTGAATATGATCCATTATATTGGGATGATTATAGAAAGATATAAGATTCTAGAAATCATACTATTCCTGGAATGAAATTAGTGATCATCAAGAGTATGTGTTTCAAAGTCTTAATAGATCTGATATTAAATCTAATGATGCTATTATCATCTTATAGTTCACATAAATCATAAGTATTTTGAAAAAGTTTTGATGTAAGTGTTATGAAGGAAAGTAAAAGAAAAAGTGTTTATTATTGTATTGAGAAACATATTAGAAAAAAAAGATACTTCCAGAAGAATGGGAAGTCACAATACTTTCCAATTTAAGACAACCAATGATGAAGTTGATCATAAAAATATTCAAAGTAATGATAAAAGAATAATTCTGTAGAAGAATAATTTTCATGAAGCCAAAGAATTCCAGTCTTATTTCATCGATGTGAGGTCACCGGATGTAGATTTATTTATTGGATGGGATGGTTTATCATAATGTTAAGTAATAAAGATTCTAGTTTTCAGTTAGGAATATAATAAACAAGGAAAAAATATTGGGAGAAATAAGTGGTTTAATATCAGAAGTGTAAATAGTAATAAGATATTTAAAGAAGTTACTGGAGTCAAATTTTCTATCACTAGTCTATCGTACACGATATCCCACTTATTCATCATAATGAATATTGACACTAATTCAATTATAAATATTTGGAATCCATTATATATTGGGTGTAGAGTTTTATCAGATGTTGAATGGTTTTGGAAGGTTGAGTTTCATTTCAGTTGGGTCACAAAAATAATAATTCATACTTTTATATCTTACAAATTGGGTCCAGAGAAAAAGAACAAAAGTTTTTATTATTTCTTAGTAAGATGTTTAGACTCATTAAACTAGTGCTGGAAAAATTCATCAAATTAAATCAAAGACCGATCTATCACACACAAGATGATATCAATAATGTCATCAGACATGGGATAATAGGAATAGGGAATAAAAGAAAAGGAGAAATATATTGAAGATATTTCAGATTTGTTGATTAAGAGTTAATATGGATCATCTCAATGAAAATACTTTCAGTGTTTACAAGAGGTCATCATAATGAGTTGTCTTCAATATTGAATCATAACGAAAAGTCATCATGTTTTCTTATATGATAATTTACTATGGATAAATGTAACAAATAATATTTTTTATGCCATCCGCATAATGAATAATTATAATGAATAATAATAATGAATAATCAGAATGAATAATATTAATAAAGAATCAAACTAGAGAAATTATTTGTAAACATAAATAAGTATGATGATTTGAGTAGAATCAAGAAGATTTGAGAATCTTTTAGAATGATTGAAAGAAGTTAATTAAATAAAATTTGAATACTTAAATGAATTAAAAATATGGAATTGGTGAATTTCTTTTATCAGGAAGTGAAATTAGTTTTTCATCCTTTCCCATTCTGGGGTTTCTATAAAAGAATATCTCATTACATTTGTTTTTCACCAACTTTAATAGTCCACATACGATAGAGCTATGAAATTTGTCGAACATGTATCATGTTTCAATCCAAACATTTTTTTCTAGGTTGAAGCTGAGGAAGTTCCATTGGAACGAAATCTATTGAAGTGAGGCTTAATATGATCATTAGAGAAAGTTCTAATAGATGAATTTCATTAGAAAAATATATTAGAGTAATCCCATCAGAGCGAGATCCATTGGAGAAAGTTTTATCTGATTGAGTTCCATAAGATGAAGGAAACATGCGATTCCAATTGAGTTTTTACTCAGTTGAAGAATGAAGGGCTAGAGAAGGAAAGGAAGAAGAAGAATCTAATCAAAGATAATCAAATTAAGCCCATAAGATAGAGGTTACAAGAATCAGGTAGCTCAGGATAACTTTTGCTAAGTAAAATTTTCAAACCTATTTTATAGAGAATGTTTCATGACATGACGTTCCCTAGAAAATATTTTATGTTCCTGAATATTTTATATAGGTAATGTTTTATTCAGCTAACTTGTCGAGGAATTCATGTCTTCATAAAGTGGATCAAAAAAGAAGAAGGAATGTGATGCTTGTAACTATAGATACTTACCAATTTAGGAAAGGGATTGATTATTTTACTGAGGTATATAACTAGATATGGGAAATAGGATTCTAGAAAGTATAATTTGGGGAATAACCTACTATTGTAAGAAATTTTCAACTGATTTTTTAGATTTTTTCACTTCTTGTGCCTTTTTATTCGTAAATGAATATAGTAAATGAATCTGTATTTGTTGGATTATCTAACACGAAAATGAGTAAGTATTTGTAGCAAACCATGCAAATATCATGTGATTCCTTCTCTTCATATTTTTTCCATATGAAATGTGAATTTTATATTATATTCCTTATTGCATCATAACTTTAATAAGTTTCACAATTTAGAAAATTCTAATTAATCAGTTATGAAAAATTCATTCAAAAGAAAAAGGAACCAATGATTCACCCCCCTCTTAGTGGTCTCAATCCTACTTTGGAACACAATATTGTGTGGAGAATTAGTGAGGTAGATCGAAAAAAATAAGATCTCTTGATAGCACACACTATTCAAACCATTTTGGAAAATCAAAAGAAAACAATAATAATTGAGGGAGAGAAATTGATCATAATTTATCATATATCTTGATTTAAACATATATTTATAATTTCAAGAAAAAAAATTAGATAAAATTTAATATGAGACAAATATAAAGAAACACTTTTATTTATAGTAAAACCTTTAAAACCTAAGAAGTAAAGAAAATATTCAATTTAAAATTCATACAATCTTTTTATTCCAAATAAAAAATCACAATGAAGAAATAAAACAATAAATATAATTTATAAACACATCAAAACTCATTAAAATATTCGATTATATAAAAATTTATGTATATATAGAAATAATAATCATTAATATTCACAAATGATACTTTAATCATTAATAATGGCATTCCCCAACTATGAAAATCCAATTTATAATTTCACTTAGTTAAAAACAAATTCAACTCTTTCTTTAAAACATTAAAATGCAAAATAAGAATAATTTAATAAAGAAGTTATATATCTTTTATACAAAAAGTAATAGGTTTTTAAATCACTATACATTTAAAACATAAAATTTAATTATATAAATGAAAACTAAAAATATAAAATAATAACACATTAAAACATTTAAAAGAAAAAAAATATGATAATTACTAAAATTTTCATGACTCTCTTTGAACATAAAATATTCTGAATTAAAAAATTTAATAAAAGGGAGTTATATCTTCAATACATTAATTTATAAAATTCATATGAAATGATGACATAATATATTTTCCCTTTACACATAAAATTATTTGAATTAAACTTATAAAACTAATTTTTAAAATACGAATATCCTTAAAACTAGACCCTCCTTTAATGGGGAATTAAAAATTTAGAATGATAATTTTGAAAACCTTTTTACTTATTTAAAATATATAATTAAAAATAAAAATATTATATATATAAAATTTTAATTTTGAAACGAGAATACAATAATATTTTTCTATTTTACAATATTCTAATAAATGGTCATTTCTTTTCTATTTCTAAACACCCTCTTTAAGGTAGTCCCCTTGAAATTCACTCTCTTAGTAAATCTCTTAGTGATTGAAAAAGATTTGTTTTTATAAAGGTTGGGGCTGAATCCACATTATTATTTAATGAAAATACCTCTTTTTGACTGGGTAGAGGGAGACCAATGACAAATCCCAAAATCCCAAGGCCAAGTGGCCTGAATACAAGGCCTAAAAGCCCATTTTTTGGCCCAAAGAACCCATAGGTGAATAGTACTTCTATAGTACCACCAGGCTGCTATAGTACCTGTTACAGTACTACTGCCGCTATAGTCCCTGCTATAGTGCCTCTGCCGCTACAGTGTCACCGCTGTTGTAGTAATGCTACAGTGTCCTGCTATAGTGCAGCTACAATACCCCCAAAATTCATCCCTACCCAGATTTGATTCTGGATCTTTTAAATACCAAAAAGAAGAATGTACCACTTGGGTATAGGCTCGTTGGAACATAAAAACTTTTTTTACACTAGAGAATAAATATAATAGTTTTCTTCTTTATAAACACCACTTTATATTAGTCTGCTACCATAGAAGCCCCAATCACCATCCCAAATAGTCCTTTGAGATGACGAACATGACCAAAATGGGGACATATGTGATTGTGATAGGGAAATGGGGATTAGGAGGTTCAAGATCAACCAGAATGAAAATCAACAGTAACATAGAAACAAAAACTTCACACTCTAAACCAAATTTAATTAGAGCAGCATGTATGCAATCTATATTAGTGTAAAATCCAAAATATAGTGGCCCACAAACTAGGAAAATTCAAAATAGGATGATCGTTGGTGGGGTCTTTATCGACAGATCACTGAAACGAGGAACCATGAGACCATTGAGATGAGATAACATCACACCATCACACACCGCTGAACCCCGAACAACCAATCCATGAGTTATGAGGATAAAAAAATAACATACCTTAGATTTGAGAGTTGATTTGTCTAAGGGAAGATCGAGGGGTGTGACAGTAAATATGATCTTCCATGAGAGCTTGAATGGTATGATGAAAATTAGTTTGGATAGGGTTCGTATTAAAATATTGGGGAGGGTTTTATAAGAAATTCTAAAACAATGCTGATAATGATGTGTTTTATTTGCACTAAAATAATAAGCATTGAAAAAAACCTCTTTATTAGTGTAAAATAAGAGATAATAAAGATATATATATATATATATTTGTAAATATATTTATAAATACTTTAATATAGGTATAAATATATTTATATAATTATATATATATATATATATGTATTTAATACATATAAAATTACAAATATGTTAAATAAATTTGTTATTTAAATTAATTTATTATAATTTTTTATTTAAATATATCAGTATATATGTATAGTTATAAATATATTTATATCACTTTATATATTTATATAATCATATATATTTTTAAGACATATATTTGAATATAGAAAATATTTTCATTATATAAATATATTTATTATAATTTTATAATTATAAATATTATCATATCACTATATATATTTATACAATTATATATATATATATATTAATATAATTATATATATATATATTAATATAATTATATATATATATATTAATATAATTATATATAAATAGTATATATATATAAATTTATATATAAATATTGAAAATACATTCATTATTTAAATATATTTATTATAATTTTATAATTATTTATTTATTATTATAGAAATACTTATTTTTAAAAATATACATATTTATAATTATAAATATATAGTTTTATTAACATAGTAAATTTAAATTTATAAATAAATTTATTTATATATATTTATTTAGAAATATATTTTTCACATTATTAATGAATAGAAAATCTAAATTGCATGAATGTTAAAAATGAGTTAAATCGAATAATTTAAAATGAGTAGATATTTAATATATTAAAAAATAGACAAGTTTTATTAATTATAAAAATTATTAAAAAATTAAAATATTGACATATATTTAAATGAAGATGAATAAATATTAAAAATATTACAACATAGTAAATAAATATGTATAAGTAAATATTAGAAAATGAAAAAATTCATAAAAATATTAAAAAGTAATAAATAGTATATATTGAATTAAAATTTAAAAAATGATAAAATTTAATGATTAGAAATATAATTTATATTAAATATATTATGTTAATATATATAATTCTAAAATAAATATTAAAAAGTGAATAAATTACATAAATACCATGTGTGTGTGAGTTGTATACAAAATAAAATTAATTACCTATTTGTATGTGTGAAATCAATGTAACATGTGTTTGATATATGATAAATTGAAAATTAAAATCACATTCAATTAAATTTCCATTACTTGATACAATTAGTCGATATTTATAATTAATATTAATTTTTAATTAGAAACAATTTCCACTAAATAGGTGATTTATTTAATGTAAGCATAAATATTTTATATTATATTAGTCATATGTTTGGAAATATTATTTATATATTTGATATATATATATATATATATATATATATAAATACATGCGAATATATATTTATACTAAAATTATTAAATATTATAATGAATAATTATTTATAAAAACCAATAAAAATGATTAAGAAATTAAAATGTTTTTATTTATTACATTTTATCTATTTTAAATATTATTATTTAATATATATTATTTATTAATATTTATAATTAATATATATACATATTATAATTATTCATTCTTATTGATAATTGTTTCATTAATAATTTTGTTAATAATCTCGTATTTTATTCATTTTTAAATTTTAAGTTTATTTATTAAAATTTATTAATTTTATATATCTATATTTTAAATATAATATAAATTAATAGTTATTATTTATATATATTTATATTATTTTTTCATTTTTATTAATAATTATTTAATTATTATTTTTTTAATATTTTTTTTCAAATTTACTCATTTTTATTTTTTATTTGTTTAATTTGATTAATTTTTCAAATTTATAAATTAATAATTAATATATAATATTCATTAATATTTATAATATATATATATATATATTAAATTTATTAATAATTATAAAATTAATAATTTTTTTTAATTTTTTGATTTTTGATTTTTTTAAATTTTATTTTTTAAATTATGTCTATAATTACATTTTTTTAATATTTAATTTTTTTTAATTTTATTGGGATATATAAAAAATTGGGACAATGGACCCAATGGGAAGGGGAGTCAGGCTGTTTATAGGCCTCAATTGGTAGGTTGGTGGGCTGGGTGTCGGGTTGTGTAGGACCCAACCTGTGTTTATAGGTCGGCAAAAGCTTACTAGAATCATTGGGTGGGACAGGGGCCATGTGGGCACATGAGTGTAGCCACAGACTCGAATACGTGTGTCTGGATGGTGTGTGCAGAAGACCGTCCCAGTAGAAAGTTTATTTCCTATGGATGCGACATAATCATTTTTAAGCAAGAGTCCGATCATATGTTATTTTGATGTGGGAGTCGTGTGCATGATCGAGACCATTATTAGTGAGATAAAATGAATTGATAAAGGGTTCTATTTATCATCACTACACATAAGTTGCTGATAAAGGTACCACTTGTTAGTATTTTTCACTGACGCATATAAAAACTAACACTAAATAATTCCAAAATTATTGTAGTTTTAGGTGGGAGATGTTGGAGTATACACCTTGTAGTTGGGTCACATGTTGTTTCCATGCCAATTGTTAGCCTTTTGAGGGTGGTGAATTTTCACCCAAAAGACACAATTGGGCTTATGTGGAGTCCATTTTAATTATTTTTTTCATCTAGAGCATGTTGATGGAGCCCTTGGGGGGGGGGGGGGTTTGAGGACTTCTAAGAGCTAGTTTGGGGCGTGTAAGTTTTGATGGAGAGGTTTTCCTCCAATAAATGAATACAGCTATCTTCTAAGAGAGAGGCATGGGATGAGATCCAAGTTAGGGTTATTAGAATGATTGGAGGATGTAACATGGGTTTTCTAGAGTCCTCGATTGGTGTTAGAGAGACCCTATTCATGGTTAGAGGGACATGGTTGCGACTCATGGTGAGATATAGGTAGGGTGTTCAGACCAACCAATAACGGTTGGGAAACTGGATGGGATTAATCCAAAATCCCATATGAGGTTTACCCTCTTTTATACATGTGAGGACATGATATTTTAAATATTTGTTTATGGGATGTATGACCCCAAAGGTCGGGCCATATCAAAAGAGTTTAGTTGTCACAAAAGATTCTAAGAGGAATTCCTCCGATTGCATACTGATTCTAAGGATCTAATGAGGGTTTATTCTATTTATGTGTTGACCTAAAGGGATTAGTTGGTGTCTAATTGATATAAAAACCATGAATGTGAATTTGTTTTTAGATAGTAATAGTTATTGGTGTTCCCTTGGGACCCAAACTGATGTGAGAGATGATGGGGATAAGATGTTGATGACGAGTGTGGAAGTTTAGAAATGTGTTCTTATGTTTTCTCCATTGTTTTATGTTGAGGCTTGGTTTATGACCTAGGGGCTATTGTGATGTTGTTTTTTTTCACATTTCAGATATTGGTTTATTTATATTGGATTATATGGTTGAGAGAGCGAGAAATGATTTTCCATATGTATAGTCATGAAAGTTAGACATGATGCTCCGTATCCTTGAGTTAGAAGGTTGGGTACGATATTTCGTATCTATACTGATTGTTTTGTTAGGGTCTGGGTACTGGACCAAGGCTCTAAGAACGTTTTTTCTTTATTGATATGGTTGATATTTGTGGACTTGGTGTTCTATAGATATAGGTGATATTGATGGAAATAAAAATCCACAAATAGATAATAATGGTAGAGATAACATTATGAATATGTGGTTGAGAAGATGGACTGTTTCTTCAGGCATGGTTAGTATACTATAAGGATTAGTGTCAGACTAAGGTTACATGAACTACTAATATACTTTATGGTTTATGTTCCAGATTGATGATCTAGGATCTAATGGTATACCTAGTGTAATGGGATGGTGGACTAACGTTCCAAATACTTGGTTTAGGTATTGGAATTATGCTCTAAGAACTATTATTTTGAGGTGTAATTTAGGTGCTGGATTGATTCTCGAGGAACTGCTATTTAGAGATATGGTTTACATGATGGAATGATTTATTGGGAACTACTAATTTTGTTACATGAGATATATGTATATATAACGCTTAGGGTATTGATAGTACTTTAGTGGGGTATGAGTACCTAAAACTGATGCAATTAAGAACCATGTAATAGATGTTGAGTGATGTTGTGAGGTTGGTTGGGTGTGCCATTGATGTGGAGTCTTCTTATTACATAGGATTCATAGTCATCAAGACATGATCAAAGACACCTAAAATAGGCTGAAGTTGGTATGGTTGATTGAATTCATGGTCTTAAGGAACAACATTGTTTTTGGTTTTCTTTATTTTAGTTGTGTTACACTTTGGGTGATCATATTACAGGATAATGCACCTATGGAAGAATTTTACAGGTTCCCTATTAGGGGTTTCATATTAATAATTATTTCTTATTCCATATACGTGCATCACGGTGTGCGTGAAGATCTTATGTTTTCTATCATGTTGAGAATATATGTATGATGGATAGGGAAGAGGCACATGGTGATATTTTTGAGAAGATGCGATCATGTGGGGCCTTGTGATAAGGTTAGACCAGCTCGACAGGGTACTTAAGGCTAGATATATTACATGGATAGGAGTTGTAAGTAGATCCTGATGATTTTTTTTTTAGTTTTTACATTTTATATGTGATCAACCTAGTGTATGATCAGTGTTGTATGTATGGAATAGTTGTTCTGGCCTTTAGTATATTTCATCTTATTACAATATGTTTCTTCTTTAGTTTATTTATTCTTTCTACATATGAAGATATATATGATGATTAGTTATTTTTATTATTATGTTAAACTCTAATATGGGTGTAATGTCTCCTCACATTACCATATTAGATCCTTCTTTCTATTTGACTGCCTCTACCATATGAGGAGGTACACCTGATTTCATGTGGTGAACTAGCTTGGGGAATCAGTTCAGTGGCATTCAAGTAGAGAGATTACAACTAACAAGTTACTAATGATCAAAAACCTTATAAAATTTCAATGTCATTTTAGGACAACAAAAATTAAAATTCATTATAACATAGACCTTTTCATATCCAATTCATTTTCAAATAAATAAAAAAACTCAATGGTATATTTAATTCAATTGGAATAAATAAAAATTATTGAAATAAGATGGGATTGCTAGAAATTTACTTACTTACCTGATTTTATCATGGAAAAATGATGTTTTTATGAGTTAATTGTCTGTGATGTTATTTACTTGTAGACATTAACACATAATGAAATTACTCAATGTATGAATTTAATTGAAAATTCCATCCACATTTAGAAAAAAATAATTATACTTACACATAAATGAAATATTTCTCATTATAAATAAAAGAATCCATTTTATTTCAATTATTACAACTTTGCAACTCATTCTACTATATCATTAGATATAATTATAAATATATATAGGTAAAAAAACATGTTACAAAAAACATGTATAGAAATAAACTAATCAACTATATAAAAACCTCATTACAAAAATAAAATTTTGAATATATATATACATTAGAATATACAGTACAATAATAAATAAACACTATAAAAATAAATTTTAGTACTTAAAATAAAAATAAATTCTAAAAATTTTCATATATATATATATATATATATTATCATGACCCCTCCCACCAAAGATTCTACAATGAATAGAGAGAGACGCTGAATTGGTTTAAATTTTATTTATAGGGACATAATAATGTGAAGTATGATTTTACCTTTTTATTTACTTGGTTTAATTTGTTTTGATACTATGAATATATGTACACACTCATTTAATAAAAATCATGTCATTGGGTGGCTTGATTATGCTGCAATGAATTTCTTTTGAAGTCCTCTATTTTTTATATTTTTGATATATTCATAAATAACCAGCTGAAAATGTATATTTTGTTAATGCAATGGGTTCCCTAGTATCTAATAGAATGTGTGATAACTCCCAAAATTGATTAAGTGAAATTTAGTAAGATATCATTTTCTAAATCATAAAAATTGGGTTGTGGAGTGACATATGATGTTGGGGGGGGGGGGGGGGTGGATGGGTGGGTATGATATGGTTGAGCATTAGGGTTGTGAAGAAAGGTGGTGGTGGATGTGGTTGTTGGGATATTTAAATTTGGTTCTTCATGTTTTTTTAAGCACCTTGTTGGTATGTATGGTAACAATAATGTGGTTAGAATATAGATTTATGTACATATTTTAATGAAATAGTTTGGTAATAGAGAATATGGAAAATGGTCTAATGATAATTAAATACTAAAAACGAATTGTGGCTTGCATTATTCTTGTGTGGGGTTGTTCATTTAGTCTTGGTAGTAGACCTGGAGGACCATGTGAGTTGGTTGGTAATATTATTGTAAACCTATAGGTAGAGTTTATGCAAATATATATATATATGCATATATTATATTTTTATGGTGATTTCTATATTCACCCCACCAATATCAAGCACTATATTCGAACACCAACATAGTAATTCAGGGGGTGTCTTTCCCAACATCCAACTAAGAGGATGGATGGATAGCCAACTTATATTCTCTATACCCTCTTCTAGGCAATAATGGCCTAGGTGTCTTCATGCAAGTTGTGAGCAGTGGTCCTAGGTGTATTCAGGGAGAGTTATGATGTGTTATCCCAGGTGTATTTGGAATGAGATGTGATTTTTGGAATAGGTGTGTGAGGGAAGGGTGTGATGAAGTGTGATGTGTGGACCATGTCTTTGAGGGTGATTTGTGTTGTGAGGTGTGTACTAGGTGTGTGTCAGTGGGTTGTGATGTGATATATTCAGAAGAGGTGGGAGCCCTAGGACATTTTCCATTAGGGTGTGAGAGTGGCTAATCAGTGGGAAATTTGGGTGGGGTACCCTATAATTGATATATTTATATAATATTATATTACATGGATTATTTATTTGGTGAGAGAGCCTTAGTGAGGTTGGGGTTACTATTAGTCTACCTATTAGGTTCTATTTTGTACAGCTTTTTTCTCATGGGTGCATTAGTATGATCCTTCAACTTGTGCACAAGATACTTTGGTTTTTCCTTTTGAATATACAAATATGCTCACCCTATGTATATACAACTATTTTCAAGATTCTATGAGGACTTTTAAGACCATTATACACCTTACTAGCTGTACCCTTGGACGATTTCTGTATTGCTGCTCTAGTTTTGTTATGGGTATTTAATTTTGAGACTTTTATTTGTATCTGTTTTGTTTACACATGAATTGTGGGTTGTTTTATAGTTTTCTTATATATTTATCATGGTGTTTATTATGGTTGATACATCATATCTCTTGATACTGTTTTCTTATATAGGTAAATTCCTCCCATATTGTGAGATTTTTTATACGCTCTGTGCTAGTCGCCACCCCAGGGCCTACTAGAGGCGGGATCGAGAGGTCATTATCTATCTCCCATCATTACGGAATCTTTGGTGGGAGTTTGTTGTGACAGAGTGGTATCAAAGGTTGATGATTGAGAGATATGGTGGAGTTCAATGTTAGGCATAGTGAAATATGCATGGGTTGGTATGGAAATTGTGTTAGTTGACCTTGGTCAGTGACATTGTCCAGGGAGACCAACTAGGAAAAGGGATTTTAGGTCCCCCATGATCTAGTGCATGAACATTGAAGATATTGAACAACAATGTGATATGGGTCTACTAGCAGGGTAGATACCTAGGAGAGGTATATACATCTTGATGGATTGTGTTCTTTTTTGAATTGGTTTGTTGGGGGAAATTCAAAATGGATAAAATTAATTTAACAGATTAAAGTTAATTAAAATATATGGAAATGAAAATCCACACTTTTGGGCTTAATAAATAATTGTTTCTATTTAAACTATGGATCTTAGTTGACTTTTACATATGGATATGGCCTTGTAGGTTTAGCAGGCTAACATGATTGATTGACTAAGGGTTGATCTGGTTAAGGATGATGATCAGTGGTAGAGGATGTTCTGTACTTTTCAAGGATGGGCTTTGGAAAAGTATGAGGGGAGAATTTTAAATATGAAAATAGAGGCATGTCTAGTATAGTTGGACATCACTATTATTTTTGATCTGAAACCCATTAGAGTATAGGGTCCCTTTTGTTGTTTTTCTAATGTGAGGTGATTCATATCATTGGTGGACTTTATACCTTCGTGAGAATAGGGAAGAAGATGTTTCATGGTTTGACTTTGGGAAAAGGTTTTGGGAGGAGTTCCTCTCATCAACCATGAAGGCCGAGAAGAGTTAGGAGATACTCTCCCTTTAGGTGGGGAGTATGTCAGTGTGATATATTGGAATTATGTTCAATGAATTCTTTTTCTCCCCCTATATCTTTTTCTAAAATAGTATTCTTGATCGAGGGTATTTGGGGAGTCACTATGACCTTTTATATAGTTGGTATTTACATGTTTTACATTACCATCACACTTAAAGGTTTAGAATAAGGAATAAGTGATCGATAAGGTGCACTCATAAAGAGTTTTTTCCATGAGATGGGAACCAACATGGTTCTTAAAAGAGTGGAGTTTTCAGTGATATTAATCCGGTGTTAGGGCCATTGAGGTTTTGACTAACTAGGAGTGAACCTCGACAACTTCACGTTCAAAATTCAAGTTTCCATACCTTTCTTGTGGGAATAGGGATGATGTGTTTCTTCTATAGGGTTCACGAACATCTTCAAGACTTGTTCCCATTGGTCTCTCAGGCTTAGTTTGGCCGAGTGAGACTAGTTCAGTGCAATCCCCAACATCAATTACCAACGAGGCCATTCTAATAGCATAAGAAACAATCCTGTAGTCCATCTATGAAAGATCATGTAGGTAGAGGCCAGTTGCAAGATGTTCCTAGATCTTAGGGACCTTGAACTAATCATGGTGGTGGAGGCCACCATTTGTAGAGAGTTAGGGGAGCTAATCATGGGAATTTTCATGTAGAGGATGTAGAAGCACCAAATGGGAGAGAGATAATTGGAGTTACGATAAAATTATTGTCTATGATTGTATGTAATTTTTTTGATTCTATAGCTTCACAAACCATTGTGTCACCCATAATAGTCTATGATTTGGGATTAGATGTAGAAATTATTCATATAAATATAATTTTTACTAGGCCAATTGGAGGCCATATCGTATTGTTTACTGTTTTTTAGGGATGTGAACTGATGATCGGGAAACATCAGTCTTGTGTGGACCTTATATTTCTTGAGATTCAGCCATATTATTTCATTATTTATATCAACTAGTTTTTTTATATAAATTTTTTATTGACTTATTTTATAGGAGAATCATGTCCTCAGACATGGATGGACATTTGGAAGTTTTTTTAGTGATGAGCTGTTAGGTGGGAAAAAGACTTGCGGAGCCCCTTATTTCCTTGGTGGATGAGGTGTCTATGCAGCCATTGTGTTCTATGGTATAAAAGGCTAGCAGAGTCATTAGGGAGTTCTTGGATGTTTTACTTAAGGAGGTTGTGGCACTAACCCCTTTATGGATGTCTATTTTTTGATAAACTTGTAGCCTGGTGATTGTTTGATTTCAATGGATCCTTATCATATGACACCCTATGAGTTGCGAGAGTTGAGGATTCAGAGTTATGATCTGATGCAGAAAGATTCATCCAGACAAGTGTGTTACTATGGGGAACTCCATTGTTTCTCTCTAAGAAGGAAAATGTTAGTACAAGGTTTTTTTATTGTCTATAGGAGGTTTAATCAGGTGACAATCAAGAACTGTTACCCACTTCTGAGAATATATGATATTTTCAAACAACTGAGAGGGGTGAGTTGGTTTTCGAAGGCTGAACTCATTCTTGATATCACCAATTAAGGGTGAAGGAGGGTTATATCATAAATACTATCTTAAGATGTATTTATAAGCACTTCATGTTTATATTCATGACATTTGGTGTTATCAATGCACCATCCATGTTCATGGGTCTCATGAACTATGAATATCATGAGTTCCTGGACCAATTCTTCCTCGTATACATCGTTGATATCTTGATCTTCTCAATGTCAGAAGAGCAGAATGTATGGAATCATGAAGTAGTGTTGTATATTCTTATGTGCCACCAAATCTATGAAATTTTGTTCAATTTTAATTTTTGGACACTAGGTGTCCATTTACCTAGACATTTTGTGTCTCAGCAGAGTGTGTATGTTTACCCAATGAAGGTTGAACTCGTTGTTTCTTGAAAATCACCCCATAATGTGGTAGAAGTTCATAGATTATTTAGTATCGTAGGCTATTAATCGAGGTTTATGTCTAATTTATCTCGAGTTTCATCCCCTTTGAGAGAATTAACTAGGAACAACCAAGATTTTTTGTGGACCGATCAGTGCCATGAATAATTCGGTTACTGAAAGGGGATGTTGGTCTGTGCTTCAGTTATTTAGCTACCAGAGGTGGGTGTGTTATTTGAGGTTTTCTATGATACATCCTTTCTGGGTTTAGATTGAATCCTAATGTAGTAGAAGACAATGATCTCTTATATGTCTAGGAATATTTTCCCCCTATGTTCAACTATGACAACCATGATATGGAGTTATAAGAAGATGTATTTGCGGTAAATTTATAGATACATTACCTCATTGAGGAGTGCTTTGTGGTCTTAATAGATTATAAGAGTTTGAGGTTGTAACGGCCCGAAATTTTGAATAAATCTTGTTCCCTAATTTCATGTGTTATTTTATTTTATTTTTATACTCAACAAAAATGTTTTATTTGATAAACATGATTATAATTAAAATGAGACCAGTGGGTTTTGACTGTTTTATGACCATCGGTCAATATGAACACTATGAACAGAATGTTTTGATTATTGTCTCCAAATATAAGTAATCTTGGTTAACTATTATAGAAATAAGATTTGATGGCCTCACCTAGTAGTCTTGGACCGATCGAAGCCCATCTAACAGAGCTTGGGAAGGAGGTAGCACCATTGGGCTTTGCTCTGGATCAAATCCAAGCCGAACTTCATCATGTGAAGCTAGAACAGAATCGCCTTCACGAGAAGTTCAAACTGATAGAAATTACTACTCGGGCAATGTTGACTGAGCCGCCCCAAGATTCTATCACCCTAGCACACCTTACTCTTAGGTCCTATGCTGGTATTATAAGGGGCTATGTAACGAGACCATAACTGCCTTGTGTAATCCTTGTTTTCAATAAAAATTGGGATTTCTTATTATGATGATGTTTATGAATTTTCAAATGACCGGATAAATATAGTATGCATATTTTTGATGAATTTTAGAAAAAAGATATTTTAAAAATGTTTATGTAAACCTTAAATAATTAAAAATGTGTAATGATTTTCAAAAAATGGTCTTCTACAATTATGTTCAGTACGAAATTTGGAGTCTAATAAGATCAACTTGATTTTTGATGAATAGAAAATTATGAATAGTGATTTTATGATTAGGATTAGTAATATGACCAAATGGATTAGTAATCTAACTTAAAGAAAGTTTTAAAATAATCTAGGAACCTTGATTAAGTAACGTGATTCAATAAAATGGTTAAATAATGGTTTCATAAATTATTATTCAAGTATTAGTTTTTTTCGGGTGAATAGTGTTTTTTAATTAAAAATTTAATTAAAATTATTTAGAAAAGTATTTTTATAAAACAGATTTCATTTTTGAACTCAGAGCACCAATATTATGCTATGGTAATTTTTGGGGTTTTTTCTGAAAAAAACGAATTTTCGGTGAATAGTGTTTTTATTTAAAAATTAAATTAAAAATATTTAGAAAATTATTTTTATAAAATGGAGTTCATATTTGTAATCAGAGCGTTGATATTTGATTGTGGTGAAATTTTGGGATCTTTCTGAGAAAGTTGAATTTTCAGTGAATAGTAAAAATGCAGTTTTAGGGTTTCGGTATGTTTAATGACATCATAGCTATGTCATGATGATGTCATGAGTTATTTTAAGGGTTGGCCGGCCAAGGGTGATGAAGTATTGTTTTGGGGTCCCCATGTGGCCTAACTCCATGATAAATGCCAAGGGAGAGCACATGGGTTTGAGAAAAGCACATGTGAGGTGTCCTTTGGCCATTAATGCCTTGTCCCCTCACTTTCCCTATAAATACCAAGCCCTACTCTCATCCATTCGACTCCCCACTCATTCCCAACGAATTTATGGTCTCATTACCTCCCAAGGAGCCCTCCCAAGGTGCCCCCAAGCCCTCAAGGTCCCAACCTTTGAGGTTTAAGAGTTACATTTTAAGGTAAGGGATCCGACCTCTCTCTTTCTTTTCAAGTAATCTCTTTTATGTCATTCCTTTTATGATACATGTTCTTATGTTTGAGGATGTTCTTTTATACTCCTCTTACTGCCCTTTTCATGTTCATATAATGAGAGTCCCCTTTTTACTCTCATTATTTCGTTTTATGATGTTTTAAGTGGCGCCGTTAGGCTGCCGAAATTTTTGTAACAGATTCTTTCTCCATTCTCATTTTTCAAGATCTATTTTCATGTAAAGTATTTCAAGTTCCTTTGTATTATGTTGGGGTATGATCTCTAAATTTATCATACTGATATTTTATGATCATATGATGAGAGACCCCATTTGATCTCTTCAATTCAGTATTTTGAAGTTTTAAGTGGCGCCATTAGGCTGCCGAATTTTTTAGGGGATTCTTTCACCCTTCTCATTCTTTTCAAAGTTCTACTTTCATGTCATGTCTTTCAAGTTCCTTTTTAATTATGTTGGGGAATTATCTATATATATATCATACTGAACTCTTATGTTCACATGATGAGAGATCCTATTTGATCTTTTCAAATCATTTTTGTTGAAGTTTAAGTAACGCCGTTAGGCTGCCGAACTTTCATAAGAGAAATCTAATTTTTGTCTTCCTTCCATGTTTTTCATTTCAAATGGTATGTCCTTGAAATTTCATTACCATGATCATGTATCATTCTTATTCTGTCCATCTACTGTTTTATGGGTCATTTATGAATGTTTGACCCATTTTCCCTCTCTTTTTAATGTCTTCTAAACGTCGTAACATAGCCGTTATGCTGCAGAATTTCCGTCTCAAAATGTCTCTCTCTTTTTCTAAAGTTCTTTTATATTATTAAGTGAATACTCAAAGCTCATTCTTCTAAAGGGGTATTCACATATATACAAAAATGTCTATTTTAAATTCTGGGATTTACATACATGAGACCCACCTTCCTTTTCTGTGGGTTTTAAAGTGACGTAAAGATCATGTCTTTAAAGCAGTTTTTAAAACGTTATGATTATGAAATGAAACCCATTTATTTTATGCTATATGGGTTATTTATGAAATGTTTGATGATGATATATGTGGATCACATGATAATAAAGGCAAATTTAAGGGTGCGCCCTGATAGCGCTCCAATGCACTGGGTAAAGACTTAATCTCTAGAGATGACCATTTTAACGACGCCTTGGTGAATAACCTTGGTAATTTTTAACGACACCTTGGGGATGGACCTTGGTGAAACGAAACAATTGTCAATATTAAATGTTGCAGCCACATCTTCAAGTTATGAAAAAGTTTTATTTTTATTATGATATGCCTCATGATTTCATTTTCATGCCTTAAAGTTCTTTTCATGACTTTATTGATGTATCTCAAGTTCATATGTAAAATGTTTCACCCGTTTCCCTTGCTGGGCCTTCTGCTCATCCTTTCTTTTGATGTATGTACCCAGGTTATGAGATGCAGTAATGAACCTAGGATGAACTTAAGGAGAAGCCTTTCAAGTGTTTAAGAAGAGTGTTTTTGTTCTTTTCATGTTTTATGTTCCTGGTTTCCAAGACACTAAGCCTTAAAGATCCTCGGTTTTGTAAAATGTAATGAATTTTTATGTGATAAAAAGGCGGGATTCTATAGTTGGTATCAAAGGATGGTTTAGTTATTTCTGAAAATTAGGATATGAAAACTTTAGGAAGAACCCTATAAAAAAGTTTAAATATAGGAAATCTTCCTAGTATTTTGGTGATTATTGAGTAAAGGGTTTCCAAGCAAATACATCCCTGTCTGGATACGAGAAGGTAGAGGTGGCTCTGGCACAGATGTACATAGGGGTAAAACCCGAAAACACCACTTTGAGCTAGACTCGAACGGGAACTGGTACACGACAACGGGCCTTGCTGCACTCTTGGTTACGACACTCCTGGGGGATATGCTTTGGTAAATTCATAAGATTAGTATGAACCATTGTTAAAGGAACCAAGATAAAATAAAATAAAGATTCACATAAGAATATATGATCATGGATAACCTAGAAGGGAACCTAGGGGATCACAAGTTAGGGTATACTTTACTTCTACATGTTATCCTTAGATGCTTTAAGTTTCTTTTCATGATTATTGGCTAAGTATTTAAGCCCCTAACTATAGCTTATTTTCTTAGTTAATGGCGGGAAATGGAAGAACATGTCCCAACAACCAATGTGATAGGAAATGCTACGATTGCCGTATTAATACGACAGAGATGATTAGGGGATTAAAAGAAGATTATTATTTTGGAAGACGTTCACTATTTTGAGGACCATATATGATCAAGGTAAATAGATTACTACGGTGTCTTCATTGAGGAGTAAGGTTGACTTATATTTTGAAGAATCAATGAATTTAAGGTGGCCTTATAGTAATTTAGGTTACTTACGGGAATGATTAACCTATCTTGGGTAAAATATGTTTAGGTTAGCTACTTTTGTTATAAGATGTTAGGAGTGGTTGATGTTGTTTGGAGATAAACAATGAAGTTTATTTTGGAAGACTATGTTATCATGTCCTTCTTGTATTTGGGTTTCAATCTTAGTTTGGTTTATTTTCAGGAATCTTAAGGACCATTATTTACGGAATGGTCTATGATGAACATTGGGTAGTACCATGGAACTTTGAAGATTTAAAAGTAGTTTCCATTTCTATGGGATTCTTTTTGAAGATTTGTTTTACCTTACCCATTCTATTTTTGGGATAATGTTTAAAGATAGAAGAAATAGATAGTTGATCTTTTGTGGATCATGTGATTCTCTAGATGATGATTCTTGTGTTTTGATGAGACTAAGTAGTTTTGAATGCTCATCGTTTGGAGAAAAGATTAGTTTTGGTAGAAACTTATTAAAGTATGAAACTCTACATGAAGGTAGATATATTTCCTTATGTTTTTGTTCTATGTTATAAATGAATTCCTCAAAGTTATTAAAAGTAACGTAAAACAAAAACGTTGTTGGTTTACGTTTCCTACTAGGTAATCAAAGACCGCTTACACACATCATAATTTTGGGATTTTCTGGTGGTTAACTTCCCCCTAATCATGTTTTCTATCACACTCCTTTAAGAACGTTACCCTTTGTTTTCTCCTCCATGTCCATATTTCCAACATGGAATCCTAGTATGAGTAAACTCGGGTGGCCCTTGTACTTCCTTTTCTTTCTTTTAAAGTAATGGTGTTACTGACTCTTTTTCCGATGTGGGACTTTAAATGAAATTTCAAAACCCAATTTTAAAAATTGCGAGGACGCAATTTCTTAAGGGGGGAAGATTGTAACGGCCCGAAATTTTGAATAAATCTTGTTCCCTAATTTCATGTGTTATTTTATTTTATTTTTATACTCAACAAAAATGTTTTATTTGATAAACATGATTATAATTAAAATGAGACCAGTGGGTTTTGACTGTTTTATGACCATCGGTCAATATGACCACTGTGAACAGAATGTTTTGATTATTGTCTCCAAATATAAGTAATCTTGGTTAACTATTATAGAAAGAAGATTTTATGGCCTCACCTAGTAGTCTTGGACCGATCGAAGCCCATCTAACAGAGCTTGGGAAGGAGGTAGCACCATTGGGCTTTACTCTGGATCAAATCCAAGCTGAACTTCATCATGTGAAGCTAGAATGGAATCGCCTTCATGAGAAGTTCAAACTGATAGAAATTACTACTCGGGCAATGTTGACTGAGCCGCCCCAAGATTCTATCACCCTAGCACACCTTACTCTTAGGTCCTATGCTGGTATTATAAGGGGCTATGTAACGAGACCGTAACTGCCTTGTGTAATCCTTGTTTTCAATAAAAATTGGGATTTCTTATTATGATGATGTTTATGAATTTTCAAATGACCGGATAAATATAGTATGCATATTTTTGATGAATTTTAGAAAAAAGATATTTTAAAAATGTTTATGTAAACCTTAAATAATTAAAAATGTGTAATGATTTTCAAAAAATGGTCTTCTACAATTATGTTCAGTACGAAATTTGGAGTCTAATAAGATCAACTTGATTTTTGATGAATAGTAAATTATGAATAGTGATTTTATGATTAGGATTAGTAATATGACCAAATGGATTAGTAATCTAACTTAAAGAAAGTTTTAAAATAATCTAGGCACCTTGATTAAGTAACGTGATTCAATAAAATGGTTAAATAATGGTTTCATAAATTATTATTCAAGTATTAGTTTTTTTCGGGTGAATAGTGTTTTTTTAATTAAAAATTTAATTAAAATTATTTAGAAAATTATTTTTATAAAACAGATTTCATTTTTGAACTCAGAGCACCGATATTATGCTATGTTAATTTTTGGGGTTTTTTCTGAAAAAAACGAATTTTCGGTGAATAGTGTTTTTATTTAAAAATTAAATTAAAAATATTTAGAAAATTATTTTTATAAAATGGAGTTCATATTTGTAATCAGAGCGTTGATATTTGATTATGGTGAAATTTTGGGATCTTTCTGAGAAAGTTGAATTTTCAGTGAATAGTAAAAATGCAGTTTTAGGGTTTCGGTATGTTTAATGACATCATAGCTATGTCATGATGATGTCATGAGTTATTTTAAGGGTTGGCCGGCCAAGGGTGAAGAAGTATTGTTTTGGGGGCCCCATGTGGCCTAACTCCATGACAAATGCCAAGGGAGAGCACATGGGTTTGAGAAAAGCACATGTGAGGTGTCCTTTGGCCATTAATGCCTTGTCCCCTCACTTTCCCTATAAATACCAAGCCCTACTCTCATCCATTCGACTCCCCACTCATTACCAACGAATTTATGGTCTCATTACCTCCCAAGGAGCCCTCCCAAGGTGCCCCCAAGCCCTCAAGGTCCCAACCTCTGAGGTTTAAGAGTTACATTTTAAGGTAAGGGATCTGACCTCTCTCTTTCTTTTCAAGTAATCTCTTTTATGTCATTCCTTTTATGCTACATGTTCTTATGTTTGAGGATGTTCTTTTATACTCCTCTTACTGACCTTTTCATGTTCATATAATGAGAGTCCCCTTTTTACTCTCATTATTTCGTTTTATGATGTTTTAAGTGGCGCCGTTAGGCTGCCGAAATTTTTGTAACAGATTCTTTCTCCCTTCTCATTTTTCAAGATCTATTTTCATGTAAAGTATTTCAAGTTCCTTTGTATTATGTTGGGGTATGATCTCTAAATTTATCATACTGATCTTTTATGATCATATGATGAGAGACCCCATTTGATCTCTTCAATTCAGTATTTTGAAATTTTAAGTGGCGCCATTAGGTTGCCGAATTTTTTTAGGGGATTCTTTCACCCTTCTCATTCTTTTCAAAGTTCTACTTTCATGTCATGTCTTTCAAGTTCCTTTTTAATTATGTTGGGGAATTATCTCTATATCTATCATACTGAACTCTTATGTTCACATTATGAGAGATCCTATTTGATCTTTTCAAATCATTTTTGTTGAAGTTTAAGTAACGCCGTTAGGCTGCCGAACTTTCATAAGAGAAATCTAATTTTTGTCTTCCTTCCATGTTTTTCATTTCAAATGGTATGTCCTTGAAATTTCATTACCATGATCATGTATCATTCTTATTCTGTCCATCTACTGTTTTATGGGTCATTTATGAATGTTTGACCCATTTTCCCCCTCTTTTTAATGTCTTCTAAACGTCGTAACATAGCTGTTATGCTGCAGAATTTCCGTCTCAAAATGTCTCTCTCTTTTTCTAAAGTTCTTTTATATTATTAAGTGAATACTCAAAGCTCTTTCTTCTAAAGGGGTATTCACATATATACCAAAATGTCTATTTTAAATTCTTGGATTTACATACATGAGACCCACCTTCCTTTTCTGTGGGTTTTAAAGTGACGTAAAGATCATGTCTTTAAAGCAGTTTTTAAAACGTTATGATTATGAAATGAAACCCATTTATTTTATGCTATATGGGTTATTTATGAAATTTTTGATGATGATATATGTGGCTCACATGATAATAAAGGCAAATTTAAGGGTGCGCCCTGATAGCGCTCCAATGCATTGGGTAAAGACTTAATCTCTAGAGATGACCATTTTAACGACGCCTTGGTGAATAACTTTGGTAATTTTTAACGACACCTTGGGGATGGACCTTGGTGAAACGAAACGATTGTCAATATTAAATGTTCCAGCCACATCTTCAAGTTATGAAAAAGTTTTATTTTTATTATGATATGCCTCATGATTTCATTTTCATGCCTTAAAGTTCTTTTCATGACTTTATTGATGTATCTCAAGTTCATATATAAAATGTTTCACTTGTTTCCCTTGCTGGGCCTTCTGCTCATCCTTTCTTTTGATGTATGTCCCCAGGTTATGAGATGCAGTAATGAACCTAGCATGAACTTAAGGAGAAGCCTTTCAAGTGTTTAAGAAGAGTGTTTTTGTTCTTTTCATGTTTTATGTTCCTGGTTTCCAAGACACTAAACCTTAAAGATCCCCGGTTTTGTAAAATGTAATGAATGTTTATGTGATAAAAAGGCGGGATGCTATAGAGGTGTATATTTTCCTATAGTAAATTGAATCTACAACAGTGTAGTTAGATGAAGATCCTTCAGGAATATGAATTTGAGGAATCCTACACATCTAGGAAGGGAAATTTCATGGCTAACACTTTGAGTAGGAAGTCTCGAAAGGATGTTGTTCAGTAGTTTGTGGATTATTGGAGAAAAGTGGAGGTTTCATGTTCCCAATGACGGTGAAGTATTATCTAACGTGGAAAGTGGAGGTGTCTCAGTGGGTATTCCTAGAGGTAGAGGTGCTATGTGATTGTGTTTTCCACAATGATGCTTCAAATGGATGGATTGATGATAGTCAGAAGAAAATGTTATTTCAAGGAATGCTATTTGTTCTGGTAGAAAAGTGAAAGAGAGTTATTTCAGAGTTACATAGATAACTTTTTGTGGTACAACCATTAATTTCTAAGATGTACAACATCTTGAGGCTATAATTTTGGTGTCCCTAGATAAAGCGGGCAGTGATAGAGTTTATGGTAAGGTGCTTGGTTTTCCAGCTGGTGAAGGCTGAGCATCATCTTCCTGGTGGTTTATTGATTCCCCTAAATATTCTTAAATGGGAATGGGATTACATATCTTTGGACTATATCATGGGGTTACCCTAAAATCTGGGAGGTTTTGATGCTCTATGGGTAATTGTGGATTGGTTCATGAAATCATCCCACTTTCTAGTGACCAAGGAGTCAGGTGTGGTGGATGTTTTGGAAAATAGGTATGTAGATGAAGTAATGTGGATGAATAGAGTTCCAAGGTACATGTTATCAAATTGGTACACCCATTTTAATTCATGAGTCTAGAAGGGGTTATAACGTTCTTTTATCACTCATTTGTGCCTTATCACTGCCTTCCGTGCTTAGACAAATGGGAAGACAATGTGAACTATCTAGATGCTAGAGGATATGTTGTGGGAATGTTTATTTGACTTCGACGGATCATGGTCACAACACCTACCCTGGGCCGAGTTCTCTTATAATAATAGATACCAATCTTCCATTGATATGAACCCATTTTAGGATTTGTATAGATGACTGTGTCATTCTCCATTATGTTGGACTATAGTTGGAGAGGCAATAGTTCTAGGTCTTAAGGTGTTGTAGAGAACAAAAGATAATGTTCAGTTGGTTTGAGAGAGGGTGAAAGAAACACAAGACCAGAATAATCCTTATGATGATCATAAGTGGAGGCCCCAAGAGTTTGAGGTTAGAGACCATATGGTCTTGAGGGTTTCCCCTCAACATGGTAAATGGAGATTTAGGAAGGGAAGTAATCTATCACCATAATTTTTTGGACCATTCAAGGTTTTTGGGTGAGTTGGAGGGGTGGAATATCAGTTGAAATTCCCACTATAGATAGGAAGGATCCATTATGTCTTCTATGTCTCTTAGATCCGTCGATATCTCTAAGATGACTCTCATGTCATTGATGAGGGAGATTTGGATATCGAGGATGACATGACCATCATAGAGCATTTAGTAGAGATCTAAGACCATCAAGAGAAGGTTCTATAAGGAAAAACCATTCCACTAATTTCGAGTTCTATGTTTGCATAGTTTCTTGGAGGATGGTGCATGGGAATGTGAGATGTAGATGCAGTCTTTGAACCTGGATATGTTTTGAGTTTTTACTTCTTCATTTTCATTATTACGTGATGTTTAAACCGTATTGTTTTTACAAAATATACTATTTTCCCATTAACTTAGTGTGTATTTTTTGATGTGTAATAATGTTAGGACATGATAAAAATGGAAGACCTAATTCCTAATCAAGACACATTTTACTAAGATGTGATTGACCTCATGCAGGTGAGTCTATGCCACCCAGAGCAGATAATATATTGACATGGAGGATGGGATTCCCAGATTCCTATGTTTTTGGAAGTCTGTTTTGTCTAGTTGTTGTTATTGTTTAGGATAAAAAGTTTTATTGATGGAATTGGTTCATGAGTAATAACATCCTTGTGAATTATCTTGATGGATGGGTGTTTGGACCCTTGCTCTCCTTCCTTTTGGGTTGTTTTTTAATTCTCAAGGAAGAAAATAGTTTGAGAGGTATCTGGTGTATTATTATGAACCTTTTGGACCATTAATTTGAAAAAATATGATAATTGTGGTTTTTGAGTGGAATTATGTGGTGTTTTGGGACAAGTGAGTCACTATAATAGTGAGACAATCCAATAGTTTTCCAAATTTACTGTTTTCCAATGGTGACTCACTCTGGCGGTGAATCATCCTGGCAGAAACTCATCCTGGCAGTGAATCATCTTGGCGGTGAGTCATTCTGGTTGTGAATCATCATGGTGGTGAATCATCCTTGTGGTGAATCATCCCAGGGGTTGCTCATCATGGTGGTGACTCGTTCTGGTGGAGACTCATTCTAGTAGTGAATCATCCTGGAGATGACACATCATGGAGATGATGCATCATTGACGTGACTCAACTTGGATGTTACTCATTATTGTGGTGAATCATCCAGGTGATGACTCATTATGGTGGTGACTCATCCTGACCATTATTTAATTTTCTAAATTTTATAAATTTTTTTAAAAAATTTAAAAAATCATCATTTTGATGTCTTTTATGATCAAAATTTTTTTTAATAACTTTATTAATGAATTTTGAAGCCATTTCAAAATGAATCAATAAAATATTGAGTTTTTAAGAAGTCCAGATGCCTTTAAAATTTCTAAAATGCATGATTTTAATGAGATCCACCTTTAATGGTAAACTAAACTATTTAAAATCCCATTATTTTTTGATTTAATCATTATAAGGAGGAGATATTACCTTCATTCATTCCTTCTTTATTCTCTTGATATGGGAGGGTTAAAATACTTCTTCCTTGGAGTCATAAAATATGCTGGTGTAGCTAGTTGGAGTTCTTTCTATCGAAGAAGTATTTTCCTTCTATAGGTGCACCCCATGTTTTGAAGCAACATGTTGGGGAAAGGATTCTTCCTTCGAGGTAAGATTTCCTTCATTTACTTTAATGTGTATCATAAAGGATGGGTTTATAATTAATATTCATATGGAGATGGTTAAATCTGAACTAATAATGATAATTAATTGTTGGAAATTGGATTTAAAGGGGGAATGGAAATGTTAAGTATGATTTTAAATCTTTTTATTTATTTTTTTTCACTTTTATTGATACTATAATTTTATATACACACTTCCTTATTGAAAATTGTGTCTATTAGTGGCTTTATTATGTTGCGATGACTTATTTTTTGAAATCATCAATTTTTGTGATTTTTTGATATCATTATAAAGAATAAGCTAACCACGTATATTCAATTAACAGAATGGATGGCCCAAGATAGAATTTCTTGTGTGATGACATCCTAAATTAATGAAGTGAATTTTAATAATAGATCCTTTTCTAAATTTGACAATATTTTGTGTTATGGTGTGAGATATGATGTGTGTGGTGGGTAGTGGGTATGATACAGTTGAGTGGTGGGGTTGCAATGAATGGTGGTGATGGATGTGGTTGTTCGGTTATTTCAATGTGTTGATTATTGTGTGTTTTTTTATTTTATGTTACTGGTTGGTATGTATGGTGATAATAAAGATCTTGGAATATAAATCGATGCAAATGTTTTAATGAAATGGGTTGGAAATAAAGAATCTGGAAAATGGTCTAATGATAATAAAAGGATAAAAATGAACTATGGGTTTCTTTTTTCTTGTGTGGGGTTGTGTATTTAAATTTGTAATGGATGTGGGGGACCTTGTGAGTCGGTTGGTGATATTCTCATAAAAAAGTAGGTGGGGTTTGTGTGGATTTATATACATGTATATATACATTGTTTATTTCTTGTGATTTCTATACGCACCCCACCCACATTGAGCACTATGTACCAACACCTGCAGAGTCACACTGGGGGTGTCTTTCCCAACATCATGGTGGGAGGATGGATAGATGGCCACATACTCTTCCTTGTTCCATATTCCAAGTGATAATGGCTTAGATGTCTTTGAGGGTGTTGTGAGGTGTGGTCCCATGTTTCTTTGGGATTTGTTTTGATGTGTTATCCCAGGTGTCTTCAGGATGTGATATGAGGTGTGGACCAGTTTTTTGGAAGAAGAATGTGATGTAACATGATGTGATGTGTGGTCCAGGTGTGTACAAAAGAGTTTTTCTCTGAGGTATGGTTGTTCTATGTGTAGATGGTATGTGAAGTGATATATTCTAGGGTGGATGGAGAGTCAAAACATTTTCCTTTGGGGTGTGAGAGAGGTTAATCAATGGTAAAGTGGTGTGGGAATGCTATCATCGATGCGATTTATATTTAATTATATTCCAGGGATTCCATATTTGACGAGCGATCCTTGTTGAGGTTGGGGTTATGGTTAATCTAAAAGTTAGGTGCTATTTGTTTATGCTATTATCTCATGCGTGCATTAGTACGATATTTCCTCTTGTGCATGAGAGACTTTTGGTTTTATTACTGAGTACCCTGGAATGCTAACCCTATGAATATAAAACAATTTTCAAGATTCTAGGAGGACTTTACAGACCCTGTTGTACCTTACTAGTCATACACTTGAATAGTTTCTGTATTTCTTCTCTATTATTGTTTTGGGTATTTAAATTAGAGACTTTAATTTGTATTAGTTTTGATTACACTTGCATTTTGGGTTGGTTTTTGGTTTTATTATATATATATTTAATGGAGTTTATTATGGTTAATACATCCTATCTCCCAATCATTTTTTTCTTATTGAAGGAAATTCCTCCAATATTGTAATAATTTTTATACCCTCAGTTCTAGACACCAACTCGTGGCCTACTGGAGGTAGAACTCAGGTGTCATTATATCTATCCCTTAACTGTGGCACCTTTGGTGGGAGGGGGTCATGACACACACACACACACACACACACATATATATATATATAGATTTAATTAATGATAAATTAAATTTGTTAATATTCAAAAGTTATAAAATCAAGCTTTCCCTATCTATTTAATTTATATCTAAAGAAATTTATTGGGGATGTAACCAATTCAAAACTAATTTTTCACTCATTCTACAATTTCATTATATACAATTCTACATATATATACATGCATGGTTTTAATTTACACCAAACATATACACACTAAATAAAAAACTCAACAAGATAAAAACCACATTCCAAGTCACCCTTACATAAAATTATGCATATATATATAGATTCTACAAAAATAAATAAACAACAAAAAAAGTCACAATACATATAAAATACATATTACAGCTAAAGTTTTACATATATATATATACACATATAAAAATAAATTTAACACTCAATGTTTTATATTAATAACCCAAATGTAGAATAAAACAAAATTTTTTATAACTATTTCATTTTAAATAATAATAAAACCATGATGTATTTAACTAAATAGAATCATATAATAATACATGAGATTTTTTGGTAATGTTACTAATTCACTAACCTACTGGTTTTAAACATTGTAAAATGATGTTTTTTGTAGTTAATTTTCTATCATCTAATTTGATTGTAAACATTAACAAAATAAAAATTACTCAATGTTTGAATTGAATTATAAATCCATTACCAAATTAGGATATATCAATTTTACTTAGTCATAAATAATATCCTACAAATTAAAAATACAAGAAAACTAAAATTTACATTCATAACTACCTTGTAACTCATTTCACATTATCCTCAAATATAATTACTATCCTGATATATTTTAACACTACAAAATGATGATTTTTATGAGTGAATTTTATACCACATTATTCAACTAGAATCATTTTAAGGAATGAATTAATGAATGAAATAAATTGTAAATCCATTCTCAAAATACACTATTAACCTTTTATATGTAAGAGAAATAAATCAAAACATATATATGTTATTATTATTCTTTAAAATCTTTTAGATCTCTGGCATAACTTGAGAATATTTTTTAATGTATATAATCCATATTATAGTAAATCAATATCAAATATAGGTCAACATGTTATTATTAAAAATCAAATAAATTATGGAAATAAAGTAAAATTATTGAAATTGATCTTAATTTTGTAATAATAAATTATCTTCACAATCTTTCCTAATATTAGAACTTTTTTATTATCATATCCAAGAGCAGTATATTCACTAATCGGGAAAAAATGTTGAGAAATATCTTAGATACCATCATAAAAAATATGTCCTGAAATTTTTCTAACTAGAATTACAAAAATATTACTTATAAAGTATTTTTTATAGAATTTTATTTCTTTTATGAGAATCAAATATATATGTTTCATCAGTTTGGAGATAATGATCCATATCCATTACTTTAATACCATATTTTTCAATATGATTTATTTTTTTGAGTAAGTGTATTAAAATAGTTATATTTTAACAAAACCACTTAAACATAACAATAATAATATAGTACAACTAGTTTATCCACAATACTATAATATTCTATATTAGTTGAACAAGATTTATTTTTTCCTTCTATAACATAATAGTTTATTTCAATGTCTAATATGACCCTATCATTTTGAGTTTTAATGTTTATCAAATGAATGTTAATAATGAACTTTTATCCCTTGATTATAATTTTCTCACAGTCATTTAATATCATATTATAATCGAATGACAATTCTATAATCTCATGAGATATAACAATAGTTGGTGAACTCTCAACCTTACATATGTCATTGTTTCATTAATATTATTATCCATTTATATTCCACAAAACATTTTAAAAAAATTAATGACATTCATGATATTAAAAAAATGAGGGATACATTTGGTTATAAAAATTATATCTCTTTATAAGGGTTAATTAATGACATATTCTATTTATTATATATTTATGCTTCCTATAATATTTTAGAAGAAAACATCAATAATATAAATTTATAAAAAATATTAATTTAATGTTACTAATCATTGATTATACCTAATTGATGTATTCATCCATGAAATCAGAATTAAATAGAGTAGTATGATGAGCTATTATAATGCCTTTATATTTTATGATTTTTCAATTTCTTCGATATCTTGCAATACACACAACACTATGTTTTAGCGAAGCATGCTATACTACTAATATTTATATTTAAACATGACCATTATAACCTAGAAATTAAAGGTTTTATTATTAATAAAAATAAATTTTATTAAATAATAAGTATAATAGCTTTATATAGGGAAAAACATTTAGAGTAAAGTACACAATTTTTTATAAAGTATTTATATGTTTCGAAAATACTATTTTCTCAAAAAATGTTTCCATTTATTTTTTGAACAAAAAATAAAAGTTATTTGGTACACTTTCTGAAAATTAATGTTGAAAAATTAAATTCATTTTTAAAATATACTTGTAAAAAGTATCTTTGAGTTTGATATTTATTTGAAAAGATTCATTTTTCTAAGAATAATAAACTAATAATTGTTTTTATTAAACTTTTATTATCATTTAAAGAATTTATTATCTTAGTTTTATTTTAATATGGGTTTAAAAATAAAATTAGTTCATTTAAATTTTTATTAATCCAATTTAGGCCATTTAAATCAATTTTATATTGAATTTTTATGTTACAACTTTATATACATATGATAATTTTCTCATTGGAAGACGATTTTTTCATTACATCTTTAAATTTAATTTTAAATTAAATTTTGATCCATATATGAATAGAATTTTGAAAAATGGATTCCATATTCTCAATAATGATAATTAATATCATATAATAATACCAATTTATGTTTTGTAAAAAAATAAATAGTAAAAATATTTTAAATTAATTACCGTAATTAAGCTTAAAATGGGTTTATTAGGGGTTAAACTAAAATTATATGGGATAAAAATAAATATGAATGTGGTAAAATAGAAATTTATATAATTATTTAAAATTAATATCATAATGTTATTATAATAATATATTTTAGAGCCTTTTCACTTCTAAAAAATATGGGTTCACTTTATCATTTTAAAAAATTCCATGTTTGTCCTCTCACCCACTTATAAAAGGCCACTCCCTCTACTCTCCCCTTCACAATTCAAAATAAATTTGGTTTATAAAATACCTAACCAAATATATTCCTTAATTATACCCCCACATCCTCATAACATTATTTTTATTATGAAATTACCCCTAAGAATACTTTATGTATAAACCTAAAGGGGTTTTTTGAAGAAGAGGTAAAAATCATAAACTTATATTTTTATTTTATATCTTTCTATAACTCCTTCAAATATTATTCAACCAAGATGATATAATAATATATTTATCTAAAATATAATTATTTTTTATTATGTTTATGTAATTACCTACCTCTATCTGCTCTTTCATCTAGTGGGAAACTAAACATTCAATCGTGTGTATGGTAGACTGCCACCTTGTGAACCAATGTAATTTGTATTCCATCACCATAACTTATAGTATGATATAAGTATTTATTAAAAATATTTATAGGATATTTATGTTATAATTATACTTCAATAATTATAATATCACATATAACATCCTACTTTTCATTTGGTGGGAATACGATAACATTTATCTGGTATACGAAGGAAAACTGCCTCACGAAGAGATGTGATTCGTTCTTCACTTAGCCATTTGGATGGGCCAGGATGGTGTTGATTAAGATAAATACACAATAGGGGGGATGAATTTTATATTTTAAAAACATTAAACAATTCACAATACCTCTTTTGATTAACATCTATCCTTTCCTTTTCTCTCAAAGATGAGTAAAAAATAAAAATAAATAAAGGAAATGAACACAATGATGTATAGTGGTTTAAGGCACAAAGATCCATTAGTTCATTCCACCAATGTTAAAATCCAAAAAATTGGTGACTTTTAATGGGTACTCTTATCCTAAGACCTTTAATCCAATGTTGAGTGCCGGTAGTTGACACCATTACAACAAGGATAAACAGAACCTTCTAGTTATTTAGAGGGAACTGTAAAACCATAGTCTAGTGTAAGAAGATAACACATAACCATGACTAAGTTTGTGATTCCAAAACTATATAGTTTAGTGTAATAATCTGACACTTATCTTATTTATCTAAATTTCTAGGGTTATTTACATGAACTATTGTAATTGAGAGTACGAATAAAAGATTTTTGGAGGAAGTGAAGAACTGCACTTCAGAATTGACATTGCCAATAGATGAAAATAAATCATTCATTAGAAATAAATACATTTCCTATGTAATAGTTACTTATTTTCTTATGACCCATTATTCATATAATTCTTATTGAAAATATTTATATGAATTATATTATCCTCTTTAGTGTATTTTATATTGAGTTTATATTTTGATTCTATGTTCTTCATGGGTTCTTCATTACATTGATAACATAAATAGTTACTCATTATTAAATTCATGGTGAATATTTTTTTGGATTATTAGTATCAATTTTTCATGAAACCCTATCCTTTTTATTTTTTTGGTGGTTATTGGTGTAGAATTGATAAGGACATGAGGATTATTGGATGATCTTGACAACTAGATTATTCTAATTTCTCTCTCATCCAGATATTCTTCTCTCTCTATCAAATCTCATATTTTCCCTCTCACATGTAAATGATGGATACCAACCCTGGTGTTGGTCATTAGAAGTGAGGGGTGGTAGTATGAATGTATTATGGAGGTGGAGACAAGGAACGGAAGGGATCTATGGGGATTGTGTGGCGACGATTAATCTAGGTGATGAGGGGAGGTGGAGAAGTATAATTGGATTTGCAACTAGCGGTGTATACTAGAACTCTTACTGCTATTGTGGATGGAAGTACACGTGAGGATGATCAACTAGTAGTGTGTGAAAAGAAGGTTTGATGTCATCTTTTATAATTATTCACATGAGAAGGTTTTTCTATTATCATGGATGGAAGTGTTTGAATGGAGGCTCAACCAATGGAATGTCCAGTAGTGTGAGAAAGGGAGGTGGACCACCGTCGCTGATGGCGTTATGCATAGATGGTGGCCCAATATAGCCGCCACGATCAAGGGGAAGAAGTTACTATTAGGGAAACATGGTAAGGATCTAATTAGTGGGTCTGATCCCAGTAGTGTGGGTCAGAATGACCCAACCATCTAGGTGGGAAGCTCACTTGGGCCAGCTACCCTAGCTAGTCTAATGGGATAGCCCATGTGCCTCACCCCCAAATGCACAAACTACAGTGCATCCCTCAAGTCTAAGACACAAGCGATACCAATGGTTGGGATTGGTCGAAACACAAGGACTTCCCAACCAAACCCAATGCATACAATTTAGGCACAAACATCCATGTTTAGGTGAGAACATACATCACATGTTTGAATATTCCCCACTATTCTGTGCCATGTCGATTTCCCTGTGGGATTCCATGTGGTATGAGATTCTCATTCTTAGTATATTCCTAATTTTCCATTAGGAATTTGTTTTTTGAAAATTAAATATCATATCCTATATATTTTTTAATATATATTATAATGGTATGTCTGATAAACTATAATCAACCATTTTTAAGGTGAGATAGATAGATTTTATAATTAGCTCTATATAACTGATGATAGGGTTTGGGCATTGCGATCAAATTATACAGGGGCCTAGTACTTATTTCTCACCATCTATATGATCTCCTATATTTTTTGATACTCTCATTAGATATATTAATCCTATTATTTATGTGTGTCACCCTCATCTGTTATGTGACATAAGAAAAGTTTCAGGGTTTCCTTAGTGAATTCCAATAGAAGTGTGAATGAAAGGAATAGAATATCAAATTCCTTGGGGCTTATAATTCCATATAAAAATTTAGAATCATTCATGATATGACATAAAACTGTGATATAGAAATCAAAAAATGTGGAATTTTTAGTATCCCGGAGCATCCGTAGTTTCTGTTGAGATATGAAACATCATGGTTTAGATAAAAAATGACAGATACTTCTCTATGCTTCAATGATTTCAAGTTGTATAGAATATAAGGATTTCCAACCATTGACTACCTTCTAGTTAAATTTATTTATAAGATATTTAATCCGACTTTTTTCTTTTATTTTACTTTATGATTTTGATGTGGTCTACTGAGTATGTTCATACTCACCTCTACATGATATTTTTTCTCACACATGTTGTGTTTGTGTAAATGAAACTAGGTTCAAATGTGGTTTGGATTGACATGGATCTAGTGTGACCTGTTCAGAGATAACACCTAGTGGTTACATTAGAGGATACAATTTTGGAGGATCTTAGTGGACTGGGATATGATAGTAGTGTGCAGAATACATTCTTGGATCCATCTTTCTATTAGGACTTCATTATATAAACATATAAATTTTTTCTTTCCATTTTGTCTATTGGGTGCTCATATTTCCTCTTTTTTATTTGAAGTTATTTACTTCTTTATATTTGTGTATCTTGTCATTTTGAATATGAATTATACATATTTTAGTTAGTTATACTTTCCCTTTCTCTATTATTATTTCATGAGTGGTGTTGTGCATGGGGTACAAGTGTATTAGGCTAAGACCTCCCATTATATGAGATATGACTACTTAGTTCAAGCCACTATCCCATGAATTATTGGTTGTAGATTGGGGTGTAACTCTCAATATATCACCAATGAGTTGGGGTCATGGTGGATTTGGTTATGTCATAGTGGCATCGAAGTACCTTTGTACTATGGAGGATGTTTTGAGTTAACTGTTGTGTGGGGACTGGTTTAAGAATTCTGAGAAATGATGTTAAAGGAATCTTGAGTTCATTTATTAGATCTAGGTGACCAGCACATGTGATATAACTTATTTATCCTTTATCCATGTCTTTTATAACCTATTAATAAACCCAAAACTCAAAAATATTGGATGTAGGGTATATAAAATTTCGTACATGAATCATATTGTGGATAATAATGACTTTTCATGACCTTCCCATGTTATCTCATCTAGATATACCCTTATACTTGTGCATTCATCCTATTAAATATGTGATGTAACCCATTTATATCATTATTGTGTATTGAGGTAGGTTGGGATGAGCCCATGTGGGAAATTGGGCCTCTCACCATTCATTATCATGTAGTGTTTCACTATTTCATAGATTTAGTTGGGTGTCGTCTTTACTCTATAATCCAAGGATGTTTCTCTCATCTTCATGATTAGTTTATATTTTTCTTGTATAGAATATGGAAGTATTTTTATGTTTTAAAATACCACCAATATAGCGAATATAATGCGTATGTTATGATGAAATAAACCTCTAGTATTTACATGGTGTTCTTTAACCTTAGACATTAGAGGTTTGGATGGTGTCATAGATTCATGTTATCATGTGTCATGGAATTTAACTAATATAATATCTATTGTTTTATTAGTATTATAATATAGAATATAGATCCATCAATGGATAAAATGTTTTTCAAAATCAAGATGATACTACTCTACCATAGTTGGATTTTTCACCATTGTTTAGGAGGGAATTTTATTCAAGAATGTGGGACATGACATAGTTTATTTCAACCATATTTGTGTACACTTTGAGGGCTATAGACCTCAAAGGATGTTCCCTAGGAATGTATTCACAATATAATTTTTTGATCTCAATGAATCAGTAAAGTATATGGAAGGATATTTAAATATATATATTTGTGTTTTCATTTAACATCACATATGTTAGAGACCTCTTAAGTGAGAATTGGAAGATTAAGGATTATTTTTTGAATATGAAATCTAGTTGTGGGGTTAGCATATTGTTCCACATAAATATAGCCTGAGTGTTATTGTTTATGGATCTCAATGTGGAAGATAGTGTTAACAATATATACCGCCCTATTATAGGACTAGTTACCTACCATGAAACATTTTTATAAAATAACATTTGGTGTGATAATAGTTATAAATTGATGATTCATCGATGAAATTATATATATCACCACCCATTTTTAGTTCATATCAGGCATAGAGTGATGAAAATTGGAGATGTAGAAAGCTGTTCATGATATATCATTATAGTTAGACATCAATATGGACAGTTTAGAGGGTTATTCATGTACTGTCTTCATAGAACCCCATAATTAATGAAATAGATATGATATATTCTTTCTGAATTAGATATTTTGAAGTTGGAGGTTTTGTTGGAACCCTTATATAGACCATTATTACTTAGAGAGTTTTCACATATGTATATTGTATTTCACTTACCCCTTTTAGTGAAGTTAGATCATCATATTTAGTCATGGAGTTAGTAATTCAAGGATTAGAAAAGTAATAAATGTCACAATTGATTACATCCTAGAGAAATACAAGTTCCTAGATGGGGTGGTCACCAATGTTTTTAGTTAGAATCCACTCCTTGGTGATGTGATGGAATGAATGAATACTTCTGGGGGGATACCCATTGTCATCCCATGATGGTAGACCAATGTATCCATCAACATTCATTTAAGAGACTATGTTAACGTGTTTTTTAGTGGGATTATGTTCACCGTTTTTATATATTTGATGCATGTGGATCAAATCCTTGCTCATATCAATTCATGGAGTGTCTTTTTAGGTAATTGAAGAGTTTTTCCCTTTTCTTACCAAGATTTCTGTAACTGTAAAATAAACTATCATAGTATGAAATTAGGAGTCAGGGTGTATAATTGATATTTATGAAATTGATGTCATGGATGTTGATGAAATCTTAGTGGTGCAGAAGTGTAAGGGTGGTTGATTCATCTGGTGGTGTAATTTGGGTCTAGATGATGGATAAGTCATATAAGCATCTAGCTTTAGATAAATGATTCTCACATGGAGATAGAGAGATTTTAATCACCATCAGATGATGGTGGTGGACCCACACTCTTCCCTTTCATGAGAGAGGCCCACATGGGTGAAGTTGGATTAGTGGTCTTGTGTGAGTGGATGTTTCTTAGGTAATTAACCTAAAGTTATTCTGAAAAGGTGTGGAGTATGTCACCCACTTCCCTAATTAGAAAATGGTTTACTCCAATTTTTTATATTTAATGTAATTATGGGTTTCCTGAGTGGAGACCCCCGATAGAAAAACATGAAACTTAATGTGTTTTTCTCATAAAACTTTTTGGGATTACCATAACATGGGAATTATTTATATTTGGTGGATTAGGATGTTTTCTCTTAATGTTATGATTCCCAATTCCTTGACTTTTGGTAGGAGTTATCCTTGGGCATGGGGATAACATATTAAGGTCATTTAATGTCTAGGAATGTCCACATAAAATTATGATGTAATAGGAAACATAAAGGGAAGTTATTCTATGTTGAGGCATTTGAGGAGTTTAGAGGTACTTTTGGATGTGCTTGTTGGTAGATTTTGTGAAAGATCTATGAAACGACAACCAAGAAACATTTGTTAGTAGATATAGAAGTAGTTTTGGATCATAGTATAGATGGAGGATTACCATAGTTGATTATGAGGTATTGTTCCCCTAGCCTTGTGTTAATGGATACACCATATACCTACATAAACTAGGGTTTAATACATGGTAACACCATAATTGGAGATTTATTGGGACGCAGTGGGGGCTATGGGAAGCATGCGTGGTGTCATGGAGGGATTTGGGTGGACGTGTCAGGGCATGAGGGGGGGGGGGGTGGTGACATCAAGGATGGATACAACATGGGGTGGGAGAGCCTCATAAACAAGCTTCTTTGGGTGGAAATATGTCAGATCATGGAAATGATGTAGAGAAAGAGACTTCGGGGATGGATATGAGGCATAGGGTGGGGGATCATTGGTAGGAACCATTATTGATAGGTTGGATGTGCAGATAAGTCAAGCAGTGGCATGGTCAATTTAGGCTAACAAAATTCTGAGCATTGGTAGGGAAATAAGAATGAACTATAGAAGGCTTCAACTTCTTATGGCGGTCAGGCAAGATGCAGTGGGAAATAATCTGGGTGAAGACTGGTGGAAAAATATTTAATTAAAAAAATGGGTTAGATACCAAGGATAAACTTCCAGTAAGTCTCTTAGATTTAAAAAATAGAGAGAGTATGTATTTTCCATCGGCACCAGACCTATGGAGTCTGGAATTTGGATTATTTGTTTAGAATCTTTGCGGTTCGGTTGCTATAAATCAAATATTATCAGTTGGGTGAGAGTTATAGTTGGGTGTTGGGACCTTGGGCATTAAATGACCATGTATTAAGGCTGAGTGACTATATATATATGAAATATGTAAAGGTTATCCCATTAACATTTAAAAATAGGATAATCCAAAAAATTAATAAATATATAAATCCTTTAGTAATTCAGTCAATCATAGTTGGGTATGAAGAGATTAGGAAAAAAATTACCATGTCAGTCTTATTCCATGAGCTCGTGATATTGGTGCTGGTACCTTGCTGGTAGAAGATGTCAGAGAAGCTGAAAAAGAACTAGTGTTGTGTACTTCCAATCAACTATTTGGGTGTTAGTGAAAAATACTTATGAGTGATTGATGTTAGAGTGCGACATGGATGGGTTATTCATGATCATATAGAATTATCTTTTAAAGGAGGGGTCTAAACACTACCAAAATTGATCCCTTTATAAAAGAACCATTTGTGTGTTTATTTTGATAGTTTGTGGATACATTGGGTCATATGTTACATGACAGTCCTTATAATGAAAAAGGATAGGGATGAGAGGACTGGAACACTACTACAGATCGACCCCTTAACATCCTGGAAAAGGGGTTTAATAGAGATAAAAAATCATTGTTATCCTCAGCACTGTTAAAGTGTGTTCCCCGTAATTAGTGCTAAAAAAGAAATGATAAAAACTCCTTTTATCATCACTAAAAAAGTGCCGATAAAAGGGGTATTTTAGCAGTGGTAAACAAAGTGATGATAAAAGTCAAAAAATCTTTTATTTAAGAAAAAAATTTAGAGGTCTTCTACCCCCCTTTTATTAGAACCAAAATCACATCCCTTTAACAATGCTTGACCCTCTCTTTATCAATGCTAAACACCCCCTTTAACAGTACTATCCCATCGTGCTTCACTTTCTCACACGCGTTCCCCTACCGAGTTTCAAACTTGAGACCTGCCCTTTATGGATTTTCACCTTTAGCACTTCTCAATATAATATTTTGTTTTGTATTTTATGATATATCGATTTATTTATATAAATTTCATTACATTTTTATCCGTATATATATACTTATATATATAATTATATTTAAATAGATATATAAAATTTCTTTTTATGTGTGTTTATAAATACACACACATATATTTATTTATATATATTTATATATGTGTCTATAAACATAACTATAAATATTTATATTTATTTAAAAATATCATATATATTAATATTCATATCTATATATTTGAATATATAGTCAAATGTATATTTGTTTTTCAATAAACATAGGAATATATATATTTATATATATATATATAAACATTATATATACATTAATTGTAAAGTTGTATAAATATTCATTCAATTTTTTTTAAAATAAAATTGGTATTATTATTATTTAGATATGTTTTATAAATATAAATATATTTTATATATAAATGTGTTTACATATTTATTTATAAAAATAAATTTTTATGTATGAATATATAAATATATAAATATATGTGTATATATTTAATTATCAATATAACTCAATTGTGAAAAATTATAAAATTTCCAAAAAATAATATCAATATGAATTTAATCTCTAGAAATAAATTCAGTCCCCACTAAAAATGGAAAAAAATAACCCTTTAAATAGTGCTGAAGTTCAATACAATGTTAAAAAATTAGGATACCCGGAATAAAAACTTAGCTTTAGATGCATTCTAGGACTTTTTGGCCCTAAAAAATGTGACCAGGGTTTTCTTCTATCACTAGTTAATAGAGATAATCATAATATTTGATTTTAAATGTGTTTGAGTTTGAATGGAATCCCGGATCAAAATATATCGTATTTTGATGTTCATGTTATGTTTTCAGCTTATTTTAGATCTTTAATTCATTTTTTTTCATTTTTTACATCTTCAAATTGCTATTAAATGGATATTACTTGATAAAATTTATGAAATTACTAATTAATTTTATATTATTAGTAATTTTATAATCCATTTTTACTAAATATCTTATATATTAAGTGTAAATGTTGTCTTATATAAATCACATTTAATAAAATACTATATATATATATATGTGTGTGTCAATATATATATTTTTATGTTAATATATTATTTCTAATGATTTATATATTTTTTTATAAAATGTACTTCTTATCCATGCAAGTAAGAAAGGAATGATAAAGGCTCCACTTTATCAAAACTACTAAAAATCACTTATAAGTGGTTATGTTTAACATCGCTAAAAAAAGAGTTGATAAAGTGGTAATTTTAATAAATAAAAAATTATTCATTTTCCATATCCTCTTTCTATTATTCTAATTATCTCTCTATCTATCTCTATTCTTGATCCTATTTTACATCTTGCATGTGAATGATAATCATTTTTCTTAGCATTGGACATCAATACTGAGGGGAAATGTAATGTCTTAGTGAGGGTGGTGGAGTCTGGCCACAAAAAATATTAATGGGGATGGTGCGATGAAGAAGAGATTAGGAAATAAGAGGATGAACCGAAAGTTCATCAAACATCACATTTGGTGGTGTTGGTGGGAAGTATTTTCATAGTTTTAGAGGGTGGTGAATACGAGGAAGGCTAACCACCATCATAGTCGGTAGTGTTTGTGAGGAAGGAAAAATACCGTCATGGTCTATGATGCATACAAGGATCAACATTTGTCGCAGTCACCTGTGCACATGGGGGAGGCTGGACACCCCCGGGTTTGATGGTGCATACAATGAGGTCTGGCTGTTGATGTGGGAATGTGGTGTACAAGGGAGGATGACTAGTGTCATAGAAAAAAACCCACTTGGCCTGCTACGTTAATTTGGAGGCGACGCCCGTTAGGTAATGCAACATAATCCCCACTCGAGGTGCTGATCCCACCAATTGGCGTCCCCTAGGATCTATCATGTGGCCAAGGATTTGTGATCATGAAATCTTCTTGACTAAATATTATATCATATTTTTTTCCATGTTGATCAAAATGGTTGGATCCATTCATCCATATGAGGCTATTTCTGATGTGATATAAGCATATTTTTTGAATTATCTCCGTAGAACCAATGACTAGGTTCAAACATGATTATTAGAGTGTTCAATGGTCCAAAACCTATCTCTTAAATATTTTGTTCTACACTCATCATATTTGTGATTTTAGTAATTAATATGTTTCCCCCGCATCATTTTTATTCCTTATGACAAGATACAAGTACTCTTTAGTGGATTCTAAAAGCATCGTGGAATAAATAATGAGTATATCAAGATTCTTAAAACTTTTGATTTATAAAGAATGTTGGGATGCCTTAGATATGTCGTGTATATCTTGGATAAAAACATTAAACTTCATGGAATTATTTATATTTTTGAGTATCCACAATTTCTTATGACATATGAATCATTATGGGTTAGAGGTGAAATGATTGGGACTTCATGGTATTCTAGATAATTATAGTTATAGAGTATATATGGTTTTCCTTTACTTGAATACATATTTTTTGTCTTTCTATACTAGATTTTTTAGATTACTTGTTTCTTTGATTTTCCTTTTATGTTTCATAGAATCATAGTGGGTATGTTTATAGTCACTCTATTATAGGATTTATTCCCACACGTGTTGTGATGTAGAGATTGAAGGTGGTCTAGGTTTAGGTAGAGTTGGTGTGGCTTGTTAAGAGAGGATTTTCAACATTGAATGTTATAGGGTTTAGTGTTATAAGAGATTAAAAGAATGGGATATGGTAGTACCAGGTGATGTTTATGCTTGGATATATATTTCTATGATGATTTCATCATATTATTTACTTATGACGGTCTTTCAAAAAATATTTCATCATTTAGATATGGAGATACATTTTGGGGAAAATAACATAATTTATATGGATGTATGTTGTTTTAATTAATGAAATTTTTCTATAAACGTGTTAAATGAGTTTACAAGAGGTTTTCCATGATTTAAAAGGACCCAAGGGCGTTCAAATCCTTTTGTATAGAAAAAGGGTGATCAAAGTTGTCTATAATATAATTACATGTCATGTAAAGGTATTACACACCATGTAAACCTATCTAGAAACATATGTTGAAACAAATACATTACATAAATTGGTTACAAATCCTGTAAGAAATATACACCAGGTAATATTTTAGATAATTAAATATTAAGTCAAGACGAAGAGTTTTTCAGCGTATCCTAATAAAAAAATTCATGACGTAAAAATGAGTTACATGCCTTGTAAATTCTGGACAATTAGTTTTAAACACTTTTATGTGAATGATTTTCTTTTTACCTCCCATGAAACTTCCACTTCTCGACCCCAGGGTAGCTTTAAGTTATTTTGGATCACCTCTTTTGACTCCAGATGTATATTTTTTATGATCAATCCCTAGTAAGTTAGGGTGTTTAGGGTTTCCCTTCTCTTACATTATTATATTTCCATTTTATTGTAATTACCTAAACATTAATATTTTTTGGTTATGATATTTATTGGTTTTTATCTAAAATCATTATTAGGATCATATTCACCTTCTTCCTCATGGGAATTTTCCATTCTAAGCATTGTTTGATCATTGGTTAAATGTAGGGGTCTAAACCTTAACACTATGGTTTGTTAATTGTTGAGTATCTGTAGTATTTCAATTAAACAAAAATAGTGTGCCCTTGAATTAATTTAATGATGAAATTAATTCTTCCTTGGAGTCCCATTATATCTAATTGGTTATTGATATAGCTTTTGGCTATTGTTTTGGTGAGTGAAACATTGTTTTAGAAATAATTTATTAATGAAATAAAGTGGGTTTAGCATGACATGGGTTTTTGGAGAATTATTTATATAGTTTACCTTGGATTAGCATGATTATTGATGTGAAAGACATATTGTTGGTTTAGTACCAAATTATAAATGAAAAGTGTAATTAAAATATAATTTTTAATTTGAATAATTAAACACTGATCCGGATGATGTGATATTGTGATATACTAGTTTCTATGAAATGAGTTTTTATTTAAATGTTTTAATTCTTAAAAGGGGAATTTTCCTAGTTTTCATGATGAAATTCTTATGCACTATAATATTCCCTTAGACACATGATGAAATACTTATATAGTAGGATATTCACTAAGACACACGCTAAAATGATTATATATCGGGATTGACCTTGTGACACATGATGAAATACTAATATAACAGGCTTGGAACTAATACATGAGAAAATGATTATATATATGGTTGGACCTGATTAAATACTAAAATATTTATATAGTAGTTTTTTGACCCAGATTTATATGATCTATACCTTGGTTATAAGCTTATGGTTGGAATTGATGTGATACATGCTCATTGAAATTCTGACATGGTTCCGAGGCAAGTTATGTTTTACCATGGTTAAATGGTTATAGTTAGAACGATTTTGAGACATGTTAAGAGAAATTCCGACATATAACTATGTTAGTTTTTGTTTTACCAAAGTTATATAGTCATGTTTAAAATGGATATGTGACACACTCATAGAAATTCTGGTATGGTGATGAAGAAGGTTGATGTGGTATTAATTTTAATGATTTAATTAATTAATACACTTATTTATTTCATTATTTCATGAACTTGTTATCAAATTAGTTATGATTGGACATGATGTTTTTGAAATTATGTGTTATATTCACTCCTTACTCGGGCCACCATTTGGTACTCGAGAATATTAGAAGGATACAAGTTTAAATAAGGGAAAAGTCCTTTTTGTTGATTATTTTCACGATGAATGGGTTGTAGTTTGGAGGCCGGACTGACATGGTGTTTAGGACTAGAGATATTTGAGTCTTTATTGAGCCTTATAGTCTTTTACTTTAATTCTTACATAATTCTATTTGTTTACATTACAATATGACATTACTATAACTCCCCATGATTTTATAGCATGCTATTTCTTCAAAGTAATCCAATAACTTGCACTACACGCAACACCGAGTTCTAGCACACCACCACTTACTAAACTAGCCGTTCAAAAGTGGTTATAAATAGTATTAACTGAATATTGAACTATATATAATTATTATAATTTTAGAATCCATATTATGAGTTTCTTAGACATAATGTAAGAACAAATTCATTTTTTTTATAAAAGAAGTATTTATTTCAAAAAATGCACTTTTACCGCCTTTTAAGGATTAACCCTTTTTAAATTCAATATTTGAAACTTTTATATATTCAATTTGACAAAATAAATTTCTTCTTCAGAATTGGGACATAATAGTTTAGTTTCAATAAATTTTTGGTTCTTTTCTGATCACTTTCATATTTGGGTAAATAGTGAAAAATATTATATTTTATCTGAAAACAAATTTTTTAATCAAAATAATTTATAGTGTTAAAATAAAAATTTCAATGGTTTGGAATTATAAATAAATTATATTTTTACCATTTAATTTAATTCTGGTCATTTTATGTAATTTGACTTTGATAATGGACATAAACAAGTGTCAATTGTTTGATAGATATTGTTTCTTAAAAATACGCCATTTGTTTTTGATAACAAGAATTAATTTTAAATTAATAAATGAAACTTCTATTTTTTTAATTTGGTAAAATAGGCTTCATTTTTTAATTCAGAATATCAAAATTATCTTAGGTTGATTTTCTTTGTATTTTTCTGAAAACATTCATTTTTTGATGAATAGTGAATAATACTAAATTATAATTAAAAACAAATTTTTTAATCAAAATAATTTATAGTGATAAATTATACTATTGGGTGGTTTTAAAGTATAATTATATTATATTTTTACCATTTAATATAATGTTTTTCATTGGACATAATTTCACATTTAAACTGAACATAAGAAATTGTCAATCTTTTGATAGTTATTATTTGTTAAAAACACGCTTTTTGATTTGACAACAGGAATTAATTTTAAATTAATTTCTTCCACTTCCATGTTTTGAATTTAGAAAAATGGATTCCATATTTAGAATCAGGAGGTCCAGATTGTGTAAATAGGTAACTTTTATTTTTAGATATTTTCAATAATTACTTCGGTAAATATTTTATTTACCATGGTTAAAGGGTAAATCCGTTAAATAAGGGTAAAAAAATAATATTACCATAATATTTAATTACCCTAAAACGTGTCTTAACCCTATTGGTTGATACATGACCAACCATGGGCATCATTGGGTTGATTTTGGGACCCCATGGAGCCACTTGTAAGTGATAATGACACTTTATATTAATTTAGTTAATGTAAATACAAAAATGACATAAGCATATATCTTTTTGAAATTTTTTTTACATAGGGCTATATATGTTATTTTTTTGAATATAAATATTAATTATAAAGAAAAAAATATTTCCGTCCTCATGGTATTTTTTTAGAATTTTTAGACATTTAATAAACTAAATTATTTATGACACAATAAAGATGTAGTGTTTACCTCATTAATAAATGATTTAAATAAATAAGATTATGTAGACTAAAATAATAACCAAAACCTATACAATTCTTATTGGATTATTTCATTTTGATCATGACTCATTGTATCTTCAACTTTAATGAGTTTTGGACCTTTAGAAATAGAATATCATTTTATAATAAAATAATATTTTCAATCATTCCTAAAGAGCCCCTCCTCCCCATTATAAAAGGACACCACCTCTAACCAATTCATCACACCTCTAAATCCTTTTGGATCATACCCCCTCTACCCAATTAAGCTCCCTAAATCTCTTTCCTCCTTCTATAAGCCTCAACTTAGGCATAAATCACATCAAGAGTTCTTTTTTGGTTCAAACCAAAATGAGTTACCCAAATTAAAGGTAAAACTTTCTCGTAGCTTCTTTTCTATTACTTTACTTATCCAACCCCTAAAATCTTATTATTATTTTCTTTTGTAAAAAACAAAGTATAATAAATATACTAGGATATTGTTATGGGAATAATTAAAACTACACTTACACACACCACCATCTAATGGGTGAAGAACATAATGTTTCTGTGGATGGAAAGCAAACGCCTCACGAAACGATGATTGTTCAATTATCTCCTACCACCTTTCATGGTGGCCATTATGACGGAACTTTAATTAAATATGATATTAATTATATTTATTTTATATATAAGCTTCTTTAATTCCATTTTACATCATATCATTATTCTTTTCATGTTGTATATATATACACGATAATTTCATTTGACGAAGTGCGGACTACCACCCGCTCAAAGTGATATGACTCATTCAAAACATACATTGAATGTATAAAGGATGGAGTTAATGAACTTAAGTAACATATATAAGATATTATATTATACTGGAATAATAATATAACTATTTATCATTTGGTTTTGATTCCTTTTAAAATGAAAAATGAAATGGAAGTAGCGTTCGTGCATACGTACGGATTACCGTCTCCACGAATGTGATGAGATTCATTTCCCCATCATATCCATTCACGAATAATTATTGTAACACCCCAAGATTCCATGGTACGTTTCCCTTCGAATAATGTGATAGCGTGTGTTGTACGCAACCTCGAGTTCTAACACACACCACAACTAATTAAACTAGCCGTTGTGAATAGTAATACCTACTTTTTGAAATTATATATATTTTATATTTCAAAATGGACTTCATTTTTGGATTTTGAATATTTAAATTAGCCTAGGGTGACATTTTTTTACTTTTCGGATAACTTTTATATTTTGATGAATAGTGAAAATTACTAAATTTTAATTAAAATCAACTTTTTTAATCAAAATAATTAATATTGAAAAATTATGAATTTGAGTGGTTTTAAAGTATATTTAGAATATATTTTTACCATATAATTTAATGTTTGTCATTGGACATAATTTCAAAATTAAACCAGACATAAACAAGTGTCAATCTTTTGATAGTTATTATCTCTTAAAAACACGCTTTTTATTTTAACAACGGGAATTAATTTTTAATTAATTTATGCCACTTCTGTGTTTTGAATTTGGAAAAATGGATTACATATTTGGAATCAGGATGTCCAAATTATGTAAATAGGTAACTTTTATTTTTGCAAATTTTGAATAATTACTGTGGTAAATATTTTATTTACCATGGTTAAAGGGTAAATCCGGTAAATAAGGGTTAAAAAATAATATTATAATAATTCAAAATTACCCTAAAACGTGTCCTAACCTTATTGGTGGACACATACCCGACCATGGGCATCCTTGGGTCGATTTGGGGACCCCTTGGAGCCACTTGTATGTGGTAGGGACACATTATATTAATAAAGTTAAAATAAAAATAAAAATGGCATAAGCTTACATCTTTTAGAAGAACAATTTTTACATAGGGTTATACATGTTGGATTTTCGATTATAAATATTCATTAGAAAGATAAAAAGATTTACTACATAATGATATTTTATTTATAATTTTTAGACATCAAATAATTTAAATTATTAATGACACAATAATGATGCAATGTTTACCTCATTAATAAATCATTTAAATAAATAAGATTATAATGATTAAAATATTATCTAAAACCTGTCCAATTCTTATTGGTTGATGTTATTTAGAAAATGAGTCATCTTATATTCGACCTAAATGATTTTTGGACCATTATAAACCGAATATAATTATATTATAAAGTAATACTTTCACTCTTTCCTAAAGAGCCCCTCCTCTCCCTTATAAAAGAAGACCACTTCTACTCATTCCTCACACCTCTCAAGCCACTTGGCTCGGCCAAACTCTGCCCAAATACTCTCCCACCTTCTCTCACTAAAACCTAGTGGCCTTAGTTTGATCAGAAAGCCAACCTAAGGAGCCCTTTTGATCAAATCAAAAGGAAGAACCCGAAGAAGAGGTAATGTTTTCACCACCCCTTTTCAAGTTCCTTTCTTCTTCCACTTCTTCTTTCTTTGTTCTTAACATTCTAAAATAATAACTCCAGTATCTCACATATACTGTGATGTTATTACAAATTTGGTACAACCATATTCATTATTCTATCCACCCTTTGAATAACATGTCACCATACGTGCGTACGTACGGCTTACCGTCTCCACGTCATGGTGTAATTGTTATTCAATATATTATTATTTGGATGGGTATAATAATGATGTGTAACTCATGTTAATAATAAATATAACATGTTAATCATTCTGTATATATGATATACCATCCATTTATATATTATTTTAATATCAAAAGAATGGTATTGTCACTCGTGCGTACGTACGGACTACCGTCTCCACGAACGCGATGAGATTCATTCTCCATCGTATCCATTCAAGTATAATTATCATTTGATGATTTAAAAATGATGTTTAAGGACTTGATATCATTCTGGATATGAATAAGATACAACAAACATGGCTTATGTAACAAAACATATAAAAGAAAATGAGTAAGTTAACACCCGAAACGACGATAATTCTAAGATATTATTAACAAATCAATGTTAAAAGATCATATATGATATCATATTAATATATACGATTCTTGTATAATTTAATAACAATTATTTCACCATTATACAGGATGTAAACCTACCCCAACCAAGGAAAAGTACAAGGTAAGGGTTTATTTCGCAATCTCTTTATTATCCGAGGTTGTTTATACATAATTATCTACTGGGACCTCGTTATCATCCACGTCCCTGTTTCTTCAAAATGTATTTCAAAACATTTTTAATATTTAAAAGAATATGGGTTAAAGTCATTTATACCCTTGTTTGACTTTTTATAAGAGGTTTATAAGGGAATCTTTCCGTCGTTTTCCAAACAAGGTGCTTTTTAACCTTTTTGACAGAATTAAGATAAGAATATTTTTTTTAACTTATACGGTGGGTGCGGTTATTTTCCACCGTTATAAAATTGTCAAAGCTTCCCTTACAAGCTTATAAGAATATTTTCAAAGAAAATGTTTTATTTTATAAATATATGTCTCTTAAATGATTTCAAAATAGAAAGATATATTTCTTTAAAAAGAGTTTTGATTTCATCTATGTCAACATCCTTTAATGGATTTTACGCTTATTTGAGGATGATATATTATGATAAAAAACTTTTATATTGTATTGAAGGTTTTGTGATATGTTTGACTGTGGATGTGCTATTTTTTTATATACCATTCATGGTTTATGGTGAAAGTATTGACATTTCGTATGCTAGTTTTAATACGAATGTTTATGTTATGTTCAAACCTTTTTATATGGGAATGCATTGGACTTAATATGTGACGGGTGGAGCCCGCTATAGCTCCTCGATGCATCGGTAGGTCTCATGAGACAAACTAGTGTCTTGGCACAAGGCCTTGGCAAAATGTTATTTGTAGTCTTGGCACGAGGCCTTGGCTATGTGGTTATGATAGTCTGGCATTATGCATTCCATCATTATGAAAGTGGTTATTGATATTGCATGTGATGATTCGATTAGTAGAATATCCATGTGAATAAGTAAATGGAATTATTTCATTTTATTTATGCCATACTATGTTGAAGTTAAAGTTTAAAAGGCTTTTGTTTTAGTTATACATTGCCTTAAATGTTTATTCATATTTATGAAAGTTTCCGCTATATTGTTATCCTTACTGGGCATTTGAGCTCACCCCTTTTCTATGTTTTATTTTCCCAGGATGTGAAGAAGTAAATTATGAATGACTTGCAGGGATATTATGAGGGGTTAATAGTGTGGACTATGGAGACAATATGTTGTTGTAGTAGTTCTTTTTTATTTTGATGATGTAATGTAAAACTTATGAATATATCTAGTGTTTCCAAGGCTACTAAACCAATCGGTCTTTCGAGATTTGATCTTTCTTGTGATCATGCCAATGTTATGTAATTAATGCACCGACTCTGGGTAACTGGGGTTGGGGCATTACAGTTGGTATCAAAGGAAGTTTAGTACAAACCTTGGAAGCTAGATTTAGATAAACTCTGATTAGAGCACGTAGACCTAAGATGAACTTTGAGGATTAGTATAGAAGAACTTCCTAGAATTTTGGTATTGTAAGGATTTTGTGAGTTTTCCGAGCAATACATCCCTGTCTGGATACGAGCAGGTAGAGGCGGCTCTGGCACATATGTACCTAGGGGTAAAACACGAAAACACCTCTTTGAGCTAGACTCGAACGGGAACTGGTGCACAACAATGGGCCTTGCTGCACTCTTGGTTACGACACTCCCGGGGGATATGCTTAGGATAACTCTCATTTTCTTTACAAAACATTTTGAAGGGATTATGAGTATATACTTCCTCAAAGAAGACATTTTTATGATTATGGATTATATCCATAAATAGTTCAATTTATGTTGAGTGTTTTATAAGTATGGGATTATGTATTTTGATTCATAAACTGATCTAGTTTATGCTATTGTTTAGAAATGGCACCTAGTGGAAGAAATGGAAACTGTATCAATGCACTCACTCCATGTAGGGATTTCCCTCGTGCTCAAGATAATTATAGTGGGGCTGGTGATGCAACTGGTGCCGATTAGCTAATCACCATACTGGGACAACTTACTCAGGTTATGAATAATAACCTTAACCGTATGGAGCACCCTGATCCGCAACGTGGAGGATCAATGTTAGATAGATTCATGAGGCAACAACCACCAACGTTCAATGGGAGTACAAATACCTTAGTAGCTGAGCAATGGATAAATTCCCTAGAGAAAATATTTCAGGCTTTGGGGAGCAGTGAAAGGGAAAAATTTATCATGGCAGTTTACCACCTCATTGGAGATGCTGATCAATGGTGGTCATTGATTCAAAACATGAAGGAAGATGATAAAGTATCAAATATGGAATGGAGGGAGTTCAAATATCTGTTTTTAGAAAAATACTTCCCTCGCGACCATCGAGCAGATATGGAAAGGCAATTTATAAGTCTGAGACAGAAGGAGGATGAGAATGTCGCAAAGTATGAGGCTAACTTTACAAGGTTAGCAAGGTACGCTGGTGATTATATACGTAACCAAAGAAGTAAGATTGATCGTTTATTTGATGGGTTAAAACCATTTCTCCATCGAGCATTAGTCTCACAATCCTTTTCATCGTACGAAGACATTGTCTCATGTGCTATCAAGACCGAAAAGGAATTCTCTAAGTCTTATGACTTTAAAGCAAAGCAAGAGAAGAAGAGGCCTGCTGATCAATCTGGGAATGGAAATAAGGGGAAGAAAGGAAAGGTTGAATATCCATCCTGTGGTAAATGTGGGAAGAAACACCCAGGTGCTTTCTTGAAGGGAATGTGAGTCTGTTACAAGTGTGGTGAAAAAGGACACCAAGCTCGTGATTGTAAAGGGAAGAAGGAAGCCACCAACGTTCAGTGATACAATTGCAGGGAGATGGGACATTATGCGAATGAATGTCCTAAGCGTCAGGAGAACTTACCTCAGAAAAGGCCAAGGGATCAAGGTCAAGCTTATGCTATCACTACTGCTGAGGTAGAAGCTCCGAAAGACATGGTGGCAGTTAATTTAATGGTTTCCTCAAGTTTAGAAAATGCATTATTTGATTCTGGATCATCGCATTGTTTCATATCTTCCCAGTTTTCTAAGAAAATTAGATATTTCCAATTTGATTTAATAAGGGAGTTGTCAGTTAAAACTCCTAAGGGAAGTATCATTGCAACAAAGTTTTGTGAATCAGTCCCCATTAGAGCACATAAATGTTCGTTATCTGCTGATCTCATCGTCATACCTATGATTGAGTTTGACATAATCCTCGGTATGGACTGGCTTTCGGACTATGATGTGAAGATTTATTGTTAGAAGAAAGAGGTTACGATTCTTGATGATAATGATAAGGAACACCTTATTTTTAGAGCAGAATCGTCACCACCTAATTCTTATTTAGATCCACCCCCAGTAGCTTAACTTAATTCAATTATTGGGGAGGAAGAGAATGAAATAACTTTCGGTGTGGAAAGGAATGTTCAAATAGAGGAGGTACCTGTTGTGAAAGAATTTGTAGATGTATTTCTGGAAGATTTACCTGGACATCCTCCAGAACGAGAAGTTGAGTTTTCCATTGATTTGATTCCTGGATCAAGGCCTATATCGAAGACCCCTTATAGAATGGCCACTGTAGAATTAGTCGAACTAAAGAAACAACTAGAGGAATTGAGTAATAAGGGATTTATTCTCCCTAGTGTTTCTCCATGGGGAGGCCCTGTTCTTTTTGTTAAAAAGAAAGATGGATCTATGAGGTTATGTATCAACTACAGGGAGATCAATTCTATAACGATAAAGAACAAGTATCCCCTACCTCGTATTGATGATTTATTTGACCAACTGCATGGAGCTCAATAATTTTCAAAGATTGACCTTCGATCTGGATACCATCAGTTGTGTGTGAAGAAGGAAGACATTCCGAAGACAGCATTTCGAACCAGGTACGGGCATTACGAGTTTACTGTAATGCCGTTTGGATTGACTAATGCACCCTCTGTATTCATGGATCTGATGAATAGAGTTTTCAAGGAGTATCTCGATGAATTTGTGGTGGTATTTATTGATTATATCTTGGTATACTCCAAAACCTACGAAGATCATGAAAATCACTTGCGCATTATCTTGAAGACTCTGTTGATCCTTCTAAGACCAAGGCAATCCAAGAATGGCCAGCACCTACGAGTATAACTGAGGTACGTAGTTTTATTGGTTTGGCAGGTTATTATCGACGTTTCGTCCAAAATTTTGCCCGATTGGCTAACCCATTAACGAAGATCACACGTAAAGGGGTTAAATTTGTTTGGACAATAGAGCGTGAAGAATTTTTCTAAGAACTGAAGAGAAGATTAGTCAATGCTCCTATATTGACTCTACCATCAGGGAATGATGGGTTCGTTATTTATAGTGATGCATCGAAGAAAGGACTTGGTTGTGTCCTTATGCAGAATGATAGAGTTATTGCCTATGCATCACGATAGTTGAAAATTCATGAACAAAACTATCCTACTCATGATCTCGAGTTAGCAGCTGTGATCTTTGCTTTGAAGATATGGAGGAACTACCTCTATGGTGAAAAATGTGAGATTTATACTGATCACAAGAGTTTGAAGTATATTTTCTCACAAAAAGAACTCAACATGAGGCAAAGGAGATGGCTTGAATTACTCAAGGATTATGATTGTACGACACACTACCACCCGGGGAAGGCAAACAAGGTGGCAGATGCTTTGAGTAGAAAAGACCATGGAGTTTTGAACAATATCAGAATTGAAAGGGATCCAATTTTCATGGATCTAGTGAAGATGGACATGGGAATAACCAGGGAAGGTGAAACTTCAATGCTTTTTCAAATGGTTTCCAAACCACCTTTACTAGAAAGGATTAAGAGTTCTCAGACCGATGATGAAGAATTTCAGAAGAAGATTAATGCTGTGAATGATGGGAGATTGAGAGAATTTGTGTATGAAGATGGAATTTTGAAATTTGGGAAGAGACTTTGTGTTCCCGATTTACCTGATCTGAAAAGGGAATTGCTGGATGATGCTCATAGTTCCAATTTCTCTATACACCCTGGGAGCACCAAAATGTAAAGAGATTTGAAGGAACATTTTTGGTGGGACAACATGAAGAGGGAGATTTCTGATTTTGTGTCAAGATGTATGGTTTGTCAACAAGTGAAAGCTGGAAGGCAACAGCCTGGAGGAGTCATGCAACCTCTTCCCATACCGGAGTGGAAATGGGACAATATTACGATGGACTTTGTCATGGGGCTACCAAAGACTCCTAGAAGGAACAATGAAATATGGGTTATTGTTGATCGTCTTACCAAGTCATCACATTTTCTTTTTATAAGAGAAGATCTACCCCTGGAACGTCTAGCAAGACTATACATTAATGAAGTTGTGAGACTTCATGGAGTACCCCTATCGATTGTTTCTGATCGTGATCCCCGTTTTACTTCAAGATTTTGGAAAAGTCTTCAGAAATCCCTGGATACTGAACTTCATTTGAGCACTGCTTACCACCCTCAGACAGATGGACAATCAGAACGGACTATTCAAACCCTAGAAGACATGTTGAGATCTTGCTCACTTGACTTTCAGGGTATGTGGGATCAATATTTACCACTGGTAGAATTTTCCTATAACAATAGCTTCCATTCGAGTATTCAGATGGCACCATATGAAGCATTATACGGAAAGAGATGTCGTACACCAACCTGCTGGGATGAGGTTGGTGAAAGAAAACTTGTAGGCCCAGAACTGGTGGAGGAAACGGTGGAAAAGGTGAAGGTAATCCAAAATCACATCAAAGCAGCTCAAAGTAGGCAGAAGAGCTATGCCGATAATCGAAGGAAGGATTTGGAATTTCAAGTCGGTGATCATGTTTTCCTGAAGGTATCTCCATGGAAGGGAGTCATACGTTTTGGTAAGAAAGGTAAATTGAGTCCCAGGTACATTGGACCTTTCGAAATTCTAGAACGAATTGGGGCTGTAGCTTACCGATTGGCAGTGCCGCCAAGTCTCTCCAAAGTTCACGATGTGTTCCACGTATCTCTGTTGAGAAAATACATGCCTGACCCAACGCATGTACTCACCTATGAGGAATTAGAACTGGAACCCGATCTGTCTTATTGTGAAGAGCCTGTCAGGATTCTTGATACAAGAGAACAAATACTGAGAAACCGGACGACGCGTCTGGTAAAAGTTTTGTGGAGAAATCATAAGATGGAAGAGGCAACGTGGGAACCCGAGGAACTTATGATGAAGAACCACCCGAGTCTTTTTATGCAGTAATACCCTAGAAATTGCGAGGACGCAATTATTTGAAGGAGGGGAGAATGTAGCACCCCAAGCTTCCATGGTACGTTTCACTTCGAATAATGCGATAGCGTGTGTTGTACGCAACCTCGAGTTCTAACACACACCACAACTAATTAAACTAGCCATTGTGAATAGTAATACCTACTTTTTGAAATCATATATATTTTATATTTCAAAATGGACTACATTTTTGGATTTGGAATATTGAAATTAGCCTAGGGTGAAATTTTTGTACTTTTCGGATAGCTTTTATATTTTGATGAATAGTGAAAATTACTAAATTTTAATTAAAATCAACTTTTTTAATCAAAATAATTAATATTGATAAATTATGAATTTGAGTGGGTTTAAAGTATATTTAGAATATATTTTTACCATTTAATTTAATGTTTGTCATTGGACATAATTTCACAATTAAACCAGACATAAACAAGTGTCAATCTTTTGATAGTTATTATCTCTTAAAAACACGCTTTTTATTTTAACAACGGGAATTAATTTTAAATTAATCTCTGCCACATCTATGTTTTGAATTTGAAAAAATGGATTAAATATTTGGAATCAGGATGTCCAAATTATGTAAATAGGTAACTTTTATTTTTACACATTTTGAATAATTACTGTGGTAAATATTTTATTTACCATGGTTAAAGGATAAATCCGGTAAATAAGGGTAAAAAAATAATATTATAATAATACAAAATTACCCTAAAACGTGTCCTAACCTTATTGGTGGACACATACCCGACCATGGGCATCCTTGGGTCGATTTGGGGACCCCATAGAGCCACTTGTATGTGGTAGGGACACATTATATTAATAAAGTTAAAATAAAAATAAAAATGGCATAAGCTTATATCTTTTAGAAGAACAATTTTTACATAGGGTTATACATGTTGGATTTTCGATTATAAATATTCAGTAGAAAGCTAAAAATATTTCCTACATAATGATATTTTATTTATAATTTTTAGACATCAAATAATTTAAATTATTATTGACACAATAATGATGAAATGTTTACCTCATTAATAAATCATTTAAATAAATAAGAATAGAATGATTAAAATATTATCTAAAACCTGTACAATTCCTATTGTTTGATGTTATTTAGAAAATTAGTCATCTTATCTTCGACCTCAATGATTTTTGGACCATTATAAACCGAATATAATTATATTATAAAGTAATACTTTCACTCATTCCTAAAGAGCCCCTCCTCTCCCTTATAAAAGGAGACCACTTATACTCATTCCTCACACCTCTCAAGCCACTTGGCTCGGCCAAACTCTGCCCAAATACTCTCCCAACTTCACTCACTACAACCTAGAGGCCTTAGTTTGACCAGAAATCCAACCTAAGGAGCCATTTTGATCAAATCAAAAGGAAGAACCCGAAGAAGAGGTAATGTTTTCACCACCCCTTTTCAAGTTCCTTTCTTCTTCCACTTATTTTTTCTTTGTTCTTACCATTATAAAATAATAACTCCAGTATCTCACATATACTGTGATGTTATTATAAATATGGTAAAACCATATTCAGTATTCTATCCACCCTTTGAATAACATGTCACCATACGTGCGTACGTACGGCTTACCGTCTCCACGTCATGGTGTAATTGTTATTCAATATATTATTATTTGGATGGGTATAATAATGATGTGTAATTCATTTTAATAATAAATATAACATGTTAATGATTCTGTATATATGATATACCATCCATTTATATATTATTTTAATATCAAAAGAATGATATTGTCGCTCGTGCATACGTACGAACTACCGTCTCCACGAACGCGATGAGATTCATTCTCCATCGTATCCATTCAAGTATAATTATCATTTTATGATTTAAAAATGATGTTTAAGGACTTGATATCATTATGGATATGAATAAGATACAACAAACATGGCTTATGTAACAAAACATATAAAAGAAAATGAGTAAGTTAACACCCGAAACGACGATAATTCTAAGATATTATTAACAAATCAATGTTAAAAGATCATATATGATATCATATTAATATATATGATTCTTGTATAATTTAATAACAATTATTTCACCATTATACAGGAGGTTAACCTACCCCAACCAAGGAAAAGTACAAGTTAAGTGTTTATTTCACAATCTCTTTATTATCCGAGGTTGTTTATACATAATTATCTACTGGGACCTCGTTATCATCCACATCCATGTTTCTTAAAAATGTATTTCAAAACATTTTTAATATTTAAAAGAATATGGGTTAAAGTCATTTATACCCTTGTTTGACTTTTTATAAGAGGTTTATAAGGGAATATTTCCATCGTTTTCCAAACAAGGTGCTTTTTAACCTTTTCGACATAATTAAGATAAGAATGTTTTTTTTAACTTATACGGCGGGTGCGGTTATTTTCTGCCGTTATAAAATCGTCAAAGCTTCCCTTACAAGCTTATAAGAATATTTTCAAAGAAAATGTTTTATTTTATAAATATATGTCTCTTAAATGATTTCAAAATAGAAAGAGATATTTCTTTAAAAAGAGTTTTGATTTCATCTATGTCAACATCCTTTAATGGATTTTACGCTTATTTGAGGATGATATATTATGATACAAAACTTTTATATTGTATTGAAGGTTTTGTGATATGTTTGACTGTGGATGTGCTATTTTTTTATATACCATTCATGGTTTATGGTGAAAGTACTGACATTTCATATGCTAGTTTTAATACGAATGTTTATGTTATGTTTAAACCTTTTCATATGGGAATGCATTGGACTTAATATGTGACGGGTGGAGCCCGCTATAACTCCTCGATGCATCGGTAGGTCTCATGAGACAAACTAGTGTCTTGGCACAAGGCCTTGGCAAAATATTATTTGTAGTCTTGGCACGAGGCCTTGGCTATGTGGTTATGATAGTCTGGCATTATGAATTCCATCATTATGAAAGTGGTTATTGATATTGCATGTGATTATTCGATTAGTAGAATATCCATGTGAATAAGTAAATGGAATTATTTCATTTTATTTATGCCATACTATGTTGAAGTTAAAGTTTAAAAGGCTTTTGTTTTAGTTATACATTGCCTTAAATGTTTATTCTTATTTATAAAAGTTTCCGCTATATTGTTATCCTTACTGGGCATTTGAGCTCACCCCTTTTCTATGATTTATTTTCCCAGGATGTGAAGAAGTAAATTATGAATGACTTGAAGGGATATTATGAGGGGTTAATAGTGTGGACTATGGAGAAAATATGTTGTTTTAGTAGTTCTTTTTTATTTTGATGATGTAATGTAAAACTTATGAATATATCTAGTGTTTCCAAGGCTACTAAACCAATCGGTCTTTCGAGATTTGATCTTTCTTGTGATCATGCCAATGTTATGTAATTAATGCACCGACTCTGGGTAACTGGGGTCGGGGCGTTACAATTATCATTTTATGACTAAAAGTAATGTTTAAGGACTTGATATCATTCTGTATATGAATAATATACAACCTATCTATAACAAACACGGCTTACGTAACAACACATATAAAGGAAAACGAATCAGTTAACACCCGAAACAATGATAATACTAAAATATTATTAACAAATAAATATTAAAGGATCATATTGGATATAACATTTATGTATATTATTATTTTATAATTTAATAACAATGATTTAACTATTATAAAGAAGGTTAAACTACCCTCTACCAAGGAAAAGTACAAGGTAAGGGGTTTTCATGTCACTCCTTATTCCCGTGAGATTCGTGCCATATTTCCAATATTACATTTTGTGTGGTGTATGTACCTCCCATAATTGTAATATTTGTGTAATACACTTTAATTTATGTTTATTTACATATTCATTATATGATACCTCTTTAATTGGGTGTATGTTTTGTATGTTACCAAATTGGTAAGGGTTTATTTCACAATCTCTTTATTATCTGAGGTTGTTTATAGGTGATTATCTGCTGGGATCTCTTTATCATCCACATCCATATTTCATAAAAATATATTTCAAAACATTTTTACTATTTACTAGACTATGGGTTAAAGACATTTATACCCTTCTGTGACTTTTATAAAATGGTTTGAATGGAATCTTTCTGTCGTTTTCCAAACAATGTCCTTTTTAACCTTTTTGGAAAAATTAAGGTAAGAATGCCTTTTTTTAACTTATACAGTGGGTGCGGCTATTTTCTGCCATTATAAAATCATCAAATCATACCTTACAAGATTATAAGAATATTTTCAAAGTAAATGTTTTTTTATAATTATGTGAATTTTAAATTATTTCAAAAAAAGAGATATTTCTATCAAATAGTTTTGATTTCATCTATGTTAACATCCTTTGATGGATTTTAAGCTTATTTGAAGTTGATTTATTATGATACAAAATTTCCATATTGTATTGAAGGTTTTGTGATATGTTTGACTTTGTATGTGTTATTTTTATACCATTCATGGTTTATGGAGAGAGTATTTACATTTCATATGATAGTTTTAATACGAATGTTTATGTTATGTTTAAACCTGTTCATATGAGGAATGCATTGGACTTAGTAAGTGATGGTTGGAGCCCTCTATAACTCCTCAATGCATTGGTAGGTCTCATGAGACAAACTAGTGTCTTGTCCCATGGCCTTGACAAAATATTATTTGTAGTCTTGGCATAAGGCCTTGACTATGTGGTTATGATAGTCTGGCATTATGCATTCCATCATTATGAAAGAGGTTATTGATATTTAATGTGATTATTCAACTAGTAGAATATCCATGTCAATAGGTAAATAGAATTATTTCATTTTATTTTTGCCATATTATTCTGAATTCCATGTTTAAAAGGCTTTTTTTAGTTATACATTACCGTAAATGTTTATGCTTATTTATGAAAGTTTACACTATATTGTTATCCTTACTGGGCATCTGAGCTCACCCCTTTTTCGTATTATTTTTCCCAGGATGTGAAGAAGTATTTTATGAATGACCTGTAGGGATAGTATTAGGGGATATAAGTGTGGTCTATGGAGACAATATGTTGTTTTAGTTTTTCATTTTATCATGTAATGTAATACATATGAATGTATCTAGTGATTCCAAGGCTACTAAACTAATTGGTCTTTTGAGACTTGATCTTTTGTGATCATACAAATGTTATGTAATAATCCACCGACTCTGGGTAACTGGGGTCAGGGTGTTACTGTTGGTATCAGAGGATGTTCAGTACAAACCTTGGAAGCTACATTTAGATAAACTCTAATTAGAGAACATATCCCTAATATGGACTTTGAGGATTAGTATAGAAGAATTTCCTAGAATTTTAGTATTGTAGATATTTTGTGAGTTTTTCCAAGAAATACATACCTATATGGATACAATAAGGTTGAGGTGGCTCTGGCACTAATGTACCTAGGGGTAAAACCAAAAAACACCTCTTTGAGCTAGACTCGAATGGGAACTGGTGCACGACAACGGGCCTCGATGCACTCTTGGTTACGTAACTCCCAGAGGACATTCTTAGGATAATTATCATTTTCATTACAAACCACTATGAAGGGTTTATGAGTATATACTTCCTCAAAGAAATTTTTTTTATGATTATAGATTATATCCATAAACTGTTCAGTCTACGTTAGTTATTTTACAAGTTTGGAATTATTCATTGTAATTCATAAGTTGACATAGTGTATGCCACTGTATAGAAATGGAACCCAGTAGAAGGAATGTGAACACCAGCAATACGTATGATTCAAAGAGTAAGAAGGATCATATCTTTCATGGTATTAAGCCAACATTTAGAAGGGAAATTGTCTCCCATGTATTTTCAACAAATGAAGAAATATTATCTTATGATTCTATGAGTCCTATGGATTTGAAGGGAAGAAAGAGAAGAAAAGGATGGAAGAGAGAAATATGGATAAAGGGAAGAGGGAAAGGAAGAATTTTCCCATATGTGATAACTGTGGGAAGAAACACCCTAGAACATTCTCTAAGGGAATGAGAGTTTGTTATAAGTGTGGAGAAAAAGGTCACCATGTATGTGACTGCAAGGCTAAGAAAAAGGTTTAAAATGTACAATGATTCACCTACAAGGTGTTGGGACACTACAAAAACCAATGTTCAAATAATCAGAGTATGCCCAAAATGATGCTATTGGATAATAATTAGGTTATGATACTACCACAGATGAGGAGGAATGATTAGATTTCTTATGTTGTTATTAAAGAATTATGTCATTTGAGTGTTGTATCAACACTGTAATGGTTATAATAATTATGGATTATATAAGGATTGTACTGCAGTAAACTATTCATTAAGGAATTGAGATTGTGTGGAACCAAGAAAAAGTGACTCAATAAGAGGTTAAATTTTTGGAAAATATATGGTTGAGAGAAAGATCAACCATAATATGGTTCTGATACTGAGGTAGTGATTTTGGAAAAATACATGTTTGATTTGGATAAATTATATTGGATATTATTGACTACCATAAAACTGATTAATTATTTGTATATTCCATCATTTTTTGATTTTACAAACATTTTTGGATAAAAGGAGTATATCTAGTATTCTATAATGAATAAGGGATCATTAATGTAATTAATAAGGTTTTATGGTAATTCAAGATGTTGTAGTGTTTTAAAAGAATACATGATGAAGGTGTTCACATGCTATTACATGGAAAAAAGGATCTTCATTGTGTTTATTATCCCTATAAATTTTGGACTGTGAGTTTGGAAAAAATTATTTTGGATAATTATAGTTTGAGATTATTTTTTTATTTCCATAAAAAGGACAACCCGGAGGTCGAGCGACAACCCGCCGCATTCGGTAGGGCCGCGAGACTTGAACCCGCAACTGAAGGGCGAAAAGGGTGTATCACCTACCAATGGCCCACATTATGTCCTGGATTGAATAATGTAATTTTTTTAAAAGGTCTGGTAAATGAATTATAAATTCATTTTTTTGGAACCCTATACGAATATGATAAATATAATATTTTCTTAGTTCTATTATCTTTTAGAGCAAAAGATGAGTTTGTGGTAGAAATTAGTTAAAGGATGGAACTCTACTTGTTAAGTATATAATTTTTTTCTTCTCTTATTCTATGAAAAAATTAATTCTTAAACTTTAGTGAAGGGATCTTAAAACTAAAAATGTTTTATCCTAATACCTTTTGTTTTGTTGAACCGATGACATTTTAAATCATCATAGATTGATGGCTTTGAGGCCCCAAATTCTACAATTGTTTGTGACTGATGACCTCAATCAATCCCTATAAATATTTACATTTTTTCACTAATTATGTGACTCTAATTTACATAAGCTTTCTCTTAATCGAGATCATAATTTGGTGGTGACATTTTCATTCCCCTTTTCCTCTTATTAAGACTAAATTTTATTAACCCAATTTCCAATGTGGGTTTTCCCACAAATTATTTTATATTTTCAACCTTTTATTTTCAAAAAACAATATCAAATTGTGAGGACACAATTTATTGAAGGAGGGAAGAATGTAACACCCCAAGATTTCATAGTACGTTATTTCTCCAAAGTAATCCAATAACTTGCACTACATGCAACACGGAGTTCTAGCACACCACGACTTACCAAACTAGTCATTCAAAAGTGGTGATAAATAGTATTAACTGAATATTGAATTATATATAATCCTTATAATTTTAGAATCCATATTATGAGTTTCTTAGACATAATTTAAGAATAAATTCATTTTTTTCAGATAAAAGAAGTATTTATTTAAAAAAAATGAACTTTTACCACCTTTTAATGATGAAACCTTTTTAAATACAATATTTGAAACTTTTATATATTCAATTTCACAAAATAAACTTCTTCTTTAGAATCAGGAAATAATATTTTAGTTTTTATAAATTTTTGGTGCTTTTCTGATCACTTTAATATTTTGGTGAATAGTAAAAAATATTATATTTTAACTGAAAACAACTTTTTTAATAAAAATAATTTATAGTGTTAAATTATAAATTTCAATGGTTTGGAATTATAAATAAATTATATTTTTACCATTTAATCTAATGCTTTTCATTGTAAGTAATTTTCACTTTGAGAATGGACATAAACAAGTGTCAATCTTTTGATAGATATTGTTTCTTAAAAATACGCCTCTTGGTTTTAATGGAAAGAATTAATTTTAAATTAATAAATGAAACTTCTTTGTTTTTATTTTGGTAAAATAGACTTCATTTTTTAATTCAAAATATCAAAATTTTCTTATGGGTGAATTTTTGGTATTTTTCGGAAAACATTCAGTTTTTGATGAATAGTGAAAAATACTAAATTTTAATTAAAAACAACCTTTTTAATCAAAATAATTTATAGTGCTCAATTATACTCTTTAGTGGTTTTAAAGTATAATTGGATTATATTTTTACCATTTAATACAATTTTGGTCATTGGACATAATTTCACATTTAAACTGAACAAAAGAAATTGTTAATCTTTTGACAGTATTTTTTGTTAAAAACCTGTTTTTTGTTGTGACAATAGGAATTAATTTGAAATTAATTTCTGCCAATTTTTTGTTTTGAATTTAGAAAAATGGATTGCATATTTAGAATCTGGAGGTCTAATTTTTTTAAAAAGGTAACTTTTATTTTTAGATATTTTCAATAATTACTTCGGTAAATATTTTATTTACCATGGTTTAAGGGTAAATCCGTTAAATAAGGGCAAACAAAATAATATTATAATAATATTAAATTACCCTAAAACATCTCCTAACCATATTGGTTGATACAAGACCGATCATGGGCATCATTGGGTTTATTTTGGGACCCCATGGATCCACTTGTAAGTGATAATGGCACTTTATATTAATTAAGTTAAAGTAAATACAAAAATGACATAAGAATATATCTTTTATCAAAAAAAAATTAACATAGGGTTAAATATGTTATTGTTTCGTATATAAATATTCATTAGAAATATAAAAAGATTTCATACATCATGGTAGTTTCTTTTATAATTTTTAGACATCTAATAAACTAAATTATTTATGACACAATAATGACATAGTTTTTACCTCCTTAAAAATTGATTTAAATAAATAAGATTATAAAGACTAAAATAATACACAAAAACTGTCCAATTCTTATTGTATGATTTCATTTCGATCATGAGTCATCGTATCTTCAACTTTAATGAGTTTTGGACCTTTAGAAACCAAATATCATTATATAATAAAATAATATTTTCAATCTTTCCTAAAGAGCCCCTCCTCCCCCTTATAAAAGGACACCACTTATAACCAATTCCTCACACATCTCAAGCCTTTTGGATTCTCCAACCTCTGGCCAATTGAGCTCCCTACATCCCTATCCTCCTCCTAGAAGCCATACCTTAGGCATAAAGCACTTCAAGAGTCCTTTTTGGTTCCACCAAAGGGTGTTACCCAAATTAAAGGTAACAATTTATCTTAGCTTCTTTTCTTTTATTTTACTTCTCAAACCCCTAAAATCTTCTTATTATTTTCTTTTGTAACAACACCAGTATACTCAATATACTAGGATATTTTTATGAGAATTATTCGAGCAACACTTACAGAATCCTCCATCTAATGGGTGCAGAACATAATGTTTCTCTGGATGGAAACCAATCGCCTCACGAAATGATGATTTTTCAATTATCTCCTACCATCTCTCATGGTGGAAATTATGATGGAACTATAATTAAATATGATATTAATGATATTTATTTTATATATAAGCTTTTGTAATTCCATTTTATAGTATACCGTTATTATTTTCAAGTTGTATATATATACGATAATTTCATTTGAGGAAGTGCGGACTACCGCCCCCTCAAAGTGATATGACTCATTCATACCATACCTGGAATGTATAAAGGATGGTGTTAATAAACATAAGTAACATATATAAGATATTATATTATACTGGAATAATAATATACCTATGTATCATTTGGTTGTTATTCCTTTTAAAATGAAAAATGAAATGGAAGTAGCGTTCGTGCGTATGTAAGGATTACCGTCTCCACGAATGCGATGAGATTCATTTCCCCATCATATCCATTCAAGAATAAATCTCATTTGATGATTAAAATTAATGTTTAATTACTTTATATCATTCTAGATATGAATAAGATACAATCTATCCATAACAAACACATCTTACATAACAAAGAATATAATGGAAAACGAATCAGTTAACACCCAAAATGACGATAATACTAAAATATTATTAACAAATCAGTATTAAAAGATCATATAGGATTTCATATTTATGTATATTATTATTTTATAATTTAATAAAAATTATTTAAATATTATACAGGAGGTTAACCCACCCTCTACCAAGGAAAAGTACAAGGTAAGGGGTTTTCATCTCACTCCTTATTCCAGTGAGATTCTTGCCATATGGCCACTATTAACTTTTTTGTGGTGTATGTACTACCCATAATTGTATTCTTTGTGTAATACACTTTAATTTATGTGTATTTACATATTCATTTTATGATGCCTCTTTCATGGGGTGTATGTTTCGTAAGTTACAAAATTGGTAAGGGTTTATTTCACAATCTCTTTATTATCCGAGGATCTTTATACGTAATTATCTACTGGGATTTCTTTTTCATCCACATCCATGTTTCATAAAAATTTATTTCAAAACATTTTTACTATTTACTAGACTATGGTTTAAAGACATTTATACCCTTTTTTGAATTTTTTAAAAATGGTTTGAAAGGAATCTTTCTGTCATTTTCCAAACAAGGTCCTTTTTAACCTTTTCGACAAAAATAAGGTAAGAATGCTTTTTTTAACTTATACGGCGGGCACAACTATTTTCTGCCATTATAAAATCATCGAATCTTCCCTTAAAAGATTATAAGAATATTTTCAAAGTAAATGTTTTTTTATAATTATGTGAATTCTAAATGATTTCAAAAAAAGAGATATTTCTCTCAAATAGTTTTGATTTCATCTATGCCAACATCCTTTGATGGATTTTTAGATTATTTGAAGTTGATTTATTATGATAAAAAAATTCCATATTGTATTGAAGGTTTTGTGATATGTTTGACTGTGGATGTGTTATTTTTATTCCATTATTGGTTTATGGATAAAGTATTTACATTTCGTATGCTAGTTATATTATGAATGTTTATGTTATGTTTAAACCTGTTCATATGAGGAATGTATTAGACTTATTCATTGACGGGTGGAGCCAGTTATAGCTCTTGAATGCAACAATAGTTCTCACGAGACAAACTAGTGTCTTGGCACAAGGCCTTGAAAAAATCTTATTTGTAGTCTTGGCACAAGGCCTTGACTATGTGGTTATGATAGTCAAGCATTATGCATTCTATCATTATGAAAGTGGTTTTTGATATTGCATGTGATTATTCGACTAGTATAATATCCATGTGAATAAGTAAATGGCATTATTTAATTTTATTATTTCTATATTATGTTGAAGTTCAAGTTTAAAAGGCTTTTGTTTTAGTTATACATTGCCTTAAATGTTTAAGCTTATTTATGAAAGTTTCCACTATATTGTTATCTTTACTGGGCATCTGAGGTCACCCCTTTCTATGTATTATTTTTCACAGGACATGAAGAAGTATTTTATGAATGACCTGCAGGGATATTATGAGGGGATATGAGTGTGGTCTATGGAGACAATATGTTGTAGTTTTTCATTTTATCATGTAATGTAAGACATATGAATATATATAGTGATTCCAAGGATAGTAAACTAATCGATCTTTTGAGACATGATCTTTTGTGATCATTCCATTGTTATGTAATAATGCACCGAATCTAGGTAACTAGGGTCGAGGCGTTACAATTATGTTATTCCTTAATTATTTATTTGTTTATTCAGTTGGCTTTAAATGTTGTATTTTCACTATATTGCTTTGTTTTCATTATTTTTGCACTTTAATATTTATTTATTAATGTTATATGATTATTACATTGTGTTTTAACTCATTTACTAAGGGGTATAGTCTACACAGTATACATATCACAACCCACTACTAGTCGGTAGCCTCTGACATACGAGGAATCATGGTTGACATCTCAAAACCAACCCATTTTAGCCATGCGAGAGAGTTTCGGGCCAGGGGATGTTAAAAGTTGTATCAAAGAACACCATGTTTCTTTTTTTGTTTCTTTAAAATTTCAAAAGGCATAAATAATAATAATATGTGTCAAGGCTTGGAAATGATCTTGTTTTTGGGAGTAGCTAACCCATGTGTGGGGGAAAATCTGAGTTCCCCTAGTGTGTATTATTATTTATAATGTCTGATTTGTTACAATTGGATTTATTTCAACCAAAGAGATTAAAATGTGGTGTGAGGTTTTTCATTAATTATCTTATAAACTCTTTATATTTATACACATGTCTCAATATTGTGGGAGAGGAGTATGCGTGCATCATGATTGGCACACATGGATATATATTGACATGCATTTGTCATAAAATAGTCAAATTAATTTCATGTGAAATATACTTTCTTATTTGAACTATGGTATGAGATACCTATTATATTTAAAAAAATGAACTAAATGAACTATTATGTCATCCTAAAAAACTTTTAATCCATTTTTACAGACACCAGGATTCAGTGATTCTATTTTTTGTCACATATTAAGGTTGAAATTTTGATGGAAAATGTTCTAAGGAGTGTCTTTGTATTGTAGATAAAATTCCTCCTCGTCATCATTGAGTTGAACTTATGAGTGTAGAAATATTCATGCTCATAGTGCAGCATAAATGGATATTACTGTAGTTATATCAGATTAGATGGATGTTTAGTGTTATGAAACCTTCTTGAGGTTCATGAGATCCATGGAAAGTGAGACTACTCACATTGCGCCTTAGATGTATGAGATGAAGAGAGTGTTCCAGATGCAATATCCACCTATGTTCACTTTGGAGGGAAGCCCCCTAGAATATGAGTTCTGGATCAAGTTAGTCCAGATAATATTTACACATTTGTATAAATCTGCATATAGGAGGGTGAAGCTTGCTGCATGTATGATTTGTGGACCATCCAAGAATTGATGAGACATTATGGAGAAGGTAGTGTAATAGGAGGAGTTATCTTAGAGTGAATTAGAGATAAATTATCGTATCCATTTATATATTGAGAACTTGAGGGATGATAAGGTTTAGAAGTTCATGCACATGACACAGGAGAGCTTGTTATTGTTGGACTACACCAAACATTTCAACGACCTGTAACACTTCGTTCCATCTTTGGAAGCTGTTGATATATTTAGTGTAAGTCGATTTTAAGAAGGTATTTTCTATGAGATTAGTTCACTAGTGAACATGTTTTGTCTGAGTAGTTTTTTGGATTTGATGAATCGTTCACTCATCACAGAAGGGAATCTGAGAGAGGCCCCCAGTAGTGGACATACTATTTAGTAGGTAAAACTGTTATCTCTTCTACTGGTGGAAAGAAGCATCGCTATGATAGATTTCACGATGGAAATAGTGTTCAGAGAAGTCAGAGTAGTGGGAATACATCACATGATTGTATTCAATTTTAGTGCTACCATTGTGGAATGATGGGTCAAAAATGGGCTCACTTTATATAACCCTCATTGAAGTATTGTGATTGTTGTAGATTCTTCCGCCTACAGAAGTTTGGTAGTGGCATGTAGTAACAAAGCAGTGGTAGGGGTTCATGATAAGCACAAGAGTATGGGAATGAATTAGCTACTCCTCATCATAAAGGTAGCTGGAGTTCCACATGATGTTATGTTTTATGTAGTAGATGAGGCACCCCATTATAGGAATGACAGTACCAGGTAGAGGGTATAGATCATGGGAGTCAAGATGGTCCCATAGTGGAGGGGTTGATCAGTTATATGTTATGTAGACTACGCAGATTATCATCCACCCTTACATGTGTTTTGTTTGATATAGTGGCATTGAATTCATTTTCAAATGTTCTTTTTGTAAATAGTTTGTTCTTGGATGTGGAAATCATGGATGTTGTTTTTAACAATCAATACACCATTGTGAGTGCAGTAAGATAATATCCAATGCTGCAAGGTGTTTTCTCTAGAGATGTGTTGATACCATTTATTTTTGGAACAATTTTTACTAGAAATGGCAAGCTTTGATTTGATTCATGGGTTGGATTGGTTAGTTCTATACTAGAATCATATCAAATGTTAATAGTGGATAGTTACCTTTCTATCTACATAAAAAATTACATATTCTCCACATAGTGAGTGTGATCTTCAGGCTGGTTGTGAATGGCCAACTCAGTGCATGTTGGATTGTATCATGGATTAGAAAACTGATATTTCTCCAGATGATGGTGAAACACAATTGGATTATTTACCTCCATTGGTAAACTATTGTTATGTTGTTTTCCCCAAAGTTTTCTATGGAATACTTCCCAAATGAGAGATTGAGTTTACAATTGAGTCAGTGTTGGGATGAGATCCATTTTCTATCCTGACTTCTATAATTGCATCAATAGAGCTTCGAGAGTTTAATGTTTAGGTGGATGATATGGTATATAAATATTTCCTATAGTCTAGAAAATATCATTGGAATTATCTAATTATCATTTCCAATATGTGGGTATTTGCTCTTATGTATGGATTATCGATGATTGAACCAGATGATTGTCAAGAATTAGCATCCTCGTCCATGCTTCGATGGTCTCTTCAATCATTTGGGAAGTGATAAGATCTTATCCAAAATAATTTTGAGATCATAATTCCATCAGTTGATGGTGAGACCGTAAGACACACCTCATGCATATTTTAGGAGAAGTTATGGAGTGTATGATTTCATAGTGATACCATTTGGATTAAACAATTCACTAGTGGTATTCATGGATATAATAAATATGATCATTCATCCCTTTCTAGACTAGTTTGTTTATGGGATGGGGGGTGTCTATAATATATTAGTGAAATCCTATTCTGCAGATGATCATGACCAAAATCATGACATTATCATGTGTACATAGAGAGAGAATTGGATTAATGTTAATCTAAACAATTGTAGTTTTGGGTTTGATAAAGTTCACTTCTTGGGCCATGTAATCTTAGAGGAAGGAGTGTCAGTGGACCCATATAAGGTTTCAACCATGGATTCTTTGAAGCATCCCGTGAATGTATTTGATATTAAGATACTAACGAACCAAGATTAACACACACGTACATTACATTACTATTGTGAAATACAAAATACATGACACAAACAACTTCACAAATACAGTATTATTTTAGTGTTTTTGGAAACTTGGAACATAATATTATATCCTTTTGATGGATCTTCAAAATCTCCTAGAAATATTGTCCCCTTTTTTCCTACCTAAAACCTTTCTTTATATAATAGGGAAAATAAAACATCAAAAGGGTGAGCTCAAATGCTAAGTATGGGTAAAAATTGAGAACATAAAACAATCCATAAGTATTAGAATTTAAAAACATGAACATAAAATTTAGATATCAAAATCATGAGTCCTGAAATAAATCTTAGTAGAATGTAAAGAATAGATCACAAAAAAATATTAACCATGATAAAACAACACTATTATAAAACAGGGAATTGTGGAAAATAAATAAGCACATAGTATTATTTCCATAGTAACCATGGCATTGCTTCCATGGCCATCATATTGGAAAAAGTCAATTACAAAACCAGGTTCACATGCCGTTCTAGCCATGCATAACTTAACCGAATTTAATTTCTATTCTAGTCAGGTATATCTCAAGAGATATGAATATTTACCCTATTCCTTGGAGGGATAAAAAGGTCCCACCCATCTCGTAATGAAATAATTATTACATGTGCCACAAAAACATAAATCATTCATCATAACTAAAACTTAAGAAATACAATGGGTCTCTTAAACATTATTCCTTCATAAAATAATTTTTATATAATATCATTCCATCATCAATACACTAAAATCATAGTAATAATATGGATAGAAACATAACCCTATATAAAGATCATCATTTTATATGGAAAATAATTTTGATAAAACACTTGAACTTAATTATTGAGGAATATATGATTTCTTCTTCAAAAATGTTTTCTTTTCTAAATATGTCATGCAATTTCAAAATAAAATAATTTAAATGAAAGTAAAATTGAATTTATTTGAAGGAAAATTCATGGAAATAGATATTTATCAAAGAATAAATATCTATTCATGTCGTATATGTTAAAAAAACATTCTTCTCATAATTTTTCTCGGAGAAGTCAAAATGTAACTTGTTTGGTAAACGAAGGAAAGATTCCTTCCAAACCTTGTAGTGAAAGTTAAAAATGGGTAAAAATGAATTTAAAAATACATTTAAGAATATTAAACATTTTATAATTTTTTTAAGAAAACATGGACATGGATAATAAATATACGCCTAGAAAATACTTACGTATAAACAATATCGGATAAAAATGAGATTGCAAAATTATCCCTTACCTTAGGTTTGATATTATTTTTATGTATTCGAAACTACTATATAGTGGGTTTAAACATATTATTAACTTGTAAAAAACCATAATAATATTCATGATATCATATGTGATTCATTTATGACTTTATATTATAATTTCATTTATCAATTTAATGTTCAAGGAATGTTTTGTGTAATAATTGTTTAATTTATTGTATGTCTTTTGACTTTTTATTCTTGATATTATTACATATATCACCATTTAATTACATTCATAATGTAAAAAATTATTTATACATTATATATATTCAATATATAAATATATATAAAAGATAGATAAATGAAATGGAATACACCGTTCATGGAGACGGTATGCCGTAAGTACGCATGAACGTTGTTTCCGTTTCCTTATTGAATTGAATGAAAGTAAGTAAATGAAATATATATATATATATCAATAAATCAAAAAGAATTATTGTTTCATATATTTAATACTTATTTATTATATATACTTTATAATCATTCATTAATGGTTAACATGGAGAATGAATCTCATCGTGTCGTGGAGATAATAGGCCGTACATATGCATGAGTGACAATATCATTCACTTAATGGTTAAATGGTGTGGAATTTGACAGTATATTAATTAAAAAAAGTATCATGTTATATTCATTATTTAAATCCATTATAATAATCTTTATATCTATCCAAATTAATTATTGTTGAATAAAAAATTACACCATGGCATAGAGACGGTAAGCCACACGCACGCACACATGGTGATATTTTTATTTATAGGATAACCAAAATTAGGTATAAGGTTTTCTAATAATTGTTATAACATCTTATAATTTATAAGATACGAGTTTTATTACTTTATTATGGAAACAATATAGAAATAGAAAGTATAAAGAGAAAATAATTTACAAAGAGGTGATAAAACAATTACATCTTTTTCAGGTATCTCCTTTTGGTATTTTGAAAAGGACTATTTAATATTCATTTATTCCTAATGGGTGGCCTATAGGATTATGTGAGGGATGTTGGGTGGATATTTTAGTAGGCTTTGGTCAAGCCAAAGGGTTTTGGAGGTATGATTAAAAGAGAAGGAGTGGTGCCCATTTATTAGACAGGGGAGGTTATCTTTTAGAAATTCTTGAAATATTATTTTATTATAAAATCATTTTCTATATATAATTCTACAAAACTTATTTATTAAGAATATAAGATTATTATGGGTCTAAATCCTCCCAAAAAATAAAATTTATACATGTTTTTATTTTATTTTAACCCTTATCATTTTGATTTATCCTTATTTAATCAGTTTAATTTTTTTTGGTAATAATATTCTGAATATTAAATGGTTATAAAATATTTACTTTTGTTTTGTCAATTTTTCATAATTGGATACTTTATGACATAATGGACCATATAATTTTCACATATTAATTTTTAAATATTTCTGTGATTTTTAAATAATTGAATAATATCTTAGTTTTATAAAATATCAATCGTGTTAATTTTGAAACTATTCATTTATTTGACTTTAAATAAAATTCAAACAGAAGATAAATTTGAAAAAATATATTTAATATACTCCTAATATGTCATAATAATCTTAAAATTTCTTGGAGAACAATAATTAGTTCATACAATATTTATTTAAATATTTTTAAGACCATCTATTTGATATTTCTATTTATAAATTAATTTCTACATCACTAGTATGTCACCATTAATGGTAATTATGTAATCTCTAAAAATTCTAAATAAATTCTCATGATGAATATAATTTCATTATATTTCTGGGGACTATTTATCATATATGTTTTATCATGTTTATCACTATATTAAAATTATTCAACTTATAAGATATATGAAAGTGACATGTTGTAAGCTTATTTTATTTTAACTAGTACCCCACCCGTGAAAATGCACAGGACTATTCAATCTTCTTTGAAAATTTTCTGTTCTAAGTCATTAAAAAAAATTAATTTCATTCTACTCAATATAATGTTTAGAATAAATTGATGATAATGAAGTGAATGGGGTGCCCGTGACATGAGGAAATAATGTGAAGACTAATTGTGATGGAGATGGAACACAATGGAATGGAAGAGTTAGAGATACGAGACAGATGAAACAGAAGGTGGTGGTGAAGGTGTAGTTGGAGCAAAGAGGCAATATTGTAATAAATGGTGGAAGCCATCCTAGAGAGAGTTTAATGGTTTATGGATTTTGAAGGGAGCAGATGGACTTGAGAATATGTTGGGGTGAGGATTAGTAGGAATCATGATTTTGTTCAGTGTGGTTTCCTTGAAATCTAATATAGTTGGGATTTAATATTTTTAATCCAATGTCATTATAAATAAATTCTTCTTTATGGTGAAAATATTATAACACAACGTTGATTTAATTTCCTATTAAATTTTAACATTATTTGAATATATATATATATTTGTTTGTGTGTGTGTGTCTATGTCCAAAAAGAATACTAAAATAGTCTAATTGGATGTTCATTCATATGGACTATTTTGACCAAAAACACCAATCACACAATGGAATTCATGATTTTATATTCCCTAACAATGATGAAAATTTTGCAGTACTGAACTAATATAGTGAAAAAATAATGATTCCTCCTCATAATTATTCTATAATTAAACATGTTTATATGAATGATGAAAACTCATAAGTTTCCACAATTTTAAGAGACTAAATAATTCAATATGAATAATTATAGGACTAAAGTAAATATTCCCAGAACATGAGATTTTCATGAGTGGTTCACTTTTTTAATACATAATGAATAATCTTGTATTCACCCACATCCATGGCCACATGACTTAAAATATAAACACCCCATCAATTCCACATTATGAGGGTTCTACAAAACATAGAGTTGTTTGGATAAGTGTAAATAGTCAAAATGTGCAGAAAAATTTACATTGATTCTAGAACATCCTTGTAGAATCTAACGGGAACCAAAAAATTCCCAAGAATCTGCATTCACTGTATAAAAGCCCTATAATAGGAAAACAATAGAACATGATAAAGGGTCCATTTGTGCTTTACATTTTTCTTTATAGTGAGTGATGCCGAGAAGAAACAGTAACCTGTTTAGCTGCATGATACACTCGTATGAAACAAAAGGCAGCTGGCCCTGCATGTAAGGGATTTAAGATAGTCAGATGCGGCCAGTTTCAACCACTGTGGCAATTGGAAAAGACAATATTTAGTAGATGATAAAATCACCTCACTGAAATGACCTATATGATTAATTTATGAGATCCAAGTGGGGTTACATGTTGTTGTGCATGTCACATTGGAATAAAGATCTTACCATTTAATATATGATTATGTACCTTGAAAAAGATTTCATCATTAGTTTCTCTACCAAACTAAAGCCACCAAAATTTGAATAACTATTGGAATCACAGGTAGAGGAGACCGCCACTTTCTTGTTAGTTTCATGGTTTGGAATAAATTGGATAAATTTCAATAAACAGGATGGGAAAAATAAGAAACATAACCTTTAATTACATTGAAGAAATCCAATTTTTTTTACTTCGTTTTCTTCCTCGGTCACCTATAGAAGGAAAGTACCTTCAATAAAACGTATCCAACGATAGAGACTCTACTTGTTGCCATAATCCCAAGGCTATATCAGCTGAAACACATCAACACTACAACATATACTTAATAGAATAAACAGATGATATTAGTATCAGAGTTGGCAGCTTGAGTGAGTTCTGGATCCAATGAAAATGAATGTGTTTGTTTGATATATTCTCATGAGGTGACTTGTTAGAATCAAAAATTGAAAATTTATAAAAGAATACAACACCTGAATATTGAGTCATCCACGTCAGGATCATTTGTCGAGGTGAATGTTATAACTTTATTGAATGGCAGCTTCAGTCAGTTCTGGAGCTACTATTAGTATCTGTTTGTTTGATATATTTTAAAATAACTAATGGGGATAAAATAAAAGAAAAGGGACAAGAAGTTTTGGGTTCAAAAAATCATAATGAAAATTACAGAAGCATACCCACTGAATCATGATTAAAAGAAAATTCTACTGGGACTTCTGATGCATGAAATAAAAAACCTTCTTATGAACTCACAAGAAGATGTTATAGGGCCCAAATGAAAACCCATTCAACAATTCATGTTTTTAGCACCAAATCCATGCAGTTCAATGAACATAAGGGATTAAATGCAACCACGTTCAACTATCAAGTTTTAGACCCTTGAACAATGAATCACAAAAAATCAAAAGAAGCTAAATACAAAGAATTTATCTCGAAAGAGTTAATATACAACAGAAAACTAACCCATTGGAGGTTGAATGGAATTCTCATATTCATTTTATTCACCACCTGGTAATGATCTTGATTTTTCCCTTCGACTGTTGGCACAGTAATTATGCACGGGCTGAGTTGGACCTTTAGAATCTGATAACATATAATAGAAACATTAGGTTCCATTACAAACCCGTAATGTAGCACAACAGTTCCAGTATAAACCCGTAATGCAGTACAAACCCGTAATGCAGAACAACAGTTCCAGTACAAACCCGTATAACAGAAACATTAGGTTCCAGTACAATCCCGTATAACAAACCCGTAACGAAATACCATATAACAGAAACATTAGGTTCCAGTACAAACCTGTAATGCAACACAATAGTTCTAGTACAAACCCATAATCACCAAGTACAAACCTTTAATTCATCACAACAGTTCCCCAGTACTGAAGTTCAATCTGGGCTCAGATCCGAACTTTAGGTTCCAGTGCAGCAGATGGTGAAGGAAAAAAATCGATGCCTTTTGAAAAATCAGAGCCTACAGAGAAGATGAGTGAAAGTTTATAATATATTATGTGTCATTTTGCAGCAATGATTTGGAAAAATATGAAATGCTAACCATTTTTATAATTACCTGTTGGGGGCATGGATGGGAAACATTCCTCTTTGGCTGAGGAGGTGGTACATGCTCACTTGTCCCATTCATCTGAACCCTCAGAAAGTATTTCTGTGCATGGCTTCGTATATAAAACAATGGTGAAAGATTGAAACATGGTGATAAAGACAACTGTTAGTGCTGTCAAGGAAATGTAAATTACCTAAATCACCATCTTTGAGACCAAGAAGGATTCGATTTTCATCCAATCATGATCAAACCTGAAAATGATCATAACATGTTCACACCTGGATAGTTCCAGTAGGTCAACCCCATACTATTAACGGGTGTTTTCTTCAGAGTAGAATCCACCACATCTTGTTCCTATTGAGTGTTGATTTTAGTTCCTATTGAACTTCATCCTAAGTGAAGTCAATACGATGTCCATTAAGACATCTCGTATAAAGAATTTACTGATGAACATAAAAAATTATCCACTGGTCAAAATAAAAATTACGTCAACTGCTAAAACAGAGTACATGATCCACCGTTCAGAAACATATATTTGAATTGATATTGAGCAAAACTACAGTTCTGTTCATAGTTATGTAATATGAATAAGAAACATTAAATAGCCACCCAGTACTACCATGATCCGTTGATGCAGAGCAGCAGCACTTCACCAAGTTGGTAGACATTTATATTGCTCCCTGCAATAGGTAACTATACTTTACTATGAGTAAAAGACACATATTTCTATGAAAAAATAGCAGTTGACATCCATAAATGTCACAGTTTGCTGATTTGCGACCCCAAAACTGCATGGATATGTCGCATTATAATGTTTTTTTGTAGTTGAAAAAATGAATCTTCATGTATTTATAATGTTATTTAATTAAGATATAATGGAACCCTGGGATTTTAAACATTATGATACATCATAGATCAAGGCTGTTGGAAGTAGACAAACTTAACATAATTAAATTAATTATATAACACAGACTTTAGTAAACATCAAATTTATGCTTAAAAAAACTAATAGAGAAAGGTTCTTAAATCATACATCCTTCCCAGATGCAACCTTAACATAATGAAGATACATCACACAAAATGTGTATATTTTCTAATATAAAATAAGAACATTGAAATTTGATGATTTTGCAACATGCCTACATTACCATGAAAATGCATGGAAAACCGTCAGTCTAGTTTTTCTGATTTTTTGTTTCTGTTATCCATTATATAGAGATGATATTTATCGGCATTAGTTAGCGTGGAGTCTGTAGACAATGATTATTTCTCTTCGATCGCATCTTCAGCATCAATCTCAGTCAGTAGATTTTTTGACATGAATATATCAATGTAACGAATGAGTAGCAGTCAACACTTACAAGACACACCAATGAAGCGACAATATAATATTTAATTTTTGGCATATCATAAAAACAGTTGTAGTGCATTTGTAATAAAATGTAAAAATAAAACAAAATGAAGGTAAAACCAGTATTTTTTACAATATGTACACACTGACAGTGACATGAAACGAAGATATAGAATCTATACCTGAGTTGAACATATAATTGTACTTGTTGATCGAATCCAGTATCACTGTTGCAGCTGACTATTGAAGATGCAACACGATGATGTTCCTAAAACAGATGGGTGAAATGAATTTTATAGGTATGTGGTGACTGGTTTAATACTAAACTTAATTCTATGTAAGGAAGAATAAAATAATACATCATAGTAACGTTAATGAGAATGTTGTAATATGAAATTCATAAGACTGGGAAGTAAATCTTTGGGGACGAATTACCATACTTACCTGACTATCTGCAAAACTTTGAAGATAGTTGCTGACATGATTTTCACTATCATTGATGAAGAGAACTGTGTAAGTGTTCAGTTCTGAAGAATGTTTTCTATTCTGAATGTTGTAATTTGTGACATCTACTACCACCAATATTTTTTTTGAAAATGTATTGCTCTGGGGGAAATCTGTACCCATCCTGGTCCTATTATGTAACGAAACAGAAGAGTGAGTTAAAAAATAACATCAAATACATGAAGAAGATAAAATAGTTCCATAAGATTACATGAATCAGAGAATATATCAATTGAGAAGCTATTTTTTTATGAATTGCATGATGTTATTATCGAATAGAACAACAAAAAATGAGTCTTTTTCATCAGTCACCAGCAGTTGAACTCTAAAACTATTGTATTTATATTTGTTAGAAGTGCTGAGCTTGTATCAGTACACTTAGATTCGTATAGTCAGCCTATACCCAAGTAATATTTATCAAATAAGAAACATATTAAATGAAATCCTGGGAGTAGTGAAGCGTTTTTGTTTTTTACAATTCTGGCACCAAATATTCCCATCCGCAGTTTGAACATTTTTCACGCAAGAGTTTCAAGAGTCAAAATACCAGTTATGAGTTGATTGAAGTATACCTATTTTGGCAGAAATCAAACACTTTGTTGGCTGTGAGATTGTAGTTTATATTAATATACTCATGATAGTAGGTCTTACATGTAATAGTATTGTAGACGATATATTAAAAGGAAAAAATCAAGATATTGTACTTACCTCTAGAATATTTTTTACATCATGAATTATTTTTTTGTTATTCCAATAAGGGAATGTTGTAACAAAACTGTTTGAAATTGTTGATGGAGGACTTTCTAATTGAAAATGACTGATGATTTCAGATCTGTTAAATGACAAAAGTAGCATTGAAGACAACATTTTATGTAATAGTCAATCATTTTGTTGTTTTTTCTATAAAGAATATGTGGAAAAAAAATATAAGTTATAAAATTACATGCTTCTGAAGTTGTGGACTACTTGGATGTCCAAGTTCAGAAGTATTTTTGAAGCATTTATTGAATTGGAGATAATAACAGATGCTGGAACATATTGAAGATCATAAGCAGGAATAGAAGTGTCTAGTTGTGAACAAAAGAGTCAAAGTCTAGAACATTTAGAAGATCCAGACTTTAATTTACAAATATTAGAGTATGCAATAAGGCATACCTGAATTTCACTTGGTTGAACATTATAGTTTTAATATACAATTAACGAATGTCATCTGTTGGAATATATTAGCTTCTAGGTATATATATTTCGATAACATTTTAGATCTCAATTTGAACTTAAAAATTAAAGTATTGTTAACGCAATATGATAGAACATGTTGAAGATCATAAGAATAACTCTAATTTACCTACTCAACATTACATATTGTAGAATTTAAGATATTTTAATGTGTAGGTAGATATCTTACAGCTCAATCTCTTTTCCCTGACCAGCTGTAAGATAATTATTTTAGAGGAGTCATTGCTGTTTTCCAAGTACTCAGCCATTATGTTGGAAAACTCCCCCCACAAGCTACAATTCATTCACAAGCCTCTATAAGAAATCATCGTAGTTATGTTGGTAATTGTAATATCCAATGTTAATTATTTTTAGTAGTAAAATATGCATATCTATCATCCTATAAAACAATTTGAATATTCTGATTGGAAGTACTGATGGACTGTATAATATATGATTGTTGCAGATGTCCAATAATTTCTATTATAGGAAAAAGTAATGTAAAACTAATATTATTTGTGATAGTAGTATCCCCTAACAGTGTGTGAATAACACACTAATTGAGGAAATTAAAAAGTATACTATGTTAAATCTGTATTTGTGGACAATATTTATTAAAGACATGTAGTAAAGATGCATTTGAAATTCTTAGGTTTGCCCATAAATAGAGTTGTAATGAAACATACTTATTAATTTTTGTTCAGGAACGACTTTGTTAACAATGTTAGAAAAAGAAGTGAAGTCAAAGATGAACTATGGAATTTGGACATCGGTTGGTCAAACATATGTTTTTGTTGTGAAAAACAGTCAGTAAGAATGTCTTACACCCATGTTGTTACCTTGAATAAGAGCAATTTTGAAGTTTTGTATGATGTAGCATAGGCCTTCGTGCAATACGGGTTTTTACTTGGTGATTAGCTGGCGGTTAGTAATTCTACATTGAATTTCGGTCTCCTTCACGAATAATTGACAAAGTGAACATTTAAAAATCATATGATAGATTTAGGTTACATAAAACAATGTGCTGCAATAGAAGTACATAGAATTATCATTATTAAAACTGTACTAAAATTGTAACTTCTAGAGAGGATAAAATCACTTCAGCATCACAGATAATCAGATCGATAGAAGAAACTTCAGAGTTGCATGATGAGTTACACCATAGATTCAATACACAGACTTGTATCTTTAATGTTTCATCAGCATCAATATTAATCTCTTCTAAAAGACACGTTCTTCGTGACATGTTTTGGTTTATGTATGAAATCAATTAGTGTACATATATAGAATAGTAAGAAACAACATAAGTAATTGGTTTATATATATGTTCAATTGATAAAAGGAAAGAAATGTAAACATACTGAATGAAAAGATACCTAAGAAATGTTATAAAAAATTTCTTTGTAGAGAATGTTTTGTGTACAATTAGAGGCTGAATTATCTCTATCATCAAGAACAATTTTCAAAACTCTTGGTGACGTCACTCTAGATACAACAACATAAAGTTGTCCATGAAAAAACACAGGAATACGAAGATATAAACAAACATATGAAAGAGATTGACCTTGACTCTTATTAATAGTTATTGCATAACAAATAGTCAAAGGATATTCTCTTCTTTGTAGTTGGAAAGGCAATCTGTCGTCATTGTGTTTCATATTAATTCTTGGGATGAATGGTAGAAACTCGGAATGACTACCAGTTAAAAATTCATCTCCAATGACATGGTCACCCAAGTGGGTAACAATAAGACAAGTACCATTACATAACCCCACTGATTGATCTATATTTCGTAGAAGCATAATTGGCACTCCGATCTTGAAAGTAATTTTGTTTGCAGGAAGTCTAGAGACATTGATAGCATTCAAAATATCAGTTGTATATATATTCTCAGGCCCATCAGTATCAAAACTGGCATTGCAAATAGAATCAAAACTGAAGTAATCTTTTCCTTCTGATTTACTAAGAGTTAACATGTAGTCATTAACTTCTTGAACAATGTCATGGGTTGGTGCTAATATAGCACGACCTTTCTGATATGATACCACTCCATAGTTATTGTTGAAATTTTGGTAATCAAATTCAATAGATGCTGCCAATGCTGATTTATTTCTTCTCAGGAGGTATGTTGATGGGATATGAATACACTCATCCCCATCGTCGATCTCACTAACACGTCCCTCCCCAATATCCAAAATCCACTCTGAAAATCGTCGCACGTCATCAGAACATAGATTTGAATCTGTAGAATGAAACCTCATGTTTTAGGTCAATGTTAAAACTTGACAGTGTTTCCATATATATGTTGACCTTATACTTGAAAATACAATATCACTTCTGTCACCACCAGGGATTACTGGAAGTATTTGTCTCAAATCTCCACCTAGGACAACCGGTATAGCACCAAATGTTAAATTAGAATAATTTTCATTCTTTACTAAAAGTATATCCCTTAATGTATGATCAAGAGCTTCAAAATTTTTTTTTGAAGCATTGGAGCCTCATCCCAGATAATCAATTTTGTTGATTGTAGCTGTTCTGCAATATCACTCCCTTGCTAGATATTTGATACAGAGGGATCATTTGTAGATATCGGAATACAAAATTTTGAATGGGCTGTCCTCCCACATGGTAGGAGTAATGATGCTATTCCACTGGAAGAAACTACAAGAACAATTTTTCCTTGTGACCTTAGTAAACATGTTAAGACTCTCCAGATGAAAGTTTTACTTGTCCCTCCAAATCCATGCAAGAAAAAAGCCCCCAGAAATAGAACACAATGCAGACATAATTCTCTCGATAACTACTTTCTGTTCAATAGTAATCATATTGTGCAATGTTGAGTACTCATTAATTAGTTCTTCTCTATTATAATTGAGCTCTTCTGCAATCAGCCGATTAGGTTGAGCAGTTAATGAGTAATCTGGAACGAGCATTAGAGGATAACATTGAAGAGATTTACCATTGCTATGGAGAATGTTGTCTATTTCAATCAAACCTAACATTTGTCTTTGATGATCCGTTATTGTCAAGTCTACAAGATGGGAATTAGTATTAGAATGTAGTATACTCACATAGATATTCATTGAAAAAGATGGTAAGTTGTTTGTAAATTATATTTGTAGGAGTTGTTGTTGGGAGTATATAATATCATCTGTTAGAATCCTCCAGGTTTCAAGCCAAACAATGTCAGGGCGGGAAATGGAATTTGAGAACAACATTCCAGTAAACAGTCTTCGCAAAGAGTGTCCCATTCCCCAAGATGAGAAATCATTTAGTGATTGAATGAACTCATTTTCATCAGATAACAGTCCCATTGCCAAACAAGTTTGTCTGAATGTATAATGAGTAATGTTGTTCACCGTTCTAATAGAATCCTATGAAGTCACAACTCTGAACTTTGTAAGTAGAATCAGCAAGTAATAGAGTTCTCCAGAAGACAGTGGCACATAGTAAAGTTTTCCAATACTGAATCCTTGTTTTCACAGGTACCATTTTTTTCAGGGTAGAGGTAGAAAAATCTTGTTGGGAATTCTGCATATGATAGACATCTGCCTTCCGGGTACAAAAGATTTGACTCAAACCAAGATGTGAACATGGTATTAGAAATGTTGCTATTATTTAAGATGTCTTCAATATTGTCAAAATCTACATACGCCATGATGTTTTGTCTAGGTAAATAAAAATGGAGTCTATCAGCTAGAGGATATCTAAAATGGATGTCATAAGAAAAGATCCTCCAAGAAGCTTCACAAAGTGAGATGTACCAGCAGTAGTAGTGTAACATCCCAAGTAAGTAATGAATAATATATATTTTTTATCTATGTCTATTAATGATAAAGATAGTGTTTTAGACGCTTAAAATGAAAATAAATACAATCTTATGCATGGAATACACTAATATTCTTAAAAGATTGTTTTAGTGCCTTTTGATGGAAAACCATTTTTGAATCTATATTTTGACAATTTTATAAACTATGTTTGTCAAAATAAACTTATCCTTTAGGATTGGGACATCAAAATTTACCTTGTGTGAATTTTTGGTAATTTTCTGACAATGTTCATTTTTTAATGAATAGTGAAAAATAATGCATTTTACATCAAAACTACTTTTTAATCTAATTTATTTATATGATTAGATTATGTTTTGAATTGGTTTTGAAGTAAAATTAGAATATATTTTTACCATTTTATCTAATGGTGGTCATTGGAATCAATTTCACTTTGAAATTAGACTTAAACTGGTGTCAATCTTTTGATACTTATTGTTTTGTAAAAACACGCTATTTGCTCTGGCAGCGGGAATTAATTATTAAATTAATTAATGTGACTTATATGATTTGAATTTTGTAAAATAGACTTCATTTTTGAATTTGGAATATCAAATATAGCTTAGAGTGAATTTTTGGTAATTTTCTGAAAAACTTCAATTTTTGATGAATAGTGAAACCACTAAGTGGTAATCAAGCAAACTGATTTCTCAGTTAAATGAAATTTTACCACTAATGTGTATTGAATTTTGAAAATCCGACATACATGGTTGTCATTAAGAAGTAAAATGTGGTTCAATGAGATTAAAATAATTTTTTGGTGAATAGTAACTTATTAAGTTCTTAATCGTGGTTAGTGGTAATTAGTGTAGTTTAAGGTATAAATAATGATTTAATAATATGAAATGACCTAGACACATGTCCCAACCTTATTGGTTGTGTCATGGCCGACCAAGAAAAGCCATGGGTCAACTTGGGGACCCCATGGATCCAATTTTGTTGGGAAATGACATAAATTACTTTTTATTTAATGTTAAAGTGAAAATGACACAAACATGATATGTTTTGCGAAAACAATTTTTACGTGGGGTTATACAAGTCCAAATTTTGATTATAAATAGTCATTGGAAAGCTAAAAAGATTTCCTACATCATAGAATTTGTTTTATAATTTTTAGACACTAAATAAATTAAATTATTTATGACATAATAATGATGCAGCGATGACATCATTATTTGACGATTTAAATAAAATAGAAAGATAATGTAAAATCTATGATCTACACATGTCCAAAACCAATTGGATGAGTTGATTTAGAACCCTTATCACCTTATCCACTAATTCTATCAATGTGGGACCTTTTGAAACCGAAACACATTTTCAAATAAAGTAATGTTTCTTTACTTTCCAAAAGTACCCCTCCTCTCCTCTTATAAAAGGCCCCCACCTCTACCTCATTTCACACACTCTTCAAGCCTTTGGATCGGCCAACCCCTGCCCATTTGCTCTCTCCAAATCCCTCTCCTCATCCTAGAGGATTACCTTTGGGCAGAATCCTTTCAAAGTAAGCCTTTAGGCTCAAATCAAAAGGAGTTACACTTTTTAAAGGTAATTCATTCTCTCATGTTCATTTGTTTTATTTTGCTTCTCCAACCCCCTAAACTCTTTTTATTTACTTCTTTTGTAACAACACCAGTATCTTAAATATACTAGGATGTTTTTATAAGATTTATTTGAGCTACACTCTCACACAACTACATCAAATGGTTAAAGAACATAAGGTTTCCGTGGATGGCGAAATTCTGCCTCCCGAAACGATGATTGTTCAACACTCATTAAACACCTTCAAAGGTGGCCATTATGATGTCACTATTTTTATATATGATATATAATATGTTTATGTTTTCCTTAAGCTTCTGTTTTTTCATTTTGGGCATACCTTTATGGTTTCCATTATGGGTAAAACACGATATCTTCATTTTAGGAAGCGCGGACTACCGCCCCCTAAAAGTGATTTGATTCCTTAATACCATATGTGGGATGTTTAAAGGATAAAGTTAATGATATTATATATGTTATTATACTGGAATTATAATATACTCTTATATCATTATGATTCCATTCCAGAAAATATGAAATAGAAATGGAAGTAGCGTTCATGCGTACGTACGGCTTACCGTCTCCATGAACGGTGCATTTCATTTCTTACCTCTAAATGTGATGTAATATTATAAATGAATGTATGTACTGGATATACATGACATATATGATATCTACATCATGAATACCATTCTGGATATAATTAACCTTTGACCAAATTAACAACATGTAAGTGTAAGAAGCCTATTTTTGACTTAAGAACCAAATACCGAAAAAATGAACATTATTAACTTAAATGATTACATGATGTTCATAACATGGTATAAAAGGAATAATGAACTTGAAAAAGATTCATAAGCAAGTAGAGATTAACTCAAGTTTATTATTCAGGAGTTTAATGAACGGTCGGTTCAAGTCGGATACGAGGTATGGGAACTTCTTAACCCAATTTCCATTCTTTGGGTTAATCTCCTACTTTCAAATTATGTCATTATATTATTATGTCGTATCTTGTATTTGTACTTTATTTATGTGTACTTATAGTGAATACACATAATGTATCTATTTTATTTTAAAAATTATCTTTGTATGGGACTTCGTCTCAATCTCCTTTCGTTGAGGCATATTTTATTTTATACACAACTTTCTTTTATACGGTGTATAAACCCCTTTGACTTTTACGTTTATTCAAAAGGAATCTTTTTTTATACGAAGCGTTTACTAAACGACAAAAGGGAATGTTTTTGTCATACGTATGCGGCGACAACGACTTCTCCGCCGTCGTAACCGTTATTTGAGTTTCGGCTTCCTCTACAAGCCATACCTTATTTTTTTAAAAGAAAAATAAATACCATGTTTTACTTTGGTATTGAAAATGGTTTTCATAATGTTTTTATTATATCAATGTGTTGTATTGATATCTCGTGATTGAAATGTGGAAATGTTATGTTTCCTTTATGCATGTTTTATGTGATATGATTATGTTATGGTCCTTGGGCATTATTATGAAGACGGGTGGTTCCGTGATAAACTAAGGGCGGGTGAGCCCGTTATAGCTCTCCAATGCATTGGGTAACGCGAAGGAGTGAAACGTTAAGGTTTCTCCGAAGAGATTTTAGGGAATATACTGTGATGGGTATTCCAAACGTAACCAAGAGGGTTACTCCCTACGTAAGAATGTTATGAATGCCTCAAGTTACCTTTACGTATTATGATTTCTATGATTTATTCATGATTTTATGAGGTATGTTAAAGTGCCTATGTTTTATGGGTAAAGTATGATTTCATTCTTATGTATATATGAACTCATGTTTCCTTTCCATGTTTTTTTATAACCCATACTGAGTTTTTATGCTCATCCCATGTTTTTGAAATGTTTTTCACAGGTCAAGGGAAAGGTACATGATAAGATGATAGAGTCAAGGATGTGTCAAGAAATAATCCATGTTTTATTTTAAATGTGTTTCCATTGATGGGAATGAAGAATAATATCTTTATGTAACCACTTTGTTTATATGTGGAATGTAATGCAAGTTTTATGATCTAATTCTCTAAAACTCTAAACCTGAAAAGATCCTCAATGTGTAATCTTGTAATAACACAAGATTAAGTAAGGTTTAAGGCTGGGGCCTTATAGTTGGTATCAGAGGCCGGTTTAGATAACTTTAGGAGTTAGAATTCTATTAAATGATTATCCAAAAATATTTTTTTTCTTTCGAAATGATATAGCATTTAAAGATTACCATGTTGCTTCATCTAAGACATGTTTTTTCAGAATGGTTTTCCGTAGAGGAAACAGGGAAGCTGTGCTAGGAAGGCATACAGAAGGAAATAACCTTCCGAATCAGCATCCAGAAATGGTCGGAATTGGAACTGAACAGTTTGTTGCAGTAATGGCGCAGTTGACTTAGGCGATAAATGGTGGTGGTATCCATGCACGAGATCAGCCAGATCAACCGCAGAGGAACATGTCAGTGGTGGAACATTTCATGAGGCAACATCCCCCATCATTCAGAGGATCATCTGACCCTGTGCTAGCTGAAGGGTGGATTAAAGCACTGGAGAAGATTTTTGATGTCATGGGGTGTTCAGACAATCAAAAGGTTAGTCTTGCTATTTATCGTTTGGAGGGTGAAGCAGATCAGTGGTGGTCCATGGTTAAAAATATCAGGGACGCCGATGAGATTGATGCTCTTGACTGGGATGAATTCAAAGGTATGTTTCTTGAGAAGTATTTTCATAAGGCTGTTCGACTTAGGATGGAAAAGCAATTCTTGGAATTGAGGCAAGAGGAAGACTCAGTGGCTGCCTATGAAGAAAGGTTCACTCGATTGGCAAGGTATGCTCCAAATTTTATCCGGGACCTTGATAGTAAAATCAATCGTTTTTACTCAGGATTAAAGCCAAAGTATCGAAGGGCATTAGCTTCTCGTGAGTTTAAAAGTTATGAAAAGCTTGTTCGATGTGCTGAGAAGGTGGAAATGGAGTTTGCCGATGACCAAGTGTTCTATAACAACCAGCAGAAGAAGAGACCGAGGTGGCAGGAGAAAGGTAAGAATTCTTCAAAGAAGTCTGATGGTAAGAGAACTAAGTTTCCAGTTTGTGATAAATGTCGCAAAAGGCATGCTGGGGAATGTCTTCTGAATTCTGGGAAGTGCTACCGATGTGGTAAGATGGGACATAAGGCTCGTGATTTCACTGAAAAGGATCAAGGTGAAGGTAAGAACAAATTTGATTTACAGTTAGTGAAATGTTATAAGTGCAATGAGATGGGTCACTATGCAAACGAGTGTCCGACAAGGAGCTTGAGTGATGGGAAGCAGTTAGACTACAAGCAGAAAGGGGTGGTGAAATCCTTTGCAACTACTTCAGCAGATGTCGGGCCACCAAATGAAGTCGTATCAGGTACTTTGTTTGTTTTTTCAGACTATGCCAGTGTGTTGTTTGATTCGGGGTCTACACATTCTTTCATCTCTGAAACCTTTTCTAGTAAAATGGGAATACCATCTCAAGAAATGACTCCTGAACTTTTGGTAAAAACACCTGGGGGAAGTGTCAAGGCAAAAAGAATTTATAAGAATCTTCCTATCCTTATCTGTGGAAAGAACCTACTTGCAAACCTTATTGTTCTACCTCTAGTAGAGTTTGATGTTATCCTGGGTATGGATTGGCTCTCTTTTTACCATGCTAAGATTGACTGTAGAGCTAAAGAAGTTTCTTTTCAGAAAGACTTTCAGTTTGTTTACAAGAATGAACCCTTAATTTTGATAACATATCATGAGGCCGAGAAACTTGTAAAAGATGGAAATGAATTTTACCTTGCACACGTCGTTGAAAATAAAGGAACTGTTCAGATTAATGATGTGCCAGTGGTAAATGAGTATCCTGATGTTTTTCCTGATGACTTGCCTAGAATAATACCAGATCGGGAAGTTGAGTTTACTGTTGACTTAGTTCCTGATGCTAAGCCAATTTCAAAACCCCCTTATCGAATGGCACAAATTGAACTTTTAGAGTTGAAGGAGCAATTGCAAGATTTATTAGAGAAAGGTTTCATTAGACCTAGCACATCACCATGGGGTGCTCCTGTTTTATTTGTTAAAAAGAAAGATGGTTCTATGAGACTTTGCATTGATTATAGAGCCTTGAATAATATCACTATTAAGAACAAATATCCTTTGCCTCATATCGATGATTTGTTTGATCAGCTCCAGGGAGCTCAGTTTTTTTCAAAGATTGACCTGAGATCGGGGTACCATCAGCTGAAGGTAAAGGAGGCAGATATTCCGAAGACCGCGTTCCGTACGAGATATGGCCATTATGAATTTGTAGTAATGCCTTTTGGGCTAACCAATGCACCTGCTGTATTCATGGACTTAATGAATAGAATTTTCCATGAGTTCTTGGATAAGTTTGTGGTGGTTTTCATTGATGATATTTTGGTGTTTTCTAAAAGTAAAGAGGAGCATGAAAAACATTTAAGGGTTATCTTGCAAACCTTAAAAGAAAAGAAACTGTATGGGAAATTCAGCAAGTGTGAGTTTTGGTTGCAACAAATTGCTTTCCTTGGTCACATTGTTTCTAAAGATGGAATAACTGTTGATCCTGCAAAAACAAAAGTTGTGGAAGAATGGCCAATACCCACAAATGTAACCGAGATTCGTAGCTTCCTTGGTTTGGCGGGCTATTACCGAAGGTTTGTTAGAAATTTTTCACAGTTATCTAGTCCAATGACTAAGCTAACTCGGAAGGGTGTTAAGTTTATCTGGACAAAAGAATGTGATGATTGTTTTCAGGAATTGAAAAGAAGATTGGTGAATGCTCCAGTTTTGGCACTACCTTCCAGGAATGGTGAGTTTGTTATATACAGTGATGCTTCATTGAAAGGACTTGGTTGCGTCCTAATGCAGAATGATCAGGTAATTGCTTATGCTTCACGACAGTTGAAAACTCATGAGGTAAATTACCCTACACATGATTTGGAATTAGCTGCTGTTGTTTTTGCTTTAAAAATTTGGAGGCATCATTTGTATGGAGTAAAGTGTGAAATATATACCGATCACAAAAGTTTAAAGTATATATTCACTCAGAAAGAGTTAAACACGAGACAAAGGATATGGATGGAATTAATCAAGGATTATGATTGTACAATTCATTATCATTCGGGAAAAGCAAATAAAGTGGCTGATGCTTTGAGTCGAAAAAGTAATGCTTCATTAACAATGTTGCGTTTGGAACGTGATCATTTGGTTAACGATTTGATGAACTTTGGCATAGAAGTTGTTGGTGCAGGAAGTCCTTCTGTTTTGTTTCAGGTATCAGTGAGATCATCTCTATCAGATAGAATCAAGCAAGCACAGAAGCAAGACAGTGAGTTGCAGAAAAAGTTAGAGCTGGTTCAGAAAGGTAAGTTGCCTGAATTCAACATTGATAGTGATTGCGTTTTGAGATTTGGGAAGAGATTGTGTGTGCCTTCTGATTCACAGTTGAAGAGAGAGTTGTTATGTGAAGCTCATAGTTCTCCGTTTTCAGTTCATCCGTGCAGTACTAAGATGTATAGAGATCTGCGGGAGTATTACTGGTGGGATGGAATGAAAAGAGATATTGCTGATTTTACTGTGAAGTGTTTGACTTGTCAGCAGGTTAAAGCAGAGCGGTAGTTACCGAAAGGGATGCTTCAGCCTTTACCAGTGCCAGAGTGGAAATGGGAGAATATATCCATGGACTTTGTTGTTGGATTACCAAAGACATCTCGAGGTAATAATGCAATCTGGGTTATTGTTGATCGCTTGACCAAATCTGCTCATTTCCTTGCTATACGAGATACTTTCTCTCTTGATCAACTTTCCCGTTTGTATCTTAAAGAGATAGTCAGGTTACATGGAGTTCCTCTCTCCATTGTATCAGATCGTGATCCCAGGTTTACTTCCAACTTTTGGAAAGGCCTTCAGAAGTCGTTGGGTACTGAATTAAATTTTAGTACAACTTTTCATCCTCAATCAGATGGGCAGTCAGAACGAACAATTCAGACATTGGAGGATATGCTACGAGCTTGTTCTATGGATTATCAGGGAAGTTGGGACCAACATCTTTCTTTGGTTGAGTTTTCATATAATAACAGTTTTCATTCCAGTATACAGATGGCACCATTTCTGGCATTATATGGGAAGCGGTGTCGAACTCCAGCTTTCTGGGATGAAGTGGGTGAAAGGAAGTTGATGGGACCAGAATTGGTAGAAGAGATGGCAAAAAAAGTTCAGCTGATTCAGAAACACATGAGAACAGCTCAGAGCAGGAAGAAGAGTTATGCGGATAACCGGAGGAAGGATCTATCTTTCGAGGTAGGTGATCATGTTTTTCTCAAGGTTTCTCCTTGGAAAAGTGTGATGAGATTTGGTAAGAAAGGAAAGTTGAGTCCAAGGTTCATTGGACCATACGAAATTCTAGAGAGAGTTGGATCAGTTGCTTACCGAGTGGCTTTACCTCCGAGTTTATCTCAGGTACACAATGTTTTTCACGTTTCGATGTTGAGAAAGTATATGCCAGATCCATCTCATGTTTTGAGTCCAGAGGTAGTTCAGCTGGAAGAGAACCTATCTTATGAGGAACAACCGGTCCAAATTCTTGACCACAGGGAGCAAGTGTTACGGAATAAGGTGATTAAGCAGGTAAAGGTTTTGTGGAAAAACCACATGATTGAAGAGGCAACATGGGAATCAGAAAATGCAATGAGGGATAAGTACCCCCATTTATTCGATAAGTAAATAAATTGTGGGGACGCAATTTTCTAAAGGGGGGAAGGATGTAACATCCCAAGTAATGAATAATAGATATTTTTTATCTATGTCTATTAATGATAAAGATAGTGTTTTAGAGGCTTAAAATGAAAATAAATACAATCTTATGCATGGAATACACTAATATTCTTAAAAGATTGTTTTAGTGCCTTTTGATGGAAAACCATTTTTGAATCTATATTTTGACAATTTTATAAACTATGTTTGTCAAAATAAACTTATCCTTTAGGATTGGGACATCAAAATTTACCTTGTGTGAATTTTTGGTAATTTTCTGACAATGTTCATTTTTTTATGAATAGTGAAAAATACTGCATTTTACATCAAAACTACTTTTTAATCTAATTTATTTATATGATTAGATTATGTTCTGAATTGGTTTTGAAGTAAAATTAGAATATATTTTTACCATTTTATCCAATGGTGGTCATTGGAATCAATTTCACTTTGAAATTAGACTTAAACTGGTGTCAATCTTTTGATACTTATTGTTTTGTAAAAACACGCTATTTGCTCTGGCAGCGGGAATTAATTATTAAATTAATTAATGCGACTTATATGATTTGAATTTTGTAAAATAGACTTCATTTTTGAATTCGGAATATCAAATATAGCTTAGAGTGAATTTTTGGTAATTTTCTGAAAAACTTCAATTTTTGATGAATAGTGAAACCACTAAGTGGTAATCAAGCAAACTGATTTTTCAGTTAAATGAAATTTTACCACTAATGTGTATTGAATTTTGAAAATCCGACATACATGGTTGTCATTAAGAAGTAAAATGTGGTTCAATGAGATTAAAATAATTTTTTGGTGAATAGTAACTTATTAAGTTCTTAATCGCGATTAGTGGTAATTAGTGTAGTTTAAGGTATAAATAATGATTTAATAATATGAAATGACCTAGACACATGTCCCAACCTTATTGGTTGTGTCATGGCCGACCAAGACAAGCCATGGGTCAACTTGGGGACCCCATGGATCCACGTTTGTTGGGAAATGACATAAATTACTTTTTATTTAATGTTAAAGTGAAAATGACACAAACATGATATGTTTTGCGAAAACAATTTTTAAGTGGGGTTATACAAGTCCAAATTTTGATTATAAATAGTCATTGGAAAGCTAAAACGATTTTCTACATCATAGTATTTGTTTTATAATTTTTAGACATTAAATAAATTAAATTATTTATGACATAATAATGATGCAGCGATGACATCATTATTTGACGATTTAAATAAAATAGAAAGATAATGTAAAATCTATGATCTACACATGTCCAAAACCAATTGGATGAGTGGATTTCGAACCCTTATCACCTTATACACGAATTCTATCATTGTGGGACCTTTTGAAACCGAAACACATTTTCAAATAAAGTAATGTTTCTTTACTTTCCAAAAGTACCCCTCCTCTCCTCTTATAAAAGGCCCCCACCTCTACCTCATTTCACACACTCTTCAAGCCTTTGGCTCGGCCAACCCCTGCCCATTTGCTCTCTCCACATCCCTCTCCTCATCCTAGAGGATTCCCTTTGGGCAGAATCCTTTCAAAGGAATCCTTTAGGCTCAACTCAAAAGGAGTTACACTTTTTAAAGGTAATTCATTCTCTCATGTTCATTTGTTTTATTTTGCTTCTCCAACCCCCTAAACTCTTTTTATTTACTTCTTTTGTAACAACAACAGTATCTTCAATATACTAGGATGTTGTTATAAGATTTATTTGAGCTACACTCTCACACAACTACATCAAATGGTTAAAGAACATAAGGTTTCCGTGGATGGCGAAATTCTGCCTCCCGAAACGATGATTGTTCAACACTCATTAAACACCTTCAAAGGTGGCCATTATGATGTCACTATTTTTATATATGATATATAATATGTTTATGTTTTCCTTAAGCTTCTGTTTTTTCATTTTGGGCATACCTTTATGGTTTCCATTATGGGTAAAACACGATATCTTCATTTTAGGAAGCGCGGACTACCGCCCCCTAAAAGTGATTTGATTCGTTAATACCATATGTGGGATGTGTAAAGGATAAAGTTAATGATATTATATATGTTATTATACTGGAATTATAATATACTCTTATATCATTATGATTCCATTCCAGAAAATATGAAATAGAAATGGAAGTAGCGTTCATGCGTACGTACGGCTTACCGTCTCCATGAACGGTGCATTTCATTTCTTACCTCTAAATGTGATGTAATATTATAAATGAATGTATGTACTGGATATACATGACATATATGATATCTACATCATGAATACCATTCTGGATATAATGAACCTTTGACCAAATTAACAACATGTAAGTGTAAGAAGCCTATTTTTGACTTAAGAACCAAATACCGACAAAATGAACATTATTAACTTAAATGATTACATGATGTTCATAACATGGTATAAAAGGAATAATGAACTTGAAAAATATTCATAAGAAAGTAGAGATTAACTCAAGTTTATTATTCAGGAGTTTAAAGAACGGTCGGGTCAAGTCGGATATGAGGTATGGGAACTTCTTAACCCAATTTCCATTCTTTGGGTTAATCTCCTACTTTCAAATTATGTCATTATATTTTTATGTCGTATCTTGTATTTGTACTTTATTTATGTGTACTTATAGTGAATACACATAATGTATCTATTTTATTTTAAAAATTATCTTTGTATGGGACTTCGTCTCAATCTCCTTTCGTTGAGGCATATTTTATTTTATACACAACTTTCTTTTATACGGTGTATAAACCCCTTTGACTTTTACGTTTATTCAAAAGGAATCTTTTTTTATACGAAGCGTTTACTAAACGACAAAAGGGAATGTTTTTGTCATACGTATGCGGCGACAACGACTTCTCCGCCGTCGTAACCGTTATTTGAGTTTCGGCTTCCTCTACAAGCCATACCTTCTTTTTTTAAAAGAAAAATAAATACCATGTTTTACTTTGGTATTGAAAATGGTTTTCATAATGTTTTTATTATATCAATGTGTTGTATTGATATCTCGTGATTGAAATGTGGAAATGTTATGTTTCCTTTATGCATGTTTTATGTGATATGATTATGTTATGGTCCTTGGGCATTATTATGAAGACGGGTGGTTCCGTGATAAACTAAGGGCGGGTGAGCCCGTTATAGCTCTCCAATGCATTGGGTAACGCGAAGGAGTGAAACGTTAATGTTTCTCCGAAGAGATTTTAGGGAATATACTGTGATGGGTATTCCAAACGTAACCAAGAGGGTTACTCCCTACGTAAGAATGTTATGAATGCCTCAAGTTACCTTTACGTATTATGATTTCTATGATTTATTCATGATTTTATGAGGTATGTTAAAGTGCCTATGTTTTATGGGTAAAGTATGATTTCATTCTTATGTATATATGAACTCATGTTTCCTTTCCATGTTTTTTTTATAACCCATACTGAGTTTTTATGCTCATCCCAAGTTTTTGAAATGTTTTTCACAGGTCAAGGGAAAGGTACATGATAAGATGATAGAGTCAAGGATGTGTCAAGAAATAATCCATGTTTTATTTTAAATGTGTTTCCATTGATGGGAATGAAGAATAATATATTTATGTAACCACTTTGTTTATATGTGGAATGTAATGCAAGTTTTATGATCTAATTCTCTAAAACTCTAAACCTGAAAAGATCCTCAATGTGTAATCTTGTAATAACACAAGATTAAGTAAGGTTTAAGGCTGGGGCCTTATAAGTAGTACATTTTTATTTCATCGACACTATTATCAAATAGATTCTTTTTATTTTCATAAAGTGCCGCAGTGACACGATCATTTCCTTTTCTTATATATTTGAAAAGGTATTTGATAGAGGATGACTGATTGAAAATTTCAATATTTAGATGAACTTTATATTTTAGAAGTAGAACTGGATTTTATGGCACAACAAAACGATTGTCTAATGATATTCCATTTTTGACAAATGTACATCCATAATTCCATCTATGATATACAACATAACCATCGTCATCCATTGTGGTATGCTCAACAAAAATTTTTGGATAATATTTTAAGCATTTTCCATTATTCATACAAGGTGAGAGACAGTTTGCATCACCACAAGGCCTAGGGATCATAAAATTTGCAACATCTTCGGGATGATTTGGGGATGTTCCTTTATTTGTATTTTCAGCCATAACAATTATGTTAATGTCATTTGGAGAGACTAAATTGTTTTCCTGACTAAGAAACAATAGAATGTGCACATGTGGCAGTCCCCTCTTCTGAAACTCCACAGTACAAACAACAAAATTAGAAACTGAAGGACAGATGATATAACATGTGGAAGAAATCTGTAATTTTATGGTAGAAGTTGTCATTAAAATAATATATTTTATTTGCGAAGAAGCTTCATACCAAGTCGAGACTTTCCAAAAAACTATCCTTCTTGTAAATATTTCATGAGTTTTCCCACCTTAATATTGAATATTCATGAAAGAATGTGAGGACAGTCTGATGGGTTAAGATTGTGTAACTTTACAAATCTCGAAACTTCAGGCCACATGGGATTGCATGTAAATATTAAAAAAAGATCTATATAGCCCACCCAATTACAGATTGATATAGAATCTTGGTAATTCTGAATCATATATCTCAGACCTCCTGTAAATGTGGAAGGTAAAATGATACGCTTCCCACATAAAGATCCATCTCGGTCACCTCTAAGGAAAGCATTTTGAAAACCATTGTAATGTTCTACCCTCGAAGGCTTTTGATTGAAGCGAATAAGAGAAATTCATTGAGATTCAATCATTGTATATGCATCCACAATAAATTTTTGAAGAAGGCTCCTAGAATGAAGTAGACAAAATGAATCATTGTAACAGAATTGAAAGTGATAGGAGAAATATTATCTCATTGTTACTTTACTCTGTTTTTCACTTTGATTGAATGGTGTCGCACCATGGGATATGTTGTCGACATATCCATCCTCTCCTCCTGTGAAAACCAATGGATATTGTAGAGGCATGTATAGTGGGTGAAGCTCATCTATGCGTTGTAATTCACCACTTTTACTTTGAATGATGACATCTCTCTGATGATTTAGATATTCAATGTCACCAACAATCAGCATTGTGATATTAGATGTAGTTGTTATGTTGTATCTTTGTGAATCGATTCCTCATCTTCTAAGTAGTAACAACATTAAATTTGTAGTTCCATTACTCTCAATAACATCCCTAACCATTCCGAATTGTCGTGATAAAGCATTTATTTCCTAGATCATTTCTTGTTGTTTTTGAAAAACTGTAAATTGTATAATAGATTTTTGAATCCTGTCGTCAACACTCCATATGGCAGTGTTAAGTTATAATTTGAAGATATAAAAAATGAGACTTTAACAGTTAATATAGTAGTCACCTAATGGCCCGTACTCTGTTGTGAGTTTCATTTGCAGTGTCATATACAAATAGCTTAGCAAAATTTTGTGGTTGTCCATCAGGGGGACATAAACTTCCAATATGAGAGTATTTTTCTCCATTTAATCTAAAAACTTGTTGAGACCCTCCACAATTCACAGATTTGTCTACTTTTCCACCCAATGATGTGAATGAAAAAATTGAATTGTAAATTTGCATGTGGTCTTGGAATGTTTTGGAATGAGTACAAGCTGTATTGAAAACTAAAGTCTTAAGGTATTCTGGACAAGAAGGTAGCTACTGTACATCAATTTTCCCTAGCGACCAACATAAATAAAATCATGGGATATGTCTATGGCTATATTTTTTACTCTTCTCTTCATACGAGAAAGTTGAACTGCAGTACTCACAAATGTTTAAAGGGTCTCCACAATCAGAATATTCTGTAGGAGAAAAGTGTAAGTATATTTAATATTAATGTGAATTGAAATAGTAAACTAATTCAAATTTGTACACATAAAAGCTAGTAATTTCAGAAATAATACTTAAATTTAAATAACCTGTTTGTTCAGGATCTATGTCAATGTTTGTTAAAGTAGTACTGTCTGTTTTTGTTTGATTCATTGTTTGCAGTTCCTCAGGCAGATGTGTAGTACATACATGCCTTTGTCGTTAGAAATAGAAAATTGGTTAAATTATTATTTAATTTTTTTATTTTGAGTGTTACTTAAATCTAAATATACTGTTTGTTCGGGACTTTGTAGTTTTAGTGATTTTTCCGCAACATTGGAGTTCTAATTTTTTATGATAAATTTCAAAATAATAATGTAAAACATACAATGAAAGAGTTTTTTTATCGAAAATATAATGTAAAATTTGACAGACCGCTGTAGTTTATAATAGGAGCTATGTCATTGTTTTTTGAAGTAGTATTTTCAGCGGTCGTCCAGTTCATGTCTTGTTGTTCATCGTTGAGTTCTGTAGTACCTACATGCTTGCATTGTTAGAACAACACCATTGGTTAATTTTTAATAAATATTATAAATTTTGAAAATATAAAGACATAGAGATGACATACCTGAAATGGTAGCTGGACTGTAGTACATGATCGTGGATGGAGGAGGAATGCGGTTTTTGATATCAGTACAAGTTGTACTGTTCATTATTGTAGGTAGATGTGTATAAATTAATATTACACTAACACAGAGAATATCATTTAGTGAACTGAATTGTCCTTACCGTGATGAGGAGGAATCAGATGACTCTGTAAGAGTACATTCATTTGAATTCGTACATTGTGAGAGAATTATTGGGTCACAAAATTTCTTAATAGAAATGCTAAATATTGTACACTTTTTGAAACAAATTTCATTGACAACATTCTTACAGAATGAAAGACTGTGTTATATCATGGTATTTGGTCGTAACTTTTTTTTGTTTGATCCACTATATATTGTTGACAGATCCAAACATTCTTGAGGGACTGTGTAACATGAAGATGAAAAGTCTTAGCTAGATAAGATTGCATATTTTTCAGTACGAAGTCAATATATTTAAAGTACAGATAGTAAATCGAAATTACCGTTGCTGCATATAGGTGAGAATGGAATGTGTATTCGTAATACCGTGTTATTAAGTTGGTGTGACAACTTCGGCTGTAAAACATTATCCCCTAGTTAGTTTTACCTTAATAGTCACAGTATTTTTAGAATATATAATATCAGGAATCAAGATTCTATCGCAAAGTGGTATCATACATTGATAGTAATTATGATGACTAATGAAATAGTAATGGACTTAGTAAATTGAACTGACAATTACTAGGTATTGGTGAAAAATGCAAACGAAGTCCTCATTGCGTGCCAACTATTGGTGTTACAAGTTCAGTTGGATTAATGTTTTCAGTAGACAATGTTCTTGTGGATTTTCAATCATCATAAACTTATAAGGTTATTGATGAGAAATAACAAAACAGTAGTAGGACTGCTGGGAAATTAGAAGACAACCTGATTGTCGTTGTTGTCGTAGTAGTCGTCTTTGAATTCGTGCATCTCTGTATGTCGATGGGGATTTCATCTTTATATCATGTATCTTTTTATTTGATTGTAATGGAATTGAACATAACCATAAAAATAGACAATACATCATTGTGTTTAGATTGTAAGAAATATATATAATAAAGAAAAATGTGCTTTAGAATGTGCATATAGTCACGGTCACCGTACTGTATGTCTAAACGGTACAGATGATAGTTACATACTGGAAGTAGTCTAATAGAAGCTATGATATTTATTAGCAAACGACGATAAATGGGTAATAATTGAAAACATGGGTAATTGGATGTAGTATTATGAACATATTATTGAGATCATACCTACTGAAGACAAACAATAATTAGAATCATAATGAAGATAATGCTATGATTGGCTATCTAGATACAAGTTTACATATGGGTTTAGATAAATGATGAAGTCATATAATACCGTCACTATTGAATGAGGCTAAAGTAGAATGAAATTGTGTAATAATTTGTGAACCTGGAAAAAATGTGATGATGAAGTAATGATACAGGTATGAGAGTCGTGTATGAAAACATACATGTTGCAAAATTCTACAGCTGCTGCTTGGTAACCAAGGAAGAAAGAGTTCAAACCCAGTAGTTCTGACACTGTCTGTTCTAGGTTCCAAAACCCTAGTTTGCAGAATCCTATAGATATAGAGGCGGTGTGTTACAAAGAATTATCGGCCCTTGATTCTGGAGAGTTAACATGTTGTCGACGCCAGTGGGTGCTGAATAAATTGGATATGAGTAATCCAATACTTTGATTTAGAAAATTAATTTTGCGATAGTGATAAGTAGATCCTGCGATAGGATGATTTACCGTAGGATCGATGCTGTAGAGTTTCTTAGTGTGTTGGATGCAGAAGTGAGATCTGGGCGACCTATCGATGAGACGAAAATCAGATTCTTAGAGGAGTTGAAAGATGAGGGTCATTGCGTAGGGTTCGTAGTAGGAAAAGGCGGGGAGGAGACTAGGGTGCCACTATTGAGGTAATTAGGTTTAGCATAGGAAGTGGCGTTTGGGGGGAAGTAATGAGGGAGCGACATGTGTCCAGAAAAAACCATTCTTTAGTATGTATATTGATTATAATTACATAATTTTCAAGGAAAAAGTATATTAAATGAATCAATTCTAATATATAAGTTATATTGGTCAACTTTCATTCATCTGGTAGTATTTTGGAAGGAGTTAGGGTAATTTTATTATCTTTATCATATTGTTAGTTCCCCTAATTTACCTGATTTACCTTTAACTGTGTTAAATAAAAATTACGAGAGTTACTATTCATAACATCCAAAAAAGTAACATATTAACCTAATTTGGACCCACTGATTCCAAATATAGAATCTATCTTTCATTATTTAAAGCACATAATTGGAATAAATTAATTTAAAATAAATTTCTGCTGTAAAAAACCAAAAAAGATGTATTTTAATAAGAAAAAACTCATGAAAACATTTTCATGTGTTTATGTATAACCTAAATGTAAAATTACGTCTAATGACCAAAATTGGATTAAGTTATAAAATCATAATTCAATAACACTTTAGACCCAATTAAAAATATAATCTATCTATATAAATAAATTTTATGAAAATGATGTTTTGAATTAAAATGTAGTACTTTTCACTATTCATTGCAATATGAATTTTATCATAAAAATACCAAAAAATCAATAAAAGTAAATTTTGATGTCCCACTTCCAAATAAGATGTTTATTTTTTAAAATATTATATACAGAAGCATTAAAAACTAGATTTAAAATGGGTGTGCCATCAAAAGGATGAAAAAAATGGTTTTTAAAAAATAATTATTTTATCCAAAAACTTGAATTTGTTCTTATATCATGTCTAGAAAACACATAAGATGAATTCTAATGGTTTAGAAAATTTAAAATATGGTTAATAATATTTATAATAGCTAGTTTATATCCCATTAAATAATAATATTTTAATAATATATCATTATCTTGTGAAACTTGCTATTGCGTACAAGAATGCTATCGAGGAAGATCAGTTCTGAGTTTAACACAATCCAAGAATAGTGTTGTGTATACTGCAAGCTAATAAGTTGTTTCGTATAGTGTAATGTAATATTGGTGTAGTATACAACACAAGATATCAAAGAAATTAAAAGGAATCTGTCTCATAAAATCATATGGTGTTACATTATAGCCAGCTTAAAATGAATTTCACCATTTAAATTCATTGGGGTTATAAAGGTTTCATACTTGAAAGATTATTTCATAGAAACCAACATCAAAAAAAGGAATACATAAACTTTACTTTAAAAAGATGTGATAGAAACATAACAGTTACCCAAAGTAACTCATCCCTGGGTTTCCACATAGGAGAACATAAGTGGGAAGTCAAAACACAGATATGGATGAGAAATATAACTCTCATGTTTTTATGGATAGTGATAGAGAACAAGGCCAGAGAGAGTAAAAAACAAAAAATACATAAATCTATGATGTTTTGAAAGACCATCTAATTTAGCAGGTAAGATGGTTCTAGGATAACATTTTTGGTTTCAAGATCCTTTTCCTAATGATGAGGAATTTTTCATGAGAAGAAATACTTACATGATTTCACTACAATCTCATTGTAGGTCTTTCCCTAAAGAATATCCACTTCATCTCTTATTTAAATAAATTAATTTGATTTTTTCATTCTTTATGTGTTTGCAGATCATGTGATAGAATTATAGGTCATTCCATCTGTCTCAAAAAAAAGTTTAGAACAAGTTATCAAATATGAATAAGTCCACCTGTAGTGAGATAAAACATTAATCTAACAATATTCAACCATAATATAACTTATACTATACATAAATTGATAACATCACAATCCTTCCAAAAACAGAAAATATAAAACTTTAGGAATAGGTCAACTAAATAGACTTAATATCCTTCTCCCATGTCTCATTTGGTAGTTCTTAGTTTTCACATTCGAAACATGTGAAGTACCTAATCATGTATTCTCTTAAAACATGGCAATAACATGAATTACCAAATAAACTTAGTTAAAACATGAATTATTTCAAAACTAACTCTTTCCACACACCAAAAATTCCAATAAAAATCTATATACTCAATCCAAGATTTCACTTTGTCCTTATATCAGTCATGAGTTCATTAATACTATAAAACATCTCATTATCTCCTTATCCCTTCATTATATGCATATCATGTTCTTTCCAAAAATATTTCAGTAACTTTTCATGGTTACCGGTACCAGGTACTTATGGAAAACCACAATGGACCAATACATAGATATTCCAAAATTCAAAATTATATAAAAGAGATTGAACAATAGTATTTTAAAATCCCATTACATAAACTCTAAATCATTCCACCTCATTGTTGTCATACTCAAAATCTCCAATAGTTATCACATGTGATTTTCCTTTATATTTTTACTTAAGAGGTTTCTAACGTCAACCATAATTAACCTTGGATTTCGTCATTGGTTTGCATAATGTCCCATTTCCTTTCACTTGTAGCATTGAAGTGTGGCGGGTGAATTCTCTGTAGTCTTTTATCTATCCACATCATTAGCAACACTTTTCCCATTAATTCGGCACTAAAAATATCAGTGAACTTATTTTTACACTTAAAAAATTTCATAGTTCCTTTAAGATACTCTCAACCATGATTCTTTCCACATTTGGAGCATAAAGAAACATTCATCTTCTTTTCACCAATGTTTTGAGATTTTCCCTTGAACTCCATCTTTCATTTCTTGTCAAAACCATGATATTGATATGTAACACCAACTTCCATTTCTACCATGATATAACAACATACATTCTCTTCATAACTACAAATGTCTCTTATGGCTAATTCCCTTCAATGATTTGGTTTTAATCCATTGAAGAATAGATCCACTATACTTTTAAGTTGGATGATAAAACAAAAATCTTACCTTGAAAGTCATGTAAAATGTTCCACATATGTACCAATAGATTCATAGACATTTCACATAACCTCAGGGAACTCTTTTTCCATATTTTTTCGATGAATAAAAGGGAAGCAGCTATTGAAATTTTTTTTTCTTGAATTCATCCCATTCCAAGGATTCAATTTCATCTTGCTTCCTTGTATTCTTGATTAGATTCCACCACTGGTCTGCTACACATTCTAAAAAATAAATAGAAAAAAATGAATTTTTCTTGTTCCGAACATTGGAGGATGCAAAATATATTTTCAATGAAATTGATCCATTGTTCAGCAATAAGTGGATCAGAAGACCCACTAAAATAAGGTGGATGTTACCTCATGAAGGACTGAACATATTGTTGTTACCTTTTATGCTCACTTAGATGTCCCGAATGATTTATAGCTTGTGTATGTATAGAAATAGGATTTTTTATTGCATCTCCCATAACATTTGTTTGTTCAGGAAGATAATCATTGCATTTCCCAGTTCATTGATCATTAACATGGTTTGTTCGGGCTCCAACCATTGTCTAAAATCCTGAAATAATAGTGTGAGATGAAAAAATGATACTAGGAAATCAACAGAATCAAGGGGAAGTACTTCCAATCTCTAAAATATTATATTTAATCTTATTTTATTCATGTTAATTAACTTAATTCATGGATTTTATCCTATTTTTAGACTTACCATTAGGGAAATACCAAGACATACCTTAGAAATAAATCTAGGGATCTCACTAAAGTTTTCGCATCCTAGTTTCCAAAGGTTGACTAAAAATTTTCTCTAATACCAACACTAATGACCCAAGCTTGATGTACATGGACATTACATTAATTTTTTGGAATACTTAATACATGACACAAATAGATTCTCAAATACCGTATAAGATTAGTGTTTTTGAAACATGGAATATAATCTTCTAACTTGGTGAAGGATCTTCAACATATCCCATAAATATTTTCCTCTCTTGTTGTCCTACTTAAAACATTTTTTATACCCTATTGAAAAGAAATCATAAAAAGGGTGAGATAAAATTCTCAATAAGTGTAAACATTGAGAACATAAAACAAAGTACATCATATTAGATGTAAAATAATTTTGACAAAACACTTGAACTCAATTCTTGAGGAAAATGTCATTTCTTCTTCAAAAACGTTTTATTTTCTCAAAATGTCATGTAATTTTAAAAGAAAAGAATTTAATTTAAATTAAATTTGAAAACTTGTAAAGGAATAATCATATAAATATGGCATTATGAAATAATAAAAATCCATTCAAGCTATATAAGTGAAAAAACATTCTTCTCATACTTTTGACGGAGAAGTCAAAAAGTAACTCATATGGTAAACGGGAGAAAGGTTCCCTCCAAATAATGTAGTAAATGTAAAAAATGGATAAAAATGACTTTAAATATACATAGAAGAATTTTAATCATTTTAAAAAATAATTTTTATAAAACATGAGCATGGATGATAAGTATACCACCAGTAAATACTTATATATATAAAATATTGCATAAAAATGATATTGAAATTTTTTCCCTTACCTTAGTTAAGATATGATTCATATGTATCTGAAAGTCATGTATAATGTGTTAAAACATATTATTACCTTGTAACAAAACCATAATAATATTTATGATATCATATGTGATTCATTTATGAAATTATATTACCCGTTCATTTATCAATTCCTTGTTAATGCAACGTTTTTTTAATAATTGTTTTATTTATCATATGTGTTTTGAGTTGTTATTCATGATATTATTACTTAGATAGTGATTTATTTACTTCCAGAATTTAAAAAATGATTTAAAAATCATATATATTCAGTATATGAATATATATAATTGAAAGATAAATGAAATGAAAGACATCATTCATGGGGATGCTACACCATACGTGTGCTTGAATGTTGTTTCTATTTCCTTATTGAATTGAATTGAAGCAAGTAAATTATATATATATATACACACACACACACAATAAAATAAATAAAATAGAATTATTATATCATATATTTTATTATTATTTATTATTTATACTTTATAATCATTTTTGAATGGTTAATAGTGTGATTGAATCTCATTGCGTTGTGGAGATGGTATGTCGTACGTACACCCAAGCGACGATATCATTCACTTAATGGTTAAATGGTATGGAATTGGATGGTATATTAAATAAAAAAAATATCATGTTATAATAATTATTTACATCCATTATAATAATCTTTATATTCATCCAAATTATGTATTGTTTAATGACAAATTACACCATGGTGTGGCGATGGTAAGTCGTACGTACGCACATATAGGGATATTGTTATTTTTAAAATGGTTAAAAATAGGTATATGGTTGTCCCATAATTATAATAACCTCTTAGAATGTAGCATAGACTATATTTTTTACTTTAGGATGGAAACAAAATAACAAGAGAAAGTGTAAAAAGAAAATAATTTCGAAAGAGGTGATAAAACAATTACCACGTTTTCATGAATCTTCTTTGGGTACGCACAAAAGGAATCTTTAAGATGGATTTATACCCAAAGGCTGGACCCTATAATTAATTTTGGGAAGTTGGGAGGATATTTTGGTAGGGTTTGGTTGAGCCAAAGGGCTTTGGAGGTGTGATTAAAAGAGAAGGAGAGGTTCCCTTTTATAAGTGAGGGGAGGGGAACCTTTGGAAAGTCATAAAGTAATAATTTATTATAAACTCATTTTCGGTTTATAATGCTCCCAAAATCCTTTATTGAAAAGTTAATATGAGTATGTGATTAAATTATATCATCCAATAATATTTAGACATGTTTTTATTTTATTTTAAAACTTATCATTTTGATTTATCATTATTAAATGTATTTAATTTTATTTGCGGTAATAGTATTCTAATATTAAATGGTTTTAAATATTTAATTGCGTGTCTTAAAATTTCTATCACGTGATAAATTATGATATTTTAGACCATATAATCTTCACTTTTTAATTTTTAGATATTTTTATTCTTTTTCAATAATTTAATAATATGTTATTTTTATAAAATATCAATCGTGTTAATTTCGACAATAATCATTTATTTGACTTTAAATAAAATCCACACAGAAGATAAATTTGAAAAAAAATATTTTATACACTACTAACATGTAATATTCACCTAAAATATTCTTGGATAACATTAATTAGTTCATATGATATTTATTTTAATATTTTTAAAATGATTTATTTGGTATTTATATTAATAAAATAATTTCTACATCACCATTGCATCATCATTAATGGTAATTATTTAATCTATAAAAATTTAAAATAATTTCACATGATGTAAAAAATTTCATCATATTTATGGAGGCAATTTAGTTTCTATGTTTTATCATATTTATCTCTATATTAAAATTATTATAATTATAAGATATATGAGAGTGATATGTTGTAACCTTCTTTTGTTTTAATTGAAATTAAATCCCTTTATAGGAAAAAGTCCATTAAATGAATAAATTCCAACCCATAGGTGATATAGGTCAACTTTAATTAATCCAATAGAATTTTTTCAGGTGTTAGGGTAATTATATTATCTTTGTCATATTTTTAGTTACCCTTATTCACCTACATCACCTTCAATTATGGAAAATTAAAATCAGTGTTGTCACTATTCATAACATCCAAAAAATAAAATAAAATAAACCTATTTACGTAATTTTTTCCCACTAATTACAAATATGGAATCATTTTTCATAATTCAAAACACAAAATTGGATGAAATTAATTTAAAATAAATTACCATTGTCAAAAACCAAAAAATGGTTTTTGAGAAGTAAAAACATATCAAAAGATTGCCATGTGTTTATATCCAATTTAACTGTGAAATTATTTCCAATGACCAGAATTGGATTAAATTATTAAAAGATAATCCAATTACACTTTAAAACAAATTTAAAATATAATCTAACTATATAAGTAATTTAGATGAAAAGTCAGTTTTGATTTAAAATGCAATATTTTTCACTATTAATTAAAATATGAATTTTATCAAACAAAATACAAATAAATCAACAAGAGTAAATTTTTCTGTCTCGGTTCCAAAGAATAATTTAATTTTTCCCAATATAATATATAAAAGTGTTAAAATATATATTTAAAATATATGTTCCATTAAAAGGCAGCAAAACTACATTTTTTGAAAAATTCGTCTTTTATCCAAAAAATTGAATTTTTTCTTATATCATGTCTAGAAAATACTTAAGATTAATTTTAATTTTATAAAAAAAATTGGTTAATACTATTAATAATGTCTTGTTTATATCCGATTAAATAACAATATTTTAATAATATATCATTGTTTAGTGAAACAAATTATTGCGTACAAAGAATGCTATCGAGGAAGGTCACTCATTCATGTAACGCATGCCAAGAATTCTGTTGTGTATAATGCAAGATAATATGGTGTTGTGTATAAAAAAAGCTAATATTGGTGTATCGTACAACAGAAGTCATTAATGAAATTAAAAATAATCTATCTCATAAAATCTATGGGTGTTACATTATACCCCCATATAATGAAATTTTCCCTCGAAATTCATCAGTGTTATAAAAGGTTTCCTACTTGAATGTTTATTTCATAAAAACCCACATCGTAAAAAGGAATACTAAAACATTATTTTAAAAAGTAATTTTAGAAAAATAATGGTTACCCAAAGTAACTCGTCACTAGTTTTTCACATAGAAGAACATAGGTGGGAATGGAAAACATGGATATGTAAGAGAAATCTAAACATCATGTTCTGAAGGATAGTGATAGAGAAAAAGGATAAATAAATTTAATATCCAAAAAGCGATAAATATTCAATGATTTAAGGGACCATATGATTTATCAGGTAAGAAGGTACTTGGATAAAATTTTTGGTTTTAAGATCCTTTTCCTAAATTAGATCAATTTTTCATGAGAAGAAATACTTACTTGATTTCAGTGCAATATCACTATTGGTTGTTCCCTAGAAATTTACATTTCATTTCTTATTTAAAGAAATGATGTTGAATTTTTTATTCTTGAAGTTTTATCATATCATGCAATATAATGATAGTCCATTCAATCTGTATTAATGAAAAGCTTTAAAAGGTTATCAAATTTGAATAAGTCCACTTATAGCGAGATAATACATTAATCTAACAATCTATTACTGGAATATAATTTATTCTGTCCATTAATGGATAACATTACAATCCTTCCAAAAATTTAAAATATAAAACTTTAGAACAAGGTGATGTAAATAAACTTAAATATTTTCTCTCATATCTAATTTGGAAGTTCTTGGTTTTCATGTTCCAAACATACCTTAATCATGTATTCTTTTAAAACATAGTAATAACATGAAATACTGTAAATCCATAGTGAAGACGTGCATTCTATCCAAATTAACTCTTTTTACACACAAAAAATACCTAATAAAATCAATACACTCAAACCATGATATCACTTTGTCCTTATACCAGTCAAGAGGTCATTAATACTATAAAACATCTAATTATCTCTATATCCCCCATCATGTGCATATCATGTGATTTTCAAAAATATTTAAATAATCATTCATCGTTACCAGTACCATATAATTATAGAAAACCAAAATGGACCAATACATAAATATTATAATATTCCATAATTCTATAAAAGAGATTCAACAACTCTATTTTGGGATCCCGTTACATAAACACTTAATCATTCCACCACTTCGTTGTCACACTCAACATCACCAATAGTGATCGTATGTGATTTGACTTGTTCTTTTTCTTTAAGAGGTTGCTGACATCAATCATCATTAACTGTCATATTAGGTCATTGATTAGAATAATTACCCATTTCCATGAACTTGAATCATTGAAGTGTGGGTATTAAATTCTCTGTAGTCTTTTCTCTATTCACATCATTAGAAAACTTTTTCCCATTAATACAACACTCAAGTAATTAACGCACTTATTTTATGGTTAAAAGATAATTCTAGTCTCTTTAGGAAAATCTACATCTTGCTTCTTTCCACACATTGAGCATAAGAAACATTCATCTTCTTTTCGCAATTGTTTTGAGATTTTCCCTTGAACTCCATATTTTGTTTCTTATCAAAACCATGAGATTTATATATAACACTAACATATATTTCAAACCTGATAACACAATTCACAATCAATTCATAGCTACAAAAGTCTATTATATCTAATTCTATTTGAAGAATTGGTTTTAATCCACTAAATAATCGATCAACCTTACTTTCAGGCTGGATGATAAAACCATAAGCATACCATGCATGTCTTTTAAAATATTACTCATATGTACAAAAAGATTCATCAGCCATTTTCTTAATCTCAAATAACCCCTTTTACATCTTTTTTCAAAGAATTTGAGGGTAATACTTATTAAAAAATAAGTTCATGAACTCATCCCATTCAATGGATTCAATTTCATCTTGCTACCTTGTATTCATGATTAGAGTCCACCACTGGTCTACTTCACTTTCTAAATGATAAATAGTGAAAATTATTTTTTTATGTTCTGAACAACAGATGATGGGAAATAGATTTTCCATCGTATTGATCCATTGTTCAGCAACAAATGGATCAGAAGACCCACTGAAAGAAGATGGATATTGCCTCTGAATGTTCTCAATAGAATGTTCTTACATTCTATGCGCACTTAGAAGTCTATAATAATTCATAGTTTGTGTAAGTGTAGAAATAACATTTTAAATTCCATATCTCATAAAATTAGGGTTTATAGGAGTACCATCATTGCATTTCCCTATGCATTGATCATTAACACGGTTCCTTCAGATTCCATCCATTTTCTAAAATCCCAAAATGAATAGTGTGAGATAAGAAAATCATACTAGGAAAACAACATAATCAAGGGGGAGTACATTAAATATCTAAAATCATAGGATTAATCCTAGTTTATTCATTATCATTTCCATAATTCTAGGAGTTTAACTTATTATTATAAATACCCTTAGGGGAATCACAAGACATTACTTATAAATATATCTAGGGATTTCACTAAAGATTTCACATCATAGTTTCCAAAGGTTGGAAAAACCTTTTCATTGATACCAACACTAACGATCCAAGCTTGACATACAAGGAAATTACATTAATTTTTTGAAATAATTATTACATGACAGAAATAGACTCCCAAAGACCATATTAGTTGATTGTATTTGGAATCATGGAAGATAATATTCTAACATGGTGAATGATCTTCAAATTATCCCATAAAGATCTTCCACTTTTTTCCCACCTAATTTTTTTATATCCTGGGGAAAATAAGACATAAAAAGGGTGAGCTAAAATTATCTATAAGGGTAAACCTTGAGAACATAAAACAAACAATAAACATAAGAATTAAAAAACATGAACATAATGTTTATATATAAAAATATTGAGTCATGAAATAAATCTTGGCAGTACATAAGAAAAAGATAAAATAGGAACATTAACCATGATAAAATAGCATAGGTATAAAACATGGAATTGTGGAAAACAAATAAGAACATAATATTATTTCCATAGAATCCAAGGCATTTTTTCCAAGACAATCATAGCAGAAAAAGACCATTACTAAACCGACTTTACAATGTATTATAGAACTAGATTTACTTGTCATTCCAATAATTTCTATATTAGGAGATATAAATATTTTCCCAATTTATTGGAGGGAGATATAGGTGTCACCTATCTCATAATTTAATCATTCTTTCATGTTCTACAAAAACATAAATAATTCATCATAGCATTACCCATGAAATAAAATGGGTTTTTTAAACATTATTACATCATAACATAATCCATATAAAATATCATTCAATCATTAAAATACTCAAATCATAATAATAATATAGATAGAAACAGAACCCTATTTAAAGAGCATCATCTTAGATGGAAACTTATTTTGATAAAACACTTGAAATCATTTCTAGAGGAAAATATCATTTCTTCTTCAAAAAAATTTCTTTTCTTAAAATGTCAGAAAATATTAAAAGAAAATAATTTTATTGAAAATAAATTTGAAATATTTTAATGGAATAGTCATATAACTAAGTCATTATAAAAGTGTAAAAATATATTCATGTAGTATAGGTTAAAAAAACATTATCCTCGTACTTTTGTCAGAGAAGTCGAAAAGTAACTCTTATGGTAAATAAAATAAAGATTCCTCCCAAACCATGTAGTAAAAGTAGAAAATGGTTAAAAATGGCTTAAAAATACATATAATAATAGTAAAATTTTTATTAAATAATATTTAGAAAACATGGACATGGATAGAAAATATACTACTGATAAATACTTACGTATATACAATCTCGGATAAAAATGAGATTGAAAAAATATCCCTTACCTTATGTTCGATATGACTCATATGTATCTAAAACTTTTATTATAAAGTTTAAACATATTATTATATATTAAAAAACCATAATAATATTTTTGATATCATATATTATTTATTTATGACTTTATATTACCTGTTCATTTATCAGTTCAATGTTAATGCAATGTTTTGGGTAATAATCATTTTACTTATTATAGGTGTTTTTAATTGTTATTCATGATATTTTTACATATATCATAATTTAAATACTTATAGAATTTAAAACATGCTTTATATATCACATATATTCAGTATATAAATATATATAATAGATAGATAAATGAAATAGAATACACCATTCATGGAGACGGTATGCCGTATGTTTTCATGAACGTTGTTTCCATTTCCTTATTTAATCGAATTGAGGAAAGTAAATGAAATATATATATATCCAATATAATTATTATTTCATATATTTCATGATTATTTATTATATATAAAAAATAATTATTTTTTAATGGTTAACGTAGATAATGAATCTTAACGCATCGTGGAGACGGTAGGTCGTACGTATGCACGACTGACAATATCATTCACTTAATGATTAAATGGTATATAATTGGATGTTATATTAATTATAAAAAATAATTATCATGTTATATTAATTATTTACATCCATTATACTCATATTTATATCTATAAAAATTATGTATTTTTGAATAACAAATTACACCATGACGTGGAGATGGTAAGCCGTACGCACACACACATGGTGATATTGTTATTTGTAGGATAGATAAAATGATTTATAAGTTTGTATCATAATTATAATAGACTCTCAAAATGTATATGATACTATGTTTATTACTTTATTATGGAAAAAACATAATAAGAGGAAGTAGAAGAAGAAACGAATTTTTTAAAGAGGTGATAAAACAATTACCTCTTTTTCAGGTATCTTCTTTTGGTATGCACAAAAGGACTCCGTAATATGGCATTCTTGTCAGACCCGTCCTCGGTGCCCGTGCCGTGACTACCCCAAGCCCTCCTTCCATAGGCCAGGGTCTGGCGACTAGCACCAAAGGCGTAAATCCCGATAACTGGGAAGGCATTGCCTTTATAAAAGTAAACAAAACACCAGAGAGTACAAGCAGAAGTAAAACACTAAGTACAAAGATAAGTGATGAAAAGTAAATGGGCCAGAATAAAAACCCAAAAGAAAGTACAACTACAACTGAACAAAGTACAACAGAAAAAGACAACAGCTGGAAGAACGAAAGCAACTCCTGGGTCGTCCTCCTTGGATCCTACCTGAAGGGTAGGTACAGATGGTGCAAGTCCTGGATTTCCCACCAAGGATCCTACCTGAAGGGTAGGTATAGATAGCCTCCACAGCAATCTCGCCCGTCGACCTCCTCCGAGTGTCGTCGTGCCGTTAAGTCCACCTCCGGATACTGACTCGTTGTGTAGTCCACCTCCGGGTACCGTCCAGTCCACGAACACTCGGCCTCCGTCATCACTGCCCATCGTCTGCAACCAACACAACGAGGTGCGGGCATAGCCCATGCAGGGGTGAGTATAATGATACTCATTAGGGACCCCGAGACCCTCATGGTCTCACTAAAACCAACAAGGATAACCACAATGAAGATCTCAACAGATAACCTCTACACATGTATATGCTCATACATATACCTAAGTTATCAAGCAACCCATCTCAATCATGAGGAAACACAAAGATTATGAAATCAACGGATAACCACTACCCATGTATATGCCCATACATATACCTAAGTTATCAAGTGACCCATGTCAATCATGAGGTAAACACAAAGGTCAAAAGTCTCAGCTCAAACCAGGATTTTCATTATCGAAACCGTAACTGCTGAATAGCCCCGTCTCTAGAGTGTACAGTGGTCCTATCATGACTCCGCGGTACTGCTCACTAACCTAAGACTACTGAGGTACTCCTCCTGTCGAGTACCGCGGGCCAGCCACCCAAACACAGTAGTGCTTCCCGCCGGGGTATGCCACCCAAACACAGTAGTGCACACCACCTAGTAGCCTGCAGAGTTACTCTCCGGATGAGTACCGCGGGTCTGCACTGTCACACAGGTAGTGCTCCGTCCTCCATGGGTCTGCTTCTCACAAAGTAGTGCTCTGTCCACTAGGCTAGTCGACTCACTCCAAGTCGAGTCGGTCAAGCAGTCGTCAGGTCTCAGTCGGCTACACGGTCTCTGTACTCCACACGCTCGTCTCTGGAAGGGTCCGCTCCATGAGCTACAGGTCTATAATCCAATTATCACAAGTCCCACGAAGAAGTATCTCAAAGGACCGCCTCATCATAGGGGTCTCAACGCAACAGACGGCGCGTCAATCGGACGCCCGGTCTGTGAGTTACTAGCCTTTTCGTCCCAGGGGCCCAGTTGGTTTTGTGAGCGAACCAACTCTTCCGTATCTTAACTATACCCCGAACACTCATAGGGTAAACTCAAAGGGACCGTTTCTCCACGTGATCACCAACGCCGCTGACGGTTCGTCAAACGGACGTCTGGTCTGAAAGATAACAGCTTTTCCGTTCCAAGGGCCCGGTTGGATTTCGGGTACAATCCAACCCGGCCACTATCCAACAGCAACCGAAACTCGGGCGAAGTATGTCAAAAGTTCCGTATCATCAAGAGGAATTCAACGAGACAGACGGCGTGTCAATCGGACGCCCGGTCTGTGAGGTATTGGCTTTTTTGTTCCAAGCGCCCGGTTGGTTTCGTCAGCGAACCAACCTGACCGCACTCCGAAGACATCCAAACCTCAAGAGGAGTAAGCCAAAAGATCCGTCTCACATAGAGGAATCCATAAAAGTTGACGGCACGTCAATCGGACGGCCATAGCTCAAGATATAAGCGTTTCCGCTCCGAGGGCCCGATTGGTTTCGTATATGAACCAACCCGGCCGAACCCAATGTGTTCCGAAACATTGAGTGCGATATACCGAAACGACCGTCTCAATCCAAGGCTCGCATCGCCGCTGAAGGTGCATCGATCAGAGGCTTATATCTCAAGATATGGGCAAAATACCAAAGAGGGTCTGAAAACAGGGGTGTCGGGCCCGGACCGACCCGGCCCGAGACCCCCTGGGTCGGCCCAAACCGGGTCGACCCAACCCGGGACCGGGTTGGCCCGGCTAGGCGCGGCCCGTCCCGGTTGGCGCGGCCTGGCCCGGCCTGGGCGAGGCCCGACCCAGCAGCCCGGTCCGGCGGCCTGGCGCGCGGCACCTGCTGGCTCGGCCGAATGGCCGAGCCGTTCGGTTATGCGGGGGGGGGGGGGGGGGGGGGGCGCTGCCCCCCGCCGTTCGGAAACCGCGACCCCAATTAAGGGGCCACTCAGCTGGCCAGCCGGGGGTTTTGACCCCCGGCTCCTCCCCTGTCCGGCCGGCCCGCCCTGGCTGGCAGGTTCTTTCTCCACGGGACCGGCGACGGCCGGTCCCCTCCCTGCTCCGACGCCGGCGGCCTGACTCCGGCCGCCGGTCACCCTGCTTCGCCACGGCCCGGAACCGGCTGCGGCCTTGGTCGTCCGGTGTGGCGCCACTGCGCCGCACCCCTCGGCCGCGGCCCCGATCCGGCCATGGTGTTTTTGCGGTTCTCCGGCGCAGCGCGATAGTGTCACGTCCTTGATCGATTTGATGGCGCGGCGCGATGACGCCGCGCATTCCTTTCCGCACGATCCCGTGCGGTGCGAAGACACCACGTCAAATTCATTCGATCCGCAACAACAAGAAAAACAACAAGGGAGGGGGACGACCGTGTTTGTGTGGTCCGGCCTCCTCCCGTTAACTGATATCATGCGGTCCAAATATCTCGGATAAAAGATGGAAGAGAAATAGGTAAGGAAAATCACGTAAACCCCCTACCTCGAGCGCGACATGAACGAGGTTTTCATCACTGAGAAATTCGTCGCAGAGAAACCGTCGCGGGAAGAGACGTCGCGGAAAAAGGATTCGAAGACGTTGACGGAGATTGTCCGAGAGGGAATGTAGGATCCCTTCCTTTGACGTGGGAAGAAGGACGAAGGGTGGCGCGTTGTGGGTATGGCGTCGCGATAAATGGTCTCTGAGGGCTCAGCGTTATTCGTTGGGAATCGTTCGTTCTTCGCGTTCTTCATCGAAGATGAAGAAGATGATATCTAAGCTCCTTGCCTTATTTTTCCCCCAAGTCCTCTCAAGAAACAAAGGAACTAACCCAAAATAAATTAAGCCACACTTAATTTATTAACTCAACATGGCTTTTGAAATTCAAGTGTTTGAAATTCAAAAACTCAAATTAAACTCACTACATTAATGTCATAAGTTACTAACTTAAGTTAACAATATTAATGGTGAGTTGAGGGGGTTAGAGGATATGAAGGGGTGGGGTTCGTGTGGGCCCCACCACCCTCATAACCTCCCAAGGGAGGTTGGGTAGTTACCCAACTTCCTTTCAAAGGATTAAACACTTAGAGTAAAATAAAAATTGTTGTTAAATTTTTAATTTTAACTTCCAAAATTTTTATCAACTTCTCTCGAGTAAACGCAACTCCAGAATAGGCATTCATAAGCAAATACCGGCACTGCGGTTCCATCGGTGCCCTCAGAATTCGATTCTGAGCAACGGTTCAAAAGTTAGAAATTCCCACTCCTTCGTTCACTGAACGTACCCGAGATAAACTTCAAAAATTGATTCTGGGCACATCGGGCCTCATAATCATGCGCCGTCAGAAACTACGTTCTTGTAAAATTCCAAAGAAAATTAAGAAAAGAAATTTTCCTTGAAATTTACGGGTCTTTACATTACTCCCACCTCAGGGATTTACGTCCCCGTAAATCTTCAACACAAACTAGGGTCACAAAAGCAGTATTGAGCACGCATCTGAGACTTATGCTCCCATGTGCTTACCTGGAGGTTCCCGTACTGCTAGAGAAAGCGCACCCAAGGAATCGTCCATCCTCATAGGATCTGCTCCTGTTGATCCTCGATTCCCACTGGAACCTGCATGAAATTCACCCCATCGCCAAAGTCCATCTCCCCATGGTCGATGATATGCGAAGGGTCGAGCGTGTATCTCCTCAGTTTAGATACATGGAAAACGTCGTGAACCTGGTGCAACTGAGGTGGATGGGTCAAGCGGTAAACCACCTCGCCTACCCAGCTGTGGACCTAGAAAGGTCCGTTGAACCTCTGAGATAACTTTCCACCCTGGCCACATCTTTGTAAACCTCGTCGTGGTGAGACCCGTATAAGGACGTGATCGTCATCCTTGAACTCTAGAGGTCTCCAATTCCTGTTAGAACTAAAACTCAAACAACTGCTGCCATGAGGGTATGGTTGACCGACTCAGGAGTGATCAGTCACACCCTCCTGTGCATGAGTTTATCCTGTTCTTCCTGGGGTTTCCTTTTCGCACACCAAGGAAAACCCATTCTGACTTCGTAGTTAAACCACAACCTTATTTCCTAATACCGTCAATCTATGTATGAACTGTGATTGCCCAGTCCATACTCAAACCAACATCGTAAGGCCTCGATGCTGCCACAAAGAGATTCCAACCGAAACTCTCGCCTCGAGGGTCTGACCACACTGTCGGCGTAAGTTTGATTATCGAGTCTTCTCCCAAGGTATCTCCAGACGTGAGGGTCACGTCTAATGATTACCAGAATCTCTAGGTCTGGGACAAGATTCGTGAAAGCAAGGAATGATTCATATTGACTTCCGTTACTACAGCAGCTAGTAGTGGACACATACTATCACTTGAATCATTTTTAGATCCATTGGGTCACACTCCTTGACCGCATGAAACCGCACTCTTCCTCCGCCCTCCAGCTCCCTGATCCTGGCGGGGATAACTAAGGCGGGTGGTTGTTGCATGTTAAGACGTACAACACCTCATGCTACTCTTCCTAGCTCTGCCTCAACGTTTGCTGCTTCGCAGACTCATCTCTCCTTAAAGCTTCCTCTTCTTGAATCTTTTATCACGCTCGAGTCTCTAAGAATGGCGCCGGTTTCCTATTTCTTACTGCACTGTGCAGTCTTTATCCTCTCCTGGATGATCTGCACCTTCTTTGCATACGATCTGAAGAGCTGCTAAAATTTCTCCTTTGCCGAAAAGAGAAACTCGGTCTCATCCCCTGGATGAACCACGCCCATTGCCTAATACAGTCAATCCTGACATGAATGACACATTCACGCCATGGATGACGTCGTAAGGCGTCGACGTAACTACTATGAGATCCAACTATCACTCTCGCCTCCACGGGTCGAGTCACACTGTCGGCATCAGTGTGAGGTCACTGGGTCTCCTCCAGTAGAAATCTCGAAAGTGAGGGTCAAGTCAACAGTTTTAATCGGGACTACTCGTTATCAACCAAACAAAAGGACAGGAAAGCAAAAAAAGATAAGTGTCTTTTTATTATTACATCTCATAGTACAAAGACACGAATACAACAACAACATGGAACTAGAAGTACAAGGGACGTATCCACTAGTTCCGCTCCAGTCTACCTACTCCCGGAGCTCTACTACCTTTTCCACGACTCAACTATTGCTCAAGCACCAACCGCTGCTTCTGTCTCGGAGGATTCTCCATCAACCGCTCATCAACTATGTGGGGGGTCATACAGTCACGTGCCAGGTGACCCTTCCTGCCGCTGGAGAAACACTGTCTGTTTCTGGCATGCCTGGCTCTGACCCCACCCCGGGTGCCCCACACCAGCGATCCTAAAACCCGAGATCACCCAACTGCTGGTCTTGTCCTCCTGGACCTCTGCATCGTCTATCTACTGCCCACAGATGAATCGACTACTGATCGAAAAACACGCAGCAAAGGTAGAAGCTCCTGTACACGCTCGGGGTGTAGAGCTACTGGCACAAACTCCACCCTGAATAAGGTCTCGAAGTCTTCCCACGCGAAGGTCATCCCATCCCAAAACTGGAACAAGTGGGTCCACCACCTGCCTGCTGCTTCTTGAAGGAGGCTGGCATCAAAGATCACCATGAAGTCTACAGGCGTCCCCACTAGCCTGAAGACTCTCACCACAACCTTCAGCCAAACCTCAGCCGCCTGCGGGTCCGTCTCTCCCTAGAACCTGGGTGGCCTCTAGCGCTGGAACTCGTGCAGCGCACTCAAGTGGTGTGCATCGCTTACTGCTGGGGCTGGTGGCATCGGTGGCCCAACGTAGGGTAGTACCGCTGGTGCCTCAACTACAAGAGGGCCCTGTACCGAATCCTCGTCGCTCGACATGTTGTCAGTACGCACATCCCTCTGGGCTCTAGCTGGTCGTCCGAGAAAAGGCATCCTGAAAGAAACAACGTGAGACAGTCAAACGATTATACCTGGTGAGCTGACCTGGTTTGAGCTGACATTTAAAAACTTCTGGAAACACACACACAATCAGTGTTTTCGTGCACAAAGTCAGAAATCAGTTGTTAGGGTCCTGGTGTATGGATACATCGGCCGCCCGCACCAACACTGGACTCCCTGAACTGAAAACCACACTCGGTACTCTTAACACTACTGCTTCACAAAAAGAAAATATCAGAGTTATAAGTTCTGCGGTAGAACCGACTCCTCTGATACCAATTTGTCACAACCCGTCCTCGGGGCCCGTGTCGTGACTACCCCAAGCCCACCTTCCGTAGGCCAGGGGATGGCGAGTAGCACCAAAGGCGCAAATCCCGATAACTGGGAAGGCATTGCCTTTATAAAAATAAACAAAACACCATAGAGTACAAGTGAAATTAAAACACTAAGTACAAAGAGAAGTGATGAAAAGTAAATGGGACAGAATACAAACCCAAAAGAAAGTACAACTTCAACTGAACAAAGTTTAATAGAAAAAGACCGCAGCTGGAAGAATGGAAGCGGCTCCTGGATCGGCCACCACGGATCCAACCTGAAGGGTAGGTACAGATAGCCTCCACAACGCTCTCACCCGTCGACCACCTCCGAGTGTCGTCTCTCCGTGAAGTCCACCTCCGGATACTGAATCGTCGTGTATTCCACCTCCAGGTACTGTCAAGTCCTCAAACACTCGACCTCCGTCAGCACTGCCTGTCGTCTGCAACCAACCCAATGAGGTGCGGGCATAGCCCGTGCAGGGGTGAGTATAATGATACTCAGTAGGGACCCCGAGACCCTCAAGGTATCACTAAAACCAACAAGGATAACCACAAAGAAGATCTCAACAGATAACCTCTACTTAGGTATATGCTCATACATATACCTAAGTTATCAAGCAACCCATCTCAATCATGAGGAAACACAACGATTATGAAATCAACGGATAACCACTACCTAGGTATATTCCCATACAGATACATAAGTTTTCAAGTGATCCATCTCAATCATGAGGTAAACACAAAGGTCAAAAGTCTCAGCTCAAACCATGATTTTCATTATCGAAACCGTAATTGCTGAAGAGCCCCATCTCTGGAGTGTACAGTGGTCCTGTCACGACTCCGAGGTACTGCTCACTAACCTAAGACTGCTGAGGTACTTCTCCTGTCGAGTGCCGTGGGCTAGCCACCCAAACATAGTAGTGCTTCCCGCCGGGGTATTCCACCCAAACACAGTAGTGCACACCCCCTAGTAGCCTGCAGAGGTACTCTCCGGACAAGTACTGTGGGTCTGCACTGTCACACAGGTAGTGCTCCATCCGCCATGGGTCTGCACCTCCCAAATTAGTGCTTCATCCACTAGGCTAGTCGACTCACTCCAAGTCGAGTCGTCATGCAGTCGTCAGGTCTCAGTCGGCTACACGGTCTCCGTACTCCGCACGCTCATCTCTGGGAGGGTCCGCTCCACGAGCTACAGGTCGATACTCCAAGTATCACAAGTCCCACGAAGAAGTATCTCAAAGGACCGCCTCGTCATAGGGGTCTCAACGCAATAGATGGCACATCAATTGGACGCCCGGTCTATGAGTTACTAGCCTTTTCATCCCAGGGGACCGGTTGGTTTCGTGAGCGAACCAACCCGGCCGTATCTCAACTATAACCCGAACTCTCATAGGGTAAACTCAAAGGGACCGTTTCTCCACGTGATCACCAACACCACTGACGGTTCGTCAAACGAACGTCTGGTCTGAAAGATAACAGCTTTTCCGTTCCAAGGGCCTGGTTGGATTTTGGGTACAATCCAACCCGGACACTATCTAAAAGAAACCGAAACTCGGGCGAAGTATGTCAAAAGTTCTTTCTCATCAAGAGGAATTCAACGAGACAGACGACGCGTCAATCGGACGCCCGGTCCGTGAGTTATTGGATTTTTTGTCCAGGGGCCCGGTTGGTTTCGTGAGCAAACCAACCCGACCGCACTCCGACGGCATCCAAACCTCTAGCGGAGTAAGCCAATAGATCCGTCTCACTTAGAGGAATCCATCAATGTCAATGTCACATCAATCAGACATCCGGAGCTCAAGATATTAGAGTTTCCGCTCCGAGGGCCCGGTTGGTTTCGTATCTGAACCAACCTGGCTGAACCCAAAGTGTTCCGAAACTTTCAGTGCGATATACCAAAACGACCATCTCGATCCAAGGCTCGCATCGCCACTGACTGTGCATCGATCGGAGGTCTACATCTCAAGATATGGTCAAAAGTCCAAAGAGGATCAGAAAATGGGGGTTTCGAGCCCGGACCGACCCGGCCCGTCCCGGTTGGCGCGGCCCGACCCGGCCTGGGCGTGGCCTAGCCCAGCGGCCCGGTCTGGCGGCCAGGCGCACTGGAACATGGCGCCAGCTGGCTCGGCCGAATGGCCAAGCCGTTCGGTTATGCGGGGGGGGGGGGGGGGGGGGGGCTGCCCCCCGCCGTTCGGAAACCGCAGCCCCAATTAAGGGGCCACTCAGCTGGCCAGCCGGGGGTTTTGACCCCCGGATCTTCCCCTGTCCGGCCGGCCCACCCTGGCCGGCCGGTTCTTGCTCCATGGGACCGACGACGGTCGGTCCCCTCCCTGCTCCGACGCCGTCGGCCCGTCTCCGGCCGTCGGTCACCCTGCTTCGCCGCGGCCCGGAACCGGCCGCGACCTTGGTCATCTGGTGCGGTGCGACGGCGCCGCACCCCTCCCCCGAGGCCCCGCTCCGACCACAGTTTTTTTCAGTTCTCTGGCGCAGCGTGAAGGCGTCGCATCCTTGATCGATTTCACGGCGCGGCGCGACGGCACCGTGTATTCCTTGCCCCACGATCCCGCGTGGTGCGACGACAGCGCGCGAAATTCATTCGATCCACAACAATAAGAAAATCAACAAGGGAGGGGGACGACCATGTTTGTGTAGTCCAACCTCCTCCCGTTAACTGATATCATGCGGTCCAAATATCACAGATAAAAGACAGAAGAGAAACACGTAAGGAAAATCACGTAAACCCCCTACCTGTAGCGTGACTTGAACGAGGTTTTCATCGCGGAGAAATTCGTCGCAGAGAAACCGTCGCGGGAAGAGACGTCGTAGAAAGAGGATTCGAAGACGTTGACGAAGATTGTCCGAGATGGAACGTCATATCCCTTCCTTTGACGTGGGAAGAAGAATGAAGGGTGGCGCGTTGCGGGTATGGCGTCGTGGTAAACGGTCTCCGAGGGCTCAGCATTCTTCGTTGGGAATCGTTCGTTCTTCGCGTTCTTTGTCGAAGATGAAGAATGTGATCTCTAAGCTCTTTGCCTTATTTTTCCCCCAAGTCCTCTAAAGCAACAAAGGAACTAACCCAAAATAAATTAAGCCACACTTAATTTATTAACTCAACATGGATTTTGAAATTCAAGTGTTTGAATTTCAAAAACTCACATTAAACTCACTACATTAATGTTATAAGTTATTAACGTAAGTTAACAATATTAATGGTGAGTTGAGGGGGTTAGAGGATATGAAGGGGTGGGGTTCGTGTAGGCCCCAACACCCTCATAACCTCCCAAGGGAGGTTGGGTACTTACCCAACTTCATTCCAAAGGATTAAACACTTAGAGTAAAATAAAAATTGTTGTTAAATTTTTATTTTTAACTTCCACAATTTTTATCAACTTCTCTCGAGTAAACGCAACTCTGAAATAGGCGTTCATAAGCAAATACCGGCGCTGTGGTTCCATCGGTGCCCTCAGAATTCGATTCTGAGAACTGGTTCAAAAGTTAGAAATTCCCGCTCGTTCATTCACTGAACGTACCCGACCTAAACTTCGGAAATTGATTTCGGGCACACCGGGCCTCGTAATCAGGCGCCGTCAGAAACTGCGTTCTTGTAAAATTCCAATGAAAATTAATGAAAAAAAACATTTCCTTGAAATTTCCGGGTCTTTACAATTCTACCCAAAGGGTGATCTCTAGGGTAAATTTAGAGAAGTTTGTAGGATATTTGGGCAGGGTTTGTCTAAGAAAATGGGCTTTGGTAGTGTGATTAATAGAGAAGGAGATTTACCCTTTTATAAGATAGGGGAGGGGCACCTTTGGAATACCTTGAAATATTAATTTATTCATCATTATGTGAATTTTTATTCAAATACAGGTAGAAATACAAAAAATTACCCAACAAGGTATGTCGGGAAAAAACTAGACTATGGGGGTCTATAGTAATGATGACCTAAGGCGTCCCCTCCAATAATATTTACCCCAGTTGCCTCAAGTCTTTACAGGTTGTGAAAAATAGGCTATTCTAACCAGAAGTATCCAACAATGCCAAGTAATCCACTCCCTTATTCCACACTCTCCAAGTGCGAGACTCTTTATTGTTGGAGTCATAGTATGCCACAACACTTAAGAATGATATAATAAATAGACCAAGGAATTATGATAGGATCATGAAGTGCATTATGAACTAGGAAGGAGTCCGTTTCTTCTTCAACAATTGGAAAGATTTTCTGCCTACAAACCATGAGGCTAGCCAGTGAAGTCTTATTCTCTTCCATTAACAATGTACTATGTTCCAACCGGATAGAGAATGCTAGGATGACTGATCCTGAGTTATCAAGAAAAATTCCTCCGCCGTGAACGATACCTGAGACACATGAGCCATTAATGTAGATCTTTAATCCCCACTGTAGTGGACTCCATATAAACCAGGAACCGATAAATAGACTAATGAGTATGGGTCAAAAAATATGAGTATGGGTTGACATAATTTAAATAAATATAATTTATTCATGTTTTTATTTTATTTTAAATCTTATAATTTTGATTCATCCCTATTTAATCCATTTAATTTTATTTGTGGTAATAATATTCTATATTAAATGGTTATAAATATTTAATTATGTGTTGTAAGTTGTATATAAATAGATAAATAATTATATTTTAGACCATATAATTACCACTTTTTAATTTTTAAATATTTTTGTGTTTTATAAATAATTTAATAGTTGGTGATTTTTATAAAATATCAATAGTGTCAATTTTGACACTATTTATTTATTTGACATTAAATAAAATCCATACAAAAGATAAATTCAAACCAAAATATTTAATACCCTTCTAACATATCATATTCTCCTAAAATAGTTCTTAGATAACATTAATTAGTTCATATGATATTTATTTAAATATATTTAAAAATATTTATTTGATATTTTTATCGATAAAATAATTTCTACATCACTATTGTGTCATCATTAATGATAATTATATAATCTCTAAAAATTTCAAATAAATTAACATGATTTAGAAAATTTCATTATATTTCTGGAGACTATTTATTTTTTAAGTTTTAACATTTTAATCACTATATTAAAATTATTATACTTATATGATATATGATAGTGACATGTCGTCACGTTCTTTTGTTTTAATTATAACTAAATCACATTAATGGAAAAAAGTACATTATAGGACATGAATGAAGAAGGAGTTAGTATGATTTATGGTGTGATTTTTCACTTTTGAGTAGGTGAAAGCTGAGCATTAGAGGATAGTTGGTCTTGTGAAGCATTTTCCCATTCCTTAGTGGAAATGGGATGATATCACTATGGATTTTTTTGATAGGATTACCAATAAAATCACATAATAATGATATTTTATGGGTGATTTTGGATCAATTGATGAAGTTACACCACTTCTTACCTATATGGGAGACTATAAAAATTGACGAATATGGATGTATTTACATGCGTGAGGCAGTTGAGCTGCATGGTGTTCTAAGGAGTATCAATTCTGATAGAGATCCTTATTTCACATCAAGTTTCTAGAAGGGATTTAGAAGGCTCTGGGGCCATATGTTATTTTAAGTACGACTTATCATTCTCATATTGATGGTCAATTTGAGAGGACTATTTAGGTTATTTGGATTTATGACGAGCATGTGTATTGGATTTTGGTAGTTCATGAGAGTATGATATGACACTTGTGGAGTTTTGATATAATAAAAGCTCCCATAAATCACTTTAGATGACACATTTAGAGGAATTGTATGGTAGTTCATGTTGTTCATCTCTTTTTTGGTTGGAGGCAGGTGATTCATCATTTATTGGGACTAGTCTAGTGAAGGAGGCATCTGAGCATGTTCAGTGGATCAAGAAGTAGTTTCTGACTGCATAGAGCAGGAAGAAATCCTAGGATGACTATTAGATATGACCTCTATAGTATGTGGTTGATCATTATGTTTTACATTGGGTTTCACCTTGTTTGGGGAAAAACCATATTAAGAAACATAGAAATCTAGTGCCTAGGTTTGTCAGGCCATCTGAGATAATGGATATGGTTATTCCAATGGAATACTAACTTTACCTTCCATAGCAATTCAGTGTCATACATGACTTGTTTCATGTATTTCATATTCATAGATTTTATCATGAACCTTATCATATTATAGATGTAGTTGAAATCAAGATTAGTGTTGATGTATCCTTTGATGAGCATCTGATATGGATTATAGACCATAGTGAGAGATATCTTTAGGGTATGACTATAACATTGGTTCGAGTGAAGTGGCATCATGGAGGAGTTTAGTAGGAGACTTTGGGGAGGGAGTGTGATATGTGAGGATAATCTTAATACTAGTTCACTAAAACCCCAAAGTGATTCTAGGATTATCATGGGAATGAGATTTTAAATAGTGAAGAGGTTATAAGATCCCATCTTTTTTCAAGCATATCCCTTTTAGAGTTTTTTGTTTCATCCTTGGTGACTGAGTCATGTTTAGAGACTGAGGGAATTTTTCAGATAAAATGTCCTAATGTTTGGGGATGTATGTGGATTTAATTAATAGATTCAGTTTATAAATTTTTCAAATGGGTTTACAATGGGTTTTCCATCCTTTATAAGGTATTGAGGGCTTTTAGATAATTTTTTAGGGAAAAGAGGGTTAAAAGTTGTCTGTAAGATAATTACACGCCATATAAACTTTTCCAAACACTTTTCATGAAACAAATACAAGGCATGAAATAGTTACATGTAGTATAAAAAATAGACGTAGTTTAATATTTTATCTAATTAAATATTATTATTAGGTTATAGGTTTTCATAATATCCCTCAAAAAATTATTATAAAATGTGTAAATGTGTTAACAATCATGTAAATTCATGACTTGGTGTTGTAAACACAACAACATAGAAAATTTTAATTTCAAATCACATGTAGCTTCCTACCCACAACCCTATGGATGTTTCCAAGCAATATTGTAGTTCCTCACATGATTCTAGAAATTTAGTTAGTCTAATCAATCCAAAAATATATCATTTTTTAGGTTTTCCCTTCCATTCTATTAATATCTAGATTTTGTTGTTTAATTAAATTTATTGTATTCATTTTTGGTTTTGATCTTGATCATGTTTGATCTAGGATCATTCTTATGATCATCTAAATATTCTTTCTTATGGGAGTTTTTCATTGGAAGCATTGTTTGATCGTTGGTTAAATGTAGGGGGTCGAAACCTTAAACCCATTGGTTGATAATTCCTGAGTATGTGTAATATTGCAATTAAACTAACATAGTGTGCACCTGAATTAATTAAATAATGAAACAGATTATTCCTTAGAGTCCCTTTAGACACAATTATATATTTACCTGTCTTGTTTCCACCATTGGGTTGATAGAACCCTTAGTTTGGAATGAATTTATTAATGTCTTCATGTGGGTTTATCATGACTTGGGTTTTTGGGAGATTGATTTATATAAATATGAATTGTCTTAGAATGATTATTTAAATTAATGAAAAGTTGTTGTTTTAAGATGAAATTATAAATGAAAAGTGTAATGGAAAAATAAATGGTAATTTTTTTAATTAACCATTGATCCTGATGATGTGATATTGTGATAAACTTATTGATATGACATGAATTGCAATTTAATAGTTGTAATGATTATATGGGGTGTGTGCCTAGTTTACATGTTGAAATGCTTATATATAAGGTTATGCCCTGAGAAACATGTCGAAATACATATATAGCAATATATCCCTTATGAAACATGCTGAAATACTTATATAGGTGGCTATTATTAGAGACACAAACTGAAATGGTTATATACAGGTCTTAGACCTAAGACACATGCTAAAGTGCTTATATACAGGTTTGGCCTAGATACATGATGAAATGATTATATACTGGGATCAGACCTTATCAAATGATAAAATTCATATATAGTGTGTTTTGAAGTAGATTTTTGTTATTTATACCTTTGATATTATGTTATGGTAGGAATGGTTGTGAGACATGCTCCGAGACATTTCGTCATGGCATCGAGGTAGGTTATGTTTTACCATGGTTATATAGTTATTATTAGAATGGTTTTGAGAAATGATCAAAGACATTACCACATGAACTCATGGTAGGTTATGTTTTACAATGGTTATGTGGTTATGGTTGGAATGGATGTGAGACATGCTCAGAGGAATTTTGGCATGTTTTCGAATAAAGGTGATGTGGTATTAATTTTAATCATTTAATTAATTAATACACCTATTATTTCATCATTGCATGAACTTGTTATCATATTGGTTATGTTTATAAAATATGGTGTTGAATTACTAATTTATACCCACACCCTAATCATTCCACCATTTGGTACCTGTGTAGATTTCTTTGATACATGTTTGGAAATAGGGAAAATACCTTGATGTTAATTGTATACTGGATGAGCTGGGGTTTTGAAGAACAACCGACATGGGGTTCTGTACTGGGGATTTTTGATTATTTATTTCAGAACTATAGTATTTTACATTGATTTTTATAGAATTAAATTAATTTACATTCCGTCATGAAATTAAATTATTTATTTATCATTTATTGTATTTTTCAGTTAACTTTAAATGTTTCTTCTTTATTGGTTTGTTTATATTATTTCGGAACTCTGATATTTATTTACTAATATTCTATGATTATTCCATTATTTTGTATCTTTCTAAATATAGTGTATAGTCTACCCACTATAAAAATCACACCCCACTACTATTTGGTAGTTTCTGGAATGTAGGGAGGCACACAAGAGGTCTCAAATCCAACCCATTTTTTCCATGCGAGAGAGTGATGGATCTGGGGATGTTATAATGTGCATTAGTATAGGGCCTACCATTATGTGAGATATTCAAACTTGGTGATATTAACTAACCCCTTGATAATTAGATTCATTTTTTTGGGGACACTCTTAACTTACTAATGACTAGGATAGTGTATAATGGGTTACGTTGAAACACCCTGAGTTTTAGGGATTTTTTTCCAGATAAATTTAATTTCTTCGATAGCTTATATTAAAAAAACTTTATTTAAACAAACTGAAATAATACACTAATTTAAGACTAATTACCTATTGTATTAGAGGGTTTTAATTTTTCTAAATAAATTATGAAAATGTAATCTAACATATGTATAAATGAATTCCTTGGGTATCAGTTAATTGTAAATAAAAACAAATATCATTTGAAAGTAAAAGAGGTAATTTTATGAACAATTGTTTTTATGAAAAAAATATATAATTTTATCATAATAAATTAAATTATTCACTATGTATGAATGATTTATTAAATATTTTTCTAGGGCTGATATAATAATGAACCATGATTTATGCAAAAATGTATTTTTCTAAAAACTAGTTTTTTCGCGTGTTTTGTGCCTATTTTAAAATTAATTTACAAAAATTTTAGAAATTTTAATTTTCTAAAATAGATGAAATATTTGGAATAATGAGGTCAAAAATTTGTAAATAGGTCTTTTTAATGTTTTTCTATACAAATAGTGACCTTTGTAAAATTTACCACCTCGGTAATGGGAAAATCATGTTAAGCTAGGTTAAAACTAAGTGATATTGATTTAATGTTTCATATTAATTATTATTCTATGAAGTAATTTCAATCCACGATAACCTTAGTCTTGAAAATGAATTTTTTAATGTGCACTTGTCTATGAAAATAACCTTTAAAATATTTAAATCAAATAATGTTATAGAATGTCACTCTCTTTGATTTTAAATATATCTTATGTGTTCATATAGAGAATAAATCTAGTGGTAAAAGAATATTAATGGTTATTTTGTGAATATCGAAATTATACTATTAATTAGGTTTTATATATAATTTTTATAAATTATATAATTAACTTTAATTCATGTGCAATGCTATTTAAATATTTATTCAATTAAAATAAAATAAAATAAATGATTTTAAAAATATTTAATGTGATATAATTTTAATATGTTAATGTGAAACAAAACTTTTATAGATTTATATACAATACAAGGTAGGATTTATAGTATTATATTCAAATGAACCCATTTTATGGATGTATTTAAATTCAAATTAAATGAGTATCATTAAAAATGACATTAATGATATTTAATAATAATTAATATTCTATTAAATGATATAAAATTTATAAAAGTATTTTAATTAGATAATATATTGTGATATAGTTTTAAACAACAACTATAGTCCATTAATGTGATTTTTTTCATTTTATAACAAAATTATTAACCATTAATTGGTAAAAAACATCAATATTATATTAATTTTCCAAATGTTTAACAAGGGTTAAAACAAAAAATAAGTGTAAAAATGTGATCCAAACGTTGTCAAATTTAATTTATTAGGGGTGTTTCCACTCATATTAATCTTATATTTGAATATTATCAATTTGGATCCATTTTAAAATCAGAATTATTATTTTTTCAATTTAATATTTTAATAAATTACCATAGTTCCCCTCCACAAAATTATAAAAGAGAACCCTTCCTTTCTTTTATTGAAATCACTTTAAGCATTATATTTCAAGAAAAATCTGCCTAATTATCTTATCAAATTCCATAGATACATTCTAGAATTGTTGGCCTTCCCAAAATACCAACCCTGGATCCCTTAAGAGTAGATATAAAGGATAAGTTTCAAAGAAGGGGAGGTTAGAAATATTTCAAAGCAAGATGATTCTAATGTATGCAATTTCCATATAAAATTTATTTCTTTGAGACACATGGTATATTCCCAAATTTTCTATTTTATATTTTGTAAATACATCCCATGGAAATATTTTATGATTCTTCATATGAAAATTATGGTAATTTACATATCCATATTAGGTAATTTATTTCACGAGGCTTAAAAATAAAATGATACGAAATATGAAAGGGTATTATGTTATGATCTCATTTCTCATCATGACTATTTATGATTATGTTTTTTATTACAAAATATTATCATCTAACTTTCAAGAATCTAATTATTTTTATTCTACTCTTTTAATTTCTTTAAAATTCATGTTTCTTTTCATTTTCCTCACCTTAAGTACTCAAGAGACCAAAAATATGTTTTTAAGAAAAATTAACTTTATTTTTCATTTTGGTCATATTTTAAATTCAATATAATTTTTTTTCTAAATATGTTTTAAACAATGATTTTATTATTCTCCTATAATGGTTAAAATTTATTTTATCCATGTTTGATTTTTTTTTAAAATGGTTTAAAAGGAATCATTTTGTCATTTTCCGAATGAGGTACTCAATGAATTTTTCTACGAAAGTATAGAATAAATGTTTTATTTTAATGTATATGCCATGAATTATATTTACCATAATCTTGAGAAATATATTATTTGAATATTCATTTATAATTTTAGAAGGTAATTTTCATAGAAACTTTTTTCCTTAATATTATGGAAATGTTTATATTTTAGAAGGCTATTTCAATGTGAAGAGGATATTTTCTTGAAAAAACATTCTAGTGATCCTTTTAAGGGATCATTAATATATGATAACCTCCAATGATGTTAGTTATACTTTATATGTGATATGATCTAATAATTCCATACATATTCTTTCTCTGGATTATTTTTGATTTTGTAAATAATATGTTAATGGAACCCATTACTTTTCCACAAGTTATTCTATGAAGAAATGTTTATGAAACTCATTACTTTCCATGGGTTATGCTATGATGAAATGATGAAATGTTTATGAAACCCATTTTTGTTATATAGGTTATCATATAATGATTTTTTATGAAACTTGTTCCTTTTCAATGGGATATACTATGAAAAAATAGTGAACTTTTGGTGAAAATATTTATATTCGATGGGTTATGATATGATAAAATGTTTATGAAATGAATTTATATTTGTGGGTTTTAATATTATTAAGGTTTTATGATCTTGTGTCACACATATATATGGCTTTCATTATGTGATATGTAGGTACATTATAATCCAAGCATGGTGGTTATGTTATAACTATGAATTGTGGTTACATTATAACCAAGGATGACAGTTATGTTATAACCAAGGATGGTGGTTAAATTATAATAAAAGAAGGTGGTTAAGTTATTACTAAGTAAAATTGTCACATTATAATTGAGGATGTTTGGTGTCTAAATTGTAAATCCATCAAATGCGTTAGATAAGGATTGATATCTCATGAGATAAACAAGAATGGAATGGGAAGTGAACCTTGTTCAATAAGATACTTTTTCTACTATAATAGTATTGGGAGTGAACAAAGACTGTTATGATGGAATGATGAGTAAAACTGATCCACTATGATAGTCTTGGAAATATGCCTTTAATACTAAGGAAATTATTTTCTTTTCTTATGAAATAAAATCAATTATTATGCTAATGTTAGGCTCCCATGGATCATGTTATTTGATTCCTTAATGTGTCATATGTTATTAGACCACATGATTTATTCCATGAATAAATATTATGATCATTAACATATAGGGTATAGTTTTTAATTGTAATTATAATTTATCATACCCTAATGATCATTTTATATTTAAGTAATCATTAATATCCCTATTACATACCATTAATGAGCATCAAAGTTCACCCCTTATTATGTTTATTTTACCCATGAAATTAATAATGGTTTTATGAATGATATTATAAAGAAAAATTATAGTTCTTAAGAGATTAATGGTAGATTCATATGAATCAAATGTTTGTATTTTCACATTTACAAAGTCATTATACCTATACAATTCAGGCATGGATAATTATGTTATTTATTTAATATTCATTTAAATTGAATAAAATATCAATGTATGAATTTTCTTGGTCAGTATAGTTGGTATTATATCAAGGTTTAGTTACCATTTTGAAACTAGGATGAGAAAACATTAGTGATAACACTAAAGATAAGTCTAAATATAGGATAACCTCAAAAAAATTTAGTAATGGTCACGGAAATCCTAGATTAAATATAAGGATTCATAGATTGAAGAAATGTGTATTTATTTGATCATAATATAAATAATTTTATATGATTATGTGATTTTACCCTATGATAATTTTTTCTGACACAATTTTTAGTGGTTTTAGTCAACGGATGGAACATGAAGGAATCATATTAATAAAAAATGTGAAGGACAATGCATTTAATATCCTCTTGGGAAGCCATATTTTATGGGATCTTTAATGAGAACTCTAATTATTATGTTCAAAAAAATTTCCCAATATATGAATCAAACTAAACTCTTAAATGAAAAAACAGAAATAATTATGTTTATTTCTCTATGAGGCAACATCCACCTTCTTTTAGTGGTTACAATAATCCACTTATTGTTCAGTAATGTATTAGTTCCATTAAAATGATGTTCTCTATTCTCTAGTGCATGAAAGATGAAAAAAAATTGGCCCAGACATTTACCATTTAGAAGGAGAATAAAACCAATTGTGGATTATTATATATAATTCACGACTTGATAAAGAAATTTACTCTTTAGAGTAGTTTATGTTTAAGAGGATATTTTTTAGTAATTACTTCACCCATATTCTATTCACAAGGATGAATAAAGAATTTCTTGAACTCAAGAAGAATGACGAAGATTCAATTGGTACCTATAAAGATGATTATCCAAGAATGGAAAGGTATATATATGGTTTAATCATAATCCCTAAAAGAAAAATTTATTGACTCATTGGTGGTTTAAAACCATGTATCAAAAAGTAATTATATTCAAGAGACACTAGTATATATGAATAATTATATCTATAAAAAATCAATGTATAAATAGAAATCAAATATTCCCACCATTCTTATGGTTTTGATAAGAAAAGAAAGATAAAGTATCATGATAACTTGAATAAATCATGTGATGGAACAAAATTACAATCACCTACATGTAATAAATATAGGAAGGAGTGTCTTAGTAATTTCATTAATGGAACTGAGAAGTGTTTTAAATATGGGAGGGCTATTCATAGAGAAAGTTAATGTAGAACAATAGTGAAAATGATAGTTTATACAATTGAGTAAAGGAATATTACAACTAATGCACCACCCGTTATCTGATTATTCAAATTCAAGGAGTATGTGCAATATTCCAACTAGTATAAAAGTCAAAAATTATTTAATGATCAGCTTAAACAACGTCATAAGAAAAAATACAAAGGGAAATCTTATGTCATCAAAACTGTTAAAGTGGGTTATGAGAATGATGTGGTGAATGGTTAACATATCATAAAATATATAATAGAAAACGTTTTATTTGATTTTGGATCTAACCAAAATTTTATATATAAAGAATTGGAAATGGGTATTAAAATACCAGATCAAGGATTTGATATTGAGTTATCAATAATAACTCTTAATGGCATGATGGTCTCATATCAAGTCTATAATTGATCTCCAATTTTTTTTGGGAAATTTAATACAGAAAATAATATGATTCTCAATTTAGTTTAATTTTATATGATTATAGGCAAGAATTGACTATATTTATATAGATCCCATATCAATTTATAAATAATGGAAACAATTTTTTTTATATTAAATGAAGCTATAATCATTTTTCAGTGTGATGAAAATTTTATACTTCTAATGGAAATCACACACATTTTATAAGTCATAATTCTTATCCAGAAGTTGTGCTAATCTCATATTTTTGGAGAGATACTCAACATCAATTATATGTCTATTATGTGGGTGTTTATTGATGCATTTCAAAAATAATTTCTTAGTTCTATACTAATTCATAAATGCGATTTCTCAGAAGAACTCATACCTAATTGTACAACAATTTAAAATACTCCATATAGAATGGCCCCAAATGAGTTACAAGAATTAAAGAAGAAAATCTAGGAAAATCTTGAAAAAATTTCATTTATCCAAGTGTGTCACCTTGTGGTGTACCAATTCATTTTATTAATAATAAAGAATAATAAATGTAACTCTTAATTGATTATTATGAATTTAACAAGACAAAAATTCAGAAAAAGCTTCCTATACCCAATATTGATGAAAATTTTGAAAAACTACATGGATCTTAATAATTTTTAAAGATTAGTTTATTGGGATATCATATATTTATAGTCAAGAAAGATGATATACCCAATATAAGATTTTATACAAGGAATATAAACTATGAATTTATAATGATGTCATTCAGTCTTTCTAATTCTCCCAATATCTTAATGGGTTTAATGAATTGAGTCTTTAGAGATTATTTGATTAGTTTATAGTAGTTTTATAGATTATTTTTTTTAAAATTAAAATAGAATGGAAGATCATGAAAATAATTTGAGAATTATTTTGAAGATGAATGGGAAAATATATGAAAACATTACCATGTGTGAATTTTATCTTTTAGAAGTTTAATTCATGAAATATATAATATCAAATGAGAGTATATTAGTTTATCCTTCAAAGGTAGATGTTATTAAACATTGGAATAAAACAGAAACTATGATTTAGATCAATATTTTTCTTGGTTTGGAGGGATATTATCTATGCTTTGTGTAAACTTTCTAATGACTATATAATAAATTAACAACGTTAACTCGAAATAGATTGATGTTCCTTTGGACAGATGAACATGAAGAGAAATTCAAGTAGCTAAAGGGAATTTTGGCAGTACACTCGTACTCATATTTCTTTATAGTAGACAAGTTCTTTTAATCTAACAATATTCTTCCATGAAGTGACCGAGATGCATTCTCATGTAGAATTATATGGTGATATCTTGTGACTCAAACCAATTAATGGATCATGAGAAAAATTACCCATCACATGATTTAGAGTTAGCAGTGTTAATTTTTTCATTAATGATACAGATGAATTTTATTTATAGAGAATGGTGTAATATATATTCTGATCATATAATTTTAAGGTATATTTTCACATATAATTAGTTTAATATCTACCAAATATGATGGTTAGAGCTGACTAATGATTATTACGACTCAATATATTATCACAATAGGAAAATAAACAAGGTGGATGAATCATTAAGTTGATAGGATCATGATACATTATTTATAATTAAAATCATAAAATATTTTTTTTGTTTTTTAGAGGATGGATATGAAAATATTAAAGTAAGGGGGAAAATCTTATCTTCCACAAATAAGTGTCGAACTATCTATCCAAATGAGGGTTAAAGAGTTAAAAAAGGATGTGGTGAAACTAAAAAAATAGTGTGAGAATATTTTATAAGTTTTATATTTATTGTGATGTAAATATAAGGTTCAAGAACCTAGTTTTTTTCTATATATACAATATTTTATTATGGAACTAATGTATGGGGATTATGTATTATTATTACCTATTCATATTAAAAGTAAAAAGATATATAGAGATTTTAAAGAATATTTCTTGTTGGATGACATTAATAGTTACATTATTAAGTATGTTTATTGATATTAATTATGTTATAATGTTAAGGTAAAGTAAAAAAATTCTAAGATGATGTTAAAACCATTACCCATACTAGAATGGAAATTTGAAAACGTCATCTAGGATTTTGTTTTCAGACTCCCCAAAAATTCTGGTGAACATAATTCCATTCAGGTTGTAGTCGATCACCTTAAAAATTTATAATGCTTTATTAACATTAGAGAATATTTATCTTTGGATAATATTTACAAAATTTATATTAAGGAGGTATTAAGGTTTCATGGATTATCATATTTTGTTCTACCTAATTGGTATCCATGATTTACCTCAAAGTTCTGGCGAAGTCTTTAACTAGCTCCAGATACATTAACACCTATAGATTTTAAAAGAGGAATATCATGTCCAATTTAATGTATGAGAAGATACAATATGATTATAAGTGAATATAACACCCAAATACATTATGATATATTTATTTTTAAATAAATTCAATCTCTTCGATAACTTGCGATGTATGAAAAACCAGGTTTAACGAGAAATGATACTCTATTAAAATATTATTTAAACATGACAATTATAACCTATCCAATAAATTCAAAGGTATGAATATGAAAACAAAAATTATGAAAAATCTTTGGTTTATACATGTTAATCAGTAATATATTGATTAAAAATAAAAATAATAATCATTTTAAAGTAAAAGAAATGATTTCTGAAAATTGTATTTTTTCAATGAAAATGGTTTCTGCCCTTTTTGCAAACTTATGATAAAATATATTTTTTATAATTTTTGAAAATTTATTTTATATAATTTAATTAATTTTTTAAATCATAATATCCAAATTATATTGCGGTGAATTTTGGGGATTTACCTCAAATCATTCATTTTTCAATGAATAGTGAATAATATTTAGTTTTATATAAAATCTCCATTTTGCTTCAATTATTGAAAATGTTAAATTATATTTTAAATTTGTTTTAAATTAATAATAATTTAATTATAATAAAAAAATTTAATTTTGGTTATTTTAATAAATTTCAATTTGAATTTTGATATTAAATTTTTTTATATTTATGAGAATTTTCCCCTTGGAATCCATATTTTTCATCTCATCTAAAAGTTTAATTTTAAATTGAATTTTTTAATATATATTAATTGAATTTTTATAAATTGAGTACTTATTTTGAATCAGGATAACTTATATAATCTAATATGTTCAATCTAAATTTTTACCATAATTAATAGTGAAAATAGTAAATCATAATTATATTGGTTAAGGTAAAAATTAGTTTACCGATTCGGTATAAACTAATAATAGAAGAGTTAAAAATTACCTAAAACTTGTAAAAACAAATTTTTTGGAAATATTCAGACCATTTAATTTCTATGTAATGATAATTACTCATTTTTTAGGATTTTGGCATGATAAAAATGTGGGTATCACTTTATATTTTCAATAATTCCATGTGTGTCCTCTCACCCACTTATAAAGGGAAACCCCCTATATTCCCTTTTTATAACTTTTAAAACCCATTAGTCCATAAAATAATGGACGTAATCCATTTTTTAAGTCTATACCCACATCCTTGAGGACATATTTTGATCATAAATTCAATATATGAAGCCTTCTCGTATAACCCTAAAATATTTCTATAAAGAAGAGGTAAAATTATTAATGTGTGTATTTGTTTTATTTCTTCCAACACCTCAATATATTTTTAACTATTTATTATGTAATAAAATAATATATCCCATATACATATATGGTATTATTTTAATTTAATAGCCTATATCCATCTCCACATCAATCAAATGGAAAATGAAACCATCGATCGTGTTTACGGTGGACTATTACCTCGTGATACGATTTAATTCACTTTCCATCACCATCTTTAAATAATAGATATAATAAATGATTTATCATATTTATATGATTGTTGTAAAATAATTATTCTTTTATTGGTTTGATATAACATGTAGCTTCTCACATTCTAATATATATAGGATATGATAATGTCGCTCATGTATACAGTGGACTACAATTTCGCGAACCAATGTCAATGTTTTTTCTCTTATGCATTACCTGGAAGGTATTAAGGATACAATTAATGAATATATGTGATATTTATGACCTATAAATAATTAATAAAATATAATATAATATCTAAATTATTACCTTCTAACCCATTGTAATGAAATAACCATACTTGTGCGTACGCATGGAATACAACCTCCTTATAGTTATGTGAAATGTATTTCCATTATTTTTTACATGGATGGTAATTAGGAAGTATTTTATTAATATAAATGATATATGTTAAATAATTATTATTATTTAAATGTTAATTAATATATATTTTCCTTTTTCCCTTCGTCTAGAAGAATGAAACAACAGTCATGCGTACGTGTGGCCTACCGTCTCTATGAACGGTGTAATCCAGTTTCTATCTTAAAATTTTATCAATTACTCTAAATAAATATATAAATAATATTTGTGATATTTATAACATGGTTAAAAAAATGAATATGATGGAATAATTATTAATGTAAAAGGAACAAAATTACCGAACCAAAACATATAATAAAAATGAATCAATTATCGCTTAAAATAGTGATTTATAAAAATAATTGCTAATAAACAAGCGAAGAAAGTCTATAAGTAAATAATATATTGTAGATGATTTATTAGTATGTTTTTAATAGATTTATAAAAATACGATATTCATTATAAATGAGGTTGTAACACATATAAAGGAAGTCTAACTTGTTATAGGATTTTCTAATCTCACTTTCAGCTTCTTGAGACATACACAATATTCACAACTTATTCATTTGTGTTTTGTATATTATTTACCTTTTGATATGTTATATCCTTAATCTATTTATCCAAAGGGGGTTTAAGTTTCATTTTTAAGTTATTTATTTTATGGGGCTTATGATTCAAAAGTTACTAAAGTGGTTAGGGTTTATTCCACAATCTCAACATTATCTAAGATTGTTTTTGTTTTAGTCTACCTTAGTGGAATAATTTTATATTTCATTCTTAAAATAAATATATTTTGTTTTCCCATGTTTTTTAATAAAATTTTCATGTAATATTATAATTTCAAACTCTTTGTTAATTAAAAATAATGATAAATTTATATATATAAAAATATGACTTTATTTCTCTTTTCGGTCAAAAATCATTTTTTAATCAAAATCCATGTTTTCTAAAAATGTTTTTAAAAACTATTTTTTAAAACTTTAAAAAAGATTTATCAAATAAAATTTCACCCATTTTGACTTTAAAAAAATTAATGGAATTTTCATGTCATTTTTAAAACAAGGCCCATTTTGATTTAAAAAAAACGTGAATGGAATATTTGTTTTAACATATATGACATGAAAACAATTTCCTATCATCCTGACCAGTCAATGTTTTTAATATTATTTTATGAGTGTCAAGGGTTATTTTAAAATGATTTTTTTCAAATTTTTGTTGAATTTTTAAATTTAAAAGTATATTTTAAAATTTTAAGGGTTATTTTCTACAAGAATGTTTTAATGAATATTTTCATGAAATGTATATTCATCAATGACAAAAAACCTTATTCAAATTATGATCTATTGGGGATATTTTTTATTTATACTATCATTATTATCTATCTCAATGGGTTATAATAATTTGGACTTGGTATTTATAATTTTTTTTCCATTCACCAATTTAATCTATATGGTTTATGATTATGTTTATTTTATTGAGGTAAGTATTAACATATTAATGTTAGTTTTTAAATATTCATGTTTATGTTGATTATGTTTCAACACTTTTATATAAGGAATTAATTAGAATTAGTAACTGATGGGTGGGGTCCTATTATAGATAACCCCTTGATGCATCAATATGTCTCATGAGACAAATCAGTTGGCCAAATTAGATAGGTTTATATCAAAAAAATTAAACTATCTTGGCAAAGGTCTTAACCCAATGTTTCATATGTTAGAAATTACGTGTTCCCTCATTATGAGATCAGTTATTGATGTCCATGTGATTATTTTTTAGTTATAATATTGATGGATAAGATTAAATATCCTGTGATTATTTATATGAATTTATTTTATCATCCTATATTCATGCCATATTATGTTTATTTTATTATATAAATGGAATGTGTTTTATTTATTTACCTTTCCATATTGATAATTATTATTTATTAATGATATATTACTCTATATGATTACCCATAATATGAATTAGTTCTTATCCTTTTCTTATGATTTAATTTCCCCTGGATACCATAAATTTTATATTATTTAATTAATGGAATATATTAAGGGGGATTATTTTTTCTCAAAGAAAAAATGTTTCATATTTTATGTTTTCAATTATAATGTGAATTTAAAGTATGTATATAGTTTACCAAGAGTACTAAACTATTCAGTCCTTTAGTATGTAGTTTCTTGTATCTTATTTCAACATAATAATGTAACCATTGACTATGAGATGCTGGGGTTAGGGTATTTATAGTTGGTATCAATAGAGTTTTAGTAGAAACCTTGTAAACTATTTTTAAAAAACATAGATCAGGTTGTATAACCTTATAAAATAAATTAAGGATAATTCTATGTATATGATAATATTTTAATGTTTTGGTTATTATTTTTTTAGGTTTTATTAGAAATTAATTAATATCTGGATAATGAAAGTGGACATGGTTCTAGAATAGATATAAATCAGGGTAATATCTCTGAAAAGGCACATCAAGATTAAGACAAGCGTTACCAGGTATATGAAAATGACCCTTAATGAAAACTTAGTTTTACATTTCTAGGGGATACAGTTTGGATAATTTAAATATTATTTATAAATCATTATGATGAATTTTAAAATATTTTTATTATTTAAATAACATTCCAAATAAACCTTGTTTAAGATTGTGTGGTTATCTATGAATAAATTTTTAAATTTATGTTTAGTGTTTCACTATTATTTGAAATATTTTCTATGTTTCACAATGTTATGATCTAATATAGTGTATTTTTTTATTTATAAATTCTTTATAATGTAAGTAATGCTAACTATATCAACGGACATACCCCATTTAGGGGTTTCTCTCCTAATAAAGTCAACAAATCTAGAGATGGAGCTAAAACTGGAATTGAAGAAATTACAACCACATTGGGGAATTTATCTCAGGTTACGAGGAATAAAATTTCACTTATAGGGTATACTAATGATCCACCTCATCGTGTAACAATTTTAGAACACTTTATTAATCAACATCATTTATAATTCAATGGTATTACAAATCCATTTTTAGCTAAAAAATGGATATGTTCTATAGAGAAAATATTTTTCAACATCGAGAAGAAATGAAAGGGAGAAATTTCTCAGGGAAATTAATCATCAATTTAGATATTTGGATTATTGAGGTCATTAATTAAAAATTATAAGGATGAATAAGAAATAAAAAAATAGAATGGAATTATTTTATGGTGTTAATATTAGAAGAATATTTTCCTTACGATCAATTAGAGGATACTAAAATAAAATTACTAAATATAATACAAAAGGAAGATGAAAAATTTTCTATGTATGAATTAAACTTTCCAAGGATAGAAATATATTTTATGGACTAAACATATAATCCAAATTGAATGATTGACCATTTATTTGATGGGATTAATCCAATTCCTTAAAGGTCACTTGTCTCACAAATATTCTCATCATATGATGACATAATATCATATTGTATAAATACAAAGAATTAATTCTATCAGTATAATAGATTATAAGTTTTTAAAGATAATAATACAATGATAGAGTAAAATATAGATAATGGGAAGAAGGTAATGAAGGATTTTTCCCATTTTATAATTGTGAAAAGAAAAAAAAACGTTACATACTTGAAGAGAATGATAGTTTTCTATATGTATAGAGTGAAAGGAGACCATGATCATGATTTCAAGGGAATGAAATAATGTTTCAATTTTCAATGAATTAAGTTTAATGATATATGTCATTTTGAAAATTAATTCCCTATGTTTCAAGTGAATATACCTCAGAAGAAGTTATAGGATCAACGTCAACCTTATATTTTTTGTACAACAGAAGTAGAGTGATTAAAGTGACTAATATTTGTATTCATGAATAATGTTATAAGAATATTTTAATAATGATTTTATAGTTATAAAAATTTATGAAATGTAAACGGATTGTGCAATAGTAATTATTTTTAAAGTATTTGAGAGCATATGTTGAATAGTGAAAATGACCAAGAAAAGTGATTCACTACCATGTTAAACTTCTTAGAAAACACATGATTAATGGATGTTAAGAATTACTATATGATCTATTCTAATTTAATAATGATAAATAGATGTTTATGGTATAGTATTGGTGACTTTGAAATTGGTTAGTGATTTGAGGTTTTATGTTATCTTTGTTAAATTTTACTGTATGTTTGGATTTATGAAATATATTTTAAAACATGGGCTTTTATTTTTTGAATAATGCATGTTTTCATTAAGGTTTTATGGTTATTGAAATATTTATATATATTTAATGTGGCATAAAGAGGAACTTAACATTTTCTGGGGGATATAATGTTGATTTTGTGACCTCCCTTCTATATTGTTTTCTATGAATTTAGTCAGATATATTTTCTATGAGATTTAAGGTTATCTATTTATATAATGGATTAAGTTAAACAATGTTTTTTGTCAGATAACTTGTGCTAACCATTTTAGTATTTCAAAATATCTTAAGATAGATGGAATGAATTGTTATTCATTTTTTGAGTTATTGATATGTTAAATATTATTTTTAGTGCTTTGGTAATAAAAATTCATATTGGATATTCATTTACTAGAGTAAGATATGAAGTAGGAATTGATCAATTAATTACCAAAGGATTAAATCATAATTATAATTTCTTTTTTTCACTATTATAATGGTATCAAAATTCATTAACTCTAGGAAAACTATATTGAAATAAAAAATTTATCATAATAAATAAATTTATGATGAATATAATAGATACTTAACTCATCATAGATATATGGATTTTAGGTCCTTAAATTTTCATTAATCATTCAATTTATTGGGATCAATTATCTCTATCACTCTATTAATATTTGGCCCTTTTTATTCTCTTCCATTTCAATGTCCTTATTTCCCACCAATGTTCACCTACTTCAAAACCAAATAATGTGTTATTTATGATAAAAATCATACATACATTTCTCTATTACCAAGAGTAATTATTATTAAAACATTTTACAGTTTGGTATTTCAATAAAGGTATTTTCAAATGTCAAACCATTGAATTTTAATATAAATATTAAATTGTGAGGATATAATTTATTTAAAGAGGTTAGAATGTAACACTCTATGATTTTAAAATAGGATCATAATGTTGGGTATTTTGTATGACACAAAAATCCAATATTATAATAGAATATAACAACTTGGTAAATTATGATATATTCCTTTTTAAATAAACTCCATCACATTGATGGATTTCGATGAATGCAACACCATTTTTAAACAAAACACGATACACTATTAAAATATTATTTAGACATGGCCATTATAAACTAGATGTTAAATTGGTAGGTATGAATAGAACCAACTATATTAATAAAAATATATGTTTTTCACATGTTCATTGGTTACACATTGGTTACAAATAAAAATAAAAATAATTTTAATGTAAAATAAATTTTTTCTGATTTGTTTTTATTTTTCAAGGAAAATAGTTTCCTCGCTTCTTGCACACTTCTGATAAAATTTTTTTTTGAAACTTATAGAAACTTTATTTGATAAAATTAAATTAAAATTTTAAATCATAATATAAAAATTATCTTTGGCTGAATGTTTTTTATTTTTATGAAAAATTACATTTTTTAATGAATAGTTAAAAATATTGATTTTTATTGAAAACTAACATTGAATTTATATTATTGACAAAGTTAAATTAAATTTTGTTTTGTTTTTAAATTAAAATTTATTCAATTATATTACAATAAATTAAATTTAGGCCAGTTTAATCACTTTTATTTTTATTTTTTATATTAAAACCTTATATATTTATGAGAACTTTGTCTTTGAAAACCCACTTTTTCATCGCGCCTTTGAGTTTAATTTTAAATTAAAATTTTCCACATATATGAATTTTATTTGTAAAAATAGATTCTGTAATTTTAAAAAACATAATTTATATTATATAATTAGGTCACCTTTATTTTTTGAACACAATGAATAGTGAAAATAGTAAAAAATAACTGCCTAAGATAAGGTAAAAATGGGTTTACCGGGAGTGGGGTTAAATAAAGATGATAAGGGTTAAAAATGAACTAAAAATTTCCAAAACCCATTTTTGGGCTTATTTAGACCCTATATTATTCAGTTATTGATAATGAAATATTTTCAAGGCTTGTGGAATGAGAAAAATGTGGGCAACACTTTATCTTTTCAAAGCATTCAAGTTTATCCTCTCCACCACTTTTAAAAGGACACCCCTATCATCACATTTTTAGTATATCAGAACCCTTTGTTTCATCCAATGGATATCCAAATGTATTCCTTACTTACCTATACACATCCTAGAGGACATATTTTTTTTATAAAGAAAATCTGGGATTTATTTAGGTTTAAACTTAAAAGAGTTCCCTAAAGCATAGGTAAATTTATTAATGTGCGTATTTTTTTATTTATTCAAACACCTCAATCATAATTTTTTCAATCAGGATAATATAATGAAAATAGTATATCCCATATACTGAGATTTAATTATGTAAATCTAATAATATATATCCATATATACTTCCATCAAATGGAAAATGAAATAATCGATCTTGTGTACGGAAAACTACCGCCTCACAAACTTATAAAATTTGATTTCCATCACAAATTTCAAGAATAGATATAATGATGGATTTATGATAATTATGAAATTATTATAATTTTTTTATTAATATATCATATATTACTTCTCACTCTCCATTTAATGGGGTGATATTCTAACATTGTTCTGGTGTATGGTAGACTACCACCACACAAAGGGAAATGATTCGTTTTATTCTTATGCTTCACATGGAAGGTACTAATGGTAAAATAAATGTATATATGTGGTATTTATTAGATATGCATACTTATGTAAATATAATATAACATATTAATTCATGTATTATGGTATATTCATATTTTATTAATGATGTTCTAGTTATAAAAAATATGAAATGTATACGGATTTTGCTAGAGTAATTACAATGTAAGGATTTGAGAGAATATGTTTAATAGTGCCAATGACCAAGAAAAGTGATTTAAGGGAATGTTAAAATTCTTGGAAAAAACTGAATGAGAGAAGATAACTATTACTATGTGATATACACTGAGATAATAATGATAAAGAGATGTTTCTGGGATAATATTATTGACCTTGAAATAGGATAGTGATTTGAGGGTTTATATTATTTTTGTAAGAGTTTAATGTATTTTTGGATGTATGAAATATATTTTAAAACATGGTATTTAATTTTTTGAAGAATTCATGTTTTCATTAAGGTTTTATGGTCATCAAAGTATTCACAGATATTTAATGTGACATTAAGAGGAACTTCATATTGTCTAGGGGATATAATATTGATTTAATAACCTCCCTTCAAATTTTTTGACTATGGTCAAAAATATTTTGGTTGAGTATTGAGGATAATAATTTATAAAATGGATTAAGTTCAAATTTTTGTTTTATTGGTTAACTTTTACTAACAATTTTGTTCATGTAAAATATCTAGAGATATAATTAATGACTTATTAGTCTTTTTTGAGCTACTAATCGGTTAAATATTAATTTTTGTGATTTGGGTATTAAACATCCTATTATATTTTCCTTTATTTAAGTAATATATGAAGTAGGAATTGATAAAATCATAAATAAATTATAAAATTATAATTATTATTTCTTATGTTTACTAGTACAATGGTAAGAATATTCCTCAAATCCAGGAAAAGGATCTTGAAACAAAATTATACCCTAATACCTTTATTTATGATGAAACCAATAGAATTTAACACATCATTTATTTATGTATTTAAGGTCCTTAATTTATATTTATCATTCAATATCTTGTGATCAATTATCTATATGACTCTCTATTAATCCTTGAGTGTTTTTCTTCTGTAACATGTCAATGTTTTTATTTCCCAGCATTGTTCTTGGACATGGAAACCTACTAATGTATTATTCTAGATAAACATTATAATCCTCTATATCTATTATCAAGATGAAGTATTATTAAAAATAATTACAATGTTTTGTTTAAATAAGCGTATTTTCAAATGTCAAACCATTAAATTTTATGATCTAGATTAAATTGTGAAGACATAATAAATTTAAGGAAGGTAGATTGTAACACCCTGAGATTTTAAAAGAGGAACATCATGTTGGTAGTGCTTATAAAACCATACAAAAATATTATAATATAATATAATGAATTAGTAAATTATTTTATATTTCATTTTAGGTAAATTTATTCACATCTATGGATTGCATAGAATGCTGCATCGGGTTTAAATATAGCATAATACTCTATTAAAATATTATTTAAACATGAACATTATAAATTAGCAGTTAAATTGGAGGGTATGAATAGGATTAAATAAATTATGAGAAATATATGGTTTACACATCAACATTATATATATATTTTTTAAAAATAAAAATAAGAATAATTTGAATATAAAGATATTTTTTTGGAAAATATTATATTTAAAAGAAAACAGTTTCGTCGCTTCTTGCACAGTTATTATAAAATTAATTTTTTAAACGTTTAGATTTTTTTTGATAAAATGAAATTAATTTTTTAAATAATATTATCAATATTATATAGGGTTTATGTTTTGGGTTTTTATGGAAAATGTCATTTTTTGATGAATTTTGAAAAATATTGTTTTTTATTGATAACTAACTTTTCATTTAAATTCTTTATAGAGATAAATTAAATTACATATTGTTTTTAAAGTTATATTTATTAAATTATAATGTAATAAATTAAATTTATATTAGTTTTATAAATTTTATGTTCAATTTTGGTTTTTAAACCTTATACACTTGTGAGAACATTGTCTTTGAAAACCCTCTTTTTCATCATGCATGTGCGTTTAATTTTAAATTGAATTTTTCCACTTCTATGAATTTAATTTGGAAAAATAGATTCCATATTTTGAATAAAATTAATTTATATTATCCAATTTGGTAAAAATAAATTTTCATCATGATGAATATTGAAAACAGTAAAAAATAAATACCACAAATAAGGTACAAATGGGGTTACAGGGAAGTGGGGGGGGGGGGGGTTAAATAAAGAAGATTAGGGTTAAAAATTAACTCAAAATTTCCATCACCTATTTATAGAAATATCTAGACACTATTTTCTATATGGTATTATAATTACCCATTTATAAGGCTTGTGGAAAAAGAAAAATGTTGGTATCACTTTATCCTACCAAAACATCCAAGTGTATCCTCTATCCCACTTTTAAAAGGCCACCCTTATCATCACTTTTCAGGATTTTAAAACCCATTATTTCATCCAATACCTACCCAAATTTAGTCCTTACATACCTCCCCAAATCCTAGATTTCATTTTTATCATAAATAAAATCTACGATGGATTTATTTATTAACCTGAAAGAGTTCTATGAAGCATAGTAGAATTCTTAACGTGAATATTTTTTTATTCTTACACCAAAATCAAGTATTATCTACTCATGTTAATATAAAAACAATTGTATATCCAATAAACTGAGATTATATTATGTCTATATAATAAAATATATCCATATATACATCCATCAAATGGAAAATGAAATCATTTATTGTGTGTATGGTGGACTACCGTCTTGTGAACTTATATAATTTTTTTTCATCACCACCTTTCAAGTATGGATATAATGATTGATTTATGATAATTATTAAATTCATATAATTTTTTTATTATTATATTACATATACCTTCTTACTTTATATTCCTTTTAGGCATATGATAGCACCACTATTGTGTGTAGTCGATTATCAACACACAAAGTTACGTGATTCACATTTTTTACGCCTTACATGGAGGGTATTAATGGTAAAATTAATGGATATATGTCGTATTTATAATCTATAAATACTTATAGAAATATAATATCCCATATAAATTCATGAATTATTTAATAGTAGTATTTTATTAATGATATGTTGGTTATAAAAATTATGAAATGTATAAGGATTGTGCTATAGAAATTTTCATTTACGGATTTTAGATCATATGTTCAATGGTGCCAGCGACCAAGAAAAGTGATTAAATAACACATTGAACTTTTTGGAAAACACCTGATTGATGGAATATTACCAATACTATGTTATTAATGCTTATATAATAGCGATAAAGACATGTTTATGGGTTAATATTCGTGACCTTGAAATTGGATAGTGATTTTAGGGTGTATGTTATCTTTGTTGGAGTTTACTTTATTTTTGGATTTATGAAATTTATTTTAAAATATGGGATTTAATTTTTGAAATAATTCATTTTTTCATTATGTTTCAATTTTTTTGATGGCATTCACATATATTTAATGTAACATCAAGAGGAAATTAATATTTTCTCAGGGTACAATTTTGATTTAGTGACCCCTTATAAATTTATGACATTGAATTTGGTCATATATATTTTTGATGAGTCTCAAGTTTAAATATTTATAGAATGGATTATTTTTAATTTGGGTTTTATTTTATTACATTTTCTAACCATTTTGGTCTTGGAAAATAGCTACAGATATAAGTAATGACTTGTTATTCTTTTTCTGAGTAACTGATTTGTTAATTATTAATTTTACTGCTTTAGGAATAAAACATACTATTGGATATTAATTTATTGTAGTAAGATATGAATTAGAAAATTACTGAAGCATAATCAATGGATTAAAGTATAATTATATTTTCTTATGTTCACTATTATAATGGTAAAATAATTTCTCAACTATAGGAAAAATATATTGAAACAAAAATGTTATCATAATAATGTTATTTATGATGAATCTAATGGAATTTTAACTAATCATAGATTAATGTATTTTTGTTTCTTAAATCTATATTAATCATTCAATTTCTTGTGATCAATGATATTTATAACTCTCTATTAATCGTTGGGAATTTTTATTCTCCTCCATGTCTTTGACTTTATATCGCATCAATTTTGTCCTACTTAGAAACCTAGTAATGTTTTATTCTAGATTAAAATAAAAAATAAATTAATATATAATCAAGAGGAAGTCTCATTAAAACTATTTTAGATATGGGGTTTCAATAAAATTTATTTTCAAATGTCAAAACATTGAATTCTATGATCAATATTAAATTGCGAGGACACAATTTATCTAAAGAGTTTAGAATGTAAAACCTTGAGATTTTAAAAGTGGAACAATCTTTTTATAGTATTTTTGACACTTCAAACTAATATTATAATAGAATATAATAATATATGACATTATGATATATTTATTTTTAAATAAACTCAATCACATTGATGAATTGCAATAAACACAACACAAGGTTTAAATGAAATATGATACTCTATTAAAATATTATTTTTACATGAACATTATAAACTAGAGGTCAAATTGGAAGGGATGAATAGAAAAAACATAATTATGAAAAATATATAGTTTACATAGTTTTTTTGTTATATATTAGTTTCCAATAAAAAGAAGAATAATTTGAATTTAAAATAAATGTTTTTTTAAATTTTTTATTTTCCAAAGAAAATAGTTTCGTCACTTTATGCACACTTATGATAAAATTAATTTTATTTTATTTTTGTTTTTTTAAATTAAATTATAATTTTTAAATCATAAATTTAAATATTATCTTAGGGTGAAGGTGTTGGATTTTAATGAAAAAAATATTTTTTTCAAGGAATAGTGAAAAATAATGATTTTTATTGAAAAAAGTCATTTAATTTAATTTATTTATAAATTTTAATTATATTACATGTTGTTTTTAGAGTACAATTTGTTAAATTATATTATAATAAATTCAATTTAGGTTAGTGTAATAAATTTATCATTTTATTTTCATATTAAAACCTTATATACTTATGAGAACTTTTTCTTTAAAAACAGTCTTTTCTATCGCACTTTTGAGTTTAATTTTAAATTGAATTCTACAGAAACAATGAATTTAATTTAGAAAAATAGATTCCACAATTTTAATAAAAATAAATAATATTATCTAATTAGGTGAAATTAATTTTTTACCATAATAAATAGTGAAAATAATAGAAAATAATTACTAAGATAAGGTAAAAATGGGTTTACCGGGATGGGGGATTAAATAAAAACATAAGGGTTAAAAATGAACAAAACATTTACAACACCAATTTATGGTCATATTTAGACCTAATTTTCTCTACAGTTTGACAATGTCCCATTTCTAAGGCTTGTGGAATGTGAAAAATTTGGGCATCACTTTATCTTTTCAAAATAACCAAGTGTATCTGTAACGACCGAAACATTTATTAATAAAAATTCCAGTTAATCTAATTAAATGTCTTATTATTGAAAATGGTTATATAAAATATATTAAATCCCACGGTTTTATGTTTTTGTATTTTAAAATACCATTAATAATTGTTACCATTTCTAATATAGCCGTTGAACCGTGATAACATGATTAGTATAAATATATGGCTTTAACAAATCCAATTTATTTTGATAAAGGAAGAGATGTAATAATCTAGTAGAATTTATATATATTAAGCCCATTTGTTAGAGATCAGAAAGGAGGTATCATCACCGGACTTTGTTCTTGACCAAGCCCAAGCCAATCATCAACATGTTAATATTGAATGGAACCACTTACGGGAGAAGTGGAAGTTAATATAGTTTACAAGCCGAATGATGCCATCTGAGTGGCCCCAAGAGTCTGTAACCATCGAAAAACTTGAACTTAGGTATTATGCATGTGTTATAATGGTCTTAATAAAAAACTCTAGCATTATGATTATCTGCATTTTTTTGTACACAATAAAGAATATACATTCATTTTATTATTGTTACTTTGTGAATGGTTTTCAAAGGACAAATAGTATTTTAAGTTAATATTTAAATTAAATTAAGAACTATATTTTGTTTAATTAAAGGATTTTTTAATTGAAAAATATTTTAATAAAATATTATTACTAAATTACTTTCTATTAAATATAAATGATCATATAATTTGTATGAATACAATCGTAATTTTTATTATGGTTTGAAAACTGTTATAGTTAAAACCCAAGAATTATCAATAAATATATGTTTTTTTTAAAGTGAATATTTACATATTTATAAAATCATTTAGTTAAAATAAATATTTTTTTTGGATTCAGGACGTCGATATTTCCTCATGGTGAATTTTTCATAGTTTTATGATATAATCTATTTTTTGGGTAAAAATTAAATACTCTTTAAATTTATAATGTATTTTATGACATCATAATGACTCAATAGAGATGTAATAAAATAATATAAAAGTAATTTTCGGATATTATATGTTTTTACTTTATAATAACGTGATTTTAAATTTGTTTTATTTATTTTACAATTCCTCACTGGACCCTCCAAGAGTTATAAAATATTTTAACATTTTAAAATGATTTCCTTGAGATTGGGACACACCTCCGCATAAAAAAGCCTAATTTTTTTAATATGTTCTGCTATTTTCGTTAACAAATATTGTTTAACACTCTAACTTTAAAAACCCCATGGGCAAAAACTATTGGATGGTTTGTGGTTTTGATTAGATTAATGTGTGGTGTCCAAAACCGAAATAATAAAGAACTCATTCTCATTTCCTTTATAAACCCACTTAATCTCTCATTCATCATCACTCCAAAACTTTTGAGCTTGACCAAACTATTCCCTATTCTCTTTAGAATCATCCCAAGGAACTACAAGCTCCCAAGAATCCTCTATCAAGACTCTCCCAAGACATTGGGATCACACTTCCATGTAAGGGATCCTCACGTTCCTTCATTCCTTATTTATTTCCAAGGTTCAACATATTGTTATGCCATTTTATTTTCAATTAAAAATGTTGGGGAATGATTTAAAACCTCCCCTATAATTCATTCCTTGTGTTTTAATGATGATATACCCATTTATCTCTCATTAATGACTCCCATGTATACTCATTACCATGCTGAAATTCTGTAATGGATTTCTCTTTCCTCATTTACTTTCAAGAAATTCTATTATATTATGCATCTATATTAAATTAAATATGTTTTAATATTATGTTACATGACTACCTTATGGTCCATTTTATTTATAAATTATTATATACCCCTTTATCTCTCATCAACCTGATTTATGATTTCTATTTGATGTCATTATGCTGCCGAAGTTACACCAAATTTCCCAGGACAAAATCATCGTGTAAGTGAATACCATACCCATTTCACCATCAAGGGTATTCACCTTTATTCACATGTAATTATTTATTTATTAATTACATTTATGTGGTCCAAATCAACTATTTTTTGAGTAAATTATTATATTTAATGAATCCATGTTGTATGATCTATGTGGCACGCTTATGCATGAAATGAAAGGGTTTAGAAGGGTGTGCCATGATAGCACTACAATGCATTTGGTAAAGATTAATATCATGATATATCAAATTAAATGAGGGTTTACTCATTATAATTCAAGTAAAATGAGGGTTTAATCATTATAATTCATGTTCAATGAGGGTTTACTCATGATGAATGTGCAATAATCCCTGGCTCAGGAAAATATCTTGTTAAATGTAGTTGCCACATCTCCATGTTATGATAATAATGTTATATCTTGACTTTATGTTCATGTTTCTTTTTTTATCTATTGAAATGCCTATATAATGACATGTACCATATTTTTCATGTTATTCCTTTTCTACTCCCTTATAAGGATTTATAGATCAGCCTTTTCTTATGCATGTCCTCAGGTCATTCAATGAAATGCTAAATAAGAAGGAATGTTGTGGTTATATAAAAGATGTTTTCAATAATGATGTGGTTTTTTGTGTTATAAGTTGTTATGTAATGTTTCTAATTTCCCAAGACACTAGAAAACTTGATCCTTAGAGTTTTATTAAGTGAAATTTTACATAATTAGTCATGTTTAAGTGTAACACCTCAAGCTTCCACGGTACGCTTCTCTTTGAATAGTATAATATCTTGCATTGTACGCAACTTCAAATTCTATCACACCGCGACCAATCAAACTAGATGTTTTGAATATTAATACCCATTTTTTGAAATTTAATAAATTTTATTTATCAAAATGGACTTCAATTTTTAATATGTAATATCAAAACTATCTTAGGGTTAATATTTGGTATTTTAATGAAAACATTAAATTTTTGATGAATTGGGAAAACACTGCGTTATTGTTTAAAACCTACTTTTTATTTATATAACTATTTATTTTATTTAAATTTACATTAGTTCAAAGTAGATACTTAATACCTATATAATTTCAATGTAATTCATTGGAGAAATCTTATAATAAAATTAGATGTATAAAATTTTATTGAGCATGTTAACATCTTTTACCCACCTTCTAGGAACATTGGAAAATTTTCATAAGACATAATTTTACCACTTCTATGAATTTAATTCCAAAAAACCAAGAGATTCAATTTACATCAGTAAGTAAAATTTGGTGCAATAGGTTGAAAATAATTTTTGGTGAATAGTAACTTTTGAATTTTATTTACCACAGTTAAAATTAAATAGTGTAATTAAAGGTAAAAATGATATTATAATTACCCTAATAGATGTCCTAATTCTATTGGATAATTGTATTTCAACCAAAATCAACCTTTCGAAAAAAAATATGATCTTATTTGATCCACTTGTTTTAGATTAAGAAATTTATTAATATTTTATTTAAAGAAGAGTTAAAAGTGTTAAATTCAAATTATCATAACTAAAACATTTTTAATATAGGGTTATACATAAGAAAAATTCAACTATAAATATTCATTAGATAGATAAAAATATTTTCTACGTAATGGTATTTTATTTATAATTTTTAGACATTAAATAATAAAATTTATTTATGACACAATGATGATGCAGTAATTACATTATTGGTGAATGATTAAAATAATTGAAATTATAAATATCCAAATACATGTAGTTTTATACTTTTGATTCATTAAACAAATTTTATAGGTTAATATTACATGTTAGGATTGATTATATAAATTCTTTTAAGTGATAAAGTTATCATAACTTTCAAGAAAACAAAATACCAAATAGTGTTAAAATTGAAATAAATGAGTTTTTAAAAAATACTATATTATTAAATGATATAATATTTATAAAAATCTATGGCTCGTATAAATAACTTAGAATATGGGTTAAAGTAATTTATTCCTTTGTATAACATTTTATAAATTTTTTTGAAAAGAAACTTACAGTCATTTTCTAAATATGTTACTTTATAACCTTTTAGACGAATTAAGGTAAGAATGCTTTTAACGTATACGGAGGGTGATGCAATTTTCCACCATTATAACATCTTCTAAGCTTCTTTTACAATCTTATAAGAATATTTTTAAAATGAATGTTATGTTTTATAATTTTGTGACTTTCAAATGATTTCAAAATAGAAAGAGATATTTCTCTCAAATTGTTATTATTTCATCTATATCAACATCCTTTGATGGATTTTACACTTGTTTGAAGTTGATTTATTATGATAAAATCTTACATATTGTATTGAAGGTTTTGTGAAATATTAGATTGTGGATGAGTTATTTTTATACCATTCATGGTTTTTGGTTAATGTATTTACATTTCGTATACTATTTTTAATACGAATGTTTATATTATGTTCCAACCATTTCATATGAGAATTAATTGGACATAGTAAGTGATGGGTGGAGCCTGTTATATCTACTCAATCCATCAGTAGGTATCACGAGTCAATCTAGTGTCTGGGAACAAGGCCTTAAAAAATATTATTTGTAGTCTTGGCACAAGGCCATGACTATGTGGTTATGATGTCTGACATTATGCATTCCATCATTATGAAATTATCTATTGATATTACATGTGATTGTTCGACTAGTAGAATAACCAAGTGAATAAGTAAATGGAATTATTTTATTTATCATTTCCATTTAATTCTGAAGTTTAATTTTAAAATTATTGGGTTTTAGTCTTATATATTTCCTTCAATGTTTATGATTATTTATGAAATTTTTCGCTATATTGTTATCTTTAATGAGCATTTGAGATCACCCATTTCATAAGTTTTATTTTTCCCAGGATGTGAAGAAGTATATAATGATTAACCTGTATGGATAGGCTATAGGATATGAGTGTGTTAAAAGGAGACACAATTTTTTTTCATGATGTAACGTAAAACTTATGTATGTATATAGTACTTCCATGAATACAATAAAATTGGTGTTTCGAGACATGATCTCCTATGATTATGAAGATGTTATGTAATAATGCACTGACTCTGGGTAATTAGGGTCGGCGCATTACATTTTGTGTGTAATAAATAGAATATTTTTTTATATTTGGTATTAGAGGATATGTTTTGTTATTTTGGTGATTAGGAATAGAAAACCCAAGTGAATTCCTTAGGGATGATACTAATTATAATAAAAATATCCCTTTATTTTGGTGAGTATATATTAAGTGGATTATCAAGAAAATGAATTCATGTCTGGATTAAAACAAGTAGAGGTGGTTGTGGAATATATGTATCTAGGGGTAGTACCTAAAAACACAACATTGAGCTAGACTCGAATGGGAACTCGTGCCCAACAATGAGCTTTGTTGCACTCTTGGTTACAACACTCCCAGGGGATATGATTTGGTAAATTTATAAGCTTAGTATGAACCATTATTAAGGTAATGAAAAAAATTCCCTTAATAATATATGTTGGGAAGAAGATCATCTATAACATAGATTTAAGCTTATACATCCATAAGTTAATGAAATAAATGTAATTTATAAGTTATCCCTATTTATCTTGGGATACCCCTTTATGTGTTTTGCCTAACATTCATTTTCTTCCAGCCAATGACCATTAATAGGGGGACTCGGGCTAACAACCAAGGTGAAGATCAATGTGATGACTGTTCTAATGAGATACTCAGTCCGATGGGAGTGGGAATCAAAAACTTTTTCATGATAATCTCACAGTTAACACATGTTTAGGATAGAAACATGGGTCAAGAGGAACATTCACCCCCCTAAGAAATAATTATATGTAATGGATAGCTTCATTGAAAAGATATTCTTCATCCATTAATGTTCCAAAAAAGAGAAGTTTATTCTAGATGATTATTTAATGGAGGGTAAGGATGATCAATGGTATACATTGATCAAAAATATGAATCCTGAGGAAGAGATCGATGTGTTTGAATGGAAGGATTTTAGAAAAATATTTTTTGAAAAATATTTTTGGTGCACCATTTGAATTAAGATGGAAAGGTACTTCTTTGTCCTCATGAAAAAAGATGAAGAATCCATCAGAGTGTATGAAGAAAAATTCACAAGGCTTACACTATATTCTTCTAGCTTTCTCATTAGCCTCAAATTAAAGGTTGACCACTTCCTTGGCTGGATAAAACCTAGCCCACAGAGAGCCCCAGTGATCAGTGACTTAGATAGATACGATGAAATTTTTCGATGTGCCCTCATAGTTGAAATGGAGATCAATGAATCACTGGTTGTCACTGGGATAATAAGGGAAAAGTGGAATTTAATTCCAGTGGTATAATGGATAAATACAACAGTGCAAAAAATATTATAGGACCTCAATTGCCAAAGGTGGAGAAAGAAGCACCCCAGAAATTACAAAAGGGGATGAGGAAATTATTTAGGTTTAGAAGAGAAGGGAATCTGGCCATTAATTATTAAAAATAAGAACCTAATACTATAATAGAGGAGAGGAACACTCCGTTCGACCCTCAAAGAGTTGTTTATTTCTTCAACTGCAAAGAATCAGGGAACATTGAAAAACAATTCCCTAAGACCAGGATATTCAGAGGCAACCAACAACCTCTAAGGTTGAAAGGGGGATATTTTTCCATCACAACCACTGAAGAGAACAATAAAATGAATTGGTGATAAGTATTCTAGTTATTTATTCAAGAATATTGAAATTACTTATTGATTCTAGTTCTACACATTCTTTTATATAATGAATGTTTAGTAGAACAATATAATCACCATCAGAAATCATGGAAGTATAGATGTCGGTGAGAATGAAAAATGATGAAATCATTGCATCCCATGAATATAAATCCTCCCCAATCACAATTTTAGGATTGAACATCTTGGAGAACATCGTCATACTACATCTGGTGGATTTTTTTCAATTCATTACATGGATTTGAATTCCCTATATAGAGCCAACATAAATTTATGTGAGAGGGAAATCACTACCAATATAGTGAATTGACCCCCAATTCTGTATAAGTGCAAGGAGGAGGATGAATATTATTCATAACCATCATCTCAAGAATGGATATTAATTACCTATGATCATATGTATCTTGCTCAGATGATTGAGTCTAAGGATGAAATCATCATTGAGGACTTGCCTATTGTGAGGGAATTCACTGAAGTGTTTCATGATGAATTTCCTGGTCTTCATCCTAGAAGAGATGTTTAACTCTTAATTGATCTTATACCTAGTGTTTGTAAATATCCATGAATATATATAGATTGGATGTTGTGGAGCTTTAGGAGAAAAAGAAACAACTACAAGAGAATTTGGATAAAGGGTTTATAAGCACAAGTGCTTCACCATGGGGTGCACCAGTCCTCTTCATCAAGAAGAAGGGTTGTTCCGTGTGACTTTGCATCGATTATTGTGAGATCAAAAAATTATGATAAAGAACAAGTATCCTATTACCCGATTTGAGTACTTTTTCAATCAGTTACGTGGATCAAAATACTCTTCCAAGCTGGATCTATGGTTGGTATATTACCAAGGGTGAATAATGGGGATATCCCCAAGAAAACTTTTCATACAAGGTACGATAACCATGAATTCATATTAATTCCTTTCAGACTCACTAATGCTCCATCTATCATCATAGATTTGATGAATGTAGACTTTAGATATTAACTCAATAAATTTTTGGTAGTCTATATAGAAGATATTATAATATACTTCAAAACCAACAAGGAGCCTGAGGAGAATCTTAGAATAGTACTAGAGACCTTGTGAAAAGATAATCTCAATGAAATGTATAACACGTGTGATTTCTGGTTGAGGAAAGTCTCATTCTTGGGTCATATCATCTCAGGAAATGGGATATTAGTGGATCCCTCCAAGATAGCTACAATTAAGGGAAGGATGTAGCCATCATCTATGGAGGATATCTATAGCTTTCTAGGGTTAGCTGGATATTATTTCAGAATTGTGATAAATTTCTCATGATTGTAAAACCCTCTTAACAACCTAACTCGAAGGGAGTCAAGATTTCATGGTGCGATGAATGAAAAGATAGCTTCGATGAGTTGAAAAGGAGGCTTATCACTACACCAATGCACACACAACCGACAAGTGGAGAAATTTTTGTGGTATTAAGTGATTCTTTGAAGAAGGGAATAAGATATATGTTGATGCCAAATGAGAATGTTGTTGCTTATGTATTAAGGAAATTGAATGTTCATGAGAAAAACTATCCAACAGATGATCTGGAGTTGGCTTGAGTAATCTTCACCTTAAAAATTTGTCAACATTACCTATTTGGGGAGAATTGTGAAATATATATGGATCAAAAAATACCAAAGTATATATTCACACAGAATGGGATGAATATGCACCAATAAAGATAGTTAGAGAATATCAAATACTATGATGGCACAATCCATTACAACTTTGGGAAAGAAAACAATGTGGCATAAGATCTAAGTAGAAAAGACCCAGCAATTTTGTCATTGATGAGAGTCTAAAAGGATCCAATATTCTTATATTTGATAGAGATGGACATAGGAATCATAAAGAAGGGAACATCATCAATCCTTTTCCAAATTATTTCTCATCCATATCTTTTGGAATGGTTAAAGGATGCTCAAAAGGATGATGTGTGAATTCAGAAGAAAGTGGAAACTATTAGAAAAGGAAAATTTGTGGAGTTTAATGTTATTGAATATGGGATTGTGATATTTAGTACAAGACTATGTGTTCTATAAAATCTAGAGTTAGAGAATGATATTTTAGATGATTCACATAGTTCCAATTTATTCATTCACCCAGGAAATACAATGATGTATCGAGATCTCCAAGTAAATTATTGGTAGGATAACATGATGAATAAGATCACTAAGTATACATCAAAGTGCCTAGTGTGTCAGTATGCGAATGATGAGATGCATATAAATAAGGGGATGATACAACCATTACCTATGCCAACATGGAAAGGGGAAACATCACCATGGACTTTTTCACAGGACGTTTGAAGACATCGAATGGAAATAATGCTATATCAGTTGTTGTGGATTAGCTTACAAGGATTTCACACATTATTACAATTGGATAGTATTTCTCATTGGATCAAATGGAACATATATACATCAGGCAAGAGTTAAGGATACCTTGAGTACCACTATCAATTGTATCTGTTATAGATCCATGATTTACCTATATGTTTTGGAAGAGTCTCCAACATGCTCTGAATACTGAGATGAACTTCTGTATGACTTATCATCCTCAAACTGATGGCCAATCTAAGAGGACTATCCAAACACTTGAGGACATGTTGAGATCATGCTCAATGGGCTTCAAAGGAGGATGAGATCAACATATTCCTATGGTTGACTTCTCATACAATAAATGTTTCCACTCAAGAATCCAAATCACTCCCAATGAACCCCTTTATGGGAATCGGTGCAGAACACCGACATGTTGCGATGATGTTGGGGAGAAAAACTCTTAGGTCTAGAAATGGTCAAAGAAATCGTGGAGAAGGTTAAGACCCTCCAACATCACATTAAAGCTTCTCACAGTTGACAAAAGTGCTATAATGATAACCATTTACGATACCTAGAGTTTGATGTTGGAAACATGGTATTCCTCCTCATATCACTGAATAAGAGAGTTATGAGATTTGGGAAGAAAGGAAAGCTTAGTCCAAGGTACATCGGCCCTTTTGAGATCCTTGATCGCATTGTAGCAGTGGCCTATCGACTAGAACTATCAGAAAACCTATCTCATATATATAACGTATTCCTTATATCACTATTGAGGAAGTACATACATGACCCATTGCATGTAGTAAATCTAGAGGTGGTACCATTTTAGAATAACCTCAATTATCAAGGGAATCCGGTGATGATCTTAGATTGTAGGGAAAAAGTTCTAAGAAATAAGACAATGACCCTTGTCAAGGTGTTGTGGTGAAACCACAATATTGAAGAGGAAATTTGGTAATTAGAGGAAGTGATGATATATAGTTACCCTCATCTATTTAAGGTGGGAAAGGGAAATAATTGGGGAAATTTTCTTAAGGGGAGAAGAATATAATGACCAAAACTTTTATTAATGATAATTTTTCTTGATCTAATTAATTTTCTTATTATGTAAAATGGTTATATAAAACATATGAACTTACTTGGTTTTATGTTTTTGGATTTTAAAACACCATTATGAATTGTTACCATTGCTAATATAGATGTCGAATAATGATCACATTAAGCTTGAACGGAAGAACCTACGGTAGAAGTGGATGTTAATAGAGATTACCACCCATGAAATTTTATCCTAGTCACCCAAGAGTCTATCACCATCCTACACCTTACCCTTAGGTCTTATGTGGGTGTTATAAGCAGTTATGTAACAAGACCCTAGCATTATGATTATGTTAATTATTTTTGTACTGAACGAAGAATATACATTAATTTTGTTATTGTTACTTTGTAAATGGGTTTTAAAGCACAAATTGTATTTTTGGTTTATAGTTAAATTCAATTAAGAAATCTATTTTGATGAAATATTGGATTTTTGAATTAAGTAAATTTTTAGAAGAATATTGTTACTAAATTAATTGTTATTAAATATAAATGATACTAAAATTTTAATGAATACAATTTTAATTTTTATTAAAGTGTAAATATGTTTTTGTAAAAACCCTTGAATTTTCAATAAATGTAGGTTTTTATTTTAAAAGTGAAAATTCACATATTTAGAAAATTATTTAGATAAAATTAGTATTATTTTTGGATTTCAAAAATCACAATTATCTAATAGTGAATTTTTCATTTTTTTCTGAGACAATCAAATTTTTAAGTAAAAATTAAATACCGTTTAAATATATGTGTTTTATGACATCATAATGACCCAAAAGTGATGTAATAAAATACTATGAAAGTAATATTTGGACAATATATATTTTACCTGTAAAATAATGTGATTTTAGATTTTTTTGATTTATTTTACAATACTGTAGTGGCCCCTCCAAGATCTATAAAATATTTTAACATTTTAAAATGATTTCTTAGAGTGTGTGACTCAACTCCACATAATCATGCCTAATTTTTTATTATTTTATTCATTGGACATATAAAATACTGTTTTTCTCTCCACTTTGGAAAAAAACCATCGGAAAACCCATGGGATGATTTGTGGTTTTGATTAGTTTAATGTGTGGTGTCCAAAACCTAAATAATAATGAATTCTCTCTCATTTCCTATATAAACCAACTAAATCTCTAATTACTCTTAACTTAAAACCTTTGTAGCTCATTGAACCTCTTTAATTCTCTCTCCAAAATCATACATAGGTGCCCCAATCTACCAAGAAGCCTATCTCAATCCTATCCCAAGCCTTTGGGATCACAATTCCATGTTAGGGATCCCCACATTACTTCCTTCCTTATTTAGTTCCATCATTCCTTATATTGTTATGCCCCATTTTATGTTTTCTATTTGACTTCATTATACTGCCAAAGTTACACCAAAATTTCACATGCCAAAATCATCGTGTAAGTGAATATCATACCCATTTTTCTATTAAGGTTATTCACCTTTATACATATGTACTTGTATATTGAGGAAATAAATTTATGTGTTCCACATATCTTATTTGTGTAATAAATTATGATGTTTAATGAATTATTGTTTTATGATCTATGTGGAAGGCTTATGCATGAAATGAAATGATTAAGAAGGGTTCCCCTAATAGCACTCCAATGAATTGGGTAAATATTAGTATCATGATACATCAAGTGAAATGAGGGTTGACACATGCTAATTCACGTTCAATGAGTGTTTACTCATGATTATTCAAGTGAAATGAGATTTTACTCATTCACTATGTGAAATGATCCCTAGATCATGCTAATATCATGTTAAATGTTTTTCCACATTTCTATTTTATGATAATCATGTTATATCATGCCTTTATGTTTATTTTTCTCTTGTGCTCCATTGATATTCCTATTTCCTAACATGTACCATATTATTCATGTTATTCCTTGTTTACTCCCTTATTGGGAATTATATCTCACCCTTTTCTTATGCATGACCTCAGGTTATCCCATGAACTGTTAGGTACAAAACAATGTTGTGGTCATGTAAAAGAAGTTTTCAATAATGATGTTTTGTTTCATGTTCTATGTTGTTATGTAATGATCCTAATTTCACATGACACTAGATCTCTCAATCCTAAAAGTTGTGTTAAGTGAATGTTTATGTAATAAATCATGTTTAAATATGTAATAAAGAGTAGGGTTGTCGTAGTATCCTCTCTCCCACTTTTAAAAGGCCACACCTATCATCACATTTTCAAGATTTCAAAACCCTTAGTTTTATCTAATAACTACACAAATTTAATCCTTAATTACCTCCCCACATCCTAGAGGATATATTTTTATCATAAATAAAATCATGGATGGCTTTATCTATAAACCTAAAAGAGTTCTCCAGAGCATACATAGAAATCTTATTGTGCATATTTGTTTTATTAGTTCTTAAACCTCAATAAAATATTATTCAATAATGATAACATAAAAAACAGTATATCAAATATAATGATATGTTATTATGTTAATATAATAACTTATATCCATATTTACTTCCATCTGATGGGAAATGAAATCATCGATCATGTGTTTTATAGACTACCGCCTCATGAACTGATATAATTTTTTCCATCACCATATTTCATAGATGGAAATAATGAGGTATATATGATAATTATGAAATTATTATAATTCTTTATTATGATATCACATATATCTTTCTACTTTCAATTCAATAGGGGGATATTATATCATCACCCTTATGTATGGAAGATTAGCATGACACAAAGTGACATGAGTCGTTTTTTTCTCATGCATTACATGGAAGGTAATAATGGAAAAATTAATGGATATATGTGGGATTTTAAAGATATCCATACCTATGGAAATATAATATCACATATAAATTCTTACCTTCTAATTTTTTTTGGAAAACAATAACGTCACTCGTGCGTACTTGCAAACTACCCACTCCATGTAATGATGTGAAATGTTTCTGCTCTAATTTTTTAAATTTATGGTAATAAGGTTATATTTTAGTAATATAAATGATATGTATGAAATAAAAAAGTTTATTTAATGTTTAATTAAATTTTTTTCTTTTTTCCATCCATCATAAAAATGAAAACAACATTTATGCATACGTACAACCTACCGTCTCCAGGAATGCTGTAATCCATTTTCTATCACTAACTTTTTATATTACTATACATAAATATATAATGTATATAAATTAAATTTATATCATGATTAAAGTTATGAATATTATTTAATTAATATCAATGTAAAAGGAAAACTATTACCAAACCAAAACGTACATGAAAAGTAAAGTGATTATCACCTGAAATAATGATTTTTAAGAAAGAACTTCTAATAAACGAGTGATCAAATACTATAAGTGTAACACCCAATGATTTTAAAAGAAGGAAATAATATTAGATAGATTATAGGACAAAAAAGAACCAATATTATTATATAATTTAACAACTGTAGACGTTATTATATATTTATTTTTAAATAAATTCAATCTATTTGTTAGCTCGCAATACATGAAACACCCTATTTGAACGAAATACGACCCTCTAATAAAATATTATTATTTATGAATTAAATTTATAACCCATCCATTAAGATAGTGGCAACGAATAGAGAAAAAAACTATGAAAAGTATATGTTTTAAACATATATAATATAAACACGTTGTTAATAAATTGATAAGAAATAAAATAAGAACCATTTGAATGAGAGAAAAAAACGATTTTCTATAAAACTGTATTTTTATGAAAGGAGGAATAGTCGCACTTTATGCACAAAATTTAAATTTAATTTTTACCACTTTTAGGAAAATAAATTTAAAAAATAAACTTCACTTTTGAAATATACAAGTCAATAATAACTTTTGGATAATGTTTTAGACTTTTTTAAAAATATTAATTATAAAATGAATAGTGAAAATAATGACTTTTATTGAAGCCTGACCTTTGGTTTCAATTATTTTAAAAGATACATTATATTTTAAAAAAAATTATGTGAAATTAGTTAAAGTATATTAATTAATAACTAATTTATTTCCTTGGAATCAATTTCATATTTGGTTTTGATATTAAAACATTTTATACTTATGAGAATTTTCTCATTAGAGAAAACTATTTCACCTTATATATGGTTTTATTTTAAATTAAAATATGCCAGTTATGTGTATTTAATTTTAATAAATTGATTCCATATTTAATATCAAAATAATATATGTTATTTAAATAGTTCAACTTAATTTTTCACCATAATGAATATTGAAAACATTAAAAAAAATATCTCGCGGTTAAGGTAAAAATGGGTTTACTAGGGGTAAAATTAAGATGATAAGGGTTAAATTCCCTAAAACTATTATAAAACCCGTTTATATACATACTAAGGCCTTATAACATCTATTTATCTATAATTACCCATTTTGGAACATTTTGGCATGAGAAAAATATGGGTATTACATTATCTTTTCAAAAAATTCCATGCGTATCCTCGCCCCCACTTATACAAGGCCACCCCCTCTACTCCCCACTCCACACATAAAAAACCCTTTTATTCAAAAAATACATACCCAAAGACCTTAATTAATTATATAAATAAATCTTATAGTACTTATTTTTATGAAGAATCCCTTTTAAGAAGGCATTAGTTGTAAAGCTAAAGAGGTCCTCTGAAGAAGAGGTAACATTATTAAACATTCATATTTGTTTTATTTATTCTTACACTGAATTAAACCCTTATTAATATATGATAATATAATAATAATAATATTTAATATACAATTATTATTTTTTAATTTAATTACATAAACCATATCCATCACCACATTCCTCAAATGGGAAACAAAACTGACGATCATGTGTATAACAAACTACTTTCTCATGAACCTAGGTCATTAATTTTCTATAACCACCTTAAAAGGATGAATATAATGATATATTTAATATAATGATATTTTATATTTGACATAATTATTCTTATTTAATTATTCAATCGCATATACATTCTTACTTTCCATTCTATGGGGGATATGATAATGTGTCTCGTGTGTATGATAGACTACCGCCTCCAAAAGCATTGTGATTTTATTTTCACATACGATTTACATGAAACATAATAAAGTTAAATTTAACTAATATGTAATGACCTCCCAATTATCATTTTCTTGACAGCTCAACGAGTCATTACTAGGCTTTAAGCGACATCCCCAAGGCGCCAAAGGATGGCAATAAATGCCGAAGGGTTTAAAAACAAGTGGGGGACGATTTACCCTTTAAAAAACACACCACAGAACCAACAACCATAACCAAAATAATAAACTAAATTATTCATGATAAAGTCTAAGACAAATCAACCATTTATTTTATCATAAATCAACTAAGAGTACCACAGTGGAAACCAAGACTAAAATAGAGTAAACAATGGAATGAAAAACTAAAAGACTTCAAGATGACAACATAACTCCATGCTCCACAAGCTCCAAGCTCTAACATCACGAACCAGCCCACATATCACGAAGTAGTGCTATAAATATGCGACACTTTTCCTTTGCCAACATCCCGGTATATGACATATGCAAATTCACCAATGTGCCAATGCAGGGGGTGAGTAAAAAAACTCAGTAGGTTTTCCCTGATGACATCCCAACCCATGCCTCTAAGATAAAAAATGTTAGCACATTTATATAAAACATTTCATATAAAAAAATTCCAAAACAACTCACAATAAAAAAGTTCCATGTCAAAACCATTTTCCAACAAAAAACATCATTCTCAAGAAGAACAACCAAGCATGGTTTCAAATCAAATTCACATTTACATTTTGACACATTCATTCCATTCAAAAAATCCACACAACTAGCCATGCATGCAAACTGGACCTCCCTATACTCGTGAGTGGTGAGTTATCCTTCCACTAAGTCATTACATAGTGAACTACCTTGACAGGGGTACTTCACAACCTTATCCGTCCCAACCTAATGATGGGGGGACTTCTCACCCTTATCCATCCCAAAATTTTTATTGGGCTACTTCTCACCCTTATCCATCCCAATGCATATGAACACACACCACAACCCATGAAAATCCATGCCCAAAACCAAGTATGTTCAAAACCATTCAATAAAGCATCACCATTTTTATTGAAAACCATTTCTTTCAAGCAAAAAAGATTATCCAATTTAAAATCACCATTTTAAATTTACTTCAACAACCAATTTCCAAAAACACACAATTTCCATCACCGTTTACCAAAAAGGGGTTTCAACCATACATTCATAATAGATAAACAAACCATTTCTGTCATGGAAAACAATTTGAAACTAAGACTTCAAGTTCTAAGAAAGAGGAATCGAGAGTTAAGACACCTACCTCAAAGGTTTTGACGAAAACCCTAAAAAAAGGAGAACGCACAAGACAACCGGGCCAATTCACCATGGATCCTCCTTAGATCTCTTCTCCTAACACAACCAAGAACAAAACTCCTAATGTTTGGCATCCACATGCTTAGATCTACCCATAACAAGCATAGATCTAAGAAACTGAGAGAAGAGGAGTAGTAAATCTAAGTAGATCTGAGAAATCAAAAAAGAACGGTCACATACCTCATGAATCCGGCTTCGAATCGCCAAGAGGAGCCTTCATATCGCCTCCGAAATGATGGGAGACCCTTCGTTGACCTTTGCAGAACCAAAATCCTGAGTTAGGGCCACTTAGGAGCTTTAATGAGGAAATTAGAGTCAAAACGAGTTAGATTCACAATTTAAGGATCTAACTTTAAGTAACCGCACAGTTAGTCCACATAGTTTAACAAACCGTGCGATCACCGTGCGTTAGCTACTGCCGCAACCACCCTTCTCGCACAGCCTCATCGCATGGTTTCCCTTAACCATGCGCCGACCGTACGGAAGCCACTTCATCCTCAGTTATCCACTAATGGTTTGGCAACATGGTTAGACAAACCATGGCCGCCTGTACACCTTCCCCTTTTCTTCAAAATTCATTCTAGGATCTCCCGACTCTCCCATACCTCACCCTTAACTTTTAAAACCAAGAAAATCATCAAGTAAGCCTTACATACCAGAAACTGAGGGTACTACATTCTCCCCACCATTGGCCTTTTCGTCCCCGGAATGTTGAAAAACAATGCTTTTCTAAAAGAGTTCTGGACACTACTCTCTCATTTCCTTCTTGCGTTCCCAAGTCTCTTCTTGAATCTGACCATGCTGCCATAAAACCTGCACTAGACCGATACTTTTTCAATGCAATACTTTCTCTTGCCAATCAACTATCCGTACCGGGATATGTATCAACGAAGAATCTAGCTCTAGGTCAACGTGATCCCATATGATCACATGGTCAGGATCGAGCTGATACTTCTTTAACTAAGATACATGGAACACATTATGCACTACACTGAACCGTGGTGGTAATTCCAACCGATACGCCACCTCATCAACCCATTCCAGTATCTCCAAAGGTCCTATATATCGAGTAGATAATTTTCCATGCTTCCCAAAACAATGATGTCTAATCCTTGGAGAGATTCTAAAAAAGACATGATCACTCACAACAAACGACAATGGTCTTCGACGATGATCTGCATAAGATTTCTAATGACTCTGAGCCGTCTCCATTCTCTTTCTAATCAACTAGATCTTCTCCATTGTTTCTTGGGAAAGGCTCGGCCAAACTAGTGAAGTCTCACCTGTTTCCACCCAACAAAGTAGAGAACGACACGGACGCCCATACAAAAATTCAAACGGATCCATGCGTATTGAGGCATGATAACTGTTATTATATGTGAACTCCACTAAAGGCATGTGATCTTCCCACGTGCCACCAAAATCCATTACACAAGCTGGCAACATGTCTTCCAACGTTTGTATTGTCCGCTCGGATTGCCCATCTGTCTGAGGATGATACGCTTTGCACATCGTCAACCGAGTCCCGAGGGCTTGCTGTAATGATTTCCAGAAACGAGATGTGAACCTTGGATATCTATCTGAGATTATGGACACCAGTACACCATGAATCATTACCACTTCTCGAATATAGATTTTTGAAAGACTTCCACCGTATGAGTTTCATGAATCGAGATGAAAGGGGCCGACATTGTTAGATGATCCATTATCACCCAAATGGCATCGTGTTTCCGAACCGTTCTTGGAAGACCTGTAACAAAATCCATTGCTATCTGCTCCCATTTCCACACTAGGATAGGTAAAGACTGTAACATACCAGCTGGTCTCTGATGCTCTGCTTTAACCTGTTGACAAGTTAAGCATCGCGAGATGAACTCGACCACCTTCCTTTTCATGCCGCTCCACCGAAACAATTCCTTTAGCACCTTATACATCTTCTGTGTACCCGGATGTACATCCCATCTTGAATGGTGTTAAGCATTAAGGAGTCGTTTCTGAGCAGCTAAAGGTAAAACCATCCGATCTTGAAACCGCAAAAATGAACTCCCATCCATATTCCATCCCTTAATGGTCTCCCCGCCATTGAGTTTTGAACTCATTACAAGACAGTCTACATCAGATGCTTGTTCCTCCTTTACTATCTCCACAAAATTAGGAACAATTGTAGCTGAAAATATAACAGAAAAATCACCTCAGTCTTCACATTCCACATGCATGTCGGCCAAGACTGACATCAACTGCCATTCATCTGAAGCTTCCTTTTCCAACTGAGCATACAATTTTCTGCTTAATGCATCACCCACTGAATTTCCCTTAACCGGTGTATACATCATGTCAATGTCGAAAATTTGATGATACTCCATCAATCCCCTTTGCCTCATATTCAAATCTCGCTGTGAGAAAATGTGTTTCAAGATTTTGTGATCCGTAAACACAGTAAATTTATCACCAAAAAGATAATTTCTCCATGTTTTCAAAGCATCGACGACCGCAGCCAACTCCAAATCATGTGTTCGGTAATTTTTCTCATGCACCCTCAACTGCCTTGAGCGAGAAACAACCAAATGGTCTCATTTCATGAGAACACAACCCAAAACTGTTCCCGAAGCATCACAATACACCACATACCCCTGTCCTGATTTCAGAAAATTCAAGATGGGTGCTGATGTAAGGAGAAATTTCAACTCTTGAAAAGATATCTCACATTATTCAATCCATTGAAATGCACTGTTCTTCTTTCTCAATGCTTTCATAGGCGAATCTAGTCATGAGAAGTCATAGAAAAAGCGTCGGTAATAACCAGCTAGACCAAGAAAACTTTATATTTCAAAGACGTTATTCAGCGGTTGCCAAAAAAGAACAACTTCTATATTTTCTGGATCCACCGAAACACCTTTCTCAGAAACAACATGGCCGAGAAAGCATACCTCTTGTATCCAAAAATCACACTTTGATAATTTGGCATACAACAGATGGTCTCTCATGATATCCAACACTGTCGTCAAGTGTTGCTCATGCTCAGTCCTTGTTCTTGAATACACCAATATGTCGTCCACAAACACAAAAAAAAGAATCCAGATATCGCTGAAATATCCCATTCATCAATTTCATAAAGACTGCAGGTGAATTCATAAGACCAAAAGGCATGACTACATATTCGTAGTGTCCATATCTGCTTCTGAAGGCTGTCTTCAAAATATCTTCCTTCCGAACTTGCAACTGGTGATATCCGGACTACAAGTAATTTTTAGAGAACCACTAAGCTCCCCTGAATTGATCAAACATGTCATCAATTCAAGGAAGTGGATATATATTCTTTTTCGTAACTTGGTTAAGTTTACGATAATCCACACATAGCCTCAAAGGTACATCTGCTTTCTTTACAAACAAAACAGGTGCTGCCCACGGAGACACGCTTGGCTGAATGAAACCCTTACTTTCCAGCTCCTCTAACTGCTCTTTCAACTATTTTAACTCCATTGGTGCCATCCTATAATATGGAAGGGAAATAGGACTGGTCCCTAGAAGGAGATCTATTGTAAACTCCACTTCCCTTAGAGGTGGTAACCCTAAGAAGTTCTTGAGAAAGACATCTGAAAATTGATCCACCACAACTGGAAATTTATTTTCCTCAATATCTTCTATTGATGCCAAAGTCAACACTTCCAATTGATGAGAGATCGTTCCCACCATTGGGGCCGATAAGCTTTTTCACCCTTCTTTTTTATCCTTTCTCCTCTAAAGAGATGGTCGATGCCGTCCTCAATCGTGAAACTAACCATTCTCCTATAACAGTCGATGTGATCCTTAAACCTTGACAACCAATCTATACCCAGGATTACATCATAGACATCCATATGAAACATAGAGAATTCCCATTCCAACTCAGCTCCTTCAACAGTTATAGCACATGCTCGACACACTAAGGCCTGACATTCTCTTTCACAAAGAGGAGTTTGCAGTTTCAACACATAAGGATTCATTTCCAGTTTTAAACATAGCAAGTTAGAAACACAAGAGGAAATAAAGGAATGTGATGCACCCGTATCAAACAACACTTTCACAAAGGTAGAATTCAAAAGGATCATACCTCTTACTGTTGATGGTCCAACCTGATCATTAACATTCATCTGCACAGCTCCATAAAATTGCTTCGTCGCTGCACTATTCTTTTTGTTTCCTTGCTGAGATTGTCCTGGTTGCGGAGTCATGGTATTTAGAGAATCACCATGGCTAGCTCTGTTATAATGATGAGACTGACTCTGATGCCCTCGTCCTGTCGAAGCATACGATGCTTGCGATGCCTGGGAAGTGTCATGTGCACCCGACCTCAGAGTATTTCTACAATAGCGTTGTAGATTCCCCATCTGCTTGCAATTGTGAAATTGTCTATGTTGTGTCGTACACTCTCGCTTTATTTGATCATTCGAGCCACATTGAAAAAATCAGGCTTTAATCATGGGTGGTGGAGGAAGATTCACTGATCCAGCCGTCTGCTTCTGATTCGCACTCCCACCTTGGAAGTAGGTGTCCCTCTTCCGCTTGTTCCCAGCATTAGAGTTCCCACCTGTTCCTGTGGATATCATCATAATTACTCCTCCCATAACTTATGAGATGTCTCTTTCATCTACTATTTATTTGTTTACTATCTCTGTATAATCCGTAATACATAGCACATCTATCTTCGAGAAAATCTCTTGTCACAACCCTGATTCAAAGATGCGTGACTTCAGTGATGCAATTGTAGCAACTTCCTGTGCAAAGCATACTAAATTCATGAATTTAGCCACATATTCCATGAAAGAGAGATTCTCTTGCTTCAGGCTGAAAAATTCTGTCATCCTTAAGGTATTTAACATGTGAGGATAAAATTGTTTATTGAACAATTCCTCAAATTCCTCCCAGCCCAGGCCTTGATCCACCTTAGCCTGCACCACTAGCTCCCACCATTGGCGTGCAAGATTGTCCAGCATGTACGTCGCTAAATTTAATTTCAGTTCTGCTGGTGTACTGATGAAATTGAAGATACGATTCATCCTACTCAGCCACACCTCTGCCCATTCTGGTTCAGAATCACCCTGAAAGATGGGTGGATTTTGCTTCTGGAACTGGACAGAATGGTCCACATGCCTTGACTCATTCCTCCAATTCCCCGTGTCCATAGCCTGTAATGCTTGAACAATACTTTAAACTAGCTCTTGGTTCACACGTGGTTCAGGTGCAACCACATTCTCCGCAGCGTCTTCTGTTTGGTTTCTACGACGCCTAACGGGTGCCATTTTCTATATAAACAACGCACACCGTTAGTCTCACTTCCTAGCAACTGAAGGATTAGAATTTCAAATTCTATCACATAAACTATCACCATATTGATTTCCAACCATCAAGATTTTTCACATGTTTAACCATCTTTGAAAAAATTCCACATGCTTTTTAAAAAACCACCCGCTTTCAAAATACACCAAATATACACTTTTCAAAACCATTCATTTGAAAATAAATTTCTTCATTTAAAAAAAAAACAAATTTCAACTTGCCTGAAATAATAAATAATTCTTTACAATGAGATATGAAATCATAGTGGGAATTCATTCCTCTAATGAATGTCATGATCATCTCATTGGCTAAACCCATGAGAATGATATTTCCAAGATTCTAGAGGTGTATCCAAAACACTTATTTACCCAACACCCCAGCATAAACAGGTTAGCTACGTCCTATTATGTTCTACATTTCATGTTCCGAAAATCCTACTCCAGTATAAGATTCCGACCAAAGGAATAGACGAAAAGGAATTTAAACTCCAAAACCAAGATCATCGATGACCACCTGTTAGGAAAGGACCGAACATGCTGATACCATTTGTAATGACCTGCCAATTATCATTGGCTTGAGTGCTCAACGAGTCATTTCAAGGCCTTAAGAGACATCCCCAAGGTGCCAAAGGCTGGAAATAAATGCCGAAGGGTTTCAAAACAAGTGGGGGGCGATTTACCCTTTTAAAAAACATACCACGGAACCATCAACCATAAACAAACTAATCAACTAAATGATGCATGATAAAAGCTAAGACAACTCAACCATTTATTTTATCATAAACCAACTAAGAGTACCACAGTGGAAACCAACACTAAAACAGAGTAAACAACAGAAAGACAAACTAAAAGAATACAACATGACAACACAACTCCATGCTCCACAAGCTCCAAGCTCCCACAACGCGAACCAGCCCACGTATCACGAAGTAGTGCTATAGACATACGACACATTGCCTTTTCCAACATCCTGGTATATGAAATCTGCAAAAGCACCAACATGCCAAAGTAGGGGGTGAGTAATGAAACTCAGTAGGTTTTCCCTGAAGACTTCCAATCCCATGCCTCTAGGATAAAACATGTTAGCACATTTATATAAAACATTTCATATAAAACAATTCCAAAACAGTTCACAGTAAACAAGTTCCATGTCAAAACCATTTTCCAACAAAAACCATCTTTCTCAAGAAGAAAAAACAAGCAAGGTTTCCAATAAAATTCACATTTCCATTTTTGAAACATTCATTCAATTCCACAAATCCACACAACCATCCATGCATGCAACTTGGACCACCCTATACTCGTGAGTGGTGAGTTATCCTTCCACTAAGTCCTCACTTAGTGAACTACCTTGATGAGGGTACTTCACGACCTTATTCTTCGCAACCTAATGATGGGGGTACTTCTTGCCCTTATCCATACCATACTTTTGATGGGGGAACTTATTGCCCTTATCCATCCCAATGCATATGGACACACACCACAACCCATGCAAATCCATGCCCAAAACAAAGTGTGTTAAAAACCTATCAATAATACATCACTCTTTTTATTGAAAACCATTTCATTCAAGCCGCAAAACCATAGCCAATTTTAAATCACCATTTTAAATTTACTTCAACAACCACATTCCAAAAACACACAATTTCCATCACCCGTTACCAAAAAGGGGTTTCAACCATACTTTCACAACAGATAAACAAACCATTTCAATCAAGGGAAACAATTTGAAACTAATCCTTCAAGTTCTAAGAAAGTGGAATCGAGAGTGTAGACACCTACCTCAAAGGTTTTGATGAAAAACCTAACAAACGGAGAATGCACAAGGCAACCGGGCCGATTCCCCAAGGATCCTCCTTAGATCTCTTCTCCTAACACAACCATGACCAAAACTCATCGTGTTTGGAATCCACACGCTTAGATCTACCCATAGAGGGCGTAGATCTATGAAACCGAGAGAAGAGGAGAATTAGATCTAAGTACATCTATGAAATCAAACAAGAACGGTCACATACCTCACGAATCTGGCTTCAAATCGCCAAGAGAAGCCTTCGGATCGCCTCCGAAATGATGGGAGACCCTTCTATGACCTTGGGAGAACCAAAATACCAAGTTAGGGCTTCATAGGAGCTTTAATGAGGAAATTAGAGGAAAAACGAGTTAGATCCACAATTTAAGGATCTTACTTTAAGTAACTGCATGGTTAGTCCGCACGGCTTAACAAACCGTGTGCTAACTATTCATTAGCTACTGCCTTGGCCACCCTTCTCGCACGACCTCATCGCATGGTTTCCCTTAACAGTGCGCTGACTGTGTGGAAGCCAATGCCTCCTCAGTCAGCCATGCACAGTTTGGCCCCACGGTTAGACAAACCGTGCGCTGCCCGTGCACCTTCCCCTTTTCTTTAAACTTTAGTCCAGGATCTCCCGACTCTCTCATACGTCACCCTTAAATTTTAAAACAAAGAAAAGCATCAAGTAAGGGTTACATACTAGAAACTGGGGGTACTACATAATATATGTGATATTTAGTATCTAAATATACTTATATAAATGAAATATCTCATTTATCTTCTTACCTTTATAATCAATTTAAAAATAATAATGTTTCTTGTGCGCATGTGTGGACTATCACCTACACGTAGCGATGTTAAATGTTTTTCATTTTATTTTTACATGGATGGTAATAAGGATGTAATTAATTTATATAATTTATATATATGAAATAATAATAATTTTTCTATGATTAATTAATATTTATTTTCCTTTCATTCCATCCGTTGAGAAAAATAGAAATAATTTTATTGCATACGTATGGCCTCCTAGATCTATTAGTGGTGTAATCTATTTTCTATATCTATATTTAATTGATAAATATAAATAATCCTATAATTCATATATATTATAATTATATAATGTTTAATATTATATAAATGATTTAACCATGATCAAATTAAATAGACCTAATTTACCGAACTAGAACATACATGAAAAATGAAGCAATTATCACAGGACGCTGTTATTTTAACAAAGAATTATTAATATATTAGTGATAATAGAATAAAATTTAATAATATATGGTATTATATTCAGGATTATTATTAGGTAATATATTTATTATAAACATATATTTATTATACATAAGGTTTGGACACATACAAAGGATGTTGAACCTACGACAAGGGTTTCTCATCTCATATTTACTTTCGGGAGACATAAGCCATATTCACCAATTATTTCATTTTATGGAATATATAATAACCCTTTTCTAAATTATATCACAAATATAATTCTATTAATTTTATTAAAAGATTCATTATATTTTTGTATAGGGATTAGGATTTAAATTTTACCCAAATGATATGGGTTTATTTCATAATACCAAGATTATTCAAGATTATTTTTGTTCAAGTATCCTTTAAGATAATTATTTGATATTTATTTATCAAAATAAATTTATTTTATTCCACTATGGTTACTCATGTAATTTTAAATAATAGTACCATTTTTTCACTCTTTGGTACTTAAAATGATTGTGAAAATATTTTTAAGAAAATCTGACTATATTTCTCTGTTCGGCCGAAAGTCTTTTTTCAAAAAAATCCATGATTTCTAAATAAAATTTCTAAGAGGTTTTAAAAATTTTAGAAATTATTTAAAATATTTTTTTACCCATTTTTACAATTTAAATTTTTCTTTAAAATATTATTTATTTCATTTTCAAAACAAGGTCTATTTAATTTTGCTGAAAATGTTCATAGAATCTATTTTTGACATGTTTATCATGAAAAAAACTTCCCTTCATCATGAAAAATAACCTTTTCTGTCATGACCCGTCCTCGGGGCCCGTGCCATGACTACCCCAAGCCCGCCTTCCATAGGCCAAGGGCTGGCGACTAGCACCAAGGCGTAAATTCCCGATAAAAGGGAAGGCATTGCCTTTGTAAAGTAAACAAACACCACAGAGCAAGCAAGCAGTAGAAGTAAACACTAAGTAAAAGACGGTACAACAATAAGTGCGGAAAAGTAAGTGGGCTAGTATACAAACCCAAACTGAAAGTAATGTACAACTGGAAGGGAAAACAGCAACTGAAAATTAAAGCCGCAACGCCGATCTATCCACTGGAAATCCCACCTGAAGGGTGCGTACAGATAACCTCCACTGCTCCTCAGGTCCAGCCGATCGCTCCGAGTACATCCCGTCCAGTGGTCCACCTCCAGGTATCGTCCTGCTCCATATGCCTTAACCACGATCAGTGATGTCCGTCATCTGCAACCAACACAACATAGTGCGGGCATAGCTCGTGCCGGGGTGAGTATAAGATACTCAGTAGGGACCCCGAGACCCCCGAAGGTCTCCCAAAATCAAAAAAGGGAAGATGCAATCACGAAGTAACATCTGACACTGCTTAGGTATATGCCCATACATATACCTAAGTCAGAAATTCTCCTTCGGCTCCAACATCCGAGCCCAAGTACAACCCAGTCCACACAGGAAAGCAAAACGTAAATCCACACAGGATAGCACAACACAATCCACTTAGGAAAGCAAAACAGGATTCAGCTCACACATGTATACTTCTTCGTATGATGATAGAGATGATCAAATATATCCACTGATTCATCTAATCCATCGGACCCACAAACGATCGATAGGTACTAACCCCCGCAATGACCCACATAGGATCTGACCCACACAGGATCGATAGGTAACTAACCCCCGCAAAGACCCACAGAGGATCGGACCCACACAGGATCTGTAGGCGCTGGCTCACAAAGAACCGCTGAGCGCTGAACCACATAGGATCGGACCCACACCTGATCAGTAGCAATGATCCACGTAGGATCGCTGAGTGCTGTAGTCGTCGTCGTCGTATCCACTGAGGATCTCTGTAGAGTCATCGTCGTCACAGTCACAGCCATCACTAGGGTTCCCGCACACAACAATCTCATTCGGGAGGGTCCGCTCCACGAGCCGAGAGGCTGATACATCACCTGACACATAGTCCAGAGTTTATGTATCCAAAAGTTCCGTATCGACAACAGGAACTCAACGTCGCAGACGGCGCGTCAATCGGACGCCCGGTCTGAGAGTTATTGGCTTTTTCGTCCCCGGGGCCCGGTTGGTTTTTAAGGAAAAACCAACCCGGTCATACTGCACCTGCGCCCAAACCTCGGGCGGAGTAATCCAAAAGATCTTTCTCACTTAGAGGTATCCATCAAAGTCGAAAGAACATCAATCGGACATCCGAAGCTTAAGTTATGAGCATTTCCGCTCCGAGGGCCCGGTTAGTTTCGTGTACGAACCAACTCAGCCGAACACAAAGTATTTTGAAACCTTGAGTGCGATATACTGAAACGACCGTCTCGATCCAAGGATCGCATCGCTGCTGACGGCGCGTCGATCGGAGGTCCGTAGCCCGAGATATGGGCAAAAGACCAAAAAGGGTCCGAAAATGGGGGTTTCGGGCCCGGACCGACCTGGCCTGAGACCCCCGGGGTCGGCCCGAACCGGGGCAACCTGACCCGGGTCTGGGTTGGCCTGGCGGGGCGTGGCCTGGCGCACTGGCACGCGGCGCCAGCTGGCTCGGCCAAACGACCGAGCCGTTCGGTTTGCGGGGGCGGGGGGGGGGGGGGGGGGGGGGGGGGGGGGGGGGGGGGGTGGGGGGCTGCCCCCCCCCCCGCCCCCCCCCCCCCCCCCCCCCCCCCCCCCCCCCCCCCCCCCCGTGTTTTGTAACCGCGGCCCCCCTTAATGGGGGGTCACTAGCTGGCCGGCCGGGGGTTTGAACCCCCGGCTTCCCTCCTGTCCGACCAGCCGGTTTCTGCCGCCATGGGAGCAGCAACAGCTGGTCCCCTCCATGCTCCGATGCCGGCAGCCCGTTTCCGGCTGCCGGTCCTACTCTGATGTCGGCGGCCCATTTCTGGCCGCCGTTTCCCACGCTCTGCCGCGGCCCGGTACCCGCCGCTGCCTTCATTCGTCCTATGTGGCGCGACGGCGCTGCACCCCTCCGCCGCGGCCCCTCTCCGGCCGCGGTGTTTTTGCGGTTCTCCGACGCGGCGCGACGGCGCCGTGACTTGGTTCATATTTTTAAAAATGCGGCGCGTCGGCATCGCAAATTCTTGTCGTTCGTTCCCACGCGGTGCGACGGCACCGCGTCACTTCCCGTCGTACCGCAACAACAAGAAAAAGAAAGGGAGGGGGTTCGGCCGTGTTTGTGCGGTCCGGCCTCCTCCCATTAATTGGTAGCATGCGGTCCAATTATACGTGGATAACGAATGAGAGTAAATCACGAAAAAAATCGCATAAACCCCTACCTCGTGTGAGTTTGAACAGAGGTTCGTCAAACGAGGATTCATCACGAGAAGAGACATCGCGGAAGAAGACGTCGACGGCGTCGCGGTACACGGCGTCGCGTAATCGGTTTCCGAGAACTTTGGCGTTCTTCTTTGGAGACCGATATGTTCTTCGCGTTCTTCGTCGAAGACGAAGAAGTTCCTCAAGTCCTTAGCCCTTTTCTCCCAAAGACTCCACCACAAGATGGTTCCAACCCCAAATAAAATAAGTTCATCTCTTATTTTATTAACATAACATAAACTTTTGAATTTCAAGAGTTTGAATTAATTCCACATAATTAATTAATGACAAGTTTTCATCCATAATGGTGATTTGAGGGGGTTTAAGAAAGTGAAGGGGTGGGGTTCGTATGGTCCCCACCACCCTCATAACCTTCCATGGGAAGTTGGGTAGTTACCCAACTTCCACTCAAAGCTTAAATCCACTTAATGAAAATAAAAATTGTAGTTAAATTTTTATTTTAACTTCCACAATTTTTATTAACTTCTCTCTTGAAAACACAACTCCGGAAATGGAATTCCTATGAAATTACCGGCGCTAAGGTTCCATTGGTGCCCTCGGAATTTGATTCCGAGCATCGGTTCAAAAGTTAGAAATTCATGCTCGTCTGTTCACTGAACGTACCCGAGCTAAACTTCGGATAGGAATTCCGGGCACACCGGGCCTCAGAATCAAGTGCCGTCAAAAACTGCGTTCATGTAAAATCCCAAATAAAATTAAGAAAAATATTTCCTTGAATTTTACGGGTCTTTACATTACTCCCACCTCAGATATTTACATCCCCGTAAAGATACCTTGAAAACTAGAGAACAAATGTGGGTACTGAGCACGCATCTGAGCCTCCCGATCCCAAGTGCTCTCTTGAAGGTTCTCGTGCTGCCAGCTGATGTGCACCAGAGGAATCGATCGTCCACGTAGGACCCGATCCTGTCGATCCTCGATCTCCACCAGGACCACTGCAAAAGTCGCCCCATCATCAACTTCCATCTCCCAATGGTCAATGATATGCGTCGGTTCATGCACGTATATCCTCAGCTGTGACACATGGAAGACGTCGTGCACCCGGTGCAACTGAGGTGGTAGAGCCAGGAGATAAGCTACCTCGCCAATCCTGATGAGGACCTGGAATGGTCCGATGAAGCGTGGAGACAACTTGCCGCCTCGGCCAAATCTCCATAATCCACGTCGAGGTGAGACACACAAGAAGACGTGGACTCCATCCTCGAACTCTAGTGGCCTCCGCCTCCTGTCAGAATAAGACTTCTGCCGGCTCTGAGCTGTCCTCATCTGCTCCTGGATGACCTGGACCTTCTCTGTCGTGGCCTGGACCATCTCCGGTCCCACAAGTTCTGACTCCCCAGGGTATGTCCAGGACAAAGGAGATCTGCAAGGTCGGCCGTACAACGCCTCATATGGTGCCATCCCGATGGTGGAGTGGTAACTGTTGTTGTACACAAACTCCACCAAGGGTAGGTGGTACTTCCAGCTGCGACCAAAGTTGAGGAAACATGCGCGGAGCATGTCCTCGAGAGTCTGAATGGTCATCTCCGTCTGACCATCTGTCTGAGGGTGAAAGGCAGTGCTCAGACATAGCTACGTCCCGAACGCCTCCTGCAACCCCTTCCAAAGATGGTAAGTAATGCGAGCATCTTGTTTGGAGACGATAGATGATGGCACAACGTGAAGCCGTACAATCTCCTGAATGTAGAGACGTCCCAAGATCTCCACTGAGCCCTGCTCTCTGATGGGTAAGAAGTGAGCCGACTTGGTGAGTCGGTCGACAATCACCCAAATGGAGTCGTGACCTATGGATGTGCATGGAAGTCCAGTAACTAAGTCCATAGATATCCCGTCCCACTTCCACTCCGAGACCTCCAAGGGCTGTACCAAGCCTGCTGGTACCTGGTGGTCTATCTTCACCTGCTGCCAGGTAAGACATCGAGAAACGAACTCTGCCACAACCTTCTTCATGCCCGGCCACCAATACTGTCGTCTGAGATCCTGGTACATCTTCACCACTCCAGGATGTACCGCCAAAGGAGAAGTGTGAAACTCTCTCATCACTTATTCCCGTAAAGCAACTGGTACCAAGGCACGTCCTCTGAAAAGGACATTGTGCTCTGATCCAATGGAGAAACAATCATGTGCCTGACCTAAGGATATCTGTGCATGCCGTGTCTCATAGTCAGCGTCCCCACGCTGTGCCTCTCTGACCCCCTGCAGTAGTGGAGGGGTGACTGTGAGAGACTGAAGGAAGGCTGCTCCATCTATATCCATGAAGGATATCAGCAAAGAGGCTAGCTACTTTGTCGCCTCCTCAAGTAGCCGAATGCCCGTCCTCCTGCTGAGAGCTTCGACTACCACGTTCCCCTTCCTAGGAGTATAGAATATCTCAAAGTCATAGTCCTGGAAGAACTCGAGCCATCGCTGCTATCTCAGATTCAGGTCCTTCTGAGAGAATATGTATCTGAGACTCTGATGGTCAGAAAAGACTGTAAAGCGCTCGCCCATTAGGTCGTGTCACCATGTCTTCATAGCGAAGACCACTGCTGCAAACTCCAGGTCATGGGTGGCGTAGTTCTACTCATGCAGCCTCAACTGAAGTGATCTATAGGCGATCACGGACCGCTCCTACATCAGGACACATCCGATTCCGGTCCCTGATGCATCGCAATAGACTACGTACCCTACTCCCACCTCATGAAACCTCAAGATAGGTGCGCTGGTCAATCTCTATCTCAGCTCCTGAAAGCTCTGCTGACATCTGTCTGACCACACAAAGGGTTTCCCCTTCATCATCAAAGCTTAGAGTGGTGCCGAAACTCTGGATAAGTTTGGCACAAATCTCCGGTAGTATCCAGCTAGTCCCAAGAAACTCTGCACCTCCATCACGCTCTTGGGTGGCTCCCAAGCTAGAACTGCCTCAATCTTAGCAGGATCCATTGCAACTCCCGCCTCAGAGATGACGTGTCCCAAGAAGTGCTCCTCACGTATCCAGAACTGACACTTCGAGAGCTTACCATAAAGCTGATGCTCTCGGAGTGTGTCTAGTACAACCCGCAAGTGGTAGGCATGCTCCTCCTCTGTCATCGAGTAAATAAAAATGTCGTCGATGAAGACCAAGACAAATCGATCGAGGTATGGATGAAAGATCCTGTTCATGAGGGCCATAAACACTGCTGGAGCATTGGTTATGCCAAATGGCATAACCAAGAACTCATAGTGGCCATACCGACACCTGAAGGTCATCTTCTGCACGTCCTTGTCTCGAACTCTGAGCTGATGATAGCCTGACCTGAGGTATATCTTCGAGAACCATTGTGCTCCATTGAGCCGATCGAAGAGGTCATCAATCCTCGGTAGCGGATACTTGTTCCTCACTGTCACCTGGTTCAGGCGACGATAGTCGACACAAAGTCTCAAGCTCCCATCCGCCTTCTTGGCGAACAAAATCGGGGAATCCCAGGGTGAAACACTGGGTCGGATGAATCCCTTGCCCTGCAAGTCCTCCAACTATACCCGTAGCTCTTGAAGCTCAGAGGGGGCCATCTGATATACTGGGGTGGATATCGGGGATGTCCTAGGGTACAGGTCAAATTTAATGTCTACCTCTCTGCGAGGAGGTAGCCCTGGGACATCGTCGGGAAAACGTCCGCATACTGATCCAGCACTACAGGAAAACTAGGACTCCACATGTCAACTGCTCCTAGGATGAGGCTAGCCAAATGATGAGTGATGGGATGTACTCTCCTCTGCGGAAGTCCATCCTGTGCTTCGAAGGCTCCCTTCTCGCTGGTGAAGGTGAACCTACTCCCGTCGGTGCGTACACATCGCACCTTGCACCTAATACAGTCGATCTAAGCATGGACTATAGATAACCAATCCATGCGCAAGATGGCATCGTAAGGCCTCGACGCCGCTACATGAAGATCCCAGCCGAAGCTCTCGCCTCTTAGAGTAAGCTCACACTGCCGGCACCGGTGCGTAATCCTCGAGTCTGCTCCCGTAGGAGTCTCTAGCCGTAAGGATCGAGCCAACGGCTCTATCGGAATATCCGAGCTCCGAACAAGGGCAGCGGCTATGAAATAATGACTCGCTCCTGTGTCTATAAGTACTACAACAAGGGTGGAATAGACACAGATAGTACCTCGAATCATCTCGGGCACCCTGTGGTTGTAGGACTCTGCTGCCTAGAGCTGTGCCTGTCTCTGCCCGCCAGCTCCCTGTGGTCAGGGTGGACCTCCAGGTGGTGGTGGTGGTAGAGCCTCAAAGCATCGCCCACCACCTGCTGCTCGGCCAGCTCCTCTGCCTCATCCGCCTGCTCCCTGCGGACCGCCACAGTCGACCCTCTGCCTCTGCCTGGGTGGCCCCTCAACCATTTGCTGCTCCTCAGCACGGTGGGTCGGGCAGTCACGAGCCATGTGGCCCTGCCCGCAGCTTGAGTAGCACTGCCTGCCTCTTGAAAGACTGGATCCGCGCTGTGTGCCCCGCACTGCTGAGCCAGTGTCCTGAGGTCGTCTGCCTGAGGGTCTGGTCTTCCTGAACCCATGAGTCATCCATCGACTGCATGCTGCAGAAGACTCTGCTATGTGCCGCCCTGCGGTAGGTCTCGCTGCTAAAGAAGGCTCAGCAAGAAAACTCTCGATCAAAAGGGCTCACTCCAGTACTCCTACCTGAGTCGGAATGTTGAGGGAGATCAGCGATGCCCTGATCTCGTGCCTCAATCCCTGCTCAAAGGTCTGGGACTGAAATAATGATTCCCATACCATGTCAGTCAAGTAGCGTGAGAGATCGGTAAATCTTGCCGAGTACTGGGAGACTGTCAAGCTACCCTACCGCAGTTGAAGAAGCTCCTGGATGCGCACTGCACAGAGGGTGGCTGGGATGAACTACGAGCGGAAGAGGCTCTCAAAGTCCGTCCAGAGGAAAGATGACTCATCGTGCACCTAGGGCATAATTCTCCACCATCTGCCTGTTGTCGCGTGCAGTAGGCTCACTGCGAGGATCACCATGAGGTTTGTTGGTGTCCTCATTAACCTAAAAACTTTCACCACTGCCTCCAGCCAGTCCTCGGATGCCTGGGGGTCCGTCTCCCTGCAGAACCTGGGCGGTCGCTGGCGCTGGAACTCATGCAGTGCACTAAGGCGATGTGCATCGTCAGCGGCTAGGGCTGGAAGCATCGGTGGCTCGGTGGGTAGAGGTACCGCCGATGCCTCAGCTGTCAAAGGGCCTTACACGGAGGCCTCGTCGCTCGGTGGGCTATCGTCACACTCAACTCTCGGAACCCTAGCTGGCTGCCGTCGTGGGGCCATCCTGAAAATAAAACAGGTGTGCCATAGTCAGAACAGTATACCTGGTGAGCTCACACAAAATAATCACATGGAAAACTTGAAACACACATGCAATCAATGTTTCCGTGCATTAAGTCAGAAATCAGAAGTCAGGGTCCCGGTGTACGGATACGTCGGCCGCCACACCAAAACTGGACTCCCTGGACTGATAACCACACCCAATACACTTATCACTATTGCTTCACATAGAAAAAGATTAGAGTCCCAAGATTTGTGGTAGAACTGAACTCCTCTGATACCAATTTGTCACGACCTGTCCTCGGGGCCCGTGCGGTGACTACCCCAAGCCCGCCTTCCATAGGCCAGGGGTTGGAGACTAGAACCAAGGCATAAATTCCCGATAAAAATGGAAGGTATTGCATTTTTAAAGTAAAAAAACACCACAGAGCAAGAAAGAAGTAGAATTAAACACTAAGTAAAAGCTGGTACAACAGTAAGTGCGGAAAAGTAAGTGAGCCAGTATACAAACCCAAATTGAAAGTAATGTACAACTGGAAGGGAAAACAAAAACTGAAAAGTAATGCCGCAACGCCGAGCTGTCCACTGGAAATCCCACCTGAAGGGTGAGTACAGATAGCCTCCACTGCTCCTCAGGTCCAGCCGACCGCTCTGAGTACGTCTCGTCTAGTGATCCACCTCCAGGTACCGTCCTGCTCCGCAAGCCTCAACCACGATCAGTGCTGTCCGTCGTCTGCAACCAACACAATGTAGTGCGGACATAGCCCGTGCAGGGGTGAGTATAAGCTACTCAGTAGGGACCCTGAGACTCCTAAAGGTCTCCCAAAATACACAAATGATAATCCACAAATGGAATATGTAATCACGAAGTAACATCCGACACTGCTTAGGTATATTCCCATACATATACCTAAGTCACCAATTCTCGTTCGGCTCCAACATCCGTGTAACGCCCCGACCCCAGTTACCCAGAGTCGGTGCATTAATTACATAACATTGGCATGATCACAAGAAAGATCAAATCTCGAAAGACCGATTGGTTTAGTAGCCTTGGAAACACTAGATATATTCATAAGTTTTACATTACATCATCGAAATAAAAAAGAACTACTACAACAACATATTGTCTCCATAGTCCACACTATTAACCCCTCATAATATCCCTGCAAGTCATTCATAATTTACTTCTTCACATCCTGGGAAAATAAAACATAGAAAAGGGGTGAGCTCAAATGCCCAGTAAGGATAACAATATAGCGGAAAATTTCATAAATAAGAATAAACATTTAAGGCAATGTATAACTAAAACAAAAGACTTTTAAACATTAACTTCAACATAGTATGGCATAAATAAAATGAAATAATGCCATTTACTTATTCACATGGATATTCTACTAATCGAATAATCACATGCAATATCAATAACCACTTTCATAATGATGGAATGCATAATACCAGACTATCATAACCACATAGCCAAGGCCTCGTGCCAAGACTACAAATAAGATTTTTCCAAGGCCTTGTGCCAAGACACTAGTTTGTCTCATGAGACCTACCGATGCATCGAGGAGCTATAGCGGGCTCCACCCGTCACATATTAAGTCCAATGCATTCCCATATGAAAAGGTTTAAACATATCATAAACATTCGTATTAAAACTAGCATATGAAATGTCAATACTTTCACCATAAACCATGAATGGTATATAAACAATATAGCACATCCACAGTCAAACATATCACAAAACCTTCAATACAATATAAAAGTTTTGTATCATAATATATCATCCTCAAATAAGCGTAAAATCCATTAAAGGATGTTGACATTGATGAAATCAAAACTCTTTTTAATGAAATATCTCTTTCTGTTTTGAAATCATTTAAGAGACATATATTTATAAAATAAAACATTTTATTTGAAAATATTCTTATAAGCTTGTAAGGGAAGCTTTGACGATTTTATAATGGCGGAAAATAACAGCACCCGCCGTATAAGTTAAAAAAACATTCTTATCTTAATTCTGTCGAAAAGGTTAAAAAGCACCTTGTTTGGAAAACGACGGAAAGATTCCCTTATAAACCTCTTATAAAAAGTCAAACAAGTGTATAAATGACTTTAACCCATATTCTTTTAAATATTAAAGATGTTTTGAAATACATTTTGAAGAAACATGGATGTGGATGATAACGAGATCCCAGTAGATTATTACGTATAAACAACCTCGGATAATGAAGAGATTGTGAAATAACCCTTACCATGTACTTTTCCTTGGTTGGGGAAGGTTAACTTCCTGTATAATGGTGAAATAATTGTTATTAAATTATAAAATAATCATATACATTAATATGATATCATATATGATCTTTTAATATTGATTTCATAATAATATCTTAGTATTATCGTTGTTTCGGGTGTTAACTTACTTGTTTTATTTTATATGTTTTATTACGTAAGCCATGTTTGTAATGCATAGGTTGTATATCATTCATATCCAGAATGATATCAAGTCCTTAAACATCATTTTTAAATCATCAAATGATAATTATACTTGAATGGATACGATGGAGAATGAATCTTATCACGTTTGTGGAGACGGTAGTCCGTACGTACGCACGAGCGACAATATCATTCTTTTGATATTAAAATAATATATAAATGGATGTTATATCATATATACAGAATAATTAACATGTTATATTTATTATTTGCATGAGTTTCACATCATTATTATACCCATCAATATAATAATATATTGAATAACAATTACACCACGACGTGGAGACGGTAAGCCGTACGTACGCACGTATGGTGACATGTTATTCAAAGGGTGGGTAGAATACAGAATATGGTTGTACCATATTTATAATAACATCATAGTATATGTGAGATACTGGAGTTATTATTTTAGAATGGTAAGAACAAATAAAGAAGAAGTGGAAGAAGAAAGGAACTTGAAAAGGGGTGGTGAAAACATTACCTCTTCTTCAGGTTCTTCCTTTTGATTTGATCAAAAGGGCTCCTTAGGTTGGCTTTCTGATCAAACTAAGGCATCTAGGTTGTAGTGAGGGAAGTTGGGAGAGTATTTGGGTAGAGTTTGTCCGAGCCAAGTGGACTGAGAGGTGTGAGGAATGAGTAGAAGTGGTCTCCTTTTATAAGGGAGAGGTGGGGCTCTTTAGGAAAGAGTGAATGTATTACTTTATAATATAATTATATTCGGTTTATAATGGTCAAAAAATCATTTAGGTCGAATATAAGATGACTCATTTTTTAAATAACATCAACCAATAAGAATTGGACAGGTTTTAGATAATATTTTAATCATTATAATCTTATTTATTTAAATGATTTATTAATGAGGTAAACATTGCATCATTATTGTGTCATTAATAATTTAAATTATTTGACGTCTAAAAATTATAAATAAAATATCATTATGTAGGAAATCTTTTTAGATTTCTAATGAATATTTATAATCGAAAATCCAACATGTATAACCCTATGTAAAAATTGTTATTTTAAAAGATGTAAGCTTATGCCATTTTTATTTTTATTTGAACTTTATTAATATAATGTGTCCCTACCACATACAAGTGGCTCCAAGGGGTCCTCAAATAAACCCAAGGATGCACATGGTCGGGTATGTGTCCACCAATAAGGTTAGGACATGTTTTAGGGTAATTTTGTATTATTATAATATTATTTTTTAACCCTTATTTACCGGATTTACTCTTTAACCATGTTAAATAAAATATTTACCGCAGTAATTATTCAAAATGTGTAAAAATAAATGTTACCTATTTACATAATTTGGACATCCTGATTCCAAATATTTAATACATTTTTCCAAATTCAAAACACAGAAGTGGCAGAAATTAATTAAAAATTAATTCCCGTTGTTAAAATAAAAAGCGTGTTTTTAAGAGATAATAACTATCAAAAGATTGACATTGTTTATGTCTGGTTTAATTGTGAAATTATGTCCAATGAAAAACATTAAATTAAATGGTAAAAATATATTCTAAATATACTTTAAAACCACTCAAATTCATAATTTATAACTATTAATTATTTTGATTAAAAAAGTTGATTTTAATTAAAATTTAGTAATTTTCACTATTCATCAAAATATAAAAGTTATCCGAAAAGTACAAAAATTTCACCCTAGGCTAATTTCAATATTCCGAATCCAAAAATGAAGTCCATTTTGAAATATAAAATATATATGATTTCAAAAAGTAGGTATTACTATTCACAACAGCTAGTTTAATTAGTTGTGGTGTGTGTTAGAACTCGAGGTTGCGTACAACACATGCTATCGCATTATTCGAAGGGAAACGTACCGTGGAAGCTTGGGGTGTTACATTCTACCCTCCTTCAAATAATTGCGTCCTCGCAATTTCTAGGGTATTACTGCATAAAAATACTCGGGTGGTTTTTCATCATAAGTTCCTCGGGTTCCCACGTTGCCTCTTCCATCTTATGATTTCTCCACAAAACTTTTACCAGACGCGTCGTCCGGTTTCTCAGTACTTGTTCTCTTGTATCAAGAATCCTGACAGGCTCTTCACAATAAGACAGATCGGGTTCCAGTTCTAATTCCTCATAGGTGAGTACATGCGTTGGGTCAGGCATGTATTTTCTCAACAGAGATACATGGAACACATCGTGAACTTTGGAGAGACTTGGCGGCATTGCCAATCGGTAAGCTACAGCCCCAATTCGTTCTAGAATTTCGAAAGGTCCGATGTACCTGGGACTCAATTTACCTTTCTTACCAAAACGTATGACTCCCTTCCATGGAGATACCTTCAGGGAAACATGATCACCGACTTGAAATTCCAAATCCTTCCTTCGATTATCGGCATAGCTCTTCTGCCTACTTTGAGCTGCTTTGATGTGATTTTGGATTACCTTCACCTTTTCCACCGTTTCCTCCACCAGTTCTGGCCCTACAAGTTTTCTTTCACCAACCTCATCCCAACAGGTTGGTGTACGACATATCTTTCCGTATAACGCTTCATATGGTGCCATCTGAATACTCGAATGGAAGCTATTGTTATAGGAAAATTCTACCAGTGGTAAATATTGATCCCACATACCCTGAAAGTCAAGTGAGAAAGATCTCAACATGTCTTCTAGGGTTTGAATAGTCCGTTCTGATTGTCCATCTGTCTGAGGGTGGTAAGCAGTGCTCAAATGAAGTTCAGTATCCAGGGATTTCTGAAGACTTTTCCAAAATCTTGAAGTAAAACGGGGATCACGATCAGAAACAATCGATAGGGGTACTCCATGAAGTCTCACAACTTCATTAATGTATAGTCTTGCTAGACGTTCCAGGGGTAGATCTTCTCTTATAGCAAGAAAATGTGCTGACTTGGTAAGACGATCAACAATAACCCATATTGCATCGTTCCTTCTAGGAGTCTTTGGTAGCCCCATGACAAATTCCATCATAATATTGTCCCATTTCCCCTCCGGTATGAGAAGAGGTTTCATGACTCCTCCAGGCTGTTGCCTTCCAGCTTTCACTTGTTGACAAACCATACATCTTGACACAAAATCAGCAATCTCCCTCTTCATGTTGTCCCACCAAAAATGTTCCTTCAAATCTCTATACATTTTGGTGCTCCCAGGGTGTATAGAGAAATTGGAACTATGAGCATCATCCATCAATTCCCTTTTCAGATCAGGTAAATCGGGAACACAAAGTCTCTTCCCGAATTTCAAAATTCCATCTTCATACACAAAGTCTCTCAATCTCCCATCATTCACAGCTTTAATCTTCTTCTGAAATTCTTCATCATCGGTCTGAGAACTCTTAATCCTTCCTAGTAAAGATGGTTTGGCAACCATTTGAAAAAGCATTGATGTTTCACCTTCCCCGGTTATTCCCATGTCCATCTTCACTAGATCCATGAAAATTGGATCCCTTTCAATTCTCATCATGTTCAAAACTCCATGGTCTTTTCTGCTCAAAGCATCTGCCACCTTGTTTGCTTTCCCCGGGTGGTAGTGTATCGTGCAATCATAATCTTTGAGTAATTCAAGCCATCTCCTTTGCCTCATGTTGAGTTCTTTTTGTGAGAAAATATACTTCAAACTCTTGTGATCAGTATAAATCTCACATTTTTCACCATAGAGGTAGTGCCTCCATATCTTCAAAGAAAAGATCACAGCTGCTAACTCGAGATCATGAGTAGGATAGTTTTGTTGATGAATTTTCAACTGTCGTGATGCATAGGCAATAACTCTATCATTCTGCATAAGAACACAACCAAGTCCTTTCTTTGATGCATCACTATAAATAACGAACTCATCATTCCCCGATGGTAGAGTCAATATGGGAGCATTGACTAATCTTTTCTTCAGTTCTTCGAAAGATTCTTCACACTCTTTTGTCCAAACAAATTTAACCCCTTTACGTGTGAGCTTCGTTAATGGGTTAGCCAATCAGGCAAAATTCTGGACGAAACGTCGATAATAACCTGCCAAACCAATAAAACTATGTACCTCAGTTATAATCGTAGGTGCTGGCCATTCTTGGATTGCCTTGGTCTTAGAAGGATCAAGAGAGATTCCATATTTAGAGACAATATGGCCAAGAAAAGAAATATCCTGAAGCCAGAATTCACACTTGCTAGACTTCCCATATAATTCATGCCTCCTCAGAGTCTTCAAGATAATGCGCAAGTGATTTTCATGATCTTCGTAGGTTTTGGAGTATACCAAGATATCATCAATAAATACCACCACAAATTCATCGAGATACTCCTTGAAAACTCTATTCATCAGATCCATGAATACAGAGGGTGCATTAGTCAATCCAAACGGCATTACAGTAAACTCGTAATGCCTGTACCTGGTTTGAAATGCTGTCTTCGGAATGTATTCCTTCTTCACACACAACTGATGGTATCCAGATCGAAGGTCAATCTTTGAAAAGTATTGAGCTCCATGCAGTTGGTCAAATAAATCATCAATACGAGGTAGGGGATACTTGTTCTTTATCGTTATAGCATTGACCTCCCTATAGTCGATACATAACCTCATAGATCCATCTTTCTTTTTAACAAAAAGAACAGGGGCTCCCCATGGAGAAACACTAGGGCGAATAAATCCCTTATTACTCAATTCCTCTAGTTGTTTCTTTTGTTCGACTAATTCTACAGTGGCCATTCTATAAGGGGTCTTCGATATAGGCCTTGATCCAGGAATCAAATCAATGGAAAACTCAACTTCTCGTTCTGGAGGATGTCCAGGTAAATCTTCTAGAAATACATCTACAAATTCTTTCACAACAGGTACATCCTCTATTTGAACATTCCTTTCCTCACCGATAGTTGTTTCATTCTCTTCCTCCCCAATAATTGAATTAAGTTGAGCTACTGGGGGTGGATCTAAATAAGAATTAGGTGGTGACGATTCTGCTCTAAAAATAAGGTGTTCCTTATCATTATCATCAAGAATCGTAGCCTCTTTATTCTTACAATAAATATTTGCATCATAGTCCGAAATCCAGTCCATACCGAGGATTATATCAAACTCAATCATAGGTATGACGATGAGATCAGCAGATAAAGAAAATTTATGTGCTCTAATGGGGACTGATTCACAAAACTTTGTTGCAATGATACTTCCCTTAGGAGTTTTAACTGACAACTCCCTTATTAAATCAAATTGGAAATATCTAATTTTCTTAGCAAACTGGGAAGATATGAAACAATGCGATGATCCAGAATCAAATAATGCATTTTCTAAACTTGAGGAAACCATTAAATTACCTGCCACCACGTCTTTCGGAGCTTCTACCTAAGCAGTAGTGATAGCAAAAGCCTGGCCTTGATCCCTTGGCCTTTTCTGAGGTAATTTCTCCTGACGCTTAGGACATTCATTTGCATAATGCCCCATCTCCCTGCAATTGTAGCACTGAACGTTGGTAGCTTCCTTATTCCCCTTACAATCATGATATTGGTGGCCTTTTTCACCACACTTTTAACAGACTCCCATTCCCTTCAAGCAAGTACCAGGGTGTTTCTTCCCGCATTTACCACAGGATGGATATTCAACCTTTCCCTTATTCCCCTTATTTCCATTCCCAGATTGATCAGCATGTCTCTTCTTCTCTTGCTTTGCTTTAAAGTCATAAGACTTAGAGAATTCCTTTTCGTTCTTGATAGCACATGAGACAATGTCTTCATACGATGAAAAGGATTGTGAGACTAATGCTCAACGGAGAAATGGTTTTAACCCATCAAAGAAACAATCAATCTTACTTCTTTGGTTACGTATATAATCACCAGTGTACCTTGCTAACCTTGTAAAGTTAGCCTTATACTTTGCGACATTCTCATCCTCCTTCTGTCTCAGACTTAGAAATTGCCTTTCCATATCTGCTCGATGGTCGCGAGGGAAGTATTTTTCTAAAAACAGATATTTGAACTCACTCCATTCCATATTTGATACTTCATCATCTTCCTTCATGTTTTGAATCAATGACTACCATTGATCAGCATCTCCAGTGAGGCGGTAAACTGCCATGATAACTTTTTCCCTTTCACTGCTCCCCAAAGCCTGAAATATTTTCTCTAGGGAATTTATCCATTGCTCATCTACTAAGGGATTTTTACTCCCATTGAACGTTGGTGGTTGTTGCCTCATGAATCGATCAAACATTGATCCTCCACGCTGCGGATCAGGGTGCTCGATACGGGTAAGGTTATTATTCATAACCTGAGTAAGTTGTCCCAGTATGGTGATTAGCTGATCGGCACCAGTTGCATCACCAGCCCCACTATAATTATCTTGAGCAGGAGGGAAATCCCTACATGGAGTGCGTGCATTGATACGGTTTCCATTTCTTCCACTAGGCGCCATTTCTAAACAATGGCATAAACTAGATCAGTTTATGAATCAAAATACATAATCCCATACTTATAAAACACTTAACATAAATTGAACTATTTATGGATATAATCCATAATCATAAAAATGTTTTCTTTGAGGAATTATATACTCATAAACCCTTCATAATGATTTGTAAAGAAAATGAGAGTTATCCTAAGCATATCCCCCGGGAGTGTCGTAACCAAGAGTGCAGCAAGGCCTGTTGTCGTGCACCAGTTCCTGTTCGAGTCTAGCTCAAAGCGGTGTTTTCGGGTTTTACCCCTAGGTACATCTGTGCCAGAGCCGCCTCTACCTGCTCGTATCCAGACAGGGATGTATTTCTAGGAAAACTCACAAAATCTCTACAATACCAAAATTCTAGGAAGTTCTTCTATACTAATCCTCAAAGTTCATCTTAGGTCTACGTGCTCTAATCAGAGTTTATCTAAATCTAGTTTCCAAGGTTTGTACTAAACTTCCTCTGATACCAACTGTAACTCCCCGACCCCAGTTACCCAGAGTCGGTGCATTAATTACATAACATTGGCATGATCACAAGAAAGATCAAATCTTGAAAGACCGATTGGTTTAGTAGCCTTGGAAACACTAGATATATTCATAAATTTTACATTACATCATCAAAATAAAAAAGAACTACTACAACAAAATATTGTCTCCATAGTCCACACTATTAACCCCTCATAATATCCCTGCAAGTCATTCATAATTTACTTCTTCACATCCTGGGAAAATAAAACATTGAAAAGGGGTGAGCTCAATTGCCCAGTAAGGATAACAATATAGCGGAAACTTTCATAAATAAGAATAAACATTTAAGGCAATGTATAACTAAAAAAAGCCTCTTAAACTTTAACTTCAACATAGTATGTCATAAATAAAATGAAATAATGTCATTTACTTATTCACATGGATATTCTACTAATCGAATAATCACATGCAATATCAATAAACACTTTTATAATGATGGAATGCATAATGCCAGACTATCATAACCACATAGCCAAGGCCTCGTGCCAAGACTACAAATAAGATTTTTCCAAGGCCTTGTGCCAAGACACTAGTTTGTCTCATGAGACCTACCGATGCATCGAGGAGCTATAGCGGGCTCCACCCGTCACATATTAAGTCCAATGCATTCCCATATGAAAAGGTTTAAACATAATATAAAAATTCGTATTAAAACTAGCATACGAAATGTCAATACTTTCACCATAAACCATGAATGGTAGACAAAAAAAACATCACATCCATAGTCAAACATATCACAAAACCTTCAATATAATATAAAAGTTTTGTATCATAATATATCATCCTCAAATAAGCGTAAAATCCATTAAAGGATGTTGACATAGATGAAATCAAAACTCTTTTTAAAGAAATATCTCTTTCTATTTTGAAATCATTTAAGAGACATATATTTATAGAATAAAACATTTTCTTTGAAAATATTCTTATAAGCTTGTAAGGGAAGCTTTGAGGATTTTATAACGGCAGAAAATAACCGCACCCGCCGTATAAGTTAAAAAAACATTCTTATCTTAATTCTCTCGAAAAGGTTAAAAAGCACCTTGTTTGGAAAATGATGGAAAGATTCCCTTATAAACCTCTTATAAAAAGTCAAACAAGGGAATAAATGACTTTAACCCATATTCTTTTAAATATTAAAAATGTTTTGAAATACATTTTGAAGAAACATGGATGTGGATGATAACGAGATCCCAGTAGATTATTACGTATAAACAACCTCGGATAACGAAGAGATTGTGAAATAACCCTTACCTTGTACTTTTCCTTGGTTGGGGTAGGTTAAACTCCTGTATAATGGTGAAATAATTTTTATTAAATTATAAAAGAATCATATACATTAATATGATATCATATATGATCTTTTAATATTGATTTGATAATAATATCTTAGTATTATCGTTGTTTCAGGTGTTAACTTACTTGTTTTATTTTATATGTTTTGTTACGTAAGCCATGTTTGTAACGGATATGTTGTATATCATTCATATCCAGAATGATATCAAGTCCTTAAACATCATTTTTAAATCATCAAATGATAATTATACTTGAATGGATACGATGGAGAATGAATCTTATCGCGTTTGTGGAGACGGTAGTCCGTACGTACGCACGAGCGACAATATCATTCTTTTGATATTAAAATAATATATAAATGGATGTTATATCATATATACAGAATAATTAACATGTTATATTTATTATTTACATGAGTTGCACATCATTATTATACCCATCCAAATAATAATATATTGAATAACAATTACACCACGACGTGGAGACGGTAAGCCGTACGTACGCACGTATGGTGACATGTTATTCAAAGGGTGGATAGAATACAGAATATTGTTGTACCATATTTATAATAACATCACAGTATATGTGAGATACTGAAGTTATTATTTTATAATGGTAAGAACAAAGAAAGAAGAAGTGGAAGAAGAAAGGAACTTGAAAAGGGGTGGTGAAAACATTACCTCTTCTTCGGGTTCTTCCTTTTGATTTGATCAAAAGGGCTCCTTAAGTTGGCTTTCTGATCAAACTAAGGCCTCTAGGTTGTAGTGAGGGAAGTTGGGAGAGTATTTGGGCAGATTTTGGCCGAGCCAAGTGGCTTGAGAGGTGTGATGAATGAGTAGAAGTGGTCTCCTTTTATAAGGGAGAGGAGGGGCTCTTTAGGAAAGAGTGAAAGTATTACTTTATAATATAATTATATTCGGTTTATAATGGTCCAAAAATCATTGAGGTCGAATATAAGATGACTAATTTTCTAAATAACATCAACCAATAAGAATTGGACAGGTTTTAGATAATATTTTAATCATTATAATCTTATTTATTTAAATGATTTATTAATGAGGTAAACCTTGCATCATTATTGTGTCATTAATAATTTAAATTATTTGATGTATAAAAATTATAAATAAAATATCATTATGTTGGAAATACTTTTAGCTTTTTAATGAATATTTATAATCGAAAATCCAACATGTATAACCCTATGTAAAAATTGTTCTTCTAAAAGATGTAAGGTTATGCCATTTTTATTTTTATTTTAACTTTATTAATATAATGTGTCCCTACCACATACAAGAGGCTCCAAGGGGTCCCCAAATCGACCCAAGGATGCCCATGGTCGGGTATGTGTCCACCAATAAGGTTAGGACACGTTTTAGGGTAATTTTGTATTATAATAATATTATTTTTTATCCCTTATTTACCGGATTTACCCTTTAACCATGGTAAATAAAATATTTACCGCAGTAATTATTCAAAATGTGTAAAAATAAAAGTTACCTATTTACATAATTTGGACATCATGATTCCAAATATGTAATCCATTTTTCCAAATTCAAAACACAGAAGTGGAATAAATTAATTAAAAAATAATTCCCGTTGTTAAAATAAAAAGCGTGTTTTTAAGAGATTATAACTATCAAAAGATTGACACTGGTTTATGTCTGGTTTAATTGTGAAATTATGTCCAATGAAAAACATTAAATTAAATGGTAAAAATATAATCTAAATATACTTTTAAACCACTCAAATTCATAATTTATCAATATTAATTATTTTTATTAAAAAAGTTGATTTTAATTAAAATTTAGTAATTTTCACTATTCATCAAAATATAAAAGTTATCCGAAAAGTACCAAAATTTCACCGTAGGATAATTTCAATATTCCGAATCCAAAAATGAAGTCCATTTTGAAATATAAGATATATATGATTTCAAAAAGTAGGTATTACTATTCACAACGGTTAGTTTAATTAGTTGTGGTGTGTGTTAGAACTCGAGGTTGCGTACAACACACGCTATCGCATTATTCGAAGGGAAACGTACCGTGGAAGCTTGGGGTGTTACATCTGAGCCCAAGTACAACCCAGTCCACATAGGAAAGCAAAACGTAAATCCACACAGGATAGCACAACACAATCCACTTAGGAAAGCAAAACAGGATTCAACTCACACAGGTATACTTCTTCGTATGATGATAGAGATGATCAGATATATCCACTGATTTATCTAAGCCGTTAGACCCACACAGGATCGATAGGTACTAACCCCCGTAATGAACCACATAGGATCTGACCCACAGAGGATCGATAGGTAACTAACCCCCGCAAAAACCCACACAGGATCGGACCCACACAGGATCTGTAGGCGCTGGCTCACACAGAACCGCTGAGCGCTGACCCACACAGGATCGGTAGCACTGATCCCCGTAGGATCGCTGAGTGTTTTAGTCGTCGTCGTATGTACTGAGGTTCTCTGTACAGTTGTTGTTGTCACAGTCACAGCCAACACTAGGGTTCCCGCACACAGCATGCTCGTTCGGGAGGGTCCGCTCCATGAGCCGAGAGGCTGATACATCAACTGACACATAGTCCAGAGTTGATGTATCCAAAAGTTATGTATCGACAACAGGAACTCAATGTCATAGATGGCGCGTCAATCGGACGCCCGGTCTGAGAGTTATTGGCTTTTGCATCCCAGGGGCCCGGTTGGTTTTTAAGGCAAATCCAACCCGATCGTACTCCACCTGCGCCCAAACCTCGGACGGAGTAAGCCAAAAGATTCGTCTCACTGAGAGGTATCCATCAATGTTGACGGCACGTCAATCAGACGTTCGGAGTTTAAGTTATGAGCGTTTCCACTCCGAGGGCCCAATTAGTTTCGTGTACGAACCAACTCAGCCGAACCCAAAGTATTCTGAAACCTTCAGTGCGATATACCGAAATGACCGTCTCAATCCATGGATCTCATCGCCGCTGATGGCGCGCCAATCAGAGGTCCGTAGCCCGAGATATGGGAAAAGACCAAAAAGGTTCTGAAAACGGGGGTTTCGGGCCCGGACTGACCCGACCCGAGACCCCCTGGGTCGTCCCGAACTGGGTCGACCCGATCCGAGTCTAGGGTGGCCCGGCCCGACCTGGGCGTAGCCCGGTCCAGCGGCTCGGCCCGGCGCACTGGCACGCGGCGCCAGCTGGCTCGGCCGAACGACCCAGCCGTTCGGTTTGCCGGGGGGGCACTGCCCCCCCCCCCCCATGTTATGTAACTGCGGCCCCCCTTCATGGGGGCAGGTAGCTGGCCGGCCAGGGGTTTGAACCCCCGGCTTCCCTCCGGTCCAGGCGGCCTGCCCCGGCAGGCCGGTTTCTGCCGCCACGGGACCAGCGACGGCGGGTCCCCTCACTGCTCCGATGCCGGCGGCCCGTTTCCGGCCGCCGATCCTGCTCCGACGCTAGCGGCCCATTTCCGGCCACTGTTTCCCATGCTCTGCCACGTCCCGGTACCGTCCGCGACCTTCATTCGTCCGGTGGGGTGCGACGGCGCCACACCCCTCCATCGCGGCCCCTCTCCGGCCGCAGTGCTTTTGCAGTTCTCTGGCGCGGCACGACGGCGCCGCGACTTGGTTCATATTTTTAAAAATGCGGCGCGTTGGCATCGCACATTCTTGTCGTTCGTTCCGACGCGGTGCGACGGCACCGCATCACTTCCCGTCGTACCGCAACAACAAGAAAAAGAAAGGGAGGGGGGTCGGCCGTGTTTGTGCGGTCCGACCTCCTCCCGTTAATTGGTAGCATGCGGTCCAATTATACGTGGATAATGAATGGGAGTAAATCAAGAAAAGAAATCACATAAACCCCTACCACGTGCAAGCTTTAACAGAGGTTCGCCGATCAAGGATTCATCACGGGAAGAGACGTCGCGAAAGAAGATGTCGATGGCGTCGCGTAATCGGTTTCCGAGAACTCGACATTCTTCGCCGGAGACCGATGTGTTCTTCGTGTTCTTCGTCGAAGACGAAGAAGTTCCTCAAGTCCTTAGCCCTTTTCTCCCAAAGACTCCACCATACGAAGGTTCCAACCCCAAATAAAATATGTTCATCTCTTATTTTATTAACATAACATAAACTTTTGAATTTCAAGTGTTTGAATTAATTCCACATAATTAATTAATGACATGTTGTCATCCATAATGGTGAGTTGAGGGGGTTTAAGAAATTGAAGGGGTGGGGTTCGTGTGTGCCCCACCACCCTCATAACCTTCCATGGGAAGTTGGGCAGTTACCCAACATCCACTCAAAGCTTAAATCCACTTAAAGAAAAATAAAAATTGTAGTTAAATTTTTATTTTAACTTCCACAATTTTGATCAACTTCTATCGTGAAAATGCAACTCCGGAAATGGCGTTCCTAATAAATTACTGGCGCTACGGTTCCATCGGTGTCCTCAGAATTCGATTCCGAACACCGGTTCAAAAGTTAGAATTTCCGCTCGTTCATTCACTGAACGTACCCGAGCTAAACTTCGGATAGGAATTCCGGGCACACTGGGCCTCAGAATCAAGTGCCGTCAGAAACTGCCTTCATGTAAAATCAAAAAGAAAATTAAGAAAAAAATTTTCTTTAATTTTACGGGTCTTTACATATTCAATGATTATTTTATATGTTTAAAATTTTATATTGAAATAAACATTTTTACAAAATGTTTTTTGGAACTTTTTATTTTAAAAGGCAATTTTCAAAGTGAAAAGTTTATTTTATTCAAGAATGTTTTAATGGAATTTTTATGGTATTTACTTTCATTGATGACAACAACCATTTTTTTTACTTAATATACACTGGAGATATATTGTATTGATATTGTACTTAATATTTTTTGGATGGTTTATGATCACTTTGACTGAGTACGTAAAAAATTATTGTAATTCACCACATTACATTATATGATTTATAATAATTTTTTTTTATTTTGGTGAATATTAACATTCCAAATGTTGCTTTTTGAATATATATTTTTGGTTTATTACATTTCAGACCCTTTATATAATGAAGGTGTTGGAATTATTAAGTAATGGGTGGGGATCAGTTATAGATAGCTCCTCAATGCGTCAATAGGTCTCATGAGAGAAATCAGTTGGCCAAATTAGATGGGTTTCTACCAACAGATTTAAAATTCCTCAGGAAAATTCTTGATAGTATGTTTTAGATGTCTGACACTATTCATTCCCTTAGTATTCTATCAATTATTAATGTCCATGTTATTATTAAATTAGTTATAATATCTATGGATAATTTTGAAGATAATGGGATTATTTGTATAGATTTATTTGATCATCATTTATTTTTTATTATTATGACAATTTTATTGATTAAATGGAATTTTTTTAGTTATTTACCTTTACATATTGTTTTTACTTATTTATTCATCAAATATTTTACTTTTATCTTACCCTTACTGAGCATTTTAGCTAACCCTTTTCCTATGTTTTATTTACCATGGATACCGGTAAGTGTTTTGTGAGTGATATATTGGGACACACTATAAGAAATAATTACATTCCCATAGAAATCTCATTTTTATTGTATACTTATAATTTTAATTTTAATTTCAAGTATATATATAGTTTACCAAGACTAAAAAATTATTCATCTCACTTTTATGCAATCGTTTATATCTTATGAAAATTTAATAATTTAAAAGTTGACTACGGGATACTAGGGTTGTGGTCTTTACCTTTGGTATCTGACGATGTTTAGTAGATACCTTAGGAACTATATTTAGGAAAACATATATTATGTAACATAAAACTATGATAAAAACTGATTATAAGTATATAAGAACATGCAAATGTTTTGTTAAGGTGGATAATATGTGATATTCATATAAATAAATCCCTATCTTGATACTTCATGTGATGGTGGTTAAGGAATATATTTATATAGGGATAATGAATTCAAAAAAGGAATTTCAATCTTGAATCAAGAATTACCTAGTACATAAAAATGAGTCTTATTGCACACCTGTTCCGATACTCCCAGGTGATATATTTAGGTTAATTATCATTTTATTTAGAAATCATCATGATGGTTTTGGAAAGTTGATAATCATGAATAAACAATGTTAAAAATAAGAGGTCATAGATTGAAAATAATGTGTCGTGATTTAGACATCCAATAAATGATTCCTTAGGACTATGTGATCTCCCACTATGATTTGTGCTGCTCACACCACATTGCTTTGTTTTAGGCAGTGGATGGAACCAGAAGTATGTGGGTTAAAATTGAATGTCATAAACATTGTGTTGGTGAGAAACCAAATGGGATGGTGACTATGGTGAAGGATAATGTGATTATTCCTAATATGTTATCATCATATGAGACTAAAAATAGTCACCTTAATAAGACATCCGACTCACCAAAAAATATAAGAATAGATTCCATTAAGATAATAAATAGTGGAGACCATAGAGGAAAGAATGTTTAATTTCATTCATGTAAAAATGTTGAAACAGAAATCTTGGATATTTTCTTAATGAAATTGGAAAATGTATTATTTTTGGAAAATAAAGACAAGATGAAAGTAATTTCTAATAAAAAATGAAATGTTAGGTTAATGTAATGTATTAGAATAATGGTCTCCCTAAGGTATTACCATGATTTGAATGTTTCAAATGTGGAAATTATAGGCATTAGGAAAATCAATTTCAAAAGGGGAATGTTCATGAAGATAATCAACAATGTTGTATGATTAGTGGTTATATTTTTGATGAAGAAGATAATAAAAATGACAAATGAAAGGAAGGAGGTATTTAAGGAATAATATGAAAAATCCTAGTTTATTTTTTAGAAATTAAGTGAAATCATAAATTTTCATAACTTTTTATTAAATAAATATTTTATAGGATTATTTTATCAATGAAATTATATATATAATAATTATGAAATGTATAAGGATTATACTATAATATTTATTTTATGTTCTAAGAGCACATATTAAAAGGTACCGATGATAAGAACTAGTGATTCGGTAACAAGTTGATCTTTTTGGGAAACACATATTCTAGGTATGATAAACCTTAACATGTGATAAACTGAATGATAATAATTATGAAGATATGGTTTCTCGATAATATTTGGTGATAATGAAATTGGTTGGTGATTTGATGGTTTATTTTTTCTTTGATGGAGTTTACTATATGTCTAGATTTATGAAATATATTCGATAACCTTAGATTTTATTTTTAGAATCATGCATGTTTTAATTATTATTTTATGGTGATTATGGTATCAACATATTTTTTAATTTGGAATTAATATCCACTATATATTGTATGGAGAATATAATGTTAATTTAGTAACCTTCCATCTAAATTTGGTCATACATATATTGGATGAGACATAAGGCTAACTATTTATGGAATGTATTAAGTTGATCATTAGGTTTTATTGGATAATATTTTAAACATTTTGGTTTTAGAAAATAAAACAGGAATAGATTGTTACCCTTTTATGGATCATAAGATCCTCTGAAAGTTAATTTGAGTGATTCAGGGATAAAAATTTCATTTTTATATTCATTTATTTGAGTAGGAGATAAAGAGAACATTTATTGAATTACAAAAAAGGATAAAATTGTGATTATAAAATAGGAATATGTTAATTATATATATTTATATATATTATTAGATTGTAAACGAATTCCTCATGCCTAAGAAAATGATCTTGAATCATAATTGTTATCTTAATACCATCATTTATGGTGAACTGATGATATTTTCACCATTTATAGATTTATGGTTTCATGTTCATGAACCTCCACTATATCTCTCATTTTATTGTTATCTATTATATATATCACTCTCAATAATTATTTATTCTTTTCTTTCATGAACATATCATCACTTGACACCTATGTTTTCAAAATTGGAAACCTAGTTATTAGATTATTCGAGATAACTTTCACACTTCCCTTTATCTATTATCAAGATTAATTTTTGTTTAACCTTTTCATGATATTGGATTTTAAGAATGATTTTATAAAATATAAAAGACTTGATTACGAAGATTAAGATTAAATATCGAGGACATAATTTATTTAAGGGGGTAAAATATAAAACCTTGATATTCTAAAAGAGGTACATCATAGTTGATAATTTATATAATGTAAAAAACCAATATTACAGAATAATTCAATACCATAATACTTTATGATATATTTATATTTAAATAAATTATTCTCTTTGATTTATTTCAATGCATGAAATACAAAGTTTAAATGAAACATGATACTCAATTAAAATATTTTTATCTAAACATGACCATTATAGCCTACCTATTTTGTTGGATGATATGAATAATACTAAATAGATTAAAAAATTATATTGATTATACATTAATAAAATAATTTTTTTATAAATTTACTTTAAATAATGTAATAACCTTTTGAAACAGAAGGAATTGTTTTCTGAAAAAAAATTATTTTCCAGAAAGGTGAATTAGTTGCGCTTTGAGAGCATGATTTATAATTAATTTTTACAACATTCAAAAAATATTTGATATGATAAACTTAATTTTTTAATTATATATGTCCATATTATTTTTGGTTGAATGTGTTTGAATTTTTTTGAAAAGATAATTTTTTAATGAATAGTGAAAAATACTATTTTTTATTGAAAACTAGCTTTTCATTTAAATTATATACAAAGTTAAATAATTTTATAAATTAGTTTTGATGTAACATTATTTCTAAAATATAATTTTTTAACTAATTTATAACATTTTAATCAATTTAATATTAAATGTTGACATTAATTTTTTTATACTTATCATAATTTTCTCTTAGGAAACCACTCTTCCTTTGGGCTTGAGGTTTTATTTTAAATTGAATTCTGCAAATTCTATGTATTTAATTTGGAAAAATTGATTAAATATTTGGAATTAATATAATTAATATTATCCAATAAGTAAAGCTTAATTTTTTACCACATTGTATTGTCAAAATAGTAAAAATTAATCACCATAGTTATGGTAAAAATGAGTTTATCGAGGGTTAAACTAAGAAGATAAGGGTTAGGAACGACCTAAAACTGAATCCAAACCCATTTCTATGAATATGTATATATTATAAATAGTAATATTTTTTAATGAACCGTTTTTTATGATTTTTTCATGATTAAAACTTGGGTATCACTTTATCCTTTCAAATATTCCATTTGTGTCCTCTTCCCCACTTATAAATGGCCACCCTATCCTTCCCACATCACAATTCCAAAACCATTTTATTTTTACAGGAACATCTAATTACCTTCCTAAATTCCCATAATACATAATAGTGTCCTTATATTGATTATGAATCCCTCCTAGAAGGCTTTTGGTATAAACCTAACATTCCTCTTTGAAGAAGAGGTAAATGATTAAACATGGATATTTGTTTTATTTCTTCTTACACCTCCTTAAAACCTTCTTTTGGTCAGAGTAGGACACATAATATGGGTTTGAATTTAGTTCCTATCAAAATTTATGTATAAAAGGTTATTTAAAAGATTCCACCAATTTAAAACTTAATAGTCCTGTTAATCAAAGTAGGGAAATTATAATAGTCTGATTGTTCAACTAATTTCTCAGAAGATTGATTATTTATCAGTTGTAACAATATGATATATTGATTAATATTTTGATACAAATATAATAATCCATGATAGTGATAAATAATATCCAAGACTAACTATTAAATTGAAATTTATTTTTCGGGAATATACGTAAAAATAGAGAAAACTAAAAAAACATATGATATAAAACAATAGGTTCAGTCTCAAGCCGAGACTTATTCGTCTCCACTTGGTGAGCACCTACCACCAAGAAATATATATGGTTAATGGTTTTTATCCACACCCTATATTAGGGTTTACCAATATTATATAGACTGTCCAAGTCACATGACCTCTACTAATGTTCTACATGGGAATAAAAAACAACCAGGTCACACATGACATCTTCCATAGTTATTTGTGGGATATACATGTGTAAAAATATATTTGGGTAAATATATCTAGTATCCTCATATTCTATGAAGGATACATTGTCTGTTTTACAGAAAGATACACACAATGCTCAAAAAAAGAAAAAAGGGAACATAATAGAGAAATCAATATTAGATATCTTTTATAAAGCTATTTGTGCTATACAGTTTAGCTCTGGGATCTTTGATGTATGGGAGTTGAATTTGGAGTCATATTTTGAAAATAAACACTAAAACTTAGTGTCGTCGAGCACTGTGTTCTGTCTTCCAAGAGGATGATATGTTCTTCTTCTTAGTTTTAGTTGAATGATGCAGGGATGTTGGAACTTTGATAAACATTAGTTCTCTAGATCACATTAAGAATGTATGAAGAGTTCCTAATATGTTCTTCCTTTATATATTTTTGTTGTGTGGGTCTAATACTATGTATATGCATGTCCCCTTTTTTGTGGGATTCTTTCATGCGCTATTATTTGTATATATATTCTTGTAGCCCAAAAATGTGCACGTTTTGAGGTAGATATTGTACCTCATACATCTAAAATCATCATTAAATATTTATGTAAATAGAATAATATTAATCAGTCAAATTAAAAAACTCCAAATGTGACCGTTATAATTAATATTAAATAAAAGAAATTTAAATTTTCTATCAGTGAGTCCTCTGTCTGTATCTCTTTATATCAGTGACTCATTCCATTAGTTTGTCATTATATCAGTCTTTTCATGCATCTGGGACTCATTGTTTTGGATACTCAATGCGTCAGTGACTCATGGAGTTAGTAACTCAATGTGTCAGTGACTCATTGCGTTAGTTACCCAATGCATCAGTCACTCATTGTTTCAGTGAATCAATAGGTTGGTGACTCATTTTAACTATCAGGGATTCCTTTCATCGGTTGGAGCATGAGTTTGTAGCATCATGCATCATTAGGTCCATGCATCAGTAAGGCCTTGCGTCATTAAGTCCTTGTGTTGGTAAGTCAACTGATATTTCATTGAATCATCTATGAGTGAGTCATTTTGCACTGTCAGTGACTTAGTTACACTTATCGTGTCAGTCTATCATACTAAGAAAAAAGTTCTTCTTGGATTTTCCTATAGTATAAATATTTTTAGAATTTGTTAAAATTATATGCCAACATAGTTTATCATAATTATACATATTGAAACATAAATAAACATGATTGAAATGATTATTCATGATTAATAATTATTGACATGATTTGTGATTTTAAACCCATTAATACTAGAGATGGGGGCCAACGGTCCCCTATGGGACCACAATCTCCCCATTTTTAATGATAAAAAAACATGGTATTATATAGTACAATCATTTGATGTGAAATATAATCATTAAACATATCATCTCCAATTATTGATGAATTTTATCAGTATATAGATATGGTTCATAAGTAAAATAAATATTAATGGTATCAAAAGGGAACAAAAATAAGAGTATCAAAGACTAATTCCATTTCTTCCCATATGTAATCAGAGGCACATAAAATAAATTACATAAGAGTGGTATCAAAGGTAAAATAAATAATGATAATATTAGAGGTAAAAAAATAAGGATAATACTAAATAGTTAACCCCATTTTGGGATTATCAAAATGTGCATGGGTATCAAAGAGAGTTCTCCATCTTTTTATTCCATTAAAGAAGGAATTAAGTAACAATGGAATATGATATATCAATGAAAACATAGATATATCACAAAGTGATGAATTCTAAGAGTAGAAAATTCCATTAATCAATAATGTAAAATGTATTAAAAATTTCTAGAGAAAGAAAAAAAATACAACCAATAAACCCAATTAGAGCATTATCTATATTTATTATCGGGATATATAGGCTCCTTCCCTCTCACAGAGAGATTAATAGAAGGTCCAGTAGGTGGTGGCTCAGAAATAAGAGGATCTTTAGAAATATTCAAATGATGTAGGGTCACTCATTCTGGAACATTATGTGTAAGGATGGGTTTGTGTTGTGACAACATAGTTGGTTTAATATTCTCTTGGATGACTGAGATAATCAGACTAAAATCCCAAACAACTGTCATCTAAGATGGTGGCACTAAGCTAACAGGTCCAATAGGTGAAGTACCAGGCACAAAAACTACTTCACTTTGCACATGAAGGTATGGATTCAATATCTTGATGAAATCCTCAATGATTTCACTACTATACTTTATAGATTTCTCAATGTCATATTTATTCTCTATCGACTTTTCCAAAAGATGGGTAAAGTCCTAAAAACATCTATGCATGGTGTTTGAAGGCTCTAGTCACTAGAGGTAGTGTCATGTTTTCTATAAAATACTTAAAAATTATTGGTCAAATAATTATTGGTAATAATATTCTTGAAATTGAAATCCACATTCTCTGTAATGTAATCATTGGAAGTCTCAATAGTCATGGAATAGAGTCTAAACATATCATGAACATAGACACTATTATTCTCAATTTTTTCAATGTTGGCCAATACAAAAGAATCTACAAATGTTTCAATATATTACTTAACATCATTTCTAACTACCTCAAGGTCAAAAGCCATAGATGACTTACCATAGATAGAAGGAACATATGTAGCAGATTTATGACTCATCAAATCATTAAGAACAGTTCCCAAACAACTTTTATATTCTGAGGTCAAATTATTTATTGTAGCGATAGGACCATCCATTTATTTTCTAATCTTAATGTTGTTTGAAACAATTTTTTTAGCTGTTGGGATTAAGTTGGGTTGAATTTTAGTGATAACCTTTTCTGAAATTTTGACAACATCTGGTTCACTGACTACAACTGCCTGAACTCGAGTAGGAGGAGCTTGCATAGACTGCATAAAATCTTCAATTGAATATTTGATAGAGATTAATTCACTAATTAGAAAAATGTTTTACATTTTAGCTTATTGAATCTCAGTTACCATTTGTGATTGAACTGATACACTCACTACTGAAAAATTTAATCCTCAATCCTTTTAAAGTCTGATTTAGTCGAAGAATCACAAGGAAGGGTCTCAACCATAGATTCTTGGAAAAAATGAACAAACACCTCATCATATGAGTCTTCATAATCCAAACTAAGTGCTACATATCCAAGACTTTTTTCCATTTAGATATAACATTATCATCCATAGGAGTTAGAGTTTCAAGTCTCTCTCTTCCATATTGAAGCTCCCCATCAGCTTGATCTCTCATCTCATGAGGCTCCCTCTCAACTTGAGCTCTTCTATACTGAAGTTCCCCATCAATCTATTCTATCCTAATTGGTTTCTCACCCTCAACATGGTTTATCATTTATTCAGACACTAACTGAGGTTCATGGGATTCCTGAGCTTCCACTTCACCATTAATTTCAAGGTTATCTCTTTCTTCAACCACAACTATAGAAGGTTCTATAGAAACATTCTGAACCAAAGAATCAACCATCTATATATAACCACCTTTATAATCCTTAGGATGGTCACCATCACTCTCAATGACATCACTACTACCTTCAGAAACATAATGACTAGAGGCATTCTATTAAATTCAATTTCTATTAGTATTTTCCTCACATTCTCCTCCTTTAATACCACTTCCACTACCACTACCACTTTTATCTTATTCTCTTCCTTCTTCTTATTCAAATTATGAGTCACTAGATCTACTTACATATTCCTTACCACCTCAGACTTCTTTATCCTCATCTCCATTAGTGTAAAGAGTTGGTTCATCCGAGGGTAAAAAAATTGGTGGAGTTGGTGGTCCATTAGAAAAAACATCGTGAGCTTAAGTGGGTTTCAGATCACTCCTATCATCAGTAGGTGACTCTTAATATCTGACTGGTGTGGCAAGCTCTGCTTCCTCATGTGAAGTGTAAACAACTTCTTCATCTGGTCTCAGAACATGATCACCCATATTTCCTGGCCTAGTTGGATGGTCCACTTGATTGAATGTATCCAAAATGTTATCTTCATTCACAACCCTTTATTTCACCCATGGGTTCCAATTCACCTTCATCCTTTTACAGATATCTTTTCTTATGCAGATCCCATTGCACTTAGAAAAAATTTCACCTCCTTTATTAACACAACCTTTCTATTTTAACATGGATGAGATTAACCATGGATAAAACAAGAAATTGGTTTTTCCATAAGTTTTGATCATTTCATTTATATGTATATAAATATATCTACATAAATTAACTTTATTCGTTTTTCTTAGAAGATAAATCAAATTTAAATATTGAAACTTTAGAGACGAAAGTCCCCTTTACTGGAATAGATCTGATGCTATATAAACATGAAAAAAATTATAAACATCCCATATATCTCTGTAGCAAGGGGTCTTCTATGCTTGTCATTGTTAGTAAGCTTTTTCAGAGCCATATCAAAGAAGAAAAAGTCACTCTCAGGTGGATAAATACCCTAATAATAATCAAACACACCCTTATCAGATACCTTAAGATATTCAACCCATTATCTAGTTGAAAAAGATATTCTCATTCCTTTCACTATGGAATTAATCTAGAAACATTACTACCTTAAAGTAGAAACTATATATTTATATGAAACTGATGAGATAACGTTGGGTAGAAAGGTCATTCATTATCCAAGAACCAAAAAAGACATCCCTGATCCTGTAACACACTAAGCAAGAAAGAATTTATTTACAACATCCATTCAATAAGAAACTATTTGTTTAGAGTCACTACATGGTTTTACAGAGTATTATTCATTGGTCTAGAAGACTTTCTTGATTTCTGTTTATGTTTCTCATCTGTATGTGACATTTTACCTAAACCACCTTCAAGAGCTCGTTTCACATGTGTCATTCCAACAGTTCGGTTTGATGGTTAGAAGGTGAAAGGTTAGGGGGTGGAGTGAGAAACAACAATATGAGTGTAAGGGTAAAGGATTAGAGTGGATTGACTCAAATTTATTTCATTTAAGGATTTTGAAATAAAAAAATCATTAAATCATAAACCAACATCAAAAAAATAAATGAAACAACTTCATTTTGGTAAAAAAATAAAATGGATAGAAATAGTGACTCATTAGTGTCATCATGATAGTTTTCTCATACCACTAACGGTGTTGTCTTGGCAAGGTGTTAGTGTAGACATGATATAGCGTCAGTGTCTGCATAAAAACTATGTCGGAATGACAATGTCATCAGTGTCGGTATGACATTTATAGGTTCATATTGTCAGTGTTAGTATAAAAAATTAACTTAAAATTATCAAAGGAATAACAACATAATGTCCTATAGATTGATCATTTCTAACTCAATTCTGAGGTAGTTAATTCTTTCATTGTTCAATGGATTAGTGAAAATGTTAGAAAGCTAATGTTTAGTTCCAATAAACTCTAAAGGTATATCAATATTTTGATAATGGTCTCTCAAAAAGTGATGTATTGCACCACTGTGTTTTCCCTATAATGAGAAACAAGATTCCTAGAAATATTAATAGCATTTGTGTTATAACAATTTATGAGGATATGTCTGAATTGTTATTCAGAATCCAGTAATGTGTCTTTAATCTATTAAATTTCAACATGAAAACTACCATCATCTATGTATTCAACTTTGACAGTTGAAATTACAATAGAATTTTGTTTCTTACTACTCCATGAAACAAGAGGCTTTCCCAAAAAGTGACTTGTACTAGAAGTTTTCTTTCTTTCTAACATACTACCACCAAAGTCATCATTTGAGTAACTCACCAAATGAAAATGTGGTCCTATTCGATAGAAAATTCATAAATTGCTTTTATACTTATGTTATTTAAAAACCCATTTGATAAGATTTAAATGATATTCCATTGTATTTTCTTGAAAACATTAAAAATGAACACATTAAACATAATATTTTTCCTTCTAGTAGTGAATCAGAGTAAACTCTCAATCATTATTCTGTAAGTAGTTTGATCAAATGATTTATCATCTCCATCAATGTCCAACATACAAGTGGTACTCATTAGAGTGTCACTACTCTTAGTTCTTTCAAAGACAAATATTTTAAAAATATCTTTAGTATATTTACATTGATTCCATGAAATACCTTCTTTATTTTTAAATATTTGAAATCCAAGAAATAATATTACTTCACCCATTAAACTCATTTCAAATTCACTTCTCATCAAATTTGAAAAATAAACACATAAGGAATCTTTAGAAGATCGAAAAATAATATCGTCTATATAAATTCTGTACTACTAAAACATCTTTAGAAATTAGTTTTATAAAAATGGTAGGATCAGAAATACCTTTTATAAAACCTTTAGAAACAAAAAAAAGTGTTCAGCTTATCATACCAAGATCTTGGATCTTGTTTTAAATCATATAATGATTTAGTTAATTTTAAAACATGATTCCAAAAGTGGGGATTTGAAGAACCAATGGGAAGTTCAACAAAAAAATCTGCAATTATATAACAAGTTAATAATCCCTCTTGACATCCATTTGATAATGCTTGAAATATATATGTGCTTTATGGGAATGTCAGTTTCTAATAGCCTCATGTCTAGCTACTGGTGAAAAGGATTATTCATAGTCAATCCCTTCGTCTTGACTATAACCTTGTGAAACAAACCTAGCTTTGATTATAAGTACATTACCATATTCATATAATTTATTCCTAAACACTCATTTAGTTCCTATAGTTAATGTGTATTTGTGTCTATCTACAAGTTTCTAGAGTATGTTTATTTCACACTAATTTAACTCTTCTTTCATATCCATCACCCAAAATTTATCATTGATAGAATCATTGATGTTCTTAGGTTCATGTTGTGATAAGAAAGCGTGATGTTCAATATGATTTCTGAGAGAATCTCTAGTCTGAGTTTGTTTGTCTAAGTCTCCAACTATATCATCTAAATGATGGTTCTTGAGAGTTCAAATAGGTTTATAGAAAATAAGGGATAGATATTTCTGGTTCTTCAACTGGTTAAGGTTCATCAAGACTAGAATCTGGAGAATTTCATGAATTGGAAGTTTTAATAGATTCCTAAATAGGATGGTCAGAATATTTATCATTGCTGTCTAGATTTGACTTATCATCCTCATGATTTTCTAGATAGGTCTTCGAGTCATGTGGATCTATCTCATCCAACATGATATGTAAAAATTCATCTACTCATTTGGGTATTTTATTAAAGGCTCTATAGGCTTCAATAGAAATTTAATAACCTAGGGAAATTAATTTATAACTCTTGGTGGAAAATTTGAACAAGTTATCCTTAGAGTTAAGAATATAGTCTTTTCAAACAAAAACGTTGAAGTAGTTAACCATGTGTTTTCTATTTTTCCACAACCCATAAAGAGTTCTCCTATAGATAGGTGTAATCAAGACTCTATTGATTATCTAGAATGTTGTATTGATATCTTATTCCCAAAAGTATATTGGTGGGTTATAATCATAAAGCATGGTTCTAGAAATTTCTTTCATGGTTATATTTATTATTTCTACACCACTATTTTTTATGGGGTGTCATAGGATAAGAGAAGTTATGACTATAGCCATTTTGTGAGTAGAAGGATTAAAACTCTTGGTTCTCAAATTCACATCCATTTTCACTACATAGGGTTTTTTTCCCAATACCACTAAGATTTTATATTTTCCTAGCATACATAGTGAAATGATAACACACTTCACTTTTGTGAGCCATGAAGAAGGTCCATGTATATATAGAGTATCCATCTACAAGAACATAGACATAGTGATTCCCACTTCGACCTGAAAATCTAGATGGTAAAAAAAAATCCGTGTGGACCAAATGAAGAGGTTGAGAAATTGAATCCTATTTCTTTAGTTTGTAAGAGATTTTTTGATGTTTACCATTTTGATAAGGATTACAGACTTTGTTATTTGGAAACTTATGTTTGGGTAGATCCTTGACTAAGAATTTTCAATTAATAATTCTAAGTGAGTGTATATTGCAGTTCTATAACCTCCTATGACAAATCCAATATTCTTTAGTTATAAAATTCAAACACGAAACATTTTGAGAAATAAAAGAATCTATGTTAATAGTATAAACATTTTCATTTCTAAAAGAATAAATTACTAACTCATTTTTAGAATTAAAAACATTTCATGAATCATTTTTAAATTTTACATTAAAATATCATCGGATAAACAATAAATAATAAGTAGGTTGTATTTTATTCCATATAAAAATTAATTTGGATATTAAAAATGAGTTAGAGTTACCAATCTTGCCAAGGCCAATTAGTCTTCTTTTAGAATTTTCACTAAAAGTGATATTCCCACAATCAATATTTATCAAGTTATTATAGCGTGAGTAGTCTCCTGTCATGTGTCTTGAACATCCACTGTCCAAGTAATAAAAGAATTTACAAGAGATCTTCAAAAATCTTTCCTAAGATATGTTTTTGATAAAACACTTATTTTTCTTATGAGACTTTTCATCTTGATAGGATTCAGAGTCAATTGAGCTGTCTTTAGGAGCACTTGTTTTTGACTTCATGGCCTTTTTATAATTTCTATCATTATCATCATACCACTTCTGGTAACTTATCTTGGGACATTAAAACTTTAAAAATCTCATTCATTTTCACTCATATGATATTATCTCATTGAGGTATCACCTCTTTTCTAATCCTCTTTCCAATGGCCTTTATGATCATAATTTATTTTGTAGTTGGGATTTATGAAGAATTTATTATTTTTATAAAACTTATTAAATGTTATGGCTATTTGATCCATCTCTTAATCACTGTCTATTGATTATTGTTCATCACTTGAACTTTCAGTTTCATCGTGAGCTTTTTTCTTCTGCTAGGATGAAGTATTCTTGAAAAAAAAATATTTTTTGGGTTCATAATCCTATAATTTTTTTACTTTTAGTTCTTCTTCATACATCATAAATTTGACTGTCATCTCTTTAACTGGAAATGTGTTGTGGTCACAAGATTCTCTTCTTAATACAGATTCCCCTCTCCATCTCTCTGGTAAGTATCTGATAATTCTCATGATTTTCTCCTTGCCTTTCATATCACATTATAGAGATATCATGGTGTTAAAAATTTTGTAAAGCTTGAGATACATGTAATAAATAGTCTCATCAGGCTTAATCACAAAATTAACATACTTAAAAGTATATGTGTTAAGTCTCATTTATTTAACATTAGATGTTCCTTCATGTTAAATAAATAAAGTGTCCCAAATTTTATAGGAAGATGTATAAGAAGATATTCAATTAAATTCTTCATCTCATAGTGCACAAAATAAATCATTCATTACATTGAAATTATTATTATAAGAAGTATTTGTGGAATCACTCCAGGTATTCCTAGCAGTATTTGGTATTTCATATTTATCTTCTATAACTATCCAAATCTCAAATACCATGCCTTTTAAATTCATTTTATCTTAAGTTTCTACTGGGAATAGTTTATTCCATTAAAGAAGTGAGGGATATTTGTAGCATAACCTTCCAATATATTATCCATATTAATGAAAATATTTTTAAATGTAAAAAAATTTATAAGAAACTGAAATTTTGAGATCTATAAAACACAACTAAATCACAGTTGAAAATATTTGAAAAAAATTAAAATCCTTTGATATAAAATGTTAGTCGGAGTATGAAACTAAAAAGGGGGGGGATTGAGTTCCTATAAAAATTTATATTAAAACGATTATTTAACAGATTCCGCCAATTGAAAACATACCTTACTAGTTAATCAATATAGTGAAATTATAATAGTCTGACTAATCAACTAATTTCTTAGAAGATTGATTATTTCTCATTTGCAAAAAAATGAGATATTTATATAACTTTTGAAACTAATTTAATAAGAAAAAATTGTTTTAAACACTAGCCACAACTAACTATTAAAGTGAAATTTAGTTTTCGGAAATACAAGTAAAATAAAGAAAAATAAATTTAAAAACATAGCAGACGTAAAACAAGAGGTTCAATTTCAAACCGATACTTAGTCCCATCCACTTGGTGATCACCTACCACGCTGAAATCTATGTAGATAACGGTCTTGATACCCACCATGGTTCAGGGGTTATAAAATAGTATATAGACTTTCCAGGTAACAAGGTCTCTACCACAGTTCTAGAAGGGAACAAAATAAAACAAGGTCACATAGGACCTCTTCCACAGTTTTCATGGGATATACAAGTGTAAAAATATAGTTGTGTGAGGATTTCTAGTATCCTCTAGTTTTGTGCAAGAGAGAGAGAGAGTGTGTTTTACAGATAGATACACACAATGATAGAAAAATTAATAAAAGAAAACACAATGGATAAATAATGATCAAAAAGGGTTTATAAGGCTTTGGGTGTTTTTTTTTCTAAATATGGACTCTTTGATGTATCAGAGTTGAAGCTAGAGTCCTCTTCTAAAATAAGACACTAACGCAGAGTGTTGTTGAGCACTATGTTCTGTATTCTAGGCAGATGAGATATTATTAATCTTAGTTTTAGTTGATTGGTGTAGAGATGTTGGAACTTTGATGAATATTATTTTTATAGGTCACAACAAGTAGTAATGAGGAGTTCCTCATCTGTTTTTCCTTTTTGTATGTTTTTCATGTGGGTATGATACTATGTGTACATGTGTCCCCTTTTTTGTGTGTCTCTTTCATGAACTCTTCTTTGTATATATATTATTGAAGCTAAAAAATGTGCTTTTCTTGAGGTAGATGTTATACCACATACTTCTGAAATCCTCATTAAAGATGTCTGCAAAAAAGCATTAAATTATTCAGTTTCATTAAAATACTCAAAATTTGACAGTTATATGTAACATTAAATAATGGAAATTTAAACAGTATATAGGCGAGTCCTCATTCGGTATCTACATCTATTGTTGAATCATTCCATAGGTGTGTCATTCTGTTAGTATTTCCTTAAAAAAGTGACTCATTGCATCAGTGACTCAATGTGTTGGTGACTCATTGCGTCAGTGACTCAATGCGTCAGTGACACATTGCATTAGTGACTCAATGTATCATTGACTCATTTTAACTGTCAGAAGGTCATTAAATTGGTAGAACCATCCGTCTGTAGAATCGTGAATTGGTAGATCCATGCGTCAGTGTAACATATAATGTAAATAAAGAAATAATATTTTTTCATTTTAATTAATATTTTATGATTTAAATATTAATTTTACTTTAAAGGAGTTTCTATGTTTGATGGCGTACCCGATACGCAACAACGGGATTCTTTGAAATATTAAATTGCATAATAATAATATAATATTATTATTTTGAATGGGAGTTATTGCCTAGTTGTTATATTATCAGGAATTAATAGAACTAACTACAATATTATTATACCTGTTTGTTAAATGTTTTTACATTTACCCAAAAAATTTTAGAGGCTTAAAATAGGAAAGAATCTAATTTTAAGCATAATTTACTTTAAAAGGTTGATTTACCGCCCTATTTAAATATAGTTTTGGTCACTTTTATATGTTCTATTTGACAAAATAAAATTCTTCTCCAGATTCTAGACATAAAAATTTACTTTGGGTAAATGTTTTTTATTTTTTCTAATAAAATTCAATTTTTAATTAAAAGTGAAAAAATACTGTATTTTAATCCAAAACATCCTTTTAATCGAATTTATTTACATGAATAGATTAAATTTTTAATTGGTTTTAAATAGTAATTTGATTATATTTTTACCATTTAATCCAATTTTTATCATTATAATTAATTTCACATTGAAATTTGACATAAACAAGTGTCAATCTTTTGATAGTTAATAGTTCAAAGAAACAAGCTTTTCATTTTGACAACGAGAATTAATTTTAAATTAATTTTTGCCAATTTTTTGTTATTAATTTTAAACAATGGATTTCATATTTATAATCAAGAGGTCCAAATTATTAAAATAGGTAACTTTTATTTTTATACAATATGAATATTTACTTTGGTAAAAATTTTATTTACCATGGTCAAAAGGTAAATATGATAAATAAGGGTCAAAATTTTTATTATAATAATATAAAATCACCCTAACATGTGTCCAAATACTATTGGATGATAAATATATGACCTTTCTTGTCGTTGGGTTGATTTTGGAAACCCATGAAGCCACACGGGAGTGATAATGGCACTTTAGATTAATTAATTTAAAGTAAAGAAAAAAATGACATAAACAAATACCTTTTAGTAAATTAATTTTTATGTAGTCTTATATAAGTTATCTTTTTGACTATAAATATTATTTGGAAAGATAAAAATATTTCTTAAATCATTGTTATTTTTTTATAATTTTTATACATCAAATAAATTAAATTATTTATGACACAATACTGATGCAGTGATTACCTCATTAATGAAAGATTTAAATAAATAAGAGTATAAATATTAAAATAACATCCATGACCGGTTCAATTATTACATAATGAATTTATTTCTACCATTAGTTATATTATCTTCGAACTTTATGATATTTTTACCTTTAGAAACCAAAAATAATTATATAATAAAATAATATTTTCACACTTTCCTATAGAATCCCTCCTCCCCCTTATAAAAGTCCCTCACTTCTAACCCATTTATCACACCTCTCAAGCCACTTTTCTTATCCATAACTTGTCTAAATAATCTCTAGTTATCTTTATATTCCTCTTATAAGCCTTAACTTAGGCAAAATGAACTTTAAGATGTCCTTCTGGTTCAAACCAAAGGGAGTTACCTGAATTAAAGGTAAGCATTTCTCTTAAATTATTTTGTTTTATTTTATTTATTTTACATATCCAACCACCTAAACTCATTTTACACATTTATTTTACATCAAAACTAGTATCATAAATATTATATGTTGTTTGTATGATATGTATTCTAACTATACTTACACACACCTCCATCTAATGGGTAAATAACATACTGTTTCTATAGATGGAAAACTAATACCTCACGAAATGATGAATGGTAAATTATATCCTACCACCTATTATGGTGGCCATTATGATATAACATTACTCATATATTATATATGCTATGTTTATGATTTCTTTATGATTCTGTATTTTTAATTTAATTCATACCTTTATGTTTTCGTTTATGAGTAAACACAATAATTTCATTTGAGGAAGTGCGGACTACCGCCCCCTCAAATTGATATGAGTTGTTCATACCATACGTGGGATGTATAAAGGATAGATTTGTTGAAATTATATATTATATTATATTTTAATTAAAATATACCTATGTATCATTATGTTTTAAATCCATTAAATATGAAATATAAATGAAAGTAGCGTTCATGGGTACGTACGACTTACCGTCTCCATGAACGGTGCATTTCATTTCATACCTCCAAATGATATGTACAATTATAAATACATATATATAATGGATATATAAGATATATATTATTTCTAAATCATTAATATAATTCTAGAGAAAATGGATATTTGACCACATTATCAACTTGTAATTATAAGAAGTTCATTTTTGACTCAAGTACCAAATATCGAAAAAATGACGGTTATTAACTTAAACGATTACATAATGTTTATAACAATGTAATAAGTGTTATAACAGAAATAATAAACTTGAAAAAGGTTCTTAATCAAGTATAAATTAAATTAATTTTATTATTTAGGAAGAACAATGAACAAACGAGTCATGTAAGACACGAGGTAAGGGGTTTCTTATCTCACTTTTAATTCCGTGAGACTTCAAATGTTTGCCACTTATTTATTGCATGAGGTGTATTGTGTACTTCCATTTGATATATATTATAATGATCCTATTTATATTCATTTTATTATGTGAATCTTTTGGTGGTTATTAACTTGTGTTCATATGATTCAATTGATTACAACGTGGTAAGGGAATTTCATCTCACTTTTTATTCCCATTAGGTTCATGCTATATTTGACAATATTTCCTTTTGTGTTATGTATGTACTGCCAAATATTGAATAAATTGTGTAATATACTTCAATTTATGGGTATTTACATCTTTATTTTATGATCCTTCTTTCATGGGTTGTATGTTTCGTAAGTTACCAAATCCGTAAGGGAACATTTTAACCCAATTTCCATTCATTGGGTTAATCTTCTAATTCTTAATCATGTCATGATATGATTATGTGTGGAATCACTATTTATTTATTTATGTTGTAATTTACATTCCCCTTTGTTTTTATATACTTTTGATACACATAATCACCCCACTTATAAATTCTCAAGTCATTTAAATGAACTTGATAAGAGTAATTTTAACTCAATTTCCATTTATCGAGTTAAACATCCAAGTCATTGGTGTTGTTTTTACAAAAATATGTGTAAATGTTCTATTATTGATTTACACTAAATATCAAACCATATTGATTGTATTTATATTTTTCACACATTATTATGTAATTGATTTATCCTTAATATAAGGATACAGTTTATACGGGATTTCGTCTCAATTTACATTCCATTGAGACATCATTGTTGTTATGCCCCAATTCCCACTTATATAGTGTATATACTGTTCTTTGGCATGTTATATCATGAATCCCACTATTATCAGGATATTATAAATTTATAATTCAATGTTATTCCTCAATTATATTTATTCAAGAGTCTCTCATTTATTTAAAAACCCTTATCTAAAATATCTTTTTAAATGTATTAAAGATTTATTCTTCTAAATATTTATCATTAATGCCCATGTTTTAAAAATGGGTTTAAGGATTAATTAATATGGACATTAATGTATTCAAATGATAATTTATTTAAAATATTCAAAGTGGTATGGGACACTTTGATTAAAAAATATCTTTATTTTTAAATGGTTTTAAAAATGGTTTGATTTAGCATTGATTATGTCAATATCTTGAAATGAACTATTGTAATTACAATGTGGAAATTTTATTAGTTAAATGTTTATATTTTCAATATTTTATGTGTTATGATTTTATAATGGTATGTGGACATTTGAAGGGTGGTTACGTGATAAACCAAATGATGGGTGGTTCCATGATAAACCAGGAAAGGTGGTTACGTTATAACCTCTAGTGCATTGGGTATAGAAGTCGTCCGTATGGAAATTACATTTAGTGATATTTGTGGAAGTCGACTGTATTGTTATTCCATTTAAGTATGTTTATCTCCTAAGTTACCTTTATATGCTATGTGTTCATTATATGGGTTTTATGGTAATCTTTTTGTTACAAAAGGGTGAGCAATGATCTTTTATTCAGTGAAGATTGTTTAATACTTCATAAAGGTAAATATTATTACTTGTGATAAAGTATTCATGGATTACTTGTTGTTTTGAAAAACTAACAGTTTTCCTTCTTTGTGTATCCCTTACTGAGATTTTTTCTCATCAAATGTTTTTGAAATGTTTTTTACAGGACATGAAGTGGAATAGGGACAAGAATGTGATCAACGAAAAGTCATGATGTATAAAACATGGAACTGGACATGTTTCTTTTTAAGAGTTTATATTTTATGAAAAATGGATATTGGGTAGTAGTGTCTAATTTTAATATTCAAGTTGTTATATATTAGTTATGACCTAATTCCCTAAAACTCTAAACCTGAAAATATCCTCATTGTGAATTCTTGACATAATTAAAGATTATGAAATGTTAAAGGCTAGGTCTTTATAGTAGGTATTAGAGGTCAGTTTAGATAATTTTAGATGTTAAGGTGTTCTTTAAGAATAAGTGACATAACCATTATGGTTAGGATTTTAGAAAGAGTCATAGTTATTTTAGATAAAGTGAATGAGTTTAAGATAACAGGAATAAGTTTATCTTAGTATTTATCCTCCTCATAAGATATGAAATTATAATTTTAATGATACACTCTCACTGACATTTTGGTTTTAGTAAATGGCTAGATCTAGCAGGAACCAAAGTAACAGTGGATGTGATGAAAACTGTGATGTTTCTCTAAATGAGAAACTAAATGAGTTGGGAGTTGAAATGAGAACAATTTCAGTTATTCTCAACCAAATATCTAGAGTCGTGATTAACCACATGAACCTTGGTGATTTTTATAAGGCATCATATATGCGAGAAACAAATCCCCCCAAAAGTTAAGATAATAATCCTAAAGGTAAGTATATTTAGAAACCTATGTGTCAAGGATGTGTAAATAAACACATAGGAAAATGTTTCATGGGGATAGGAAGATGCTATAGATGTGGAAGTAAAGTTCATAAATAAAGAACCTTCCATGAAAAATGTAAGAATCCAGTTGACTCTAGGAAAGGGAAGGAAGTTCTTTCTAAGGGATCAATTACATTTTTTAAATGTGGTGTTCATGGTCATTATACAAACAGATTTCCTACAAAGAAGTTTTGGGATTGGGATCACCAGAATTGTAAAAACTTTTGTTTATCAATACCTAATTCCATTCTAATTGAGGATGAGGAAACTGACAATGACAAATGAAATGTATAGATTATTTCTTATCGTATGTTTTGATGTTATTGAATCTTTGGATATGGTTCATGATTTTTGTTTGTAGGAATTATGTATTTCAGAATAAGTTGGAATGTAATGGTTAATGGATCAGGAGGAATACTGAATGAGTAAGAAGTCAACATGTAAGGGATTCAAGAGTTATGGTATATTTTAGGATGGTGAAATGCTTAAAAGTATTAAGGATCTTTTGTTGTTGGGATTACATTAGAAGACTTTTTATAGTATATGTAAACCTAAAGTTTGATATATGAAAATTTTATTCAAAGAATAATTATCTTTTAATTTGTGGATATAGTTATAAAGAACCATTTGGTATTATATGATCCTTGAATTTGAAGAAATTATAGGTTATTACATTTTGGGATGAAAAATAAAAGTTATTAGATAACCTTTGAGGATAAAATATGTTATGATTATTTTTGATGAACTTAGCTCTTCTTGGAAACGTTATAAAATTATATAGTTTTTGAAAAGAGTCAACATGAAGACCGCATGACAACCCGTCGCGTTGGACGAAGATGTGGGAATCGAACCCACAACCAAAGTGAGACTAGGATTTATCGCCTACCGCTGGACTACATAAAGTCCTTGGTTAGTATGACTAATTATTTTTAGTAAGATGATTTTATGAATCAAGAATAAGTTGATTTTGGGTTCTCTATGGAAATGATTAACGTATCATTGAGAATATGTGATTTGGTTAATTACTTTTCAATGCGAGAAATTAAGAGTAACTGATGTAATTTGGAGATAAATGTTTAGATTTATCTTGGAAGACTATGTGATTAAATCCTATTGAGATTTGGGATTAAACATTTGTTTGGAATAAATTGAAAATTTTTATGGACAGTTGTTTATTGAATGGTATTTTTTGAACATTGGGCATTGTTTGACAAATTTTGGAGATTACGAGTAGTTTTACTTTTTTGTAAAAGATTATAATTTTTGGGGATTTTCTGATATTGTACTAACCATTTTGTTTTTGGTTAATGTCTAAATAAATGAGAAAAATAAAGTTCATCTTTTGAGGATTATGTGATTATCTAGAAGTAGATTATAGTGCTTTCAGTGTGAACAAGTCATCTTGACTACTCATCATTTGAAGAACAAAATGAGTTTGTGGTAAGAATTTAGTAAAGTATGAAAGTATACATGACAAGTAGGTTTGTTTCCTTATATTTATAGTTAAGCTCATAAATAAATTCCTCAACTTTATGAAAAGTAACTTAAAACTAAAATGTTGTTTGTTAACTTTTCTTACTGGGGAATCAAAGACCGTTTAACCCATCACAAGTTTCTGATTTTATAGTGGTTAACTTTCTCCTACTCATGTTTTCTATCACTGTCCATCTGAACATGATGCTTTGTTTTCCTTTATATATCCATGTTTTCATGGAATCCTTGTATCTTTTGTCTTTGGTGAACTTTGTACTTCTCTTCCTTTATTTTAAAGTGATATATTTATTGACTCTTTTTTTGATGTGGGACTTTCAATTAAGTTTTTGAGCTGAATTTTAAAATTGCAAGGACATAATTCCAAAAAGAAGGGAAGGATGTAACATTCCATGTAAATAGAGAAATAATAAATTTTAATTTTAATTACTATTTTTTGAATTAAATATTAATTTTACATTAAAGGGGTTGCTATGTTTGATGGCGTACCCGATACACAACAACATGTTTCTTTGAAATATTATGTTGCATAATAATAATATATTTTTATTATTTTAAATGGTAGTTAATGAATAGTCATTGTGTTGGAAGGAATGAATAGAATTAACTACAATATTATTATACATGTTTGTTAAATGTTTTTACATTAACCCAATAAATTTTAGAGGCCTAAAATAAGAAAGAATCTGATTTTAAGCATAATTTACTTTTAAATGGTTGATTTACAAGCTTTTGATGGAGAACCCTCTTTAAATATAGTTTTGGTAAATTTTATATGATCTATTTGACTAAATAAAATTATTCTATAGAATATGGACATAAAAATTTACTTTGGGTAAATTTATGGTATTTTTTCTGATAAAATTAAATTTTTAATTAAAAGTGAAAAAATAATGTATTTTAATTCAATACATCCTTTTAATCTAATTTATTTATATGGTTAGATTATATTTTAAATAGGTTTTATACTGTAATTAGATTATATTTTTATGATTTAATCCAATTTTGGTCATATTAATTAATTTTACTTTGAAATTGGACATAAATATGTGTCAATCTTTTGATAGTTAATATTTAAAAAAAATATGCTTTTCATTTTGACAGCAGGAATTAATTTTAAATTAATTTCTACCACTTATGTTTTTTGAATTTGGAAAAATGGATTTCATATTTGGATTCAAGAGGTCCAAATTTTGAAAATGGGTAACTTTTATTTTTAGACATTATGAATATTTATTTCAGAAAAAATTTTATTTACCACGGTTAAAGGGTAAATATGGTAAATAAGGGTCAACAAATGTTATTATAATAAAATAAAATTACCCTAACCTAATTCCTAATCCTGTTGGTTGATAAATATCCAACCTTGGGTATCTTTGTTTTTTATTTTGGGACCCCATGGAGCCACATGTGAATGATAATGACACTTTTGATTAATTAATTTAAAGTAAAGACAAAAATGACATAAACAAATATCTTTTGGTAAATTAATTATTAAATAGGCATATACAAGTTATATTTTAGACTATAAATATTATTTGGAAAGATAAAAATATTTACTACATCATGGTAATTTTTTTATAATTTTCAGTCATCATATAAAATAAATTATTTATGACACAATAATGATGCACTCTTTACCTCATTAATAAAAGATTTAAATAAATAAGATTATAAATAACATCCAAAACCTGTAAAATTATTATTGGATGAATATATTTAGACCATGATTCATCTTATATTAGACATTAATGAGTTTTGGACCTTTAAAAATTGAAAACAATTATATAATAAAATAATAATTTCACACTTTCCTAAAGAACCCCTCCGCCCTTATAAAAATCTATCACTTCTAATGCATTCCGCACACCTATAAATACCCTTGAATCATCCAAACTATGTCCAAATAAGCTTTCAGGATCCCTCCCTTCCTCATATAATCCTTAAATTAGGAAGAAGGCACTTTAAGAAGTCCTTTTTGTTCAAAACAAAGGGAGTTATCCGAATTAAAAGTAACTGTTTCTCTTAAATTCTTTTGTGTTATTTTGTATTATTTTACTTATAAAACCCCATAAAGTCTTTTTAATCATTTATTTAATAACAAAATAAGTATAAACAATATACTATGATTTTTTTATGAGAAGTATTATAACTACACTTACACACATAGCTATCTAATGGGTAAAGAAAAAACTGTTTCTGTGGATGGAAAACTAACGCCTCATGAAACGATGATTGTTCAATTATCTTCTACCACCTCTTATGGTGGACATTATGATGGTAATGTATTAATATATGATATATATTATTTTTATGTTTTCTTTATGATTATTTATTTTTAATTTATAGCATTCCTTTATTGTTTCCATTATGAATAAACGCGATAATTTCATTTGAGGAAGTGCGGACTACTGCCCCCTCAAAGTGATATGACTCGTTCATACCATAAATGGGATGTATAAAGGATGGAGTTTTTAAAATTATATATGATATTATACTGTAATTTTAATATCCTTATGTATCATTATGTTTTGATTCCATTAAAAATGAAATTGAAATGAAAGTAGCGTTCATGCGTACGTACGACTTACTGTCTCCATGAATGGTGCATTTCATTTATTATCTCCAAATTTTATGTACTATTATAAATACATATATATACTAGATATATAAGATATATATGATATATAAATCATTAATATAATTCTGTAGAAAATGGATATTTTACCTCATTATCAACTTGTAATTATTAGTTCGTTTTTGACTCAAGTACCAAATATCGACAAAATGACCGTTATTAACTTAAATGATTACATAATGTTTATAACATAGTAATAAGTGATATAAAAGGAATAATAAATTTGAAAAATGTTCTTAAGAAATTATATATTAACTTATGTTGATTATTCTAGAAGAAAAAGGATCAAATGAGTCAAGTTAGACACGAGGTATGATGTTTCTTATCTCACATTTAATTCTATGAGATTTCCATTGTTTGCCACTTATTTATTGCATGTGGTGTATTGTGTAATAACATTTGATATATATTATAATGATCCTATTTATGTTCATTTTATTCTATGAATCATTTGGTGGTTATTAACTTTGGGTCATATGACTCGATTGATTACAATGTGGTACGAGAATTTCATCTCAATTTTTATTCCGATGAGATTCATGCTATATTTGAAAATATTTCCTTTTGTGTGGTGTATGTACTACCCAATATTGTATCCATTGTGTAATATAATTCAATTTATTGATATTTAAATCTTCATTTTATGATCATTCATTCATCGGTTGTATGTTTCGTAAGTTACCAAATCGGTAAGGGAACCTTCTAACCCAATTTCCATTACTTGGGTTAATCTTATAATTCTTAATCATGTAATTCTATGATTATGAATGGAATCACTATTTATTTATTTATGTTGTATCTTACACTCCCCTTTGTGTGGATATAATTTTGATACACAAAATCACTCCATTGATAAATTCTCAAGTCATTGATATGAACTTGATAAGAGTAATTTTAACTCAATTTACATTCATTGAGTTAAATATAAAAGTCATTGGTGTTGTTTTTACAAAAATATGAGTGAATTTTCTCTGATTATTTACAATGAATATCCAACCATATTGCGTGAATTTATATTTTTCACACATTATTATGTAATTGATTTATCTTTAATCTAAGGATACAGTTTTATAAGGGATTTTGTCTCAATTTACATTCCATTGAGACTTCATTATTGTTATGAAACAATTCACTCTTATATGGTGTATATACTGTCCTTTGGAATATTATATCATGAATCCCATTATTATCATGATATTATAAAGTTATTATTCAATGTTATTCCTCAATTATTTGTATTGAATACTCTCTCATTTTGTTAAAAACTCTTTAACTAAAATATCATTTTAATGTTTGAAAGATTTATTCTTATAAATATTTATAATTAATGTCCATGTTTTAAAAATGGTTTTAAAGATTTATTTATATATAAATTAATGTATTCAAACAATAATTTATTTAAAATCTTCAAAGTGGTATGGGGAACTTTGATTCAAAAATCAATTTATTAAATTTTTTAAATGGTTTTGAAAACAGTTTGATAAAGCATTGATTATGTCAATATATTGAAATGATCTCTTGTAATTGGAATGTAGAAATTTTATTTGTGAAATTTTTATATTTTCAATATTTTATATGTCAGGATTTTATAATGTTACCTTTACATTTGACGGGTGGTTACGTGATAAACCAAATGACAGGTTGGGCCGTGTTAAACTAGGATGAGTGGTTACATTATAACCTCTAATGTATTGGGTATGGAAGTAAGACATATTCTATTCCATTTAGTGATATGTGTGGAAGTAGACCATATGGTTATTACATTTATGTATTTTATGTCCCAAGTTATATTTATATGTAATGTGTTCTTTATATGGGGTTTATGGAAATAATTTGGTTTCAAAAGGGTAAGAAATTATCTTTTATTCAATGAAAAGTATTTAATACTTCATAAAGGTGAAAAGTTTTACATTTGATAAAGTATTCATGGTTTACTTGTTGTTTTTTAAAACTAATAGTTTTCTTTCTTTGTGTATCCCTTACTGATCTTTTTTCTCATCAAATGTTTTTGAAACGTTTTTCACATGACAGGAAGTGGAATAGGGACAAGGAGGCGATCCAAGAAAATTAATGATGTTTAAAACATGGAACGAGACATTTTTCTTTTTTAGAGTTTATATTTTATGAAAAATGGATACTGGGTAGTAGTGTCTACTTGTAATATTCAATTTGTTATGTAATAGTTATATCCTAATTCTCTAAAACAGTAAACCTGAAAAGATTCTAAATGTAAATTCATGACACAATTCAAGATTATGAAATATTTAAGGCTGGGTCCATATAGTCTATAAGTCCTTGCATTTGTAAGTCAATTGATCAGTTGGTGACTCGTCTATTAGTGAGTTGTTTTTCACTGCTGGTGACTCTGTTGAACTGTCATTGTTAGTCTATCATACTTTGAAAATATTTCTGCTCAGACTGTTTTATCACATAAATATTATCAGAATGTGTTAAAATTATATGTGACCATATATAATCATAATTAAACAAATGGAAACATAAATAAACATGATTGAAATGAATAGGCATGATTTATAATAATTGACATGATTTGTGATTATTAAAACCATTAATACTAGAGAGGGTGGCCAACAGTCTCCTTTGGGCCAACAAATTCTTCATCTATGATAATTTAATAAAAAAATTATATCATATATAGATATATACTAATTGTATTAAATTAATTTAATAACAGGAATCCATCTCGAATTCAATCAATCGGGAAATGAAACCATTGATCATGTGTATGGCCGAGAACCACCTCGCGAACCAATATAATTCATTTTCTATAACCACCATTAAAGGATGGATATAATGATGGATTTAACATATTTATATGATATTTATTAAATTATTATACTTATTAAATTTTTATATCTTATATACCATTTTACTTTTCATTTTCTAGGGGATATGATAACCTCACTCATGTGTACAGCGGACTACCGCCTCACAAAGTGATTTGATTCAATTTTCACATACGATTTACATGAATGGTAGTAAGGTTAAATTAAATAAATATATGTTATATTTATGATCTATCCATACTTATGGAAATATAATACGTCATCTAAATTCGTACATTCCAATCTATTGGAAGACAATAAAGTCACTTGTGTGCACATGTGGACTACCGTCTTCACATAGTGATGAGAAATATGTTCCATTTTATATTTGGATAGAAATAAGGATGTATTTTATTGATATAAATAATATATTTGAATATAAAATGATTATATAATTATTAATTAAAAATTATTTTCCTTTTTTTCCACCCTTCCAAAAAATGGAAACAATGTTCATATATATGTACGACCTACCGTATCCATGAATGATACAATCCATTTTCAATCTCTAACATTAATAGATTTCTATATATATATATAATAAAAATATATGATATTCATATCCAATTTTAAATTTTGGAGATTATTTAACAATTATAAAACTAAAAAGACCAAAATTAATGAACCAAAACTATATTGAAAAATAAAGTAATACTCACCCAAAAGAGTGATTTTAACAAAGTATTGTTAATAAAAAGGTGATAAAAGACTCCAATTAAATCATACATGGTTTAAAAAACATTATCAACGTTATTTAATATAATTATAATAAAACTATATTTATTATACTATATGTTATGAAACATTTGATGTATTTCAAATTGAAGGTAAGGGTTTCTCATCTCACTTTTACTTTCACGAGGGATAAGCCATACTACCCACTTATTCATTTTTGTGGTGTCTATAATTTCCATTTTTATATTTTATATATTTAATCTATTTATATTTATTGTGTTTATAGTTTTATTTGATTTTATTTATTTCATGGGGCTAATGATTCAAATGTTATCAAAGTAATAGGGGTTTATTTTACAATCTCATTATTATTCGATATTTTTTTATTCAAGTCTCCCTTTGGAGAATTATTTGATGTTTATATCCTAAAAAATATATATTATTATATTATGGTTATTCATGAACTATTTAATTAATATTAACATTTTACAATAATTTTTTAATTAACATGATTGATAAAATGTTTTTAAGAAATTATGACATGATTTATCTATTTGATCAAGAATCCATTTTCATTAAAAATCATGTTTTCTAATTTTTTTTTCCAAAAATGGTTTTTAAATTTTACAATTTATTTATTGAAAAAGTTTTTACACATTTTTTATTTTGATAAAACGTTCGAAAATGAGTAATAATTTCATTTAAAAGAAATTCATATTTGGGTTTTTCCAAAAATTCGAAAGGGTAATTTGTTTTAATGTGTATGACATGAATAGATTTCACCACATTCAAGAACACTCAATGTTTTACTATTATTTTATAATATTATATTTCTATTTTTAATGAAAATTACTTTGAAAATATTATATGAATTTTTTTCATATAAGGTTATTTTTAAAGTGGAAAGGTTATTTTCCTCAAGAATTTTTTTAATGATTTTTTGGGTATTTCTATTTATTTATTAAATAAAACATTTAATGTAAATATGATAAACAAGGATATTTTACATTAATATAATTATTATTATTTATTTGGATAGTTTATGATTAGTTTTAATGAGGAATCAAAATTTTATTTCTATACACGATATTACTCTGGATGGTTTATCATTATGTTTATTTGGATGTGGAAAGTATGAACATTTTATATGTTTTTTTCAATATGAATTTTTATTTTAATTAAGTTTCACTCATTTAATATGAGTAAAGAATTAATCTTAGTAAGTGGGGGTGGGTCCTAGTTATAGATAGCCCCTTGCTGCATCGACATGTCTTATGAAGAAAATTAGATTTCAAAATTAGACAGGATTCTTCGCATAGATTTAAATTATACTTGGAAAGGAATTTATACTTTATTTTAGATATCCCACATTATTAATTACCTCATTATAAGATTAGTTATCATCTTACAAGTGATTATTCAATTATTTATAATATTCATAGATATGATTCATGACTATGTGATTATTTTTAGGATTTATTCCATTATCATTTATTTATAATATATTATGATTAAGTCAATGATTAATAGAATGTGTTTCAGTTATTTACATTACCATATTCAATATTACCATTTATTCATTCTAGATTCCACTTTACACTAACCCTTACTGAGTATATGAGTTCACCCCTTTCTTATGTTTTATTTTCCCTGGGATACCCGTATATGTTTTTTATTGACATGTAGAGAAAGGAGGAATAATATGATTCTCAAAAGAAAACACTTTTTTATTTTATATTTTCATATTTAATATAAATTTAATATATTTATATAGTTTACCAACACTACTAAATTATTCAGTCCTTCAAGATGTGATTCCTTGTATCTTATGACTACGTAATAATATAACTAATAACTCTCAGCTACTATGATTGGAGTATTGTCCATAAGTAAATCACGTATTATATGAGATATATAACTATGGTTATGTAATATATGAATAATAAATCTATATTAATTATATAGACGGTTTATACATGTACGACAGAAGGAGAACACGAGGTAAGGGTTTATCATCTCACTTTTACTTTCTTGAGACATACGTCATATTCACCACTTATTCCTTTTTTGTGTATATAATTACCTTTTTCATATTTTATAGCATGAATTTACTTATACTAATGGTATTTAAAATATTATTTGATGTTATTTATTTCATGGGGCTTATGATTCAAATGTTACCAAAGTGGTAAGAGTTTACTTTATAATCTAATTACTATTCGGGATTGTTTTTGTTTAAATCTCACATTGATGAATTATTTTATATTTATTTATTATTATAAATATATTTTACTCTCATCTAGTTATTAATGATATTTTCATGTGGTAGTATTATTTTCCCACTATATGGAACGTAAAATTATTGAGATTTGTTTTATAAAATCTGAATTTATATTTCTCTTCAGTCAAAAATCATTTTCCATCCAAATATAGGTTTTATAAATATATTATAAAAAATGTTTTCAAAGATTTCTATATGATTTAATGAAGAAATTTTAAGCCATTTTGACTTTTCATAATATGTTTTGAAATGGATCCTCGTGCCATTTTTATAATAAGACTCATTTGTATTTTATTAAAAATGTGAAAAGAATATTGGTTTCAATGTGTGTGAAAAGAAGGAAATTTCCCACCATTATTACCACTAATTATTTAAAATATTTCTTTGTAAATTAAAGGTTTATTTTCCAAGAAATGAATTTTTTTAATTTATTTGTGAACTTTTAGTTTTAAAAGGTGATTTTTAAAGTGGAAAGGATATTTTCCTCAATGAATGTTTAAAGAATATTTAAATGAAATTTATTTTATCAATGAAAAAAACCATTATTCTACTTATTCACCACTGGGGATATGTTGTATTGATAATATATTTTTTATTTCTATAGATGGTTTGTGATTAGTTTTACTTGGGATGTAAAATTTTGTTACCATTCACCATTTTAATGAGGATGGTTTATGATTATGATTATTTGATTGAGGTAATTATTTACAATTATTATGTATTTTTTTTGAAAAAATATTTTTATGTTGATTATGTTTCATCACATTAATATAAAGAATTAATTGGAATTAGTAATTTATGGGTGGTTTATAGTTATATAAAACACCTCAGTGCAATAACAAGTCTCATGAGGAAAATCACTTGGCCAAATTAGATGGGTTTTTTTCCCACAAATTTAATCTTTCTTGTGAAAGTATTTGTCAATTTATTTAACATATTTGAAATAATGAATTACCTCATTATGAGATTAGTTATTAATGTCTATGTTATTATTAATTTATTTAGAATATCATTGTTGTGCACTTTCAGTATTTCTTTTCCATGTTTCTCTCATGAGGACTATTGAATTTGGTTTCATTTGTTTTGTGAAATTTCCCTTTCTATGACTCATCAGATTCTTCGATGGATGGTTGTGATGGAATATAATGTGGATTTTCTGGATGTTCATGCATCTTAATAGGGTTCATATCCTTTTCTGTCAATTGATGGTGTTTCTTTACATTTTATATTTGATATTTAATGTTGCTCCTTGAATCTGCTTCTGAGAGGTGTTGTTGAGATCTATTTGGTTTCACTTGTGAGATGATTATTCAGTTTCATTAAGTCTTTGGCTACTATTAGTTGGGTTCTCTCCCTATTGTTTTCTGTGTAGTGTGGCTCTTAATGAAACCAAGTTATTTTCTTTGCGCTTCTTATTTGTGCTTGTGCCCCATGGACTTATATTAGGACTTCTGTTTTATTGGATGGTCGTTGTCTTTGATACGAGACAACCGAATGCAGAGATCTTCTACCCATTTTTGGTTCAATCAATAGAATTTGAAGATTAATATTTAAGATGTCTGGATTTGGAAGATCATCAGGCACTTATATATGCGGGTGATCTCATGTGGACTTGTTTTCTCTTTGACCTTGGTATGCTTAAAGATTTATATTTTAATCTTTAATTCCCTGCTGGTGTAAGTGCATTACACCTTGTTCATGTATTGTAAACTTTTATTTTTATTAAATTCCCTGGGGGGAATAGATTGGGAAACCAATTAATTTCATCTCCTTCCTTTTTAAAAAAAATTAGAAGATCATGTGATTGTCTATATAGATTTATTTGACCATTATTATTCTTTTCATATTATGTTCAAGTTATTAGTTAAATAGAATGTTTTTTAGTTATTTAAAATTCGATATTTATTATGATTTATTATCAATTATATCCTCCACTATACAATTATTATTACTTATCATCTGACTGATCCCCTTTATTATGTTTTATTTTCCTAAGGATAACATGATTTTTTTTATGATTGATATGCATGGATATGCTAAGGGAAAAAATGACACTATTAGAGAAAAAAATGATTTTATTTTATGTTTTTATTTTTAAAGTAAATTTATATTATGTATAATGTTTAACAAGAATACTAAACTACTCTATCCTTCAGGATGTGATTCCTTGTATTTTATTCCAATAGAATAAAGTAACCAAGGACAATGGGCTACTAGAGTCGGGGTTTTTATAGATAAGAGTGGAGTTTTTGTATTGATTATAATCCACATAAATATGGTTAGAATAAGATAAAAATTTAAAAACTATAGGATATGATGATATATTATTATGTGGATTTCAGACTTTGCTGGGACTAACACCTTTAACTAGCTGAGTTTCTTTGAAACAATAGCTTTCAATCGAGCATTCAGATAACTCTATATGAAGACATACATGGAAATATGTGTATAACTCAAAAAATATGGGATTATATTATATAAATAATTATATTAGGACCTTATCTATATTAGGGGATTATATATAATGTTTGATCCATTCAGCAACACATCAGGGAACCTAAAATCGAAAAAAAGTAATGCTGAAAATTATTGATGTGACCTAGAACATAATGTTAGTGAGATTTTTTTATATAATTTTCTACATGGAAGAAGATTATATAATTTAAAAATATGTTAAAGATGATCCCTAGGTATATTGGTCTTTTTAAATTCATGATCATATCTAGAATGTATCTTATCATTTGGTGCTTCCACCGAATCTCTCTTAAGTACACAATGTTTTCTATGTTTCTCTTCTAAAGAAGTACATACATGATCCTTTACATGTACTGGACTCAAAGTTTATACAATTGGATCATGATATATATTATTAATAACAAATAATATAAAATTTGTTTTATAAAGAGAATTTTCTATGAAATAAGACCAGTGACATGGTCAATGTTTTTTGGTGGAATCATAAAATTGAGAAAGCAACATGGGAACCTAAAAATTTGATGAGGTAGATGTATCCTCATTTTTTTTGAAATATAATTAAGAATTTAGACGTTTAAATTCATTTTATGTTGGTTATAATGTAACACCGTGAAATTTTATAAAATATATTTTCTCAAATAAATTTAATTTTCATTACAGGTTTTGTTGCACAGAACACTGAGTTTAAACAAACCATGATAATATTGTTAATTAATGTCACAATGAAATTGGATTGATATGTATGAGTATAAATTACCAAAATAAGAAAACAAATATGGTAACATATTTATAAATTAATTTTTTAAATATCAATTAATTATAAATAAAAATAAATACAAGTTGAAATTAAAAGATATATTCTTCTTAAAAATTATTTGTTTTGCGTAAAGTTTATTTTTTTATCATAAAAAATTAAATTATCCACCATTAGTGAATTATTTTAATGAAATTTATTTATAATTTAGTTAATAAAAAACTTATAATTCGTTTAATATTTTCTATGAATGAGATAAGAATAAACTATTTTTTAAACTAAAAAATGTATTTTTAAAAAATGAGGCTACTTTTGCTTGTTGAACATTTAAAAAATATTAATTTCAATTTTATAAATTAAATTTAATAAAAATAATTATATATTTTGAATAATTAGGTCTAAATTTGTTAAATAATGCCTTTTCAATTATTTTTTCAATATAAAAAGTGACCTTAGTAAAATTTATCACCAAGGTAAAAGGTAAATCGTGTAATCGAGGTTAAAACTAAGTGATAAATACATAATTTTTCATCCTAATTATTATTTATGGATTTGATTTATACCCTTATAAGATTATTTTAAAATTTTAATTTTTTAGTAAATACTTTTCCATGAAAATGACCAATATAATATTTAAATCAATGAATGTTACAAAACACCACACTCATTGCTTTAAATATCGAGTTTTTGTTCACATAGGGGAAAAATTTGTGGTGACTGAATACAAATATACATTTTTTGAAGAATTATATTATATACTTTCATGTTAATTTTTTTAAAAAAATTCATGACAAAATAATTACCTTAATAAAATATTTATTCAATAAAAATAAAAACATAATTTTAATAATATAAAAATTGATATAATTATAATGAGTTAATGTGGCACATGAATTTTATAGATATATATGAAACATTAGGTGGGTGTTAACTCATTATATTTTAACTCCCCCTTTTATCATGTTTTTAATGTCAAATTAAATGAGTAGTGCAAGAAATTACATTAATGATATTTTATAATCAACAATATTTTATTAAATTATATAAAATTAATGAAAATTATATATTCATAAAAATTAATTTGATATGGTTTTAATCCACAACCATGGTCTATTTAAGGGACTTTATTCATTTTATAGTTACATTATTAACCATTAAAGGGTAGAAACAATTTATATTACAGTAATTGTTAAAACAGTTAAAACATAAATATAAGTGTAATAATATGATCCAAACATGTCCAAATATTATTTTAGGATGATATTTCAACTCATAATCCTCAAATATTCTAATATTATCAATTTCAAGCCATTTGGAAATAAAAATAATTTTACTTTAATTTAATATTTAATGAAATTCCACAAATTCTACCCCTTGATTAAAAAAGGGAACCCATAATTTCTCATCTTCCCACCACATTAAGACTCCAATACCAACCAAAATCTACCAAAATATATTCTAAAATCCCCTAGAAAGGTTCTTTAGGTGGTGTTCCAAAAAAAAATACCCACCATATATCCCTAAATTAGAGATATAATGGAGTTGTTTCAATGAAGAGAATGATAAAGAACTTGCTTAGCAAGTCGATCTTAAAGTAAGATATTTCTATCTCACTTTTATTTTTGTGATAAAAATTATATATTCACCAATTTTTACTTTTATATGTTTTATATATTTCCCATTAATTTATTTAATAATGCTTCATGTGAAAATTATGGGGATTTACATATCCAAATAAAGTTATTTATTCCATGGGGCTTACGATTCAAATGATAACTAAGTAGTAATAGTTTTATGTTACAATCTCATTAATTATTGGGATTGTTTTTATTATGTTTTTGATGTTGAAAAATTATTATATACCATTCAATATAATAATTAAATATCTTTTCCTCTATTTATTTTATTAAAATTCATGTTTTACCTTAATTTTCACCACTCTAAGTACTCCCGAAACTGAAAATATGTTTTTAAGAAAAAATAACTTCATTTCTATTTTTAGTAAAAAATTGTTTTTATTGCATTTTTATGTTTTATAAAAAAAATTCTATAAGGTTACTAATATTATTCTGTGACTTTTAGAAACCATGTTTAATGATGTTTTACTTTTTAAAAAAATCATTAAAAAGAATCATCTTGTAATTTTATGAATGATGGGATTTTGACTTTTTCTACATAAGTGTGAAAGGAATATTTTATTTTAACATATACACTATGAATAGAATTTATATCCATCAGTACCGATCATTTTTTTTAAACTTCCATTATAATTTTCTAACATACTCATCAAATAAAATGTTTTCCTTAAAATTTTGGTAAAATTTTTTTATTTAAAAAGATTATTTCAAATTGAAAAGGAAAATTTCAGCCAAAAACATTAAAGTGACCATTTAAAATAAATATTCATTGATGATAACATCCTTTTATGTTACTTATGATTTTATGGGGATATAATCCAATTATACTATCCTTATTTCTTATTTTTTATGGTTTACTTTTATGTTAATAAGATATTTATGAAACCCATTCATTTTCTACGAGTTATGCTATGATGAAATGTTTACAAAACCCATTCCTTTTCATTGGGTAATACTTTGATGAAATGATAAAATTTTAAGAAAAAATTTAATTTTATATGGGTTGTTCTATAATTAATTGTCTACTAAAACCTTTCATTTTACATAGTTTATTCTATAATAAAGTGATGCAATGTTTATAAAGTCATTTCATTTCAACCAGTTATGCTGTAATGAAATGTTTATGAAACTATTTTATTTCCATGGGTTATGATATGATTAATTCTTTATAATCTTGTGGAATAAATACATATGGTTGTAATTATGTGATGTTTGGTTACATTATAAACTAAGGATGATGGTTACGTTATAACCAAGTATGGTGGTTATGTTATAACCAAGGATTGTGATAAAATTATAAAAAAGGGAGGTGGTTATGTTTTAATCAAAGACTGTGATCATGTTATAAACAAGGATGGTGGTCATGTAATAAATGAGTATGGGTGGTCCTGAAATTATATATACCTCCAATTCATTGGGTGATGATTGTTATATCTTGTGATGAACAAAACTATAATGGAATTTGAACCCACTTCAGTATGAGACTTTTTACACTATGATTGCCTTGGGAGTGAACCTTGACTACTATGATAGAATATTGAGTGAACCCAATCCATGATGATAGATTAGGAAATGATCCTTAAATATTAAAGAAGATATTTTCAATGCTTATGTCCCAAAATCATGTATAATGTTAACATTATGCTCTCATGTATCATGTTTTGTTTGATTATTTTATGATTCATACCTTATGAACTACCAAAATTTATTACATGAATCAAGATTATAATATTTGATATAGAGGGTATAATTTAAAAAATTTACTCTCAAGTTTTCATAACCTTATGTTAATGTTTTATTTAAGCAATCATTGATATCCCACTTATTTTCCCTTATTGGGCTTCTGAGATCACCCTTTATTATGTTTCCTTTCCCATGGATATGAATAAAAGTTATAGTAATTATATGACTAAGATGGGTGATAGTTAAGAATAACATAATGGGTTAATATTATAAAACCATTACTTATGAGACCATGTTTTTAAAGTCACTACACCTATATGATTCTAGCTGGGATGATTATGTTATGTAAATAATATTAATGAAAAAAGATGAAATGTCTATGGATGTGTTGGGGAGAAATCTGTCAAGGTAACATTAATTTATTTTTGGGTTGATTGTGTTTGTTTAAAAATTATATTTCCATGGTAAGTTATGGAGTCCTAGTGACATTGTTTTCTAGGTACATTTGAAACAATCCAGGATAGAGGAATGGATTCTCTGGAAGTGGTACATAAACTTTTGTACACAAAGTGGAACTGTTTCTTAGTGTTAGCAAAATTTTTGGGGTTAAAAATTATGAGGATGAATATCCTCAAAAAAATTCTATTTCCTAAAAATACTTTCTGAAATATAGTAAATTCATGAGTTTCCTGATGAATGGGTTTGACAAACGTCATTTTGAGATGGTGTGGATCATCATGAGAGGATCATCGTGAATGTGAAAAGGATTGACGATAATCTTCAAAATTATGAGAGGCTTTGAAGATAGAAAATTACTGTAGTGATTAAGGAAAATATATAGGCACTGATTTCGTAAAGGATATTCATGATGGGTGTTCTTGTGAAAAAGATTGCGAAGAAAGGGAGTTCGTGAAGGCTATGAAAGCCAACCGAAAACTATGAACATCACAAAACTAATGGATTTCAAAAAATTTAAGTGAGATTTAAAAAATTTGTGTTCTTCATGAAGATTATGTGAGCTTCATAGAAGGAGGTTCCTTCACAAAGGCTATGTGATATTTAGGAAAGGAAGGAACTTTATTAAGGTAGTGTACATCACAAAAGGGATTTCCCAGCAAATCAATGGTAATGTGATATTCATTAAGTGGATAAAAGTTGCAATTTAACCGAGCATCTACGTATAGTTTAGGATTAATTAATTATTGATGTAGAATGGACCCATGTGCCCATAAATATTTTTTGGATCATTTCTAGATTATTCAGAAAAGGAAGAGGAAGAAGGTGATCTTTTTCACTGGTAGTGGGAAATCAAAAGAGAGTTAGGGAGTGACCCTTAGGAAGCAGTGATCTTTCCCTTATACTTGTAAAGACAGTGATCCTATGCATAAAAGTGATATACGATGAACCTTATTTTGTAGTTGAGCCTTTGTGGATTTGTTACATTGACACATTTTCATTGTATGCTCCTTAGACATAGCCTTGGGAATGTAAACCAAGTAAAATTATTGTGTCCCATTCATGCTTTCATTTCTATTCATACATTTCTACATGGAATGGAGATAAGAACATTTTGTCTAACAATGAAACAAGATCTGAAGGGGATGTAGTTTTAATATGTCATACCCAAATTCACCCCTCCATGCTCATGGTATTTATCCTTGTTGGGATAACATCATGAAAAGTTTGGGTCATTATACATGTCGTGTTAAGTATAATATGATATAATATAAAACATATAAAACCATAAATAATTAATAAATATTTTCATATAAATTTTATATGTATAATACAACATAATATAAAATTTATAAAAGTATATTAATTGATAAATATATGAAACTATGAGATAATAAGTAATTAATAAATTTTTAAATATAAATTGTATAATTATAATTAAATATACTATAAAATCATAAAAATTAATTCAATTTTTAAATATATAAAGCTATAAAAGTATAAATGTTTAATAAAATACTATTTATAAATTATATAAGTATAATATGATATACTTTATAATTTATAAATGTATATATCAGTAATGAAATGTAGATGTTAAAATATAAAAGTAAAAAAGTACACTTAAAAAAATTAAAAATTTATATTTATCATTATTTATACATTTATAAAAGTAATGTTTAATATTAACTAATCAAATAAAAACACTAAATAGCATCCCAATTAACACCAATTGTCAAAAAATGCATTTTTAAACTATAAATAAAAATAAAATATTACAAACAAACTATAAAACCCTAACTAACATTGAAATTAACACATGAAATACTATAAAAATATTTTAAACCAATAAATCTTACAACTCTTATGAAAAATTGAAAGGGTAAGTTATACGACAGGATTACAATTAATATTTTTGAAGGTATATAGAATAGTCAAACTACAGGGTGATGACAAGAATGATACTCAAAGATGTGACTATAGTAGGTTGACGGTGTTGAAGAAAATCTGAGGGGGATTCTTTTATATTATGTGGGGATGTAAAATTTTATGGGAGTATTTTGAAAGAAAAATGAATTAGGGGAGGCATAATGAATTGGAGGGGGGGTCAGTAGTTTTTTTATAGTCTATTGTTACAGTATATAAAAACATGACTATATATTCTCTAACATTTTGGTTTTTCAAAATATGTAAAAATATAATTTCACATATCACCTATATTTTCTATTTATTAAAACCATAAAAATAGGGGCATATTTCAATGGCTATATGAACTGTTACAATATCCTAAAAATATATAAGTGTCTACTTTCCCTAAATAAGGAAGGGGTAAAAAAACATCTAATCCATATAATGTAATCACAACCCAAAACATTAACATCATTCATAGGGGTAATTAAAAGAGTGTAACTCAGGTATATAATCTTTTTAATTTGTGATATAAATCATTCTCACTTGGATCACTTCTCGCTTGAAAATAAGAGAAACTATCCATATAGACCAGTTTTTCATTGTCCCCATAATAATAAATTATATCAATAAAACTGGACAATAAATATCAATTTTAGATTATTTTATTAAAAATATGATTAGAAAAGAGGAGTCACACCATATTTTTCGAAACAAATATCGGTCAAGGAAGTACCAACCCCATAAATAATGGACCCTCAACCTCCCCATGGGGGAGTTGCCTGTCCCATCTAATGGAAAAGGGATCCATGTCTAACAAATAATATAATGGAATAAAATGTATTTTAAAACCATTTCATAATATAGAAAATTGAAACCATGATCTTGAAAAAAGTATTAACTCCACAAATATACATGTAACTTTCACCTCAGAAATCATTCGTTGACACAGGGAGTATTGACCCCAATATCACATCACTCTCCACCTCATTATTATAAAGGATTATATGAAAGTGGGGTTAACTCCTAGAGTAATATTTGATTGAGACTCATTTTTTCAATCCTTTATTAGTCTAACATGCATGATTTTTTAGATTAACTTCTTAATGTTATACATCCCAAGATGGTTTTTATTCTTAAATCACATCAAAATTCAATTGCTGACACCCAATAATTTCTTCTTAGGATCACATGTACAAACTACAACTATTTATTATATGGGAAGAAATAAACCCATATTATCTCTCTATAGATTTTCTAGTCACATCCAACTTCTCCGCATCTAAATGGTTAGTAAAGTAGACAAGCATGTGACCCATCACATCAATTAAATTTATAACATCTTTCGATGAAACCATGACTAAATATGATTTCACTGGGAGTACCAAACACCAATATCCAGGGATGGGACATGTGCCTTGTCATGGAAGTGGTAATTTTTGAAGTACCTAACTCCATGCTCAATATGGAAGAACAATGCCTTAGGTCTAGATAGGATTATTGAAATATATTATATATGTTAGGTATTGATACCTTCTTATCAACTCATTTATAGTGGAGTAGTGAACCCCATGTCAGCTCTTATCATATTTCCAAAACCTAATGACTGACCCTATAGAGATAAATAGATCAAATGACCTAAAAAGTATTTTACATAGCCTATTATGGGGAAAATGACTTCACCATCATGTTATATGTGAAAATATTTTATAATTAACAATTTACTTGTTTGATTTTAACAGTTAGGTGAAAAAGTGTGAAAAGGGACTAAGAATTATTATATTAAGCTACATGGTATCCCAAAGATCATTCTTGATGGGGTTTTGAATTTGGGGATAACACACCCTTGAGGTGTGTTTATTTATATGAATAAGAAGGTGATAGTGACATGTGGCACCAAATATAACCGACCTTGTGGTCGGGTTTGGTCGGTCCATACCTCATTAGGGGATCAGTACTCTACTCTACGAAATAGGTCAAGATGGTTGTTGGAGAAGTCCAACCCGTGGGGAATGTATAATAAACCCCCCAAGTTGGGTTGGGCTAGTTTCCCCGACCCATCCATATTACTTCGAATATGAGATAAGATGACTTTTAGTTAAAGGATAGATCATTCGGACCATCTTAGAATAAGGATAGACGAGGACAACTTTATAGTGGGGATCATCCCACCGGTTATCCATTACTCTACCTATCATATATTGGGATAATTTCAATCAATCCAAGAGTTGTTACACTACCAAGACACCCTCATGATGTGTCTCCATTCACTGTTCCACCATATGTGCCTCACCACACCATCCTAGACCACACCATTATCTACCAAGATGCATCTTATAGGGTAATGTTTTCCTCTCATTTCTATGTTTTCCCATCTCAGGCCAACATGAGGGTCATTAATGATTTCATTATCCCCAACACAATGAGAGAGAGAGAGAGATAAAGAAATTGTAGTGAGGGATAAAGAGAGATACAATTAATGAGAGATGACTATTCTCTATGAACTACCACCTGCCCATGTGAAACTACTATTCAATATCATGGGATGCACAACACAATGTGGTGAGGTGAGCAAGTGGCAAATGACATCCTATCCAATCATTATTTACTTTAACTATTGCTTTTCAATGTTATTCCAAAAATTCCATCCTTTAAAAATTAATCATAAGGAAAATAAGATGTGGGGATTGATAAAATAATAATAATAAAAGAACATAAATTAAGGTTTTTTTTCAAAAATTAGAGACAGAAATAATAATAGAAAAATCCTACATTGTTAGTGACTTGACATAAATTCAATGTATACCTAACTCTATGATTTATTTCTTCTCCTCCACATAGAATATTAAATAAAAACTCTCTATGGTTTCTTACATTGATAGTAGATAATTGAAATTATAGGTTTTATGATTCATTTATTGAGTATTAATTAGGAAAACATTATTTAAAATAAATACATAAACTCATCTTGATTCGGGGCCCAAAATCCATACACACATTATCCCATTGTTATGTACCCCCACATATGGGGTCAAACAATAGTGGAATATTTTCTAAACTAGGATTATATTAGGAGAAATTAAAAGCTCAACTCATTCACTTTCAATTTGGATCGAAATAATAAATTTTAAAATATTAGCTATTTTCTCAAGAACTCAAAAGACCATAAAATTAATCTGACCATGTGAATAATTAGTAAAATATTTCAAAAGATTTTTTAAAAGGTTCAATGAAACTTTACAGTTTCTATAGTTTATATCTAATGATATGAAATTTTTGAGACATTTTTTGATATGATAATTCACTATTTATTGGATTTAAATGAAGCAATTAGATATGTACATTATATTAAGATTGTTTTGGAGGCCCCACACATGGTGTGGGTTCACTGATGGAGTGGGATAGGGTGAATTAGTGAATAATTAGTCCATTTATCATTTATTATTTATTATCCAGACAACCTATTACAATTTTAGAGTGAGAAATCTCAATTCCTTTAATCACACACCCTAAGGAATGAAAAAAATAGGACACCCGATGTATATAGTTTACTACTCATAACGAGTAGCTAGTATTTGGCATGATCCAAAATCACAGATGACCATATGATACAATGGAATCACCATTGTTGATTAAAATGTGCAGTGCATATTCAATAATCATAATATAAAAATATTAAAATATTGTCTCCTAATAAATATCATGGAATGTTTCACTAGTATATTTTATTTTTTTGAGTGAGGGATTATTTTTATTCCTTTTATGATTTTCTCCCAACAATATTATAGTGCTCCATCAATTATATAAGATATATAACATGTGTGAATTTCCTATTCCTCACGACACAATACAACACTGATGATTATACGCAAACTAGTGAATGCAATTATCCTTCAACATGCAATGTTATAAATATTATTCAACTTATTTTCTAGAAAAACTGCACACACTCTTATAATATCTCTAGAATAATCCTCTTGATTATTATCCCATTCACATAATTTTATCTAAACTTTATGAAAAATACTTTCTTAATTAATGCTCTCACATTGATAACCTCTTCTTATAGTTTTAATTTTAATTTCAAATTGAAATTCAAACTACCAACTTCCTTTAACTGATTTAAGATATTTATTCTTCTTTTATCACTTCACCTATAGTCAAATGAACTATTTAGGTATATAAAAAAATACCTCACAGCTAGATTATCTTCACCACGAAATGAAAATTGATTTCCAATAACTATTTCTATAACTATTTCTTTTCTTCATAGTATTACTCTCTTTTATCTAAAAAAACAATTTCCTATGTTTTCCCTTGATTTGTAGGTAGGGGCGGGGCACTAGGTATCATAATCTTATATTATAACCATATAAAAATATTAAAAACCATAAAAATACTATAATTGTGAACTTTTGTGACACAATCATTATAGTATAAACCATCTATTATACCCATAAAAGTGTATATGATCATGGAGTGATAGTCATCATCACATCTGAAAAAAAATCTTCATGGAATTTACTTTTAATCCACATCTTTCACCACAGTGTGATTTTCATTTTTATAGTGTGAGTATTATTCATGACTTTTATTTAGCATATAAATTTTTCCAAATGTCAATACATCCTTTTTAATATAAAAATTTTATATAGAGTAACACTACTCTTACATATAAAAATAAAATGTATTTCCATTTTCAATTTTTAAACCGTATCTTGGAGTTAGGTTTACATAATAAGAATCCCTAGAGGAAATTTCTAATTTTTTAGTTGAAATTATTCTGAACTCTAAAAAACCTGAAAATAACTAAAAATTTATTCAACAAAACATCCAAACATCCAAACAACCTTAACCACACATAAGAAATATTATTTTATTATATTTTAAAAATGATTTATGTATTGATAACAAAATTGATCAAAATAAACATATCAAATTCAATTTAGAAATTATTTTTTTCGTAAATATATACGAAATTTATAAAGGATACTAATTTGACTCTAAAATGTAGAAAACTCCCATTAGGTATTGGTAATCTCTTTATGGGTACAATTATTTATTTATCTCACCTTATTCATCGAGGGATTAATAATCCCACCAAAATATCTCTTGGTCACAAAAATACCCCCCCCCCACAGATTTTTGTCTCAACCAAGGAATATAAATCAATTTCATACTTGTATGACTTAGCAACGAATCATCATTAAATATTCCTAAGACTACATGAGTTTACATAATTTAGGAGAGAATACATTTAAAAATTGTTTCCTTTAACCATGAATGTGATATATATCAACATATTTATTTCTCTTGATACTCTTTAACCAGTTGGGAATCAACTCTAAATCTTTTTCATATTCTTAAAGCCATTCCTTAAATTTTTTATAAAATGTTCCTAAAAAGAAGAACACCAAACATGTTAAAATAGTTCACATGTTGACTTCATAACATAAACTTTTTAAAAACTCCCACTAAATACATGATTTACCTAAATAAGTGATCACTATCCTATCTAGTTAAACACATATATTTATATTCTATCAAATATAAATATTTTACCCCATAATAAACACATTAGGGAATAAACATAAAGAGGTATTTATGTTTTCTTTCTCCCCCTTTGACAATAATAATCCAACGAACATGTTTGAGAGGGGGTATATTTATTATATATTATATTTTAATTATTTAAGGATGTGAATTAATTTTCAATCGCTTAGATTGGTATTTAAATTCCCCTTTGACTCACAACCAATTTTAATAGAAATTGTCTTCTCCAGCTCTCCTTTCTATTTGGGAGAACTCATTTTCTCATTTAAATTAGAAGTATGATATACTAATTATTATTTCTTATTGATCTAAAATTTTATACATTTGTATTATTGAATGAAACTTTATGGGATATATGGGAATTTAGAATAGAAAATGAGATTAAATAAAATAGATAACACCAGAGGTAAAATTTATAAACAGATCAAATAAAAATATAAAAAGTTGGTACCATATTCCATTTTGATAAACCAACAATTATATAAGTTATTCCATTTTATATATTAATTGAGAAGGTCCTCAAAGAGATAATCCATCTTTTCCTAGGTCTTAATGTACTCTTTCCTGTTAACTTTTCATTAATTAAACACAAGTATTAAAATGTGATCATGTCAGACCATCAAATACATTTTTTCATGGAGGTCATCATGAATGATCCATTCATTAAAATTATCAACATCTTTTATCGAGGAAAAAATATCAAATTTTTTTCCATAATCTTTAAAATGTATAGAAGAAGATCTATTTGGGGAGCATGGGTCATTTGTTTTCAAACATAATCATCAAAACCATCCAAAATTCCATTGTATCCTAGTTCTTCAATGAACCCAATTTTTTAAAAAAATCTATCATTATTAAATGGATTTTCCCTCTTATTATCAATAATTTTGATTTTATGATTACCGTTATTGGAACCATTTGTTTCCTTACAGATCTTGTCATAATGGGTTTGCTCAAGTGGGAATAATCTTCATATAATCTTCATTTCTTCCTCTTAGGAACAATGTGGTCCCCCAAATTAAGGATTCCTTTATTATATTTCATACCACTAAAATTATATTTCTCTCTACCCTAACTATCCTCTTCAATTTCTAGTGATACCGGTGAAGAGGTGACTACACCTAAACCATGTACATGACACTTCTTCTACTCTTCATATGTTATTATGTTATCCACATGATGATATTTATAATTCCTATATTACATGATTAAACTCATAATGTAATTTTATAAAGAGATAGGGAGGAAAAATACAAAAAGGAGAAGCACGGAAGGAAACCCCTCGCCCACCCCCACCCAAAATTAGAAACTTTGGGGGCCTAAAATGATGCAGCCTTATAGAATACCCTTTAATAATGTCAATCCCATTAGGATTAATACTTACCTCAAAGTATAGAAACAACATTTCTGTTCCATTAAGGACCATCGAGGCCAAGTAGTCAGCAGCCTTGTTCCCCTCTCTATAGGTGTGAAGAATTCAGACATTGTTCTTAATAATGCTTTTATATTGCCTTATGACATAGAATATAGACCAAGGGACTTCACCGTTCTCCTCCAAGGAGTTGTAGACATTTAAGAATTCTGTTTCAATTTCGGATAACTCCAACCCCTGCTGCCTACAATGTCTGAGTCCCATAAGAATTTCCATTACCTCCACTTGAAGAGAAGATCCATGGTATAGGCTGGATAAGAATTCTATGAAAATAGATCCTTTACTATCCCTCACCACACCTCCCCCATGAATGAACACCTGGACACAAGAGCCATCTGTATTGAGCTTCAAGCCACCAAAGGGAGGTCTCCAGCATACCCAACTTCCCTTCCTGTTGCCAGAGGTACAGTCCTCACAGGAACTGGAATGAAACTGGTGAAAGGAGGGCGATTCCCTCCAATGCCGCACCACATTGTACAAGTCCAATAATAGATTTTCTTCCCATACCATAATAACTGGAGTCGAGATGGCCACACCCTCATACATTTCTCTATTCCTCACCTGCCAAAGTCACCAACACCCCACACACAACAAAAACCAATGGGAAACTCTCTTAGGTCCACTACCCTCTAAGCCATGATACCACTTAACATGAAAGGAGGATAAAGTATCATTCGAAGAAAGGGTTTCAAAGAACTATCAAAGAGGCTTCCAAAACTCGCCCGTCAAAACACTACCAATGAACAGGTGTGAAGAGATCTCTTCTCTATTCACGTTAAAACAAACAAATTTAGATGCAAGATGGATGACACACCTCCTGATATTCTCGTCCACCGGAAGTGCTCTGTTTAGAATCCTCCAGGATAGAAAATTTATCTTAGTTGGAATGTATTTCACCCAGATGACCTCATCCTAGTTCCTTGCCTATCCTGGCTTGAAAGTAATTTGACGGAAGTCATTCGAGGAGAACCGGACCATGGAGGAAGTAATGGATACACATATATCATTCTCCTTATTAAGCTCAATGAGATTGAAACACTGAATATGATTTTCGTCCAGTACCTAGTTGGTGAACTCTGAGAAAATTCTACCATCCTTGTACGAAATATCTGTGACAGGACATCCAAGAAACCCCAGCACTGCACCACTCCAATCATGGTACCAAAAAGAGATATCTCCATATCCAAAAATCCACTGAGAGAATGTCCGAATCTTATCAACAATGGGGCCAATCAACAACAAGATGGATGATTTGTTTCGCTCCACCAAACCCATGAAGACTCAAGCATACACATGAATGGTAGTCCCCCAGAGAGTATGACACTCCCGAACACTGCTAGCGAGCCTCGTATGCATGCAGTAGAGTGTGTCTTCTAAGTTGTGCACATTAATCCCTCCCTTACCCATTGGCCTCGCCAATTTACCCCACGCCACCCAATGTTTCTTTCCCTCCAATGATAGATCTCAACGGAAATTGGAAAGGATACTGTCAATGGATTTGATCACCCCCTTAGGTACTTTTTTGGATGATAAACCATGGATTGGAGAGACCAACAGTACGATGTTCACTAGTGTTGGGAAAAAATATCTCAAGGTATCATTGAAGCATTTTTGAGGTAATTGTGTTTGTTGAGAAAGTGGACAATTGTGCTGTGATTGTTGAAAAATAAAACCATGACATACAAATTTTTTGCCAAAGGGGATTTCATGGTGGAATGACGAGTTCAAGAGCTATGGTCCACGATCCAAGTTTTATTCACGAACATCGATAAAGGAATGAATGATCTAGAGGCGGTACGAAAATAACAGATACAAGGTGGTGCCGTTTTCCAGTGTTTTCCAAATTTTTGGACCTAAAAATCGACAAATAAGGAAAAGTGGTTTTTGGAAAAGGGTATTGAACGCTGTGTACTTAAAGGCTTGGAAACTTGCGCACCATATGTTTTTCAAGATCAGATCATCAGAATATAGAGAAGGGATAAGGTTCGCGCAGGTATTGGTGATGTCGCGTAGGTGACTTGCGTTCCATGAAGAGACTTGCATGCCAATGCCTTGGAGAATTGGAAACATGTGCGACTGTTGTTTTTCAAGATCAGAACTTTAAAATATGTCAAAGGAAGGAGGTTTGTGCAAGTTTGGAAGTGGGTTGCACAAGTGACTTGCAGGAGAAGAGACCTACGCGCCGAGGGGAGACTTGCGCGCCATCGAACAGGGTGTCCAAAATTCCAATAAATACCGGACCAACCCTCCTCATTTTCAATAGAGTTAAAGACATAGAGAAAATAAATTCTCCCATCGTGCAGGTGTGGTGGTCGCGCAAGTGGTGGTGGGTCACACAAGTGGGACTTGTGTGCCTGATTTGAAAAAGCACGATTGTTGTTAGTTGCACGCCAATTTTGGTTTGGGCATAAAGGTAAGTGAGTCACGCAAGTTTGGAGTTGCATAATCTTGTGTCTCACAAGTGTATAAGGTGGACTTGCACACCATTTTTTACTTGCGTGCTGATACTTGCATGGCAAATTTGACTTGCGTGCCAAGTAAGGTTGATTCCCTGGTAGTGTTTTTGGGCTACGTGGAAGCTGGAAGTTTTCATGATACCATCGGTGCAAAGAGAGATTCATCTACGAGTGAAAGATGGACTTCAACAGAGAATCTACATACAACAAAGGATGTATTAATTTGAGATAATCAAGATACATAAATGTCTATAAACTGTGAGTGAATTCCTTCCAGAGCAGTGAGAAAAGGAAGAGAAAGAAGGTGATCCTCTCCACCGATAGTGAGCTAGAGAGAGAGAGAAATAGGCAGCGACCCTTGGGAAAGCAAGGAGATGACCCTAAACATTGTAAAGGCAATGAGCCTGAGAATAGAAGTGATCTAGCCCAAACCTTGTAAATAGTAGTGTGATTTTAGTGGATTTGGTACATCGGCACATTGTCGGTGTATGCTCATTGGACGTAGCCCAGTGAGGGTGAACCAAGTAAAAATTGCTATGTCCTGTGCATGCTTTAATTTCTGTTTATATTGTGAAATGGGAAAGGGAGAGAAGATTGTTTTGATTAAGAGCGAAAGAAGATCAGAATTGGATTTAATATTAATTTAGTCATACCCTGATTCACCCCCCTCTCCGGGTATTCAGCCTTGTGGACCTAAAAATTGGTATCAGTGCAAAAGGTTGATATTAGTTCTTCTCTCAATGGAGGTCACTAATCATAAAGGGATTCCGATCTTTGACGGATGTAATTTTCTGATATAGAAGAATTGAATGAAACACTATTTCTGATCTTTGGGAAAAGATGTGGTTTAAATAGCTGTGCATGGTATCACAACTGATATTAATAGTGGTGCATTATCAGAAGCTGAGCATAGAGAGTTGGATGCTGATGCAAAAGAAATTATTTCCTTAGGGGGATCCCTTTCCAATCCCATCTATACAAAGGAGAATTATTGAAAAACGTCACATGATATTTGGGAAAACTATTGAATATATATGAAGGAGATACAAAGTCAGAGAGGCAAAGCTACAAGTGTTGTGGAATAAGTATGAAGATCTGAAGATGAACCCAAATGAGTCATTGATGCATTCTTTGACAGGGTAAATATTTTTGTGGAAGATATGTGAGGACTTGGTGAATTCATTGATGACATAAATATCGTAAAGAGTAACTTGAGGAAGCTTCCACCTCTGTTCAATATGAATGTTTCAGTACTAGATGATAAGGATCTCAAAGAGCTGACACTAGACAATTTACACAGTACTTTGGTTTCAAATGAGATGAGGAATGATGATAACGAGGATGTAGAAAAGGGGAAATCCAAAGAGATGGAATTTAAGGCCATGAAAAATCTCACCATAGAAGATTCTCAGGTAGAATAAGATACAGATGAGGTTATGTCATTCCGTTCCTCAAATCCTCAAAGAGGAAAAGGAATGTTCAAAGGGAAACTTCCACTTTCTTACTTTAGATGTGGAAAACATGGTCATCTTGCTGCAAGATGCACTAAAAAGTTTCAAGAAGAAAATGATGAAGATGAAGTTGAAAATCCCAAGAATAAATATTCAGCCTATGTGAAAGGGAAGAAGCATTTCAAGAGAAATTTCTTCAAGAAGAAGAATCTTATTTCATAAGAAATAGACAGTTCTGATGAGTTTGAGGATGAAGAAGTTGAGGAGTTTAAAATTTGTAAAGATCATGGAAAAAATGAAATGGTGGCTATTGTCGTTAGTGCTCAAGAAAAGAAGGAAACTGGCACTGATGAAGAAGAATAAGAAATTGAAGGGAGAGTTGACATGGAAGCTGAATTAGAAGCAGCTCTTGAAGAGATAGATATTTGGAGGGAAGAATCAAAGAAAGCCAACAAGGTGGTACATGATGCCAAACTCTACATGAAATAGTAAGAAGAAGAGACTTCTGATCTAGTAAAAGAAATAGAAAACCTTAAGTCTTCGAGGCCAGAGAGAATCGAAAAGGTTGATGAGCATAATCTCAAGATTGAAGAACAGAAAAGGTAGATCGATGGCTTGAATGGAAAATAGAAAGATCACGTCAAGCATATCGATGAGCTTGAAGAGGAAGTTGTTAGTCTATGGAGAAAAGTCAACGACCAGGAAAAACCATTGATTCCTAACACATTGTTGGAAAAGTAGGTTATTACGAAGACTGAAAAGATGAAAGAGGAGCCTAGTAGTTCAGCAGGAAAGAAGCAACAATTGAGCTCAGACGTTAAGGCTATTTTAGGGATTAATCATAAACAAAAAATTGTGTCAATTGATGTCAGACCGCAAGCACCAGTCCCAAGATTGAAGGTTGATTTAGGCATAAAGAATAATTGGAATATTCCAAGATCCCAAAGGGAAACTCGAAGTGATGAAGTACCATGAATGAATTCACCATATATCAGGTGTTAGTGTTGCGGGAAGATGGGAAATTCACAGTATCTGTGCTCCATATTCAAGAGATATCAAAGGGAACAAGAACAAAGGTAGAAGTCAAATAGAGAACGGTTCTCTATAACATATTTCGAAGGACACTGTTTTTGGTGCGGAGGATTTGGAAACATGGCTTGGTAGTGCACATCAACCATACAGAGGAATTTTCCAAAGAAAAATCAAAATGTTCGTAAGCAGAAAATCAATAAACCAACATGTGAGTTAAAAGTGAAAAATAGATTTGAAGTGTTTCAAGATGAAGATGGTCCATCATAATCTGAAGAAGAACAAAAGTCTCAATCCATGCCATGTGTGAAGGAAACGGTATGGACCAAGAAAAAGAAAAAGGAGGAAAATGCAGTAGTTGTGGAAATTTCCCTTAAAGAATCAGATCATTCAGGAATATGGATTCTTGACAGTGGTTGCACATCGCATATGACAGGGAACAAGGATATCATTACAAGCATAAAATATGACAAAGAAGGAGTTGTCATGTTAAGAATGATGAAGGGCTGAATATTGTTGGTTTCGAAAAGGCCAAATTTGGGGGAAAAGAAATGAGACGTGCTGATGTCTTTGTAGTAGAGGGTCTTTTTCATAACTTACTCAGTTTCAATTAACTATGTGACTCTGGATAATCTATACCATTTACCAAGAAGATTTGTGTTGTGAAAGCAAAAGATGGAGCTGTTGTTCTACAAGGAAAAAGGAAAAAGGGAAATATTTACCTTGTAAGTGGGGAAGAAGATATGTACCTTTTATCTAGAGAGGAAGAAAACCAGCTGTGGCCTAAGCGACTTGGTCACCTATGCCAACCATCCATGGAAGATCTAGTAAAATGTGATGCTTCTAGAGACCATCCCAAACTATCACGTGATCGCACTCATACATGCGATGCTTGTCAAAAAGGGAAGATCATCAGAAAGACATATAGGCCAAAGGAACAGAAATCAACCAGAGTTCTTGAATTGGTGCATGCTGATGTATGTGGACCTATCTCACCACGAGACATAAATGGGAAAAGGTACTATGTCCATTTCATTGATGAATATAGCAGAATGGCTTGGGTATTTTTCATTACGCATAAGACAGAAGTGTTCAGTTGTATCAAGTAGTATAGGAGGGAATCAGAAAGGATTCTTGGGTAGAAAATTTTGTAGTTTCGTATAGATAACAATACTAAATTGACAAACATGCAAGTAGAAGACTATCTCGAGAAACATGGGATAAGGCATCAAATTTCATTAGTGATAACTCTCCAACAAAATGGAGTTTTTGAAAGGAGAAATAAGATCATAAACAACATATATAGAACAATGCTTATTGAAAATGACCTACCAGATAAATTTTGGAAGGAAGCAGTTTTAAAATCGGTCAATATTTTGAACAGGTCTCTATTGTGTCTGAAGCATGGGAGTACTCTGTATAAAATGTGGTACAGAAAGAAGACAATGTTGAAATACTTTGGAATATTTGGAATTAAGTGTTTCATTCTCAACAAAGAAAATCACAGGATGTTTGAGTCATGAGGATATGAGGGGAGATTCATTGGCTACTCCGGGAAAATAAAAGCATATAAATGTTTCAAAAAAAGGCTGGGAAAAATTGTAGAGAGCAATGATGTCACTATTGTTGAAAATGAACAGAATACTCAACGACCTAGTGAACAGTTTCTGGATGAAAGTGATGACGAGGTAAGAAACATAGGGGGAGTAGAAGTGGTAGAGGATAACTCAGAATAAGATACCGATGATGAACAAGAAAGTGTCAAGTCTATGTCTGCAAGGAAGCCAAAGAGTCGAGCTGAAATTGATAGGTAGAATATCATTGGTGATCAGACAGCTCCAGTTCAGACTCAAAGAATGAAATCATTACAACAAACATTGTTTTTATCTCAGGTGGAGCCTAAATGTTTTTCCGATGTAGCTGTAGATGAAAACTGGGTTCAGGATATGAATAAAGAGCTTGATCAAATTGAGAAGAACCAAACATGGGAGATTGTTTCGAGGCCAGCAGACAAGAATGTCATCAGGACTAAATGGGTATATTGCAACAAGATTAATGAAGATGGAATAGTGATTCGGAACAAAGCATGACTAGTGTTCAAGGGATACTTCCAGATAGAGGGAATAGATGTTGATGTGACATTTTGACTGATTGCAAGGCTGGAGACAATCAGATTATTTTTGTCCATAGTAGTGAAAAGAAAGTTCAATGTGTTCCAGATGGATGTAAAATCCACATTCTTGAATGGAGTTCTGGAAGAGGATGTGTATACCAAGTAGCCAGATGGTTTTCTCATTCATGAGGCTGAGAACAAAGTTTTCATGCTGAAGAAGGCGTTGTATGGGCTGAAATAAGCACCAAGGGCATGGTACTCAAGGCTTGATCAGTACTTGAAGAAGCTTCGTTTACAGCGTGGAGGAGTTTATTAAAATCTCTATTTCAGCAACAATAGTAATCAAAGGATGATGGTGTTGGTTTATATAGATGAAAAAATATTTGAAGGATCAGATGAAGCTCAGTGCAGACAATTTCGGAATTCATGAAAAATGAGTTTGAGATGTCAATGATTAGTGAGCTAACATTTTTCCTGGGTCTACAGGTGACACAAGGAAGTAATGGAACATTCTTTTCTCAATACAAATATGCCATGGAAGTTTTAAGAAGGTTTGTCATGGATAATTCCAAGGATATGAAGACTTCAATTGCTACCCGAATGAAATTATCAATATATGTGGATAGAATGATAGTTAATATCACAGAATACCGGAAAATCATTGGATGTTTGTTATACTTGATAGCGAAAAGGCCTGATATTGTTTTCGCCACATGACAAGAAAAAAGATATCAGAGTAATCCCAAGTAAATCCACATGCTTGTAGTGAAAAAAATACTTCGGTATATCGAAGGCACTGTGGATTTTGGTTTGACATATAGGGACAAATATCAGACAGAGTTCTTGGGATATACTGATGCTGACTGGGCCGGATCAGCAGATGACATAAAATCAACATCTAGAGGTGCATTCTATCTTGGTGTATTGTGTATTTATTGGATAATAAAGAAGCAAGATTGCATTTCATTGAGCACCTTAGAAGCTGAGTATATTGTGCCCACTCAAGCTTGCTCACAGTTATTGTGGATGAAGCATCAGTTTGAAGATATGGGAGTTGAAGTGAAGTCTCCGATTGGAATCCAATGTGATAACTCAAGTGATATAAATCATAGAAAAAATCACGTCCATCATTCAAGGACAATGCACATTGATATGAAATATCATTTCATCAAGGAGAAGGTTGAGTAAGGAATCGTGAAGTTGGAGTATGTGCCTACAGAGCTACATGTTACAGACATTCTGACAAAGGCCTTACCTAGTGACGCTTTTGAGAGGCATCGACTGGCTCTGGGAGTTCATTCGACTCCCTGCACTTGAAAGAGTGTGGATGTGGAGACCACCCCCTCTCCCCGAGGTATGATGTGTTTTTCCCTAATGTACTGATATGTGTTCTCTACTCTGTTACAGACTCTAAAGGAGTGTCCTTTGGGTTCATTAAAAAAGGGGGAGAAAATAGTGATTGTTCAAGGGGAAGACAGTGTAGAAATTTGATAAATCATGAATGATATGGGGAGAGGCTGATAGGTGGAGCAGCGAGATAGGGGGAGAGCTTTGATGAAGGGGATCGTTTTAAATTAGACGATGCTAGAAGTGATCGATCAAAGAATAGATGTCACGATAGCTGAGGATCGTGATGAAAGAAGAAGAGTGATGTTGGAATGAGGTAAGAATATTTCCAAAAATTGGTATCAGTTTGGTAACAACTGTTATTAGTTTGATGTCACTAGAGGGTGTCAAAGATGAATTGATTCATTGATGAACTTTTAATTTACTCTTGTTTCTCACGTCGAGCATTGCTCATTAAAGCTTAGAGTATGTGTTGTGTAAAACCTGGATCGCTATTAGAATCGAAAAAGGTGAATGGTGGCTGAAGAATTAACAATGTATCTTTTTATGGAAGATTTTTCAACAAACCCAAAGGGGGATATTGTTGGGAAAATATCGCTCAAGGTATCATTGAAGCATTTTTGAGGAAATTGTGTTTGTTGACAAAGTGGAAAACTGTACTGTGATTGTTGACAATGAAAACCATAACATACAAATTTTTTGTCAAAGGGGATTTAACAGTGGAATATCAAGTTCAAGAGATTTGGTCCACGATCCATGTTTTATTCAAGAATGTCGATAATGGAATGAACGATCTGGAGGTGGTACAAAAAGAACAGATACAAGGTGGCGCCATTTTCCAGTGTTTGCCAAATTTTTGGGCCTGAAAATCGACAAATAAGGAAAAGTGGTTTTTTGCAATGGGACTGGCGCGCCGTGTACTTAAAGGCTTGGAAACTTGCGCACCATATGTTTTTCAAGATCATATCATCAAAATATGGAAAAGGGATAAGGGTCGCATAGGTATTGGTGAGGTCGCGCAGGTGACTTGCGTGCCGTGAAGAGACTTGCACGCCAATGCCTTGGAGGATTGGAAACATGCGTGACTATTGTTTTTCAAGATCAAAACATTAAAATATGGAAAAGGAAAGAGGTTCACACAAGTTTGGAAGTGGGTCGCGCAAGTGACTTACAAGAGAAGAGACCTACGCGCTGAAACTTGCGCACTGAGGGGAGACTTGCACGCCATCACGCAGGGTGTCCAAAATGTCTATAAATACCGGACCACCCATCCTTATTTTCATCAGAGTTAAAGACTTAGAGAAAATTAGAGCTCCCGTAGCGTAGGTGTGGTGGTCGCACAAGTTGTGGTGGGTCTCACAAGTGGGACTTGTGCACCTGATTTGAAGAAGCGCAGTTTTTGTTAGTTTCATGCCAATTTTTCTTTGGGCGTAAAGGAAAGTGAGTCGCACAAGTTTGGAGTTACAGAAAATTATGTCGCGAAAGTGTCTAAGGTGGACTTGCACACCAGTTGGGACTTGCGTTCCGATACTTGTGCACCAGATTTGACTTGGTCACCATGAAAGGTTGATTCCCCGACAGTGTTTTTGGGCTGCGTAGAAGCTGGAAGTCTTCCCGATACCTTCAGTGCAAAGAGAGATTCATCTACGGGTGAAATTTGGGATTCAACAGAGTATCTACATACAACAGAGGATGTATTAATTTGAGATAATGAAGAGACCTATAGGTCTATAAACTGTGAGTGAATTCCTTCTAGAGCAGGGAGCAAAGGAAGAGAAAGAAGGTGATCCTCTCCACCGGAAGTGAGCCAGAGAGAGAGAAACAGGGAGTGACCCTTGGGAAAGTAGTGAGCTGACCCTAAACATTGTAAAGGTAGTGATCCTAGGAATTGAAGTGATGTAGCCCAAACCTTGAAAACATCAGTGTGCTTTTAGTGGATTTGGTACATCGACACATTTCCAGTGTATGATCCTTGGACGTAGCCCAATGAGGGTGAACCAAGTAAAAATTGTTATGTCTTGTGCATGCTTTACTTTCTGTTTATATTGTGCAATGAAAAAGAGAGAAAAGAGTGTTATTCTTAATAGTGAAACAAGATCAGAATGAGCTTTAATTTTAAATTAGTCATACCCTGGTTCACCCCCCTCTCAGTGTATTCAGACTTGTGGACCTAACAACTAGGGAGATCCTTCCACTGAAAAACAGGAATTTATTTTTCCAGTTCAGAACTCTATCTGAGATCCCGATACGTAAGTCGTCAATGTCGCAGATTCGAAGCCTTCCTGGAGATATGGGAGCACCAAGGTAAATCGTAGGAAATACCCCCCTCTGAAACCCAATCAAGTTTCTGACATCCTCCACTCTCTCAATGGAGCACCTACTGGAGATGTAGAAGGCACTTTTACCCCTATTGATTAACTGACCACTCCATCAAAAATAAACATCATGAACTTTGTTAATGATATGAATGGACTTACTCATAGCGTTCATAAATAAGATGGTATCATCCGTGAACATAAGGTGAGAGATTGTCAGGGTCTTCAAATGACGCTGATACGGAAGGATGCCTCAATGGATGATGCTTCTCTGGATGAGGCGACTCAGGAAGTCCTGAATGAGAATGAACATATACGGAGAGACAAGGCCCCCTTGCCTGAGGCCTCGAGTAGACTTGAAGAACCCATACGATTTTCCCAGAAAAGAAAATAGAAAACCACGAAGAGCTGAAGAAACAGAAGAAGAGATCAACATTCCAAGAGTTGAGACCCATATCTTAGGGAACTCTATTAATGAAGCTATATTCCACCCAATCATAGGCCTTTCTCATGTCACGTTTAATGTCCATGTTAGACCCTCTGGTCTTGATGTTCATATCTTTGAGCATCTCTAGAGCCAGAGCGATGGCCTCGTGGATCGAGCAACATTTAATAAACCCATGTTGTTCCAAGGAAATGCAGTGAGGGATATGGATATCCATCCTCAAGTTGATAATTCTAGTCAATATCTTGTAAGGAAAGTTACACATACTCACAGAATGGTAGTGTGAGACCGATGAGGGATTTTTGGACTTGGGAAGTAGAACGAGAGTGGGGGCACAAGCAATTCTGGGTAAGCTCCCTCCACTAAAGAAATACTGTATGGAATAAATCAAGTCCTCTTTCACTCGGACCCAGTAGGCCCAGTAGAAAGAAGCATGAAATCCATCAGGACCAGTTGTACTCTCTGGTTTCAAATGCATGAGACTTCTTTGATCTCCGAATCACCAGGAACAACCCACAGACTTTCATTGGTTTGGTCAGACACATAGGTAGTAGTCAATTCAAAGATCTTTGAAGGATCTGAATGATAAAAAGTATCTAATCATTCATTAGGACAATCCAGAAGCTCTTGGAATAAGGAATTGTCCATAGCTCCAATCATGTCTCAGTCCTCCATGAAGGAACCATCTTCCAGCTAGATGTTCAGTTTGACCAGCTTCCCCCTCTCCTTGATGTACTCTTGAAAAAATGTCGTGTTCCTATCTTCCTATTTAAGCCATTTGATTCGAGACCCCTCCCTTTCTAGGCGCTTCTGTTTTAGAAGTAAATCGGCCAAAATTACCTTCTTCTCCGCGAGTGCCACATAGGACCGATCATCCCACTCCATCTTGAGGACAAGCTCAAGACTCTCCACTTCCTGCATAATAGCTGTTACAACCTCTTCAGATGGAGCTAGGTCTGTTTCCCATGATTGAAGCTTGAGTTTAAGTCTCGTTAGTTTTCTGTAAAAAATAATCCATTTGCTACCTTATAAAGGAGTGGCCCAAGAAATTCCAACCAGGTCATGGTCTCCAGGTTTGTCCACCTAGTACTGAATAAATCGGAACTGCTCTGGTAGATTTGGTGAGGAGTAAAGTGACACAAGGAGAGGTGAGTGGTATGAGATTCCTTGAACTAGATGAGTCACATTAGTGGTCGAGAAGACCGAGATAGCATGGATGTTATCCAGACAACGATCCTGACGCCCCCACGACCGACATGATCCCTGCTGATTATTACTCCATGTGAACTTTTCACCCACAAAGCCTGGGTATGAGAGGCCCTTGCCAGCCATGAAATGGACAAAATCAAGACTATCTTGCCTTGGTAAGGATCCTCTACCCTGCCGTTCCTCCGGAGTAGCCACAACATTAAAGTCTCCCCCCTACAATCCAAGGAGAGAGGCTAGGATTAAACAAGCATAAATATCTCCATAAGACATCACGAGAGTTCCTATTGCAACTTCCATAAACAAAGGAAACATAAATAGGAATGGGGATAAGGGTTACCTTAATAGTGAGGAACTAATCCCATGCTTAAATCAGGACCACATTGCACATCCTATGCCAAAAGATCCCAATATGGCTATTAACCAGCTCATCCAATGTTCTTCCATGCATCCGAAGCTTTTTAGAGAACTCCCCAATTATATTGGTTCGTTGTTTATGCTCAAGGACTGCTACCACCACTACTTTGTGCCTCGAGATTTCCGAGGCAAGAAAGTCTGACTTTACCTGGGCTCCAAGACCCTGAGCATTCCAGATGAGAAAAGGTATCATTGGAAAGAGAGAGCACTGGGACTGGCACAAGATCTCTTCGCCTTCTCATAGTGGGAGTAGGATCTCCCTTGATGAAACTTGGACTTTAATCTTATGCATACCCGTGGTACCATACCTAGAAACACCATGGGAGTGGCAGGGCTGCCAACCCTGCATGAAGACCATTTCCTCCTGGAGGCCACCACGGGTGACCTTTCACCTGAATTGGATCTATCTGGCCAAGGTAAGGGATCCACGAAAGGTAGCTATATAGGGGAATCAAAGAATTAGGGGAGAATCCCATAGTGGGGGCTACTTTGGGATGGGAAAATACCACCATAGCCCACTAGTGGTGGTTTGAAACGGACCCGGAAGCACTCGTTGTGAGGAGAGGAATATGAAAAAAGCCCAGGCCCTTCAACACACAACCTGTTAGAGAGATCGTCAAGGGGTTTCCAAGATAACATAGGGAAGAGAAGGCTTGGGAAGAGGAAATAATCCTCGAGACACAGGAAATAAGGTTCATTTCCCCCTCTGGTGATTCCGAAACTAACTTCATGAAAGAAACCACTAAGGTAACTGCTGAGCGAACAAGAGGGGAAGCAATCATGCGATCCACGACCAGCTCTAGAGTCACCTTAGGAGGAGCCGAGGGGAAAACATTCCCACCAAGCCTCACCTCCTAAATCTCTACCACGACCCATAAAATTACAGCATTGGAAAACTTGGAGAGAATGACCTTGAAGGAGGAAATGTGAGAAATGTCTTTGGAACACCGGGTACACCAGATCTTGAACCTAGTTGAATGAATCCTCCACCAGAATGTCAAGCTTCTCTGGCAGGGGGTAGGCAAGATCATGCTCAACACAGATGAGGGCCTCCGCAGACGACAGACCCTATCTCTTCCTATCATCCGAGCACAAGAATATCTAAATAGAGTCACCTATCAACCTCAGGAAGCCCTCATTCTGAAATGGAAATGGTAACCCTGGAAGAAAAATCCAAACCGCGGCCAACGATCTCTCCTTCCATAGTGAGCCTCCAGGGACCATTTGGCCAGGCTAAAGCCCCAACGGCCCAGGGATCGCGGGACCTTGCACCAGACATGAAGAAAGTCTTCCTATGAAGCCGGAACGATGCGGAATGAGTTCCTATGAATAATTGAAACCTGTGTCGGCTGCTGAAGACCACAAGATGAAACCTCATGCTGGAAAGCAGCGAGCGGCGGAGTAGACGCCCCAAACCGGGCTATCAAAGTCCATTTGAGGATAGATTTAGGCTCTTCAAACACAAAGGTCGGGACATTTAGATGAACCCTATTACCCTCACACGATGATTGCACAGGAGACACAGAGATCGCCGGAAAACGAGGAGGCACAAAACCCAAAGATCCAGAGAAGGCATCTCTGAAGGAAGGCTCTCCACCATTGGAGTTGGCCAAGCTTGGAGAAGAATGGGGCCTCTATGGGGGATGTGGGAAAGGAGGAAGAACCTGGGTTGAACACCATCGGGAGAGGCGGGGGAGGCCAGGAGGGACCAGCCCTAATGGTCGAGGAATTTGAAATCGGGGGGTGGCTCGTGAGGCGTGTTCATTGAACTCATCCAACTCCTCATGTGGAAAACATATTCATGTTCATGTCTTTATATAATTAATATATTACATTACCTACCATTACAACTTATATTAATTATTTTATAATCCAAAAATCCCACAAATTTGATTCAAATATCCATGTTTAATGATTGAGATCCATATTGGATTGGCCACAATCGACCCTGTAGCTCAAATCCAAATGCAAACACCAACACATTAGTCACTATTGCACTATATAATTCCCATAACTATTCCAAAGAGGTAATAGATATTAATTACATCATATCTATATGGGTCAATAATAATTGAAAATTTTATGGAGAGGAATAAATTCATAATCCAACATTAAATGATGGATATTTAAGAAGTAGCTACTCTAAATTTAAATGCATATGAGTGTGAATGATGTAAAAAATATTCCCTTCTATGTTTTCCTCTTATAGCATCTCAATAAAGGACTAATATACCCAATCGGATTCCACTTTCATATATGAAAATTTATGACTCACCACTTCTGCATAAATTGATTACTAATCACAACAGTAACTACCATAATTTCGGGGACAATTTTTATTCTTACCCCTTGATCATCCTCCAATGTTGAAACCTCTACACATAAACCTAATTCTACACCATCAATATAAGAATCAATTTCCAGTAACACCCAATTTCAGGTCAAACAAAGGATTAGAACGAGAATACATATCACTAGCTTCTATTAAAGGTGAATGACATGAACTAACCTTACTACATCAATTTAGGATATTACCTTAATTGTAATATAGGATAAAATTCCCAGTCATTACATCATAAAAAATATTATTTTTAAGAAAAATTTTATCTTCATCACTGAACCAAATGTAATCTAAGAGAGTTACAGATAAAGCTAATTTGACACAAAATATTTCTTGAATAGGGTCTTTCCATATTAAAACCCATCTATTAGCTAGTAAATATTTCAAAATCACATAACATTAATGTTTAATAATAGTGACATATATAAACTACTGATGGAGGCCATAGAGATAATCCAAAATTCATTGAAATGATCATACATCTGCTTTTCGACTGTTTTAATCCAATATATCAAACACTTAATAACAATGATATTTCTTTTGTTCTTCAATACAACATTACTTTCATAATAGTTTCATTATTTCCCTAAAATAGAGAAAAATTTTCCATATATTATATAATTATCTATTCTACTTGAGATCACTATTTCATTGTTTTTAGTAGATGTGTTTGTACACTCTATTTGAAGGTAACAGCCACCAATGGGTTTTCAAAATCTTATTTGTTATTTTTTTGAGTATATTAGTCTTCACTACATCACCAACAAGAAATTTGTCTTCTTGATTAAAATTTCATCTCATTATAACATATCTATATTTCAACTTCTTCCTAACACATTCATTATTCAAAAATACCATTCCATGTGAATTATCACAGATTTCATACATAAATATTAAATTATTTTTCAACGAATCCATAAATAATGTTTTATTCAATTAAGATTGTAGTCCCCAATGATTATTGAACAAAATAATTTAATTTTGAGTTACCCACCATTCTCAAAAATCACCCAAACATTCTTCAAAATATTAACATCCTTAAAGTATTTTAAATCTCTTATCTATGAGTAGATCATCCCCTATCTATGACCCATTAATGTTTAATTTTGTGAAGTTTTATGAGAAACCGTTATAATCAATGCCTTGTAATTTATTTTAAGTTTTCTCTTATAAGAGTTTTCAGTATTATAATTCATACACAACTGGGTAGGTTGAACAGTGAGACATTTTGTAGAAAGTGACCTAGCTGGTCAAATATTCCATAATTATCTTTAATATTGATAATTAAACGTTATCTCCCAATACTTATAATGTTAAATAAATATTTATAATTAAACCAATATATTATTTTGATGCTCTAAAATCCTCCAAAGATAAAAAATTATCCATAAAATGCATACATAACATATAAAATAGATTGTTGTAAATATTTTTAAACCTACTCTTCCTCCAAATTCCGGTCATCATATTTTCCTTTCTATTGTAATTTTTTTGATAGACTCCTTACAATTTTATCTTCACTATAGAATTATATCCAACCCCTTTCTAAATATCATTTTTAACAGTTTTATATTTTTAAATAAGAATTCCCATAATTTCTGTATTTCAAAGATTCATCTTTTTTATCCACAAATATTTCTTTATTTACTTCTGAATTTGAACTATAATTTTCACCAACACTTATATAATCTATTTCACCATTTCAATTTTTTTTTTCTAATCATAATTAACTCATACCATTATTTTTGAATTAAACATCTTCTAGAATCATATTCTTTAAATTTTCAAGAACTTCATGAATTGAATTATTAATAATGGATCTATATTTGAAAAATTAATTTTCACCCTTTATCAATTTTTATTGGAAAATATTAATATCCTTCTCTTTTTCATTTGAATTTATTTCGATTTCAATATTCTATTTATTTTTATTCGTTAAGGAACTTATTCAACTTGTAAATATCATTTTTCAACGTTGATTCTATCTCAGTTTTTTGGATATCATTATTGAAAATCTTTTTACAATATTTATTACAACATTATTTATTTTATTCTAATTAAGTCAACTTGGAGAGTCCCACTTTATATTCCCAATTTATTAGAAAAAATATTTGTATCTATTCTAAACATTCATAATATATGATCTCATTACTTTTGAATACTTCATTATTCATTTTACAAAATTGAAACCTTTAGCCATATTCATTGAATGTCTCTTCTTTAGTATCATCACTTACATCATTATCTTTAATAAAAGATAAAAAATTATTCTATATGTATTTTGATAAATTGTTACATTTACCATTGGAAAAATATTTTTATTCTTTCTTCTGCAAAATACTTTCTTTTTAATCCTTTTATTTACTCTATTCATATTATTTCAACCTTAGATAGTTAGAAGAAAACTGTAAAAAAATTTCCACACTCAAATATTTTTTGTGAATGCTTCCATTGAAAAATCATTTTTCTTTTTTTTTATGAATTATTGAAATGAATCACATAAGTTAAACCAATTTTATTTCAATATATTCTTCATAATATTATTCATATTTATCACATTATTTCTTATAATTCTCTTTCTACAATTATTTTATAAAAATTTCACTATCACCCTTTCTCTTATTCTTAAATACATTTACTTTGTTTTCATTTAATATGTAACAATAATTGTATGATAATCATCCAATGGAAGTGTACTAAGATCATAATATTCATGTGTTAATAATTTTGCTTCAACTTTATCTGGTAAGATACATTAATTTTTTCAATAATATTGGCATCTTATAACTTATCAAAAAAATATCTGATGGTAATCAAAAATTAATTAACTATATTAAATAATTCATCCACTATTTCATCATTATTCATCTTGATATTTTTATATCTCAATATCTAAACTTTTATCTTATATTTCTTCACTTTTTTATTGATTTCATTGATGTTTTCTAAATTATCCAAAATTCTATTTACTTTATTTATCCCATCAACCATGATAAAATTCTTCTCAAAAGGATAAGAAAAGAAGGAATTTTGAGTATTATGATCATTCTATAAATTCACCCTATATTCTGATATCATAGATACAATTTCAACATGTGAAATAAAACAGTTAGTGGTCACCACCGAAAAATAAAAACTAATTGAAAAAAACTGATTTTTTATCTTTCAATATATATTATTTATTCAAATCAAGACCAGAAATTAAGTATATAATCACCTAATTAATTTTTTTCCATATTTATAAAAAAATATAGAGACTAAAACTTCAACCATATAGAGAGAGTTTCTCTATAATGAGAGAGAAAATAACACAAACACTAAATTAATTCAACTACATTTAGTGTAGTAAAATTCAAAATTATAAGTCATCAAAGGAAACCTATATTACTTTGATATGAATTTTGGTGGACATAGGCACAACTCAGTTTCACTAAGATGGAGAGGACGAATCAATGAATGATTACATCATTTTACCTTTTATTTTTTCTTTTCTAACGAACTTCAATAACTTGTTAAGGGGGTGATCTCACTAGTTTATATCAAACACACTGAGGAAATAATACAAACAAGGACACCCTATATAGATGTTTCACCACTAAAAATGAGTAGTTAATTCATATAATGATATAGAATCACCAAATACCGTAAGATAACCTAAATAATGGTAACATATTAAAATATGTTGGTAATATCCTTTCTTTTAATACAATAATAATTTTTTTTGTCTCACAACAAGTTTCCTAAAAATCCAAACTACTATTTTTTTCTTTTATATGGTACGAATTACCATTATTCCTCTAATGATTGTATCCTAAAAATATTATAGTGATCCCATACTTTTTCAACAAACCATAAAATGATAAATACCTTATTCGCCACCACAAAATACACCTATAATGATTACACACCAACTAGTGTTTCACATTTCTTTTTATTTACCTTATTATTCTTTTTCTACATTCACCTCTACATGTTTTATTCTACTTATATAAACACAAATATGAAAACACTGTTTAAAATATATATCTTTAAAACAATCCACTTATTTATTCTCCACTTTAATAAACACTCTCTATAATTTATGCAAGATCCATGTTCTTTTAAATATTGCATAACATTAGCCCCTTCTTCATGTTTGAATTTTAATTTCAATTTATAATTCAAACTATTAACTTTAAATATTTTAACTTTTTATTTTTATTTTCCCACTTATCCATTAGTTGTAGTAACTATCTAGTCCTCCATCTAGAAAAATCATAGTGATATGAATTTCACCAACATGGTTTGGAAAGTAAGTTCTAATAAGTACCTCTAAAAATTCTTCTTATAGTTACGAAATATTGTAATCTTCTTCATGATGCATCAATTTTATACCTTTTATGTATGAATGATGGTTGAAAAATTACACCTTTATTACATTGAGATATATTTAACCACAAAAAATTTCAAATATCCAAAGAAATGTGACCTCAATTCATTTCACGACTTAATATCCATGAAATGACCCTTCACTTCCACATCTATAAGTATATATGATCATAATCTGACAATAGACATCATAAAATGAATATAATATTCATGAAGTTAACATATCATTATGAATTTCAACTTAGTTTGGAAGCCTTTTATATGGAATGACACTAATTGTTTTGACCATTATGTATCATATGAATTTATTTAATTTCAGCTCATCCATCCAATGATTAAACATATATATAGATTAAAATAAATGTTATATATAAAAGGAATATTTATTCTTCATTTATATTGTTTTTACTTCATCTCATAGTTACCATTACACAAAAAATAATCTTGAAGCATTTTACCATTTTTTAGTTCAAATTATTTTCAATTATAGAACACTTACATATAAATCCAAACTTCTCTAAGAAACTTTAAAACATCCAATAAACCCTAACCTCATATAACATACATTATTTTATATGAATTTAATATTATTTATGTATTGAAAAAAATACAACCTAATAAACTTATCCACTTCTCCTAAAAAATTATTCTTCTATAGAAAAATAATCCAATATAAGGTGATAATTTTTTAGTTATAATTCTTAAAAAACTCCCCTTAGTCCTCAATAATCTCCCCAAGGTCACATTAATTCATAATCTCACATTACTATTTATGGACTCAATAATATACCTAAACCATCTATTAGTATCAATAATGGTCTTGGAAGGGATCTCAGAAATATATTATGATTTTCTATACCTATTCACATGAAATGTTTCTATGTCATTTAACCATTTATCATAATTATAGAGTGTAGAATATTATCACATGTTATATGTTATTCAATTTTATGATATATTAATAAATCTACGTTTCTATTCTATGATCTATGATTATGATATCCTTCTATATGATAACTTTCTATGAATTCATGGTCTTATACCATTAATCATTCCACTTAAATCATGTTCAATTTTTGTTCATGTTTATGATATATGGATAAATTATTTTTTTATTTCCCCTTAATGAGCATTTGAGATCAATTTTCTATATTTTTCCAATTAACTAGGAAATGAAGAATAATATTATATATGATATGTCTATAATGGAATTATGTGTGGGTAAATTTTATGTATCAAATTTATATGGTTATATGAAATAAGATAAATATGAAGTTATTTTCCATTAACATGAAACATTTAGGTTAGGGGGTGTGTTTTATCTTTTATACTCAATGTATAACCTTATCAAATGATGAATCCTATATGTGTGTCATTTTTGGGTCATCTAAACTTGTAACATAAAGAGGGTTAGAAAATTTTCGTTATTAATTTATGAAGTATAAAAGAATAAAACATAAGGAAACATAGGTTTAATAAAAAGTATCATTTATTAAAAATAATTTTCCATAATATAAGATATCATAGGATTTAGTATTTCATATTCGTATGACAGTTTACTATAATTTTATTAAAAAATTATTTTTTTACCACCCAAATAAACTATTTTGGTTTTAATAAATGGTTGGAACCTAGAGGCACTGAGTGAATATTAATGACATGGATAATGAAATTATAATGCCCATAAAAAACCATATAAGATGAGATATTGTATAAAAACATCACTTATTAACTTATGTAGCTGTCATAGGTGATAAATAATGATATGAACCTTGTATAATTCCCAAATTAAAAAAATAAGGTGTAACTCCTTATATTGTCCTTTATACAGAAAGAACCACCATTACTAAGTGTATCCTTCGATCCATTTTTTTTAAAATGGCTCAATATGATGGAAAATTTATATTTATTCATTATTGTATGGAGCTTTAAAAGGTTGTTTTTATCATTTTAAAAGTGAAGTCGACTAATAGAAAATATTTCTAAATAACATGAGAAAAAAGAAAAAATTAACCTTATGGAGCAGGAGAAGTTTATAAAATATTTTTCTACAATTATTATCCATGATATAATCTCATAAAAATATAATGTAAATTAATTAATATAATAAAAAAGAGGATTAATCTATAGGTTCGTATAAAGTTGATATCGAGAGAGTTTAAATACATTCCAATGGTTCTATCATCAATCATGAAAGTAAAATATTTTTTTTTGTTTAGTGTATTAAATCAAATTATCTAAAAATAATTTTAAATATGAGACTTTCGTTGCAATAAATAATTTTTTTATATGATCATAAGGTGGAAATTTAATTTTGAGACTCTTATTATACTTTTATATTAGGGGACATGAAATGGAAATTTAGTTTCATGAATGTTCAAGTTGTAAATTTCATTGGGGAAAGAAGATTCAACTATGTGTATTTTAAAAATGTGTGAAGAGACACCTAGGAAATTATCTCAAAGGAATGATAGTTTTTATAAATCATTCTAGAGGATTTTATAAATAACGTGATATTGAAGAGAGATGAAGTAGTCGATTAAAATAATTGATGATAAAAGGGTTTCACAAAATAGATCCCCTATTAGTTAATGTTTGAAATTCATAGAGTTTGTTATTAATTTAAATTAATATAAAAAATTAAATATTTGTTAGAAAAATTAAATTCAGTAACCTCCAAATCCAAGATAGAAAGAAAGAGGTTATAAACCCACCACCACCAATGTGAATAATGAAAATAAATTTGTGAAAGGTGAAATTATTATCAACTACATAATTATAAATTTTTATCTGATTCAAATTCATTGAAATAATTCATATCATTCAAGTTTTCTCTTTTTTTAACTCAAATATTGGAAATAGAGTTATCAATGAAAAAACCTAATCGTGATATTTTTTCATCAAAAGCTTATATATCCTATCTAATTGAGGTTTGTAGGAGGATAAGTTTTTCTAAATCTACTAATTCTACCTTTAGTAGGAATTGATATAATTTTATCAATGGATTTTATATCTCTATATAGATATAATATCACTTATCGAGATAATAAAATATTATTTCGTATCCCAAATCATCCCCTGATTACATATCAATGCAAAAAGTATTAATAATTCCCAATAGAAACTAAATTCATAATATAGGTCTTAATACCCAATAATTATGGATATTTAAAACGCATATTTTGGTATAAAAATAAAATTTAATATTTTCAAATTATATATAATTTTTTTTTAAATATTTCCTAATGATTTCCCAATTCTTCCACTAAGATGAAGATATTTAATTTTTAAATGAATTCATACTTGGCCCTATTCCTAAATTAAAGAGTACGTATAGAATGTACCCTATTAAATAGAAGGTTTAAAGTAAAAATTAGAAGATAATTTTATCAAGGGTTTTATGTGACCAAGTCCTTCACCATGTGGGGTTTCTAATGTATTCTTTGGAGCATCAAGAAATCTCACTGTAGTGTGGGGGTGTTGCACCATGATGAGCATTCATAATTTTTATGTATGCATTATTATTTAGGATGGTTCACTATAATTTATATAATCTTTCAATAATACCCCCATAAGTTTAAAGTTTGTATAATGTCGTAGGATTCACATTATAATGGAAGGTTGTTGTGTTGTGAAGCATGATATCATAACAGAATTATAGGCTTCAGATAATTCCCAGTTATTTTGGAAGGGGTGTGACATCGTTAAGAACACATTTATGCTATAGTCGTTGAATTCTAATTTTTTTGTATTCCCCTATCACAAAATATTACATCATGAAAAAAATGGTAATACCAATACACTTTCCTATGAATTTTTTAAAAAAATGATTAATTAATTTAAAAGTTTTGAAAAATATTATGTGAATAGAGAACCCCTTTTGGGCCAGTTGAGACTTGGGAGAGCCACAACCATCCTTCCTTTATTTCATATTTTTATCCTTATTATATATATGATTTCACATCATGTATCATATTTATTAGAGATATCTATATTCATTAACCCCTCCAACTTTTTCATCATCTTGTTTCCCTCTATTTTTAGTGGATATAAATTAGATATTTGATGTTTACTCCCTAAAATAATATTGAAATAAATATCTAAATGATGGGTATTTTCTCATCATTAATATAAGAGTATAATTATTAGTGATAAAACATGGTTTCCAGTGATTTTTTATAGGCGATTAACCATGTTTATTATTTATATAATTTCAACAAGTTTGGAAGAAAATGGTAATTATTTTGATGTCGATTGATGGGGCTTTTTTTTGAATGTGGACTTGAAATTTAATGGGAGTAGACCAAACAAAATTTATCATGGTTTTAATGTGGATATATCACCTAGTAATATATTTCATGATTATTCTTAATTTAATTAAATATTTAATTATTGTGATAATTAATTATAAGTGTTATATAGTCAATTTAGGTTAGAATTTGATGAATTTATGACCTTATGGTTGTGGAAGATGGACGATATGAGTTTGAATGATATTTTTTGAATTTTTTACTATGATTTTAGTGAATAAATTCATATTTTATATAGGTGGTCCAAAACATCACCTAATTATATGGTTATATATGTACAATATGGATTTAATGTGAATTTAAATAGGATCAAGTGACATGAAATAGATCGCTGAGTGAATTATTTGACTTTAGGTAGGGGTAGTGAGTTGATTAGACACAAAGTAAATACTCAGGTTTTATGTGTTATTTAATAATATATTATGGCTATGTTTTTTATGTGAGTGGCCTTATTAGAGAGTATTTGTAACCCAATAATGTTTTCTATTTTTAGTTATTTATTGAAAAACCTAGATAGGTCTTGTTATTTTATGTGATTCTTGATTTGAGAGATTATTTCAGATGATACTGTTGATAGGATATGTGATTATCTCCATAGTATGTGAGGATAACCAATAATGGTATAAATATGGTTCCCTTTTTTTTAATGTTATATGTATGGATTTTATAGATTGTGATAGGTCCTTTAATATTTTTTGGGGTTTCTTTTAATTACATAGTCATAAATGACCATGATTTTGAATTCAAATATTGTGAATATAGTAATTAAAACACCTGAAGGTTATTCTTTTGATATATTATAACATATTTAATCATAATTGGTTCACTTTCACCTCCTTTAATAATGGGATGTGTATAGAGACCCAAGCCTTTTACATATTACATTACATGATTTTATGCAGAATTATACCTTAGGGTACAAGTGAAGGATCGTTAAGTCTAATATCTTAGAAGACTAGGTACATAAAACATAAAACTTGGGGTTAAGAAAAATTATTGATTTAATCTCTATAAAGAGATTTGAACTTCCTTTTAACCCTTACATCTTCATAGGGTACCCTGGGGAACACATGAACAAAGGGATAAGCTAAAAATCCTAGTAAGGAAATGACCATAAGGATGCATATTAATCACATAAGTTTGGTGGCATGACATAATGATTTCCAACTCAGGAATCATATGAAATCATATCATATAATAATGGGATCATATAAAAATGTAATCATATTAATGTTTCAGAATCATAAAACATGTCTTTACTACAAGTTAAGGATAACCACAAATCTCGTTTCCTATATTAGTATGGGTCAAAGATAACCTCCAATACCATTTCACATCACATATCATGATACATAACTTTACACAATGCATTGGAGTGCTATCTGGGTGCAACTATCTCAAAATTTTCTTGAATATTCTTGCCACATAAATAATCAAACATAATCAACCATACATAAACATATGGGTACCCAAGGAAAGAATTGGGTACCAAAATCATGACATAAAGCATAACCAATGGGCATATCATGAATGTGTCCATGAAAGAAAGGATTTATAACATACATGTATGATCATAAAGTAAAATAGGAATATAAGATGGAAAGTGGTGTCAAACCGAAGTGAAAACATATGAAAATGTATTTGAGAAAAACTATCATTAAAACATTTTTGTATAGTTTTAAAGAAAATACTATAGATCATTTAAAATAGAAAAGAGGAAAATCATTTATATAAAATAAGAATTGAAAAAATATGATTTTCATAATAAAAATAACTATTTTTTATAAATACAATGGTGTCCTAAAATAGGGGATAGAGTGCAGTTGAACCTGGGTAAAAAAATTCCGGAAGTTCTCTTAAAACAGGTTTTCTTATCAGAATGTTCCAAGGAGGGAATCTTTTAAAAACATGTATATCCATGAAGGAGAGTGATGAAAGGGTCTTAATAAATGAATTTTGTAAAACTAAACAGTATTTAGAATATGAACATAAACCGATAAGATAACTCTATTTTGATATAAATAATGATAAGGAAACCCGAATGAAAAAAAGGTTCGAGTAGAATTTATTACGGTTTATTGGCATGGTGTCAGGTGTACCAAATAAGGATTTATGAGATAGAAAATGGTTTTATAATAAATTATAAATCATGAAGAATTTATGGTGGATGTTAGAAAATATACCCCATCAATTGGGATTACACCTAAAAGGTATAGCATATAGGACAATCTTGATTAAGAGAGAAATAGAGTGGATCCCTTACATTAAATCTGGTGGTTTTCTACACTTTTTATTAATGAACTAAATAATCAAATTAGGTTTATTAATAAAAAATTATATAAAATCTTCTATATTAAATTTTTTTAGTATAATCATTTTATGTTCATTTTGAACAATTTTGATTGGTTAGGAGGTTAAATTTTATTGTTCGAGCTCATTTGTTTATTTTGTTTTAATGAATAGTTCACTTATATTCATGATTGGATAAAAATGTAAGATGAAATTTGTTGTATATAATTGAAGTTATATTATATTAGTGAACATATATGAAATTACACGGTTTCAAATTTAATTTGGTTACTTAGAGAAAAGTGGAATTATTATATAAAACAATAGTGACAACCATTTTTTTTATTCGTTGGGTTTCATTACAAAAAATATATTTTTCTTTATAACATAATATAATTTATACAAAAGGATTATGTAACCAAAATTAGGATATATTACATATAAAATAATCTGGTTAAACCATAACACAAAAGGTTTCAATACCAGAATTAAAGATGATAATATAAATTGACAAATTATTGTCCTTGAATGTTCTATATTATCCCATCTCAAATAGTGATTTCATTTCTTTCAAATAAAAGGTGGGGAAAGGAGAGAAGATAATGAAATATCCCATTATCATAAAAACAACCCATTCTTGTATTTTACTGGAGTTATTGTACTATTTGGGTGATGTGAGGTGAGGAAAGAGACAAAAAGAAATGAACTTAAAAGAAATGAAGGAATTGGAAAGAGGAATTTACCTCTTGAGACTTCCTTTTTTGATAACCTCTTGAGGGGAGATATTTTGGTATTTTTAAGAGAGGGGATTTTGGACGTCGGGGAGAAATTTTGGAAGTTATTTGGGTAGAATATTGGAAAGGAAAAATGCTTGAGAGTAGTGAAGTGAAGAGGGAGTGTGGGGGGGTTTTATAGTGGAAGAGAGGGGGGGTTTTCATAATATAATAATCACTAGTTTATTATTTTCCCCCAAGGCCAGAAATAGTGATGATTCCATGACCAAAAATAGTAATAGATGTATGTGATCTCGAAACAATTAGGCTTACATCAGTAGATAGTCATCAATGAATCAAAAAATCCATTATTTAGCATTTATCGTAAATTATGGTATTTTACTATTCATAAAAATTCATGCCTTTTTGAAAAATCTAAAAAATTCACCCTAATCATTTTTTGACATTTAGAATCCAAAATTGAAATATATTTTTCCAAAATATGTTTCTAAATATGATTTGTTTAATATTTAATTAATATCATAATTTATTATCAAAAATGAGTTTTAAAACATTCATTTACTTATTCTAAAATATAGGTATATCATACTTTCAACTTGAATATTATTTATATATTATCATATGTAAGGTTACTATTATTTGGGGTATATCACTATTCATAAGGCTATGTTACTATTCATAAGGTTAGGTTACTATTCAACAAAAAATTAGTTTTTCTTATTCGGACTCTAAATAACTTACTAATCGCAACCGTGTATGTTAGATTTTCAAAATTCCAAACACAGAAGTCACAAACATATGTTTAAAGGCCACTTAGCACTTATTTGTTCATTATTATGTGTTTTCATGCGATTTTATGACATATTTATAATAAGGTATTTTCCATTGAAAATCATTGGGTCATTACATTCTTCCCGTCTTAAGAAATTTCTCCTTCGAAATTTAATTTTACATTCTAGGCCAAAAATAGGTGGGGATACTTTTCCTTCTTTGATTCCACTAGTTCCCATGTTTCCACTTCGTACTTATTGTTTCGCCATAGTACCTTGACCAGATGAGTAGTATTGTAGCGTAGATCTGTGTCTCTATGATCCAAGATTTTCAATGGTTGTTCCTCATAGGAATGATCATCCTCCAACTGTACTACCTCTAAAGAGAGTACATGTGAAAGGTAAGGTATGTACTTCTTTAAGAGGGACACATGAAAAAAATCATGTACTTTTGACATACTAGGTAAAAGTGCTAGTTGATAGGCCATAGCTCTAACTTGATCATGGAGCTCTAAGGGGTCGATGTACCTAGGACTTATCTTCCCTTTCTTTTCAAATCGCAGGACATTATTCCATGGAGATATGCGTAAATATACCATGTCTCCAACTTTAAACTCAAGGTCTTATCGATGATTGTCTGTAGAACGTTTTGGTTGACTTTGGGCTGCCATGATATGTTGCTGAACAGTTTAAACCTTCTCCACAAATTATTCAACCATTTTAGGTCCTAACAGCTTACCATCACTAACTTCATCCCACCACTCTGGTGTTCTGTACATCTCTCTATAAAGGGCATCATATGGTGTTATTCAGATGCTCGTGTTGAAACTATTTTTGTAGGAGGATTCAACCAGTGTAAGATGTTTGTCCCATCCTCCTTTGAATTCCATAGAACACACTATCATCATGTATTCGAATGTCTGAATAGTTCTCCCAGATTGGCCATCAGTTTCAGGATGATAGGCCACGATAAATTTTAGTTTAGTTCGTAGAGCATGTTCGAGACTTTTTTAGAACATCAAGGAGAATCTCGAATCACGATCGTATACAATATATAGTGGTACTCAATGGAGCCATACCACATCTTTGATGTAAATCTATGCAAGATGATCCAATGAGAAGTCTTATCAATTAGCGTTAAAGTGAGTTGTCTTTGTAAGATGATCCTCAATGACCCATATAACATTGTTTCTTCTGGATGTCCTTTGTAGTCCTGGAAGAAATTCCATTGTAATGTTATCCCACTTCAATGATTCTATGGGTAGTGGTTGCATCATCCCCTTAGTCTTTTTCCTCTCAGCCTTCACTTGTTGACATACTAGGCACTTTGATGTATATTCAACAATCTCCCTTTTCATTTTGTCCCATCAAAAGTTTTCTCAGAGATCTCGATACATCTTTGTGCTCCCTTAGTGGATAGAGAATGTATAACTATGTGAATTGTTAAATAGATTCTTCATTATCTCTGGATCATATGGTACACATAATCAGGTCCCAAATCTTGTAACTCCTTCCTCGTCAATTTTGAAATTGGAGGGCTTCCCATTTCTGATAGCTTCCACGCTTTTCCGAATTTCCACATATTTTCTTTAAGATCCTTTATTTTTTCGAAGAGGGATGGTTGAGAAATCATTTGAGAATGGATTGATTATATTCCTCCCATAATTATTCCCATGTCAATCCATTGCAAATCTAATAAGATCAGATCCTTTTCAAATCCTCATCATTGATAAAGATGTAGTATTTTTTCCACTTAGAGTATCTGCCACCTTGTTTTCCTTATCGAGATGGTAGTGGATTGAGAATTAATAATATTTAATGATATCAATCCATATTTGATGGAGAATATTAATCTCTTTATATGTGAATATATATTTGATACTCTTGTGATCATTATATATCTCACACTTCTCCCTATAGAGATAATGTCTCCAGATTTTCAACACAATGATCACCGTCGCTAACTCTAGATCATGCGTAGGATAGTTTCGCTTGTGTATTTTTAGATGCCTTGAGAAATTGGTTATCACCTAATAATTTTTCATTATCACACAACCTAAGACCATTTTAGAAGAATCACTATATACCACAAAGAGTAATCCTCTTGCAGGTAGTGTGAGTACAAGTGCAGTGATAATCCTCTTTTTAGACTCCTTGAAACAATCTTCACAATCCTGGGTCTAGACAAACATTACTCCCTTCCATGTCAACGTGGTCACTGGTTTCTACAATCATGAATGTTTCTTTAAAAATATTCGATAATACCCAACTAGACCCAAAAAACTATGGATCTCCATTACATAAGTTGGTCTCGGCCACTCTTCAATTGCCTTCGTCTTGGAAGGGTCCACAAATATCCCTTTGTTGGGGATAAAATGGCCCAAGAATGATATTTCCTCCATCTACAACTCACATTTATTGTACTCTTCATAATAATTATCCCTTAAAAATGTTATTAACATAGTATTCAAATGCTTCTCATGTTCCTCCTTGCTTATGGAGTATATTAGAATATCATCAATAAAGTCTACAACAAATTTTTTGAGGTAAAATTTGAATATTGTATTCATTAAATCCATGAAAATTGATAGAGAATTAGTGAGTCCAAAGGGAATCACTATGAACTCATTGTGTCCATACCTCATTAGAAAGGATGTCTTGGGAATATCTTCTTTCCTCACCATTAATTGGTGATATGCTGACTCATGGTCCACCTTAGAGAAATAACTGGCCCCACAAAGTTGATCAAACAAGTCATCTATTTGTGGCATGGGATACTATTTGTTTATCGTTATTTTGTTGAGATCATGATAATAAATATAGAGGTTCATTGATCCATCCTTCTTCTTAACAAATAGGACTATCACACCCCACAGTGAAGCACTCAAGCATATAAAACCCTTCTCCATATTCTCATGTAACTGATTCTTTAGCTCTTCCTGCACTACGATGGGAATTCTGTAAGGTGTGTCTGAGATTGGCATAGATCCAGGGATAAGTTCAATTCATAACTCAACCTCTTAGTTTCGAGGAAGACCAAGAAACACTTTAGGGAATACATCACTGTAATCCCTCACGATGGGCATGTCTTCAAGCTTGATTCTCTCTTTTGTCTCAAAAAATTGAGCTAGATATTCCTTCTCACAAGGCCACAATATCCACACTTGAGAAGATGATTTTGAAGGATATTAATCTTCATCCTTACACTTGTAATGAATCAGAGGATGCTTTGGGATATGAAGACTGATCTTCCTTTCCAGACAGTTGATTTAGTCTTTGTATAAAGATATCCAATCCATGCCAAATATAGCATCGAACTCCACTAAAGGGAGTATGATGATAATAATAGGGAGGTTTAGTCCACAAACATTTACTAGGGAGGGGTTATAAACCATAGATTCAATAATTTCCCCATTTTATATTCTCATAGATAACTTTTCCTCCAAATTTTGAGGTGGGGTTTGAATAGTTCTACTAAAATGCAAGATATGAAATAATGCATAGAACAAGAATCAAATAGTATGTTTGCTAATTTTGAATGAATAACTAGCATACCTTTCACCACATCATTGTACGGATCCACCTCAGCAGTAGTGATATCATAATACCTTCTTTGTTTCCATTGAGTTTTTTGTTGATTTTCTATGACAACCCTCATCTTAGTGAAATTTCATGCATAATTCCCATGCTCCTTACAGTTGAAACCATGCACTACAGGCTGAGTGTTTCTCTGAACCTTCCCTTCTTCTACAAAATTAGCATTATTTTTCATATCCCTTTGGTAATTCTTTTCTAGATGACCAAACCTTCCACATTTGTAATAATTCTTGGTTTACTTCAGATAGTTACTAGGGTGATTTTTCCCACAACTTTTACAAGGGGAAAAGTTAGGGTTCTTTCCATCATGATATTTGTTTAATGAACCACCCATGATGTTCTCCATTTTACGCTGACCACTAAGAGTCTCCAATATCCATTTAAAACATGAGGGCACAACAGAAAATATTTTCACAACTATCAAAGTCTCGAATCTCTAACACTTTCTGTAGAATCAGCTTTAGTCTTCTAAAGAAGTGACCCACCTTGCTTTCTATGTTCATGAAAAATCCAAAGGCGTACCTTTCAAGCACTGTAAATTTTGCTCCATACACCCTGATTGACTCATCTTCCTTCTTCTTGAGTCCGAGGAGCTCTATTTCCATCATGAGATGGATGGTTCAAGGAAAATATTTTCAGAAAAACAATCTCTTGAATTCATCCCAACCCAAGGAATCAATTTTCTCATAGGACATTAGATTCTTGATTAGTTTCCCCCACTAATCATCCTCCCCATCAAAATGATAGACCGCCGGTACGACCTCTTAAACTTTCGATCACTAGAGGATAGATAATATCTTTTAAATAGAGTTAATCAACTGTTCTGCGAGGAGGGGATCCTATGATCCACTAAACATGGGAGGCCTTAGCTGTATGAAGGATTCTATGACAACTTTCTCATTCCTTATAGCAGTAGGGAGTTCCATATGATTCATTATATTTTTCATAACTCGATCTAGGTGAGAAAGTATGGTCATGATGTTTTGAGCACCCTCTCCCATTTTATCGTGCATATCATTAGGGAAATATTCACATTGAATATCACATTGGTTGTTCGAACATGTTCATCTATTTCTCACCATTATCTAAGAAAAAGAACTTATAATTAAAGTTATTTTATAATTAACCATTAATAATAAAAAGGAAACATTGGACATAAAAGGATAAACGTTTAAAGGAGAAGTATATCTTAACATGTGATTCCTTAGGTTTAAATCTAGGTCATCCTTGATCTATTTCATAACATATATTATTATGAGATTATTTTTGTTCCTTAATAATTGTTTGTACTATGATTATGAATCTACCAAAGTATATCCCTTGGGAGTTCTGTAACCAAGAGTTCCGTAGGGTCCATTATCTTTCACTGGTTCTCATTCGAGTCTAGCTCAAATTGGTGTTTTTAGGTTTTAACCTTAGATACATCTGTGGAAGAGCTGCCTCTACCGGATCGCATCCAGACAAGGATATATTTTCTTGATAAAACACTTAATCAGTACTCATCAAAATTTAGGAATTTTTTCTAATACATAGTCTCATCCTTAATGTTTTTACTATGTTTCTCTAATCCTAATCCCCAAAATTTGAAAACCATGCTCTAATACCATCTATAGCAAGCCAATCCATTTACACATAACATTACATGATTTTAACCTAAACTATACATCAGGGTACAAGCCAAGGATTGTTAAGTATAGTGTCTTGGAAGACTAGGTAAATAAAACATAAAACATGGGGCTAAAATAAATTTCTTTATTTAATATCTATAAAGAGCTCCTAACTTCTTTTGAGCCCTTACATCTGCATAGGGTACCTTTTTTTTTGACAAAATAAGACGGATCCATTAATGTTGGAGATCAGCAGAAATACAGGAGCATAACCACGATGGAAAATGATTGAACCAGAGCAAATCCTCATAGGTAGGGCCAATGCCTGCCATCTTGTGAGCGGCTTCATTCGCTTCCCTTTTAATAAATGAGAAATTGCAGGAATTGAAGCCTTGTCTCCGCGAGTGAATACACCGGATAATGGGACCGAAAGGTTGAAGCCCGCCGTCAGTGAGATTGATGGCATTGATTACAGTGAGACAGTCGGATTCGATGTGAATGGAGTCCCAACCGCAATCTTTTGCGAAGTTTAATCCAGCAAGGATGGCGGCGGCCTCCGCGACTGAGGGCTCCCAAAGTGCATAACGTGCTTCGTATTTGGCAGCGATAAGATTTCCCAGGTTGTCCCGGGCTAGTAAACCTAGTCCAACTGGGCCATCCTTAGGGAGAGAGGCATCCACATTGATCTTAAAAATCCCTTCCGGTGGGGGGCACCAATGTTGGGGAAGAGGAGGGTGGGTGGAAAGTCTTTGTTGTTCAGGGTGGTTCTGCCAAACCGCAATCCATGACAATGCCCGGTCAATCCAAAACCTGGGGGGCCTCCGGAAATGATTGAAAATGGCCTCGTTCCGCCTATTCCAGATAATCCAAGCCAAAATGCACAGGGCACCTGCGTTGGCCGGCGAAAAGGAGGAGCACCATCGCATCAGGAGAGCTGTGAGATCTGAGGCGGGGCCCGGGAACAGCTCTAAAGTTGATCCCCAGCCATTCCAAATCTCCTGAGCCCCGGGACATTGAACAAGGGCATGGAAAGTGGATTCAGTCACAGAAGGGAAGAAAGGGCAAGAGTTGTCGTCTGAAAAGTGTCTGTAGACAAGGAGGCTCTTAGTTGGGAGGATACCAGTACACACCCGCCACCAGAAAAAGCGAACTTTAGGGGGAACAGTAAGCTTCCAAATTGATGTCCAGGGCCTCGCATCTCCTTCTGAAATCTGAGCAGAAAGAGCTCGCCGGTAGCCAGCTTTCACTGTATACTCACCTGAGCTGTCGTTTGTCCAGTAGAGATGATCTGGCCCTGCGTCTGACACACAGGGAATACTCAGAATAAGTCTCCTATCCCTCTCATTAAACCAGGAGTAGAGTTTTTCCAGACACCATCCCGCCCCTTGATCATCAAAAAGACAACAGACTGTGGCATGTTCGGATCCGGGATAAACAGGGGATGACGCCTTCGTGCCTGTCTGATCAACAAGCCAAGGATCGGTCCAAATCTTGACTGTAGAACCATTCCCAATCCTCCAGCCTAGCCCTTTCCTCAGCAGATTACGACCGCCCCAAATGCTTCTCCAGAGAAAACTGGGTCGATAGCCAAGATGGGAATCCATAAAATCCTTATGTGGGAAATATTTAGCCCGGAGAACACGCGTGCATAGGGATGATGGGTTAATAATCATACGCCAACCTTGTTTAGCCAGCAAAGCATCATTAAACAGAGAAAGGTCCCGGAAGCCCATTCCGCCTTCAGATTTTGGTTGACAGAGAGCAGACCAGGCGATCCAATGGACTTTATTTTTTCCGTCCTTTCGTCCCCACCAAAAGTTAGATGTACTGGATTGAATCTTTGAAAGCACCACATCAGGGAGTTTAAAAATAGACATCAAATAGCGGGGGACAGATTGAAGTGCCGCCTTGATGAGGATTTCCTTGCCGGCCTTGGAGGTTTTTTAGGGGTCCAACCTTGTATTTTTCTTTCAATTCGATCCACAATAGCTGAACAGATTTCTTTCTTTGACCGTCCAACCACCGTCGGGAGCCCAAGATACTTCTGGTGCTTATCGACCCCAGGGATGCGTGCTAAAGAGCAGAGATCTTCTCTTTTCGGCTGGGGAACTCCAGAGCTGAAAGAAATTTCTGATTTACTCTGATTGATCATTTGTCCTGAAGCCCGTTCATACTGTTGAATCGCCTGGCAGATTGCAGTACACTCATTAGGGGTAGCTCGAGAAAAAAGAAGGCAATCATCAGCGAAGAAGAGGTGGGATATCGGAGGGCCCTTGCGACACGCTTTCGCCCCATGGATTATGGAAAGCGAGGCTGCCCTGGAAAGGAGGTTAGAAAACACATCAGCCACTAAAATAAAAAGGAAGGGTGAAAGAGGGTCTCCCTGGCGAAGCCCACGGGATGGATCTGCATAGGGTACCTTGGGGAACACTTGAACAAGGGGACGAGCTAAAAAACCTAGTAGGAGAATAAACATAGGGATACATCTTAAACACATGAGTTAGGACGCATGACATAATGATATTCAAATCATGGAACATATGAAATAATATCATATAATCATGGGATCATATAAACATGGAATCATATAAATTTGTATGATTCATAAAATATGTCTTTATTATGGGTCAAGGATAACCGTCAATCTCGTTTCCTATTTTAGTACGGGTCATGGATAGCCTCCAATCCCCTTTCCCATTGCAACTCATGAGAAGTAACTTTACCCAATGCATTGGAGTGTTGTCTATGCACACCCATATCAAAATTTTCATGAATATTTTTCCACTTAAATAATCATACATAATCAACCTGACACAAACATAAGGATACCCAAGGAATGAATTAGGTACCAAAATCATGACATAAAGCATAACCAATGGGAGTATAATGAAATATTCCAGGAAAGATAGGCATTAGAACATATATGGACATTCATCAGGTAATATAGGAATATAAAATGGTAACTGGCATCAAGTATAACTGAAAACAAATAATAAATGTATTTGAGAAACATTATCATTAAGACATTTTTGTACAGTTTTAAAGAAAATAATATAGATCCTTTAAAATATAAAAGAGGTCAATCATTTATATAAAACCAGAATTTAACCAAGATGGTTTTCATCATAAAAAATTATTTTATAAATACAATGGTGCCTTAAAATAGAGGATAGAGTGTACTTGAAATTGGGAAAAAAATTCATGAAATACCCATAAAACTTGTTTTCTTATCAGAATGCTCTAAGGATGGAATCTTTTAAAAAACATGTATATCCCCAAAAGAGAGTGAGGAAACGGTATTCATAAATGAATTTTTTAAAACTATATAGAATTTATAATATGTACATAAATAGATATGATAACTAGATTTTGATATAAATAATGATAAGGAAACTTGAAAGAAAAAAAGGTTCAGGTAGAATTTGTTACGGCTTATTGGCATGGTGTCAGGTGTACCTAAGAGGTCTTGGTGAGAAAGAAAAACGAATTATCATAACTTATAAATAACGAGTAACCTATTGTGGAGGTTATAAAACAAACCTCATCTTTTGGGATTACATATAAAAAGGCATAGCATAGAGAAAAATCTTTATTAAGAGAGAAATGGAGAGGATCCATTACCTTAAATCCAGTGGTGTTATCCACTTTTTATTAATGACCTGAAAAATAAAATTTGATTTATTAATTAACAATTATAAAACCTATTATATATTTAATTTTTTAGTATAATAATTTTAAGTTTATTTATAACCGTTTTGATTGTCTATGAGGTTCAATTTCATTATTCGAGCTCGTTTGTTTACTTAGTTTTAATGATCGGTTTTCTTATATACACATTTGGATAAAAATGTAAGGTGGAATTGGTTGTCCGGAATTAAAGTTATATGAAATTAGTAACCATCTAGGAGATTACATGGTATTAAATTTAATTTGGCTACATAGAGAAAAGTTGATTTATTAAATAAAACAAATGTGACAACTGTTTTTGTTAATCGGTGGGTTTTATTACAAAGAAAATTTTAGGATGAATAACTTAATACCATTTATAAAAAAGGATTAAAAAAGAAAAATAGGATATATTACATATTTAATAATCTTGTTCAGCCATAACACAAATTGTTTCATGACCAGAAATAATGATGATAATATAAATTGATAAACTGTTGTCCTTGAATGTGCTAAATTAGCACATCTCAAATGGTGATTTTATTTCTTTAAAATAAAAGTTTGGGAATGGATAGAAGATAATGAAAAATCCCATTATCATAAAAAAATTCCTCTACATGCATCTTACTGGAGTTATCATACTAGTTGGGTGAATGTGGGTGAGGAAAGAAACAAAAATAAAAGAACCTAAAAGAAATGAAGGAATTGGAAGGAAGAATTTACCTCTTGAGATGTCCTCCTTTGATAACCTCTTAAGGGGAGAGGGTAGGGTATTTGGAAGAGGCTATGGGATTTGGGATGTGGGGGAGGATCTTGGGAAGTGGTTTAAGCAGAATATTTTCTAGGAACAAGGCTTGAGAGTAGTGAAGAGAAGAGGGAGTGAGGGGGGGGGGGTTATGGTGGAGGAGAGGAGGGTTTTTATAATATTACCATCATTATTTAATTATTTTCCCTCAAGACCATAAATAGTGATTATTACATGACCAATAACATTAATAAATGCATGTGACTTCGAACCAATTGGGCTTACATCAGCATATCATCATCAATGACTCAATAAGTCCATTATTTAGCATTTCTTATAAATTATCATATCTTACTATTCATAAAAAATTCAAGTATTTTAGAAAAATATCAAAAATCCACCCTAACCATTTTTCGATGAGTAGAATTCCAAAAATGAGATCCATTTATCAAAAATAATTTTTTAATGTGATTATTTAAATATTTAATTAAAATCATAATTTTTTATCAAAACCCAGTTTTAAAACATTTATTTACTTATTCTAAAATATAGGTTTATCATATTTTCAACTTGAATATTATTTATATATTATCATAACTAAGGTTCCTATTCATTTGAGTTATATCACTATTCATTAGGGTATGTTTCTATTCATAAGGGTAGGCTAATATTCACCAAAAATTTAGTTTTTATTATTCGGACTCCAAACAACTTACTGATCGCAACCGTGTTTGTCAGATTTTCGAAATTCCTAACACAGAAGTTACAAACATATGTTTAAGGGTCACTTAACACTTATTAGTTCATTATATTGTGTTTTTATATGACTTTTTGAAAAATTTATAAGAAGGAAATTTCCATTGAAAAACATTGGGCCCTTACATTCTTCCCCCCTAAAGAAATTTTGCCATCAAAATTTCATTTTACATTCTTGTCCAAAAATAGGTGGGGGTACTTTTCCTTCATTTCTTCCTTCTGTTCCCATGTTGCCTCTTCGTACTTATGGTTTCTCCATAGTACATTGACCAAATGATTAGTCTTGTTGCATAGAACTTTTTCACTACGATCAAAGATCTTCACTAGATACTCCTCATAGGAAATATCATCCTCCAAATGTATCACCACTAAAGAGAGTACATGTGAATGGTCTGGTATGTACTTCCTTAAGGGAGATACACGAAATACATCATGTACTTTGGACATGGTAGGTGGAAATTCCAGTCGATAGGCCATAGATCGTACTCGATCAAGGATCTTGAAGGGGATGATCTACCAGGGACTTAACTTCCCTTTATTTTCAAACCTCATGACCTTCTTCCATGGAGATATGCATAAAAATACAATGTCTCTAACTTATAACTCAATGTCTCATTGGTGACTATCTACATAATTTTTTTGTCGACTTTGGGCTACCATGATATGTTGCTGAATAGTTTTCACCTTCTTCACCATTTCTTTAACCATTTTAGGTCCTAGCAGCTTATGCTCACTGACTTCATCCCAACACACTGGTGTTCAAAACATTTTCTTATAAAGGGATTTATATGGTTCCATTCAGATGCTCAAGAAAAAACTGTTTTTGTGGGATAATTCAAATAGTGGATGATGTTGGTCTTTTCCTCCTTTGAATTCCATAAAACACAATCTCAACATGTCTTCCAATGTCTGAATAGTTCCCTCAGATTGGCTATAAATTTGAGGATGATAGTTCATTCTGAAGTTTAGTTCAGTGCTTCAAGCATGTTCAAGACTTTTCCTGAACATCAATGTGAATCACAGATCATGATCGGATACAATTGATTGTTTTACTCCATGTAACCATACCACTTCTTTGATGTAAATATATTCAAATTGATCCCATGGGAAGTTCTCTCAAAAAGAGATAAAGTGACTTGGCTTTGTATGGTGATTAACAACAACCAATATAACATTGCTTCCCCTGGATGTACTTGGATGTCCAGTGACAATGTTCATGGAAATTTTCTCCCACTTCCATTATAGTATGGGTTGTGTTTGAATCATCACCTTAGAATTTTTCCTCTAAGACATCACTTGCTGACATACAAGGCAGTTTGATATATATTCAACAATATCTCTTTTCATGTTATCCCACCAGAAGTTTTCTAGAAGATCTCAATAAATCATTGTGCTCCCTAGGTTGATAGGGAATTTAGAGCTATCTGAATCATTCAACAGATTCTTCTTTATCACTAGATCAGATGGTACAAATAATCATGTCCCAAATCTTACAACTCCTTCCTCATCAATTTGGAAATCACAGGATTTCTCATTTTTGATAGCTTCCACCCTTTTTTAATTTCCACATATTTTTTTGAGCATCCATTATCTTATCCAAGGGGTATGGTTGAAAAATCATTTGAGAAAGATCAGATCATTTTCAAATATCATTATTGATAAAGATGCAGGTTCCTTTATACATAGAGCATCTTCCACCTTGTTTGCCTTATCAGGATGGTAGTGGATTGAGCAGTCAATAATCCTTGATGATCTATATCCATATTTGATGGCGCATATCAATCCCTTTATGTGTGAATATATATTTGAGGCTCTTGTGGTCAGTATATATCTCACACTTCTCCCCATAGAGATAATGTTGCCAGATTTTCAATGCAAAGAACACCGTCGCCAACTCCAGATTAGGCGTAGGATAGTTTCACTCGTAGATTTTCAGCTGCCTTGAGGAATATGCTATCACTTTATCATATTTCATTAGCACACATACTAATACCTTCATAGAAGAATCACTATACAACACAAAGAGTTCTCTCCTTGCAGGGAGTGTGCGTACTGGCGTAGTGATAAATCTCTTTTTCAGATTTATGAAACAATATTCACATTTTTGTGTCTAGAAAAAATTTACTCCCTCCCATGTCAGCTAGGTCATTGGGTTTGACAATCATGAAAATTTCATAACAAATCATCGACAATACACTGTTAGACCCAAAAAGTTGTGGATCTCTGTTACAGAAGTTGTCATGGGCCACTCTTCAATTGGCTTTGCCTTGGAATGGTCCACAGATATCCCTTTGCTGGTGATAACATGGCCCCTGAATGAAATTTCCTCCACATTGAACTCACATTTATTTTACTTTTCTTACAACTTCTCCCATCACAAGTTCTTTAAAATAGTATTCAAATTCTCCTCATTTTTCTCCTTTCTCTTGGAGTATATTAGAATATCATCAATAAAGACTACCAAAAATTTTCAGAGGTAATATCTAATGAATCTATTAATTAAATCCAAGAAAATTACTGGTACATTAGTGAGTACTAAGGGAATCACTATGAACTCATAGTGTCCATACCTCATTCGAAAGGTAGTAATGGTAATATCTTCATTCCTTACCTTTATTTGGTGATATCCTAGCCGAAGGACCACCTTATAAAAACAAATGGCCCCACACAGCTGATCAAACAAGTCATCTATCCATGGTAGGTGATACTTGTTCTTTATCATGATTTTATTAATATAGTTATAATCAATGAATATCCACATTGATTTGTACTTATTCTTAACAAAAAGGACTAGAACACTCCATGGTGAAGCACTCGAGTGTATAAAACCCTTCTCTATATTACCCTATAACCAGTTCTTCAACTCTTCTAGCTCTACCGTGGCCATTTTGTAAGGTGTCTTTGACTTAGGAATAGATCCAGGGATAAGTTCAATTGTGAACTCAACCTCTCGGTCAAGAGGAATACCAAGAAACTCTTTAGGGAATACATCAGTGTAATCCCTCACGATGGACATGTATTCAAGAATGATTCTCTCATTTGTCTCAAACATTTGAGCTAGATATGCCTTCTCACAAGGCAACAACATCCACACATACGATGAAAACTATAAAGGAGATTCATATTCTTTCTTATACCTGTAATGAATTGGAGTATGATTTGGGAGGTAAAGTGTAATCTCCCATTCCAGATAGTTGATGTTGTCTTTGTATAAAGATAGCCAATCCATGCCCAAGATAGCATTTAACTCCACTAAAGGGTGTATGTTGAGATTTTATGGGTGGTTTCAACCACAAACATTAATCGGGGAGGATTTATAAACCATTGATGAAATAATTTCCCCATTATCTATTCTCATAGATAAATTTTCCTCCAAATTTTGAGGTGGTGTTTGAATAGTTCTACAAAACATGAAAGATAGGAAATAATGCATAGAACTAGAATCAAATAGAATATTCACTATTCTTGAATGAATAAATAGAATACCAGTCACCACATCATAGTCCAGATCCACCTCAGAAGTTGTGATAGCATAAGATCTTCCTTTTTTCCTTGGAGGTTGTTACTGATTTCCTCCAATAACTCACAAATTAGGTCAATTTATTGCATAATATCCATGCTCTTTATAGTTGTAATACTGCACTGTAGGCTATGTGTTTCTCTGAGCATTTCTTTCTTCTTCAACATTAGTGGGATTTTTCATATCCCTTCAGTAGTTCTTGGCCAGATTACCAAACATTCCACATTTGATGAAATTCTTGGTTCCCCTCAGACAATTACTAGGGTTCTTTTCACCACAACATTTATAAGGGGAAAAGTCAAGATTCATTCCAACATGGTATTTTTTTATGAACCACCCATATTGTTCTCCATTTTCTGCTTCTTTTCACTGGGCCCACGAGGCCACTGAGAGTCTCGAATATCCATTTCAAACTTGAGGGCACAATTGAAAATATCCTCAAAACTATCTAAATCTCAAATTTCCAACACTTTTAATAGACTAAACTTTAGTCCGTTAAATAATTGATCCTCCATGATTTTGATATTCCTGAAAAAGCCAGAGGCATACCTTGAAAGCCTTGTAAATTTTTCTCTATATTCCTTGATGGAATCATCTTCCTTATTCTTGAGTACGAGGAACTCTATTTCCATATTGAGATGGAGGTTTCAAGGAAAATATATATTTAATGGTGTTAATGCACTATTCTGTGAGGAGGGGATCAGAAATCCACTAAACATGGGAGGAACTTACAGCATGAAGGATTCTATGACAACTTACTAATTCATTATAGGAGGAGGGCGTTATGCATGATTCAAGATATTATTCATAACTCGAGCCAACTGAGTAGGTACTGTCTTGAAGTTTTGAGCACCCACTCCTGTTATATCAGGCATATCATTAGGACAATATTCACATTTCATATCACATTGCTTGTTGGAACAAGTTCTTCTATTTCCCACCATTAACTAATAAAATGTACCAATAATTAGAGGTATTGTATACTTAGCCATTGATCATAAAAAGAAACATTGAACATAAAAGGATAAACGTGTAAAAGATAAGTATATCCTAACTTATGATTCCTTAGGTTTAAATCTAGGTTACCCTTGATCTATTTCTTAACATATATTCTTATGAGATTTTTTTATTCCTTAATAATGGTTTGTACTATGCTCATGAATCTACAATGGCATATCCCTCAGGAGTGTTGTAACCAAGAGTGCTATAGGGACCATTGTCGTGCACTAACTCCCATTAGTGTCTAGATCAATGTTGTGTTTTCAGGTTTTAACCTAAGATACATCAATGCCAGAGCCACCTATACCTTCTCGTATCCAGGAAGGGATTTATTTTCCTGATAAACCACTTACTCAATACTCATCAAAATTTAGGAATGTCTTCTTATACTTAGTCTCATCCTTATAGTTATCATTAAGATACTCTATTATTAATATCCAAAAATTAGAAACCCATACTCTGATATAAAATATAGTGACCCAAGCCTTTTACATATAACATTGAATGATTTTATGTATAATTATATATCCGGGTACAATCCAAGGATCGTTTAGTCTAGTGTCTTAGAAGACTAGGTACATAAAACATAAAACATGTGGCCAAAAAACATTTCATTATTTAATCTCTATAAAGAGATCCTAACTTCCTCTGTGCCCTTACATCTACATATGATACCCTGAGGAACATGTGAACAAAGTGAAGAGCAAACAATCCCAGTAAAATAATGAACATAAGGATACATATTAAGCACATGATTTAGGAGGATTGACATAATTATATATAAATCATGAAAAATATGAAATATTATCATATAATCATGGGATAATATAAACATGGAATCATATAAATATGGAATAATCATATAACATGTCTTTAGTATGGGTCAAGGCTAACCGTCAATCCTGTTTCCCATTTTAGTACGGGTCATGGTTAACCGCCAATCCCATTTCACATTGCAATTCACAAGACATAAATTTAACCAATGTATTGTAGCACTATCTGGGCACACCCATCTCAAAATATTCATGAATATTATTTCCACATAAATAATCATACATAATCAACCTTACATAAACATAAGGATACCCAAGGAAAGAATTGGGTACCACAATCAGGACATAAAGCATAACCGATGGACGAATAATGAAAGTGTCCATGAAAGAAAGGATTTAGAACATACATGTATGTTCATAAGGTAAAATAAGCATATAACATGTTATTTAGTGTGAAAATAAAGTGAAAACATATAAGAAATGTATTTTGGATACATAAGCACTAAAACATTTTTTTTCTGTTTTAAAGAAAATATTATATAGACTTCAAAATAGAAAAGAGTGAAATATTTTATATAAAACTAGAATTGAACCATTATGGTTTTTATAATAATATGAATGAATTTATAAATAAAATGTTTCCCTAAAACATAGTATATAGTGCACTTTAAATTGGGTAAAAAATTCAGGAAGTTCCCTTCCAACTTGTTTTCTTTTCCGAAAGTTCCACATAGGGAATATTTTAAAAAACATGTATATCCTTAAAAGAAAGTGATCGAAGTGTATTCATAAATGAATTTTGTAAAACTAAGCAGAATTTATAATATGTACATAAACAGATAAGATAACACCATTTTGATATAAATAATGACTTTACAACTTGATGAACAAAAAATTCAGGTAGAATTCGTTACGGTTTATTGGCATGGGGTTGGGTGTACCTAAGAAGGATTGATGAGAGAGAAAAGGATTTTATCATCACTTATAAATCATGAGTAAAATATGGTGGAGGTGAAAAAACATACTTTTTAATTTGGTATTACACATAAAAAGTAATATCATAGAGGTCATTCTTGATTTAGAGAGAAATGGAGAGGATCACGTACCTTAAATCTAGTGGTGTTCTCCACCTGTTAATAATGACATGAATAAAAAAAAGAGGTTTATTAATTAAAAATTATATGAACTAATATATTTGTAGTTTTTTTAGTACAATCAATTTAAGTTCATTTATAACTATTTTGATTGGTTATGAAGTTCAATTTCATTGTTCAGGCTCATTTCTTTACTTGGTTTTAATGAATGGTTTTTCTATATTCATCTTGCGATAAACATGTAAGATGAATGTGGTTTCCTATAATTGAAGTTATATTCTATTATTGAACATCTAGGATATTATATAGTTTCAAAATCAATTTTTTTACTTAGAGATAAGTTGAATTGTTATATAAAACCATAGTGACATCTGTTTTTGTTAATCGGTGTGTTTGATTAAAAAGAACATGTTTTGATTTATAACATAAAACCATTTATAAAAAATTATTATTGAACTATAAATAGGATATATTACATATATAATAATCTGGTTCAACTATAACACAACTAGTTTCATGACTAGAATTAAAGATGAAAATAGAAATTGATAAACTGTTGTCCTTGTATGTGCTATATTAGCACATCTCAAAAGGTGATTTAATTTAATTCAGAAAAAGGTGGGGAAAGGAGAGAAGATAATGAAATATCCCATTAACATAGAAACATTCTCGTGCATTTATGTTACTAGAGTTATCATACTATTTGAGTGAAAGGAGGTTAGGAAAGATACCAAAAGAAAAAAAACTTCAAATCAATGAAGTAATTGGAAAGAGAAATTTAACTCTTGAGACTTCCTCCTTTGAGAACCTATTAAGGGTTGAGGTTTTTGTATTTTGAAGAGTATAAGGGATTTTTGACATGGGGTAGGATCTTGGGAAGATGTTTTGGCATAAAATTTTCAAGGAAAAAGGTTTCAGTGTAGTGAAGAGAAGAGGGAGTGAGGGGAATTTTTACAGTGCAAGAGAAGAGGGTTTTCATAATATTATAATCTTTAGTTTATTATTTTCCCTTAAGACCAGAAATAGTGATGATTCCATGACCAAAAATAGTAATAAATGAATGTGACTTTGAAACAATTGGGATTATATCATCATATCATCATCAATGACTTAGTAAATCCATTATTTAGCATTTATTGTAAATTATCATATTTTCCTATTTATCAAAAATTAATGTATTTTAGAAAAATCAAAAAAATTCACCAAAACCATTTTTTTACATGTAGAATCAAAAAATGAAATCCATTTTTGAAAAATAATTTTATATTTATGATTATTTTTATACTTAATTAAAACCACAATTTATTATCAAAAACTAGTTTTAAAACGTTCAATTACTTATTAAAAAATATAGTTATATCATACTTTCAACTTGAAAATTATTTATATATTATCATAGGTGTGGTTAATATTCATTGGGGTATATCCCTATTTATAATGGTATGTTAATATTTATAAGGGCGGGTTAATATTCACTAACAATTTAGTTTTTCTTATTAGGCTCCAAATAACTTACTAATTGCAACCGTGTATGTCAGATTTTTGAAATTCCAAACACAGAAATGACAAAATTATGTTAAAAGGTCATATATAACTTAATAGTTCATTATGTTGTGTTTTAATGGGATTTTATGACATATTTATTAGAATATAATTTTTATTGAAAAACATTAGGTCATTATAATGTGTGGTTATATAATAAGTTATCTTGGGGAATAATTTGAATGATATTTGATTCAACTTATAGACTATTTGTCTTGTTTGAGAATGGATATGTTGTGTAAGCTATCCAAATTTAATTGGAATGGTTCTAGGTTTTATGTATCAGATTTAGAATAAATGAAGGGTTTGTGAGTATGTTAGAACATACAGAACCATTGATGAAATATAGTTGGATTTTATACAAATTTTAATACTTTATGTATTTGATATATATATTTTTTTCATTTGATGTGCCTTATTATAGTTATTATTATTGGAAACTATACGCTATTTTTATTGACATTGGAAAATTGTGTAACGAGATTCCACCTAATCTTAAAACCGCCATGCAAATGAGATGATTAGAAAATTTACTCTGGTGTTTCCCAAAGTAGGGGATGAAAAGCCTATTATTTTATGTTTCCAATAGCCTAATATGGAATGCCTATTGGGATAATGATGATTTTGAAATGGGAAATATTAACCACAACGATTGTTATTACTCATAGGTGTTGGGAAAACATTTTGTATGTAGATTTTATTTGTTGTCAACAGTTGTAAATATCGGTCAACATGAAGAACTCCAAAGTTAATGGAGATTGGATGAAGTGAGGATTCCTAAAGAATTGTTATGCCATCATATCATTGAATGTCATACTTTGGAAATCCGTTATGATGTAAATTCTGATGATTGTTGAGATGATCCTATATTCAAATAACGTGTTTCAAAGGTGACACATTCTCTAAAACAATGAAGAATGGTGATTAAAAGTAGATGACGATTTTCTGATATTTATTTCAGAAATATCATAAGTTAGGAGAATGTTTGATGCACGCCTTTCGAAGGAAAGTTGTAGAAATGATGATTCCAGCCATATACTGTTTTGATTAGAAGGAATGATGCTACTTTTTATATAACTCTAATGATGCTAAATCTATTATATAAAAGGATATATATCATGATAGTGGAGTTTGTGATGAAATATGAATAATGGTTATGGGTAGCAGTAAAGAGAGAAATGAGAATTGAAAGGAAAATTTGGAGGCAGCACAAAAGAAAAGTATAAGGTGGCGATGTTTTCCAGTGTTTTCCAAATCTTAGGGCATGAAAATTTGAAAATGGAGAGAGTTTATTTTGGAAAAAGGATGTGTTGGAAAAATAAAGCAGTGTGCAAAATATCAGCGGGGTGCGAGAAAAATAATGTGATGCGGGAAATATCAGCGGGGTTCATGAAAAAAAGTGGTGTGCGAAATATTAGCAGGATGCGTGAAATATAAAGTGGTGCGAGAAATATTGGCATGGTTAATGAAATAGAGGAATGAAGTTTTTCATGCAAGAGGTGTTCCCAGATCCGAAGCTCGAAAATAGGAAAAGGCATTAGGTGCGCGGAAAATTGGAGCATTGCGTGAAATATGATGTTCTATGAATGAGTTTTTATGCGCATGGAGACATTTTTACGCACAGGAAGAGGTTTTACACAAAGGGTAAAAAATGCCTATAAATATGAGGTAAACCCCTCCCATTTTTAAGGCTCGATACTTAGACAAATCCCAAGCTCCGACGTGTGAAAAATTGAAGTATTGAGTAGTACAATGAAAAAAGAAGTGGTGCACGAAAAAAAAGTGCTACCCAAAAAAACCAGTGCTGCGTGAAAAAGAGAGTGCTGCGTGAAAAAGCCAGTGATGTGAAAAATGGAGAGTGATGCGTAAAAAATCCAGTGCTGCATGAAAAAGAGAGTTCTGTGTGAAAAAGTGGAGTGCAACATGAAAATCCAGTGCTACACGAAAAAAAGAGAGTTGCACGAAAATCCATTTTTGCGCCCAAAGGTGTTTTTACATGCAATGTTTGAATTTTACACACAATTCACCTAGAAGGGTGAATGAAAAATTTTAGGCTACCACATGCCTTTAACAAGTTCAATGTACTCTTGAAGTGTCTAGTGAAGAAAGAGAACCACACCCCTTATACGAAAAAGAAAGCACAAACAAGTCACTGGTTTTCTCAAAACCTCTTGGGGTCTTGTGAAGGATATCACGTGAGTACACAACTAGTGAATACTCACTCGTGTAGTGCTTCATGAAGACAGATCTACGAATCATCCCTGGTTTTGTGGAGAATAATCACAGGTCATCTTTGTGAAGAAGAAGACCCGTGGAGCTCTCTGCTTACACGAAGGTGAACAATCTCTAGTTACATGATTTATATACACTGTTTGTAGGGGTTTTGTTTCTTGTGTGACGAGGAGATAGATGTGAAACTAAACTCATATATTCAAAAAGGAAGAAGGAAGTATACTGATACACTCATATGTTGGTATTGAGAATTGAAGAAAGTGATTAAGACACTACAATACTATTCCTTATTATACTTTATCAAAAAGAAATAAGAGAAAAAGAATAAAAACAGAGTATGCACAACTAATGGATGACAATTAGTCAGGGCATTTTGATACAGATGATGCCAAGTGAACCGATCTTCACTACCTGAATAATCACATCTGTATATGTGACTCTAGCCAAGAATAGAGAAGAAGTTTTAGTGAATTTGGTTGTTGCACTAAGAAGAAGAAATAAAGTAGCCTAGTGTAGTTGGTGATTCACTAGAAATGAAGAGAAAGAGAGAAGGAATAATTGATTTCCTAGTGCTTTTCAAGTAATCAAGTAAAGAGGACTAAAGGATACCTAGAGAAAAACCTACCTTATCAAGATGGAATTAGAATATATATGTAGGTAGTATAAAGATCCAGCTAAAGGCTGCAAGTTAGACTTTGCAATCACCAGTCCAGGGAAGAGGATTGTTTCCCACCCCCTCCAAAGTGTTGGGCCTCACGCTAGCTATAAGATTGTTTTCCTAGACACTCCACTATAATATCATATCACATCATATTGGAGAATCCATGCATTGGTTATATCCATGCATGGAAAGGATGTAGCTACTTATATTGAGTGGTGAACCTTGTAAAAATATCATGTGCCTATTTTTACTAATTTCTATTATTGAAAGAGATAGGGAAACTAGAATAAGAGAATCAATATCCTAACAGGTCAAGAGGTACAATGATAACAGTTGAAATTGGTTTAAAAAGTTCCCAAAACTGATTCACCCCCCCTCTTAGTGTTAGGTATATCCCACACCGGTCCTCTCAATTTTGAGGTACATTATACCAATTTATGTGATATCTCCCAAATCATGGGATGTTATACCCACTATTTAGTATTACCCATGAATGAGGGGAACTCTACCCATTATTTTATATTACCATATAATGGGAATCTATGATAGTGTATCTATTATTTATTATAATTCAAGATGAGACTATCCCTATGGTGTTGATTCAAATGGTAAGGGATGATTTTACCACTTATGATAGTACCACTAGCATGCAATACCTGCATAAGTTATGGTCCCACTAGGACTCTACAAAAAAACATCATTTAGTCTTTTTTCTATATTATAGTAGTTATGTTTTTATGAATAACTAACATAAATAACCATGTTTTACAAAACAATTATTAAACATGATCTGAGTAATTTAGCCATATTTCAAACTCCATTTTACCTTGATTATAGTATATAATAATAAATAACTACAAGGTCGACCCATGTTTATGAAACATGATGATAATATATTTTTTAAATTATATATTTTTTTCTCAAAATTTATATGTTTTCTACTCTCCACCATATGGTGCAGAATTGCATGCCTCTACCTACCCCCATGACCCAGCCATGCTCCCCCATAATTTTCCATATTCCCACTTTTCACCAATTATCCAACCATTTATTTTCACACCAACACATGCACAACCGTTATAATGTCTCATGATTTTAGTAAATATTTTCCCTTAAATAAATATTATTCTAAGTATCCTGTATTACATGAAACACTAAAATACAATTAAAACCATGATACATTAATAAAATAAAATTATTAAATATGTTTGATATTTTATTTCCATTCAATTTATAGGTATCAATAGGGCTAAACTACATATAAAAATGATGTAAGATTATATATTAACATATCACTTCTTTAAAATATTTTTGTTTTCATCTTATGAATTTTATACTAAAATTAAATTAATATCACATTTAAAGAAATAATATTTAATATAATTAATTATTATATATAACAAAATTATCTTAAGATATTTTTTGGGTATTTTTAGGAAAAAATTATTTTTAAATGAATAGTGAAAATTATGTTTTTTTAAATGATGACTTTTATTATTTTATTATTACATAATAAATATATAGTTTAAAATAAATGATAGAAAATGTTTTAAGGAATACTTTTATTCTTATTAAGAATACTATTTTTTATTTATAAAAACTATGATAAAACTTATAAAAAAAGTGAATAATTTAATTATGATAAAATTATTTTTGATATTTTTTTTTCAAATTTTGTATTTTAATGGTAAAATTCTATTTTATATTTCATCGAATGACTCGTTTCATCTTTTTTTACAATAAACAAATTTTTTTCATGAAAATTTATAAATTTGATAACTATTACTTATAGATAAATATTAATATTGAAAACACACTTTTCCTAAAAAAAATGTTTTACGTTTTATGTGAATTTATTTTTAAATTAACACATCCCCTCTTTGAAATTTGATTTGATTAAATTATTTTAATATTTAAAATCATATGATTAAAATCAGGAAAGATATTTTATTTTAATTTTGTTCATTAAATTTTATTACTAACGTTGAAAATTAAATACCTTGGTTAAAGAAAAGGAAGTAAATATTATTTTACTAAGAGGGAATGGTTAATCAAAATGTAAAAAACATGTTTCCAAATTGATGGCTAAGGTTTTTATAGAATAAAACTCCAATACCTTCCCCTATTTTCTTGTTTTGAGACCCTAACCCTTGATGAGTAACTTTACATTACTAAAAATATAAACAGTGCTTCAAAAAAAAATTCACCTCTTCCCTAATGAAAGGGAAAACTTATACCATATTATGTCATTCCCTTTAAATTTCATTATAAAACAATACAATTTTTTTCATCTATTTTTCTATATAATTTCATTAATCCTCTAGAAAGAATTATATATCTTAATGCCTCAATCTCAAAGGATTTTTCTAGGAAAAAATTCAATATATCGATGTAAGTATTACCTCTTTAATATTTTCTTCTTAATAATTATCCTAGAAACCATTTATAATCACCTTAATATATTGAAATCAGTATAATTAATATACCAATATTTTTTATATTAAATCAACAAAAATTGACCACTATAAAAAATAATAGGACTTCAAACATGCATACTTCCAATCTACCATCATCACGAATAAACATCTACCATTTTCATCACTATCCATAAAAAATGATTTTAATGATGGAAATGCTGAAAAAACATGATATATATTTATAATTAAATTATAAATATGAAAATTCAATTTATTATATTTCTTTATCCCCTATAGTTTTCTAATAAATGATAGCATTAACTATTGGTATGTGTGGACTACCACCTTTACTAAGTAACATTTTTTGTTTTTCACCTTTATTTTCAATCATTATAAAGAACCTCTTAAAATATGATTAGAAAAATTGAAAAAACTAAATAATATAATAATAATTATTTTATATTTATATTTTTTTAAAAAATAACTCTAATAACCATACTTATCCATTAATTACAATATGTTTCAGTTTTGGTTGATATAATCAAACACATGAACAATGTTATAAAACCCCATAATGGATGAATATGATAACTTAAATACTAATATTATTATATTTTAATATAAAAATTATTAATTTTTTATATTATGGTCATATTAAGTATTTAAATTATTATTAAAATTTCATCTCTGATATAAAAAATTACGGAAATAATCCGACACCGATTCATTTATAAGAAAATATAATAAAATATAATATATTAAATAAATATAATAAAATAATAAATGGTTAAAATTAAATTCAATATAAAATAATAGGTTTCTTAATAATAATTTTAATTAAATTAACTTTATTATTCAATGGTTTTATGTGCATGCGCCGAATGTATCAGGATCAAAGTAAGGGTTTCTTATCTCATTTCACCCATTAATAAATATTTGTTATTGTAAAACATATTTTATTATGAATTTTGTATCAAACTAAATTTCATATTTCTGAATCATTATTATCTTATTTTTCATGATATTAAATTTTCTCTACAAAATTATGTGTCCCACATGGTTTTGACATAAATATTTCAAAAGTGTTATAGGGTATTCACGATTCAAATGCTTTGTTTTTTCATAATCAATCCTCTTTGATTTTAATATTTATATATTTATTTATTATAAATTATTATGATATTATTAGTTATATTTACGCATTATTTATGGATAAATATTATTTCACATTAATGTATCCTTTAATGAAGAATCAATTACTTCATGAAAATTTAATTTTGTTAAGAATAAATCCTACATATTTTAAATGGACTTTTATTTCATATCCATATTTTTACTTCCCACTAATTTTCTCTTTAAATATTGGAAACAAAAATTGTTTTTGTTTTAAATGATCCTTATACCCCCATTATTCATTTATAAAAGGATTCATTATCCTTTTAATGATGTGGGTCTTCAATAATGGAATTTTAAAATATTTAAAAGAATTTTCCATTTCATGATCTTATATTCTTCCATACTACTTCACATTTTTGAAATATGTTTTAATTATTTTGTTGGACTCTTTATGTGAAATTTTTTTTGAAGTAAATATTTATGATGTTTTTTATTCATCTTAAAAATATTGGTTTTTGTAAAGTGACACAAAAATCACATCCTTCAAATATCACATATTTAGATATAATCATTTTTATGATATTTTTTCCATTTTCAAAGGATTAATTTTCAATGGTGAAATGGTTAATAAATCACCATTCATGTATTATTTTTAAATAATACTTTTGGGTGTTCATTTTATTCTTATAAAATCACCTTTTTTATGAGATACAGTTTGGAAAGGTTATGAATAACATTTTCTTCTTAAGTGTTATTTACAATTAGACGAATGAATTGATTTTAAGTGGAAATCATATATAAGGATAATTATGGGCGGGGTACTATACCACCCACCAATTAATTTTTTATTGTTTAATATCACTTTATATAACTCTGAGAATCATGTAAGAAATTTTTACACCAATATGGGAATCAGGTAGGGTTCTTAATTGACTATGTTATGGGAATCAGATGGTGAGGACTAAACCAATATAATACTCTTACAAATGCCTATATTTGTGCCACATTAATTTCCCCATGATATTATTTATTTCCATAATATGGATTTCATTTCTCATATTCCATGTTCTAATGACATTCTTATATAAACATGGAATATCATTAGAAAATTAAAGTATATGGAAAACATTTATGATATTCCATGATCTAATGTTTTTATTCATTATTGAGTTATGTTTTCGGTTTTTTAATACTATTATGTTCTTTATGAACATGTTTTAGTTAAATTTATTTGGTATTATGTTCCAATTCCATGATCCTTAATGTTAAATAATGTCTAATTTTTTTTATTACAAGATGTTAATCAACTATTTACCCAATATTTAGGTTTTAAATCATATTTATAATATATTTAAAATTACTTGTTGAGAAGATTCCCTTACTAAGAATTCAAGATCACCCATTTATTATGTTTTTATCCACTAGGTTATTAAGATGATTATATCTTAATAGATGTTGATAAAATTGTGTAGAGGAGAAAAATTATGATGAAATGATCAAAAGTGTTATTAAATAACATATTTATGTAGCTAGTCTTCCTGAAAGTAAACATTTAGGTCCTTTATTTTGTGTGAAAATTTGTGATATGTATTATTGAATCCATGAAAATAATAAAAATTTTAATGTTATGTTTTTTGGGGTCTCTGTAGTTAGTATCAGAGAAGGGTTCAGTTATATTTGGGATTAATTTAGATAAATTTAGTGAGAAACCCATGAATATGTCTATGTATAGGATACCATCATAATGTTTTGGTAATATAAATATTATGTTGTTTTTAATGGTAGTAATATCCCTACCTAGATTCGAGATAGTTGATGCAGAGGGTTTAGAAATGCACTTCGGTGTTATCACCCCAAAAATGTTGGTTGGGTATTTACATAATCTTTACTCTGGTTCATGATACTTGGGCATAAGAATACACACTTGGATAGACACTTCCAAGGGTATTATTTGATTAATTCAAATTCTCTTTGTGTACCATTATGAGGAATTTTAATTTTTTATGCTAGATAACTTAATATAAATTTACCAAGGGTAAAATAGAATAATAGAAAATTATTTATATGTTGGGGTATGCATATCATTTATGAGTCATTCCTTGTAAACTTATAATTTTCCCTTAGTAAATTTATTAACTTATGTATATAAAATTTATTTCATTATATGTAATGTGTTGAATAAGGTGGAATTGAGATAACAATATGTATGAGGGTAAATATGGTGATTGTCGAAATGAAATACCTAATGGGATGGGATTGTGTGTACAAAATATTATAATGATACACAATCTACTAGCACAATCTATGAATAATAATGAGAACCATGTTTTACTCATGAACACACAAATGATCAAATTTTTATTGGGTCTTTCATGTGACAACACCCACCCACCTTTAACGGATCTTCTAATCCACTGATTAATGAGCAATAGATCAATGTAATGGAAAATATTCCCTTTATTTAGTGCTTATTGTATGATAAGAGCATTTTGTTTATCTATAATCTTGAATGAGAGGATTAATAGTAGTGTATTCTCATTAAAAATAAAATAATGAATGAGAAAATATACTCTTCGAAATGAGAGGATCTCATGAAAGTATTATTCATTAATATTTTTCCTTGAACTATTTACATGCATACAGAGTGATAATTCCAATATATGAAACAAAAGGAGGATGATTCATTTATCACTATTAAATAATTATTCATGTAGATCATGATATATGATTTTTTATACCTACCAATCTAAAATTTACACCATCCATTTCATTAGCGTGTTAAAATCTTTTCCTCAAAAGGAATTAGACATAAGAGAAATTGATATCCATGAAGAGATTTTTTATGTGAATTAATGGTGTATATAGAAACTAGGGACTATCATTAACTTAGAGATAATAAAATAAATTTCTAGTATTATAGAACCCCCAATGATAAGATATATAGGGGAAAATATGAACCCTTCTACAAGTTAATTTTTTTAGGAAGCACCCGAGTAATTTTCTCAAAGGGATACTTGGGTACTTATGATAGGGAAAAATATATTCCATGAAACATTTGAAGTAATTATAAGTGTATGGATAACACAATAAAGGATAAAAAGGATCTAACCAATGTTCTACCCACACTATAATTATTTACATGGAAATATTTTGGGAGTTATAAAAATAACTTCCCTACCCCAAGAGCTATTGAAGATAATATGACTCAATAACCTCTTAAGTCAACGAGAAACAAAGAGAATATGTTATAACAACTATGAAGGTGGATAAAGTTATGAAATTAGTTTATGGTATATTAATTATCCACTCCATATTTTCAAATTCATTATTTTATTTTTGTTTTTCAGATTCTTTTATATACCTGACAATTCCTATAAATGTTAACTCAACAACTCAAATATTTGATGATAAATTATATGTGGAAAAACCTTGTGTAATGATGTTAACATATAATATATATAAATATTATCTAATAAATATTTGTGGGATGATATTTCTTATAAATATAGTACTTCTACCCTTGGTTCAATTTCAATTGAAAATTTTTATTTACTAGTAATCCCTGCATAGAGATCACATCAATTATTGGGAAAAACAGATCTCATTTAATATTTCAAACCATATTACTATCAAATATCAATGAATGGATGATCTTGGATTTACTTTCTAATAAAATTCTTTTATATGACTCCTGGTATATAGAAATGGGGATTATAGATCAAATGATAGGGGTGGAAGTTAGTATTGATGACGTGCCCATTGTACCAGAGTATAATGATGTATTTTTGGATGAACTACTTGGTATTACCCCAGATAATGAGGTTGTGTTTTTATTGAACTAATACCTAGATACATTCATATCTCAATTAGTCTTTATATTACTCCCCATATTAAATTAGTTTAATTAAATAAGGATCTTCCAGAGAATATGGATAAGGTCTTTATATGTCTTAGTGCTTCATTTTAGGGTGCAACATACATATTTATCAAAAAAACAAAGAAAGATTAATGTATATTTTCATTGATTATTGTGAGATTAATAAAATAATTATCAATAATAAATTTCCTCTAGAACATAATTAAGATATATTTAATCAACTTTTAGGAGATCAATACTTCTCAAAAATTGGGCTTCGATCTAGATATCATCTGTTAAGGGTCAAAATAGAGGATATTCCAATGATAGATTTCCATAAAAGGTATATAAACTATGAATTTATAGTTATTTCATTTCTACTTATGAATTATTAATTTATCTTCATAGATATTATGAATAGTGTATTTAGAGACTACCTTGATCAATTTGTGGTAGTCTTTTTAGATGATATTCTCAAATATTCCAAGAGTAATGAAGAGCATGAAGATCATTTTTATATTGTGTTGAAAACCACTAGAATTGTGAATATTCATTCCATGTTTATGAATTTTGAATGATAGAAACAGAATTTATCATTTTTTGGTATTGTAATCACAAACAATAGAATATATATAGATCCTTAAAAGATCATAGTTATCAAGAAATGGATTAAACTATCCTTGTTAACTGAGATCCATAGTTTTATCAGGTTATATGGATACTATAAATTATTTGTGAGTAGTTTATCATGAATATATAATCTAATAACCATTTTAATATTAAATTAAGTGAAGTTCCTATGGATAGAGGAATGAAAATATCGTTTCAATAAATTAATGAATTAGTTGGTTGCTGCAACTTTACTTACATTAACCTATAGTGGGGAAGGTTATATAATATACATTGATTATTTAAAAAGTGTATTTGGATATATACTCCTAATAAAAGATAATTGAATTTATTCTTATGTAACCTAATAAATCATAATCCAAATTACCAACCGCATCATTTCGAGATGGCAGTAGAGATATTTGCATTAAAAATTTTGTAGTATTATCTCTATTGTGAAAACTGTGATATAAACACTGAAAAAGTGTTTAAAATATATTTTCACATATAAGGAGTTCATTTTTCAATAATGTAAATGGATGGAATTAATAAAATATTATGACTAATAAATACAACACCACTCGAGGAAGGGAACAAGGTGGATAATGTTCCTAAGTGGAAAGATCATTTAATCTTATCTATGATGAGGATTGAAAAAGACTCAATAATCATATATTTTTAAGGGAAAAATATTTAAATAATAATTTAAGGAGAGAAATTCTATATTTTCAAAATTACTGCTCAACAATTCATTCACATAAATATCAAATAATCTATCAAAGATAATGTAAAACTACAAAAAAGGTAGTCAGTATTTTAGAGTTCAAAATTTAAATAGATGGATTTGTATGGTTTGGAACCCAAATATGAGTCCCATCAACACCATAAATTGAGGGGGGAACTTTTGGATGATTTTCATAGATCATCCTTCTCTATCCATCCAAGAACCATAAATTTGAATAGAGATAAAAAGGAAGACATTTAGTGGGAAAACATAGAGATACAAATATCAGAATAAATATCTCAATGTTTTTATTCTATAATGTTGAGGCTTAAAAATATATTTCTAATATTTTGTTTCAACCGTTACCTAAATCTTTTTGAAAATGGGAAAATTTTACCAGGGATTTTTTTTACGTGACTCCCAATAAAATTTAAGGTATTTTATTATATCTAGTTTATAGTCAACTATCATACTAAGCTAGTGAAATGTTTTTCTATTAAATAATATTTACTTTATCACTAACTCTTCAAGATATTCATATGAGTAGTGATAAGGATACATGAAGTTCAACTATCGACTGTATTTGTTTAGGATCATATTTTTCCATTGAGATTTTGGAGTATTATTTTGAAATAATATTATATTGGGTTGAGTTTCATCATGGTTTATTAACCTCAAGTTGATGGGTTGTCTTAGAGGACCATTCGAACTCTGGATGATATGTTGAGATATTTTTTAATGGAATTTTATGTTGGGACCAGTTTGTGTATAAGGTTGTATTTTTTTTAATAGTTGTCAATGAAGATCAAAATAAAAGAGATCAAGAAGTACTAAAATGAAATGGAGGAATGGAAATTTAGATGATTGTTGCACTAATCATAAATTCAAAGAACTTGTGTCAAAGGTGACACATTGTTTACAACAGTGGAGAATGGTGAGGTATAATCCATCTATGGGTGATTGATGATTAATGGGGATTTTATAAAGACCATGCAATTCTTCAAGATTGCATGAGAACCATGAAAGAGCTTACATGAATAATAGAATCATATGATATGCATGAAGTAGAGAATGACAGTTGAAGAAGCAAAGAGTGTGTAAGGGCTTGACATTATGAGATGGTAATGCATTTCACATTGTATCAAAAATCTGACGATGCTAAAGTTGATCTATCAAAGGACATATATCATGATAGTGTAGTTTGTAATGAATAAATAAGAGTTTCTAAAGAATCCAAATACCAGAAAATAAGCATGAAGGTTATGGTCGAAGCATATATTGAAGGTGGAACTGTTCTCCAGTGTTTTCCAAATTTTTGGGCCTAGAAATCGTAAAATCAAGACATGGGTTGTTTGAAAAATGAGGTGCATACAAAGAGAAAGTGATGCGAGAAATAAGAAATCTATGTGAAAAATATAGCGGGTTGCATGAAAAACAGCGGGTTGTGCGAAAAACTGCAGGTTGGGCGAAAAATAGTGGGTTCTGTGAAAAACAGCGGCGTGCGTGAAAAATAGTTGCGTTCGTGAAATAGTGGAGAGATTTTTTTTGTGCAAGTGGTGTTTTGGAATTAGAACGTCGAAAAGCGGCAAAGGCATGGGCTGCGCGAAAAATCCAGAGTAGTGCACAAAATAGCTGGGTGAGTTTTTCGAACAAGTGGTGTCTCGGATCAGAAATACTTAATATCAGCAAAGGAAAGAGGCGCACAAAAAATCGAAGATGTTCGTGCCAAGTGTGTAGAAAATCAAACTTGTGCACGAATAGTTGGTTGTGTGCAAATTTTGGGTTTGATGTTTTACGTGAAAAGGAGGCTCCGGGTTTAGAATGTAACACCCCAAGCTTCCACGGTATGCTTCTCTTTGAATATTACAGTAGCATGTGTTGTACGCATCTTCGAGTTCTAACACACACCACAACCACTCAAAATAACCGTTATCAATAGTAATACCCAGTTTTTAAAATTTCATAAATTTTATTTTTCAAAATGGACTTCATTTTTGGATTCATAATATCAAAATTAGCCTAGGGTAAATTTTTGGTATTTTTATGAAAACATTCAATTTTTGATGAATAGTGAAAAACATGTAGTTATTAGATAAAACTGACTTTATATTTAAATAATTATTTATTTTATTTAAATTTGTTTTTGGACAAAACAGATACATAATACCTATATAATTTCAATATAATTCATTGGAGTCAATTTATATTAATTTTAGATATATAAATATTTTATTGAACTTTTCACAGTCTTTTACACACCTCCTAGGAGAATTTTCAAATTCACATAAAACATAATTTTATCGATTCTGTGAATTGAATATCAAAAATCCAAGAGACAAGGTTGATATCAGTAGGTAAAATGTGGTTCAATGAGATGAAAATATTTTTTGGTGAATAGTAACTTTTTACTTTTATTTACCACGGTTAAAATTAAAAAGGGCAATTAAGGGTAAAAATAATAATATTATTACCCTAAAACATATTCTTATTCTATTGGATAAGTATAATTCGCCCAAAAACAACCTTAGGAATAAAATATGAACCTATTTGGTCCACTTGGATTAGATTTGGACATTTATTATTATTTTATTCAAATAAGAGTTAAAAGAGCTAACATCAATGTTTAATAACTAATACATTTTGAATATAGGGTTATACATAAGATAAAATCGATTACAAATATTCATTAGAAATATAAAAATATATCCTAAATAATTGTATTTTATTTATATTTTTTAGACATTAAATAATTTAATTTATTTATGACACAATGATGATGCGGTAATTTCATAATTAATGAAATATTAAAACAATTGATATTATAAAATATCCAAATAAATGTAATTTGAGAATTTTTATGAATTATACAAATTTTCTAGGTTAATATGAAATATTATGGTTGTTTAGATGAAATTTATTTGAAATAATAATGCTGTTATGAATTTAGAAAAAACAAAATACCAAATAGTGTCAAAATTGACATAAAAGAGTTTGTAAAACAAATTTTTTATTATTAATTGATATTCTATTCATAAAAATCTAAGTATTGTCCAAAGGACTTATATAAAGATAGGTTAATCATTAATGAACAACTTGGGGTTCTCTTGTAAGTATATAGTATTTTTATTAACTATATAATATAAAAATACCAAAAGACATGGTAAATGTCAAACTATTTAACTAAGAGTTAAATCTAAAAGTTAAGGTTAATATAGTGACCCAAACCTATCTAAAACCTATTGGTTGAGTGGTTTTAGACCCATAACCACCTTATCCATTAAATAATTTATTTTATATCCATTATAAACAGAAAATTATTTTATTATAAAATAATACTTCAAGTTTTTCCTAAGGTGCCCCTCACCCCTCTTATAAAAGGGAACTCCCCCTTCTCTCAAATTCACAACTGAAAAGCCATTTGGCTCGGCCAAACCCTAAGTAAATGCCCTCCCAAATTCACTACCTTCATCCTAAAGGCCTTCTGTTAATCAAAAATCCAACCTAAGGATCTCTTTAGATCAACTCATAAGGAAACACCCGAAGAAGAGGTAATAATTTCACCACCATCTTTGAAGTTCTTTTCTTCTTCCACTTTTTCATTCATTGTTGTTTCCATTATTAATTAATAACTCCAGTATATTCTATATAATGTGATGTTATTATAAACATGTTACAACCATATTACTTATTGTATCCATCCTGTGAATGAAAAGTCACCACACATGCGTACGTACGACTTACCGTCTCCACATCGTGGTGTAGTTTGATATTCAAACATTTCATCATTTGGATGGGTATAATAAGGATTATAACTGATGTAAATAATAAATATAACATGATAATTATTCTGTATATATGATACACCATTCAATTATATACTATTTTAATATCAAAAGAATGATATTGTCGCTCGTGCGTACGTACGGACTACCGTCTCCACGAACTCGATAAGATTCATTCGCCATCGTATCCATTCAAGACTAATTTTCATTTGATGATTAAAAATAATTTTTTAGGACTGTATATCATTATGGATATGAATAAGATACAACCTATCCATAACAAACACAACTTATGTAAGAAAACATATAAAATAAAATGAGTATGTTAAAACCCGAAACGACAATAATACTAAAATATTATTAACAAATCAATATTAGAAGATCATATATGATATCATATTTATGTATATGATTATTTTATAATTTAATAACTATTTTTAACTATTATATAGGAGGTTAACATACCATCGACTAAGGAAAATAACTAGGTAAGGGTTTATTTCACAATCTCTTCATTATTTGAGATTGTTTATACATAATTATCTACTAGGACCTCTTTATCATCCACATCCATGTTTCTTAAAAATGTATTTCAAAAAATTATTACTATTTTATAGATTATGGGTTAATGTCATTTATACCCTTGTTTGACTTTTATAAGATTTTTATTAAGGAATCTTTTTGTTGGTTTCCAAACAAGGTCCTTTTTAACCTTTTCGACAAAATTAAGGCAAGAATGTATTTTTTTAACTTATACGAAGGGTGAAGTTATTTTACACCATTATAAAATCAAAGAATATTCTATTATAATATTATAAGAATATATTCAATTTAAATGTTTTCTTTTATATTTATGTTTTTTTAAAAGATTTCAAAAAGGATATATTTCGCTCAAATAATTTTCATTTCATCTAAGTCAACATCTTTTGATGGATTTTAATCTTATTTGAATTTTATTTATTATGATACCAAACTTTTATATTGAATTGAAAGTTTTGTGATATGTTTGATTGTGGATGTGTTATTTTTATACCATTCATGGTTTATGGATAAAGTATTGACATTTTGTATTCTAGTTTTAATACGAATGTTTATGTTATATTTAAACCTATTCATATGAGGAATGCATTGGATTTAGTAAGTGACGGGTGGAGCCCGCTATATCTCCTAGATGCATCGGTAGGTCTCATGAGACAAACTAGTGTCTTGGCACAAGGCCTTGAAAAAATCTTATTTGTAGTCTTGGCACAAGGCCTTGACTATGTGGTGATGATAGTCTGGCATTATGCATTCCATCATTATGAATGTGGTTATTGATATTGCATGTGATTATTCGACTAGTAGAATATCCATGTAAATAATTAAATGGAATTATTTGATTTTGTATTTCCCATATAATACTGAAGTTCATGTTTAAAAGGCTTTTGTTTTATTTATACATTGCCTTAAATGATTATTCTTATTTATGAAGGTTTCCGCTATATTGTTATCCTTACGTAGAATTTGATCTCACCCCTTTCTATGTTTTATATTCCCCGGGATGCGAAGAATTATATTTTGACTGACCTATAGGGATAGTCAGAGGGGATATGAGTGTGGTCTATGTAGTCTATGTTGTTGTTTTTTTTCACTTTTTGATGTAATGTAAGACTTATAAATGTATCTAGTGTTTCCAAGGATACTAAACTAATCGGTCTTTCGAGATTTGATCTTTTATGATCACGCCAATGTTATGTAATAATGCACCGACTCTGGGTAACTGGGGTCGGGGAATTATAGTTGGAATCAGAGGATGTTTAGTACAAACCTTGAAAGCTAGATTTAGATATAATCTGATTAGAGCACATTACCCTAAGATAGACTTTGAGAATTAGTATAGAAGAACTTACTAGAATTTTGGTAATGTAGAGATTTGGTGAGTTTTCTGAGAAATACATCCCTATCTGGATACATGCAGGTAGAGGTGGCTCTAGCACAGATGTAATTATGGGTAAAACCCAAAAACACCACTTTGATCTGGACTCGGACGGGAACTAGTGCACGACAACGGGCCTTGCTGCCCTCTTGGATTCGACACTCCCGGGGGATATGATTAGGATAATTCCCATTTTCTTTACAATCCATTATGAATGGTTTATGAGTATATAATTCGTCAAAGAATTTTTTTTATGACTATGGATTATATCCATAAATTGTTCAGTTTATGTTAAGTGTTTTACAAGTTTGGATTTATGTATTTCGAGTCATAAACTAATATAGTTTATGACATTATTTTGAAATGGTGCCTAGTGGAAGGAATGAACACTGTATCAATGCCCACACTCCATGTAGGTATTGACCTCCTTCTCAAGATAATTATAGTGGAGCTAGTGATACAACTGGTGCTGATCAACTTATCACCATACTGGGACAACTCACTCAGGTTATGAATAATAACCTTACCCGAATGGAGCACCCTGATCTACATCATGGAGGATCAATGTTAGATCACTTCATGAGGAAAAAACCACCAAAATTCAATGGGATTACAAATCCAATAGTAGTCAAGCATTGGATAAACTCCTAAGAGAAAATATTTCAGGCTTTGTGGAGTAGTGAAATGAAAAAATTCGTCATAGAAATTTATAGCCTCCCTGGAGATGTTGATCAATGGTGGTCATTGATACAAAACACAAAGGAAGATTAAGAAGTATCAAGTATGGAATGGAGGTAGTTTAAAATGGATTTTCTTAGAAAAATACTTACATCATGACCATTAAGCAGATATGGAAAGTCAATTTCTGAGTCTGAGGAAAAAGGAGGATGAGAATGTCACAAAGTATGAGGCTAAATTTACAAGGTTAGCGAGGCATGCTACAGATTATATACGTAACCCAAGAAATAAGATTGATCGTTTCTTTTATGGGTTAAAACCATTTATCCATTGAGAATTAGTCTCATAATCCTTCTCATCATATGAATATATTGTCTCATGTGCTATCAAGATAGAAAAAGAATTCTCTAAGTCTTATAACTTTAAAGCAAAGCAAGAGAAGAAGAGATATGCTGAACACTCTAGAAATGGAAATAAGGGGAAGAAGGGAAAAGTTGAATATCCATCCTGCAGTAAATGTGGGAAGAAAAACCCCATTACTTTCTTGAAGGGAGTGTGAGTCTGTTAAAAGTGTGGTGAAAAAGGCCACCAAGATAGTGATTGCAAGTGGATGAAGGAAGATAATGATGTTAAATGCTACAATTGTAGGGAGATGGGAAATTATGAAAATTAATGTCCTAAGTGTCATGTGAACTTAACTCAAAGAAGGCCACGAGATCAAGGAAAAGATTATGCTATCACTACTACTGAGGTAGAAGCTCCAAAAGATGTGGTGGAAGGTAATTTAACTATTTCATCAAGTTTATCCAATTCTTTATTTGATTCTGGTTCATCGAATTGTTTTATATATACCTAGTTTTCTAAGAAAATTAGATATTTCCATTTTTATTTAACAAGGGAGTTATCAGTTAAAACTCCTAAGGGAAGTATCATTGTTACATAGTTCTGTGAATTAGTTCCCATTAGATCATATAAATGTTATTTATCTGCTGATCTCATCATTATACCTATGATTAAATTTGATATAATCCTCGATATGGATCGGCTTTCGGACCACGATGCGAAGATTTATTGAAGAAGAAGGAGGATACAATTTTTGATGACGATGGTAAAGAACACATTATCTTTAGAGCAGAATCATTAGCACCTAATTCTTATCTAGATCCACCCTCATTAGCTCAACTAAATTCAATTATTGGGGAGGAAGAGAATGAAATGACTGTGGGTGAGGAAAGGAATGTTAAAATATAGAATGTACCAATTGTGAGAGAATATGTTGATGTGTTTCCAGAAGGTTTACCTGGGAATCCTCCAGAATGAGAAATTGAGTTTTCCATTTATTTAATTCCTGATTCAAGGACCATATCGAAGACCCCTTATATAATGGACACTGTGGAATTAGTGGAACTAAAGAAACAACTAGAGGAATTGAGTAATAATGGATTTATTCTCCCTAGTGTTTCTCTAAGGGGTGCCCCTGTACTTTCTGTTAAGAACAAAGATGGATCTATGAGGTTGTTCATTGACTACAGGGAGACCAATGCTATGACAATAAAGAACTAGTATCCCCTACCTCCCATTGATGATTTATTTGACCAACTACATGGAACTCAATACTTTTCAAATATTGACATTAGATATAGATACCATCAGTTGTGTGTGAATAAGGAAGATAATCTGAAAACATCATTTCGTACCACATACGGGCATTACGAGTTTACATTAATGCCTTTTGGGCTGACTAATGCACACTCTATTTTCATGGATCCAATGAACTGTGTTTTCATAGAATATCTTGATGAATTTGTAGTGGTATTTATCGATGATATCTTTTTATAATAAAAAAGCTATGAATATCATGAAAACCACTTGCGAATTATCCTGAAGGCTCTGAGAAGACATGAATTATATGGGATGTTTAGAAAGTATGAATTCTAGCTTCAGGAGATTTATTTTTTGGGAAATATTGTCTCTAAAGATGGAATCTCTATTGATCCTTATAAGACAAGAGCAATCCAAGAATGGATGGAACCAACAAGTATAACTGAGGTACACAATTTTATTAGTTTAGAAGGTTATTATCGACATTTCGTACATGATTTCTCATTATTGGATAACTCATTAACGAAGATCACACGTAAAGGGGTTAAATTTGTTTGGAATAAAGAGTGTGAAGGATGTTTTGACAAACTAAAGAGAAGATTATTCAATGCTCCTATATTGAATCTACCATCAGGGAATGATGGGTTTGTTACTTATAGTGATGCTTCAAAGAAAGGACTTGGTTGTGTCGTTATGAAGAATGATAGGTTTATTTCATATGCATCACGAAATCCAAAAATTAATGAGAAAAACTATTCTACTCATGAGCTTGAGTTAGCAGCTGTAATCTTTTCTTTGAAGATATGGAGACACTATCTATATGGTGAAAATGTGAGATTTATACTGATCACAAGAGTTTGAAGTATATTTTCTCACAGAAAGAACTCAACATGAGGCAAAGGAGATGGCTTGAACTACTCAAGTATTATGATTGCACGATACACTACCGCCGGGGGAAGGCAAATAAGGTGTTAGATGCTTTGAGTAAAAAGGATCATGGAGTTTTGAACAATATGAGAGTTGAAAAGGATCCTATATATGGATCTAGTAAAGTTTGATATAGGAATCACCATGCAAGGTGAAACATCGATACTTTTTCAAATGGTTTCCATACCATCTTTACTAGAAAGGATAAAGAGTTCTCAGATCGATGATGAAGAGTTCCAAAAGTAGGTTAAAACTGTGAATGATGGGAGATTGAGTGTCTTTGTGTATGAATATAGAATTTTGAAATTTGGGAAGAGACTTTGTGTTCCCAATATACTTGATCTAGAAAAAGAGTTTTTGGATGATGCTCACATTTTAATTTCTCTATACTGCCTGGGGGCACCAAAATGTATAAAGATTTGAAGGAACATTTTTGGTGGGACAACATGAAGAGGGAAATTGCAGATTTTGTGTCAAGATATATGGTTTGTCAACAAGTGAAAGCTGGAAGGCAACAACCTGGAAAAGTCACGCAAGATCTTCCCATACCAGAGTGGAAATGGGATAATATTACGATGGACTTTTTCATGGGACTACCAAAAACTCCAAGAAGGAAGGATGAAATATAGGTCATTGTTTATCATCTTACCAGGTCAACACATTTTCTTGATATATTAGAAGATTTACCACCTGAACGTCTAGAAAGACTGTATATTATTGAAGTTGTAAGACTTCATGGAGTACCCCTATCAATTGTTTCTGATCGTGATCCAAATTTTATATCAAGATTCTAGAAAAGTCTTCAGAATGCCCTGGATACTGAATATAGTTTGAGCACTTCCTACCACCCCCAAACCAATGGACAATCAGAACAGACTATTAAAACCATAGAAGACATGTTGAGATCATGCTCAATTTACCTTTAGGGTATGTGGAATCATTATTTACCTCTGGTAGAATTTCCTATAACAATAGCTTCTATTCAAGTATTCGGATGGCACCATATGAAACATTATATGGGAAGAGATGTCGCACACAAACCTGTTGTGATGATTTTGGTGAAAGGAAACTATTAGGCCCTGAACTAGTGGAGGAAATGATGGAAAAGGTGAAGGTAATCCAAACCCACATCAAAGCATCTCAAAGTAGACATAAGGGATATGCTGACAACTGAAGGAAGGATTTGGAATTTTAGGTAGGAGATCATGTCTTCTTGAAGGTATATCCATGGAAGGGTGTTATACATTTTGGTAAGAAGGTAAAATTGAGTCCCAGGCACATCAGACCTTTCAAAATTCTAGAATTAATTTGGAAAGTAGCTTACCATTTGGCAATTCCCCCAATTCTATCCAATGTTCACGATGTGTTCCATGTATCACTATTGAGAAAATATATGCATGAACCAACACATGTACTCACCTATGAGGAAGTAGAACTGGAACTCGATCTATCCTATTGCGAAGAGCCTGTCATGATTCTTGATACCAGGGAACAAGTGCTGAGAAACTGGACGACTCGTCCGGTAAAAGTTCTATGGAGAAACCATAAGATGGAAGTTTCAATGTGGGAACCCAATGAACTGATGATGAAGAACCACCCGAGACTTTTTATTCCGTAATATTATGAAAATTTCGAGGATGAAATTATTTGAAATAGGGGAGAATGTAACACCTCATGCTTCCACGGTACTCTTCTCTTTGAATAATACAGTAGCGTGTGTTGTACAGAACGTTGAGTTCTAACGCACACCACAACCACTAAAAATAACCATTATGAATAGTAATACCAACTTTTTGAAATTTTATAAATTTTATTTTTCAAAATGGACTTCATTTTAGGATTCAAAATATCAAAATTAGCGTAAGATGAATTTTTGGTATTTTTTCTGAAATCATTCAATTTTGGATGAATAGTAAAAAACACTGAGTTATTAGTCAAAACTGACATTTTATTCAAATAATTATTTATTTTATATAATTTCTTTTGGTCAAAATAGATACATAATACCTATATAAGTTCAATTTAATTAATTGGAGTCGATTTATATTAATTTTAGATATATAAAAAGGTTATTGAACTTTTCACCATCTTTTACCCACCTCCTAGGAGAATATGAAAATTCACATAAAACATATTTTTACCTCTTCTGTGAATTGAATTTATAAAATATGAGAGACGTAGTTGTTATCAGTAATTAAAATGTGGTTCAATGAGGGGAAAATAATTTTTGGTGAATAGTAACTTATTACTTTTATTTACTACGTTTAAAAGTAAATAGGGTAATTAAGGGTAAAAATGATATTATTATTACCCTAACACATGTCCTAATTCTATTGGATAAGTATAATTAGACCAAATACAACCTTTAAGAATAAAATATGAACCTCTTTGGTCCAATTGTATTAGATTAGGACAATAATTATTATTTAATTCAAAGAAGAGTTAAAAGAATTAAAATCAAAGTTTAATAACAAAAACATATTTAATATATAGTTATACATAAGATAAATTCGATTATAAATATTCATTATAAATATAAAGAGATTTAATACATAATGGTATTTTATTTATAATTTTTAGAACTTAATAAATTTAATTTATTTATGAAACAATGATGATGCAATAATTACCAAATTAATGAAATATTAAAATAATTGATAATATAAATATCCAAATAAATGTAATTTGACACTTTTGATGAATTAAACTAATTTTATAGGTTAATATGACATATTAGAGTAGGTTAGATGAATTTTTTCTACATTAATAATGCATGTATGAATTTAGCAAAAACAAAATACCAAATATTGTCAAAATTGACATAAAAGAGTTTTTAAAACAAATATTATATTATTAATTAATATTATATTCCTAAAAATATAAGGTTCTCCCAAAGGACTTATATAATGATAGGGGAATCATTAATGAACCATTAGGGGTTCAATTGGTTGTATATAGTATGTTTATTAACTATATAAAATAAAAATACCAAGAGACATGGTAAATGTCAAACTATTTAACTAAGAGTTAAATATAAAGGTTAAGGTTTATATAGTGAACCAAAACTATCAAAAACCTATTGGTTGAGTGATTTTAGACCCATCCCCACCATATAATTTAAATAATCCATTTTGGATCCATTATAAACTATAAATGATTTTATTATAAGGTAATATTTCTATCTTTTCCTAAGGTGCCCCTCACCCCTCTTATAAAAGGGAACTCCCCCTTCTCTCAAATTCACACCTTCAAAGATATTTGGATCAGCCAAATCCTGACAAAATACCCTCCCAAGTTCCCTCCCTTAATCCTAGACGCCTTCTTTTAGTCAAAAATCCAACCTAAGGATCCCTTTTGATCAACTCAAAAAGAAACACATGAAGAAGAGGTAATAATTTCACAACCCTCTTTCAAGTTCTTTTCTTATTAGACTTGTTCATTCCTTGTTGTTTCCATTATAAAATATTAAATCTAGTATCTTCTATATAATGTGAAGTTATTATTAATATGGCACAACCATATTAGTTATTTTATCCATCCTATGAATAAAAAAGTCACCACACGTGCGTACGTACGACTTACCGTCTCCACGTCGTGATGTAGTTTTCTATTCAAACAATCCATCATTTGGATGGGTATAATAATGATTATAATGGATTTAAATAATAAATATAACATGATAATTGTTTTTTATATATGATATACCATTCAATTATATACTATTTTTATATTAAAACAATGATATTGTCGCTCGGGCATACGTACGGACTACCGTATCCACAAACGCAATGGGATTCATTCCCCCATTGTATCCATTGAAGAAAATGTTTTATTTGATGATTAAAAATAATTTTTAAGGAATTGATATCATTCTGGATATGAATAAGATACAACTTATCAATAATAAACATGGATTATGTAACAAAACATATAAAAGAAAATGAGTAAGTTAACACCCGAAACGACGATAATACTAAAATATTTTTAACCATGAAATATTAGAAGATCATATATGATATCACATTTATGTATATGATTCTTTTGTAATTTAATAATAATGTTTTAACTATTATATATGAGGTTAACATACCATCGACTATGGAAAATATTAAGGTAAGGGATTATTTCACAATCTCTTCATTATCCAAGATTGTTTATACGTAATTATCTACTAGGGCCTCTTAATCCTACACATCCATGTTTCTTAAAAATTAATTTCAAAACATTCTTACTATTTTATAGAATATGGGTTAAAGTCATTTATACCCTTGTTTGACTTTTATAATATGTTTATAAAGGAATCCTTCTGTCATTTTCCAAAGAAGGTCCTTTTTAACCTTTTCAACAAAATTAAGGTAAGAATGTATTTTTTTAACTTAAACGGAGCGTGTGGCTATTATACACCGTTATAAAATCATTGAAGCTTCCCTTACAAGATTATAAGAATACATTCAAAGTAAATTTTTTCTTTTATAATTATGTGGCTTTTAAATGATTTCAAAAAAGAGATATTTCTCTCAAATAGTTTTGATTTCATCTATGTCCACATTCTTTGATGGATTTTATGCTTATTTGATGTTGATTTATTATGATATAAAACTTCCATATTGTATTGAAGGTTTTGTTATATGTTTGACTATGGATGTGTTATTTTTATACCATTCATGGTTTATAGAGAAAGTATTGACATTTCGTATGCTAGTTTAAATACGAATGATTATGTTATGTTTAAACCTATTCATATGAGGAATGCATTGGACTTAGTAAGTGACGGGTGGAGCCCACTATAACTCCTTGATACATCCGTAGGTCTCATGTAACAAACTAGTGTCTTGGCATAAGGCCTTGGAAAAATAGTCTTTGTATTCTTGGCACAAGGCCTTGACTATGTGGTTATGATAGTCTGGAATTATGCATTCCATCATTATGAAAGTGGTTATTGATATTTCATGTGATTATTTGACCAGTAGAATATCCATGTGAATAAGTAAATGTAATTATTTCATTTTATATTTGCCATATATTTTTGAACTTCAAGTTTAAAAGGCCTTTGTTTTATTTATACATTTTCTTAAAGGTTTATGCTTATTTATGAAGGTTTCCGCTATATTGTTACCCTTACTGAGCATCTGAGCTCACCCCTTTCTATGTTTTATTTTTCCAAGGATGTGAAGAAGTATTTTATGACTGACCTATAGGGATAGTTAGGGGGATATGAGTGTGGTCTATGAAGACTATGTTGTTCTACTTTTTCACTTTTTGATGTAATGTAAGACTTATGAGTGTATCTAGTGTTTCAATGGCTACTAAACTAACCGGACTTTCGAGATTTAGAATTTTTGTGATAATGAAAATTTTATGTAATAATGCACCGAATCTGGGTAACTGGGGTAGGGGCGTTACAAAAAATGATGAAAAATATGAAGTTCATGAGGTGAGAGAAAAACCTTGGAGGTGCACCAGAATAAAAGGATGGTGCCTGTAATATAAATAACTAATATACAATTTTATGCGCATGAAGGGGTTTTACGCCTAGGAAGGGGTTTTACGTGCAGGGTCAAAAACACCTATAAAAATGAGGTCTTCCCTTCTCATTAGGGAGAGCTCTACACTTTGAAAAATCTCGATCATTGAAGCATGGAAAAATTTAGGTATAGAGTGGGGCGTGAAAAGAAGAAGGGTTGCGCAAAAAAGAAGGTGTTGCGTGAAAAAGGAAGTTCTACGTGAAAAAGAGGAGTTGCGCGAAAAGACTTTTTCGCACAAATTTTGAATTCTACATGCAAGACACCGAGAAGGGTGCATGAAAAATTTGGGGGTCCCACAGCCCTTTGACATGTTCTTAGCACTCTCAAATCTGATTTGCAAAGAAGGAAGAACAATGAACCATTTGGTTTTATGAATAGAAGTTGTACCGCACACACATGACTGGTGTTTAACACCCTCATCATGCTTTGTGAAGATAAGAACAACAATACGTGCAAATAAAATCAGATCTTCACAGAACTAGGGAAGTATACTGATACACTCAGGTGTTGGTTTCGGGAATTAAAGGAAGAGAAGATAGAGATTTAGTGCATAATGTTTTTGCACTAAAGTAGAAGAGTGAATACAAAAGAGCATCAATTTAGTACTCGGATGCAAGAAACATCTCATGCTGAATAGGAGACAAAGACTTCAATGAAAATTTATTGAAGAGACCTTCACATCAATAAACTGAGTGGGACTTCACCAAAGGTAGTGAGCCAGGGGGAGTCAACGGGAGTGACCCGAGGGACGCAGTGAGCTATCCCTGAACTTTTTTAAAGGCAGTGATCCCGGGATAGTGTGACTATTCCCGAACCATTGTAATCCACAACTAGTGAAGAATAGTGGAATTAGGTATGATCGAAAACCTTTTGGCGTATGCTCCTTCGATGTTTCCCTTAGTGGTAAACCAAGTAAAAGTGTTGTGTGAACTCATTGAATGTGAATGTTCGATTGCTGATCATATCCATCATACATGTTTTATAAGTTCCTACCAATGTGGGCACAAGATCCACAACATTAAGAGAAAAAGTTGACACCTTTATTCACCTATCCCCTCTTATGGTGTCTCGGGTTCCTACAAGTGGTATCAGAGGACAAAGGTTCACGTATGTTGGATATTCTACAGTAATTATATTCAGAAGAGGATTTGAGATTATTTCCTAAAGTTAATAATGAAGTGTAGTCTTAATAAATATTCAGTCATTTATTAGCATAATCCTACATCCATCAAGACCATGAAAAATAGGAAAAAGAAAGAGAAGAATCTATTGGACAAGTCCCTCATGTCCAAAGAAGATATAGTATCTTTTTCTCCATGCTCTTCCAATAAATAAGAAATATCGGGCTTGGAATGTATCGAGCAGGTGGCCCAGGTTCCTACAATAGTAAGGAAGAGAATTTTATCCCAAGTGATCATTAGAATTTAATAAGTTATCTGCATGTTATTCTAGAATAAATCGTTGTTGATGTTTTTAGAATATTTCAATGCATGCAGGTTGAGATCAACCGATTTGAAAGAGAGGCTAATAATTTGGAAAAGGGCTTGGAAGGAAAAATTCTTGAATGCTTAAATCTCACCAAACAGATTAAAGTTTTTAAAGAAAAATTGGGAGTCAATAAGACTCTAAAATAAAAGATCCATGTTCTTGAATCTGAGCTGAAGAACAACGCTGAAGTCAAGAGTTTTTTGTTTGGACGAAACTTCAAAGAGATTCAGATAACTTGAATCTTTGTTACAAAACGAAGTTAAGATTCATAAATATGAGGTTGAAATATTGAAGAAGACTTGTTAATAGAAGATGATCATGATTTATGATCAGAAGATTATCCTCAATATTGAATGTCAAAAATTGGAAGCCCAGTTGAAAAATCTTTAGAAGACACAAATTGAGACTTCACAAAAGAATGAAACAGGAGAAGCTAGTACTCAATGTTCATTGGAGGATTCTAATGAAAAAAGAACTCTAACATGTGATAATAAGATCATTACTTCACTCACTGATCTATCACAAGTATCTATGAAAGTGAAGGTACCATCCATACAATCTTTTAATATTGTTTCTAAATTTCTTTCTACTAAATGTACAGGTTGGAAGAATAATTCTAAACAAGTATGAATGAGGAAAGGTTAGGATAATAAACCTACCACTATGTCAAGGTTGGATTGGAAGAAAAAGGAGGAATATGGTTCCTCAGATAGAGCACAAAAAAATTAATAAGAAGGATCAACAACCTCATATAGAAGATATAAAGAATAAAACATTTGTTGCTCAATTTTGGTGTTGCAACAGGATTGGGCATTGTGCAATGTCTTATTGGTACAATCCCTTAAATAAAAAAGCACAAAGAAAGCCTTTATCAATGTGAAGAAAACTAGAGAAGGAGAAGAAACATCTATAGGTCCAGAAGCATCATTTTATAGCAAACAGATTTGGAATACTTGATAACATCAATGGTGTATGCAACCGAAGTGGTCACAAGGTGGGAACATGCCCACCTCAACATGATTTCACTATTGATAAGAAAAGAATATGTCTGATGTCATCTAAGTATGAAGTAAGTACCTTGGGAAAAAATCAAAAGAATACTGTGAACACACAATTTCCCAAGAAGATATCAAGTAGGGAAGCTGAGAAGACCCGGGATTTTAGATCCATGAAAATGAAAGGTAATTCGTCCAAAATAAAAACTAAGAGGGATGAAACTCAGATGAACCCATGTGGAAGATCCAAACCAGCTACAACAGTTCCAAATTATATATTGGTCATCTTGCCAGAAAATTTGAAAAGAATAAGGAAACATGAAGATGAAAAGGCCAAGGTTGGTGAAAAAGAAAAAAAAATTCATGTGATGAATATAAAAAGCATGAGATATTGAAAACCAAAAGAAAAACAAGTGTTAATGATGTTCTGTGTGATAGATGTATGAGATCTGGCCACATCAAAAAAGTTTGTCTAAGCTTAATACAAGATTGAGAAGTATTCCTTAAAAATGTGTAAAAATCTATCATTCATGATAGCTATTAAGAAGAACAATTCTCCACCCAAAGCAGAAGAGAATGTGAAAAGAGCCATGCCACATCAATATAGATCAGAACATATGTTCAAATGTGCAAGCATGAAGACTGGAGTAAATAGAGGAACTTGGCTGAGAAAAACTCCTCAACCATGCAGTTTATATTTATGAATCAAGGAGGAACCACCTTGTTCCCTTAACCATTTGTGTATTGTATTTGTGCTAGTAATACAGGGAATTGAAGGTAAAGCATTATCTCAGGGAGAGAACATGAGAAGTAGTGAATGTAGTCAACTCTTGGTAGCTAAGCTGAAGAATTTTCCATCATTGGAATATTCTTCAATTGATATTCAAACATTAAGATGATGAAGGATCACTCTTGATGATGATGATGAGGAGTGTTTCCCTTGAGGGGGAGAAAAATGAAGAATATTCCAAAATTATTTTTTCAATCAGTATCAACTCCAGTTGGTATTAAATGAAATTACTCGGTTAATTTCTTGAATAATAATTCATTGGAAATGGTATGTCATTTCTTAATCTCTCACCCTTGGCTACTCAGAACAAAGATCATTCTTCAAAGGGGGAGTAACTGAATTGATCAGTGACATAAGAAGAATGGAAGTGCCTCAATTCCACTTATCCTTCCAATTGCACTTTAATGTTTTGATCTGTTTGTTGAAGTGAGTGCAAGAGTTTTAAGTGGATTATATCATATCACATTTATTATTCTCATCCTAGAATGAAAGTGGAAATCCCTTAAAGACAAGTATATGAGTTCTCATCTCATGTGGTATCATGGCTAGTGAATAATGGACAGTCGTTTTGACTAAATCAAATCCTATTGTTTTCTACATCAATCATTGCTCAAGTATATGTAGAGTGAAATGATTGATGAAACATTGCTTAAATATAGTTTGATACCATCTCTACCATGAGCATTTTATTTCATTTCAATAAGGGGGAGATAAAGTGAAATGAATGTTTGAAAAGTAAAAACGAGAGAGAAAATTCTCATTTTGACATTGATGTATTCATTTAAGAATATTTTTGAGGTATTGAAAACAAAATACAAAGGGGGAGATTATTGGGACCACTTTATGTACAAGGTTGTATTTTTTTGTTAAAAGTTTTCAATGAAGATCAAAATGAAGGAGATCAAGAAGTACTAAAATGGAATGGAGGAATGTAAATTCAGATGATTGTTGTACTAATCATAAATTCAAATAACATGTGTCAAAGGTGACAAATTGTTTACAGCAGTGGAGAATGGTGAGGTATAATCCATCTAAAGATGATTGAAGAAGAATGGGGATTTTATAAAGACCATGAAATTCTTCAAGATTGCATGAGAACCATGTAAGAGCCTACATGAAGAATAGAATCATATGATATGCATGAAGTAGATAATTATCGTTGAAGAAGCAGAGAGTGTGGAAGGGCATTTCATTCTCAGATGGTAATGAATTTCACATTGTATCAAAATATGATGATGCTAAGGATGATCAATCAAAGTACATATATCACGATAGCGGAGTTTGTAATGAAAGAAGAAGAGTTGTTGAAGAATTCAAATCCCAGAAAAGAAGCATGAAGGTTATTGCTGAAGCATATATTGAAGGTGGTGATGTTATCTTGTGTTCGCCAAATTTTTGGGCCTGAAAATCAGAAAATGAACACATGGTTTGTTTGCAAAATGAAATGCGTGTAAAGAGAAAGTGTTGTGATAAATAGGGGAGTTGTGCGCAAAAAATAGCAGGTTGCGTAAAAAACAATGGGTTGCGTGAAAAATAGAGGGTTGCATGAAAAATAGCGGCGTGCACGAAAAATAGCTGCGTGTGTGAAATAGTGGAGTTATTTTTCGCCCAAGAGGTGTTTCAGAATCAGAACGTCGAAAAATGGAAAAGGCATAGGCTGCGCAAAATATCCAGAGCAGTGCACGAAATAGATTGATGACTTTTTCATGCAATGTCTCAGATGATAAATACTTAAAATCTATAAAGGAAATTGGTGAGTGAAAAATCAGAGATGTTGGAGCCATGTGCACGGAAAATCAAACATGTGTACGAAAAGTTGGTTGTGCGCAAAATGTGGGGTTGATGTTTTACACGCAAAGGAGGCTTTAGGTTCAGAATGATGAAAAATATCAAATTCATGAGGTGCGTCAAAAACCTAGGTGGTGCACAAGAATAAAAGGATGGTGCACATAATATAAATAACTGAGAGACAGTTTTACGCGCAGGAAGGGGTTTTACGTGCAGGAAGGGGTTTTATGCGCTGGGTCAAAAAAAGACTATAAATATAAGGTGAACCCCTCTCATTAAAGATATCATGACACTTAGAAAAATACTGAACTCTGAAGCATGAAAAAATTGAGGTATAGAGTGGTGTGCAAAAAGAAGAAGGGTTGTGCGCAAAAGACGGTGTTGCACAAAAAAGGAAGTTCTGCGCGAAAAAGTGGAGTTGTGGGAAAAGCCTTTTTTTCACCAAAAAGGTATTTTTACATGCAAGGATTAAATTTTTTGTGAAAGACACCGATAATGGTGTGAGAAAAAATTGGGGGTCCCGTAGTCCTTTGGCAGGTGCTTAGCACTCTCAAATCTGCTTTGCGAAGACAGAAGAATAGTGAACCATTTGGTTTTACGAAGAGAAGTTGTACCGTACACACTTGATAGGTGTTTAACACCCTTGTTGTACTTTGTGAAGAGAAGAAAAACAATATGTGAAACTAAACCCGGATCTTCACAGAACGAGGGATGAATACTGATACACTCATGTGTTGGTAACTAGAATTAAAGGAAGAGAAGAAGAAGATTTAGTGCATTCAGTTTTTTCACTAAAGTAGAGGAGTGGATACAAAATATCATCAATTTAGGACTCAGATGCAAGCAACGTCTCATGCTGAATAGGAGACAAATACTTCAATGCAAATCTATTGAATAGACCTTCACGTCTATAAACTGTGTGGGACTTCACCAAAGGCAGTGACCCTGTGGGAGTCAACGGGAGTGAGCTGAGGGACGTAGTGAGTTATCCCTGAACTTTTGAAAAGGCAGTGAGCCTGGGACAGTGTGACTATGCCAGAACAATTGTAATCCCCAAATAGTGAAGTATAGTGGAATTAGGTATGACCAGAAACCTATAGGCGTTTTCCCCACGGACGTAGCCCTTAGTGGTGAACCAAGTAAAAGTGTTGTGTCAACTCATTGCATTTGAATGTTTGATTATTGATCATATCCATAATACATGTTTTACAAGTTCCTACCAACGTGGGGACAAGATCCATCACATTAAGAGAAAAAGTTGACACCGTGATTCACCCCTCCCCTCTCAGGGTGTCACGAGGTCCTACATTTTAAGGTTGTTGAGATCAAAACCCCCCATAGTGTAGTTCTAATATAACAAAAGTTTCTATTATATCATTCAAATCTTACCAGATGTGGCTCTGTATGGAATGATATATATGACTCTAATATGCTGGGATGAAGTTATAGAGAGGAAACTAATTGGTCCAAACATTCTCCAAGAAATGATGGAGAAGGTTTTAATTATAAATTAATATATGAAAGTAGAAAAAAATTGATAGAATGGATATGTAGATAATCATCAACAAGATCAATAGTTTGAATTTAAAATCATTGTTTTCCCTTATATATATCATTGTGTGTAGGTTATGAGATTTGTGAAGAAAGGGAAGTGGATCTCTATGCACATTGATTCCTTTAAGATCATTGTTCATGTCAGAGTAGTGGGTCATTGATTAACACTCCCTCCTAATGTCCCCTAAGAATATTATGTGTACCATGTACCACATTTTATGTACTATATAAAAGACCCTTCACATGCACTTAACATAGAAGCCATGCAATTTGAACATGTTCTCTCTTATGTGGAATAACCAGTGGAGATATTAGATTGAAGAGATAAAGTGTTATGGAACAAGAAAAATCATCTAGTCTATGTTTTATAGAGGAATAATATGTTTTATGAGGCTAAATAGGAACCCAATGATGTAATAAGGAAAACATTTTATCAATTTTTTTCTTCATAGTAATAATAATTTTGAGGATGAAATCTTTTTTATGTGGGATGGAATGTGATGGTCCTTGATTTTAGAAAAAATTCTCCTTAAATAAATTTCATGTTGAGTGGATTTTATTCCATAAAACTCAAAACGAAAAAATCCCAAATGCATTAATGAAATAAATTGTTAGATATGATTGATATATTATTACCAATAAATTAGTAATTATTAGGAGTAACTACTCAATGAGAACTGTGTACAAAGATTTATTCATATAATATTTATTTCATTTAAATAAATTTTCCCACTTATGGATTTTTATATTAAAATTAATTTATATCACATTTAAAAATTTAACATCATAGAATAAAATTAATTTTATAATGCTGTATAAACCAATAATCGTCAAATTATTTTTTCATTTCTTTCTAAAATAATATATTTTTAGATGAATAGTGATAAAATATAATTTTTTAAAAGAACAATTTTTATTATTTTTTTAGTATATAAAGTTGAAATATGTTTTTTAGTTGAATAAATAGGTTGTTAGGGAATAAATTTATGTATTTAAATGATATTTATTATAATTTATAAAAAATTTGTAACCTTATAATGAAAAAGCAATATTTTAATCCTAATGATTTTTTGATGTATACTATTAATTATGTATTTTAAGTGTAAAATTTTGTTTTGGATGGATTTTAATGATAAATTTTTTATTATAATAATCCAATTTTTTTACATAAAAATTGATAATTTTAATAAATATTTCTTATAAATAATTTTTAATCTTGAAATAACACTTTTCCAAAAATCAATGTAATTAGTAAGGTTAATTTATATTAAAATTAATTTTTCACATCGTTAGAAAATTTATTTGATAATAAGATTTTTCAATTTTAATTTTTGATGTTTGAAATCAGCTAAAAATGTCAATTTTCATTTTGAAAATTAAAATAGATTAAAAATGTTGAAAATCAATTTCCTTAGTAAAAATAAAATTGGTATAAATTTATTCACAAAGATAAAATGATCCCAAAAAACTTGAAAAATGTTTATAAATGGATAGTTTAAATATAGATTTACCAAACCTCACTTATCTACCTTTATTTTCAACTATTAGCCTTTTACGATTTAGGAGTAACATTATATTTTAAAATGTAAATTGGGGTTTTTCCCTCCTCTTCACTTATAAAAGGGAACACATCTACTACTTCATGTTACATTATTTTCTTGAAATTTATTCATAAAAATATAAAATTTTGTTTAAATAAGATGTCTCCCATTACATGAGCCTCTAGTATCACCACCCATCTCAATGGTGCCCATGTCCCAACTCCCCAAGACCACACCCAATAGGCCAGGGGCTAGAGTCTAGCACCGAGTAAGCATGTAACTAACATGGGAGGCCTTAACCTAATTTAATTGTACACATGCACACAATTCATTGCCCATAAAAAATGAAATGTAAAACAAATTATAAACCATGAATGAATACATCTAAATACCACAAGCATAGTAAGATGAAAAGTAATGGATAGTGAACATGTTCAGATATAATCCCACCACAAAGTGTTTGAAAACAAGTCCAACCTGAAAGAATATATAGAGATTTCTGTCAAAATAACCATAAGAACACACCTCAATGTGTCTGTCTCACTAATGATCACCTGTCCCTAGTCTTTCTGGGACACTATCAAAATCTTGATCATTTTTACAATACATGACATGTGTGGGAAATGCACATGCATGGCTGAGTATAACAATACCCAGTTTCACACCCCAAAATCACTATGAAGATAATAATAAGAACAAAAAAAATTTATACATAGGTATATATCTATATCAAATATAACAAGAATATCTAGATATAATAAACAATGACCCATAGTTTCAAGGTAATGTGACAAATATAATAGTGACTTAGTACTCCTACTTGAAGGTTTCACATAACACTCATCGAGGAGAATACACTCCATGAGTAAGATAACACTGATGAAGTACATCTAAGAAGTCATGCTCCTCTAGTATCATCATAGGAAGTATACCCTAGATATATGAAGAGAATGATATACAAAAGATGAACATATCTATGGCCATGAGGTATACCAACAAATCAAAATGTAATAACCCACTATGTAATGAATCGATGCTTGTATAGTGTTGTTCACAAAAATATCAATAACTCTTCATAGTGAATGAAAGTCACAGAATATCTCACGCTGAGACTTTTGGAAGGGTTCCAACAACTCTATCTCATAAGGCCTACTAAAATGATCAATATCCTATGTGTATGAAATAAATTCATACTAACCCTAATGTAATGGATATAAGGGACACATACTAATGAAATTTTTCCAAGATAATGATTTCATGGGTTGTAAGTATCTTGAAGGAAGTACATCGCATGTACGGGTAGTACACAATGTGTTCCTTCAACACTAATTTATGAACATGTAAACAACCCATGTCAATGTCTGTTTCAATATACAATACATTTCAATGCCCATTTACTTTTTCTTTTGTCCCAGTACATGCCCCTTCTAGTGTACAACTGGATGGGACATTTCCGTGTGGGATTACATGGTGTGTCCATGAATATGTACTCCAATTCATGTTTTTGTACCCTCTGAGGTACTTTCCTATCTTCTAGGAAAGTGTCACTTGTTGTGTGATCGATTCACACTCCCTGTTCAATTTAAATCCACTGAAGAAACCCTAGAACGACACCAAGAGTCCCACATGGAATGTAAATATTAAATATATTCCATTTAATATGGAATTTTCCGTATTTATATATCTAGTTTTCATGTTTTTGTCTTCTTTTTAAGCCATCAATCTAGCCACTCCCAATGCCAGAAACCAAGGAATAACATCAGGCATCCTTGTAATCGTCAAACACTGGGAGAAAAACTTTGAATCTATTAATAAAATTCCCTCACATATCATCCTTTATCACATTCCTATGAACATGACATAAATAACCCTAAAACCATCAAATCTAGTTCCACTTCAATTTTCACATGATCTCTACATCATACTGATTATAGATTAGAAAATCATATCATTATGCCAATAAATAGGTGCGGAAGGATTGATTCATTAGTATTTGGGTTAAACCACTAATCATATAAAATCCTAGTGATAAATTAAAAAATAATAATGGAAGAAAAGAAGAAAAACTGAACTAAAGGAATGAACCTCTTCCATGTTTAGTTTTCCTAAATTCGTTGTCATTATAGCGATGAATGAATATCCAATTATAAATAAATAAATCTCCCAATAAAATCCTGACAGATATTTCATCCCACAATATGAGAGAAATGAAAATAAATCAATTGGTAAATTGACTCATATTCATTATATAAATAAAAAACATGGAATTAAATCCAATAAAAAAATCATTCTACCTTAATTTAGATTTATCATTGATGAATAATTAATATACGTTATTTTCATTGGCGAGATACTCAAATCCCAATGTGCACCAACTGTTGATCTTTGATCTGATCATTTTTTTCAAATTTAATTCCACAAATATCTCTCCAAACGTTTTATGGATATCTATTGTTTATCTTTTAAACCATATAATAAACCCTAACTATAAACTCATAGAGTTCATTATTCCGTCGAGTAATTAAAACAAGTCAATTTATTATTTTTATTTATTTTAATCATCTTCCCATGATTGAAACTCAACCTACACTCCTAACACATTCCATGGTTATGTTATTTCTATAGTAAAAACCACTCTATAAACTTAATTATTTCTTCATATTTCTAATCCGGACATCCTTTTAGAAGTTATTTCATTATTTTAGGAAAATTCCGCATGTGTGATATTAATATATTTTTTATTTTGAAACATTTATTTTGAGCACACCAGGATATAGTATTGCATTACATATTAGCTCTCGGACTAAAAAATTATCCCTACAATATCCAAAAAAAATTACATGCAAAATACAAGTCATTAAATTATTCCCACCTTGGGGATTTACATCTTAAATATCCAAGACAAGTGGCTACACAAAGAGATGCAGGAACTGGGCATACATTTGATCCTGCTACTCCCAAGATATCTCTTGAAGATTCCCATCCCACCACTTGACACACACTAATGGAATCAATCTCCCACAAAGGATAATCTTCTACCGATCCATTATTTTTATTGGGTACATAGAAAAGGTAGCTCTATCTTGACATCCCACTCTCCCGAGTTGATAACTTGTGACAGGTAGTTCATGTACCTCACTAGCTACAACACATGGAAAATTCCATGTACCAAATCTAACTGTGGTGGTAGATAGAAGAGGTATACCACCTATCCATCTTTACATAGTATCTGGAATGGTCCAATGAATCATGGAGATAGCTTTTTTCCACAAACAAATATTTATAATCCCCATTGAGGTGAAACCCAATCGAACATATGGTCCCCCTCCATAAACTCCAATGGCCTCCATCATATGTCTTCAAAGGAATAATAATGGATCTTTTTAGTCCACATCCACTCTTAGATGATCTTGACCTTCTCATTAGTGGATCACACCATATCTAGGCCCGTGTGTGCGGATGCTATTGAGTTAGTCTAGAAAATTCATGACTTGGATGGTCACCTGTAAAAGGCCATAAATGCTGCCAAACCAACGGTGGAATGGTATCTATTTTTGTTTGAAAAATTCACTTATGTTAGGAAATTTTCCAAACAATATCCAAAGACCAACATTCAAGATCATAGCATGTCCTCCTAAACTTGAATGGCCAGCTCAATCTGGTTATCAATCTGGGGGTGAAAATCCATGATCAAACATAATTGTGCCCCAAACGCCTCCTGAAATATCGTCCACAACTAAGATGTAAGGTGATTAAAATTATAATAAACTATAATAAATATAACTCCATGGGTTCAAACAATCTCCTCCATGTAGATGTGTCTCATTCTCCCTAATGAACATTGTTCTCAAATAGCTTGGAAGTGGGATGAATTGATGAGTTAGTCTATGATCATCCAAAATGAATAATTTTCCCTGGAGGTATATGGAAAACCCATATATAAGTCCATAGATATCACATATCACTTCCACTCTGGCACATCAAGGCATTGGGCATAGACTGTTGGAACATAGGGTTCAGTTATTACATACTAGAAGGTATGGCATCGATAGACAAACATTTCAACTCCCTTATTCATTACAATCCACCAAAACACACATTGGATAATTTGGTATATCTTTTTCAATCTAGGAAGTACTACCAAAGGAGATGCATGAAACACTCTCTTATCCTCCTACCGGAACATCACTGGTATGATTGTGAATCCTTTTAAAATAATGACATGATCCCACCTTCATAAAATCCATTATGAGATGTTTAGTGGATATATGACTATATAGTATATCATAGATTATATCCCCATGATGTGGCTCCATGACACACTATCATAAAAGATTGTTAATAACTATCAACTGAAGTTAAGATGCTCTAACAAAATCCAGAAATCATAAGTAAAATTAGCCCAACTACTCTGATGTCTCATTCAACAACTGAAAAAAAGAACTCTTTTTGAGAGTATCTTCTACCATGTCCCCCTCCCCAAGAGTATAGACAATCTCGAAGTCATAATCCTGGTAAAAATTTGAAAATTTCTTCTATCTAAAGCAAATATCATTATGATAGAAGATATAATTGATACTCTTGTGGTCAGAATAGAAGATAAAGAACTCATCCATTACGTACTGTCACCACATATTTATTGCGAACACTATCGCTTCTAACCCATGATTTTGTGTGGCATAGTTCTGATCATGTGGTCTCAAATAAAATGAACCACATGAAATCACTTCTTGCCTATACATCAATACACAACCATGTATGGTTCCCGATTTATTGAGAAAGACTACATATTTGAAAACCACCTTTGGAAATCTCATGATGGGATCACTCATCAATATCTATATCAACTTCTAAAAATACTACTGTTACCGATGAATATACACAAAATGATTCCCCTTTCAGTTCATAGATTTCATGGGATATTCTATCCTAGAGTAGTCTGGTATGTAACTTTGGTTATTTCTTTACAACCTAAAGAATCTCATCACCTTTATCATGCACTTGGGTGGATCCAAAGATAACACTGCCTTAGCCTTCACTAGGTACACTACTACACCATCCATTGAGATAAAATATTCTAGAAAGCGGACCTCCTAAAAATATAACTAGATCTTCAAGAGCTTACCATAAATCAGGCTCTCCTGGAGTACATTTAGAACCATTCTCATGTGTCTCAATTTCTCCTCATCAAACACTGAGTACATTTGGATATCATTGATGAGGACTGCCATGAAACTTTCTAATAAAGGATGAAAGGTATGGATCATGAGTCCCATTAACACTACTAGGGAGTTCTGAACACCAAAGGTAACCACCATGTAATCATAGTGACTATAGGGACATCTGAATACCATAATTGGTATATCCTCATATCGTACTCAAAAATGGTGATAGACTGATCTGAGATCTATCTTCAAGAAACATAATGTCCCTATCAACTGATCAAAAAGGTCATCAATACCTTGTAGTGGATACTTGTTCTTTATAGTCATCATGTTTAGGAATTGATAGTGAACACATAAACTCTAGATCTTCTCTGCCTTATTAGAAACCAATACTAGGGTTGCCCAGGGTGAAACACTTGGTATAAAAAAATACATTCCTCTACTAGTCTTCCAACTATACCATCTAATCGCGATGCTCTATGGGGTCCATATGATATGTTGGTGTAGCTATCATGGTCATCCTGGGGTGTAGATCAATTAAAAATTCTATCTATGAGTAGAGAGGTAATCATAGAATATCCTATGAAAAGTCATCCTCGTACTCCAAAAAACTACAAGGATATAAAAACTCATAGTATCCATTATACTAAGGGTGATTATTTAAAAATGATGATTTATCAGCTGAATCCTCCAAAGCAACAGTCCATTCTACATTGTATGGGGTTCCCTTTGATCCCCAAGGGAAAAACTAATCCCAACACTGTGCAGACACCACAAATTCTTCTTGAAACAATCAATATGGGAGTAAACATTAGATTAATAGTATATACCTACGATAAAGTCATAAAGACTCATTGATGCTACAATGTGATCAATAAAAAACTCTCACCTTCATGATTCATGTCAAACTATCATCATGAAATTTTTATTGCTGATTCATCTATAGTAGGAGTCTCCAACCACAAGGTATGAGCCAAGGGATAAACTAGAATCTCTAGGTCTCCAAACTGGTATATGGGAAAAGTAATTAATAACTCTTGTGTATATAAGTACTAAAAATAATGTAAAAAAAATTTATACCTTATATCAATATTGAAGACTCCGGTTTATAAGCATTGATTGCCTGTAACAGTTCCGGCCCCAATCCTTTGGCTCCCAGAGCTTTCTGTGGACTTCCTACAGGTGGTGGTAGAACAAATTCAAAATGTATGCCACCTCCGACTACTCTCCCAACATCTCCTCCTCATCCACCCCCTAGAGAACTATCTTCCCATTCAATTTCCTCTAACCTTTTTCCCCATTTGTTGCCTCTCTATTAGTCATATGGTTGGTTGAACAATCTTATGCAAGATGTCCCCTACTATCACAATATTATATGTGCCTATCCTTAGGATGACAAAACTCATATTGTGATCCTTGAACAATATACCATCTATCTAAGTGCATCCTCCAAATAAGTCATGTATTAATTAGTCTCTAATAATAACATTGGGTCCTTACTGCCAATGTCTCTACTCCTATGACCCCACTACTAGAGACCACTATCCGCATATTCTAATCTAGGAAAATATCTTACACCATCAATATATCTATCACCCCAACATAGGTAGAACTTTATTAGGTATAATTCTATAAAATATATCTCTACACAGTTCTCACTCTATATTCTAATCCCAAAATAACTGATCCCATACCAAATCCATCGAGTACTAGAAGTGGTTAGTTTACCTCGATGAATAACCAACCACTATCATAATACCCTGTTAAAGATTTATAATTTCCTAGATTCACATATCCCTCAATATAGATGGAGATAACTCCTCTATGAAATGAAACTCAAACTTTGACTATGCTATACTCTCCTCATCATAAGATTTAGTCACTAAACCATAATATTTTCTTGAAGAGAAATACTGGAGTCTGGATTCTAGAACCACCATATGATCTTATGATGTCCTAATAAGTTGGAAAACATGCATCACAGACTCAATCTATTCATCACCTAGCCGTGGGTCAATATATACTCAAAACCTAAGGGGTCATTTATGCTAAAACACGTGTAGTGTGCTCATACAGCACACCTCATATGATGGTAATTAAGGTACCATAAATTCCTAAATAGATGGTGGTATAATTGGTTCACCACTAGGAGGTAAAACCTTTTGATCTATTTTATCGATGCCTTATAAATAAGGGTATCATCCTCATTATCCTAATGATAAATCATAGTTTGAATACATGAAAGAGGCATCATGAAATAAACAAGATGTACCACGATCAATTAGTATATCTAAAGAGATAACTCAAAAAGGAAATGGAAACCACAATCCATTACTATATGATCCTTGTACCATTGTTTTCCCTATAAACAGTGTCCTCATGTCTTGATTCTAAAGGAAGGTGATCAAAATACTATGGTATAGATTCATCAACTACCACCCAACAATAGAGTCCCTGGCTAGAATGATGATCTAAAAATACCTAACAATATTTCCCCAAACTAGTCTCACATACTCTAGTCTATAATTATAATTGACTATTATGATACCAATATATCACCACTAGTCCTAATGAGGTATGTTCAACGTATCCCCAAGACCATATCAAATAGACCAGTGGCTGGAGATGAGCACTAAGTAAGCATACCACTAACATAAGAGGAATTATACAAATTTACATGTACCAGAACACATATCTACATGCCTATAAAATGCTGAAATGTAATGAAATTTATAAACCATACATGCATATATAAAAATACCACAACCATAGTCCCAATAAAAGTAATGGAAAGTAAATCGGAGGAAATAGAATATAAATACAGAGAGTCTAAAAACATGTCTAACTTGAATGAATGGATAGGCAATGCTATCAAGATAATTATGGGAAGACATCTCAGTATCTCTGAATAACTAAGAAATATATTGTCCTGGTCTATCTAGGACTCTCTCACAAGGTCGATTATCTACACAATACATGACACATGCAGCCGAGACCCATGCAAGGGTGACTATATAAATATCTAGTAGGTTGCTCAGAAATCACTATGAAGATAACAACAAGAATAACAGTCATCTGTACAGATGAATATTTCTAAGACAAATATAAAAATTATATAAATATAGTTGAAAAGGACACACAATCTCAAGGTGAATTCAAAACTGTAATTCCAGACTAGGATTACTGGTCGAAGGTTCAACAGAACACTAATATTGGAGGACACGCTCCATGAGTCCAATAACACTGATGATGTCTATCCAAGAGGTCATTTTATTTGTGTATCATTATAGGAATTTTATTCTGGAAGTATGAATAGAATGATACACTGATGTGGATCACATTTAAGGCCATGCAGTATACCTACAAATCAATTTATAATAACCATTTATATAGAGGATAAATTCTTATATAGTTTTGTTCACATAAATAAAAAAAATACTCCTATAGAAATAATGTGATATAGGATCTTGCTTAAGGAGTCATAGAAGAATTCCAAAAACTCTATCCAAGAAGTCGTACTGAATGGATAAATATCCTATGTGTAGGAAGTGATTCTATAATAAACACAGGGAATCGATATAGGGAATTGACCCTATTGAACCTAGATCAATATGAATGGGATATGGGATCTAATCCTTCTTTAAATAAGTACACGGTGTGTCCCTTGAACACTAGTTATTTCCTATGTAAACAACTCATGTATATCTCTGTGTCAAATTTCACAACATGTCCATTCATATATACTTCTTCTAGTATTCAAGTATACATATTTTTTTTGTACACATTGTATAGTTGTTTCCATGTGGGAGTACACTACATGACTATGACTATATACTATTGGATGTGTCCATGTACCCTTTGAGGTACACATATAACTTCCAATAAAGGCTCAAATGTTGTGTAACTGACTCACATATTGTGTGGTATTTTAATTCACCCAAGAAACACAAGTGATGCGCCACAGGTCCAACATGGTGTATAATAAAAAATAAATGTTTTGTAACACATTAATTTCTAGATTACCAGATTTGGATTTAATGTTTTCATCTAATACTTCATCCACTGATGATTCTTTATTGAATTCCACAAATTTGATTTCACTAATTAAGAAGGAACTTCAATAGAATATATATAAAGTGTTTATATCACTATGTGGATCATCATGGGGTGGGACAATCCTCTTTATCAAAAATAAAGACGAATCAATTCATATTTTCATTAATTAATTTGCGATTATAAAATCATGATCATGAACAATTTTCCTCTACCAAATACCAACGATCTATTCAATCAACTATGAGATGCTCAATTCATCTCAAAGATTGAAATTTTATCTAGATATCATCAGTTAAGGGTCAAAATAGAGGATATTCCCATGATATATTCCCATACAAGGCATAGACACTATTTATAGTTATTCCACTTAGAATAGTGAATTCTTTCTTTATCCTTATATATGTTATGAATAGAGTATTTAGATACCTCCTTGATTAATTTATTTTAGTGTTTATAGATGATATTCTCAAATATTCCAAGAGCAAGGAAGAGTATGAAGATAATTTTCATATTATGTTGAAAACCACCAGAAAAGAAAAATTACATTCCATGTTTATGAAGTGTGAGTTATAAAAAAAATTAATCATTCTTAGGTCATGCAATAAAAAATGGAATATATACTGATCTTTCAAAGATCAATGTTATCAATAAATAGATAAAACTGACCATGTTAACTTGTATCGATAGTTTTATCAGGTTATATAGATACTATATCTTCTTTGAGAGTAATTTATCATGGATATAAAATATAATAAATATCTTAATATGAAAGGAAGTAAAGTTCCTTTCAATATATAAATGAAAAAAGGATTCAAGGAACTAATAAAGTGGTTGGTTAATACACCTTTACTTACATTACCCTACATCAAGAAAGGATATGTAATATATAGTGATGATTTGAAAAATGGATTTTGATATTTCTACATGAAAAATGATAATGTAATATATTTTTCCTAATTTTAATTAAATAATCATAATCTAAATTACAAAAAAATGATTTGGAGTTGGAAATAGTGATATCTGCATTAAAAATTTGTTATTACTATCAATGGTAGAAATTGTGATATAATCACTAAAAAGTGTGTAAAATATATATTCACATAGAATTAGTTAAAGATTCACCAAGGGAAATGTATAGAATTAATAAATTATTATCACTGATCAATACATCACCACTCGAGGAAGGAAAACATGGTGGATGATTATCTAAGCAAGAAAGGTCATTTTATCTTATCTGTGATATGAATTGAAAAAGAATTAGTACTCATGGAATTTAAATAGATAAATCTTTAAATCACAATTTAAGTAGAGAATTTATATATTTTGAAAATTACTTCTCAACTATCCATTCACATAAATATTAAAGAATCCATGAATGATGACGCACAACTATAAAAAAGATGCTCAGTATTCCAGAGTTCAAATTTTATTAAGATAGAGTTATCATGTTTGGAACCCAAATATGTGTCCTATGAAAACCATATCATAAAAAGGAAACTTTTGGATGATTCTCATATATCACTATTCTCTATCCATCTAGGAAACATAAATATGAAACGATATCTAATGTGAAACATATGATGAGATAACATGGATATGAAAATCTCATAATACATACCTTAATGTGGGAATTGCATCATGTTAAGTATAAATAATATATTTATAATAGTATGTTTCAACCATTAATGATATCTATATTGAAATGGAAAAATATTTCCATGTATTTCTTTATATGACTCTTGAAAACATATTATGGATTCAATGATATCTAGTTTGTAGTCAATCATCTTACTATGATATTGAAATTTGTTTCTATTAAATAAGATTTTTATCTTGACTCGCTATCCAAGATATAAATAAGAGTGACAGGGTATGACTACTCCATCAGGACCAGCCTATGCTTGCATGGTAAGCTTAACCAGATGGCCATGAGAAGGAAGAGAGCTACCGTCACTACGCAGATGCAGGGGATGGGAAATTCCTTGTAGCTATAGTTGTGTTGAATTCCCTAAGACCTATGGGTCATGTATTGTCTCTTAGGCCTATGGGCTGTGTAATAACTAAACCTATGGGCCTTGTAAGGGTTTCCCCTCCTCCTATCCAAGGGGGTTATCAAAAATCAATTAAAATGAAGGCCTTCTGGCCATTTGGGTAAGAGTAGTGATAAGGATATATGAAGTGCCACTCACCATTTTATTTTTCACAAATCTGTTTTTTACCTATATGTTCTAAAATAGTATTCATAAATCATTGGATAATGAGGTGAGTTTTATCCTAGTTTAATACCCCTTGATATATGTTTTGTATGATAGTAACATTCAAACTATATAGGATATGTTGAGATCTTTCTGGATGGAATTTTATGGATGTCAAGATCAACCCCTCACCCTAGTAGAGTTCTAATACCAAAACTATTTATATTCTATCATTCAAATGGAACCACATGAGGGTCTGTATGGAATGATATATAGGACTCTAATGTGTTCAGATAATGTTAGAGAGATGAAAATAATAAGTCATAACCTTGTCCAAGAAATGATGGACACATTCTTAATTATTAAACTATATATGAAAGTAGTAAAAATTTTATAGGAGAGCTATGAAGATAACCATCTACAAGATCAAGAGACTGAAGTTAGAAACCTGACATTCCTCTAGTTATCTCATTGTAGACAGGTTATGAGATTTGGGAAGAAAGGGAAGCTAAAATCTATGTATATCTGTCCTTTTGGGATTCTCGATCATGTTAGAGTAGTATCTAGTTGATTAACACTCCCTCATGACCTCCACCATGAATATGATTTGTTCCATGTACCACTTTTGGGTAAGTACATACTAGACCCTTCCCATACAATAAACATAAAATCCATGTAATTGGAACATGATCTCTCATATGAGGACCAACCAGTGGAGATATTCGATTGAATAGACAAATTGTTTTGTAACAATACAACTCATTTAGTTAAATTTCTATGAAGGAATTATATGTTCAATATGGATAAATAGGAACCCTAGGATGTGATAAGGGAAAAGCTCCATCAATTTTTTCCTTCATAGAAATAATAATTTTAAGGATCAAATCCATTTTATGGGGGGGGGGGTGGAATGTGATGACCCATAATTTTAGTAAATAATTTTCCTTAAAAAATATTATGTTGAGTGGATTGTTTTAATGTAAATGCTAATTTTAAATAAAAACCATGATAAATTTATAAAATATATGGGAAATTCTGTCAAGATAATCATAGGAACACACATCAGACATTTAAAATTACTATAAAATGATTTGTCTAGGTCCATCTTGGACTCCATCACTTTGTCGAGTATCTACAAAATACATGACACATATGGCCAAATCCCATAAAATGTTGAGTATAAAAATACCCAGTAATACGCCTTGAAATCATTAAAAAGATACCAAAAAAATAACATTCATCTATACAAAGGAATATATATAAAGAAATAAAAAAATTATATACTCAAAAAAGTCTCACAATCTTAAGGTGAAATCACAACTAAAATTATAGACTATGATTCTTGGTCAAAGGTTAAACATAACACTAATCAAGGATAAAACACTCAAAGATTCAAATAACAATAATGATGTCTATCCATGAGGTTGTGTTTGTTAGGTTTCATCATTGTATGTTTACATTGGGAGTATGAAGATAATGATACACTGAGGTGAATCCCACCAATGTTTATGTGGTATAACAACCAATTAATTTGTAATAACCAGCTTTTTAGAGGATAAGTTCCTTCATAGTGTTGGTCACGTCGATAATGAGAACTCCACCATGGGAAAGAATGTTATAGGGGATCTAATTTTGGACTCATAGAATAATTATAACAACTCTATACAATAATTCATATTGAAGGAATCACTATCCTATGTGTAGGATTTGATTCCATACTAACCCTCAGGGAATGAAAATTGGGAATGCACTCTAATTAAAATTTTCTAAGATGAAAGGGACAAGGGACCTAAGATGGATTGAATGGAGTACGTGGAATGTACTGGTATTACACAGTGTGTCCCTTAGACATTGGGTTCTATGCATGTAAATGTCCCATGTCTATGTCTGTGTCAAATTATATAACTTTTCTGTGATAGTGTACTTATGATAGTTTCCAGGTATATGTATCTAATCGGGTCCATATTTCATAGCCATGTTCATGTGGGAGTACATAGTGTGTCCATGATTGTGTACTCTTAGATGAGTCTATATACCCTCAGTGGTACACATTGAGCTTCCATGGATTGCTCAAATTCCATGTGACCAATTCACACACCGTGTGATATTTAACTTCACCACAGAAACCCTAGTGATACACTAGGTGTACAAAAAAACATATAATAAAAAATAAATGTTGTGTAATATTAAAATTTCTAGAAAACCAAATCCGGTTTGCATGTTATCTTAGGATCCTTCACCCATCTATCATAACATGCCCCTTTTGGAATCCAAGGAATATCGTTAGTCTATCCTTACTATCATCAGACACCGGGATACAGCCTTTAAACCCTTTTATAAAACTCCCTAAAAAATCATCCATCATCATACACCAATGAAAATGATATTGGGTATCCCAAAACCATAAAATCCAATATTTATTCCATCAAAACATGATCGTCATATCATACCATGTCAATATTTTCAATATCAAATATTTGCACCTAGAAATGGGTGTGAAACATTCAATTCCTCAGTATCTGGGTTGAACCACTGGTCAAATAAAACCTCACCAATGAACCCACATAGAAAAATGTTGAAAACCAAAAAAAATAGTGGACCAAACCTTGACTATATTCAGTTGGCCTCAATTCATTTTCATTTGCATGAAAAATCAAGATCTAAAAATAATTAAATAAATATCCCAATAAAATCACCATATATTACCCATCCACCAATATGACTAATTCGTGAATCAATACATTGGTCGATTGATTCATGTTCATCAAAAAAATAAGCAATGTGGAAATAAATCCAAAAAAAATCATCATCATACCATAATTTAGATCAACCACTGATGAATAACGAATATGTTTCATTGTCACTGGCGAGATCCTTGAATCCCATTGCACATCGACTGTCGATGTCTGATATGGTCATCGTTCACCAAAAAAATTCCAAAATATGACTCTACAATGATTCTCTAGATCTCCACGATCTAGCCTCTAAAATTGGAAATCCACCCTTATGATATACATATAGATTTCTTTATAAGGACAAAAAAATAAAATAAATAAATTTATTAATTTAATTTATTATAAAAATCTGCCCCAAATTTCACCTCAACCCAAACACTCAATACGTTCCAAGGATATATCATGCCTAAGGTAAAACACATGATAGAATAATGACAGTTCCCTCAAATTTCTAATCCAAGCAACTTTCTAAAATTTATTCCAATTTTTCTGGAAAATTGTGAGCATGTGATATTAATATATTTAATAAATTACAAAAATTTATTTTGGGAACACTGTGCATCAGAATCACACACCATATAAGCACCTGGTCTTGAAAATAATCTATAGAATATCCAAAAAAATAAAAGTAAAATCAAATTCATTACATTTGGTAACCATTATTTTATTTATGGCCTCCATTTCCATGGATATTTCTATGATAAAACTCATGGTCTAAACCTAAGTATTACCTTCTTATTTATACATTATTCTTAATATTTTCCTTACAAGGATTTTATAACCTCATTAATATAATGAAATTAGTATTATTAATATACCAAGATGTTATTTTATTAAATTAACCACCCTTATTTATTCATCTACATTAACTAAGAAAAAATATCATTTATCGTGTGTAAATACTGACTACCTCCCCCAAGAATTGATGAATCCCATTTTCATCACTGCCTCTAAAGGATAGTATTAATGATTGGAATAAAAAATAAATATGATATATATAATTTAATTATAATTATGAATGTGAAATATATTTTCTACCTTTATCTATTATTGTTAACTAAGAATTGGTTGCATTAACATTGCATAAGTGTGGACTACCATCTCAACAAAGTAACATTTTTCATTTTTCATATTGATTTACCTTTTTTTTACCAAATGTCATCAAATATGATCCAACACCATAAATTATTCAAAATAAAAGAATTATTATTCTTTAATAATGATAGTAATCTTGAAGAAACACTTTAATAACTATACTCATACATTAAATCTAATATGTTGTTATTTGGGTCGGTTTAACCACCTACTTGAAAAATGATATAAAGATGTATCATCAATGACTATGTGAAATTAAATTCAAATATTATTAAAATTTAATAAGATAATTAATTTTTTTGGGTTCTATATTGGTTATGTTAAGTATTTAACTTTTCGAAAAAATATTAACGTTGATTTCTAAAATTGCCGAAATAAGCCAACAATGATTAAATTTTCTCACAATCATATGAAAAAAATATAAAACATATAATGCAATATAATAATAAATGGTTAATATTAAAGTAAAAATAAAAGAATAAGGTTCCTAATAAGGTATCAAATAAACATTTTTTTATTATATAGAATGTTAGATGCATGTATAGAATAAATGAGGAACAAGGTAAGCGTTTCTTGTATCAATTTCCCACATAGAGACATATTTCATATTATATAACTTGTTATTTTGAAATGGAAAATTTAATATCCTTTAATATTTTAAAATCATTACTCTTTTATATTTCATTATATTTAAGGTTATAATCAATTTTATTTCCCTCATGGGGCTTTGACTAAATAATTTTGAATATGTATGGTATTTTCACAACTCAAATCCTTTCATTGGGACATAATCACTAATATTGATCATAATCATTCAAAATTGACTTATTCAACCTTTATATAATGTTGTGATATATTTCCAACCCTTTCATTGGAAAAATTTTGTTCCACAAAAAAAAATTCATCATAGAAAAATATCTTTCTTTAAAAACGTTTAATTTTATTAATAATAAATCCCACCACTTCAAAAATAGTTTTGTATTCTGTAGAAATGTTTTTATATCCCACCAATGTTATAATTACCTTTTTGGAAATAGAAATTGTTTTTGTCTCCCATGATCCTTATTTTACCCTTTATTTCATTTATAATTAAGGTTTCATTATCCTTTAAATGATGTGGTGTTTCAATAATGACATTTTAAAATGTTTGAAAGACTCTTACTTTTTAGGATCATATATTTTCACATATACCTCACATTTTTTACATATTTTTTTATTTATTTTAATTATATATCTATTTTATTTACTTTAATTAATTTCATAGGAAGTTTTATTTTCATCTTCAACATATTGGTTTTTGGGAAGTTCCACAAAAATTATATGTTTTTAATATTTCATATTAAGAAAAATCACTTTTTTGATTGTTGTTCCATTTACAAAGGATTCATCTTAAATTGGGAAATGATTCATAAATCACCCTATATTTTATATTTTTAAAAACTCTTTTTGGGTGACCATGTTTTCTGTACCAAATGAGTATGTTTTTTATGTGATGTTATTTGGAAAGGAATTGAAACCCATTTTCTTCCCATCAGTTAGTTGGGATAAGATGAATGATTTTATTCTATGTGACACACACACACATATAATTATGGGTGGGGTCATATGTTAACTTCTAATATATTTGTTTAGGTTCTGTAACTCATGAGGTAATTCTAGGAATCTATCAAGGAATGAGTTTTTTACTTTGTGAATTAGATAAGGATGTATGTTCTATAATGTTAAGGGAATCAGGTGGTCAGGCAACCCAACAATGATATTCTTTACTACGATTTGGTTTGTGCCATTTTTTCCATAATAAATTCCTTATTTCTATGATATTTCAAATGATTATGATATTATTTATTCTTAAGTTATATTTTCATGTTTTGTTTGATTAATATTTTTTGCTTCGTAACTAGGTTTTGTTAAAATTTCATTTGTCTTATATTCCTATTCCATGATAATTAATTCTCAAAACAAATTAATGATTTACTCTTATGGTTCTATAATTTATAAATCAATATTTATCCTATATTTATTTTTTCCCTCGTTTTAATGATCTAATAGATATGAATCATGGATAATTTTCCCATACTAAGAATTTTAGCTCACCCATTTCTAATGTTTCTACTTCTCTGGTTATGGACATGATTATATCTTTTGAGATTTCTAGAAGAGGGTCCACAGAGGCCAAATTATGAATAAATTTTTACATGTGTTGTAAAAGAAAATGTTTATGTATCTTGTATTAAAGAAACTAAAACATTAGTTCCATGGGTTGTGTGACTATTTGTGATTTGTATCATTTGAAACATAAAATTAATGAAGTTATGAATTTATGTTTAGCTTGGGTTGTTATAACCCACCCTTATATTGTCCCCTGTGTGGAAACACATGAAAAACCCTTTTCATTCCATGTTCATTCCCTTACACTATCCTTTTCCCCTCTCCCTAAAATAATTCAATCATCATGAGAATCAAATCCATGATCTCAAGCGACTGAAAAAAACCCTCATACCACTCATCCATCCATTTTTTATTACATTTTTAACATAATTAGTTTTTATATATAAATTAATATAAATATTGTTATAAATTAATATGTTTATTTTTATTAATATATATATATATATATATAACTACTTATAATATATATATATTAATTAATATATTAATGATCATTTATTTTCTCAATATTAATTAATTATAATTATTTTTAACATGGTTCTTGTGTTTTTATATTCATGTATATATTAATGTATCTATGTGTGTGTGTGTTAATTTTATATAAATAAAATTTATTTTTAATTTTTTGTAATATTGTTACATATTTACTATTTTAATATATTTATATATATATGTGTGTCTATGTCTGTGTATGTATTAGTATATATAAATAAATATAATTATAATTATAAATTTATATATTTATACATGTGTGTGAATATATATATATAAGAAGGTTATAGTGGCCCTATCGCACATGATGCAAGAGAAGATGAAGTGCTTGGAGACTCATCCCTGTGATGTATGCACCAAACCCCCAACCCCTAAACCACCCCACACCAACATGAGGGAATATATATATTTATATATTAATTATTATTTATCTAGTTATTATTAATTAATTATAATTGTGTTTTAACATTCATATATATGTGTTTATATGTATATATATATATGTATGTCTGTGTATGTGTGTTTATATATAAATATATCTATTAATTTTAAATAAATAAAATTTATTTTTATTTTCATACAATATTGTTTTATATGTAATAATATTAATATCTTTATATGTACATATATAAAATAATATATATATATATTTTAATGATATTATATCATGTTTTTATTAATAAATTATAACTATGTTTTAACTCATATATATAAATATATATCTCTTTATATACCTGTTTGTTAGTAACAAAAAACTACCTTTTAAATTGATATTTAATTTAGAAGTTTTTTAAAACATAGGTAAAAAACTACAAAATTAAAAATTATCAATTTTTTGAAACATAGCTAAATTAGCCATGTTTTAATGAAAATACAACTATGTTAAAAATTATCCAAGTATTGAGAAAACCGACCAAAAAAACTAATTTCCAATTTTTTATTCCAAGATTTATTTACCACATATTGGATATAATGTTATATTTTATTTTTTTCACTATATGATCAACAATATAGGTGGGACATGCTACCCCCTATGGTTGAGTATGTTGTGAGCGACGTACCTCCATATGTATTGAGATGTCAAGGTGGAATGTATTTCCACTTGTAACTGAGTATGATTATGAGGGACATACTCTCTTATGTGGTAATATGTCTTGGTGTGATGTACTACCATGGTGATTATGTATGTCATGTTGAAAAGCTACCTTGGGTGATGAGTTTTCCCAGAGGTACATATTTCTCATATGAATGAGTATTACTATGATGCACATACTTCAATATGTGGTGAGTATGCTCCGGCATGACATTTCCCACTATTTATAGGTACATTTTATCTAGATATGCCTAATTCAACCAGTATCATGATATGAGCTACTCATATAGAAGATTATCATTGATGGAGGTAGTAGCATTGACATATTATAACCTATAATTGGTTGAATAAGGCATAGAGCGGTCATTAAGGTGCTTGTTAAGTACCCACAACCTGAAAAGTGTGTTGCATGTGACGTTAATGAATCCAATTTCATTCAGTAAACACATGAAAGTATATAGAAGTCTTTATTAGAGTCACAATTGGTTGGGGTCTACTAATTTTTATGATCACACATTGTATAGGAATAGTAGTGTGTATACAAATCTTATGGCTGTCATGAAGGATTGAGTGAAGTCCCTTGTATATGGGTATGAGTTGGAGGTCCTTAGAGGGGATTCATAGAAGGTATTGATGTAGTGTCAATGTCTATAATTAGGTTTTTTTTATTTTAAAATTATCATGTACTATATATGATCATCCCATCAGACATTCTTGAACATTTTTATAACTTTATAACATGTATTTACATTTTTATACCAAGTCTATATTATTGTATGGTTTTATATTCACTATAATTATATATTATGGACTCTGATGTGATACTTTTTATTTATTTTTCTATTATTACATTTTACTATTTCAATTATATTAGAGGTTATTGTCACCCCATGTGTTAATGAGGACCTAAATACTAGTTGGAAGCCTATGAAATATGGGGAGCTATGAATGAGGTCATGTTTCACCCTCCATCTTAGAGCTATTTGGGATGACTAGGCTAATAATGATAAATATTTTCCATAAGGATACTTTTTATGCTTCCATGAATTCACTACAATTCTTCAAAAAATTTAATCTTATGAAATTTAGTTATAAAGAAATTTTAACAACTCATCCATTCATGTATTTAACACTTAAATTCATTCCTTTGATTTTTTAAGTCATTGCATCAAAGGAAATTTCTATAATCAATGACTTATTATATGCAAAAGAAGAACATAAACTTTATTGCTTGGAATTTTAATTCAACATCAATCATAGAATATAATTGATACATATCAAAACAATATGATATGACTATTTTTTATAATAAAAAATATATAAGGTAGTGGTGTTATATATCTACTTCACACCATGTGATATCATATACCAAGCCATATTATATTCCATGGATGTATATATATCATACAATATAACATACTCATATCACACAAAATAATATAATAATATAATAATATAATAATATATATATTTATCATATATACATTACACATGAGGTAATATCTTCACTAGATCAATCCTTATAGTTTTAGAGGTAGAATGCACCTTGTGCTATTGAAATGGTTCGTGTGGAATAAACATTTGATAATATTGACCATATATTCTAGTTTTTATGAATTAATGAGACCATGGAGGTTGATTTTATATGTTATTTTTAGAATGGATCTATTCATAAATGTAGACAGTAAAATTTTATCCTGAGGAGTTAATTTTATCTAAAGATAAAAAATCTATGAATTCTAATCCTAGTAATATGTTCACAATATAGTATACATAGATAATTTCTATGATGGAACAATAATATACATATTTTTTGACATATGAGAACCTGAAGGTATAAATGTTGTGGGTATTATATAGAATGGATATATGAGATAATAATATTTTAGAAAATATTGCACACAAACACAAAGGTTGTAAGTAGGAAATATACAGTGGAGGCTGATATGGAAAACCCATTGAATGATAACTCATTTCTAACTTAGTTATTTTGAGGGAGGAACACAATGAGTGGTTTACATAAGAATAAGAAGGGATTCCATGGGAAATAATTAGACAACTTATCACATCTTAATGGATGATTCTACTTGAGTTATTCCAATTTTATGGAGAAAGAAATAAAAAATTAGAGTGTTTGGGTCCACCTCATCCATGTATATAGGGTAAAAAGTTGGTTCTTCCAATGATTTTTTGTGAGAGATTGTCATAGAGGTGTAATAGTGGCATATCCAACCTAGTGTAAGGATTCATGATGTATGTTTATGTTCTAAGGTAGAAAGAGTAGGAGACTTATGGATGTGTGCGGAGGCCTCTTTAAGACGATATATAAGTACCTTATAATAATTTGGGGAATATATTAATAGATGGTATTATATAAGAGGAGGTCGAGATAAATAAATTACCTTCCAAGATGAGTGGTACCATTTTTATAGATTCTATAATTATTTATACCTTGTATGATACCATATTTCCAATTCATTTATTTTTATAACATTGGTTGATAAAATAGGATTATGAGTAGAGTTGATACCTTATTCTATGAAAATTGACACTCTCATGGGTTAAAGAATTGAACAATGATTTAGGTTTATACATCATTTGGTTTTTATTTGAAGCATAAAATTCTAATGGGACTTCTTATTATTTAGGATTAAAATATATAATATGATTATCAAGATGGATTTATTGAATGACTTCAAGGATTATCTTTTTATATTTGATGAGTTTTCTTTTTAGTTCCATATGGGACTATCCACCATTTCAATAGAGAGTGTAATATTCATTTATTTAGGGGGGTTATAATGGTTAGTGATCCTATATCTATATCATATCAGTTGGTGAGGATTGTTCTTAGATTGATGGAATTCATATAATAGACTCTACCACTAGTGGTGGTAAATTGGTATCTTGAATCTTTTTAGAGTATTTCTATCAATTAATATTTATGTGACATGTGATATTTTTAATTAACATTGTACAATATACAATCCATATTTCCCTACCATCTTATCACATGAGAACAACTAAATTAAGATAGATTAATGTGGAAATGTATGATATTGAAAGGAATGAATTCATTTAACTAAATATTTATCATTTGGAATCATTGATTTTATTTACCAATAAGATTATAAATAGCTTATATTTATAAATTAAGTACTAGAAACTGAATTGGGTGATGGTGGGAAAAATTATTAACTTTGAATTAATGATTTATTTGGTTATATAAAGGGTGTTCACTAGTTATTAATGGATGACACTTGTTTTGGGTGTCATCAGTTAAAAGTAATGGAATATGATAATTTCAAAATGGAATTTAAAAGTAGATATGACCATTGTTAATTTTTTATCATGCTATTTGATGTTTCTAATTCACTTACTACATTCATGAATATAATTTTTCAAATCTACATGTTTTACTTAGATACATGTGATGTTATATTTATAAATGATACACATATATTATAAATATTATTGGTAGATTTTGGAAGGAACTTTAATATTATTGTTTTAAATTCTATGTAAACATAAATAACATGAAAATTTATTGAAATTTAAATTATTGATTTATGTTACGAAATATCTGGGTATTTAAATTTTAATCAATGAAATCACTATTAATCATTAAAATGAAAAAAATCAATTTCATTGGAAAATATATTTAATGTATTTGAAACATAGTGTTTTTAGGTTTCAGTGATAAATAACTATATATTAATTAATGATTTTTAAAATTATTATTCTATATTTATATCCTTGAATCTTAAAGGATATAATCTTCGTTGGAGTGTTATTTTCTATGATATAATTAAAAATTTGATGAAGACACTTACTTCAACTCTAGTTTTTATTCTCTCCATGATTGGGGATTATTATAAAGTATATTAAGACACATCTTGATTATGATTAAGATGTGTTATGATGTAGATAAATAAGGTTGTGCTTTATTGGTCTAGGATTCATGGACACCATGTGAATAATTACCTTATTCTCAAAATGGAATTAGTAACTATTTTTCGGGAATTTAATATTATATGGAATTATATTTTTATTAAGAGTTTTGTAGTGTATATAAATCATTAGTGTTTCATGTATATATTCTCATTTCCTGAAATTAACTTGAGACAACATTGGTTGGTATGGAATCAACAAACTTTTGATTTTGAGCTTATGTATGCAGTAATATTTGAAAATATGAAATCATATGTTTCGAGTAGAAAACCCCAACCTCAAGAAGTGAATAAATTTGGGGAGTTATGGTTGTTATTATGATTACAATATAAATTTCCCTTGGAAGTGTAGCAATATATGGATGATATATTTATCACTTTCCTTACTTTTAATTCCATTTTGTTTGATAATGAGAAATAAATAGTATTATAATGATGAATATAGAAAGATGTGAAATAACCTAAATAGAGAGGTGAACACTGATAGATGAATTGTTACATCAGATTTGCATATTTATTTTAATGGATAAATAGTAGTTTATAAGAAACTAATGAATTAGTTTTTTAAAAACATTCCACCATTAAATTTAAGCAGTGTATCCAAAAATTAATATGATGTATCAGGAAATAAAAATATTATTCTGGTGGTCTATAATAATAAATTTGTTATTTAATTCAATTATTTATATTTAACATATTAATAGTTAAAGGGGGAGAATCAATGATTAATTTTTTTGAATGCATTATTTATTTAGATATGTAAATGGGAATATAATTATATATATTCCATAATTTGGAAGTCAATATCACTATAAAAATTTGATGACATTTGGGAAATTACAGAACAACCCACAAAAAGTTGAATAATTCATGGATTTTTGGGAAATATATCACATTTATGAAGTTTCTGAGATTTATACAAATGATGTTATTAGAAATTATAGTGTTTCTAGGTCCATTATTATAGATAGAGACATCTAGTATACATATATGTTCTAAAAGGGATTCTGGAATTATATGGGAATGTTGTAGATCATGATTTTGAATTCATATCGCATAAAATATGCATAGAAATAACTATTTATTAGAATTTACAAAATTGGTTTTGAGAGAGTCATTGATACTTTTGGAGGTTTTAGGAAGACCATCTATAATTAGAAGATTTTATATTTAATAAATGTAATAAATTATCATTATGTTTGACAGTGTTCAACAAATTATACGTTCCACCTTGTTGGTCATCATTTATGTTATATTGAGAATGATGAGATGACACATATGAAACCTAAATCTGTATTAGATATGATATATTATGTTAAATTGACTCATAACTATGTGGTTTTACTTCATATTTTAAATAATTCTTATGCTGATCTTCGACAATGAACCTTGAGATTTTATGATAAGGAATATATATTTTTAAAAGTGTATCCTAGGTTGGTACACTAAGGATAGTAAAAAATTAAAATTAATAACATTTCATGTGGGATATTTTGAGATCATGTAATGGATTGGTGAAGTGTAATAGTAGTTGTATTTTCAAATAATGTTATATAATAAATCATAATATTTTTTACCTTTCTCGATTGAAAAAATATTTAGAAGATGATTTGTTTTTTGAAATTTGGAGATAGTTGAGTTAGAACATGATGTTTCTTATATGTAATTACTATTTCAAAATCTATATTATAATGAAAATATTCATATAGGATATAGTATTTATTTTTTTATTGTTTTTTGTGGAAACATGAGACAATTTAATAATAAACATCGGGAAGAGTAGCCTTTATGAAACAAGACTGGTCAGAAATTTTCAGAGATAAAGGTGCATAGTGTTTCTTCAATGATGATGAATCCTATGATTGATGGAGTTGAAACATCATTATTTCGTATTCACTTCATATATGTAATAATATTCTTGATTTTATTTTCATTTCAATAATAAATTTGAACCCATATTTAAAATTATTTATTAATTAATTTTAGGATATTTTTATTAGCATAGGATAGATCTGAGATTAATTTATTAGAGAGATATGTGGGTTTTATTTTTGGATTTCAAGATAAAATTATTGTATTGGAAACATATTATGTTATATATATTGAATTAGAATAAATTGGAGATTGAGGATAGAGGTAAATAAAATATACCATCACGTAAATAAGAGAGAGGGAGAGTCTTGACACATTAATAGGGGAAGTTTGATGTGGTGAATAAATTGGTAGAGATGGAGGATTTAAGGATTATAATTTGGGGAAATATTCAACCTTATTTCCTATAGAACCTAAAATCTGTTTTATAATGTCACATGTCATTAACCACACATAACTATGATATTAATAATAAGAATTTATCTTTTTTTACATTCCTATGATATTTTAGGTTTAGAGTTTTATTGAATTAGGAAAAACTCTTATATAAAAAACCTTCACATTACCAAGTTGAAACTTCTACTCAAATTCCAATTTCATTCCATAAAAACATGATCTGAAAATTTAAACATCTATTTTATTTAAGTTTCTCTTGATTCATATAAAAATGACCCACTACAGAAGAAAGATAAACCTTTATATATTTTCCACTCATCCATAGGACTTATGAAAAACATTTAAAAACATGTGATAAGAATAAAATGGTTAGTCAAGGATATAAAATTGAAAAGAAATCATTAAAAAATTTGAAAAACCATAAAATACACAATAAATTTTTCACTTTTAAATAATTAACTTTGAGATCAAATATTCAATTATTTACTCACAAAATATTTATTTTTTCATAAAAAACTATATATGACATTTAATAAGTATTAATGAAGAAAAAATAATAATTAGGAGGGGTTATTAGAGAACATTTGAACCCATGAAAGATATTTTCCTTAAAAAAGACAAATTTTCACCATTGAAAAGACTCATAAACTTTCTTAAAATCTAAACAAGTTTACTTACCTTGTGGAATAAATATATTTCCCTAAAAAATATTTTTCCAGTATAAAATATTCATGTAGGTTTCATGGGATATAATTTTCTTATAACACATACAATAACCATTATAAATATTAAATCCTAATTAGTTAATTCCAATAAAATTCTATAGAGAACAAAATCTTTACACAATGAATTGTAGAGCTATATTGGGATCACCCATCATCATGAAAAAAATTACAGGAACCATAATATACATAAAACAGACATAATAGTTCATTTCAGTCATGAAGTCTCATAATATATTACATTTAACAGAAATGTAGATTAGTTTTGGGATTTATGTAAATATAAAATAATTTTTTCTCATTTGAAAAATCATTAAGAAATCCCCAAAAAACAATAAATAGAAAATTATTTGAAAAAAATAAAAAAATTTAGAGCAATATTCTTAAATAATAATGTCCATAATGATATCAGATTTTATTTATTCCACATTTGTTAAATAAATTCCATTCACAAGTTTTAAAAAATAACTAGTATAAAATATGTTGAAAATATACCTTTTTGAAATACTCTATGGAATTAAAAAGATATGTTTAAAATGAATATAAATGAACATTTGAGCATAATAATATTTTTTTCAAATTTATGAATAAACATGTTTATAGATGAATCAATGTTGAAAATAAAATGGTAAATCATTTTTAAAAAGGTTTTAATGAAAATCCTTTACCTCAAGTATGATTCTTAACAAATTCTCTTTAAATTTTTTATAATAAACTGATAAATAGTTTTTTAACCAATTAAGATCAATTTACATCTTTATTTCCTTATAATAATCCAATTTAATTCATTTATTACCATGAATTACACTGTTAGAAAATTGATTAAGTTCACGTTGGATGTTCTGAGGATGTTCAGTTCATAATTCCAAAAAATACATTGGCAGGTTTACTATGGACAAAGGGTGCGTGGTTCCATAATGACTAAAAAATTATTATGATATAATTATCTTCATTTTATATTCAATACAATTTGAAAACCTATTATGAAATGTGTACATGAGAAATGATTCACATCACTTCATGGAGGTTGTAGTCCATAGTTACACATGGTTAACGTTATTATTTTCCAACATATGTAATTGTAAGAAGGTATGTAATATGTTATCCTTATATAATCTTAAATATACAATTAATATCATATGTAGTCACTAAATACATCATAATTTATATTTGTTTGATATGGTGATGAAAAAGAAAACACACCACTTTGTAGAGTGGTTGTCCCCACACTTGCACTAGTAATGTTTTCATTTCCCATAAAATATAAAATGAGATAAAGAAGAGTTATAACATAAATATAATAAATTTTTATTACATTGGATGTAATGATTATATTATATCGACATATTTATGATATGTTTGAATAAGTTTGAATAATAAAAAAAGATAAATGAACTAGGTTAAGAGTAATACCTATTATTTGGAAGACCACACTTAGATCACACCTCTGGAATTCTAAGTTGGTCTTTTAGTGAGAAAATAACCTCTAGGACATTGGGAGGAATGTTGGGGAGGTATTTGGGAAGATCATAGTCATGATAAATTACTCAAGTGAAGTGTATAAGTGGGGATAGGAGGTTCTCTTTTATAAGTGAGGGTAGTAGAACACTTGTAATTATTCCTATCTTTTAAATATTATAAGTGTCTTACTTATAGTTAATAGGTTGAATTTAATGTCAATAGGTCAATATCTATTGATTTATGACGAGGTGATTATATGGGAATTAGTGTGGATTAATTTAATGGTATTTTATATCATCTTTGAGAAATTATCCATGTTATAACGATAATTATTAGTATCCTTTTCATAAATGAATAAACACAAGTGATAAGAAGTGAAAAATGTTTGATCATGTGGAAATTCCACATTCGGATGAGGAGAAATCAATAAGATGATTATGAATCTAATAATACCATGTAAATACTCATTTTCATGATGAATTATTCTTTAAAAATATTTAAAGGTGTCCATGAAAAAAATATAAATCCATATTTATTTTTCATGAGGGTTTTGGGGAGGAAGATGATGTGTGATATCATATTTGGGAAAGGATAGAATCCAATATTTTACTATGTTTTATATATGATGGGGTAATTAATAAAAATAAGACCAACCATAGAATCCCCCAAGGTATAGCCCTCAACCACACATTGGGGGACTTGAGGGTAAACCCCTATGGTGGAGCTTTCCCAAAGGAGGCCTCACATGGTGGTAGTGGTGTGGGAGGACCCATGTATAAGGACCACAAGAGAATGTGTTCAAGATACAAATGGGCATGTCTATAAGGACTGTAGAGTAAGGATGGCTATGCTTGCAGGCTCATTCCCTGGGTTGTGTTTTAATGGCATGTTGAGTGTTGATTCCTCGTAGCCAGGTAGAATAGTGTAATGGAGTTGATTGAATGATATACCAAAGGTGAGATGTATAATGTTTTATATGGGATGCATGAGAAGTAGAAAGATTTCGTCTTTTATTAAAAAAATGTATATAATGCATCCACTAGATGATATTGGTCATTGTCTTTGGATCTCCCACACATGACATATTTAATTCTTCCTATTGTATTTGACCTATCGATGAGGGTTCTGTATGCATGAGATAAAACATGACCATAAACACTCATTTTTTTAATGGATCGAGGAAAGTTTGATCAAATCCATGAAAGGCATGCGACTTTGTATTGAATCCATACTGAATATTTGGGGGAAAGTGTAATCTCAAAAATCCATCACAATAACTAGTGATGTCACACGATTTCCTCCCAATAATTAATTACAATCACATATTCTATCACATAATGAACTATGTATCAAATAATATTTGTAATAAAATAAACCAGTAATAAGTGAATTCACATGATGAAATATAGAAAATCATCGAATCCATCACACAAAAAATATAAACTATTTTTGTCACATGAAGATTCCATATTTTATAGAAATTATGACATGAATTACACCATATTATCAAAATGATGTTCATAGAATCATCACATGACTAATGAAATGATCATGCGAAGAAATCACATGACTATGTGATCATTCTAGAGATTTTTCAAGATGCGTAAAGCCTCAAAATTCAAGATAACCCAAGATAATTGTTCATTTTAATAAGTCTATGATGGCCAACGAGCATGTACCCGTGTGATAAGGTCTCCTGCTTGGCATCCAAGAGACCTAGGTTCAAAACCGGGTGGCGGCGAATTTTGGGGGCACTGTAGAAGCACTATAGTAGTTATTGTTCAGTACTGTAGCATCCAGAACTATTCACCTGATTAGGGATTTCAGGCCACCAGTTTGGGCCAATGGGTCTCAAGGGACTTTGGGTCATCGAAGGCCTTTAGGCCATAGGGCCTTTGGGCCATAGAGACCATGGAGTTTCCCATTTCACACAAAACATGGCCCAAAAGAGGATCAGAGAAACAAGAGTTGCAGCCACCAGAAGTAGAGCTAACCAGATTGGAAGAATGAGAGGGTATGGCCATCGTCATCGGGACCCGACATCATGAAGCTTTAAATGGGGAAATGCTAACCGATCAACAATGAAAGGTGGGAGGCTAGGTGATCAATGATGCAGAAGCTGGGGAAGGGTAGTTCTAGTGGGTAGGGCCTATGGGTCATGTAATGGGCCTGGTATACCTCTGGGCCTTTGGGTCATGTATTTCGGTTTAGTCGGGCCTTGTGCCTTCAGCCTACAGGTCATGTACGAGTTCCCCTTCAACCCTTAAAAGGGGGATTATCCATAATAATATAAAAAGAAGGCCTTCAGGCCATTCGAGCAATAACCCGTTGATGCACATTAGAAATCTTAACTGCTCTTCCTATATAGACAGATGAAAGAGAATTGAAGATAACTGTTATATTTTTGTGAAATTGGGAGAAGACCTCAAAAAAGGAAAAGATCACATGATCTTATCACATGAAATAGATTATATGAACCACTAAAATTACAAAAAGGATTATCCCATAGGTCATATGACCTCATGAAGTCATTTTTTGAAGGACCCCAAAGACCCAACCCCTACTATGAAAAGGTCATCCTATGAAGCAATAGTTTCTTACATGAAGAAACCTAAGCTAATCCCACATAAAAACCATGGCATGTGAAGGGGATCTCAAAAATCCATTATATAAGGCAACTCATTCGTGAGAAAATTTATTAAAAAGAACCTATGGAAGTAAGGTTTTCATTAAAATATACCCACTCATAGTACTCCGGTCTTATGAAGCTCATACATGAATCCCTTAAAATATTGCGTAAAATATTGATGTGATGGAAGGAGGAAAAATATACTTATACAATGAAAAGGTACGGAAGACATATCATTTGGAACTCAGTTTATTTTGTGGAGTCTATACATAAAGTAATATAGAATGTGTGAAACTTTCTTGGTCACATGAAAGGGAAAGAGGCTAACATGGTTGATAGTAATTTAATATCCATTAATCATTTGACTTATTCATCATCATCAAGAGAAAGGATTCTATTAAATAACTAATGGGTTCAGTATAAAAAATTCAATCTATTCCTTATAGGGTTTGTATTGTACAAATATAATATTGTATAAAAAGTTTCTAGCACTTGTAATCACATCAATTTAACAGTTATAAGAAAATTTGTGAAACAACCAAAATCTAATCACGACAAGTAGTATGCTTATAATAAACCTTGTAAAAATCATTATGTTCATTTCATTTATTTCATTTTTTATCATATAAGAGATGTGTGACTTTATAGAATGAGGGATTTTGGATTTAACCAGCCACATAGGTTGAATTAAGAAGGAAATTTCATAAAAATCTTGGACTGATTCACTTCCCTCTTAGTGGATCTAGCTTGGGTAACTATAAATGGTATGATATAAAATTAAATTCTCCAATGTCTCTACTTTTTTGAATGGTAATATATAGATTCTGGTTTTTTTAATAGTATTATAGTTCCATATTTGTAGGGGAAATTTTTTTTGGATGGAAAAATCAAATTCTACGATATATTCTATAACAAGGTATGGAAGTAAGTAATGTTATCACTATTGGATATCCACTAATTACAAGATAAGATTCCATTAGTTTCCAAGACAAGAAATATACAAAGGATGATGGTAAATAAATAATGGATATACCATCATCATTATCAAAAAAATATTCATAAAAAAGGTGATGGGATTTTAAAAATCCAAGGAAAGGTGGGATAAAATAAAAAATAAGTATAAAGGAAACATCAAAATCAAAGAAGCAAAATTTCAAATTTGGAGGGAAAAATTGAATATTTAAGAATGGATAAGGATGAAAACATTTATGAATATTTTACAAGGGTAAATTATATTGTTATATATACAAAAGGATTTGGTTGAAATATGAATGAATCATCTATGGTGAAAATATTAATGAGAAACATTCCTGAAAGATGAACCAAACATTTCAGCCCTAGAAGAAATACAAGACATTTAACTTGATGAATTTTCAAATACTCTCCTCAATTATGATATGCAAAAAGATCTAATTTTCATGAAAATGGAAAAATAAGTATTGGATTTCAATTATATTAATATTATAAATATCAAATAGGAAAAATTGATTGAACTCCATTGTTATTTAGATAAATATGATGAGAATCATAAGAAAATTTTATATCTCATATAAAAATCTAAAACAGGAAAAATGGAGTAACAAAGAAAATATTAAAATTAATAGTAGTAGTTGTGGTGGTATTGGATTTTTTATTATAGGTTTTACATATAATAATAAGGATATTGAATTAGATGGAGAATAATAAGATGGAAAATCAAAATGGAAGTCAAAAGGAAAATATGAAAAAAACTACCAGAAATTTAATGAAATAAAAAAAATAAGTATTTTGGAAATAAAAAAAATTAATTATGTTAATAAAATACGTTAAAGAAAATTCATCTAAAAGTGATAATTCATAAAAGCAATTTTACTAGAATAGAAATTAAAATAATGAAAAATATTGAATGAAAATATAATAGTTCCAATAGTGAAGAAGAAGAAGGAAATGAGGCTTATATGATTAATAGATTGAAAACTGAAATTGATGGTTATCTAGAAAGAAACACTATGTTAAGAAAATTAAAGAATATAAAAATGAAGTTAAAAAAAGGCCGAGGATGAGTTTCACAACAAGAAATATGAGTTAATTTACGAGACAAAAATTCTCAAGATAAAACTAGATGAATAAGAAATAATTATAGGAGAATCATAGAAGAAGATTAATAATCGAGAGTATGGTCTTAAGATAATCGAGTAAATATTCCTCAAGGAGAGAGACTCATGGAAAGGTAAAGGCCTATTTTTTAAAAGATACTAATGAAATGGTTTAATCCTATCAAAATAAATATAGAAGTTTTATTAATTATTAGGTAAACTCTTAACATGATAAATTTTAAAATATTAAACTTTTATAGCCTAGTAGTGATGGTTACAAGGGAATTTATATGAAAACATGCAATGATAAAAACTTTAAAGGAATGTTTTCTCAGTTTTGGTGATAGATAATTACCATAAGAGCCAACGTTCATTAAAACATATGCAAAGAAATTAATGTTCTTTTTCAAATTCACAAGATGAATTTCAATGAAATACTCAACCTTTTTTGTAGATCCAAATTCAAATACAACTGTTAGTGATATGGATCTTATGGACATAGATAACTTGTATTTTGGTACAAAATTAACTCCCCCATCAATCAAAAATTACCAATATTTCGGGGGAGTTCCGCATATAATAAGATCCACAGAATTGGTAAAATAAAAAAAAGGCAAATTCATTTGTGGTTTCTAGAAATAACTGGGTTGATAGAATTGATAAAAATTGTGGAAGATATGACAATGAAGGTAACTATACTGAAGTGTTCCCAAATATTATTCTTGATCAACAATATTAAATTTCAAAATATTGGAATATTCAACATAAAAACAAGAATGAAACATCCTTAGTTGTTTATGTTGCCTTAAAATATAACAAAAGTGGTATCCCCTGGATTCTCGATCGTTGTTCTTTTGTCACAAATGATAGATGCACCAATATTATGAAAGATATTAAGGATAATGATGGAGGTATTGTGACCTTTGGAAATAGGTTCTCATTAAAATTTTTGGGAGTTGATCAGCTAAAATTGAACCATCCATACTGAATTCATAGGTGGTTTCATATGTTGAGGGACTTAAACATAACTTACCGACTTTCGTTCAATTATGTTATGAATAAAATAAGTCCATATTCAATAATAATAGTTGTATTATAAAGAAAATTATTGTGAGAAATATTTTTATAATAGGTGAAAGAACTTGTGGGAATTTATCTCATATTAGAGACATTAATAAATCATGTTATCTTAGAAAAAAATATGAAAGTAAGCTATAGAAAATAAGGATTGTCAATATCATTAAAAATAATTTTAGTATATACCTAAAAAATATGGTTTGTGATTTTCCTCAATTAATATAAGATAATGATCATGTTTTTATGACCTATTAGAAATGGAAAATAGTTCAAGGTAGAAAAACGAGAGTGGGCACACAATCAACAAGGCCACTAATCTAAGTCTATTCAGATATTTTTAGACCAATGAGACATCAATCTAAGAAAGTTGAATTGAATTTTATCACAATAATTGATGATTTTAAAATAATTAAGAGTGTTATTTATAAAGAAAAGGTCAATGGGAGTTGATATGTTCAATATTTATTGAAGTAACGTTTAAAGAGAGATCAACATTCACATTAATGAATTGAGATATGATAATGGGAAAGAATAAAGATGAATTTATTTTCAATATTATCTTGGAAAATATGGAATAATACATCAATATAGCTACCCATATACACTAGAATAGAATTGTGTTGTGAAAATAATCCACAAAATCATTATGGAAATGAGGAGAACTATGATTTTTATGTTTTCAAATCAAAATTATTTTTGTGGTAATTAGTGTGGTATAGTATTAATATTTTTTGAATTTATGTTTAATTAGAATAAATTCGAATAAAACAACATATGAAATGTGGAATAAGAGAAATCTTATTGTTATATAATTTCTATTTTATAGGTGTTCTTTCATCATCAAAATGAAATACATAAATCATAGTTAATTTGTTGATAAAGTCATGGAAGGTGTATTTTAGGGATATATATCTAATGGAAAATGATATTGTTGTTGGAATAAGAAAATTAATAAAATATTTCACTATAATTTTTTCAAAATCGTTGAAAAATAATCATTTAATCATGATTCATATGTAACAAATTTTAAAGAATATGATGTTTACAACATGCATGTTCCTAAAAAGGATAATAAGAAAACCACATGTTGAACCCTATACATAAAGTGTTTATATATATAAAATATATGATAAAGTGGATATATATGAAACTAAAAAACAAAAGTAATAATTACTGTTGAAACATGTGGAATGAAAAAATATCATTAGAGAGGAGTTTGCACCTATGCAGACTAGAATGAATCATAGACACAATGAGCACGTGGGATATCCGACTAGAAGAAGTTTGACATTCAAAAATAAAATATATCTTATCTCTAAAATTCATCTTAAATCACTAAGAGTTTCCTTTGAACAAGAATATTGTCTTGAATCGATAAATGAAGAGTAGATTCAAATTGAATATAATTCCATATGGGATCTTTCTACAATACATAATGATAGAAATATTTTTGGAAACAATTGGGTCTATAGAAACAAGACAAATGATAAGGGAATGTTTTTCATGAATAAATCCATACATGTATACAAGGGATATTCATAAGTAGAAGGTGTTAATTTTTAAGAAAACATTGCCCCATTTTTATGGTGAGAAGCTATTAGAATGTTCATTTCTATTGTATCCTACATGAATTATAAAATTTATCAAATTGATATAAAATAGGCCTTCTAAAATGGTGATCTCAAATAATATATGTATATTGAGAATATTTATGAGATTTTCTTGGGTAATAATGACATAAGAGTATGAAAATTGAAGCTGGGTCATTAAGGGTTAAAGCATGCCACAAGGTCCTAGTATTCAATGCTAGACAATATCTTGAAAGGGAAATTTTTTTCAAAGGAAATGGGGAAAGAAAATTATATATTAATGAAATGATGAAAATTAAACTTATTGTAATTGTGTATATTTATGATGTCATTTTTTCATGATATCGGGAATATTTTTCTCAAGACATTTCAAACCAATTGAAAAATAAATTTTATATTTCCATGAATGATAAGCTGATATTATTATTGGGATAATAAATATTGTAAAAATAATGTTTTAATTTCTAATATAAAAAAATTAATTCAGGTAATTGTTGAATAAATTTGAAATTAATGAAACAAAAATATTGTCTAAACCCATTAATTTTGTTCGAAAGTTGTATAATGATGTAAATTGATATAGTTTTAATCAAAGAGAATTCAAAATAATTATTTGGAGTTTAATTTATCTCACAAATTATATACCAAATATTTTATATTATGTGTGTATATATTCTAGATATTAGAGGAATATGGAGGATTTGCATATTATAGATTCAAATAGAATCATATTTTATACTGAAGGGACCATAAATTTTGGGTTTATTTATAATAAGAAAGTCGATTAAATATATCCAGAACTATAGATGTATATTTGGAAGGTCACTATGATGATAGAAGTTGCATCTCAGGTGTAATTTTCATATTTGGATAGATTTGTGTGAGTTGGGACTACAATAATAGATCACAGTAACACTAAGTACAATAGAGGAAAAATATGTTGTCACAACTAGTGATTTCACAGAAATTATTTGGATAAAGGAAAAGTTATATTAATTAATGGTTAAAATTAAAAAACCTCTCAAAATTAGTTGTGATAATAAATGTTTAATAAATATTTGTCAAAATCATATGAAAATTTTATGATTAAAATTTTTATGTATCTAGTTTCATTTCATCAAGGAGAAGGTTTTATTTCACGAACCAACCTAGGTCGACCCTGAATCGGTCACCCAAGCCGGCCCGCGGCATGGCCCGAGGGGCATTCCCGATCCCCACGAGCTAACAACTAGTGCCAGGCATAAAAATTTAACTGATGGGAATGATTTGGCCCAAGCGAAAAAGATAAAAAGATAAACAAACAAATTATAAAAATAAGAACTGGCAGCAGAAAGAAAAATAAATTCAAACATACATCCTTGTGATCTTCTAGGTCACCACCCAACTCAAAACCATGCCGCTCCAACATTGAGTAGCTGAACCAAGAACCTATACAAGAAACTGAACCTGCAACTGGGAATATATAATAGGCGTGTGCACCGAGATGCTCAGTAGGGATGCCAAGAATAAACCACTGAATCCTACAATTCTATTTTCCAAAAAAGTCCACTGACAAAAGTTTGAAATATAGATATGATAGTAGAGTTTTTACATTTTAAAATATGCAACATGATGTTCTCATTTAAAAACCCAACACATGCTACACACCATTTCCAAAATCATTTTCCATTTTATAAATGAAATCCAAAACAGAAAAGCATCGAAGCTAGGCTAGAGTAAAACAAGAAAAAGTGCAACTAAAAAATTAACCAGTGAAAAAAAAATTAAACAGGAAATGTAAATAACTCAGTAACCATGGGTGATCCGAAAAAACACTAGAAGATCCCTGGACGTTCTCGGTTTCAGAACCTCCTGTCAGTATATGGTGAATCTCATAAGTCTATAACCAACTGACCGCCCTAACTGACCAATCCAGGGGAAAAGACCACCTAGCCTAACAACAAATCCAGGGGGTACCAACCCGTATAATTGGGGTTGGTCAGCAACTATCACTCAATCATCTAAAAGATTCCCAGGAACCCATGGTGGTTATGATAATACTGTGTAAGTAGGAAAGCCCTCGCTTTCATGACTCATCTCACCACACTTGCCTACCCCAAAAACGGACATTTCCTTTGCGTTCTCCCACAAAGTTTTACCCTAGATAGAAGCACCCCATATATTTATATATAAGAATACATGTCAAATATACAAAGTTCCAACCGGTCTGTCACACCATTCGATTATCAAAACTACTTTGTTAAACACTGGGAGTCGTATGTCGGGTCTCTAGTTTTACATACTCAAATGCCATTAAGAAAACATTGCACAAGGTCTTCCAAAACAACTCTAAACACCACTTTTGTATTTAAAAAGCCAAACGGGCCCTTAAGATCCAATTTAAAGCAGTGTAATAAAAGTCTTTAGTGATACTATATTCAATTTTGGGAAGAAAAAAAAAAACAAACCAAGCGTTGTCTTACACCACACACTCAACAAAATATATACACCAAAAGAGAAACAGGCATATACATATGGATTTATTTTCAAATCAATTTAATGAACCACACAAAGAGACCCACATCATTTAGAAGACTGGAAGTGCATATAAACCAAGGATTCGAGAAAAATACCAATTCAAAGAGACACAAAATCGTTTTTACAAAAACACTAAGTTCCATAAAACTAACCAACGCAGGGAAAACAAGTTCCATAAAATGTTTCTACAAGGAAATGCCACTCAAGACAAAATGGAAGTGCGAAACATAATCAAGATTTAATTAAGAAAAAAACAAGAATTAAATGGATTAAAATTGAGAGCAAAGGCATGAAAACTCCTACACAAAACCAAGGATCTATTTTAAAGGTGTTTTAAACACATTTAACCATTAAAGCAACACTGCAATGAATAAACTATCAGATTTATAATGCTCCGAATAACATTCATAAATTAAATGAAACCATGCAAGTACCTATGGAAAACTTTAGAAAGAAAGAAGGGATGGAAACACCTACCTCAAATGATGGTCACATCAAGCTTTCAAACTCAAACCACACCCTGATCATGTGCACGCACTTCGACAAAATCGCACGCACTTGGAAATGATCTCAACTCCCTGCAACAACTTCTGACACCAAAAATAAAGTGGCACAGACCGATGCACCTCTAAAAAAACCAAGGACTCAAAGATATAGACAAGACCCATAAAAGAAAGTGTGCAACAAAGCAAGGAATTAAAGACATCACCTCAGAAAGCGGCAGTGATCATGAGATCACATCGAAGCAAGATTGCACACCATAATAATTATCCATACTACAAATAAAATAGAAGTAATTCAAAACACAATAACGACAACAAAATAAACGCGCACGCAATAACAAAACTCACTTTGGATAGTGGGGACGAACCTAGAAAACACGTGGCGAGGCCAAACACGCCCCGTGAACAACGACGGTCGATATGAAGCGATCAGAATTGCTTCGCCTTCGGAGGTGGAGGGTAGGATGTGATCTGACATGACTCAAAACACCCTTCGTGAACCCAGTAAGAGGATTCATGGCCATGCCGGAGCAACATGGAGGTGCTGCACAAAAGGGATTGAGTTCATCGCTGTTGGACGTCAGACAGGCGGGGTAGGTTCGCCAGAAACATGCCGAGAAGGGGGGTCGGGTTTGTTGGAATCATGCCGAAAATGGTGGTGCGGTGCTTCAAAATAAGGGGAAAAGGAGGGGGTCCTCCAAAATCACACCGGAAAGGGGCTGTGCGAAGAGGGAGGCCGCGCGAGTAGGGAGGATTCATATTTTGCTGGAGGGGCGCACATGGGAGGGGGGGGTTGTCGCTGCTAGCCACCGAAAGAGGCAGCACTGCATGTGGTCGGCACAGGAGAGGGCAGCGTCACGGGAGGAGGCCGACGAGCAGGGCAGCTGTGCGACGGGAGGCTGGGCGATGGGAATATTGACGGGGAGGGGGGCTGTCGCTAGGCGGATGAGGGGGGGGTGGGGGGGGGGGGGTCATGTGCGTGACCTGCAGGAGGTGGAAGGAGGGGTGCGGCCCATGGCCAGCAATGGGAAAAGGGATGTGTTCTGGGTAGATTTAGGGTTCACCTTTTTTTTTTCTTTTAATAATAATAATAATAATTAGTTAATTATAATAATAATAATAGTTATTATAATTAAAACATTTATAATAATAAAACCATTTAAAAATATAAACACAAACATATATATATATATATATACATATATAGACATATATACCTATATATAAACATATATAAACATATATATATACACATAACGTTAAAACATAAACATATTTATACATATATAAACATATTTATTTATTTATTTATATGCTCAACCAACTAATTTGATAATGTTAAAACTGGATGACCGTGCAGTATTTGCACACCGTGCGGTATTTGCACACCGTACGATACCCAAGCGGACTGCAAGTGGGCTGCACGTACCCAAGCGGAAAGCACGTGCCCAAGCGGACTGCGCGTCTTAATCGTACAGTATTCACGCACTATCCCAAACCATAAACTCATCCCAACATTAAAATTTTAAACTGAGACTCACCCGCACTTACGCAAAATATCACCTCACGCCAAGAGAAATAAATAAATAAAATGACTAAAAAAACGGGTGTGACAATTCTCCCCACCACAAATACTTTCTGCCCCCATAAAGTCACCAAGCCAAATGTTAGCATAACCCGAGTTCGTGCCCATGCAAAACTAAAAGAAACTGAGAGGCTCGAGGTGACCATTACCAACACAAGTCACACCCGACCAACTCAAGTACAATCATTGTCAGAGGTTGAGGGGAGAACACGGGAGGGTTCTCCCCACCACAGAAATTTACTAACACGGAGACCATGAAATTCGAACACACCACCCCAGGGGGGGGGGGAATGCGGGAACTCCCAAACCAAAATCATTATTTTTCCACACATGGACATAACAACACACCTGAGACTTTAAAAAAAGATCGCTATGGAAAACCTAGCAACATGAGTATGAGAAATTAACTCAAAACCTCCCATCAATTTCACGAAACGAACATCCCCCTAGCGAACACAGCTGAGACCAATTGAAAATCAGAACAGGTCCGTCTATTCACGGGCCCACACCATTCAATGAGACTGAACAATTTAAAAACCACAATGAGAGAAGATAAGATATCTTGGATTGTGGTGGAATGGACTCATCACACAACCACAACAAGGATGAGTTTATGACAGAAATGAGAAAAGAACCATGAAATTTTTGGATATTTCCATTCCAAAGCCAAAGAAATTATCTAGACCGAGGTTCCACACACCCTCGGTGACTCCTGATTGTGAACGAGCTTCGCCACGAGACTTGTGGCTGGGGAACTGATGGATGAAGCGTCTCCTACCTCACAATTAAGCATTTTCATCTTCTGGTCTCTAACTCCTTCCGTTCGATGATTCCAACAACCATGATGGTCGTACATTTTCAAAGGAATGGAACATGACAACTTAGAATGTCCGGATATGTCATACTGGTGGCAAAAAAGAGAGCGGTCCAACGAACTAGGAGTTGGTACCAACGAGGATGGTTTCTTGGAGACAGGTTCCACTGGCCCACACTCCTTTTCAGATAGGTAACCTTTGCAGAATTCGACCACCATTAATCACACCCAAAACTCTAATAGTGAGGAGACATTTCATCTACACTAGTCCAGAACTGAGCCCTCAAATAACTCTAGGGCGGTATGAACCTTAACTACCCTGGGAGTTCCCAACAAGCCGAAGACACGCTATCTTTCAGAATAATAAAACTACCACTAACAGACATCAACTACCTCGACAAGCAAGCAACACAAAAAAATGAACTGAGAACTAGGCATAACTCATTGACAACTCTGGGAGGCTTTCTAGGCGACATACTCATAACAACACAAAAACCACCATTGAAACTAGCATCAATCCAAAACTCAATCAAAGCAATAATAAAATCTAAGGGAAATAGGCCCATAATCCAAACATACAAAACAAGGAGAAATCACTTTTCCAAAACCATTATTTCTTTACAATTTTTAAGAACTCACCTATGGAACTTTATGAACTGTCACATGTGCGTTTATTCATTCTTGCTCACATCATCTGCGAACCAGTCCCCCCACGCACTATTCTCACATACCCACGCACGTGTGGCCCTCCATAAGGAGTGCCAAGGTTCAAACCCTTATATTCCTTATCAAATCCAAACAAGAAATAAAATTTTCCAAATTGAAACACTCCCACTTTAAAAATTCAGCTTACCAATTTATTTTTTTTTTAAAAGAAACACTTTTCTGTTATAAAATATCTTTCATTTTTATCACACGCTCACATCAACCGAGATCAAAATGAAACAAAATCAATAAAAAACCACCGGAATGAGGGACTAGTGCATATACCTAACCCGGTGACATAGTGGTGAGTCATGACCTAAATAAGGCATTACACTAAGAGGACCTTGAACTGGACACTTGGACTTCACATGGGTCACCACCCCATGTGGGGCCACAAAAAGAACCAGTTCGCCATCATTATCATCTCTCAAACCCAAAACAACCAAAGGCAAAAGACTCGAAACCCGGACTACCCCTGGTAACTCTTTTCTCGTCACGGGCAGTGGTGATCAATCACTGACCTGTAACTTAACTCTTGATCTCCGACAGTCCTAATATCCTTCTACCAGACACCCCAAATAACAAAGGAAACCTCTCTGTAATACCATTTCGTCACGAACCAACCTGAGTCAACCCTGAACCGGTCACCTGAGCCAGCCCGTGGCATGGCCTGAGGGGCATTCCCAATCCCCACGGGCTGACAACTAGTGTCGAGCATCAAAATTTAACTGATGGGAATGATTTGGGCCTAGAGAAAAAGAGAAAAAGATAAAAAAAAACTGACGATAAAGATAAGAACTAGTAGCAGAAAGAAAAAATAAATTCAAAAATACCTCCTTCGGACCTCCTAGGTCACGACCCAACTCAAAACCACACCAACCCAACATTGAGCAGCGGAACCAGGAACCTGTACGAGAAACTGAACCTGTAATTGGGAAGATATAATAGGCGTGGGAAGCGAGATTCTCAGTAGGTATTCCAAGAATAAACCACTGAATCCAACAATTCCATTTTCCAAAACAGTCCACTAACACTAGTTTGAAATAAAAATATGATAGTAGAGTTTTCACATTTTAAAATATGCAACATGTTGTTCTCATTTAAACACCCAACACACGCTACACACCATTTCCAAAATAATTTTCCATTTTATAAATGAAATCCAAAACAGAAAAGTACCAATGTTCGGCTAGAGTAAAACCAGCAAAAGTGCAACTGAAAAATAAACCAGTTCAAAAAAAGTTAAACAAGCAATGTAAATAACTCAGTAACCATGGGTGACCCTAAAAATCCCTACAAGACCCCTAGATGTACTCGGTTTCGGAACCACCTGCCGGAATATGGTGAAGCTCCTAAGTCTACAACCAACTGGCCGCCCTAACTGACCAATCTAGTGGCAAAGACCACCTGGCCTAACAACAAATCCAGGGGGTACCAACCTGTCTAATCGGGGTTAGTTAGCAACAGTCACTCAATCATCTAAAAGACTCCCAAGAAACCATGACAGTTATGATAATATTGTGTAATTAAGAAGGCCCTCGAACGCGTGACTCATCTCACCGCACTTGCCTACCACAAACACAGACGTTTCCTATGCGTTTTCCCACAAAGGGTTACCCTATATAGGAGTGCCTCATATATTTATATATAATAATACATGTCAAATATATAAAGTGCCAATCGGGCAGTCACACCATTTGATTATCAAAACCACTTTGTTAAACACTTGGAGTTGTAAATAGGGCCTCTAGTTTTATATACTCAAATAACTTTATGAAAACATTGCACAAGGTCTCCCAAAACAACTATAAACACCAATTTTGTTTTTAAAAAGCCAAACTGGCCCTTAAGATCCAATTTCAAGCATTGAAATAAAAGTATTTAGTGATACTATCTTCAATTATGGGAAGAAAAAAAAACAAACCAAGAGTTGTCTTGCACTATGCACTCAACAAAATATATAAACAAAAAGCAAAACATGCATATATGCATGGATTTCTTTTCAAACAAATTTAAAGAACCACTTAAAGAGACCCACATCATTTAGAAAACGAGAACCGCTTATAAACCAAGGATTTGAGAAAAATACCATTTCAAAGAGACGCAAAATCATTTTTACAAAAACACTACATTCCATAAAACTAACCAACGCAGGGAAAACATGTTCCATAAAATGTTTCTACAATAAAACGCCAATCAAGACAAAATGGAGGTTTGAAACATAATAAAGATTTAATTAAGAAAAACACAAGAATTAAATGGATTAAAATTGAGAGAAAAGGCATGAAAATGCCTACACATAACCAACGATCTATTTTAAAGCTATTTCTAACACATTTAACCATTAAAGAAACTATGCAATGAATAAACTATCATATTTATAATGGTGCGAACAACATTCATAAATTAAATGAAACCATGAAAGTGCCTATGAAAAACTTCGAAAAGAGATAAGGAATGGAAACGCCTACCTCGAACAATGGTCACGTTAAGATTTCAAACTCAAACCACACCCTGATCACGTGCACACACTTCGACAAAAGTGCATGCACTTGGAAATGATCTCAACTCCCTGCAAAAACTTCCAACACCAAAAATAAAGTGGCACAGACCGATGAAACTCTCAAAAATAAACCAAGGACTCAAAGATATAAACACCACCCAAAAAAAGTGTGCAACAAAGCAAGGAATTAAAGACATCACCTCAGACAGCGATGATGATCACGAGAACACGTCGAAGCCAGATTTCACACCAAAATAATTATACATACTATAAATAAAATATAGGGAATTCAAAACACAATAAAGAAAATAAAATAAACACACACACGATAACAAAACTCACTTTTGATGGTGGTGGTGAACCTAGAAAACACGCGGCGAGGCCAAACATGCCCCGCGAACAACGACGGTCGGTCTGAAGCGATCTGAATTACTTCGCCTTCAGTGGCGGAGGGCGGGACACAATCTAACATGACCTGAAACACCCTTCATGAACCCGATAATAGGATTCACGGCCATTATAGAGCAACGTGGAGGTTTTGCGCAAAATGGATTGAGTTCGTCGCTGCTGGCCATCAGATAGGCAAGGTCAGGTTCGCTGGAAATGTGCTAAGAAGGGGGGCCAGGTTCGTCGGAATCACACCGGGAAGGGTGGTGTCGCACTGCAAAATAAGGGGAAAAAGGAGGGGGTCTGCCGAAATCACGCTGGGAAGGGGCTATAACACCCTGACCCCAGTTTCCTAGAGTCAGTGCATTATTACATAACATTGACATGATCACATGAAAGATCAAGTCTCGAAATACCGATTAGTTTAGTAGTCTTGGAAACACTAGATACATTCATAAAGTTTACATTACATCATAAATTGAAAACTACAACAACATATTGACTCCACACTCATAAACCCTTATACTATCCCTACAGGTCATTCATAAAATACTTCTTCACATCCTGGGAAAAATAAAACATAGAAATGGGTGAGCTCAAATTCCCAGTAAGGATAACAATATAATGGAAACTATTATAAATAAGTAAAAAAATTTAAAGATATGTATAACTAAAAAAGCCTTTTAAACTTGAACTTCAGCATAATATGGAAAAGATCAAATGAAATAATTCCATTTACTTATTCACATGGATATTCTATTAGTCGAATAATCACATTCAATATCAATGACCACTTTTATAATGACAGAATGCACAATGCCAGACTATGGTAACCACATAGACAAGGCCTCGTGCCAATACTACAAAACAGATTTTGTTAAGGCCTTATTCCAAGACACTAGTTTGTCTCATGAGACCTAAAGATGCATCGAAGAGCTATAGCGGGCTCCACCCATCACTTATTAAGTCCAATTCATTCCTCATTTGAATAGGTTTAAACATAACATAAACATTCGTATTAAAACTAGCATACAAAATTTCAATAATTTTTCCATAAACCATGAACGGTAAAAAAAATAACACATCCACGGTCAAACATATCACAAAACCTTCAATACAATATGGAATATTTGTATCATAATAAATAAACTTCAAATAAGCTTAAAATCCATCAAAGGATTTTGACAAAGATGAAATCAAAACTATTTGAGATAAATATCTTTTTTTTGGAAATAAATTAAAAGTCACATAATTATAAAATAAATCTTTTACTTTGAGAATATTCTTATAATCTTGTAAGGGAAGCCTCTAAGATTTTATAACAGCGGAAAATAGCTACACCCGCCGTATTAGTTAAAAAAATACACTCTTACCTTAATTCTATCGAAAAGGTTAAAAAGGTCCCTGTTTGGAAAATGATGGAAAGATTTCTTTATAAACCTCTTATAAAAAGTCAAACAATAGTATAAATTACTTTAACCCATATTCTGTAAAATGGCAAGAATGGTTTGAAATACATTTTTATTAAACATGGATGTGGATGATAATGGGGTCCGAGTAGATAATTACGTATAAACAACCTCGGATAATGAAGAGATTGTGAAATAACCCTTACCTTGTACTTTTACTTAGTCGATGGTATGTTATACTCTTGTATAATAGTTAAAAAATTATTATTATATTATACAAGAACCATATATATAATTATGATATCATATATGATCTTTGAACATTGTTTTGTTAATAATATCTTAGTATTATCATTGTTTCGGGTGTTAACTTTCTCATTTTCTTTTATATGTTTTGTTATATAAGTCATGTCTATAATGGATAGGTTGTATATTATTCATATCCAAAATGATATCAAGTCCTTAAAAATTATTTTTAATCATTAAATGAGAATTAGTCTTGAATGGATATGATGGGGAATGAATCTCATCGTGTTCGTTGGAGACGGTAATCCGTACATACGCACGAGCGACAATATCATTCTTTTGATATTAAAATAATATATAATTGGACATTATATCATATATACAAAATCATTATCATGTTATATTTATTATTTAAATGAATTACACATCCTTATTATAACCATCCAAATAATAATTTATTGAATGACAATTACACCATGATGTGGAGACGGTAAGCCGTACTTATGTACGTATGGTGACATGTCATTCAAAGGATGGATAGAATACTGAATATGGTTGTACCATATTTATAATAATTTCTCAGTATATATAATATACTGGAGTTATTATTTTAGACTGGTAATAACAAAGAAAGAATAAGTTGAAGAAGAAAGGAACTTGAAAAATGGTGGTGAAAACATTACCTCTTCTTTGGGTTCTTCCATTTGATTTGATCAAAATGGATCCTTATGTTGAAATTATGATCAAAATAAGGCCACTAGGTTGTAGTGAGGGAAGTTTAGAGAGTATTGGGGCAGGTGTTGGCCGAGCCAAAAGGCTTTTAATGTGTGATTTAGTGAGAAGGGGGAGTTCCCTTTTATAAGAGGGGTAAGGGGCACCTTTGGAAAAGATAGAAATATTATTTTATAGTAAATTCATATTAGGTTTCTAATGGATCCAAAGTGAATTATTTAAGGGTTAAGGTGGGTATGGGTCGAAAACCATTCAACCAATAGAATTTTGATAGGTTTGTTTCATTATATTAACCTTATGTTTTAGTTTTAACTCTTAGTTAATTTGTTTGACACTTATCATGTCACTTTGTCTTTTTGTATTATATAGTTAATAAACTTAATATATACCTCCAAGATACCCCCAAGTGGCCCATTAATGATACACCTATCATTATATAAGTCTCCTGGCCGAACATTATATTTTTAGGAATTGAATATAAATTAATAATATAATATTTGTTTTAAAAACTCTTTTATGTAAATCTTGACACTATTCAATAATTGATTTTTGTTAAAGTATTAAAAAATTTATTAATTCGAAAAAAATTTATTTAAGAAATCCTATAATGTCATATTAAGAAATAAAATTCACGGATGTCATCAAAACTTTCATGTTATTTTAATTTTAACATTTATAATACCAATTATTTGATTCTTTCATTAATAAGGAAAATAATGCATCATTATTGTTTCATATATAATATTAATTATTAAATGTATAAAAATTATAAATAAAATAAAATTTTGTAGGAAATATTTTTAGATTTCTAATTAATATTTATAGTCCAAAATACAACATGTATAACCCTATGTAAAAATAGTTTATCTAAAAGATATATGCTTTTGTCATTTTTGTATTTTTTTTAACTTAATTAATATAAAGTGTCATTATCACTTACCAGTGGCTCCATGGGGTCCCAAAATCGACCCAAATATTTCCATGGTCGGAAATGTATCAACAAATAAGGTTAGGACATGTTTTAGGGTAATTTAATGTTATTATAATATTATTTTTTTACCCTTATTTACTGAATTTACCCTTTAACCAAGGTAAATAAAATATTTACCGAAGTAATTATTCAAAATGTCTAAAAATAAAAGTTACATATTTCCACAATTTGGACATCCTGATTCCAAATATGGAATCCATTTTTCAAAATTCAAAACACAGAAGTGGCAGAAATTAATTTAAAATTAATTCCTGTTGTTAAAACAAAAAGCCTGTTTTTAAGAGATAATAACTATCAAAAGATTGACACTTGTTCATGTCCGGTTTAATTGTGAAATTATGTCCAATGACCAAAATTGTATTTAATGGCAAAAATATATTCTAAATATATTTTAAAACCACTCAAATTCATAATTTATCACTATTAATTATTTTGATTAAAAAAGTTGTTTTTAATTAAAAATTAGTAATTTTCACTATTCATCAAAATATAAATGTTATCCGAAAAGTTCCAAAATTTTACCCTAGGCTAATTTCGATATTCCAAATCTGAAAATGAAGTCAATTTTGAGAGATAAAATTTATAATATTTCAAAAAGTGGATATTACTATTCATAATGGTTATTTTGATTGGTTATGGTGTTTGTGTTAGAACTCGAAGTTGCGTACAACACACGCTACTGTATTATTCAAAGGGAAGCGTACATTGGAAGCATGGGGTGTTAAATTCGCCCCTCATTCAAATAATTTCTTCATCAGAATTTCTAAAATACTACCGCATGAAAAGACTCGGGTGGTTCTTCCTCATAAGTTCCTCGGGTTCTCACGTTGCCTCTTCCATCTTATGGTTTCTCCACAAAACTTTTACCAGACAAGTCGTATGGTTTCTCAGTACTTGTTCTCTCATATCAACAATCCTGAGGGGCTCTTCGCAGTAAGACAGATTGGGTTCCAGTTTTAATTCCTCATAGGTGAGTACATGCGTTGGGTCAGGCATGCATTTTCTCAACAGTGATACATGGATCACATCATGAACATTGGAGAGATTTGGAGGCATTGCCAAATGGTAAGCTACATCCCCAATTCGTTCTATAATTTTGAAAGGACCGATGTACCTGGGACTCAATTTAACTTTCTTGTCAAAACGTATAACTCCCTTCCATGGAGATACCATCAATAAAACATGATCTCCCACCAGAAATTTGAAATCCTTTCTTCGGTTGTCAGCATATCTCTTCTGACTACTTTGAGCAGCTTTGATGTGGTTTTGGATTACCTTCACCTTTTCCATCGTTTCCTCCACCAGTTCTGGGCCTATAAGTTTTCTTTCACCAACGTCATCCCAACTGGTTGGTGTGCGACATCTCATTCCATATAACGCTTCATATGGTGCCATCTGAATACTCAAATTAAAGCTACTATTATAGGAAAATTCTACCAGAGGTAAATATTGATCCCGCATACCCTGAAAGTCAAGTGAGAAAGATCACAACATGTCTTATAATGTTTGAATAGTCTGTTCCAATTGACCATCTTTTTTAGGGGGGTAAGTAGTGCTCAAATGAAGTTCAGTATCCAAGGCTTTTTGAAGACTCTTCCAGAATCTTGAAGTTAAAATGGGGATCACGATCAGAAACAATCGATAGGGGTACTCCATGAAGTCTCACCAATTCATTAATATATAGCATTTCTAGACGTTCAAGTGGTAAATCTTCCCTTGCAGCATGAAAATGTGTTGTCTTGGTAAGATGGTCAACAATGACCCATATTGCATCCTTCCTTCTAGGAGTCTCTGGTATCCCCGTGACAAAGTCCGTTGTAATATTCTCCCATTTCCACTCTGGTATTGGAAGATATTTCATAACTCCTCCAGGCTGTTGCCTTGCAGCTTTCACTTGTTGACAAACCATACATCTTGACACAAAATCAGAAATCTCCATATTCATGTTGTCCCACCAAAAATGTTCTTTCAAGTCTTTATACATTTTGGTGCTCCCAGGGTGTATAGAGAAATTGGAACTATGAGCATTATCCAACAATTCCCTTTTTAGATCAGGTATATTGGGAACACAAAGTCTCTTCCCAAATTTCAAAATTCTATCTTCATACCCAAAGTCATTCAATCTCCCATCATTCACAGCTTTAATCTTCTTTTGAAACTCTTCATCACCGGTCTTAGAACTCTTTATCCTTTTTAGTAAAGATGGTTAGGAAACAATTTGAAAAAATATTTATGTTTCACCTTCCATGGTAATTCCCATATCCATCTTCATTAGATCCATGAAAATAGGATCCCTTTAAATTCTCATCATGTTCAAAACTCCATGATTGTTTCTGCTCAAATCATCTGCCACCTTATTTTCCTTCCCGGGGTGGTAGTGTATCGTGCAATCATAATCCTTGAGTAGTTCAAGCCATCTCCTTTGCCTCATGTTGAGTTCTTTTTTTGAGAAAATATACTTCAAACTCTTGTGACCAGTATAAATCTCACATTTTTCACCATAGAGGAAGTACCTCCATATCTTCAAGGAAAATATCACAGCTGGTAATTCGAGATCATGAGTAGGATAGTTTTTCTGATGAATTTTCAACTGTTGTTATGCATAGTCAATCACCCTATCATTCTACATAAGGACACAACCAGGTCCTGTCTTCGATGCATCACTATAAATAACGAAACCATCATTCCCCGATGGTAGAGTCAATATAATAGAATTGACTAATTTTATCTTCAGTTCTTCAAAAAATTATTCTCACTCTTTTGTCCAAACAAATTTTACCCCCTTACGTGTAAGCTTTGTTAATGGTTTAGCCAATCGTGAAAAATTCTGGACGAAATGTCGATAATAACCTTCCAATCCAATAAAACTGCATACCTCAGTTATACACGTCGGTGTAGGCCATTCCTGGATTTCCTTGGTCTTAGAAGGATCAACTGAGATTCCATCTTTAGAGACAATATGGTCAAGAAAGGAAATCTCTTGAAGCCAGAATTCACACTGGCTAAACTTCCCATATGATTCATGTCTTCTCAGAGTCTTCAAGATAATGCACAAGTGATTTTCATGATCTTAGTAGCTTTTGGAGTATACTAAGATATCATCAGTAAATACCACCACAAAATCATCAAGATATTCCTTGAAAACACTATTCATTAGATCCATGAATACAGAGGGTGCATTAGTCATCCCAAAAGGCATTACCGTAAACTCGTAATGCCCATACCTTGTTTGAAATGCTGTCTTCGGAATGTCTTCCTTCTTCACACACAACTGATGGTATCCAGATCGAAGGTCAATCTTTGAAAATTATTGAGTTCCATGCAGTTGGTCAAATAAATCATCAATGCGAGGTAGGGGATACTTGTTCTTTATAGTTATAGCATTGATCTCCCTATGGTCGATACATAACCTCATAGATCCATCTTTCTTTTTAACAAAAAGAACAGGGGCTCCCCATGGAGAAACACTAGGGAGAATAAATCCCTTATTAATTAATTCCTCTAGTTGTTTATTTAGTTCAAATAATTCCATATTGGCCATTCTATAAGGGGTCTTCAATATAGGCCTTGATCTAGGAATTAAATCAATGGAAAAATCAACTTCTCGTTCTGGAGGATGTCCAGGTAAATCTTCTGAAAACACATCTACATATTATTTCACAATAGGTACATCCTCTATTTGAACATTCCTTTCCTCACCCAAAATTGTTTCATTCTCTTCCTCCCCAATAATTGAATTTAGTTGAGCTACTGGGGTGGATCTAGATAATAATTAGGTGGTGACGATTCTGCTCTAAAGATAAGGTGTTCCTTATCATCATCATCATCAAAAATTGTAACCTCCTTATTCTTACATTAAATCTTCGCATCATGGTCCGAACGACAATCCATATTGAGGATAATATCAAACTCAATCATAGGTATGACGATGAGATCAGCAGATAATGAACATTTATGTTCTCTAACGGGGACTGAATCACAAAACTTTGTTGCAATGATACATCCCATAGGAGTTTTAACTGAAAACTCCCTTGTTAAATCAAATTGGAAATATCTAATTTTATTATCAAACTAGGATGATATGAAACAATGCGGTGATCCTGAATCAAATAATGCATTTTCTAAACTTGAGGAAACCATTAAATTACCTTCCACCACGTATTTCAGAGCTTCTACCTCAGCAGTAGTGATAGCATAAGCTTGGCCTTGATCCCTTGACCTTTTCTGAGGTAAGTTCCACTGAAACATAGGACATTCATTTGCATAATGTCCCATCTCCCTACAATTGTAGCATTGGACATCGTTAGATTCCTTCTTCCCCTTGCAATCACGAGCTTGGTGGCCTTTTTCACCACACTTGTAACAGACTCGCATTCCTTGTAAGCAAGTACCAGGGTGTTTCTTCCCACATTTACCACAGTATGGATATTCAACATTTTCCTTATTCCCCTTATTTAAATTCCCAGATTGATCAGAAGATCTCTTATTCTCTTGCTTTTCTTTATAGTCATAAGACTTAGAGAATTCTTTTTCTGTCTTGATAGCACATGAGACAATGTCTTTGTACGACGAGAAGATTGTGAGACTAATGCTCGACGAAGAAATGGGTTTAACCCATCAAAGAAATGATCAATATTACTTCTTGGGTTAAGTATATAATCTCCAGCATACCTTGCTAACCTTGTAATGTTAGACTCATACTTTGCGACATTCTCATCCTCCTTTTGTCTCAGAATCAGAAATTGTCTTTCCATATCTGCTAGATTGTCGCGAGGAAAGTATTTTTCTAAGAAAAGCTTTTTGAACTCCCTACATTCTATATTTCATACTTCATCGTATTCCTTCATGTTTTGAATCAATGACCACCATTGATCAGCATCTCCAGTGAGGCGATAAACTGCCATGACAACCTTTTCCCTTTCACTACTCCCTAAAGCCTGAAATTTTTTCTCCACGGAACTTATCCATTGATCAAATACTAATGGATTTTTACTCCCATTTAATGTTGGGGTTTTCTGCCTCATGAAGCGATCTAACATTGATCCTCCATACTGTGGATCAGGGAACTCCATACGGGTAAGGTTATTATTCATAACCTGAGTGAGTTTTCCCAGTATGGTGATTAGTTGATCTGCACCGGTTGCATCAATAGCTCCACTATAATTATCTTGAGCAGGAGTGAAATCCTTACGTGGAGTGCATTCCTTGATACAATTTCCATTTCTTCCACTAGGGTCCATTTCTAAACAATGGCATAAACTAGATCATTTTATGAATCAAAATACATAATTCCATACTTATAAAATACTTAACATAAATTCAACTATTTATGGATATAATCCATAATCATAAAAATGTTTTCTCTGAGGACATGTATACTCATAAACCCTTCATAATTATTTGTATGGAAAATGAGAGTTATTCTATGAAAATCCCCCGGGAGTGTCATAACCAAGAGTGAAACAAGGCCCATTGTCATACACCGGTTCCCATTCGAGTCGAGCTCAAAGCGGTGTTTTTTGGGTTTTACCCCTAGGTACATTTGTGCTAGAGCTGCCTCTACCTTCTCGTATCCATACAGGGATGTATTTCTCAGAAAACTCACAAAATCTCTACAATACCAAAATTCTAGGAATTTATTCTATACTAATCCTCAAAGTCCATCTTATGTCTATGTGCTCTAATTAGACTATATCTAGATCTAGCTTCCATGTTTTTTTCTAAACTTCCTCTGATACCAACTGCAATGCCCCGACCCCAGTTGCCCAGAGTCGGTGCATTATTACATAACATTGGTATAATCACAAGAAATATCAAATCTAGAAAGACCGATTAGTTTAGCTGTCTTGGAAACACTAGATACATTCATAATGTTTACATTACATCATAAATTGAAAACTACAACAACATCTTGACTCCACACTCATAACCCCATATACTATCCCTGCAGGTCATTCATAAAATACTTCTTCACATCCTGGGAAAAATAAAACATATAAAGGAGTGAGCTCAAATGCCCAGTAAGGATAACAATATAGCGGAAAGTTTTATAAATAAGCCTAAATATTTAAGGGAATGTATAACGAAAACAAAAGCCTTTTAAACATGAACTTTAGAATAATATGGAAAAGATCAAATGAAATAATTCCATTTAATTATTTACATGGATATTCTACTAGTCTAATAATCACATGAAATATCAATAACAACATTCATAATGATAGAATACATAATGCCAGACTATCATAACCACATAGCCAAGGCCTCCTACCAAGACAACAGTTAAGATTTTTTCAAGGCCATATGCCAAGACACTAGATTTTTTCATGAGACCAACCTATACATCGACGAGCTATAGCGGGCTCCACCCGTCACTTATTAAGTCCAATTCATTCCTCATATGAACATGATTAAACATAACAAAAAAATTCATATTAAAACTAGCATACAAAATGTCAATACTTTTTCCATAAACCATGAACGATATAAAAATAAAACATCCATAGTAAAACATATAACAAAACCTTCAATACAATATTGAAGATTTGTATCAGAATAAATAAACATCAAATAAGTTTAAAATCCATCAAAATATGTTGACATAGATGAAATAAAAACTATTTGAGAGAAATATCTCTTTTTTTGAAATCATTTAAAAGTCACATAATTATAAAATAAAACTTTTACGTTGAAAATATTCTTAGATTCTTGTAAGGGAAGCTTATAAGATTTTATAATGGAGGAAAATAGATGCACCCGCCGTATAAGTTAAAAAAAGACATTCTTACCTTAATTCTTTCAAAAAGGTTAAAAAGGACCTTGATTGAAAAATGAAGAAAATATTACTTTATAAAACTCTTATAAATATTCAAACAAGGGTATAAATGAAATTAACCCATATTCTGTAAAATATCAAGAATTTTTTGAAATACATTTTTAAGAAACATGGATGTGGTTGATAAATGTGTCCTAGTAGATAATTATGTATGAACAACTTTGATAATGAAGAGATTGTGAAATAACCCATACCTTGTACTTTTACTTAGAAGATGGTATGTTAACCTCTTGTATAATAGTTAAAACATTGTTATTAAATTATACAATAACCATATACATAATTATGATATCATATATGATCTTTTAACATTGATTTGTTAATAATATCTTAGTATTATCATTGTTTCGGGAGTTAACTTACTCGTTTTCTTTTATATGTGTTGTTACATAAGTCATGTATGTCCTGGATATGTTATATATTATTCATATAAATAATGATATCAAGTCCTAAAACATTATATTTAATAATTAAATGATAATTAGTCTTGAATGGATACAATGTGGAATGAATCTCATCGCGTTCGTGGAGACAGTAGTCCGTACATACGCACGAGCGACAATATAATTCTCTTGATATTAAAATAATATATAATTGGATGTGATATCATATATAGAGAATAATTATCATGTTATATTTATTATTTACATTAATTACACATCATTATTATTCCCATCCAAATAATAATTTATTGAATGACAATTACACCACGACGTGGAGACGGTAAGCCGTACATACGCACGTATGGTGACATGTCAATCAAAGGATGGATAGAATACTGACTATGGTTGTACCATATTTATAATAACATCATAGTATATATATATGATACTGGATTTATTATTTTAGAATGGGAATAACAAAGAAAGAATAAGTTGAAGAAGAAAGGAACTTGAAAAAGGGTGGTGAAAACATTACCTCTTCTTCGGGTTCTGCCTTTTGATTTGATCAAAAGGGACCCTTGGGTTGAATTTCTAATCAAACTAATGCCTCTAGGTTGTAGTGAGGGAATTTGAGAGAGTATTTGGGAAGGGTTTGGACGAGACAAAAGGCTTTTAATGTGTGATTTAGTGATAAGGGGGAGTGCCATTTTATAAGAGGGGTAAGGGGCACCTTTGGAAAAGCTAGAAATATTATTTTATAATAAATTCATATTCCATTTATAATGGCTAAAAAGTGGATTATTTAATGGTTAAGGTGGGGATGGGTCGAAAACCACTCAACCAATAGAATTTAGATAGGTTTGGGTCATTATATTTACCTTATGTTTTAGTTTTAACTCATATTTAATTAGTTTGACACTTACCCTGTCACTTTGTATTTTTATATTATATAGTAAATAAACATACTATATAACTCCAACTGACCCCAAGAGGTCCATTAATGATAAACCTATCATGATATAAGTTTCTTGGCTGAACATTAGATTTTTAGAAATTTAATATAAATTAATAATATAATATTTGTTTTAAAAACACTTTTATGTCAATGTTGACACTATTCAATAATTGATTTTTGTTAAAGTATTAAAAACATTATTAATTCAAAACAATTAATTTAAGAAATCCTATAATGTAATATTATGCAATAAAATTCATGGATGTCATCAAAAAATTCAAATTATATTAATTTTAATATTTATAATACCAATTATTTGATTCTTTCATTAATAAGGAAAATACGACATCATTATTGTGTCATAAATAATATTAATTATTAAATGTCTAAAAATTATAAATAAAATACCATTATGTATGAAATCCTTTTATATTTCTAATGAATATTTATAATCCAAAATCAAACATACATAACCCTATGTAAAAATTGTTTTTCTAAAAGATATATGCTTATGTCATTTATGTATTTATTTTAACTTAATTAATATAAAGTGTCATTATCACTTACAAGTGGCTCCATGAGGTCCCAAAATCGACCCAAATATGCCCATGGTCGGACATGTATCAACCAATAAAGTTAGGACACGTTTTAGGGTAATTTATTATTATTGTAATATTATTTTTTACCCTTATTTACCAGATTTACCCTTTAACCATGGTAAATAAAATATTTACCGATGAAATTATGCAAAATGTCATCAAATAAAAGTTACCTATTTACAAAATATGGAAATCCTGATTCCAAACATGGAATCCATATTTCCAAATTCAAAACACAGAAGTGGCAGAAAATAATTTAAAATTAATTCCCGTTGTAAAAACAAAAAGCGTGTTTTTAAGAGATAATAACTATCAAAAGATTGACACTTGTTCATGTCCGGTTTAATTGTGAAATTATGTCCAATTACCAAAATTGTATTAAATGGTAAAAAGATATTCTAAATATACTTTAAAACCACTCAAATTCATAATTTATCACTATTAATTATATTGATTAAAAAGTTGTTTTTAATTAAAATTTAGTAATTTTCACTATTCATCAAAATATAAATGTTATCCGAAAAGTTCCAAAATTTTAACCTAGGATAATTTCGAAATTCAGAATCCAAAAATGAAGTCAATTTTGAGAGATGAAATATATAAAATTTCAAAAAGTGAGTAATACTATTCATAACGGCTAGTTTGATTGGTTGTGGTGTGTGTTTTGGAACTCGAAGTTGCGACCAAAACACGCTACTGTATTATTCAAAGGGAAGTGTACCATGGAAGCTTGGGGTGTTATAGGGTCTTTGCGAAGAGGGAGGTCGCGCGAGAAGGGAGGGTTCATATTTTTATGTAGGGGCGCACATGGGGGTCGTCACTGCTAGCCACTAGACAAGGTAGCGCTGCAGGTGGTCAGCGCAGGAGAGGGCAGCATCACAGGAGGAGACCGGTGAGCGAGGCAGCTGCGTGCTGGGAGGCAGGGTGGTGGTAACAGTGATAGGGAAGGGGGCTGTCGCACGGATGATGAGTGAGGTGGGGGGCTGGCCTTGGTGCGACCTGCATAAGGCAGAAGGAGGGGTGCGGCCCGCGACCAGCAAGGGGAAAAGGGGGGTGCGCTGGGTAGATTTAAGGTTCCCCTTTTTTTATAATAATAATAATAATAATAATAATAATAATAATAATAATTAGTTAATTATAAAAATAATAATAGTTATTATAATCGAAACATTTATAATAATAAAACCATTTAAAAATATAAACACATATATATCAATATATATACATATATAGACATATAAACCTATATATAAAGATATATAAACATATATATATACACATAACGTTAAAACATAAACATATATAAACATATATACACATATATGTTTATTTGTTTATCTGATCAAACAACTAATTTGATAACGTTAAAACTGGATGACCGTGCGATATTCGCGCACCGTACTATACCCAAGCGGACTAGAAGTGGGCTGCACGTACCCAAGCGGAATGCATGTGCCCAAGCAGACTTCACGTCATAAACGTATGGTGTTCACGCACAATCCCAAATCATAAACTCATACCAACATTAAAATTTTAAACCGGGACTCACCCGCACTTACGCAAAAAAACACCCGATGCCAAGAGAAATAAATAAATAAAATGACTAAAAAATTGGGTGTGACATTGTATTTCTTCACATATCACTTTAAAACTTCATTAAAAAGAACCTAGAAAATCCTTAATTTGTTTATATGATGGAACAAAAGGCATATTTTGTGATCCGTAGTTGTTCACATGATGTATAGACTTGAAGGAAGAAAAATTTAGTTAACATTTCATGGTCTCATAAATGAGCAAGATGCCAACAATCTTGATACTAATTTAAAATTCCTTATGAAATTGAGATATTCATTATCATAAAGAGAAATGTGGCTATAAATAAACCAAAGGATTCAATATAAAAAATGCAATATAACATTTATATGGTTTGGATTCCACCTTTCTAATCTTGGATAAAAATTATTTATCACTTATAATCACTACGAAATAATAGTGATAAAAGAATCCATGAAACAATAGTAGGTTGATCATGAAAAGTTGTATGATTTTTACAAAACATGAAAAAAAACCCTGTGTGATTTTCATTTTATTTGATTATTTTCATGAGAGAGAATTTTGACGTCATATAATGAGTGATTTATCCATTTCCCACTAACATAGGTTTAATTTAAAAGTGTAATTCATATAAATTTACCACTAATTTACCCCCTCCATTGATCTGGTCAGGGGCTCTACGTTACTAATAGAGAAGTAACACAATAAATATTCAATTCAAAATTTATGATGATATGGGTAAAAATACCTTCATCCAATAAAATTAAGATGGTATTTTATAACTTATCATAATGTTTTAGCATTAATTCACCTGTTTTACCCCTTTACCATAATGGTAGTTTTTTACTAAAGTTATTATTCATGAAGAAAAAAAAGAAAATTGAACTCATAACTAAATAAAAACATAATGATTATAAATATGAAATATTTTTTCGAGATTAAATATATATAATTTAAGGAAATTAATTTTATTATATGAACATAATATTCAATGAAAATAGCTTTCTTAAAAATGTATTTTTATGAAAAATAATTAATTTATTGAAAAATAATTTCTATTTTCTAATTCATATGGAAATAATTTTGATAATTTCTAGTAAAATTCGAATACATTTACTTAATAAAAATCCAAAATAGAATGATAAATTTTAGTATATGTTCTATTTATATTTCTTGAGGTGATATTTTCATTTTTCTTGAAAAGTTCCTAGAAATAAAAGAAATCGAATACCTCAAAGAAAACAAGACATTGGAATAATCTGAGTAAATAAGTAGTACACCTTTCAGCACCTCATTTGATATTCCTTAATTTCTTGAGGTATTCATAAATATCTTTTCCACATCATTATTCTAATGGTATTTATGATTTCCACCCTTCATGGTTATCTTTATGAACATATTTCTATAATGTCACATCTCATTATAATCATTACAACTAAATGCATGATTATAATTATTGGCATGTCTATTAAAATTACCTTTTATCTTGTAGTCATGATCTATATTTAGTAACATACCACACTAGAAAAAACCCCTAGATATCATAGTACACTAATTATGATACTTTATACAACATTTATTACAAAAAGATATATTTTTCCTCTTAGCATCATATTTCTACTATGGGTGCTTCGCCAACACTTGACAATTACAATGATTATTTTCCATGTTATTATAAAAGTTAAAAACATATATAGCAAAATTTTTAGCACACCATACAGTGTTCTCATATGTTTTAAATTAATAAGAGTCCAAATATCATTTTAATCTTGGTTTCAATCCTTAGTAAAACATATTAATTTTATTATAATGGTCGATAAAAAATGTGGTGGAAACCAAGCCTATCTCGAAAAATAGTCTTTATAAGAGACAAAAAATTACTTCTCATTTTTCTTAAATTCCACAAAATACATTTCCATCCTATATAGAACAACCATATGGAAATACATCCCAAATAAAAGATCTTGAAATACTTTCCACTCTATTAAATCAATATCATATTTCTATTTATAAATTTTAACCAATGAAACCCAATGATTGAATTTATATTTAAAATAATAATTGATAATATGTATCTTTTTATGTTTATAGAAAAAGAAAAAATTAAATACAATTTTCCTAATCCTTGATCCATCATTAAACTACCATTGGGTTTGATGTGCCCCCAATTTTTTTTGGGTACTATTTCATAAAATGACCCACCATATAAATATTCCTCTATAGAGAGTTAAATTACTCTATATCTTGGGTACCATCATTAAAATTCATCATAAACTTTGTTAATATACCTATAAAATAATCTATTCCAATAAAAATGATTATTAGTGCAGATTAATAACGATATTATCATCTTGATTCTTTTCAACTTCATTCCCCCAATTTCAATTTTGGAAAACTATTTTAATGTATACATATATTAGATGAATAAAAATGGAAAAAAATAAATTTTTCTCATGATTATATAATACATAGATTAAAATCTCTTAAAATATATTTTTATAATAACATCCTAACCTCTAAATTTATCTAAACGTTTCTCTGATACTAACTATAACAGGTCATGCCTTTAAGAGCCCATAATTATGAGTTTAATAATAAGGATTTAAACTTCTTAGATTCCCATTATCAATTATATTTATATTTTTAATGAAATAGGAAAAAATAATATATATTTAACCCATTATTTATGAATCAGAATGTTTTACTCAATGTCCATTTTTATCCCACAAATTACAATTCCTAAATTTAAAATTATATTCCATTCATGTTTAATTTGGTTCATTTAAAACAATCCACCTAAATATAAATATGTACCATGATATAGTTCATACCAATTCTTAGTTTTCATGAAAAACATTTTAATACATGAAAACAGAATACAAATCTCAATAAGTGGAATAAAAGGGTAAAGAACCGATTAGAAAAATTTAAAAAACTATAAAATCCATATAAAAATTTCTCCATTATATATAATAAAACTTGATCTTAAATATTAAGTTAGATACCCAATAAAATATATTTATTTCTAAAATTTTGGGATAAATTTTTTTTGTGTAATAATTAAATAAAACTAATAATCATGAGTTTTTCTTAAAAAACATAAGAACCCATGAAATACATTTTCTTTAAAGGCATATCTTTCACCCTTAAAAAAGTTCACAGACTTTCTAAAATCATAATCTCATTTTCTTACAGTGTTGAATCAAAATATTTCTATAAAAACTATTTTATATGAATAAATATCATGTATGTTCATTGGGACACTATCTTTATAGAACCCTTACAACAACCCTTACAAATAGAATAACATACTCAATTAATTACAACATAATTTTTGAGAGAACAAAATCATTTCGGAATGAATTATAGGGATATATCAGGATAAATAATTATCATGAACAATGTAAGATGACCATATACAATATAAAACAAAAAAAATATTTCATTTCCAAAATTAAATATTTTCTTTAAAACATATACAAAATCACTTTTAGGATTCATGTACAAATAGAGATAAACATCCAATTTCATTTGTCAAATTTTAAAATTAAAATTTCTAAAAGAGTGATAAATATAATATTAATTGAAAAAACATGAAAAACTATGTATTAATATTATTAATGAATAATTATTATGATTATAGGATATATTAATTCTTGATGAATATGGTAAAAATATTCATTTTATACTTTTAATAATATAAGCCGTATAGAAGACATTAAAAAGACATATTTTTTATACCAATTTAAGAAATACGAAATAAAGATTTAAAATGAATTTGACAAACTATTTTATTATAATAATATCATTCTTGAAACATTTTATGAAACATGGATATGGTTGAAAAATTGTTGGAAAAAAAATGTTAAAACATTTCAAAAATGTTTTAATTAAAATTATTTAACTCGTGTCTAACTCACCACATACATTCATTAACACATATATAATAAAATAATTATTATTATTTAGTTAATAAAATTTTTTATTTATTTTTAATTATCATAATATATTTTATTTTATTTATTACCATGTATTATATAGTTACAAAATTGATTATGTTTATGTTATATGTTTTGTAGATGATCAATTTATAATCCCAAAAAAAATTTGGTTGGTTAACCCTTACCAAATTGGTCATGGTTGTATCATTTAAATAATTTTAATTATTAATTAATAATAATTTTCATATAATAGATATAATTTTATAACCATCCATGAAATGAATTCAAAAAATCACGTCACATTGTGGATTTTCTACTCCACACATACACACGAGAAATGTTATCTTTTTTTAAAGAGATGAATGGGTAATAAGAAAAGTAATATATATTTTTTATTGAATAATAATTATGTCATGAGTGTCATATATATTCATTAAATCCATCATAATAACAATATTTCTATGGCGGTGATGAAAAATGAAACACATCACTTTGTGATGATGACTGTCCACACAAACACACATACGATGTTTCCAATTCCCATAAGATGGAAAATAATATTAAAAATGTATATAACATAAAACAAATAATATTTTAGTATATTTTAGATACAATTTTTTTATATAATCATGGTTGTTATAGGATTTAAGAAGGTATTATAAGAAATAAATATAACAAGGACTCTAATAAGAGTATTAACTTTTCTTTGGAAAAAATCTTCAGCATTCAAATTAAACATTATCAATTGGTATTTTGGTGAGAAAAAAATCTAATAAATGGGGAGAAAGGTTAGGGTGGTTTTTGGAAAGATTATATTTCATATAAAGTGATTAATTGGTGCGGATAAGTGGGGATAAGTGGTTCTATTTTATAAGCGAGGGATGTGAAACACTTGTAAATATTCATAAAATTTTGAATATTATAAGTGTCTAACTTATGGTCGAGTGAAAAAAATTAAAATTTGATATTATGGTGATAATGGTTGAAATAAAATCAAAAATTAAGAATTAATATTATATTTTGTGACTATAATATAATGTTTTAACCAAAACCCATTTTATTCATTTGTCATGCTGATAATTTTTTTACCAAGGTTGTTATTCACAGTGATAAAAAATTAAATTGAGAAAATAGAAAAATATAAAACTAAAAATTAAAAATATGAAATAAATTTATAAATATTCTATCCATATACGTGTCAATAATTAATTTAAATATAATACAAAAAACATCATGAAAAATAGGTTTTTTTATAAAAATGCATTTTTAATCAGAAAATTGGATTTATTCTAAAATCAGTAATAATACTAATTCACATGGAAGTAATTGGATTATTTTTTATTAAAATATATTATTTATACTTTAAAACCAGTAAAAAATTATTTTAATGTTTAAACACTTGAAAATATACCAGGAAGGTGCAGGACTAGGCCGAATGCCCAGCCCCGTAGAAAATTATTAATAAAACAAGATAGTACAAACGCAGGGAGAGAAAGAAATAAAACAGCAAACCTCAAAGCCCCACAGCCTCATGAACTAGAGCACATCAAACACATCATCACCGCCACCTTCTGAGAACTCATCCGGGTCTGCCGACTCCCATTCAGATTGTGGAGCATATTGAATTAGCATTTGTATATATTGCTCCCTCAGTCGTAGTTTCGCTAGGGACATGGGATCCTTGCTCTGTCGTCCCTTCTTTTTCTCCGATTCTTTCAGCTTTCCATTTTTGGAAGACGACCTGGTTGCAATGGTCCTTGGTGTGTTGGAGTAATCTTTCCCATGTTTCCTCTTCGATGGAGCAGTGGAAGCTCCATTACTCTCAGCCCTTTGCCCCACTTTTCTGAGAATATCACTATATGACTCTTTCATCACACTCTGTGCTCTGCCTCCTTGATTCTCCTTCCCCTCACCTGCCCCTAAAGAGACCTCATGCACCAGAGGGGTTGTAACCTGAACGGATTCCCTGTTACCATCTCTAGGTGTCAAACATGGATACAGGTCCTCATTATTCTGCCTCTTACAACTTCCCTCTAAGCAGTCCTGCTTGTTCAAAGATGTTACCCTGCCATTCTGCTGCTCTGCAATATCAGTATCACTCAATACATCCTCGGAAATTTTCCCAACATCATCTTCAGTCGGCTCCTCCTGTATCAGAAAATCAGGACCCCCATCAGGCAGCTCACCGAAGTCCTCAGCTAGCTCCCCCTCTATCAGAGTAGCAGGATCCCCATCAGCCTCCTCAAAACCCCATTCCCACTACGACCAAACATTTCAGCACCATCTGCAGCCATAACCTGCTGTGAGTGTGCTGCTCCTTGATCAGTGGAGTCCAGATCAACCAAATCTAAAAATCTGTTTCCCAGAGATACACCGCTGACTTGCTTCATCAACTTTTCACCTTCTCCCTTGTCTAGCATCCTGTTTCCACATTCAGAAACTAGAATTTCTTTTTCCCTGTCGGATTCAATACCAACATTGCACTTTAGATCCTGCTTCAGTCTTTTAAAAACATCTCCAACCGATGGGTTCACCAACCCACTAGATATCCTCTTCTGAAAAGAAACCTCAGCACACGGGGCCTCAGTGTGTGCATATTCAGTGGCTGTAATAACAGTAGCTCCCTGTAGTCCATCTGTCTCTGGAACCATCTCTCGGTCAGGAGCAACAAAAGTTGACGCTGCGCCAACCTCGCCACGACGTGTGATGCGACGACATAGCAGATCCGAATGACCAAGGCGGCGACAAATCCCACAGAAGGGCATCCATGACTCAAAGAGGACAGACTGATGCCATCTAATCTCACCCTCCACCTCAACGCATACAGACTCAATCGGCTCTATCGAAACATCTACTTCCACACAAATTCGCGGTGCAACTGGATGGCACGTAACCCGTGTTCGCAGGTCCATACACAAGTAACGGCCAATCATATTTCCAATGACACGAAGAATTTCCGGATTCTGGAAAGGTAATGCGAGCCCAGGAAGTGTAACCCATAACGCTGCGGTCGGAGGATCACGACGAAGATGAAAGTCAAAATACCAGCGAAACAGGAAAAATCTAAACCCATTAACCACTCTTGGCGCAGAAGACCAGGCTGTAATTAAATCTTCCTCGCTAGAAAAACGTATTTGAAAATGCCTCGAATCCAACAGCCCAATAACCACTTTGTCTTGAAGCATCCAGGAGGAGGAGACAAACCTGTGGAAGCAGTCTACAGAGGGCCGAGCCTTTCCGAATCTTGCGACAAGGGTATGATCCAGCCGCGACACCGCCTTCGCAAACTCCAGCGAAGAGATTGAGACTGAGATTTCACCATTCACCCGATTCGGTACCTTAGGGCAAACCTCAATTTCCGGGAAGTCCGAGAATGAAGAAGGGTCCACACGCCATGGATGAGGAGAGTTGATACCCCCCTCCGGCCGAGGCACAGAGGGGGATCGCCGCTGCGAGATCATGTGCTACGCCATCGAGGGTTTCGCCGGGACGCCGCCCTCATTAAACACTTGAAAATAAATGATATTATTTATAAAATTGATATTTTCCAGTATTTACGCAAAAAAATATTTTCATAAAAATTCCAAAAATTAACCCGAAACAATATGTAATGTGATAAAATAATAAGTGAATTACATTTAAAAATTTTAATTTTTAAAATTTATAAAATACAATTTTAAATTAAACACTATAATACATGGAAGAAACAATAATTAGAATAAAACCATTTCATTCTTCAATTTGAAAAACCATATAAAATTATTGTAATGAATTTGAATCCATAAAATCTAATCATGTATATTAATAAGACATTAATTTTTTTATTACTAAAATTACCTAGGTTTCCAAATGTTTTCAAATATCATTAGGTATCTCTTAAGAATTTACATGATGGTAGATGTTTTGATGAACAATTATCAGAGGTATGAGATTCAATTGAGTTATTAATTTAAGTGAAATTAATTAATTTATATATCTTCTTTGATCTATTTATAGTGATATTTGACGTGAAAATTTATTATGATCATTAATTATTACATTATCTTTCTGGTGGTGCTAATTTTTTATTTTACATTATCTATCTTGCGGTCCATTCTAAAATAATGGGTGACATACCACATTTTGGATTTTCACAATTTGAATTTTCATCATTTAAAAATCAAGACATGAACAACAAAATAATTCTACCATCTGGGGTAGGGGTCATTACACTCAATGGACCCATGTATTCCAATTAATATAGTTATATGCGAGATGTTCCAAAAATATTTGGGGCTCTGAAAAATGTGTATGTTCTCAAACTAAATTTGTGTGAACCATTTGATACATTTTTAAACCATGTTTATGTTCATTTAGTTTATGAATGATTATTTATATAGGATTCTGTGGATAATACTTTATGGTTTATCTCATTAAAATTATCTGTTCTTGAATTTATGGGAATCTTAATAAAGGATATTTACGCAGATAGATTTGATTATTTTCACGGATAATAAACAATCCATTTATCATTTTTTATTAATTATTATCTTATAAATGATTAATATTTTTTTTCAAGTGAAATCATGATTATGATTAAAATATAGAATTTGGGAAAAATATTTTTTAAAAAAATTTCTTATATAGAGTTTTATTTTGATAACTGTTTTTATTTAGAATTATTTTGTAATTATTCTACCATGTGTTTGAATATCCATGGAAAATGAATATCATGTGTGAACTATTTTAAAACCATTGATATTTATTTGTGGTAGAGAATAAAATAGGAGTGTGGGGGTTGTAGTGAGCAATGATTTGGTTTAGTAGGGATATATATCCTCCCCATTATATTATTGGGGTAAAGTAGATGGTTTTGGATTATTATGTTAATGTAAAATTACCAAATTAATAGACTAGAATACGTGAATATTGAATTGATTCTCACCAAGAGAGTGAATATTCATTTTATGTAACATGTAGGTTTATAATATTTTATTATACTATATATTATCCTGGAAATGATTGAATCTTCATTTTACATGGAGTTCTTGGTGATGATTTTGAAAAAATGTGAGTTCCTATTGAGATTTAGGAAAAGTGGGGAGTTTTTTTTAAAAAATGATTCTTATTGGGAGAAAACATGATTTATGAAACTAAGGATTTTATATTGTGTTTTTTTAAATTTGGTTTTTGAAAGGATTTGATCAATTTGATTATGATATATTGAATTTTTAATGTTATGATAGATTAATGTTTTGGATAATTTTTTATTTCATTTATCATTATTTATAGACACTAATTTATTATAGTTGTACTTACAATGAGACTTTTTTGAAGCATGAAGGAAATAATAATGAGTTTATAATCTCCTTTACATATTACATAGTTTAAATGTAGACACTACTATAAAATATTCTTGGAAGAGGAATAATTTATTCTTCCTCAGTGGTTAGACTAAAATTCACATTAGATATGAGGTGGAAAAGTTGAGTCATTGGGGGCTCGAGTCACATTATTTTATTGAGTAGATATACATAATTATTTTATTTATTTTTATTTTAGTTTTCTAAATGTAAAAATATTTCCATTAAGAGTTATATATTATGGTTGGTTTTTAAAAAATAAGTTTTACAAAACAACTTCTTTTATTAGATTTTTTTGTTTATGAATTTTTAAGGTAAATCATTCCCCAATTAGTTTTTATCACTTATTACTAGTTCATATAATTTTTATATCATGGAGAATGACTAATTCATTTTCAATCTTAAATCAAGTAATAGTATTTTAGTAACTGGGTTAGGGTATTACATTATGGGCATGAAAATTATTATAGTTTTTAAATTTTCCTACCATACTAATATTTATATTTTTTTCAAAATATTTTAAAAATTAAAATAAAATATGAATTATTATATAAAAATTTAATATTGTAAACATAAATTTAAGATAATAAAATATATTTTAAAAAATGTAGTTTTTTTCCTATTTAAAATATATTTATTTAAATTTAATTTTGTTAATATATCACATAAGACTATGAGATAATCTTTAAGAATATATAATTCTTGGCATTTTTAAAACCTAATATAGATGATGTTGATCTTCATAAATAGAATGTGATTCAATGGAAAATTTCATTATAAAAATATTTTTATATATATTTAATATAACCTATAATTTTGGTTTATTATATTAGTTAGAAATATCATGATAACCTATAATCCACCTACTAGATAAATTATATCTTCATTTTATATTGCCTATAATTTATTATAAATTTTTTTTACTAGTATATATTTATCAATTATATTAATAAATATCAATTATATATATATTATTTGTTAATTTTACGGTATTCTGAAAAATTATAGCCTTTTTATCTTTAAAATTTATGAATTTTTTCTCCCATATCAAGTACCAAAATTAATTATTTTATAGAATAGTCAATATATTTAATCTCAATTTGAGATATAAAAGTTTGACATTTACATTAATTACTCAAAATACTTATAGTTAGAACACAATAGTGTACATTTGAACGATAAATTCCAGGGGATAGTTTCTATTAGGTATTTATTTTCGAGGAAGTATATTTTTGGGTTAACATATTTCGTAAAATTCAGTTCCAGTTATAATTTGAGAATTTTCAATCTCAATTATATGACCATGGAACAAATAATTAATTCATAAATGAGTTATAATCATTCATGTCACTAATTGATTTTTTAGTAAAAAAATTATTTATTTAATTTTTCCCCATTAATAAACTCTTAATATATTTTAGACGTTCTGTTATTGACTATTTTTAATTTTCTAGTGGTTATATAATCCCAGATTAATTATACAACTTTTAGATCAAATTTATCAAGATTTTTTTTGGAGACTAAGATATATAATATTTATCTAACTTACTTTTATGTTTTTTTTCCTTCCATAATTCATATGAATTTTTCTATATTTTCTCTAATTAGAACTATATTGATTATATAAATAATTACACTTAAAAATTCATCCAAAAAGTAAATTTAAACACAATACTCACATAACATTATTCTATCTATTTATTATTAGTCATGTTTCTTCTTATTCACAATACCATTTTCGAAATGTTTCATATTTAGAAAAATATTTTTAATATTATGGTGTGTACAAAAAATATCAAAGTAATTATAGTGAAATTCATCACCATGATCACTCTGAAAAGATATTACAAGATTAATGTTTTTATTTATTAACAATGTTACAAATTTTATAAAAATCATGATTTATTTAAATTTATAAAGAAATTATTTGATATATATATTTTAAATACAATAAAATGTACCAGATTAATTTTTTTTTCTAATATACCTTTTTTATAAATATTCCAATATATATTCAAGTGAAATAATTAAAACATTTTCATGATAATTAATTTATAAATTAATTTAAAATTTTGTTTTTATTATATTTCTATTTTAAAGAATCACAATCCTCTTTTTTATAAATTGAAAATTTCTGTAAATTAATAACTATTTTTTAGTTGTTTAGATAATGTTTTTATAAAACAATAACAAATTTTATAATTTTATTATGTCACACATAAATATAAATAAATTTTATGGGTTATCTATATTGAGGAAAAATTTAAATATTATTTTGGTGTTAGTAGTTTTGTTTTTGAATTAATTTCTTAAGGAAATATAAAATATAGTTCAATGGTAAAATTGATAATGGAACCAAATGTATAAATACATATATGGTTTATAGAATTTAATTATTCTATTATTTATCGAGTTTAATATTATATTTGGATAAATAATTATGATTTTTGATATATAGGCCTTAGGTTATTGTAAATAGGTTAAGAAATATTTTAATAGATACCAAATTAACTTTTTAACTTTTTATAATTTAATAATGTCAATTTTTTTTAAAATATTAGTAGAGTGTTCTCTCATTTCACATTAAACTTCATTATTTATAATGTAGGCGGGCCAACTAATTTCATTCCAATTCTCTTCCCTCTTATATTAATGAAAAATAATATAAAAACAACATAAATTTTCTTTAAAAAATCATGATGAGTTTCTGGAAACACATTATGTATGTTCTCCAATTCATTTGTCTCTTATCCCATCTCACTCCATGGAATTTTGATCTAGATCTAAATAATATTATGTTATAAAATTTATAGTTTCCTATTTTGGTCATTCTGAAGGCTCCCACATGAGTCTAGTTTATCATTAAATAGATTGTTATCACTGAATTACTCTTCATGTGAGTTATAATCATTGTTGATTCCTTGTTAGTTTTAAATACAAATTTATCTATTTTAAAATGGGAATTTGTTAGATTAAATTTCAATATGTCTATTTAGATCTAATAAATTTTCACATTTAATTTATTTCATTGTATGTATGTATAAAGTTATATGTATTTATATTTACCCATCATTTAATGTAAATATAGTGTTATTGTGGGAATCCAATGTATGAGTTGGGAATAAACAGCCTAATGTAATTCTAAGATCCATAAACTAAAATAAAATTTAGGGATATGTATATGTGATTGTATCTTACATTTTTCATTGGGTGGATTGATTTTATAGTAAACCATTGAATTTATGGAAAAAAATATCATCTATTATTTATTTGATAAAAATTAATTTTTTTAATAATTTTAATTAAAAAATGGAAAAGGATTGCATATTTAATTATCTATGAGTTAAATTGATGTGTGGTTAGGGTATACCCTTCAGTATGGTTAAGTAAGGATATATTTTGATTGTTATTAGTTATTGATTCTTTAATAGAAATTATGGTATATGAATATATGTGATATGTTTTTTTCTATTATATATGGAAATAAATGTATTATACAGGGTTATGGTGAGATGTGCTGATAAGTTTAAAGCATGGTTATAGTACATAAAACATAATAAAGCCTTTTTACGTTAAGATAGTATCATGATGTTACTCCCACATTTATTTTCCTTCCCAACATAAGAATATATGTATAATTACACAAATAGTTTCCTTCTCACCTCCAAAATGTTAGGATAATCATATAAATGTTTTCCCATTGGAATTTTATAAGTAAGGATGTTTCCATTGATATTTTTTCCTTTAGGATTAACCGATAATGATTCTCCCAAATTAATGATTATTTCTAAAAGCACATGATGTTCATACATTGTATTCCTTGAAATATATTGGTTAGACCCTAGGGCCAAATATCGGTAATGAAATAATTTTTAATATGTATGTTGTGTTTGGAAATTATCAATAGAGGTCTCGATATTGTTAAATATTTAATTATGAAGCATATTTTTTATTCTCATCATTGTTATTCTTCATTGACAATATATTTGGGTGCATTGGGGTATAATACTGAACTTATGATCTAAGAACATATATACATGACTACAACATATTGTATATTCTAGGTCAATTTAGGAAAATCCTTCTGATTCATCATACTAACACCTTTCATGTTCACTATGTGCTCTTATGAAACAATTTTTTATTGAGTTCCATGTTTGATGGAATTTTTCATGGATAACTGGTTATATGGTAAGTCTATATTTTGTGAATAATAGTGGATAAAATCATGGAATCCCTTCTTTTTTATTTTTTATTATTTCTATTTTGTCATGTTTTTTATTTATGTTAACCTATATTAAATTTTTTTTAATTTTTTGTATATTAATTATTCATGGTTTTTTACACGTTTAATCAAGAAAATGATTGTGTTTAATTCGTCTAAAATGTTTTTTTCAAGGATATTTATGAAATGTTTTTAAGGTTGTTTCTTTATTAAACACATAATTTTTTCTATGTATATACACTTTCAATGAAATGATTTTTTATTTTTCTAAAGGTTTTGGGTAATTCTAATAAAAAACACATAATGTAAAAAATTTGTATATTCCAAGTGAATAAAAATTTCATTAGTCTAGAGGTACATTGTCTTCTTTCCTTATCCCAGTCTCCTCAATTTCATGGTTGTTCTGATTTTATGAAGGTGATACCCCTATTCCCCAGCTTCAACTCCTCACTATGACCTTGAGGTCCTCATCTTATCTCTAGGTCGATTTAGGAGTGTTGGATTATTGAGGTTTTTGGATTAAAATATTTTTATTTGGTGAAATTTAAGGATTATGTATCTATTTTATCTTGGGTTATATCCCCCGATATACCCTTCCTCTCTCTTGGTTTGTATTTTACTTCATTTTTATCCCCTATTCCTTTCTGTTTTCTTCCTCATTCTTCTTCCTCGACCGCCTAAACTTTTCTCTTATGTAACCATTCACCACTCTTTAATTGGTTGGATTTCTATTGATAGATACTCATGTGTTTTGGTCCATGTTTTTTTGATGGTCGTGATGTTACCCTCTGAGGTTTCACTGAAGGAATTATTTAGCTTTTCATTTCCAGGTTCTTTCAGGGTTTATTCCCCTTTTAAGTCATCACCAGTTTTTTGTTCTACTTTTAAGGGTATAATGTTTTAATGTGTTGATGTTTATACTTCATATCTGGTTCTTTGTAATATTTGGAGTTTCGGGTGTCAGTCGTATCAGTGTAAGTTGGTTGTGCGGTTTATGTATATGGCAATGGATCATCGGCAGGCTCACTAGTTTCTTATGGATTTTTTTATCTTTATGTAGGTGAGGATCAATTTATGGAGGTGTTGAAGGGTTGTAGTGGGAATTTTGGATATCATTGTAATTTATTGGGTTGCTACTGAGGAGAATGGTGCATCAGGGTGTACAACATGTAGAGTTTATTCTCCTATTATGATGTTCGTTATCTCGGTGGCTCGTTGTCTTTGACCTGACAATGATGATGATATTTTGAGTCTCAGTTGAGATGTTGTTCTCTTTTGTGGGTCTCATTAGTGACTATTGGAATGATGTTTGGGTATAATGATAGACTGATGGACAAAATGGATGTGTGACTAATGGTAGGTGTGTGATAGAGATGGCTTGTGAATTTTTAATTAAAGTGATCAAGTTTGGTTTTGAAATTTTAAATATGTTTTTTAATCTTTTTATTTCTAGCATATTGTTTTTATGGTGGTATTTATTTTTTCATTTAATCCTTACCCTCAAATAAACACTTAAGAAAATAATAAAAAATGTATTTGGAGTGGAGTAGAGGTAAATTGGTAACCTAAAAATTATTTTTATACCCTTATAACATGTCACTAAAAAAATTATAAGGTTATATGTATAAGGATTTATGTTAACCAATGTTAAAAATTAGGAAATTCTCTAGGATATGGATTTTTAATTTATGTCAATCAATAATTTACCTCATAAACATTAAATAATTTATTTTCTTATACATATATGGACTCAAATTAAAAAATATAAATATTTTAATTCTAATTTTTAAAATTATAATTCCATATTTAAAATCATAACAATTGATAGTAGAAAATAGAATATCTTTTCATTCACCATAAATCACTGAAATTATAAAATAGTTTCATTTTAAACCATGATCATATAGAAAATTAGAAATAATAATAGTTTTGTGGTTACCCAATTCATTAAAACCCATTAATTTTTCTCTTTAATTATATCCAAATGTAACAATTAACTCTATCAAACTTTTATCAATAAGCGTAATTTGAGACATATCCACTCATATGTTTAGGAAAACCATTGTTCATTTGCCTCATTAACATTTATTCATCCAAATGATCGTTAATCCTTCCAAAATTATATAAATATATGTTTCAATACCAAAATTTATTTGTGTTCAACAGTGTAACATAGAATCTAATTTTGAATACATATTTTTATAACAATAATAGATATGTTATTATTATTGGTATATTTAATTTATTTAAAAAAATATGATTTTTAGTTCCCCTATAATTTATTTTATTCATAGATATTTTTATATATAAGGGTTCACCATACCATAATCAAAATATCAATTGAAAAAACTTTTTTATTATAATAGCTTGACATTATTCATCCCCACCTAGGATTTTCTTTAGGAATGTGTTGAGTAAAATAGTGTAACCCTAATACTGCCATAAAAACGTTAGGGATTTATCACTAGAATTAGGGATTTTAAATATTCATGTAGAATGCAATATCCTATAAAGAACAAAATAAAACACAATAAATTGAAGTAAAAACACCTAAATAAGAACAATGGATCAACATAAATTGATAAATGATGAATTTTATTAATGAATTCATGTCATACAATATCACCAAATAAATGTTAGATTAAAATTATGGAAAATATCCAAAACATATAAAATAAAAAAAATCATATATTTAAAATCATATATAGCTCAATGAGATATAGAAAACAACCTGTAACTCTAAAGATACAATGAAAAAATGGTGTTATTAAGAAAATACTACCCAACTCATCCACGAACATGGTTCAATAACCATCTATAAAACACTAGGGATGATAATATCAAAATAATATATAGTAAATAACCAAATGTAGAACTTCAAGGGAATATCATGCATTATATAAATCCCACCTTCTAGATCTTGTTGGAAATTCTAATGGTTATTGAGTTTTTCATTTTTTGAATGTAACAACATTTAAACTGAGATTCAAAATTGAATTATGATGCTTGGAACACATTATTGTTATTTGGGATGGTATTGTGTTCTTACAATAGTCTCAAGACTTCGACCAAATTTTAAAAGAAACCAAGCATCAATATCCTATTTTTTTTATAAAGAAGGGAGGTTCATGGTTATAAAATTGTTAGCATTAACCATGAACCCAAATCATGTTACCCTATAGGGGTGTCACAAGGTTTTTGAAACCATATACTAGATGGAACATAATTATGTGAAAAATTGAAAAGGATTTACATAGGGGAATCACTCAGGTTGTTCATAGTTTTCCTAACCAATCACTGAGCCATAAACGGGGGTGATCTACTAGGATAGTTTCCTAACATGGTATATGCATGGTTTTCCTAACCGTACCCCTATCCATGTGAGGCCATGTATATTTGGATATTGGTTTTTCATGATTGGTGCACCATTATAAAAATATTTGGGCTCTACAATCACCCTTTAATAAGTGGGAAATGATGATTTTCCCCTTACCTCATTTAATCCTTAATAAAAAATCCTTCTCTTATTTCTCACACAGTAACCACGTAAGAGATTTTGTCCCATCCTCTCTTGGGAATTTGGGTACCTCTTATATCCATGATTAGAATTGAATATTTTCTATCAATTTTTATCATCCTATGTAAGTCTATGATTCGAATTACTTCTTTTTATAGTTTATTTTTTCATTATTTATTTATTTTTATATGATATTATATTCCCTATTTTCATGGTGGTTGCCCATACTTTTAATTTCTCTTATTCCAACCCAAATACAAGACATATAATGGATGATTTTATATTCCATGGTAAAAGTTAGGTGGTCTACATGTTTCCCATTTAATCCTTGATATTTATAAAGTGAATCATTGTGACATGAACCAGAACATATGTTAACTTCTTCTAAAATGTTTATCTCCTTAATTTAACTATCTATTCTATGAACTAGACCAATTATGAGACTATTATTCATATTAAGAGGTTGATAAGTCAACATTAAACACTCATTTGGGTGTATATTTCATATTCCCTCAATGAAAATTTCACTTATTTATAAAAATAATATCATTTATGTGTGTTGGTATTGACTCTTAGAGCGTAGAGCAATATTTTTGTCTTAACGAGTTTCTAAGTGGTATAGACCTTTATTTCACCTTTTTACATAAATATATGTAGTGATCAATGGGGTTAAGTAATTGAATTGAATTATTTAAATGGATTAATAAATTCTTCTGTGACATGTATTATTTGTTGGATTAAGTTAACTCATATGATTATGATTCACTATGTAATTAAATAACATTCAAAAGGGTGTGTACATTCCTTTAAAATTGAAATGTATAATTTTTTGAAACGAAAGGATAATGGTTGGACCATGTATCCAACAACTTTTTTAATTATGAATTATGTCTACGGATATTATGATTATGATTATATCATGCTTGAATATTGTCATATAACGAAATTACTTTGAAGGTGTGGCATGATAAGAGTGATACTTGGAATCCCATTGTTTATTCATTGGATGGACTCGTGGGATACAAACTAATTATTTTATGTGTCTACCAAGGGAAATACGACATAATGATTCATTCCATGCCGTAGATTGGGAATGCCCCATCTTTGCACCAAGGTTTCAATATATTTATATAAATTAAATTGAATGCTTAAGATAATTCTTCATGGGTTCATATTAATATTACAAGTCACCTTGGATAATTATTTGTGCTCTTTTCAAGTATCACACAGTGGATACCTAGTAACTTTTTCCAAGGAATTTTGTATAATTTTACCCTAAAGATAAAATTCCAATGGTTAAATCCCATGGACTTCACCTAGTTTATATAAATTATGATCCATAGATGTTATGGAGCCATAGATGACTATCATTATATAAATATATATGGATATAATAATATCACATTGGTTTATGATTTATTAGTTTTATACATGAATATCTGGTCTTATATCCATGGGTGTTAATCTTAGTTTATTTTCCTCATGTTCATAGACATCCCATCTTAGGCTGGAGAAGGTATGGTTGACAATATGTCTTATGACGAACCTGAGCATGACATGGTTAGATTTACATTATAGATGTACTGCTCTAAATTTGATCTACCATCAAACATTTAAATTTTAAATTCTTATACAATATAATATTAAAACCTATTAGTATAATCCTATTGAGTTTTACTCAAACCATGTTTGGGATGATGTTTTGTACTCAGATAGTTTACTTGGAATAATGCTTTGATCATTTATTTTCATCTTATTTTTTATCATTATGGGCTAGAAAATGATATGGGAGATGAGGGATGAGCGTGTTGTAGGATTAATTCTGAATGTTCAAGCCTTTCCATTATTTACTTATTTGTTAGTTTAGCCTTACTGTATATATTACAGTTGTATATTGACTACTTTAAATATATCCCTTATCATTTTTATGAATGGATGGTAATTCTTTTGGAAATATCCAGTATATTAGGTGTTATTATCCTCTATTTATTTTATTTTATTTTTTATTTAACTATATTTAATACTAATCTAGAGTGTATAGTTTCCCCAATATACCACCTTTATACCCATACTACTAGTCCGAAGCCTCTTCCATCTAGGGCGGCGTTCTTGAGATATTTTTACAAAGCAATCTAGTTACTATTTATAGTCAGGTTAGGTTGTAAAAAATTGTTATCAAAGATTTTATTTTCCTTATCTTACAATTTGGGGATGGTAGACGGGGGACTAGGAATGTGTTAGAATTTAGTTAATAATTAGTTTATTGGAATGAATAACCCACACATTATGGAAAGATATAGATACCAGGTATGGGACTATTATTCATGTTTTTGTTATTAAATTTTATTAAAATTTCACCTTGATTGAATTATTTTTTATTTAATATGGCTATTCATTTAGGGGATTAAACTCCTGGACTGGTATGGTAAGTGACAAGGTGTGTTCATACATAATTCTAGGAGTATAATCTTGATATATCATTATCAAGCTTATATGAACACCATGATTGTCTGATATGTTCCCTTATTACTTATAGAGAATAGTTATCTGATTACTAAGAATGATTATTGTTATAACATGTTGTGTTATTATCTATCATGATAACCTGCATACTAAGCTTCAATGATTAATTACCTTGTATATTTATAATATCTACCAATGTGATAGCCTTCCTCGTCATATTTATGATGTATGGTTGGTCAAAGAATGTTTCTATATAAACCAAAATAGTGTTTTCTCACATAACAAGATGATGGAACTCTACCAAAATAAAATTTTTAATTAGATAAATGTAATAGTTTTTGGAATTAAATCTTGAAAATGGGAAGGAATTGGTTTGTTTTTTATAACACTACTTGAAAATATACATATACCAACAGTTATATATCAATGGGTTTTCCAAACCATTGGTATAAGTATCGTAAAATGAATCTATTCTAATGATTTGGAAAAATCGTTGGTATAGATTATTGATATACCAATGGTTTTTCCAAAACCATTTGTATAGCTTCCAACATCTAATAAAAACCATATACCAAGAGACTTTACAACACCGTAGGTATATGTATTCCCTTATACAAACTGTTTTTAAAAACCATTGGAATAGGTTATTTATAAAAAAACCTATACCAACAAATTTCCAAAACCATTGGTATAGGTCACAGAAATCTAGGTACCCATACCAGCTATTTTCAGAATCGTTGTTATAGTTCTATGTGAATGGTTTTGAGAACCTTTGGTGTAAGTACCAAATGGTTTTATGAATTATTTTTTGCAATATCATAAAATAAATCAATATATAAATTATATATATATATATATATATATCAAATTAAATTAACATAAATTGTTGTAGTAGAGTGGATAGGTATTTTATATATAATCAGGAGGTTGTGATATCAAATATCAGCTACATATTTATTTTACATTAAATATCCCAACAGTTTTACGGAAAACATTACTATAAGTATATACCAATGGAAAATCAACCCAAAATACTCCAAACCATTAGTATAGGATATACTAATGGTTTAGGGACCTATTCAAACTATTCTAAAGTGTTGTTATATGTTAGTTTTCCAATAGTGTAAATTCACATCATTACATAGAGGTCTCAGTTAAATGGTGTTTCAATTATTACTTATAAGGGCTCGTACCTTTATAACTTGGAAATGATGACCAATATAACTAAATACTTTTGTATTTCTGACTCAACCCTTGTAGGTGAGTTTTGGCATCATATGAATTTGAGATAACCCTACTGAGGGTGTGTTAAAAAATATAGTGAGTCGAATATTAATCAGTTACACATAAATGGAATTTCAATAGTAATTCATAGATAATTGAAACCATAAATTGGGAATTTCTTCCCATATAAATGAACCCATGTTTGTATGAAGGGATGATCTAATGTTGGATTTATCTCTATATACCATGGTACATAAATACTTGAGGGTATGATTGTTATAAATATGGATGGTTATTTATAGTTTTTGTATCTAATTATATGGTTTTTGACTAAATTTGTGGTTTCATATTACTCAACCAATCCCTTATAATTTATAACATACATTTTTAGGCTTATAACATTACTAATATGAGGTGTTAGTTAATTAAAATTTCATTTACAACCTAAAATTTATTCTCCTCTATAGGTTGGAGTTGAAATTTTCCTTAAATAACTTAGTTGAGATAACTTATGGATAAATTAAATGGTTTAAAATAAAATTAGGTGATAATTTTCCTAAATGATATGGGTAATCAGTTAAATAATGTATCAATTATAATTTTAAAAACATTATTCATTTATGGATGGTACTTGAGCGTTCATATTATTAATCCTCTAAAATATTTTTTTAAATGATTTTTTTAAAATTTTTTATATTAACCCTTATGTGGTGTTAATACCACAAACTCTCATGCAATGGTTACCATTATTTTTTTTCTTGAGTTATATCTTCAATATGAATAAAGGGGTTTCCCAGGAGTTATATTTGTCTTATTTATGATACATCTATTACCTAAATTATAGGCCAAATAGCCTAGTGATATTTAAGGAATGGATTTGTTTTATAATAAATTTCCTACGAAAATGTTATGTTCCATTTTGTGGTGGTATCACCCTTGGAGATAGGAATCTAGTAGAAATTTGTGCTGAATTAAGAGGCATGTTAAGTGTTATTCTAGGTCTGTTGAGATGGATAAAACACATAGTTTATTAAGAAACACCATGAGTATGTGGGGGGTTTCCTGACAAGTTAACCCCCTAGGGGGCATTAATGTACATAGATACCTAGTGTTAATTATATCCATATCCTTTTACATTAATGTTGTGACCCTCTAGGGATCACTCCACTATGAAGATTCCTATAGTGGATCATGTCCTAATTGTATGATTCTGGGAATGTGAATTCATTACACCTATGTTAATATTTTTTAACCCTTTTAGGTCAATGATCTCCTCACCAAACATGAATTTTACCTCCTTAGAGAGATTTTATAGGTTCTCTAGAAATTGTGAAATAGATTCCATTAAATATGATATGGTTTTAATATGAGATACCTTAGGGAAAGATGGATGGACCGAGTGGACTTATTTTTATGTTTAATAATTTGTGATATATTATAGACATAAAGGCCCTTAGTTTTGACTTAGACCATAATGGGTTACCGATTATTATCTAATGAAAAAGAATACTCTGGGACAAGTTGGCTCGGAGTTTACATTTTCATTAATTGAAAAAATATAGGTTTTACACTAATTTATACATTGATACATCATAGGTGCCTAGGTTTTCTAATATAGGCATGATGATTCCTATGATTATCAAAGAAGTACCTGGGATGTTTTGGTAGAAATACTTACTTTGATGGGTTCCATTTTTTGGATAACTAGCCCTGACACATAATAGTTGAGTGGTTGATGATTAAATTTCAAAAATAGTGTCATGAGTTAGGTGATCTTTCTATAAATCATAGCATAGGTGAGTTTTGATATTTGAAGATGAGTTCTAAGGGATCTAGTAGAATGATAAAACTGACATGTAGTGTAGCACCGTTAACTTGGACTTGATGGTGGATGAATCATGGGAGCATGATTTGGGGCTCGAAATGGGTAGTATGGGATGGTGCACCCACTATGTCTGTTGAGTTTAGTTCATTGTGGTTTTGACATGGAAACCATTTGGTATGTATCTTCGTTGATAAGAAGGTTTTGAGCTAAGGAGTAATGGTTTCAAATATAGATCATGTGGTCATGGAGACCATATGATTTTGGAACATTAATGGAATTTCCCAATATAAGGGATATTTTTGGTAATGAATCACATGTTGTGAGAAGGATAACAGGTGGGTTGGCCTCAAAATGAACTGTCATGATATGTAGTGTAAGGTATTTTTATGGTATGTATAGTCTGGGATTTTATCAATTACTGGGGGAGTGATACACACATATCAATTGAATTTTAGTGAACTCCTAATTTATAAGAGACCATTCCAAATTTTTTGACATTATTATGAGTACCTTAAGTGATAATCAGTAATACAATAATATATCTAATGTTCTTTTTATGTTTAAATTTAGAGAGTCAGTGGGATTTTCACTCTATGATTTTTTTATAAAATACACCACATGTAGGGGAGTACACCATTAGTTGTTGGATGGTGGTGACCCTTGTTATTTATTGAAATTGATCAAGTTATATTAGAACTATTCTCTAAAATTAGTAATGAGTGATGGGTTATGTTTAAGTTAGCACTCCAGAATTAGAGGGTTATTATACATTCTAGTGATTATATACAATGATAGATAAAGTATGGATGTTTGTAATCAATGATAAATTTATTGGTATTATGACATGTATTTTCTAAAAGTGGGGAGTGTTATGTTAGTTTCAAGTATACAAACCTCTTGTGAGAAGGGTTGTGGGATCTTGAGATGAGTCGTTAGGTGTTTTTTTGTTTTCAAATTCTATAGAATAAATGGAACATTGTATGTATGGATTTATAATTAAATTATCAGTATAGGTTTGGATATAGTTAGGGTGGAGTTTAAGTATGAGAGTCAGACCTGAGATAGCATTGGATGATCCAAGGGTGTTTAATCGAATGTGTGCAAGTTCATGTGATATAGAATAAATAAATTTTTTTTATCAAAGGATAGTTTGACTAGGATATGTCATTGAAAGTTTGATTTGAGATTAAATTATAATTTTCAAAGAGATATTTAGGTGAATTTTATTAAAGGCACCGAGATCTAGTTTTGGATATTAATCAACTACTGAAGATGATTAATATTTAAAATAGCTGGTTTTCAGAAATTCAACTTGTGTTTCCTTTAACCTGTTGTATGTAGTTAGTGAAAAGATGAGGCTAGCATATCATTGGGTCAAGGACAATTCCATGAAATAGTCTTCATTATCTTTTCAATGAAAAGTTCACATGACTAGTGGAATCATGGTTGATTTGAAATTTGACAATCTTTAATGAATCAAGTATTAGAGGAAGTTTCTAAATGTATTATCAGGTTTAATGAGTTGATAATATTTCTGGGAGAGTCTCTAGGACACTAAGGACATGTTTCTATAGAAAATTTCGATAGTGGGAGTACCATTACATAGAATTATCCATTTAATGTTGGAACGTATGGTGGTAAGCTACATAGGATAATTGATTAAAGTGGTGAATATGTGATTGTGTATCATGTAATAATGCCTTGCGTAAGTTCTATGTTTATATTAAATATTTGTATACAAGTGTTGTCTATATTTTTAATAGCATATGTACAATATATTTAAAGTGATTATTGGATTCACATTGGGCATTTAAACTGTAACAAGGGTTCTTGGATGGGAATTCTCAATCCAGGTTGGTTGTGTAGTTTTTTTTGATATTGGCTAATTATAATTGGGGATGATATGTTCTAAGGTGTGAAGGTTTTAAGATATCGTGTTTTGGATAATTTTGGGAATTCTAAATGTTTTTAATTGTTTTATTTGGTGCACATGGAAAAAATTATATTGATCTTAGAAATGAAATTATAAACCTAGGAACACTAAATAGTGTTGTTTTGAGATGAGGTTTATGGACTAAGAGGTGTCACTAGTGTCTAGGATATTTCAGAATCAATTAGGCTTCAAAATATCATTTTTTTTGAGGGAAAAATGGAGGAATATTGTTATCACATGGTGAGGGCTAACTGTGAACCAAAATCATGATACCTTATAGGGGTTTTACATGGTTTTTCAAACCACGGACCTGAGGATGCATATACTTCTTAAAAATACAATGTATTTTCCTAGGTGACTCACATGGGTTGCTCCTTGTTTGTTTAAATGTGTTCTTAGCCATGTGAGGGGTGATCCACTTGTATAGTATCCCAGAATGGGATGCACACAATTTATATAACTATTCACTTAACCGTGCAGGGCCATGTAACTTTCAATAGTTGGTGCTCATAGATAGAGAATAGTTATTCAAAAAATGTGTCCAAATTATACACCCCTTAAAAAAGTAATAAATGAATATTTTTCCAATACTCCTTTAATTATTAATCCACCCTATGATAAATAATATCTTTAATACATCAGAATATCATTATTTTTGACATAATTATACACTTAATATAACCCGAAAATATCATTTGGTGTAGTTTTGTAAGTTAATTAGGTACATTTATTCAAAAAATTCAATATAAATACAATATCATTAATAAAAAATCCATAACATGACTTTAATTTCAAGCGATCTTCAAATATTTGATAGGATAACATGGGGAAATACATAAAAATTTGTCAGATATAAATCCTAGTTTTGGAATAATCAAAGAATAACTTGATAGAAGTAAAAAATGTGAGTCAATAAGAATATTACTTATATAAAAAATGAAGGATACTCATAATACGGAATAATGAAGCATAATATAATATGATAACATCTTGTAAATCTAGGAATGTAGGAACAACATAAAACACAACATAAACATAAGTCAAGGATAACATTAAAGATAACTTAACATTGTGGAAAAAGTTATATAATAGATTATATTCACTTCCTAATCCCATACATAACATCTCATGTGAAAAAAACGTTACCCAATGCATTGGAGGGCTATATAATTCTAGTCACACCCATTACAATAATATTATGTACATGCATAAGTGTGACACACAGATCATTCCAAAAAAGATCATATTTCATCAAATTTAATACCATGATTAAGGATTGAATATTAAATACATATAAGTCCCCAATAAAAAAACGATATGCATGTCTAGTTGAATACCATTTAGTGTAATTGTGTATGGTTTTTCACTATACGAGTATTTGTTAAGGAAGAAATCATTGGATAATATTGGCAGCATAACAGGGGTACATAAATTTTTATGGTAGGATTGAATGAGAGTGGAAGGGGTCTCTCATTATGTAAAAATCATAAGGATAGAAAATTTTATGTGTAAAAACATATCCCAATATAAAAAATATTGAATAAAAGGTGTTTTATAATAAAGGTTCTTGAATTAAGAGATGAAGGAGAGGGTTTATTATTTTGAGATGGTGCATCTTCAATCTTGGGAGGAGACTCTTTAGTTCTTGGGGGAATCTTTGGAGGTCTATAGAGAGGGATAGGGAGAGTGAATTCATTCTCAAAGGGTTCTTAGTGAGTATGAATGGGAGGTTTTTTGGATTTTTATAGTGAATGAAAGGATAATTCCTTAATAATTTTTAAGTATAGGTTTCGGGATCTATATGATAAATTAATCCAACATGCAAACCTTCTATTATTTTTTCATTTTTTCTCTAAAAGGAGTGTATTCCCTTACTTTAAAAGTTGATGAACCACAATACATAAAATAATACCCTTGGTGATGTCAAAATGAATTAGGGTTATAAATAACTAATTTGGAAACCATAAAATATAAAATAGGTTTTGGAGGATTCAGTAAAGATTTATAAATTTAACAAAATAATTTTAGAAAGTTATTATTTTAAATGGGAAATATATATTTTTCATGCATTACATTAATGGAATATATTAAATAACCTTTTCATCATTATTCTTTCTTAATACATACTATATATTTATACCGCATTTAATGTTTAATAAAAAATTCAACTATCACTAAATATTATAAAAAATTCACCATTTGATAATTTTTATATGTTAATTTCATAAATAATATTTATTTTATCAAAATAATATTCGAAATATGAGAATTTATACTTTTAAATAAAATACCCAATTATTGTAAAATTCTGGTTTTTTGAGAAAATTAGTTTCATAACCCTATAAAGAATTTATTTTTAAAATTCAATTATAATATATATTTAATAAATATTTCTTAATAACAAAACTTTATTAAAATATAATTTACTTCCAAAAATTATTGAGTCCATCAAAAATAGTTTCATGATTGAATTTATAAATTTTTAAAAATGAAATTTGTGTTTCTTTAGATCAAAATATAATGTTTATGAAATATATTATTTAAGCATTATAAAGTAGTAAAATATAAATACAATAATTATTTTATCAAATATTTTAACATGACAATGTAAATTTATAGGGTTTATATATATATCCCTTTATTACACTTGGTAATTTCGTAAGGGTAAGGTATGTGATGGTGATATTTTATTGGGTTGGTTTGGGGAACACAGTTTTGGTTGTGATCTCGATGATCTTGAAATCCTCACAATTTATTTTCAAGATTTAGTTATTTAATCTTGGATTGTTATTGGTCAATGGAATATCCCATTGATGATATCCCCCTCATTTTTTACAATAAATGGGCTTAATAGGCCATAAATCTTGAGGTCAAGGCCATAACATCCTTTTTCTATGTTAAATTGATTTATCATAACCCATATTCTAATCATACATTCAATATTAAATGTCTATACTATTAGTGGTTATGATAATTAATATTATTGTTAATCTAACATGAAATTACTGATAAAAGTCTAAAATAACCAAATTAATGCATGTTTTTTCTATAATTTCTTTTATTAACAAGGAATTTACTCATTTAAAAAGATAATTTCACTAATAATTATTTTGTTACTTTATTCCGCCCTTAATAAATTTCACCATAAAAATTTTATTAATACACTAAAATAGATGATGGTGCTTCTATTTCATTGCCTATGATGTTTCCCATGTCAATTCCTTAAACATTTGGTTTTGACACAAAATTTTGACTAAGTGAGTTGCCTAATTTCGTAGTACATTGTATCTTTGATCTAATATATTCAGTGGATTCTCCTCATATGATATATTTTTCATTAAGGGTACCACCTCTATATTTAATGCATGCGAGGGGTATGATATTTTCTTCCCCAAGAAGGATACATAGAACACATCTCATCTATAAGATAGAATTGGTAGGACTGCTAGTAAATAGGCCACCACTATGATGAGATCAATGATCTAGAAGGGGATGATGTACCTTGGAATAAGATTTACCTTCTTCCCAAACCTCATTAATTCCATCCCTTGAGATATAAAAATTAACACTATCTCTGATGTGAAACTCCATTCTTATCAATGACTGTATACATAGTTTTTTTCAACTTTGAGAAATTTATATATTATATTGAGTGGTTTGAACATTATTTCTCATTTCATAGAAAAGATTATGTCCCATAATCTTACTCACTCTCAATTCATCCCAACATGTCAAATTCTGACACCACTTCCCATATTGAGTCTCATAAGGTGTTATTTCAATTCTGAAATGGAATTATTTTCTATATGGTAACTCAACTAGGTAAAGGTGTTGATCCCAATATCCATGTAAATCAGCTGAAGAAGATATTAGTATATATCCTAGAGTTTTAATGGTTATTTCAAAATAACTATCTTGAAGAGGGTGATAAGAAGTGATGAAGATTAGTTCTATATCAAAACCTTATAAAAGGTTTATACAAAACCTCAAGGTAAACCTCATATCTGGATATCATACCATAGATATTGAAACTACATGCACTTTTACCACTTCTCTTATAGATATGTTAAAGAGTTGGTCAAGATAGAAGTATTCATGGAGGGAAAATAAATGATATGTTTAGGTAAGGTGATCGACTACAACCCATATGATGTTATTTTCATTAGGGTTCCAAGGGAGTCCAATGAAAAAATCCATGGTTATTTTTCCCATTTCCATACTAGTATGGGAAATAGTTTCATCATGACATTGGACTTATTTCATTTTCCTAGGAATTATTGTAATTATAAGAATCATGATACAAATTCTCCCATCACCATCTTCATGTTATCATTCTAGATATTTTTCATCCAATAACTACACATATTAGTGATTTCAGGATGAATAGAGGAGGATGATCTATGAACATTATCTAGAAGTTCCCTCTTTAGTTACAGTTTTTATACGATGAATATCTTGGTTCCAAACATTATAACTTCACATATATAAAATTTTAAATCTATAATACCCAATAACATTTTTTGTAACACCCCATCATCTATATGGTCCTCCTTGGTCCTATAAATAATAGATTTCTGATCATTAGTTTGAGAAAGGTATGGTAAAGAACCTTTTATTATTCTGATGTCCATTCTATGTATGTCCAAGCAGACTGGATCACTTATAATTATCATCATGGATGGGGTTGTGAGATCCTTTCAACTTGGAGAATATTCCACTTTGTTCTCCTTCCCATATTGGTATTGGATTAAACAATCATAATCCATGATAATATCTAACTATCATTATTGGATCATATTGAGATCATTTTTTGTGAATATATACTTGTGTCTTTTATGATATATATATATATTTCACCCTTCTCCCCATATAAATAATGTCACCAAGACCAATGTGTGAAGATAACTATAGCCAATTGTAGATCATGTTATGGGTATTTTTTCTCATAGATATTTAATTTGTGGGAGGAATAGGATATCATATTGTCATCTGGAATGAGTGCACAAGAAAATATATTTTTGGATGCATCACTTAAGACCACAAATTCTTCCCCACTAGTGGGTAATGTGAGAAAAAGTGTAGTGATTTTCCTCTATTTTAGAACTTTAATTCTTTCAATGAATTCAAAATTCCAGAAAAACTTCATCCCCTTCCAAGTTATACTAGTTAGTGGTATTGAATATACTGATAAGTTTCTCAAAAATTGATTATAGAACCCTACTAATCCACAAAAGTTATGGATCTACATCAAAGAGGTTAGTTTATGATATCTTTCAATTTAATCTATTTTTGAAGGATCTAAATATATCACTTTTATTTTGGTAACATACCATAGAAATGCTACATACTCCACCCAAAATATTCCTTCACTATATCTTCATAAATATTGTATTTTCACAAGGTCTTTAGTACACTATATAAATGCTCCCATGGATGGTATTCTCTTTTATAGTGGATAATATTACCATATACAGAGACTACCACTAATTTGTCGAGGTAATCCATAAATACTATGTTAATTTATTCTATTAATATTTTGGGAGTATTATTGAGTATAAATGGCATCATTATGAACTTTTAGTGATTTTACAATATATAAAAATAATTCTTTAGAATATCTTTTTTATTCATGTTTACTTGATAACATCCTGAACGAATACCTACCTTAGAGTAGTGTTGGAATCCATGTAAATGATTGAACAATTCCTCTATTTAAGGTATATGATACATGATATTTATCATGATTTAGTTATGTTAATTATAATCAATGAAGAGGTAGATTTAACCATCCTTCTTCTAGATGAAGAGGACCGACTCACCGTATTATAAAGTAATTTCGCATATAAACCATTTATCCAGATTCTTATAATGTTTATTATTGAAATCCTCAAGTTTAATAATGGATATTATATATGTATTCATGGATATTGGAAAATATTTGGGTATGAGATAGATTGAGAACTCAACCAAGCGACTAGGAGGAAGACCTGATATTTATTTTAGAAACCTATCAGTGAATTACCATACAATGGTCATTTCATTGAGGTTGATATTTTTCTTAGACTCAATAATTTGAGATTATACACTTACTCACAAAGAAATAATATACATTATTGAGATAATGATACAAAATAAGATTCATCCACTTAATTAAATATGTATATCAATGAAGGATGATTAGAGATACAATGCGGATTTACTTATCTCATCACATTATGTAGGAACTAAATATGAAAATAAAATCCCTACCCAAAATAGAATCAAATTACTCAAAAGGGATTATCAAAAATTGTGTCTAGGAAATTCATAGAATAAATTTTGATAGGGGGATTTATATACATGTGATACAATAAATTTGACATTTTTTATTTTGATTAATAGCTATACTCCCATGTCTTGTGGTGGTGTTTGAATATTTAGACTAATCTTGTGTGACTTGAATGAATGTGTGGAATCATAATCACAATGGAAATTTGATGTTCCTGAATGGATGATAATCCAACATTTCACAATTTTATTATGGTTTTAATCATTTAATTCATCCAAAATAGAGTTAGAGATGGTAATTTTTAAAATAGTATACAAATAAATGAAAACCATGAACATTAAAAGGACAACTCATTAATGAAATATATTCTTTATCCTATAAATTTAAAGGTTTAAATATATTTTATCTATGATCTATTACCTAATATAAAATATTATTGGCATTTGTGTTCCATTCATAATGATTCGTAATGTACTTGTGAGTTTACCAAAGCATATCCACAAGGAGTGGTGATCCAATCGTGTAATAATGAGTATTTATTAAACATCGGGTGACAATGAAGCCTATCTCAATATACCATTTCTATGGTTATTACCCCATGTACAACTGTTCCATAGCCACATTAAATTTTAGTATCCATATGTGGATGTATTTTCTTAGAAACCACTGTATCATCAATTTATGATAAAATATGGATATTTTCTTATGTTTTTTATTATCGATAATACTTTCACTAAATATTTATATTCCTAATCACCCAAAATAACCAAAATCATATCGGATACCAACTATGGGAGCCCACATCTTCAATATACATTAAAATTTGGTTTTATTACATAACGATACATCTAATACAACCCCATAAGATAGTGTGGACTAGGGTGTTTTGGTAATTATGCAAAAATCAAAACAATTTTTAATAGAAATACAATAACATAAACTAAAATTTCAATTTAAATTGGTCTTCCAAAACTGAATGGGACAACATGATAATGTAAATAATAAAGGGGTCATATATAAATACAAGTAAGGGAATTATCAAACAATAACATGGTGAAAGTAATACATTAATTCCAATAAGAATATAAAAAATACACAAAAGGGATGTAAATCCTGATATTAGACAATGGAGTACGATATAGTATGATAACATCATGGAAACATAGAAATGTGGAAACAACATAAAACATGACATAAGAATAAGTGAATTCTAAATTCTTAGACAACATCACATGGTGGAAGAATTGTGATAATATATTGGATTCTCTCCCTAATCAAATTAATCACATTTTAGAAGAAAAAAATCCTAACACATTGGGGGGTTAAAACTTTTAGGCCGACCAATCATATTCATATTTTTTTACATGAATAAATGTTCAGCATAGATCATTCAGCATATGGTCATATTTTATAAATTTTTTTCCTATAAATAAAGAGTGAGGGATACATACATTGAAGTCTCTAATAAATGAATTATAGGTACATTTAGGTGAATACCATATAATTTAAATGGTGATGGGTATTCACTACATAAATATTTGTCATTGAAAAATTGAAGGATAATTTCAACTACATAATGGGGTATATAATGTTTTATGGGAGGGGCGATTGAGAGTGAAATGGGTAATTAATCAAATAGAAATCATAAGGATAATAATAGGGATGTGTGAAAACGAATCCCAACCTAAAAAATTATTAACCAAAAGGTGTAATATAAATAAGGTGATTAGATAAAGAGGCGAAGTATGGGATAAAATAACTTGAGAGGGTGCCTCTCAAAAATTTAAAAGAGATTATTATGATAATAGGGATTCTTGTGAGTGATATAGAGAGGTAAGGTGAGAGTATATTTATGTTTAAATGGTTTGGAGTGATGAGGAATGTGATTTAGGGTGGGTTTTTATAGAAAATGTGATGATAATTGTTTATTAATTTCCAGAAATAGGATTGGACTCTGTATGATAAATTAATCTAAACAACAAACCATAGATTTTTTTTCACATTTGTTCTACACAACAGGAGTGAATTTATATAATTTTTAGGATATGAACCTAAATCCTTAAAGTAATACCCATGATTATTTGGATGTGCGTCATGTTTATAATGAATTTATTTTAAAACCATAAAATATAATATTGGTTTTTGGAGATTCATTCTGGATTTATAAAATTTAAAAATAATTTCAAAAACACATTATTTTTTAGAGAAAATATATATTTTTATCATGGATACCTTTTATGGAATATATAAAATAAAATTTGGGTCTTTATAATTTCATAATATATATATTATATTTATATCATCTTTAATTATTATTTAAAAATTCAATTTTCTCTGAAAATATGAAAAACTAAATGTTATATATTTTTTATTTGATGATTTTAAAAAAATATTTTTTTATCAAGATAATTCCCTATGTAATAAAAATTACACTTAAATAAAAAATTTCCATTTATTAAAAAATAGTTGTTTTAATGACAATAACAGTTTTTAGATGCATAAAAAATTATATTTGACTTTGTAAAATTAAATTATCTTATATATATAGTAATTTTTTTTAAAATTTTGTTTTATTAAAATTTCATTTATTTCCAAAAAACCATGAATCTTTAAAAAAGAGTTTCTAAATTGAAACTATATATTTCCAAAAACACTATTTATGTTTCATCATAACAAAATTTATGTTTTTTAAAATTTTATTATAAATTAATTATACTGTAATAAAATATAGATATAGTAAATATTTTATTAAAAATTAAAATATAAAAATTAATGATGTTATGTACTAGATATATAGACATTTATTACTCCAATGAATGTTTCAAGGGTAATGTGTGCGATGGTGATATTTTCTTAGGGTGGTTCAATGGACGTGGCTTGGTTCAGGATCTCAACAATCATGAAATTCTCCCATAAATGACTTCTCTGATGCTTTAGTTATTAAATATCTAATCGTGAATGGTAAAGTGAAAACCCCAATGATGATATTTCCTTTAGAAGCTCTAATAAATGGGCTTTTTATGGTATAATATAACTATTCCTAGAAATATATTACATTGTGAATGTAAAATGGATTTGTCTTAACCTTATATATATTATTTATAAGATCACTATATAAAAGATATACTAATAATATTTATAATGCTTAATATTCTTTGAAATTTGATAGGATATGACTTATAATGGTCTAAAATAACAAAATTTTCTTGCGTTTTTTCTATTATTTAAATTCATAAAAATTAATTTACTGATTTAAAAATGGGATTTCACTTACAAAATGTTCAGATCATTACACACCCTCCTTCTTCTCTCATTTCATATAGTTTCCACACATGGGAGGCCCCTCTACTCTTATATTAGGCTTTGGTATACCTCTATTGTGTGATCTTTGAATTAATCAGAGTTGGTCAGATATGATCCCCATAGGAAAGTCTATGATTACTCTTACTTATTTTATTAGTTTATTTCAACATCTTTTATGATACTTCCAAGAGAAATCATATGACCAATTTTAAGGTAATATTTATATTATTTCTAGTTTTCCCATTATATACCAAATAATAGAAAAATAATGTATTAGTGAGTCATCCTTGGTATAAGGTAGCTAGTATACATGTTTTTCTATTTAAGGACTTCAGTTTATAATGCATATTATTGTTATTCAATCTATATCATTTCTTCATCACTCCTAAAATGTGTTGCTCCTTAAATTTAATTTTTCAATAAAAAACCCAAATTAATGATGAGACCTATTGTCATTTTATAAAGTTGATACCTCAACGTGAAACACCTATTTTGTTGTGTCTTTTATACACTCTTGATGAAAATTACACATAATAATAAAAAAATAATTCAGGTGTGTCATGATTGAATCTTAATAAGAGGAATTTTATTTTGGTTTTAATGATTTCCTAAGTAGTGTAGATCATTATGTCCCCTTATTATTTAAATAAGTATAGTTATCAATAGAGTTGAATTAATTTAATGGAATGAATTGAATATATTAATAATTTATTGGTGACATTCATAATTTATTGTCTTATGCTACTTCATATTATTTTTCTTCACTATGTAGTTGAATCACTTTTTAAAGGGTGTTTACAATACTTTACAATTGAAACATATAATTATTTTAAATGAAAGGTGCATAGTAAGATCATCTCACTGAGTCCTTGTTAAATTATGAAGAATTTTAATGGATATTATTATAATTATTAATATTATTATAATTCTGGACACATGAATAATTATTATATCATGGCATACTAGGGTCACAAACCTAAATTACATTGACGGTGTGGCATGTCCTAAGTGATAATTGGGATCCATTATGGTTTTACATGGATTGATTCATGGGATGCCAACCGATTCATAGATTCATATACCACATGAATGTATTCAGTTGGATTTAATATTTTTTTAGATTTTTAATGTCCCAAAATGGAACTAAATGTTCATTATTTTCACCAAAAATAAATTTAATTCCTTGAATGATTCCCCACGGATTTGGCTTCCCATTACGGACCTCCTTAGATTATTCCTTGGAATAATTTCAAGTCTCACATTAAGGATATCTAGTGACTTGTTTCTTTTTATTGGGTATAATTTTCCCCTTGTGGTCAAATTAAAAATTTATACCCCTATGGATATCACCCAATTTATAAAACATAAAATCCGTGGGAAATATAGGACCTTTTATATCAGAAATCTATATATATAAATTGATTCCTTGTTTTCACCTTGGGTACCCTAGATTAGTGTTATAAATGGATGATTGTGCTTATAACCATGGGTCATATTCCTTCATTACTATTCTCATGTTCAGAGACATATTTTCTTTGTCTGATGTAGGTATATTCGACAAGGTTTCACACAACAAACCGACAAAAAACATGGTTAGTTTTAAATTTTTGATATAATTATTTACATTTGATATACTAGAATATATAATTTTTTATTCATAGACTTGATGGAATTATAATTTTTTTTGTGGTGGTATACTGAGTTTTAGTCACACACTATTTGAGATGCCTTTTGGTACCTAGATTGATTAATTAGATATAGGACATGATATTGGATTTTACTTCATGTGGTTACTATTTATGTGTTGTGAATTTCAATGGGAGATGAGGAATCAAAATGTACTTGGTTTTCCTATATTATTTGGATACACTAATTTATTTTTTTGTTTCTCATTATAGTCATGTTATTATGTATTAACTAATGTATATTAACTAAATTGTATCAATGAGTTGGAATGTTCATGCATTACTGGTTATTTATTTACTATTACCATAGTTGTTATTTATTATTATCCTCAATTAACTTTATTTTATTTATGATTTCACTTTATTTAGTACTTATTTAGATGGTATAGCATCCCACTGTAACAACATTACACCCACACTACTAGTAAACAAACTATATTGTATAGGTACGTACACTTGAGGCATTAGTGTCAACAAGTTTGGTTGTTGTTTATATACTAAACCAGGTTGCGAATTGACAAATGGATTCAAATTAAAGTAGTAAAATCATTATATACAGTCATGATCATTCCTTGTAATATATCCCCTAGGTAATCGAGACCAAATAATATCTAATATAATACCTCATCCTAAATCTATCATAAGATACAACATATAGTTCTACCTCATCTCATAAGCTTATAACACATTGTTCACAATTTTATCTCATAAGAGTAACTTGTTACCAATATCATTATAATTATTAACCCATAAATAAAAAAGTATATATAGTATAATATATTTTATAAAAATAGTATTATGTTACCCTATAAACCAATCCTCACTAGATAATATCCATATCCTGAATATATTCTTCCCTTCTACCAATTCACTACTATAACGAAATCATATCACATCACATCTATATATATTTTAAATCTGTAAAATATCATATCCAAACCAACTAATGGGGTGAGGGAGGGTATAGTATTCTATTCATTACGATTTCCAACTATTAACTAAATATTGGGTTACACCTAAGAAAACTTCCCTCATGTGGTGGTTGTATAGAAAATGGCCTCCCCACATCTGAAATAATAAAAAATATAATAATAAAAAACTCACATGATCCAATTAAAATAATTAATGGACAAACATAAACCATATTCATACTATTTATTTCTTGATCATCTTCTAATTCATAATTATCACATGGTCAGGGCACTCATGTCAAAAATTGTCAAGATAATTTCACATCAACACTATAAAAAACAACTACTTATACTCTTAACTTATAAATTGTCACCATAAATTGTATATATAGTCACTATTAGTCTAAATCATCATCAAAATTAATGTCTTGAAAGATATAACTTCTTTGGTAAATCCTATACATTAAACACTCTAGTCATTGATGTGTCAAACTATATTTACTCATGACTCAGTTATTCAATCATCCATATTGTGAATTGTGGTTTAATTCCCAATATTTAATAGAATAATAATACATGTATAGTAACTACTTATAATTCAAAATGAGAGTGATAAATGTTTCATAATATATAGTAGTACATTATATAAAATAAATGGGCTCATAATTCTACAAAAATCATTACACAACACATAATACTTGTTAATGGTTTATATGGTAATAAACACACTATATATTATCTATTTAATCCATATTGTCTACCTAAAATTATCATAAAAATAACATCATGTATAACAAAAAATTAATTAGGTTTCCGTAGATTATAATGACACTAAAATCAATATCCTTGTATTTCATTATCTAAAACATTGTAAAAATAATTATAACAAACATAAATAATTATCAAAAAGGATTACAATAATGATACCCATCATTTTAGGTTCCAAGAGGATCTCTTTATGTGTAATTATAGTTTTATGAGCTATAAGAATTCCTACATGGACATACACATATAAAATATTCTTCTATCTATAACACTATATACATGAGTATAAGAATCCAAAAAAATAAACTATTGTATAGTACCTGAGAAAATGAGTAAAATGGTATGCACAGAATAATCTTGGGCTGTGTCTCAATAAAATAGGTTATATAAATGATTAAAATTACAAAAAATTACCTTTAAATGATATCCAATTTCCTAAAAAACTAGATATCATGATCTATATAAAAAAAATATAATTGACTATTTATTTCTAAAAAGAGAGAACTCAGCTAATGAACTACATTTTTCTTAATTTTTGGATAATTAATAAAAGAATTTAACAATTGGGGGGGGGAGAGATGTTTTCACACATTCATAGCCTATGCCACACACTATTTTCACTACCTAATATGTTCTTCCCTTCTTGATCTACTTATCTAAACACACCTACTCGACCACTTCTAGTCATCCCTATCTTTTATTAGCTTAGTAGATCTGTATGGGCCAACTCATCCTCACATCCAAATCAAAACATATGTTTTTGGCTTATATTGAGTAAACTTTTTAATATCATTTTCCAAATACTCTATTTTATCACTAAGAAAACACTAACACAGTCACCCCCCCACAAACCTTTCTACAACATGTTTTGAGTCCCCGCAGACCATCACAAATTATATTTCAATGTTTGTATTTCTAGTAATGCTTGTAAACTTGAATTGACATTAGATGAATCAAAAACATTTAATATGAGAATCATTGACCCCTTCCCCAATATAATAACTTCCCAACCGCATCTCTATAGATCCCCTCATCCATTACATGATCCTTTGTATCATAAATGACTACTATGATCAGTGGGATGGCTTTTAGTCACTATTGAGTGTCACGACCAAAGGCCTCGAAAGTTTTCAAGGACGACCAGGACCTAAATATTTGTGATGGTCGGTGATTATCATTCAAGTAATCATCTAACAAAAATTCATAAAAGTACAAGGAACAGAGGACCAAAAATAAAAATAGAAATAATTTTTATTTAATTTTCATACATATTTATTAAATCAAAACTATAATAAAAAAATTTAAAAATCAATTATGAAAATACATAAATAATATAGAATTTTTTTGATTATACTATTTATTACCCTAAATATATCATCTAAAACAACATACATATAATTAGGAATAATTAGGTTCCTAATGCTATTTAATGAAAAAATTCATTTGAAAATTCCAAAAAAAAATCAATAAATTCTGTCATAATTAAATAAAACACCAATCCCTAAGAAAAGATACACTAATAGAATTTCAATAAAAGGTAAGATTAAAAAGTTATTATAATTTTAAAAGAAACTAAATATCTTCCAAACACTTTTAAAATAATTAAATAATTAAATTTTATGAAACCATCAAAATGAACTTCTAATAATTCAAAAACATATAACCAAGAAAAAAACCACATATAAAACTCGATAAAATCCAAAAAAATTAGTTTATGAGTTCATTTACTTGGTTCCTATAACCATTCTATCCCTTGGGTTGTAATGACTAAATTCCCTTAAAATTCAAAAACAGTAAAATTATGAAATTTTCAACCTCTACAAATCTATTGAAAAAATAATCCCTATAAACTTTTGGTTCCATAATTTATTTATAACCTATATAACACATTGCGATATTTTTTATTTTGAATTATATTTTTGATAATTTTTTGAAACCTAATAAATCTATAAATTTTCACTTTTAATTTTTTATTTTATCTAATTAAATACTAAAAATACTTATTTCTATTAGTAATAGAAAGTTTAATATAATTTTTAAATATCTCTAGAAGTTATTTTAATATTTTATATATTTTTTTAAAAAATATGTGATACTATTAATTTATTATGATCTAAATTAAGATATTAATTTTATCAAGCATAAAAATAAATTAAATTATCTCATTAAATAAAAATGAATAATTAATACCATCATAATAATAGTAATCATAAACATATCATTTTAATACCAATTAAACGCATATTAACTTGATGTGAATTCCCCACTTTTCTTTTTTTTAATTTTATAAGTTTCTTGAATATTTATATACATTATATGTATCCTATACAGTTATCTAATGGATTTACTAAATGATATTTTGACTACTTTATTATCATTTAATAGTGTAAAATAAATCTTAATAAGATAATTGTTTTTATAATCATAACATCTCACATCACTTGTATAATCATCATTATTTATTCCACATTTTCATTTGAATTTTTTTTATTGATTTATATTTGAAAATAACATAGTAATATATAAAACATTTTTCACCCACTTTCAAATATTTATTTTTTTATCTTCAATGTCTCCAGAATCAGAAAAATTTCCCTTTCATTAGTTTCAACTTTATATGATCTTAATTTTCATTCAAATATCTTATTATTTTTATATATTTTTCTAATCTACATTACATAGCTATTAATCATATATTACATTGTTTACATATTCAATAATTTAAATTAAAATTTATTTATATATTTTTCCCTTCATTTTAGTTTAATTGCTCAATATTTTTTAGACAACCCTCTAAGGATTTTATGAAATTTACCCATTACACTTATATTTCTTCCATGAAAAATCATTATGTTGAAAATATCATTAAACCAATTACATATTTTATAATATATGGTTACATTTCATTTTAAAAGTGGTTTATTTCAAAATAATTACATGTAAAAATGATTTTTTACATTTACTTTCTCTTTACGAGTAACCAATAGTGTATCACAAATACGATATACAATAATAAATTGAAACACTATAAATTTTTTAAATTTAAATAATTAAATCATTTTAAAATATATAATTATATTTATAGAGAAACATTCTTTAAGGTTTCACTAATTCCACTTAGTATTTATAATTTTAAATATGTCCTTTATTACCCTATGTACATAGAAACATTTGATTTATAAATGAAATCACATTTTGAGATTATATTATATATTATTTTCATTAATAATGAAAATTAATATTGGGGTGAAAGTCCATTTGACATATAAATGAGTATAAATAGTAATTATATTTTTCTGACATGGTTTAGAGGATTAAGATAAGATTTTTTACTCTCACCAAGGACCACATAGAGAAGATTCATGTAGGGAGTATGGTGAATTAATGTGATCATAAATTTTAATATTATTTCATTAAACATCATTTCATGAATCCCACTCTATTTTATATGAAGAATATATTATAATTCAACAAAAAAAAAAGAAACCAATTTGTAACCAAATAATGAAAACATTAATAAACACACATGAAATTAACAAGATTTATTTCCCATGTGGATTAAAATCCAATGTGTATGAATAATATTAAGTAAACATAAATCATTAATGTATACTTTGGGTTTTAAACTGACTTCATATAAGTCCACAACCAAGACTAGGGGATATCCATAATTGTAGTCTCCACCCACTACCATAACATGGGATACAATTTAAAAAGCTTTATATGCCTTTAAAAAAATTAATCAAATAATAAAAGACACAAAAACCTAGATAATATCATAACTGAATTCCAAGTCTACACATCTATTTCATCACATGAATATCATGTTTATTATGTTATAATATTTTATAGATCATTAAAATAATTTAGTGATAATCACATAAACTTATCTATATTTACTTTATTCATTATATGTTACCCCATTTCTCTTTCCTTATTGACATATTATTTTATAGAGTTTTATATTTTTATATTTCCATGTATTCCCCCAAAAAGGATCACCTCAATAAAATTTAAATTTAAAAAAAATAAAATATTTCCTTAACTACCATTCTAGATTCTTCCATAAAAAAATTATTTCACGATAAAATATTTAAAAATGGATAAAGCTATATTTACAGAACAATAATTACCTAGGATATTTTTTTTCACTATGTCCCGAAATATTGTAAAATATTTCAAACATATGAAGGAGGTAATATTGATGTTTGTTTTATATCATTTGAAATGATTTTGAATTTTTATAGAATGTTTTTAAAATTTATATAACTTTGGAATGATGTTTTGGAGGCATAAGAGAGGTGAACAAGATTATCTACAACTAGTTACATGATGGGTTTCTCAAGGGTTCCCCTTGAGAAATACAATGAGTAATTAATCATGGGGAATCAAGGTGTTTTCCTCATTTGATACCTGATTGGTCTCCTACAACCCATTATGTACCAATGAGTACCAATTAAAAGTTATAGTGATGAGGTTTTGATTCACATATACTGATTGACTTCCAAGTGGTTTCATCACATTTCGAGTAGGATTTTTAGTACAATCCTTATATTATAAATTTTGATAAAATAAATAAGTTTTTTCTATATATGATATATCATAAATTACCCAATACAACCATGGATTCTATATAAGGATTTATGATTTTTATTATAATATGAAATATTAAAATTTACTATGGTGTAGTTGGAAGTATATTAAAATTTAATGTACTAACTTTATATTATAATTTTAATGTGTTAGAGTTTCTTGAAGTGTTTGTCATAGTATGTAATTAATTTGTTATTATATAGTTCATACTGAAGACCTTTTGACATTCAGTGGTTATATGAATATATGGATGAAATTTATTGATACGGCTCTTAATTTATGAATACTTAGATTTAATGTTTGATTTAATTTGAAAAGTATATAATGAATTTTTTGGTAGATATAATGGAATTATTAGTTTCATATTATTTTTTAAGATCTAAAATGAAATTCTACTTTTACAAATTGTACAATTTGAAATATAATTATGACGAGTTTTTATTTAGAGTAAAAATTCACTAAAATAATCAAAATCAATTATTTAAAATTTGATGAAAGTATAAATTTATAAACAATGGTAATTGAGTTGTTTACACATGCAATTTCAAATTTTCTGAAGATTTAACTATAATTATTAATGTTATTTAAAAATATAATTTATATACTATTTAGAATTTATATTTTGCAGGGAAACATACTCTGTTGAGATAAGTTTCTTATAATTAGTTCACAAAGATACCCTTCACATTTTTATTCATTAGACTATTCTTATAGATCATATGGGAATGAATTATTCATTGTTATTCCATGGATATAAAAACCTATGATGAGTTTTGACCCTCATAAATTAACATTCTATTTTTTTGATTAATTTTATTGCGATCAAATTAAATTAAATAATGAAAACAACACATTTATATTTTATCCAAACTATAATAGAGTTTGAAAAAATTATTATAAAATATGTGATGAAAAATCCATAATGATAAAAAATTTAGAAATGATATTTGTTTTATAAATAAATTTGTGTTATATTTTATAAAATTATACACAAAGAGGACATTGAGAAACTAAATAAACATTATTTAATTATTGGACATCATTACATTAGTCAATAAATAAACCAATAAAAATTCCATATTTTTTAATGGGAATAAATATCAAATAGAAAAAGTCGAATGGGAAACCATAGATCATTCCAATATGGTAAAATTTCCACTTCCACAAACAACACTATTGAAAATAAAATGAATTTTTGAAAACTAATCAACATCATATAAAATGAAAAAATAGTTCAATGGGGGGAATTTTTGGGAAAAATTTATGACGTAATAAAGATGTATTTATAAAGGGATATTGTTACTATTAGAATAGTAATGTGACTATTGGAATAGTATCTAAAAATTAGGAATAGTTTCTAAACATTGGAAATAGTAACATATCTATTGGAATAATAATTTGACACTAAAATAATAAAATGTAGTAAAAATATTATAGTACCATAATGTAAATAACAATATTAAAAAATTAAAGAAATTATACATAGTGTTCAATAAATTATATTTTAACATCTCTCATATAAATCAGAATTTTTGTGTTACTAATTAATATAAACTATGATATAATATTATTTCGATAAAATTAAATAAATTTCTACAATTATAATTTTTTTTTGAGTTTGTTTTGTTGTAATATTAATAAATACTACATTTTTTGCTGAATAGTAAAAAATATAACAGTTTTCATAACAAGTGTATTTTAAATTACATCATTCATGATGTAATAATGACTTATAAAATTCATCATTTTTTGTAATTACAAATAAACATGTCTAACAAGTAAAATAATCCTAGAAATCCAAATTCAAAACCTTAAATGTATTTTTCCAATGTCTAAAATATGAAAGTGACCCTTCAAATAATCATTTTTTTCATTTTTTTCCTTTCCTCTTGACTAGAAAAATAAATAAGAATTATAAATTTATTCAAAGTGGTAAATTCATGTTATTTTAGTCAAATAAATTTCATAATTCCATAAATACTAGCATTTATATGTTTACCTTTGATATACTAATTTATTCAACATTTTATAAATAAAATGAACCTCTACTAAGTATAAAAGACATCTCACCACTCCCATAGAAAACCACTTACCTTCCACTCACCAAAGACAAGGGTCTTCCGAAATCCCCATTATTAATCACCTAATCATACTTAGTGACTTTTTTACCGACTCAACTCCAATCACTCAAGGAGTTGGCATCTTACAAAAGATGAAATGTTGAGAAGAGGGTAAGTTTTCATCTACTTCTCTTGTCATTTTCTTCCTCTATTCCACTTTTTATATATTTCATTAAAACACAAATATTATAATATTAATTTATTAGTATGTAAATATTATATAAATAATTTTAAAAAAAATTTGTTATTATATTTATGATATATTTATATTTCAAACTTATCTTTCTTTTTCTTTTGATAATGTCCTCTTAATGGTCAGTTAACCGTAAACAAGGAAATTTTCAATTCAAGTCATATTTATACCCTTATATATGGTTATAATAAATTATTTATAAAATATAAATATAATTATTTATAAGCTTTTTATTTATTCTTAATATTGTATAAATAGTAATTAATCATGATCGTTAAATCGAAGAAAATTGGATATTTTAAGAAAAATAAGATTGAAAACGATTCCCCATTAACAAAGGGAATTTAAGAATAAAATCCAACAATTATAATTGATCGAGGCTGAAAAAATGAAAAAAAAATCACTTCTATTTTGATGTTTTAAGAAAAATAAATTTATTAATCCATCGGTTGGAAAGTGATGAAATAAAGAATTGATTTAAGGATTGGGGATTCTCGAACCTAATTCCTTATTTGTTTAGGTTATATTCACATTCACATTATTCTTTTTATGTATGTTCCCATATTTTCTTTAAAGCTTCCTTTAACAATAATTTCCCATTTAATTATGTAGATATAAATGCTTTTACCCTATTTAAGTGACTTCCAATCCAATTATAAATATTATGAGAAAACGAATTTATTTTTTTCAAATTCATCTACGACTCCTATTGAGTTTTTTTCTCCAACAAAATGTGATTTTCATTTTTAATTTTTAAACACAAAAAATTATTATTTAAATTATTATTATGACTCTATTAGGTAAGCCATTCATTTCCATGGGTTAATTTTATTACTATGATTGTTATATGTTCTCTTACTAAGTATCATGCTTGATTATGAGCTTTTTATTATGTGATGGGTGATTCTTGAATTATATACCCCACCAATTCCATAGTTAATATGATATATCTCATTTTATAATGTCTATTATGGCTGAACATGATTTTATCATTATTCACAATTTTTATTTTATGATTTATGCACATATTGTATGTGTAAACATGATGATACCTTTATTTACTACTGTGTTTGGTATTTGACTACTACGTTATGATGTTTCATTATTTTGAATATTCCACATTCTAATAATTTATCAAATTTTTGGCCCAATTATTATGATGACAATATTTTGAAAATGATATGATTAAGTTAATTATTCTCACCCATGCACTATTGGTTCATGCTCTGTATTCCTCCCATGACATTATTCCCCTTAATGATATTTTTTTCTCCACTTCTTTGACATATAACCTTATGTGATGACAAATAGTATAGATAATGTTATATTTTTTGGAGGGTAAATAAGTTATATTTAATAATTGGTCATGTTATTTTATGTACAAGTGATATATGAACATTATTTTCCCAATATACTAAAACTTTGGATCCTCAATTATATCACTATTATGATTTTTATTTTCAATATAATATAATAACCATGTAAAACATTTTCTCATTATAGTTGGTATCATATCAATAGTTTAGTAAGTTTGAGAATTAGAATTATAATACAATAGTTAAAACCCTAGGGACAATTTTGAGTCTTACATGAAACATCCTATGTTTTTGTAAAGTAAAAGAGTATATAATTTCTGAAAATGTAAATAACTTTCTAGATACTACAAGTGAAAATGGATCTAGAGCTGTTGTATCTTGAGTTAATATACCTAAAAATAGATGATTCAATATTAAATCAATCATCACCTGGTGTACAATAAAGAGTTATTTCATCACACCTAGTTTTAGACTCTTGAGTGATATACGGTGGTTAATCAAAAGTTCTATACAAACCATTGTAATATTTATAAAATAAGTAATTATTTCTCTTAATTTTAGAGACAAATTAAAGTGAATGATCCAAGAAGTATAGTTTAAAAAAAGAAACATAGTGAGATAATATAATATATGACATTAGAATTTTGTTTCATATAATAGTTAATTATTTAATTATTATTTATTGAATTATTCTTGTTGAAACAATTTCTATTTTGAAAAATGATGGGAACCCTGAAAAAACAGTTCAAACCCCTATTTGAGGGACAATGCAATGAATTTACAAACAACATTCCCAATAAAATGGGAAGTGGAGTTCAAAACATCATGGTTATTCTTACCTAACTTTCATAGGTTATGTACTATAACATGAACCATGTGTAAAGTCCACCATCACCCTTGAAGGTTCTACTAAAAATCCTGTTATTTATGTAGCCATGACAATCGATGTTAATGAGATCATCCAATACAATTATAATAAAATATCGGGTTAACTCAATTAAGAAAATATTTTCTGTTATCTACTATTATAAGATAGATAAATTCACCTTGGTTGTCTATCATTTAAATTGATACATTTATAAATGGTGGGAATTGATAAATAATACCAAGTTTAAGGATGAAATGAAATAAATGGAATTGTAGGAATTTAATTAATTATTTATTAACAATTATTTCTCTATAAATCTCATAACAAAGATATGGAGAGAATATATAGTGCTTAAGTAAAAGGAATGTGAATCTATCATTAATTATCACTAAAATTTAACAATTCAGTCACGATCTACCTTAGATTTTGTTATAAAAAATGGTCGAAAAAAATATAGATTCTTTAGTTCTTTAAACCCATACCAACAAACAGCTCTATCCATCTAAGAATTTGTAGTTATGATGAATTATTTTGATATATCTGAAACTATATATAGAGTTTGGATAATATTTCCATATTTATGGATATAAGAAATGTAATATGGTGTTTCAAGCTAGGGGGTTATATGAAAAATGAGGAAAGAAGATACAACCACCCACATATCTAAAATGTGGACAAAAGAATCATGATAATTTCCTAAAATTGAAAAGGAAATTCTTCATGTGTGGTAGATAAGGTCACCATGATAAAAAAAATATCATAGATATAGGACGAATCTGGCCAATGTGAACAAGGAAATTAATGAACCTCCAAATACACCATCCATGGTAGAATGATTCAATAGTGATGAATGAGGACACTATTCAATCTAGTAAACTAACCCATGCGACATTGAGGATAATCAGAATTAGAAAATGAGTAAGGGAAATATTATTCCATCACTGTTTCAATGGTTTAAAATTAAAATTAAATCACACAAGAAACACTTCATATTCAATCCATAATGAAAAAAGTTTTATTTGATTTTGGTTCTATGAATTCATTTATATCCTATATTATTTCCTGAATATTTTAATGACAACATTGATACCATGAAGTAGATACATATATAAAAACATATTGCAGTTCAATAATTACAACCCTAATGTTGAAAAATTCCTATATAACTCATGTGGGAATATTCTTACAATAAATCTCAAAGTCTATCCCTCGGTCGAATTTGATACAATGTTAGAGATGGATAGGAAATCAACATACAAAGATCACATAAACTACTAGGAAAATTAAATATATTTATATATTCTAAAACATATCATTTTCTTCTATAAATTAATGGAATATCATGAATCTTATTTGGGAAATCCAAAAATGTTGGGGGTGTTGAGACCCAGTAAAGACCAATATCAAGACCAAATTGTTTGGTTGAGGGAGAGTATCAACCTTGAGAATATTACCATTGTAAGAGATGATATTGATTCATTTAAGAATATTTTCCCAACAGACCCCTATATAATGAGTTAGATCTATTAATAAAACTCATACTCAGTACTACTCTTATCCATAAATTCCCCTTCATGTTTGGCCCTGATTCAACTAGAGGAGTAAAAGAAATAGTTACAAGATAATTTATAATAAATGTTGTTAATACCTAGTGAATCACCATGGCGATCTATGATGCTCATTACCAGAAAAAATGATGGATAAATGTGAATGTGTATTTATTATATAGATATAAATATGATCACAATAAAGAACAAGTATAAAATTCCAAGGATTGAGGACTGGCTCAATAAACTAGAAGGATCTCATTACTCCTCAAAAGTAAATCTTCAATCTAGATACCATCAACTGAATGTAATAAAGTAATATATTTATGAGACAACCTTTTGTATAAGATATAGAAACTATGATTTCATAGTGATTTCCTTCATACTTATTAATTCACCTATAATATTCATGGTCTCGATGAATAATGCCTTTAGATAATAATTTGAAATTTTTTATGTAGTTTTTATTAAAGATCTTCTCATTCAATCCAACAGAAAAGTGGAGAAAAATTGAATATAATTATAATGAAGGAGACATTATGAATGGAAATAATGTATTCCAAGTTTAGAAAATGTGACTTTTGGATATAAAAAGTCACATTCTTGGGGAACGTGACCAAAGTGAAGGAATTTTTATGGGCCCTTCAAAAACAAATGTGATTGAGGAGTGGTCCAAACCCTCATGTTTCAAAGAAATCTATAGTTCTATTGGCCTATCTGGGTACTAATGATTTTTTATGATATATATCTATTGATTAAATATCATGGTAACTACATTAAAATATAATTAGGTAAAGTATGTCATAATAGATGAATTTGATGGATGAAATAAGGATCTAAAGAAGAGGCTAATAATTATTCTTGTTATCCCATATATTCAATTAAAGAAGGGTTTGAAATAAAAATATATTATTCAAACAAAGGATTGGGTTGTGTAATAAAGATAAATGGTAAATTGATATTCTATTCTTTTAGAATGTTAAAGATCAAAGAGAAGAACTACTTGACACGTGATTAAGAGTTAACAGATGTGATCTTTCCCAGGAAGATTTTGTTTCACTGCCACTATACAGATATGTTTAACTTATATACATATTATAAGAGAATAAATTATATATTCACATATAAATTAATTAATATAAATTATAAAATATGGGTATAGCTGATTATAGACTATGATTACTCTTTTCACTACTATCTTAGAAATACAAGCAACTTAGCTAATGCTATTAGAAGAAAATAATGTACCACTCAATCTATGATGTATATTGAGAAAGATCCTATATTCATGAATATAAAATGTATAGAATTTGAAATAAAATTTAATAGGATACATAATATAATATAGAAATTGTTTCACAACCATCTATCAATGATAAGATTACGGAGGCGTGAAGGGGTGATCTAGATCCTCCAAAGAAGGTGGAAGTAATAAATGAGGGTACACATCATGAATTTCACATCAATTATGATAGTTTCATTCATTTTGGAACTTGAAATTGTGTGCCTACGTCACATGATATTTATAATGTGATATTGGATAATTCACATAACACATCTTTATCCATCAATCATCTATGTACCAAGATATTCCATGATCTTTTAGGGCACTTTTAGTGGGAAAAATTGAAGAAGAATATCTCAGTGTACACCTCAATGTGATTGGAATGTCAGTAAGTTAAATAATACAGAGATAAGTCCAAGGGGATCTGAAATCTATTTCCCATACCTAAATGGAAATGGGATAACATCACCATGGACTTTTTCACTGGTCTTCTGAATGAATCCTAAGAAAGTAATGTGATGTGGGTTATGTTGGATAAACTCACCATAACTTCCCACTTCATCGCTAATCAGAAATATTTATTTCTTTAACAACATGGTAATATATTTTTAATAGAAGTGTTTAAGATCTATGGTAAACCTATATCAATCATATCTAATCATGATACAAGGTTTACTATAATTCCTAGGATTTTTTCAATTTATTATTTTTAAATATTATATGGAATTATTTCGAGACCAGGCACGAAGACGGCACATCATTCCGAGGTCCAGTGATCCCGGAATGGTGGTTTGAAATTTTTTTATATCAAGTGAATCGGTGCTTCTGCACGGTTGTGGAAGTTTCCAAACGGATGCCCGGATTAATAATCTGAGCGCACAGTTGCTTCTGGGACGACGACTTTTCCTAAGAATGACTCTAACCTCAACCGGCACAGGTCGGCTGCAAAATTTAATTTTGGGACGTTTTAAAAAGGAAAGCGCTTTGGAGGGAGTAAAATAAATTAATAATTTATTTTATTATTTTAAAACAATTCCTTTTTTTGAGCATGACCTAATCCTCCCCTATAAATGCATCCTTATGGAAAATTCACAGGATTAGCCTCATAACCCCATGAGTTGAGAAAAAGAGAGAGATTTCTCTCGGAGCTTGGGCGGAGGAGGACGCGTTGGCGAATGATGACTGATTGAAGTCGAGAATTGCTACGCCAATAACAATAAAGGATCACGATGACAACGACAGCACGTTGCCTTCATCAACGATCGATCCTTTCAAAAGGTAGGGGTTGTTGTTTTGATTTACTTTTCCCTGTATTGTAATTTAAACGATGAATGTGGATCAACCAAAAACACGTTGATCCGCGGATTCATACGTTCTTACGGGAGGGTTTTCTTTGGGATGTTTTTAGGGAATTAATCCATGCTTTAAATTCATATTGATCTCTGCTCCATTTAAACCTATTAACAGAAGAGGATCAATTTTGTAACGAACGATGGTGGAGGTTCGTTACTCAATTTTTTTATATGGATCCCTTCCTCCTTTTTCCCCGCACGTTCTTTGCATTCTTCGCAGGGCGACGAACAATATATTGTTTCGCATCCATTCTATGACACAACGATCCCAAATCGATGTTTCGACAACGCAATGACATTGTGGAGGCACGACGGCGATGGCGGATGACGAATTGGACAAGATCCGAAAGGGCGTTCTTCGAGCGTTCTTCACGCGGGAAGATAAATCATGTTTTCAGAGCCGATCAGAGCCCCGAAAACGACAGAAATAACATCGTGGTGTCAGGGCGACCAAAACCTGAAGGTTTCGTGGCGATTGGATGGCCAGATTAATGATTGGAGCACCACGAGACGCACGACGGTGGAGGTCTACGTTTCTAGAAATTATCAGAATATAGGGAATGCACTTCCGAAGAACACGCCCTATAGTTCTAATGGTGGCAGCTAGGGTTTTGGGGTCAGAGAAGGATCACAAGGCATGTGACCCTAGTCACACGGCGTGGTAGACCTTTCCCGAATCTCGGCTTATACTTCAGGTGGTACACGGACACATGATTCACTACACAGCTTCAGGCGGCACGGCGTGTACAGCTCGGAAGAGGAGGCTACGTGGAGCTCGGCATGTATCCCGGGGATACACGGACACGGGATGGAGTACACGACCGTGTACTCCCTCACCCAGCCAGGCGAGGTCACCAGCGCATGTCACCCAGTGTGCAGATTGCACGGGTTGGAGTAAATGGGTTGGTGACTGTGTACAGGCACATGGCCAGAGTACATGGAGCCAGCCCCAGTGACCCAGACACGGCGTGTACTCCGTACTACACACCGTGTATAAAGTTTTCTACATGATCAGCCTCACGACATAGGCCGTGGTACATGGGCAGTACCCAAGGTCAAACAACACGGCGTGTATCATTTCTACACGTCGTTTACTTTTTGGAGAACGACTTGGTCTTTTTGTTCACCGTGCCTTGAACATCTTTCGTTTGGGTTAGTGCCCCTTCTTCATTTCCCCTGAAGGTCAGGCATCTTTCCCTCATGCCGGATTATATTCCCTTCAGCAGGACTTTTCTCTGATAGAGTTGGGCATCCATCCGAGAGGCCCAGATCGAGATCCTCTATCCATTCCAGACCCTAGGTAGAGTTAGGCATTGGCATGACCAACTTTACCGGGCGTTGATCCTTTACCTAGAAGTTGAATTCTGGATGAGTTGCGGTATCCTCCATGGCCCTGGAAGTGATCCTAATCTGTGTATCAAGATCTTTCCCACTCAGGAGTGTGTCTCCTGTAATGAGTGCTTCTATCTATCGTAACCCTTCCACTCAGGAGTGTGTCTCCTGTAATGATTGTAACTATATCTCATGACGGTTCCCGATGAAAATCACTTCTCGGACGGACGTCATTAGAACTATAAGACTCGTGGAGTGTGTCCTCCCGGAACGAGCACATCACGGAATCTTCAAACGGAATCCCTTGTGGGGGTATGCGGTTGCGTTACTTGTCTCTAGACCACGGGACTGGGTTTTGAGTATATCTGGTTTGTTTTATATGTTCTGTAAACATATATTATGCATAGATGACCATACCTTTACTTTGTGTACTGCTTTGTGGTTTTCGGGGTCCTCTACTGAGTATTGTTATACTCACCCACGCACAGGCTTTGCCCACACGTCTGGTGTCTTTTGCAGATGAGCAGCCTTTTGACAGAGTCCAGGGCGGACCAGGACAGGACTGAGCATTCTGAGTTTCCTACAGGCCGAGGTGTTCCTATGGCTATGAGTAGCAGTCCAAGTACCTTTGTGCTTACAGGTTGGACATTACAGTTTTTTAGACTCTTGTTTTTAGTGGGCTTGTATTCTTGCCCAGTTTACTTTTACAGTACTCTACCTTTCGTCGTGCTCGGTTGGTTGGGTTTAGTTGTATGCATGCATTTTTGTTCCTTAGTGTTTTACATTTTAGCATTTTTGGGCTTGGAGATGTGTGTGTGTGTACAGGTACTTAGGCAATGCCTCCCATGTTAGTGACATGCCTACTCGGTGATAGGCACCAGCCCCTGGCCTATTGGAGGCGGGCTTGGGGAGTCACAGCGCGGGCCCCACCGGGACGGGTCATGAACGAGTGGTATCAGAGGTGGTTGGTTCTACCTTAGGACCAAGAGTCTGTGAGTTTGGTTGGGGCAACAGTGTTGAGTGTTTCAGGTTCATCTTTCAGGCCAGAGACTCCAGTGTTGGTGTGACGACCAACGTATCCATACACCAGGACTCTAATAACCTGCTTTTTGACCCAGTTCACGAAAACACTGTTTATGGGGAAATAAAAGGTAAATGAATCATATATGAATTGGTTGTGTCTTACATATCCTTGGTTTCAACTATCCAGATATACTCATTGACCGTGACACGTCTTGTTTCTTTACAGGATGCCTCCGCGACACGTACCCGCTAGGATTCAGCAGCACGATCACGAGGATGACCCCCTCAGTGACGAGGCTTTGATACAGAGACCAGTTCCCCAGGTGTTGCCACCATGTGGTGCACCTTCTATACCACCAACAGTGGAGCAGCCAGTGGTACCAGCGGTACCGACCGGTGAGGAGCGCAGGCTCAGCGTGCTACACGAGTTTCCGAGAGAGAGGCCCCTTAGGTTCCGAGGTGAGCCCAACCCTCAGGCAGCTCAGGACTGGCTTGAGGTGGTGACCAGAGTTTTTCATCTAGTGAGGACACCAGTAGACCAGATGGTGATCCTATGAGCGAGCCTTCTTTAGGGTTCGGACGGGCGATGGTGGAGTCTGACCACGCAGACTCATGATGAGGAGACTCTTTTGTGGACAGAGTTTGAGAGACTCTTCAGGGAGGAGTTCTCTCCGGTTACGCTGAGAGCTGTGCACATCCAGGAGCTTCTTCAGCTCCAGCAGGGCAGTATGACAGTGGATGACTATTCATCGAGGTTCACTAACCTCGCCAGCTACTCGGTGGATATGGTCAGGGACCAGTACTTCAGAGCTTGGACCTTTGAGCGAGGTCTACACTGAGACATCCGAGATAGTGTCGTGCCTCTATGCATATCAACCTATGCTGGAGTGCTCAAGCGGGCCTTGGTGATCAAGAGCTTCTTGGAGGAGCAGAGACAGCCGCTGGCAATCAGCAGCAGGTAGACAGGTGCAGAGCCACTGGCAGCAGGGAGCCGATGTCAGACGGAGGGATCTGGACGTGGGAGATGTCATAGGAGGACCCAGGACAGGGGATCGACAGTCCAAGGCTCTCAGTCTGGATCCAGTAAGCCTAGGGAGAAGCGATGCTACACATGCGATGGTAGGGGGCATGTCACTAGTGATTGCCCGACATGTCGGGCTGCTGACAGGGAAGTGGTGGATGGACCACCGAGACAGAGGCAGCGAACAGATCAGGCCGATCCACCAGGCGGCGGACATGGCAGAGGAGCTGGGAGAGCTGAAGGTGGTGGAATATGCTTCGACTTACTTCCACCACCACCCCCAGGAGGTCCGCACCAGGCTCAGGGAGCTGGTGGAGAGGGACGGGGATAGCTGCTTGCGGTCGAGGCATACGACCCAGGGGCTCCAGGGATGATTCAAGGTACGATCTATGTCTTTTCTACCTTATCTTCCGTACTCAAAGACACAGGTGCCAGTCATTCCCTTATAGCCACATGTCTTGTACAAAACATCGAGATTCCGTTAGAACCGTTGACTCGATCCTTACGCTTAGAGACACCTACTGGAGGAGACTCAACGATCACGCACCTTTGCAGACAGTGTGATATTACACTTGGAGGCGAGAGTTTCGGTTGGAACCTCTTGGTGGTAGCGTTGAGAACTTACGACGTCATTATCGGTATGGATTGGTTATCTTCGGCCCATGCCCAGATTGACTGTTTTAGGCGAAGAGTGTGGTGTGTCCGCCGTGATGGAACAAGGTTTTCCTTTGTCGGAGAAATGGAAACCCAGGCAGCACATAGTGGGCTCATGCATAGGAGGGGGAAGCCGATCACTCATGAGTTGGCTAGCCTTACCCTTGGAGCAGTAGATGTTGTGATCTCTCAATTCCCAGTAGTGGTGACGGAGTATAAAGACGTCTTCCCTGAAGATGTTCCAGGGTTACCTCCCCACCAAAAAATCGACTTCTGCATCGACTTACACCCCGGGACGACACCGATTTCCTAATCAGCTTATTGGATGGCTCCGTCAGATCGTCGCGAGCTGAGGGTTCATTTGGAGGATTTGCAGAGCAAGGGTTTCGTGAGACCCAGCGTTTCACCCTGAGCGGCCCCGGTCTTGTTTTCCAAGAAGGCAGATAAGAGTCTGAGTTTGTGCATGGATTATCGGCGTCTAAACCAGGTGACGGTGAAGAACAAGTATCCACTTCCGATAATTAATGACCTCTTCGATCAGCTAAGAGGGGCTCAGTGGTTCTTGAAGGTTGATCTTCTATCAGGCTATCACCAGCTACGAGTGCGGGATGAGGATATACCGAAGACGGTTTTCAGATGTCGCTCTGGTCACTATGAGTACTTGGTGACGCCCTTTGGCATGATGAACTCCCCCACAGTGTTCATGGGGTTGATGAACTAGATCTTCGAGCCGTACGTGGACCGATTCATAGTGGTCTTCATCGAAGACATCCTTGTGTACTCAGTGTCAGAGGAGGAGCATGCGAGACACCTGTGGATGGTTCTGGAAGTACTCTGAGATCACCAGCTTTATGGAAAGATCTCGAAGTGTCAGTTCTAGATTCAGGAGGTCCACTTTCTGGGACATGTCATCTCAGCAGATGGAGTAGCTATAGACCCAGCCATGGTGGAGGCTGTGTTAGCATGGGATCCACTTATGAGCGTGATAGAGGTGCGAAGCTTCCTTGGGTTGGTAGGATATTACCGGAGATTCATCCCTGATTTCTCCCGGATATCAGCACCGATGATGGCCTTGACCAGGCAGGGGCAACCCTTCGTGTGGACAGAAAAGTGCCAGTAGGATTTTGAGCAGCTAAGACAGAGTTTGACGAGCGCCCCAGTCTTGAGATTGCGGGAGGAGGGAGTCGAGTACATAGTTTTCTACGACGCGTCAGGGACCGGGATTGGTTGTGTCCTGATGCAGCGGCACGCGGTGATTTCTTATGGTTCATGCCAGTTAGGCCACATGAGCAGAACTATGCGACCCATGATCTCAAGTTAGTAGCGGTAGTCTTCGCACTGATGATGTGGTGACACTACCTTATGGGAGAGTGGTTCATTTTCTACTATGACCACAAGAGCCTCAAGTACCTCTTCTCATATAAGGATTTGAATCTGAGGTAGAGTAATTGGATAGAGTTCCTCCAGGACTATGATTTTGAGATTATCTATACTCATGGGAAGGGGAACAAGGTGGCGGACGCTCTTAGCAGAAGGTCGAGCTCACAGCTATTGAGTGAGGCAACACAAAAATTAGCCGCATTGCAGTTATCCTTCGTAGATGGTGAGGACACAGCTTACCTACAGTCGATGGTTGTCACCCCTCCACTCTTACAGCGAGTTAGGGATGCATAGCTTGGGGATATCGACTGTGTGGCTTTACGTGCTTAGTTAACCACATGACATGCTCCTGATGGACTTTCGCAAAGTGTGGAGCACATTATTCTTTTTAGAGGACACACTTTTGTACCAGTGGCATTCCAGGAGGAGTTCCGGAGGGAGTTTCATACATCCCCTTTGGAGGTACATCCTGGAGTGGCAAAGATGTACCAGGATCTCTAATGACAGTTCTAGTGGTCAGGCATGAAGAAGGCAATAGCAGAGTTCTTTTCTCGATGCCTCACATGCCAGTAGGTGAAGGATGAGCACTAGGTTCCAGTAGGGTTAGCTCGCCCCTTGGAAGTTCCAGAGTGGACGTGGGATGGAATATTGATGGACTTCGTGACAGGCTTACCACGGACTTCCAAGGGGCACGATTCCATCTGGGTGATCGTTGACCGTCTCTCCCTGTCGGCCCAATTCCTAGTTATCAGGGAGCAGAGTTCTATAGAGATATTAAGATGCCTCTACATACAGGAGATAGTTCGGCTTCATGGCGTCCCCTTGACTATAGTCTCAGACCGAGACGCCCACTTCACATCCCGGTTGTGGAAGGGATTGCAGGAGGCTTTTAGGACTCAGCTACACTTGAGCACATCATTTCATCCCCAGATAGATGGTCAGACAGAGAGGACCATTCAGGTTCTGGAGGATATGTTGCGAGCCTGTATCTTGGACTTTAGTCATAGTAGGGATGACCACCTACCACTAGTAGAGTTTGCGTACAATAAAAGATACCACTCCACCATTGGTATGGCACAGTTTGAGGCCTTGTATGGGAGACCCTACCAGTCACCGCTTTTTTGGACTGACCCCGGAGAGTCCGCAGTCATGGGTCCAGAGTTAGTGCGAGATACCAAAGAGAAGGTGCAGATCATCCGGGAGTGGATGAAGACTACACAGAGCCGGCAGAAGTCTTATGCTGATAGATGACGGAGGCCTCTAGAGTTCGAGGAGGGAGACCACGTTTTTCTTCGGTTCTCACCTCGATGTGGGTTGCGGAGATTTGGCCGAGGTGGCAAGATATCTCCGAGGTTCATCGGACCTTTCCAGATCCTGGGCAGATTTGGTGAGGTGGCATACCAACTGGCTCTACCGCCACAGTTGCATCAGGTACATGATATCTTCCACGTGTCGCAGCTGAGAAGGTATGTGCATGACCCATCGCAATCATCGACTTGGGTGAGATGGACATCGAGGATGGAGTGACTTTGCTGAGTACCCGGTGGAAAACGATGATCGACAGGAGAGAATCCTTCGTGGGAGATCTATTCCCTTAGTGCGCGTCCGGTGGCAGTACAAGAATCTTCAGGAGAGCATGTGGGAGCAGGAGGCTCAGATCCATGCCCAGTACCCTCATCTTTTTGAATAGCCTTTGTTTTGGCTTTTCAGGGACGTAAATCCCCATGGTGGGGAGAATGCAATGTGTTGTATTTTTTTGGTTTATTATTTTTAAATATTATATTGAATTATTTTGAGACCGGGAGCGAAGACGGCACATCATTCCGAGGTCCAGTGAGCTCGGAATGGTGGTTTGAACTTTTTTTAAGTCAAGTGAGTTGGCGCTTCTGCGCAGCTGTGGCAGTTTCCAAACAGATGCCCGGATTAAAAATCTGAGTGCACCGTTGCGTCCAGGATGATGAGTTTTCCTAAGAACGACTCTAACCTCAACTGGCACAGGTCGGCTGCAAAATTTAGTTTTGGGACGTTTTAAAAAGGAAAGCTCTTTGGAGGGAATAAAATAAATTAATAATTTATTTTATTATTTTAAAACATTTCCTTTTTTTGAGCACGACCTAATCCTCCCCTATAAATGCATCCTTATGGAAACTTTGCAGGGTTAGCCTCATAACCCTTCGAGTTGAAAAAAAGAGAGAGATTTCTCTTGGAGCTTGGGTGGAGGAGGACGTGTTGGCGAACAACGACAGATTGAAGTCGAGAATCGCTACGCCAACAACGTTGAAGTATCACGATGACAATGGTAGCATGACACCTTCATCAACGATCGATCCTTTCAAAAGGTAGGGGTTATTGTTTTGATTTTCTTTTCTTTGTATTGGAATTTAAACGACAAACGCGGATCAACCACGAACACGTTGATCTGCGGATTCGTAAGTTCTTGCGGGAGGGTTTTCATTTGGATGTTTTTGGGGAATTAATCCATGCTTTATATTCATGTTGATCTCTACTCCGTTTAAACCTATTAATGGGAGCGGATCAATGCTGTGACGAACGATGGTGGATGTTCTTTCCTCAATTTGTTTATTTGGATCTCTTCTTCCTTTTTCCCCATGTGTTCTTCACGTTCTTCACGGGGCGACGAACAATGAATCATTGTGCATCCGTTCTGTGATGCAACAATACCAAATCAAAGGTTTGACAGCACAAAGACCTTGTGGAGGTGCGGCGGCAATGGAAGACGATGAATCGGACCAGATCGGAAAGGGCGTTCTTCGAGTGTTCTTCGCGTGGGAAGATCAATCATGTTTTCAGAGCCGATCGGAGGCCTGAAAACGACAGAAACTGCTTCGTGGTGTCGGGGCGACCAAAACCTGAAGGTTTCATGGAGATCGGACAGCCGGATCAATGATCGGAGCACCACAGGAGGCACGACGGTGGAGGTCCGCGTTTCTGGAAATTTCCAGAATACACGGCCTGTACTTCCGAAGAACCCGCCGTGTAGTTTTGATGGTGGCGGCTAGGGTTTCGGGGTCAGAGAAGGATCACAAAGCATGTGACCCTAGTCACACGGCGTGTTGGACCTTTCCTGAAGCTCGGCGTGTACTTCGGGTGGTACACAGACACGGGATGCTCTACACGACTTCAGGCAGCATGACGTGTACAGCTCGGCAGAGGCGGCTACACGGAGCTCGGCATGTATCTCGGGGATACACGGACACGGGATAGAGTACAGGACCATGTACTCCCTCACCCGGCCAGGCGAGGTCACCAGCACAGGTCACCCCATGTGCAGATTGCACGGGTTGGAGTACATGGGTTGGTGACTGTTTACGGGTACATGGCCAGAGTACACGGAGCCAACCCCAGTGACCCAGACATGGTGTGTACTCCGTACTACACGTCATGTATAAAGTTTTCATCATGATCAGCCTCATGACATGGGTCGTTGTACACGGGCAGTACCCGGGGTCAGACAACACAGCGTGTATTATTTCTATACGCCGTGTAATTTTTGGAGAACAACTTGGTCCTTTTGTTCATCATTCCTTGAACACCTTTCGTTTGGGTTAGTGCCCCTTCTTCTTTTTCCCTGAAGGTTAGGCATCTTTCCATCATGCCAGATTATGATCCCTTCAACATGACTTTTCTATGATAGAGTCGGGCATCCATTCGAGAGGCCCTGATCGAGATCCTCTATCCATTCCAGACCCTAGGGAGAGTCAGGGATCGGCGTGACCAACTTTACCGGGTGTTGATCCTTTACCTAGAAGGTGAATTCCGGATGAGTCGCGGTATCCTCCATGGCCCTGGCAGTGATCCTCATCTGTGTATCGAGATCATTCCCACTTAGGAGTGTGCCTCCCGTAATTAGTACTTCTATCTATCGTAACCCTTCCACTCAGGAGTGTGTCTCTCTTAATGATTGTAGCTATATCTTGTGATGGTTCCCGACGAACATCACTTCTCGGATGGACATCATCAGAACAATAAGACTCGTGGAGTGTGTCCTCCCATAACGAGCGCATCACAGAATCTTCAAACGGAATCCCTTGAGGGGGTATGCGGTTGCGTGACTTGTCTCTAGACCACGGTCCTGGGTTTTGAGTATATCTGGTTTGTTTTATATGTTTTGTAAACATATATTATGAAAAGCTGACAGTACCCTTACTTTGTGTACTACTTTGTGGTTTTCGGGGTCCTCTACTGAGTATTGTTATACTCACCCCTGCATAGGTTTTACCCACACGTCTGGTGTCTCATAAGGTTGTTTTTTTGGTATTTTTCTAAAATACATCATTTTTTAGGTGAATATAAAAAATATAGCTTTTTTGTAAGGACTGTATGTTAAATTATACAATTCAGGATGTAATTTTGACATAATAAATTATATAATTGTAATAAAACCCAAAAAAATGTTTAATAGGTTAAAAAATCTATGAAATTCATATTCAAAACCTAAAATGTGTTTTTAAAGTCTAAAAGTCTAATGTTACCCTTTAAATAATCATTTTGTTCATTTTCTCCATTCCTTTTGATTAACAAATAAATTAGAATTTTAAATTTAATCAAAGTTCTAAAATCATTCCATTTTATTCAAATATATTTTATAATGTTAAAAATATTACTATTTAATGGATTAATTTTGATAAAAAAAATTATTCAATTCTTTATCCTTAAAATTCCCCTCTCCTCAAGTATAAACAACCCCACACCCTTCCCTTTTAAAACCACTAACATTACAATTAATAAATCCAAGGATCTACAAATATACCCTATCTTAATCACATTAAAATACTTAGGTATGTTATATTTCCACTCAACTCCAACCACTAAAGTATTTTAGTGTCATAGAAAAGTTGCATCACTGGGAAGAGGGTATGTTTTCATACACATCTCTTCCAATTTTTATCTATTAATTTGAAACCCAAATATTCTAATATTAATTCAGTAGTATTTTAACATTATATTAATTAATTTAAAATACTATAATTGTTATATTTATTGTGTATTTATATTTAATACTTATCTTCATCTTTTGATAATGTCCTGCAAACAGTTGTTTAACCACCAACAAGGACATTTCTAATTATTTTATTATTACCAATATTATGGATGGATATAATAAATTTTAGAATTTAAATATAATATAAATATTCTCAATTATAATATGGTGGGTTAATTGTAGGTTTAAAAACATTCAACTTTTCATCTTAAAAGAAAATCTATCATTAACAATGTTAATCAAGCTGAATTCATTAATCCTTTTTGGTTCTTACTTAATGGGATAATTGGAAGGGACTTTTCCAATTATATGAAATCTAAACTTAAAAAAATTAAATTTGAAGAAAAACAAGAAAGTGTATCTTAAGGAATGATTCTACCAAAAAGTGTATATAGTCTTATATATCAGTTTCTTCATGTATAAGGAAGTGTAAGAAAGTTATACATTAATTCTTTTAAAAATACCATGGAATTAAAACCTGTAACAAAAAACAAGTAAACAAGTAGAAAATATTTTAACCCAAATAGATAGGTATCCATAAACCTTGGATAAAAATACCTTTATTTATACATTCAAGAAATCCATTCATAACTACACTAGGGTAATCCCTCGATAAAAGATACAAAGTGTGTCTTGCAATTCTCGCAAGCCCTCAAACTTTTAAGTTTGTCGGCATATCTATATTTCTATCCTCAGATGTCCATAAACTTTACAGTAGTTGGAACATCTGTCTTTCTATCCCTAAAAGCCCTAGATTGTATACAATAACAATCAGAGTCACACAAATATGAACACGATGTTCATGGTTGAACAATATGTTCACATATTACAAAAATAAAGAGTGTGTCTCTCACTAGAAATAACTTCACAACTTGTAATATCAAGGATCATGGAATGATATTAATCGAATTCAAATGATATCCTATTTATAGGAAAGGATTCCAAAATATTACTCCCTCCTCCTACAGTCACATTTCTTCTTGAATCTCAGAGGGGCTTGTACACGTTTCAATCAACAAACAGTTAGATAAAAACAGATTGTACGACATCATTTCATTTTAACAAAAACATGTATAAAGAAAATGTATCGTGTATGAAAAAAAATTGTAACATTAAGAAACTTATATATAATAGTATCTGATAATTTTTTAACAATACTTTATGGAAATTAAATAAATAGAAGGAAAAATTTTAATCAGATTCTTAAGGATGTAAAAAATGGAGTCTAGAAAAAAATAGATATTTAGATTCTGTTTCAAAAAGAATTCAGAGTATGAATTAGAAGGAATTAAGAGAGATAATTTCATAGAATTTGGAGTATATATTTCATCGAATTCAGATTCTAAATTTCAGAGAATTCGGAGTCTATATTTCAGAGAATTTGGAGTCTAGATTTCATAGAATTCAGAGTATGAATTTCAGAGAATTCAGAGTCTGAATTTTAGAGAATTTGGAGTCGGATTTTCCATGAATTCAGAGTTGGAATTTCAATAATTTCAATGTTTTAATTTTAGAGAATTCAGTGTCAAAATTTCATATAATTCATAGTATAAATTTCATAGAATTCAAAGTTTGAATCTCATACAATTTTGTGTATGAATTTTAGAGAAGTTTGAGTTTGATAATAGAAAATTCAGAGTATAAAAATAAAAACACTTGATATGAAAGAAATTTTATGATTCCGAGGTTTTAGATAAGGGTATATATTTTTAAATTTAAGGAAAAAAGGCTAGACATTGTTTGGGAAGACATTTAATAAGACATTGAAAATCATGGATAAATATAAAATATTTCCTAGAGAAACAATATTTTCCTTAAGAAAATAATTTTTAGATAAGGATAATTTTCATTAAGAAAAATGCATATGTGATTTTCAAAACATAAAGGAATTGAAAATACATATGGAAAAATTATTGAATCAACAATATCCACCTTTTTGAAAAGCACAAACATCCTTTTGAAAAATAATATAAAGAATAAATATTTTTTTAACATTAAAATAAATACTTATCTCCATTTAATTATGACTTATGATGAATACGACTAACTCCACCTTAGATTTTGAAATCCCCATAGAATGTATTATTATTTTTCGTAGAGAATATTTTTTAATTTCTTAATAAAATATTCTTTATGTAGACCCCCTTACTTAATCTCCCCCTTTCTTAGGGAATTTTATTATTTTTACTTAATATTCTTTTTATCATTCTTTTATCCCCATTTTAAATTTTCAAAAAGGAATGGAGGGAATGAAAGAAAAAAATTATACCTAAAGGATTAGAAATATACTGTAACGCCCCGACCCTAGTTTCCCTGAGTCGGTGCATTATTACATAACATTTTCATGATCACAAGAAAGATCAAGTCTCCAAGGACTGATTAGTTTAGTAGTCTTGGATACACTAGATACATTCATAAAGTGTACATTACATCATAAATTGAAAACTAATACAAAATCTTGAATCCACACTCATAACCCCTTATACTATCCCTTCAGGTTATTCATAAATACTTCTTCACATCCTGGGCAAAATAAAACACAGAAAGGGGTGAGCTCAAATGCCCAGTAAGGATAACAATATAGCCGAAACTTTTATAAATAAGCATAAACATTTAAGGAAATGTATAACTAAAACAAAAGCTTTTTAAACATGAACTTCAACATAATATGGAAAATATCAAATTAAATAATTCCATTTACTTATTCACATGGATATTCTACTAATCGAATAATCACATGCAATATCAATAACCACTTTCATAATAATGGAATGCATAATGCCAGACAATCATAACCACATAGCCAGGGCCTCATGACAAGACTACAAATAAGATTTTGTCAAGGGCTTGTGCCAAGATAGTAGTTTTTTTCATGAGGCATACCGATGCATCGAAGAGCTATAGTGGGCACCACCCGTCAATTATTAAGTCCAATGTATTCCTCATATGAACAGGTTTAAACATAACATAAACATTCGTATTAAAACTATCGTACGAAATTTCAATACTATTTACATAAACCATGAATGGTATAAAAATAACACATCCACAGTCAAAAATATCTCAAAACCTTCAATAAAATATGGAATATTTCTATCATAATAAATATACTTCAAATAAGCATCAAATCCATCAAAGGTTGTTGACATAGATGAAATCAAAACTATTTGAGAGAAATATCTCTTTTTTTGAAATCATTTAAAAGTCACATAATTATAAAATATAACATGTTCATTGAAAATATTCTTAGAATCTTTTAAGGGAAGCTTTTATGATTTTATAACGGTGGAAAATAGCCACACCCGCCATATAAGTTAAAAAAAGTCATTCTTACCTTAATTCTGTCGAAAAGGCTAAAAAGGACCTTGTTTGGAAAATACCGGAAAGATTCCTTTATAAACCTATTATAAGAAGTCAAAAAACGGTATAAATGATATTAACCATTATTCTGTAAAATAGCAAGAAAGTTTTGAAATACATTTTTAAGAAACATAGATGTGGATGATAAAGGGGTCCCAGTAGATAATTACGTATAAACAACCTCGGATAATGAAGTGATTGTGAAATAACCCTTACCTTGTACTTTTCCTTAGTCGATGTTATATTAACATCCCGTATAATAGTTAAAACATTGTTATTAAATTATACAATAACCATATACATAATTATGATATCATATATGATCTTTTAACATTGATTTGTTAATAATATCTTAGTATTATCAATGTTTTGGGTGTTAACCTACTCGTGTTCTTTTATATTTTTTATTACATAAGTCATGTATGTCATGGATAGGTTGTATATTATTCATATCCAGAATGATATCAAGTCCTTAAACATTATTTTTAATCATTAAATGAGAATTAGTCTTGCATGGATACGATGAGTAATGAATCTCATCGCGTTCGTGGAGACGGTACTCTGTACGTACGTACAAGCGACAATATAATTATTTTGATATTAAAATAATATATAATTGGATGGTATATCATATATACAGAATCATTACCATGTTATATTTATTATTTACATGAATTACGCATCATTATTATACCCATCCAAATAATAATATATTGAATAACAATTAAACCACAACAGGGAGATGGTAAGCCGTACGTACGCATGTATGGGGACATGTCATTCAAAAGATGGATAGAATACTAAATATGGTTGTACCATATTTATAATGACATCACAGTATATAGGTGATAATGGATTTATTATTTTATAATAACAAAGAATGAATAATTTGAAGAAGAATTGAAGTTGAAATAGGGTGCTGAAAACATTACCTCTTCTTCGGGTTCTTCCTTTTGATTTGATCAAAAGGGATCCTTAGGTTGGATTTCAGATCAAAATAATTCCTCTATATTAAATTTAGGGAATTTGAGAGAGTATTTGGTCAGGGGTTGTCTGATCCAAAAGGCTTTGAATGTGTGATTTAGTGAGAAGGGGGAGTGCCCTTTTATAAGAGGGGTAAGGGGCACCTTTGGAAAAGCTAGAAATATTATTTTGTAATAAATTCATATTCGGTTTCTAATAGCTCCAAAGTGAATTATTTAAAGGTTATGGTGGTTATGGGTTGAAAACCACTCAAAAAATATGTTTTAGATAGGTTTGGGTCACTATATTAACCTTATATTTTAGTTTTAACTCTTAGTTAATTAGATTGACACTTACCATGTCACTTTTTATTTTTATATTATATAGTTAATAAAATTACTCTATAACTCCAACAGACCCCCAAGTGGTCCATTAATGATACAACATTCATGATATGTCTCTTGGACAAAATATATATATTTAAGAATTTAATATCAATTAATAATATAATATTTGTTTTGAAAACACTTTTATGTGAATTTTGACACTATTCAATAATTGATTTTTGCTAAAGTCTTAACAACTTCATTAATTCGAAAACAATTAATTTAAGAAAACATATAATGTCATATAAAGCAATAAAATTCATGGATGTCATCAAAACTTTCAAATTATATTAATTTTAACATTTATAATACCAATTATTTGATTCTTTCATTAATAAGGAAAAATACTACATTATTATTGTGTCATAAATAATATTAATTATTAAATGTCTAAAAATTATAAATAAAATACCATTATGTAGTAAATATTTTTATCTTTATAAAGAATATTTATAGTCAAAAATCCAACATATATAACCCTATGTAAAAATTGTTTTTCTAAATGATATATGCTTATGTCATTTTTGTATTTATTTTAACTTAATTAATATAAAGTATCATTATCACATACAAGTGGCTCCATGGGGTCCCCAAATAGACCCAAAGATGCCCGTGGTCGGACATGTATCATCCAATATGATTAGGACACGTTTTATGGTATTTTATTTTTATTATAATATTATTTTTTTACCCATATTTACCAGATTTACCCTTTAACCATGGTAAATAAAATATTTACCGAAGTAATTATTCAAAATGTATAAAAATAAAAGTTACATATTTACACAATTTGGAAATAATTATTCCAAATATAGAATCCATTTTTCCAAATTCAATACACAGAAGTGGCAGAAATTAATTTAAAATTAATTACTGTTGTTAAAACAAAAAGCGTGTTTTTAAGAGAAAATAACTATCAAAAGATTGACACTTGTTTATGTCCGGTTTAATTTTGAAATTTTTTCCAATGACCAAAATTGTCTTAAATGGTAAAAATATATTCTATATATACTTTAAAACCACTCAAGTTAATAATTTATCACTATTAATTATTTCGATTAAAAAAGTTTTTTTTAATTAAAATTTAGTAATTTTTACTATTCATCAAAATATAAATGTTATCCGAAAAGTTCCAAAATTTTACCCTAGGATAATTTCGATATTCTGAATCCAAAAATGAATTCATTTTTTAGAGATAAAATTTATAAAATTTCAAAAAGTGGGTATTACTATTCATAACGGCTAGTTTTATTGGTTGTGGTGTGTGTGTTAGAACTCGAAGTTGCGTACAACACACGCTACTGTATTATATTCAAAGGGAAGCGTACCGTGGAAGCTTGGGGTGCTACATTCTCTCATACTTCAAATAATTTCATCCTCGAAATTTCTAGAATACTACCGCATGAAAATACTCGGGTGGTTCTTCATCATAAGTTTCTCGGGTTCCCACGTTGCCTCTTCCATCTTATTGTTTCTCCACAAAACTTTTACCAGACGAGTCATCTGGTTTCTCAGTACTTGTTCTCTCGTATCAACAATCTTGACGGGATCTTTGTATTAAGACAGATCAGATTCCAGTTCTAATTCCTCATAGGTGAGTACATGTGTTGGGTCAGGCATGTATTTTCTCAATAGTGATATCTGGAACACATCGTGAACTTTGGAGAGATTTGGCGGCATTGCCAATTGGTAAGCTACAAACCTAATTCGTTCTAGAATTTTGAATGGTCCTATGTACCTGGGACTCAATTTACATTTCTTTCCAAAAATTATAACTCCCTTCCATAGAGATACCTTCAAGAAGACATGATCTCCCATATGAAATTTTAAATCATTTCTTCGGTTGTCAGCATAGCTCTTCTGCCTAGTTTGAGCATCATTGATGTGGTTTTGGATTACCTTCACATTTTCCGTCATTTTCTCCACTAGTTCTGGACCTACAAGTTTTATTTCACCAATGTCATCCCAACAGGTTGGTGTGTGACATCTCATTCGATATAACGCTTCATATGGTTCAATTTGAATACTCGAATGAAAGCTATTGTTATAGGAAAATTATACCAGAGGTAAATATTGATCCCACATACCCAGAAAGTCAAGTGAGCAAGATCCCAAAATGTATTCTAAGGTTTGAATAGTCCATTCCGATTGTCCATCTGTTTGAGGGTGGTAAGCAGTGCTCAAATGAAGTTCAGTATCCAAGGGTTTCTGAAAACTCTTACATAATCATGATGTAAAACGGGGATCACGATCAGAAACAGTCGATAGGGGTACTCCATTAAGTCTCACCACTTCATTATTATATAGCCTTGCTAGACGTTCAAGTGGTAAATATTCTCTTATAGCAATAAAATTTGATGACTTGTTAAGACGGTCAACAATGACCCATATTGCATCATTCCATCTAGGAGTCTTTAGTAGCCCCATGACAAAGTCCATTGTAATATTGTCCCATTTCCACTCCGATATGGGAAGAGGTTGCATGAATCCTCTAGGTTATTCCCTTCCAGCTTTCACTTGTTGAAAAACCATACATCATGACACAAAATCAGAAATCTCCCTCTTCATGTTGTCCCACCAATAATGTTCCTTCAAGTCTCTATACATTTTGTTTCTCCCAGGGTGTATAGGGAAATTGGAACTATGAGCATCATCCAACAATTCCCTTTTTAGATCAGGTATATTGGGAACACAAAGTCTCTTCCCAAATTTCAAAATTCCATCTTCATACACAAATTCATTCAATCCCCCATCATTCACAGCTTTAATCTTCTTTCGAAACTCTTCATCAGCGGTCTAAGAACTCTTTATCCTTTCTAGTAAAGATGGTTTGGCAGCCATTTGAAAAAGTATTTATGTTTCACCTTCCTTGGTAATTCCCATATCCATCTTCACTAGATCCATGAAAATAGGATCCCTTTCAATTATCATAATATTCAAAACTCCATGATCTTTTCTGCTCAAAGCATCTTCCACCTTATTTTCCATCCCCGGGTGGTAGTGTATCGTGCAATCATAATCCTTGAGTAGTTCAAGCCATCTCCTTTGCCTCATGTTGAGTTCTTTTTGTGAGAAAATATACTTCAAACTCTAGTGATCAGTATAAATCTCACATTTTTCACCATAGAGGTAGTGCCTCCATATCTTCAAAGAAAATATCACAATTACTAATTCGAGATCATGAGTAGGATAGTTTTTCTCATGAATTTTCAACTGCCGTGATGCATAGGCAATCACCCAATCATTCTCCATAAAGACACAACCCAGTCCTTTCTTCGATGCATCACTATAAATAATGAACCCATCATTCCCTGATGGTAGAGTCAATATAGGATCATTGACTAATCTTCTCTTCAGTTCTTCAAAAAATTCTTCACACTCTTTTTTCCAAAAAAAATTAACCCCCTTACGTGTGAGCTTTGTTAATGGGTTAGCCAATCGGGAAAAATTCTAGATGAAACTTCAATAATAACCTGCTAAACCACAAAAATTGTGTACCTCAGTTATACTTGTAGGTGCTGTCCATTATTGGATTTACATTGTCTTAAAAGGATCAAAATAGATTCCATATTTAGAGACAATATGGCCAAGAAAAGAAATCTCTTGAAGCCATAATTCACACTTGCTAAACTTCCCATATAATTTAGGTCTTCTCAGAGTCTTCAGGATAATGCGCAAGTGATTTTCATGATCTTCATAGATTTTGGAGTATACCATGATATCATCAATAAATACCACCAAAAAATCATCAAGATATTCCTTGAAAACTCTATTCATTATATCCATTAATACATAGGGTGCATTAGTCAGCCCAAAAGGCATTACCATAAACTCGTAATGCCCGTACCTTGTTCGAAATGTTGTATTCGGAATGTATTCCTTATTTACACACAACTGATGGTATCCAGATCGAAGGTTAATCTTTGGAAAGTATTGAGCTCCATACAATTGGTCAAATAAATAATCAATGCGATGTAGGGGATACTTGTTCTTTATTGTTATAGCATTGATCTCCCTGTAGTCGATACATAACCTCATAGATCCATCTTTCTTTTTAACAAAAAGAACAGGGGCTCCCCACGAAGAAACACTAGGTAGAATAAATCATTTATTACTCAATTCCTCTAGTTGTATCTTTAGTTCAACTAATTATACAGTGGCCATTCTATAAGGGGTTTTCGATATAGGCCTTGATCCACGAATTAAATCAATGGAAAACTCAACTTCTCGTTCTGGAGGTTTTCCAGGTAAATCTTCCGGAAACACATCTACATATTCTTTCACAATAGGTACATCCTATATTTGAACATTCCTTTCCTCACCCACAATAATTTCATTCTCTTCCTCCCCAATAATTGAATTTAGTTGATCTACTGGAGGTGGATCTAGATAAGAATTAGGTGGTGACGATTCTGCTCTAAAGATAAGGTGTTCCTTATCATCATCATCAAAAATAGTAACCTCCTTCTTCTTACAATAAATCATCTAATCATGGTCCAAAAGCCATTCCATACCGAGGATTATATTAAACTCAATCATAGGTACGATGATTAGATCAGCAGATAAAGAACATTTATGTCCTATAATGGGGACTGACTCACAGAAGTTTGTTGCAATGATACATCCCTTATGAGTTTTAACTGAAAACTCCCTTGTTAAATCAAATTGGAAATGTCTAATTTTCTTAGAAAACTGGGAAGATATGAAACAATGTGATGATCTAGAATCGTATAATGCATTTTCTAAACTTGAGGAAACCATTAAATTACCTGCCACCATGTCTTTGGGAGCTTCTACCTCAGCAGTAGTGATAGCATAAGCTTGACCGTGATCCCTTGGCCATTTCTGAGTTAATTTACCTTAATGATTATGAAATTCATTTGAATAATGTCCCATCTCCCTGAAATTGTAGCATTGGATATCAGTAGCTTCCTTCTTCCCCTTGCAATCACGATCTTGGTGGCCTTTTTCCCCACACATGTAACAGACTCCCATTCCTTTTAATCAAGTACCGATGTGTTTCTTCCCACATTTACCACATGATGGATATTCAACCTTTCCCTTCTTCACCTTATTTCCATTCCCAGATTGATCATTAGATCTCTTCTTCTCTTGCTTTGCTTTAAAGTCATAAGACTTAGAGAATTCCTTTTCTGTCTTGATAGCACATGAGACAATGTATTTGTATGATGAGAAGGATTGTGAGACTAATGCTCAATGAAGAAATGGTTTTAACCCATCAAATAAATGATCAATCTTACTTCTTGGGTTTTGTATATAATCTCTAGCAAACCTTGCTAACCTTGTAAAGTTGGCCTCATACTTTGTGACATTCTCATCCTCCTTTTGTCTCAGACTCAAAAATTGCCTTTCCATATCTGCTCGATGGTTGCAAGGAAAGTATTTATCTAAGAAAAGCTCTTTGAACTCCCTCCATTCCAAATTTTATACTTCATCGTCTTCCTTTGTGTTTTGAATCAGTGACCACCATTGATCAGCATCTCGAGTGAGGAGATAAACTGTCATGACAACTTTTTCCCTTTCACTACTCCCCAAAGCCTGAAATATTTTCTCTAGGGAACTTATCCATTGCTCAGATACTAATGGATTTGTACTCCCATTGAACGTTGGTTGTTGTTGCATCATAAAGTAATCTAACATTGATCCTAGATGTTGTGGATTAGGGTGCTCCATACAGGTAAGGTTATTATTCATAACCTGAGTGAGTTGTCTCAGTATGGTGATTAGCGGATCAGCACTAGTTGCATCACCAGCTCCAGTATAATTATTTTGAGTAGGAGGGAAATCCCTACATGGAGTGTGTTCATTGATACAATTTCCATTTATTCCCCTAGAAGCCATTTCTAAACAATGTCATAAACTTGATCAGTTTGTGAATCAAAATAAATAATTCCATACTTATAAAAAACTTAGCATAAATTCAACTATTTATGGATATAATACCTAATCATAAAAATGTTTTCTTTTGGGAATTATATACTCATTAACCCTTTATAATTATTTGTAATGAAAATGAGAGTAATCCTAAGCATATCCCCTGGGAGTGTCGTAACCAAGAGTGCAGCAAGGCCTGTTGTCGTGCACCAGTTCTCGTTCGAGTCTATCTCAAAGCGGTGTTTTCGGGTTTTACCCCTAGGTACATCTGTGCCAGAGCCGCCTCTACCTGTTCGTATCCAGATAGGGATGTATTGCTCAAAAAACTCAAAAAACTTCTACAATACAAAAATTCTAGGAAGTTATTCTATACACATCCTCAAAGTCCATCTTAGATCTATGTGCTATAATCAGATCTTATCTAAATCTAGCTTCCAAGGTTTCTACTAAACTTTCCCTGATACCAGCTGTAACGCCCCGACCCTAGTTGCCTAGAGTCGGTGCATTATTACATAACATTTACATGATCATAAGAAAGATCAAGTCTCGAAAGACCGATTAGTTTAGCAGTCTTGGAAACACTAGATACATTCATAATGTTTACATTACATAATAAAATGAAAACTACAAAAATATCTTGACTCCACACTTATAACCCCTTATACTATCCCGGAAGGTCATTCATAAAATACTTATTCACATCCTGGGAAAAATAAAACATAGAAATGGGTGAGCTCAAATTCCCAGTAAGGATAACAATATAGCGGAAACTTCTATGAATAAGAATAAACATTTAAGGCAATGCATAACTAAAAAAAGCCTTTTAAACGTGAACTTTAGCATAATATGACAAAGATCAAATAAAATAATTCCATTTACTTATTCACATGGATATTATACTAGTCGAATAATCACATGAAATATCAATAACCACTTTCATAATGATGGAATGCATAATGCCAGACTATCATAACCACATATCCAAGGATTTGTGCCAAGACTACAAATAATATTTTGTCAAGGCCTTGTGCCAAGACACTAGTTTGTCTCATGAGACCTACCGATGCATCGATGAGCAATAGCGGGCTCCACCCTTCACTTATTAAGTCCAATGCATTCCTCATATGAATAGGTTTAAACATAACATAAACATTCGTATTAAAACTATCATATGAAATGTCAATACTTTTTCTATAAACGATGAATGGTATAAAAATAACACATCCACAGTAAAAAATATCACAAAACCTTCAATACAATATGGAAGATTTGTATCATAATAAATAAACTTCAAATAAGCTTAAAATCCATCAAAGGATGTTGACAAAGATGAAATCAAAACTATTTGAGAGAAATATCACTTTTTTTGAAATCATTTAAAAGTTACATAATTATAAAATAAAACTTTTACTTTGAAAATATTCTTAGAAACTTATAATGGAAGCTTCTAAGATTTTATGATGGTGGAAAATAGCCGCACCCACTGTATAAGTTAAAAAAAATACATCCTTACATTAATTCTGTCGAAAAGGTTAAAAAGGACCTTGTCTAGAAAATGACAGAAAGATTCCTTTATAAACCTTTTATAAAAAGTAAAAAAGGGTATAAATGAAATTCACCCATATTCTGTAAAATAGTAAGAATGTTTTGAAATAAATTTTTATGAAACATGGATGTGGATGATAAAGGGGTCCCAGTAGATAATTACGTATTAACAACCTCGGATAATGAAGAGATTGTAAAATAACCCTTACCTTGTAATTTTCCATAGTAGATGGTATGTTAACCTCCTATATAATAGTTAAAACATTGTTATTAAATTATAAAAGAATCATATAAATAATTATTATATCATATATGGTCTTTTAACATTGATTTGTTAATAATATCTTAGTATTATCATTGTTTCGGGTGTTAACTTACTCGTTTTATTTTAAATTTTTTGTTACATAAGTCGTGTTTTTCATGGATAGATTGTATATTATTCATATCCATAATGATATCAAGTCCTTAAACATTATTTTTAAACATTAAATGAGAATTATTCTTGAATGTATATGATGGGGAATGAATCTCATCTCGTTCGTGGAGACGGTAGTCCGTACGTACGCACGAGCGAAAATATCATTCTTTTGATATTAAAATAGTATATAATTGGATGTTATATCATATATACAAAATAATAATCATGTTATATTTATTATTTACATTAATTACACAACATTATTATACCCATCCAAATAAAAATATATTGAATAACAATTAAACCACGACGTGGAGATGGTAAGACGTATGTACGCACGTATGGTGACATGTCATTCAAAGGATGGATAGAATACTGAATATAGTTGTACCGTATTTATAATAACATGAAATTATATATTAGATACTGGATTTAATATTTTAGAATAACAAAGAAAGAAGAAGTTTAAGAAGAAAGGAACTTGAAAGTGGGTGGTGAAAACATTACCTCTTTTTTGCGTTATTCCTTTTGATTTGATCAAAATGGATCCTTAGGATGGCTTTATGATCAAACTAAGGCCTCTAGGTCGAATTGACGGATGTTGGGAGTGTATTTGGGCAGGTTTTTGCCGAGACAAAAGGCATTTAATGTGTGATTTAGTGAGATGGGGGAGTGCCCTTTTATAAGAGGGGCAAGGGGCACCTTCGGAAAAGCAAGAAATATTATTTTATAATAAATTCATATTCGGTTTATAATGGAATCAAAGTGGATTATTTAAATTTTAAGATGGTTATGGGTCTAAAACAACTATACCAATATGTTTTAGACAGGTTTGAGTCACTATATTAACTTTATCTTTTAGTTTTAACTCTTAGGTAATTAGTTTGACACTTACCATGTCACTTTGTTTTTTTATATTATATAGTTAATAAACATACTATATACCACAAAGAGACCCCCAAGTGGTACATTAATGATAAAACTATCATGATATAAGTCTGTTGGCTGATCCTTATATTTTTATAAATTTAATATCAATTAATAATATAATATTTGTTTTGAAAACTATTTTATGTAAATTTTGACACTATTCAATAATTGTTTTTTGTTAAAGCCTTAAAAACTTCATTAATTCGAACCAAATTAATTTAAGAAATCCTATAATGTCATATTAATTAATAAAATTCATCGATGTCATAAAAACTTTCAAATTATATTAATTTTAACATTTATAATACCAATTATTTGATTCTCTCATTAATAAGGAAAATACTACATCATTATTGTGTCATAAATAATATTAATTATTAAATGTCTAAAAATTATAAATAAAATACCATTATGTAGGAAATTGTTGTATCTTTCTAATGAATATTTATAGTCTAAAATAAAACATATATAACCCTATGTAAAAATTGTTTTTCTAAAATATATATGCTTATATCATTTTTGTATTTATTTTAACTTAATTAATATAAAGTATCATTATCACATACAAGTGGCTCCATGGGGTCCCCAAATCGACACAAATATGCCCATGGTCGGACATGTATCAACCAATAAGGTTAGGACACGTTTTAGGATAATTTATTATTATTATAATATTATTTGCTTACCCTTATTTAACGGATTTACCCTTTAACCAGGGTAAATAAAATATTTACCGAAGTAATTATTCAAAATGTCTAAAACTAAAAGTTACATATTTACACAATTTGGACATCCTGATTCCAAATATGGAATCCATTTTTCCAAATTCAAAACATAGAAGTGGAAGAAATTAATTTAAAATTAATTCCCGTTGTTAAAACAAAAAAGCGCGTTTTTAAGAGATAATAAGTATCAAATGATTGACACTTGTTCATGTCCAGTTTAATTGTGAAATCATGTCCAATGACCAAAATTTTATTAAATGGTATAAATATATTCTAAATATACTTTAAAACCACTAAAATTAATAATTTATCACTATTAACTATTTCGATTAAAAAAGTTGTTTTTAATTAAAATTTGGTAATTTTCACTATTCATCAAAATATAAACGTTATCCGAAAAGTTCCAAAACATTACCCTAGGATAATTTTGATATTCCAATTCCAAAAATGAAGTCAATTTTGAGATATAAAATTTATAAAATTTCAAAAAGTGGGTATTACTATTCATAACGGTTAGTTTGATTGGTTGTGGTGTGTGTGTTAGAACTCGAAGTTGTATACAGCACACGCTACAGTATTATTCAAAGGGAATTGTACCATGGAAGCTTTGGGTGTTACATATACAATACAAAATAATGATGCATAAAAAAATTTCATTATGATTGGAAAACTTTGTTACAAGGAAATGATACAACAAAATATTTGAATTTCAGGAAAATAATTGATACTTCTTTTCCTTCGGAATTAGAATTCTCACATTAGCCTTTAATTTCTTTTTCTATTTTTGATTGTCCTCAAACCTCTTGAAAAACTATTACAGATCTCGATTCTTATTTTTGATAGTCTTTATTTTTTATTCTTGGGACTTTATTATTTCATCTTGATACATTACTACATCTTCTTTCTATTTGAACTTTTCTTACAACACTTCCATAAGTTCTCTTTGTATCTTTAGATTTAAAGCAACTGAATTGAGATTTCCATTCATGTCTTTTTCCTCTAGAATTTTGGTGGCCTTCTCTTCATTCAAGTTGTTTGAAATATATTAAATAAGGTTCTTCATGGTTTCATCTATCTAATAAATGGAATCTTTTATTGAGTCATGGAAATCATCAATAATTTTTAGATCAGAAATTACTAACATAGACCATTTAGTTATTTCCTTAGATTATATCTTATGAGCATCATAAAAAATATGAAAAGTCTTGAAATCTTATTCAAGATTGATAATATTTTCCATGAGGATGATTATGGAATCGTACTTCATATTGAAATAATGCTAAAGCAACTGACATCTTGAATCGATACATGGAAATATGGGAATTTTGATCATTAACTTCTTCAACGATTGAACAACGAAATCATGTCCTAGGGAAGATGAGGGTTCAGAAGCTATTTCCTTTACTGGAAAAAAACATTTTTTCTATCTCTTCAACTTTCCTCTTGGATGTTCTGCCAACATATTTCTTAGCTTTCACAAGCACAAACATTCTATGTGAATCATCAATCCCATGATTTACGTTATCATATCAAGATATTATGTTCCAAAGTTTCATAGTCTCATGTCCACTATCTAAGGCATAGATTTTTTTATATTCATCAACATAATATTTCTTCATATCATCCTTAATTTAATCAAGATCAATGAAATCATATTTTGTCACTCATGCTTAGTGGGATAATTAATCTCATCATATTCATCATGATATGTCCCTTGGGAGATTATTTTGGTTGATTCAACATAGGAAGTTCAGATTGATAGTTTTTCTGAAGGAATTTCTTTATCATCATATTCTTCAACTAGTTTGATCATATCTTCACTCTCATAATCCTCTTATTCTTATTCTTATTCTACTTCATGCTGAACATTCTCTTATTCCACAATAGGTTCCAGAATTGAAATTTTATTTACCAGTTCTTCTAAAAGAACTGACTCTTAAAGGAATGATTTTGATACAAGGATCTATTCAGATTCATTGTCAATATCCTTAAGAATGTCTTGGATGATCTCAGCTTCGGAAATTTTTATCTTCAATCATGCTCTTTTATACCTTCAAAGACATGTCCGTGGTTGTTTTTGATTATCGTTTTCTTATGATATTAGATCAAAAAAGTTTTTAGGAATTAAAAATAATATTTTTTAATTATACAAATTCATGAATATAAAGGTCATGTCCACATTTTATTGGAAGAAATATCACATTTTATAAGAGGGTATGTGGATTTTTTTGTTGTTGACAATATTATATGTTCTTGAAATTGTTAAAATTAGATATTTTCTTATTATTTTTGGTGACACAATAATGATTATTAATAGAAGAGATATTAAACATGATGATTATTAGGGGAATAAAATTAAGAATAGACATTTAGAGAAATATTTTATCAAAGTTATGAGAATTAAGACCATGAAAAGAATATATGATAATTTCAATAAAAAATTTATGAAATTCACTATAAATATGAAGAATCTGAGATAATGTTTAACAAAGAATAATTTGGAGCAATCTGCATGCTTGAAGTGAAACAAATTATTCACTTGATTTAACAAGATTATTAACTCTCATATAGTATTTTGGGAAACAAAATAAGATCATGATTTTATTAATAAGATAATTTATATATTTTCATATAGATATTATATGAATGTAATAACATTATAAGATCATGATCTGGATTCATTTCCATTGGATGATCAAAATATTATCCTAATTGAATAAAATATATAGAAAAGTGACTCATCCAATAATGCTATTGGAAGTCAAGTTAACCACCCCTTATGAAAAATGTTTCTGACTAAGGGAGAGGTATTGTGGAATCTATGATGAGATTATTCACTCACATAGTCAAACATTGTTCATTTAGTACTCTATTAAAAATTCATCCTGATCCATTAATTTAAAAGATATCAACAACTTATACAACTAAAAGAGGTAACCAAGATAGACCCCACAGTTTAGAATAGAATGCAGTAAAACATTCTTTAAGATCCACCACATATAATAGAGTAATAAAAACAAAATACAATAAAACAAATATAATATATAGTACAATAGATAACAATAAACATTTGGTGAAATAGATGATACTTTTGTAATGAAACAAAAAATAAAAATATGATTTATTCTATTGTGAATCACTTATCTAAATCCTATGGAATCATCTTCCTATAATCCCATATTAATCCCAATCCATGTTACCTTTTCTAAGTCAATATTTATGCCTAAAAAAATATGAATATCTACTAATTTACCTAAAAACCCACATCATGTATACAGATAGGGGATGAGTCCAAACACCAAGTAGGATTCCCCCTTTCACCTTGACTCGTTGTGTGTTGATGTGATGAAATGGTTGTACATAAAAATCATGGGAGATTGAAAATAAAAATTAATGTAACAGAAACATATAAAAATATAAATCATTCTACAAGGAAAAATTATACTTGGGATGTTGCATATAGAAGAAACAAACACTCTAAAGACTCACATTGATATTATACAACTTAGTCTAGGAATCACCAACCTATGAATGATATACAACATACCACCATAATCCAATGAGTTAAAAAAATCCTATCTCATATCATAATACATAACTATAATAATGTCCTAACAAATCCACTAGACTTTTACATTATATTCTAACATGACCCACCAGTCATCTTACTACCCATAAATATACCAAACCTAGAAAATAATAAGAAAAATTATCAAACTAAGAATCTCATAAATAGAAAATTAAATAATAATGGACTATACAAATAGAAAGACCTATCTATTACACCATTCTTCATATCATCTCACTAATGATATCTAGAAATATCTTCTAGAAAAACCATAGAGAACTTCTAGATCTATTACATGTAACACATTTCTTCATAGTGGATGGTTCCAACCACACATTGGTATTGTTCTCTAGATACACCTTGATCCCTCATATCCCATATCTAAACTGTCATCAATATAAAATAGAGTATGTTCTATGTCCATTGTCTTACAAGTGATGGGTCCTTGTAAAGATTTAGGCAAACTATATCTCGTGTATCTTTCCAATTCGTCCCAAGGTTCCAACACCATCACTAATATTGCTTCATAAACCATCAATCCATGTCGTTATATCTATGGAGATGATAATATTTAGAGAAATATATATATCCCAATTAGGTAATAAATAATATACTCAATCTCATAAAATAAATACCTATGATCCTCTAGCTAAATGTAAATCCAAATGGTCATACTATATGACCCATATATTGAGTATCTACACTATATTGATAGAACTATCACACTGGTCACATAACAATTAAATAACATATGGCAATACCGATGTGGAAGGAAACTCACCTCCCTCATCTTAATAAAACAAGGTAGAAAACAACGACCATATCTTCTCTCTAGATCCATACTAAGTATGAACATACCACCAAGGAAACTAATCACAAATCATATATAATACATAACTGAATAAACATAGGTACTACCCCCACCTCAACCACTGAAGTAAAAAAAACAAGAAACTCCTATAATAAATTTGGGAGCTAGTCACATAACACAAAACATATAAACTTCCTAACGGAAAATGGTAAGAAACCAACCCACCATCCACTAATCAATAAGCCACATACCTTTAACAAGGTTATCCTAAGGGTATCCAAGGGTTCCCAAAAATGTATTCCAAAATAAAACATAACAAATATCTCAATCTATCACAACCAACACAATACCCAAGGTATGGTTTATCCCAGGGATTGTATAATATAATAAACCATTGTGAATCCATTGATAAAGAAATATTAAAAGATAAAAAAATTGTATTTAATTAATAAAAAATGGTTACAAAATAGGGTATAACGCTTTCAAGATCAATCTATCTAAAAAACAGCTCATGAAATCCCTATAATATTTCCTTCAAAATTCAATACAAAACCTCTTTAAAAACCATTTGAAAAAGGAACCTTATTTCATCCCTACCATTTATAATACCCAATTCATAAACCCATAAAAACCCACTTAAAACCTTTCAATTAAATTTCTTTAAATATATTTTTTATATAAAAATTTAACATTAAATTGAAACCCATTTAAAATTATATTATTATACCATTTTACCATTTTAAATCATTCCCAAGACATAATAATAATCATAATATATCCCAATGAAAATAATTCCACTAAGGAAACACTGAAAGGCTATTTAACAAGTTATATGGTCATTGTTGAGGATTTGGAATATAAAACCCCATACAATCTATAATGTCTAATTCACATAGTTTCTTAAAAAAAACCCAATAACATACATAATGATACCACACTAACATTAAATAAAAAAATAAACAAGATATATAATGATGTAAAGTCCACATACCCTAAAAAAGTGATTGATAAATCAATATCTTGTGTATACTGGCCTCCATCAAGTCAATAAGAACCTATCACATCCAAAACCTCATCAAATTAATAAACCAAACATTTAAAACTAAAAAACGATGTAATAATCAATTTTAAAATCAATAGTATTCATTACAGTCCCAAAACTCTGATATATTAGATGTAGAATACTTATTAAACTAACTCAAGCCTATGCCACACTAAATCCTCAAATTACATACCTGAATCAGTATCTAATATCACCTCTAATATCCAAAATACCTAAAAAGAACCACAAGATATCACACCTAAAAAATTAATGTTGAATGATTATAATCAAAATCTCTCAAGCCTCACTTATGGACTACCTACAAAATCCCCATAATATCAAACTAATACAACCATGATTTGGTGGGATCTCTTTGAAAAACACAATTCCATCCGTTAAAAATAAATTAAATAACTAGTTGTGGAATAAGGTGTAAGATAGGGTAGATATTAACAAGATCTAAATAACCAAAACCTCCAAAATCACTTAACACCAATGTTGAACAAGGTGTAGGGAATTGGAGAGAAAAATAGGTCTCCAACTCTTCATTTGATTGAATGAATCCAAATGAGCTTTACGAGGTTCCAAAATAGGGCCCCACGAAAATTAATAGTGGGAATTCTAAAAAACTACATAAGGGTGAAATGAAGTTTGACTATATATGAAAAAAGAAATTTCCCCAACATGGGGTCAGGATATTGAGTGTTTTTAAAAATCATGATACAGTACCCCAACTCATGTATCATGTTGTGACATGAAAATATAATTACATCGCAATACCCGATTCTAGATCTATACACAATAATCAATACCACCCACTTTGGAAAAACTATTTTATCCATGATGTAAACCCCATTATTTTAGAGTGAACATGCCAATACCATTGAACCAAATCTTATAAATAATTCAATACCATGTAGTGAAACCAATCATGTCAGGAAATGGAGGTACATTGAATCTCAACACATAATTTTATATAGGGATTTGATTAGATGATCTCCTACCATCACATCATAAGCACCTTCATTATTTCTAAATTTACCCCATTATTGAATTATCTTCATTTTTCCAAAAAATAAATTAACTAACTCCAACAAGCATCTACCCGATTTTTAAAGAACACCAATAAACCTTTAGGAATGTTCAAAAACATCCTCCATCCTTAAATCCAATATGTAAATTCTAATTGATCTCTAAAATTAAAATTTTACATGGAAGTAGTTCCACTAAGGTATATTCCACCAATTGGTTCTCTAACACTTAAATATACAGATCCTTACAATCATTACCTCATAAATGTTATCATTCTATAGAGACTTTTGATTCAACTAAAACCATTCATCAATTCATTTCTATATATCCATGTTCTATAAAAAAATTCCAAATTTGAGTCATATATGAAACTATAACACTAGAAAACACTAGTAATTGAATCCCTGTTACATAATCACCTTATTTCTCACAAAAAAGAAAGATAAAAAGCACCTCACTATCATCAATTTTATATAGGATAACAATAAAAACACCCAAATCTAGAACATTTTCCACTAATAACCATACAAGTTCTCATCACAAAAACATCTAAAAAGGTCACAACCATGGGAATTGATTTGAAAAACTATGTCAAAAAAATTAGAAACCTTGGGGTGATCAATTTCATTAGGGTTCACTGATAAAGAAAAATTTCATCTCATGGTGTTCCCTAGATAAGGGATCGCCTACCTGTAACATCTCGGACCTGCTCACCACAAAGACGGTGGTTAGACTAGTTTTTCACAAGGCCTCAAGAGCACCTCCCCATATTATAGAGGCTGTCGACTAGTAGCAAGGGTCTATTGATGGTACGGTGGGGATAATATACCCTCTAGATTAGAGTATCACAACATTTTATCATACAATAAATAATTAAAAAATGTGTTAGTAATAATAAAATAAATATAAGTGGATGGGGAATAATATAATATATGAATAAAAATGTCCAACACTAATTTAATTGAATTTAATCATGAGAAATGATGCTATAAGTGAAATCAGTATAAATTTCAATAATTATACAATGTAACAGAATAAAAACAATGACTAGATCCATGAGCATCACAAGCTTCAGATCGGTCCCATGCTCATAAATCCTAGGTATAGGCTAATCAATAAAAGAAATCAACCAAGGTCCTACAAATATTAGGTACACTCAGGAACTTCAGTGAAAGGGATGCCTAATCATGGTATGATATAATAATATTTATATTCTGTCACCCAAGATTTCTAGCTCAATCCATTCCTTTGAATGTAATGTAATGATGTGAGAAGGTATAAATAGAAAAATAAAAAATAAGATCTGAATAAAAAACAAAAACCTTCTTAGGTTCCTATTGGACAACTAGAGGCTATAATTTCTTTAGTGCCCTGCCATGTATATATGTTTTTGGGTAGATCCTCTTATATCAAGATGGATCACTAAAATCAGTGGCATATTATCATGTCGAGGATGAATCACTCAGAAAATACCACAGATATATGGAATATTCTCTTAGGATAACCAAAATCTTACCCTCAAGCATCGTGTGCATGTTAATATAGCCCTTATGAATCCAACATAATCATATACTCTTCCCTTAGGCTATTAGTACCTGTGCACCTATCCCTCATACATCCAACTTAATCATGTACTCCACCCTTAATAATTCTGTAACAATTCCTGTATCCCTTACTTAACTTGAAAACATGCACCAATCCCTCAAATATCAAATCCAATCACGAGTCATATCCATACTAACTCAACATGATATCAGACTAAAATCATCAGATATCAACCACGTCAAAATTATATAAGCTCAAAATCATAGCAAGAAAAATCAAAAGTCAAGTATCAAACAAACTATATTTATCATCATAACACACAAAGATCAATTTTTAAAAATTACTATATGTCAAAACAAATAATTTATCTAATAGAGGTTCCTAATTATCATCATAATTACATCAATAATATTTAATTAATCAGTATACCCTAAGGTCTTTAAAATATCAATTAACCAAAATTATCTATGTTGATTCTTCCACAATAAATCACAAAAAATTATTATTATTTAAAATCAAAATTTTATTCTAGAAATCAATCGAATTATCCAATTTATTGTTGGGATCAAAAGTCCAAAAAACCGAGTCCTAATAATGTCTATCGCTATAACACCAATCGGGTGGCCACATATTTATGTCACTACTCCTATATAACCAAATGGATCTAAGGGATGATTTTAAAATGATGAATTATAAGTTATTCATGATTATTCAACAAATTTGGTCATGAATGAAATTAAAATATGATTAAATATTTTTCATATACTTTAAATAATTAAATCATACCAAAGGCATTAGGTTTAGACTACCCAAATCAATTTCTTTCAAGGCATGAAACCACCATGAAGCATGTCGTTGAAAATATTCAAGTCATACCATTGAAGCATTTATCCTAAAAATGGTAATTTAATCATAACATGAGGCATGGTCATAACAACGTAATTATTTCAATTTATATTAATTCATTTAAACTATTTAATTTAGAAAATACATCATGAGAATTTCCTTTAATTCAATTAACTTATGGATTACTAGTCATCATGAAATATATATTCAAATTAATAAATTCCATTTATTAATTAAAAAACATTATAATTATTTTAAATATGTTTGGGTAGTACATATATGGTACCATGGAAAAGAGGTCAAATACCAATATCAGCATTCTCATTTTATAAAGCATGCAATGTTAATCAATTTATATGATCGCTTAAAAACATAGAAAGTGTCTTGATTCCTTAACCATTTCATAATTTTAACTCAGTTTTCTAATTCCACTAGGGGCCATGTCATACACATTCCATATATATATCTTAACATCATAGACTAATGAAAAATCAATGAATTGTCTAATCAAGCTAAAAAGTCTAACCACTACTTTTTAGATTAGAAAACAGTGCACCTCCATTGGAGGGGTTTTATTATAAAAACATGAATTTTTTTATCAAAAATCATTTAGAATACATAAGATTTTTATTCAATGATCACAATTGAATTTTATCAAAGGAATCATTAACAATGAAACTAAATAATTCTTAAATTTAAAGGGAAAAGGGATTGGGATCCAACCTCAAGTGAAGACCTAGCCTTGCGGAATAATTTTTAATTGAATTTTTCAATGGAAAATATCGCTCAAAACTTTTACACACATAGATTCATATATATAAATATATATATATCTTAATAAAATTTAAATATTCCCCACACTGGGGGAACATGTACGAAGATGATATATATATATATATATACACACACACATGCCTATACATATGAGTGAAATCCTTCAATTAGCCACAAAACTCCCTTGAAGTGGCGACTGAATGCTGAAACTATTGCGATAAGTCCGACACACTTAAAAAAATAATAGAAACTCAAAAACTATGGATAACCCAAATATGAATTGTGAAACAACAATACTGGAGGTTGAAAATTACCAAAATTGATGACAGTTGGATCAAAGCAATCCAATATACTTTTCGTCTAACGGTGTTTGCAAAAATTAAAACAAAGGAGTCTCAAGAGAGTCTTTGCAGACCCAAAAATTAGAAGGAAATGAAAAACTATGCTCAAACATAACCCCAATATTTTTTCTGAATGATGTAGGTAGACATAGAGAAAAAAATACACCGACCAAGAAGGGGTATGAGAGTAGAAGGTCTTACCTAAAATATCAAACAAGAATCAGGAATGATTAAGGTGTAATCATCAAACAGAGAGGGATTTGGGAGAGGGGGTCACATACACCTGGAGAGGAAGGAGGTAGTGGATGGTGTGTATGGAAGTAGAGACCAATTTCGGTCTCTGAAATAGACTTCACATAATAATTAATTATAAAAATAAAAAGCACTATCATATTATTATTATTATTATAAATTTTATTTTTTTTAGAAGTTATTTTTTTCATTTATTTTCATTTAATTTATTTTCATTTTCAGTTTAATTTAATGAATGTATTTTATTTATAAGAAATAACTTCATAGGGTACCCACTCCCATAATTACAATCTGAATCCTAGATATAAAAATGCTCCATCTAATAAACACAAAAATTCATGTTTTTTTGGTTTTTTCATTTGGTTCTAAAACACGAGTCATTACGACCTCCACACCTCAGTAAATGTATTACCCGATAGGCCTTTAGAAAAGAAAAAAGAATCACCCAACCTACAAGGGTCTTATAGTATCTCTTAGAAGGTCATGTTTCAATTCTAAATTCCCAACGCATATCTAATAACTAATTAGTCAAGCAACACTTAATCCATTAATCTCTAATAAAATGATCATTTTTTCAACCGAAACATTGAAACGACACTTATATAGCCCCTTTAGCTAGATAAATGATGATTTTTTCACATCCTGAAAAAACTTACTGGTGTTGCTCCCCCCCATTTGTCTCAACCATTAAAAGTGGTTTAATTCCGATCCATGACACCTATATAGTTGGAATCACCATAAAAAGCATTCTTCTAAGAATTTGAGAGTCATTGAGGGCATGATTTTAATTAATAGAATGAACCCTATTACTTATAAGATAATATAAGGGATAAAATTTTAAACAAACAGTCGAATTCTTGATTAACCAAACTGAACTTGTTAGACATGTTTTCCAAGAAAAGAATTCTGACCTTTATACCATGCCCACCCTAACTAGATGACATGCTTAAAAATGGTTTCTTATGACCATTTACCTAAAATAAAGAGATAAAAATGTTCTTCCCCTTAGGAAGACTCCTCTAAAAGGTCCCCAAATTACCTATCCAGTGCATTTAAAATTTAATTTTATTTATCTCTTCCAATCTATATTTATTTACAACAAACATTCTAACTAAATCCCATACACGATTTATGGTGACTTTATCATATCAAAAGAATCACTTCTAATCCAGCTTAATTGTTTAGGTTAACGTTAGATTTAAATGAGTAGAGTGTATGGAACTAACCCAAGGTAGTATAGACTCCATTTTTATAAGTGAGTTGTTTCTATAAAGGAAATTTTTCCACATTAGAACATTGACTATTCTTAGAGTGGCGTTGTCCTATCAGTCATGTTAGAAGAAACATACAATGTAAAAGAGTAAATCAAAGGCATTCTTACATGGGAACCCAAGGGTAAATCAAGACTAATAATACCTTGATAAGAACCACATGTTCAGCGTGAAACACTTAGAGACCACTTAATCTACCCTAGAGATTTTAAAATATAGCATGGCATAAGACTGACACACTTGTTGTGTGTCATAGACGAGGTCAAGATAGAAGAGATGGTCTTCAATCAAGTAAAAGTAATGAGAAAGAATTTTAAATATTACAAAAAGGAAAATGGATGAACCAATACTATTAAATACCTTATAATAATATCAACTTCACCCATTAACACACCATCACTAACTGATCACTAAGCCCTTAAGACCCACATAATCCCATGATCACTAAAGCTTAACCACCAAAGTCCACCCGTGACCAAAGACGTTTCAAAAAGGTTTCATAAAATTCCAACCACACCAACATCATGCTACCTAGAAGGAACCAACATGATTTAAATTTCACATGCCTCATAGAAATTTAAGCAATCCAGACCATTTTCCAATTGTCCTATTTGGTTGTATGCAGTCTTCTTGGAAGGACCCGTTTAACATAACTGACATGATGCTCCCCACCTTTGGAGTGTCCTAATCAATGAAGAAAGAAAGAAATAAGCCGGCCATAAGCACAATAAATCATATTCAGCTTAAACATACATGTGATGCTCCTTTGATCCATGCTCACATACATAATTTCATATGACATAATTGTAAACCCAAATAGAATGGTGTGTAAAAACACCCATATCACTTAGAAGTCATATCAGGAATTGGGATGATCTTGATTCTTTAAATAGAATGTAAATCTATAATGGATATGACCCGAGAATTTATTGAACCACCCAAGGATCAATGATTTTACAGAATTCAACCAGTTCATTAGAACATTCAGATCTCAATGATCACCATGTACATGGATACATACTACCCCAAGGATTTAAAAGAAAACAAAAAATCCTTGATACTAAACCTAGTTTATTCAACCTATGAATTCATGTACTGGATGTCCTATAAAATATATTTAAATATAGAGTCATATTTCTCCATATGACCATTATCCAAGATGATGACATACTAATTCATCCACCACTGAGGAAAATAAAGGTCTCTAAGACAAAAATGGCCGACCATTACCTATACATGTATAAATTGAAAAAATAGTGAATTCCACGATTCTCACACCCATACAAGGGTCAATGGAAACATGATCACCCATCCTAAAAAGGGTATCATTGAGAGCTAAAAGTCCTACAATGGACAATGGAACCTAAATGACACAAAACACCAGAAATCATGAAACATTTAGAAAGGTACTTAAGAATGAAGGGCGATACCTACTACATGCTAGACACTTGGGAAAATTGAATGAGTTGACCCATGGTGATGTCATACCTATAAAAGGTCACTATGAATAAACCCCACCATTTATGAAAATTCTAGAAAGGAAGGATAACAATGAAAAATGTTCACATTTCTAGTACAGGGAATGGTCTGGGAGACACTTAAACTACCCTTACATGAGAATTTAAATGACAAAACAACTATAGGTTCCCTTTGAAAGGTCATTTCACCAATTCACATTTAATTATTTAAACATTTAAAATATTTAATTCAAATCATCAAGTACCAATTTTTAAAACTAAATCACTAGACACTTTAATTGAAAAATAATCTCAAAAAATTCAACCTACCTTAAACAAAATTTTTAAACCTTTAACATTTATTAACATCCAATCATAATTGTGTAATTTTTAATATAAATTTATTTTTAATTGTTGAGGTGACCTAGGATGTTCCCACTAAGCTAGCCTAGGTTATTTAGAAAGAAACCAAATAACATTTTCTTAACCATTGAAATTATTAACACCCATTAAGGTTTATCCCATATGACCCATGTCCCAACTAACCTATGTGTGTCTAATTTATCATTTTGATGGTTAACACATTCATTTAAAAATAAATTTAAATAACCTTTACATTTAAAACTATTTAATAATACAACATCCTCGTATTCAACAATCGTGTCATATGGGAGGCCGTATACCAATCCATAATGAGCCCACACACTTTACAGTTTTCCATTTGGTCACATTTAATCGAAATATATAAAACATAAAATTTTCACATTTATAGATTTTTATATTTTTAGACAAAAACCATTAATAATATTTAAAACATGATAATGGTTCGATTATACCCATTTAATTTTCTTGCTTATAAGGTTCACATACACCTTACAATCGAAAACTAGTTCTTGTTTATTCACAACCCATATATATACATCCCATGCAACCAATTACACATATAAAATAAAAATAGAATGTTATCATTAGTAGTAAACACCCATAAAAAATTTATAAACACAAAATCATGGAATATAAACAAGAATTATATGCTATATAAACAAAATAATATTATATAACCCAGGGAACACAATAAATACATCAAGAAACCTACACATGAAACTACATGACATAGAATATGCATGGAATGTGAGTTTTCTTTGAGCCTAATATGATTCATGTACTTCTTCATCCTTTTCGACCAGGCCAAGGGTAAAATTCCATAAATCAATAAGCAGTATAAACTAAACCATTCTCCTTAGAATAAATCATATCAACTGTAATAATGAACAACATAAACAAAAATTCCAAGGCTTGAACACATGGTCATTTATGATATGTGTGGTGATTAGTTATAGGAATGACTATTTACTAAGTGCCAAAATATCCCAAGTATCTTGTATATGAACCCAAAACTATTAGAAAAAATGAAAAAACTTCCTATAATAACACTTTGTAACATATTGGCTCTTCAGACCACTAAGATAGTGGTTGGTCTAGTGGGTCACATGGCCTCAAGTGCTCCCCCTATAGGCCAGTGGCTACCGACTAGCAATGAGTTTCTATTTATGGTATAGTGGGGTGAAAATACCATCTATATTAATGTAGAACAATGTTTGATCATGTAATAAATAATAGAAAAATAATAAACTAGTAATAAAATAAATATACGTAGCAGAAGAATAATACAATTTCTGAATAAAAATTGGCAGTGCCAATTTTCAAGAATTCATGTCTGACATATGATTCTTCATGGGAAATAAATATGAATTATAATAGAAATAAAATGTAATAAAATAAAACATCCCAATGACCATCTCCCTAAGAATATTAATATCTGGCTCGATCTTGTGCTCCTAACTCATATGTACAAGCTAAACAACAAAATAAATCTATCATTGTCCTGTAAATATAAGGTATACAGGGGTACTACAATGTAATGATGGCTTGAGAAAGGTGTGATATAATAATATCAATAGTATGGCACCTACAGTGTCTATCCCAATCCATTTCTTTTTATTTAATGTAAGTAAGTGAGTCGGTATAATAATAAAAATAAACAACCAATGATGAAATTTTAAAAAATAACCCACCTAGGTTCCTAACGGACACATAGTGGATATAATTTATATGACACCCTAACAGGTATGTATTTATATGGAAACATTATCTTACATCAGGATACATCACCCAAATCAGTAATAGATACTTTGTACAAGAATTAATCACTTCGAAAATACCATAACTATTGGCCTCTTCCCTCAGGCTAAAAAATATCTCGTCCTTAGTCAACACTAATAACAATTCATGTCTAGAAAAACTAAACATTCCATTAATATCAAACCATCACGTATCAATCACATCGATATCACATAATATCAAAATCTAAGAATGAAAAATCCCAAGTCTTGTATCAAACATACCAGATTTATCATCACATGACTCAATGATCAATTTTTTAAAAATTAAAATCTTTAAAATCAAATCCTTTCACTCATCCAAGTTCCAAATTATCATCATAATTTTATCAAACCTATTTTATTAATCATTTGAACCTATGTTCATTAATATATCAATTAACCAAAATTAACAAAGTTGATTTCTCTACAAAAAATGACAAAAATTTATTATTATACCTCTTCAAAATCCTAATCTACTAATAAATCAAATTATCCAATTTACTATAGGGGTCGAAAGTCAAACATACAAAGTCATAATAATTTCCATGTTTGGAACACCAATCGGCTGGCTATTGGCCTAAATCTCTACACCTATAGGCCCAAAGGGATATAAGGGACCTTTTTAAAATAAATAATTATAAATTAAAATGGCTAATTCAATATATCTTGTCAATAGTAGTATTCGAGATTGAAAAAATATATGGAATGTACCTTAAATAATTAAACCATACCAAAAGGGATTAGGTATAGATAACCCAAATCATTTCCATTCAAGGAATCCAATCCCCAGGAATCGTTTCATTGAATATATTCAAGTCATATCACTAAAATATTTTACATAACCAATGATTAATTAATCCTAATAATTTGTGTGTTCATACTAACCTAATAAGTTCCATTTAAATTGATTTTTTTAAAAAATTTAAGGAAGTCAATATGTCATAATAATTTCCATTAATTCAATTCAATTATGGAGTACTAGTCAACACAAAGAAGAAACTCATGTTAGTAAATGCCATTTAATAATTAACCATATCATGGAAAATAGTTTAAAAAAGATTGGGGGTATATAGAAGGTATTAGGGAAAAAATGGAAAACACCTACATGAGAATTCTTTTTTTATAAATCATTCCACGTTAATCAATTTATAGGATGGCCTAAGAACATAGACAGTGTCATTGTTCATTAACAATTTCAAAAGGGAAACTCCTTTTTCTAATTACAATAAGGTACATGTCCTAAAAATTCCATATATCAATCGTAACATTAAATCATAAAGAAACATAAAATAAATAGGCCAAGAATGCATAAAATTATAATCACTAATTTTTTGTTTAGATGACAACATACCTCTGTTGGAGGGGTTTTATTATTAAAACATGAATTTTATTATCAAAAAATCATTTAAAATATTTAATAATTTCATTCAATGATAAAAATTCAATTTTATTAAAGTAAATATTAATAAAGAAAAAAAATCATAAATAAAATGGGAAAAATATAGGGATCTTACCTTAAGAGAAGACTAATCCAAATCGAACACTTTGGAACATGACATTTCCAACGGAAAAGATTTCTCTATAATCACACATACATAAATTCCTATATATATTCCCCTTAATCCAGCATTCATACTACCCTCTTCATTAGAGAATATGTACAAGGAAGATATATATATATATATATATATATATATATATATGCATGCCTACATATATGAGGGAAATCCTTCAATGAGCCACCAAATGATCTCGAACCAATGAAGACAAGCCAAAACCATTTTGGTGATGCCAAAAAAATAGAAAGAAAAAATACTAGGAAATTCGAAAATATGAATTCCCAAAATATAAATTGATCAACAATTAGAAGGTAGGAAAACCCTACCCAAAATTGATGATGGGAAGACTGAGACAGTCCGAAAAAATTCTCTTTCGATGACGTTTTCTAGAATACATACAATGGAGTACAAAGAGATCCTTAGTATGCCCTAACATTAGAAAAAACAAAAAATAATCTCAATCATAACCCTATGGTCTAGGATGAATGGTGCAGGGTTATGGGGAGAATATTAACCACCAACCAAGGGAGGATATGAAAGCATAAGGTCATACCTTGAAGGATTGAAAAATAATCATGAACGGTCGAGGATAAATGGTCAAACATAGTGGGATCTAAGAGATGTGTTCATGTGCTCCTAGAGAGGAAGGGGGTGAATCACATGTGAAGAAGGACAGACCCCTTTGGGTCTCTCAAAAACACAACTTAATAATAATATTCAATAATAATAATCATAAGAGTAATAATATTACTTTTAATATTAAAAATATTTATTATTTTTATTTCTCATTTCATTCCATTTAATTTATTTTCATTACAATTTTAATTTAATTAAATTTATTTCTTGAAAATACATATCATAATATCCCCATTACTAGTATTAAATTCTGAATTATGGTTTAAAAAACAACCCATCCAGTAAACCGAAATATTCAAATTTCTTAGGTTTTTTGTCTAGTTAAAAAACATGGTTCATTACACTACCAAACATTCATACCACATGGTTTGACCAAAATATCTCCAATATAGAATTTTTATACTTGATACGAAGACCATAAACCCATCTATGGACTCAAAACACATAATTATCTTTAATTGACAATATAAGAAACAAAATACACAAAATTCAAACACTCAGGCCACTCATGGTTCAACCATTGAAAAAAAATAACATATATTTAAAAATTATTAGTTAGTTACTTTAAAACCATCTAAAATTATTTAAACAAATCAAAATTCATATGATTTTTCTCGAATCTCCCATTTCATCCAAGAGTTTTTCATTGAACAATAGAAAGCCAAAATATCCTTCCTGATCGATCTTTCCATTTTAAATTTGTATCACTTTTAAAATTAATACTAAATAACATTTATAGACTAATTTTATCACATTAATCAAAATTTAAATAATCATAAACCATATTAAACATTCCTAATGTTATCATGCCCGGTTTCATTAAAAAATGGGGTCTTTCTCAAAATCCAAACATCCCAAAAATCTTATCAAGATAGCCTATAAAAAATTAAAACCATTATTAAATAAAAAATATCTTCTTTAATATTAACATAATCAATCCTTATAATGTATTTGATAATAAATAAAATAGATTATAAGTTTTTCATTATAAATGGATCATAATGATGTAACATACCAAACAAAAAATCACAGAGGCGCGTGCATCGTGCCCTAAGCATCCCACTATCATGATGCATGAAAAACTCATCAAATCCAAGATAATAACGATAAAACATATTATGTATAATCCATATTTCATTGGGATTATTAGTTAAACACCTTAATTATCCTAGAGAAAAAATTCTTGATATTGGACATTCCTAAGAAACATGGGTTACAATTTAATCCTTGATGGAAAGACACACACCTATTCCACATAATCAGTTATGAAGTCTTATATCCCCATATAAATGAATGTAACCCAACCAAAAACACACACTATGGAAACACTATATAACACCCAAACCTACCCCACCTGAACAAAGACCATGCTGGTGAAGCTACTAGACCTCAGGTTTCCCTCCCATTAAAGTAGAGGTTTCATACTAATAGTAAGGTCCTAGTATAATATTAGGGAGATTTTGACCTCAAATAAACACACGAGGGTCTTGTCCAAACATTCTGAAAATTAATCACGATCCTTTTCTATAATAGAAATCCAAAAAACCTATAGACATTAAATAAATACCCAATCGGTCCCCCCTTATCTAGAAATGAATGAAGTAAAATATTTTTTTTGATGTGCCACATATTATATAGTTTCAATAAAAGATCATAAAATAACATATATCTGATATAATATAATTCATAAGAACAAATATTTTTTGAAGTTACCATTAAATGGATAGTAGACCTAAAAATGAAAATAAAATGGCCTTCTATGTTACTCATATGTCTCACCCTTATTGAGTCACAAAAATCTGATCCCATATCAATCCTAATTCATATTCCTATCACCAATTATTACATGTTACTAAAAAGAAACATGATGATGTACCCAAATACATCAAAACTCATTTCATCTACACATGTAAGGGTTAAGCTTAATAACACTGTAAGATTCTACAACTCAGTTAAATACATATATTATTGATGTGATCAAGTGAATGTTCATGAAAATCATTGGAGAATCAAGATAAATTTTTAGTGTAACTCACCCACCCAAAAAAATGAAAAAATAATCGTATAAAAATCTTACCAAATCTAGAATAACAAAAAGGCACACACACCCGAAAGACTCACACGGGTACTAACTACTGATTTCAGGATGCTGCTACATATATATGATGACTTTTTTAGCATCATGACTCAATGAGGTGTACCACACCTCTCTCTCCTCAATATATGTAACCATTATGAGTTCCCACTATATCCACTATACTAGCAAATTAGTGTCCCAACAGACCCGTCAGTCATGTCTCTATCTGTCAATAAAAACCCCATGTGTTATAGAGAAAGTGATCAACCCAATAATCTCAAAAAGGAAACAAAATAGGACCCAACTACCTAAAAAACATATCACTTCTTCCTTTCCCATTATCATCTCACTAATCCTCAGCGAAAAAATATTCTAAACAAACCATAATTTAATTCTGACACATTCTCTAGTTTTAAATGTTTTCATAGGGTTACCTCCCACTATATGATGGTGAAAATCATAAAAATCACCTTGATCACTTGTATCATATATCAAAACTATCATCAACATAAAGAAGATTGTGTTCCATGACCATTGTCTTACCTCATGTGGGTTTCTGGAAAGTTCCATGTCAGGTTTATCTCATGAAACCCAAAATTTCTATCCATGTTTCAAAAACCATTCTACATTGTGCCTCATTATACATTTACCAAAATTGAAAAACCCGTGGGAAAGAGTATATCCAGAGAGATTCATATCCCAATAAGGCAATAAATATTGTACTCAACCGCCCAATAAAAACACAAAGGACCCCTGGTCTAAAAATTGTTATTTATGGCCATCCTAGATGTCACCTCCCATGGTAATAGAAAATACCATAAGATGTCCATCACACCAAGAAAATACCTCACAAATGATATAATACAATGTTATCCAAGAGGGAAACTCATCTTCCTTCTCTCAGTAAAACAAGAATACAATTTATAGACATTATCCTGACTCTGGATCCATATCAAGCATCACCATGACACTATATTCATTACTCACAATTCATGCATAAATCATTGACTCAAGAAACACATGGACTAACCATGACCTCAGTCACATATGTAAAAAATGAAGTACTCTTTAAAGGAACTAGGGTGTCCATCCCCCTCATAAAAATAATATCAACTAATCCAAAGGAAAAAGGTGATAAAATCAACCATCACATAGTTAATCTCAAATACTGATATCTATATCAAGGGTATCTCAGGGATTTTATGGACCTATACAAAAATTAAAACTTAATAAACATCTCAATCGATCCCAACTAACCCATTACCCATGAAGTTGTTTCTCTCAGGTCTCATATACTATCATGAATCATCATACGTCTATATATACAAAACTATGAAACCATAAAAAACAACATGCATAAAATAAAACATTTAAAAATATGGAAGAGAAATCTTAGGGTCAAATGGACCAAAAAATTACTCAAAAAAATTATTTTTTATTACAATTAAAATCCACATCAAAAAATCTATAAATATCATCATAAAATGGAACCACATACTCACTTTACCCACCAGAGTACATTGTCCAAAAACCCATTACAAATATTATGAATAATTCTTCCATTGTTTTGAAATAACATTTCAAAACCATTTCATTAAATCTTTCTTTACCATTTAATTTTAAATTTAATCCCAAATCCCCCTTTAAGTCATATTTGAAAAAATAAATAATTTAATTGTTGAAATAAAAATCTCACTACCAAAGAAACCATAAAATGGTTCACTAGAACTCATTTGACCATGGATACACAAATTAACTATATAAAAGGTTACAAAGCCATAATATTTTAAAATAAAATAATTGGGTTCAATAGCGTGTATGATACACAACACCGATCTTAGAAGAGAAGGTAACACCTTGAGATTTTAAATGAGGAACATCATCTTCAATAGTGTATATGACACAAAATATAAATATAAGAAGATAATTTAATTCACTAATATGTTATGATATATTTAATTTGAAATTAATTCAATCTCTTGGATATCTAGTGATACACACAACACCGGGTTTAAATGAGACACAATACTCTATTTAAATATAATTTTTTAATACATCATCATTATAACGTAGCCATTATGTTGGATGGAAATGAATAGTAATAAATAATATAATAAAATTTATGCTTTAAAAAATTTCATAGGTTATAAATTTATAATAATAAAAAACAAAAAACATTTGAATGAAAATGAAATGTTTTCTGAAAAAAATGTTTTTTCTTATAGGAATTTTAGTCCCAATTTAAGAATGCAATTTAAATATAAATTTTACCAATTATAGGAATATTATTTAATAAAATTTACTTTATTTTTAATAATTTTTATATAAAAATTGTCATAGAGTTGTTTTTTGTGATTTTTCGGAAATGTTTCATTTTTCGATAAAAAGTGAAATCTAAAATATTTTATTGAAAAGTTCATTTTCATTTAAATAATATACATGGTAAAATTATATTTTACATTTGTTTAAAAGTAAAAATAGTACAGTTATATTAAAATTAAACTAATTTATGTCAACATAATCAATTTATTATTGAATTCTGATATTAAAACATTCTATACCTATGAATATTTAATCTTGGGAAAGCTTCTTTTTCATCGCATTTGTTAGTATAATAGAAATTTGATTATCGAACTTCGAAGAATTGAAATTTAAAAAATGCATTAAATAATTTTATTTATAGTAATTTATATTATCTAATAAATTTAACCTCATTTTTGACAATTATTAATAAAAGGATTAGTAAAAATTAGTTACCACAGTTAAGGTAAAAAAATGATTTTCGAGGGGTTAAACTAAAACAATAAGAGTTAAAATGACCTAAAAACTTATAACACCCCCTTAAATTAAAATATTTATACTATTTAACCTATATTTATTGAGAAATTAAAATTTAGGAGGCTTTTGTAAAGAGAAAAACATGTTTGAAATTGAATCTTTTTAAGAATTACAAGTGTGACCTCTTACCGACTTAAAAAAGAAACCCCCATATCTTCCCCACTTCACACTCACAAGTCCCATTGGTCTAAAAAATACCATCCCAGATATCTTAATTAATCAAATCCCAAAATACTATAGGCCAATTTTTTATTATGAATCTTATATTGGAAGTATTTGGGTTAAAACCTAAATAACTTTTTTGAAGAAGAGGTGACAGTCTTAAATGAACATTTTTATTTTAATTCATATTCCACCTATTTAAACTATTTTTTGGCTATGATAATATAATGAAATCAATATATTAAATATAATTATATGATGTTATTATAATGGAATAATATATATCCATATAATTTTCTATCAAATGTGAAACGAACCTGTGGATTGTGTGTACAACAGAATACCACCTCACACACCGATATAATTAATTTTCCATAGACACCTTTAAAGGATTCATATAATGATGGATTTAACATATTTATATGATATTTATGATATTATTATTCTTAATTAATTATAATATCACCGATAAATTTTAAAATTATATTATGTTTAATATATGATAACGTCTCTTACGTATATGGTGGACTACCTCCTCATGAATCGATGTGATCTGTTTTTGAATTATGATATAAATTTAAAGTAATATGAATAAATTTTCATGGCCTATCCCCTAGGGCCTGATCCATGACTACCCCAAGCCCTCCTCTCATTGGTTAGGGGCTAGAGACTAGCACCGAGTAGGCATATCCCACGAAGGGGAGACAATTTCCTAAGTACCTTTACACCTGCACCCGTCTCCAAGAAAACACACTGAATAGAAAATACTGAGTAAATAGTTATTCATTCCACCATGACAACCACTATGTGTAATATCACAAAATAGTTAAGTAAATAAGCTATAATAAAAGCCCAATTGAAATTGAAAATTATAGGTTATTGGATCTCTTCTGTAGAAAACCCTATATAAAGGGTAGGTATAGAAAGATGTCTGAATGTTGCAGAAGCATACTATGTCTGTCAGGCCTCCCTAAATCACCACCTATTTCTGGCCCACTAAGGACTCCATCAAATCTATTGACCTGCTACACAAAATAGGAAATGTTTTAGTGAATCCCATGCATGGGAGAGTATAACAATACTTGGTAGGGATCCCAAACCACAAATTAATACACAAGGAAGACTAGCAAATAGGTACATGAAGTGTAGCCTCAAATAAGTAATTTTAAGAGATACACTAGAGTCTTATCATGCTATAATTAATATACCAATAACTTATATACATATCCAAATCCATAATGAAATACGGTCCATGTATGAGACCTACTATGCACCCTCATAGGAGACCAAATCTGTTCCCTCGAAGGAGACCAACTCTGTTCCCTCATAAGAGACCAAATCCATAACCTCTCAAGAGACCAAATTCATGCCCTCATAAGAGAATAACTCTGATTCTTTGAAGGAAACCAACTCCATGCTCTTATAGGTGTCCAATCCCACATTCTTATAGGAGACCAACTCTGATCCCTTACCACAGGCAGTCACATGATTCTATCCTTATAATTCTTGTTTTAGAAGAAGCTAATTCTCGAGCCAATAGGTCATATTAAGGCCTCAAATAATGGTGGTGTAGATTATTCCAAAATTACCTCCACATCTTAAGGCTTCTAACACTGAAAACATATCGTCAAATGAATACAAAGTTTTAGAGTTATGGGAATTTATGTAAAAAGGTTCCAGTTGGGTTTGGATCCTCTCCGACCCAGTCAGACCAACCTGACCTGAGTCCCACATGACCCGACCCCTTTGTTCAACATAAACCACTAAGCCTATCTCGCCCTGGTTGGGGCCTACCCACTCTTAGCCTGACCAAGCTTGCTCCAGCCCGGCCCACCTGGCTGAGCTAGCCGACGCTGCCCGCATGGTGTGGACCGGGTTTATCTATAGGACATGGCCAGTGTCACATACCTACCTAGTCAACAAAAGGTAGCCACTATTTTCAATGTGGTGGTCCACCACGTGACCTCCCTACAGTGGTTTTCGCGTTGTCTCACCTCATTCCCACTAGACCATAGCTCTATGACATGTGATGAGGCCTCCTATCACGTCCACCTAAAGCTGATGTCGGTTGTCGATTTAGTGGCCCTATCTACCGCTCACAGCCACATTGTCACGGGGTCCTTCACCGCTAGCCTTAGATATTGAAACTTCCTTCAACTAGGTTTCTCCTCTTCTATGGGATTCCACCATCGCTCTGGTGGTCTATTCTTCAATGTAGGAATGTTGTTGCAAACCTTTGGTCATCACCATCACTTAAATGGACTCAAGATCATCTTGTTGTCACTCTAGGGGTACTATCACATTCAGAACCACCCAAAAAAACATGATGTGACCTATAGGGTTCATTGAAAAAAAATGTAAGAATGGGGAAGATAGAAAAGAAAAAGGATATCCTTAGATTAGACGATGGGCATGTTCATGTTAGCCTTGGCCCATTCATGTCAGGCTGATTACGAAGAAGGATAATCATCATATATATTCCCAATAATCCCATATTTTATCCCTCCCACAAGAATGATTGAACAACAGATCAACCTTTTCATGGCCTGGCCCAGGTTCATCATTGAAATAAATAATGTGGAAAGAAAAATAATATGAAATAACCCCCTACCTAGAAAGAGGATTAATAGGATGAGAGAATTTTACATTTATGGTGAGCCATCCATGAATGTCATTGATGCTATATTCATTGGCATTCAATCCGATCTCTGGTCTCTAAACTATCTTCATCAGTGAGAGATCTTCTTTTTCTTCCTCATGGAAAATTTAGGCCTCTAGGGAATATATTCTCCATTTTTTTGAATTCTAAAATTGGGACCTACCTTTAATTTAATAGAAAAAATGTGTTAATGTAATTTAGAATTCTAAACATGGTTCAACATTTCCATGATGCTTCATTGTAGCACCACTGAGTTTCCATATCGTAGTTCTGCTGAGTCATTGTATATTTTATTTTTTCACTTAAAACTTCCATAAATAAAATTTTTTATCCAACCTATACCATATAATGTTAGGTCTCATCTAATGTAAAATCGTTGTTCTGAGCTCAACACACTACTAGAAAAACAGGTATTTGCGACGGGGCATTTGCGACGGGATCCCGTCGCAAATGGCCTTTTGCGATGGGGCCCGTCGCAAATAGCCCGTTGCTGAAAACGCCGTCGCAATAACACTTATTTGCGACGGGCCCATCGCTAAAGCCTTTTTTTGCGACGGTCATTCTCCCCGTCGCAAATAGTATTCCGGTTTTTTGTAAAAAACTTTTAAAATGGTTTTTGCGACGGTACCATCGTTAAAAAAATAAAAAACTATTAATAATACTAGTATTTGCGACGGGCATAGTATCCCGTCGGAAATACGATTTATAGTATTTGCGACGGGTCCCGTCGCAAATACTTTTTTTTTTTAAAAAATAAAAACTATTAATAATACTAGTATTTGCGACGGGCATAGTATCCCGTCGCAAATACTATAAAAAAAATAAAAAAAATAAATTATTAATAAATTATTTTAATTAATATAATAATAGAATTATAATTCACAAATAAAAATAATTAATTATTTTAATTAATATAATAATAATAGAATTATAATTCAAAAATAAAAAATAATCGAATATTAATAAATGATTTAATTAATATAATAATATTATAATTATAATTCATAAATAAAAAAATATAAATAAGTTATTTTAATTAATATAAAAATAATAAATTATTTTATATTCAAATATTAAAATAATTCAAGTATTACAAAAAATAAAATTAAATTATAATATTATAAAATTTTAATATATATATATATATTTTAATATTATAAAATATAAATAATATTATTATTCATATTAATATTATTATTTAAAAATATAATATTATTAATATTTTATAATGAGACAAAAACTAAGAATAGAAAAAAAAAATTGATTTCCCAAATTTTATAACATAAATACAAACTCTAATCTGAAAGAGGGGGGGAGGGGGGGAGGTGGGGGATCTGCAGATGGTGGTGGAGGAAACTCCATCCCTAAAGCATGAGTGAGTCAGCGCATGTACTCCATCTGCTCCTGATGCTGCTGCTGCCACCGACTCGTCTGCTCCTCGTACAACTGCTGCTTGCATCGACGCTCCTCCTCATGCTGCTGACGCATCTGCTCCTGCTCCTGTCGGAGACTCTCTATCTATGCAGTATGAGATCACAACTGATCCTCATACTGTGCAGTAGAATATGAAGCACGAGCTCCTCTCGAGCTGGACGCCGACATCGTAGCACTGCCATAATAATCTCCGGGAGTCAGTCGAGAGCCGATACCAACTACCCGGCCCTTCTCGAAGGCATACTGGGTGGCCTGCATCCATGCCGCCTCATCAAACTGACGAGCAGTGGAAAGGCCCAGTCGAACATTTCTAGCTTCTAAAGGAAAGGATGGATGCACTCTATCAAAATGTTTCCATGAATCACCATCGGCTGGATGATTCAAGATTTTATCGGTTGAAATATTCTCTTTATGCCATGACATCATTGTCGTTGTATTCTTAGACATGAATAAATGCTGAAGTCTGGATGTAAGAGGAAAATATCTCAACTGTTTTACAGGAATCAAACCAGACTTCCCTTGTTGTCCTTCTTTATATCTCAGTTTCCCACATGTAGGACAACTATCCAACGACTCATTTTCCCCAGAATATAAAATGCAGTCATTTGAACATGCATGAATCTTCTGACAAGTAAGTCCCAAATTTCGAACCAGCCTCTTACTCTCATAGTAATTTGCAGGTAAAACATTTCCTTCGGGTAACAGTGTTTTCAGCAAAGAAAATATCTGTTCAAAACAGGTGTTTGACATTCCGTTATCTGATTTGATAGCCATAAATTTTGCAACTACTTCTAATTTTCTCATCTTGCAGCCAGGATATAATGCATCCTCAGCAGATTTCAACAACTCATAAAATTCAGACGGTGCCAACTCAGGATTTGAAGTTATATCAGCCGGAGTTTCTGTATGTTGAACAGATGAACCTGCCACATCATGTACTAAATCTTGAAACCGGGATGGATCCGGAATCAAGTTGGTATCACCTGCTCTAGAACTGCGTTCACTGTGTTGATACCAAAAAACATAATCTGGTTGAAAACCAAAACGCAAGAGATGTTCTCCCACTTTGTCAAACGTGTCAAACGTTCTCAATGCACATTTTCTGCAAGGGCATTTTATTTTGCCTTCTGAAACAAATTCTGAATTTGATGCCGCAAATGATAAAAAAATCTCCACACCCTCAACATATACTGGATTTAAACCAGAACCGTTTGGATTTCTACGCTGATTTATCCATATGCGGTCACCTAATAATGATTGTTGACGACCTCGTTGTTCTATATTTCTCTATAAAATATAAAAGCATTACTGGTTTTAAATAATTTGTTAGAAAAAACACTCAAGTAAAGATTGAATATATTGAGAATAAAGCAAAACATGTTACAAATATTGATAATTTTAATATTATATTGATTTTTTATTATTTTAATAATACTAATATAATTTTATCATAAACATTAATTATATAATAATAACATTATTACATTATTAGTATAATTTATTATTAATATTAAAATAACATAATTTTTTATATTATATACAATTCTCTTTCATCTGTGTGTTTAACATTCTGTCTCCACATGTAATATTTGCATTCACTTTCACCTCTCCATTGGCGAGTAGGTTGATAATTTTGAAAAAGAATGCGAATATTACATGTGGAGACAGAAAACACACAGATGAAAAGAGAATTGTATATAATATAGAAAATTATATTATTTTAATATTAATAATAAAATATACAAATAATGTACTAATGTTATTATTCGTAAATATTGGTAATTATTACAAATTATTGGTAATTATTTCTAATTATTGGTAATTATTTCTAATTATTGGTAATTATTTCTAATTATTGGTAATTATTTCTAATTTTGGTAATTATTGGTAATTATTGGTAATTATTGGTAATTATTACTAATTATTGGTAATTATTACTAATTATTGATAATTATACTAATTATTGGTAATTATTACTAATTATTGGTAATTATTACTAATTATTGGTAATTATTACTAATTATTGGTAATTATTACTAATTATTTGTAATTATTACTAATAATTGGTAATTATTACTAATTATTGGTAATTATTGGTAATTATTGGTAAGTATTGGTAATTATTGGTAAGTATTGGTAATTATTGGTAATTATTGGTAATTATTACTAATTATTACTAATTATTGGTAATTATTGATAATTATTACTAATTATTAGTAATTATTACTAATTATTGGTAATTAACACTAATTATTGGTAATTAATACTAATTATTGGTAATTAATACTAATTATTGGTAATTAATACTAATTATTGGTAATAAATACTAATTATTGGTAATTATTACGAATTATTGTTAATTATTACTAATTATTGGTAATTATTACTAATTATTGGTAATTATTACTAATTATTGGTAATTATTACTAATTATTGGTAATTATTACTAATTATTGGTAATTATTACTAATTATTGGTAATTATTACTAATTATTGGTAATTATTACTAATTATTACTAATTATTACTAATTATTGGTAATTATTACTAATTATTACTAATTATTGGTAATTATTACCAATTATTGGTAATTATTACCAATTATTGGTAATTAATACCAATTATTGGTAATTAATACCAATTATTGGTAATTAATACCAATTATTGGTAATTATTGGTAATTATTACTAATTATTGGTAATTATTGGTAATTATTGGTAATTATTGGTAAATATTGTTAATTATTACTAATTATTGGTAATTAATACTAATTATTGGTAATTAATACTAATTATTGGTAATTAATACTAATTATTGGTAATTAATACTAATTATTGGTAATTAATAATAATTATTACTAATTATTGGTAATTATTACTAATTATTGGTAATTATTACTAATTATTGTTAATTAATACTAATTATTGGTAATTAATACTAATTATCCCTAATTATTACTAATTATTACTAATTATTAGTAATTATTGTTAATTATTGTTAATTATTACTAATTATTACTAATTATTAGTAATTATTACTAATTATGAGTAATTATTACTAATTATTACTAATTATTACTAATTATTGGTAATTATTAATATTTATTATTAATTATTACTAATTATAGGGAATTATTAGTAATTATTACCAATTATTGGTAATTATTGGCAATTATTACTAATTATTAACAATTATTACTAATTATTGGCAATTATTGGTAATTATTGGCAATTATTGTTAATTATAACTAATTATTGGTAATTATTGGCAATTATTGGTAATTATTGGCAATTATTGTTAATTATTGGTATGTATTGTTAATTATTACTTATTATTGGTAATTATTGGTAATTATTACTAATTATTACTAATTATTAGTAATTATTACTAATTATTACTAATTATTGGTAATTATTACTAATTATTGGTAATTATTCCTAATTCTTACTAATTATTGGTAATTATTACTAATTATTGGTAATTAATACTAATTATAGGTAATTATTACTAATTATTAGTAATTAATACTAATTATTGTTAATTAATACTAATTATTGGTAATTAATACTAATTATTACTAATTATTGGTAATTATTGGCAATTATTACTAATTATTGGCAATTATTACTAATTATTGGCAATTATTGGTAATTATTGGCAATTATTGTTAATTATTACTAATTATTGGTAATTATTGGCAATTATTGGTAATTATTGGCAATTATTGTCAATTATTGGTAAGTATTGTTAATTATTACTAATTATTGGTAATTATTGGTAATTATTACTAATTATTGGTAATTATTACTAATTATTACTAATTATTGGTAATTATTCCTAATTCTTACTAATTATTGGTAATTATTCCTAATTATTGGTAATTAATACTAATTATAGGTAATTATTACTAATAATTGGTAATTAATACTAATTATTGGTAATTAATACTAATTATTACTAATTATTACTAATTATTGGTAATTATTCCTAATTTTTCCTAATTTTTCCTAATTTTTCCTAATTTTTGGTAATTATTGCTAATTATTCCTAATTATGGGTAATTATTGGTAATTATTGGTAATTATTGGTAATTATTGGTAATTATGGGTAATTATTGGTAATTATTCCTAATTATTACTAATTATTCCTAATTATTACTAATTATTCCTAATTATTACTAATTATTACTAATTATTACTAATTATTACTAATTATTACTAATTATTACTAATTATTACTAATTATTACTAATTATTACTAATTATTACTAATTATTACTAGTTATTCCTAATTATTACTAATTATTACTAATTATTACTAATTATTGGTGATTATTGGTAATTATTACTAATTATTGGTAATTATTGGTAATTATTGGTAATTATTACGAATTATTACTAATTATTGTCAATTATTGGTAATTATTCCAAATTATTGGTAAGTATTACTAATTATTGGTAATTATTACTACTTATTGGTAATTATTACTAATTATTGGTAATTATTACTAATTATTGATAATTATTACCAATTATTACTAATTATTGGTAATTATTACTAATTATTACTAATTATTCTTAATTATAGATAATTATTGATAATTGTTCCTAATTATTAGTAATTAAATGAATAATTATCAATAATTAGGAATAATTACCAATAATTACAAATAATAACATTATTAATATATTTTATTATTAATATTAAAATAATGTAATTTTCTAATTTATATACAATTCTCCTTTCATCTGTGCGTTTTCTATCTCCACATAAAAATAATACATGTGAAGACAGTAAACACACGGATGAAAAGAGAATTGTATATATATAAAAAATTATATTATTTTAATATTAATAATAAAATAGACTAAAAATGTAATAATGTTATTATTCCTAATTATTGGTATTTATTACTAATTATTAATATTTATTCTTAATTATTAAAAATTATTACTAATTATTCCTAATTACCATTAACTATGAACAATACTAATAATTTAAATTTATTAAGTAATAAAACAATGTAAACATAATTAAATTACAACTAATTAAGAATAATTGAAACTAATAAAAAATTAAAAATAAATATTAAATTAAAATGAACATAAATACCTTGAAAATTGATCTGCTCTGATCGTTCTTCAAAACTTTAATATCAGCTCCGGAGAAAAAAATTAAACTGGAAAAAAACTGAACTCTAGAAATATAATTTTGAGAGAAGGAGAAGATAGAGAATGAGAATGAAATGAAAAAAACGGATGGGGGTATTTATAGGTTAGATTATTTGCGACAGGGGAATATTCCCGTCACAAATACCTTTTACCGCCGCCGGTTATTTGCGACGGGAATATTCCCCCGTCGCAAATAAGTTTTCCGCGATTTGGCGCGCAAACCGCGCCAGTCCTTTTGCGACGGGGAAAGCTGTCCCGTCGCAAAAGGCTACTTATTTGCGACGGGCAAATAACCCCGTCGCAAATAAATTTTTAACATGACTATTTGCGACAGGATTTATTCCCGTCGCAAATAACCCGTCACAAATGCCCTTTTTTCCCGTAGTGACGGTGCCCTCAAATTTATGATATGGGAACCTGTTTAGAAGTTACTAAATCCGCACACACACATTATTTTTAATAAACAAAAAAGTAGAAGGAACATTTATTCTAAGAAACCTGGGCCTCAAAATCTTGAGTCATCTCATCACCTATTCTTGAAATAATCCCATATAATTTTAAAACAATTTATATGAAAAATCCATGACATAAAATTCTCCCCAACATAGGGATTTACATCTATGAAATCCAAATAACGGTCTAAACAAACAAATGGGGATACTAAGCATGAATCTAAGCCTCCCACTCCCATGTTATCTCCTAGAGATTTTTATGCTTCTAGAAATCATGTACCATAGGAATTTATCACCAATAGAGGGTCCTTTCATGTCAATCCTCGATCTCCACTGGAAAATATACAAGAGTCACCCCGTCATCAACAACCAGCTCACCCTAGTCAATGACGTGAGAGTTTTCATGTACATATCTCCTCAAATGGGATACGTGGAAGAAGTCATGAACCCTCTCTATTTTCGGAGGTAGATCCCATCGACACCCCACCTCTCACACTCTACACCGTATTAGAAAGGGTCTAATAAACCTTACAAATAACTTTCCTCCCCGCCCAAATCTATATATCCCATGTTGAGGAGAGACCTTAAAGAACACATGTTCTCCCTCCATGAACTCCATAGGACTATGTCTCCTATCATGATAGGACATCAGATAGCTATGTTCCATCTTCATCCACTCTTGGATGACTTTCTCCTTCTCTATAGTAGCTTGTACCAAGCCCATTCTCATTGCCTCTAACTCTCTAGGATCATTCTAGTAAAATATAGACTAGTAGGGTCTTCAATACTAGGCCTTTAATGGTTCTATACTAGATCAAAGGTGGTTGATCTTCCAAACTATGGATAAAATTGAAGATGGTAGCATGTAGCTCATCCTCTAAGACTGAACGGTCCACTTTGTCTATAGGTGGAATGTTTTGCTAAATCACCACTTTGTCCCAAATGACTCTTCCAATCCCTCCCACCATTGGGTTTAAAGCATGTGTCATGATCTGAGTCTATCATATATAGGAATCCATGGAGTCTAACTATATTTGTACGTAGAGCTATCCCAAGCTCTCTACTAAACCTTATTCCCGAATTGCTAGGAAGCAGGCTGATATGGGGAGTCATTCAATGATCACATAGATCGTATCATGCCCATGGACGTACATGGTGAACCCATCACAATTTACAACATTATTCCATTTAACTTCCACTCTATCACCTCAAGGGGTTGTGTAAAACATGTTTAAAATTTTTGCTCGACCTTCACTTGCGGACAAGTGAGGCATCTAAGTTAAACACTTCCACTGCCTTCTTCATCCTCGGCCACCAAAACAATTGTCAAAGGTACTAGTACATCATTTCCACACCCGCGTGTACTAAAAAAGGGGAAATATGGAACTCCCTCAACACCTCCTCTCATTACACAACTGGTAAAACTGCACGTCCTCTGAAAAGGATGACATGCTCCCCACCTTTTGAATACCCATCAGGGGTATTCCCTGTGGACGTCTTAGAATGTGTAGTCTCAAAGTTTGAATATCTTAGTTTTGTCTTACTGACTCTCTATATGAGTGAAGGGGTAAATACCATTGACTGGGGATAAGCTTCCCCATCTCCATCCACAAAGGATATCTGAAGCGTAGACAACATCTCCAAGGCCTCTTTCAGTAACTGTGAACTCGATCTCCGACTGAGATCACCTGCCCCCACATTTCTCATACCAAGAGTATAGACTATCATTAAGTCATAGTCATGGAGGAACTCTAGCCAACACCTCTATCTCATTTTCATATCCCTCTGAGATAAATTATACTTGTGAATTTTTTGGTTTGAGTAGACGATAAACCACTCTGTCATATGGTACCATCGCCACATATTTAAAGTGAAGACTACTATTTACATCTCCATATCATGGGTCACATAGTCCTGCCCATGTAGTGTCATCATTGATAAACCATATTCAATCACTACATTCCCTTGCAATAGGATGCAACTAAGCCCGGTCAATTGATGTGTCACAGAACACAACATATTCAACACCCTCCTATGGAATCCTCCGAATGGGAGTGCATGTCAAACTCTTCCTCAGGTGAAGAAATCTCTCATGGAACTTATTCAACTATACGAATGGTTTCCCATTTCATGTGATTGATTTAATGGGTGTTTTTACATTGTAAAATTAGGAAAAATCCTCCGATAGTACCAGCCAACCTAACGAAACTTTTCACCTCAGTAACATTCTTGGGTGGTTCTGAAGCAAGAATCGCCTCTGTCTTCACTGTATCTATTGCTACTCCATCCTCCTAAATGTCATGCCCCAGAAAGGGTACCTCTAATATCTAGAAATAACACTTCAAGAGCTATACATAAAGCTGGTGCTCTCAGATTTAGTCAAGGACCATCCTCAAGTGTATCGTGTGCTCCTCCTCAGATGCTGAGTACACCATGATGTCATCAATAAAGACCTCTAAAAATGTGTCTAAGTAAGGCTGAATGATCCTGTTCATGAGTCCCATTCACACTATTGTTGAATTTTTCATTCAAAATAACTTCACAGAGTACTCATAGTAGCCGTAGCGACATTTGAAATCCATCATTATAATGTCATCATTTCGCACTCGAAGCTAGGGTTTTCCTAATCTGAGGTCTATCTTTTGGAACCATATATCTCCTTTTAGCTGATCAAAGAGAACACCAATCCTCAATAGTGGATACTTATTCTTCATGGTCACCTAGTTCAGGAACCTAAATTTCACACATAAACTCAAGAATATGTCTTCCTTCTTGGAAAACAAAACTAGGGATGCCCATGGTGAAACACTGGGTCTCACGAAGCCCATCCTTTATAAGTCCTCCAACTTTACCCTCAACTCACAAAGATCTACAAGAGCCATCCAATATTCGGGTGTGTATATTAGTGTCACCTATGGGTACAATTCAATGTATATGACCACCTCCCTGTGACGAGGTTGTCCCAGAACTTCTTTCAGAAATAAGTCTTCGTATTCATCCACCACTAAGGGAATCAGAGGACTCATAAAATCCACTACACTAAGGGACATTATATCCAACAATTGTGTGATTAGAATCACCCTCCTATGTTCGAGTCCATCCTACACTACTCTAGTTTCATTTTCATTGATAAAGAAAAAACTTGTCCCCATCTCTACGGAAACACCCCATTATTCACCTAAGATAGTGGATCTGAGCATGAACTTTGGAAAACCAGTCCATACCCAAAAACGACGTTGTAACGCCTCAACGCTGCCACCAAGAGTTTCCAACTGAAGCTCTCACTCCCAAGATTAAGTCCACACTATCCTCACTGGTGTGTAATCATTGAATCTCCATCCATAAGAGTATCTAAGAATAGGGAATGAGTCAACAGTTCCACTAGAATATCCATGTATTGAAAAAGGATCATGGTGCGAAAAGAGTGACCAAAACCTATGTCTATCAAAAAATTAGATAGGGTGGAAAATACATAGTTCTTACCTCCAATAATTCTAGGATTCTTCATATTTTAAGCCTCCATTTCCTGGATCTAGCCTCGCCTCTATCTACCATATTCTTGAGCTCGAGGTGTACCACCTGGGGGTGGTGGTGGTATGTGCCTCAAACTTCTATCCAACTCCTACTGCTCATCCTACTCTTCCAAATTTTCCAACTGGAAGATGGATATATTCCTACATTTGATGTTGCCTCGACAGTTCCTCGACTATCTCTTAATATGTCGTATAATGGTTGGATAAACTCTCACTATATGCCCCCAACTGCAACACGTGTATCCCAACCCTTCTCTCTACCGACAAGCACTTCCCTAAAATCCCTATACCATAGATCAAATGTTTTTGGGTCATCCCCTAGACTATCTATTCCTCTTGGACTCCTACTTCAGATTTTGGCTACATGTTGTCCAAGACCCAACTACCTGATGCTCGGTGGTATCTCCCAATGCTGGTACTTTCTCTACAAGAAAGTTCTCAACAAGTAGAGGCCTCTCAAGCACAGAAACATGTGTATGGATGGTAAGGTATATCATCGATGCCCTGATCTCACGATATAGTCCCTAATAAATGGTATGGTCCTTGAAGAATGGATCCCACACCATGTTTGAAGAGTAGTGGGAAGGATCTGTGAGTCTCATTGAGTACTCTACAACTGTATGGCCGCCCTACCGAAGATGCAGAAGCTCCTATATTTTCACAGAGCATAAATTTGCAAGAAATAAATCCTCCCTAAAGAGATGATCAAAGTATATCTAGGAGAGGTTCACCTCCTCGTGCATCTGGATCATCAACCTCCACCATCTCCCCACCGATACCTGGAGAAGACTCGCGGCTAGGACCACCACGTGGTCATGAGGCATCCTCACTAGGTGAAAAAATCATGTAATCACCTCCATCAAATCCTCAGATAACTGATGATATGTCTCACCTTGGATCTTGGGAGGACTATATCTCATAAAGTCATGAAATTCACTTATCATGTGTTCATACTATACCAGTAATGCTGGTAGGAACTGCTACTCTCTGGGTGGTGGTATCACTGGTACAACACAAGAAGGTTGTATCTCTAATAACGGCCGCTGTACCAATGCCTCATCACTTAGTGGACCATCCTAATGATCATGCACTAGAATCCTAGCTGGTTATTTGTGTGGAAGCATCCTGAAATAGAACGATATGTACCAAAATCAATAATGTATACCTAGTGAGATGACTCTATCTCAAGAAGGGCATGAGAACACACTCAATTCATATATGATGAATGAACCATTAATTTCCATGAAACTAGTTTTTTCATGTACTGAGTTGGAAATAATAATTAAAGGTCCCGGTGTATGGATACAATGACCACCACACAAAAACTGGGTTCCCAGACCGAAAAGTCAAACTTGAAACAATTAACACCATTTCCCCAAAACATAAGTAAAATAAACCACACTATGAAACTACTCTATCACTACCCATCCCCCAAGAACAATGTCATGACTACCCTATTACCACCTCCCATAGGCTAGGGGATGGTGAATATTGTCGAGTAATAATATCCCACAAAGGGGGGGGGGGTATTTTCCAAAGAACCTATACACCAGCACCTATCTCCAAGAAAATGTACTGAAATAAAGACACCAAGTAAACATGCATGCATTACACTAAGACAACCAGTGATTGTAACAAAAGAAAATAGTAATGTAAATGTGATAGAATACAATCCCCACAGAAATAGTTTATTATAGGCTCCAAGATATATTCTATAGATAACTTTACCTGAATGGTTGGTACGATAATTTTTTGAATGTTTCTGAAGTGTACCACGTCTGTCGGGTCTCCCTAAAACACCACTTATCTTTTCCCCACAAAATAATCCATGAAATATGTCGGTCATCTGCACAAGACTTGACATGTGTGGGAGAAACCCATATAGGGGTGATTAAAACAATACTGAATAGGGACACCAAACCACCATGTTAAAAAACAATGAATGATACAAGGAAAACTACCAAAGAGGTACATGAAGTGTAGCCTCTATGAAGTATAGTCAAGAGAGTCACCAGTATCACCCCACACCCAGATTCATATACCAGAAATGTCATGACATAAACAAATCCATCGATACATATGGTATCCAAAGGAGTCCAACTCCATTCCCTCATAGGAGACAAAATCTAGGTCATCCCATGAGACCAACTATGCACCCTCATAAGAGACCAAATACCCACCCTCACAGGAGACCAACTTCGTTCCCCCATAGAAGAAAAACTCCAAGTCCTCAAAAGATACCAAATCTACACCCACATATGAGACCAACTCTGTGCCCTATCTAGAGACCAACTGTGTGTCCCTGTAGGATACCAAATCCACTCCCTCATAGGATACCAACTTTTCATCCTCACAGTAGACCAACTCTACTTCCTTTCCACATCCTATAATAGGATTATGTGCTTATCATGCTCATTATAGAAGAAACTATACCTTGAGACAATAGGTATTACTCGAACCTCCATGAAAGGTCTTATAGAGTATCTCAAAAGGAGCTCCTCGTCATGTGGGTCCAAATCTCACAAACGACTTGTCAAATGGACACAGGGTTTGAGAATTTTGGTCATTTTTATAAAATGGGACCGCTTGGGTTTAAATCTGATCTGACCCGGTCGGACCGACCTTGGTCCCACCTGACCTAACCCACCAGGTTGACCAGACCCATTGGGCTCGACCTGCCTCACTCCAGCCCAACCCACCTAGATTTTCTCACCCACCCGCTCCACAATCTATATAGAAACATTGTCCACCAAATGTGCCCAGAGTCGCGTCCCCGCCTAGTCAATGCGGGGCAGCCGTAGTGTAAAATGTGGCAGTTTCCATGGGATCTTTCCACTTTCAACCTGGACTACGTCCCTCTCCTATATGATGCAACCTACTTCCACTATCGACCAAGGTTTATGCTGGTAATCGAGCCAGTAGCCCTGTCCACTGATTATGACCACTATATTGCAGGGTCATCCGCTATTTCCCATTGAGAGGATAACCTCCTTCTGTCGGGTGGACGCACTCCAATGTGACGTCGTTGATAAATCCTATTCTACGGGACACCGCAAACACTATGGTGGTCCATTCTTTGAACTAGGAACGCCATTTCAAACCTCCAGTCATCACCATCTCTATCTTGGGCTCAAGATTGTCTTATTATCAGTCTGAGGGTCTGGCGATGTCCATAACGACCCGAAAAAATACTCACCGACTACAAGGGTCTGCTGAAAAGGGTCACATGAATGGAAAAGATATATAAGCACAACAACACAATTATAATGAACATTTTTCTTTTTCATGATGGCCTTTCCTTTTTCAGGTCATCATGATTGTTAAGAAGGATAATTATCAAATATATTCCCTTTAGTCCCACAGTTTATCCATCTCACAAGAATGATCGAACCATAGATCAACCTATTCATTGGATGGTCTAAATTCATCCTTGAAATCAAGAAGAGGTAAAGAGAAATACTATGAAATAACCCCTACCTAGAAGTGGGATCAGTTCGAGGAGAGAATTAATCTTTGATAGTGATCCTTCCATGAAGAACATCGAACCATCATTCATCAGTGTTCGATCCATGCTAAGATCTCTAAAATGTTATTGTTTGTGAGAAATCATCCTTTTCTTTCCCCAGGAAAACATCGGGGATCTGGGAAAAAATATTCTACAGCATTATGAAATCTAACGCTGATCCCTTCCTCCAATTTAATTCCAAAAACACATTTCATAATTTTAAACATGTTTTTACATTTCCATGATGTTGCGTTACAGCATCAAAAAGTCATCACATCATAGTTCTATTGAGTCTATGAATAACATTGATGAAATAAAATAAGACATCTTTTATAATTAATTTTATTTTTCACTTATAACGTCGAAAATTTAACTTGTGCTGCTGACTCGTGTCGGCCGATTTTAGGACCAACCTAAGGTAAAATTGTTTTTCTAAGCTCAATAGTGACCTCGTATTTTTGATCCAGGAACACATTTAAAAGTAAATAAAACCACAAACATATTCTATTTTTTATAAACAAAAATATAGTTCTAACATTTATTCTTGGAACCCTCGACCTTAGGATCACGTGTCGTCATCGAAGTTGGTCTCGAAAAAATCCCATATAATTTAAAAAAAAAATCATAGATAAAACAGGGCATTACAAAAATTTAATGAATATGAGTGATATATATAAGATGATATTGATTGTTAAAGACTGATATATCACCCACTTCACTAGCCTTTCACTCATTAACGAGATGATAATGTCCCTCATGCGTACGTATGACATACTATCTACACAATGCGATGTGATCCTTTATCCATGTTAATATTAAATAATTATTATAAATATTATCTAATGAAAGAAAATTATTTTTAAAATATTAATATAATTCTAGATATTATGAAGCTATATAATATTTTTAAGAATTAGAACATTTAGGAAAAAACAAGCATGAGAAAATGAGAAACCTAACACCATAAACAATGAATATAATGAAATATTATTTAATAATTGAATGGTGAAATGTTATAAGATGGTAATATATGATATTAAATGTTTTAATATGGTCGATTTATAAATTAATAACTTTATTAAAAACATTATATAGGAGGCTAAATCATGTTCAACCAAAAGGAAGTGTGAAGTAAGGGACTTATTCTCAATTATCTTTTTTTGAGGCATATTGTAATTTTACACACCTAATTTATTTTATATGGTATATACCCTACAACTTTTAATATAAAATCATAAAAATTTCATACATTATGGAATTTTATGTTTTAATTTAAATTATTTCATCTAAGGGAATTTGACTTGAAAATTACGAAGTTTTAAATAATTTCATTACTCAATTAATTTTCAATGGGTCATATTACTTCTACGTTGTGTTAGACATTATAAGATTATGTGTGTAAATTTTTTTGAAAATATTATGTTTTAATTCAACTTTTTATGTGGATTTATATTTTAAACACATATTTTTTTAATTAATTAACTTTCACATCAACATTGTGATCTTTGTAAGGGGTTTCATGTTAATTTATATTTCATTGAGACTAATTTGTTAATCTGAACCAATTCACTTTATTTCATGTATATACTTTTTGATGTTCTTGATAATTTTGGTATAATGATGACTGAGGTCATGACATCAAATAATTAAGAATTTCCTTCAATAATAATTCAGTTATAATTAGCCTTGGTATTTTTTCAATGATATTATCATTGGATGCATTTCATTATAATTTTATTGATTAAATATAATGTCTATTCATGTAATTTCCTTTATATATTGAATATACCTTATCTAATCATGATAATAAGGTTATTTATTAATGGAATTTTTGTAGATATTTATATTTCTACATTGATAATTATTTATTCATTATTCTTCTATTATTCATGTTAACTTCCATGTTACATAACTCTTATAGAACATTTCATCTTGGAATTATTATTTTTTCCTTTTCCTAAGAAGCCAAACAGTCTACTATGAATGATATGTGACAATATACTATAGGGAATAATAATATTCTCAAAAAATTGTATAATATTTTTAATTAAATGTAATATGGGAATAATTTATTTATCTACTTTACCAAGAATACTAAAATATTTATTCATTTGGGTTGTGATTCCTTATATCTTATGATAATGTAGTAAAGTGGAGACTCTCTATGGGCTACATGGGTCATGTTCATTACATTCGGTATCAGAATAAAATCATTAGAAACCACATGAACTAGATTTATGAGAACATATATGAGATCACATAACTCTTTCATATAAATTAATAATATGTATAGAAGAAAATCCTTCCGATTTTGTAATATAGATATTTTTTTGGAAAATAAATCCTTGTATTGATACTATTAAAAAATGGTTATATAAAAGATGTACCTAGGGGTACTAACAAAAAAAGAGTGTTATTCGTGACTCAGGCATTACAGAGTACATGAATGTGGGCCTTACTGCACACCTATTTTGACATTCTCAGGAGACATGCTTTGGACAATTCACATTTTTATTATAAAAAATTATGATGGATTTAAATATTTTATGACAATTAATGAATTGCTTTTTAATTTAAGGTATCATATATTTAAGAAAAGGTGTCATTATTTAAAAATCTAATGAATGATTCATCATGATTATGTGGTTTTCAACTATTATTGTGGTTTCTCACACTATTATTTTTGGTTTAATCAATGACTGTGCCTGGAAGGAAGCTTATTAACATAAAAGATATAGAAAATTGTGGTGAATATGTGAAACCAAATGGTATGATGACATGAGTGAATGATATAATTATTATTCTAAATCATTAATACTATAATATTATTAACAAAAAATTCCTAATCCAACTCTCGACTAAATAGTAAAGAGATGGTTGGAGGCCACTAAGATATTGGTTGGTGTTGACTATTAAGGAAAGAAGCCCGGATTTCCTTCATTTTATATCTATGTAAAGACACACCTAGTAATTTTTCACAAAGTAATGGGAACCATTTTTATTCCTATCAAATAAGGGAATAATGAAATTAATTTCCTAAGGAAAAATAAGATTATGATAAAAATAAATAAATTTCCACCTAGGGATCTTTTTATAGATCATTTTATTATATGCGGGGAACCTAGGAATTATATGATATAATTGACTCTTCTAATGGATAACCCATATACCAAGGAAAGGATTATGTTGAAATAAATTTGATGAATTATTTATGTATTGGTATTTAAGAATTACATTTTATATTTTTTACTAATGGAATTTTGGTTATAAGAAATATTAAACAACATAAGATTGTGGAAAATTTTAGATTCATATATGTATTAATTAACTAAAGAGTTATGTATAACATCATGGTTTTATGATTTTAAGTTTTATCATAAGTTCGAAGTCTTAATCACCATATTAAAAATTTATGTAGTTTGAATATAACATGATGAATTATATTTTTTAAAAAAATTTATGTTTACACAACATATTAGATTTTTGTAGGAAAAAGGTTATTTGAAGAATAATTTCCTCACATTTTATTGGACTTTAGATAAATGTTATTTATAAAATTTATGATTTATATTATATTTATTATTTTAGTTATTATTTGTTATCACAATTTTTTAATGTTATAGGAATTATATTTATATTGTTTTAAATAAGTAAAACCCCCATGATGGGTGACAAGATATTTCATAAGATGAAGACCATAGTGCGTGAACCCATAATTGGAGGATGATAAAATTTTATTTCCTACCACTAACCTACATGATGTTTGGGTTAATATTTCATTGTTTTTACGTAAATAATTTGATGAATAAATATTAATGTGAATTAGGGGTGTTACTATTGAGGGTTAGATATTAGTTTATACCTTTTCTAACCATAATAGTTTTGAAATTTTTTTTCAAATAAATGGAAATACTTATCATTATTCTAAGAATACCATGATCTATTAAATGTTAATTTTATTTCTTCTTGTATAATAAATTATATTGGATATTTATTTGTTGTTGTAATAGATTGATTGGAAATTGAAAAAATCATATCCAAAGGATGAAACTATTCTTATGAAATAGAAACATATAGAGTATTTATATATCCTTATATTTGAAGATAGAAAAATAATTTTTAATTTTTTATATAAAACATCTTAAAACAAATTATTTTTACTATTAACTTTATTTCATAGTAATTAATGGTCATTTATCTCATCACATATTTATAGTCTTATGGTTTTTAACTTTATATTGATCATTCACATTCATGGGATCAATGGCATATATCGCCCTATATCATTATGTGGGCATTAAATTTTTTCATCCACGCCCATATATTCACTTCAAACCAATGTTACACTATTTGGAAACCTAGTTATTTTTTATTATATATGACCTTTCATATTTCTATATTCATGATTTAAGAGGCTATTTTATAATCAATTTTTTGGATTTGGGGTTTTAAAAAAGAAATATTTGAATATAAATCCATTGATTTTAATATTCAAGTTCAATTTGTAACGTCGCAATTTATTTAATATGGATATAATGTAAAAGACATATATTTGTAGATCATAAAATTAGGTTCAATATCTTATATGACATGTAACACTAATCATTGAAGATAATGTAACACCCCGAGATTATAAAAGATTGACATAACATTCAATATCATATATGAAATGGAATAATAATAATAATAGAATAGAATGTAACAACCCTATTCTATATGGTATATTTATTTTTAAATAAATTCAATCCATTTGATAGCTTGCGATTCATGAAACACTAGGTTTAAACGAAACACAATACTCTATCAAAATATTAATATTTAAAACATGATAATTTAAACCTTGTCATTAGGTTTTTTGTTATTAATATGACTAAATAATTTATGAAAATATATTTTTTTACAATTTTACATTACTTATTTGTTTATTATAATTAAGAATAAAAAACATTAGAATGAAAAAAATAATGTGTTTGAAAAAACTGTATTTTTTCTAAAATGTGGTTTAGTCAGGCATTATGCACATAATTTAATAATATTTTTTACCAATTTTAAAAAATAATTTGATAAAATGAAAATTATTTTTAAAATAATAATATTAAAATTATATTATGGTGACTCCTTTTTGTTTTTCGGAAATATTTCATTTTTCGAAGAATTGTGAAAAAATGATTATTTTTTTAAAATGCCTTTTTGTTTAAATATTAAAAAGGTAAAATTATATTTTAAATTGTTATTAATGTAAAATTAGTTCAATTATATTAATATTTATAAAATTCAGGTCGTTTTAATCAATTTCATATTAAATTTCGATATTAAAACATTTTAAAATTATCAGAAATTTCTCTTTGGATACCCACTTTTTCATCGGGTCTGTGGGTATAAATTAAAATTTGATTATACCAATTTGGTGAATTGAATTTTCCAAAAATATATTACATATTTTTATTAAAAATAATATATATTTTCTATTAGTTTAAAATTACATTTTCACTATTATGAATGGTGAAAACAGTAAAATTTAATTACTATGATTAAGGTAAAAAAATATTTTATGGTTGGTTAAATTAATAAGATAAGAGTTAAAATATCTTATTAACTTGTCCAAAAACCTATTTATCTACATATATTTACCTTAACAACTTTAGGAGTCGATAATTACCAATTTTGATTCTTTATTATGTTAAAGACGTTAGTGTAATTGAATCTTTTCCAATATTCCATGTGTCCTCTTCCCTACTTATAAACAGCTACCCCTCCTCTCCTATTCCAAATTAAAAATAACATTTTTCATCCATGATCTAAAAAATACATTAATAATTCATCTGAAAAAAACATATATTACCTTTATTTTTTAAAAATTCACCCTATAAAGGATTACGAGGAAAACTAAAATAAGTTGATCAAATAAGACGTTACCATTTTAAATTTGTTTTTTTATTTTGTTTCTTATTCCACCTCCTTAAAATATTATAAGCCTTTTTAATTTAATAAAATTTTTATATTCTATATAGTAATATTTTATTTTGATCATTTCATGACCAATATCCATATCATATTCCTTCAAATGAGAAATGAAACCATTGATCATTTGTTCGTCAGACTACCACCTCCTGAATTGATGTAATCCGTTTTCCATCACCACCATTCAAGGATGGATATAATGATGGATATAAAAATTTATATTATTTATATGAAATTATTATAAATTTTATAATATAATAACACACATACCTTATTACTTTTTATAACCTTTATAATATGACATCATCGATCGTGTATACGGCAGACTACCACATCCCTAAGAGAAGTGATTTTTTTTTCATTTACTAATTCCATGGAATGTAATAAAGATAAAATTAATGAATATATTTGATATATATGTAATTATATTCATTATTTAAAATGAATATATAAACAACTTTATTACCCTTTCATCCATTAAGAAAATGATAACATCGCTAGTGCGTACATTCGTCCTACCATTTCCATAAAGCAATTTGATCCATTATCTATATTAAATTTCAATAATGATTCTACAGATATATATATATATATAATGAAAATTATATTTATAATATAAATATCATTATAGATATGATGTATATATATAACAATATTATGAACTAGAACTTTTCTAAAAAAACACTCCTCGTATAACATTTCAATTAACAACCTAAACCATGAAAATAATGAAATATTAGTATACATCAGGTGGTAAAAAGTTATAATAAGGTAATATATGATATTATAAATATTAATACGATTTTCTAAAAATTAATAACATTATTAAAGCCAATATACATAATTTTAATGAATGTTCCCCTAAAAGGAAGCCCTATGTAAGAGACTTCTTCTCAATTTCCCTTCATTGAGGAATATTGTAATGTTTTGAACCTATTTTATTTCATTTAGTGTATATACTAAAAAGTTTCATTTAATATCATGAAAAAGTCATACTTCATGATGTTATATGTTTTAATTTGAATTATTTTATCTAAATGCATTTTACTTGATAATAAACATGTGGTAAATAATTTCATAACACAATTTATTTTTATTGGGTTATAATAATTATTCATTATCTTTTATATTTTAAGATTCTATCTGAAAATAATTTCAAATATATTATATTTTATTTATAATTTCATTTTTTTATTTCCCTTTGAAATGTAAAATTGATTCATTTATTAATTCTCAATTCAAATATTATGATATTTGTAAGGGATTTTATCTAAATTTCCATTTCATTAATTCATATGTGTTAATGTGTACCTATGTACATTTATGTGGCCTATATACTATCCCTTTGATATATTAAAAAATGAAAACCTATTTACATTTTATTTAATTTTGAAAACCTATATTCCAAATGAATCTATGGCCACCTCTCATTTCTTTTTTATTTTTTTTTATTTTTAACTTTCTCTTAGGAATATCAATTTTTTAATCATTTTTAATTTGACACTAGATTTATGTAAAATAAAATAAAATAACTCTATATTGGATATTATTATTTCTTAAAACATATACAATTTTTATATTTTGTGTTTAATTTTAATTTTATTTGATTAACTTCGAAAATATTGATAAATTTTCATCCTTTAACAAATATGGATATTTAACGATTGGGAATATTATTCATAAACTAAATCAATTACATGATATATAATGAATGTTTTGGACATACATATATAGATGATAACCAGTTATAGATAGACCCTAGATTCAATAGTAGTATCATGATATTAATTATTTGTAAATCCTTAGATAAATGGGTTTCTACTGTATACTTAACCATTAGATTTGAATTGACTTCTGAAAGGACATGGAAGTAGAGGTATCATGTTGTTAAAGATAATTTCATCCAATAATTATGAATTTTCTTCATTGAGAATTTTGTTATTATGATTCATTATATTTAAACAATAATATTGTTTCTAGATACATTTAATTCTAAGTTTATTTAATAAATGGAATGTGTTTTCAGATATTCTCAATTGCATGTTGATTATGCATTATCTAGTAATGATAGTAAAGTTATTTATTAACTTTCATGCATGTTAAGATATTTTATTTTCCATATTTATTATGCCTTATCTATTAATATTTCTTTACTTAAGATAGCTTCCACTTTATGTAACTCTTAATAATTATTTTATCTGACCATTATTTTTTTTACTTTACTAGGAGTCTAGAATGTATACTATGAATGATACACATTTATATACATGAAGAGAATTTTCATATTATTGAATAAATATTATATTGCAATTTTTTATTCAAATGATATTTTTGAATCATTTGTGTATCTATTTTATCAAAACTACTAAACTATTTAGATCTTTAGGATATGATTAGTGGTATATAATAGCAATTTATTAATGTAGACACTAGATCTAGGCTACAAGGCTCAGGTTAATCACATAAGAAATATGGATCTTGTTGACTATTAGGTTTTTATGAACCCATCCTTATTTCTGGGATGAATCCACACTGTTTCATGAAGACATTCTAACAATAACACTAATGATATCACACAAACATAAAATCTATATATAAACTAGGTAAATAATGACATAAAGACACTTATCTCAACAAGTGATCTATAAATTTATCTTGATCTCATTTTAGGAAAACAATAATCCCACAAATACTGATCTTATCCATAAACCACATCAAATTAATATACTAAATATTAAAAACAAGGAAAACCATTATAGAATAATCTATTCTAAACTTAAAGTATTGACAGACATTGTCCAAACATTGATAAATTAGGTGTGGTCCACTCTTTAAAAGAACATAATCCTAAACCATGTAAAATACCCAAATTTCAATCATTAATCAATGTCTAATTTCACTCTAAATTACCAAAACCCTTGAATAATGATATAAGAAAAAATACCTTCAAATTAATTTTTTTAATGACTATTATCTGAATATCTAATTCCTCGTTAATGTAAAACACATAATATCCTCATCGTATTGAATATCATTATGTATGAGCTAGGGGAATTTTATATCAAAACCATAGTCCATTGATCATCAATTAAGAGAAGAACTAGAGAAGGAAAGGGGGGAAGGGAGGGGATATAGTTCCTTATATCCAACAAACCAATACCTCCCTAATCACCAAAAACTAAGGGGTATTGAAGAGGCTTGAAGCGATGTAAAAAGTGGGATCCACCTCTTTCTATACATGAATAAAGACAAAGCATACTGAGGGAGTTCTAAAATAAAACACCTAGAAAATTTACTATAAATCCCTTTTAAAAAACTGAACATTGTTAAATTGTATAATGAATATATCTATCATGGAACAATTTCCAAAATCATGGGCCATGTTACATCATGAACATAAATTCCAAGACACAATTACCTATACCCTCATGTTATTTAAAAGTGATTATAGCTTTATGAAAAACTAACCAATTCTAAAGTGGCATCTAATAATCACCAACACCCGTTGTGGCCTGACTTTGGGATCCACATCTCAATCCCCATAATTATAGTGTGACCCATCCAAAAATTATAAAACCTTATCTTATTCCTAATATATAGATTCTTAGTGCATCCCACTATTTTGTGGCATGAAACTACCCAAATTTCTAAAAAAATATAAGTAGGTTTAACATGGAGTGATCCCCTTACATCATGGTGTATGCACCTTCATCGCATCTCAATGTCTCCTATTGTGGGATGATATTCTTCTAGTCTAGTAAAATAAATTTTTAACTCCTAAAAACCACTTCTCAATCATCCAAGAACACCACAATACCTTTAAGAATGTCCAAAAACATCCTTTATCCATGAAATTAGTATTAAAAATATAATTAATCTTCATTAAACAAAATTTAACCTATTTAAAGTTCCACTAATGTCTGGTGCACGTTCTAATTTACTAACACATAAATTCACATGTTGTTATAATGAATTGTAATAAAAAATATGAGATAGACATTGTATATAAATCTATGAATAATGTTAAGAATGAAAAGGTTATTAGAGAAGAAAAAAGTCAATATTATAATGAATGGGATATCAAATTAAATTATGATAAAATAATTTATCTTATACTACGATATTTTTTCTTGTAAAAGGTAATCACCATGGTAAACTACTATTAAATGTGTTTTTTTAAAGAAATTTTCCACTTATTATTTAACTATTTAAATAAAAAAAAGAAAAAATAAAGATGATGTTTATTACTCCAATATATTTTCAAGGATAAAATTAGTATAATTTATTTTTCCAATGTATTAATTTGATGGAAAAAATAAGGGTTACATTTAATAGAATAAAAATAATAATCTATCCAAATTAGATGAATATGTAAAATTTGATGCTCTATGTGAACCCTAAAATATTACGTTGATTATTAAAGTGAATGAAGAAGAATTTTTCTCTGATGATAATACTAATGGAAACAAAGAACATAATGATATGGGGATATAATTCTTGGTGAAGTGTGAATTAAAAGTTTTTATTTCCAAAATATCCTATTTAGAAAATTAATGTAATATATTATATAAATCATATAATACATCAAGTTATGAAAATTAGGTCTTTAATAAAAAAGAATCAATGTGGATAAAATTATTGAAATCAATGAAGTTTAACTTTTTAATGAAATGGGAATAAATAAACTGATTATAGAGAAGTTATTAACAAAGGAAAAAAGAAATTAGAATCACTAGAATAAATTTGTATATTGAGGACCAAATACAAAAAATTCACTGCCAACATTGTAAAACCTATTCTAGAAGTTGTAATATTTTAAAAGAAAAATAAAAAAAATTTAGAAAATTTTGATTGTATTGATAATTGTATTATTATTTTTGTTTGAAATGTAAAATTATATGTAAAAAAATTCTATAAATGGAAGGTAAAAAATATAATATGAATAAGTAATTTATAACTATATACCAAAATATTGGTTTTCAAAAATCATACGACTAATGATTAAAATATTGAAAATTAATATGATACTATGATTGGAAAAGATAAAATATTTGTAAGAAGACGTGTCTATATATATTATTAGTGATTTTGAGGATACAAGAATATGTAAATTTGATTTTTTTAGGTGAAAACATATGTCAAAACCCTATAAGATTATTATTTTAGGTTTCGGTGAATATTACACAATTTCACACAATATAAATTCAATAGTAATATTGAATATCAATGTTATAAAATTATATGGAGTGCCACATTGTAGTTGAATAAATGGGGATTGAGTTTGATTGAGAGAGGTACACTAAATGCGTTTTATAGTTAATCCAAATGAGTTTTATATGGTTGTTCACAAGGTATTTAATATGATATAATACAAATCTAAATTTATTGATAACTATTTAAATGTATTTAGAAGATATCAAAAAGGTTATTGGATATCATTTCTTAATATATTTGTAAGATAAAATATAAGGTGAAATGGAACTAAGTATATCAGAATTTATTGAAAATGGGGGACTGAAAGAGATATATTCCCTAAAGCCCAATTTTTTTTTATTCACTTGGTGAAGTCATAATTTATGTAATTAACTAGCCCGGCCTATCCATCCAAAGGACTCCCAAATGATCCTAACACAGGAATAAATTGTTTTCCTGATCCCCATGAGTTGGAAGAAGGTACTTTATTATCACAATAACACAATTGGGAATGGTATCACCCAATTATCAGAGTAACTAAACCAATAGTACAAATATAAATAAAATGTTATGAATCATCCATGTATAAAATTTCTATGAAATATTTGATATACTAAAATAAATAATGTAGTAAATAAATATAGGAATAAAATCTTATCTTACACCCTAAACACCCTCCCCCACATTGAACATATGCACAAAATTATAGCTATATATTCCATTTCTTTGGCCACTAGCAGGTACGACTACCCTAAATCCATAGAAATTATAAAATTATGAATTTTCCAATGTAAATATTATAAAGGTAAACATATTAGACATTCTATAAAAGTAGTATTAGGTTATAAAAAAATAAGTAACTGAATCCACTTGATAAATGTGGTAAAATATTTCGTACCTCAAATTTTCTAATAAAACAATTCTCAAAGAGTTGTCCAAATAAGCTCACAAAACCTACAATAGAGATACAATTGAAATGAGCGTAAAAAAACTCTGAACGCCACCACAAAAAACAAAATCTTTAGAAACCCCCATTTATAAAACAACTATAATTTTATAGTTATAACTTAAAATATAAAATAGGTTTTCACATGATTTATAGAACAATCCATGAAATATTAATATTTTTCAAACAACAATTACATTTTTATAGAATTAAATATAAGTACGATTAAATAGATTAAATCAATATTTTAAAACCATGTAATTTAAATTTAGCTTAAAAACGGAAATACTGTATTTAAAATAATTAACATAAACGAAACACCACTTTCCTTCTTTCCATACATCTCAAGAAGCTCCCATTTTAATAAAATATATAAAATAAATCCCATTTTATTAAAATACATAAATAAATATCCAATTAATTTACATATTTCAAATAAAACTTCCAAAACATTAATAAACTACCCATTTTGAAGGGAACCATTTTACACAAGGTTATGTAAGAACACACTGCAAAAAGTTATTTAAGTAAGTAAAAACTGAATAAATAATCAAATAGTGGAGTCATATCCATAAACTAAACTCAGGGAATACAATCAAATAATAAAATGAAATCTCATTAATTTTTTAAAAAGGACACAATGTATTGGTAATTATCCCAAGGATATACTAAAAGCATACCGAAACTAGTGATATAGAACCTAGGTCGACACATATGAACCTATTTCATCCTTATTAGTCCTATTGAACTCACAAGAAAACCATACATAGAACTCTTTCATGCACAACTGGTATCTAGAAAACACTCCATAGTAAACCCTCTATCCCCATTAGGGTTTTCCATCACACATTCTATCTACCATATCCTGAGTACTCTACGAAAAGATAAATTGGACATGAAATATCAGAAATTTGAGGGATCACATATAAATAATTTAAAAATAAATCATGCCTCACCTCCCACATCATAAAAAGTAGTATCCCCAATCACACATTAATATATATGAATCACCAAATAAATATTAATATAATGTATCCCCATTATGATCACAATCCAACATTTAAGAGTAAAAAAATGTGTCTTTAAGATATAATCATGCATTTATAAATATATTTTAATGTTCCAAACATGCCTTTAAAACCCACTATTAAAAATATAGATCCACACACCCAATTAATAAAGTCATTTGAAATTTGATTTCAAACCCATCTCAAAACCAATAATTCAAAAGAATGTGAAATTCAACTTGAAAACGAACCCTCTCAAAAAAACCATTTAAAAAAGGAATGCCTCTTTATAAAGGTGGTTCTTGGTTGAACCCTTGAAATTTAGTTTCCAAAATTCCACTTGAAATCATTTTCCCAAAATAAAATTTCAAAACACATTTGTAAATATATCCATTTGAGAAAAATTAATTTTATAAATATGAATCCTTATTCTTTTAGAAGCAATTATACCATAAATAAATTTATAAAACTTGAATTTACCCTTTTAAAACAATTTATGCAACCACAAGGCCCAATTTTATTAAACATTTAATATTAGGTACAACCCTATATATTTTTACAAAATATACCATTAATGCAACACACACCCATTTCTCTTAATGAAACATGCATATATATATATATATATGTCATAAAAAATTTGTCCCCAATTTCAAAAATTAAAATTGGGTATTTAATGAAAACATGGCATGGAACATAAGTTTATGAAAATTAATTATATTAAATAAATGATAATTAAAACCAACAAGGGTTTCCACACCTATTCGAATTCATGTGATATTTTTAAAACACATGAAATATTTGTAAAGATCTACTTGGTAAATTTCAAAAGCAGTGGCAATAAATCCAAGGCTCATTACAAAAACTAAAATCTATTGAATTTTTTTTTTCAAAAATACCAATACATAAAAAAGGTTTTAAATTCATCAAAATAAATTTAAAAGAATACATGAAATTTAGAAAAATGATTATAAGGGAGTTAAAATGAAAAAATTACCCCAAATCAGTGGTTGGTGAGCCAAAATAGTATGAAATGGACCACCTTTAGTTGTAGATGACTAAGAATGTGTGGAGGGACCCTCATAAGCCTAAAAATTAAATAGGACATAATAAACATCCACTACTGATCCCTTAGTGTTCTACTAAACAAAACACATCATGGGGGAGGAGGAAACATAAAAGATAATTGAATGAGAGAGGAGATAAGTTTATACCATGGATAATTTGCCAAAAAATACCGAAAAAATCATTATAAAATCATCACATGGATGGAGGTCCTGTGGAGGGGGTCCCACAACATGGAGGGTCTTGGATAGAGATTTAGATATATATGTGAGGGGGACAATGAGGGATCAGATTACCTAAAAATAATTTTAGGTAAAAGATGTAATTTTAGGGGGAAAAGTAGTCACTGGAAAACAAGCATTGTTAAAAAACCATATATAAGTCATACATCCTATAGTGGACCCTTAAAACCACAATTCGTGGTTCCCCTATGACCTCATATAGTTATATTTTTTATTGAACAACCATTATATGTTGAAATATCCCCTTGATAGACCCCCATGAATTATTTCCACATGATTACTCCTAACCATGTGAAACCTATGAAATTAAAAAAAATGTTACATAGGCCCTAACATTAGAAGAAAATTAAAATGAAAATTTGATCAACTAGGACCTTACACATGGGATACCCACTCACGGTGAACCTAACCAGATCTGAAATGACACCATCCTATGAATAATCTCAACTAGTTCCCTACAGGTCCCAACCAATTGAATCACTCAGTCAAGGCTATCCCATGTCCAAACAGTGTGTTCGAAAGAACTAAAGGCACTCACTATAATTACAATACACCAAAATATTCCTCATGAGGTACAAAGTGTAAAAATAAATAACACATCAAAATAATAACTTATTAAACAAAATCACATAAGTATATTGAATGACCCATGATCCAAAAACCACTTATCAAGAGAAACCAAGTCTAAAGAAACCTCAATTATAAATTTTTATAAACTAAATGAGCATGATACCTCAAGATATACCACCATCCCAAGAGATCAAAAAGATAACTAATCACCAATTTCAAACAAAAATAGTTTTTTGAAATTTAAAATCCAGTGCCAAATCATTCCCACCAGGTTCCTTTTTTTATAAAATCCTTCTTTTTCACAAAAAGACATTTTACAAAACAGACACACCTAAATATAGAAACATAATCTGTCCATCAAAACTAGACACTTGTCATCGATACATCCTAAAATCCACATTGACTAATACCTCTCTTTTAGAGATATATCAAGAGTGGTCCAAACAACAATCCAAGCAGGACCTAGAATCATTAAAAACTCAACCACGTGGATTGATAGGACATGGTCTGTACATACAAAAATACCTATAAAGTTTCAAGATTGAGTGTTTAATATATTTCCTATTTATTAAGTTATGTAGAACAACATCATTCAATCTATCCATATTATTTCCCAATCCCAAAAAAAATCCAATATCCCAAGGAAAATCTAATTATTCCAATGAGGATCAACACCTAACCAACCATAAATCCAATAAAATTTTAAATTCAAATTTTAAATACCACTTCCTATGGTAACACTGGAATCATAAAAAAGGTTGATGATCAACAACCACTCATGACCAACATCATGGGTTCAAAAAAATTATAACATTGACATACCATGTAACACTCAAATAAAAATAGAGATACTCATAAAATAACCTAGGTACTTATTGAATGATGATCCCCTCTTGAATACAACTTGTTAAAATGTAAACAATGTCGTCTACCCAATAAACACCCGAACTAACCCTCTACTATCCTGGAGGGTGTTATCAATCCAAAATAATTGAAAATTTGTGTCCATGAATCATATGAACACATATGAGAATAATTTGTACCAAAAATAAGAGTTATAACAGTAGTTTAAGTAAAATGAAAAAATTGCATTGCCCATTTTTATATTAGACATATATACTAAATTAGATATATTAAAACAAATAAAAAATTAAATATATTAAAGAAAAAAAAATCAAATTACACCCAAAAGACCCTCCCCTATAGTGAACATTGGCACAAAAATCATCCTTCAAATGCCTTCATTAAGCCATTAGAAGATATCAATTTCCATTATCCATATAATGTAGTAAAAGAATAATTGGCCAAAGTAAATCCCATAAAAGGGAACATGATGAAAATTATATAAAATTAAAAGTAGGGATAACTAAAATAGGTAATATGAACTTTATGTCTGATATTGAAAAATAAAAACCTCACCTTAAATACCCAAATAATTCAATGCTTAATGAGAATATCATAGTAGAACCATGAAATAAAAACTGATATATAATAGTCATGAGCACAACATCACTCATTAGGACACAACAGCAATACAAATCTATTGAAAATCCCTCTATAAAACTATTAAACTATGTTGTTTTGATCATAAAATTTAAATTTCATTTTACATTACTTATAGAGGAATCCACTCAACATGCATATTTTCAAAAAAACTATCACTTTTTTATACAATAAATACTAGGATGATTAATCATTTTAAGACAATATTTTAAAAATGTGCCTTTTAAATTATTTAATTTAAACCACGGATCGAGGTAATTTTAAATTGATAAAAGAAATGTAAAAACCATTTTCCACATTTCTAGAATTCTCTAATGAAAAGAAATTTTATAAAAAAAAGGAAAAACCTTTTTTTAATACTATTTTAAGAAATATACAAACCATTTTAATTTTTCAAATCACACTTCCAAACCATTTTAAAAAATAACATTTAAAAATAAACAATAACGCACAAGGTGATGAATGAAACACAAAAAAATACCAAGGTATAAAATGATGAAAAATCCACTTAAACAACAAAAAATATAGCCAAATAACTCAATATAAGTAGGATATAAAATAGAATCATAAAATTAAATCCTTTAATGTGTCCAAGAAATATATAGAGTCAAGGGAATCATCGTATATTAATAATATGAAAAATACGAAAGAAACCAATGTAGTTAGATAGTAATGAACCTGTATTATCCATAGTAGTCCCCTGAAACTCAATAGAAATAACTTACCTTTATCCATGGGATCAAATAATATCACTTGCATAATGACCTCCTAACCATTTGGTATAACCATCTTATCCTAACTAAGAAACACTTCCTAGATTACACATTGTCCCCTCTAGGGTTTCCTCTAAAACAAGTCATCTACTATATCCCCATAACACCAATGCCAAGTCATGTAGAGGAGATTAATCAAGAATCACATGCATCAAATATAATGAATTTAAAAAAAATCACAACTTCTCTCCCATACCCTCACAAGAAACAACCCCAATTGAACATTAAATCATAACCATCACCATATTCTTATCTATATGAAGCACATACCTTGAGTTCACAATATATAATTTGAAAATTAATCAAACAAGGCTCAAGGATGGGTCGACACATTGATAAAACCATTTTCATGTTCGAATCAGGCCATTAAAACACACCACTTGGGATACAGAGCCACACACCCAATTCGTAAAGTCATTTTAAATAGATTTAAAAATAGCACATTAAAAAAATCATCCAAAACACTGTGAAATTACACATGAAACCAAACCATTTTAAAAAATCAATCTAAAATGGAACACCTCTTTATGTAAGTTTTTCTGAGCACCACACACCCTTGAAATGAAGTTTCAAATACCCAATTGAAATCATTTGACCAAAAATACATTTAGAAACCCATTTTAAGTATATCCCTTTATAAAAAATCATTTTTGATATTGGAATACTTTTTCTTTTAGAAGCAACAATGTCATGATCCTATTTATAATACCTGAATTCCCAGTTTCAAAACACTTATAGAAACCACAATGTCTATTGGCCATAATAATTTAGAACGAGGAAAAGTATATATCATTCAATAATAAATGACATTAAAGAAAACCACACAAATTTATCTAAATTAAACATGAATCTACATGCCTTATAAACATTTAAACCCCTTTTATAGAATAAAAAATATGAATTTTATGAAACACTGGCATGTGACTTAATACATGACATGACTTAAATTTATTAATGGTAAATTAGAACCAAAAAGTGTTCCCACAAAAATTTAAATATGTGGGAAATAATTTTAAAACACGTGAAATATTTTTAAAAATCCCCGCAGGAAATTTCACATGAACATAGCATGCAGAAAAGGCCCATACCAAGGACTATAGTACATTCTAATTTCATTTCAAGAATAGAATGACATGAAATAAAATTTTAAATCCATAAAAATATATTTAAATTAATAAAAGAATTTTATAAAATGGAATTCAAGGGAATTCCAAATAAATATCTCTCCCAAATCATCAGTCGGTGTTGAAAAATGTTTTGAAACAAATATCCATCAGCTGGGGATTCCTAAATAAGTATGACGAGACCGACATGATTCCGAGAAAAAAAAAGACGATATAAAAAATCAATCAAACTATAATCCCTAGGGTAAGAAAACCAAAATTATTATGGGGATGGAAGGTAAATCTGTATAGAAAGGGATGAGAGGGGAGATGAGTTCATCAAATAGATAATCTGCTAATATTACTAATGAAATCAGGCAAAAATCACCACATAGATATAGGTCTAATTGAGGCGGTAACACATCTTGGGGGGGGGATCTTGGAAAAGGAGTTTGAAATTATTTTTGGGAAAGTAATAGATCTCAAATTATCAAAAAATATTAAATAAAATTTTTTTTTTAGAAAAAAAAATTAATTTTGGGAAACCTATACAATTTAGAAAACTATGTGGAACCTATGTGGCCCACAATAGCCCCATAAAACCATCACACATGGTTTACTATAGGACACTGCATTTTATAATATCCCATACACTTGCTATGACAAATATTAATGTCCCCTTGATAGACCCTGACATATAGTGGACACATGTTTACTCTTAACTATACATAACCCATGTTAGTATAAGAAACATATAACATTAAATTCATATTTCACAAACATCTGAAAATTTTTATTATCCCAAAATCAACCTAAAATAATATAAAATATTAATTATTAGTGAAATTTTGGGGTCAGAACTCACCAAAATGTGCCACTTACTACCCCCACAATGTCCTTAGTTTATGTAAAGTTAACAGGTAAAGAGGGGGCCAATCAATCCTTTTAAAGAAGGGTAAAAGGGTCAAAGACTATTCAAGATATAGTAAGATCATAAAAACATAATACAAAATCTATCCTTAACAGAACGACTAAACATCATTGAATAAATACAATACCATTAAACTATAACTGACTGTGAGTATCTGTTAGGAAACACTAAATGAATGGAGACCAAACTAAGGTCTCTCCACTATTTATAATTAATCTAAACAAAGAAGAAATATCCATCCACCCCTAAAAAAGTGATCTACAAAAATAACAATGGATGATTCCAAACCAAAAGAGATGACTAGATTCCATTAACAAAAAACATCACTAAATATATATCCTCTAAAAAGGAAACATTATATAAGAAACACCCAGGGGACCCCAAAACCATGGAATGTATATGATCCCAAGATAAATTATACGAAAAACCACAACCCTAACAACTTGAGGTCATAGGACCCGGTCAATAAAATAATCACATCCCCATGACCTATAAAAAATGTAGGGATTAAACACATGCCACAATTAAAGAAACAACATTGGACCTATATTTTAGTAAAAACCATGTTAAAACATGATTAGTTAGGACCTCTCCCTTGGTATAACCTCTCATGGTGAACCCAACTAGATATAAAATGACACTAACTAGTGAGTAATATCAACTAGTGACATATTTGTCCCAACCACACTATACCATTTACCCAGGTCCATCCCTTGTATAAAAGAATAATCAACACCCATGAAAGTCCTTCACCATAAGGCCTGCATCACCAAATTCATTCACACAAGGAAAAAACATAAATAGTCCTAAACACATAAAAATAATAATCTTTCTATCAAAACCCCATAATAAAAAAAACACCAATATTTAATTTTAAACCAATCAGAAAGAGATAACAATTTTAATTCACATCAAGGATAAAAGGCTCTAAACTCAATTAGAATGAAACCTAGAGATATACCATTATCCTAGGAGACCATATTAATTTACTACCATAAATTGACCTAAATGACTATATCAATCCCACCTATACAAGTATTCTAAAAATTCTATTTCCCAAATACATTCACATCACTAAAATATAGGAAACACATTCCAATCCACTCTGAATCATGGAAAGATCCAAAAGAAATACTGGAACTAACCTAAAAGATAAACACTCCACCATTACCTTGATTTTTTTGGATGAATACATTATGTGAAATGGAACATGGAATTGAAACATTCATGTTCCTTAAATTAAAAAAAATTATTCCCAACTTGTGATGAAAAAAATACCAAAAACAGAAGTAAAAAAAGACAACTCATAAGAATAAACTCTCATTTCATAAAAAACAACTACATTCTAGAAGAAATACAAAATAATTTCTAAAAAATATTTAATGGGTCATTAGAAACCACTAAATCCTATATAAAGACATTTCTCCAACATTCCCAAATATCATTATTTAAAGAATTTCAAAAATATTTATCACTTTATTTTCATTAAGTGATAATAATCACAATTTTGAAATCACCCCATGGGTTTAAAATTACCATATATTTAAAAAAACAATGGGTTATGAAAATATATTTTTTATAATAAAATAAATTAACCAATTTAAGAAGAAATATTCAAAAACATTTCTTCAAATCCAATTTTATTTGCTAAATAAGAATGATGACCTTAATCCCAGCCTAAAATTATTTGTGAAATTTTAAATTTATTTTGTATCAAACCACGAAGGATTCATTTAAAATAAAAATATTTGTTTCTATAAAATCACCATTCTTTAAAATAACCTATTTTTCACCACAGACATGAAAAAATATAGGAACATATTATGTCCATAAAAACTAGATCCACACCATCATTACATTTCAAGTCCCATTTCAACTCATTCCTCACCATTAAGGATATCTCAATAACTATCGAAAAAACAAACTAAATGGGATAGAAAGTAATTAATTACTCTACCACACATTTTGATGGGAATATTGAAGACATATAAAATTTCCTATAATTTTTTAATATTGATATTTTGGTTGTTTCCTAGTATATAAGGCTATGCAGACTGACCTCACGCCACTGGTTCATCATTCATACCCATCATAAAACCCAATATGGTTTCCTGAGGAAACTAAAAATAGTACAATAAGGACAAACACATAATCAATGTTTAATAAAATAAATTTCAAATTTCAAAATTCAAATCCCACATCCCATGGTAACATGGGAATCATCATAAAGGGTTGTGATCAGGTACCCACTCATGAAAAACTACTAATTTCTAAAAACAACTCTTACTCAATATTATATTGACAAAACCAAATAAAAATAAGGATAGTAAAAAAATATCCTAGGTACTTATTGAATAAAGAATTCCACTCAGATACCATTTATAATGAACTATCCTGGGATATCCATCTAATAGAATCTTGAATTGGGTTCCCACTAGTCTAATTGGAATTACCAATCCCTGCAATTTGGAAACTAGCATCAAGGAATTATAGGAACAAACTTGGGAATGGTTTTACCCAACAATCAAAGTTACAGTAAGAATAGAAATCTAACAAAAAACTAGAATCACCCATCCAGATACCGGAAAACCATGCAAAATCATATATTCTAAAATAAAATAATTTTTAATAAATACAGGAATAAACTCTTAGGACCCACTCTAAACACCCTCCCCTACAACAAAAATATGAAAAAACAACTTCTTATAGATTCATTTTCTTAAGACACTAGTATATATCACTAACATTCATCCATAAAAAGTAGTAAATTCAAATTTGGATAAAGTAAATCATATAAAGGTCCACACACTAAACATTAAATAAAAATAAAACTTGGTCCTACCAAAATAGGTAATAAGAACCACATTAAAAATCTTAAAAAATAATCAAAAACTCATCTCAAATCCCTAGATAAATAAATTCTAAAAGACAATTCCAAAGCATAACCAAGAACATCAAACTGAGAAATAATAGGCATGTGCACAAAATTACTCAATAGGCCAACAAAAACATAAAATATATAGATAAACCCATTTTTAAAATAGACATAAATTTATTGTTTGAACATAAAATATAAAATATTTATTCACATTATTTATTAACAAATATAGTTAATATTAATATCTATAAACAACCATCAATTTTTTATAAAATAAATATAGGGAATATTAAAAAATATTGAATATATATTTTAAAATCATTATATTTATGTTTATATTTTTAAAGAAAGGAAATAGGTTCTTTAAAATAATTAAAATAAGAAGAAACCTCCTTCTTTATTTCAAGATATCTGATTAAAATACGGTTTTTGAAAAGAAAATCAATGAAAAATCATTTAATTAAAACACATAAATAAATATCCAAACCATTTTCATTTTTCAAATCATAATTTGTACCCAATTTAATGTAACTAATTTGAATTTATCATCATCAAGAAGGTGATGTATGAAATAAAAAATAGAACCAAAGTTTGTAATAAAGTATTACTCAAATAAAAATCTGAAAAACTATATATCAAAATAAATTGATAAAATGTGGGGAATACAATCAAATAATATTATTAAATCCCCAAAGATGTCAAACAAATACCTAGCATCATGGGAATAATCCCTATGATCTAGTAATGATTGAATTGAACTGGAGATAAGATACCTTGTCTGACACTAATGAACTTATCTTTTTCCATGTACTCTTATTAAATTCACCACAAACAACTATCTATATAATTCCTTACCCATGCGAGTAGAGAAGATCCGTATAATAAAGGCATACTCCCCCACACAGTCTAAACATATTGATGTATATTGAAAACACTAGTAAGGAAACCCTTTATCTCTAAAAGGGTGTCCCCCACATAGGTTATCTAATATGTCCCTAAAAATTCCATGATAGTCAAGTGGATATGAGAAATCAAGAATCACATATATAAAATATAATACATTTAAAAGTAACTCATTCCTCACCTCCCAAACCATGGCATCATCTCCAATCAACCATTCAAGAATTAGAGTCACCACATGCATATCAATATAATGACTCACCCATAGGGTCATAAGTTATAATAAGAAAATTAATCCAATGATTCTCAAATATTTATTCATGCATTCAAAAACCCATTTTAATGTTCCAAATGAGCCATTATAACACATTGATTATTATATCATGTATCACAATAATTTTTTAAAGACATTTGAAATCCCATTTAAAATTCCACTATAAAACAAATTTGTCAATGAATGTTGAATGTTAAACATGAAACCCTATAGTCTCACAAAATTACTTTAAAAATTCTAACCTATTTAGAAAGGAGGTTCTTAATTCCACATACCCTTGAAATCAAGTTTAAATTTTTTTACTTGAAATCCATTTTCCAAAATTAAATTTGGAAACCAATTTGGAAATACACCCATTTAGAGAAAAAAAACTTCTTAAATATGAATCATTTTTATTTTAGAAGAAATGGCCACATGAACCAATTTATAAAACGTGAATTCACATTTTTATAATACATAAGGAACCCAAAATCCCGAATAGAACTAAATTTTTAAAACTAGGTCCAAAACTATGGGTTTCTATAAATATGAAATTTAAAGAAACACATATCCATTTATCTATATCATATTGGTATCCACAGGTCATAAAAATAATTTTACCCCACTTTTGGTAATTCCAAACAAGCATTTTAAAAAATACTTGAAACATAAACTTTTTCCATGGAAATCATTTAAATATTCTGAAGGAAAATGAAAACTAATAAGGGTTTCCCCACCCATTCAAATCTATATGAAAACATTTTGAAATACTTGAAATATTTTTAAAAATCCACATATGAATTCCCATATGCACTTGATATGTGGAAAAGGTCCAATCTATATACTATAATCAATTAAAAATAATTTCAAGAATACCATGACATTCAATAGTCTTTCATATTTATAAAAATGAAGTAAAAATAATATAGTTAATTTATAAAATGGATCACAAGGGATTTACAAAGAAACTACTATAAAAAATTGATTGTAGATGATCCAAAATGGTCTGAAATGCATCACCTTCGATAGAAAAGTCCCAAATGTGTTTTAAGGGACTCACAAGAACCCTAATAAAGGATATGAAAAATCAGATAACTCATAATCCCTATGGTTCATCCAATTAAAAATTATGATGGGGTAAATAAGAACAATGTGAAGATAATGGAAGAATATTGAAAAAAAATTAATAACACGGAGAAAAATCCTTGAATCTTGAAGAAATTTGGAGCACGCCACCATAAATATGGAGTTATAGTGGAGGGGTCGCGCGATATGGGAGGTCTCGACCTGGCTCTTTAAGGTAAAGAAAAAATAGGAAGTGGGATTAAATTACATAAAATTATTTTAGGGAAAATTTTTAATTTTGGCAAACAAATTACATTTGATAACATGTACAGTTTACCAATATGTGTGCATGACATGTGGCCCGCATTGCACCCCTAAAAGCTTGTGTCAATGTTTCCACTTGGACCCCACATGTTCTGACTTATCTTATTCTAGCCATGAAAAATGTCTCAATACCATTGAAATACCTCTATGCATAGTTAATTCATGGTTATTATCAACCCTATGAAACAAATTCAAATTAAAAAAATTTAAAATTTAAAATCTCAAGCATGGGAATTCTATAGATTTTAATTACCCGAATTTTAAACTAAAAAGTATAAACTAAAAATAATTATTATAAAGAGGGTGTTATATTTAACGAATAGTAAAAATACAAAAAGGGATTAAGGCATGAAATGTGATTTTATTCCATGCCAGTATGACCTTAATCCTAATTAATTATTGTTGCAAGTCATATAACCCCATGAGTCTACTACATGAGGATGATTCCTAGAATGGTAATAGTATAATATTGGGTGTCATATGGAACAAGTAATTTGATTAAATTTCACTATCTTTCCATGAATCATATATTATGATTAGTTTATCATGGTTACAACATATTGGAAACCGAATTATAAATATATTTATATTTTAATCTCTTCCACCTATAAGTAATAGTTTGATGATGACTTACATTAGTTGTATCACAAAGAAAGGCTTAATTATTCATGCATGAGATTCATGATTTGGATGAGACATTTACTCACATGGTATAATAAAAGAGTCAATATGAGATTTATTAAGGATAATACTTGGTTGAATTTATAAGCTAACTACCATATAATGTAATATAGTTTAGGATTTTATGTTTCTCAAATGAGACTATTGGAACCTGAATCCCAAATCCTTGTATTATTCTTCCTTAACACCATGAAGAGATAACATAATTTGGAATGAATGGAAGTCCCAAACATATAATATGAAAAACATTTGACCTATTGATACCTCAGGAAGAGGATATTATTTGGATTTCCATTTAGTGATCATCAAAAATAATGTTTATTGTCATTCAATGATGTTAATTTATCCCATTAGTGATTGTAAAATGGTTTAAAACATTCTTTATTTAAATTTTTTATAATATTCATATTTATATGCATAGTGATATCTGTTATAGTATTTTAATCACATTAATTACTTTTAGTTGGAGTTTATTATACAATTTAGAGTAACATAACCATAAAATCTAAATCAAAAGAGAAAAAGTTCATATGATTCTTGAAGACTTCAAACTATCTAATTAAAATCCTTGTAAAGAATACAAATAAAAATGTATATAATTAGGACTAAAATAAATATTACTTGAGGACAATCCCACATGATCAGAAAACATTATAGTTGTTATCCAGAAAAAGATATACCCATATGAACCAATGGTAAAATATTTTATATATTATATATATTGATAAATAATAATAATATAATAATGGTATTAACCTATAATGTTCATGATCTAAGAAAACTACCTACCCAGTAGGGAAATTTTTTTCATTATACATATTAACCACATCACAGGTCACCATTTAAAGAAAAATTATACTAGAAATATTAACTAAATATTCCAAATGGAATATTCATTCACATGAAATAAACCATTATACAATTCATAAAAATGGAATAATAATTTAAAATTCTTACCTAAATGGAATGATCTCAACTCATATCATCTATCATAACACCCTTAAAAAATTAATAAGTTGTGAAATCACTCGATATAATCCAAAAACTCATGTTTGAATCCTCTAAATCTTGTTACATTGAATTTTATGAAACCATATAGTAATGATACGTTATATATCTTTCATGTAATGAATCATAAATTTTAAGTCTCAAACCATCTATCAAACATCAAATTCAACAACCCAACATTATTAATATTATTTGAAACCCATTTCAAATCAAGATTTTTATTACCTAAATCTAAATATAATGCTTGGAAAATTACCAAATTACCCCCTTAGAAAACTACATAATAATGCATTGTATCATTAATATAATTGAAATGGTCTACTTACCCATTATACATGGTCATGTAATGTTATGAGCGTAACTATCATGGAATAATTCCAAATACATAGCATCATACTATGATATAACCATTGATTAATGAAAAAACCCGACACCTAATAATCACAAACAACCATTTTTACATGTCTTAGGAATCAACAAAACAACCCCCATTATTATAGTGTGACTCTTCCAAAAACCAAATAACCTAATACTATATATTATATAGGTATTTATGGTGAAATCGACCATGTTGTGAGATAAAATTTCTCCAAATTATTAAACTTAATCTTAAGTATGGAAATAATTGCATAAGAACCATACAATAGGAAATATAAACCTTCATCGCATAATAATGCTCCTATTGTGACGTTATATTCTTCTAATTTGAAAAAAATTATAACTCATCCAACCAACAACCGAATATTCTGTGAACAACACCAACCCTTCATTCATGTATGTAAACATTATCTATCCATTTATATAATATTAAAAATACAATTCAAATCTAAATCCATCAATTCACCACTAATCCTATGCCATTAAATTTTGGTTCACCTCCCTGATCACTGATACATACATCTACATGTTGTTATAATAAATAATAATAATAAATTTGAGATCAAAATACCATTTAAATTTATGATTCATCTTAAAAAATAAAAAAATATTGAGGAATAAATAATTTCCAAATTATAATGAAGCTAATCTCTAATATTTTTTTCATAAAATAAATTTTTCTATATTGAAAAAGGTTTATAAAGGAATAGGAAAGTACCATGATTAATTAACTTTAAAGAGTTTTATTTTTAAAGTAATTGGTCACTTTTTAGTAAATTTTTTAATGTTAAATTAATCCTACAATTGAGATAATGTTGATTCCTCAAAGACATATTCATGTAGAAAATTAATAAAATTAAATAATAAAATGTTTCATTCAAAATGAAAATAAAAAAGAGTTTATTTAACAAGAATAAAATGAAAAGTATTTCTAAATTAAAAGAATAAGTAAAAGGTTTTACTTTAAGTGAACCCTATGCAATGAAGTTGAATGATAAAGATAATAATAATGATAACTATAGTGATGATGATTATAGTGTAAATTAAAAGAATGAATTGGATGGAGAAGGAATTAATATCAAAGTTTGATTTGAGGGAGTTCATTTATAAAATATAAAAAAGTTAAAAAGTTACATATAAACATATAGAAATCATCTAAAACATAATGTGGTGATGTTTTTGTATTTTATTAATAATATTTGATATGGTTGAAATTTTTGGAAATTATGAATGTTCAACTTTTTGATAAAATGTAAGAACATAAAGGTATTAAAGAGAAGTTTTTAGTTAAGGAGAAGGATCATTAAATCAATAAAATAATTTTATGTTGGGAACCACATAAATAAGTTCAAGTATAACTTTGAATAAACTATTCATGAAGTTGGAATGAGTTTAAATAATAATAAAAAAATTATTAAAGATTTATAAAATATGTATAATTATAAAAATATTCAAATACCTCATTAAATAGGTGAAAAATAATTTTTATATGTGTAATAAAAGTTTTTGAATCATTTGAAAAAGAAAAAAGATAATCTTGTTTCTTCAAAGTATAAATCCATAGAAAATATTTTTCTTATAAATGTCAATTTTGTTTTCAAAACCACCTCAAATGGAAAAATATAAATTATAAAAATATGTAACATACAGGGGGAAAATAATAAAGTATAACATACTTTCTATTATTAAAAATAATCTGAATGATGTTCCAAATTTTGAAAATTATCAAAATACATTGAATAAATAGAACACAATATTTTGAATAACATACATATATTTATATTATTAGCCCATTTGTGTAAGAAAATTTGAAAATGAAATTTTTGGGTAATGGAAGCATATAAAAAACTCAAAAATGGAAAAAATGGTAGGTTATAAGGGTGATACCGATCATTTTTTTGGTGAAAAAATAACTGTCCAAAATTGAAATTTCAGTATATTAAATTTTAAAAGAGTTATAAGAATTTAAAATGAGTCTTTTTTTATAATAATCATCATAAAAAAAATAAAATATTTTTGTTGGAACTTCATTACTAAAAAAATCACTAGCCTCCACTAATTTTTTCCAATATATCATCCATAAGATATTCTTAAAAATAAAGTATGTGTAATAATGTAATTCATGGAAAAAAATTGATTCCATGAAATTTATCCACATTTTAGTAAGTTTCTAGGATTAATGATGTATCACATTTCTGATTTCATGTACCATAGGGGTCGATTCAATCTCATGCCTATGATTAAACTGTATATTATTTTATGCAACTTCAAATTCATTAATGATCCTAAGAATTTTGGTATCTAAAGAATTAGTGGTTCCTCATGTTCTATAGAAGCAACCCAAAGCACTACCTGAGTTGTCTTAGAAGATGGAAGCATACCTCCCAGGACCTGGATTTCATCTTAAAGCACCATCTGTATTGTATTTTATCTATCCAAGAAAAGAAATGATCCATTAAACATTTAATGTAACATGTAAAGGGTAATAATTACTTGTAATTCTAAAGTGTTTTAGAAAAATAAATTCATAAAGGGAGTTTTCACAAAATCAAAATTGAAAATAATTTTCCCTTTTTTAGCAGGAAGAATCTATGATAGAGAATATTGGCCATTTAACCAAATTCCTTAATGGATAAACTTGTTGTGATTTTTGATGATTATGTGAAGTATCTCAATGGAAGCCACATAAAGCTAGTATTTCAACTTCTATGAAATCTGAAACTGAAAAAATGGTACTATGTAATCATAGATAAAATAAAATTGAGGTAACCATACACGGAGTAGATCATCCAATGAAGTGCATATGGCATAAGTTGTAAAATAGAATTACAATATATGATCAATTTCATCATCATGTTTATTACATAGAATACAATTTGAAAAAAAAATTCCAACAGATTATAAATAATTATCCATAGTTACCTTTGAAGGAAAAATTCTCCAAAGAAGAGTAAAATGGGATCAAAGAATTAATAGTTTCGTAAATTCTTTATCTAATTATTATTATAATCTAGAATACCTTTTCAATGGGAATATTTTGAATAAAAAATCCCTTTACCACTATGTTCCCCTATAATAATGTTATCCCTACCAATAAAATTATAGTTTAATAATATTTCATATATTGTTGTATACAGTTCTTCGATAGGAATTTCAAGCCAATATTTAATCAAAATTTCGGTATAAAAAGGCCTATCATAGGATGGAATTTTACTAATGAGAGGGGTACCAGACCAATTATCCTTCCAGAATTGAAGTGATGAATGAGTGTTGGAAATCCAATTACGCATTCCAGTAATAGAGGAATATGAATTCGTAATGATAGACCAAATGGATAATTCCATATAATTGATATTTACATCATTATGTTTACTAATAAATCTTTTTAATAAAAATTTAATCCCTTTATAATTATAATTAATTGGTCTACAAATAAGGCTGTCTTTAAAATAATTATTGAAATTTGTTATAATTTTAATTTTTATCCCTCCACAATCAGTTGGTTGAAAAAATATTTTCCACCAAATAATAGACATTTTCTACTGTAGAATGCATCCACTCCAAATAATTTTTTTAATAGATATTTTAATAATTTTTATGAGAGCATCTTGAAAATTGTAAACCACAAAAGAAAAAATAAATTTGGAAAAAATTCTATGTTTATCAAGACAAATTTGACTAGATAATGATAATAATTTACCTTTTGATGATGACAATTAGTTCTTAATTTGGATTAAAATATAAGAAAAATAAACTACAAGAGGCTTAACCCAAACACTAGAACAACAAGGTAATTCAAAGTTAAATCACCTTCTATAATCCCTAAATCATTTACTATTTTCATCTTTAAATTTTTAGGAATTAATTTATCTATATAAAGAAAATATTTCTCCCAACTTATTTCATGACCTTAATCATTCTCATAATAGAGGAGAATTGTTTTTAAAATCATGATGTTCCTTTTATCACCTTGGATAAAATTAATTACATCATCATCATAACATATATGAGTAGGAGTAATAATATATCCTCCAACTCTGATGTGTATAATCTTATTCTCATCCACTAATATAATAATCAATATTCTCAAGTAAATTTCTACAATAGAGGTTAACACATTCAAAATCCATGAAAAGAAAATATTGTATGTTTCTACCATTCAAAAAACCAATTTGATTTTAGGAAACTATATTTTTTGAAATTCCAAAAGCTGGATTCCTAGAACCATTCCAATAATTTTTTAAATGTTAATAACAAGATAAACTATTATAAAATATGTATTTTATTAGAATTTTAAATTTTAGGGATGTGGACCATGAATAAAGAATTAATTCTATGTGTAATATGAAAATTTTTTATAAAGTTATTATCCAATCAATATACATTAATGTTGATAATTTCCCAAATATATTGAAAAAAATAATCTGTAAAAGCATCATTTCTAGGAGAGATTTTAGAGTTCAGACTAAAAAAGAATCCTTAATTTCCAAATCATGAGGATTAGCAGAGAGATTAGGGTTATCCTTTTGGATAAACAGTTTTAAAATTATGTATTATAGAGACTCATTTAATGTATTATAATTACCAAAAATATTTATTTAAAAGGAAACAAATGTGAAGAAAGCTTTTTATTATTTTTAAAGAAGTTTCCATTGTCATAAATATTAGCCAGGGGCCTATTAATTTTTTATACTCTTTGAATAAAGATAAAAAATTCTGTATTTCTGTATCTGAAATTGATCCATTTTACTTTAAAAAATTCCCTCTTCATTTTAACATTTATATTAAGCACACATTTCGATCAGTAGTAATATTTTTTTACTCTTTAATGCCTGTAGAAAAATCATTTCTAATTTTTTATCCTTGGATTGTAAAAATCAAGGATTCAATATATGATATTTTTTCATTAATGTGACTGAATAAATTATTACTCTATAATTTTAATTGTTTTTCTTAAGAATCATATGTTTTAAAACATAGGAAATAATTCCATCTTTAAATTTTAAGGAGCTCCAAGTCTCCAAAATTTTAATTTATATTCTGGGTGACTACTCTAGGAATTATTAAATATGAAAGGTTAAGGTGAACTGTAAATTATATAGGTAAACCTACATAAAATATGATGGTGATAAAAAATGAATTTATCAAGGTTGGAGCATGAATTTGAGGAATATGTATTGAGGGATTCATCATTTATGAATGCTCTATCACGTTTTTCAGTGACAACTGATTAGAGGTTCCATCTATACCAAATATATGTTTATCCAAAAAGGTTGATTTCATAGATATTACTATCTTAAATAAGATTTATGAATTCTCTAGTTGAGGAAGAGGATATTAAAATTATAAGCCTATAATCAGTATTTAGTATAACATTAATGTCCCCAATGAAAATCAAAGGATAACTAATAGTCATACTTTGGTCCGAAATATTATTCTGAAGATCTCTTTTATCATGATATCTATTGAAGGCATAAATTATGGAACAACATTATTTTATCCCTTCATATTTAAAATTGAATGAAATCACTTGATCATTGGATATATAGTAAGCAGTTCATTTCAACCTATGATTATCAATAACCCAAATTCTTTTGATGTTAGTGCTGGACAAATTAGATTCTACCCAATGATAACCAAATTTATCAAGAGAGGAAAGTATCTTTGAGAAAAAAAATTTTGGTTCATTGAAACCCAAAATATATGTTTTACTATTTCTAATTAAATAATGAAGATATCTTAGAATTTTAGAGTTGTAGATCCTCTCACAATTCCAAAAAACAATTCATTTATAATTTTTTTTAGGGAGGAACTCCTTTTTTCATTCTATAATATTTTTTATTTCTTATTTATTTCCTAGTGAAAATGTGATATTTTCATCCATTTTTGTTTTTAATGCATTATTGGGGATTCATTTTCTAGGTTTCTACCATTTCACGGAAATATACTTATTGGTATGATTCTCATCATTTAATTTAGTTGCTATAGTTTCATTACTAGGAACCTATTTATACTGAATAACAGGACTATATTCAATATTTGATATATTTGTCTCACTATTTTTCTTATAGTGTTAGATTTATGATTAATCTATGATAGAATCATTAGTACATTGATCCACTTATGCTGAATGAATTTTATAATTTTTAGGCGGAGTTCATTTATGGTTTAGGATGATTATATTGGGAATTACATTGACTTATTATTGGATTATCAGTTACAGAATCATGAGGAACATTACAATATACATTTCCCTATATCATAAGACCACTAAAAATAATAGATGAGGTTTTTTCATATAGGTTATATGACATATAATTAAACTGGAAAAAAATGATTTCTCATGTCGGTGTGAGGAAATGGAATCATTTTTAACTAAAACAAAATTTTAAGGATCAATAGTCATTGACATGGAAATGTTAATTAAATCTACAGTGATGTCCAAAATAAAATTCTCATCCCAATTTAGGGAAATTCATAGGTTCATTAGGTTACTAGAGTGATCAAAACTATCATATTTTTCTTCCTCATCTACAAGAGAGGTCTAATTTTTTCCATTAACTTTTTCAGAAAAAATATTTGTTTTTTTTAATCCATTTTCATATTTTACTATTATTTTCAAAATAATTTGATTCAAGGATAATATCCATACCTATATTTATCTTACTGATATATTTTAATTCAATAGGGTTATCAGGAGATCTAAATTGTGTTTAAGTGATCCAAAAATAAGAAATATTGTGCCCTATAATCTTATGGAAATAAAATAAAGGTGGAAAAAACTGATATTCAATTCTAACTTAAACTTTAATATACTTATAAATTAAAAATATTACTTCCAAAGGATTAATATCACGATCATATTCAAATAGGAACCTAGAATATATCCTCATTTCACTATTTATTATGTGATAATAAGTTTTTAATGGAATACCAACACACGAAGTATGATTATTTAGAATTTATGGATGCAAAAATACCCAATTAAACCCTTAAAATCTAACCCAAATATAAATTTCTTATTTATTTTGAGTAAAGGGATTGAGATTTATATTCCATTATGAAATCCAGTGACTACCAGGTTTAATAAAAACATTATCAAACTTCTAGAATGTTTTGAGATTGTCTATAATTTTCAATACTATGAAGATGAATCCCCTTCCGATCAATATCATATTCCATCCTTTTCTCCCCATGAATTATGAAATATGTAGCATCATATGTTTATAGGACCCTGGTTTGTCCCCATAAGAATAGATGATACACACAATAATTGAAAATTACAATAAATTTATCCCATGACGAATCACTTCCAGGTCAGCCACCATTGTAAAACAATCGTCATATATCTTCTTGAATGCTGGAGGTTTAGGAAACTGATAAAAATATATATCGGATCCATGAAGGGAATCCACAAAATTAGATTTTTCTACTTTTATTTATTGAAAAAACATCCTTTATATTTAGTTTTTATACTAAATTCTTTGTTGAACCATCTGGCTCACGATTTTTGTGATTGAAATAACTCTCCCATTTCATAAAGAATGAATCCATGATAAATGGATTCAGATTGAAGAGGACTAATTTTTGCAACATGAAATGAATATTATATATAGTCTCTATTTATTCTTCCCCAAATTCATGAGATCCATCTTCTAGGATCCCAAACTATAACATTACCTCAATCTAAAAAATGAATTCCAAGTAAAGTATTGATAAAATGATTTTCATCTAGGGTAAAATTGTTTAATTTGATTATTTTTTTAAAAAATAACATTGAAATGATCCCACCATCAATTGGTAGAATATTTGTGATATTAAAATATAATATTTTAATATTAATCCACCTAATACCACTCTTTTGAAAAAAAAAATTAATATAAATCTAAATTATCACAGGGAAAATAAAAAACCTGTTTTAGTTATTAAATTTGTTATGTAAAAAAATTTGGAAGCCTGGACATATTTCTAAAAAATTTCTCTAAATTCATCCAACTTAATTGAGTATGAAGAGTTTTACTTGATGTTTTATTTGAAGATTAAAGAAAATGAATCTTTAAAACTTATGGGAGTTATCATTGAAATTTTAATTAAAGTAAGTAACATAGATTTTTGACTTTGACAATTAATCGTATATTAATTGTAATTTGAAGTTGTTTAAAATATTTTAAAACCAAAAATAATTCTCGATTATATTTTGTAATAGTTAATTACATAGTAGTAAAGTAGTTTCATTGATTGAGATTCATAGTATGAGAGGAAAGTAAAAAAAATTACTCATATTTTAGTGGTTTAAATATTTATATACTTAGTGAGTTGGAAAATTTTAATGAAGGAAATGATATTATCCTTAAGAAATATTAATTATTTCTACATTTACTGAAATATGGACAAGTATTAACCGAATTCCAAATGATGAGGTGTAATCTGTTTCATTAATGTGAAGAAAAAAATTCATGTTACATAAGAATAAATGATGTGAAAGATTTATAATATAAAATTAATGAACACATTGGGTTAAAATAATGTTAATAAGAGAACCCTTTAAGATAAATTTTGTGTTGTTACCAGTTTGAAGAGGGAGAAAAAATGGGTTTTCAAAACTTTTAAAAATGGTATGATAGTAAATTATTCATAAAAAATATTAGAGATTCAAATATCCAAGCTATTGAATATTATTTAATATTATGTATGCAGACATGTGATGAAATTTTTGATTAAAGTATATAAATATTTTATTTCATTCTTTGATTAATTTGATTGGATAACCTTTATCATGTCTATGAATCATAAATATTGTGTTCTCGAATAGTTCAAGTGATTTTACTAGAGTGATGAAAAATAAAGTTATTATCATTTTAAGATAATTTGAATGGATAATATATATGAATATACAAGTGGAGCATTTTTTGACTTGCTTGATAACATGGTATCTAACATGAGTACAGTATAACACAGGTCCTAAAAATAACAACGTTTATAAAAGTAGGAACCAATGTTTGGTTGAGATAACTCATACAATATTGTTTAATCATAGAACATAATATTTCCTTCAAAGGTTATTTTTTTATTATAGTACATATTCAGTATTATTTATTATTTTATAACAATATAGATACCTTAATATATAAAATTTTCAATTATATGGAACCTTGTTTTAATTAATCCCTTTTGTTTTTAATTGCTTGTTTATTAATGTCAAATGTAGAGGCATGTGAAAACGTTACTGGGAAGAGCCAATGAATTTTTATTGGAATAAATTCCAAATGAAAGCGGTTATAAATATTTTGATAAATAATATTTTATTTGGATATTATTGTTGAGAAAGTTGTTAAACATTATTTTTATAAGTGTGTAGATCTTTGATTCATTATAGAAAATATTTAAAAATATATTAAATGATCTTTTTAAAAAGTTATATTTTAAAATAATATATAAATTAAATTAAGGAATAAGATAATGGTGGTGATTTATATTTATAAGTTGATAAAGAAAAAAATAATTATTTTAATCCCATAATGAGTATTTAGTGGCTCAAAAATCATTGAATGACATTGAACATTCATTAAAATAAAAATTTTATCATGGAAAAAAACCACATTTCGTGGTTTTATAAATTGGAATAAACGATTTTAGGGAATCTATTGATGAAAAAGGAGTGAATTGATGCAATGAATGTAGAATTGGATCATATTGAGATGAATCAGACATGGAAGTTAGTTTATAAAAAGATAAATTACAACTTTATTGGAGAAATGGGTGTTCCATATTGAATTCAAAGTGATAAATAGTGAATAGTCATTAGAGAAAATTGTGTCAAGGATATTATCAAGTATAATCAATTGATTTTCAAGTATTATTTTCACCTATAGAAACTACATGAAATAATAAGAATATTCCTTTCTTTCTTTAATCAATGAAATAAAATATTTATTAAATAGATGTTAAATTTAAATTTCACAATGAAAATCTAATAGAAAAGTAATATATTGACAAAACAATTTTTTTACTTACTGAATATGACATATAAATTTAAAACTAAATAATTATTTATATTTTTTAATGAATGTCCATTGTAAAACCCCATATTTTGTATCATGTATGTTCTTGTTTATACTTTCATCTTAAATAATATGTTTCCTTTATTTAGGTAACTTTATCAGTATTATGAATCTAGAATGTCCTTGGGTGTATTTAGATGTTTCAAGGATTAGAATTTCTATTTTTGGGGAAACATAATACAATGTGCAGTTAGTTCATTGTTTTTGATAAAATTTCACCCCAACCAAGAAATTCAAAATTGGTGGAGAATAATTTTTTAAACCGTGTGATGTGGATTATAAACTACAAAAAATCCTAAATTTCATTGTATATCCATTAAACATGGTTAGTACATGAATAGTATTACAATGTTCTTAACAAGACGGGGTGTGCAGTTTCTAGAAAGTTGAGTTAACATGATTGGAACATGGTTTTTCCAACCATGAATCAAAAACATGAATATAGTTAAAAATGGTAAAATTAATCTTTTTCATTTTTCATCCATAAAATGTAACATGCATTTATCACCTCTCATACTCACACAACACAAATATAGGCTCTCCATCTTCTTTTACTTAAAGATTCATGGGTCTCTCTAATTTAATTTCTAATTATTATTAAATCGAAATAGAATAAATCTCAAATATATTTATAATATTACACCATCCTCATTTATTATTTTTTATCATCTTCCTTCTATATTTTCACCATTTAAATATATTATGATTAATTTTCAGGGAATCATTATGGTTTCTCTGTTTCTCAGATTTCTACATAAACTAATGGTCATTACATATCCAATAGAACAATAATAACCTCAGTTGTATGGTATTCAATAAATTCATCATGGTTTCATTATCGTGGTAGTTTACAAACGATTTCAACTCACTGTTGATCCATTCTAAATGGTTTTTTGACGGCTATTCTAAAAATGTTCCTAACAATGAAATGTGTAGAGTTTCTAAAATCAATCATTAACATGGTTGAAACATAGTTTATCCAATCTTACATCCAAAACATGAACCTAGTTAATAATGGGATAATTACACCTTTTACCAATTCAACATTAAGTCTAACATGATTTTTTACCCCCTCACATGCACAACAAGTCCTCCATAGGCCCTCCATATCCTTCTCCCTTCAATATTGATGGATCCCATTCATTTAATATCTAATTTATGTAAAATTTAATGATATTAAATACCCAAAATATTTTTAATATTTTTTCTTTTGTCTTTTCTTCTTTTCATATAATCCCTTTTTTGTTTCCTCCGTTTAATTCTATAATGATTAATTATCAAGAATTTTGTCTATTTTCTTGATTTCCCATAATTATACTTCAACTGAATGTTGTTATGTGAAAAATGTAACTTTAATAACCTAAGGAACGTTATATTCATTAAACTCATCATGGATTCATTATCTTGATACTTTACAACATATATTTCGTCATGTCATTTTTTCATGCATTTTTTCTAACACCTAAATCAAATTATTTATTTTCCTAAAATGAGTCTATATGCCATTAAAATTATCAACTGACCTTTTGTAAATTTAAATTTTGACCTTGAACTGCACTTTAGGATTTTCTAGTAATATTTATTTCTTGATTTATCTGAAATATACATCCAAGGGGGTATCTTATCCTTGAGAATGGAATATGGGTATAAACATTGTTAATTCAATATAAAATGGCATGTATGGACTATAAAATAATGAAAATTTTATTAAATTTTTCCACGAGATTAGATGTATTAAATTGGGATAAATTGTCATGTATGGGTTTAAATAAATAAATGGGTATTTTTTGATGAGATGTTTGGATTTTTTGTGATAAATTAGGATGTTAATCAAAGTAAATGTTTGGATGAACTCCTTGGATTCTATATGACACATGTAATTTCTAAATGATTGGAATTCATGGCTGATCTAATTAGATTCTGTATGAAACCTATATAATAATTTGGAAGACAAGGATAATATCCTTTTATTCCATTAGGTTCATGAGTTAGGAATTCCAGATGATCTCTATGGATTCCATATAATAGTAGGTGTTATGGAATATTGAGGTGAGTACCTAGATTCCAAATGATATATGATGTTTGGGAATGTTAGGATGATATCCTATATATTGATTGATTTATATGGTTGGAATAGTTATTAATACATGTTCAGAGACATTTGATAATGGATGAAGAAGGTAATCTTAACTCAAGTACTATCAAGGAGCATAGGGATCTAGGGTATTTTCTACCATTAATTATTTAACGACTTTATCATTTATTTATGACATACATATTCATATAATAAATTTTCTCAAGATGGTAATATTTTTAGCTATATTTTTTGGTGAACTACTAATTCACACTCACACCTTGTTTGGGCCACCAATTAGTATTGAAGTTGTCTTCATCGATATGGTATTGGATAAGATAGAACACCCAATTTTAGATAATTGTTCTTACCAAGGATGGAGGTCAGAGATAGGGATTAAGCAAGTACATATGTCGCAGGTAGTGTTTGACTGTTTTGGACCATTTTTTCTTTGGGTTTTTTTCGATTTGTATATATGACTTCAATATGTATATGACTCACCAATGGGAATATAATGATTTTCTATTGAATAGGCAATAAATTTATCTATTATGTTTTTTATTCCATAGTTTATTTACTTATATCTAGATGGTTTATGTCTAATTTATTTAATGCTATGTTTCATACTATGATTATATGGGAATAGTATTCCCCGGGTAACCTCATGGGACATTCTATTTATATGGTGTCTGTCATATAGCATATGGGGAGGATCTCTCGAGGTCATGTGGTGCACTGGCCCAGAGTGCCTACTCAAGGGCTTCCAGGGTGGTCCATTACAATGTGGTATCATATATAAGTTTTGATCCTATGATATATTTTTCTTTGAGATGACATGTTTCCACATGATTATTAGTATAGATTAGTTCATTCTATACTCATCTTACATTGAATGCTACCATAGGCTGGTGATGTTCACACCCCCTGAGGGTCATCATCATGTACTTGTCGGATAATGCGATAAACATAAAGGTCATGCAATACAAAATTATAAGAAGATAGGGGAGATGACTTCTTAGGTTTCCAATATGGTGTTACCTGATTGAAATATTATATAAGGATAGTATTACTCCAATGGTGGATCTATACCAAGATTTATTCCCTAATAAATTTTCATACGTACAACCTAATCATGGAATTTTTTTTATGATCAATATCTTGATGGGTACTAAACCAGTTCATATCCCTCTGAATATGATAGCGATGGAAGAGTTTTGAGAGTTGAAACCCCTTCTAGATAAATTGGAGTGAAAGGGGTTTATCAGTTTGAGCATGTCTATTTAGAGTGATCATGTTCTATTTAAAAATTAGGCAAATCACTTTATGAGACCGTAAGTAGAATATCACTATCATCACCAAATAATGGTTAGTAATCAATATCCACTCCCATACATCAATCATTTTTTCAAAAAACATTTCAATGCATGATTTTTATCTAAGATCTATTTATAGACAGGGTACAACCAGCTCAATGTGAGATCGTGTCACGTTCCTCTCAAAGGCATTCAATTGTGATCTTTATGATTACCTTCAAATGTGTTATGTGATGAAAAAATGATCCTATAGTGTTTGTGGCCCAAATAAATAGTGTGTCTCGTCATTACATGGACTCATTTTTCATCATGATCATCATAGATATTTAGTTCACCTCTCATAAATAGAAAAACACACAAGAAATTTAGAGATAATTATGATTGACCATTATGGAATACAGTTAAATGAATAAATATTTAAAATTTAGTTTTGGATTGATCGAGTTTAGTTCTTGGGACATGTTTTTTCAATAGATTGGGTATCAATAGACCCATAGAAGGTGGAAATCACAGTTTCATGGGGGAGACCCAAGTACATTGTTGATATTTACATCTTCCATGGGTTCTGTGGATACTCTCTCAGGTTTATCCTAGATTTATCCCACATGGAAGCTCCATTGATAGGCCTAACCCAGAATGGAGTGATGTATGATTAATCTACTACTTCTGTGGAATACTTTGGGGAGATGAATATGGGATTGATGATTGTGTTTATGTAGATATTATGCAATCTTGGTAGGGGATATACAGCGATTTTTATATTTTCAAATAAAAACACTTCAAGGTTTAGTGAGAACTGAATAAAGGATATACCATATTTTATGATTCATCATGTATTGGATTGGGTGTTGTGCTAATAACAGATGGGTTGATGGTATCTTATGGGTTTAGGGACCTAAGACCACATGAACATAGCTACTAAAACCATGTTTGGGATCTTGTTTTAGTACTACACACTCCTTGATTTTGAAGACACTACCTCACACAACTATATAATTGTCCATTAACATTTCTTGAAAAGGCCTTTATCCGCAAAAAAAATATATATGATAATCAAATCGTGGTTAGAAGATCGAAACAGTTATCAGCATTAGAAAATCATTGTTAAAGGACCCCTTTACCATTACATTTTTTAGCACTGATAAAGGCCCTATTGAAAAATGGAATATAATTTTTTTGGTGCCCCACCCACCACCCTTTATCAAATCTTTCCACCCACCAACCATTATTAGCACATCCCACACCCACCGCTTTATCAGTACTTTAGATAATCTCATCCTCTCGCATTTTCCCTTACCTCTCGTGAGTTTATAACCCTAGGCCACTAGCATATACACCAATTCCATTACCAATCCAATATAGTATTTTTTTAACATTTTATGATATATCTAGATATTTATAAATACATTGTCACATATATTTATAATTATATCTATATATATGTTTATATATTAATAAATATATTTTATGTGTAAATCAGTTTAATTATTTTTTTATAAAATTTAATTTTTATGTGTAAATATATGAAATATACATATTGTTATATATTTGATAATAAATGAAAATAAATTATAATAAATGATAAAATTTAATATTAATATTTTCAATATGAATATAAGACCTGGGAATAAATTTAGTCCCCACTAAAAAAGGGAAATAATATCCTAATAAACAAGGCTTAAATTCCATTGAAAGATAAAAAAACAAGGTTACCCCGACTAAAAAGAATGTTCCAAAGGCCTTATGGGAAATTTCATGGCGTTTAAAAATAGTGAATAGGGACCCCCATGTGAATACAGTGTAGATATCAATGTAAGCTTTGATTTGTTATCTGGTAGAGCCCAAATGAACACCGCGATCAAAAGTTATGTCTATTTGAATTTAGAGTTACGTTTTCAACTAATTTTAGATATTTTTTTTATATTTTTATATTTTTTTATCATCAAATTGAAATTAAATGAACATTACCAAGTAATAATTAGTAAATTCTTATTTAAAAATATTTTTTAGTTATTTTATAATCCATTTTCACAAAAATATCTTATATATTATTTATAAATGATTATTTTCCTGAAATAGAAATATTTTAAAAAATATATATTATATTTATATCAATATAAATATATTTATATATTATTATATTTTTCTTAATAAAATATATTTTTTAATTATAGTTTTATCAGCAGTTGTAAAAATGTATTGAGAATGGGGGGCATTATCAGTGCTTCTAAAAAAATTTGACCCCCCTTTATTAGTTCTTTTTTACAATCACTAAAAAAGACCTCATTTATCAGCATTTGTAAAAAAAAAGTTTTGATAAGGCCCCCATTTAACAATGTTTTTTACCACTGTTAAATACCATCTTTAACAACACTGAAAAAGAAAATTTAAAGACCCTATTTAACAATTTTTTTTACACTGAAAAATGGGTTCTTTAACAAAAAAAATTAAAAAGTGCTATTAAATATCTTGTACTAGATAAGCCCAATTTTGTAGTATTGTCAAAGGGGATAGGTTGGTGATGAACATTGATCACATATTTTTGATGTACCTATTATGTCAATGTGACTTAAATCTTAGTATGAGGAGGTGGTGTGAATACCAATAGTTGTTGAAAATGTATTTAACATATACTCCCGTAAAGGAAAACATATTTCTTTGCACCATGAGTATGATGTCTCGAGACTACATAGTTTAGGAGGTCAATTAAAAGTGGAAGGTAATGGCCATGTTAACTGGGTTATATTTGAATGTTCAGAAGTATTATGGGAATAATGACTCTGGTTTCCCTACATAAGACTTTTTTACTCTTGATAGGGGTAAAGAGATCCATCTGTAGTATTCATATTTTTTGGTGATGAAGGAAACAATATATGGTGGGTTTCCACCTATTGATTGTTCTTTGTATAATGATGAGATCATTTCCATCAGAGGTTATGTTTTAGTCATGATAGGCATGAATGATGAACTGGTGAGGGGATTCCATGCCTCAATGTGGGTTATCCATCCATGTTTGACCAAGATATATCATGATTTGGATCAATAATACTAGTGAGTAGGGATTAAAAATTACTTAATTGGGTGCATTATATGGTGCTCTACCTATCATCAGGTGAACGATGAGCACCACCTATCTTCTGGTTATCACCAATCCCTATTTGTCCCTAAATGGAAGTGGGATGAATTGATGACTGATTTTTAATAGCAATACTATGTAATTCTAGTGGAAATGATGTAGTTTGGGTTATTTCCACTCACCTAAAAAAGGGATCCCCTTATTTATCCCTCGAAGAGTCTATACAATTGATGAACTTGTAATTTTTTATGTTAAAGAGGTAGTATGATTACACGTGGTGTCACATACAATCATATAATATAGGGATTATTTTTTTACACATCTCATATATAAGGAGTTATAGAAACAATTGGGTAAATAAGGTGATTTTGATCATTTCCTACCAATCGAAATTGTTAATCATTTAGATTGGACGATAAAGAATCTAAAAGATATTCTATGACCATCATTACTTGATTTTGGAGGATCACATGAGAATAACATAGCCTTGATAAAACAATATTATAATAACAGAGACCAGGTGACCATTCATATTTCTTCTTTTGAAGATTTTTATGGAAGACAATTTCATTCAAATCAATCCTGAAAAAATGCAGGATGTTCGGAAATGATTAGACTGAGTCTCATACATGATATGGTAGAATGTTTCTAGTTGGTTTGTAAGCGGATGACAACTGTGTAGAAAAGGAATAAATCTTAATTGGGTCTACAAAACTAACCTCTTTATTTTTAGATAAGTAATTGGGGATTCTTGTATTTTTCATTAGTATTAGGACTTTATCTCTTATATAGTCATAGTAAAATAGCTCCCATGCATGTGCGTTCATTTTATATTGTGGATAGGGTCATCCCAGTGGTATAAAAATATGACCATATAAAATTTTTAAGTTCCATATATGATTTATTTCATGTTTCTCATCATGGAAACTAGATTCCTAATCTTTATCCTGCTCTATATTCTGATGATATTGATCTCGAGGATAATGTGTCCTTAGAAGAGTTTTCAATTCAAATCTGGGGTCACATAGAGAAGATACTCTGAGGAAAATATTCCCTATAGTCCATGTGTTTTGGAAACACGAGTGTGTTAAAGAGGTAAAATTGGAGCGAGAATTGGATATGTAGGCATAATGGTTTTAAATATTTGTTGAGGAGACTGATGATGTGTGATTGTGCATCTCAAGGAGTGTTTTTTATGATAGGAAATTATAATACCCCAACCTTTCATTGTGGTACATTCTTATTTAATTTTTTCACACTAAAAAAATATTTTTCATAGATCTATTTTTTTTTAATAATTTATATATACATATTTATCAATGATTTTATCCCTATCATTTCATAATTTAAAGTTAAATTTATTTTTCTTTGAATTTTGAGGATTTGTGAACTAAATTATGAAAATTCCCAAATTCTATAATTTTAACATTTTGTCTGATTTTAATATTTTGGGAATATATTTTAAAAATATAATCAAATATTATATTTTTTTAGGAATACTTGGATTTTGGGATTAATTTCATCCAACTAGATAATGTTTTTGATAGACTATCTAGAGGATAAAAAATCACCCATGTTAGAAAATATTTTTTCAGAATGAATTGACACACCTTAAGTAAAAGAGTCAAAACTAAACCTCAATATGTTCAATTGAGGTGATTCTAAATGAAAAATATAATTTAATTGATTTATCATATCCCCATTTAATACCAATAAAAAATCATCTCATTATGATTCTCATTGTTTATGTGAATGTCGACGAAAATGAAGAGACACTTCGACCATAAATGTTTTCAGCAATTTATATATAAATTTGAATCCTCATGTCAAATAACTCTAAATTTTTTGTGTGAGACACTAATAAAATTTATAATAAAATTTATGAAGTTACATTAATTAGATTTTATGAATAATATGTTTAAATTGGATCTAACATTTGAGGGATATAAACTAAACAGAACAATTTCTACCCCCTTATTCTATATATTCTCATCTCAACATCATTTAAAATGATGCATATAAGAATCAAACCTACAATAATGAGAGAATATTATGGAGAAGAATATTTTTTAAATTATTTACCAAGACATGAAGTTCTAAACCTAAAGCGGTCGTGAATGGTGAAATCCTGAGGATACTCTTTACTTTTGAGTTTTTTTATTTTCATTACATTCCTTCATAATTCTATAGAAACTATTTTTTTGAGGTAGAGGGTCATTTTATTTATGTAATACACTATATTCTAAATTATTGTGGATTTTTTTTCAACTTATTGATGTGAATTTTTTATTATAATTTTTTAAACTGCATTGGATGAGGTCTCCCCATTGAGCACAATGAGTTTAATATTTTTTTGGTTTCTCAGAGGTCCTTAGGTAATCATATAACTTCTATTAGTGGATAATCACCCATATTTGTGGTATTAATATGGTTTATAGGTAATTTAGATATATATATTGAGGAATTTAGTTATAAACTAGGAAATATTAGTAGATAATTCATTTATATAATGATAAAGTGAATATTAGATGGCGGAAACCATTCCATTATTTCAATATAAAATCTTTCTTTTTCTATCAGTCTTTATTTTGATTTCTAATATTTAATTTATCTTTATAGTCATAAACTGATTTAATACAGTTTAACTTTTTTTAGTTCAAGTTAAATCCCTATATTCAACTTTAACTTTATGAAAAACAAATTAATAAGGTGACAGTCTTATAACATAGTCTGAAACCCCCTCGTGAGGAAACCTCATAGTCACCATTATGCTACATTTTTTAAGGGGGAGTAATTGACTGGGGTTTCATAGAATTAAACATTCACTGATTTAGATCCCTTACCAAGGATTTTTCCTATGTCTTTATTTTGGAATTTTCATTATTGTAACCACTAATTCAGATTTCTTCCTGACTAACATCAATTTTAGGATTCTAGTCATAAATAATTTCTAAAATTATTATTCCAAATAATATTATTTCCCAATCTGAAAAATTAATTTTTTGATTCAAACAAATGAAATTATGATTCATTAATTATGAAAGAAATTGAAATTATTTATACTAAATTAAAATAATTAAAATAATTAAAATCTCAAAATGAATATAAAAAAATAGAAATTTGTTGCCCAGTATTTTTTTACACTGTTCAACCATTTGTGGATGAGTTTAAAAATGAATTTTTATCTATTTTTTCAATTTAATAGTAGTAATTATCAATAATTTACAAAATTTTTTATATTTATTAAATGAAGAGTCATTGAAAAATTAATTTTATGAAGTCATTGAAAATAGAACGCCATTTGTAATCCCATGTCTTGAAATTGGAAATATAGAACCATCAGATAATCATTTTTAATGTAAAATGAAACACTTATGTACTTAATTTAGGTAGAGAATTTTTTGGAATATGACCTATATCCTACTTTAAATAAAAATTTTATCCATATTCCACCATCAAATGGAAATACTAAAACATATTTCAAAATACCTTTTTATAATCTTGAGGTTGATATCAAGAAAAATCATCCCCAAGATAGATAAAAAAGAAATTTTTTGTCAAAAATTTATTGAGAACCTGCAATGTGAAAATATTTATTTAAAACACCAATTCACTTTTAAATTTATAATGTCAAAAAATAAAAAAACTTGTGAGATGTATAGTAAACCAATTTATCAACATAACCTTGATCTAAAATATTCATGTTTGGAGAACAAATTATGCATTGAAATAACTTTCATTGAATCACCTAAACCTTATTTAACCAATTAAGATACCCAAATAGAGTTGGAACCTAATAATATACCTGGATAAGTATTAATTTTTTACCCACCTACATTATATTTTTATGATAATAAAATTTTAATTGTTTCTCCTTTTATAGATTTAAGTCATATTTCTTTGGATTGGAATTTGTTTCTAGATTATGATGAAGTTATTGTTGAAATAGAAAAAAAGAGTGTTTTTTTTCAGTTGAAGTGTACATTGGTTTATAAAATGGTGGATTTATCATGCTATTTTTCAATGAATAAATAATTTTTAATGATGAACCACATCCCATAATTAAATTTTAACAACCAATGGTGGTTTTTTGTAATGATCAATTCGAGGTAAGTTTATTTTAAATTTTTTCCACTTACTCTATATCATTGAAACAATAAATTCATGGATGTTAACCTGAAGAAATATTATTTAGTGAGTTTCTACCACCATTAGAAGCTTGAAAATATCATAAAATTTTTTTTATTTTGGTTTATTATGTAGAAACATTACGAACCTTGGGATTGGGGATGCTCACTTGGAACTACCTGACTAGGGGTAGTAAAATACCATCACCCACTTAAGAGTTAGAAAAGGATTTGTTCACTCATCTCTATTTTTATTTTTCTTTATTTTTTTATACTAATTTTATTGATTACTTTTTTCTTTTTTTTCTATAGGTTCCCAAGTTACAATTTTTATGAGGTTATCTCAAGGATGTAGTAGTATAATAAAAATCGGAAGTCACATTCCATCCCACACATTTTTTTATCTCTAATATTATTAATTTTCATTTATTAAATTGAACTATACACAATTTTTACATTGAACAAAACATGTGTGGGTAGAGGAACAACTTTTGGTAAATTAGGTTTTCTTATTTTTCTTTTTAATTTTTGATTTTAGTTTTTACTTGAAATTTAATGTTTCTTATTTAAAAAACATGTGAGTTTTTAACTAATTAACTTTTTGAATAGAAATATTTTTTTAATAGAAATAACCCACTTGATTCATTGAGATATACTTAAATGATTTTTGTAATTTATTTTGTTTGATATTCAAAATTGTAGAAATTATTTAAAAGACCAATGAATTCAAAATACTATGTCGTAAATTCTTTCTAAAGTTGAAAATTACATTCTAATAATGTCTAAAATCAATTTTTCATATTAAAATTGATATCCCCACTTATAATGTTGACCAAATAATTCTTGTTTTAATTAGAAAATTCTTGGGTTATTTCAAAACATGTGAGTTGTATGGAACTTGTGTTCAAAATTACTGAAACAATTTCTTCTAAATAAAACCCCCATTTTCAAAAGAATCATTTTATCCAAGACCAACTTACAAATTTTATATTTTTTCCCATAGTCCCCATGAAAACCTTGATACATTATCGAAATTTAGAGTCAATTTTTTCTATCCAACCCTACTCTTGAAGTACATTTCATGATTTTTTTAAATCTTAAGTGTGTGGGTTTGTTCATTATAACTTGATACATAAAGTTGGGATATTTTTTAGTGCAGAATAATAAAATTATCAGAGAAAAAAACTAATATTTAATGTTGTGACTTTAGTGATCTTTCAAGGAAAAGGATGTTTTTACTTTTTGAATATTCCAATGAAAAAAAGTTGTGGATTTCTAGAACTCTAAAAACAAATTAAAAAAATTAGATAAATTTTTCATTCTAAATATACTGAATTGCAGAATTTATGGGTCATAAATAGAATATATTATTAACTTTTATGGAGTTTATTTTTTTACATTAAGAAATTTGATATGCCCAAACATAAATGGAAACTATAATCATACAATATTTCTTTAACAAAGAGCCATACCATCTCTTTCTACATCAGAATTACTAAAATTTGAAACCCACCACCACTAAAAACTCATAAAAAACATTATAACTCCTCATTAATATTAAAATTCATTAACTCAATTTTGTGTTTATTTATAAATATCTAAATAATATAGTTACCCTAGCATTCATTTTGATGTGGAAATGATTGTTTAAAATCAAAATCTCTTGAATTTAAGAAAAAATCGAGGTGGGAATCCTTGTATATTAAAGAAGGAAGGAAATAAAAATTTAATAGATAAACATAGTGAATAATTTTTAATTTAACCTATTTAGTAGAAATGATGATCTTGGTGAATTGATTTTGAGATTGTGAATTTCATTTAGAAGAGTTTTTAATTTTCATTGGAAAATTATTTTGAGTGCTCACATGTCTAGGAGTCCAAGTACTAAGTATAGGGGAATATATAGAGCTAATATTTACAATAAGTTTAACATGTATTAAAATGATTTTATCCCTCCCAATTTTTCCTTTTATGGAAAATTGCAACATTTTTTGTATTTTTATGATTTTTGAGGTAAATTGTGAAGAAACTATAATTCCAGAATTTTAATAGTTTTTTAAAATTTTTATATTTGGGGAATAACTATTAAATATATGATACAACTGTATAAATTAATTTTTTTGAAAAATTTTATTTTATTAAATATTTCATCCTACTAGACTGTGTGTAAAATCAGCCATTTGAAGGCCAAAAAAAAGACAAAGAAAATAAAATATAAATATTCAACGACAATTTAATCACCTTAATTAAATGATGCATAACTCAACCTAAAGGTGTCCAATTGAATTGATTATTTATAAAAATATATATAGGCACCAAATTTTAATATTAAAATTGAATACCAATATTAAATTTTCTCATTAAAATGCTTAATAGATATGTGAATGTGGAAGAATTTGAAGATTCACATAATCCATAAATTTATTTTTTCAGAAATTCAGATATAAATTTTTCAGTACATTTCCAATATCTATAAAATGTTGTGGTTGAAAATATAAGAAGCATGTGGACAAAATTTATTAAGTTGCTTTTGAAAAATTCATTTAGTAATGGGTTGAAAATGGAGATAACATTCTAGGGATAAAAACATGATATAACATTTTCCAAAAACTTTTCCCATATATTATGTTATCGAAATCATTTCAAATAGTGGTAATAATGATTTATATTGTTTTAAATATAAGATATTCTAGATAATAATTTTATTTTATTATGTTATTAATCCATGAATGGATAAACTCCAAGGAATCATGGATGGTGGATTCCCAAGGATACACTTCCATTTTGATTTTGTTAGTTTCATTTTTTTCCTTTATATTTATTTGGAAAAAAAAGAATTATTGAATGAATAGGGTTCATTCAATTCAGTAATAAACATGGTTATAAAATTTTATGGGCTATTTTTAAGATTATTTATGTAAGTATTTTAGTATCATCAATAAATCTTCTTTAGGTGAGGTATCCCCATTGAGTATAGTGTGTTTAATAAATTTCAGTTTCTCAGAGGTATTTGGGTAATCAAATCACATCGAAAAAAGAATAAAAATGCCTTTTTGAGGTCTAAATATGGTTTATAGATAATTATAGTGTATAAATTGAGGTATTTAGGTAAACAATGAGATAAACAACTTGATAATTCATTCAGATAATGACAAAGGGAGTGTTAGGAGGCCAAAACATGTCCATCGCTTCTATCTATAATCTATATTTTCCTATTAATGTTGATTCAGATTTATAATAATAATTTTAGATATATTTCTAAAATATGTTTTTTTGTAGTTTAATTTTGTTTACATCCCCACTTTTGACACTAATTTTAACAAAAAAAATTAAAAAATTGTTTGTATAATATCTTAGTCTGAAATCTCCTTATGAGACAACCCCATCGTCACCACTTTTCCACATTTTTAATGAGGGAATTATTGATTTGGGTTTCATAAATTAAAATTAAATCTGCTTTATTTAGTTGTGATTTTTTTAGGATTTGGGTCAATGTAAAATCGTTGGGATAAATTAGAGGGTTCGTGGCTCAGAATTTTAGTTTTTGTAGGATACATAATAGGTCAAAGGTTTAGCATATAGTAGGTAGAAACTATACACCCAAACAATGTACTTTGTAAAAAGAGAATAACTTGTTCTAAAACCATTATATGGGGGCCTAGAAACCATAAACAAAATATATAATATCATTGGTCAGACATTCAATATAGTATACGCATATTTTTTCTAACATTTCTCCAAACTATGTGGGGGTGTTATGTTTCTAGATAGTGTGGATTGAATTGTTGAAAAAGGTTTTTTGTAGAATCCCAACCTAAACAATCGAGTATGATCCAGACATTCAAAAAAATCTTGCATATATCCCTATATACAATAGTATAGTGACTTGTAGCGATGGTCTATGTCTGTCAGTGGGGAGACTATACCATCAATATAATGTCATAACTAAAATAAATAAAATTAATAATAAATAATATTATGATAATATTATTATTTGGAAAATAAAAATGGAATACATGTCATGCATGTAATAAATGGTCTCTCAAAGTGGAAGGAAAACTAGAGTATAAAGTGAAGATAAATAAATAATATAGCTGGCTCCTCTGGAGTCTTCTTAGTCTCCATTATCCTATTCTTAATAGTTCACCATATGTCTCATTCCCTTCATCGAATCCCTAGTCATGAAATCTGCAAGTACTCTAAAATAACCTAGTAGGGTTTGAATACAAGACTCATTAGAATGCTATCATTTCATCCTCAATAATGTTTTCTCAAGGATAACATGTGTATTCCATTATGAAAATAAATTCCTAACATATGTTATAACATACAATCCAAAACCCAGAGGTTGTGAAATAACCAAGTCATCACACAACCTCGATCATATCTATATCATCACCATTCCATAAGGATAGTGAGAAGATGTTAGAAGTATCCAGACTAGCCACTGCCTACTGAATCTACTACAAGAAAACATCATAGCATCAAGAATACATGGGACACATTTTTTCCTATGTCTCGAGTATGAAATTATTCTCTCTAATTAACTAGTCATTGAGTGCATCCTCAACACAACACACTACTCACAAAATAACAAAGGATTGGCATCCCGATGCTTAGGCATTGAGTGAATTCCCAACATGGTGTTCCATGGTATCATTGTATCTCCACCTTGTATTCATGTCCATCATTACCATCCTCAAAAGTCAATCACACTCCCTTTAAAATGGATAATCATATCACAATGGTCCACATATTCTGAGGACCAAGAATTGTACCTCCATGAAGGGTAACATAGCTAAAATGGATGAGCATAAACTAAACTCATGTCATCATGAGAATAAAATAGAATGTACCGACATGTGATGAACATGAAAAATGAAAAATAGTCTATAATAAAAACTCATTGAATTGATTATTGTAATGGGCCAGATGGGATACACACACACACTGACATGCGATCAAATTCAACCATGATTAATCAATTATGTTATCACATAAACTATATGAAAGCAAACAGTGTATCTAATATCCCCTAAAATATAATGTACTTCTTACCTCAAGGTATTTTATTTCAATACTAAGTAAAAAAACACTATCTATGGTTCCAAAGTTGGAATGCAAACATTTATATCCACGAACACATCCTTCTTGGACATATTATTTTAGTTTTTTACATGTCAACATGTTCGTTGACTTGAATTTCTCAATAAGGATCCTTATAAACAATTCTATCATTTTTATTTCAAAAAAAAAATATAGTGATAATATCATTCTCTCCAATGAATAGTCTATAAATAATAATGATAAATTGATACTAATCAACTTGATAAATTTTATTTTTTATTAGATAATTTTAAAAATAGAACATGTGAAAATAAAGTCCACATTATAGACTAATATAAGACAAAAATAATAATTCTTATTAATGTTTTCCACGATTATTAGTTATTATCAAATAACTAGTACTTCATCATTATTCTATAAGGATTAAAGATCTTAATTCACAATCATATTTATAAAAATAATATATATAAAACTTATTAATGATTTATTTCTTAAAAAAACAACACCTAGGATGGAAGATAGAGGTGAGGTCCTACCATGGATAGACATCGGATGAAGGGTCTATATTGATTTAATAATGATCCCAAAACATGGACAACATAAAACTAGAGTACCTAAAATCAAGTTGATAACCAAAAAATAAAGTAGTAAGGGTTCATATATTTTAATAAGGCAACCATGAATAAACCCATTACATTAAATCCACTAATTAAATTAATGATTTAATTTGTCTCCAAATATATTCATTAAGTTGGAGTATTAAAATTTATAAATAATTTTTACTTAAGGGATAACGAATAAAAATAATTTAATTCTTTTTTTTTGACATTTAAATCGATTGAAATATGTTCCTGAGTCATTCTAGATAAGAAGAATGGGAAAAAAGAGGTTTTCAATGTATTTCTCCCAAAAAAAGGTGTTGCATAATGGTAACATTGTTTTACCCATACAAAACTCAATGGTACCATGTAAGGGTAGAATGTTACCCTTTCATATTCCTTAAAAACATATCCATACCTTAACATAGTGGTATGTTTCCCAAACCTAGCTTTTGAAACCATAAGGCAATGTAGTTCTATCTACCTTTACATAGCACATGGATTCCTTGAGTTGCACTTATGCATATTTTAAAACCTTGGAGATACACTAAGATGACTCATACCTTACACTTATATAGCATTTGAAAACAAATTCTTACCCTTACGTAGTGCTGGGTTACCGTTAACAATGTCCAACGCTACCATTATGTACCCTTTAAAAAGAAAGGTTGGACCTTACACATTACCCTTATTCAATCTAGTACCCTTATGTGAGATTTTTTCCCCTTGCGTAGCGTGTTCTACCATTAAAAATTACACAGTTACCCTTATGTATAGAAGTAAATCTCAAGGTACCCTTACAAAGTGTGCTTATTCCCTTTCACAATGCATGGTATTAGGGTATTACCCATAGAAAAGTAAAATAAAAGGTCTTATACCATTACATAACACATAAAAAGTGTGTTAGCATGATATAACCATTGTAAAAGAGGCTTTAACATTATGCAAGGTCATTAAACCCATTTTACCTTTACCCAACCCCATAAAACACATATAAGGGTGATATTTATTAAATATTTAAAAAAATAGATAGGGATACATATAAATTATATCCAAAAGTCTATTTAAGAAAAAATAAAAATTGAAATAATTAAAATTATCCCCCATTAAAAACTTCTCATCCCTGAGATGTATCATAGTGGTCTTACTCAAATAAGTCAATCCACTAGACTAAAACATCAGGCTCTCAATCCCATGTGTCCTAATATATCCATGCATTTTGTTATAGTTTTAATAAAAGTGGTTTTTTCTTTTGTTAATGTATTATCCAGATTTGGAAAAAAATCTGCATTTGATTCTCCTCATAGGATGCATATGGCACCAACTAAACGCCCTCATAATCTAAAAAATGCACATAATTGGGTATGTACCTCTAAATCTATGAAATTTTGAAGTTATCATTCAATCCATGAAAATTTGGAAGAATTTCTAGATGGTATGGCACTGTCCCAACCCATTATCAGATCATGACATTTCCAAAATACCATTATTCCATTTTCCCAGCCTTTTAAAAACTATGATGCCCCATCAAAGGTGAAAATATTAACAAAACTTTTTCAGAAATAGTGAACTCTAAAAACCATCTCTTTTGGTATACATAGGATTTATACCTACTCTGAGGGGTGACTAAACAATTCCTAATCAATTACCCATCTTAGAGTTATCCTACCCCGAATTTTGCAAAACAACTACTGCCTCACCTACCTTGTTCCAATATAGTGATGAGTGGAATGACAATCCATATAAATCCTTGAAAGGTTCCATCTCTAAATAATCATGTAAAATGTAATTTTACATGAAATATATGAGGTCTAGGTTCCCATACTAATCTATACCAAGTTTTATAACATAATATTGGGGAATATACTCTAGTATGTGCATTATCAACTTGGACTGACCATGTGTCTATAGATAGTATGTTTTTTTCAATATCACCTAATTATTTTGGTATTTCTATAATAAATTCAAAAGGATTTACATGAAACTTGTTTTTATTTCCAAAAAATATTAAGGGATCTCTATTTATGTTTATAATTAGAAATACATATAGATTTCCCATCTCATCCACTGAGTGAGTCTGTCATATCTATATGTAGTAAGGAAACTACATTAGCTGATAAAAAATCACCCAGAAAATGTCATGACTCCTTGAGGTTTTGTTTAAACCCATTAAAATTATGTCATGATGTCCTAACACTACCATATGGGAACTATAATGGGAAAGATCAACCCACTAGGATTTTTTTGATTAGTCATTACCCACTGGTAGGTATGGTATCGATATACAAAACCAGTGATGTCCTTCTTCATCCATGGACACCCGAACTATTGCCTCGATTCATGATACATATTTATCACAGTATGATTTAATTATCATATAGAGGTATGGAAGACCCTTTTAATATCCTATATGAAAAAACAACGGACTACTACACTCACATGCAGAGGGATCACAACATCATATCCCAATAATGACCTAGGTATTTAGTCACTTACAACTAGTTGTTCAATCATTAAAATGCACCTTACATAAATTTATTATCCATCACATACATATTCTTCTAGATACATTTTATCCAACAAGTGATAACAATTCATCAATACATGGTCCTTATAAGCATCCATCCTGTAGTTGGCCAACAAGCTCATCAAGTGCCACTACTCCTCTGAAGGCTGCTCACCACCCTCTTATGAAACTTGTGTATTATGAATAAGAGAACCTGTTACAATGTAAACTTTATTAGGTTAATACATCTTATCAAATTCAAAATTTTTTAGGTACATGACCCATTACCTCTACCTCAACATTAGGTCCCAATGTAGGAAGATATACTAGAGTATTTTTTTATTGTCCGCAAAAACCTCTATCCAATTTGATGATCTCCCCAACACTTTAGAGTGTGCACCAAAAATGGATAATCTAATTTTTGAGTATGGAAGTTCATCTCATGGGGTCATAGTTGAAATGACCCATAAAATACTACCTACTCCCACTGCATCAATGCTACCCCCAAATGAATTTCTAATTCATCCCAATGTACATAATATCTAATCCAGGGAATAAGAAGTATTAGAACTGGAGATGTATTCAACATCATATTTGGATTAAGAAACACCCCTTCACACTTGTACAACCTTTGGAAATTTTCTACCTTCTTTTACAGCACAATCATAGGTAATAATAATCATAAGAATTCTTAGATAAAATGATGGTTGTATCCAACTAATCCAATACAACACCGAATCTCGAAAACATTCATGGGATGTGTGTAAAGTCCCGAAAAATTCGTGGATTTTTTTTCAAATATATGGGAATTTTTTGAGTCTGAAAAAATTGACAGTGTATGATTCCGAAGCCCGATGTTCCTGAAATCCTATTCTGAAGTTTTTCTCGTGTTCATTTAGTAAAGGTACAAGAATTTTTTTATAACTTTTGAACCGGTGCTTGGAATTGAAATCTGAGGGCACCATTGAACTCGCAGTACTGATATTCTCTTAAGCAGACTTTCACTTCGATGACAGTTAGTCAAAAAGATAAGATAGTTTTTATGGTTTTTAGAGATTGAATTAAATAAAAATAAAGTGTCTAGATTTATTTTTATTTGACGGTTAAAATCTCCTCATGGAAGGTGGAGGTGGGACCACAACACCTTAATCTCCCATGAGAGATTATGGTGGTGGGGCCCACCTTAACCTAACCTCCCACGAGAGTTTATGACGTGGTGACCACACGGGGATAAACCCCTCTATTAATGGAGGGAGAGGAAATCCTCTAACCTTCCCTCATTAATGAGGGAGAGTTTCTCCACACCCTCCCTCATTTATGTTGCCACCTTCCATTTAATTAAATTATTCCAACTCCTCTAATTAAATTGTTCCAATCCTCCACATTAATTACGTGGAGAAAATTAATTTATTTCACCATTTTGAATTCTGTCCCAACGAAAAAATAGATAAACCTGTTTATTATTATTTTCATTGTCATATTGGTGGAAACTTGAGAGAAGAGGGAATAACTCTCCCAATGAATAATGAATAATGTTGACCTTCTTCAACTCCTTCCTTATAGCTTCTACTGAAATGGTATGTCTTGAACCGACCAACCCCCCAAATCATCATCAATGAGCCAACACTGCTTGGGATTGGAAGCGTGCAGCGGAAGTGACGAACGACGATCTTCTTCATCTACTTTCTGTGACTCCGTCAACAAACAACAAACGAAGATCAAAGGTAGGGTTTTTTACATGTTGATGCTTTCCTTGAATCTTCTTCAATGGTTGGAAAGGAATTGTTTGTGGGTGAGTGGTTATTCATCTTCTTACTTCTTAATGAGACAATTGATATCACCCTAAACGTAGAGGGTGTGGGACAAACCAACATGGCCCGACCCCTCCACCATTCCTGTTTGTGACGATCTTAGACATAGTGATGAGGGGACGGAATGAAGAAGGTGGTGACGACTAAGATCGCACTACCAGCGGCCTCCGCAAACTGCACTGCCCCCACGACACTCCAGTGCTCCAGGCCAAACCACGGCCCTCCAGCCGAGTAGCCCTGGCTACACTGCCGCCAGCCCTCCCACCCAGCTCTCGGCTGCCTCTCGGCCTGGCTGCGCCCTGCACAACCGCTAGCCGGCCCCCCTGGTGCCCTACACCACCGCCTGCTGGCCTGCCTGGCGCCCTGCTTGGCCACCCGCTGGCCTTCCTAGTGCCCTGCCCAGCCACCTGCTGGCCTGCCCGACCTCCCGTTGGCCCGCCTTCCTGATTTCCCCCCAACTGAACCGGCACCCTGGCCGTTCTGGACACCCGAGCAAACCCGTAGCCCCCCTTGCGGTGCCCTGGCTGAACCGGCCCGGCTATTCCCTCTAGGCCGAGCTTCCCCGGGCCGCTCCCTCACGATAGTCCAGGCTGAACCAGCCCTGAGCCCGGGTCGAACCACCTACGCTGCCCACTGGGCTTGGCCCAACGGGCCCAGCTGAACCTAACAGGTTGGCCCACCCAATGGGCCGGTCCAGACCCAACAGGTCTGACCGGGTCATTCCAGACCGGGTCGGCCCAGACTGGGTCAGGCCGGGTCGGTTGGACCGGGTCGGACCGGAACTGAGCCCACTACTGACCCTTTAGTTTCTTTGGCCATATCCTTGGCACCAGACGGCCATTTGAAGAACCATCAGCGGAGTTTGTATTCTTGGTGTGCGATGGTCCCTTTGAGTATACCCCACTAGATTTCGAGGTATAGTTGAGATACGGTCAGGTCGGATCATACACAAATCCAACCGGTCCCCTGAGACTAAAAGGCTAATAACTCACAGACCGGGCGTCCGATTGACGCGCCGTCTATTGCATTGAGACCTCTATGACGTGGCGGACCTTTGAGATAATTTTGTGGTTTTTGAAGCCCAAAATAAGACCATAACTCTCAGAGGAAGTTTCAAAATGACGAAGCGAATTCATATTCAGAATCAGAGGCCCGATCCGGAGGCCCGGGATGTGGTGCGCAAAATAAAGGAGGATCCGCACGAAAAATTGTTCTGCGCGTGTAGAATCATCGGGATTCGTGGAATTGAGCCGATGAGGCATGCAATCATTGCACATCCCGGTTCTGCGCGATGAGTTTTTGCGCGCCGACTGCACTTTGTGCGAAGAATTTCGCTCGCCGCCTGGATTCCGTGCTGGAGGTCGCATATAAATAGAAGGTGACTTTGAACGGTTTGGGGGTTGAGGAATCTGAAGCGACTCCCGTGCGTTCAATTTGGCTCCCCCCGCGCGCACGATGACTTCCAGGTAATCCCCCATTTCGTGCAACCTTGCCCCGGAGTTCGCCTTTGCGCGCAACTCCACCGGCTTCAGTGAATTTTCCCCCTCCCCAGGGTTCCATCCTTGCGCGCAATCCGTGTCTCATGCGCGCAATACCCTACCGTGCGCGCAAAACCCTACGCGTAATTCCCTCTCCGCGCACAATTTTCTTGCACCAATTGTGCGTCGTCCCGGTGTTTTGCGCGCAAACCTTCCCTTTTACACGCAAACCCCAGGACCCCTGACCTTGACGCCCCTTGGCTACCCCTGCACCAGCACCTGATGTCTACCGTGTCGGGCATGTGCGCCATGCGTAGTTTTCCCGTACGGCCTTCCAGGCTCGTGCGAAGTAACCTCATGGTCCCTTGGGCCGTGTTTCCCGTTGCGTTTCTTTGCCTTATGCTTCTCTGCATAGGCACGCTAACGGCTATTGCTTCTTCACATAGCCACGCTAATGTGGACCCCCCGGTGGTTCGCCCTGCGACCCCCCTTTCATATGGCCTTGCCGATGTCTTCCCTCCCACAAGGGGTAGAGGGAGTTGGGAATGTAAGCCCTAGGGGTGTGGAGCAAACCCACCTCATCCAAGCTGCAGGACGTTAAACTTCTAAGCACCTCGTCCATAACACAAGACGTTAAACTGTGGTCCGACCCTGTGCTTCGCACGCAGGGTCCCCCCAGCTCGGACATTTTTTACGCCCACTCATCTCCATGTGAATGGACTCTTCCTCACATGTAATGAGATCCTCTTTGTCGGAGTGGCGTTTGTCTGTGGGGGAAGGGCTGCCTCATAGCATAAGCCCCTAGCCTTTATTGCTGATGATTTCACTCGTGCATCTCCGTACATCCCCCTGCCAAGGCCAGTGGAGTCCTTTTCCCACTGCGCTTTGTCGCACCACGGGCCTCCACCCTGGAGTAAGCCCCGACACCAAGGGCTGCTAACCACGTGTAATCCCCTGTTTTTTCTTTGGGAGGCTCAACGCGTAAGCCCCATTCCGCTTCTCACGGACGCACCCTTCGCGACGTGATCGTCTGGTCCCTGCTACCTCTTGTTTCCCACACCGAGCATGAGTCACGTGGGCTTAGAGCGCGCATCGACCATGACATCCTCTTATGGGCCGCCCCAGAGTGTAAGCCCCATCCCAGCGAACTATGTGGACTTTGATCTGTGCTAACGCACGGTATGTAGGAAGCCTCTATGAGGTTCAAGCCCACCACCCGGTCATCCCGACCTCTCCATGTCGGTTCCCTGACCACCTTTGGCCGCCTCAGAGGGTAAGCCCCAAACCCCTCGTCCCGCATGACGTTAAACTATATCTCGTCCCGCATGACGTTAAACTGTATTCCCCCTCTTGGGTCGTCTCAAAATGTAAGCCCCATGTATCACTCCACCATCCATCCTGATCCTTACCCGGGCCGCCACATCCCGGTGAGATCATGCCACCCCATCACACTCCATGGCATCCGGGAAGCCGCCCACGTGCTGGCCCCAACATCGGTGTTCCCTCTAGGGGTCCTTCAACCCGATATATCGCTGCAAGACGTTAAACTCGCGACATACCCCGTGTTAAACATGGGAAGATGAGGAAAATCTCAGATGGTGCACATTCCCCACGTTTGATGTGGGATGCCTCGGGCTTCCGCGCCCTCGAGAAGCCCTGTGATGAGGGACCGAAGACAGACATGCCAACGACGCCCCAACGTGACCATTCTCCCCACTGAAGGTTGCTTCCCCGACAAGACCCCTTGGAGAGTCTCAACGGAAGCAGCATAATTAAATGGCGTCCATGTAGATATGGCACTAGGAATGATCTTCACGCACCCATCTTAAATCTATGAGGGAGACCTGGACTAGGTGATGAGCTCTGAGGAGGAATCCACAGAAGGAAGAACCGATATCCCATCATCCCGGTTTCAATCAAGGAGCAGACATCCCTGAATAAGGAACGGATGCCGCCTGCCTTTGGAAAGTGGGAATGAAGGGTAACAAGCAGTGCGTCCTCCCCACAGATGGATGCACGCGCCCCGGCGAAAGAATCGGAGCAATAGAAATGGTGAACCCGACGTGAAGCTCTTCTCCTCAATACGGGGAATGGTAGCCGTCGGGGCGTCAGAAGAATATCATGTCACCAGGTCCAAGTAACCCTCACCGGGACGTGAACCCGCTAGAGGTCAAGGCTGTCAGGACGTTGACCACTCCGTTCTGCGACGTCATTAGCCTGGATCCCTCTCGCTGACCATGGAAGACGGAATGACGATGGGCCTTGGTTGTTGATCTCCTTTCCTGTTGATGCTAATGGGTTCATCTCCCTGCTTCCAGGAATCTGATCATTGCATTCAGAGATCGATCGCCACCTGCCCACCGGCGCAGGGGCCGGGGCAGTATCGTCACGGCTACCCCGTGCGGTCCCACCTATTCCACGGTCGCTCTGACTTCGACCATCGTAGCAGCCGGGCACTCGCGCCCCCTCTCCCCGTCAGAAATCATCCACCAGAGGGTGATCAATGACCTAGTTCGTAGGTATGATGAGGAAGGGATCATCCCCACCAGAGGCATGGCCCGCTTGGATCTAGAAGCGGCTACGCCTCACCACCATCGTCGCCCTCGAGGGCCACGCAGGGAGCCGCCGCTCCCCACACCGACGTTCAACCACTTCGGGAGCCTATCCTCGGAGCGCCTTGACACATCCCTCCCCTACGCCAATTAGGTGGGGGATGTCCAGGTCCACTCGATCGGCGATCCGTCACAGGGGTCAACGGCAAGAACCCTCTCTAGGCTGCGTCGACGCCGCCGCCCGACTCCCCGAGCCGAGGAGCAGTCAATCTTCATGCCCGCACCGCCGGTTCCGGCCCATCTGACTCGACGCCAGTGTCGAGCGCGAGCGGGAGAGAATGCCCGTCCTGGGGCCATTGTGGCTCGAGCCACTGCTGACTCCTGTTACCAGATCCCCACGCACGTTGAGAAGGGGCAGCCACGTGCCCGATTGGGATCGAAACCCCGACCGCCCTGCAGGCAAGTTGGGTCGAATCTCCCGATCGCGGACACTGGAAATGTCCCCTGCGGACCAATCCGCGGTAGTGCCGCTCACCATGAAGGCTCAATCCATGCCACCGGTCTGGAAAGCCGAAAGTTTCTTAGCGACGGATATGCTCCGGGTATGACTCCTTCCAGCGCCCACTGCATGGGGTATGAGGTCACTCCCCCTACTACCAGCCACAAGCATGGAGCCATTGTGTATCCATTCGCTTACTCACATAGAGGTCCTCCCCATGTATCTTTCGACATCTGTCCCGGTGCTTCTTGCACCCCGGCCTCTAGTCCCCTCTGCCCCATCTCTATTGTGGCCAGGGGACCCCATGACAGAAATCGTTCTTACCCTGAGGAGCTACCGAGGGGAAGGAAGGTCGGGCGTCGTCACTATAGGAAGAATGTCAGGGGAGTCCGGACGGGAATTAGACCAGTCCGTTTCTCGGATTCTTGAGGCATAGTACGACTCGACGATGAAACCTCCCCCCCAACCCTTCGAGTTGAGGGTAGGGATGGGAACGCGGCGCGTGAGTATCATACTCCCCAAATGCAAGATCTGTATGATTCCCTCCTCCCTTCGAAGGTATATCCAGGAGGACGAGGACTTCGCGTACCGCCAGGGATCAAGCCTGCAGTTACCACTGGCCTCCTCGGGAGCACTTCCCGCCCCTGTTTGGGAGGGTGAGGGACTTTTCTGGGGACCGACGGAAGAGTCGCGAGGTGACACACCCTTGGCGAGTACCGACGTTGTGACAGGAGGCCCATTCTTCGGCCCATCCTATCGCGACGTGGCAGCCAGGGCACTGCAACCCCTGGAGGATGACCCAGGGATCGGCGGCCAATTGGTCTGTTCGTCGTATTCCCCGCCGGCTAGCCCACCGCCCCGATGGCCTGCCTCGGTGCCATTGCCAATTCCCCGAATTTCCTCGGTAGACGAGCAGGGGCGGCAAGGTCCGAACCCCGAACCAGAGCCGTGGAGCTTCTGGACCATTCATGCAGCGGGCCACTTCACCGAGAAGTTTTGGACGATCACAGAATCAGATTTTGATGTGCCAAATTCACTCTCCCCGGGAGAGTTTGAATGCTTCCATCAGATTCTTTGGGTGAATCACTCCCGCCTCTGCCATCAGCTAGCGCCTTATCCCGGGAGCCAAGCGCATCTCGAGGAGATCGGTGAGCAGTGTCGTCGGGTTGACCTAGTAGCACTCCCCGCGGTCCGGCAGCCCGAGTCGCTGGACCACCACGAGGCCCTCCAGCAACAATGTGTCTAGAGTTTTCAAGTAATCCGCAGAGTTATTGAGGAAGACACCCCCCACGCGCACGTCCGTGGATGGGGGCAGTACACTGCTCTCCTCTTCTGTGCGATCCGCCGATAGCCCGATCCACTGGGCGACCCAGAGGGAACGTCGCCAGGGGCAGTGCCAGTCAACATGGAAGACCATTCAGATGATGGAAACATTTTGGAGCCCCTCGACGGGGACTCACCCCCCCTGAGGATAGCCCGCTACTAGACCCATCTGGGGGGATTACTCGCCAATAGAGGAGCCTCTTAGGTCTTCCTGTACCCACGGAGGCACTGACACTGGGCTGAAACATCGAAAAGGGTAAAGAGCTCGTCGGGTCTGTCAAACTCACCGACCCATCTGCCTCGATGCAGAAGGTAGAGAAAGATCTCGAGAAGGCCACGCTGCGTCAACAGCTAGCTGAGCAAAAGAGGCTGGTTGATGAGCTCTTGGCCGAATGCATTGCAGAGCGGCGGCCTGACTACGGTGACCCTAGACCAGTACAATAGGGGAATGATCATCTACCCCTTGTTGAGATCCCCCCGAGAAACCGTGACCATGTCATGTTCGCCGACAGGGGAGACACTGGAACCCATGGCAAGAGGGCGCGATATGTTTCGCCGAACCCTCCCGAGTGGCGAGACCATCTGGCAGACCCTGCTCGGTTTCCTCTCGCCGCCCCGAGAGTCGCTCCGCCAGCTGCCCCGTGAGCCGCTGAGTGTGACTACTATATCGAAGAGCCTGGAAACACTCTTGTGGTTAGAGATCCTCGTCAGGACAGGAATCCGCATCCAGATGATCTGATGGCAGTACTTATCACCCGCTTGGAGGCCCTGGAAACTCGGCAGGTGGCAATCCCACCGGATGGCAAGCCATACCCAGCATGGGTGGATCACATGCCGACTCCGCCAGGATTTGGAAACCCCACTTTTCCCCCCTTTAACGGGACTATAGACCTTCCACAACACATGGCCCACTTCAACTCGAGGTGCGGGCCTATGTTAGGGACTCCAGCGCAGCAGGAGGCTTCCAAGCTCCGGTGCTTCGTTCAGACACTGGAAGGACCAGCATTCGTCTGGTACAACCAGCTCCCTGTTAGATCTATGACTAGCTTGGAGGACCTTCACTAGAAATTCCTCTACCAGTTCAGTTTCACAACCCAGAAGAAGAACATTGCAGACCTCTTCAGGTGAAAGCAAAGGCCCGATGAGCGAGTCGCGGACTTCATCGCCCGGTGGAAGGGGCTCACGTACTCCCTTTACATGCCACTAACTCAGGAGAAATTACTGATGATGTGTGTAGGGAACATAAAAGCGGAGTTGGTTCCTTCTCTGATCATGCAGAATTTCCCTGGAGGGTTCCGGGACTTCTCGGACAAGGCTCAGCGCCTGGAAGAAGCCCTGCAACAGGCCGGTCAGGCACGCCCGCTACCTCCTGTAATCTCTGCAAGGAGAGATGCCAGAGCCGAGCCCGCTTTTGTTGCCCAGATAGAGGCCCCCAGACAGCTAGAGTTGCTGCCAGTGAGGCCATCTCAGCAGGCTCATAGGGATCCACCCCTATAGGCACAGCCTCCGGCCCAGTAGTGACCGCCTCAAAATCGGCAGGCGCCTCCGCGTAACGCACTGCCACCACCTAGGTGAGGTAATCTGGCTCCGCCTCCTCGTCCTGCTCCTCCAGCCCCTCATCATGGTCATCCCCCAAGATTCCCCTTTCTAGACAGAAGGAATCAGGCTTACTCGTTTGGCGGGGCCCAGATCCCCTGTTATTTCTGTAGCGCCTTGGAGCAGAGGATCGTGCGGCTGCCTGAGTGCCGGAAGCCAGAAGAGGCGTGTCTCACTGATCACCCTAACTACTACCCTTATCACAAGATCCTGGGACACACCATCCAACAATGCTATGTGTTCAAGGACTGGCTCCAAGACTAGATTGACAACAACATAGTCTGGTTGGGCCCAGCCCCGGCACAGGTGGGAGGTGTCTTCGTGGGATAATATGGCAGTAGAGACAGCGGGGATGGGTGGGAACATGTTTCCAACCGTGGTTCCTAGAAGTATAATGACTCGATGGCCCACAGGACGGTCTCCCGTTCCCATGGCATCATCTGTGCCCACCTGAGTCAGCCAGAGCCCTCGGAGTCTGCGAGCGCTGCTTTGGCTTCGTCGTTCCAGCCTACTTCTTCCCAGAGGAGCAGGCGGCGACGCAAGAAGAAGGAACACGCTCTGCCATTGCGGTCATCTTCTCGCACGCATGGCGATTTCGTGCCCCCGGAAATGGGGATCCCTCCAAGACCCCATCCGGTAGTGGATGACTACTCGAGTGAAAGTCAGCGGTACGCTTTGGTTAACACCGCAGAGTTGTTAAATCCCCTTTTGGCTCCCGACGACGAGGAGTGCCAGGTGGACCTCCCCAAAAGTCAGGGGTACGCTTCGGTTAACACCGTAGAGTTGGTAAATCCCTTTTTGGCTCCAGACGACGAGGAGCGCCAGGTGGACCTCCCCAAAAGTCAGGGGTACTCTTCGGTTAACACCGTAGAGTTGGTAAATACCTTTTTGGATCCCGACGATGAGGAGCGCCAGGTGGACCTCCCCAATGTCCCCAGTCGTCGCCAACGTCGACGGAGCTGTGGCTACGTGAATCACCGGGGCACGACAGTTGTCACCTCCAGTTCGGATGTGCATGCTACCGAGACCAGGCAGCAAGCCCAGTACAGAGAGCAGCACTCGCGGCTCCCTCACCCGGTGACAACAGGTTCACTTCCACCACCGTTTGTGTTGCTGGATCGGGCGGAACCTCCTTGCTCGCGCCGCAACCATCCCAACCCTGCCACTGGCTGACTATGTCCTTCCGGTCCTAGCATGACAGAGACCTCTCGGGATTCATCTAGTGAACAGCGGGACATGCCTAGTACCAGTCAGTCACCGGTCCCGCCAGCAGGGCCCGTCATGCCCCTAATCGCAGAGCGACCTCTTGTAAGCAGAAGCTCGCGTTTGGCACGAAAGTATGATGTCCTGAATCATCTATCCGACATTCCAGCAAGGCTTTCCATCCTTGAGGCCCTTCTCCTGTTGTCTGAAATGCGTGAGGCGCTCTTCGAGGCTCTAAACAGCCCCCTCCAGTTTGAAACGGAGGTAGCGGCCGTAGAAGCCTTGCACACCGAGGTGATTGAGGACTCTGAATGTCCGGAGGTTATCTCATTTTCCGGTGAAGATGAAGACCTTCCCATACATGGGCACATCCTCCCATTGTACATCACCGACCAGTTCAATGGTGTAGAAGTCCGTCGCTGTCTTGTCAACACGGGTTCTGGGATTAACTTGATCCCAACTAGAACACTGCGAAAACTGGGGTTGTCCGAGGATGATTTAACTCCCTCCGACCTCAGAATCCAGGGGTATGACAGGACCTAGAAAATGCCACTCGGCAAGATTCGTCTGAAGACCCAGTTCGGTGGCTTAATTTCCAATACTGAATTCATGGTTGTCTCTCAGGACATTGCCTACAACGCATTGATGGGCAGGCCGTGGCTCCATCATCACGCAGCGGTTCCCTCATCATACCATCAGTACCTCAAATACTCCCTTAAGGGTCGAGTGGGTGTGCTCCAAGGAGATGCGTCTCTGTTTGCCTCTTGTGAAGCTCGTTACCTGGACGCTGACTATTACAAGAGCAAGGACAAGCAAATCCTGGCAGGTGAGGTTGAGCCCACCACTGTCACAAGTGATCCCTGGGCAGGTATGGATGATGCATATATCTTCCCAATCCATCGGTTGGAGGCCACGAATCCCGATATGGGAGAGTGCTTTATTGTCTCAGGTACCAGAGGAAGGCATATTTCCAGGTCTAAGCGACGACGGGAAATCACTTAGTACTCTTACACCATCCAGGCTCAGGTGCTCCCCAAGCCTCCTACCCTGTACGATATCGGGACGTTGGGCTCATGGCAACGGCAGTATGTCATATGTGTCTGTTTCACCAAGCCAGAATCGACCGGCTCAAGCCAACGCGTCACCAATGCTTTGATGTCGTAAAGCGTGGACCCTTGGGCCGAAGGCCGGATGGGATTGGATCAACCACCTTCATTGCCATGGTCTCCGCGGTGCATCAGTCTCTCGTCACGATGACCTCTTCCACCCAAGCCCGTGCCAACTCCCCATCAGGTTCGAGCAGCCCCTAAAGCCCCCCCCCCCCCCCCCCCCGTGGACGATCCTTCCACAAGAGGAGAAGAAGACATGAAAGATGCTCCTCCTGCCATTGAGGAGGGCATCTCCACCACTGTCGACGAGCTAGTACAGGTGAACCTCAGTAGTGAGGCGGACCCAAGACCCACATTGGTCAGCGCCGCTATGCCTCCCGAGGAAAGACAACAATACATAGACTTCCTCAGACAGCACCGTGATGTGTTTTCCTGGAGTTATGATGAGATTCCGGGACTAGATCCCTAGGTAGCCATCCACCACCTTGGCCTCCAAGCAAACCATCACGGGTTCAAGCAGCCTCCCAGGAAAATGCACCCCTTTCATGGTGCCATGGTTGAGTCCAAAGTTGATAAGCTCATTAAGGCCAACTTCTTCAAGGAAGTCCAGTACCCCAGGTGGCTATCCAACATTGTGCTCGTCAGGAAGAAGAACGAGCAGGTTAGGGTCTTCATCAACTTCCGTGATCTTAATCGCCAATGTCTGAAGGATGACTTTCCCCTTCCCGTGACAAAGCTGTTGATCGATGCAACGGCCGGGTTCCAAGCTCTCTCCTTCATGGATGGGTACTCTGGGTACAACCAGATCCGGATGGCCCCCGAGGATGAAGAGTTCACTTCCTTTAGAGTCCCCCAGGGTACTTTCTGCTACCGGATTATACCCTTCGGCCTGAAGAATGCGGGTGCGACCTATCAATAGGATATGCACCGCATATTCAAGCCGATCCTTGGGACACTGGTGGAATGCTACGTAGATGACCTGGTGGTTAAATCTCGTCAGCGCCGAGACCATATCAAAGACCATGAGAAAGTGTTCGGTTTCCTCCATTCTCGCCACTTGAATATGAACCCATTGAAGTGTGCCTTCGGGGTCACCTCTGGAAAGTTTCTTGGATTCATTGTTAGGCATCGAGGTATCGAGATCGACCCCAAGAAGATCAAGGCCATCAGTCAGATGCCTCCCCCGAGTAATATTCGGGAGCTTCGAGGCCTCCAAGGCCACTTAGCCTATATACGCCGATTCATTGCGAATCTGGCCGGTAAGTGTAATCCCTTTTCTCGACTCATGATGAAAGGCACCACCTACGGGTGGGACGAAGAGTGTCAGACCGCTTTTGAGGAAATCAAGTAGTATCTGCTTCAACCTCCGATCTTGATGCCACCCATTCATGGGAAGCCACTGGTCCTTCACGTGACCGCCCTGGAGCGTTCCCTCGGTGCCCTTCTTGCCCAGAAGAACAATGAGGGAACAGAGAATAGCCTCTACTACTTCAGACGCATGCTCCTCGACGTGGAAATTAGATATTCTACCATCAAGAAGAGCTTCCTGGCGCTCGTATTCGCCATATAGAAATTGTGGCACTACTTGCAGCACCATGAGGTATAGCTGGTCTCTCAGGTAGACTCGTTGAAATACATCCTGAGTTGGCCTATGTTGACCGGCCGATTGGCACGCTGGGCGGTGATCCTCCAGCAGTTCGACATTAGGTTCGTACCTCAGAAGGCCGTCAAAGGATAGGCATTGGCAGACTTCTTAGCTGCCCACCCAACCTCTGCAGACCAGCCACTAGATTTCGTCTTTCCTGATGAGGCAATCCTCTCAGCCGATCACGCCACCCCATGCTGGCAGATGCACTTTGATGGCACCTCCCGAATCCCTACCGGTAGAAGGCTCAATGATCCTTGGCTTAACAGAGTGGCAATGGGTATCGTCTTCATCACCCCAGAGCAATCCGTTCTGTCATATTCTTTCTTATTGTCAGAAGGCTGCACCAACAATGAGGCAGAATATCCTGACCTCAACATAGGCCTCGAGTTGGCACTGGAGGTTAACGTACCCCACCTATATGTAAAAGGGGACTCTGAGCTAGTCATCAAGAAGGTTAACGGTGACTATGTTGTCAGGAAGACAGAACTCATGCCATTGATGGAGTGCACCCTCCTTCTAATGGCTAAGTTCCCCTCCCGATTAGATGTCGTTCACATTCCCCGATCGCAGAACAGTCGAGCAGATGCTTTGGCCAGCCTGGCCGCATCCCTCACGGAGCCCGAACAGGATGACCTAATCATCCACGTGGCGCACTGGAGAGTCATTGCTCCTGTTATCCCATAGGGAGATCGTGGCCCACGAGTGAACCATCTCACCACTGGTTCCCCTGCGTCAGGACCCCCCGGGGCTTCAGGCATGGTGATCGAGACAGTTCCTGACTGGAGGACACCCTTGGTTGAATATCTCCGGCACAGCAATCTTCCGATGGACCGAGCAGAGCAGGAACGAATCCGGCGCCGCGTGCCACAGTTCACCCTTCAAAGCGGTCCCAACCGTGAGCAGCTCCTTTACAGGCACGGGTTTGACGATTTTCTCCTCGTTGTCTTCAAGGAGTCGAGATCCCACAGGTCATGCAGGAAGTGCACACTGGTTCCTGTGGCGCCCACTAGGACGGGTCGAAGTTGTCCCACCAGATTCGGAGGCTGGGATACTTCTGTCCCTCCATGATCCACGACTGCATCGAGTACGCCAAGAGGTGTCATGCGTGCCAAGTTCATGCTAACTTTGTGCATAGGCCACCAGAGCCTCTCCATACTACTAAGTATTCTTGGACCTTTTCAGTCTGGGGGTTGGATGTCGTAGGGCCTTACCCACCGGAGATGGCCCACCAGTGCCAGTTCATCTTAACCGCCACTGATTTCTTATCAAAGTGGGCAGAGGCAGCCCCACTCAGGGAAGTCAAGGGTGGTTCTATCGCCGACTTCGTGAGCTCCAATATCATCCACCGGTTTGGAATACCTCACGCTATCCTCACGGATAACGGAAACAACATTTGAGCGGCCGAGTTGAAGATACTGTACGCCAAGTACAACATTTGCTCTAACCATGCCTCTCGCTATCATGCACAGGGAGATGGAAATATTGAGGCGTTTAACAAAACCCTCTCTAACATTCTGCAAAAAATGGTTGGTCAAAACAAGAAAAGTTGGCCGGACAAGCTCCCCAACAACCTCTGGGCTTATAGGACGACGACTCGCAATTCCACCCAGGTGACTCTGTATTCCCTGGTATACGGAGCTGAGGTTGTCCTTCCCATCGAGTTCCAGCTGCCCTCATTGCGCACGGCGGTCTACGACCAGCAAGCACTGGATAGAGTTGCCGAGATCCGTCTAGCCTAATTGGAAGCACTGGACGGAAGTAGGATTCATGATTTACATAACTTGGAAAGGCATCAGAGAAGGATGGATCGAGATTTCGATAAGAAGGTTTGCCTCCGCTCCTTCCTGTAATGTGAATTGGTGCTGGCTCTTAGAGCGCCAATGATTCCTGGCAGGAAACCACCCAAGATGGAGCCCAAGTGGGAGGGGGCTTTTATTGTCCACAAGGTCTATCCCAATAGCGCTTATTCCCTGGAGACTATGGATGGTGAGCGTATCACTCCTCCCACCAATGCCAGGATCCACAAGAAGTAATTTGCCTAACCATTATGGTCCTGCATGACCTGAAACTGTATGGTCCTGCATGACCTTAAAATGTATGGTCCTGCATGACCTTAAACTGTATGGTCCTGCATGACCTTAAACTGTATGGTCCTGCATGACCTTAAACTGTATGGTCCTGCATGACCTTAAACTGTATGGTCCTGCATGACCTTCAACTTTATGGTCCTGCATGACCTTAAACTGTATGGTCCTGCATGACCTTAAACTGTATGGTCCTGCATGACCTTAAACTGTATGGTCCTGCATGACCTTAAACTGTATGGTCCTGCATGACCTTAAACTGTATGGTCTTTCATGACCTTAAACTGTATGGTCCTGCATGACCCTAATTGCACTTTGGTCCGAGTTCTAAGACCTAAAACTAAGATCCTCTTGGTCTGAGCTCTAAGACCTAAAACTAAGATCCATATTTCGTCCAACATGATGTTAAATTGTATTCCCAGAACTACATCTAGCTTGATTCCCATCCTAATGGGATACGTAGGAACGCCCAGACCTGTCGTCTTTGGGTCCAGCTTGAGGTCCGTTGTCGCGTCTGTTTCGCCTTTGGGACCTTGACCACAGGATCGCGTGGCGTGGTGTGAGATTATGTCCCCATTCACGTCGAGTTTGCATTAGCTTCACCACGCGCACCTTGTCATTAGGATTTAGCCCTCCTATGTCCAATGGAATTAAAAGATGATTTCAGGAACTATGTATGGATTGCTTCCCATCCTTATGGGATACGTAGGACCGCCTAAACACCTAGATTACAGGTCCATCCCCATCTCTTAAGAGATCCCACGATCTCCCGGTTCCCAGGGTGTTTGGCATTACACCCCCTCTTTTTCACGGGGATCCGCCATATTTTGGCCGCTCTCGGACTGAGCCCTTTGACCCTTTCCAGTAGTCTTCTAATGTTCTCAGGGTACTCTGGTCTAGGACTTGGAGTGCCAGATTTGACTTAGGCAAGTTCCATCCACTTGACAAGCTTCGTGTCCCCCTTCATTTGGGCCCCCGTCATCCTTCACACCCAGAGGGACCCCCAATAATGGCCTGGATACAACACCCAAGGGCTCTCCTACTGTAACGGGCCAACGCCCCCGAGGGTTTCAGTCCAAAAATTGATACAAATCTCGTGTTGCGAACATGGTCAGCGGTTTATGCTCATTTGTTGGTCCCCATGGCCGACACGACACGATGCTGTGTTGTGAACATGGTCAGCAGTAATCCTCATTCGTCACGTTGGTTTCCCTGGGCCCTGAATGTTGGTGGCATGATTCATGTCATGTTCCGCCCCACCGTGTCAAGGTGGAATCTTGACACTCCTAGTACTAACCCTCAGTACACCCATGCACATCAGAAAGACCGGGCTGCGTAACAGTGTCTCTCGGGGCTCCCGCGATCTGAGCACTAGAGTATATGCTTGGGTCTCTTCTTTACAGGTTGCGTGCAGCTTGACCCTCATACCCAAGGGAAACGATGAGTCGCCCAAAAATTGCATTTCGGGCCCAACACAGCTGGGATCTAGAATCTCTTGTCCCCCTCCTGATGGTTGGACCCTCGCCGACCCCTTGGCCCGAGGCTCCTCTCTCGGAATCGCGCGCAGTGATGGTATCACATTGTGCGTGTTCCCCCTGTTCCAAACCATATGACCTTAAACTGTGCTGTTAGTCCAAACCATAGGACCTTAAACTATGTCTTTGGTCCAAACCATAGGACCTTAAACTATGTTGTTGTTCCAAACCATATGAACTTAAATTGTGCTTTTGGTCCAAACCATACGACCTTAACTGGTCCAAACCATACGAACCTAAACTGTGTTGTTGGTCCAAACCTTAGGACCTTAAACTGTGTTGTCGTTCCAAACCATACGACCTTAAACTGTTTTCTTGGTCCAAACCATAGGACCTTAAACTGTGCTATTGGTCCAAACCATACGACTTTAATCTATGATGTTGGTCCAAACCATAAGACCTTAAACTGTGTTGTTGGTCCAAACCATACAACCTTAAACTGTGATGTTGGTCCAAACCATCCGACCTTAAACTGTGCTGTTGGTCCAAACCATACGACCATAAACTGTGTTGTTGGTCCAAACCATACGAACTTAAACTGTACTGTTGGTCAAAACCATACGACCTTAAACTGTGTTGTCGGTCCAATCCATACGACCTTAAACTGTGTTGTGGGTCCAAAGCTTACGACCTTAAACTGTGTTGTCGGTCTAAACCATACGACCTTAAACTGTGTTGTTGGTCCAAACCATACGACCTTAAACAGTGTTGTCGTTCCAAACCATACGACCTTAAACTGTGGTGTTGGTCCAAACCATACAACCTTAAACTGTGCTATTGGTCCAAACCATACGACCTTAAATTGTGCTGTGGGTCCAAACCATACGACCCTAAACTGTGTTGTCAGTCCAAACCATAAGACCTTAAACTGTGATGTTGGTCCAAACCATATGACCTTAAACTGTGTGCTGGTCCAAACCATATGACCCTAAACTCTGTTGTGGGTCCAAACCTTACGACCTTAAGCTGTGTTGTTGGTCCAAACCATATGACCTTAAACTGTGTTGTCGGTCCAAATGATACGACCTTAAACTGTGTTGTCGGTCCAAACCATACGACCTTAAACTGTGTTGTTGGTCCAAACCATACGACCTTAAACTTTGTTGTTGGTCCAAACCATACGTCTGTAAACTGTGTTGTTGGTCCTATCACACGACCCTAAACTGTGACTTTATCGTACTGGCCGCAAGATGGAAAACGGCACTGCATTGTGATGACCTCATTGTAGAGGACATCACATTGGGTATTGGTCACGTTCCATGCCATTTTTCAACGCCTATCACGGCTTGATTCTTGTGGCGACACCACTGCATATTACTCTAGGCCTGTCGCTTCACAAAAAACCACTCACCATAAAGGACAAACAATATTTATCAAATTCGGCTTCTTTTAGTGCAAGGGCCACGACCGCACTCCCCTTTTCCCCTGGCACTGGTATCTTACCATGTCACTTTTCAGAACTACGTATGGATTGATTCTCATCCTTATGAGATACGTAGGAGCGCCTGGGGCACTTCCCCGTGGGCCCAGCCAGCCTACCTTTGTGTTAGGTCCCTCAACTCGAGCATTTCCCCAGAGAGAACATGGTAAGTAGGGCTTAGGTCCTCATTCACGTCGGGTTTTGTAACCGCCTTGCCATGTGTCCGTTTCTCCCCTTTCCCATTCACGGTCCAAGCTCTAAGACCTTAAACTAAGACGCTTTCAAGAACTACATATGGCTTGATTCTCATCCTTATGAGATACATAGGATTGCCTGGGGCACTTCCCTGTGGGCCCAGCCAGCCTTCTTTCGTTTTTGGTCCCTTGACCTAAAACCTCTCCTAAGGGATTTCTGCGATGTGGTACGGGATTGTGTCCTCATTCACATGGGTTTTTTCACCAAACCGTACCCACCCCCTATTCCCATTCACGCCAGGTGTTTGAGTTACTCCACCACGTGCCTCTTACCTTTGGTCCGAGCTCTAAGACCTAAAAATATGATCCTCTTGGTCTGAGCTCTAAGACCTAAAACTTAGATCCTCTTGGTCCGAGTTCTAAGACCTAAAACTCAGATCCTCTTGGTACGAGTTCTAAGACCTAAAACTAAGATCCTCTTGGTCTGAGTTCTAAGACCTAAAACTAAGATCTTTTCTTTGACTCTTTACTACTCGCTCTCTCTTGTGGGATTGTGCGATGTGGTGCGGGATTATGTCCTCATTTACGTCGGGTTACTCATCGTGCTATGCTTATCCCCAGATGAGACGTGTCCTCCGCCCCGCATGACGTTAAACTATATTCCTCCCCGCATGACGTTAAAATGTATTTCATATCACATGACGTTAAACTGTATTCTGTCCCGCATGACGTTAAACTGTATTCTGTCCCGTATGACGTTAAACTATATTCCATCCCGCATGACGTTAATCTATATCTCGTGCAACATGATGTTAAACTATGTTTAAAGAACTACGTGTGGCTTGATTCTCATCCTAATGAGATACGTAGGACCACCCGGACATTTTGTCTTGGGTCCACCCAAGGGATTACTTAACCCCGTCCTTCCTTATTGTCGGCCCCTCGGCCCGACTTCATGGGAAGTGGTGTAATCGGGACATCTACCCCGAGCAGGTTTGGGATGCCCCATGATAATAATGGGAAGCGACAATTCTCTCACCAAAGAGGTCCCGCCTAGAAATTGGGACGACCCGTGATCAGGTCAGTATGTCCACCTAATGCGCCTTCACCATGGTGGCAAAATTTCGGGAGTGTTGGACTCTATTCGAACAAACCACCACTCCACCTTCCACGCTTTGCGTCCCCCCTTATTCGGATCCTCATTTCCTTTCATGTTTGACGGGCCCCCTAACAGTATGGATGCTCAACCTATGGTCCACCTACTATCCTGGGCCAACGTTCCGGAGGACTGGTCATGTTTAACGAGACCCCCTAACAGTATGGATGATAGACCTATGGTCTGACTATTGTCCTGGGCCAACGTTCCGGAAAACGGACCGACGATATTTGAGTTAGGCCCCGTGTTGTGAACATGGTCAGCGGTCATCCCTCATTTATTGTCCCCCATTCCAGGCCAACATGATATGGATGCTGTGTTTCCACCACGGTTGACAGTTATCCTCCATGGTTGCACCCCATTGGGTTCCGAATTTGGGCAGCGTGATTCACCCTTCCTTTCCATCCCCCTATGTTCGGATGGATTTCAATGCCCCCAGAATGGCCCCGGTCGTGTGTTAGAGAACATTGAGGAGTAAACACATCAATCGGCACGTGGTCTCAGAACTCCAGGCCCAATTTTGGATGCCTGAAGCTTGGTCAATGCCCCACAGTTGAACAAAATGATGGTACGAGCATCTTCTCCTTCTTGCGATGGGCACGACCCACAGGAGCCTAGTGATGAGTTGTTATTCGTTTCGAAACTGTGTTTGAGAATATTAAACCAAGGATATAAATAAATGGATTTGGCCATATATTGGATTGGGATGATGAGAAGTACAAGCAAGAAGTTCATGAGATGGCCAAAACAAGCCCATAGGGATCAGCATGCTGAAGCGATCTTTCCAGCGCTGCTACCCTTTGGCTGGTAGCCTCCAGGACCGCTTCTCGCTCTTTGAAGACTCTCTCCTCGTCAGCCACTATAGAGCGCAGCTCGCTAGCCCTAGCTTGTTCCTGCGCCCGCTCGGTTCGAAGTACGGTCATTTGGTGACTCGCCTCCACCAGTTGTTCCTGCACATCAACCAGCTGGGCCGTCTGTTGCTCCACGAGCTCAAAGAATGTTGCGATGAACGCATCCTTATCTGCCGCCTGACCTTCAAGATGCCAGACATCCTTCTCTGCCCTCAGCAGTGCTTGAGCGCTCGCCGATACTCCCCGGCACTGGGCAATGTTAGTGCACCGGCTGCTCTCATGTATCTTCTCGGCCATGTAATCACGGACCATCAGATGAAGACGCTGAGCATCAGCCCCCCCGGCGCACAGGAAGCGCAGCCAGGTCTGAAGTGGTCCCATCCGCCTCAGCCAATACAACTGTGGCTGTCTGAGGAAGTGTTGGATACACTTCCACCCCTTGCACCGTGTCATCCGGATCTCCTCGGCTACCTCTGAGTCTGAGTCATCTATCTCCTCGGGGTCAGCGGGTCAGTATCTGGGGAAGGCAGCCAGCCGATCGGCAGCAGGATCCACCACAGGGACGCCTTCCTGAGGAAAAAATCCTCAATGTCCGGGCGACCTTCTTCTCTCGCCCTAGCAGCAATGATGCCTCCACCATCTTCCGACCTCGTCTCGGGAACATCGCCGTTGACGTCTGCCACCCCCTTTTCATCAATTTTCGGGGCAGACTCAGTGGAGGGAGCATGTTCTGAACGCGGTGGTATGTCTGCCGCTGGTCTACTCACGGACGGCCCGGGCTCCGCAGCCTGACGTGCCTCCAGTGTTGAGATCACTGCGCAAGGTATACGCTGGTCAGACGGGATATTTTGACACCAATCCCTAGTAATGAAGCGTGAGACTTACAAGAATCCAGAGCATCGGTCCCCAGTGTTTCGGCTGCTGCAGGAGCTGCCGTAAGGGGAGACCCCACCGCGCTTATTAATTCAATGATGGGTGTTGGATCCCCATCATGTCCCACTGGTTCCTCTCCTCCCTCCTCTGGTGGGGATGCCCGTCCAATGCTCAACTGCTCCTGATTAGGATGGGGAAGTGAGTTAGAAGTTGGAAAGGAGAATGTATGAATAACGGAAATCAATGAAGATGGAGACAAACTTCGAGAATATCGGTTATGTCGAGATCAGAGTCGGTAATCTCACCGCTCTCTTGGAGACTCCCTTGGTAGGTCTCCCATTGCGACCCATCACCTTCGGGCTCTTCTGCATCGTCTTCTCCCTCGCTTTCGTCCTCTCCGGTTTCCTCCTCCCCCTCCGGCTCCTCGTCACTGTCGCCTTCTCCCGTCGACATCGCTTCCGGATCATGCTCCTGGATGAGCATCACTTTCACTAGGAAAGGTGGCTCCGCACACTGCCCCCTTTGGCGTGTGTATGCATCAATGGCCGTTAAATAAGCATGTCGCCGATGGAAGTTTACTCAGTCTGTAATTCGAACGATCCTGACCTATATTAGTTGGATCTCATTTTGCATTATCTTCTTCCAGATGGCTTTGACGCTCAGTGATTGCCGCAGGGTCATTCAGGCCGACCATAGTGCCGGGAGAATTGCGTCTTTGGAAGGTTTGAGCAGATATCTTATCTGCTTCCCGGGAAGTTCCCTGGCTGCCTCATGTGACCCCCCTATGGGTAACAAGGACATGGAAGCACCATGTGATGTTCCCGCTGCCGAAGTCCCGGCCTGCACATGCCTCGCTGCCTGACGCGCCCTTTGTCCTCCCCTTCCGACGGACCGTTCCTTCTTTCCCATCACCCAGTTTCTGCGCGAGCAACCTCGAGTTTCCGGACGCACTTGCGTAATAACCCCTCAGGGTACGCAATGATCTAGTGTTCGGCGTATTCGGTTGCTAGGCCGACATCGACCCCGGCGGGGGGGAGAGTAACGACATCGCCAGAACTAAAGGTGGTGAACATCAACCACATCTGGCGCAGGACGCACAGATTCTTCTCCATCCAGACATCTGTGAATACCTTCTTCGGCATTCGTTGGAGGCACCCGAACTGCCTGGCGAATCGGGATGACACGTAAGGCTCGCAGATCACCTTCCCGTCGATCCGAGCCATGAGCACCCCACCCCAAATGCTCTAGAAGTATTCCTGCTATTCCAGAGAGCCTCACCCGTTGTCCACCAGCTGGCCGACTGGGGTGGGGAACAGGCTGATGTTGAAGTTCGCATGGTTGCTGATGCGGATCCTCACACCCTCCTCATTGAGCGTCAATGACACCACCCCTACTATGTTTAGCAAGGACGGTCGTAGACTATTGCCCGGAGGACGGACGACGTTTGAGAAAGTATACCCGCCGAGATGAGCCGCCACCCAGCCATGGAAGATCTGGAAGGGACCGCATACTCTCCGAGGCGACCCCCCTCGTGAGATGCGCCCTAGGATGGTATACAGCTTGGACAGTATGGGAACGCCCAGGTTGAACCGTTTATTGGCAGCCATGGATCCCGCCATCACCAATGTTGCTGGACGGACGCCCATCCTCGTGTCTCGCACTGGCAGGAGCCACCCGCTCAAGAAGGCGGCAAGGAACCCGGCATACCGGACGTTCGGGTCCCAGGCCCCAATGACGCGGTAGCCCCATGATTGGTATTTCCTCGCCTCTAGGGTCCTCCAGTATGACCCGTCCCTGCTCCTCTGAGTCGCGGTTGGGCACCGTTTTCCCCGTACCGACATCTTGATGGTCGGATCCTTCTCGAGGAACAGGCTGAAACATCCCTTGAAGGCAACATCCTACAGGAGGTCCTTGACCCCCAGCCTCTCATTGGCTAGCTCCAACAGGTGCAACTTCAGCATAGGCGTCTGCGACCTATCTCCCCAGGTGCTCTTTGGAGGAACAAACTCGTCGTATTGGTAACCCTCCAGTGGGATACCTCCGATGCATTGAACGTCCCAGAGACTGATGCCAACTTCCCCATGATGAAGGTGGAATGTGTTGGTGTCAGGAGACCACCGGGTGAATAGCTCTGGTCTGAGTTCAGCCTGGTGGTGGAAGTGGAACTGCAATGTCCATACCAGCTCGAACATGCCGATTTACCGTAGTTCATCCCCGAACTGGTCACAGGTATGGCGAACCCAAAACTCCCAGGCCCATTCGCCGGTGAAGTTTCCCCTGGACCGTAGGTCCCAATCCTTCATCCAGCCCTTCGTGTCATTCGTGACACTCTGACGGAACGTGATCGCGTAGAGTGCCGGAGAATCCTCTGCCACGGGCTTGTCCCCGGTAATGGTCCTAATCCTCGGGTTCAGGACATATATGTCCATATGTCTAGTTTCCCTGGCAGGATGGCCGTTTTTGGTGATGTTGTAGTGAGGAAGTTCGTCCTCCCGAGTCACCCAAGGCCGCGGCGTGTCCACCTCGAAGCCCGGCAGTGGCACCTCCTCCAGGATGCCAAAGTTCTAGAGCAAGAGGTTTTCTGACAAGGGGTATGTCTTCTGGGCCGGAGTCAGCAGATTGAACAAGGTCATATTTTTGGAGATAATCACCTTGGCACCATAAACCTCCTCGTTCACCGCCATTTCTGTCCTCTGGGCAGCGGCTTCCCCCTCATCAACTCGGTTTGCAGCCATCTCGAATCTTTCAAGAGTTGGGAAAAATCAAGATACAGTGTGCGGAATCGGAGAGTTCTGCGCGAAATCTGAATGAGTTGTGTGCAATCCTAGAGATGAGCACGCAATTGGCATGTGAAGCGCAGAAAAGCCCGAACATGCACGAAATCCTGGCCGAATTCCGGATGGAATTCTGCACTGCCAGAGCGTTATTACGCACAGCCGTGGAAGCGATTTCTCGCATGAGAGCGATGAGCTTATCGCACGGAAAAAGTGGAAGTACGGATCTCGGACCCATCGCCCCTTTTTTATAGGCGAGGACAGGGTTTCGCACCGTGCGGAAAGACGATTCTGCGTGCGTCCGTAGGCTTGCGCGCCCCCTCGGAATTTTGAGCGCAACTTGACCAGGGGACTTAGCATTTCGGTGTTTCGGTGTTTCCCTTGGAATTCGATCGTTGCGACCTCTCTCTAATCCAATTCTAAGGGGGGCATTTGTTGACGCTGAAAAAAAGTCCATAACTCTCGGAGGAAGTTTCGAAATGATGAAGAGAAGTCGTATTCGGAATCAGAGGCCCGATCTGGAGGCCCGAGATGTGGTGTGCTAAATAAAGGAGTATCCGCACGAAAAATTGTTCTGCGCGCGTAGAATCACTAGGTTTTGCGGAATTGAGCCGATGAGGCGCGCAATATTTGTGCGCCCCGGTTCTGTGCGGCGAGTTTTTGCGCGCCGACTGCGCTCAGCGTGAAGAATTTCGCGTGCCGCCTGGATTCCGCGCCGAAGGTTGCCTATAAATAGAAGGTGACCCCGAACGGTTTGGGGGTTGAGGAATCCGAAGTGACTCCCGTGCGCGCAATTCGTCTCCCCCCGCGTGCAAGATGACTTCCAGGTAATCTCTCATTTCGCGCAACCTTGCCCCAGAGTTCTCCTTTGCACGCAACTCTACTGGCTTCAGTGAATTTTCCCCCTCCCCTGGGTTCCAGCCTTACACGCAATCCGTGTCTCGTGCACGCAATACCCTACCGTGCACGCAAAACCCTGCGCATAATTCCATCTCAGTGCGCAATTCGTTTTCTACAACTGCACGCCATCCTGGTGTTTTGCGAGCAAACCTTCCCTTTTGCACGCAAAGCCCAGGACCCCTCACCTTGACGCCCCTTGGTTGCCCCCCTGCACTGGCACCTGATGTCTCCCCTGCCAGGCATGCGCGCCATGTGTAGTTTTCCCGTACGGCCTTCGAGGCTCATGCGAAGTAACTTCAAGGTCCCTTGTGCTATGTTTCCTGTTGCGTTGCTTTGCCTTATGGTTCTCCGCATAGGCATGCTAACGACTATTGCTTTTTCACATAGCCACGTTAAAGTGGACCCACCGGTGGTTCGCCCTGTGGCCCCCATTTCATATGGCCTTGCCAATTCCTTCCCTCCCATAAGGGGTAGAGGGAGTTCGACATGTAAGCCCTAGGGGTGTGGAGCGAACCCACCTCGTCCAAGCTACAGGACATTAAACTGCTAAGCACCTCGTCCTTAAAACAAGATGTTAAAATGCAGTACGACCTCGTGCTTCGCACACAGGGTCCCCCCAGCTCGGACATTTTTTACGCCCACTCTTCTCCATTGGAATGGACTCCTCCTCACATGGAATGAGATCCTCCTTGTCGGAGCGGAGTTTGTTCGCGGAGGAAGGTCCGCCTCAGAGCGTAATCCTTTAGCCTTTCTTACAGATGATTGCACCCGTGCATCTCCGTACTTCCCCCTGCCAAGGCCAGTGGAGTCCTTTTCCCACTGCTCTTTGTCGCACCATGGGCCTCCACCCTGGAGTAAGCCCCGACACCAAGGGGCGCTAACCACGCATAAGCCCCTGTTTCCTCTTTGGGCCGCTCAACGCGTAAGCCCCATTCCGCTTCTCACAGATGCACCCTTCGCGACGTGATCATCTGGTACCTACTGCCTCTTGTTTCCCACACCGAGCATGACTCACATGGTCTTAGAGCGCCCATCGACCATGAAATCTTCTTATGGGCCACCCAAGAGTGTAAGCCCCATCCTAGCAAACCACGTGGACTTTGATCCGTGCTAATGCACGGTACGTAGGAAGCCTCCACGAGGTTCATGCCCACCACCCGGTCGTCCCGACCTCTCCATGTCGGTTCCCTGACCACCTTGGGCCACCTCAGAGCGTAAGCCCCAAAACCCTCGTCCTGCGTGACGTTAAACTGTATCTCATCCCGCATGACGTTAAACTGTATCTCATCCCGCATTACGTTAAACTGTATTCCCCCTCTTGGTCTGGCTCCGAACGTAAGCCCCATGTCTCACTCCACCATCCATCCGGATCCTTACCCGGGCTGCCACATCCCGGTGATATAATGCCACCCCATCCCACTCCATGGCATCCGGGAAGCCGCCCACGTGCTGGCCCCAACATCGGTGTTCCCCCTAGGGGTCCTTCAACCCGATCCATCTCCGAAAGACATTAAACTCACGACATACCCCGTGCTAAATATGGGAAGCTGAGGAAAACCTCATATGGTGCACATTCCCCACGTTTGATGTGGGATTCCTCAGGCTTCCATGCCCTCGAGAAGCCCTGTGATGAGGGACCAAAGACAGACATGCCAACGACGCCCCAATGTGACCATTCTCCTCACCGAAGGTTGCTGCCCCAACAAGACCCATTGGAGCGTCTCGATAATTAACTGGAGTCCATGTAGATATTGCACTGGGAATGGGCTTCACGAAACCATCTTAAATCCATGAGGGAGACCCAGACTAGGTGATGAGCTCCGAGGAGGAATCCACGGAAGGAAGAAATGACATCCTATCATCCCGGTTTCGATCAAGGAGCAGATGTCCCTGAATAAGTAATGGATGTCGCCCGCCTTTGGAAAGCGGGAATGCAGGGTAACAAGAAGCGCGTCCTCCCCACAGACGGATGCACGCGCCCCGGCGAAAGCATCAGAGCAACAATGGTACTTTGTGACAATTGGAGTATCGAACAATATCTTGTGAAACAGATCTTCCTGGAGATGAGTGAGCATAGCGCAGAGACCTAGTAGCTAGCTTAGACTTGACGACTGATGACCGATTTGACTTGAAGTGACTAGACCAGCCCAGTGGGGAGCGCCTTGGTGTCGCGGAAGACCCACAGTGGGGAGCACCTCTATGTGACGTAGCAGACCCACAGTTCTAGACAGGAGGAGTAACTCAGTAGGCTATGAGGGGGAGCACCCCTGTGTGATGCGGTAGACCCATGGTGTGGAGAACCTCTGTGTGATTTGGTAGACCCACAGTACTTGACCAGAGGAGTACCTCAGTAGTCCAAGGATTGTGGAAAGCACCTTGGTGTCATGGCAGGCTCACTATACTCGATAGAGGAGTAGTTCTCCAGCAGTTGAGGTTTCGATAGTGTGAATGGAAATATTACTTGATACCACCCCTATAATAAAATCCTTGTTTAAGCAGAGTGAGTAACTTTTATGTTTACCTCATGATTGAGATGGATTATTTGATAACTTAGGTATATGTATGGGAATATGCCTAAGAGGGGTTATCTTTTTATTTTATACTTCGTGGTTATCCTTGTTGGATTTTGTGAGAGCTCGAGGGTCTCAGGGTCCCTACTGAGTATCGTTATACTCGCCTCTGCACGGGCTATGCCCGCACCTCATTGTTTTGGATGCATACAATAGACAACATTGACCAAGGCTGAGTGTACCAGGACTAGATGGTACCCGGAGGAGGACCACACGGTATGACCATACACGGAGGAGACGGACAGATGTGGAGTGCTGTGGAGGCTATCTTTACCTACCCTTAAGTTAGGACTTCCGGGTGGATGATCTAGCAGCTCTTTACCTTTCTTCAGTTGTACTTGTTTTTCAGTTGTACTTGTACTTTCAGGTTGGTCGTGTATTTGGGCCCCTATTCTTTCAGTACACTTTATTATACAGTTTTACTTAGTGTTTCTCTTCCATCTTGTACTCAGTTGTGTGTTTTTACTCTTTATAATGGGAATTCCTTCCCAGTTTTAGGGATTTATGCCTTTGGTGCTAGTCACTAGCCCCTGGCCTATGGAATTTGGGCTTTGGGTAGTCACGGTAGGACCACTACAAATTCTTGGTTATGCCTTTCGGCATAACCAACGCTCTAGAGGTGTTCATGGGACTCATGAATAGGATCTTACAGCAACACCTCGATCACTTTGTCGTAGTCTTTATCGACGACATTCTGATCAACTTGACTACTAAAGAGGAGCATGCCTACCATTTGCAGGTAGTCCATGACACACTCCGAGAGTACCATCTTTATGGTAAGATCTTGAAGTTCTAGTTTTGGATCCGAGAGGTTCACTTTTTGGGACATGTCATCTCGGAGGCTGGAGTCACAGTAGATCCAGCAATGATTAAGGAGATACTTGTTTGTGTTCCACCCAATAGTGTGACAGAGGTACGAAGTTTCCTGGGTTTTGCTGGTTACTACCGGAGGTTCGTTCCAGACTTCTATAGAGTTGCAGCACCACTATCAGCCTTGATGATGAAGGGGAACCCTTTGTGTGGTCGGAGAGATGCCAACAGAGCTTTCAAGAGCTGAGGTAGAGGCTGACTAATGCCCCCCATATTGAGGCTTCCATAGGAAGGAGTAGGGTATGTAGTCTACTAAAATGCATCATCAACCAGACACAGGTGTGTCCTGATGCAAGAGCGAGCTGTGACCGCGTATTCTTCTCGACAGATAAGACGGAACGAGCAAGACTATGTTACCCATGACCTGAAGTTAGCAGTCGTGGTCTTCTCCTTGAAGATCAGGTGACACTATTTAATGGGCGAGTGCTTTATAGTGTACTCTGATCACAAGATCCTCAGGTATATCTTCTATCATAAAGACCTAAACCTAAGATAGTGATTATGGCTTTAGTTCCTTCATGACTATGACATCGAGATAGTCTATACTCTTGGAAAGGTGAATGTTGTAGCAGATGCACTTAGCCTAAGATCTGGTATACATATGTTAGATGAAGCGACGAAGCAGCTAGCCGCTTTATAGATATACTTTGTGGACCAAGATGGAGAATATTTCCATTAGACTCTTACATTCACTCATCCACTTATTCAGTGAGTTAGGGAGGCACAACAAGGGGACACTGACAGTGAGACGCGATGTGCTCATATATCCACAGGGAAGGAACTCGATGGATTTTCTGAAGGTGGAGAGCACGTCATCCTCTTCAGAGGATGTAATATGTTTCCAGTGTCACTTCAGGAGGATGAGTTGAAGGAGATATACACATCCCCTCTAGTGGTACATCCAAGAGTGGAAAATATGTACTAGGATCTCTAGAGACAGCACTGGTGGCCGAGGATGAAGAAGGCAGTAGCAGAGATTGTCTCTCGATGCCTCACTTGTTAGCAAGTGAAGGTAGAGAACCAAGTACAAGTCGGCTAGGTACAGCCTTTAGAGGTCCAAGAGTGGATGTGGATGAGATATCTATGGACATCGTAACAAGACTTCCACGTACATCTCGGGGTCATGACTCGATTTGGGTGATCTTTGATCAACTCCCCAAGTCGTCCCACTTCTTACCGATTAGAAAGCAGGGTTCAGTAGAGAGATTGGGATTCCTTTATGTGTAGGATATTGTGCGGTTACATGGAGTACCTTCTTATGTTGTCTCAAATCATGATGCACGGTTTACTTCTCAACTATCGAAGGGGTTTCAGGAGGATTTCGGGATGCAGCTTGGTTTGAGAATCGCCTTCTATCCTCAAACAGATTGTCAGACTGAGCGAACCATTTAGACCCTTGAGGACATGCTCTGTGCTTGTGTCCTCGACTTCAGTCATAGCTGGGAGGATCACTTTCCTTTAGTGTATTTTACATACAACAATAGTTACCACTCCACCATAGGGATGAAACCTTTCGAGGCATTTTACGGGAGACCTTGCATATCACCTTTGAGATGGACTGACCAAGAGGAGTTAACACTAGTGGGACCATATATGGTATGAGCTACCACAGAGAAGGTTCAGATCATCCAAGAGTGGATGAAGACTACACAGAGGATACAAAAGTTGTATTCTGACAGGAGATAGAGACCTCTGGAGTTAGATGATGGAAACATCGTCATTCAATGAGTCTCACCTTGAAGAGGTCTACAAAGATTTGGCTGAGGTGGAAAGTTATCTCTAAGGTTCATCGGACCTTTCTAGTTCCTCAGTAGAGTGGGTGAGGTGGATTACTTCTTAGCTATTCCACCTCAGTTGCACTGGGTGCACAACGTCTTCCACATATATCAGCTATGGAGATATGTGCATGACCCTTCTCACATCATCAATCATGAAGTGATGGACGTCGACGATGTGGAGACTTTCAAAAATTTCCTAGTGGAGATTTAGGATTGACAATAGTGGGTCCTACGTGGAAAGTTGATACCTATGGTGCACGTTCGCTGGCAGCACAGAAACCTCCCGGAGAGCACATGGGAGCAAGAGGCTCAGATGTGTGCACAGTACCCCCACATGTTCCCTTAGTTTGAGTTCTAGATTATGGGAACGTAAAGACCTGATATGGGAAGAATGTAAAGACATGGAAATTCTGTGGAAATTTTTTTCTTAAATACATGGGAATTTTACGAGTCCACGAAAATTTGGGGTGCATGATTCTGAGGTCCGGTGTGCCCGGAATCAATATCTGAAGCTTTTTTCAGGTACGTTCAGCAAACAAACGAGCGAGGTTTTAAAACTTTTGAACAGGTGCTTGGAATTGAAATCCGAGGACACCATTGAAATCACAGCACAGGTATTCTCTTACGGATATTTTAACTTCAACAACAGTGGGTCGAGAATAAAAGTTAGTTTTTGGTGTTTTAGGGAATGAATAAAATTCAAATAAAGTGTGTGTCCTAATTTTTATTTGATGGTTAAAAACTCCTCATTAGAGGTTATGGTGGAGGGTCCCACCCAAACCTAACCTCCCGCGAGAGGTTACGACATGGGGACTGCATAGGACTAAACCCCTATTAATGGTGGGAGAGTAATACTCTCAAATCCCCTCATTAATGAGGGAGAGTCTCGCCACAACCCTCCTTTATAAGTGCCAACTTCTCTAATATAATGGTTCCAAAACCTCCACATTAATTATGGGGAGCCAAGTTAATTAATTCATCATTGTGAATTTTGTGCCAACAAATTAAATAATAGATAAACACAATCTATTAATATTTAGGTTGGCATTATTCATTTTGGTGGAATCATTGGGGAGAGGAGAGCTTTGGAGAAAAAGATTCTGCAATGAATAATGAAGAACCTCGTCTCCCAATGAAGAATGAAGAACCTCATAGAAGTATCTCAAAGGTCCTCTACATCATAGGGGTCTCAAAACAATAGACGGTGTGTCAATCGGATGCCCGATATTTGAGTTATTAACCTTTTCCTCCTAGGGGCCCAGTTAGATTCGTACATGATCCAACTTAACTGTATCTCAACTTTTTACCCTAAACTCTAGTGGGGTATACTCAAAGGGGCCATCACGATAAAAGAAAACTAGTGCCACTGACAGTTTGTCAAATGGTCATCTGGTGCCAAAAAATCGTCTTGGAAAGTGGAACGTTGTAGCAGATACCCCAAGCATGAGACCTGGTATACAGTAGCTAGGCGAGGCGACAGAACAGTTGGATGCTTTATAGATATACTTTGTGGATAGAGATGGAGAAGTTTTCCTTTAGTCCCTTACAGTCACTCTCCTACTTCTTTAGCGAGTCAAGGTGGATCAGAATGAGGACCCTGACTGCGAGACACAACATGCTCATATATCCACAGGGCAAGAACATGATGGATTTTCTAATGGTGGGGATCAAATAAACCTTTTCAGAGGATGTACTATGGTTCTAGTGTCACTTCAGGAAGAATTGTTGACGGAGTTCCACACATCCTCTTTAGAAGTACATCCAGGAGAGGAAAAGATGTACCAGGACCTTCGATGATAGCACTAGTGGCTAGGTATGAAGAAGGAAGTAGAGAAGTTTGTCTCTCTATGCCTCAATTTTCAGCAAGTGATGGCAGAGAACCAGGTACCAGAAGGCTTGGTTTATCCTTTAGAGGTCCCAGAGTGGATGTGGGATGGGATATCCATGGATTTCATGACGGGTCTTCCACATATATCTAGGAGTCACGACTCGATTTGGGTGATAATTTAGTGACTCACCATGTCAGCCCACTTCCAAATGATCAGAGAACAAGGCTCGGTAGAGATATTAGGATGAATTTATGTGCAAGATATTGTGAAGCTACATGGAGTACCTTCATCTGTTGTCTCTGATCATGAATCATGGTTTACATCCTAGATATGGAAGGGGTTGCAGGAGGATTTTGGGATGTAGCTTCATCTGAGCACCGCCTTCCGTCCCTAGACAGATGTCCAGACTGAGAGGACCATTCAGAACCTCAAGAACATCCTCTGTGCTTGTGTCCTCGACTTCGGTCATAGATTGTTGGATCACTTACCTTTTATGGAGTTTGTATACAACGAAATCTATCACTCCAACATAGGGATGGCACCTTTTGAGGCGTTGTACGAGCGACCTTATAGATCACCCTTGTGCTAGACTGACCCTAGGGAGTCAGCACTAGTGAGACTAGAGATGGTACGAGCTACCACAGAGAAGGTTTAGATCATCTCAGAGCAGATGAATATTACACAGAGTAAACAGAAGTCATATGCTGACAGGAGACGAAGACCTCTATAGTTCGCGGATGGAAACCACTTCTTTCTATGGGTCTCACCACGACGAGGTCTACGGAGATATGGCTAAGGTGTCAAGTTATCTCTGAGGATCATCGGATCATTCTATGTCCTCAGAAGAGTTGGAGAGGTGGCTTACTGCTTATCTCTTCCACCAAAGTTGCACTGGGTGTAGGACTTCTTCGACGTATCTCAAATGAAGAGATACGTGAATGACCCTTCTCACATCATCGACCATGGAGAGTTGGACGTCAACGATTCAGATACTTTTATAGTGGTTCTGGTGGAGATTGAATATCGACAGGAGTGGGTCCAATGTGGATGGTTGGTACCTCTGGTGCGTGTTTGCTGGCAGCACAAGAACCTCCAGGAGAGCACATGTGAGCGGGAGGCACGGATATGTGCTCAGTACCCCTACATGTTCTTTCAGTTCGAGTTGTAGCTTACGAGGACGTAATTCCCTGAGGTGGGAAGAATGTAAAGACCTAGAAATTTCGGGGAATTTTTATTTCTTAAATACATGTAAATCTTTCGAGTCCGCGAAATTTGACTACGCAAGATTCTAAGGCCCGGTGTGCCCAGAATCAATATCTAAAGTTTTTTTCGGGTACGTTCAGTAGATGTAAGAGTGAGTGTTTATAACTTTTAAAATGGGGCTCAGAATTAAAATCTGAGGACACTGTTGAACTCACAGCGCCAATATTCTCTTAAGAAGTCCATCACTTCGACGGTAGTGGGTCAAGAATAAAAGATAGTTTTTGGGGTTTTTAAATATTGAATTAAATAATGATAAAGTGTGTGGATTTATTTTTGATTGACGGTTAAAATCTCCTCATGGAAGTTGGATGTGGGGCCACCACACCTTAACCTCCCATGAGAGGTTATGGTGGTGGGGCCACCCAAACCCAACCTCCCGCGAGAGGTAATGTCGTGGGGACCACACGAGGCTAAAATTCCCTATTAATGGTGGGAGCATAAAACCTCTCGACTCCCCTCATTAATGAGGTAGAGTTTCTCCACACCGTACCTCATTTTGGTTCCACCTTCCTTTTAAATAAATTTTGCCAACTCCCCTAATTAACTTGTACCGATACTCCATATTAATTAGGTTGAGCCAATTAATTTATTTCACCATTTTGAATTTATGTGCCAACAAAATAATATATAAACATATCTATTATTTTTTTCTTTTGAATCTTGGTGGGAACATGGGAGAAGAGGGAAGAACTCTCCCAAAAAAGATTGAATAACTCCATCCTTCTTTGACTTATTCCTCAGAGCTTCTACCGACATGGGACGTCTTCAACCAACCTTCCCTATGCATCATCGTCAACAAGCCAATGCAGCTCGGGATGGGAAGTGTAAAGAGGACACGCTGCATGGTGAACTTCTTTGTATACTTTCCGTGACTCTGTTAACAAATGATGAATGACAATCAAAGGTATGGGGTTTTCAGAGGTTGATGCTTTCCTTGAATCTTCTTCAACGGTTGAAAATGAATTGTTTGTGGATGAGTTGTTGTTCATCTTCTTACTTCTTGATGATCCAATTGATACCACCCTAAACATGGAGGGTGCGAGCCAAACAAACATGGCTCTACCCCTCCGTCGTTCTTGTTTGTGATCATATTCTGCATGGTGATGAGTCGATGGAACGAAAAAGGAATCAACGTCAAATTATGTGCTACCCGCGATCTCCCAACCCCCCCCCCCCCCATGCAGTGCTCTGGGTCGAACTGAGACCCTCCGACTGAAACACCCCGGCCGCACCACCGCCAGCCCGCGCCACCCAGCTCGCATCCACTGTCGGCCTCTTGTGTGCCCCAGACGAACCTCGCCGACCCGAGCTGCACCCTACTAGCCTACCTTGCTTCCTCGTGAACGCCTGCCTGGCGCCCTACCCAGCCGCTTGCCAGCCTGCCCGGCCGCCACCTGACTGAACTGGCACCCTGGCCACGCTGGCTTCTCGACCCTGCCCCTGGAACCCCTCACGGTGCCCTGGCCGAACAGGCCCGGCTGCACCCTTCATGCCGAGCCACGCCCTCACGACGCTCCGGGCCAAACCGGCCCCGAGCCCGGGGCGAACCACCCATGCGGCCTGTTGGGCTGGGCCTAGTGGGCTTGGCCCAGTGGGTTGGGCTGAACCTAATTGGTTGACCCATCCAATGGGCTAGGCCAGACCCAATAGGCCTGACCAGGTCGACTCAGACTTGGTCGTGCCGACCGGGTCAGACCGGACCCGGGACCACTACCGACCATTGAAAATCTTTGGCCATATCTTTTGAACCCGTAGACCATTTAACAAACCATCAGTGGTGTATGTATTCTTGGAGTGTGACGGTACCTTTGAATATACCCCACTAGAGGTCGGGGTAAATGTTGAGATACGGTCAGGTTGGATCGTGCACAAATCCAACTGGGCCCCTAGGACTAAAATGTTAATAACTCACAGACCGAGCATCCAATTGACACACCATTTGTTTATTTGAGAACCCTATAACTTTTTGGTCCTTTGAGATGCTTCTACATGGGATTTTCAAGGTATTTGGAGTATCGACCAGTAGCTCGTTGAGCTGACCCCCCTAGAGACGAGCGAGCATAGCGCAGTGAACTAGTAGCTGTATGAGACCTGGTGACTACTGACCGATTCGACTCGGAGGGACTCGACTAGCCCAGTGGGGAGCGCCTTAGTGTTGTGGAAGACCCACAGTGGTGGGTGCCTCTGTGTGACGCGACTGACCCATGGTGGGGAGCACCTCTGTGTGACGCGACAGACCGATGATACTCGATAGGAGGAGTACCTCAGCAATCCAAAGTTAGTGGGAAGCGCCTCTATGTGACGCAACAGGCACACTGTACTCGATAGAGGAGTTCTCCAGTATCCGAGGTGTTCGACATTATGACTGATAATGTTACATGATACTACCCCTAGAATAAATCCTACTGTGAGCCGAGTCTGTACTTTTGTGTTTTCCCCATGATAGAGATGGATTACTTGATAACAAAGGTATATGTATGAGAATATACCTAAGTTGAGTTATCTGTTTATTTCATAAAATTTTCTTTATCCTTGTTGGATTTTGTGAGACCTAGAGGGTCTCGGGTTCCCTACTAAGTATCGTTATACTCACTCCTACACGGGCTATGCCTGCACCTTGTTGTGTTGGATGCAGACGATGGAAAATGCTAGCTGAGGCTGAGTGTACTAGGGCTGGATGGTGCCCAATGGTGGACCATACGATGTGATGATATGCATAGGAGACAAGAAAACATGGTGTGATGAGAGGATATATGTACCTAACCTTCCGGTTGGAAACTCGGAGGATGATACAGTAGCTGTCTTTTCTTTTTATTCAGTTGTATTGTATAACAATTGTACTTGTACTTTCCAGTTGGGCTTGTATTCTGGTCCATTTTAATCAATGCACTTACTCTGTTTACAATTCAGATTACTAGGGTTTCTATGTTGTTTTGTGCTTGGTTACGTGTGATTACATGTTATAATGGTAATGTCTTCCTAGTTTTAGGGAATACACCTTCGGTGCTAGTCGTCAGCCCCTGGCCTATGGAAGGCGGGCTTGGGGTAGTCACAACATGGGCCCCTGGAGACAGGTCGTGAAAATTGGTATTAGAGGGTGCAGACTGGTCGTGGGTTCTGCGAGGGCGCAGACCAGCAGTGAGGGCACAGACCCACCGTGAGGGCGGTAGATCGACCGTGAGGGCGCCAAACCGGCCGCGAGGGCGGCGGACTGGCCCCGATAGTAACGGACCGGCCGCGGGGCACGGACCGGCCGCATGTCGGCAGTCCGGCCCTGGGTCAGCAGACTGGCCATGGGGCGGCGATCCGGCAGCGGGATGGCGGTCTAGCGGCGGTGGCTCAGCGAAAGGTGGTGACGGATCAGCGGACGGTGGTGGCAGCTCGGCGGATGACATCGGCGGTGGTGGCAAATGATAGAGCCGTAAGAAGCAAAACCATGGGGCGTGGAGGTCGCGAGGTGGCGGGGGCTGCGGGTCAGTGTCATTGTGCTGTCACCTTCGTCACATTCAACTCCAAAAATCATCCCAATATTTGCAGAGCGGTCGGGCCATGTTTGTTGGGTTCGTACCATCCGTGTTAGGGTGGTAAGAAACGGCTCAACAAAAACAAGAATGAAGAACGTCAAACCCTCATGCAATGATTGTTCCCAACCCGAAAAAAAATCATCATCGTTCTTTGTTAAAAAAAGAAGAACATGGGAATATAATCACACAAAAATTAAACCCCTACGTCATAACCTCTAGAAGCCTCATGATGTGGGCACTAGTCAGCCTCTGCCTCAGCTCCTAAAAGATCTGATAGCATCTCTCCGGCCACACAAAGGGTTTCCACTTCTTCATTAACGCTGATAGTGGTGCTGCAACTCTAGAATGTCTGGAAAAATCCTCCGATAGTACCCAGCCACACCCAGGAATCTTCATACCTCATTCACACTCTTGGGTGGCTCCCATGAAAGTATTTTTGGGTGCCTGATGTCTTCCATGTATCTCACCTAAGGAGATATGTGCACTACCCTTCTCACATCATCAACCATGGACAACTAGACGTTGAAGATGGGGAAATATTCACGGAGGTTCCAGTGGAAATTGAGGATTGACAGGAGTGGGTCATACGTGGGCGGTCGATACCTCTTCTGTGTGTTTACTGGAATCACGGGAACTTCCAGGAGAGCACATGGGAGTGGGAGGCATATATGTGTGCTCAGTACCCCAAATTGTTCCCTTAGTTCGAGTTGTAGCTTACGGGGATGTAAAGCCCTGAGGTGGGGAGTATGTAAAGACCTGAAAATTCCATGGAATTTTTTTTTCATAAATACACTGTAATTTTACGAGTCTGTGAAATTTGAAGGTGCATGATTCCGAGGTTCGATGTGCTCAAAATCAATTTCTGATGTTTTGGTTGGGTACATTCAGTAATCGTATGAGTGGGTTTTTATAACTTTTGAACCGGTGCTCATAATTGAAATCTGAGTACACCATGGAACTCACAGCGCTGGTATTCTCTTAAGAAGACTATCACTTTGACGGCAGTGGTTCGAGAATAACAGATTGTATTGGGGGTTTTTAGATATTGAATTAATGAAAAATAATGTGTGTGGTATTATTTTTATTTGACGGTTAAAATATCCTCTTGGAAGATGGTGGTGGAACCACCACACCTTAACATCTCATGAGAGGTTATGGTGGTGGGTCCCACTCGAACTTAACCTCATGTGATAGGTTATGCCGTGGGGACCACAGGGGGCTAAAGTCCCCTATTAATGGCAGGAGAGGAAAACCTCTCAACTCCCTTCATTAATGAGGGAGAGTTTCTCCACACCCTCCCTCATTTATGGTTCCACCTTCCCATTCATTAATTTGTTCCAACTCCACTAATTTACTTGTGTCAATCCTTCACATTAATTAGGTATTGAAAATTAATTTATTTATCCATTTTCAATTTCTGTGCCAACAGAATAATAGACAAACCTATCTATTATTATTTTCTTTGTCATATTAGTGGAAACTTGGGAGAAGAGGGAATAAATATCCCAATAAATAACAAAGAATGTCAACCTTCTTCGAATCCTTCCTCAGAGCTTCTATCGACGTGGTGCATCTTCAATTAACCTACCCTCCACATCGTTATCAAGGAGCTGACGCAGCTCGGGATTGGAAGTGTGCAGCAGATGCGAAAAATGAAGATCATCTTCATATACATTTCACGACTTCGTCAAGGAATGACGAACGACTAACAATGGTATGGGGTTTTTACATGTTGATACTTTCCTTGAAATTTCTTCAACGGTTGGAAAGGAATTTGTTTGCGGGTGAGTTGTTTTTCATCTTCTTACTTCTTGATTAGCCAATTGATACCACCCTAAATGCGGAGGTTGTGGGCCCAACCAACATGGCCTGAACCCTCTGCCGTTCTTGTTGGTGATGATCTTCAGCATGGTGATGAGGTAATGAAACGACGAAGGCAGTGATGAAAAAGGTTGTGCTACCTACAGACTCCGCAAACCGCACCACCCCGCAGCGATCTGGTGCTCCGGACCGAACCACATCCCTCCTGCCGATCCACCCCAGCCACACTACCACTGGACCGCACCACCCAGCTCCCGGCTGCATTCTGGCCTGGCCGCGCCCTGCCTGCCCGCCCTCTGGCCTGCCAAGCCATGCCCTACCCGGCCACTCACCGACCCCCTGGCACACTGCCCGGTCACCCGCTGGCCAGCCTCGTGCCCTGCCCGGCCGCCGGACGGCCTGCCCAGCTCCCTCCTGGCTGCTGTCCGGTCTGCTCGGTCGACACCCGACCGAACCGGCACCCTGGTTGCACTGGCCTCCCGAGCCGGCCTATGGGCCCCCTCTTAGTGCCCTAGATAAACTAGCCTGACTGCGCTGGGCTGCACCCTCTCGACACTCTGTGCCGAACCGGCCCCGAGCCTGGGCCGAATAGCCCACACTGCCTGTTGGGTTGGGCCTACTAGGCTGGGCCATACATAACATGTTATCCCATTAAATGGACCGGGCCAGACCCAACAGGTCTGACCAGGTGGACCCAGACCAGGTTGGCCCAGACTGGGTGGGACCGGGTTGGTCCGACCGGGTCAGACGAGACTCAGGCCCTCTACCGACCCTTTACAATCTTTTGGCCATATCTTTGGCATTGGGCGTCCGTTTGACGAACCGTCCGTGGAAATAGTTTTTTTCAAGCATGAAGGTCCCTTTGAGTATACCCCACTAGAGTTCGGGGTAATGTTGAGATACTGTTAGGTTGGATCATGCATGAAGCCAACGGGTCCCCTAGGAATAAAAGGCTAATAACTCACAGACCAAGCATTCAATTGACGCGCCGTCTGTTGCATTGAGACCCATATGATGTGGCAGACCTTTTCGATACTTCTATGTGTGATTTGATGAGGGTTGGAGTATCGAACAATATCTTGTGAGGCGGATCCTCCCATAGACGTGCGAGTATAGCGCATAGACCGAGTAGTTGGATGAGACCTGATGACTGTTGATCGATTCGACTCGGAGTGACTCAAGAAGCCTAGTAGGGAGCGCCTTGGTGTCACGGAAGACCCCCAGTGGGGATCGCCTCTATGTGACATGGCCGAACCATGGTTCTCGATCGGAGAAGTATCTTAGCAGGCTATGAGGGGGAGTGCCTCTGTGTGACGTGATAGACCCACGGTGGGGAGCGCCTCTGTGTGACTTGGCAGACCCTCGATACTCGACAGGAGGAGTACCTCAGTAGTCCAATGTTAGTGGGAAGTGCCTCTGTGTGACGCGGCATGCCCACTGTACTTGATAGTGGATGATTTCTCCAATATCTGAGGTGTTCGACGTTGTGCTTGGAAATGTTACTTGATACTACCCCTATAATAAATCCTATTTTGATCTGAGTTAGTAACTTTTGTGTTTTTTTCATGATTGAGATGGATTAATTGATAACTTATGTATATGTATGGGAATACAACTATGTGAAGTTATCTTTCAAATTGATACTTTGTGGTTTGTCAATGTGGGATTTTGTGAGACCTTGAGGGTCTTGGGATCCCTATTGAGTATCATTATACTCACCCCTGCATGGGCTATTCTCGCACCTCATTGTGTTGGATGTAGATGATAGAAAACATTGACTGAGGCTGAGAGCACTACGACTGGATGGTAACCAGAGGTGGACCACACGGCGTGACCGTACATAGAGGTGACAGACGGACGTGAAGTGCTGCAGAGCCTATTTGTACCTACCCTTCGGGCAGGATTTCCCATTGGATGATCCAGGAGATGTTTCCCTTTTTCTAGTTCTTTTACTTTCTGTTTCCTATCTATATGAGCATATACCTAAGTGTGGTGATTAGTTAGGCTTGTATTTACAACCCCTTTTCATCACTCTCTCGCTGGTCGTCTATGGGGAGAAAATTACACGTACAACTGAAAAACCAGTATAACTGATGAATGATAAACAACTGTTAGATCATCCACTGCGAAGTCCTACCTGAAGGGTAGGTACAGATAGCCTCCACATCACTCCATGTATGTTTGTCTCCTACCTATAGCATCACACCTTGTGGTCCACCTCTGGGTATCATCCAGTCCTGGTACACTCAGCCTTGGTCAACACTATCTATTGTCTGCATCCAAGACAATGAGGTGCGGGAATAGCCTATGCAGGGAGGAGTATAACGATACTCAACAGGGACCCCAAGACCCTCATGGTCTCACAAAACCAACAAGGATAAACCACACTGAATGAAATTAACATACAAACCGACTTAGGTATATCCCCATACATATACCTAATTTATCATGTAATCCATCTCAACCATGAGGTAACACACAAATGTTACTGACTCATCTCAAACCCGGATTTTATTCTAGGTGTAGTATCAAATAACATCCTCAGTCACATTTTAAAAACCTAGGCTACTGGAGAACTCCTCCTCTATCGAGTACAGTGGGATTTCCACGACACCAATGTGCTTCCCACTAACCTTGGACTGCTGAGGTACTCCTCTTGTCAAGTACCGTGGGTCTGCCACGTCACACAGAGGCGCTCCCCACCATGGGTCTGCTGCGTCACACAGTAGCGCTCTCCCTCGTAGCCTGCTGAGGTACCCCTGTCAAGTACCGTGTGTCTGCCACATCACATAGTAGTGCTCCCCACTATGGGTCTATTAGAACACAAAGGGGCTCCCCACAAGGCTAGTCGAGTCACTCCAAGTTGAATCAGTCGGTATTCGCCTGGTTTCAGCCACCTACTAGGTCTCTCCACTATGCTCGCTCGCCTATAGGAGGATCCGCTCCACGAGCTACTGGTCAATACTCCAACTATCACAAAATTCCATATAGAAGAATCTTAAAGGTCTGCCACGTCATAGTGGTCTCAATGAAATAGACGACATGTCAATCGGATGCCCGGTCTTTATGTTATTAGCCTTTTAGTCCCAGGGCCTGGTTGGATTCGTGTACGATCCAACCAGACCATATATCAACATTATCCTGAACTCCAGTGGGGTATACTCAAAGGTACCATTGTGCTCGATGAAAACCAGCGCCACTGACAGTTCGTCAAACGGATGTCCGATTCCAAAGATATGGCCAAAAGAAAGAAAAGGGTCAGTAGTGGGCCCGGGTCCGATCTGACCCGGTGTAGATCGACCCGGTCAGACCTGTTGGGTCTGGCCCCACCCATTGGTTGGGCCAGCCTGTTAGGTTTGGCTCCGCCTATTGGGCCCAGCCCAACAGGACATGTGGGCGGTTCAGCCCTGGCTCGGGGCCGGTTCAGCCTGGAGTGTCGCGAGGGCGCGACCCAGCATGGCTCAGACCGAAGGGCGTGGCTGAGCCAGTTCAGCCAGGGTACCGCAAGGGTGGCTGCGGGCCGACATGGGAGGTCGGTGAGGCCACAGTGCCGGTTCGGTCGAGTTGCTATCAGGCAAGCCGGAGGGCGACCGGGCAGGCGGCCGGGCGGGCCGACAGGCGGGCCAGATTGCGGCCGGGCAGGCCATTAGGGGGCCGAGCAGGTTTCCAGGTAGGGCAGCGGGCGGCCGGGCAGGGCGCGACCAGGCTGGGCGGCAGCCAGGAGCCGAGTTGCGCGGGCTGGCGGCGGGGCGGTCGCAGTGGCGCGACCGAAGGGTCGTGGTTCGTCCCGGAGCACTAGAGTGCCGCGGGGGCGGCGCGGTTTGCGGAGGCATCAGGTAGCGCAACATTTTTCTTTTCAACCTTCGTCGTTCCGTCGCCTCATCACCATGCTGAGGTTCTTCATAGACAAGAATGGCGGAGAGGTCATGCCTTCTTGGTTTGGCTCACACCCTCCGTGTTTAGGGTGGTATCATTTAGCTCATCAAGAAGTAAGAAGATAAACAACCACTCACCCAAAAACAACTATTTACCAACCGTTGAAGAAGATTCAAGGAAAGCATCATCATGTGAAAACCCTCTACCTTTGTTCAACATTTGTTTTTCGTTGACGGAGTCTCGTAAAGTAGACGAAGAAGATCTTGTTCATCACGTCCACTGCACGCTTCCAATCCCGAGCTGCATCGGCTCGTTGACACCGATGCAGAGGGTGGGTCGGTTGTTGATGTCCCACATCAGTAGAAGCTCCGAGGAAGGAGTTGATGAAGGTCGGTGTTCTTTGTTCGTCGCCTGGGCCTCAGTGACAGCACAGACACCCCGCCTTAAAATGGCCATTGGGTCCTGGCCCTCCAGGTACCACCAGTTGCCCCACAGACACGTGGTCCCCACCCAGGGGCCCACCTATGTGCCTGAACGGGTCATTAGACTAATGACTATCCTCATGAGACTTCACATGTCATTTCTAGTGTGCTTTTTCCTCACTCACACACACCCTGTGAAACATCCCAGAAGGTCACCCCGTAACACCCGAAAATTTATGGGAAATATTTTTTTTATGTATTATGTAATGTGCAATACCAAAGGAATCTTTCACTACACACAACACTGTCTTGGCTTGCATTTCACACAAGAGCAACAATCCTAGATATCTTGCGTTGTGCACAATACAGAGTTTCACTAAACAATGATATGTTATTAAAATATTATTAAAACTAGCCGTTATGAATAGTAATACCCACTTTTTAAAATTTTATAAATTTTATTTTTCAAAATGGATTTCATTTTTGGATTCGGAGTATTGAAATTAGCCTAGGGTGAATTTTTGGTATTTTTCTGAAAACTGTCAATTTTTGATGAATAGTGAAAAGCTCTGAGTTATAGATTAAAACCGAATTTTTTTTTAAATAATTATTTATTTTATTCAAATTTATATTAGGTCAAAATAGAAACATAATACCTATATAAGTTCAACGTAATTCATTGGAGTCATTTTATAATAATATAGATATATAAAAAATTTATTGATCTTTTTGACTGTCTTTTACCCACCTCCTAGGAGCATTTATAATTGTACATAAAACATAAGTTTACCACTTCTGTGAGTTGAATTTCGAATATCCGAGAGACACAGTAAATATCAGGGCGTAAAATTTGGTTCAATAAGATAAAAATAATTTTTGGTGAATAGTAACTTTTTACTTTTATTTACCACGGTTAAAAGTAAATAGGGTAATTAAGGGTAAAAATGAAATTATTATTACCCTAAAACGTGTTCTAATTCTATTGGATAAGTTTAATTTGACCAAAAAACAACCTTAGGGATAAAATATTACCCTTTAGGTATACTTGGATTAGATGAGGACATTTATTATTATTTTATTTAAAGAAGAGTTAAAAGAGTTAAACTCAATGTTTAATAACTAAAATATTTTTAATATAGGGTTATACATAAGATAAATTCGACTAAAAATATTCATTATAAATCTAAAACTATTTCCGACATAATGGTATTTTATTTATAATTTTTATACATTAAATAAGTTAATTTATTTATGACACAATGATGATGTAGTAATTACCTTATTAAGGAAATATTAACGTAATTGATATTAAAAATACCCAAATAAATGTAATTTGAGACTTTTAATGATTTAAACTAATTTAATAAGTTAATATGACATGTTATTATTCATTTAATTAACTTTTTTTATAACTAATCATGCTATTATTATTTTCACAAAAATCAATTACCAAATAGTGTCAAAATTGACATAAAATAGTTTTTAAAACAAATATTATATTATTAATTGTTATTCTATTATTAATAATCTATGGTTCGAAAAAATGTCATAGAAGGTTATTTATATTAATAATGAACTACTTGGGGTTCTTTTGGATTCTTATAGTATGTTTATTAACCATGTAGTTTAAGAAAAGAAGAATACACGGTAAAAGTTAAATTATTTAACATAGAGTTAAATCTAAATTATAAGGTTAAAATAGTAAACTAAACATATATAAAACCTATTGGTTGAGAGTATTTCGACCCATCCCCACTTTAGCGTTGAAATAAATCAATTTTGAGCTATTATAAACTGAATATTACGTTATTATAAAATAATATTTTAAGTTTTTCCTAGGGTGCCCCTCTCCTCCCTTATGAAAGGGCACCTCCTCCCTCTCATCTTTACAAAATGTTGAACCTTAAAGCTCAGGAAAACCCTGACCATTTCACTTCTCAAAATCCTTAGAAACATAATAGAGGTCCTTGTCTTCTTCAAAGACCAATTTTAGTTCCCTAAGATGAGGTTTCAAAGAGGCGCGTCGAAAAAGAGGTAATATCCGTAAACGATTCATTCAAATTTATTTCTTATTATACTTACTCTTATTTAGTTGTATCATTATGAAGTAATAACATCAGTGTCACTCATATACTGATATGTTATTATAAATATGAAACAACCCTACTTCAGCTTCTATCCATCCTATGGAAAATGAAATCACCGACCGTGCGTACGTACGGAATATCGTCTCCACGTTGTGGTGTAATCTGTTTCCTACCACCAACTTAATTGGAAGGGTATAATGGTGTAATGAATAACTATATATTATTATTGTAATGTGATATTGATTCTGAAATATTATACATACACTTCAATACAATTCCAGGATCATGGGAACGATATCATCGCTCGTGCGTTCGTACGGCCTACCGTCTCCATGATGTGATGCGACTCATTTTACACGATATTCATTGAATAGTGATTATATAAATGAATTGAATGAATAAATATGATATATATTACACTAATACCATTCTGTAAATGATTTATCTATAACTTAAAAATAATATTAATAATTTATTCGACAAAACATGCATAAGAACATAAAACAATGAACACCTGAATAACAAGTATCAATGAAATATTACAAATAAGAAGATAAGAATATGACCATATATGATATCATAACAATGAATATGATTCTGTAATAATTCAATGACATTATTTAAATCAATATATAGGAGGTTTGGATACCTACGAAGCAAATTGGACCTAAGGTAAGGGAAAATATCACAATCTCATTTTTATCTGAGATTGGTTATACTTCAGAATTTAATAGGGAATATTTATCATACATATCCATGCTTCCTCAATATGTAATATTATATCTATCCTCCTATAATTTTTTAAATCCAATTTTACCCATTGCTGAGTTTTTAGTAAACGATATGAAATGAATCTTTTTTCGTTTTTAGTATGAGGCACTTTTTGACTTTTCCGGCCAAAGTACGAGAAGAATGTTTTTTAACTAATATGACATGAATGGATTTTTATGATTTTATAGAACATTATTTCCATCAAGCTTCCTTTACATGTTTTCAAGTTAATTTTTAATCAACTTCATTTAGTTTAAAATGGTATGACATGTTAAGATAGGGAAAAAAAATTTGAAGTAGAAAGGATATTTTCCTCAAGAATGGAGTTCAAGTGTTTTATCAAAATTATTTTCCATCTAAGATAATATGGGGTTCTGTTTCTATCCCTATTTTTACATTTATTTGATTATGTTATGATGGAATTAATTTTATGATGTCCTTTTATCTTATATGGATTATGTTATGATGGAATGATGTTTTAGAATCCCATTTTTATTACATGGGTTATGCTTTGATTTATGATTTTGTGGAACACATAAGAATGGTTTCATTATAAGATGGGTGTGACCCATATCTCCCTCAAATGAATTGGGTAATGATTTATATCTCATGAGATAGACATGGCTGGAACTACAAGTTAATCTGGTTCAGTGATACAGGACTAGAATGAGGAGTGTACTCGGTTCAGTAATGGACTTTTTCCACTATGATGATCTTGGAAATGATCCTTGACTAATATGAAACGATTTTCAATGATTATGTGTGTATGCCATAAATTTTCATGTTTTAAGTTATGATTATTTGGATTAAATTTCACTAATATGATTTATCCCATGTTATGATATTATGATCTCTTCTACAGGTTAATATTTTCAAAATGTTGTGTTCTTATGAATATGAAATGATTGATATTTCTTTTATTTACCCTTACTGAGCATTTGAGCTCACCCTTTTCTATTTTTTCTTTTCCCCTGGTCAGGAAGAAGGGTATTAAGTAGGATATTCCTAAAGGGACTCTAGATATGATGAAATAAAAGTGAGAAAATGTAGATGATTTATGAACTAGTTGTTTATGTTTCCCAGTTTCTAAAGACACTATACTGATACAGTCCAATCATGGTTTTGTTATATGTTGTAATAAGTATACTTCAATTTTGAAGTAATTACCATGTATGTAAATTATGGGTCGTTATAGTTGGTATCATAGGAAAGGTATAGTCAACTATTGGAAACTAAGATGTGAAATACTTAATAAGTGCTCTAAGGATATGTCTAAACATAGAAAACAATATTAGTGTTTTCGAAATGGCCATGAACAACCTATGATAAGACCTAAAGTGTGAAATTTTATTACTTATTATGTTGTTTTCCTGTTTTAATTAGTGTTTCTCACATTATTCTTCATGGTTTTAGTCAATGGATGGAACCCGAAAGAACTATGTTAATGAGGAATGCAATGGGCAATGCAATGATTGTCCCCTAGGGAAACCAAACATTATGGGAGCTGGAATGGAAAATCTTATAGCCATGCTCACAAAACATTCTCAACCTATGAATCATACAGGACTTCCAAATGAGAAAAGGAAGGAGCAAAATTCTGTTGAATCCTTCATGAGGCAGCGTCCACCCTCATTCAATGGGTCTACTGATCCATTAGTGGCTAAAAAGTGGATCAATACCACTAAAAAGATATTTTCAGTTCTACAATTTTCTGAACATGGTAATTTCATCTTAGCAGTATATCATTTGGAAGGTGAAGCTGATCAATGGTGGAATCTTATTAAAAATATTAGGCAATGGGATGAAATTGAGTCCATGTAGTGGGATGAGTTTAGGAACTTATTTTTCAATAAGCACTTCCCTCATATTCTTGGAACAAAGTGGGAGAAAGAGTTTCTTGATTTGATGCAAAAGGATGATGAATCTGTTGGTACCTACGAAGAAAATTTTACAAGACTTGCAAGGCATGCTTCCAGAATTATTATCCAACCTAAGAGTAAAATTGATCTATTCGTTAGTGGCTTAAAACCAAGTCTTCAAAGGGTGTTAGCCATAAAGGAATTCAATAGATATGAGGAAATTTTTTAATGTGCTCTCAAGGTTGAGATGGATATTGGGGTAACCCATCAATCATATGGGTTTGATAAGAAGAGGAAAATTGAATTCAAAGGAAAATCTAAAGACCAAACTTAAAAGAAGATGAGTTTTCCCTTATGCTCAATGTGTGGAAAGAAACATGGAGGGAATTGTCTTAAAGGGACAAGTAAATGTTTTAAGTTTGGAAAAGAAGGTCATTGGGTAGTTGAATGCCGAAATAATGGGAAAAATATGTCTAATGATGCGAATAAAGAAAAGGATAAAAAGAATGCACCTCCTACAATTCAATGTTTCAAGTGTAAGGAAATGTGGAATTATGCCAATCAATGCCCTAATTCAAGGGTTGATGATGATGATCGACGTCAACAAACTCTTAAGGCCAAAGACAAAGGAATTTCACATGAAATTTCTATTAGTGATGTGGAGTACGATAAATAAGTGGTGAAAGGTACACTTACCATCCACTCTAAAGTAGCAAATGTTTCATTTTATTCTGGATCCACCCACTCTTTTATTTCTGAATAATTTTCTAAGGGTATCACTATATTACCTCAGTAATTAGATATTGAGTTAGCTATGACAACCCCTAATGGCACAACAGTCGCATCAAAAGTTTAAAATTCTTCTCTGATTGAAGTTTATGGGAATGTGCTTCCTGCAAATCTTGTAATCCTTCCTATAGTGAAATTTGATGTGACTCTTGGCATGGATTGGATTTCCTTATATGAATCTCATATCAATTTCCAAAGAAGGGAAGTCACATTTCATATGCCAGATCAATCTATGATCATCTATCAATGCAAGGATAAACATAACCTTCAAGTGTAAATGTCTTCTATCTAATGGGTCTTGATTCCACTAAATTAAAGTTATTTATCTCAAATGGTTGGAGAGAAACTCACAATTAATAATATTCCCATTATACGGGAGTTTTATGATGTCTTTCTGGAGGAATTACATGTTCTTCCACCAAATCGTGAAGTTGAGTTTTCAATAGAACTTGTACTGGGTGATTTACCTCTTTCAAATACACCTTATAGAATGTCTCCAATTGAGTTGAAGTAATTGAAGAAGATACTCTAAGAGAATCTTGATAAGGGATTCATACACCCTAGTGCATCACCTTAGGGAGTACATGTTCTATTTGTTATAAAGAAAGATGGATCAATGAGACTCTATATTGATTATCGAGAACTTAACAAGATCACTATCAAGAAAAAATATCCCCTCCCACGCATTGATAATTTATTTGACCAACTACGTGGAGCTCAATACTTTCACAAGATTGATATTCATTCAGGGTATCATCAATTAAGGGTCAAAAGGGAGGATATAACCAAGAAGGCTTTTCGTACACGGTATGGACACTATGAATTTATAGTGATGCCATTTGGTATTACTAATTCCCCTGATATCTTCATGGATCTAATGAATAGTAACTTTAGAGACTATCATGATCAGTTTGTGGTAGTCTTTGTAGATGGTATTATTTTCTATTTAAAGAGAAAGGAAGAACATGAAGATCAATTGATAATTGTATTGAAGACCCTGAGAAAGGATAATCTTTATGATAAATTTTCCAAGTGTGAATTTTGGATTAAAAAAGTTGCATTTTTGGGTCACATAATCTCAAAAGAGGAGATATATATGGATCCATCAAAAATTGAGGTTATTGAAAGATGGTCGAGACCAACAATAGTAACTGAGATCCAAAGTTTTCTTGGTTTTGCTGGGTACAATCGACTTTTTGTGAAATATTTTTCAAGATTATATAACCCACTCACCAAATTGATTGAGAAAGGAGTTAAGTTTGTTTGGAAAGAGGAATGTGAAGAAAATTTCATGTAGTTAAAAAAGAATATTATCCAGTTCATGTATGCTCACACTTCCATGTATTGGAGAAAGGTTCGTGATCTATAGTGATGCACCCAAGAAGAGGTTGTGGTGTGTTCTCATGTAGAATGATATGGTGATATCTTATGCCTAGCGACAGTTGAAAACCCATGAGAAAAATTACCCAAATCATGATTTGGAGTCAGCTGCGGTAATCATTGCATTAATGATTTGGAGGCATTATCTTTATGGTGAAAGGTGTGATATTTATAATGATCAAAAAAATTTAAAGTATATTTCCACATAGAAGGAGATGAATATGAGCCAAAGAAGATGGTTGGTGTGGATTAAGGACTACGACTGCTCAATTCATTATCATCCTGGGAAAGCAAACAAGGTGACATATGCATTAATTCAACAAGACCATACTAGCTTATCCATGATGAGGATCACAAAGGATCTAATATTTATGGATTTACAAAGGATGGATCTTGGAATTATAATGGAAGGGGAAAATTCTTATCTTTATCAAATGAATGTTCAACCATCTATACATGTAATGATTAAAGAGGCATAGAAAGAAGATGTAGAGTTACAAAATAAGGTGAGAAATGATCCTGAATTCAGCCTTGATTGTGATGGGATAATAAGGTTTAGGAATTGGGTTTGTGTTCCTCCCATCATAGAATTAAAGGAGCTGCTGGATGAGGCTCATAGTTATTCATTCTCTATTCATCCTGGAAGCACAGAGATGTATAGGGACCTGAAATAGTACTTCTGGTGGGATGGCATGAAAAGAGATGTTTCGGAATATGTCTCTCGATGCTTCTTTTGTTAGAATGTTAAAACTAAGAGACATATGTCTAAGGGGATGTTACAACCATTACACATACCCGAATAGGAATGGGAAAACATCACTATGGACTTTGTCACCGGACTTCCTAAAACATCCAAAGGCAATAATGCTATATGGGTCATAGTTTATTGTCATACGAAGTCAGCACACTTTATTTCTATTAGAGAGGATTTCTCTCTTGATCAGCTTTCCAGGATATATGTAAAGGAAGTGGTAAGATTGCATGGAGTACCACTTTCCATTATATCTGATCGGGATCTGAGGTTTACCTCAAAGTTTTGGCAAAGTCTTCAGCATACTCTAGATACAGAGTTGAGTTTCATCCCTGCTTATCATCCTCAAACAGAAGGTCAGTCTGAGAGGACAATTCAAACTCTAGAAGACGTGTTAAGAGCTTTCTCTATGGATTTTAAAGGTGGTTGGGATCAACACCTACCTTTGGTGGAATTTTCTTATAATAATAGCTTTCACTCCAGTATTCAGATAGATCCTTATGAAGATCTCTATGGAAAGAAATGCAGGACTCCAACTTGTTGGGTCAAAGTTGGGGAAGGAATGCTATTAGGACCAGATCTTGTTGATGAGATGGAAGAAAAGGTCATATATATTCAACAACACATAAGAGCAGCTTAGAGTCGATAAAAAAGTTATCCTGACAACCAAAGAAAAGACCTAGAGTTTGAAGGGGCTGATAAAGTGTTCTTACGAATATCTCCTTGGAATAGAGTAATGAGATTTGGAAAGAAGGTAAAGATGAGCCCTAGGTATATTGGTCCTTTTGAAATACCGGATCGTGTTGGGAATGTAGCTTACTGATTGACACTTCCACAAAATCTCTCTCATGTTCATGATGTGTTCCATGTATCACTCCTGAGAAAGTATATACCTGATCCATCACATGTACAAAGCTCATAAGTTGTACCACTGGAGTAAGATATTTTTTATGAGGAATAGGCGATAGAGATTCTTGATCGTAGTGAAAAAGTCCTACCGAACAAGACCACTCACTTGGTGAAAGTTTTATTGAGGAACGACCAATTAGAAGAAGCTATATGGGAACTTGAGGATATGATTATGGAGAGGTATCTTCATCTTTTTGTTACAAAGTAATGAATTTTGAGGGAAAAATTCATTTTAAGGGGGGTACAATGTAACACCTGAGATTTTATGAGAAATATTTTTTTTATGTATTATGTTATACGAAACACCAAAGGAATCTTTCACTACACACAACATTGTCTTGTCTTTCATTTCACGCAAGAGAAAGCTTCCTCGATAGCTTGCGTTGTACGCAATACCGTGTTTCACTAAATAATGATATGTTATTAAAATATTTTTAAAACTAGCCGTTATGAATAGTAATACCCACTTTTTAAAATTTTATAAATTTTATCTTACAAAATGGTCTTCATTTTTGGATTCGTAATATCGAAATTAGCCTAGGGTAATTTTTTTTTTATTTTTCTGAAAATTTTCAATTTTTGATGAATAGTGAAAACACTGAGTTATAGTTTAGAACCGAATTTTTATTTAAATTTTTATTAATTTTATTTAAATTTATTTTAGGTAAAAATATATACATAATACCTATATATGTTCAATGTAATTCATTGGAGTCCTTTTATAATAATATCGATAAATAATAATTCTATTGAACTTTTTGACCGTCTTTTACCCACCTCCTAGGAGGATTTGTAATTGTAAATAAAACTTAATTTTACCACATCTATGAGTTGAATTTCGAAAATCCGAGACACACGGTTAATATCAAGGAGTAAAATGTGGTTCAATAGGATAAAAATAATTTTTGGTGAATAGTAACTTTTTACTTTTATTTACCACAGTTAAAAGTAAATAGGGTAATTAAGGGTAAAAATTATATTATTATTACCCTAAAACATGTAATTATTCAATTCGATAAACTTAATTCTACCGAAAACAACCTTAGGGATAAAATATTACCCTTTAGGTCCATGTGGATTAGATTAGGACATTTATTGCCATTTTATTTAAAGAATAGTTAAGAGAGTTAAAATCAATGTTTAATAACTAAAACATTTTTAATATAGGGTTATAAATAAGCTAAATTCAAATATAAATATTCATTAGAAAGATAAAAAGTTTCCTACATAATGGTATTTTATTTATATTTTGTATACATTAAATGAGTTAATTTATTTATGACAGAATGATGATGTAGTAATTACATTATTAATGAAATATTAACATAATTGATATTATAAATACCCAAATAAATGTAATTTGAGACTTTTTATCAATTACAATATTTTTATAGGTTAATATGACATGTTATTATTTATTTAATAAACTTTTTTAAAATAATAATGGTTTTATGATTTTCACAAAAATCAATTACCAAATAGTGTCAAAATGGACATAAAATAGTTTTTAAAACAAATATTATATTATTAATTGTAATTATATTCTAAAAAATATAAGTTCCCATAAAATGGCTTATATAAGGTTATATATATTAATAATTAACCACTTGGGGTTCGATTGTCTTGTTATATTATGTTTATTAACCATATAGTGTAAGAAAACAAGAATACACGGTAAAAGTTAAATTATTTAACTTAGAGTAAAATCTAAATGATAAGGTTAAAATAGTAACCTAAATTTGTATAAAACCTATTTGTTGAGAGACTTTAGACCCATACCCACTTTATCTTCTAAATAAATTAATTTTGAGATTTTATAAACCGAATATGAATTTATTATAAATAAATATTTTAAGTTTTTTCTAAGGTGCCCCCCTCCTCCCTTATAAAAGGGCACCTCCTCCGTCTCCTCTTTACAAAAATTAGAGCCTTCAAGCTCGGCCCAAACCTGAACATTTCACTTATAAACTTCCCAATAAACATACTATAGGTCCTGGTCTTCTTCAAATATCAATTTTAGTGCTCTAAGAGGAGGTTTTAAAGAGGCGTGTCGAAGAAGAGGTAATACCTATTACCCATTATTTCAAATTGATTTCTTATTCTACTTCCTCTTCTTTAGTTGTTTCATTATTAAGTAATAACAAAAGTATCAATAATATAATTATATGTTATTATAAGTATGAAAAAAACCCTATTTCACCTTCTATCCATCCTACGAAAAATGAAATCACCGCGTGTGTGTACGTATGGAATACCATCTCCACGCCGTGGTGTAATCTTTTTTCCACCACCACCCTACATGGAATCGTATAATGGTGTAAATAATAACTATATATGATTATGGTAAAGTGATATTGATTCTAAAATAGTATACATACACTTCAACACAATTTCGCGATCATGGGAACGATATCATCGCTTGTGCGTACGTACGGCCTACCGTCTCCACGATGTGATGCGACTTGTTCTACATGATCTTCATTGAATAATGATTATATAAATGAATTTAACGAAAAAATATGATATATATTACACTAATAACATTCTGGAAATTAGGTATCTATAACGTAAAAATAATAATAAGAATTTATTCGATAAAACATGCATAAGAACATAAACCAATAAACACCTGAATAACAAGTATCAATGAAATATTACAAATAACAAGATAAGAATATAACCATATATGATAAAATAACAATGAATAGGATTCTGTAATAAGTCAATGAAATTATTTAAATCATTATACATGATGTTCAGATACGTACTAATCAAATTGGACCTAAGGTAAGAGAAAATCTCACAATCTCATTTTTATCCGAGATTGGTTATACTTCAGAATTTACTGGGGAATATTTATTATCCACATCCATGTTTCCACAATATGTAATATTATTTCTATACTCCTACAATGTTTTAAATCCAATTTTACCCATTCGTGAGTTTTTTGTAAAAGATATGAAATGAATCTTTTTTCATTTTTATTACGAGGTACTTTTTGACTTTTTTGGCCAAAGTACGAGAAGAATGTTTTTTTTAACTTATACAGCATGCATGGATTTTTATGATTTCATAGAACATTTTTTCCATGAATCTTCTTTTACAATTTTTCAAGTTTATTTTTAATCAACTTATTTTAGTTTAAAATTGTATGACATGTTAAGGAAGGAAAAATGTTTTTTATGTAGAAAGGATATTTTCCTCAAGAATGGAGTTCAAGGGTTATATCAAAATTATTTTCCATCTAAGATAATATAGGGTTCTGTTTCTATCCCTATTTTTACATTGATTTTATTATGTTATGATGGAATTAATTTTATGATGTCCTTTTATGTTATATGGATTATGTTATGGTGGCATGATGTTAAAGAATCCCATTTTTATTACATGGGTTATGCTATGATTTATGATTTTGTGGAACACATAAGAATGGTTTCATTATGAGATGTGTGGGACCTATATCTCCCTCTAATTCATTGGTTAAATATTTATATCTCATGAGATAGACATGGCTGGAATGACAAGTTAATTTGATTCAGTGATACAGGACTAGAACGAGGAGTGAACTCGGTTCAGTAATTGACTTTGTCCGCTATGACGATTTTGGAAATGAGCCTTGACTAATATGAAATGATTTTCTATGATTATGAGTCTATGCCATAAAGTTTCATGTTTTCTGTTATGATTATTGGGATTACATTTCACTACTATGATTTATCCCATGTTATGATATTATGATCTCTTTTGTAGGTTAAGATTTTCAAAATGTTATGTTCTTATGTATATGATATGACTGATATTTCTTTTGTTTGCCCTTACTGAGCATTTGAGCTCACCCTTTTGTATGTTTTCTTTTCCTCAGGTTAGGAAGAAGTGTATTAAGTAGGATCTTCCAAAAGGGACTCTAGATATGATGAAATATATGGGAGACAATGTAGATGATTTATGAACCAGTTGTTTATGTTTCCCAGTTTCTAAAGACACTATACCTATACGGTCCTATCATGGTTTTGTTATATGTTGTAATAAGTATTCTTCAATTCTGAATTAATAACCATGTGTGTAAAGTATGGGTCGTTATACACCCATCCTAATCACTACTCCAGGCCAAGCATGTTTAACTGTGGAGTTCTAATAACGTACGCTTTAGAAAATAAATGTGCACCTTATTGACATGGGTCATATCATTTAGTCATTTCACCCTTTATCATTCTAGGGTGTTACAATCACCCCTTATTTAGTGAACACCATACTCTATGTGGGACCTACATCTCAACCCAAGCAGCGCACCATACTTAAGGCTAGGTTCCTCCTTTGATACCAAATGTTACAACTAGGCCCCGGTGACAGCACTAACACCCCACCATAACATGGTCGTTGGGTCCTGGCCTTCCAGGTACCACCAGTTGCCCCGCAGACACGTGGTCCCCACCCAGGGGCCCACCCACATGCCCGAACGGGTCATCTGACTAATTACAGTTCCCACAAGCCAACACATGTCATTTCTAGGGTGCTTTTTCCTCACTCACATGCACCCTAGGAAATATTCCAAAAGGTCAACCATCCTAATCACTATACCAGGGGCTGGGGACTAGCACCAAAGGCGTAAATCCATAAAACTAAGAAGACATTTCCTTTATAAAGAGTAATCAAACACAAAAGAGTACATGCTGGATGAAAAAACCTGAGTAAAACTATATAATAAAGTTTAGTGAAAGAAAAGGGGCTGGAATACAAGCCCAACAATAAAGTACAAGTACAACTGAAGAAAAGTAAAGCAGCTACTGGGTCGTCCTCTAGGGATTCTTACCTGAATGGTAGGTACAGATAGCCTCCTCATCACTTCACGTCCATCAATATCCTCCGTGAACCGACTCGTCATAAGGTCCTCTTCCGGGTAACGTCCTGTCCCGCTACTCTGATCCTTAGTCAGCACTGTTCGTCGTCTGCAAGCAACACAACAAGGTGTGAGAATAGCCCATGTAGGAGTGAGTATAATGATACTTAGTAGGGACCCTGAGACCCTCATGGTCTCACAAATCCAACAAGGATAAACCAAAAAGTATGAATTCTAAAAATAACCCCACTTAGGTATATGCCCATATATATACCAATGTTATCAAGTAATCCATCTCAATCATGAGGAAAACACAAAAGTTACTAACTCAGATCAAACTAGGATTTTATTCTAGGGGTAGTATCAAACAACTTCTCTAGTCACATTGTCAAAACCTCGGCTGCTGGAGAACTTCTCTTTTATCATGTACAGTGGGCCTGTCGCGAACCCAAGGTGCTTCCCACTATCCATGGACTGCTGAGGTACTCCACCTGTCGGGTATCGTGGTACTACCGTGTCACATAGAGGTGATCCCCACCATGAGTCTGCCGCGTCACACAGAGGCACTCCCCCTTGTATCATTCTATGTTACTCCTCCTGTCGAGTACCATGGGTCTGCCGTGTCACAAAAAAGCCCTTCCCACTATTGGTCTACCACGTCACACAGAGGCGCTCCTCACTGGGCAAGTCGAGTCACTTCAATTCGAATTAGTCAACAGTTGCCAGGTCTCCGCCAGCTACTAGGTCTCTGCGCTATGCTCGCTCGTCTCTGGGAGGATCCTCTCCACTAGCAACTGGTTGATACTCCAACAATAATGAAATCCCATGTAGAAGTATCTCAATGGTCCGCCACATCATATGGGTCTCATCGCAACAAATGGTGCGTCAATCGGACGCTCAGTCTTTGAGTTATTAGATTTTTAGTCCCAGTGGCCCAGTTGGATTCGTGCATGATCCAACCAGTCCATATCTCAACATTACCCCAATCTTCAGTGGGGTATACTCAAAGGGACCTCCGCGCTCTAAGAATACTATCACCGCTGACGGTTCGTCAAATGGACGTCTTTTGCCAGTGATATGGCCAAAGAAAGTAAATGGTCGGCAGTGGGCCCAGGTCCGGTCTGAGCCGACCCATACTAGTCTAGGCCGACCTGGTCTGGGTCAACGTGGTCAGGCCTATTGGGTATAGCCCATCCCATTGGCTGGCTCAGCCTGTTAGGTTTGGCTTGGCCTGCTGGGCCCAGCCCAGCAGGTCGTGTGGGTGGTTCGACCCGGGCTCGTGGCTGGTTCAGCCTGGAGTGTCACGAGGGTGCGACCTTGCGTGGCTCGGCCCAGAGGGAACGTTCGGGCCGGTTCATCCAGGGAGATGTGAGGGGGTCGTGGGCCTGTTTGGGAGGCTGGCGCGGCCAGGGCGCCGGTTCGGTCAGGTGGCCACCGGGCAGGCCAGCAGGCCGGCAAGTGTTCGGGCAGGGCACCTGGTGGGTCAGCGGGCGGTGGGGCAGGGCATGGCCAGGCTGGCTGGCGGGCGGTCGGGTAGGTTGCGGCCAAGTGGGCCAATGGTCAGGGCGTGACTAGGCCGAGAGGCATCTGGGAGCCGGGTGGCGCGGGCCGGCGGCAGTGCGGCCGGGGTGGCTTGGCCGGAGGGCCATGGTTCGGCACGAAGCACTGGAGCTGCGCGGGGGAGGCGTAGTTTGCAGAGGCCACGAGTAGCGTAGCCTTTGCCATCTCTAGCTTCATCGTTCCATCGCCTCATCACAATTCCGAAGTTCCTCACAAACAAGAATGACAGAGGGGTCGGGCGGTGTTGGTATGGCCCACACCTTCTGCATTTAGGGTGGTCTCGATGGGCCCATCATAAAGTAAGAAGATGAACAACAACTCACCTACAAACACATCCTTTCCAACCATTGAAGAAGATTCAAGGAAAGTATCAACATGTAAAAAACCCCTACCTTTGATCATAGTTCATCATTCAATGACGGAGTCGCAGAAAGTAGACAAATAATGTCTTCTTGTGTCGTGTCCACTACACGCTTCCAATCCCGAGATGCGTTGGCTCATTGACTATGATGTAGAGGGTAGGTTGGTTCAAGTCTTCCCACATCGGTAGAAGCTCCGAGGAATAAGTCGAAGAAGGTCGGTGTTCATCATTCTTCGTTGGGAGAGTTCTTCCATCTTCGCCAAAGTTTCCACCAGGATTTCAAGGAAAATAATAATAGATAGGTTTATCTATTATTTCATTGGCACAAAAATTCATAATGGTGAAATAAATTTCTTGGCTTCACCTAATTAATGTGGAGGACAAGAACAAGTTAATTATGGGAGTTGGCACAATTTAATCAAAGGGAATGTGGCACCATAAAGGAGGGAGGGTGGGAAGAAACACTCCCTCATTAATGAGGGGAGTTAATAGGTTTTCCTCTCCCACCATTAATAGGGGAGTTTAGCCCCGTGTGGTCCCCACGTCATAACCTCTCGCGGGAGTTTAGGTTCGGTTGGGCCCCACCACCATAACCTCTTATGGGAGGTTAAGGTGTGGTGGTACCACCTCCAACTTCCATGACGATATTTTAAACGTCAAAAAAAAAATCCACAAACTTTATTTTTATTTAATTCTATATCTAAAACCCCCAAAAACTATCTTTTATTCTCGACCCGCTGTCGTCGATGTGATAGCCTTCTTAAGAGAATACCGGCTTTGCGAGTTCAACAGTGTCCTTAGATATGAATTCCATGAATCGGTTCAAAAGTTTTAAAAACCCTCTCATACATTTACTGAACGTACCTGAAATTCATTCCAGGAACACCGGGCCTTGGAATCATGGGATGTTAAATTTTGCGGACTCGTAATATTCCCATGTATTTAAGAAAAAAAATTCCATGGAATTTTCGAGTCTTTAAATTATCCCCACCTCATAACTTTACGTCCCTGTAAGCTACAACTCAAACTAATGGAAAAAGTGGGGGTACTGAACATGCATCTGTACCTCCTGCTCCCATGTTCTCTCTTGTAGGTTCCCGTACTTCCAGCAAACATGCACCAGAGGTGTCAACTATCTATGTAGGACCCACTCTTGTTGATCCTCAATCTCCACTGGAACCTCCGTAAAAGTTTCTATATCATCCAAGTTCAGCTCTCTGTGGTCGATGGTGTGAGAAGGGTCATGCATGTATCTCCTTAGCTGAGATACATGGAAGACGTCGTGCACCCGATGCAACTAAGGTGGAAGAGCTAAGCGGTAAGGCACCTTACCAACTCTACTGAGGACCTAGAAATGTCCGATGAACCTCAAATATAATATGCTACCTCAACCAAATATCTATAGACCTCATCAAGGTGAGACCCGTAGAAAGATGTGGTCACCATCCTTGAGCTCCAGGGGTCTCTCTCTCCTGTCAACATACAACTTATGTCTGCTCTGTGCAGTATTCATCTGCTCCTGGATAATCTGAACCTTCTCCGTAGTAGCTCGTACCATCTCTGGTCCAACTAGTGTTGACTCCCCAGGGTCAGTCCATCACAAGGGTGATCTGTAAGGTCACTAATACAATGCCTCGAAAGGCTCCATCACTATGGTGGAGTTATAGATATTGTTGTATGCAAACTCCACCAAAGTAAAGTGATCCTCCCATCTATGACCGAAGTCAAGGACACAAGCACGAAGCATATACTCGAGGTTCTGAATGGTTCTCTTAGTCTGGCCATTCCTCTGGGGATGGAAGGCGGTTCTAAGACAAAGATAAGTCCCAAAAGCCTCCTTCAACCCATTCCATAGTCGGAAAGGAAACTTTGCGTCATGATCAGAGACAATATATGAAGGTCCTTCATGTAGCTTCACAAGCTCTTGCAGCACATAAAGGCGTCCCAAGCTCTCTACTGAGCCCTGCTCACTAATTGGTAGGAAGTGGGCTGACATGGTGAGTCGGTCAACGATCACCCAAATCATGTCGTGAATCCAATATGTACGTGGAAGACTCTTCACTAAGTCCATGGATATCCCATCCCACTTCCACTATGGTACCTATAAAGGCTGAACTAAGCCTGCTGGTACCTGGTGTTTTCCCTTCACTTGCTGACATGTGAAGCATCGAGAGACAAACTTTGCTACTGCCTTCTTCATACCTAGCCACCGGTGCTGTCATCGAAGGTCCTGGTACATCATTGCCACTCCTAGATGTACCGATAAAGGGGATGTGTGGAACTTCCTCAACACTTCTTCCTGAAGTGACACATGTACCATAGTATGTCCTCTGAAGAAGATGACATGCTCCCCACCTTCAAAAAATCCATTAGGTTCTTGCCCTGTGGATATCTGAGCACTTAGTGACACGCTGTCAGTGTCCCTATACCAAGCTTCTGTGACTCGCTGAAGAAGCGGGGGAGTGACTGTAAGGGAATGAAGGAAAACTGCTCCATCTCTATCCACAAAGGATATCTATAAAGAAGCTAGCTGCTCTGTCACCTCACCAAACAACTGTATATCAGATCTCTTGTTCAGTGAATCTACTAAAATGTTCCCCTTTTCAGAATTATAGACTATCTCAAAGTCATAGTCCTTGAGGAACTCAATCCATCATTGTTATATCAGGTTCAGGTCCTTCTGAGAGAAGATATACCTGAGACTCTTGGGATCAGAGTACACGGTAAAATGCTCACCCATCAGATTGTGTCGCCACATCTTCAAGTCGAATACCACTGCTGCTAACACCAGGTCATGGGTAGAGTATTTATTATCATGTTGTCTCAGCTGTCGAGAACCATATGTGATCACTTCTCTATTCTGTATGAAGACACATCCGAGTCTGGTCCCTAATGTGTCAAAGTAGACTATGTACCCTCCACCTTTTTCTAGAATCCTTAAGATGGGGGCATTAATCAGCCTCTTCCTCACCTCACGGAATCTCTGCTGACATCTCTCCGACCACATGAAGGGTTGCCCCTAATTTTTCAACACGGATAGTGGTGCTACAGCTCTGGAGAAGTATGGCACATACCTCTGGTAGTACCCAGCCAAACCCATGAAACATCATACCTTAGTCACACACCTGGGTGGCTCCCAAGCAAGTACTACCTCAATATTCACTGGATCCACTACTCCTCCATCCTCCGAGATGACGTGCCCCAAAAATTGGACCTCTCAAATCCAAAACTGGATCTTCGAGAGCTTACCATAAATATGGGGCTCTCAGAGTGTGTCTTGTACTACCTGAAAATGATAGGATGCTCCTCCACAATAGTCGAGTAGATCAGAATTTCGTCGATGAAGACTACGCCAGAGCGACCTAGGTATGGGTGGAAAATCCGTTTCATGAGTCCCATTAACACTGATGGAGCATTGGTTATGCCGAAAGTAATAACCAAGAACTCGTAGGGGCCATACCGACATTTAAATGTTTTCTTCCACACATCCTCTTCCCAAACACTGAGTTGGTAATAGCCTGATCTGATGTCTATTATCGAGAACCTCCATGCTCCCTTCAGCTGATCAAAGAGGTCTTCAATCCTCATGAGTGGGTACTTGTTCTTCACGATCACCTGGTTTGGGTGACGGTAGTTGACACAAAACCTCAAGCTTCCATACTCCTACTTGGCGAACAGAATCAGGGCTGCCGTATGAGAAACACTAGGCCAGATGAATCCCTTACCCTACAAGTCCTCCTGCTATACCCACAGCTCACGAAGCTCAGTGGGAGACATCCGATATGATTGTGCAGATATTAGTTCCATTTTAGGGTATAGGTCAATGTATAATTCCACCACTCTTCGAGGAGGTAGACTAGTGACATCGTTAGGGAAAACATCCGTGTGTTGGTCCACCACTACATGATAGCTCAGACTCTCCACATCAACTGCTCTGAGGGTAAGGCAGACCAACTAATGAGTGATCTGCTTCACTATCCTCCAAGTAAGTCCTTCCTATGCTGAAAAGGATCCCTTCTCTCCGGTGAAGGTGAACCTGGTCCCATCCGTGCAGACATACCACACTTTGCGCCTAATAAATTCGATCTGAGCATGGACTGTAGATAACAAGTCTATACTAAAGATGATGTATTAAGTCCTCGACACCAATAATAGGAGATCTCAGCCGAATATATCTCCTCCTAGAGTTAGCTCACACTACCGTCACCAGCGCGTAATCATCGAGTCTACTTCCGTAGGAGTCTCTTTCCCTATGGATCGAGCCAACTGCTCCATCGGAATATCTGAGCTCTGAACGAGGGCAGTGGAAATGGAAGAGTGACTACCACCTATGTCTATAAGTACTACTGCTAAGGAGGAGTAGACATAGATCGTATCTCAAATCATCTCCGGAGCGCCGTGATCATAAACCTCAATAGCCTCAAGCTGAGATCTCCCATGTCCACCTACTCCTTGCGGTAGGGGTCGTCCTCCTGGTGGTGGTGGTGGTAGCACCTCAAAACGTCGTCCACCGCCATCTACACAGAAAACTCCTCTTCCATGTCTGCCTTCTCCCTGTGAACCACCTTGATCAAATCTCTGTCTCTAACATGGCAGTTCTTCAACCGTCTTCTGATCATCTGAACAGAGCATTGAACAATCACGAGCCATGTGACCCTGGCCACCACATGAGTAAAATCGCCCGCTCCTGGAATGTATGCCTCTGCCCCGGGTGCCCTGCATAACTAATTCTGAGTCATGCGGTCATCCAACCATGGGTCTAGTCCACTTGGAACTCTATGACATCTATATACTTCTAGCTGTAGAAGACTCCGCTACATGTCTAAGAGTTGTGGGTCTCGCTGCTGGAGACTGCTCAGCAAGGAAACTCTCCACTAAGAGGGCTCTCTCCAACACTCCAATATGCATCAGGATACTGAGGGAGATCATCTAAGCCCTGATCTTTCTCCTGAGCCACTTTCTCAAAGGGTTGTGCCTTGAAGAATGGGTCCCGCACCATATCTGTGGAGTAGCATGAGAGGTCGGTGAACCTCACTAACTACTGTGCCACAGTAATGTGGCCCTGATGCAGATGAAGTAGATCCTATATCTGTACTGCACGTAAGGTGGATGGGACAAAATCTGCCCGAAATAGGCTCTCGAAGTCTTCCTAGATTAGTGTCTCCTCGTTATGTTCCTGGAGCATCAGGCTCTACCATCTTCCCGCTGCTGCCTGTAGAAGGATGGCATCAAGAATAACCATGAAGTCCGCTGGTGTGCCCACTAGTTGGAAAACTCTCACCACAACTGCTTGTGGGTCCGTCTCTCCCCTGAAATTGTGTGGCCTCTGGTGCTAGTACTCATGAATCATGCTCAAGCGGTGTGCATTGTATACAACTAGGGTTAGTGGCATCGGTGGCCCAACAGGCCGCACCCCGCCCGGCCGCCCGCCGACCCGCCTAGTCGCGCCCTGCTCGGACACCCGCTGACTGCCTGGCACCCTGCCCGGCTGCCCGCAGGCCCGCCTAGCACCCTGCCTGGCTGCCCGCCCACCAGCCTGGCTCCCTTCTCGGCCACCTGCCCAGCTGCCTCCCGACCCTCTCCCGGACTCCCCGGTCGCCACCCGACCATACCTGATCCCTGAACGAGCCAGCATCCCGAGCTGGCCCGCGGCCCCCCTCGCACCGCCCTGGCCGAACCGTCGCTGCCATGCCCTCTGGGCTGAGTGGTGCTAGGCCACACCCTCGGGACGCTCCGGACTGAACCGGGCCCATGCCCAGGCCGAACTGCCCAGAGGGCCTACTGGGCTGGGCCCAGATGGCCGGGCCGAACCTAACAGGCTGGCCCGCTCAATGGGTCGGGCCAGACCCAACTGTTCTGACTGGGTAGACCCAGACCGGGTCGGCCTAGACTGGGTTAGACCGAGTCAGTCCGACCAGGTCGGACCATACCCGACCCCACTACCGACCCTTTAGTTTCATTGGCCATATCATTGGAACCAGACGACCATTTGATTATCCATCAGTGGTGCTGGTTTTCTTGGAGTGTGATGGTCCCTTTGAGTATACCACAATGGAGTTCAGGATAATTTTAAGGTATGGTCAGGTTGGATTGTGCACTAATCCAACTTGTCCCCCAGGACAAAGAGACTAATAACTCATAGACCGAGCATCCAATTGACACGCCGTCTGTTGCGTTGAGACCCATATGACTTGACAGAACATTGAGATAATTCTATGTGGGACTTCGTGGCAGTTGACGAATCAACCAGTAGCTTGTGAATTGGATCTTTAGGAGACAAGAAAGCATAGCGCAGAGACCTAGTAGTTGGCTGATACCTAATGACTGTTGACCGATTCGACTCGGAGTGACTCGACAAGACTAGTGGGGAGTGACTTGGTGTTGCTGAAGACCCACGATGGGGAGAACCTCTATGTGACACGGCAGACCCATAGTACTCGATAGGAGAAGTACTTCAGCAGGCTATGAAGGGGAGAGCCTCTGTGTGACGTGGTAGACCCACAGTGGAGAGAACCTCTATGTGACACAACAGACCCATGATACTCAACAGGAGGAGTTCCTCAGCAGTCCAAGATTGCTGGGAAGTGCCACTGTGTGACACAGAAGGCCCACTATACTCAATAGAGGAGGAGTTCTCCATCAGGCGAGGTGTCCGACATTGTGCTTGGAAATGTTACACTATACTACCCCTAGAATAATATCCTGGTTGAGCTGAGTCATTAAATTTTGTGTTTTCCTCATGATTGATATGGATTACTTGATAACTTAGTTATATGTGTGGTCATATACCTATGTGGGGTTATCTGTTCATTTTATACTTTGTGGTTTATCCTTGTTGGTTTTGTGAGACCTTGAGGGTCTCGAGGTCCCTACTGAGTATCATTATACTCACTATTTCACGGGATATACCCACACCTCTTTGTTTTGGTTGCAGACGATAGGCATCGATGATCGAGACTGAGAGCACAAGGACTGGATGGTACCCGGAGGTGGACCACATGACGTGACGGTGCACGGAGGAGACAGACGGATGAGGAGTGTTGTGGAGGCTATCTGTACCTACCCTTCAGGTAGAATCTCTCAGTGGAGGACCCATGATCCTTATTCCTTTTTTTAGTACTTGTACTTTCAGTTTCCTTGTACTTTACAGTTTGGATTGTATTTACGACCCCTTTTCCTTTTCATCCCTCTTACCGTTTTACTTATTGTTTTGCTTCCATCTTGTACATTGTTGTGTGCATTTTCATGTTATAAAGGAAATGCCTTCCCAGTTTAGGGATTTACACCTTTGGTTATAGTCCCCAGCCTATGGAATATGGAAGGCGGGCTTGGGTTAGTCACGGAATGTGCCCCTCAATCGCTTTTTTTAGTCTTTATTGATGACATTCTGATCTACTCGACTACTGAGGAGGAGCATGCCTACCATTTGCGGGTAGTACTGAATACACTCCGAGAGCACCGACATTATGGTAAGCTTAAGAAGTGTCAGTTTTGGAATAGATAGGTCCACTTTTTGGGACATGTCATCTCAGAGGTTGGAGTTGGAGTGGATCCTGTGAAGATTGAGGCAGTACTTTCTTGGAAGCCACCCAGGGGTGTGACAGAGGTACGGAGTTTTCTGGGTTTGGATGGTTACTAACAGAGGTTCGTTCTAGACTTTTTGAGAGTTGCATAACCTCTATCACCCTTGAAGAAGAAGGGTAATCCCTTAGTGTGGTCAGAGATATGCCAACAGAGATTTCAGATTCTGAGGAAGAGGCTGACTAGTGCCCCCATATTGAGGCTTCCAAAGGAAGGCATTGGGTACATAGTATACTACGACGCATCAGGGACCAGACTTGGGTGTGTCCTAATGCAGAATCAAGCAGTGATCACGTATGGTTCTTGGTAACTGAGAAAACATGAACATAACTATGCTACCAAAGACTTGGAGTTAGCATTAATTGTCTTCGACTTGAATATGTGGCGACACTATCTGATGTGCGAATGTTTTACCATGTACTCTGACCACAAGAGTATCAGTTATATATTCTCTCACAAGGACATGAACCTGAGATAGTGGTGATGGCTTGAGTTCCTCCAAGACTATGACTTCGAGATAGTCTATACTCATGGAAAGGGGAACGTCGTAGGAGATACACTCAGTAGGAGATCTGGTATACAACTGCAAGGCGAGGCGACAGAGGAGCTGGCTGCTTTATAGATATCCTTTGTGGATAGAGATGGAGAAGTTTTCCTTCAGTACCTTATAGTAACTCCCCCACTTCTTCAGCGAGTTAGGGAGGACCAGTATGGGGACACTGACTGCAAGACACGACATGCTTAGATATCTATTTGGCAAGAACCTCATGGATTTTATAATAGTGGGGAGCATGTCATCTTCTTCAGAGAACGTACTATGGTACCAGTGTCACATTAGGATGAAGGGTTGAGGGATTTCCACACATCCCTTTTAGTGGTACATCTAGGTGTGGCGAAGAAGTACCAGGACCTTTGATGACAGAACTGGTGGCCAGGTATGAAGAAGGCAGTTAGGGAGTTTTTCTTTTGATGCCTCACTTATTAGCAAGTGAAGGCAGAGCACCAGGCACTAGCAGGATTATTTCAGCCTTTAGAGGTCCCAGAGTGGAAGTGGGATGGAATATCCATGGACTTCATGACGGGCCTTTCACGTACATCCAACGGTCACGACTCAATTTGGGTGATAGTTGACCAACTCACCAAGTCATCCCACATCCTACCAATCATAGAGCAGGGCTCAATAGAGACCTTCAGATGCCTTTATGTGTAATAGATTGTACGGATACATGGATTACCTTCATCTATTGTCTCATATTGTGATGCATTGTTTTCTTCCCGGCTATGGAAGGTGTTCCATGAGGCTTTTGGGATGAAGCTTTATCTGAGCAATGCCTTCCATCCCTAGACGGATGTCCAGATTGAGAGAACCATTCAGACATTTGATAACATGCTTCGTGGTTGTGTCCTCGACTTCGATGGCAGCTGGTAGGATCACTTACCTTTGGTGGAGTTTGCATACAACAACAACTATCACTCCACTATAGGTATGCCACCTTTCAAAGCGTTGTACAGACGACCTTATAGATCACCCTTGTGCTGGACTGACCCTGGGGAGTCAACACTAGTGGGACAAGAGAAGGTATGAGATACCAAGGAGAAGGTGAAGATCATCTAGGAGTAGATGAAGACTGCACAGAGCAGACATAATTCATATGCTAACATGGGATGGTGACCCTTGGAGTTTGAGGATGATAACCACGTCTTTCTACGAGTATCACATCGACGAGGTCTACGAAGATTTGGCTAAGGCAGCAAGTTATCTCTGAGGTTAATCAGACCTTTACGGGTCCTCAATAGAGTTGGCGAGGTGGCTTACCACTAAGATCTTCCAACTCAGTTGCACCGGGTGCATGACGTCTTCCACATATCTCAGTTGAGGAGAAACGTGCACGACCCTTCTCACATCATTGACCATGGAGAGTTGGACGTCGATGATGGGGAGAATTTTACGAAGGTTCCAGTGGAGATTGAGGATTGATAGGAGTGGGTCTTATGTGGACGGTCGATACCTCTAGTGCGCTTTCGCTGGTAGCACGATAACCTCCATGAGAGCACACGGGAGCAGGATGCCCAAATTCATGCTTAGTACCCCCACTTGTTCCCTTTATTCGAGTTGTAGAATATGGGAACGTAAAACCCAAAGGAGGGGATAATTTAAAGACCCAGAAATTCCATGGAGTTTTTTTTAAATACATGGTAACTTTAAGAGTCCATGAAAATTGACGGCATCGGATTTTGAGGCCTGGTGTTCCCGGAATCATTTTCTGAAGTTTTTTTCGGGTACTTTCAATAAACATATGAGCAGGTTCTTTTAACTTTTGAACCAGTTCTCAAAATTTTAATATGAGGGTACCGTTGAACTCACAACACCGGTATTCGCTTAAGGATACTTTCACTTCGATGGAAGTAAGTCGAGAAGATAAGATAGTTTTGGGAGTTTTTAGAGATTGAATTAAATAAAAATAAAGTGTGTGGCTTTATTTTTATTTGAAGGTTAAAATCATCTCATGGAAGTTGGAGGTGGTACCACCACACCTTAACCTCACATGAGAGGTTATGGTGGTGGGGTCCACCCAAACCTAACCTCCCACGAGAGGTTATGACGTGGGGACCACACGGGGCTAAACTACACAATGAATGGAGGGAGTGGAAAACCTCTAAACTTACCTTATTAATGAGGGATAGTTTCGCCACATCCTCCCTCCTTTATTGTGCCACCATCCCTTTAATTAAATTGTTCCACATCCCCTCATTAACTTGTGTCAATCCTCCATAATAATTTGGTCGATCCAATTAATTTATTTCACCATTTTTAATTATGTGCCAACGAAATAATAGATAAACCTATCTATTATTATTTTCATTGGAATCTTGGTGGAAACTTGTGAAAAGAGGGAAGAAATCTCCCAACGAAGAATGAAGAATTCTGACATTCTTTGACTCCTTCCTCAGAGTTTCTACCGACATGCGACATCTTCAACCGACCTACCCTCGGCATCCTCATCAACGAGCCGACGCAGCTCAGGATTGGAAGTGTGCAGCGGATACGACAAACGACGATCTTCTTTGTCTACTTTCCGTGACTCCATCAAAGAACGAAGAATGATGATCAACGGTAGGGGTTTTTTATATGTTTATGCTTTCCTTTAATCTTCTTCAATGATTGGAAATGAATTGTTTGCGGGTGAGTTGTTGTTCATCATTAAACTTCTTGATGAGCCAATTGATTCCACCCTAAACATGGAGGGTGTGGGACAAATGAAAAAGGCCTGACACCTCCGTCGTTCTTGTTTGTGATGATCTTTGGCATGGTGATGAGGTGACAGAATGATAAAGGCGGCGACGAAAAATGCCACTCTACCTGTGGCCTCCACAAACCGCGCCACCCCCACAGCACTACGCTGCTCCAGGACGAACCACGACCCTCCAACCAAGCCACCCCAGATGCACCACCGCCGACCCACGTCCCCCAGCTCCTGGCTACTTCCGAGCCTAGCCGTGCCCTGCCTAGTTGCCACCTGACTGAATGGGTGCCCTGGCTACGCCAGCCTCTGATTCTAGCCTGCGACCCCCCTCGCGGGGCCATGGACGAATCTGGACGAGCCGTGCCACGCCACATCCTCGCGACGCTCCGGGCTGAACTACCCACGCGGCCTGCTGGGTTGGGCCCAGCAGGCCGGGCCGAACCTAACAGGCTGGCCCACCCAATGGGACAGGACAGACCCAACAGGTTTGACCAGGTCTATCCAAACCTGGTCAGCCCAGACTGGGTTGGGCCAGGTCGGTTCGACTGGGTCAGACCGGACATGGGCCCACTACATACCCTTTACTTTCTTTTTCCATATCATTGGCACCTAATGATCATTTGATGAACCATCAGTGGTGCTGGTATTATTAGAGAACGATGGTCCATTTGAGTAAATCCCTCTTGAGTTAGGGGTATATTTGAGATACAGTCAGGTTTCATCGTATGTGAATCCAACTGGGCCCCTGGGACTAAAAGGCTAATAACTGACAGACCATGCGTCTGATTAACGTGTCATCTGTTGCATTGATACCTCTATGATGTGGAAGACCTTTGAGATACATTTTCGTGGTACTTCATTACAATTTTAGTATTGACTAGTAGTATGTAGAGCGGATCCTCTTGGAGATGAGTGAGCATAGCGCATAGACCTTGTAGCTGGCTAAGACATGACGATTGCTGACCGATTCCACTCGGAGTGACTCCACTAACCTAGTGGGGAGCGCCTTGGTGTCATGGAAGACCCACAGTGGAGATCACCATTGTGTGATGAGGCAGACCCACATTACTCGATAGGAGGATTACCTCAGCAGGCTACGTGGGGGAGCGCCTCTGTGTGACATGGCGGACCCATGGTGGGGAGAACCTCTGTGTGACGCGACAGACCCATGATACCTGATAGGAGGAGTAACTCATCAATCCAAAGTTAGTGGGAAGGACCTCTGTGTGACGCAGTAGGACCACTGTACTCAATAGAGGAGGAGTTCTCCAATAGCCGAGGTGTTCAACGTTGTGACTGATAATGTTACTTGATACTACCCCTAGAATAAAATCCTGGTTTGAGCTGAGTCAAGGACTTTTGTGTTTACCTCATGATTGTGATTCATTAAATGATAACTTAGGTATATGTATGGGAATATACCTATGTGGGGTTACTTGATGATTTTATACTCTTTGGTTATCCTTGTTATATTTTGTGAGACCTTGAGGGTCTCAGGGTCCCTGCTGAGTATCGTTATACTCACCCCTACATGGGCTATGCCCACACCTCATTTTGTTGGATGCAGATGACAGAAAATGTTGACCAAGGATGAGTGTAACAGGACTGGATGGTACCCAGAGGTGGACCATGCAGCGTGATGATACACAGAGGAGACAGAAGGACATGGAGTGTTGTGGAGGCTATCTGTACTTAACCTTCAGGTAGGATTTCCTGGTGGACGATCCAACAGTTGTTTACCTTTCTTCAATTGAACTTGTTTTTTTGTTGTACTTTTAATTTTCTATTGTAATTTTATTCCGGCCCCTTTTATTTTAGTAAACTTTTTTATACAGTTTTACTTAGTGTTTTTCTTCCAGCTTGTACTCTATTGTGTGTGATTCTAATTTATAAAGGAAATGCATTCCCAGTTTTAGGGATTTTCGCCTTTGGTGACAGTCTCCAGCCCTGGGCCTATGGAAGGCAGGCTTGGGATAGTCACAGAATGGGCCCCGGGGGACGGGTCGTGACAATATGCCTATGAAATCACTTAATACACTTTCTCTGAATCCAAAATTATATATGTATCAGACATCACATGTCCTAGGAACATCATCTCCTAAATCCATAAGGTTCACTTTAATATATTTTCATATATTTAGTTTTCTCAAAGAGGACTTAGGACTATCTCATGATTTACAGGATGCTTCACTAGCATTAACAAGTATATGAGGATGTCACCAATGAACACCACAATGAAAGAGTCTAGGTACCAGTGAATGATTTTATTCATAATAGCCATGAAAACTATTAGTTCATTGGTTAAACCAAATTGAATCACCGTATTCTCCTTCAACATAAGTGTTCATTGAAATACCATCTTCATAATGTACTCCCCTCTAACTTAGAAAAGGTGATAGCCTAATTTAAGACTAATCACAGAGAGCCATCGAGATTCCAATAACTAATAAAAAATTTCATTGATACACAGAAAATAATATATGTTCTTCACTATCACCTTGTTCAAATTATGTTAGTTAATTAAGAGTTAAATATTACAATATATATTCATGGTGGAAAATACAAATTCACCCCATGATGAACTACCCAGCTTGATAAATCCAATCTTCTCTATGTCATAAAGTTTCACTTTATACTCCTTAATCAAGACTAGTGTCAGACAATATAGTAGAATAAAAATGGGTTACACAAGCAAAAAAATATCTATATTAAATTTGACTCCTCTTATATAATTATTTCGAATGAATTCATCCAAAAATTTATTATGAGAGAGATCCACTACGAGAGGAAAAATCGAGGGGATTTTCACTGCACATCCTAAAAGAGACCAGCCTCCAATTTTTACATTTTATGTCCTATGTTTACCCATGTATGGACCAACTATTCCTACTCCTAGATCCCATTCTTGAGTGATCTAGAACCTATCTCCCTTTAGTGATGTAAATGACACACATCTTTTATAGTAATCATTGTGATCTCGAATGATAGTTAGCCAGCCCATGATGAGTATCACATGGAATATACTCATCTCCTGAATAATAAATTTTCCCTAGATATCCATAACTGTTGACGGATATAGGATATTCTCGGAATCATGTGGCATAGTCCACTTTCATTCCCAATGGTGTATCAAGGGAGACAAACTCCTAGTATAAGATGAGAAGTAATTCAATTCCTATAACTAATTGTGAAAATATAATAGAATGGGAAGCACCAGTATTGAACATGGTAGTAGACAAAGAAGATGTGATCATGATCTTACCTTTTATAATAGATGGTCCCTCATAAAAATCTTCTAGAGTGTGACCCAATATCTATACAAGACCCACCTCATCTTTGTGAACCTATCCCTAACTCACCTAAGTCCTCATTTTCTAGGCCTACTACAGAGAAAGCTAGATAGATCCCTTGGTCAAAGATCGTGTCTGTCATATGCCTATGAGGAACCTCAAACTCAATAATCTAGAAAAAAACTATTTTATATGTCTTGTATTCTCATATTTTTAACAGTTACTCTAGGTTTTTGTGAATATCCTTATTTTGTTCCATAAATATATATAATTAGACCACTATGGATCATATTTATAAGAGGATAAATATTCCAAACCATTCTCTACCTATATAATGATACTATCTAGAATGTCTCTAGAATTACACATCTTTCTACCACAAAAGATACTCTATACAGATTTATTAGGTACACCTGCCTATGAACTAAAGGGTAAGAGAAGACCAACTACTTATACCTCCACCAAGATTTTCTCAATGGTCATGGTCTTCCATCGAACCTCCATGTATAAATCTAGTTCAAATATCCTGAACTATTATCTAATTTTAGGATTTAGTCTAATCTTAAACTATCTAGACTTATGAGCCTCATTCTTTACCTAAAGTGATACAAAGAAAATAAGCCTAGTAAAATCTATAGAGTGAGAATAAATTTTCAAGGATCACTTCTGATATTTCATGAACTCATGTTCTTTATCAAGCTTTAATGTATCAAGAAAAAACTCTCCAAATAGTAGTTTTTTGAGGGACTCCCAATAAATTCTCATGAATCAACCTGGATTACCCATGAATCCCCCTAATTCCTGGAATGCCCCTTCATAATGAACACTACCAGTTTTACCATTATGTATCTCAGAATCACAATGAGTTCAAAGAAAACCTTGATGATTCCCACCCAATACTCAGTATCCTATAGTCTTCTAGTTCCTTGAAATACTAGAGGATTATGGAGATATAATTATTTAGAATATTCAACCAAAGACCTTGGTGGAAGTACAACATGCTAAGGGGGCATATTTCCTAAAAAAATGAATTAGGTGTGGGAACATTCTACAGAGAACTCCTGTATGACTAACGGTCTCTCCAAATGTCTATGAGGTGACATCTTCTATATCACAAATATACATTAGAAATATAAATAGATCCAAACCAATCTATGGGATCACATAAGATTCTCTTAGGATTATACCCATAACTCAAGGTGTAACCATTATAATAGTAATGAGGGTCTTGTCCCAAAAACGTAGTCACAATTAATCATATATATAATAAAACATAAAAACCTGTGTATTTCAACTAATTAATGTCAATAATGATATATCATAACATCATGTAAATTGATATATCACACAATAGATCAAATATCATGAAAAGATATCACAATTAATGTAAATTAATTAAATAACTAAAATGAAACACAATAATAGGTATATATATAACATGTGGAACTGTGTTCCAATTCATGATGTGTGAACACACCAAAAACATCAAATAAACAGAAACATCAATCTCACCCATCATAACTCAAAAGTCCATTACGCATGTGCTAGATAGGAACATGGGAACTCGTCTAACAAATTTCAATAAATATATCACCTTTCTACCTTGTCATTGGTTCATTTAAAAATAAAAAGAATAATTTTATGATTTGGAACCATTGTTTAATGCCTCGTCCCAAACTACCAAGTCCAAGTCAGACTGCCATATAAAATCATGTGCAACTGCCGATCCGTAAGAGGATATTGACATGAATTTAGGGTCTAATTATGATAGTGGACGAACAATATCTAAAATATTTTATCATAAAACATATAATTAAACAAAATAATAAATAATATAATGAGCAGAGTATCATTCAGAAAATAAAAAGTTCATATTTTGATCGATGTAATAAAAATGATCCCAAAATATCAGTCCAAACTAGCGTACAAAGAAAAAAAATATATAAATAAAATTTTGGTGGGTCTCTAGAGTACATATCAATTTACTAAAATCCACATTCTTATCTACTCAATCATCCACCATAGGGCCCTTTCCATTTACCACAACTCTAATCAAGAAATCTATATTCCCACTGAATGGCCCAAGTAGGGTGTGAGTATAAGACTCAAAAGATTACTTCTATTTTTTCCGTAACCAAGTTTTCTCAAGTATAATAGGTTTATGTAATGATAATAATTTTTTTAACAAGATATTAAAAATAAAATCCCAAAAAAGGTTATGCATTAAAAAAGCTTCCATAGACCCATGAATGTACCTACATCAGCTCCACGACAGAAGTAAAACGGGAAGTTAAAATAGTAATAAATCTGGCCATCAAATAGTGAATCCATCAGTCAAAACAAATATTGATATTATGCATACATAAAGATTAGTTTTTCCCAGGCCTTATGAATGGAATTCTTCTCACTAATCAACTAGGCATTGATTGTGTCCCCCACATTTCATGCTACTCAAAAATCAACAAGGAATTAAGAAACCCAATAATAATGCCTTATGTGAATTATCAAAATATAATTATATTGTATATTTATATATATAAACTATTATTAGATCCTTTTTCACTATCTTCATAAGTCAATCACACCCCCTCTCAAAGGAATAATCATGTCATGATAGCCCACTTGTTCTAAGAACTAAAAATGATACCTCCAAGAAAGGTAATATACATAACAAGGTAGAACATATGAGGAAATAATTTCACCATAAAAATAAATTATAAATATACATTTACATGATAAATATCAAACATAAAAAATAGGATATAAGAAAGGATCATGGCATAAATTATCATAATGGGTCTCACTGGCTATAGACACACAAACACGTGATCAAAATTAAGAACAATGAATCATGTATTCCAAAAAATGAACTAAATCCAAGTAACATGTGTAAATGAGATCCCAAAAAAGTTATTAAACTTTCTACAACCAAGATTGCCTCATTCTTGGCCTTATTATCTCTGTTATCAACATGTAAACATATTATTTTGGCTCAAACTACTCACTAAATATTCTTAGAACCAATTATACACTAATTATTTCAAAAAGAAATAAAAACATACATGAAATAATATCATTCTCTCTCTTTGATATTCTAGAAATAAATATGGAGAAATATATACTATCCCTCTTGATGAATCTAGATTATTTCATAGAAATTTTTTACAATTTCAAATGTGATATTATAATCATCTTTCTTGAATAATCCAAGACACAAAAAATAATAATAATAATTATTTTACATGATTATAAGTTATTCTAATTTTGAGAGTCATTTATTGTTTTTAAGATGGATTTAAAAGAATAATTCACAATTTTATTTATGAAAAATATTATCTAAAAAACATACCTATCCGTTATCTCTTGAAAAATATTGTACTAAAAATAGAGGAGAGAGGTGAGGTTCAACAATGATTGTAATATAGAAGATGGTTTTGGATTGATTATAAAAGGATTCACCAACTTGAAAAAAGAAAAATTAGATTTTTAGGACTCAAGAGGATAACAAAAAAATGAAGCGTCAAGGGTTTGTATATTTTTAATAATGAATCTTTTTAATGTACCAAATAATTAAATCCACATATTAAATTAATAATTTAATTTTTAACCCAACTGTTTCTTTAAGGTGGTGTATATAAATATTAAAAATTATTTTATTTAATTTAAAATTAATCTATAAAATTTAGTACAATTAATGTTGGCATTTAAATCCATTAAAACTAGTAGTAGAGTCATTATGGAAAAAAGGAATAGAAATTTGAGGTTTTTAAAGAACTTATCATAAAAAGGGTATTGCATAATGGTAACACAGCTTTACCTTACATTGATCCAAGGTGTCATGTAAGGATAGAGTTTTACAATTATGCATCCTTTGAAAATCCATTAGTACCCTTATGTAGTGGAAAGTGACGCTCATGCAGTCATTGGAAACCTGAGACTACCCTTATGTAACTCAGGAGGTACCCTAATGTTGCATTATCGAGCCATACATAATTCTCAATGATTGCGGGTTACCCTTAAAAATCCCTTAGAACCCAAGATATTACATTACATAGCTTAACCATTACATTAAAAAGACTTTAAAAACTATGATTTACCCTTAAGTAGTAGTAGGTTACCCTTACACATGTCTAGGGAAACCCTTACATAGCCCTTATAAACCATTGATAACCCTTATAGAACACCATTATATGAGTTGATACCCTTACCAGAGTTGTTGGTTTCCCCTACATGGTACATTGGAAACCATACACAATTCATGGTTACCTTTATATAAAAATGTAAATATCAAGGTAACCTTACATAGAGCATTGGTACCCTTACACAGTACATTGTAATAAGGTATTACTCTTACTTTTTTTCATAAAAAAGGGCCACTACCCTTACATAATCCTTATAAAAAGGGTTTTATAACTACCCCATCCCTTGTAGCTCAGAGCCAATGTACTCTTTATTACATTTGAATAAGATACAATTAATCACATCCCAAAGGACTGGATTTTATATAAGTCTTTGTAATATATATATATATATCTCTGATTCTAAAATAAAATATGAATACATAAATTACAACATAGTTTTTTTCATAATATCATTATAAAATCAAGTATATCCTCTCATATCATATATAGTAAACTTCCAGGATTCCTAGAAAAGGAAACAAAATTGTCGTGATCTCCAATTATCTAAAATATTTATAAAGAGATGAATCTATCCCGAGTAAATTAAAAATAATCAATAATTCAAAATCAATATCGAAAGGAAATTATTTCAACACACATTTCCTTTAATCAATAATTTGACTATCATGATAAGATAAGGCATAATAAATATGTAAAGGTGAGATAATGAGATAAAAATTCATTTAAATATCTTGAATATCATTAATAAATAATGCATAATCAATATAAAAAATTAAATAACTAAACACACATGCTATTTAAATATCATAACTAAAATGAATAGATATGGTTTAATCAATATGTAAAAGTAAATAACTGAAAACATGTTTTATTTAACTGATAAGATGCGAGTGAAAATTCATAAAAAGATAATATCATTGATAAGATATCACGTATAATAATAAATCAATTTTTAATTAAATAAATTATTAATTATTGGAAATCATAATATCATGCATCGTGATACCTCTACTATGAATACATTTCACAAGATAGTTTAATTATAATGGGTAATTATATACAAAAACCCATTTAACTAAGGAAACCCAACTAATTGATCTCATTAGAATTCCAATTCGTTAATTAAATTTATATTAATAATCCCCAAACATATCTTCATTTCCAAATAATTCCTCATATATCAAATAATCGATTTAATTCATGAACAATAAGTTTGTCTAAAATATCTATGTTGAGAAAAGGATTCAAATTTAACAATATTTCCTTATTTAATAAAATAAAATTCAGTGTAAAAAATATATGTTAATATGGTATATAGTTTAAGAAATAATAATTTCCATCATAGAAGAATATCATTATTTAATAGGAATACAGTGGCCGATGGAAATTAATCATAATAATGTGACTGTCTCAAATGAATGTAAACAATCACATAATAGAACAAGAAATGTGGGGCAACCATCAATTCATCCAGAATATAGGTTTTTATAATAATATCATGAATAAATAGGTAATCATGTATAATATATCAAATTTTCCGTATATACATCACATAAAATCGAATAGTTTCATGTTAACAAATATGTCTTAAGGTAATAGAAATCATGATAAAATACATTACAAAGATCATAACATTGACGTGGGAATTAATCAATGAATCAATTATGTGTTTCATATGTAAATTCAAATATAAATATGGAAATATAATATAATATATTCAAAATTATTTAAATTCATAATCATATATCAAAAAGGAAATTATTAATTTATATAACTCTATTAAATGTAATTGTGTAATGAAATTATTTAGCACTTGGTAATTTTCAAGTCAAATAAAATTTCATTAAATAATTTAAATTAAGACTTAAAATATCATTAATAATTAATTTTTCGTAATATTACATGAAATGGGCTGTTATATACACCAAATAATAGACATTAGCTTCATAACATTACAATATGCCTCGATAAAGGGAAATTTAGGCTAAGTCCCCTACCTCATACATCCTTTGGGTTGAATATGATTAACCTCCTATATAATGGTTTTAATAAAGTTAAAAATTAACACCGTAATAATATTTATATATAAAATATCATTCAATATGCTCTAATAACATTTTACCACCCGATTGTTGATAATATTTCATTATTTTCATTATTACAGGTGTTAATTGCCTTATTCTCTCATGCGTGTATCAAGATGAAAGTTTCAATTATTTAGAATATTATATAGATCCATAATATCCAAAATCATATAGATGTAAAAAATATAAATATGGTTTATTAAATACATAATTATAATCATTATTGAAATTTATCAAAGAAAATGGATCACATCACTTTGTGGAGATCGCACATTGTACGTACAATGAGCAAAGTTATCATTTTCTCATTGGGAGAAAGGGTAGGGAATTGAATTATATATATATTTTCCATAATCAGTATCATTTCATATATATCACATATATTAAATAAATTAATAATTATTACATTATATGTAAAATGAACATAACAAAAAGAATAACATCGCTTTTTGAGGTTGTAGTTCACCGTACAGACAAGTGACATTATGATATTTTAAAAAGAATGTAATATAATATGGTATATGTTATATTATAATCCCAAAAGTATAACAATGAAACTAATATCATATAAATATGTTAAATCCATCATTATATCAATCCTTGAAATGTGTTGATTGAAAATGAGTTACATCGGTTCACGAGGTGGTATTCTTATCTACACACAGTCAATTTGTTTTTACATTTGATGGAATAGGAGAAGGATATAAGTAGATAAAATATAATAAAAACATATTATTTATGGAATAAACTGATGTAATTATTTAAATATGGGATAATATCATTTTAATTATGAGGAAGATTATTCAAAAATAAAACACCCATTGAAGATTGTTACCTCTTCTTTAGATAACATTTTTAGGTTTGCACCAAAATCCTTCCTAGGTTGGATTTTTGATCCAAACAAATATAACTTTGATGTTTTGAGATGAGTGGGATATTTATTTGGTCATGTATTTTCTAAACCAAAAATATTTTGAAGTGTGAATATGGGAGAAGATGGGGTGTCCTTTTATAAGTGTGTAAGAAGACACAACGATAATTTTTTAAATGATTCAATCAAACTAATGTTTTTATCATCCCAAATGCCACAAACATTGGTCATTATTGTCTCTTATAAGTGAGAAGGAAAATATATAGTAATTCAATGGGGTTTGAACAGGTTTATATGTCATTTTAACCCTTATCATTTCAATTTAATCCCTAGTTAAATTAGTTTTTACCTTAAACATGTTCAAACAAGTATTACATTTACAATTCATAATGGAAAAAAATAGATGACCTTATTAGATGATATAAATTATTTAGAATCCAAATATGGAATTCATTTTTCTAAATTCAACTCACAACATTGGAAGAATCCAATTTTAAATTACACCAACAGATGTGATGAAAAATAATGTTTCTAAATAGAAAATTCTAATAAGTAAAAATGTTTGAATATAAAAATTTTAAAATATTGATTTTTTATATTAGGTCATTTTCTGAATGTTCTTGAATTTTTATGTTTGTTAGATGAGAATTTTTTTTTCTTCGAAACATAAATCCATGAGTTTGAATTTTTTAAGAAATCATTTTAGACATGATTTAGGGATCAATGGGGGTATCAAGGGTTTGGATGGTTTTGGGGAGTTTTGATCTATAAAATCCAAATTTGGGGAATATATATAGAGGCTCCTGGTTTATATAACATTATTACTAAAACCATCTGTCTTTTTTTCAAGGGGCGTTGTTTGTTTTAATAGTTCTACTCCATCTTGGTAATTGTGCACTAGAGTGCACGTGTTCATAGTCACCTACACATTTTCTCAAAATGTGGGGCCAAACTATGTGAGGTGTCTTCCCCTTAGATAGTGATAACTACGTGGTTGGTACATGGTTTTCCAAAACAATGTGGAAATATTGTATCTTTTTAAACAGACCAAAATGAAAATTTTTTCTCCTATTATTTAAGAGGATCCACTTCATTTTTTCTTTTACCACGCACTACCAAGCATTAGTAGCCATGGACCTCTTTGTATCACTCCTCTAGACATTAGACTCTACCATTCGTTTTCACTATAAATTAAGAATCATAGGTGAATAATTATTCTTCTTGGAAAGGCCTTGAATCCTCTTTCTTCTATTTTTCATTTAGCTCTCCATACAGAATGATGAATATTTATGAGTCCTTATCTCCTATTTTCATATCCAAAACGTCATTTTATTCTGAAACTACTTCAATTTGAGGGTAATATTTGAAGGGAGAGTTCCTAAGAGTATACGGTAAGTGGTTCATTTATTTCTTATCAAATATATAGTTTTTATGGGGTGTATTATTTAATACACACTTATTGGTTGCCCTAGCGGACCATTAAATTAATTAACTCTTGTTTTTTAATTTTAATAAATGTTACGAGATGTCATCAGAAATTATCTTACTTTTTAAAAAATGTATTAAGCCGAGTATGGTGATTTGGGCTAAATTGATAGGTCAGGATAATTTTTGAATTTAATTAATTAAAATTTGATATGATTAAATTATTTCCATGGGAACATATTGGGAATGGACTAGGATACATGGGGGGATGCTGGTCATTAGGATTGAGGATACATGGATCTTTATTTTAATTACACAGATTGAGATACAGGGGGTGATGTTGATCACCAGATTGAGGATACATGGATAATTAGAATTGAGATGATGAGGTCATCGGGAAGAGGTCATGGCCCATAGAACATGGGATGGTGTTAACCATCGAGAATTGGGCGACATGGTTTTAATTTTGAAATGTGGTTTCTAGATGGTGTGAGTTAGGAAATGTTGGAGATTTTTTCTCACTATTGTTGTAAAACAATGTTTTTGGAGTCATGTTAAAAGAGATAAGACTCAAATGAGGTGGTGTTGACCACTTGTTATGGGTGAAGGGTTTTTTAGTTATCACATATTAGGGGATGGTGTTGACCATTAGTAAGGAATATGATACACACCATATAAATCCACAAGAGATGGTGTTTGAGTCCATATATTAGAGGATAGGTTGCACTATTATATTGAGGCCAATGGGTTGGGATTATTAGAGGACAGATACCACTACGCCTCGGGATATCAAGATATTGAGATGGTGGTGATTTTAATATATTATGGAATGGATATCAGCATACCAAAGGACATAGGGATATTGAAATAATGGAAATTTAAACATTGGTAAGTGGGACCTAGGTTATATTGATGGGCACACTAGTGATATTATGGTTCTTTTTTATTTCTATCACATGTGATGTCAGTTTTCATGAGGTCCCAATGATCTATTTATGGGTTGAACATGAGTATTCAGTGAGTATGATATTCTCATGCGGATTCATAGGCACTAATCCATGGTTCCCAGCCTGTCTAGATACATATTTATAATAAATTTAATACATGAAAACATATATGTGATGTCAGGTGTACAGATACATACTAACATTGATCAAAGTAGTTGAATGCTCACATGTGGCTGTTCAACACTAGAGGAGCGGGTTAATTAAATTTATAAATGAGTTTCTACTATTTAATTATGTATGAATACACTATACAATTATGGTTATAAGACTAGAACACATTGTTGGTGCCCTAATGAGTTAATACTCACACCCTTTATATGCCTAACGGGATCCATGTACACTATTGTTTTCAGATCATTTAACGTATCATGATTAGGGGCTAGGGATTAATGGTTGGGGATGTACTACTTTTTCGTGGGATAATTGACAGTGGACCAGGTGGTACCTCTGAATTGAGATGGAACTTATTCTAGGTTTTTACATATGTACTTATTTGATCATCCAAGAGTTACCTTATATGTTTATTTTGTATGACATGTCTCAAAGTATGTATTTATATGCAAATGGAATTATGCCTTTATCATTGTTATTACTACTGTTATTTGTACATGATTAAACTATTTTATTTGATGCTATTGTAATCATGGTTACTCTTCCACTATGTTATATATATATATAGTATTATCAGATTTATAACTATACGGTAAAGACTCCCCGCTATCACCTAATCATACCCTCGAAGCTAGTCAGCAGGATTTGAAATATTAGGAGGTGAAACTAAGGCCTAGTGTCCATCTTTTCCGAAGAATATATAAAGTGGAAAAAAATTTGAGGTGAAAAAATTGGCAACATTAGATTTTCCTTCTTTTTTGTATTATTATTTGGTTTATGGTAGAACATAGAATAAAATGTAGTCATAATTGGGTAATGAGAACTTCTTTGGTTGCCTACAACCCTATGCATTGAGGACATACAATGTTTACAAGGTTGTGGAATTAATTTTATTATTTTTTCTCTTTTATAGTTGATTGATTTCTACCTCGAGTGGTGCACTTGGGTGTGATTTTATTATATTGTGAAATTTTAACCGTTGGCCCAGTATGACTAGGAAGGAGTATTTAGGTATCCCAATAAGAGTATAGGCTCACATGATGTGTTTATATGCTTTTTATTTTCATCAGGAACGTAGAATTAAATAACATGGGCTGGGTTATTTAAAGGGTCAACAAAAATCTAAATATTGTTTTTCTGCTTCCCCTTTTTGGTCGAATTCTACTTAGTCAGCCTAGCCATGTGGTTCCTGATGATATCAGTGTTTGATTATACACATATATGATAGATAGGCTTGAATATATTATGGATGGGTTGGGATAATATATTTTGGTGAGCCATTTAAAAGAAAAAAACGATAAAACATGTTTCTCTATATAGACATTTGGTGACATTATACTCAGCCATCCCAGATTTATGATTTATAATACAGTTGACATGTGATCCATTACTCTGTTATTGGTTGGAAAGGGGCTATTAGGAAGAAGTATATGTGATACGAGATACTCATATGGAAGGTAGGGGTCCATGTGCCTAATTGAAATTAGGCTTGGCTGGTGTAGGGGAGTGAAGGGGTGGTGATATGTGCTGCCTATTACAACATTACCTATTTGTGATATATATAAATGTTATGGATATTTGACCATGGTTTTTTTGTTCACTGTGATTCTACCTAGATGTATTCTTTTGGGGAAATGTGAAGGTGGAGATATGGTTCTTCTATATCATGCATGGGTTGAGGCTCTTAAGGTTTGGGATGATCATGAGCCATATGGACATGGTCTAGTACAAGTGGGTCATCCCCACAAGATGGAATTTTTTTCCACGGATAGAAGGTTACCTTAAGGTGATCTTGGTGGGAGACATACATGTTATTTAAAAGTAAGATCTAGGGGATGAGCCATATGTGGATTATTTGACTCCTGAGTTCTATTCTCAGCACTCAATATTATTTTAGGGTGGTCGGAGGGTGAAACTAGCTACCAGTATACTTAGAGGAAAAAAATAAATATTCATATATATAGTTACAATATGGCAGGGATGGGGGGATATCATGGAATGATTTTTAGGTTAGGTTATTCAATCAATTTTTCTAGGAGACATTGAGTGAGAATTTAGCTCATTAATTCCTGAACCTATAGTAGGGGGATACATATAATATGGATTATTTAGAGTGTTTTATAGAACTTCCCTAATTTTACACTCTATAGTGGGTGATGATATAGATAGTGTGAGGTGATACGTGGATGGATTGTAGAATTCTATCAGTGTTCATGTGAATATCTTCAAAATTAAATTGTTCTCAGAGGGAGTGAATCCATCATTTATGGGTGAAGGGAACTTGATAGACTAGTCATATTAGATCCATCTATTAGTGTTCAGATAGCTTAGTAGGGATGCTACCCATATCCATAAGCAATACTGTAAGGAGTCTAAGTAGGGTATTCAGGATAGATTCTTGTCTAGTGCACCATGGTGTGGGTCTTAAATGGCTTGATTCTAGTGTGGACATATAGGAAATTTTTAGAATCAGTGTGGTCATATTTAAAGGAGTGTCGAGCTTGTGATAAGATTGGTAATCTATGTAGGTTTTACGGGAAGCCATCTCAGATATCGGGAGCAAGAGACTAGGTCAAAATGAGGGATTTGATGTGTGACCAAGAGCGGTACAAATATCTGGAATCTAGTATTCTACTACAATCATTTTTGTTTGTTGGGAGAGAGATACCCAGTAGTTGAGTCAGTGGATGGTAGCTAGTGAGGCTATGTAGGGAGGCCAGGACTTGGGTAGTCAGGCTTTACGAAAATTCCATGCTTTTGATATGGTTTGTTCAGAGTATGCCAAGAATCTAGTAATGTTAATTTTTATCACTTTATTGTGTAGTAACCTTTTGGTATCGGTACTGACCCTTTTTACGCATGGAATATTTTGGTTTACAAAGTGCACGTGTGACAAATCGATTAACTAGGTGTCAGTTAATATATGGGAATTGATTATGATGTTTTTCTTCTATGAGTTATGTAGGAAATGATACTATGACATGAATTAATATATATATATATATGATGTGGTATTAAAAATTTGAATCTAATTTTATGTACGATATTTTGGAATCTCATGAGATATAGGGCTCAAGGGTGTCTTGTATGACCAAAGAACTAATAAGAATCTAGTGAGATAAAATATTTGAAGGGAGTCACTTATAATTAATTTGTAATTGATCACCTGATGAAGTACATGATGGAATGTATTTTATGGGTGGACATTTATATTCAGGATGGTCATCAGAACCATTGGAATATATGATTTCTAGGATGGGAAGTGACTAGGTAGGTAATTCCTATGGTGCGGAGTTCCAGAAGGGGAATTAAACATGAATAATAAGTGGAGTAGTCCATGTTAATGTAAATTATATGGGTATGTTTGGTACCATCTCTAGATAAATCACCATATATTATAAATGATATATCTTACAGTGTGTAGGTTGTGACATGTTGGGTTTTTAGAAAAGGTTGTTTTCAGAATGATTATGAAATTTTATGTTAGGTGGATGGGCCAAAAATCATTTTTTTGGATTTGGTACATAAATATAGGAATTAATTAATATCATAAATTTTTTAAATTGTTTTTAGTATCTATGAGTTCCACAATTGTTTCGATGGTTTTTAGGATCATCAGGCTCTAAAAACGTAGTTTTGGGAAAAACATTTATAAGTTCGTGGTTGGTGTACGGTTTGTATAACTGTTCGGTCTAAACCATGTGGCCTATTATTCAAGGGGAACATTTGTTTAATTATATGACTCCTTATAAGAAAATATGTACTAAATTTTAGGGGTCTATATTCTCCTACATGATTTTTCATGGTTTTTTAAACCCTGTGTTCAGAATGTTTGAGGTGACTTCCCCACAGACAATGTGCACTGCATGGTTTCCACACATTCTTACAAACTATGTGGTAATGATGTAGTTTTTTTAAGAATCCATTTTTTCTTCCCATTCATTTATTTAAGAAGATTAACCTTCTTTTTATTCTCCCATGTGTAGTCTCCCACTAATAGTCATGGAGCTCTCTCACTCCCTCCTCTAGGATTTATCCTCCACTCTTTGTTTAATATTTGAATCAAGATCCCTATGTATGTAAAGATTCTTCTAGTTAAGGAATTCAATTGACTTAGTTTTTTCCTTATTTATCTCTCCAAAAATAATTCAAAATCTATGTAATCCATTTTTCCCAATTTTATTGTGTTTCTTGAAACTCCATTTTCATCTGATACATCTCGAATTACGGTCTGGTATTCATTGAGAGAATTACTATAAGTATAGGGTATATGGTTCGTAATAGTATTCTTAAATATAATGGTGTTATAGGGTAAGTTATTAAGTATTCATAGGTTGGTTGTCTGGATGAATCCTTAAATTAATTAATTATTATTTTTAAATTATAATCAATGTTTAAGATGTCGATGGGCATGATCATGCTTATTAAAAAATGTATAAATTATGGCATGGGGATTTTTAATAATTGGGTATATTATGCTAGATGTTTATTTAATTAATTAAATTTGATATAATTATACTGGTTCCATGGGAACATGTTGGGAGGGTTTCTGGATACATGGGGTGATTATGATCACCAGGATTGAGCTGACATGGTTTGTCAGGATAAGGTAATGGTCCAAGATATATGGGGTAATGTTGATCACCACGTTGAGGTGACATGGATCATCATAATTGAGGTAATGAGATCATCAGGATGAGGGAAAGGGCTTTAAAACATGGAATGGTGTTCACCAATGAGAATTGGGTGGTATGGTTATCATATGGAAATGATGTTTTTAGATGGGGTTGATTAGGAAATTTTGGTGATTTTCACTCACCATTATTGAACAACATTGTTGTTGGAGTCATGTTCACATATATAGGACTCAGTTGAGGTGGGTTTAACCACTTGTTGTGGGAGGAGGACTTCATAGTTACCATGGATTAGTGTATGGTGTGGACCCTTAGTTATAGAAAATGTTCACACCATATAAAGAAATGGGAGATGTTGTTTGAGTCCATTAGTAGTGGTATAAGTCTCATCAATATATTGAGGCCGATGGGACATGATTATTGAAGGATGAATATATTATTCCCTTAGGATGATGGTTTTTTGAGTTGATAGTGATTGTTGAATGGAGGTTTGAGGGGCCCAAGATGAATAAATGGGCATGATAATGATATATCAATCCATTCTGAATGGTGTCACATGTTTTGGTGACTATCACAAGGTGATTTTGATATGTTTATAGTTAGGGTCCACCTAGTTTGTTATTACCATGAGGATTCTAGGGCACTGATCCACATGACATAGAACGTTCTGATAAATCTATTTAGATTTGTAATATATAAGAAAGAAATATGTGATGGAATGTTCATAGAGTCATAACATCATTGGTCAATGTAGGTAAATTTTCATATGTGGTTGTTGAGCACAAGGGGAGTGGGTGAATTATATTTAGGTTTGTGTTGTATCCATTTAGTTATGTATTTATACACTACATAATTAGGTATATAAGATAAGAACACATTTATGGTTTCCATCTAAGTTTATACTTACACCCCACATAGTCCCATCAAGAAATGTGTTGAATTTTTATTTTGATATCAGGTAAGGGATCATTCTCAGGATTTGGACCTTAGTGATCAAGGATATAATGTTTTTTCTGGTGATTGATGGAAGTGGACTAGTTGGTTCCTCTACATCAAATCAGTCCATATTTTTGGTTTTTTATATATTTTAATTTATGGTCACCCCTGGGAGAAATATATATCTATTTTTATGACATTTTGTGACATGGGTATTTAAATTAAAGTGGATTTTTTTCTTTGGTAATGTTATTACTATTTTTGTTTATATATTCTTATATTGTTCCATTTGTTTCTTCCATAGTAATGTTCCTCATTCTACTATGTTATATATAAATAGACTAGTATTATTATCATCACTAGAGGGTATAGTCTCCAAAAAGTCACTTAATAATACAGTAACTACAAGTTGATATCCTTTTTCATACTGTTAGGCACACTTATGACCTATTGGCCCTCTGGAATAGAGCACATATAATGTAAAAAACCGGTCAAGGCGCTATAAAATTTTTATATTAAATTTATTCAAATGAACTAAATTATTTATATTGTAATATAATTGAACCAATTTTACTTTAAAACCAATTTTAAATATATTTTAAACATGTATATATTCAAATGGAAATTCATTTTTCAATAAAAAATAGAATGTTTCAAATACTCATTAATATAGGAAACATTTTATAAAAATATCAAAAACTCAGTCTTGGATAATTTTCATATTTTTATATATAAAATGATGTTCTTTTTTTCAAACAATTTCTCTGTATGTGTTAAAAATGAATTTTAAATTATGTGTGAAAAGAAATACTAAATGACCATTTAGAAAAACATACAATTTTTTAGAAAAAAATTGTTTTTCATTGATTTTATTTTTATATTATTTTTAATAAATAGATAAAAATTGAACATTTGTAAAAAATATAATTTTATAAATTAGTTATTCCTATTCATACCCACAAACATAATATCTAGGTTATAATGGTCATATTTTATTTAATAATATTCCAATAGAGAATTGTGTTTCATTTAAACCTGATGTTACATGCATGGAAAGATGTTGAAGATATTGAATTTCAATAAAAATATATACATTCGAAAGTCTATGGGTGTTACATTCTCATTTAATATTTTTATTTCATTTCATATATTTTATTTAACATGATGTTCTTCTTTTAATCTTTCGGTGTGTTACATTCTCTTCTAAGATCAGTATTTTTTATATACATTATCAAACCCATGATTATTATTTTAAAATATCAAGTTCTTAAATTCCCACCACCTTCAATAATTCATATCCTTACTATTTTAACTTACACTCATAAATCAAGGGAATCTTATTTTAAAAATCCGTTTTCAAAACAACACATTTTTAAATGTGGTAACAAAATTTCCTCTTAAAATAGAGAAATAGAAATGTGAAAAGGCATTCTGAATAATATATAACTATTATAACATTATTGGAAAGTGAACATATTGAATTTGAAGAAAATCATAAACTCCAATTAATAATGGAGGGTGATATAGGTCATTGACAACAAAAATGTGAATGTTCAAGAGAAAATTAACTAATAAAAACCAAAAATCTAAGATGAGTTAAATGACCAATGATTAATTTGATTTAAATGTAATAATATAATTGTTTTGAGTATATTTTATATATTTTTGTGTAATTATTTTAATTTCTGTGAATATGAGTAATTATATTTAGATGATTTGTTTTTATTTTTATGCACAATTTCATTGTTTTTTGTACTTGAATCAATATCTACATTGTCTCTTATTCCATTATATTAATATCCAAAATGAATTTTTATACATGAATCACTAAAATTAACAATTAACAGATCTTAAGATCCAAAAAATAGTCCCATTTATTTCTATCAATTTCTAAATATTTTCCAAAACCAATATGATTAGAATAATTTATATATTAATATTTAAACCATAGCTGTAGCCCTGGTGGTTCAAAATTAATATTTTCTCATTAAATATTTATGTAAAAAAACAATATTATCTATAATATACTATAGGAAAGTGGTATCTACAAAAACATTATCTTCCTTTAGTTTTGCATTCAATCCCTGTGGTCTTCTCCTAGTGAAATGGGTTTCCAACCGTTATGTGGGTTTTTTTGTTCTAAAACTATATTAATATAATTCCTATAATGTTCCAAAAATATATATGACAAATAATTTATATAACATCAAATATATGATTAACCTTAATGGTAACCAATAACTGTAATATTAAGTCAAAAATTTAATGGAATTCTTACTCAAATAACTTTTTCAAATAATAAAACAATAGGTTGTATTCCCATAATTTTTTTTCCAAAAGTATCCATAATAATGTTCTATTCTTAACAACCAAATCTTCAAAAGTGGTGTTTATTAATTTGAACGTATAATCTACCTTAAACACAGATTCCCATGATGGTATCTTTAACTATTAAGTTAATTAAGGAATATGTTTTTCTAAAATCTAGAACAATCCTTAGATGTCTTTATAATTATTATAACCAAAATACCATTGATGAAAATCATAAACAATTTAATTCCCGAATCCCAATATATAAATACTTCATCCATTTTATTTCAACATTGGTCTATACTTGGTATATGGGTTAACCATTATATTTGGTAATTGACTTACATATTTTCCAAGTTCCCCACATTTAATAAAATGAACTATAAATGAAACCATATGATGTATTTTATTTCCATCCATCATACAATTCTTTTTTCCTCAGTAATTTATTTATTTATGACCTTATTTTCGATAAATTCCTTTGAGATACCTCTCAAGATGTATCCTTACACATATCTATAATGAAGTAAATCAGACCATCTTACCTCCCTGGTATCCACAACATGAGATCTTAGTGAAATCCATAATTATATTTTTTGAGACATCATGAGTTGGTTAAGGTATAGGTCATTAATCATATTTTGGGATAATTGATTTTGAATAATCTATATATCATTCAATTCTTTCACCATCATGTTTTGTTTCTTATTATCATCACCTTATCTTTCCTGTTGAATATTAACACAATTACTTTAGGTTCCAACCCTTAACTAAACCAAAAAATATAGTGTCAGGAATAATAAACATAGTTGAAACCCACCAGTAGTACAAAATGTATTTATCACATTGAATTTTTCATGTCTATTATAAATAACAGTTGTGAAAATTAAATTTAGGTTTTTTTATCACATCAGTTATATAATAAGCAATGTGGATAAGAAAGTTTCATACATTATCAAATATTTTATTATATAAATGATGTGATAATGTGGGTTTTCACCTCAGTTATATAACAAAAATGTGTAAAATAATTTTTTACTTCATTATCAAGTCAGTTATAGAATATCCAATGTGTTATTAAACTTAAAATTTTATGAATTCTCAGTTTGAATCATTTCAGTGTTATTCAATATAAAGAAATAATACTCATTTCTCTCACATGGAAGCCCTAATTATCATCTATATGATAAGGTGGAATCCAATATTTGATTTCCATCTTCATATATCCTTAGGTTTACTCACCCTCATTTTTCACTTTGGATCTACTAATATTTAAACTCTCATGTAATCCTCAAACATTAGTCCTCGCTTTTGATCGACCAATGTTTTGGATTGTCCTTTTATCATTTTTTATTTACATGGACTCAAATATTACATTACCATCTTTATAAACCTTGATGTTTCACCAAAATTTTCATTTAACATTTGAATATAAATCTTCTCATCTTAAATCTCATATTACTGTCATTATATACCTTAGTTATCTATTAATTTAAGTGAAAAGGTTTTTGGATTGCATTATATCTTAATGTTAAATGTTAGATCATAATTTTCTACATTATATATTAATTTTATTGTGTTTATAATATATGGAATTGCCTTCGAAATGAATTTTTTCACATATTTTTATACTAAATCACATCTTAAATTTCTTTGTTGAATCTCTTAATGATTTTTATTTAGATGATTTTTGTGAAGCACTAATTTATTATGCATAAAATGACATGTATATGGAAAATTTTCAATTAGTGGTACACATTTATTAGTGAATTAGTAATATTATAATGTAATATATACATACATTTCGATTTTTTACAGTTCAATATACAATATCATATAATTCATGTATATTTATATAAACACTTTTCTTTTTATGTTAGCATAATCTTAACTTGAAAAATCAGGTATTAAATATTTATTCTACGTATTATGATTTACATTCAATAATATTTTAACAATATTGGTTAATAAACAATATGAACTATTAATTGTTTCCTTTATATATATTTGTTTTGTTCTAATAGATATATGTTATGTTTTGACTATATTTGGACTAATTAATCCATTTGATACAAGTGATAATTGAGATTGATGTTCTTCATATGGCCATTCATACTTTAGGGAACATTAATTATTAAATTTATTATATTATCCCATTATATAGGTAGAGTTTTTATATGTGATATTTTTATGTTATTATAAATTCATCACATGGTATTCACACTGAAATCATTTTTCTCCCCATAAATTTGCATTTGTATTGTATCAAATGAAGTAGACTGAAATATTTAATATGTGGGTTATTAGTGTGTTACATTCAAATAATACATGTTTTCATGGAGTACGCAGTATGTAATATTATTTTTACAATTTTTATAGTTCAACAAACATAAATAATATATAACATTAATTCTATTCATATATATATTTACTACATTACAAATTCATCATTGTGTTATTCAAACCATACTATACAAATATATTATAATATGAATTAATGTTTCTTGTAATAATTATTTTGTTTTTAATGAAAAGGATCTATTAAAATAAAATTATAATGATTCAAATTGGAATTTAAATTGCGCACTAGATTTTGAATCTGTTCAATAATTTTCAATTTAAAGATTCATCTAATTTAATTTTGAAGAAAAGAAAAATTAGAGAATATATAACTACATTTTCTATTGTAAATTACATCCATGTATCTCTTATTATTATTTACCAATTATGCCTGAAATTATATTCTATTATTGTCTAAATTTATAATTATAGAATACATATGAGATTTTTTTTAAATTTCAATGTTTGGTTACTTTAAAATTAATAAATCTTTGATATAAATTTAATCCTAGTATAACTTGAATTATATATTCTCACTTTTATCACCACTATATTATTGTAAAAATATATTTATTTTGGATATTTTTTATAAATAATAACGAGTCAATGTTAGATTTCAGATCATCAAATAAGTGATGAATATGACGATAGTGTTGATCCTTTTTTGGAATTCTCTAAATAAAATATTCCAGAAAAAGACTTGTTTTTATATACATGCCTGAAATATTTAAATTTGAAGAATTTGAAAATAAAGGAGGTCAAAGGTAATTTAATTTATCAATGTTTTAATCTATGTTACAGCCATGGATTTGGCCTGATGAAATTGGGTAGAATATTAGATCTATTGATGATGTTTCAATCCAAGATGATAACTCTGATCAAATTGAAGAAATGATTCATGATAAGTAAGTATACGATTTTGATAAAGATCTAAAAATTTAGAATTTATATGGTGATTGTGAAAAACCATTATATATGGGTAATATGAAATTTATGGTTTTATCGACGGTGGTATGATTGACTAAATTGATGGAGAATCCTGAGTGGAGTATAAAAAGCATTATATAGTTACTAGAATTGTTGAATGATATTCTTCCTAAATATAATAATCTTTCATTTTCACATTATAAAGTGAAGAAATTACTATTCCATATGTGATTTAGTTAAAAAAATAAATGCCTACATGAATGAATGAGTAATATATAATAAGGAATAAAAATTTATGTAAGGGTTTCGTAAATGTTGGATGTCACTGTATAATTTGAAATAAAAATCCCGAGCTGATTTAGTAGTTACAGAGATCATTGACAATTAATTTTGGTATCTTCTTATAGTTCCTCAATTGAAAAATTTATTTGAAAATTAACAAAATTCAAAAAGGTAATATGTAATACAGGTGAGAGGATATGTGATGTAAAATTTAATCATCCAACTGATTATCCAAAGTGAAATAAAATTGATCACCCGTTTTCTATATTCACAAATCAATTTATAAATCGTAGTCATGGATTTTGTATGGATATAATGAATACATATAGAAACCTTAGTAGAACATAAATTTCATGTCTTATTTTATTGTTAATTTAAAACATATCAACTAAATTTTTTATGAATTGAAGATATTTCATATTGATTATAATAATAACTTGACCAATATTTCCCACAAATGATGTTGATTTTTTCTTGACACAATTAATTGATGATTTGAAAATTTTATTTTAGGAAGCTATTAAGGTTTATGATTTTTATAAATTGGAATATTTTCAACTGAATGAAATTATTTTGTTCATGGTAAATGTATTCCTTGTATAAGGAAATTTTTCTAGATAAAGTGTTAAGGGTAATAATGCTTATTCAATTTTTGAACAACAGACTTCATATTATCAATTACATCATGGGAGGAAAACAATATACATGGTTAATTGAAAGTTTTTTTTTCTATGCATCACTCTTATTAAAGAATTCAATAAGTCATATGAATATGATATTTCTCCAAAAAAGTCTTCCACCAATTAGTATTTTGAGAGGGCATAAGACATTGATGTGTATTTTAGAAGTACATAGAACAATAGAAATTATTGACATATTTAGAATATGATATCAATATTTTTTGAGATACTGTATTAGATATATCAAAAGATCAAACATAACATTGATATCATGAATATGGGAATAATATCTTTGATAGATTGATTAGAATGTTGTTAGATATTGAAGGAAATACTATAGATGGGTTGAATGCAGGATTGGACTTACTCTCAACGGGAATTTATTTGGATTTACCTCACACTCTTGATGGAAGATGAACATTCTTGACCTGACATATTATAAATTATCCAAGAGGGAGAAAATTATCTTTTTTTTCAGTGTTCTCATGATATCAAGGTGTCATAGTGATATTCTTCAATATAATTTTTTTAAGGATTTGATGTTAGAATGTATCAAATATCATAATTGTCACATTACGATGAAAGAAATCCTTCTAGTAGCATTACATAGTATATTTCCTATCTGTGTGAGAATGACTTTCTAGAAGGTTTGTTTTTTCAGTTCAATTTTTAATAAGATGAATGATCTGAATGATTTGAAATTTTTTGAGAATGAAGTGATTTTTATACCTTATCAGTTGGAAAATTATTTTCCTTTATCCTTTTTTATATCATGGTGAATTTAATGGTTCATTTTTTGAGAAACAATAAATCTTTTAAAACTTATATAAATATATTCTATATATCATTTTTAAAGGTATATGAATATATTGAAGGGGTTTGTTATGAATCCATATCGAACTGAAGCCTCCATTATTGAGAAGTATAGTTTTGAGAAGGTTTTAGAGTTTTTTATAACTACTTGTCTATAGTGGAACACATCAATTTTCATACATCTACCTCTGAATGATTTCTTATTGGAGAAATGGGATCCATGTCTTTAATGTAAAATTGTTTATCAGTGGGGAAATAATGAAGACACATTTATACATCTATAATAACATAGATTCTGTTTATCCATATATAACATTGAATATTAACTTGTTGAAACAATTTTATCTGAAGAAGAAATATATGAGTATTTTTAATGATAAAAACAAAATGTTTTCTCCATGGTTTAAAGAGACCATGCTTTTTAGATCAAATGCATCAGAAACATTGAGATGGATTGTGGGAATTCAATGTTTAAATTTGATAACATGGTCTGAGTATGACATTAATCACTATAAATTTTATATGAAATATCTGGCCTACATAAGTGTAGTTCAAAATATTAGTGTATTATTTGTAGAAGAAATGCATTTTTTGAGTACCAATAGAAAAAACCAATCTCAATATCAAATTCATTTTATGTAAGAATTGAGGAAATATGGAAGGTTGATTACATTAAATTTCATGTTCAACTATTTAATAGAAAATTGACTATCAGTAATAATAGTGTCAGACATGCTAAATTTGAAAAGATGATATTTCAACATAATATAATATAATACAAAGATGACCCTTCTATCATAGGAACACGTGGAAAAAAAATATTATCATTCAATCTAATATAAAGTGTTTTACTGTTTTTAAGGGAAAAACTAGTATAGTAGTAATGGTAAACTTCAAGAAGGTACTAATTTATGTGGGATCCCTACTTCAATGTAAATACTAACATATAATATTGATGGGAAAATCATAGAAATGGTTTGTTCTTTACGGAACAATCTGAATAATGGAATTTTGGAAAATAATCTTATAGTGTTTTCCTAATATTATAGGTAACACATGTTAATTTATTTTTTAATTTTTTATTTTCATAAAAAGTTAGATATTTTATTTTTATTTTCTTTATTAAAAAATTTATTTTAACTAATAAGATAAATAGTATGTTTATGTTAGTTGATTTTTTTAGTTTACCATATTTACTATTATGTAACTTATCTATTACATTATTTTGATCAAAAATAATTATTTTAAATATAAAATGTTAAATAAAAACAAAAATATTGTATAGGAGTATATTAAAAAAATTAGATGATTTATTTGGTTGGAGCATTCTTACTATTCACAAGCTATTTTAGGATTTTTTTCATTCATTTATATTTTATTTAATATCTCATAGATATTGTAAGAATTTTAGTTAACAATAAAAAATATAAATAAACATCTGTTATGTTAATTTTAGTTTTTCTTTTTTTCTAATTTTTTATTTAAATTTATACATAATACACTACTACTAAACAAACATTTAACATTGCTAGTTTTTAGCTTTAACAGCTCTTGTAAGGAGTTATCTGCCAATGTGATGTTGAAAGTTGACCTTTATTAGTGCTCACAAAAAACACTGATAACGGAACCCTTAAACAGTGATTATAATGTGATGATAAATGGGGCCTTTAACATCACTTATTTTTAGTGTAGTTAAAGGGTGGATTTTCATTACTAAAAAGATGTTTTCTTAAAAGACCCTTTTATCAGCACTTAAAAAAAATTGTTTAATGGGGGAAAATTATTTTCTTCAGCCACTCTATGTGCCACCCCTTTATCATTACTACCACCCCTTCTATATCATTGCTTTTCATGAAATCGGGTTTCCCCTTTTAACAAGACTTCCCCCACCCTTTAACAATACTTTATGAAATCCAAGCCCTTATAAGAATACTAGGCTTCGATCCTTAAACCCCTCTTTTAGTGTTTGAATGCATTTACCAATGAACCGAATTATTTTATTATATATTTTTGGATATTTCTATTTATTTAGTTATGTGTTAACTTTCATATTTTTTACTCAAATATTTATTTAATTATTTAAAAATATATTTATAAATTATATGTTTATGTGTGTGATATATATACTTATATAAATATTAATATATTATATACTAATATTCATTTACATATAATTGAATAAAATATAAATATATATCATTGTATTAGTTCACACATATTAATGCAATTTTATATGGTAAAAAATTTGTAATTTTTTTACATAAAAAAACTGAAAATAAGACAATTATTTTATAAAATTAAAAATACATTTCATTGTAAATATATTGATATATGTGTCTATAAAAGTGATTTCTTATAAGTAAATATAATAACATATGAATTTATTTAATTATAAATAAAATTAAATTATGAAAAATAATAAAACTTAAATCACATAATATCATCATGAATGTAAGACCTAGGAATATATTCAGTCCGCGCTATAAAAGGGAAAAAATACCTCCTTAAATTAAGCTAAAATTCTATAAAATGTAAAAAAATTGGGATACCCTGACTAAATAATTAGTTTTTAGGCCTTTTGGACCTTTTTTGCCTTAATGTGACTAGGGGATCTCCCCAATCAATACTACATAGAGCTCATTGTAAAATTCAATTTGATATGTGGTAGAACTCAAAAGAAAACCCATATCAAATGTTATCGATGTTTGAAGTTGAATTCATGTTCTCAATTTTTCTTAGAGCATACATTTATTCATTTAATTTTATTCACCGAACAATATTTATGTGACAATTACTCTAAATAATTTGAAAATTGTTAAGTAATAATATTTTTTAATAATTTGATTATCCATTTTCACTAAATCTCATATATATTTAATGTAAATTATAATTTATCCTTATCTAAAATATTTAAAATCTAAATATTATATTTATATCAATTAAAATATATTTATATATTAATATATTATTTTTAATGATATATATTCTTTTATGAAATATACCCTTTATCATTTCCAGCAAAAATGTATTGATAAAGGGTGTCTTTATCAATGGTTACCAGAAAGCACTCGTACCCCCCCCCCCGTCTATTAGTCCAATTTTATAAGTATGGATAAAGGCCCCCATTTGTCAGTGATTTTTTTGTAGCACTAAACAAGGGTCCTTCTTTATCAGGTCTTCTTTATTAGCCATAACAGGGTGATTTATCATCACTTTTTTACAAGCACAGATAAATGGGGCCTTTATCATTACTTTTTTCAATAATAAAGGATACCATTTATCATATCTTTTTTATCATTGGTAAAGGCCCACTTTATCAATGTTTTTTCTAGAACATATATAGTGGTCCTTTATCGGCTCATTTAGTTACCACAGATAAATCCAAGAATTGTTAATGGACAAATATATAGTACTGATAGTTTTATTTTTATATTTATATAATAATTATTTGTTTCTGAGATTTTTATGATAATGATCAATCAATCATATGATCTACCACATACTTATAGAGATGATCATACTCATACCTATAAGTTTCAATGTACACAGTATCTTTTTGATGAGACACATCCTTATATACAAGAGATGTCAACATCCATGGGGCCAAAGAAGAGTTTGTGAGTTGGTAAATGTAGCATCAAACATTTACCAAAATTTTTAGTTTCTTGTAGCTAGGAAAAGAGGGTAACAGTGGACTTTGATGATAATGATATTAAAAGAGGTATAAATTAAAAATAATTCAAGAGTTTTATAATAGTTTATGAAAAAATAAAAGTTATTATTTAGATTTATGTTTTAATAAGTGTTGAAAATTGAAAATATATCACTTTTGGGAGATCATTTTGTTAAGTCAGTTTGTTATTATTTGTCTTGTCTTGAAATGTTTATAGTAATATATTTTTTTCTATTTCTTATTAGATGAAATATGATATAAATAATATTGGAGGAGTCAGGAGGTAATGTTTATTATTAAATTCTATGATATATAGGGATTTTAAATCAACCCTTCCATCAGATTTGATTTTTTTAATAGAAAACAACATAGTCCATGTGATATATATCCCTTTATAAATGAATATAAATGAATGAAATTTGGTGAAAGTGGATGATGATAATAATTTTTTGTAAGATTGATATTACCTTTTAGAAGGGTTTTTTATATTAATGGTCTTATTAATGATTTATTTATTCTTAAACTAATGAAATCCATGATATCTCATCAGGAGATCAAAAAAGAAACTTATAACATAATACGTTATCTCAGAAAGGGTATAAGTTATTGCAAAAAAATAATATTTTAAAAACAGTAAAATATAAGAGTTGATCATTCAGGTTCTATATAGGTTGAATATACTTCCCCCTCTACTTATAATACAGGAAAAATGGAAGAGAGATCATATGAGGAAAAATGAAAATATGTTACTGAAGAGTCGAGCATTGTAGCTAAGATGATTGTATGTTTAATTTATTTAAGTTAAAAAAATTTCTATATATATTGCGATTCATTATGAATTACTAAACTACTCCACAAAAGAGTCTGTTAAGAATAAAATCTCATAGAGGGTCTTTATAACTGAGGGTAGCAACGATATTTTATCTAAAACATTTGGAAATCCCAAACACATAGGTCATTTATGAGGATACCCATCAAGTGTATTGGTAAAAAGAATTTATAAATTCTGAAGATTCTTCAATGGATGATGCTTATAAGAAAATATAATATTTGGAAGTTAATGTTCAGGATAATGAAGTGATGATGGAGGATATGATCATAACATCGATACATTTTATGTTGGTAGACATACAAAGACAATTTAAGATTGTTAATCCCGCACCTCCACCTCATCCAATAGATCCTACTCCTCCAAATCCACCAGTATAAATCAATACTTCTTATCATAGTCCTACACCCTTCCTCCACAACTTCCCAGTTATTTTTTGTTATATTTTGATGTTCCCTAACATCATATTTTTGTATATGGGATGAAATTTTATGTTGATGATACTATTCATCATCAATAGTTAGAGATAATGAATCATAGGTTCATGTTATGAGATATTATAGGTAGATTAGTAAGAATACCATTACATACAAATAGGGTTAGTATAGTTGGAGAAAGTATCATAAACTTTTTAGTTTTTCCATTTAGAATTAGTTTACATATTACTATAGAGGTATGTATATATTTTACCTTTTATTAAATTTTTACATTATCTTTTTTAATAATTTAATGTTTTTATATTAAACTATTTTTTAAAATGATTACTATAAAGGTAAATAAATAATTTATAGACAATATCAAATAAAAATATTTATGACTTCAGATGAAAATGATATGAGTCTTGATAAATTGTTATAATATTCCAATATTTGTTCGATGTTTTTGAGGTTATAATTGAATTGGGAATTTGTGGGTGTGAAATGACTATAGAGATTTTGAAACACTATATCATTTATCTTGTAACTAAACAGTAGTTGGGCATCAACACGATGCAATTCATCCAATGCAATTTGGTTAAATTTTTTCCATTAATTTCATTTATTGAAAATTTATACAAGTATTTGTTTCATATTATGTGTCTTTGTAAAGTTTTGTATAAAGTATGATAATAAATAAGTATATTGATTTATAAACCCATTTTTTATTCAAACTTTATAAATGAAAATGATTGGTGCTAAATGAATAATATAAATTGTTGAATGATTTTAAAATAATTTAATTATATAGGGATTCATATTTCATTATCTTTAATAGTATAAATCATATATCTCAAAAATTATTATTATATATATATATATTCAAATAATAACCATTGACATCAAATTTTCATTCACATTAGTTTCCATTGTATGTTGAGTTTTTTTCAAGGGATAATAAAATTTAGTAGCATTGTTCTATCCATGGTGAAGTGCGAGAAAGTTTTAATAATTTATTGGGAATGTAATTTTGAATTTTTTAATACTTTTTTATATTTGAATGAAATTGAAATTTATTTTATTGATATTATTTTCATATAGTTCATCTTTATTTAAATAGACCACAAGAAATAAGAGAACCAAAATCAAATATGTAAAAGAAAACGTGAAATTTCACTTATAGTTACTAAATATTGGATATATTACATAATAATGTTATTTTAAATTTTAAATTTATTTTAAACATAATTATCATAAACAAGAAGGAATAATGGAATATGGATACAATTTTTTAAGATTTATGTTTGAAATAAAATCAACTTTGATAGTTACATAGTTCTAGAAGGTTAGATATCATTATAAACATTTCGATAACATTTAATTGTTTTATTCAGAATACATGTTAAATTATTTCATTTTATTTTGTATCATTTTTGTGACCCTAATACATAAAGTTCACATTCTCAGAGACACATAAAATTAAATTATAAAATCATTTCATGGTTTTTATTGGATTTTATTTTAAACATTCCATGTACTATAAATAGGAAATTTCAAATTATAACTGTGTTTTTTTGATTTTTCTACTAGGTTGTCCACTATTTATTTGTTGGTTTTAGGGACATGTTTATTGTGGATATGAGGAATAAAAATATTATTATGAAAAACGATTTATTTTCAAATAAATATGTCAAAAAATGGGTAAATTCCATGTCTTCTATACATTTGCTATTGGATAACTAACAAGAAAAGGCCATCACTATTTACTTTTTATGTTAGTTATTCAATAACTAACATGAAAAATAAATTAAGTTGTGTTTTTTAAATATTTTATCTCATAACCGATGTGAAAATTCATTTATCACGTCGGTTATTTCAAAACTGAGCAGAAAATACTATACATAAGTTTATGTACAATGTCTGTTTCTATTAACCGGCATAAAAAAGTTATTTACAATATTGCTTTCAATAACATCGAAAACTAACTGATTTTAAAATGGAAGAAACCAATGTGTAAAACCATTGTCCACATTGGTGCACATAATCATGAAAAATCATTTGTAGGATATCTAAATCATGACACCTTATTTTCAATCTAATACACCTTATGCATAACCAAGGACATTCATTATCATAATCTATTGAAATATTTAATAATGGTTGGTAAAGAAAATTATAATTATCTAAATAATATCCCCTAGAAATTTCAAAATAGTTTCATATTAATTATCATTTTCATATACCTGGTAATTCTTAAGTCATACCCATTATTCAATTTTTAGAGTTATTTACCCTTGGTATATCTATAAAAAAACCATGTCTACTTGTAGTATCTATAAAGGTTTGTATTTATTGAAAGAACCACATTATCTCTAAATTAAAAAAAACATTAGGATGTTCTTTTATACATATTCTCAAAGCCTATCATTCAGTTATGTTCCATAATCTATGTTTTTCTAAATCTAGTTCCCAAGTATTTTTCAAAACGTCTTCTAATACCAACTATACCAACCTAGACCCCAGCAGGTCAATGTCAGTGTCTACATTATTACATTGGAATATGATATAAGGAATCACATCCCAATGGAATGAGTAGTATAGTATTCTTGATAAACTATACGCATACATGATTCCCATATTACATTTGAATACGAAAATTGAAACATAATTTTTTTCAAAAATATCATTATTTCTTCTAGTATATATTTTTATATCATTTATAGTACACTTATTCGATTCCTAGATAAAGAAAAAAATTAGGGTGATATCAAATACTCAGTAATTTTTACATAATGTGGAATATATCATGAGTAAATATAGAATAATAAATAACGTATAATCAATATGGAAAGGTAAATATCTGAACACATATAACCTTATATCAATAACTTTCCTATCATGATTATATATGGAATAATCAATACGAAAACATAAATGACTGAGAATGCATTCCATTTAAATAAAATGACTATCATTAAAAGAAAAGTTACAATCTATATTACAAATAAAATTACTCAACACACATTCCATTTAAATAACATTACTATCATTAATAGATAAGGCATAATCAAAATGGTATGTTAAATAGCTAAAAAAATTCCATTTAATCAATAAAATAATAATGAAAATGCATATAGAGATAATATCATTGTGAAAATATCATGGATAATGATAACTAAATTGTTAATGCATTAAATACTAAATTATTTGACATAATGATATCAAGAATCATGGCACCTTTCATATCTGGACCATTCACAAGGCAATTTAAAATGATAGGTAAGTATACACCAGAATCCCATTAAACTAAGGATATCTAACTTATTAGTCTCATGAGACTACTTATGAATTGAGGGGATACATAAAACTAGGACCCACCCATATATTCATGTCCAAATCAATCCTCATATATTGAAAAATCTATTCAATTCATGAACAATATTCTTTATCCTCAAATATAATTATAGAGTAAATGATAAAAATTTATCAACATTTCCCTAGTTAATCCAATAACTTTCAAAGTATTAATCATTTGTAAAAATAGTATACAGATTATTAAATAATCATATCCATCATAAACAAATATTTTTATTTTATATAAATTTTTTGTCAAATGAAAAATTATCAGAAGAATGTTATTATGTCGTGGGAAAGTTAACAATCACAAAATTATACAAAAAATGAGAGGAAACCATCTATTCATAATGAATATATATTATTATGGAAAACCCTATATATAAATTGGAATTAATGTTAAATTTATCAAAGGGGATGTATATACACCACATAAAAGTTAATAGATGAATATTAAAAAATATTTATCAATGGAATGAAAACATAAATGAAATCCCTTAAAACATAAAATATTAAAGTGATAATTAATATATATGTAAATTATTAATTTAAAATGAAAATACACATAAAAAAGTGGAAATAATACAAAATATATTCAAAATTATTTACCCACATAATCATAGAATTTCAAAGACAATGAATAAGTAATATAACCTAATGAAAATAAATTGAGTTATGAAATTCTTTACCCCTATGAAATTTTCATGTTAAGTATTCATTTTTAAAATAAATCAAGTTAAAACATAAAATACCATTAATTATTATGTTTTCATGATATTACATGAAAATGAAAATAATATACACCATATAAAATAAATTAGGTGTGTAACATTACAGTATTCCCCAATGAAGGGAAATTAAGATGAAGTCTCGTACCTCATGATTCCTCTTGCTTGAAAATTATTTAATCTCATTTTTTTAAGAATGTTGTTAATTTAGAGTATAACAATATCCATATTGATAATATCATATTTTATCCTCTAATAACATTTTACAGCATGATTCTTAATAATATTCATTGTTTTCATTGTTTCGTGTGTTAAAATCCTTATTTTTTCACGTATGTATTTTCATGAAAGTAACAGTTCAAAAGCATATTATATAGTTGAATTATCGTTAAAATAATATTAATTTGAAAAAATTAATTTTTTATTTATATACATATTTAGAATCATTATTTAAATTGAACACAGACAATGAATAACATCAGTTTGTGCAGATAATAGTTTGTTTGTACACACGAGTGACATTATCACGGTAATGCCCTATCCATAGAAGTGAAAATTCAGTGAATTATTTTAATATATTGGAATTATTACAAGGAATAATATCCCAAAGAAGTGACTAGTAAAGTAGTTTTTAAAATCCAAATTACATATATGAAAAATACATTAAAATTCCAAAAATAAAATACAACATAGATAATCCTTTGATAACACCATTGTTCTCTTAGCTTAAACCTGCATATCAGTTATAATATACATCTTGGAATTTTGAGAAAATAAAAAAAAGAAATGGGTAATCTCAGATGCTCAGTAAGGTTAATAATATAATATAATATATTATGAATAAATAATCATAATTTTTAAGTAAATGTGTATAACTGAAACACAGTCCCTTTAAACACAATCTAGAGTATAATATAAAAAGAATAAATAATATCATATCAAATAATCACATGATATAGAAATAAAAACTAAGGATATTTTACTAGTATAAATCACATGTAATATCCACAACTAATCTTATAATGATGGAATTTATAATTTTATATATCATAAACAAACAATGAAGGCTTCAGCGAAGACACCATACATAAATGGGTAAAAACCCAAACTAGTTTGTCTCATGAGACATACTGATGCATTGAAAGGCTATCATGGGCCCTTACAATCACTTACTACGTCCAATTCATTCCTCCTATGAAAATTGTGAAACATAACCAAAATAAACATTTGAATTAAAACTAGCATTCAAATTGCTAATACATTAACCATAAACCATGAATGGTTTCAAAATAGAACATCGATAGTAAAACTTATCATAAACCCCTAAAACAATATGGTAGATTGTATCATAATGAATCAATCTCTAATAAGATTAAATATCCAACAAATTCTGTTGACATAGATGAAAATTATCTAATAAAGTCATTAAAAATTATTAGAGAGAAATTACCCTGTTTTACATTGATATAATTTAAAACCTGCAACTTTATAAAAGAAAACCATTCCTTTGAATTGTTTTATGATTGTAAGGGATGATTCAAAATTTTAAATCATAATGATTGTGTAAAAATACACTCACACCGTATAAGTCAAAAATCATTCCTTCTATCAAAAATTCATAAAGTACATCATTTGAAAAATAAAAAAAATTACTTTCAAACTATTTTATAAAAATTCAATCATGGGTAAAAAAAGAAATTAACCATTTGATGGATAATAAGAAAAATATTTTTGAAAACATTTTTGACAATCATGGACAAGGATGATAAATATTTCCAAGTAGATACTTACATATAAACAGTCCCAAATAAAAATGAGATTGTGAAATTAACACTTACCTTGTACTTTTCTTATTTGATGGTTCATTAATCTCAATGATAATGTTTAAATAATTTTATTGAATTATAAAAAAACTATATCTATATATATGATACCATATATTATCCTCTTATATCTTTTTTGTAATTATATTTTATTATTACCATTGTTTATTGTGTTAACTACTTCATGTTCTAAAGTTTTTTTGTCATGTTATTAACGTTTCTATGAATAGGATATATTTTATTGAAATATAAAATAATATTTAGTTAATAAATATTATATTAACTCATCATATAAATTTTTATATTAATTCTTGAATTTTTTACATGGATAATGAATCGCATTGCGTTGCGGAGATGGTAGGTCATACGTACACATAAGTGACCGTATAATTCCCTTAATGATAAAGTGGTAAAGAATTGGATCTTATATTAATTATAAAGAATAATTATATTATAATAATTATTATTTATACCAATTATATTAATCATTATACCCATAAAAAAATTGGTTATGAAAAAAAATCACACCACATATTGGAGACGATAATCTGTACGTGCACACACATTGTGATATTTTTTCATTGGATGGATAAATAAGGGGATGTAGTTTTACCATAACCATAATAAAGTATATAAATATATATTATACTGTATTTATTATTTTACTAATTAAACAACATTGGAAAAATAATTATTAGAAGAAATAATTTTGAAGGAGTTAGTAAAGAAGATTACCTCTTCTTTAGTGAAACTCCTTTGGATCTCCTCTTAGGGACAATAGGGTTGGATTTTTGAGAATACCAACACATATAAGATGTTTATATGGATGTTTATAAGTTAAATTAGAAGGTTTTTGTCTATCAATATGGCACAATGTGGTGTGAGTAAGTGAGGGATGATTTTCCTTTTTATAAGAGTGGGAAGGGGATGTCTTGGAATCCTATAAAATATTAAATAAATATAAATCGATATTCATTTTTCAAATAGCTGAAAAGAGATTAATTTATAATAAAAGATGATTATGGGTCGAATTATTCTCAAACTATTATTTTTAGTGATGTTTAGATCACAATGTTATGCTTATCTTTTGGCATTAACCCTTAGTTAAACTCTTTAACTCTTACCCTAACAACATGAATTCTTTAAACATTATGGTTAATATAGTTTCTATAAAATGAAAAGAAACCCCAAATGGATCATTGATGACATATTCTACTATATTATAGTTATTTAGATGATGTTTATATTTTTATGAATTTTATATCATTTAATAAAATATTACTTATTTTAATGTATCATTACTGTCTATTTTGATACTATTCATTATTTGTCTTTTTTTATAATCCTAAAAATATGATAACATTGAAAAAACACTTATAATATATCACTCACATGTATAATTTTTCTATAAATTTTTTTTATGTCATTAATTATGTCAAATTTGTTTTATTTTAATATTTTTAATATCATATATTTGATATTTTTAATAATTAGACAATTACTACATCATTATTATGCACGCCTTTAATTAAATTATTTCTTCTCTAAAAATTTTAAAAAATCATGATGAATAGAAATTTATTTGATTTTAAATTAATATTTATATTAGAATTTATATTCTATATTACCATGTATTTAAAATGTAATACTTATTAAAAAACATGAGTATGAAATTTTTAAGTTATCTTTAAATAAAATATTATAAATATTATATTCAAACCCAAGTGGCTTTAAAGGTTTTTTTGTTCTCCTAAGGTTTATATTTTTGGGAAACCCAATTATCCAATGAAATAGGGTCTAGAGTTATGGTAATTTAATAATAATTATTATATAATTTTTACCTTTAATAACAGGAATTTCCCATAATCGTTGTAATAAAAAATATTTCTAATTTTACAATTCATAATATTAAATGAATAAATATGGTACCATTAGACTCAAAATATCATATTTATTATAATCTTTTATGTTATTTTTTTAAAATTCATTTCATATATGTGGCTATATTGTGTACCTAATAAAAATTTCTTTTCAAAATGGATTAAAATGGAATCCTGTAATTAATTTCAAAAAATCCTAATTATCCAAAAAAAAATCATTATAAATTTCAATATTATAAAATATTTCATAGAATATTGATTAGGTCTTGGATAAATAATATACAATATTACATAATTCATTGAAATAAATGTAATTAAATAAAATATTTTTAAACAGTAATTAAGATTAAATATTAAAGTATTAATTCTATTTTATGTTTAATACAATTTACATATTTAATGTATAGATTTAAAATAAAACAAATTTAAATATTCTGAAAAAATTTAAATCCAAGAGGCTCAATATAAATATGTGATTTAGTCTTTACCACTTTCTGATCAATTTCCACCAAGCAGTTTATCTAAATAAACAGTTTTATCCAAAACCTAGATCTTGATTTACAATAGTATAAAACATTTCAGACAACACAAGGCCTCTATAACTATTATTTGTTAGAGTACGAACTATAACAGGTCACAGAAGACCTATTTTATAGATTTTGTGGGGGAAAAAATATAAAAAGAGATTTGAGTAGATATTAGTGTATCTTTAATTTTAAAGCAAGAGACCGTGTTTTGTGAAATAAATAGAGAAACAAAGATTTCTCATAATGTAGAAAATAATTAATAAAACTAAAAAATCAAAAATAATTAAGTGGTAGAGATGATTAATTTTTTATGCATTGAATCTTGTGAATCATGGTTTTAATTTTTAGTGTATCTCAGTTTGAGTTCTCATGAAAACCTTAATAGAACAGAGTGTCATAGAAACTTTTGTTCATGACATCAAGAAGGTAGTAGATGTGTATTTATCTTTGAATTTGTCAGTCTAATTGAACAGGATTATGTAGGAATGTTATTGCAATCAGGTTCAGAATGTTATGTGAATATCTTATCATTTATTATGTCAACTCATTCACATAGCACTCCAAAAAATTTCACGTACATTTCACGATGGGAGTACACTTATCTTTTATGAGCAGTAGCATGAGTATCCTTGTGAGCATCCAAAAATTCCTCATCATCACACTCAGGGATGAGAAATGCATTAAGTCATTCTATCAATATATTAATAAACAATAATTGAAATAACACTTTCCATTAAATTCAATAAACTATTTATTATTTATATTTGAAATAAATGGATATATTAAGAAATATTGATAGTGACTTGGGAATGGTGACTCATAGTTTTGTGGTGTCTTGTTCTAGAGGTGTCACAAGTTGATGATGTCTCATTCAAGATAGATATCAAGATGGCAGTGTAAAATTTTTTACATAGAAGAATTTCTACACAGGAAATAACTCAACTGATGGAGAGTCATCCTTCTAGTGTTTACTCCTCTAATTCTTGTCCAGGATGGTTGTGACTCGTACTTTTCTAGAATTCTGTTATGATGGAATGAAATTATATAAGAGATTAATTTTCTAGCAGTGAGACAATATTGATGGTGGATTATCTTTAATGGTGTCTCAACCTAAATGGTGACTCATAGGTGATGGCGACATGATATTGTTAGAGGTGATTCATCCTTTGTGGTGTCTCATAATTTGAAATTTTCACCACCTATCTAAAATTATATGATACTAATAGAAAACACGAAACTCATTAATATTATAATAATCCTGATTTTTTGATCAATAAAACAAAGATATCAACACATATGATACCATGTTTTTGGGAATACTGTGGTAAGTACATAAATTACACATGTTATATTTTGATTTGGAATTTGTGATGATGACCAAAATTTAGTGTGATTATTATGGTTGGAACAATCAACAAGATGTTCTCAGAGACATACAACATTGACCAAAGCATGTATGTTCAACATGGGTTCCATCACTGTGCTTGAGGATCAAGGCTTTTTAACATATTTATTTATTTATCTAATTTATAGTTTACTTATTATATACATCTATATGAATTATATTGAATTAAACTGGATATACATTAGAAAACATTATTGGTGGACTACTGGGTCATACTCACACCCAATTTAAGTCATTGGTTGGTACCCATGAAGTCTTCATGGATCCAATATTTGATAAGGGAAATCATCCTTTGATATATTCTTGATATAGGCTTGGATAGAGCATAAAGATAGGGACTGATCTAGTTTTAGAGCCTCATGGTGTGTTTGATAGATTTTACCTCTTTTATTTGTTTGTTTATTTTAAGGGATTTTTTTAAATACAACATTGAGATATTTATTATTTTTATATGGGATTTCAATAAATTTTATTATAGCATGTGTTATATGATTATATTTTACCTACTACATTCCTTTCTTTAATTACTTATGTCTAGTTGGACGATTTCCCCGTTATTTACTTCTATGCTTCTTACTATGATTATGAGGGCATAGTCTCCCCATTGTTATCTCATAGTCCCTTGCTACTAGTCAGAATACTTTGGCTTACAGGGTGGTGCGCCTATGGTCATGTGGGGCACCAGCCTGGAGAACTAGTTCAGTAGATTCTCAGGTAGGGAATTACAAAAAATATATTGGAATTATATGTTAAATATATATATTTATTCATGAAATTTTGAAAAATAATAGTTGATAACATCTTACATATCATAGAAACATTTACTAATTTTCTTCTTGTTTTTTTCTTTGTGGATGGAATTTCTCTTTTTAGATAATGATGAATTTTTTTAAAAAGATTCTTTAACACAAATAATAGAGTGATTAAAGATTACAAAGCATTGATAATTTATATTTTATTTTGTCTATCAATTTAACCAAATAAAATACCACATATTCATATCATAAAAGAAGTAATATCAATAGTTATATAAGATGTTTGGAATATTGGTTAATAAGGTCATTTCTATAGTAATATTAGCGAGAATAAACATTCATAAGGTGGTGAAGGTAAAATATTGATAAAAAGTGTATACATGATTGGTTTGAAGTATTTTATACATTAAAACATTAAATTATTATATGCTATTTATTATTATAGTGGTTTTTTATTTTGAATGTACCCCTATGTAGTCTCATTTTGGTATAGTGAAGATTATTCTTATACAGATTAATGTAATAATGAAATATGGATTAGTATATAATAGTAAATGGATAATTTATTTGTATGGTTTTGGTAATGTGTATTAGACCTGAAATGTTGATGATGAGAATTAAATTTATAGATATTTTTTATTGAGGGAAATGTTTATATATTTTCAAACAATGAATAAGAATTTAGTAACACTTAGCATAATCAAGGATAGTTATGTTCTTGTGAAACAAGTAACATCTCAATTAATGTGGATGAATAATCTTATTGACTATCTCATAATTAAACTAATGTCACGTTCACTTAAAAATTATTATAATCATAATAATATCAATATTTCATTGAATCTATTTTAATATTTTTCATCAATTCACATAAATATCTTGTACCACTTCACTAATGAACATGTGGTGAAATTTTTATTATTGTTGGAGTTTTTCCAATAAAAAAACTCATAATTATCATTAATTACTTCATGTTATTCTTTATTTTTATATATTTTAAGTTGTTATATTTAAAATTGATATTTTAGTTAAATAAATAATGTATTAGTAAAACCAATTTTTTTATATTATATTTAAAGACAATTTATTATTAAATTTTAATTTCTTGAATTCATTGATAAAATAATAAAAAAAATATTTTAGATCAAAATTTTAAAAATTATATTTATTTTTAGTAATAGGGGAATGAATTATTTCAATGTTACTGATCCTTCATATTTTAATTTTAATATTAATTATCATATGGAAAAATTAGTTGAATTAACCATAGACTTTGTTTTATATTATTTTTACTTACATATCTTATGTAAAAAATTTGTTTAAACATAATTAAATAGAGTAAACATCACTTCAATATTATAAAACAATGTAAATTTTAATTTAATAATATGTATATAGTGTGAATTTCATTTTATGATTATATACATGTATAAAGTTTTGTTTAATATGTATTAGTTATGGTAAATTTATCATCAATCTTGTGTATAAGAAATAAAAAGCTTGTTAATCACTAATTTTTTGTTATTATTTTTTTATTTTCAATAATAATATAAATAAGAAGAATCAGTGATTCCCTTACAAATCATTATGAGTAAATATAGTAAATAAGTTTAGTTATTTTTGAATCATTAGAGTAGTTATTATGCTAATTTGTTTCATTTTATTTTGTTTCAACAAGTCATCAAGAAAATAACTGAAATTAAATAATAGATACCCAAATAAATTGAATAAGATTGTGATTACACAACTAATCCAATAAGAATGAGAGCCTAATACTAATGATATGACTCATTAATAATTAAATTTCATGAACAAACCTAAATCACACCTGAATAGAGCACCCGAATCCGTACTTGGAATGGACTAAAGGGTGTTCCAAATCCCTATTGGTTGACAACTTGTGTTTGGGATCCAAGAAAAACACCAAGAGATGACTTTCCTAATAATCTATTAAATAGGTCATAACCATGGTCTTTCCATTTTCATAACATTATTATGTGACGAAATTAAAACTACACGATTGACACATGGTTTTCTATAACTATGTAGACTAACCCTATGGCCTAGTCATAATCTTAAAAAATAAAAAATTACTTAGATACCTCTTATTAGTTTAACTCATACTAAACCTCACATTCATGCACTATCATGTTTTCCAGGACCCTACATGTCGACCCCCCCCCCCCCCCGATGGGTTGATTTCTTATATGTTTTATCAAATATTATTCAAGGATACCCAAGGTAAGTGTATTCTCTTCTTTATCTTCATTATTTACTCCCATTTTCAAGGATTATCTTCTCTTATATGGCTATGGAAGCCTAAGAATGTATTTTTCTAAATATAAAGGTATGAGTTTTGGTATTTAGGTCGGAATATTTCTTTCATAAGGCCACTTCTTTCTTTCTTTTGTGTGGATTCCACCATATTTTTAGTAAATTTCAATTTGTTATGGTTTGTGGTTTCTTGAGGTTACCATGTTTGATGAAATAATCATACATTCCTAATTTTAAAATGAAATTATAAATTATTTCCAAAACCTGTATAATAATTTCTTATAACTAATTACATATGTTTTTTATAAGTAAACTTATTCATTTATTGTTTTTGAACATATTAAAGTTTTATAAATAATATATGTTTTATAGTAAATGATGGATTTGTATTTCTGTTTGTTTAAAATTCCATTTTAAATGGAAAAATGGATCTATAATAAAACTTTAACCTATTTTAAAGTGAGAATAACCCATAGGAATTGGGTTATATTCTCGGAAATACTTTAATTAAGTTCCCCCTTTGGAGTACTCTACACTAACTAAATATAATTAGGCTTGTAAAATGAGTTTGTGGGACTATTAGACCACACTGATTGTCTAAGACATGTACTTTTTAATGGTTGGTTGCCTCCAGTGCTATCAAATGGGTATTACCAAGCCACTAGGACAAGGCCACCAATCGTTATCTAGTTAGAAGAAGATTTTATTTTAGAAAACGAGATCCTGATTTTTTATGAGTATGATGGATTTCCATGACTTTATATAACAGAAGTCTCACTAATGGTAATTTTTTTAAGAATTTGTTATAAATGATAAATTCATTTAATATAAATTTTTTATATGATTTAAATTTTTATCTCTATAAAGTTAAAAAACATTGTTCATATTATTTATTTTTAAACCATTGTGTTTTTATTTATCCAACAATAGTTACTCATGAGACACCTATATGGATCCTATTGGGATAGTTGTTCTCCTAGCCTACATATATACACCCAATGTTAGTATATAGACCTTTTTTTGAATGATGAAGGTATTGGAAAGGTTCTTCTTAGAAGCGGTAGGTACTCAGGTTTATGGATCTTGGGTTGGGTGTTGTGACATAATGGTATGTCGACCCTACATTTCTTTTGAAGATAGGTGAATGCCTTTTGTTTATTTTGGGGTTTCTTGTAGTCATATTCATGTATCACAAACATGGTGTCCCCATACCATCCCATTTCTTTATTTAATGATTATTTTTTGTGTATTGGTTGTTATGGGTCTTTTTGATATATTTTTTATTCAATAAATATGGTGAGGTTTTCAAAAAAATAGTTATTTTTATTTGGATGTTAGATATTCAAAATTATGAGGGGGATATTCTAGGTCCTTAGTTAGGACCAATTTGATTGTTCAATTGGAAAACCAGTCCCAAGTTGTGTTTCCTGATTCATAGGCACTAGTTTAAAACTTGAGGATATTGTAAATGAAATTATAGATTTTATATAGATCAGTTTGAGAGAATATTTTATTGGTGGAATGGGTTTGATCATTAAAAGAAATGTGTATTTTCTATGGTAATAGGCGATAGAAACTAATTTTTATTACATTTCTCTTGTACCAATGTATGATACCACTAAGAGGGGGGTGAACTAGTAATCACTTTATGTTTTATAATAATGTTATTAACTACTTAAGGAAACTTTATTGACCTTTGAATACATATTGGAGTTATGATAAAATAAAATGTAAATCTCAACCACAACATTTATATGAAATAAATATAAAGAGATATCAATACATGGTATATAAAAGTTTTATTACAAATACATAGTCCTTACCAAGTCATTTATCCCCACCAATAAGGATTATTTTACATACATCTTCCCAGAATAAAAATAAATTGGAAGCAACTGGTTCTACACCCTAATAATAAATACTCCATTTAAATCTCATTATACCCCCCATAAATTATCTTCTTTTCCACAAATTGTTTTGGACACCAACTTTCATTCTCATATCCACTCCACTCACAGCTGGTTATACACCCTTGGTAATGATCCTTTTCAAATAGGTTATACTCCTCGGCTAAAATCTCTTCCATTCTTCTTGTATCATCCACTATAGAAATATCTTCTCTTCCACCACAAGAAAATTATATCACCCCCTCTAGTGTATAAACTTATAGATCATAAATCACACACCTAAGAGTCCGTTATTTTTGAAAATTACAGAAGGTCTTTTTAAAACTAGGCTATTGTCAATATGATTTTTTTAGAAAACTTTATTAAGAAGAATTCCTTATAAAATATTCATTTATTCAACCTAAATCTTTAAATCAACTATTTGAGGGATTTTCATGACGGGTATCCTTTTGAGGATCCCCTATATGCTTTAATCAACCTTTATATATTTAGAATAACTCCTTATAAAGAATTAATCTGATGGATATTTCTTTATGAATCATGTTCTGTCTGATTCACATCCTACTTTGACTAAGTACAAAACTAATATGTCACTCTCAACTTCCTCTCAATCTGATGGAATCATGACTCGTATCTCAACTTTAACATAAAACTAAACATAGTTGGAATCATATCCAATCACCAAAACATCATAGTGTCATTTTTTCATATGAATGAATAGTGTAAAGTAAAACTATTCTTTTACCCCATTATATAGGTTCTACTAAAGTAGAAAATTCAGTAAACCAATTTAAATTTACCGCTCACTAAAATCCCAAAATCAATTATCAAGCTAATCTTGATTTCATTTGAATTCTTATCAACTCTTGTAGAATATTCTTGAATAACCCTGATTTTTTTCAAACCTCTCCCTTTCATCAAAATTCCATAAAAAGGGTGTCAAATGATTTTTCAAACCTTTTTTATCCTATTTATGACATTAAATATTTGATAACACTACAAAATCATCATTTTATAAGTGATTTTTAAATATTTATATAAATATCCTGTATCTCTATCAACCCTAAGTCCATCTGATTAATATTTTTTTAAATTATTTGTTCAGTGTCTTTTTTTAGGACATTTATTGGAAAAATTTTATGATCACAGAACTCAACTTATCCACTTTTCTTTATCATAATAAATTTTTCCTTTGCTACCTCATATGTAATTCCCTATCATTTGGAATTACTTTTTGATAAAACTTCATCAACAATTCTCATAGTGATTTTTTGGAATGAATCATCCAACTGATGGACTAATGAAATTTTTTTATGATGAATCAACATTTTTTTGGCCAATTTACCTTATCTAAAAGATTATATTCCGGTTGGTTCAAGATTCATTGAAAATCTCATCTGAGGGAATCATTAGTATTTTTCCAATGTTTGTTCATCTGATGGATCTTCATTTAGTTACTTTACTTCATAATTTTTTCTCCATAACTTCTTAAAAACATATAAAATGTTTGTCTAAAAAAATTCATCTTTTTTTTAAGATGGCTAACTACATTATTGCAATTTCTTACTACATTATTCACATGAAACTTTATTCTTTAGGTGAGTTTCTTAGATTTATTATTTAGATTTATCCATATGAGTAGATGTAAAGAAAATGGTAAATTTGAATTCTCATTTCTTGGAATGCTCCCCGTTTATATTTATTTCTCATTTGATAAAACAAAATAAAATCTACACAAAACCCTTTCTTTCCTTCTATCAGATCATGTTTTTTAATTATTTGTATCTGGTTCATCTAGTAAAATTGTGAAATTTTTTTTTTTGTACAAACTCAACTTATATCAAAGAAAAAGTTTATTTTAAAAACATTATATAGAGTGTTTTTCCAGTAAATCAAGAAATGTATCTCCTAGTATACTAGATCCAGTGTTTGTAGTATTATATTGGCACATATACAAGGTGTCATATCCAAAGGGACCAATTAGATTTTCAATTTTGGAGAACTAGATAATGCTACTAGAAATTCACGTTATAGACACAATTTATAACCATGTAAATATGTAATAACTTTGGTTTGGATTACCATGGCTCCTCTTGGAGTGGAAATAAGTCCATGAATATAGCCACAGATTAATCTAGGGCTATAGGTAATTTCACCAAAATATACATCTATGATTTCAAACTATTGAGATATCTCTACTTCCACTATGGAATCCATGGCTATAATCATATAGACATTATTTCCACCATGAGAGTAGAGCTAAAGACACAGTTTGAAACTATGGATGTAGGTTCTTCCATTGATTTTTTTTCCACAGATACAAACTATAGAACTAGGATAATAGCCATGATTCAAACCATGCAAATATGTCTAATTCCATGTTTTTCAACCATGGATATAACATACTCTTTCTATTAATAAAATGGGGAATATTACCATACCACAAGGTAGAAATTTGGGAACAAGTATTGTCATTGGTTTAAGTATGTTCATTTATAATGTGGGAAAAATAAAATATTTTTATTTTCTACATATAATCCATCAGTTTGATTATTTAAAAGATAAAAAATAACCCTCAATTATATATAATTCCACTCTACATCAACAATAATATCCATTTTAATTTCCCCTTTGTGGACTCAATTGACTTATTCCACCATTTATACCATCCAGTTAGAAGCCTTAGTCCCTTATCACCTTTGGTTCCCAACCTATAATCCCTTAATAGATGTGTTCTTCAAATATATTCTTCTTAAATGAAGTTCCCATGTTCATTTCTCATTAATAAGAGAAAAATAAGGGGGATTATTCATTTAATCTTTGCAAATTCTCAGATACATATGTAATTTACTTGAGTCACAATGTAATAGAGTGAGAGGGTGTTATAAATATAGAATAACTGAATTAATGCTCAGAAAAATGTTACACATTCACATACTGTTGATAAATTATCAAAATGATACTGGATATATAGTGTAAGATCATACCCTATAACAATTCATGGAATAATGAACCCATATTTTCACATAATTCATGAGTGAAATCCATATTGAACCTATAAATCTGTTATAACCATGGTTTTTTTATAAATAAAAAAACAAAAGGAGGAAGTAAAATATTATATTTACCCACATCCATAAGAATAAATCCAACTCAAAATAATTATTGAACAAGATTATGTGAATCAATATGAGCATAATTTTGAGGTAGTTGAACTAGAAGTAGTCATCTTATGGTTAAACCACCAAATCCCCTTCAATGGGTACATGTTTCTCAGAAACATAATGAGATAGTTCATTAATCACATGCTCTAATTTAGTTCCCATAGAATGAAAAAGTTGTTATAGAGTCTTATTGAAATCAATCACTAAAATTCTAATGATAGTTTATGATAATTAGCATATTCATTATATTATTAAAATTATTGGTTATAATTTTAACTGTGAAGGGAATGTAGTCTATCTGAAAATATAAAAGCCATCCTAAATAAGAAAATAAGAATTTATAATATTTTGACAACGATTATTTTAATTTACATATAAAAACAATTCCATTGGTACTTTGGTGTATTCCTCAGGCATTCATATCATATTTTAAGTTTTTTAGACATGATTCAAGTTTAAAATAGAGGGGGAAGGGTGAATCAATGATGTCTATTTAATTTATGTTTCCTTACTTATGAAACAAAACATTCCTCATGTTGATGATTTGTTTCCCTACTGAACACAATTCAACCACACATATATATGAACTCATGAATTTATAAGGTCCAACACACAACAAGAGTAGTTTTATCCATAGTATGGTTTGGAAAAATTTTGATACCATAAAACCTGCTAGAATTCAATCCATTGATGTGGTATATAATGAGTAGGATGTTCCCTTACAATCTTTTAGCACTTTAAAAATAATCCAATAGTGTGTCTTATTCTTCTAAAATATAATGATACATTACAATTTATAGTGATTCTAGATCAAATTTCACAAAATTTGATCTTTCTAAAAAATTGTTCTCTTTTTAACCTAAAAGCTTGTTGGATCTTCCTTTAGTCCTCTATGAACTATTCTTATTTATCTAAAAGCTGCATGTATCTTCCCCATACTGATTTTCACCATGTGTCATGAGTGATTCGTAGACCACCTCTCATTATATGAACTATATCTTCTCTGTAGATGGAAAATTCCTCCTATGAACACCTTTCATACGCTGTCAATTTTCCTTTCCAAGAAATAGACCCCCTAAATATTCATAATGTCCTTGAGAATTGTCTCTTTTGTGAAAATTTATCCTCTGTGAACACTTCCACTTCATGTAAATAATTCCTCCATGAACTCTTATCCTTCATGAAAATATTTCCTCTATGAACTACATGAATCATCTCCAAATCATTCCCAAACAAATGACCAGTTCTTATAAAATTCTCCCTACATTAATAATAAGATTTGGGTCCATTATATAGTAAAAAAAATCTGTGAATCCCACTAATCTTATTTATGCAAATTTTTTATTTGATAGAGCCTTCACTGTGGAATTTTCTCCTTCTGTAAATTTTTTCACTATGTGGTCTATATAAAACATTTCTTACTTTACAATGGCTGATTCCATCATCAAATAGATCACTGCCTCTCAACTGAAAACAATAAAACTCCCAAAAATATCAATATTTTCAAGAACTGAGAACCTCCTATGAAATTTGAACCTTCCTCTAATTTTCTTCTATGTGGTCCACATAGCATGCTTTATGGTCCATTTAGCGTTACTATGCTGAATCCTTCCCATTAAGATTTTCCTTTTTTTTTGTTTTACATAACTCCTATACAGTTTGTATATTGTTCTTCATGGTCTACAAACTATTCTTTACAGACTCCATTTTAAAAAAAACACTCCTTGTCCATAAATAAAACTCTAGATTTTGATGCCCAAAAAATTGGCAAATGTTGGAAAATAAATCCACCATAAACAACTTCTTCAAAAAAAATCCAACCATACAGATTTATGGTCATCTTTTATTATCATAAACCTTATCTATCAAGATTTTTTAAACATTGAATGATTTCTATTAGCATAGTCATATTTTATAAGGAATGTATTGTAATATCCTTCTCTTCCAGCAATATCTTTCATTCCAATCAAAACTGAATATGATTGGAAATAACTTTTTTACCCCTTTATTTCAAAAGGCCTGTATCACATGTTTCAAAAACAACTTATTATATTTTTGAAATACAAATTAGAAAATCATTATCACATTTTATATGAATTTTACTCTGTGAATTGATTTATCCATTTGATAAAAAAATACAACAATATTCAAAAAAATAATCTTAATTCATTCTAAATTTAACTTGGTCCTCAAAATAGTGAATGGGTTTAATATTATTATATCATTATTTTAAATTTGATCTTTTTTCATCTTTATTAACATTTGGGTTTCTAGTTTCAACAACATTATCTCACACATAAAAATATATAAGAATTGGAACTAGTTATATGTTTTTCTTTAAGAGTATTTTTTACTATTACTCTCTGGTTCTATCCCCAATTCAATTCATCAATTAAGTGAACGTTTTTTTAGAAATAGAAAAAACACCACTTATTTTTTATAACTTCATATCATAACAGATAAATTCTTTAGATAATTTTCAAAAAGTGGTGTAAAAATCCACAAAACTAGACATGTGAATATTAGAGATCATATAATATAAAATAAAAATAGTTTTTTGGTTTGAAATATATAATTATTTGACTACCATCTAGATGGGAACAAGATTATTATATTTAAAACATGAATTTTATTTACTTTCAAAAATAATAAATTAGAAAACTACGATGCATCCACGTTTGAGGTAGAATAAGTGAAAAATAAATAAAAAAGTGATTCATGGATGAATGAAATAATATCCTTTCCAGAAAAAATGAGTAGCATGAAACACCAAAAAAATAACCATAGATACGAAAATATAATTGAAGAAACTCATTCAATTCCAAAAAAACGGAAATAATAATTCATAATTCATTTTAGGAATAGAAAACATCTATTTGGAAAAACTCAAAAATATTGTTCTAAGAACACCTCAAAATATCGTTATTTAAGAAAATATTTGGAAATTTCTGAAATCCCTTATTATGATAATATTGTTTTAATTTATAGAAAGAAAAAACCTTTTACTTATGGTATATCATGGACCTAATTGCAAAAACATTCTTGAAATATGCATCAAGGGGACACATCATGTATTTATAAATAATAAAATCTAGGTTTCCCCTATAATGGTTTTATTAGAAAATCTAATGATCAACACTAAATTCACTATGGATATTTAAAAAAACATCAAAAAATATAAATTTTAAATAATGAACTAAAGTCATAATGTGCTATAATAAGAATGGTTCACAGAATCATATAATTTATTGAAAAATGATTGTTGACAAATAAATAGAATATCCACCCCTCATAAAATAGTTTTATAACAAAAAGTATTTTTTATAAATAATAGATACATTCATAAAAATTATTATTTAATCAAGGACATAACTTCCAGAATCATAGGTGTTATGCAAGTACATATATTGAGGCAATGATATAAACACCCTCTTGAAAAAAGACCTACCCAGATTGATCATAATTGTTGATTAAGAACATTCCTTCTTGAATATATAGATAACATATTAATATTAGTTTTCCTAGAAAATATATACCAACTAGAATTTATCATTGTAATTTATCAAGAACATGTCTACTAAAATATATAAATATCAGAAAATAGTGGTTTTCAATATTTATTATTTATATAATTTGCATAAAATGATTTTTTTCAGCATGATACATTTCTAAAAAAGAACTTGTTTGAGTAGGAGGATGATATATTATGAGAATGTGTGATGTCCAACATATGGATTGATATCATGTTAGGTGGCTGATAATATCTCTACTATTACAATGTGTAGTTTCATAATAACCATAGTTAAATAGATAATGTACTTAGATATAAAAATTACTATAAGACATTTATTATTTCATAGATAGTTGATCCATGTTGACGGTATATGTATTCCTAAGGCCTGGGATGTATGAGTTAATTTCATTTTATTGTTAAGAGATGAAAAATTTTGGACTCATATTCATGTGGTAAAATAGATTAGTATTCATGGTCTAGGTTTGGAAAAATTATTTCACTATTATTGGGAGTATTCTACATAAATTATAGCACTATATGTTATCGAGATTAATATGAGGTTTCGTTCTTAATTTTATTGAAAAATAAATTTTCTTATAGTTTATGGTGCATAACATGTTGTTGTTTCGTGTCCTTTGAATTATCAGGATTAGCGAGAACAATGAAAATTGGTTTTCTCAGACTTTACTATATTAACCCTTAATATTAGCTATAATGGATTTTTTAATTAATCCCGGTACATGATCATTTGTGAGTATTCTTTTCAGACCTTTTAGAATACCAAAACTGACACCCCCTTTCATGATAAACCAAGATAAATAATATAAAATTTCAATATCAATATCATCTGAATAAAACAAAATAATATGATAAAATTCAATGTACAAACCAATAATAAAATATAAATCTTAAATGTAAGTCAATATCAATATCACCATAACCATCATGGAAAAAAGAAATATTATTAGTCCAGATCAATGTTATCCCATGAATTCTCATTGATTTTATTACATGACATTTCCATAATTTCAAAAGAAATCACAGATCTCATTAATATATATACTGAAAAAATAATATGAATTGGTAATATAAAATGGGGAAAATTATATGAATACTAAGAACATGGTGTCCGGATTGTGTTATGGAAAATTTCTTACATTGGTTTTACAATAGGATACTTCATAAGGTGAATATAATGTTTGAGGGAAAAAAATAATACATGAAATATCTATGGAAATACATGAAACATCTATGATATTTGACATTCATAGATATTTTTATTTGGATTTATGAAATAAAGCAACATAAGTTATATGGTAATTTTAATAAAAATATTAAATTCACTACTATGAAATAACAAATAGGACCCTAAAATAGTATATTTAAATATATTCTTTGTGATAAGTAACAAAGAGAATAGAAGTGTGTCTAATTTTCTATAAAGAAGTTAACAATTGATTATATATATAAATGATATATATGTGGTGAGAAAAATTAGATAAAGAGTTTACATATAGATATAATATATGAAATTTAAACATAATAATTTATAAATAATATAAGTTAATTGGGCATACAAAGAGGAAGAGTTTCCATATGACATTGAAAATAACAAATATATCAGGTCTGGAGAATAAAATGGTGTAAAATATACCTGATATAATTTAAAGTATAAAATATAACTAAAATAATTTAATTATATTTATTACAACATGATGCTCATAAATATTTAAATTTTATCATTGAACTATAGTAAAAAAGGCATATGTGTGTAGTAGACATATTTCACACCCATGTGAATCATCTATGAAATATCTATTATTGGGGAGTATCATGGGAATTGATATTTATGTATGATATATTTTTATTCATTTTATAAGGATAGAAATGCAATAATAATATTCAACAATGTAAATATATAAAAAATTATGAAATAACAAAACTGAAAAACATTATTAAATTTGATTGTAAATACTAAAATCAACAATTAACGTGTTAATGTTTTTTATCAAAAATTCCCAAGATTCAAGACCATACAAATCTGAGTACAGTAATATATGAAATAATTAGTTTAGAAATAATTTATAATAAATATACAACTAACACTAGACAAATTTAATATGAAAATACAACATCGTGTAACATAATATCCATTATGCATATACACGAAATTAATAGATTGAAAAGTGGAAATATAATATGATTATATAGAAAATTCCTATAGAATATTCCCACATTATATGGAACCTAAATATATAATAGTAACTGGTAGATAATGTTCAATATTCTCAAGATAATGGAATAAATTGAAAATCATACAGAAACACTCATCATACAAAATAAATTTTTGGGTTATCCCATTTATACCGTCTTATCTGTTAAAGAGAGTTGTTGTATATGATTTTATATGCATCTATCTTCTTTTTAATCCTTGTTATGGTTTTCCAAAATCATAAAAAACTTATTCTAATAAGGAAAAAATTATATATTTTAATTAAGTTATTCTTTTTAGTATTAATTTTTTTTCATGTATACATACCCACTGTACTGATTTGGAATATCTATGTATCTCAAGCTTCCAAAAATGAAATTGATTACACATTTATAAATTTGTGGAAATATTTCTTCATTAAAATATTGGAGAAATTTTATCACTAATATATAAATAGATCATACGGTTTTCCATAAAAAATAGAGTATAATGATATATGTTAAGGATAATGATAATATAACATATGCAAAAATGAAACATTTGATTTCAATATGTTCTGATAAGGAATGTTATTATTTTATTTGAAATGGAGATAATTTTTATGATTCATATGTTTAGAAACATTCGTATGGAAGAAAATTGTATTGAAATAAGTTTGATTAAAATTTCTCGACAGAAGTATGGGTATACAATCATTCTATATACAACAGTAAACATTATAAGAATTGAAATATTTGTTACATCAAATAAATGGTACATTTGATATAATCGCATGATATTTTATCATTTATTAAATATTATGAAACATAAATTATAAATCCATGGGAAGAAAATATCCATCTTATAAAATTTCCTTACAAACATAATATATTGATGCTATTTAAATGACACTGATAGAATAAAATTGTGTAAGGACTTCAGATCTATTATTTCATCATTTTATATAATATTTAACACCAAAATTCATTATCATAATTTGACACATATATATGGGTAATGTGAATAATTGAACTATTTTTTTAGTACTCAAATATAGTTTTTAAAAAAACCAATTAGTCCAAAATATTAGTGAACGGACTACTAAATAAATGAAATGGAGGGAAATAAATATGTTTCTTCATTACATATAAAATAACAGTGGCCAAATAGTATGGATAATATAAAATAAGTAGAGGTTAATATCTATATAATGTCATGTATAATTCAAAATATGCAACTTCACTTTAGTGATTATGAAATATGTCGTCATATTTTCATTGGGCATTATCAGGTTTAATTTAAAATACTGTTTTTAATAAATGAAATGTATAAAAATAATACTAATAAAATTAAACTATAGAAGCATTAAAAATATATTATTTAATAAATATAATTTTGAGAAGTATTAGTAGACATTTCAAATAATAAATGAAACTAAAATCTAAAACAATTAATATTTTATCATAAAAAGAAGAACAATGATTTCATATTTGATCATAATTGGAATCTGAAAAAATAGATCAAATAATGTAAATTTTAGTGGAAACTCCTATCATATTGTCTAAAATACATTTGCGAATAATTTATTAAAAAATTGAAATTATAAAACAAGTGGATTTTTATTGAGAACCATAAAAACAACTTATTTATGTTAAATTACTAAACACAAGTGATGTCTCGACCCCTCCCCACAAAGTGTACCCCTCCTGGGCTGGCAATGTGAGAAGGGAGATAATGACCCCAGAGTCCTACCTCTAGTAGGCCCCGGGTTGGTGAATAGCATCGAGGGTATAATAACACACAAATGGGAGGAATTACCCTCTAAGAGAACACCTGTGGAAGAGATAGATAAGATAGACACCAACAAACTCCAACTAAGAACATAAATATAAAAGAAACCCAAGTGCACATATGTAATTCCATGCAAAAGAACTAAAACTGTAAGGGAAAAAACAACAAGTACCCAAAAGAAAGTAAAATAGCAGAAACCACAAGCCCGAACAGCTCCTGCAACCACATGCTAATCAACACCAGCCTGATCTCCAACCTGCTCCAAGTGACCTAAAAATAGTTTATATATACATAGGGTGAGTATAACAGTATACTTAGTAGGATCCTCCCCAAATCACCTCGTTCAAAAGTAAATAGAGCTTGCTAAAGCACAGTGAGCAACAAGTGAAACTAACTCGTTACCTAAGCAGGTATACTAAGTTCCCAACCTCACCATGGATACTCTCACCAAGTAACACATACAAGAATATAGCATATTTTAAAGAATATCAATGGAACCCCACTACTACTTCCCCAATGGTTTGACGCTTTTCCCCAACGTCTCACGTCCTAAACCTCTCTCTCCAAAAAGGCTTGCCAGTAGACACCTGGGCGAAGCACCATAATGTGCACCTTGTGCAACACAAAGACTTTCCCACATACACCCGGGCGAATCACTACACCATCCTAAAAACCAAAAGTAACCAGGTAGTTTCTAGGATCCACCACAGCTCGCATAATGTTTATCATACGTCAGGTATTATACCTCAACCCATTACAGCCCATACACCGAGTAAGTATCCACAAGCCATCACAACCTATACACATTACACCTATAGTAGTCCAGAGGATCCTATATCTAGAATATATGTGTTTGAATAACCACAAGCCATTACATCCCTCTACACACATATATGGAGAAAACTACCCAATGTGCCAAACAGCACAAGTAACTAACAAGAGAAGAGAGGGGGGCCAAAGAGGGTAGTCAGCCATCCATCCTCCCACCGGTAATGTTGGGGAAACCACACCCTCAGGGCTCTGAATCACCGGGGTGTCAGTTTCCCTTACCAACAAGGTGGAGTAGAATATAGAAACAAAAAAAGTACATAATATACTATAACTCACAACCAGAATATGGGCATAACCTCGTCTTAGAAGAGAACTGAAGCTAACGTCTCTCAGACACCTGGATTCAACTTCTATACTAGGTATCCTATAAGTACACAACCATTTTAAGAGCCTTATTAGATTAATTCATTCCTTTTTTATCAGTTCCACTGTACATTAATTAATTATTTAAACATTAATTAACCATGAACAATTCCACATTAAATTTCATTAACATCACACCAAAAATCCATTGTTCCTTCAAATGTTTTCAACCTCATCATTTAGTTCCAAAAACTCCAACACCATGAGTTAACACCATTTAATCAAACATTCATCACAAACATGCTTTCCCATATACCCAAGAATTCTAGAAAAGCATTCTGTGCTACTAACACAAAGGGGCTTAACATGGTGAGTAGATTTACTACCCGTCAAGTATTTTCCACCAATAGAAAGAGCATTGATCCATACCCCCTTGAGAATCTATACACGAAAAGAACGTGGCATACCCCATGTGTCTTCAACTCTTTTGGAAGAAGCGTAAGAAATACCATCTGTCTTGAGCATTGGTGAAAAGTAAATCAGATAAACAATCAAAGAATCACCAAGCATCCGACAATTATATCCATCCCATTCCATCGCCCCTGGTGTCCTCCACAACATCCACCATTATAAACCGATACATCTTGCCACTCTAGACGTATCTGTTGCCACAACCCAAATGCCTCTATGCCCCCACATATCACAACACCCCTTCAGGGTCACGTCTCAACACAAGAAGAAGGAAAAAACAACCATCACATCAATTGGGCTATGGACCTTTATCAAACAAGAGGGTAACTCAGAACCCTTCAAGGAATTATCAAACAATAAAATTCAATAATTCCTCTTGAATTTACATATTTATAATCCATTGGTTCCAACATCGGGAAACCTAACCAGTAAGCTATCACAAAGGATTAAAAGTTCTTACTGCGCCAATTTTATTAACATAAAATTCCAGCAAGAACCAGATTCATTTTCACACCTCTTTATCTATAACAAAATAATTATCAATTAATCCTGGTTTAGGTTCTTTACCGATTTCGATCAAGAACAAAGAGCTAATAAAAGAAAGAATAGATATCACACTATATAGAAAAATAGGAGGGAATAAAATATGACCAATCTAAATTTATTTATCCATTTAAAAATATTTATTATGTCAATTCCATTGTCATCCCATGGGGTAAAACATGCTAACAATACAGTTGCATGTAAAAGGAATTGAAGTAACGAATCCCCTCCCTCAATGGTTTTTGACGAAAACCCCAACAACGTTTAACACACAAGAATGTTGGGTTGATTCTCCAAGAACCCACCTTAGATCTCTTCTCCTAGCAAGATCAACACCAAAACTCATCATATTTGGCATCCACACACTTAGATCTACCCATAACGGGTGTAGATCTAAGAAACCGAGAGAAGAGGAGAAGTAGATCCAAGTGGATCTAAGAAACCGATCATGAACGAAGAAGAACGTAGAAGAACAATCACATACCACAAGACATCAGCTTCGATTTTCCAAGAGAAGCCTTCGGATCACCACCAAAATGCTTTGGAGAGCTTCTTATATCTTCAATAGAGGGTAATCCTGAGTTATGGTTTCTTAGAAGCTTAAAAGTTCAAGTTAGAAGAAAAACGGTTGAGATCCACAATTTTAAATTCTGGTTTAAGTGCCCGCATAGTTCTCTCACACGGTTAGACAAACTATGTGAAAACTGTGTGTTCGCTACTACCTCATCAAACCCTTCTCGCACGGTTACGCCGCACGGTTAGACAAACTGTGCGCTAACCATGCGTTAGCCACTGCCTCTAGTATTAACTACAAACGGTATGGCCTCACGGGTAAGACAAACTGTGTGCAGCCCGTGTGAAATCTACTGTCCTTTAGTTTTCTTTAAAGATTCACCCAAACTCACCCCCAAGTCACTACTCCAAAATAAGGGTAGTTAGAAACATCAAAAGTACCTAAAAACGTAACGTGACGTTACATTTCACAACTGTCTACCATTGAAACGGTTCATCAAAAATGAATATTTTGGAAAAGCATTGGGGATAAGTTACCTTGACCTCCCAAAACACCTCTAACACCACATTTTCACAATGTAATGGACCAGAGAGGTCCGAGACATTACATCAGATACCTCTCAAAACATTCTCATCCTTGAGAATCCAAAACCCACATAAAGAGAAAATGAAACATGGTCTAAACAACCACCCATCGAGATACCTCTCAAAAGAGAGAAAGCCATCAAAACAACAAAGTGAGATATCTCATAAACATGAAAGTTTCATAACTACAAAAGCAACATTGACACACAAAAAGAGTTAAACATCAAACAAATCTGGGTACTGAGCATGGATATGTGACTCACGTTCCTAGGTACTCTCCTACAAGCCACTGTGTCACCACAAGACATGAAATAAAGGAATAGAATTCCCGCACAACACCTTATCCTTACGGTCTTGGATCTCCACAGGTTTCTCCTCAAATGTTTCTTCATCATCAACATCGATCTCTCACCAATCGATGATGTGAGAGTCGTCATGAAGATAACAATAGATCTATGATACATGGAAAACATGATGCATCCAACTCGTCTATGGGGGAAGTGGTACTCGATATACCATAACTCCAACATGAGCTAACACCTCGAAAGGCCCAACAAACAAGGGAGAAATCTTACTTCCATGACAAAACCTTCACTTCCCACGACAAGGAGTCACCTTCAAAAACACATGATCCCCAACATTAAACTCTAAGGGTCTCTTTCTTTGATCAGCATATGATTTCTGATGATCTTGCGCTATATTCATCCTCTCACGAATCATCTGTGTAACACCCCAAGCTTCCACGGTACGCTTCTCTTTGAATAATACAGTAGCATGTGTTGTACGCAACTTTGAGTTCTAACACACACCACAACCAATCAAACTAGCCATTATTAATAGTAATACCAATTTTTTTACATTTATAAATTTTATGTTTCAAAATGGACTTCATTTTTGGATTCAGAATATCAAAATTATCTTAGGGTGAATTTTTGGTATTTTTCTGAAAACATTCAATTTTTGATGAATAGTGAAAAAACACTGAGTTATAGTTTATAATAGATTTTTTTTAAATAATTAATTTTTTTATTAAAATTTAATTAAGGTAAAAATAGATACATAATACCTATATAAATTCAATGTAATTCATTGGAGAAAGTTTAGAATAATTTTAGATATATAAACCTTTTATGGAACTTTTCACTGTCTTTTACCCACCTCCTAGGAGAATTTGGAAATTCACATAAAACATAATTTTACCACTTATGTTAGTGGAATTTCTAAAATTTGAGAGTCGGTTAATAACAAGAAGTAAAATTTGGTTCAATGAGATGAAAATAATTTTTTAGTGAATAGTAACTTTTTACTTGTATTTACCACGGTTAAAAGTAAATATGGTAATTAAGGGTAAAATTGTTATTAATATTACCCTATAACATGTCCTAATTCTACTGGACAAGTGTATTATGACTAAAAAACCTTAGGAATAAAATATTATCATTTAGGTCCACTTAGATTAGATTAGGACATTAATTATTATTTAATTCAAAGAAGAGTTAAAATAGTTAAAATCAATGTTTAATTACTAAAATATTTTTAATATAAAGTTATACATAAGATAAATTCGATTTTAAATTTTCATTAGAAATATAAAATTATTTCCTACATAATGGTATTTTATTTATAATTTTTAGACTTTAAATAATTTAATTTATTTATGACACAATGGTGATGCAGTAATTAACTATATAATGAAATATTAAAATAATTGATATTATAAATATTCAAATAAATGTAATTTGAGACTTTTTATGAATTATACTAATTTTATTGGTTAATATGACAAGTTATTATTAATTTAATTATGTTTTTTTTATGTAATCATGCTTTTATAATTTTCACAAAAATCAAATATCAAATAGTGTCAACATTGGCATAAAAGATTATTTAAAACAAATATTATATTATTAATTGATATTATATTCCTAAAAATCTAAGGTTCGTCCAAAGAAATTATATAATGATATTTTTATCATTAATGGTCCACTTTTGGGTCGCTTTAATGTATATAGTATGTTTATCAACTATATAATATAAAAATACAAAGTGACATGGTAAATGTCAAACTAATTAACTAAGAGTTAAAACTAAACGATATGGTTAATATAATGACCCAAAACTGTCTAAAATCTATTGGTGGAAAGGATTTAGACCTATACCCACCTTAGAATTATAATAATCCACTCTAGATCCATTAAAAACCGAATATGAATTTATTATAAAATAATACTTTAAGTTTTTCCTAAAGATCCCGTCCCCCCCCTTATAAATGGACACCACTTATAACCAATCCTTCACACCATCAAAGCCTTTTGGTTCAGCCAAACCCTACCCAATAATTCTCTAAACTTCCCTCAAATCAACCTAGAGGCCTTAGTTTGATCAGAAATCCAACCTAAAGATCCCTTTTGATCAAATCAAAAGGAAGAACCCGAAGAAGAGGTAATGTTTTCACCACCCTCTTTCAAGTTCCTTTCTTCTTAAACATCTTCTTTCTTTTTCATTTCCAATATAAAATAATAACTCTAGTTATTATATATAATTTTATGTTATTATAAATATGGTACAACCATATTCAGTATTATATCCATCCTTTGAATGACATGTCACCATACGTGCGTACGTACGGCCTACCGTCTCCACGTTTTGGTGTAATTATTATTAAATACATTATTATTTGGATGGGTATAATAATGATGTATAATTCATGTAAATAGTAAATATAACATTATAATGATTCTTTATATATGATATACTATCCAATTATATAATATCAGAATATTTATATTATCGCTCACGTGTAGGTACAGACTATTGTCTCCACGAATACGATGAGATTCATTCCCCATAGTATCAATTCAAGACTAATTCTCATTTGATGATTAAAAGTAATGTTTATGAAAATTATATCATTCTGGATATGAATAAGATACAACCTATCCCTAACAAACATGAATTATGTAATAAAACATATAAAAGAAAACGAGTAAGTTAACACCCGAAACGATGACAATAGTAAAATATTATTAACAAAGAATTATTAGAAGATCCTATATGATATCATAATTATGTATATGGTTCTTTTATAATTGAATAAAATTGTTTTAACTATTATAAAAGAGGTTAACATACCATTGACTAAGGAAAAGTACATGGTAAGGGTTTATTTCACAATCTCTTCATTATCTGAGGTTGTTTATACGTAATTATCTACTGGGATCTCTTTATCATCCACATCCATCTTTTTAAAAAATTCATTTAAAAACATTTTTACTATTTACTAGAAAATGGGATAATGTCATTTATACCCTTATGTATTTTGAAAGGAATCTTTTCGTCTTTTTCCAAACAAGGTACTTTTTAACCTTTTCGACAAATTTAAGGTAAGAATGTCTTTTTAACTTAAACGCCGGGTGCGATTATTTTCCGCCGTTATAAAATCGCTGAAGCTTCTATTACAAGATTATGAAAATATTGTCAAAGTAAATGTTTTATTTTATAATTATGTGACTTTTAAATGATTTCAAAATGAATATTTTAAGAATATGTGAAAGGTACTCTTTATGAAGATCAGAATTTCAAAGGTTTTAAAGATTTATCTTTCTAAATCTTTTTAATTAACGTCCATGATTTCAAAATGACTTTATGGATTTATTTATATGGACATGAATGCATTGAAATGATATTTATTTTCAAAATTTTCATAGTGGTATGGGAAACTTTGATTCAAAAATATCTTTTAAATTACTTCCTTTATAAATGTGTGACTTTTCAATGATTTAAAAAAAGAGATATTTATCTCAAATAGTTTTGATTTCATCTATGTCAACATCCATTTATGGATTTTAAGCTTATTTGAAGTTTATTTATTATTATACAAAGCTTCCATATTGTATTGAAGGTTTTGTGATATGTTTGAATGTGGATGTGTTATTCTTATACCATTCATGGTTTATGGAGAAAGTATTGACATTTTGTATGCTAGTTTTAATATAAATGTTTATGTTATATTTAAACCTGTTCATATGAGGAATGTATTGGACTTATAAAGTTATGGGTAGAGCCTGCTATAGCTCCTCGATGCATCGGTAGGTCTCATGAGACAAACTAGTGTCTTGGCACAAGGCCTTGACAAAATCTGATTTGTAGTCTTGCCACCAGGCCATGGCTATGTAGTTATGATAGTCTGGCATTATGCATTCCATCATTATTAAAGTGTTTATTGATATTTCATGTGATTATTCGACTAGTATAATATCCATGTGAATAAGTAAATGGAATTATTTCATTTTATTTTTTCCATATTATGCAGAAGTTCAGGTTTAAAAGGCTTTTGTTTTAGTTATACATTGCCTTAAATGTTTATGAGTATTTATGAAATTTTTCACTATATTGTTATCCTTACTGAGCATATGAGCTCACCCCTTTCTATGTTTTATTTTTCCTAGGATGTGAAGATGTAATTTATGAATAACCTGTAGGGATAGTATGAGGGGATATGAAGACAAGATGTTGTTGTAGTTTTTTTTACTTTATGATGTAATATAAGTCTTATGAATGTATCTAGTTATTACAAGGCTACTAAACTAATCGGTCTTTTGAGAATTGATCTTTTGTGATCATTCCAATTTTATTAAATAATGCACCGACTCTGGGTAACTGGGGCTGGGTTGTTACAGTTGGTATCAGAGGAAGTCCAGTACAAACCTTGGAGAAAGTATTGACATTTTGTATGCTAGTTTTAATACGAATGATTATGTTATGTTTAAACCTGCTCATATGAGGAATGCATTGGACCTAGTACGTGACGGGTGGAGCCTTCTATAGCTCTTCGATGCATCAATAGGTCTCATGAGACAAACTAATGTCTTGGAACAAGGCCTTGAAAAAATCTTCTTTGTAGTATTGGAACGAGGCCTGGGCTATGTGGTTATGATAGTCTAGAATTATGCATTCCATCATTATGAAAGTGGTTATTGATATTGCATGTGATCCTTCAACTAGAAGAATATCCATGTGAATAAGTAAATGGAATTATTTCATTTTATTTTTTCCATATTATGCAGAAGTTCAAGTTTAAAAGGCTTTTGTTTTAGTTATACATTGGCTTAAATGTTTATGCTTATTTATGAAAGATTCGGCTCTATTTTTATCCTTACTGAGCATATGATCTCACCCATTTCTATGTTTTATTTTACCTAGGATTGAAGAAGTAATTTATGAATTACCTACAGGGATAGTATGGGGGATATGAAGGCAAGCTGTTTTTGTAGTTTTTTTAATTTATAATGTAATGTAAGACTTATGAATGTATCTATTTATTCCAAGGCTACTAAACTAATTGGTCTTTCGAGACTTGATATTTTGTGATCATTCCAATGTTATATAATAATGCACTGTCTTTGGGTAACTCGGGTCGGGGCGTTATAAGCTTGACCATCTCTGTTGTATTCTGTACTAGTTCTGGACCGAGAATTTCTAACACTTCTACCCCAGTCTAGCACAACAGAGAACGGAAATTCCGGCCATACAAGACATCAAACGGTGCCATACTGATGGTGGAGTGAAAACTACTATTGAAAGAGAACCCCTCCAAGGGTAAGTGCCTCATCAATGAACCTCTGAAATCAATAACACATGAACATAACAGGCCTTCAAGAGTATGGATGGTTCGCTCTGTCTGACCATACATTTGAGGAAGAAAAGCAGTGCTAAGGCATATTTGAGAACCGAAAGCATGTTGGAGACCCCTCCACACCCTGGAGGTTAAACGAGGATCTCGATCAGAAATGATCATCCTAGGGACCCCATGAAGTCTCACCACCTCCTCTAGATACTGCCTCGAAAAACCTTCCACTGAGCTTGACTCCTTGATTTCTATAAAGTGGGCCGATTTTGTTAAACTTTCCACTACCACCCAAATAGCTTCATGTCCTCCCAGAGTTAGAGGTAAACTAGTATCAAAGTCCATTAAGATGTCCTCCAACATCCACTGAGGAATCTCTAATAGCTGGAGAAGTCCACCAGGAACACAGTGTTCAGCCTTCTCCTTCTGGAAGACTAAACATCGAGACACAAACTCTGTAACCGCACGCTTCATCCCATGCCACCAAAACTGACTCCTCAAGGCTCGGTACATCTTTGTCAGACTATGATGCACCACTAAGGTGAACTATGGAACTCTCTGAGTACCATCTCACTCATCATCAAAGGAACAAAAATCCTTCAATGATACAACACTCGGTGTTGTTCGTCCTCTGACCAACCATCAGGGGCCTCACCATAAAAAACTTAGTCTCTCCAAACCTACACCTCTAGATCTACCAACTAGGACTCATCCAACTTCTTCATCAGAGATGAATTTACTGTCATATGAAAAATACAGCCTCTAACCCCAACTTCTCCTATATAAATATGTAATGCTGACAGTTCTTCCATTACTCTCCAGGAATCACCAGATTCACGCACATCATCACTACGTGACTTTTGGATCAGTGAATCAGCTATAACATACCATTTTCCAGGTGCATATGATATTTCGAAGTCCAATTCCTTTAATAAATCCATCCACCGATGCTATCGTAAGTTCAAGTCACTATGGGAGAAAACATACCTCAAACTCTTATGATCTGTGAATATGATAAAGCACTGACCAATGAGGTAATGTCTCCACAACATCAGAGAAAAAACCATGACTGCCAACTCAAGATCAAGGGTGGAATAGTTGAGTTCATGGGGGCGTAACTGCCGAGACCCATATGAAACAACTGACCTCTATTGCATTAGAACACAGCCTAACCCCGGATGTGAAGCATCGCAAAAAACATCAAACTGAACTCCCTCAACTGGAAGACAAAGGACAAGAGCACTTACTTACTTCTCCTTTAGATACTCAAAAGACTCCTAACACAGATCAGTCCATATGAATGCCTGGACCTTCCTAGTAAAAGTTGTTAGCGGAGCCCCAACTCATGAGAAATTGGCTTTGAACCTCCTGTAGTAGCCGTTGAGACCAAGGAAACTTCGCACCTCTAACACTATCATGGGGGATTCCCAAGACACAACTGCTTAAATCATCGATGGATCCAAAGATACTCCCTGTTGGGACACAAAATTCCCCAAGAAATGGACTTATTGAGACCAAAAAGTACACTTATACAAATTCCCAGATAGCTGATGTTGACGAAGGACTCCCAAAATGGCTTGTAGATGCTCTGTATGCTCCTCTTCAGACGTGGAGTACAAAAGGATGTCATCAATGAAAACTACCATGAACTATTATAGGAAATATCAGAACATATAATTCATCAATCCCATGAATACAGCTGGAGAATTCGTCACACCAAACGGCATTACAATGAACTCATAATGCCCACGAAGACAATAGAAAGCAGTTTTCGGTATATACTCATCCTTCACACTCATCTGATGATATCTTGACCATAAGTCGATCTTTGAGAACTAACTTTCACCCTTAATTTGATCGAATAAGTCATCAATACATCGAAGTGGATAGTGATTCATTATGGAAACTTTTTTTATGGGACGATAATCAACACACAACTGCAAACTGTCGTCAGACTTCTTCACGAACCGGACTGGTACACCCCACGGTGACACACTTGGCCGAAAAAACCACACTTTAACAGACCGTCAAGTTGTATATGTAGATCTTGTAACTCATAAGGTACCATAATATATGGAGACATAGAGATATAAGACACATCTAGATGTATTTTGATCCCAAACTTGATCTCTCGTTGAGGGGGTAAGGCGACAACTCTTTTGGAAAGACATCAAGGTACTCCTCTATGACCCTAGGAAACACCATCTGCTGAACCTCTGAAGAACTCATCATCATCTCAACCACCATGAATGATAAGGACGGAATAAGCCTATAACCCATCTTAGGATATCTCTCACCAAAAAAAACCACTTTCTCTCCATCCGCACCAAGAAAAATGACCTTCATCTTGAAGCAATCCACGATAGCCTGCACCGAATACAACCAATCCATGTTGAGGATGACATCATATGGTTGTATTCATAAACATAAGAAATCTCCCTAAGAGCGGTGTTTCCCCAACACTCACTCACAGTCTCTACATACATCAAACAAGTCACCTCGACCTCCAACTGGAGTAGTCAACACCAAGGGCACTCAAAGCCTCCCTACCACAAGTACTAAAGCATGGACAGTGGTAGGTGATATGAAGGAGTGTGTCACTCTTGGATCAAAAAAGGGATACACCAAGGTAGAAAACAAGAAAAGGGTACCACGAATGACATTTGGCTCGCATGGGGCTGGCAATGCTAGATCATGAAACTGACCACGACATCCTCCACGGACCCTCTGACCCTGATGACGACCACCACCATGTTCGTGCTCTTCTCTCTGAGGGCGGGGAGCATCATGGGGCCGTCGTCTTCCTACCCCATCTACCCTATGCTGATCTAAAGCTGGTGCAACCTGCTGCTGATTTTTCCTTGGCTATAACTATCTCAAAGGAGGAACCTGATGCATGACACCTAGTGCACGATGACCGCTCTGAAATGTTAGGCACTCCTGCTACTGATGGCCATGACCACCACAAGAGAAACATGTGCCTGATCCCTTGGTATAGTCCTGAGGGTTGTTGCCTCTGGAGAAACGCGATGTGAAGGGATGGAAACTACCCCCAACTGAACGAAATCTCTTCTGCCCTAAAAACTAGGAACCCTAGACCACAACTTTGCTTCGTGAGGGATCATGACGATCCCCCTCTCATGATGATATAGTCTTATCTGAAGTTCTCTTGACAACCTCTTCCCATGTCAGCACCTCATGATATTTCATCAGCATAAATGGGGTGACCTAGCATTGGATCTCTGGAAGAAAAGCCTCCTCAAAAAGCCTCACTCGGGACTCCTCATCTGGTAACAGGTCTGATGTATATCGTAAAAGGTTCCTGAAATGGATTCCATACTCTCAAACACTCTAGCTCCCCTATTGAAGGGTAAGAAGATCCTGGCGACTGGACACCTTTGTAGTCAATGAAAGAAAATTTTCTCTAAACCTGTCTTAGAACTCCTCCCATGAGATCACTGACTCATCATGATCTCTGAGGTACAATAACCACCACTTCCTTGCTGATACACACAACATCATCATAGCTATGTACACCCATTGCTCCTTGCGTGCACAAATCTTACTGAAGTCGATCTTGACCTCCTCTAACCAGTCTTCCGTGACAACATCTGAAACATAGCCCTCGTACTTCTGCAGACTCTGGCACTGAAACTCTCGGTGTGTCTTCCTCCAAGTGTTGTTGTCATCAACTTCTACCCTGTAGAGACCTGCTGAAATAGCATGCTAGACATTTTCTTCACAAACCAGATGAGGACGTCGACTTAGAGCCATACCAGTAAAATAACAACTGTTAGAGTTCCTAAACCTGGAATATGGAAGACTCAACATTAATTAATTAATTTTTTTCATTTATTCATTTTAGGTTAACCTATACCAAGGTCTACCCATTCAAACATAGGCACAAGGAAGAATGATGCATGACCATTTCCTAGGTCTCTACCCTACAAAAGGTATCACCTCGTTTAGTAGCCATTGTAATCTTAAAGGTCCCTACATTAGATCATAGGGGGCCCTAAATGCCTATATCTCAGCCGGTATCCACTGTTTAACTCACTTGCTAAACATGAATGACACCATTTCCCTACCAACCCATGCAACCTCACCTGTGTCTAACTCCAAACTCCATCCTATCCCTCAACCAGACCTATGATACAACTCTATCATGACCCCTCCCCACAAAATGTACCCCTCCTTGGTCGACAATATGAGAATTGAGATAATGACCCCTGAGTCCGGCCTCTAGTAGGCCTTAAGTTGGCGAGTAGCGCTGATGGTAGAGTAACACACAAATGGAATACATTACCCTCTAAGAGAACACATGCAGAAGAGATAGATAATATAGACACCAACCAACTCCAACTCAGAACTGAAATAAAAAATAAACCCAAGTTCATATATGTAATGACATGAAAAATAACAACAACTATACATTAAAAAACTACAAGTACCCAAAATAAAGTAAAAATAGCAGTAACCACAAGCCCGAACAACTCCTGCACTCACAAGCTAGTAAACACCAGCCTGATCTCCAACCAACTCCAAGTGGCCTGAAAAATATTTTATATATACATAGGGTGAGTATAACAGTATACTCAGTAGGATACTCTCCAAATCCTCTCATGAAAAAGTAAAGAGATCATGGTAAAGCAGAGTGAGCAAGAAGTGAAACTAACTCGTTACCTAAGCAGGTATACTAAGTTCCCAAACTCACCATAAATACTCTCACAATGTAATGCATACAATAATATAGCATATAGTATTGAATATCAAGGGTACCTCGCTACTACTTCGCCATTGGTTTTCTGCTTTGCCCCAATGTCGCACGTCCTAAGCATGTCTCTCCAAAAAGGCCTACCCGTAGAAACATGGGTGAAGCACTAAAATGTGCACCTCGTGCAACACAACAGTTTGCCCGCAGACACCTGGGAAAATCACTACACTATCCTCACAAAAAAAAGTAACCAGGTAGTTTCTGGAAGCCACCATAACTTGCATAATGTGTATCATATGTCGGGTATTATACCTCAAGACATTACAGCCCATACACCGAGTATGGATCCTCACCCCATCACAGCCTATACACGTTGAACTTATAGTATTCCATTGGATACTATATCCAGAATATATGTTTGTGAATAACCACAAGCCATTACAGCCCTCTACACACATATATGTGGAAAACTAACCAATGTTTCAAACAACACAAGTAACTACCAATAGAATAGTGAGGGGCCAAAGATGGTAGTTAGCCATCCATCCTCCCACCGGAATGATGGGGAAAACATCCCCCAGGGTGCAGAATCCCTGGTGTGTCAATTTCCCTTACTGACAGGGTGGAGTAGCGTATAGAAACACAAAAGTACAGAATATATTATAACTCACAACCACACTATGGGCCTAACCTAGTCTTAGACACAACTGCAGCTAACATCTCTCAAACTCTGGGCTAATACTTCTTATACTAGGTATCCTATAAGCACACAACCATTTTAAGAGCCTTATTAGATTACTTCATTCCATTTTTATCAGTTCCACTGTACGTTAATTAATTCATTAAACATTAATTAACCATGAACAATTACACATTAAATTTCATTAGCGTCACACGCAAAATCCACCGTTCCTTCAAAAGAATTCAACCTCATCATTTAGTTCCGACAACTCCAACCCCATGACATAACACCATTTAATAAATCATTCATTATAGAAACGCTCTCCCATATACCCAAGACTTCTAGAAAATTATTCTATGCTCCTAACACAAAGGGGATCAACACGGTGAGTAGATGTACTACCCGTCAAGTCTTTTCCACCTATAGAAAGTGCGTAGACCCATTCCCCCTTGAGAAGATAAACACGGAAAGCATGTGTCATACCCCGCATGTCTTCACCTATTTCAGAAGAAGGGTAATCAAGACCAACTACCTTGAGTAGTGGGGAAAAGTAAAGTATATAAACAACCAAATAATTAGCAAGAATCCAACAACTACATCTGTCCCATTCCATAATCCTTGGTGTCCTCCTCAACACCCACATGCATAAACAGATGCATATCGCCACTCTAGGCATCATCCACTCCCACAACCAAAAGGCCTCTATGCCCACACATATCACAACACCCCTCCAGGGTCACATCTCAAAACAAACAGCGTGGAAAACAACCATCACATCAATTGGGCTATGGACCTTTAAAAAACAAGAGGGAAACTCAGAACCCTTCAAACAATTATAAAAGAAATCAAATTCTTTAATCCCTCTTGAATTAACAGATTTATAATCCGTTGGTTCCAACATCGGGAAACCAAAACAGTAAGCTATCACAAAGGATTAAACATGCTTACTGTGCCAATTTTATTAACATAAAATTACAACAAGAACCAGATTCGTTTTTATTCCTCTTTATCTTCAGCCAAACAATTATCAATTAATCATGGTTTACATTCTTTACCGATTTCCATCAAGAACAAATAGATAAGAAAAGAACACATAGATATCACACTATCTAGCAAAACAAGAGGTAATAACATATGACCGATATCAATTTATTTATCCGGTTAAAATTTTTTATTATGTCAATTCCATTGTCATCCAGTTTGGTAAAACATGCTAGCAATACAGTTGCACGTAAATGAAAGACAAGCAATGAATCCCCTACCTCAAACATTTTTGACGAAAACCCCAACAACGAAGAATGCACAAGAAATCCAGGTTGATTCTCCAAGAACCATCCTTATATATCTTCTCCTAGCAAGATCAAGACAAAAAATCATCATATTTAGAATCCACACACTTAGATCTACCCATAATGGGCATAAATCTAAGAAACTGAGAGAATAGGAGGAGTAGATCCAAGTGAATCTAAGAAACTGATCAAGAATGAAGAAGAACGAAGAACAATGATCACATACCTCAAGAAAACGGCTTCTATTTTCCAAGATAAGCGTTTGGATCACCTCCAAAACACATGGTATAGGTTATCCTATCTTCAAGGGAGGGTAATCTCGAGTTGTGGCCGCTTTAGAGCTTAAACGAGAAAGTTAGAGGCAAAACGGTTGAGATCCACAATTTTAGGATCTAGTTTAAGTGCCCACACGGTTTGATCGCACAGTTATACAAACCGTGTGCTAACCGTGCCATCGCTATTGCCTCGTCAAACACTCCTCGCACGATTTGGCTGCACTTTTAGACAACCGTGCACTAACAGTGCATTATCCAATGCCTCCAGTATTTATTATGTATGGTATGGCCGCACAGTTTAGAGAAACTATGTGTAGCCCATGAGAAAACTAATGTTCTTTAGTTTTCCTTAAAGATTCACCCAAACGAACCCCCCAAGTAACTACTCCAAAACTACGTTAGTTAGAAAAATCAAAAGAACCTAAAAATGTAATGTGCTGTAACAGTTCACAACTGTCTACTGTTGAAACAGTTCATTGAAATGGAAGATTTTGGAAAAGTGTTGGGGATAAATTACCTTAACCTACTGGAACACCTCTAACACCATATTTTCACAAAGTGATGGACCAGAGAGGTCTGGTCCATTACAAGTGATACTTATAGTGTGACAACTAAAAGAAAATATGACACGTGATACAATTTTCCTTGGTGGGAATAAAAATATAGGTAAAAATGAAACCATGTGACAACATTATATCAATTATAAATAAAAAAACATATTTAGTAAATATTTAAATTTTGTTATGAATCCAACCAATAAAAATACATAGAAAATAAAAATTCAATATTTCATAAAATTTACAAAACATTAAACATAAAAAATCATAGGCAACTAACCTTTTTCCACACCGAATTGGACTGTGGATTCATTATTACTAGATCTTCCAAAAAACCATCAATTGAATTAAGAAATATTGATAATGGAACCCAACTTCAAGAATGATTCATTAGGGTGGTGTAAATTCAAAAAAAATGTCAATGATCTGATGAATCATCATTAGATGAACCTAAACATTGAAGTGGGAGGAACATGGTTATTGAGAATGTCAATAATAAAACAGTTGATGATGATAACATCATCAATATGCAATATCATCATTAATATTAAGACATCGAGAAAACAATAACTTTTTGAATTCAACACTGTACCACATCAACCCATGGATGAAATAAGATATTAACATAAAATAATTCAACCTAGGTACAACTCATTCTATTTTATGAGTAATTAATTCCTCATGTAAATCTATTTATTTAAAAATTTAATATTTATCATGCATGTTTAATATAAAATAGAATAAACAACAAAAATTTCACTATCTTTTAATCAAATTATCACATGAAATGGTTATTGAGATATTGAAAGAAAATTATACCCAAACAAAATGCATAATAAAATAAATAGGCCTTTATTGTGTACACATTTTTATTAAAAGATAATTCAATGTCTATTTTGAAAACAATTATATTGGAATATATATTCTATAGAATTCGTGTGTGTTAGTGCATTAATGTTATTTCAACAACTACACAATCAAACATACCCCTATAACATTCAACTTTTTTGAATAAATATGTTTAGTTGAAAATTTCTATAATATTAGGAAGTAAATCATAATAAATATTTTAAGAATTAATAATATTAGTTTATTGGAGTTTCTATGATTAAATCATAAAAAAGTATCAACCAAATTGAGAATTCCAACAATGCATTAGTACATGAAATTGAAAAAAACTAAAATTTTGTATTTCATTTCATCAAATATAATCTACCATTTTAATAATTTATTCTTATGTGTGATACACAAGAGTAGGAATATTCTATCATAATAAAAACAATTTATAATCATTGGGTGGATTAATTCCTTGGTTATGAAAATGAGGGGAATGACCTCAAAATTTTAAATAAAAAGTCAGTGGAAACCTTAGTCATTAATTTTTGTTATTTGACATTAATTCACTACTCTAGGTAGACTAAACACAATTATAATAGTAATAAAAAGCATGTATAACTATTTGGTTTTTATAGAATTATTTTAAAAAAATCAAAAAAGAAGTTACAATTCTCTAAGATAATTAATTATTTATTTTGGTGAACATATGGGGTAGAACAAAATTAAAAGATATTGATAAGTGATAAAATATTACGTTCTTTAAAAATAAGAACATACTTATGATATATGAGATGAAATAGAAAGTAACTTCAATATTTTTAATATAGATTAGAGGGAGGTAAAAAGAAAAAATTAAATAAAAAATTTAGGGATGGAAAAAACTGACAATAAAGGAGATAAAATAATATAGCTTTAAAGAATGATGAAGGGATTGAGAGAAGTTTAACTAAACCTAAAAATTATTGTAATAATGTAAATAGTATTAAACTATCTATTCTTGGCCTATTAAATCATAAACCCTGATTTGTTAATAAAACCCAATGAAAATCGGACAAGAATTATTGAAATCATACCTTGTGGAATAAGTCAAAATACTAAACCCTATCCAGGACCACTATAACAATTAAGAAGACAAGAAGTCAAATAAAATTAATCTTTCCTAGTGAAAATTAGAGAGGATAAGTATTTTAATTAAACCCTACTATAGATATGTAATTAGAAATAGTTTTGGTGGCCATGTTAGAGGAGAAGGATCTCAGGGTGGTGTGGTGGCATTATAAGAAGAGGACCGTGGAAGGTGGTTTTCCTATTTCAGAGAAGCGTTGAGCAGTGGAGAGCCATGTTGGAGGAGGAGGGTGGCTGTGAGGTGGGGGTTTGAGCTATGTCGGTGGGGAGGTAAGGAGGCCACGTCGGCTGGGAGGTGATGAGGCCACATCAGTAGGGAAGCAGCATCAACAAGGAGCTCGGTTGGATGCCTCGTAAGGGGAGGAGGAGGGGCTTGAGAAATCATTACGGGAATTTGGAGGAGGAATCAAAAGGGATTTTTGTTGGCTACCTAGTAAGGGGATGAGAAGAAATTGTGAGGGATGTGGGTTGGTTGCCTCATGATGGGAGGAGGAGAAATTACAAAGGAGGAGGAGGGGGATGGGGAGTAATTACGAGTGGGGGAGGGTACTTCTATGAGTATTCATTAGTCTATGAATTTTGGTTGTATATAACCATATTTATTATAAATATCAGCAACAGATATATGCATATATGTCAAATTTATAGTTTTATATGAACATGATACCCAATTTAAATTGGTAATAGGAAATAAAACTTAATATATAACAAAATCTAATATACTTCATCATTGAAAACATATTCAAATATCTCTTCATTATAACCTATAAATGGAAAAGAAAATAAATATGATATCAAATTCTCAGTAAGGGTTATATAAAATTGATGATATCATTAATCAATAATCATAATCTATATGGAAATGTAGAAAACTAAGCACACATGACATATAAATAATTGGATAATGAATTATCAATATGTTACAATATATAAATAAAAAAATTTCATTTAATCAATAAACTAAAAAATAAATATAGAGAGTCCTAGGCTTAATATACATGGATATAAAACCATATTACTTAAATATTCTTCACATTACGAAGTCACATGATTAGGGACCATAATAGATTAGAATCTTTGGAAACAAGGAAAACAATATTAATATTTGGTGAAAGATCTAATTTGTTTCCCACAAATACTTTCCCACTTATTACACATACATAAAACATTTCTTTATGGCCCATGGAAAGGAAACATAAGAAACAGCGACCTCAGATTCTCAGTAAGGGTAAGTATGGAGATACCTAAGAATTACTAGATCATAAGGATATGCGAACCTTGGCATGACATTTGATGATTATACCCTACATATAAAAGATATTATGAAAGAATCCTGGCATAGAGATTGTATGTTCATAAGACTTGATTGATAAAGGAATTAAGAGCATAAGCCATGACAGAATAAAATAGGAATAAAACAAGAAATTGTGGTAGACACATAAACATGTAAAATAATTCCCTATGTCGAGGATCATTATAAAGATTTATACGGGGACTTTATGTGGTATACCTCTACTAAGTGGGACCCACCACTATCCCCATTAACATAACTTTCCATATAATGAATCAGGTTATACCTTATTCCCATAGTGGATCTGGTTACACCTTATCCCCATAGTAGTCCAAGTTACACCTTTCTCTCATATTGGATCAAGCTTGTCAACATGTTTCACATCATTTTCTTAGGAGATACAAATATTTACCCAACTCATTGGAGGTAGATATAGGTATCACCCATCAAATAATTAAATCATACATACATATTTTATAACATAATAAAATATGCATCATATCATCACTCATAAAAAGTGATGGGGTTCATAAACATCATATCATTACCCATGAAATGAAATGGATATCATTTACATTTAATCATATCATAACCTATGCAAAATATATAGTTTTTTCACAGTCATTTAATAACATGTGAACATAAGTTAATTTCATAAGTGTTTTATCATTGTATGATCCCTGGAAGGGAAGCCGATTTTATAAACAACTTGTCATATTAAAAATAACCCATTCAAAGAAGGAAAAGAATGGTGTCCTTGGATTATACCACAATAGATCATAAAATACATCAAAGGGTATAATCTTATATAGGGAAGCATTTTTAAAGTTAACATAGATTATTTCTTATGGAAATTAACCTTTATTTGAAAATAATTTTTTAGACATAATACTTTTTCGAAATCCATTTCTTTGAAAACAACTTTGAAAAGTTATAAAGAGTTCTTTAAAAATATTTTTATCTTTTGGGAAAAATATCACTTCCAATTTGACAAAAAATTTATAAATCATAAATCATTTTGGAAACCTTTTTATTTGAATGTATTAATGAAAACTAATAAAATAATATTTGAAAATCATTAAAAACAATTTTGAAACATAAAAAACTTTTTAAAAGGATTCATTGTGAAACCCAATTTAAAAATAAAAAAATTCATAAATATTGTGAAAAAAAGTCTCATAAAATAGATACTTTTAAACATGAAATGAAATATTTAATGAAATTTTGGTCATGGTGGGGGTTAAATCTATACTTTTTGAACATTCCTTTTATGTCACAAAAAATATAGAAGAGTGCCTTGTTCTGAAAATGATAAGAAGATTACATTTAAAAAAATTAAAAAGATAAAACAATGATAATTTTTTTTAATACAAAATGATAATAGTAAAAAAATTTAGATAACATTTTTTGGAACGAAAACTAATTTCATACCAAAGAGTGAAAAAATGTCATATTTTCAAAAAACAATTTCTTCATTATCATTATTAAAAAAGATTTAAAATGGTACCATTATATGAATATATCATTAATAGTAAAAGTAAAATAAAATTAATGAAAATTCTTAATCTATGGAAAATTTAATTTCATCAATGGAGGCATAAGAAAAAACAATCTTGATAAATGAAGATATTATATCAATAAACTCTTACCACATTGATAACTTTGAATCAAATTGTAACATCCCATGTAAATAGATAACATGAAATTTTTTCATATTTATTAATATTTGTGAATTAAATATTAATTTTACTTTAAAAGGGTTGCTATGGTCGATAGCGTACCTGATACACAACAATGGGTTTCTTTGAAATCTTACATTGCACGCTAATAATATAATATTATTATTTTAAATGGTAGTTAACTCCTAGAATTTGTATTATAAGGAAGGAAAAAATCTAACTACAATATGATTATACATGTTTGTTAAATGTATTTTCATTTATCCAATAAACGATAGAGTCTTGAAATTTGAATGAATCTAATTTTAAGCATAATTTTCATTAGAAGGATGATTTACCATATTTTAATGGGGAACCCACATTAAATATATTTTTGGTCACTTATATATGTTTTATTTGACCAAATAAAATTCTTATTTAGAATCGAAACATCAAAATTTACTTTGGATGAAATTTTGGTATTTTTCTGATAAAATGCAATTTTTAATGAAATGTGAAACATGTTGTATTTTAATTAAAAACTACCTGTTAATATAATTTATTTATATGGATGGATTATGTTTTTATTTTGTTTTAAAGTATAATTAGAATATATTTTTACCATTTAATCCAATTTTGGTCATCGGAATTAATTTCACTTCGAAATTGGACATAAACAAGTGTCAATCTTTTGATGGTTATTGTTTTTTAAAAACACGCTATTGTTTTAACAACGGGAATTAATTTTAAATTAATTAATGAAAATTATATGTTTTTAATTTGGTAAAATAGACATCATTTTTGAATTTGTAATATCAAATATATCTTACGGTGAGTTTTTTGTATTTTTCTAAAAAACATAATTTTTTTGATGAATAGTGAAACCACATAACAGTAGTTAAAAAAATTGACTTTTTCATTTAAATGAAATTTTACCTCTTATATGAGTTGAATTTAAAAAATACAAGAGACACGGTTAATATCCAGATGTAAAATGTGGTTCAATAAGATGAAAATAATTTTTGCTAAATTGTAACTTTTGACTTTTATTTACCACCATTATAGGTAAATAAGGTAATTCTGGGTAAAATGAATATTATAATAATTCAAAATTACCTTAACACTTGTCCAAACCTTATTGGATGAGTAATATATGACCATAGTCATTGTTGGATCGATTTTGGGACCCCATGGTGCCAGTTATTAATGATAATGACATTTTAGATTAATTAATTTAAAGTATAGACAAAAATTACATAAACAAATAACTCTTTGTAAATTAATTTTTAAATGGTGTTATATAAGTTATTTTTTAGACTATAAATATTAACTGTAAAAATAAAATTATTTCCTACATCATGGTATTTTTTTTATAATTTTTAGACATCGAATAAACTAAATTATGTATAACACAATAATGATGCAGTGTTTACCTCATTAATAAATCATTTAATTAAATAAGATTATAAATAATAAAATAACATCCAAAACCTATTCAATTTTTATTGGATTATTTTATTTCGACCATGATCCATCTTATCTTTCACTTTAATTATTTTTGGTCCTTTAGAAACTAAATATCATTATATAATAAAATAATATTTTCACACATTCCGAAAGAGCCCCTCCTCCCCCATATAAAAGGAGATCATTTCTAACAAATTAGACACACCTCTGAATCCTTCTGCCTCATCCAACCTCGGCCCAATTAAGCTCCCTAAATACCTCCATTCCACCTAGAATCCTTAATTTAGGTAGAAGGCACTTCCACAAACCATTTTGGTTCAAACCAAAGGGAGTTAGCCTAATTTAAGGTAACTGTTTCTCTTAACTTCTTTTATTTTATTTTACTTCTCCAAACCCCTAAAATATTTTTATTATTTTATTTTATATACACACCAGTATCATAAATACAAAATTATGTTGTTATGATAAGGATTTTAACTACACATACACACACCACCATCTAATGGGTAAAGAACATATTGTTTCTGTGGATGGAAAACTAATGCCTCACGAAATGAAGAATGTTTGATTATCTCCTACCACCTCTCATGGTGGACATTAAGACGAAACTATATTTATATATGATATATATTATGTTTATGTTTTCTTTATGATTATTTATTTTCTTTTATATCACACCTTTATGGTTTCCATTATGGGTAAACACGATAATTTCATTTGAGAAAGTGTGCACTACCGCCCCCCTCAAAGTGATATGACTCGTTGATTCCATTTGTGGGATGTATAAAGAATGGATTTAATGATATTATATATGATATTATACTAGAAATATAATATAACTATGTATAGTTATGTTTTAATTCCGCTAAAATAATAAATATAAATGAATATAGAGTTCATGCGTACGTACGACTTACCATCTCCAAGAACGGTGCATTTCATTTCATACCTCCAAATGTCATGTAATATTATAAATACATGTATATACTGAATATATATATGATATATATGATATTTAAATCATGAATATACCTTTTGATATTATTATCATTGGACCATGTGAACAACATGTAACAATATGGTGTTCATTTGTGACTCTATTACCAGATATCGACAAAACAAACATTATTAACGTGAATTATTACATAATTTTTATAACATGGTAATTAGTTATAGAAAAGAAATAGTAAACTTTAAAAAATTTCTTAATAAATTATAAATTATCTTTAGTTTATTATTCAGGAGATTGAAGAATGATCGATTCAAGTCGGACACAAGGTAAGGGATTTCTTATCTCAATTTTACTTCCGTGAGATTTCTATTGTTCACCAATAATTTTTTTCATGTGGTGTATTGTGTACTAACATATGATATATATTATCATGATCCTATTTATATTCACGGTATTCTGTGATTCATTTAGGGGTTATAAACTTTTGTTCATACGACTCTATTGATTACAACGTGGTAAGGGGTTTTCATTTAATTTTTTATTTCTGTGAGATTCATGCTATATTGCCGCTATTTTCCTTTTGTGTGGTTTATGTACTGCCCATGATTGTATTATTTGTGTAATATACTCTGATTTATGGGTATTTACATCTTTCTTATTTCATGGGGTGTATGTTTCGTAAGTTACCGAAGCGGTAAAGGGAACTTTTTAAACCAATTTCCATTCCTTAGGTTAATCTTATAATTCTTAATTATGTCATGATATGATTATGTGTGGAATCATTGTTTATTTATTTATGTTGTAATTTCTACTCTCCATTGTTTGGATATAATTTTGATACACATAATCACTCCATTGACAAATTCTGAAGTCATTGATATGAATTTGATAAGAGTAATTTTAACTCAATTTCCATTCATTGAGTTAAACATCCAAGTCATTGGTTATGTCTTAAAAAGAACATGTGTGAATGTCATCTGATACCAACTATAAGGACTCATCCTTAAAAAGTTATATAATATTTAATTAAAATAATATTTCAAATTGAAGATCTTTTGATGTTGATATGTAATAGTTATGGCCCAAATCTCTAATACTTTAAACCTAAAAAGATCCTCAATGTGAATTATTCATTTATGCGTATGTACAGCCTGCCATATCCATAAATGGTGTTTTCCATTTCATATATCTATCATTTATAAATATTTATATTATAAATATATATGATATATGAATCAACGTTTTTATTTTGGAAGTATTTAAATCATGATCTAAATGATATGGTCAAGAATAACAAGATAAAATATGTACGATAAAGAAAGTGATTATTACCCAAAATGTTAATTTAACATGAAAATAATTATTAAATGGGTAGTATAATGTCATAAATGAATAATTTATGATATAATAAATATTAATATGGTTATGTTATAATATAATAACATACAATGGTCATTATACAGAAGTTTAAACGTGCCCCCGACCAAAGGAAAGTTCAAGGTAAGGGGTTTTCATCTCCCTCCTTATTCTCATGTGATTCATGCTATATCACCACTATTTACATTTTTGTGGTGTATTTACTGCCATAATTGTAATATGATGTATTTATAATAAGTATTTGAACTACACTTACACATACATCAATCTAATAGGTGAATAACATATTGTTTCTGTGGATGGAAAACTAACGCCTCACGAAATGATGATTGGTAGATTATCTCATACCACCTAACATGGTGTCCATTAAGATGGAAATGTATTAATATTTAATGTATCTAGTGTTTTTGATTTCATTATGCTTATGTATTATTTATTTATATCATACCTTTATGTTTTCCATTATGGTTAAATGGGATAATTTCATTTGAGGAAGTGCAGACTACCGCCCCCTCAAGGTGATATGATTCGTTCATGACATACATGTAATGTATAAAGGATGAAGTTAATGAAATTATGTAACATAAAATATCATATTATATTATACATTAATTATAATATACCAATTCATCATTATGTTTTCATTCGTTAAAATATAAAATGGAAATGAAAGTTGTGTTCATGTGTACGTACGGCTTACCGTCTCCATGAACGGTGTGTTTTATTTCTTATCTCCAAATCATATGGAATATTATAAAAACATATACACCAGATATATATGATATATTTGATATATAAAAACTTTATCTAATTCTAGAGATAATGTACTTTTGACCACATGGACAAATTTTTATTATAAGAAGTTCATCTTGACTCAAGTTCCGAACATTGATAAAATATTCAATATGAACTCAAATATTTAACTAGTTGTTATAACAAGATAATATGTGATATAAAATGAATAATAAACATTAGAAATTTTATTAATGAATTAGATATTAAATTAATTTTATTATTCAGGGAGAACACGGAACATACGAGTCAAGTAGAACAAGGGGTAAGGGGATTTCTTATCTCACTTTTAATTCTATGAGATTTCCATTGTTCGCCACTTGTTTATAGCATGTGGTGTAAATTATACTGTCATTGATATATATTATCATGATTATCTTTATATTAATGGTATTGTGTGATTCATTTGGTGTTTATTATCTTTGGTCATACGACTTGATTGATTATAAAGAGGTAAGGGGTTTTTACCTCACTTTTTATTCCCGTGAGATTCATGCTATATTTTGTCACTATTTGCTTTGAATGTTGTATGTAATGCATATGATTATAATATTTGTGTAATAAAAATTCATTAATGGGTATTTACATCTACATTTTATGGTCCTTCTTTCATGGGGCATATGTTTTGTAAGATACCAAATCAGTAAGGGAACCATTCACCCTCCTCTTTTTAAAATACTTCTTTTTTGTTATGTCTTTTAATTTACATATTATTATGTTGGGATATTTTCTATTTTATTCTTATTGATTTAAATTTTATTTCCAAGTGACGAGATACACTTTTTATCTCATCACCTCATTTTATGAATTTTAATGTGACACCGTTATGTTGTCTAATTTTTACAAGCAAACTTCGTAACCCAATTTCAATTATTTGGGTTCAACTTGTACTTCTTGAATATTTCAACCTATAAATATGTGTGAATGACATATTATTTTTTTAAAAATTAATATCCAATTATATTGGGTTTATATATATTTTGCAAACATAATTATGTGATGGATTTATCCTTAATCTAAGGACACCATCTTTATAAGGGATTTTATCTCAATTTACATTTCCACTGAGACTTTATTGTTGCTGTGAACCAATTCACTCTTATATAGTGTATATACTGTACTTTGACATATTATATTATGAATCCTTATATTCTCATGATATTATAAATTTCTGATTAAATGTTATTCCTTGATTATTTGTAATCAAGAGTCTCTCGTTTGGTTAGAAACTCTTTGACTAAAATATATTTTAAATGATTTAAAGATTTATTATTCTAAATCATTAAATTTAATGTCCATGTTTTAAAAATGGTCTTGAGTATTTATTTATATCGAAATTAATGTTTAAAAATTATAATTCTATTAAAATATTAAAAGTTATATGCGACACTTTGATTGAAAAATCACTTTTTAAATGGTTTATGAGAATGGAATGATTATTTCAATATCTTGAAATTACTTCTTGTGAATTCAAATGAAATTTTATTAATGAAATATTTATATTTTCAATATTTTATGTGTTATGATGGTACATGAACATTTAACGGGTGGTTACGTGATAAACCAAATGATGGGTGGTGCCGTGATAAACCAGGATGGGTGGTTACATTATAACCTCCAATGAATTGGGTATGGAAGTCGGTCGTATGGATATTCCATTTAGTGATATGTGTGGAATTCGACTATTTAGTTATTCCATTTAATTATGTATATGTCCCAAGTTACCTATTTTTGTTATTTGTTCTCTATATGGGTTGTATGGTAATATTTTGGTTACAAAAGGGTAAGTAGTGATCTTTTATTCAGTGAAGAGTATTTACAACTTCATAAAGGTGAAAAGTATTACTTATGTCAAAGTATTCATGGCTTACTTATTGTTTTGAAAATATAACAGTTTCCCTTATTTTTGTATACCTTACTGATCTTATTATGCTCATCCTAAGATTTTGAAATTGTATTCACATGACATAAAGTAGAATATGGTCACGGATGGGATCAAGTAAAATTCATGTTGTCTAAAGCATGGAACTAGACATGTCTTATTTATTTTAGAGTATTTATTTTCTGAAAAAATGGAAACTGTGTAGAAGTGTCTACTTTCTAATTTTTGAGATGTAATGAAATTGTTATGCCTAATTCGCTAAAACTCTAAACCGGAAAAGATCCTCAATGTGAATTCTTCATTTAACTCATGATTCTGTATTAGGAATAACAATTACATTACATCTCCAAAATTACAAAGTAGACACTTCTATTCAGTTTCCATTTTTTTCATAAAATAATAAATCTTTAATAAATAAGAAATTTCTAGTTCCATGCTTTAGACATCATGAATTTTCCTTGATCCCATCCTTGACCCTATTCGACTTTATGTCTTGTAAAAAACAGTTCAAAACATGGGATGAGAATAAAAATCTTAGTTAGGGATACACAAAAAAGTAAAACTATTAGATTTTCAAAACAAAAAGTTATCCATGAATACTTTATCATAAGTAATACTATTTCCCATTATGAAGTAGTAAATACTCTTCACCAAATAAAATATCATTGCATAACCTTCTTTGTGACCAAAATATTACCATAAAACCCATATAAAGAACAAATAACATATAAAGGTAACTTGATACATAAAAAATATTATGTGGAATAACCATACGGTTGACTTCCACAAAAATCATTAAATGAAATAGCCATACATCCGACTTCCATACCCAATGCATTGGAGGTTAAAAAGTAACCACCCATCCTCGTTTATCATGACACCACCTGTCATATGGTTTATCACTTAACCGCCCATAAAATTTCAATGTACCATCATAACACATAAAATATTTCAAATATACACATTTCACTAATAACAATTCATTTGAAATCACAATATGTAATTTCAATATATTTTAAAAATCATAACCTTTTCATAAACCATTTAATAAGAGATTATTGAATCAAAATGTCCCATACCACTATGAATATATTAATGGAATTATAATTTTAAAACATTAATATCCATATAAATAAATACTCAAAACAATTTTTAAAACATGGACATTAAAGATAATGATTTATAATAATAAATCATTAAAACATTTAAAATGATATTTTAGTTAAAGAGTTTTTAACAAAATGAGAGAGTCTTGATTAAAAATAATTGAGGAAAAAAATTTAATAATAACATTATAATATCATGATAATATAAGGATTTTTGATATAATATGTCAAAGGATAGTGTATACACCATATAAGAGTGAATTGGTGCATAACAACAATGAAGTCTCAGTGGAAATGTAAATTGAGATGAAATCCCTTATAAAGATGGTATCCTTAAATTAAGGATAAATCAATCAAATAATTATGTGTGAAAAGTATAAATACACCCCATATAAGTTCATATTAAGTGTAAAACAATCAGTGGTCATTCACACATATTTATAGGATGACATATTCAAGAAGTACAAGTTGAACCCAACGAATTGAAATTGTTTATGTAGTTCCCTTGTAAAAATTACACAACCTAACGACGTCACATTAAAATTTAGAATATGAGTTGATGAGATAAAAAGGTTATCTAATCACTTGGACATAAAATTTACATAAATAAGGATATATAATAATATATCCCAACATAATAAGATATAAATTAAAAGACATAAGAAAAAGAAGTCTTTTAAAAAGAGGAGGGTGAAAGGTTCCCATACCGATTTGGTAACTTACAAAACATACACCACATAAAAGAAAGACAATAAAATATAGATGTAAATACCCATAAATGAAATTATATTACACAAATAGTATAATCATGGGCTTTACATACACCATTCAAAATAAATAGTGACAAAATATAGCATGAATCTCATAGGAATGAAAAGTTATATAAAAACCCCTTACCTCATTGTAATCAATCTAGTCGTATGACCAAAGATAATAACCACTAAATGAATCACAAAATACCATGAATATAAATATAATCATGATAATATATATAAATTTCAGTATACAATACACCACATGCAATAAGTAAGTGGCGAACAATGGAAATCTCATAGAATTAAAAGTGAGATAAGAAATCCCCTAGCCTCGTGTCCTACTTGACTCATATGTTCCGTGTTCTTCATGAATAATAAAATTATTTTAATATATACTTAATTAAGAAATTTTTTAATGTTTATTATTAATTTTATATCACTTATTATCTTGCTATAAAAACTAGTTAATTATTAGAGTTCATATGGGATATTTTATCGATGTTCAGAACATGAGTCAAAAATGAACTTGTTATAATTACAATTTGTCCATGTGGTCAAAATTCCATTATCTACAGAATTATATACATGTTTTATATATCATATATATCATATATATCCATTTAATATGTATTTATATTATTCCATATCATTTGGAGTTGAGAAATGAAATGCACCGTTCATGGAGACGGTAAGTCGTACGTACACACGAACAATACTTTCATTTCTATTTTATATTTAGAGGAATGAAAGCTTAATGATACATTGATATATTATAATTAATTTATACTATAATATTATATTTTATGTTACACAATTACATTAACTTCATCCTTTATACGTTCCATGTAATTCCTGAATTAATCATATCACCTTGAGGGGGCGGTAGTCCGCACTTCCTCAAATGAAATTATCATGTTTAACTATAATGGAAAACATAAAGATATGATATAAATGAATAATACATAAGAATAAAGAAAAAATTAAAATAATATACAAGAAATATTAATAAAGTTCCATCTTAATGGTCACCATGTTAGGCGGTAGGAGATAATCGAACAATCATCATTTTGTGATGCGTTAGTTTGTCATCCCCAGAAACAGTATGTTTTTCACCCATTAGATGGATGTGTGTGTAAGTGATGTCCGAATTCATTTTATAAAAACATTCTATTATAGTGAGGATACTGGTGTTGTTATAAAATAAATTAATAAAAAGAGTTTAGGGGGTTAGAGAAGTAAAATAAAACAAACTAAAACAAAAGAATTTAAGAGATAATGTTACCTTTAATTTGGGTAAATTCCTTGGGTTTTAACCAAAAGGACTTCTTGAAGTGCCTTATGCCTAAGGTAAGGATTTTAGTAGGAATAAGGGGATCTTCATAGATTATTTTATTAGAGATTGGACGAGCCAAGGGGGTTGATAGGTAAGATGAATTTGTTAGAAATGGTTTCCTTTTTTAAGATGGAGGAGGAACTCTTTAGGAAAGTGTGCAAATATTATTTTATTCTATAATTATATTCAGTTTATAAAGGACCAAAAAATCATTAATGTCTGAGATAAGTTGACTCATAGTCGAAATAATATCATCCAATAGTAATTGTACCGGTTTTGTATAATATTTTAATCATTATAATCTTATTTATTTAAATTATTTATTAATGTGGTAAATACTGCATCATTATTATGTCACAAATAATTTAATTTGTTTAATGTATAAGAATTAAAAACAAATAATATTATTTAATAAATCTATTTAGCTTTCCAAAAAATATTTATAGTCAAAAAATATTATTTATATAACACCATATAAAAACTAATTTACTAAAAAAATTATGTCATTTTTGCCTTTACTTTTAATTAATTAATCTAAAGTGTTATTATCATTCATTAGTAGATCAATGGGGTCCAAAAATCAACCCAAGGATTCCCATGTCCGGCCATTAGTAATCCATTATGGTTAGGCAATGTGTTAAGGTAATTTCAAATTATTATAATATTCTTTTACATTCAATTACCCTATTTACCTTTAACCGCGGTAAATAAAAGTCAGAAGTTACTATTTATCAAAAATTATTTTCATCTTATTGAAACACAATCTACTTATTAATATGAACCATTTCTCTCAAATTTTTTAAATTAAAATTATAGAAGCGTTAAAATTTCATTTAAATGAAAAATTTAAAATTTTTTAACTACTACTAAGTGGTTTTACTATTCATATAAAATTATAGTTTTTCAGATAAATAACAATAATTTATACTAAGATATTTTTGATATTTTTAATTAAAAAATGATTTATATTTTACCAAATTCAAAACATAAAATTTGCATTAATTAATTTAAAACTAATTCTTTTTGTCAAAACAAATAGCGTGTTTTTATGAAAGAATAACTATAAAAATATTGACACTTGTTTATGTCCAATTTTAAAGTGAAATTAGTTCCAATGACCAACATTGGATTAAATGGTAAAAATATATTCTAATTAAACTTTAAAACCAATTAAAAATATAATCTAACCATATAAATAAATTATATTAAAAGGAAGTTTTGAATTAAAATATAGTATTTTCACTATTCATCAAAAGATTGAATTTTATCAGAAAAATACCAAAATTTTACCCAAAGTTCATTTTGATGTCCCAGTTCAAAATAAGAATTTTATTTTATCAAAAATAACACATAAAAGTGACCAAAAATAGATTTAAAGAGGGTTCACCATCAAAATGAGGTAAATCAACATTGTAATGTAAATTATGATTAAAATTGGATTCATTCACATTTTAATCCTCTAAATTTTATTAGATAAATGTAAACACATTTAAAAAACATTTATAATCACATTGTACTTAGTTATATTAATTTCCGCCAATACAATGACTAGGCGTTAACTGCCATTTAAAATAATAATATTATATTATTATTGTGCAACGTATGATTTCAATGAAACTTGTTGTTGCATGTCAAGAAATCCATTGAACATAGAATCCCCTTTAAAGTAAAATTAAAATTTAATTAACAAATATTATTAAATATGAAAATTTATTACTCATTATTTACCTGGGATGCTACATCCTTCCCCCTTTTAGAAATTACATCCTTGCAATTTTAAAACTGAGCTAGGAAACATAGTTGAAAGTCCCACATCAGAAAAATAGTCAATAAATATATCACTTTAAAAGAAAGAAAGATAAGTACAAAGGTCACCCGAGATAATCCCATGCTAGGATTACATATAGGAAAACATGGATATAAAAGAGAAAACAAACCATTAAGTTCTGATGGAGTGTGATTGAGAACAATAGTTCGGAGAAAGCTTACAACCAGAAAATATTTCTGTGGTCAGAATGGTTTTCCTTATAGGAAATGGGGAATCTATGTTGGGTTGACATCAAGAGGAAGAAAACCTTCCAAATCAGTATACTGATATGGCCAGATTCAGAATTGAACAGTTTACTACAGTGATGGCTACGTTGAATAAGGTGACAAATGTTGGTTGTGTTCATTGATGATATTTTGGTTTTTTCTAAAATTAAATAATAGCATGAAATTCATTTAAGGGTCATCTTGAAAACCTTAAAAGAAAAGAAACATTATGGGAAATTAGTAAGTGTGATTTTTGGTTAGAAAAAGTATCTTTCCTTGGTCACACTGTTTCAAAATATGGTATAACTATTGATCCTGCTGAAACAAATGTTGTTGAAGAATGGCCAAGACCCAAAATTATAACTGTTATCCATAGTTTTCTTAGTTTGGCAGGTTATTACTAGAGGTTTGTTGAAATATTTTCATGGTTATCTAGTCCAATAACTATGTTATCTTGAAATGGTGTTAAGTTCATTTGGACAAAATAATGTGATGATTGTTTTAATGAATTGAAAAGAAGAATGGAAAATTCTCTAGTTTTGGTACTGCCTTACAAAAATGGTTAGTTTGTTATTTATAGTGATGCTTCGTTGAATGGACATGGATGTTTCCTTATGAAAAATGATCAGGTAATTTCTTATGCTTCATGTCAGTTGAAACCTCATGAGTTAAATGACCTTACACATGATTTGGAATTAGCTTCTGTTTTTTTTTTCATTAAAAATTTGAATGCATCATTTATATGGTGTAAAATGTGAAATATATACTGACCAAAAAATTTTAAAGTATATATCACTCAAAAATAATTGAACATGAGACAGAGGAGATGGCTGGAATTAATCAAGGATAATGATTTCACGATCCATTACCATCCGGGAAAAGAAAATAAAATGGCTGATGATTTGAGTCAAAAAAGTAATGCTTCATTAACCATGATACATTTGGAATGAGATCCTTTATTTTTTTATTCGATGAACTTTTGCATAGAAGTTTTTGGGGTAGGAAATTATTCTATTTTGTTTCAGGTGTAAGTGAAATCATCGCTCTTAGAAAAAATAAATCAAGTATAGAAAGAAGACAGTGAGTTATATAAAAAGGTAGAGTTGGTTCATAAGGGTAAGTTGCCTGACATAAACATTGATAATGATTGTGTTTTGAGATTTGGAAGGAGACTATGTGTTCCATGTGATTCATAGTTGATGAATGAGTTATTATGTGAAGCTCATAGTTCTCTGTTTTCATTTCATCCTGGTAGTACTAAGATGTATAGATATCTTAGGGAGTGTTACTAGAGGGATGGAATGAAAAGAGATATTGCTAATTTAACTATGAAGTGTTTGAATTATCAATAGGTTAAAGTAGAGCGTCAGTTACTGAAATGAATGCTTTAGCCATTATCAGTGCCAGAGTGCAAATGGGAAGATATTTCCATGGAATTTGTTGTGGTATTACTGAATATATCTCGAGGTAATAATTCAATTTGGGTTATATTAGATCGATTGACTAAATCTTCTCATTTCCTTTCTATTCGAGATACTTTATCTCAAGATCAAAATGCTCGGATGTATGTTAAAGAGATAGTCTGGTTTCATGGAGTTCCCCTATCCATTGTATCTGATCGTGATCCCAGGTTTACTTCTATCTTTTGGAAAGGCCTTCAAAATTCATTGGGTATTGAATTTAATTTTAGTAGATCATTTCATCCTCAATCAGATGGGAATTTAGAATAAATAATTCAGAACTTGTTGGATATGCTACGTGCTTGTTCACTGGATTACCAGGGAAGTGGGGATCAACATAATTCTTTGGTTTAATTTTCATTTAATATCATTTTTCATTCCAGTATACAGATGGCTCCATTTGAGGCATTATTTGTAAATCGTTGTAGAACTTCATCTTTTTGGGATGAAGTAGGTGAAAGGAAGCTGATGGGACCAGAATTGGCAGAAGAGATGGCCGAGAAAGTTCAATTGATTTAAAATCACATGAGAACAGCTCAGAGTAGATAGAAAAGTTGCACGGATAACCAGAGGAAGGATATTTCTTTTGCGGTAGGTGATCATGTCTTTCTCAAAGTTTCTCCATGTAAAAATGTGATGCATTTTAGTAAGAAGGGATAGTTGATTCCAAGTTTCATTGGACCTTATGAAATCCTGGAAAAAGTTGGATCAGTTGCGTACTGAGTGGTTTTACCTGCAATTTTATCCCAAGTACATAATGTTTTTCATGTTTCGATGTTGAGAAAGTATATGCCAGATCCATCTCATGTTTTGAGTCCAGAGGAAGTTCAGTTGGAAGAGAATATCTCTTATGAAGAACAACCAGTCCAGATTCTTGACTGTAGAGAGAAAGTTTTGCAGAATAATTTAATTCACCAGGTAAAGGTTTTTTGGAAAAACCATATGATTGAAGAGGAAACGTGGGAATCTGAAAATTCTATGAGAGATAAATACCCCCACTTATTTTGATAAGTGAATAAAAACTATGAGGACGCAATTTCCAAAAGTGGGGATGGATGTAACATCCCAGTTAAATGAAGAATAAAATATTTTCATATTTATTAAATTTTTTGAATAAAATATTAATTTTACTTTAAAGAGGTTGCTGTGTTCAATAGTGTACCTGATACGCAACAACGAGTTTTTTTGAAATTGTACGCTGCACAGTAATAATATAATATTATTATTCTAAATGGAAGTTAACTCCTACTCATTTTATTAGATGGAATGATCAAGAAAACTACAATATGATTATACATTTTTGTTAAATTTATTCACAATTATCCAATAAAAGCTAGGGGCTTAATATATAAATGAATCTAATTTTAAGCATTAATACTCTAATATTCAGTAAAAGGTCGACTTACCACCTTTTGATGGAGAACCTCCTTTAAATCAAGTTTTGGTCACTATAATACATTCTATTTTACCATATAAAATCTTTCTTTATAATGGGGACATCAAAATTCACTTTGTGTAAATTGTTGGAAATTTTCTGATAAAGTTCATTTTTAATGAATAGTGAAAAATATTGTATTTTAATTCAAAACTGAATTTTAATATAATTTATTTATATGGTTATATTATATTTTTAATTGGTTTTAAAGTTTAATTAGAATATATTTTTACAATTTAATCCAATTATGGTCATTGGAATTAATTTCACTTTGAAAATGGACATAAATAAGTGCCAATCTTTTTATAGTTATTATTTCTTAAAAACACGCTTTTTTTGTTTTAACAACAGGAATTAATTTTAAATTAATTAATGCCACTTTTATTTTTAGAATTTTGTAAAATAGACAAAATTTTTGAATTTTAATATCAAATATTTTTTAGGATGAATTTTTTGGAATTTTTCTTAAAAACATAAATTTTTAATGAATAGTGAAACCACTTAGTAGTAGTTAAAAAACTGACTTTTTCTTTTAAATGAAATTTTACCACTTCTGTGAATTGAATTTCGATAATCTGACAAAATGGTTGTTATTAGTAAGTAAAATGTGGTTCAATAAGATGAAAATAATTTTTGGTGAATTGTAATTTTTTACTTTTATTTGCCGCAGTTAAATTTAAATAGGGTAATTCAAGGTAAAAACAATATTATAATAACTCAAAATTACATTAACACATGTCCTAAACATATTTTATGAGTAAAAGCTGACCATGGGAATCGTTGGGTCAGTTTTGGAACCCCATGGAGCCACTTATGAATGATAATGACACTTTAGATTAATTAAATTAATGTAAAGGCAAAAGTGACATAAACAAATATCTCATTGTAAATTAATTCTTACATAGTAATATATAAGTTATATTTTTGACTATAAATAATCATTGGAAAGATAAAAATATTTCCAAAATCATTTTTTTTTTAAATTTCAGACATCGAATAAATTAAATTATTTATGACACAATAATGATGTAGTGTTTACCTCGTTAATAAATCATTTAATTAAATAAAATTATAAATATTAATATAACAAAGAAAACCTTTCTAATTCTTATTGGATGAATATATTTCGACCATGAGACATCTTATATTCAACATTATTGATTTTTTGACCTTTAAAAACCAAATATCATTATATAATAAAACAATACTTTCACACTTTCCGGAAGATCCCCTCCTCCCCATTAGAAAAGAATACCATTTATATCCAATTCCTCACACCTCTCAAGCCTTTTGGCTCGTCCAACCTCTGCCCAATTATGCTCCCAACATCCCTATCCTCTCCCTAGAAGAATTACCTTAGGTATAAGGCTCTTCTATAATTTTTTTTGGGTTTAATCCAAAGGAAGTTACCCAAATTAAAGGTAATAGTTTTTCTTAACTTCTTTTCTTTTATTTTACTTCTCCAATCCCTAAACTCTATTTATTCCTTTATTTTATAACAATAATAGTATCCTCAATATACTAGGATGTTTTTATGATTAGGATTCGTACTAAACTTACACACACCTCCATCTAATGGGTGAATAAAATACTGTTTTTGTGGATGGAAAACTAACACCTCACAAGACGATGACTGTTCGATTATCATCTACCACCTATCATGGTGTCCATCAAGATGACACTATATTTGTATACGATATATATTATGTTTATGTTTTCTTTATGCTACTATATTTTTCTTTTATATCATACCATTATGGTTTCATTATGGTTAAACATGATAATTTCATTTGAGGAAGTGTCAACCACCGCTGTAACATCCCGTTTCGTTTTCAGGTACTTTTGATGTCTATAAGTACCCCTGTTTTTGAGTAAATTATTGAGTTACGTTTGGGTGAACTTTAATAGAAAAACTATAGAACAGTGTGTTTTGCACAATTTTCACACGGTTTGACAAACTGTGCGACTAAACCGTGCCATCCTTGAAACATGGACAGAAGCTTCCGCATGGCTGGCACACAGTTTGTCTAACTGTGTGGCCAAGCTGTGTGAGAAGGGTGGCTGAGGCAGTAGCTCAAGCACAGTTATCACATAGTTTTTCAAACTGTGTGGCCAAACTGTGCAGTCACTTAAATTAGATCCTAAAATTGTGGATCTCGGCCGTTTTTCCTCTAAATGATTCGTTTTTCCACCTAAGTGGCCCTAACATGGGATTTGTCTTCTCCTCGGGTCAGAGAATATTCTCCCTTTGTTCCGGAGGCGATGTTAGGGCTCCTCTTGGTAAATCAAAGTGTGATTCTCAAGGTATGTGATCATTCTTCTTCTTTCTTGATTGGTTTCTTAGATCTACATAGATCTACTGCTCCTCTCCCATTGGTTTCTTAGATATACGGCCGTTATGGGTAGATCTATGTGTGTAGTACCAAGTTTGATGAGTTTCGGTCTTGATAATTCAAGGAGAAGAGATCTAAGGTGTGTTCTTGAAGAAGAAACCCAGTTTTCTCGACCGTTGTGGTTTTGGTAAATACTTCAAGGTAGGTGGTTCCGTCCCGTCCTGCCAAATTGATTATCATTGTATTATCTTGATTTATTTAAAGTATTGATTTAAATTGAATTTATCTAGTTTTTTTCAATTAAATTTATAGAAAATCGATTCCATTGAATCAAGATATTTGAAATGGTTTTGGTATGGAAATTTGGAGAACCCCAATTCAATTTAATTGGGTGTGTTTATGGAAAATTGGTTGATTTAAATTGTTTAATTTAAATTGTGGATTTGATGGAAATGTTTTCAATTAAATTGTTTAATTTAATTGTGGAAATGAAATGTGTAGTGATGGAATTGGTTTTTAATGGATTTCAATCTTATGAAAATGGATTAAAATGATTTGATAGAAACCAATTGGTTTTATCTTGTGAAAAAGGCATGTTTTGAATAAAATATATTTTGGGTTTAAATGGAATGAAATTGGAACTTTTGAAATGGAAGAATGAGATTGATCATATTTTTAAGAATTCATAAAATATTTCGTCCGTCAATGAAGAGCGTATGCAAGCTTTATGTAGTTAGTGAGTTATTTGGATACACTCTACGCTACGACAACGTTTTAAAACATACATACAGCGGGTCACATCCCTGACGGGTTGGTGATGAGTCTCCTTTGGCCAGTGTCATAGGGACGTGTGTATACACATCTTTCTTAGTTCACATAGAGAGTGTGGAATCTTAAAACTGGTTAATACTATCGTACCTTTTGGCAGATGACCAAGTTTCTCGCTTGTTTATTTATATTTGATATATAAATGTATGCCAATGCTTGTGAAATGTTTTACATGCCTTCTGAATTTATATAAACTATTTTTTATAAATTTTTTTCTTAAGCCATTATTTTAGAAATATTCCATCATTTGAAAAGCCTTTGCTTAAAAATATTTATTTCCATCATTTTAAAATGTTTAGCATATTTTGTTAGAATATGATTTTGAATTTCCAACCCTGTTTATTTGAAAATGGACAACCTTTCATTGGATAATCAATATTTGGAATCTTTTATGGAATATATGGTGGTATCCTACTGGACTTAGGCTCACACCCTACTTTTGGCTTTGGGTGTTTGTAGATTTTCTTCTTCCAGGATCGATCAAAGGGAAGGGACCTCTGGGAGGTGGATCCAGTTGTTGATCTCTAGACTTGGAGAGTTGTGTCCTTTGGGACCTTGGGATTGTTTTTTCCTTTTTGTACTTATGTTGTAGTACTCTGTCATTTCATGACTCTTTGTATTCAGCTACATCACTCCCAGTTGAGTTTCTTTTGTTATGCATACTATTTTTTCTACTCTTGAATCCGCATTCTTGTGGTAAAATCTTTCCCACTTGTATGTTGTATGATGCCAGGTTCTAGTCGTCGACCCGTGGGGATCGAGAATGCCCTTCGAGCTATGTCACGGCCGGCTTGGTTATCGGGTTACCAAGGTACCCGGGCTGGTTCGTGACAAAATTGTATCACAGTGCAGGTTAAGCATCTTGCCTTGATGACAGTATGCATTGAGTATTATTGTCGGGACATAGTAGGTAGTTGCGATTGAGTGCCTGGACAACTCTCACCGCAATGAACCTTAAGTTTCCTAGGGTGGTTAGGGAAAGACGACTTGTGGATTAGTTCTAGTCTTTTCCCTATTTTGATTTGGATATAGTGGAATCCAAATCCTGTTATCCCTTCTATTAAGAGTAGTTTTCCTCGTTACTCAGGTTGAGTATTATTCTAATGTCTTCCTTGTTGTCTGTTGATGTTTTATAGCATCATGCCTCCGAGAAGACATGGAAATCAAATTCAAAAAGAGACTGCTGTTGAATATCATCAAGCAAGTCTTGTTGTGGATCCAAGTCTGGTAGAGGTGATTGTTCGCACTGTCAAAGCTCTAGGACAAGAACCACATCCAGTTCTTGTTCAGGCTCTAACTATAGATCCTCATAGTGATATTCTCCGATGTCATTCCCAAGAGTTCCTATGCTAGAGGCCACCGGTATTCAAAGGCTCCACTGACCCTCAACATGTTGAGGAATGGTTGAGTAAGATCAAACGTCTGTTTGGGTTTTTGGAGACACTCGATGCGATCAAGGTGATGTGTGCCACCTTCATGCTGGAGGGACCAAGTAGGAGATGGTGGAACACAATGGTGACGACTGGGAAACATGAGGGTTCGGAGTGCAAAGACTTTAGGGTCCTTTTCACTGATCAGTTCTATCAAGAATCTATGGTGTTGGCCAAGGCTCTGGAGTTTTTCAAACTTGAGTAGGCCAAAAAAATTGTGACTGAGTACTCAAATCTCATTGCTGAGTTGGTACAGTTTACTCTTGAAATTATATCTAATGAGAGGATGAAGGCTCAAAAATTTGAGTTGGGGCTTCAATTAGATATCTATTCTCGAGTTTTCTTACTAAAGCTACCCACTTATGCCGATGTGATGTATAGAGAAATGACGGTTGAGATGGATTTGGCTGGAAAGTCAAGGTTGCAAGAAGTTCCTTTTCTTTCTAGTGGCATCGTTGGTTCTATTAAAGGAAAACGGAGGCGCAATGTTTCTCATGCTGGTTCATGGCAACAAAGTCATTCCAGACCTTCAGTAGCACCAGGAGGGGCTTCCTTGACTTGATACCAGTGTGGGAAGACAGGACATTCTAAGAGGGTTTTCACTGAGGCACCCAAGAACTGTAGCTCCTACGGACGTTTAGGGCACCTACAGAGATTCTACCATCACTTCTCTACTCCGCGTAGTAGAACATGATCATCAGCACCTCCAAATACTGCGGGACAATCAAATGATTCACGCGAAAAAGGGTTCTAGCCATAGGCATCCGGAATGAAGCTTCTTCATGCAGTGGAAGAGTTTCCAAAGGTAGCTGATACAGATCATACAACTGTGAGAGTTACCATTATTGTAGCTTCATATTTAGTGACAGCTCTTTTTTAATACTGGTGCATCTCACTCTTTTATTTCAACCCATCTAGTTAATCTGATTAATTTGCCTATGGAGCTTTTATCTTGTGCGATGGATATTACTACACCTCTTGGTATGGTGAGAGAGAAGGGTCTCTGTAGTCCAGCTTGTGTTTTCTTTCTATCAGATGTCGAGATTCTTTGAGACTTTTTGTTTCTTGACATGAAATCTTTCGACGTCATATTTGGGATGTATTGGCCCATCACCAATAATGCACAGATTGATTGTCACATCCGACGGGTCTAACTTACTACAACCAGTGGTGTGCCTCTTGTTTTTCAAGGATAATTGGACCCCAGGTCAGGCAGAGCCAAACCTTCTTATCCAGAGCTGGGGAAAATTATATCAGTGATTTCTTTTGATCTAGAGAAAGATCCAACGAGTGGTGATTTTCCTCCAGTCATCGCTGAGTTTCTAGACGTGTTTCCTTCTGACTTATCCAGTATGCCACCAGTAAGATAGGTTGTTCTTACTATTGATTTAATGCCCAGTACGCAACCGATTTCTATTCCCTCCTAACTAATGGCTCCAGCTGAATTAAAAGAAATGATGTCTCAGTTGGACAATATTCTTGAGAATGGTTTAATACGCCCAAGTGTTTCACCTTGGGCGGCACCAGTTCTCTACGCCAAGAAGGCCGATGATTCTCTTCGCTTATGTTTGATTATCGAAAGCTCAATCGAGTTACGATAAAGAAAAAAAATATGTTACCACGAATTGATGATTTGTTTGATCAATTGAAAGGGGAAAAGTGGTTTTCAAAAATTGATTTCTATCTGGTTACTATCAGTTGAGGATTAAAAAATCTGACATTCCTAAGACCGCATTTCGGAGTAGGTATGGCCATTATGAGTACCTTGTTATGCACTTCCGCTTAAAAAATGCTCCTGTTGTTTTCATGGCTTTGATGAAAATAGTTTTCCATGAGTATCTAGATACATTTGTGGTGGTATTTTTGGATGAAAATCTTGTCTACTCCATGTCTTAGGAGGATCATGTGCATCATCTAAAAACAGTTCTGGGTCTTCTAATGAATCACCGACTTTTTTCCAAGCATTCAATGTGTGATTTCTGGATTCGAGAATTAAAATTATTGGGACATGTCCTGTCAGAACAAGGAATATCAGTTGATCCTGAAAAGGAGAAGGCTATTATGACTTGGGGGAAACCACGAAATGTTTTTGAGATTTGGTGGTTCTTGGGCTTATCAGGATATTATCTCTCGTTTGTTAAAGACTTCTCAAAGTTAGCTTCTCCAATGACTTCTCTGACTTGAAAGGGAGTGAAGTATTCCTGGAATGAAAAATATCAGAGTTCTTTTGTTGAGTTAAAGCGTCTTTTGACTATTGCACTGATGTTAACTCTTCCTGAGGCTGGGATAGGTTATGTAGTCTTCTGTGATGCATCGGGTTCAGGTTTGGGATGTGTCCTCATGCATGGTAATCATGTTGTTGCCTAAGGATCTCGTCAGCTTAAGCCTCATGAGAAGAACTATCCTACCCATGAACTTTAACATGCAGCTGTAATGAACACACATAAGTGTTGGATACATTACCTTTATGGAGAACAGTTTACTGTGTATTCATACCACAAGAGATTGAGTTATATCTTCCCTCAAAAAGATTTGAATCTTCTCCAACGGTGTTGGGTGGAGTACCTGTAATATTTTGACTTTGACACTGCCTATACCGCAGGGAAAGGGAATGTCATTGAAGATGCATTAAGCAGGAGACTTCCAACTCAGACTGTGAATGAATCTTCAGAAGAGTGGAGTTTTATGGCTCTTTTTTCTCAGTTGCCTATTGGAGTTCAGTGGAAGGGGAATGAAGTTTCTTTATCCAGTGTTTAGTTGACTTTTGCTCATCTTGAATTGATTCTTCAAGAACAAAAACTGGATGTTGAGTTCCATAGCATTAGGAACTCTCTTCATAGTGGGGAGACCAATACCCTGTGGTCGTTATCCAAAGAGGGTTTTCTATGTTATCAAAACTGTTACGTTGTGCCGTTATCGACAGGGAAAGATGTGATGGGGGATTGCCATAATTCTCAGTGGGCGGTACACCCAGGAACCAAGAAGATGTTTTATGACATGCGGCGACAATTTTGGTGGCCAGGTATGAGATGATACATTGCTGAGTTAGTATCTCTTTAATATACATGCCAGAAGGTGAAAGCCTAGCACCAAAAACCTTCGGGTTTTCTTCAACCACTTCCAGTTCCTACATGGAAGTGGGATGAAATCTCAATTGAATTTTTGGTTGGGTTACCTCAAACCTAGAGGAAGAAGAATGCGATATGGGTTGTGATCGCCAGACAGACCAAGTCGGTTCACATTATACCAATTCGAGATACAACCAAAGTTGAGGAGTTGGTAAATGTTTATGTGAAAGAAATTGTTCATTTTCAGGGAGTTCCATCTTCTATAGTCTCTGATAGAGATCCTAGGTTCACTTCTTGCTTTTGGAGAGGCCTTCAGGAGGCACTGGGATCTTAGGTCTGTTTGAGCAAGACCTACCATCCACAGTCTGATGGCCAGACAGAGAGAGCTATTCAAATCCTTGAGGATATGATCCGTGCTTGTGTTCTAGATTTTGGTGGGTCTTTGGATGACCATCTGGGGATATTTGTGTTCTCTTATAACAACAGCTATCAATCTGTGATCAAAATGGATTTTTTTGAGGCTTTGTATGGAGATCCTTGTAAATCTCCTTTATGTTGGTCGGAGATTGGTGAATGTTCCTGGGTAGGACCGAGTTTGGTCCAAGAGACGACATCTAAGATCTAGTTGATTCGTCAAAGATTGTTGACAGATCAGAGTCGGTACAAGTCCTATGTAGATCATCGATGTAAACCTTTAGAGTTCTCAGTTTGTGACCAGGTGTTCTTGAAAGTTTCACCGTGGTTAGGTCATTGACTGCTTGGGAGGCAAGGGAAGCTTGCTCCTCGTTTTGTGGGACATTTCAAGGTTGTTGGTCATGTAGGGAAAGTTTCTTACCATATAGCTCTACCACCACAACTGACGTCGATACATAACGTGTTCCATGTATCGCAGCTGTGAAAGTATATCTGTAATCCATCTCATGTTTTGATCTTGAATGATCTTGAGATTGAACCAGATTTAGCTGTTACTGAACGACCAGTCAGGGTTGTTGATTCTGAGACCAAGGTACTTTATGGGAGAACGATACCTATGGTTCGTGTACTTTGGAAGCATGGTTCAGATTATCATGAGATGTGGGAAAGAGAGGAACTAATGAGAGAACAGTGGCCTCATCTTTTTGACGTAGAGGTTTCTTCATAGGATTTCTGGGGGCAGAAAGATCTTATGGTGGGGAGGTTGTAACATCCCTTTACGTTTTTAGGTTCTTTTGATGTCTCTAAGTAACCATGTTTTTAAGTAAAGTCATGAGTTGCGTTTGGGAGAACTTTTAAAGAAAACTAGAGAACAATGTGTTGTGCGCGGTTTTCACACAATTTGACAAACCGTGTGACCAAACCGTGCCAGCCTTGAAAATTGGACAGAAGATTCCGCACGGGTGGCACACGGTTTGTCTAACCATGCAGCCAAACCGTGCGAGATGGGTGGTCGAGGCAGTAGCTCACGTATGGTTAGCGCATGGTTTGTCAAACAGTGTGTCCAAACCATGTGGTCACTTAAATTAGATCCTTAAAATGTGGATCTCGGCCGTTTTTCCTCTAAATGCTTCGTTTTTCCTCCTATGCGGACCTAACTCGGGATTTGTCTTCTCCAGGGGTCAGAAAAGGTTCTCCCATTGTTCCAGAGGCGATCCTAGGGTTCCTCTTGGTGAATCGAAGTGGGATTCTCAAGGTATGTGATCGTTCTTCTTCTTTCATGATTGGTTTCTAATATCAAGTTAGATTTACATCACCTCTTCCCTCAGTTTCATAGATCTACGCCCGTTATGGGTAGATCTAAGTGTGTAGTACCATGTTTGATGAGTTTCGGTCTTGATATTTCTAGGAGAAGAGATCTAAGGTGGGTTCTTGAATAAGCAACCCGGTTTTCTCAACCGTTGTGGTTTTGGTCAAAACCTTCAAGGTAGGTGGTTCCGTCGCATCTTTCCAAATTTATTATCATTGTATTTTCTTGATTTATTTCAATTATTGATTTAAATTCAATTGCTCAAGTTGTTTTCAATTAAATTTATAGAATCTCGATTCCATTGAATCGATATATTTGAAATGGTTTTGGCATGGAAATTTGGAGAACCCCAATTCCATTGAATTGGGTGTGTTTAAGGAAAATTGGTAGATTTAAATTGTTTAATTTAAATTTTGGATTTGAGGGAAATGTTTTAAAATAAATTTTTGAATTTAATTGTGGAAATGAAATCTGTAATGATGGAATTGGTTTTGAATGGATTTCAAACTTATGAAAATGGATTAAAATGATTCGATAGAAACCCATAGGTTTTATCTTGTGAAAAAGGCATGTTTTGAATAAAACCTGTTTTGGTTTCAAATGGAATGAAATTGGAACTTTTGAAATGGAAGAATGAGATTAATCGTATTTTTACGCATTCTTAAAATAGTTCACCCATCATTTAAGAGCGCATGCAAGCCTTAGGTAGTCAGTGAGTTATTTGGATACAATCTATGCTACGACAACGTTCTAAAACATACATACAGCGGGTCACATCCCTGATGGATTGGTGACAAGTCTCCTTTTTCCAGTGTCATAGAGACATGTATATACACATCTTGCTGTGTTCACATAGAGAGTGAGGAATCATATAACTGGTTAATAATATCGTACCATTTGATAGATGACATTGTTGCTCGTTTTTTTATTTATATTTGAGATGTAAATGTATGCCAATGCTTGTGAACTATTTTACATACATGCTGAATTTATATAAACTATTTTATATAAATGTTTTACATAAGCCATGGTTTTAGAAATATTCCATCATTTGAAAAGCCTTTTCTTAAAAATATTTATTTCCATCATTTGAAAATGTTTAGAATATTTTGTTAGAATATTCTTTTGAATTTCCAAACCTATTTTTTTGAAAATGGAAATCCATTCTTTGTATAATCTATATTTGGAATCTGTTATGTAATTTTTGGTGGTATCCTACTGGGCTTAGGCTCACACCCTACTTTTACCTTCGAGTGTTTGTAGATTTTCTTCTTCTAGGATCGAGCAAAGGGAAGGGACCTCTAGGAGGCGGATCCAGTTGTTGATCTCTGGACTTGGAGAGTTGGGTCCTTTGGGACCTTGGGACTGTTTTTCCCTTTTTGTACTTGGGTTGTAATACATTGGAATTTCATGCCTCTTTCTATTCGGGTACATCACTACTAGTGGAGTTTCTTTTGTTATGCATACTGTTTGTTCTACTCTTGCTTCCACATTCTTGTGGAAAAATCATTCCCACTTTTATGTTTTACGATGCCAGGTGCTAGTCGTCGACCCATGGGGATCTGGAATGCCCTTCGGGCTATATCAGGGTCAGCTCGGTTATCGGGTTACCAGGGTACCCGGGCTGGTTCGTGACAACCGCCCCCTCAAAGTGATATGTCTCGTTAATGCCATATGTGGGATATATAAAGGATAGATTTAATGATATTATGTAAGATATTATACTGTAATTATTATATAATTATGTATCATTATTTTTTAATTCCATTAAAGTATGAAATAGAAATTAAAGTTGTGTTCATGTGTACGTACAACTTATCGTCTCCAAGAACGGAGTATTTCATTTCTTATCCCCAAAATGTTACATACTATTATAAATACATGTATATACATGACATATATGATATATATGATATCCAAATAATGAATATCATTCTGGATATAATGAACTTTTGACAATGTGAATAACTTGTAACTATATAGTGTTCATTTGGGACTCTATTACCAAATATCGAAAAAATGAACATTATTAACTTAAATTATTACATAGTGCTTATAACATGGTAATAAGTGATATAAAAGGAATAATAAACTTGAAAAATGTTCTTATGAAAGTATAAATTAAATTTATTTTATTATTCAGGAGATTAAAGAACAAACAAGTCATGTCAGACATGAGGTAAGGGAACTTCTTAACCTAATTCCCATTTATTGGATTGAACTTATCTTTCTTATTTATTTCGTTCTTTGATTATGTGAGAAATTAATTTTAATATATTAGCATGTATTTATACTTTATTTATTTGAGCTTATAGTGAATACACATAAGCGATCTATTTTATTTACAAATTGATCTTTGTGAGGGTCTTCGTGTCAATATCCTTTCATTGAGGCATATTTTTTTCTAATACATGACTTTCTTCTATACGCTGTATAAACACCCATGACTTTTCAAAGGGAATATTTTTCTATGAAGTGTTTTACTAAACGAAAAAAAGGAATATTTCTTTTAATGTAAGCGGTGACAATGACCTTTCCTCCACCGTGAGTATTATTTTTTTCTTTGGCATCCTTAACAAGCCGTAATGTTTTTTTAAGGAAAATAAATAACTTATACTATTTTATATATTTTTTTATTGAAAATGGTTTTGATAATAGATTTTTTATATCAATATATGTAAGTGGCATATTGTGATTGAAATGTGGAAATGTTTTCTTTCTTTTATATTTGTTTTATGTGTTATGATTTTATAATGGAACATGGACATTTTACAGGTCGTTATGTGATAACCCAAATGATAGGTGCTAGCATGATGAACCAGATGGGTGGTTACATTATAACTTCCAATGAATGAGGTATAGATTTCGGCCGTATGGCTATTCTATTTAGTGATATGTGTGGATGTAGATCATATGGTTATTAAATTTAAGTATGTTTATGTCTCAAGTTACCTTTATATGTTATGCGTTCTTTATATGGGTTTTATGGTAATCTTTTGGTTAAAAAAGGGTAATTAGTGATCTTTTATTCATTTAATATTATTTAATACTTCTTAAATCATAAAATTATTACTTATGTTAATGTATTAATGGTTTACTTGTTTTTTTGAAAAACTAACTGTTTCCTTCTTTGTGTATCCCTTAGTAAGCATTTTATGCTCATCCCATGTTTTTGAAATTTTTTTCATAGGACATAATGTGGAACAGGGTCAAGAATGTGATTAAGGAAAAGTCATGTTGTTCTTAAACATAGAACTAGACATAACCCTTTTTTCTAAGAGTTATTTTTTTGTGAAAAAATAGAAACTGAGTAGAAGTGTATACTTTGTAATCTTTTGAGATTTAATAGTTATGACCTAAATCTCTAAAACTCTAAACGTGAAAAGATCCTCATTGTGAATTATTCATTTAATTCAATATTATGTAATGTTTAAGGTTAGTTCCTTATAAAGAGATTATGAAATTAACCCTTACCAATTTGGTAACTTATGAAACATACACCCCATGAAAGAAGTACCATAAATGGAAGATGTAAATACGCATAAATTAAATTGTATTACACAAAGAATACAATTATGGGCCATACATACACCACACAAAAGGAAATAGCGGCGATATAGCATGAATCTCATGGTAATAAGGAGTGTGATGAAAACCCCTTACCTTACACTATCCATTGTTCAAGGGTACGTTTAACCTCGTGTATAAGAACCATTGTATGTTATTAGATTATACCAAAACCATATTAATATTTATTATATCATACATTATTCATTTATGAATTTATAATACCCATTTAAAAATTATTTTCATGTTAAATTAGCATTTAGGGTAATAATCACTTTCTTTATCGTACGTATTTTAACTTGTTATTTTTGATCGTATCATTTAAATCATGATTTAAATAATTCTAGAATAAAAACCATGATTAATATATAATATATATTTATAATATAAATATTTATAATAGATAGATATATGAAATGGAAAACACCGTTTAAGGAGACGGTAGGCTGTACGTACGCATAAATGTTGTTTCTGTTTTCATATCGCTTTGAACGGATGTAAGTGAATAAGATATAAGTAAGTACATAAACACACACACACAAATATATATATATATCCAGTAGAATTATTATGTCATATATTACATACTTATTAGTAATATATATTTTTATAATCGTCGATGATTGGTGAACATGGAAATGAATCTCATCGCATCGTGGAGACGGTAATCCATACGTATGCACGAGCAACAACATAATTTTATTTAAATGTGTAGAATTGGATGGTATATCATATATAAAAAATAATTATCATGATATATTTATTATTTACTTCATTTACACATCGTTATTATACCCATAAAAATAATATTGTATTTAATAACAATTAAACCACGATATGGAGACGGTAAGTCGTACGTACACACGTATGGTGACATGCCATTCAAAGGATGGATATAATAATTAATATGGTTGTAAAATATTTATAATAACATCACAGTATATAGAAGATACTGGAGTTATTATTTTATAATGGAAACAATAAAGAAAGAGGTGATGAAATATTTACCTCTTCTTCGGGTTATTCATTTTGATTTGATCAAAAGGTCTCCTTTGGTTGGCTTTCTGACTAAATGAATGCCTATAGGATAATGTTAGTACAATTGAGATGGTATTTGGGTAGTGGTTGGATGATCCAAATGGATTTGAAGGTGTGAATTAGAGAGAAGCGGAATGCCCTTTTACAAGAGGGGTGAGGGGCACTATAGGAAAAGCTAGAAATATAATTTTATAATAAAATAATTTTCGTTTTTTAATGGCTCCAAATGAATTATTTTAAAGATAAGGTGGGTATGGGTCTAAAACCACTCATCCAATAGGTTTTAGACAGGTTTGGGTTACTATATTAACTCTATCTTTTAGATTTAACTCTTAGTTAAATAGTTTGAAATTTACCATGTCACTTTTTAGTTTTATAATATATGGTTTATAAACATACTATGAACTTCCAAGAAACCCGAAGTGGTTAATTGATGTTCCACATATCATTATATAAGTCTTTTGGCAGAAACTTAAATTTTTAGGAATAGAATATAAATTAATAAAAAAATATTTCTTTAGAAACTAATTTAGGTCAATTTTGAAACTATTTGGTATTTTGTTTTTCCTGAATTCATAATAGCATTATTACTTCGAAAAAAATTCATCTGACCAACCCAAGAAACATATATATTAATATGATAGCATATATGATATTTTAACATTGATATTTTAATAATATCTTAGTATTATTTTCGTTTCGGATGTTAACAGATTCATTTTCCAGTGTATACTTTGTTATAATATATAAGTAATCTTTTCTACTATAAATATAGTTCAAATTTTGTGGATTATGTGATTACCTAAAAGTTGATTATAGCACTTTTAATGTGAACAAGTCATCCTGAATACTCATTGTTTGGAGAAAATATGGGTTTTTGTTAGAAAACTAGTAAAGGATGAAAGTCTAAATGACAAGTAAGTATGTTTCCTTATGTTTTTAGTCATGTTGACAAATAAATTCCTCAATAAAAAGTAACATAAAACAAAAATGTTGTCCATTATCTTTTCCTACTCGGGAATCAAAGACTGTTTAACCCATCACATGTTTGTGATTTTCCGGTGTTTAACGTTCTCCTAATCATGTTTTCTATCACTCTCCAATAGAAGTTGATTGTTTGTTTTCTCCTCTATATACATGTTTTCATGGAATCCTATAATTTGTTGTCTCGGGTGACCTTTGAACTTCTCTTTCTTTCTTTAAAGTGATAGTTTCACTAGAATCTTTTCTGATGTGGGACATTTAATGAAGTTTCCAAGCCCAGTTTTAAAATTGTGAGGACGCAATTCCCAAAAGTGGGGAAGGATGTAACATCCCAGGTAAATAGAGAACAAGAAATTTTTCATATTTATTATTATTTGTGAATTAAATATTAATTTTACTTTAAGGGGGTTGCTATGTTTGATAGAGTACCTAATACAAAACAATGAGTTTCTTTGAAATCTTATGTTTCACACTAATAATATAATATTATTATTTTAAATGGTAGTTAAATCCTAGCCGTTGTATTAGAGGGAATGAGAAAAACTAACTAAAATATGATTATACATGTTTTTTAAATGTATTTACATTTATCCAATAATAGTTGGAGGCTTAAAATGTGAATGAATCTAATTTTAAGCATAATTTATATTAAAATGTTGATTTACCACCTTTTAATGGTGAACCTAATTTAAATATTGTATTGGTCACTTTTATATGTTTTATTTAACCAAATAAATTTTTTATTTAAAATCAGAACATCAAAATTTACTTTGGATGATATTTTGGTATTTTTCTGATAAAATGCAATTTTTAATGAAAAGTGAAACATGTTGAATTTTAATTCAATACTACCTTTTAATCTAATTAATTTATATTTATAGATTATATTTTTAATTGGTTTTAAATTATAATTAGAATATATTTTTACCATTTAATCCAATTTTTTTCATCATAACTAATTTCACTTTGAAATTGGACATAAACAAGTGTCAATATTTTTATTGTTATTATTTCGTAAAACCAAGCTATTTGTTTTAACAAAGAGAATTAATTTTAAATTAATTAATGAATCTTCAATTTTTTGAATTTTTGAAAATAGACATCATTTTTGAATTCGGAATATCAAATATAGCTTAGGCTGAGTTTTTGTTATTTTTCTGAAAAACATCAATTTTTGATCAATAGTAAAAGCACTTAGTAGTAGTTAATAAAAACTGATTTTTTCATTTAAATGAAACATTACAACTTATGTATGTTGATTTTTAAAAAACTGAGAGACACGGTTAATATCAGGAAGTGAAATTTGGTTCAATAAGATGAAAATAATTTTTCATGAATAGTAACTTTTTACTTTTATTTACCATGATTAAAGGTAAATAAGGTAATTCACGGTAAAGAAAATATTATAATTATTAAAAATTACATTAAAACTTGTCCTAACCTTATTGTATGAGTAATATCCAACCATAGGCATTTTTTGGGTCGATTTTGGGACCCCATGGTGCCACTTATTAATGATAATGACATTTTAGATTAATTAATTTAAAGTAAAGACAAAAATGACATAAACAAATATCTCTTTGTAAATTAATTTCGTCATGGTGTTATATAAGTTATTTATTCGACTATATATATTCATTGGAATTCTATAAATATTTCCGACATCATGGTTTTTTTTAATTTTAGAAATTGGATAAATTAAATTATTTATGACACAATAATGATGCAGTGTTTACCTCATTAATAAATCATTTAATTAAATAAGATTATAAATATTAAAATAACATCCATACCTGTACAATTCATATTTAATGATTTTATTTCGATCATGAGTCATCTCATATTTGATCTAATTATTTTTGGACACTTAGAAACCGAATGTCATTATATAATAAAATAATAGTTTCACACTTTCTTAAAGAGCCCCTCCTCCCCCTAATAAAACGATATCATTTCTATCCAATTACACACACCTCTCAAGTATTTTTTCTCACCCAATCTCTGCCCAATTAGTCTGCCTACATCTATCCCTTCCACCTAGAAACATTACTTTAGGCAGAAGGCACTTCCACAAACCATTTTGGTTCAAACCAATGGGAGTTACCCAAATTAAAGGTAACATTTTCTCTTAACTTCTTTTTTTTATTTTACTTCTCCAAACCCCTAAAACATTTCAATTACTTTATTTTATAGAAACACAAGTATCCTCAATACTCTATTATGTTTTTATTAGAATTATTTCAACTACACTTACACACACCTCCATCTAATGGGTGAAAAACATAATGTTTCTGTGGGTGGCTAACTAACGCCTCAAGAAACGATGATCGTTCGATTATCTCCTAACACATCTCATTGTGGCCATTAAGATGACACAATATTTATATATGATATATATTATGTTTATTTTTTTTATTCTTCTATATTTTTCTTTTATATCGTACCTTTATGGTTTTCATTATGGGTAAACGCGATAATTTCATTTGAGAAAGTGCGGACTACCGCCCCCTCAAAGTGATATGAATTGTTAATGCCATATGTGGGACATATAAAGGATGGATTTAATGATATTATATATTATATTATACTGGATTTATAATATACCTATGTATAATTATGTTTTATTTCCATTAAAATAAGAAATAGAAATGAAAGTAGCATTCATGCGTACATACGACTTACTGTCTCCTTGAACGGTGCATTTCATTTCTTACCTCCAAATGTTATGTAATATAATAAATATATGTATATACTGTATATATATTATATATATGATATCAAAATCATGAATATCAGGTTAGATATAATGAAATTTTGACCATGTGAACAAATAGTAACTATATGGTGTTCATTTTTGACTCTATAACAGATACCGACAAAAAGAAAATTATTAACTAGAATGATTACATAATGTTTATAAAAATGTAATTAGTCATAGAAAAGAAATAATAAACTTGAATAAGGTTATTAAGAAAGTATAAATTAACTTTAGTTTATTATTCAGGAGATTAAAGAATGATCAAGTCAAGTTAGACACAGGGTAAGGGATTTCTTATCTCACATTTAATTCCATGAGATTTCCGTTGTTCCCCACTAATTTATTGCATGTGGTGTATTGTGTAATGAAAGTTGATACATATTATCATGATCCAATTTATATTAATGGTATCTTGTGATTCATTTAGTGGTTATTAACATTTTTTCAGACGACTCGATTGATTAGAATGTTGTAAGGGGTTTTCATCTCACTTTTTATTTCTGTGAGATTCATGCTATATTGCCACTATTTTCATTTTTTGTGGTGTATGTACTGCCTGTGATTGTATTATTTGTGTAATATAATTTGATTTATGGGGTTTTAAATCTTCTTTCATTCATGTGGTGTATGTTTTGTAAGTTACCAAATCAGTAAAGGAAATTTTTTAACCCAATTTCCATTCCTTGGGTTAATCATTTAATTCTTAATTATGTCATGCTATGATTATGTGTGGAATCAGTATTTATTTATTTATATTTTAATTTCCACTCCCGTTTGTGTGGATATACATTTGATACACATAACTACTCCATTGATAAATTCGCATGTCATCGATATGAACTTGATAAGAGTAATTTAAACTCAATTTCCATTTATTAAGTTAAACATCCAAGTCATTTGTTTTGTCATAAAAATGAACATGTGTGAATGTCCTCTTATACCAACTATAAGGACCCAGACATAAAACATTACATAATATTTAATTAAATTAATAATTCACTTTGAGTATCTTTTCATGTTGATATGTAATAGTTATGACCTAATTCTCTAAAACATTAAACCTGAAAAGATCCTTAATGTGAATTATTAATTTAATTAAATATTATGTAATGTTTTAAGGTTGGGTCCTTCTACAAATCCCCCTAAAATAATTACAAAATTAAATCATAACATACTAATAAAATAATTATATTAGTGATAAAACATTTCTAATGCGTAGTGTATACACCTCGTAAAATAATAGAGATTTATAACATAACACGTGTCTTAAAGAATGTAAATTAGACCAAATTCTCTTATCGATTTAGTAACTTTTGAATCTTAGACCCAATGAATGAGATATTATAAAATTGATATTTAAAAACAAATAAATTTTATTAAAATAATTATTATATAAATTCACGGTCAATATATACACCAAATTTAATAAATAATTGGTGAATATATCATGTGTCTCACAAAAGATAAAAGTGATACAGAAATCCCATACTACTTGAGTAACATTAGAATAATGATCCTTGTGAAAGAACAACATCAATGGAAAATTTTAAAATCATTTTATAAATTTAATTCATGTAATAAAATTTCATAGGTATCTATATAAATTTCAAGAATGAAACAACTGGTTAATATGGCATAAGTATCATAGAAATAAAAGTGAGACTAGAAATCCCTTAACCTTATGTCTTGACTTCCTTCATACACATTCACAACTCATTTATAATAAATAAAATATTATTTTAAAAATCTAAAAAAATTACTATATATCAACCCATATATTATTTCATTTTGACTTTATATTTGTTATTTATTAACAATTTCCCATTAAAATAATGTTTTGGATAATAATTACTTTGTTTTTTGTATACGTTTTGACTTGTTATTTTTACCCTCTTTCTTTGATCATGATTTAAAAATTTCAAGAATTTAAACCGTGATATAAAAATAATATGTATTCAATATTAATTTATTTATAATAATCTATAAAATATATAAATATGAAATGAAATACACAATTCATAAAGATAGTAGGTCATACATACACATGAATGTTGTTTCCATTTTTTTATCATATTTTAAAACAAGGAAATTTAAATGACATATATATATTTATATATGAATTTCAATATAATTTTTATGTTATATATAAAATATTTTTATTTAACCCATACTTGTTAAATTTCATGTAAATCATGAAAGAATATCATAGCTTTGAGGTGGAAATGGTCAACACGTCTACAAAAAATGTTATCATATTCTCAAAAAAGGGAAAGCATGAAGGTATGTGTTTTATATTAATTACAAGAGAATAAATACTTCATAAAAATCATATATATCATATAAAATAGTAATTAAATCATTATTACCCACCATTAGAGTTAAAATGGAAGAACAAATAAGATCAGTTCGTAAGGTTGTAGTTCACCGTACACATAGACTATGATTGAAAATCCCATTTGATCGATGTTTTGTAAGGATTTTGGTCACAAACTAAAATTAAAAATGTCATAGTATATTAATGATAATTTGATTATTATATAATCATGTAATAAGAATAACTTAAGGGGTGGGAAGGAACTAAAACAAAAGTTCTCATTGCAGAACATTACATATTCTTTAGGTAACTCTTTTTAGTTTTCACCAAATGACATCATTGGATTAATTTATTCCCAAATTGGGGCCTCTAGGATTATATGATGGAATTTGAGACCTTATTTGGGTAGGTATTGGATGAGTCAAAAGTCTTGAGATGTGTTAATATGTGAGGGGGGTGAGTTACCATTAATAAGTGGGGGAGAGGAAACACATTGAATATTTTAAAATAATTGTGTGCTCCAACATTTTTATTTACCAATAGTGTAAGATAATACAATAAATTAGATACATGAAGGTTTAAGATCAAAATATGTGTATTAAATGGGTGGTGAAAATGTGTAGGGTCGTTTTTACACCTTATACTCTACGGTTAACCACCATGAAAACATATTTTTACCCTAATCATTTTAATTAAATTTAATTTCTTTCACTAATAGTCTTTGTCAAAAACTAAGTTGACCACTATTGATTTTTTAAATTAATCTGATTCCAAAAATGGAATCCATTTCAACAAATTCCAATCATAATTGGCATAAACTATTTTAAAATTAATCCCATAGATGTGATGAGAAATCATCTTTTTAAAGTGAAAATGTTTATAAGGTTGAAATATTTTTATAACCAAATTCAATATAAAATTTATCAAATTGACCCACATTTGATTTATATAATTAAGATTTTTCTAAAAAAAATTAAAATTAATTAAAAATAGAATTTAAATTTATAAATTATTTAATCCCAAAGCCATTTTTAAATTAAAATTCCATATCTTTCACCATCTATCAAAAAATAAAACATATAAGAAAACCCCAAAAGTGAACCCTAAGAAAAATTTGAAATTATTATTTCAAATATGAACTTTATTATTTCATTTATAATTCATAAAAATGTAAAAAATTATTTTTTAAGTAATTAATATATTTAAAGGTGGTAAAAATTATTTTTAGAAAATTATATTTTATAAACGGAAAATTGGATTCATTTTTATCTCTTACCAATAAAAAATGTAAATTGAATGTTAAATAACTAATTTAATATATAATATATTCATTTAATTAAAATAATTAACTAAAAATGGTTTAATTAAATTATTTAGGTAAAATGTGTTTGATAAAAATAGTTTTACATCAAATTATTTCCTATAATTTCAAAATGGTCTTGTTTCTATTCTAGTATATTGGCCACCAAATAATTCATAATAGATTGTGTGTAAACCATATCTTCATAATTTAGTTAATAAATGTCATACCCTCCATTAAAATGACTTTTTGATAACTATTATAACATTTTTATAATAATATTAATAGTATTCTATAGTTTTGTAATACTCAGACATTCATAGAACACAAGATATCCAAGGAACTTGGTATTGTGTGTAATAGAAGACAATATTAGTGTTGTTTGAAATTAAATATAAGATCAGTGTTTTGTGTAATGAATGATTTAACTTTTAAAGTTGTTTAGTGTAATATTAACATGGTGTTACATCTAACATAAGAGAAACTAAGTTATTTTATATAACATATTTTATATTCAGGGTTTTGTGAAATGGAAAATATCAAAAATATTAATTTAATTTTAAAGATATATTTTAAAATATATAAGGGTGTTACATTCATCCCCCCCCCCTAAAAATAAAATTTCCCGTGAATTTCATCTGGGTCAATAATGGTTTAATACATGAATGTTATTTTCATAAAAAACCAAATTTTAAATATAAATACTACAAATTACATTAAAAAGGGAATTTTTAAAACATAATAGTTACCCAAAGTAACTCCTAACTACGTTTCCACATAAGATAACATAGGTGCAGAGTAAAAACATCAACATAGAAGAGAATACTAACATCAAAATACTGATAATGAGTGATTTAGAACATTGATTAGTGGAAATTGGTGAACTTATGAAAGTTAATAATCAGAAAACCAAAAACCAAAGATGCATGAAAAAGGTCAATAATGATATAAAAAAGATGATAACAGGGTATAATTTTATTTCAATGTTCTTTTAACAAATATTGAATAATTATAAATAGTAAATATACATAATTTATTTTATTCCATTTCATATTCACAATATCACCATTTTGTTGTGAATTGATCATGTTACACTTCATGTCTTACTCAAAGAAATGAATGTTGGTTTCTCATTCATAAAGAACTAAAAAATCATGTGATTCATAAATATAATGATCATTAAATCCATATATATTTATTTATCATCATATAAAATTAGTTAAAACAGATTACCCAATATGGAGAAATGCTCATATAAAGGGATATTACTTTAATCTCTAAAAACCCATCAAAATATTAACATAAACAATTTCATAAATATTTAACCTTGTAACCATTATAAAAGATGATAATCTAAAACATTTGAAATAAGATCATTTAATTTCCAAAAAATAGATTAAAATTGGTCCCCCATATATTATAATTTTTCTCTTATTTCTCACATACCAAACATGTGAAATCCATTATCATATATTTTATTGAAATGTGTTAATAACCTATATTACCATAAACCCATATTGAAAACAAAAAAAAGTTTATTCATTACATAAATATAACATAGATTATTAGATATATTTCTTATGACAAAATATGATGAAAGATTCATCAACATACACAATTTTTTTCAACAAATCCATTACCAGTTTTGAGGTCATCAATTTTATCCAATTTACTCTATACATTTCAATCAAATATTTATTCAAACTAGAATTTTTTTTCTCAACATCAGGAACATATTTAGGGCTTCCTTACCTTGATCAAAATATCACATTTCTATAAAATAAATTTTCTAGCTCATCAGAACTATTATATATATTTTCTCAAATCCCTATTGAGAATCATATACTCCATGACTCAAATAAAATAATTTTTGAATTCCAAAAAATATATACTTCAATCGTGACACTTATTTCTCAAACCATTAACTAGGTTTTACCATATTATTACATAATACCACTTTCCTAAAATATTAAATATGAATCACATATTAATATTCATTAGACTCAATTTAATCAAGATTATAAACCATACGATTAGAATAGAACATATATTTCATATGTAACTTAGGGTATCTTCATCATCAATATAAATATTGTTATTTTTACAGACATGATGGTTTCCTTCATAATATTTCACCCTAAGATATTTATTTTCATAATGCATATATTTCAACATTTAAAGCATTCAAAAGTCTATGATATGTGAGGAATGCTATTATTCCCATCCATTTTGTTAACTAAACATTTTATATTCTTGTTGCAGTTACTTTCTTTATTTAATTCTTCTCTACAGTAAAAAATATTTTTATTCCTAGAATACACCCACTTACATTATATAGATAAGTCTATAATTTCGTGGAATTCACTCCCTCAATCCCTTTCCAAAATTTTATGAAATTTTCTTACACTTTTAGTCATCATTAGAATTATCCTTACATACATCACTAGAAATAGCTTCATAAATATCCCTAGAATTGTCACTAAGTATTTCACATACTAGTATCTAATGTTTGACTAAACATTTCCCTTGATACCAACTATAAGGACCTAAGATTAACATACATGAATATTAATTCATTTTAGAGGAAAATGTTTCACATTACAAAATTAAATTCATGAGGACTGTAATAGTTTAGTTTCCAAAGAAACATGGAACACCGTTTTCTAACATGGAGAACGACTATCAATGCTTCCCACAAAGATCATCTCATTTAGTTCTCTAACTAAAAAATTTCATTATAAAATGGGAAATAAAAACATAATAAAGGGTGATATTAGATTCTTTGTAAGGTTAAATAAAGGAGACATATAATAAAATCATGAACATTAGTGTATAAAATCATGATAATAACATTTGAAGTTCATAACCTATGTATAAAATATCATAATCATGATTCATCGAATGAAGATTTTGTGTTCATAATACATGAACTTAATATAATCACGATCATAATCTATGAAATAATAACATAAGAATAAAACATATAATTTTAGTATACACATAAACAGGTAAAATAATTCCCTAAGTCAAGGATCACTGAAAAAACTTATTGGGGTACTTCATGGGTGATACACCTACACGGTGGGACACAACACCATCCCTAGTCACATGTATTTCCTCATAGTGGATCAGGTTAAACTATTTTCCCATAGAGTATAAGGTTACACCTTTTTCCCATTGTGGATCAGGACACTCCTTTCTATAGTGGATCAATCCCATCGACTTGTTTCCCCTGAATATATCATGAGATATAAATCATTACATAATTAATTGTAGGGGATATAGGTCTTACCCATCACGAAATGAAATCACATATACATGTACCAAAAAAATAACACATTCATCATAACATGACCCATATAAAAAGATGGATTTCATAAACATCATATCATAAACCATGAAATTAAATAGATATAACAAACATTTCATCATATCTTAACTTGTAGAAAATATAAAGTTCTCATAATAAAATAATACCCCATGAATGGAAGTGGTCTTAATAATAATTTTATCATGGTCTAACTTATGGAAGATAAATTGGATTCATAAACAACTTTTTATCTTAAATATAAACAATTCAAATAATGGATAATAACGGTGACATTAGATCCTATCCCTAGAAAATCATTAAATATATCAATTCTTATCTTATTATATGGAGATGTATTTTGAAATATCACTTGGATCATTTCTTAAAAAAATAAAATTTCATTAAAAATCAATTTCCAGACATAAAAAATAATCAAAATAATTTTCCTTGAAAACCTGGCTAAAAACATATAAATTAAACATTAAAAATTATTTAAAACATTTAATGAGAAAAAATAATTTCCAAAATAATTTTTTTAAAATCCTAAAACATTTTGAACCTATTTTGTTTGAATATTATTTTGATATAATATAAATTAATCACTGAAATTCATTTTAAATACTTTTTAAACATAAAACATTTTTAAAAAAAATACGATGGATTTTTTTTAAACATAAAATTCCGAGAATATTTTAAAAAAATTATTTAATAATAATATTGTAATGTTTAAAGAGAAGAATTAAATATATGATAGTCTATACTTGCGGAACATTTGTTTTCAACCATAAAATGTTTAGAAAAGTTCCTAGATATGAAAAAATGGAAATTACTTATAAAAAAATTAAAAACAAAAAAATGGGTAAAATTTTATTTTAAAAATTATTATAAAATATTAAAAAAAGGAAATAATTTATAGAAAAAAATGTTTTTAGTGACAATATATTTATAACCGAAGAGAGAAATTATGTTGAATTTTCATTAATGTTTTTTCATAATCATCATAAATAAAAAAAAGTAAAAAATTGTACGATTTCATGATTATATCATGAATAAATGGATTATATTAAAATTCATGATAATTATTGAATTATATACCATATTATTTCACCAATGGAATCATAGACATAAATATAAACAATCCCAATAAATGATAAGATTGAATCAATAAAGTCTAACCACTTTGATAAAATTGAATTGAAATCCCTAGGGAATAATATAACTACATGAAGTGTAAAATATAATGAAAAGAATAATATTAATTATTTAACATCTCAAATTGGTAGTGTATACACATCATAAAATTATATAGGTATATAAGAAAGCATGTGTCTCAAAGAGCGGGAATTGACACAAAATTCCCTTATTGATTTAGTAACTCTTAATCCTTATTCCACTTGAATGAGAGATACTAAAATGGATATGTGAATAAAAAAAAATTTATGAAAATAATAATAAAATACATTAATGTTTAGTATATACACAACCTATAATAAATATCTGGTTAATATAATATGTGTCTCATAAATATTAAAACGAAGACGAAAATCCCTTACAACTTGAGTAATATTGAATCCTGGTCCCTGTGAAAGAATAAAATTAATTAAAAATTTTAATTTCATAAAATATTGGAATTAATTATATAATATTTAATATCTTATTATATACACCACAAAAAATAAACATGTTGTTAATATGGTATATGCCTAGCATAAATAAAAGTGGGATAACAAATCCCCTTACCTAAAGTCTTCACTTCATTCATACACATTCAAACCTCTTATATAACAAATATAATATTGTTTTAATTAAACCATAGAACAATATTATTATATATTATTTCATATATGATTTTATTATGACTTTATATTACATATTTACTAAAAATTCCATGTTAATGTAATGTTTTTGTTAATAAGAGTTTTGTTTTTCATATATGTTTTGACTTATTATTTTTGGTTCTATTTCTTTGATCATGATGTCCTGATTTCCAAATTTTAAAATATTATAGAAATATCATATATATTTTTGTTGACACTCCTTTCGTCACAGAATATAATGATCGGAAAAGGGGAATATCTAAGCAAAAAGTGATTCATCCTTTGAAGAAACATCAAAAATTGACAAAGGGATGAACAAGGAGAACATTGCCCATAGGTCACGCAAGTTCCCTCATGGTCGCGCAAGTACACTTGCATGCCGCCTAGTGGTCGTGCAAGTACTTGCGCGACGCCTTATGGTCGTGTAAGTGACTTGCACGACCTAAGTGGTAACCGCCCGGTAACCGCCCGAGGTCTTCTCCTGCCTATAAATAGACCCTGTGGGCCCCCCATTCGGGAGGATCTTTTTCCAGAAACTCGGATTGATGCTATCGACTCCCAAGTGTCTTCTCAAAGCTTCCGGAACACTTCTAAGGTAATTTCTTACCTAGAATGGAAGATCTAAAGAGAAGAAGGAAGGCCTAAGTGTTGAAACTTATCAACACTTGCGCGCCGATTTATTTCCTTCAATATAACTTGCGCGTCCCTTTTCTGGAAGAACCTCAAGAGGATTCTAAAGGGTTTAAAAAAGAGTCGCTCAAATATTTCAATACTGGTTGAAAATCGCGCAAGTACACCATGTGTCGCGCAGGTATACCTGCGTGACCAAAACTTGCGCGCCCACGGAAGACTTGCGTGCCTTTCAAGACTTGCGCGCCCCTATCTTTTTGGGTGCCCATCTTGTCCATTTTACCCCTCTTAAGCCATTTCACCTTTCCTTTTCAAGATTCAGTCTTCAAGACATTCTTCAAAGCCATTAATGGCATGATTTCCTGATTTGACTTCCTTATTTGAAAGGAATTCTGTGGAATATCTCTCAAAACCTAGTGATTTAAAATATCCTTATGTCACTAAATATAGAGAGTTCATTCATTCAACCTCATCCTTTAAGATGAGAGAATCCTAAACTTGGGCATCCTCCTCAGGAGTAAGCCCCAATCATAATCCTTTAATTTGGGCATCCTCCTTAGGAGTAAGCCCCAATTTCAAATCTGGGCATCCTCCTCAGGAGTAAGCCCCAATCATAATCCTTTAACTTGGGCATCCTCCTCAGGAGTAAGCCCCAATTTCAAATCTGGGCATCCTTCTTTAGGAGTAAGCCCCAAATTCTTAAAGGTCCCAAACTTGGGCATCCTCCTCAGGAGTAAGCCCCAAACCTTAATTCCTAACCTGGGTCTCCTTTTCAGTAATAAGACTCAGTCATAATCTTGTGCATCCTTCTTAGGAGTAAGCCCCAAGTCCCCTAACCTGGGTCTCCCTTTTAGGAATAAGACTCAGTCATAACATGGGCCTCATTTTTTAGGAGTAAGTCCCAGTCATAATCTTGGGTTTCCTTTTCAGGAGTAAACCCCAAGCCCCCTTAAATTTCTCTTAACCAGTCCTAATTTACCCTTGATGTGGGTTTCCTTTTCAGGAGTAAAACCCAATCATAAGTCCCCTCCTAACTTGGGCATCCTCCTTAGGAGTAAGCCCCAAGATTAGAGTATTCAAATCTACATAAAGCACATATACCTTTATGGACCATGTTCCTGGATTTCCTCCCTAAAAGTGAATCCTAAACCTTCATCTATCTGGGCAGTCATACATAACTAAGCCCCAAACAATTTCTTATGATTGCATCTTTCCTGGCACAATTGTCTAATTTTTACCAATACCTCTTGTTTCTCACACCGAGCATGACTCACGTGAGCTTAGAGTGTAAAAGTAATTATGAAATTCTTCTTTGAGCCATCAATCATAAACATCATACTCCATTACTCGAGATACATGGGTTCTGATTCCTTTTCCAAAACAAGGATACATAGGTAGCCCATTTATGGGTTCGATCCCAACTTTGAAATAATCCCTGTCCTTCTGAATGACGATAAACTTTAAGTGCCCCACTGAGTGGCTTTAAAACCAGCCTGGTCACCATAATGACCAAGAGGCTTTTATATAAATGTTTTTAAGGATACCATTGACCAAGAATCTCTAAACAGATATAGATGATTCTTTATTGATGAAGAACCTCGAATACATATAAACGATTCTCTAAATTTCTCACATATTTAATCATTGATTGTTAAAACTAAAGGAAAGCACATTTTATACTTGGTAATGTAATAAGGATTCACGAACATAACTTAAATCTATAAGGAGAGTCCCGGAGTAGACAATAATTCCCCTCAAAAACGGGTGATGAGTCCGACCTCCCATCCTCTCGACCAATGCAAATTCTTGAGCCTCATCAGTCCACAAGCTAATGAGCGCCTACCTTTGGAAAGTGGGTCCAAACAGATGTGGAATCATTGGATGTTTCCAGTTCTACGAACAAACCCGCTAGAAACCGATCAGAACGTTTGAATCTCCCATCCAGGAGGTCATCCCCGAATTCCGTGCGAAACAAAAATGGTGAACCCGACGTGAATCCTTAACCAGGAACTTTTTTCACAAGATCTTCTGCAAAATGGCTTTCCTTAAATTCACCCCTGTGAATACTGCTGCTGTGAACACCTCTACTGTGAGGTCTGCTGCTGTGAAAACCAATGCTGCTACTCCTGTTGGAAAGTCGTCCGCTCTGAGGATGACATCACCAACTCAGCGTCTTCAACGCTGGGTTTCTAATGCACTGGTTAAGGAGTACCGTCGCAACAGTACTATCCCAACTCTGGAGGCCGCTCTTCAAGCCCTCCAAGTTAACAACTCTACCTGGTCGTCCGGACAACGACGGCCAGCGATCAAGAAGCAGGCGGTGCTGACTACCGTCTCCAACCGTTTCGGGTCGTTATCCCCGGAACGCAATTTCCATTCACTCCCTTACTCTGAGGAAGTGAATGAGCAGGTCCCGCAGGACCTTAATTCAAAAAGACAGGAGTCCTTCTCAAGGGCTCCCATCAATAATCGCCGCCAGACTCGTGCGGTAGTGCGCCCTCAACATGATGAGGGTACCGACCCCAGGCATTCAGCTCAGGTTCCTCGAACCCGAGCAGGCAAGATGAACCGCCAGAGATGGAATCTGGTTAACAATAGGCAGGTTGTCATCCCTGCCATCTCCGGAGAAGTCGACCAACCTAACTTGGTGGAAAACAATGAGCAGGCACACACACCTGCCCGTTTTAATTCCGTTGTCCAGCAGACTCATCTGGCAGCATCAAGCCAATCCTGCCAGGAAATTCCGGTGGAGTACTGTAGGCAGGAACATACACCTGCTTATACATCACCAGTTAGTCAGTAGGCTCGTCGGACTACATATGATGGATCTCGTCAACCGCGTTTGGTGAAGTGTAATCAGCAGGCACATACACCTGCTAATACTAATCAAGCCTAGCAACAGTCTCGCTTAGTAGCGCACGGAGAAGTCAGTCAGAAAGTCCCGACGACAAACAGGAGACAGACTCAACTCTCTGCCTCCACACTTGAGTAATGTCAGGATTCACTGACAGAAAAATGAGGACAGGAGCAGGCATATACACCTACTCCAAGCCCGGAATGGACGTATATCCCCGTTCCGGCAGCTGAAGTCACCATACATATTTTGTCAATGGTGAAAGAGCAGAAGCAAATTCCTGCTCATATTCTGGATGCTTTCCAGGATATCATAACAGCTTCAGCATCATCATAGGGACAAACACATAAATCTATCCCTAGCAGTGGAGTGACACATCAACGATTCACTCCAGAACAGACACACACATCTGTTCCAGTCCAAGAGGGATATGGGGCATACTCCCCCATATCAAACGGACAACCAAGTCAAGCACATACACCTGATTTGAGTGGAGATCGTCAGCCTAACCTGACCAACTTTCCTGATCAGGCACATACACCTACTCAGAGTAACCACTTTCGTCAACAAGTGGTTTCTAAAGTGAGTAAGAAGGCATCTAAGAAAAAGATCCGCCCAGCACAGTCAGGAGATCAAAGGCCAATCTGCAACAAGGCCTTGCTCGATGCTGGAGTTCTTGAAGCCCTCAGACATTTATCTGTCAGAATTCAAGATTCTACTCCCTCAGTTCTCAATAACGGGAACATTAATTTTGAAGGTCTTCAACAGACACTTCCTCATGAAGGCTTGCTTCATGAAAGTTCGGTCAATCTTGATGTTTATTCTTCAGATGAGAGCCACAGGAACCCTCTGTGTGGTCAGAAGACCAATGATCAAGAGATTTCATCTTTTGCTGTAACCCATCATGACGGTCCTCCTCATGGTGATGAACTTCTCTGTGAAAGTCCTCTCCGCAGTAGTGATTCACGTTGTCTCGAAAATTCTTCAGAAGGCAATGTAGTGATGAGAAATCCCTCCTATCTTGAGGCACTTGCAAACGTAAAACCAGTCATGTCTGATGCTTTACTATCGGCAGGTGAAACTCTTTCTCCATCAGAAGATAGCCTGGGGTTCAGGTTATTCTCCGAACCATCCCTGGGTCATTCATCTTCCAGCATGAATAGTGATATCTCTACCAATCTTGTTGAATCCGATGAAGCAACAAGGAAACACCAACTCTGGTCAAAACAGGTAGAAGAATCTTCATTTAATGATAAAGAGGAAATGCTGAACATGTGGAAAAAACTGGCAAAAGGTGAAGTACCAGTCATGTTTTGGCCATTGGCTGACTCCCAGTACGATATTTCAAAGATGTTGGCGGATGATGGAATCCATGATATTCGTCTCAACATATGGAAAACTCTTTGTCAAATAAAGAAGAAGGTATTATCTTACGATGAATATGAAAATCATCTTAAGATAATAGAAGGGTTACAACGTCAGATTGATTTTGCATCTCTATCAGTCTCTCGGTATCCGATGGCTGAAAAGCAACAGAGAACCCTTCAACGTTCATGCCTTGGCGCACTAAGAAGATTTTGTCAGTTAATTGCCAATGCTCCATCTGATGTTCATATCAGAGGATGGGGTGTTCACGAATCACTACATTTCACAGTGCTTTCCGGTCAGCAAAGCCCGCCGAAAATGGTCTCATGCAATGTTATTGCCCATGGCCGGCCACAGTAAATGGGCTTTGCTCATAATCCAAAGCTTGCTCAAGAACAGGCTTCAACTAGTTCCTCTCAAAATCAAGTATATAGAGAACAAGTTGTTGAATTGCTCCTACATCAAGAAGGCGAGAATATTGCACAAGCCTCTCGTCTGGAGCAAACACGTCATCAAATGACAGAAGTTTCGGAAATCATCCAACGGTCTGTTGAACCATGTGATAAAATTGGATACAGGTTAATGCATCCAGCAAATTTCCGAACTAAGATTCGCAAGATCAAGAGAGATTTTAAGAAGATCTCAGACATAGCATGTCAAGAGACACCCCAGCTTTCCAGACTGGGGACTTCTCTAACCCATCCCTCAGAGTCAACAAATGGGATTCGAGGAGTTGAGCGGAAGCAGCAGGAACATCCCCAGTCCACCGGACTGGGGACTTTTTCAAATCCTCAATCCCTCCCTCAGAGAAAGTAAGTATTATGTCGATTAGGGAATAAGCCTCAAGAGGAATGAAGATCCAAGCTATCAGGAGATTCTCTCCAAGTGACGGTTCTCCAAGAAGTTCCTGAGGGATCAAGTCAATGGAATGCCATGTCTCATCATGGACATAGAAGAAGAAAATATCACAGAAATGCTGATAGAAAGGATTCCATGCAATATGCATCCATTAATGTCATCAATGCCGTTGCTGCTGATTCACCAGATGAGGCTCAATCAGAGGGATCAGACGAAGAGGTTCCTGCTCAAGAAGTTGCGCACACAGACCGAAATGAAGAAGGTGTGCGCACACGTAATCAAAGGCTTACCCAAAATATGGGTATTCCTTCAATTAACCCACTTTCTCCTCTCCGAAAAGGATCCAATAAGGGGAAAGGAAAGAATCAGGTTACTTTTCACCCTTCCTCTGAAGGAGGTCAATCGCTCTCATTAGAGCAAAGGTTTGCACAACAGGAGGAAGAAATGAAAGAATTAAGAAGGTTGAATGCATAACTACTTCAGAGTAGTCTTCTTCTTAAGAATGCTGAAGTCCGACAGCCGAAGGAATTTGTTGTAACTACTAAGATGGATCGGGAATATCCTCCTTTATCAGTACACCCTCAGAGGTCTAATCCTACTGGTCAAACACAACAACGGTTGGCAGCACTACCATCAGTTGCAGCACCAACCACCACGTCTATCCAAGCTCCACTCATTGCACCTACCCAAAACCAAGTTCAACCTGATGTTTCTCAAAAGTTAATAACTACTATTGAGTCATTAACAGCTCGGTTAGAAACTATGGAAGGGAAACGAGCGCAAGTTCAACCTGAAAAGAAAGTTTACCCTGAATGGGTAGATTTAATTTCTCCTCCATCCAGTTTTGGAAACCCTTTTTTTCCTACTTTCAATGGATCAGGAGACCCTGAACAACATTTGACGCATTACGTGTCTTGTTATGATCCTATGATGGGAACTCCAGAGCAGCAAGAAGCAGTGAAACTCAGATGCTTCGTGCGAACCTTGCAAGGACCAGCTTTTGTCTGGTATACAAGCTTGCAATCCCGGTCAGTCATCGGATGGGAGGATCTTCGTCAAAAATTCCTTCTTCAGTTTAGCTCAACATTGCCAAAAACGACAGTTTTCGATCTTACAAACTGCAAGCAAAGGGAGAATGAAAGAGTCTCTGATTTCATTGCTCGTTGGAAGGGATTAACGTATTCCCTGAGTTTAGCACTCCCTCAGGAGGAATTGTTGCCAATTTGTGTGGCAAATTTGCGTGACGAATTACGCACGCCATTGATCCCTGTGAAATACACAGGAGGGTTTTGAGACCTTACTCCAATCGCTCAGCAGATTTAAGATTCCCTTATACAGGCTAAGGTTAAATCTCGTGTAATTCCATCAGCTCCAGGAAGAAGAATGGGTAAAGAAGAAACTGCTATAGTTATGCTTAAACAAGCACCTGTACCTATATCTACTTCAAAACCTTCATCTTCTCGAAGGAATCCACCTCCTGAATGCCAACAACAAAGGCCGTTTAGTCCAAATGATCAAAGAGATCAATGACAAAAACAATTTGAGGATATGAAGAGTAAAACATACTCTTTCCGAAGTGAGCAAGTTCCTAGTTACTTCATTTCAGCTCTGGAAAATAATTTGGTTCAATTACCAGTGCCGAAGAGGCCAAACAAGGAAGGAGATGAAGACCATCCCAATTATTGTCCCTTTCATCAAATGTTGGGGCATCCCATTCAGGAGTGTTTTGTCTTTAAAGACCTCCTGCAAAATATGGTCGACTTGGGACAAGTCAAATTGAAGGGTTCTTCAGCTCATATAGCGTGTATTACCGCTACAGATCCAGAGGAAGGAGGCGAGTGGCAGGAAGTCAAAAGCAAAACTGTGAAAAAATATGATGATTGGATGGTCAGAAAGACAATCAATCGGACCCATTCCATTTTGCGAACACAATTGAAGAAGCCAATTGTGTCTCCTACAAAAGCTGTAGTAAAGCCTCCATCAAAAGATAAATCCTCAAAAGGGCAGCGCAATTCAAAGAAGAAAGAGGAATCAGGAGAAGATGAGTATGTATCAAAGCCTAAATTGTCTTTGACTCTAGTAGATTTCATGCCATCTACTTCAAAGCCACGGGCACCGCCCCACCAAACGGCACAGCCTAAACAGGCTAACCAGGCACAGTCTTTATCAGAGGAAGAGTTAATCTTTGGTTCTGTTAATATGATTCAATTAACAGATCCATATTCCAGTCTTGATGAGCCTGAATTCCCTGTATCAAATAAGGGAATCCAAGGAAGTTCTAGAGGTTCAGGATATAGGGGAAGACGTGGATCTTTCCGAAGCCACTACTCTAATTTTACCCCTCCTAGCACTGTATATGCAGTAGAAACTCGTGGTAGAGCCCTTCAGCGAGCTCAAAAAGAACAAGCAAGTTCTTCTGCCAATGGCCAACTCAGTTTTGGCACAGTTATTTTGGAAGACCGATTAAAGGTTCCATCTTCTTTATCTCAGTAAGTAAATGGATCTAATCAGTCTAATCTTCCAAAACCAAGGATGTTGCCAACTTCAATACAAGATGCATCAGCTTCAGAAGAATCTGCTTCCAAGGTACCTGCTAAACCGCATATTCCTATTGGGAAACGCAGACCTCTAGATCAAAAGTATGATATATTGAAACACTTGGCCCAAGTACCATCCAAGTTATCAATTTTGGATGCTTTGAATCTGTCAAAAGATATTCGGGAAGCACTCATCGAATCTTTGTCAAGTCCTCAAGAGTTTGAAGCTGAAATTGCTGCAGCTGAAATCTATCACATAGAGAATAATCCTGCAGAATGCCATGCAGTGATATCTTTTACTGATAAAGATGAAGATGATGTTGTGCATGGGAACATAAAACCTTTGTACTTATCTGGCAAAGTCAATGGTATAGATGTTCGAAGAGCTTTCATTGACAATGGTTCAGGAGTCAACCTCATGCCCATTCGTACACTTCGTCGATTGGGCCTCGCAGAATCTGATTTATCTCCTTATACCATGATGTTGCAAGGATATGATAAAAATGAACAAGTACCACTGGGAGAAGTTACACTCAGAACTCAGTTTGGATATCTTGTTTCCAATTCGGATTTCATGATTGTTGATCAAGACTCAGCTTTCAATATCTTGCTTGGAATACCCTGGCTACATCAGCATGCAACTATTCCTTCATCATACCATCAATGTCTCAAATACTGTTTCGATGGTCAAGTTGGAACATTGTATGGTGATAAGGCCCCGTTCAAGACATTTGAGTCTCAATACATTGAGGCGGAATTTTATCACATGAAGGGAAGAGAAAAATCTACAATGAAAGAAATTACCAAAGTCAATGCTCCATATGGTTTGGAGAAAATTCCAATAAATCCATTTTCACATGTGAGTACAGATTATGTATTACCTATCAGTCAAATTGCCAAAATAGGCCCAAATCAAAATACTCTTATGGAAAGATCCATAATGTCAATTACGGCAATCCAGCCAGACAACATGGGAGAAATTGGTAACTTACCAAGCAGTGATGAAAGCATAAGTGGTGACGTTTTCATTTCATCTGCTGAAATCCAACAAGTCTATAATTCGCTAATCAGGCCAGAAGAAGTTATAGCAACACCAGAGGAGAATAATGATGTCGATTCTCAATCCATCATCCCCTCTTTATTTCCCAAAGAAGGCCCTTTATCATTAATAGGGTTGGAAATGAAAGCTTCTTCTTCAAAATGTAAAAATTTTGACATCTCTTATGATCATGAGAATTTCGTTTTTTCATCTACTTTGCAAGTAGAAACGGAAGAAATAACACATGATGAAGAGGAAGAGGAGGATCTTAGAGATGCTCCTCCAGCATTTGAAGTGGGTATCTCTACCACTGTGGATGAACTCAGAGATGTAAATCTGGGTACAGAGAAAGATCCACGCCCCACTTTAATTAGTGCGGCCATGACCCTTGAAGAGCAAGAGATGTATATTTCTTTTCTAAAGAAAAATAAAGATATTTTTGCTTGGAATTATACAGAGATGCCTGGCCTTGATCCTGATGTTTCCACCCATCATTTGGGTTTGCCAAAAGAACATCGAGGATTCAAGCAAGCCGCGAGAAGAACACACCCAACCTATGCATCCAAAATTGAAGCTGAATTGGATAAGATGATCAAAGCCAACATCGTCAGAGAAGTTCAATATCCCAAGTGGTTGGCTAATATTGTCCCTGTAAAGAATAAGAACAGACAAATTAGTGTTTGCATCGATTTTAGAGATCTTAATCGGTATTGTCCTAAAGATGATTTCCCAGTTCCAATTACAGAACTCTTAATTGATGCGACGGCTGGCTATGAAGTACTTTCTTTCATGGATGGATATTCTGGATATAATCAGATACGAATGGCCCTAAAAGATGAGGAATATATAGCCTTCAGAGCTCCTCAAGGTGTGTTTTGTTACCGGGTGATGCCCTTTGGTTTAAAGAATGCAGGTGAAACATATCAACGCGCCATGCATCGTATCTTCAAACCTCTTTTAGGGAAGTTTGTTGAATGCTATGTAGATGATTTGGTGGTTAAATCCAAACAACGTTCTAATCACTTGGATGATTTGAAAGTCATATTCCACAAGCTTCGACAACATAATTTGAAGATGAACCCCTTAAAATGTGCTTTTGGGGTAACCTCAGGAAAATTCCTCGGCTTTGTTGTACGCCATCGTGGTATTGAAGTCGATCTTGAGAAGACCAAATCAATCCTTGGTATGTCACCTCCTCAGAATTTGAAAGAATTAAGAGGACTTCAAGGAAACTTAGCCTATATTCGGCGTTTCATCGCCAATTTGGCAGGCAAAAGTTTACCCTTTACCAAATTATTGAAGAAAGGAGTCACTTACCAGTGGAATGAAGAATGTCAAGAAGCATTTGATGTCCTCAAGAAATACCTCTTGAGTCTACCAGTACTCATGCCACCTGTTGAGGGTAGACCTCTTACCCGGTATGTGACAGCTTTAGAGCAATAATTGGGTGCCTTTCTCGCTCAAAAGAATGATGCTGTGAATGAAAATAGTCTCTACTATCTCAGTAGAACTATGCTTGAAGTAGAAACACGGTATTCAAGTATTGAAAAGTGCTGCCTATCATTAATCTTTGCAGTTCAGAAACTGAGACACTACCTGCAACATCATGAGGTCCAATTGGTATCTCGTAATAATCCGCTCAAATTCATCCTTAGTCGTCCAATGCTTACAGGACGTCTGGCAAGGTGGGCAGTTATTCTACAGCAGTTCGACATTCAGTATGTGTCTCAGAAGGCAATTAAGGTCCAAGCTCTGGCTGATTTCCTGGCTGAACATCCTTCAGTGGAAGACACGTATTCAGATATCGAACTCCCTGATGAGGAAGTTTTCTCTATTCAAGAGAGTCCTCAAACATGGGAAATTTATTTTGATGGTGCTTCTAGAAGTCCAACAGGGAGAAAATGGAAAATCCTAAATTCAACAAAGTTGGTTTAGGAATTGTGCCCATTTCTCCAGATAAGGCAGTGTTACCTTATTCTTTTTTGTTGTGGGAAGGTGGTACCGATAATGAAGCTGAATACCAAGCTCTCATTACAGGCTTGGAGTTAGCACTTCAAGCACAAGTGAATCACTTAAAGGTGAAAGGTGATTCAGACATGGTAATCAAACAAGTCAATGGGGATTATGCCATCAGAAAAGAATAATTAATCCCTTTGTATGATTACGTCAGAGAGTTAATGTCGGAATTCCCTTCAGAACCGACATTTTCTTATACCCCAAGATCACAAAATGCTCAAGATGATGCACTGGCTAATATAGCCACAGCTTTAGCAGATCCAAATCGGGACGAGACAACCATATGTATTGCCCACCATCGTTCAATTTCACCTTATGTTCAAGTCAGAACAGAGGAAATTAATGAAATTAGTCCCATTCCTGAACCATATGGTCTTACTACAGGATGGATGTCACCTATCAGGGAATACCTTCAAAATGGAACACTTCCACCTGATAGAGCCGAGAAAGAACAAATTCGGCGACGTGTGGTCAATTTTACTCTTTATGATAGCCCAAACCACCTCGAGAAAATTCTCTACAAACGTGGTTTTGATGGAGTTCTCTTCATATGTATTGATGGTGAAGAGACAATTGATGTCATAAAAGAAGTGCATGCAGGAGTCTGTGGTGCCCACCAGTCTGGACATAGACTGTCTGATCAAATTCGAAGGCTTGGATAATTTTGGCCTTCAATGATACAGGATTGTGTTAATTTCACAAAGAAGTTTCATTCATGCCAAGTATATGCCAACTTCATTCATAAACCTCCAGAGTTGCTTCATACAGCTAAATACTCATGGCCATTTTCCACATGGGGAATGGATGTGGTGGGACCATACCCTTCAGCTACGGCCAAGCAGTTTAAGTACATTCTTACTGCTACTGATTTCTTTTCCAAATGGGCAGAGGCAGTACCTCTCAAAGAAGTTAGTTCTAAATGCATTGTTAGCTTCATCAAGTCTAACATCATTACTAGATTTGGTGTCCCTCATACCATATTTACGGACAACGGCACCAACTTCTATTCTTCTGAGGTAAAGAAATTGTATCAAGAATACAACATTAAGTCCAACCATTCATCTCGATATCATGCAGCGGCTAATGGACAGATAGAGGCCTTCAACAAGACTCTTTCAAATATACTGCAAAAGATGGTGGATAAAGATAAGAGGTCATGGCCTGATAAACTCTTTCCTGCTTTATGGGCTTATCAGACTACCACTCGCAATGCAACGCGGTCAACTCCATATTCATTGGTATATGGAACAGAAGCAGTCTTGCCAATTGAAGTTCAATTGCCCTCACTCAGAATAGCCATTTGTGATCAGTTATCTACAGATGAGCAATCCCAAAAGCGGTTGAATGAATTGGAACAGTTAGATGAGAAAAGATTGTGCACTTTGCATCACTTGGAAATCTATCAGAATCGAATAGCACGAGCTTTTAACAAAAAAGTTCATCTTCATTCATTCATTTAGGGAGAATTGGTATTGGTTCTCAGAGCACCAATGATACCAGGAAAGAAGCCTCCCAATCTTGAACCAAAATGGGAAGGACCTTATTCAATACATAAGGTCTACTCCAATGGAGCATATTCTCTAATCTCAATGGATGGAGAACACATCACGACTCCAACTAATGCCAGATTTCTGAAGAAGTATTTTGTATAAACACAAAATATTGTTCCCATATCCAAAAACAATCATGTTGGTTCATATTTTGTCCTACATGACACTAAACTGTATTATGTCCTATCTACATGACGTTAAACTGTACAAAAGTTCCATATTTTGTCCGAGATGACATTAAACTATATTGTGTCCTAGCAACATGACATTAAACTGTGTGGCACTTTCATCGTCCAGCATGACGATAAACTGTAAAAAGTCCCCAGAACTGATATCCTCATATTGGTTCACCTTGGTCCTAGCTACATGACTTTAAACTGTACAACACCAGTTCGCCCTTGCTATACGACGTTAAACAATATAGCAATGGACCAGTATGACTTTAAACTGCAACTTCGTCCCACACGACATTAAACTGTGAAAAAGTTCCCTAAACCGCCCTGCATGACCTTAAACTGCATCATTCCTGGTCCATGTATATGACCATAAACTATTTGCAAATCCTTTATGTCCAGCAAGACGTTAAACTGTGACGTCCTAACTACATGACGCTAAACAGTATAAAAGTCCCTCACGTCCGGAAAGACGTTAAACTATATAATCTCAAAAGTCCAGTATGACATTAAACTGCACCATTCACGGTCCTTGCATATGACCTTAAACTATTCGCACTTTCGTCCGACATGACATTAAAATGGTACACTCTTTTGTCCTTACTGCATGAAATTAAACTGCACAGTCCCCCTTTCGTCCAATATGACGTTAAACTGTATTGTCCCCATCGTCCTAACTACATGACGCTAAACTGTACAGAAAGTCCTTGATATGTCCTACACGACATTAAACTGTTATTTTGTCCCTAATACATGACACTAAACTGTGCAGCACCAATAGTCCTAACTGCAAAACATTAAACTGCATAGTCCCTTTTTTATGTCCTACATGACATTAAACTGTGCATCGTTAAGGTTGTTATTACCTCTTGTTTCTCACACCGAGTATGACTCACGTGATCTTAGAGAGAACATCAACCATAACACTCCCTTTAGGCCACTAACCATGTATAAGTCCCAACAACATTTTTTATTTAGATCATTGTCCACAAGAACAACTTGATCATTAATTCATTCTTTAATTGAACTACACGGACTTTGATCCTTTCCCTCCAGGCTGGGTATGTAGGCAACCTCCTAAGGTTCAAGCCCAAAAACAATCTCTTCACATCGGTTCACCACCATCTCATATGATGTTGATTCGTGAAACCGCCCCTGGAATCAATATCCTTACATTTATTCACTTTCTTACTTGTTATATGACGTTAAACTATACAACACTTTTGTCCGGTACGACAATAAACTACAATATTCTTTGATTTCCTCATTTGAGAAGGAACCATTATTGACATTGATTTTTTCAATCATGTTTCATTTCAAAAGACTACATGCATACATGGTAATTCCTAAACTTTTTATCTTAGGTTAAACCATCATTGCACTAAAGTCCCCTTTCACCCTTCACATGTACGAACCAAATTTATACAAAGGGTAGTCCTAGAACTACGTGGACTTGATTCCCATCCTTATGGGATACGTATGAACATTCGAGTATCCCTCGAATCCAGTCCCAAGTCTTTTGGGCCTAACCCCAAATTTCACTTTCAGTCCCTTGGCTGAAAAGTCCTCATGAAAACACACACTGTGTATTCATTATTATGGTCCGAATTCTATGACCCTAAACTAAGATCACTCATACTTTCGTCCTGCACGACATTAAACTGCATTTCAAGAACTACGTATGGCTTGATTCTCATTCTTATGAGATATGTAGTGAAGTCCAAAATTTCAATTCAGGACCCAGCCACAACATGATTATGGTTATCATTGACCTATGTATCTCTATATACATTGGAAAATACCCATATTTTTGTGTTATAATCCTAACCTTAAATATTTTCAGATCTTCATAACCCTTTTCATAACTTCTAGTCACAAAAATGTCAATCTTCTGAGAATTCTTTTGCCTAACTATGCAGCACGTGCCCATAAGTGGCCTTGCATAAAGAGTCCACATAAAAGACTTGTCAGCCGAAAGATACTATTTATTTAACCATGCAGCCAATGCCCATAGGTGGCCCTGCATATTTCAACCCCCTAACGGGGTTTGTTAAATAATGGTAACTTCATTCTTGGGAAGAATGCCTCTTTTTTCCTTATTTGTCTTAAACGACAGTATGTAGGGATCCGCAAAAAAAATAGCAATACTTAACATATTTGTCCCATATCCTTTTTCATGATCTGAAAGTATTCAAGTCTATGGTTTATTCTTCTTCCCTACGTTTGGATCAGACCTTCGTAGGAGTGATATTCATCCAGTTCTTCAATAATCTTGTGTGGAAATGTTTTATCCATATTCAAGTACCTATCTCCGTACAACAGACTCTATACTTTAGAAAATTTGAATCTCCATAAACATTCACTGGCTTTTAGCACTAGGAAAGTAAATTTCTGGGAGTTCTTTTGCCTGACTATGCAGCACGTGCCCATAGGTGGCCTTGCATAAACAGTCCACATAAGAGACTTATCAGCCGAAAGATGCTATTTATTTAACCATGCAGCCAATTCCCTTAGGTGGCCCTGCATACTTCAACCCCCTAACGGGTTTTGTTAAATAATAGTAACATAATTCTTGGAAACTACTTCTTCTAATGCCTTTTAGCTCTTTTTCATATCATTCCTCAGATTCAAATATTTTTAAGACATAGTTTACATATTTTCCCTCATAGTTGAGTATGGTAGTATGTTTTTAGATGAACTTTCAAGGAATTGTGTCAATTCTAATCCATTTCGGTCAAAGCTATTTCGAACTTAAACATTAGCCCCTTTATGTCTGGCATGCATGACTTTAAACTGCCCACGAAAAACAAAGGAACTCTGAATAAAAGTCAAGTTCCAGCACACTTGCGCGCTGCCATCTGCGCACTGAAGACTTGGAAACCACCTTTTTTTTGGATGTCTTTGATTTCCTCAGAGTCAAATCCTCATTTCTCTCCTGATCCAAATCTGAGGGGGGACTTTTGTAGACACTCCTTTCGTCACAGAATATAAAGATCAGAAAAGGGGAATATCTAAGAAAAAAGTGATTCATCCTTTGAAGAAACATCAAAAATTGACAAATGGATGAACAAGGAGAACATTGCCCATAGGTCGCGCAAGTTCCCTCATGGTCGCGCAAGTACACTTGCGTGCCGCCTAGTGGTCGTGCAAGTACTTGCGCGACGCCTTATGGTCGTGCAAGTGACTTGCACGACCTAAGTGGTAACCGCCCGGTAACCGCCCGCGGTCTTCTCCTGCCTACAAGTAGACCCTGTGGGCCCCCCATTCGGGGGGATCTTTTTCTAGATACTCGGATTGAAGCTCTCGACGCCCAAGTCTCTTCTCAATGCTTCCGGAACACTTCTATGTTAATTTCTTACCTAGAATGGAAGATCTAAAGAGAAGAAGGAAGGCATAAGTGTTGAAACTTATCAACACTTGTGCGCCGACTTATTTCCTTCAATATAACTTGCGCGTCCCTTTTCTGGAAGAACCTCAAGAGTATTCTAAAGGGTTTAAAAAAGAGTTGCTCAAATATTTCAATACTGGTTGAAAATCGCGCAAGTACACCATGTGTCGCGCAGGTATACCTGCGCGACCAAAACTTGCGCGCCCACAGAAGACTTGCGCTCCTTTCAAGACTTGCGCGCCCCTATCTTTTTGGGTGCCCATATTGTCCATTTTACCCCTATTAAGCCATTTCACCTTTCCTTTTCAAGATTCAGTCTTCAAGACATTCTTCAAAGCCATTAATGGCCGGATTTCTTGATTTGACTTCCTTATCTGAAAGGAATTCTATGGAATATCTCTCAAAACCTAGTGATTTAAAATATCATTATGTCACTAAATATAGAGAGTTCATTCATTCAACCTCATCCATTAAGATGAGAGAATCCTTAACTTGGGCATCCTCCTCAGAAGTAAGCCCCAATCATAATCCTTTAACATGGGCATCCTCCTCAGGAGTAAGCCCCAATCATAATCCTTTAACTTGGGCATCCTCCTCAGGAGTAAGCCCCAATTTCAAATCTGGGCATCCTTCTTTAGGAGTAAGCCCCATATTCTTAAAGTTCCCAAACTTTGGCATCCTCCTCAGGAGTATGCCCCAAACCTTAATTCCTAACCTGGGTCTCCTTTTCAGGAATAAGACTCAGTCATAATCTTGGGCATCCTTCTTAGGAGTAAGCCGCAAGTCCCCTAACCTGGGTCTCCCTTTTAGGAATAAGACTCAGTCATAACCTGGGCCTCCTTTTTTAGGAGTAAGTCCCAGTCATAATCTTGGGATTCCTTTTCAGGAGTAAACCCCAAGCCCCGTTAAATTTCTCTTAACCAGTCCTAATTTACCCTTGATGTGGGTTTCCTTTTCAGGTGTAAAACCCAATCATAAGTCCCCTCCTAACTTGGGCATCCTCCTTAGGAGTAATCCCCAAGATTAGAGTATTCAAATCTCCATAAAGAACATATACCTTTATGGACCCTGTTCCTGGATTTCCTCCCTAAAATTGAATCCTAAACCTTCATCTATCTAGGCATTCATACATACCTAAGCCCCAAACAATTTCTTATGATTGCATCTTTCATGGCACAATTGTCTAATTTTTACCAATACCCCTTGTTTCTCACACTGAGCATGACTCACGTGAGCTTAGAGTGTAAAAGTAATTATGAAATTCTTCTTTGAGCCATCAATCATAAACATCATACTCCATTACTCGAACTACGTGGGTTCTGATTCCTTTTCCAAAACAAGGATACGTAGGTAGCCCATTTATGGGTTCGATCCTAACTTTGAAATAATCCATGTCCTTCTGAATGACGATAAACTTCAAGTGCCCCACTGAGTGGCTTTAAAACCAGCCTGGTCATCATAATGACCAAGAGACTTTTATATAAATTTTTTGAAGGATACCATTGACCAAGAATCTCTAAACAGATATAGATCATTCTCTATTGATGAAGAACCTCGAAAACATATAAAAGATTCTCTAAATTTCTCACATATTTAATCATTGATTGTTAAAACTAAAGTAAAGCACATTCTATACTTGGTAATGTAATAAGGATTCACGAACATAACTTAAATCTATAAAGAGAGTCCTGGAGTAGACAATAATTCCCCTCAAAAAGGTGTGATGAGTCCGACCTCCCATCCTCTCGACCAATGCAAATTCCTAAGCCTCATCAGTCCACAAGCTAATGAGCACCTACCTTTGGAATGTGGGTCCAAACGGATGTGGAATCATTGGATGTTTCCGGTTCTACGAACAAACCCGCTAGAAACCGATCAGAACGTTTGAATCTCCCGTCCAGGAGGTCATCCCTGAATTCCGTGCGAAACAATTTTTTATAAATCTATTTAAGTTAATCTACAAAAAAATTAAACAGTAAATAAAATACAATATTCCTGTAGATGGTATGTCAAACGTACGCAGAAAATTTGTTTCCATTTTCTTCATGTATTTTGAAAGGAAGTCAATTAAATGATATATATATATATTATTTCATGTATAATTATTGTGTTATATATATCATATATTTTTATTAATCCAATTCTTAATACATTCCATGTAAATCCCGAATGATTCAAATCACTTTTAGGAGGCTGTAGTCTATAGTTCCATAAATAAAGTTATCATATTCCAAAAAAATTAAATAATGAATTTCTGTTTTATATAGTAATTAAATAATCATAAATACATCATTAATACTATATATATATATGATATAAAAATAGTAGGTACATCATTATTCTCAAAATTGATAGATGTTAATGGAAGAACGAGTGACATCGATTCGTAAGGTGGTACTCCTTCATACACAAAAATGATGATTACATATCCCATTTGATGAAAGTGTGTGAAGATTTATGTTATACCATTAACATAAAAAAATCATAGTATATCTAGGATAATCAGGTTATTATATAATAATGTAATAATTATAATTTAAAGGTTGGAGAAAGAAATAAAACAAAAGTGATTGTTGAAGAAGGTCACCTCTTCTTTGGCTAACTCCTTTTGGTTTGCACCACAAGACATCATTGGTTTTATTTATTCCAAAATTGAGTCTTATAGGATGATATGAGGTAATTTGGAAGCTTTTTTGTGGAGGGTTTAGATGATACAAAGTTCCAGAGTTGTGTGAAAACGTGAGGGGGTAGTCCCCTTCTAAAATTGTGGTAGAGGACACACATGGAATTTTTGAAATCAATTGTCTAATCCTCACGTATTAACCTATCAATAGGATTCTATAAAATATAAAACTAGATCAATGAAAGGATAAATACATTATATATCAATTTAATGGGTCACTAGAAATTTTATGGTCATTTTTACACCTAATACAATATGTTTAACCACTAAGTAATCTTCTTTTTTACCTTGATCTCTATAATTAATTTTAATTTTATGCACTCATATTAATGGTTAAAAAAATAATTTTAACTTATTATAATTTATAAATTAATATAATTATAAATATGGTATCCATTTTTTCAAATTAAGATTACATAAGGGGTATAAACTAATTTTAAACTAATCCCACATACGGGACGAGAAATAGGGTTTTTAAATTAAAAACATTCAAAAGTTTGAAATGTTTTATATCCAATTTCAATATAAAATTGATCTCAATGACACAAAATTGGATTAAAATATGTACAATTTATCTTATAAAACATTATAATAAATTAAAAATATAATTTACTCTTATAAATTAATTAAATTAAAATCCAGCTTTCAATTTAAATTCAATATTTTCTAATATTTTACAAAAAAATAAAAATTCATAGAAAAAAAATTCACTCAAATATTATTTTTACATTAATCATTCAAAAATGAAGTTTTTTTTGAAATATAATTTTTAAAAATATGAATATTTATTTTTAATGTAAGTGAGCCATTAAAATGTGATAAATCTTATTTTTAGGAAAATATAATTTATAAGAATAAAATTGTATTTATTCTGATCTCTTGTTTAAAAAATAAATATGATGAATTTTAAATAATTTATGAAATATATAATATATTTATTTCATTAAAATTATTATAATAAAGTGGTTTAATTAATTTATTAAGGTAAAATTTTCAAGATAATTTTTTTTCTAGAAAACTATTTCTTATATATTGAAATGGGTTTTATATTCATTTATAGTAAATTCTTCATCAAATAATTCATCTTATATACATGTGTATACCATTTCTTAATAATTTAGTTTATTATATTCATAACTGTTATTCTAAATGATATGTGATAGCTATAGTTATATTTTAATTATAATATTAATAGTATTTTTTAGTTCGTTAACACTCGGTCGTTCATGTAATGAAATGTATCAAATGAACATAGATTTGTGTGTAACATAATCCAAAATTCGTGTTTCTCGTAACACAATATAAGATAAATGTTGCATGTATTGCATGATTAACTTGGTGTAGTGTGTAGTTAAGTATTAACTTTTTGTTTCAGGTAATTAAATCTAAACTATGTTCTTTCATAAAACACAAGATATATCTGGGGTTTTGTTAAAGGTAAAATATCAAAAATAATAATTTAATTCAAAAAACATATTAACACAATCTAGAGGAGGTAAAATATTAATTCATAGAAAGTATCATAGCAAAAATATCCTGGGTAATAATAATGAAATTCTAAATCAAGTAAATTATAAATTCTTGAATGTCATTTTTTCTAAGAACATTATACCTTTACCATCAAGACAGTTAACAAGATGATTTAAAACATAAAGGGAAAAACTCATCACATTTGGATAACTTATTCATATAATGAGACTACTAATTCTTCGTAGGGATATAATTAATTGGCTCCAAACCATTTTTCAAGTCCAAAACATTCCTCATATATTGAATAATTAGTTTAATACATAAATTTTTTTTCTTATCTTCAAATATCTATATTGATTAACGATTAAAAAATATAAAAAATTTTCAAGTTAATCAAATAAATATAAAAGTAAACACCATATACAAGAGAAATATAAATCTTGGGAAATACTAACATCCTTCAGACCAGAATAAGGATATTTAAATAGAAACTTAATTTCTAATGGAAAATGAAAATAATAAAGTGAATTTTCCTAGATAAAGTTAATAATCACAATAATAGTAAGATTTCAATATAAATTTTACCATTTCGTAATTTTAAATTCTAACATCCTTGGAGGGAATAATTCAAATTTGAACTTAGAATACCATAAATTATAAATAAATCACGTAATTATAGGTTAAGTGGGAAATATATATAGCACATAAAAGTGAATTGGTGCATAATAAGAAACAAGTCTCAAAACAATTTAAATTGAGATTAAATCTCTTAATTTTTGATAATTGGTTGTTTAACAAGCATTAAAATAATGTATAGTGGTTTTAAACATGTTATTAAATTATTTAATAACCATATTAATATTTATAATATTATATATGATACTTTTATATCATCGTATCACTTTTTTGTTAATAATCTTTCATCATTATCATTGTTTTGGGTTATAATTTCCTTAGTTTATCATGTGTGTTTCATCATAAAAGATCCATTTATAGCACATATTATAAATTTACATCATTTAAACTTTAATAATCATTGAATTATTATCATATTTATACATCTATTATACTTTTAAAATAAATCATGAATGAAATTTATGAAAAATTAACTATGTTATGATCATAGAGACGGTAGGCTGTACGTATGCATGAGAAACATTTCCATTTCTCACTAGTCATTTTGGAAAAGAGGCGAGTAATATATTTCCATTAAAATTTCATCATAATATTTTTAATATTTTATTATATACATATATACATATCATCCTTGTGATGTGGGGATGAAAAAAGATTCGTATTGCTTCGTGAATGTGGTAGTCCACATGTATATGAATAATGCAATCATCTTTACATGGGTGAAAAGGAACAAAAGAAAATGATATATATTGTTTTTACATAATGATAAATATTAAATTTATATTATAATTAATTCATTTATATAATTTATATTAATTAAATTTTATTCCTTTTACCTTCCCTATTATGTGTTAGTGAAAGATGAATCACATCGCTTCGCCAGGCGGTAGTCTGTCGTACACATGAGAAACGTTATTATGTCCCATACAAAGTGAAAGGTAAATATTTTTACATTTTATAATGAATTTAGAGGAATATTAATATTATAAATATAATATAAATTCTTTATATCCATTACCATATCCAACCGTGATAGTTTGGAATGAAAAAATTAATGACATCAGTTCGTGAGGTGGTAGTCTGCCGTACACCCAAACAATTATTTCATAACCCATTTGATGGATGTAGAAATGATTTTTGGCTATGAATATTTTATAAAATTTCTCAGTATATTTAAATTACTTATTTTATTAAATAATTATTTTTAAAAAAATTTGTAGATGGAGAAGAAAATAAAATTAAGGCGCTTGCTGAAGATTATTACCTCTTCTTCGAGTATATTCTATTAGTTTGCACTAAAACCTTTCTAGGTTGTATTTATTACAAAAATAATGATTCTATGATTAGGAGAGATAATTTTTTGAATTTTTTTGAATAGTTTTTTCATGATAAAAATTCGTGATAAGTGTGAATAAGTGTTGGTAGTGAGTGCCCTTTTATAATTGAAGAGGAGTGGCATTATTTTAAATACATATAAGTATTCACTAATGGGAGGACAATATTACCTAATGTATATCCAAAATTGATAATTACATATTTATAATGATCATATATTCTATAAATCCTCCAATACTAAATTAAACACATGTTTTAGTCATTTTCCCTTAACTTCCACGTTTTCATTTTTTTACCATTTTTTTCACTACGGTAATTATTTTTATAACCATGTTAATTTAACCATTATGAATTAATTAATGTGAGAATCATTATAAAATTTAATCCCACCTATTATAAACATGAGAAATAAATTATAAAATAAAAACCCCATGTTTGTTGGTAATTAATTAAAAAATAAGCGTATGTAACGTGAAAAAATGCCACTTTAACCACAAATACACAAATAGAGTTTTAACTAATTAAGGGTCAATATATTTATTATACAAGATAAATTGGACCTTTTATGGAACATATTTTATTTTTATTATCAATTAAATATCACTTGTAATAATACATGTTTTTTAGTAATTTTAAACCATTTTTTAAAATATAACTTACAATAAAATAAGATTAATGTTAAATTTTGACATCAATAATTTAAATTGAATTTAAAAATATCATGAGAATGATGGAATTAAAATATATTTTTTTACACCTTTGAAACATTACATATTCATCTAAATAAAGAATAGAATGGAATAATTCATTCAATTTACTTCTCTTTTAATATTATTATAATCTATTATTTTATATAATTGTTAACTAAATAATTACAATAATGGAATTTCATAAGCATTTAAAGTAATTATTTCATCTCAAAAAATTAAAATAAATTATGTAACAAAAAATTAATTCATATTTCAAAATGATATATATAACCTAACATATGTCGTCTTTTCCTATTCCATGGATTTATTGATATTAAAAGTAAGAAGTATTATTTTTTTCTTTATTTAACTTATTACATGGGTCGTATTCAAAGGAAAGTGGCATGTAATTTAAATATTTTATATAATTTTATTTCCAATGTATAAATATAGCCATTACATAATATTAATACACTGTTTTATTTCATTTTCCATCTTTTCATTCATTTTTAAAACCCGATAAATCATTTTTTAGCTTAATTGTTGTAAATAACTTTTACTACATTCACTATTCATTTTGGCCCAAATTTATTTTGAACTTATTATAAAGTATGAATTATGATTATTCAAAATATAGAATCTTTTTTTCAAAATTATGTTCAAAATGTTTCAATATTTAATTTAAAATCAATCTCTCAGATGGGTTGAGAAAGTATATTTTTAAATTGAAAATGTTCAAATATTAAGAATTTTTTTTGTATCTAAATTAAAAAATAAAATGATTATAATTACGTAAAATGAATTAATTTATATAAAATTTAAATAAATTTACTTTTAAAAAAATCAAATTATAATTCAAAATTATAAATTTGTTAGACGAAAATGCGGTTTTTAATTAAAATTCAGAATTTTTAACTATTCATCAAAAAATGAATATTATTTCAACAAACCCAAAGATTACCCTAATCTAATTTTGGTATTACAATTTTATAAATAAATTTAATTTTCTCAAATAAATTTTATAAAAGTATTAAAATTTAATATTAAATTAAGTGTGAAAAGCGTGACAAAACATTTTTTTGTTTAAACCTTGTGTTGCATGAATCACAGGTTATCAAAAACCTAAATTTATTCTAAAAGAAGTGTATTGTAAATTATTACGATGATACATTCTCCCCACCTTACAAAAATTTCTCCTCATAATTTAAAACTTGATCTCAATAATCAAGGGTTTGACATTTGTAAATACCATTGTTGAAAAAAAAATCATAAAAACGTTAATGAAACATCCTCTTAATATGATAAAATTATATGAAATGTTCATATAGAATAATAACATAAATATTCTTTTGAGTATTATTAAATATGTGGGAATGCATTGGTTTTAAATACACCCTTTCATTCCTTAATATTTTTATGCTTTCATGGGGCCTAGAGTTTACAACAAGTGTTTCCTCCCTCAACCGGAATGCTTTTTGTGTGGTTTTTGGTTCTCAAGATAATTTCATATGGGCATGGTCCGAAATCCCCCAATCTATCGCCTTGTGGAATTTATCCTTATTTTAGTGGCTTATGGATTCTCAGTTTGGTCGTGACTCCCATCAGATAGTGATTTGGGTTAATCTTCCTAGCTTTCCCATGTTGTTCCACAACTATGCTATTCTCTAGTGTATTAGACACTCCCTCATGGATTTTATTTGTGTGGACATGAATGCACTATTACTTCAAGATGTTGGTGATTCTTGGATTTGTGTTGAGATGGATATAACTCTTCATCTGCTGGGATGCTTTCTTCTTTGTGTAGGCGATGCTTTCTCGGGGTGGAAATCTCTGGTTTTCCTTTCACCTTCTCGCTTTTACACTAGATATCGGCTGTAAGGTCATCCCTACATGTCTGCCAAAAATATCTCAAGGATAATCAAACCTCATCCCCTCACATCCATCCCCCAATGTGGTCATATGGGTTTTCTTTAAAGGAAATTTGTACCTCAGAGTGTTCTTATGATGTTATTGGGGTGCCTTCGGCTCTTGATTCTCCTCCAGCCCTACCTAGCCTCCCAGCCCCTGGTTCCCTATTCCTTTAACATGTTCCTTCATTCTCTTAGTTTTATTGAAGCCTCCTTATTAACCTATATCCCTACCTTTCCCCCTATCCCTTCACCAACCCTCTCCTCCTCTGATCTGGACCGTCCTTCTCTTGTCACCGATCCTCCTTGTTATGCACTTTTGGTTTATCGATCCCTTCCCTACTTGTTGCCGAAGCCAGAGCATAGGGTGGCATTTCATACTAACCTTATATTTCTTATTTCCAAAAGTATTTTCCCTCCTTTTTTAGAGATTGTGGTCCCTCATTGTCCTAGGAAAGATCCAGTCCTCCCCACGCCTATGTTGCTCAAAGGTCAATGCTCTCTTCCCCCCTCCCCTTATAACCCCCAAATATATTCAGTTGATTTTCTTAGATAGACATGGATTCATTTGATTTTGGTCTTGTTCAAACACCTAATGGTGATCCAACTAGTCCTCAAGTGATGAATTATCTAATTTCATCTTATCCTCCCATATCTATCTTGTCTTTGTCATGGGAAAAACCCATTGTCACCCTTATCAATGATATCGTTCTTCATATGGAATGCATGGTGTTGGGAAAGCCATGTAAAGATAAACTACATCTCTTCTGAGCTTATTCGTAACAATACTCATCATTTGGTTATACTGGAACAAAAATAGAATCTAAATAAGATTCAATAAATTACTGCTATATTGAAACTACTTAATTGCATGAATGTGGAACCTAAAAACCAAAATATCTGGGTTTTCTAGAATAATTCAATCGATGAAGAAAGGGTCTTAATTTCTAATCAACATCTCTCTACTCGGATCTAGTTTGAATCTCAAACCTGTTTATTCTTCTCCATCCATTCTATGTGTGACTCAAGGGAGAGTGTGGTTATATGAAAATAACTAGATTCCTTCAACCCAGGGGATACAGAATGGCTGGTCGGGGTGACTCCAATGTCAAAATAGAAACACATAAAAATAAGTGTGTGTGTGTGGGGGGGGGGGGGGGGGGGTGGTCTCCTATCTGTTGTCTTACATCCAAGATTTCATCATCTTTATAGCTCGTAATGGTCTACTTGAAATGGTATTTTTTAGTGATTAATTCACTTGGTGTAATAATCATACAAAAATTAGTACATGTGGTGTCGTCTCGACCGTTGCATGGAAAACATACAATCCAACTCTTCTTTTCCTAATGCCAAAGTTGATAATATGGTGCGGTCCCTTTCAAACCATTCTCTTCTCCTTCTCCAACAAGCTGACAATGGAGATCATAGTGAGTGATTCTTCTTTTTATGTCATCGCACTTCAGAGACTAGTTTTCTTGTGATAGTGCAGTATTCATAGAAGAAACAATTGGATGAGGGATCTTGTGTGGTATTCCATAATATATTGTGGCGTCTGAGTGGGGATATGCATTCTAGGGTTTCTTATAGACCTTCCCACTTTCCAGACCTGGATCAACTCAAGGATGACATTGATAAGGTAGAGATGGATCTTGATGATTTGTGGGATGAGGACTTGTTTATTAACTCGACACATTTGAAGATACATTTACTAGATCACTTTATTGATCCAGAATACATTTCCATAGATAGGTCTAAAATCACTTGGCACAGGGATGGAATTATCAATACAACTGTCTTCCATTCATGAATCAAATAGAGAAGTCATGTGTTGCCTTTTAATATCCACACCGAGGATGGATCTTTCACAAATAATTTTTAAAATGATGGATCTATGGCCTTGAATTACTTCAAATCTCTTTCTTTAGATAATAACCTTGACATGCAGGATGGATATTTGACATTCCAGTTTAGTTTGTTTGAGGCCATCCCAAATGTTGTTTCCTCTGAGATCAATTGTTTTTAAGATCATATCTAATGAGATGGTTGTGGGGGATAAAGTTTCTTCACGGAATTCTAGTAGTTCTTCTAGACCTCGTGGTGTTTTAGGTTCTTTTTATACTACTTCTTGGCATATCATCAATGTTGATTTGGTGGATGTCATCCTATGATTTTTGAGGGGAGCGTTTTTCCTCAGTTTGCAAGTACCACCATCCTTATTATTATCTTGAATGTGAAATCCCATACCTCTATAAAGTTGTATAGACCCATCAGTTTTTGAAACTTTCCCTAAAAAATATTATCAATATTTCTCAGCAAGAGGCTTGTAGTTTAAATTCCATTATGTGTTTTTGATGAACAACAATGTTTTTTCAAGAAAAGGTCAACCCATGCTACTATTTCTATATCCAATGAGATGGTTGGGAATGCCAATAAAAAGGTGTTGGGCTCAAATATTGTCATCAAATTGAAGATTAATAAGGATTATGATATAATGGAGTGGAGTTACATTATTCATACCATGGACTATACAGTTTTTTCTAACAAGGTGATTGACATTTTTTAGGATTTTTAGTTCTCTTTGGTTATCCATATCTTCCGTGGGGAAGAGTTATGGTTTTTTTAGTAAGTCTGCGGTCTTCAACAATGGTGTCCTCTATCTCCTAGAATCTTCATCTTGACTCAGTATTCCTTCAGTAGGTTCTCGAACAAAATAATTATAGACGGTTGGGTGGATCCATTTCGATGTCATCCTAACTTTATTGGCCTCTACCATCTCTTCTTTTTGATGACATCGTCATATTCTGCAATTTATGAATCAGGTCTGTTAGGGAACTCAATAGAATATTTTTATAGAAATTGGAGTGAGTAAATAATTAATAAAGATAAGAATATTTTCTTCACTCAAAATTCATGTTCATCTAATAGAATAAAAAATTTATGGAAATTTTTGGTGTGTCACATGGTATCTTTCCCTTGGATCACTTAGAGAATCTTTCAGCCCCATTTTGAGTTCATATTCATCACATTGACTGACTTGTTTTTCAGATCACTAATCATAATTTTAACTAGAAATAACATTTCTTATCTTTTGGGGGGAGTCACTTTGATTAATAGTGTATTTACATCTAATCATATTCATTTTCTTTTATCAATAATTACTCCAAATAAGGTCATGAAAAAAATTTATCTCATCATTACCAGTTTCATTTAAGACTCACAAGCAGAGGTTCATTATCATTGGGCCTTGTGTTACCAAATGGTGCAGACTCCGGGTGGTAGAGGAATTGTTCTAAAGGACATTTCAGTGTATATTCAACTTCTTCAGGCTATACATTCATGGGATTACATAGAAGGTATGTATCTCTTGGATTGATTTATTAACAGAAATTATGGATCAAGGAGGGATGATTTAGGGGGGAGAAATAGTGAAATGGTGGGAATATATAGCCCTCACTGTTCTACTATCAATGATAACTCTCAGCGGATTGTGGGTTGGGGGAGATAAACTTATGGAATGCTAATTGAACGGTCAATGCTCTGTAATTCCCTGGATGGATAGTCCCTGAATTCTCCTTTTATCAAGCTAGTGTATTTATTTCTTTTTTTATAGGCTATCCTCAATCCTCAAAAGTATTTTGTTTTCAAAACTATTATGCCCCGAAATGCACCATATAGGTGTTGTTTAACTAATTCACATTCAGGGTTCTTCTCTTCCATGGCTTATCATCATGCCCTTCATACAGGGACTATTTAAGAATCCTGGGCAGGTACTATCTGATGTAAAGAGATTCTTGTGAAACTAAAAATTCTTATATGGCGTCTTCGTAACCGCGCCTTACCCATAGACGATGTAATGAGACACAAAGGGATCACCTCGGTCTCTCAATGTTACTTTTAAGGATTCCCTATCGAGGAGTCGATCAGACATCGTTTCTCCACGAGTATGTAGGCATCCCTATTTTGGTCCAACATGAACATTTTTGGTGTTCATATCCTTCAGGTACTCTCAAGGGACATTTTTCTTTCATCATGGTTTAACGAGTCTCTGGATAATATTCCTAAGTGGGCAGGGAAGGATTTCTTGTTTGTGGCTAGCTACTAGATCATTTATAGAGCCTCTAATGATATGCGCAGAGGTGGGGGTGCATAACCAAGAGGGTTCAATGGTATTTGCATTCAACGCTCTCTTTGTTTTAGGTGATTCTCCATTGGTCAATGATTTTTCCATGTTTAAGGGTTTATAGTTGTGAATCTCACACGACATCTTACTAAATGGTGTGGAAAAAGATTCCTCTATTCTTCATGGATCCATTATGAATGTTTTTCAAATCCCATGGTCTATCATTTACACTATGCTCAGATATAGAATCCTAATTTATGGTGGTTTGGATCTCACTCATACTTAGTGGGAGGGAAAAATGGTTATTGACTTCCTTGCATCTCAGGCATTTTCTAGTAGTCCTTATTCTATCTTTTACTCTACTGGTTCCTTTCTCCCTACATGTGTTTCCCTTATAAGGGTCCTTGTTTTGGGATTTAATTATTTTATACCTCCCTAAAATTTTTTGGCCTTTGACCCTATTTTCAATAAAAATTTCAAAAACTTGGATGGATAACATTTTTATTTCAAAACAATTTTCCTAATGTTGAAGAACTATCATGAGAATATATACTTGGTTGATTTCATTTCATCTCATAAGTATAATCTCATCCATTGGTTGTAAGTTGATCAATATATAATTCATATATTGCTCAAAATGATATTTTATTCCGAAATAGTAAAATTACCTTTTAATGTATCATAATAACCATAATAGAATGATAAGTCATTCTTTTGATCTCTAGTTATTGTTATGATAAAACATTTTTCACATATTATCCAATATGCATAAATCATCATATGGTGAAGTGATACAATAATCTCTACAACCTCATTCAAAGTTCAAATAAAAATTTTCATAAATAGTTAAACTTATGACCCTTCTAAAATATTATGATCCTAAACAATAGAAAAAGGTACCTAAAATTCAAAAAAAATCTTATCAGTAATCTGCTCCAAGGTAGTTAAAAATATCCAATTTACTGTATCCATACCAATAATATCTTTATCCCAACATCATTATCTCAACCTCATGATAATGTTAAAGGACCACAATCATGTGTTTTCCCTGAATTTAAACTTATTACTAAATCATTTTTATTAATTATTGTTACCATTCAACACATGCTTTCAAATCCTTAACAAAAAAGTGCTATTATAAAATCCTTATATATTTCATAATTTTGTTAATAAAATAGTCATAAAATATATGTATCAGATCCAAATAGCCAGTAATTATTCAACATCGGATGTATGAATAACATAATCATGGAATTCACCACTCATCTTATTCTATGGTGGATTCCCTTGACTCTTAGTAAATTGGTGTGAGTAATTCCTCATCTCTATATTGATGAAGTACTCGAAATAATTGATTTGTTTACTCTCCATTCATTATTTATTAGGGTGACTATTTTCCCCATAGTTATAACAAACTCCCAATCCCTTCAATCATTTCCTAGGGAGATTCTTTCCATAGTTCTTAAAATTTGGAAATTAATTCATTTGTTTTATTATTTCATGTATTCCCTTTATCTTGGTAAAATAATGATCTCTTATTCTATTGTTTCTCTTTAAATATGTATATTTTATGGAATTCCTTCTCCATTTATATGGATAATAAAACTACTTCATCATATGAAGAAACTTTTTGAGAGACCAAATCGCTCTAGATACATGGAATAATACATTCATAAAATAGTAAATATTTTACTCTATGTTGCATATATAATCTATAACATACGTAGATCACCTTTTGAAAGTATCCATAGACTCATAAACACTTGATTATGATTTTTTCTTTAAGTTAAGGAACATTTTATTCAATTAATTTTTTTTCTCACAAGGAAAATATTTACCAAAAAATATCCCCTTAAATGATTTCCATTCCAAGAGTTTTATTTCCTCTTCCTCCATAATATTCGGTATTAATGACCACCATTGATCAGTATCACCTTTGAGTAAATATACATCAGTTTTAACAATTTACATTTGACAACATCCTAAGGCCATAATGATCTCCTCCAATTACATAATTCATTTTCTCAACCTCAATTTGAATAGTAGTCCCACTAAATTGTAAGGGCCCCTATCACATAAATCAATCCATCATAGGAGAATCTCACATTAGAAAAAGTTTCTATATCTATGAAAGGTTATTTGTAATAACCTGGTTATGTTATGATAATATATCCATAACTTACTTATTTGCAATACTAGTTATATTAGATTACTCAGTAGGCCATTGTCTACAATGTCCATGAATATTAGAACCCTTCTTCCATTAAAGTATCATTTCTAAACAATAGAGTATAATGAATTAGATTGTATGATTTTTAATATTATATAATAACATATTATTCCAATCATGGTTCAATACTTATCATAAATTGGAATATTTTATTGTTAATAATAGAATCATTAACATGTCTTCTTTAGTGATATATTTATTTTAAAATCCTTTGTAATGATTTTTAGAGAAAATGTGGATTATAATATCCATATATCCTAGGTGTGTTAAACTAATTGCACAATAAGGTATATTTTTCCTGTTCCAGATATTGCTTGAGTCATTCCCAAAGTTTCTTTTTGGAGTTATTATCCCTAGGTACATTTATTCCAAAACCACATCCACTTGTAGTATCTAGATATGGTTATTTTCAATAAAACACCATATAATACCTATATTACCTTAACATTATGATGTTATACTATAATTATCCTCAAATTTCATCATAGGGTTATTATTCTTAATCTATGTGTTCCTAAATCTTGCATCTAAGGGTTCTACTAAACGTTTTATGATACCAACTATGGAAACCCAAACCCTTGTAGATCAAATATAGTGTCTAATTTATTACATTGACATAGATAAAATGATTCAAATTCCCAAGGACTGATTAGTTTAGTAGTTTTAGAGAATTATATACATACATGATACAAATTTTACATTGGTAATATATGTAAAACATAATACATAATAAAAGATAATAAACTGCATCATTCAAAGTCATTCAAAATATCTATTTTTAATAACCTGGGAAAGGAAAAAAATAAGGGTGAGATAAAATGATTAGTAAGGGTTATGTATAACATAATCCATCATGAATCAATAATCATAATCAATATGGAATGCTAAATTACTGAGAATTCATGCCATTTAATCAGTAAAATGAAAATGAAATGCATCAAGAGACAATATCATAGAGGAAATATCCTGAATAATAATAAACAAATTATAAATGAAGTAAATTATTATTTTTAATATGTATTGTTTCTTAGGAACATGGTACCTTTACCATCCCAACCATTCACAAGATTTTTAAAAAATACTTGGTAAAAACCAATCTGATTTGGCCAACTAATTCGTCTCATGAGACTACTAATTAACTTAGGGGATATCATTAAGAAGGACCCACCCATTTCTAAAGATCTAAATGTTTCCTCATATATCAAATAATCAGTATTATTTATGAATAATATTACTTATCATCAAATATTTGTATTGAGTAATGAATACAAATTTGTCAATATTTCCCCAGTTAATCAAATAACTATCAAAAAACACCATATGTATAAATGGTATAAGATTTAAGAAATAATCATATCCATTATTAAATAATATTTATATATAACATAAATGTAATTTATAATGAAAAATTATTAAAATAATGTGATTTTTTTCAATATAATATTAACAATCACAATGGAGTGTGATATTTCACCATAAATTTTACCACTTTGTAATTTTCAAGTCAAATACCCATTGAGGGAGTATTTCAAAATTTTACATAAAATACCATGATATATTAATGAATAATGATATTAAATATAAATAGGTTTTATATACACCACATAAAAGTGAATTTGTGAATAATGAAAAATAAGTCTCAATATAATGTAAATTAAGACTAAATCCCTTACCTCACACACCATTTTGGTTGAACGTGTGTTAGCCTCCTGTATTATAAGTCCCCAACCTTAAACATTAAATAATCATGAGTCAAGGAAAGAATTCACACAAAGTATATTTTTAGGATTAGAGTTTTATATAATTAGGAAATAACTATTTCATTACATCTCAAAAATTACAGAGTATAATCATCTACTCTATCTAATTTTTTTCACATTAATAAAACTCCTTAAATAAAAAAAATATTTCTTTTCCTTATATAAATCTTTTTGAATACTTTCATTCTCTTACCCTTCCTTTTACCATGTGAAAAAATTTCAAAAACATGGGATAACCATTGGAATCTCAGTAAGGGTTATAAAATAAGGAAAGAAAACATTAGTACATCAATACATACAAATCAATAAATTCATACTTCTCAATCATGAAATATAAGATATTTAACATAACTCATGAAATCATAATATTTGTGAATAAAACATAGAAAACATAAATCATAAAGTTAACTTGTGGCATCTATATCATACTTAAATTGAAACTTTCACATCTATATAAGGAGTTAGATTTGGAATACCCATTACATTATATTCCCTAAATCTCTTAGGAGAAACAATAACGTTTACCTATATCACGTTACCCAATGCATTGGAGAGCTATCTCAGGCTCACCCACCCTAGTTTTATCACAAAACCACTCGTATTTGGTTTACCACGTAACCACCTATAAAATTTACAATAATAATTACATAATAATAACACATAAAAGATTTAAATTATCAACAATTCACCAATCAATCACAAGAAATCAATTCATGATATTCAATTAATTTCCAAAACCATATAAAACAGTTTATAAAGATATTTTTGAATCAAAGTGTCCTATACCACTTTGATGATTTAAAAAGAATTAACTTTTTAAAACATTAATTTCTATAAAGATAAATTCTTAAAACCATTTTGAAAACATGGAAATTAATGAGAATGATTTTTAAGATTAAATCTTTAAAAAATTTAATACGATGTTTTAGTTAAAGAGTCCCTTACCAATTGAGAAACATATTAACAAAAACAATTAAGTTATAACATTAAAAAAACATATTATATCATGAGAATAAGAAGTATCATGATATAATATGTCAATGGGAAATATATACACCATAAAATTTAATTGGTGCATAACAACAAATAAGTCTCGATGGAATGTAAATTGAGATGAAGTCCCTTAAAATATTATATCCTTAGATAAAGAAATAATAAATGACATAGTTATGTGTGAAAAATATAAATACACCCATTATAAATGGATATTAATTTTAAAACAATCAATGTTTATTCACACATACTATTGGAAAAACAAGTCAAATGACATGAATATGTAACACAAATGAAATGAGTTTGAGAAATGACTTCCCTTACAATGTTAGTATAAATGACATAAGAATTTATCAATGGGGTGATTTTGTGTGGAAAAAAGTACACCCACACAAAGGGAAGTGGAAATTATAACATTAATAAATAAATTGTGATTCCACACAAGATATTGGCATGAAATTATAAATGAAGTATGCATAAAACCCAAAGAGTGGAAATTGAGTTTAGAAATTCCCTTATAGAAATTCGGCAGCCTAACGATGTCACTTGAAATTTACAAAAATGAATTGATGAGAGAGAAAAGGGTATCTCATAACTTGGAAAAAATGTACACCAATATGGATATATAAGATCATATCCCAACCTATGAAAATTTAAATTAAACAAAATACCATAAAAAGTATTTGACTAAAAGAGGAGGGTGAATTGTTCCCTTACCTTGAGTCTCATTCATCACGTATATTCCTTGTTCATCCTAAAAAATAGACTTAAGTTAATTTATACATGATTATGAATTTTTTTTTGCATTTATTATTCCTTTTATATCAATTATTACCATGTTATAAAAATTATATAATTATTAAGGTTAATATCGGTCATTTTGTCGATAATGGGTACTTAAGTTGAAATCGATCTTGTTATAATTACAAAATATCCAGGTGGTCAAAATTCTATTATCTCTAGAATTTTATTCATGATTTTAGTATCATATATATCTAGTATATATGTATTTATATCAATTATATATGTATTTAGAATTGTCTGTAACATTTGGATATAAGTAATGAAATGCCCGTTCATGGAGACAGTAAGTCGTACGTATGCATGAACACTACTTTCATTTATTGTTTATATTTAGAGGAATGATAACTGAATGATACATAGGTATATCATTATTATATTATAATATATACTTTATATATGTTACATATTTTCATTAATTCCATCCATTAAATATTTGATGTGTATCATGAATGATTCATATCACTTTTAGGGGTCGGTAGTCCGCACATCCCCAAATGAAATTATCATATTTACATGATATGAAAAGAATAAAGGTATTATGTAAATGAAAAATACATAAAAATAAATATAACATAAATATAACATATATCATATATAAATACAGTGCCATCATAATGTCCACTATGACATGCGGTAGGTGATAACTGAACAGACATCGTTTCATGAGGTAGTAGTACTCCATCCACAGAAACAATATATTGTAAATCAATTAGATTGAAGTGTGTGTGAGTGTAGGTATAATTCATTGTATAAAAAAAAATACTATTATATTTATTATACCATTTTTTATATAATTTAATAAAGAGATTTAGGGGGTGGGATAAGGTAAATTAAATGGAAGAAGCTTGAGAGGAGACATTACCTCAAATCTGGTAAGTCCTTTTGATTTAAGATAAAAGACTTTCTTTAATTGACTTTTGCCTAAGATATGTATTCTAGGAGGAATATAGAGATTTTTTTATATTATTTGGGTAGTTTTAGGATGATACAAGGGGGATTTAGTGGTGTGAGTAAGGGTTATATGTGATACCCTTTTATAAGAGGGAGGAGGGGCACTTTAAGAAATTTGGGAAGTATTATTTTATTTTAAAATTATTTTAGGTTTCAAAAGGTCTATATGTAATATATTTAAAATATTATCTGATTTTGGGTCTAAAAACACTCAACGAATAGGTTTTAGACATGTATAGGCTACAAATGAAACCTTATCATTTAGGTTTAACCCTTAGTTAACTAATTTAATTCTTTCCATGTCTTCTTGTATATTTATATTATATGGTTAATATAGTTACCATAAAATGTCAATAGGACCTGAATTTGTAAATTATAGACATGATAAATATTATATAAGTCATCTGGATTAATCTTTGAATTTTAAGACTATTATATCTTTTAATAAAAAAGTGTGTTTTAAAAACTCATTTTTGTCAATTCTGATACTATTCATATCATGACTTTTTAAAATTTCATAAAAACATTATTCCAAAAATGAAACTTCATTAATTAAAATATAATAAGTCATACTCATATACAAAATTTGGGTATGTCATAACAAATTTCAAAATAAATTTATTTTTATAATTATAATCAAATTTATTTAAATCATTCATTAATAATGTAATCACTACATAATCATTGTGTCATAAATAAATTTATTTATAGGATATCTAAAAAGCAGAAATAAAATACCCTAATTTATTAAATCTTTTTTTCATTATAATGACTATTTATATTCAATTATATCACTTCTATACCCCTATATAAAAATTGTTTTAGTAAACTATACATGTTTAGGTTTTATTTTCCTTATCATTAAATTAAAAGTAATTAAATGTCATTTCCACACACAAGTGTCTCCAGGGGGTCCTAAAATCGACCCTAGGATTCCCATGGTTTTAAATATCTAATAAAATAGGGTTATACCATGTGTTAGGGTAGTTAAATATTATTATACTTTTATTTTCTTACCAATATTTACCAGATTTACCCTTTAACCATGGTAAATAAAATATTTTCTTAATTTTCTATTCATAGTGCCTAAAAATAAAAGGTATCTATTTAAAAGTTTTGGACCTCCTGATTCCAAATATGGAATCCATTTTTCTAAATTCAAAATTTAAAATTTTTAGTAATTAATTTAAAATTAATTATTGTTGTAAAAAATAAAAAGAGGGGGTTTAAGAAGTAATAACTATCAAAAGATTGACATGTGTTTATGTCCAATTAAAATTTTAAATTAAATAGAATTTCCATAATTGGATTAAATTATACAAATATAATCCAATATTACATTAAAGAAAATAAAATGTACAATCTGGAAATATAAACAAATAAGATGAAAAGGCAGTTTTGAATTAAAATGCAGTATTTATCAATATTCATTAAAAAATAAATATTATCCAAAAAATACCAATATTTCATCCAAAGTATATTTTCAGGTCCCTATTCTAAAGAATGATTTTAGTTTTTCAAATTTGACATATAAAAGTAACAAAAACTATATTTAAAAATGGTTCTCCATTAAAAGGTGGTAAAATGACCTTTAAAAAAATTAGATTTTGTCATGCTTAAAATCATATTTATTATTCATTTAAACCTCTAATTTTTTTTGGAAAATTGAAAAAAAAATTAACAATCATTTATAATAATAATTTAGTTAGTTATGTTCATTCACAATAATAAAACCACTATGCATTAACTCATATTTAAAATAATAATTTTATTATATTACTTTTCGGTATAACTCAAGGTTGTGTGAAAAGTAATATTTCAAAGATACCGGATGTTGTGTGTTGAGTATGCTATCAGACAATGTGTACTATTTAACATAAAATAAATATCATATTCATAAATATTAATAGGTATGAAAATGTATTATTCTATGTATACCTAGGTCGTTATATCCTTCCCTCTTTTGGAAATTGTGTCCTCATAATTTTAAAATGGGGCTCGAAAACATCATTGAAAGACCCAAAATTAAATCCCATTGTATTCTATTTTCTATAGGTATATAGTGGTCCAAAAAGAGAGAACATCCCCCAAAATAACATTTATCACTTAATCACAAAATCATTTTCCTATAATAAGGATATCTATTTTATAAAACATAAGTTTTAATATCAACTTATTCTTTATTCATAAAATCGTTTAACTTAATGTAATAATTCATACTAACCAGGGAAATCACATAGGTTAGTCGTAGGTGATGTTCTCCTGTCGCTCTTCGGTTGTGGGTTCAATTCCTATGGTATTTCTGGATGCAATGGGTAATCACCCATATTTTATGTTGTCCTTTTCCAAATACCATATAATTCTTATGACATTATCAAAAAAAGATAATTTCCTCAACAATTACCATAACCTTCTTTATCCTCAAAGGTTATCTAATAACTTTATTTGTGAATCCCAAAATTGAATAAAAATTAATCACCTCAAAAAAAGATCATATAAACCCCTAAGTTTATCCATTATTTCGACACAAGAAAAGTTTATTCTTCTCTAAATAAAATTTTAACATATCAAACATCATGGTTGCACTTATTAGAAAATGTATTCCCAATGTAATACCTTCATCAAAAGAGTATTAATAAATTTACACATTTCATCATCCTACAACCTACCATAAATCTTGAATCCCATATATGTTGAATTCTTACTCATTCTGCTCTCTGCATAATCTGTTAACTATGAATTTCCATCTTCTTTCTTAATGCATCATTCCTTGATTCCAAATATCATGATATTCGTGATGTTCCATTTCTCTTTGAGCATGTTTTCAAACATTTAAAATGTAAATGTTCCCTCCACATCTGTAATTTCACAATTAAATATAATTGTAAAAGTTGAGATCTTGAAATCATATTAAAAATATACCATGAACCATAAATTTTTTTATAAATGAGTAGGTGTATGATAGCTCAAAAAATTTCTTGTAGGTGATTTGAATACTCAAGAAGCTGTCAAAATAATCTAACCAAGCTTTTTCTGTAAAAGTGAAGATGAAATCATTGGGGAGGGATAAGAAGGCTGTGCAAGATATCTTTCGTTCCATATTGACAAATCAACAATAATCTTATTAAAATAATCAACAATGAAACATGAAAATAAATATTATAATTAAAAAATGAATCATTTATAGGTTAACGATAACATAAAAACTTTTATATTACTCAACTCAATCAAACTCCTTATATCTCCTTTGTTCAGGTTTTTATCCAAACAACCTAATTTATCATATCCCTCAAAAATTTTACATGTGATAATAAAACTCTTAGTTGTATGGGATTCTTTCACTAAAACCAGATAACACCCTAACCTAAAAAGATATCTAAACCGACCTTTGATACTGACAATATGGCCCCATCCTTAAACATTACATAGTCTTGAGTTAAGACAATAATTCATGTTGATGATCTTTTCCAATATAGAGTTTTATATGGTTAAGTTGTAACTACTACATTACATCTCAAAAATTAAAAATTAGACACTTTTACTCTATCCAATTTTTTCACAACAAGAAAACTCCATAAATAAAACAAGAGTTATTTTCTTGATATAAATCTTCCTGAATACTTCATTTCTCTTACCCTTACATATACCATTTGAAAACCATTTCAAAAAAATTTGGATAAGCATTAAAAGATAATTATGGGTTATAAAATAAGGAAAGAAAACATTATTCCATAAATACATGCAAAGAAATGAAATCGTACTTTCAATCATAAAACCCAAGCTGTTTAACATACATCAGGAAAACATAAGATTTATCAATTACACATATAAATCATAAATAATAAATGTAACTTGTGGAATTAATCCCATAATTATATTGTAGATTTCATATCTACATAGGGAGTTACATTTGAAATAACCACCATACTATATTCCCTAAATCTCTTAAGAGACACATAATGTTTTACCCATGTCACCTTACCCAATGCATTAGAGAGCAATCTCAAGCTCACCCGCCCAAGGTTTATCATAGAACGACCCATATTTTGTTTATCAGGTAACCACCCATAAATAGTACAAATACCATTACATAATCATAACACATAACATATTGAAAGTATTATCGTTTTAATCATCAATCACAAGAAATCAATTAATGATATTTAATCTATTTCCCAAAAAAATTAAAACATTTAATAATCATCAATCACAAGAAATCAATTAATGATATTTAATCTATTGAAAGTATTATCATTGTTATAATTACAAATTATCATTGTGGTAAAAATTTAATTATCCCCAGAATCATATTTAGGATTTACATGTTATATAAATACATTATATATTTATTTATATCCTGTATATTTGTATTTAGAATAGTCCATAACATTTGGATATAATAAATTAAATGCACTGTTCATGGAACACTAAGTCATACATAATCATGAACACTACTTTCATTTTTTTCATATTTAAAAGAATGAAAACTAAATGTTACATAAGTATATTATAATTATAGTATGATATATATTTTATATATGTTATATATTTTTCTTAATTTCATCCTTTATTCATTTCATGTATTCCATGAATAAGTAATATCACTTTGAGGGGGCTGTAGTCCGCACTTCCTCAAATGAAATTATCGTATTTACTCATTATGGAAAGCATAAAAAAATGATGTAAATGAAAAATGAAAAAGATTAGGGACAATATAAATAAAATATATTTCATATATAAATACTGTCGAATCATAATGGCCACCATGAGAGGTAGTAAGAGATAATTGAATAATTATCATTTCTTGAGGTTTTAGTTCGCCATCCACAAAAATAGTATGTTCTAAATCCATTAGATGGAGGTGTTTGTGAGTTTAGGTATAATAATTGAAATAAAAACATAAAAGTATGTTTAAGATACTTTTTTTGTTATAAAATAATTTAATAAAGATAGTTTATAGGGTTGTATATGGGAAAATAAATGAAATATGCTTGAGAGAAGACATTACCTCAAATCAGGTAACTCTTTTTGATTTAAGATAAAAGGACTTCTTGACATTTCATATGACCAAGGTTAGGCTTATATGAGGAATAATGTGATGTGAGAAGATTATTTGGTTAGTGTTTGGATGATCCATGGTTGAATGATAGGTGTGAGTAAGGGATATATGTGATTTCTTTTTATTAGAGGGAGGAGGGTAACTTTAAAAACATTTGAAAGTATTATTTTATTATAAAATTATTTTTTGTTTCAAAAGGTCCAAAAGTAATATATTTAAATGAAATGATTATTTTTGGTCGAAATAATATCAACCAATACATTTTAGACAAATCATGTTTACAAATTTAACCTTATATTTTAGCTTTAACCTTTAGATAACTACTTTATCTCTTACCATGTCTTTTTTTATATTCATACTATATGGTTAATATAGTTACAATAAAATTCCAATCGATCCTCAAGTGGATAATTAAGGGAATTTTAAACATTATGAAATTAATTTTTCTGAATATTATATTTTTAGGACGATTATATCATTTAATAAAATATTATTTTTTAACTCGTTTTTCTCAATTTTCATGCTATTCATATCATGACTTTTTAAAAATTAATAAAAACTTGATTCCATTGAAAAAAACTAATTAATTCAAATATTTCAAGTCATAATAATCCTTAAAATTCTTGGATCGAATAAAAGGTTTCAAAATAAATTTATTTTAAAATTTATAATTTCATTTATTTAAATCATTTATTAAAAAGGTATTCACTACATCATCATTCTGTCATAAATAAATTTATTTATTTGATGTCTATAAATTATGAATTAAATACCATGATATAGGAAATTTTATTATCCTTCTAATTACTATTTATAGATGAATATACCACTTATATAACCCCATATAATTTTTTTGTAAAAGATACATGTTTTTGTTGTATTTTCCTTAACATTAAATTAAAAGTAATCATATATCATTTCCACACACAAGTATCTATATGGGGTCATAAGATCAACCCATGAATTCACATGGTTGGACATACTTCATCCAATATGGTTAGGACATGTGTTAGGGTAGTTTAATATTATTATAATATAATTTTTACCCTTATTCACCTGATTTACCCTTCAACCATGGTAAATAAAATATTTACCGAAGTAACTATTCATAATGTATAAAACTAAAATGTTCCTCTTTACAAAATTTAGACCTTATAATTCCAAAAATGTAGTCAATTTTTCTAAATTCAAAAAAGAAACAATGAATTAATTAATTTAAAATTAATTTCTTTTGTTATAAACAAAAAACGTGTTGTTAAGAAGTAATAACTATCAAACGATTAACATGTGTTTATGCCCAATTAAAATTTGAAATAACATTAAATGACCATAATTTTATTAAATTACAAAAATAAAATCCGATTATACATTAAAACAAATAAAAATGACAATATAACTATATAAATAAATTAGATGAAAATGTAGTTTTGAATTAAAATGTGGAATTTTCACTATTCATTAAAAACCTAAATTTTATCCAAAAAATACAAAAATATCATCCAATGTAAATTTTGATGTCTTGAATATAAATAAGGGTTTCATAATTTTAAATAGAACATCTAAATGTTAAAAAACTAGATTTAAAAAGGGTTCTTCATCAAAAGGCGGTAAAATGAACTTTAAAAAAATTAGTGTTGTTCATGATTAAAATCAGATTAATTCTTATTTTAAGCCTCTAAAATTTATTGGATAAATTTAAAAAAATTTAACAAAAAATTTTAATAATAATTTATTTAGTTATGTTCCTTCCAAAAAATATAATATCTATGCGTTAACTACCATTTAAAATTATATTATTATGATATTATTTTGCAGTATAACTCAATGTTTTGTGCAACATATGAATTCAAAGAAACCCGCTATTTCATGAAGAGTTTTATATAGGAAAATGTGTCCTTTTTTAACTTAAAATTAATATCTTATTCATATATATCAATATATATGAAAATTTATTATTCTATAAATACCTCGTTTGTTACATGTATAGTGTATTTAAATAAGTTAGTAACATATATTACCAAAATATTAATATTTAAAACATCATATTTTATCTATTTATATCATCATATCACTATTTCATTAACAATCTTTCATTATTTCAATTTTTTCAGTTGTTACTTTTCTTTGTTTCTCATGCCTATTTCATAATGAAATAACCAATTCACGTGCATATTATATCATTATATAATTAGCCGATTAATAATTGTGACATAATTATCATATTTATATGTCAATTATACTTTTAAAACCATTCATGAATGATGGTTATGAAAAATTAAATATTTTATTATCATAGAGATGGTAGGTCATACATAAACATAGGTTACAAGGCCCCAGCCTTAAACCTTACTTAATCTTGAGTTATTACAAGATTACACATTGAGGATCTTTTCAGGTTTAGAGTTTTAGAGAATTAGATCATGAAACTTTCATTACATTCCACATTTAAACAAAGTGGTTACATAAAAGACAGTATTCATTCTTCCCATCAACGGAAACATATTTAAAATATAACACGGATTCTTTCTTGAAACATCCTTGACACTATCATCACATCATGTACCTTTCCCTCGACCTGTGAAAAACATTTCAAAAACTTTGGATGAGCATAAAAAGCTCAGTAAGGGTTATAAAAATATGGAAAGGAAACATGAGTTCATATATACATATGAATGAAATCATACTTTACCCATAAAACATAGGCACTTTAACATACCTCATCAAACCATGAATAAATCATAGAAAACATAAGACATAAAGGTAACTTGAGGCATTCATAACATTCTTACGTGGGGAGTAACCCTCTTGGTTACGTTTGGAATACCCATCACAGTATATTCCCTAAATCTCTTCGGAGAAACCTTAACGTTTCACTCCTTCGCGTTACCCAATGCATTGGAGAGCTATAACGGGCTCACCTGCCCTTAGTTTATCACGGAACCACCCGTTTTCATAACAATGCCCAAGAACCATAACATAAATGTGTAACATAAAACATGCATAAAGGAAACATAACATTTTCACATTTCAATCACAATATAACATTTTAGTATATTGAAATATTGAATCCATTCAAAAAGAAACCATTTCCAAAACCATTTAAAACATTTAATAAAGAGATTTTTGAATCAAAGTGTCCCATACCACCTTGAAGCTTAAAATTTTAAACCATTAATATCCATATAAATAAATCCTTAAAACCATTTTGAAAACATGAATATTAATAAGAACAAGTAATTAAAACATTTAAAACGATATTTTGGTTAAAGGGGTTTTACCAAAATTAGAGACACTTGAATACAATAGTTGAGGAATAACATTTAGTCAAAACATTATAATATCGTGAGAATAAATGGATTCATGATATAATACTCCAAAGGACAGTATATACACCATATAAGAGTGAATTGGCGCATAACAACAATGAACCCTCAATAGAAATGTCAAATGTGATGAAATACCTTATAAAGAAGGTATCCTTAAATTAAGGACAAATCAATCTCAAAAATATGTGTGACAAATATAAATACACCCAATATAAGTGGATATTAAGTGTAAAAAGGTCATTCACACATATTCAATGGACGACATATTCAATGACTACATGTTGAACCCAAAGAAATCGAAATTGGGTTAAAAAGTTCCATTGACAGCCTAACGACATCACATCAAAAAGAGTTTATGAGAGATAAAAAGAGTATCTCATCACTTGGACATAAAATTTACATCAATAAGGATATATGAGAACATATCCCAACATAACGATATGTAAATTAAAAGACCCAACAAAAGAAGTCTTTTAAAAAAAGAGGAGGGTGAAAGGTTCCCTTACCGACTTGGGTATCTTTCAAAACATACACCCCATGAAAGAAGGACAATAGACCATTGATGTAAATACTCATAAACGAAAGTATATTACACAAAGAGTAGAATAATTGGAATTACATACACCAATCAATGGAATTTGTGGCAAATGTATCATAAATCTCATGGGAATAAAAGTGAGATGAAAAATCCCTTACAAAAACTCGGCAGCCTAACGGCGCCACATAAAACATCTGAATATGGATTGATGAGAGGAAATAGGGTCTATCATAATATTAACATAATAAGTACAGTAGTAGTAATATAAAATAACATCCCAATCATAAGAAAGATGAGCATAAAAGGAATGACATAAAAGAGTGTACTTAAAAAGAAAGAGAGGTGTAGGATCCCTTACCTCGGGTCCGACTTGACTCAATCATTCTTTAATCTCCTGAATAATAAACTTGAGTTAATTTCTAATTCCTTAAGAACCTTTTTCAAGTTAATTATTACTTTTATACCACTTATTACCATGTCATAAACATTATGTAATCATTTAATTTAATAATATTTGTTTTGCTGATATTTGGTTCTTAAGTCGAAAGTGGACTTCTTACAATTACAAGTTGTTCGTGTGGCCAAATGTTTATTATATCCCGAATTGTATTCATTATGTAGATATCATATATGTCATATATATCCAGTACATGCATGCATTTATAACATTACATAATCATTTAGAGGTAAGAAATGAAATGCACCGTTCATGGAGATGGTAAGCCGTACGTACGCATGAACGCTACTTTCATTTCTATTTCATATTTTATAGAATGGAATAATAATGATATAAAGGTATATTATAATTCCAGTATAATATCATATATAATATCATATTTCCATCCTTTATACATCCCACATATGGTATTTAACGAATCAAATCACTTTGAGGGGGCGGTAGTCCGCACTTCCTTAAATGAAGATATCGTGTATACCCATAATGGAAGCCATAAAGGTAAGACAAAAATGAAAAATAGAGAAGCATAAATAAAATATAAACATATTATATATCATATATAAAAATAGTGATATCATAATGGCCACCGTTGAAGGTGTTAAATGAGTATTGAACAATCATCGTTTCGGGAGGCAGAATTTCACCATCCACGGAAACCGTATGTTCTTTAACCATTTGATGTAGTTGTGTGAGAGTGTAGATCGAATAATTATTATAACAACATCCTAGTATATTTAATATACGTGTGTTGTTACAAAAGAAGTAAATAAAAAGAGTTTAGGGGGTTGGAGAAGCAAAATAAAACAAATGAACATGAGAGAATGAATTACCTTTAAAAGTGTAACTCCTTTTGATTTGAGCCTAAAGGCTTCCTTTGAAAGGATTCTGCCCAAAGGGAATCCTCTAGGATGAGGAGAGGGATGTGGAGAGAGTAAATGGGCAGGGTTTGGCCGAGCCAAAGGCTTGAGGAGTGTGTTAAATGAGGTAGAGTTGGGGGCCTTTTATAAGAGGAGAGGAGGGGCACTTTTGGAAAGTAAAGAAATATTACTTTATTTGAAAATGTGTTTCGGTTTCAAAAGGTCCCACATTGATATAATTCGTGGATAAGGTGATAAGGCTTCGAAATCCACTCATCCAATAAGTTTTGGACATGTTTAGTTCATAGAGTTTACATTATCTTTCCATTTTATTTAAATCGTCAAATAATGATGTCATCACTGCATCATTATTATGTCATAAATAATTTAATTTATTTAATGTCTAAAAATTATAAAAAAATACTATGATGTAGGAAATCTTTTTATCTTTCCAATGAATATTTATAATCAAAAAGATGACTTGTATAACCCCACATAAAAATTGTTTTAGTAAAACATATCATGTTTGTGTCAATTTTACTTTTACATTAAATAAAATGTTATTTATGTCATTTCCCAACCAAAGTGGATCCATGGGGTCCCCAAGTTGACCCATGGCTTGTCTTGGTGGGCCATGATACAAACGATGAGGGTAAGACATGTGTCAAGCTCATCTCATTTTATTAAAGCATTATTTTTACCTTAAACTACACTAATTACCACTAATCGCGATTGAAAACTTAATAAGTTACTATTCACGAAAAAATTATTTTAATCTCATTGAACCACATTTTACTTCTTAATGACAACCATGTATGTCAGAGTTTTGAAAATCAAAACACAATGATGGAAAAATTTCATTTAAACAGAAAATCTGTTTTTATAAGTACCACTTAGTGGTTTCACTATTCATCAAAATTGAAGTTTTTCAGAAAAATCCCAAAAATTCACCCTAAGCTATATTTGATATTCTGAATTCAAAAATGAAGTCCATTTTACAAAATTCAAAACATATAATTCACATTATTTAATTTAATAATTAATTCCCGCTGTCATGTCAAATAGCGTGTTTTATGAAACAATAAGTATCAAAAGATTGACACTAGTTTAAGTCTGATTTCAAAGTGAAATTGATTCCAACGAACACTATTGGATTTAATGGTAAAAATATTTTCTAATTTCACTTTAAAACCAATTCAAAATATAATCTAATCATATAAATAAATTATATTAAAAAGTGGTTTTGAATTAAAATACAACATTTTACACTATTCATTAAAAAAATGAACTTTATCGGAAAGATACCAAAAATTTACACAAAGTAAATTTTGATGTCCAGATTCTTAATAAGAGTTTTATTTGGTCCAAAATAATGTATAAGAGTGATCAAAACTATATTTAATGACGGTTCGCCATCAAAAGGTGATAAGTGAACCTTTAGTGAAAACTAGGGCATATACGCCTAAAATTGAATTCTTTCCGTATTTTAAGCCATTATCTTTTATTGGATAAATGTAAAAACATTTAAAAACATATATAATCATATTTTAGTCATTTCTATCCATTCCCACCATTACAATGGCTACATGTTAACTACCATTTAAAATAATATTATTTTATTATTAGAGTGCAATGTAAGATTCCCAAGAAACTCGTTGTTGCGTGTTGGGTACGCCATCGAGCATAGCGTCCCCTTTGAAGTTATTTAAATATTTTATTCACAAATATGGATAAATATGAAATGTCATATTCTTTATTTACTTAGGGTGTTACATCCTTCCCCCCTTTTGGGAATTGCGTCCTCGCAATTTTAAAATTGCGCTTGGAAACATCCTTGAAAGTCCCACATCGGAACAAAAGTCGGTAAAACAAACACTTTAAAATAAAGAGAGATAAGTACAAAGGTCACCCGAGTTAACCCATACTAGGATTCCAAGTATGAAAATATGGACATGGAGGAAAAAACAAAGGGTCATGTTCTGATGGAGAGTGATAGAAAACATGTTTAGGAGAAAGTTAACCACGAGAAAATCACAAACTTGTGATGGGTTAAACGGTATTCGATTCCCCATAAGGAAAAGATAATAGACAACATTTTTGTTTTAAGTTACTTTTTATTGAGGAATTTATTCATAAGGAAACATAATCACTTATCATATTGTCTTTCAACTTTTATTAGATTCCTTACACAAACTCATATTTTCTCCAAAAGACGAGTATTTAGGAAGACTTGTTCACATTAAGAGTACTATAATCAACTTCTAGAGAATCACCTAATCCACAAAATAGAACTATATACTTCCCATGTCCTTAACCAAAACCAAAACCAAAAAGGCTAGTACAAGATCAGATAATCCAGAAAAGGATAACCCTTTATAAAAAGAAAATCTATTCTTAATCTCCAAAATTTGTCCAACAAAACCCAAAGTTCAATGAGGACCATTTGTCCATAAAATCATTCAAAGTAAACCAAACTAAGATTGAAACCCAAATATTTGAAGGATTTAGTCACATAGTCTACCAAGTTAAATCGTAACATTTATCTCCAAACAACATCAGTTGCTCCTAAAGTCTCACATTGAAAAGTAATTATCCTAATCACATATCCTCCAAAATCAACTTACTCTTAATTCATAAAATCATATAACTAAAAAGAATCGGTCAAACTAACCAGGGACTTTACGTAGTCCAGTGGTAGGCGATAAATACCAGTCGCACTTTGGTTGTGGGTTCGATTCCCGCAGCTTTGTCCGACGCGACGGGATGTCACACGGTCTGTGTGTTGTCCTTTTTCCAAAACTATATAATTCTTAAAACATTCCCCAAAATGAGATAAAATCTTCAAGAATAATCATAACATATTTTAACCTCAATTTTATCTCATGCCCTTCATTTTCCATCATATCATATAATAACCCATAATTACCTCAAAAGTAAGGATCATATAAACCCTAATGGTTACCTTAATAATTATTACCTGAATTTCCAGATCGAGATGGCCATCTCGTACATGATGCATTAGAGAACTCACCAAGGTTCAAGTGGTTGATCATGATTCCTTGATAGTTGGTTTAGAAAAAACATGAGATTCCTCATTGAATCCCCATCTCATCGTGTATCTTAATCAGAGAACCACCACAGTTTCCTTCAAACCCATTGTCACTTTGGTGCCTACTAGATCTAACCATTTACTAAAACCAAAAAGGTCAGTGTGAGTATATCAACAAAACCATCATGTACTAACGAGGAAGGTAAACACTAAGATATACTTACTCATTCACTTTATCTAAAACTAGGACTCTTTCTGAAATCCTAACCATTATGGTAATGTCACTTATGATTAAATAATACCCTAACCTCTAAAGTTATCTAAACCGGCCTTTGATACCAATTATAAGGCCCCAGCCTTAAACCTTACTTAATCTTGAGTTATTACAAGATTACACATTGAGGATCTTTTCAGGTTTAGAGTTTTAGAGAATTAGATCATGAAACTTGCATTACATTCCACATTTAAACAAAGTGGTTACATAAAAGACAGTATTCATTCTTCCCATCAATGGAAACATATTTAAAATATAACACGGATTCTTTCTTGAAACATCCTTGACACTATCATCACATCATGTACCTTTCCCTTGACCTGTGAAAAACATTTCAAAAACATGGGATGAGCATAAAAAGCTCAGTAAGGGTTATAAAAATATGGAAAGGAAACATGAGTTCATATATACATAAGAATGAAATCATACTTTACCCATAAAACATAGGCACTTTAACATACCTCATCAAACCATGAGTAAATCATAGAAAACATAAGACAAAAAGGTAACTTGAGGCATTCATAACATTCTTACGTGGGGAGTAACCCTCTTGGTTACGTTTGGAATACCCATCACAGTATATTCCCTAAATCTCTTCAGAGAAACCTTAACGTTTCACTCCTTCGCGTTACCCAATGCATTGGAGAGCTATAACGGGCTCACCCGCCCTTAGTTTATCATGGAACCACCCGTTTTCATAACAATGCCCAAGAACCATAACATAAATGTGTCACATAAAACATGCATAAAGGAAACATAACATTTTCAAATTTCAATCACAATATAACATTTTAGTATATTGAAATATTGAATCCATTCAAAAAAGAAACCATTTCCAAAACCATTTAAAACATTTAATAAAGAGATTTTTGAATCAAAGTGTCCCATACCACCTTGAAGCTTAAAATTTTAAACCATTAATATCCATATAAATAAATCCTTAAAACCATTTTGAAAACATGAATATTAATAAGAACAAATAATTAAAACATTTAAAACGATATTTTGGTTAAAGGGGTTTTACCAAAATTAGAGACACTTGAATACAATAGTTGAGGAATAACATTTAGTCAAAACATTATAATATCGTGAGAATAAATGGATTCATGATATAATACTCCAAAGGACAGTATATACACCATATAAGAGTGAATTGGTGCATAACAACAATGAACCCTCAATAGAAATGTCAAATGTGATGAAATCCCTTATAAAGAAGGTATCCTTAAATTAAGGACAAATCAATCTCAAAAATATGTGTGACAAATATAAATACACCCAATATAAGTGGATATTAAGTGTAAAAAGGTCATTCACACATATTCAATGGACGACATATTCAATGACTACATGTTGAACCCAAAGAAATCGAAATTGGGTTAAAAAGTTCCATTGACAGCCTAACGGCATCACATCAAAAAGAGTTTATGAGAGATAAAAAGAGTATCTCATCACTTGGACATAAAATTTACATCAATAAGGATATATGAGAACATATCCCAACATAACGATATGTAAATTAAAAGACCCAAAAAAAGAAGTCTTTTAAAAAAAGAGGAGGGTGAAAGGTTCCCTTACCGACTTGGGTATCATTCAAAACATACACCCCATGAAAGAGGGACAATAGATCATTGATGTAAATACTCATAAATGAAAGTATATTACACAAAGAGTAGAATAATTGTCAGTACATACACCAATCAATGGAATTTGTGGCAAATGTAGCATAAATCTCATGGGAATAAAAGTGAGACGAAAAATCCCTTACAAAAACTCGGCAGCCTAACGGCGCCACATAAAACTTCTGAATATGGATTGATGAGAGAAAATAGGGTCTATCGTAATATTAACATAATAAGTACAGTAGTAGTAATATAAAATAACATCCCAATCATAATAAAGACGAGCATAAAAGGAATGACATAAAAGAGTGTACTTAAAAAGAAAGAGAGGTGTAGGATCCCTTACCTCGGGTCCGACTTGACTCGATCGTTCTTTAATCTCCTGAATAATAAACTTGAGTTAATTTCTAATTCCTTAAGAACCTTTTTCAAGTTCATTATTACTTTTATACCACTTATTACCATGTCATAAACATTATGTAATCATTTAAGTTAATAATATTTGTTTTGCCGATATTTGGTTCTTAAGTCGAAAGTGGATTTCTTAAAATTACATGTTGTTCGTGTGGAAAAATGTTTATTATATACAGAATTATATTCATTATGTAGATATCATATATGTCATATATATCCAGTACATGCATGCATTTATAACATTACATAATCATTTAGAGGTAAGAAATGAAATGCACCGTTCATGGAGACGGTAAGCCGTACGTACGCATGAACGCTACTTTCATTTCTATTTCGTATTTTATAGAATGGAATAATAATGATATAAAGGTATATTATAATTCCAGTATAATATCATATATAATATCATATTTCCATCCTTTATACATCCCACATATGGTATTTAACGAATTAAATCACTTTGAGGGGGCGGTAGTCCGCACTTCCTTAAATGAAGATATCGCGTATACCCATAATGGAAGCCATAAAGGTAAGACAAAAATGAAATATACAGAAGCATAAATAAAACATAAACATATTATATATCATATATAAAAATAGTGACATAATAATTGCCACCGTTGAAGGTGTTAAATGAGTATTGAACAATCATCGTTTCGGGAGGCAGAATTTCACCATCCACGGAAACCGTATGTTCTTTAACAATTTGATGTAGTTGTGTGAGAGTATAGCTCGAATAAATCTTATAAAAACATCCTAGTATATTGAATATACTTTTGTTGTTACAAAATAAGTAAATAAAAAGAGTTTAGGGGGTTGGAGAAGCAAAATAAAACAAATGAACATGAGAGAAGGAATTACCTTTAAAAGTGTAACTCCTTTGGATTTGAGCCTAAAGGCTTCCTTTGAATGGATTATGCCCAAAGGGAATCCTCTAGGATGAGGAGAGGGATGTGGAGAGAGTAAATGGGCAGGGTTTGGCCGAGCCAAAGGCTTGAGGAGTGTGTTAAATGAGGTAGAGGTGGGGGCCTTTTATAAGAGGAGAGGAGGGGCACTTTTGGAAAGTAAAGAAATATTACTTTATTTGAAAATGTGTTTCGGTTTCAAAAGGTCCCACATTGATATAATTCGTGGATAAGGTGATAAGGCTTCGAAATCCACTCATCCAATAAGTTTTGAACATGTGTAGTTCATATATTTTACATTATCTTTCCATTTTATTTAAATCGTCAAATAATGATGTCATCGCTGCATCATTATTATGTCGTACATAATTTAATTTATTTAATGTCTAAAAATTATAAAAAAATACTATGATGTAGGAAATCTTTTTATCTCTCCAATGAATATTTATAAACAAAAATATGACTTGTATAACCCCACATAAAAATTGTTTTAGTAAAACATATCATGGTTGTGTCAATTTTACTTTTACATTAAATAAAATGTTATTTATGTCATTTCCCAACCAAAGTGGATCCATGGGGTCCCCAAGTTTACGCATGGCTTGTCTTGGTCGGCCATGATACAACCAATTAGGGTAAGACATGTGTCAAGCTCATCTCATTTTATTAAAGCATTATTTTTACCTTAAACTACACCAATTACTACTAATCGCGATTAAAAACATAATAAGTTACTATTCACCAAAAAATTATTTTAATCTCATTGAACCACATTTTACTTCTTAATGACAACCATGTATGTCGGATTTTAGAAAATCAAAACACATTGATGGCAAAAATTCATTTAAAAAGAAAATCAGTTTTTATAAGTACCACTTAGTGGTTTCACTATTCATCAAAAATTGAAGTTTTTCAGAAAAATCCCAAAAATTCACCCTAAGCTATATTTGATATTCTGAATTCAAAAATGAACTCCATTTTAGAAAATTCAAAACATATAAGTCACATTAATTAATTTAATAATTAATTCCCGCTGTCATGTCAAATAGCGTGTTTTATGAAATAATAAGTATCAAAAGATTGACACTAGTTTAAGTCTGATTTCAAAGTGAAATTGATTCCAATGAACACTATTGGATTTAATGGTAAAAATATTTTCTAATTTCACTTTAAAACCAATTCAAAATATAATCTAATCATATAAATAAATTAGATTAAAAAGTGGTTTTGAATTAAAATACAACATTTTACACTATTCATTAAAAAAATGAACTTTATCGGAAAGATACCAAAAATTTACACAAAGTAAATTTTTATGTACAGATTCTTAATAAGAGTTTTATTTGGTCCAAAATAATGTATAAGAGTGATCAAAACTATATTTAATGACGGTTCGCCATCAAAAGGTGATAAGTGAACCTTTAGTGAAAACTAGGGCATATACGCCTAAAATTGAATTCTTTCCGTATTTTAAGCCATTATCTTTTATTGGATAAATGTAAAAACATTTAAAACATATATAATCATATTTTAGTTATTTATATCCATTCCCGCCATTACAACGGCTACATGTTAACTACCATTTAAAATAATATTATTTTATTATTAGAGTGCAACGTAAGATTCCCAAGAAACTCGTTGTTGCGTGTTGGGTACGCCATCGAGCATAGCGTCCCCTTTGAAGTTATTTAAATATTTTATTCACAAATATGGATAAATATGAAATGTCATATTCTTTATTTACCTGGGGTGTTACATAGGTAACATTTCTATTTTTCACTAATCATTAAAGAAAAGACTTATGTAATATTTTACATTTTAAAATGATCATAATATCATTAATAAATTATTATATACATATATATATCATCTATTTGATGTGGTATTTATAATTGATATTTAAGGGTGGGGAGGGAGTATATGATCAATAAAAATCTCCACCACACAATTAATAAAATTTTAAACTTCTTTTTCATTAAATTATACATCTCCCCTTTTTCCCCATATTTGGTTTTCACTAAGATAACTAATTTTGCATACTATGTAATTTATAGATTAAGACTATATTAAAGTTTCACATATTTTAAAATTTATTAAATTTAATTATAAACATTATATATATTTTACAAAATAAAAATCCATTTCTTTTGAAAATTAATTATAACAGAAGCCCATGTGATGCATAAAAACATCACTTTAACCTTAACTACAAAAATAGTGTTTTACTAGTTAAGGATTAATATATTCATTAGAAAAGAAAAATTAGTCTATAAATGGAATATAGTTTAAATTTATTATCAAATAAATAACACTAGGTAGAATATAGTAACTTTTATAATTTTAAATCACATAATAATATACAAATTATCATAAAATATCATTAATGTTAATTTTAACATTTATCATTTAATTTAAATTTTAAAAAATAAATAAAATGATGGGGTACAAATATACTTTTAATCCTTTATGAAACATGATATAGTCATATAAAACATTAATTTTACATAATAATTCATCCAATATAATTTTATTTTCATAATTTAAGTACCATTTATTTTATTTTATTATTAACTAAATAAGTACTCTTTTAGAATTTCTTAAACATTTAAGCTAATTATATCATCTCAAAAAAATTAACCAAATAAAATGATAAAAACATATTTATCTTTGATAATTATATTTATAAATGAACATAAATTCTTTTTCCCTATCCCAAAAATTTATAAATATTAATGGAGAGAAAAAATTGTTTTTTTGTCTTTTTCATTATTTAACTTATTATATGGGTCATATTCAAAATGAAGTTACATGATATTTCTATATTTTAGATAATTTTATGGAAAATATCAATATAAAATAATTCAATAAATCTAATATAATATTTTATATCATTTAAACTCTTATCAATTAATATTAACCTTGCCCCCCGATAAATCAATTTTTACCTTAAATGCGATAATGGAATTTTCTACATTAACTTTCAATGTGGTAATAAATAAATTTAAAAATATTACACAATATAAATTATGGTGATTAAAAATATGGAATAGTTGTTTTTTTAAATTCAATACATTTAATTGAGAAAATAATAATTAAAAATTAATCCCACATAGGTGATGAGAAAGCAAGTTTTTGAAGTGAAAATATTCAAAAGTTCACAATGTTTATATATCCAAATTAAATATTAAATTAATTATAATGATTTAAATTGGATTAATTGATTTAAAATTTAACTAATTTTACTTTAAAAGAAATTAAATATATAGTTTAACATTATATGTTATTTAAAATAAAATGTAGTTTTCAATTAAAATTCAGTATTTTCACTATTCATTTAAAATGAATCATCTCAAAAAATCCAAAAAATACACCCTAAGATAATTATTGTATTAAAATTTATTATATGAAGATGATATTTTCAAATAAATATTTGGAATGTTTGAAAATTAAATTTTAATTTAATTGTGAAAATCCTAACTAAATTGTGTTTCGTTTAAACCCAGTGTTGTGTGAAATACAAACTATCAAGAAATAAACTTTATCATAAAAAATGAAATTTTAAATTATTGGGGTTTTATAGTAAATTTTTCTAGAAAAAAAATTATATCTACCAATTTATATAAATTATTGGATCATGAAATTTTCATTATTCAAGGAACATGAAAGAAAAATATAGAAATTTATGATTTATTTTAAAATTTATTATATTCCCCACAAAAAAGATTCCTCTAAATTTACCAAGAAACAATCATTGCCATAATTATTATGGAACTTTATAAAGAAAATTACTTAATAAAATTACTTATGTAAATTTCACTTCAATCATATATTGATATATTGAAAAAAGACAACCAAAATTCCTCGATACTAACAATATTCCTCTTTGTTTTTTCTGTCAACATTAACATAAAACTCTAGACGAATTCAAATTAAATATGTATGGCCAATAAATTCACTTTATATTTTATTTTCATCATCATGATCCCCATATGTCACTTCTCCCCCTTATTGATAATAAAATTAAATTGGATAAAATTAGGATCATCTTATCTCAAATTCCAACATCTTCAAATCTTTATAACTTTATTCAAGAGGAAAATAGTTTGACATGAGTATATTATCAATGAAAATTTAACTAATAAAATATAATTATATGTGGGAGATCTCATTTTAGGATACATGAATGAATAATCAAAGTGTTCAATGTTGTTCATAACACAACTTCCTTGTAATACATTCCGAAAGATAGTTATAACAACTTTGTATCTAGGAAAAATTGAGAATGTTTTTTAAAATAAATCATGAACACATATCAACATATATATATGAGTAGTTCATGTGTGAAAATAAATTTTTCCCAATATATCATCTTTCTAATCACCTTTCCTTTACTGTTTTTGAAAAGTGTTATCCACATACCTCAACATCATATTTTCCCCCTTAATGTTATTAATAATTTTATCATAATGGTAATAAAATGTTCCATGATAAGTATATTTCATTCTTCTTGCCAGATCCACTAATGAATAGTCCTGTCTTCCTCCATAAGCAATTTAAATAACACTTACTATGTAGAAATATAAACATCTTAAAATACACTCTTATTATTATCTTTTACTTGAAAATACATCTTGATTTTTTAAGACCTGGATATTCTCAATCTAAACATTTTCAAACAATTTTAGGTAAAAATCCATAGAAATATTTTATTCTTTTGAAATCCATTTAGTAACCACTTTCTGATGGGTTAATCTTATGGTTCTTAATATAATTATCCTCACTACTCTTCTATCCACCTTCTACAATCATATTAACTCTATATGATGACCTAGTTTTATGGATCTTCATATGATAAATCATGTTTTTTCTAATGTGATTCATGTTTCTACCGATTAAAAACTCAATAAACCACTCATAATTTATTCTTCATATGATGTAAGTTCACCGATTAGATCAGCATCGTCATTAAAGTAATCATTGATTGAATCTCATATTATCACAAAAAAATTATAGTGAAATAATTTAATATACTTTAATAGTGTTATGTACAATTGTATTTTCAACTCTTTATATAGTTATTCCGAATGTAGAAAATGTGGGAATCCAATTTCACTTTCCTACTCACTGAAATTACAAAATAAATTATCCATTTCATTTTTATTTCAATGGAAGGATTATCAATTCATATGAAACATTCTCAAATACCATTTATGTTTCCTGAAAGGTTCCCATTTCTTCAAACATCATTAAATATTATGCTAAGGAACTTTTTTAAACTCCATTAACCTCATCATGATGTGAAACATTGTTGAAAATATCAAAATCACCATTCTATAAGGTATTTAAAATTGATTATAAATTCGTCTGGTATAAGTTATTTGAAGGAAATATTTTGAATATTATCTGTCCACTGTCATGATTTTCTAGTGAATTATTTGGGAAAAAATTATTTATCAAAAAACACCACTTATACAATTTTCTTCATTCAAATATTTTTTTTGTTTGATAACTTAATAATTAATTCTCCATATGATAAATGTTTTGGCTTGTGGACCTTATTCAACTTTTCATTGAATAATTCTCTTTATAAGAATCTTATGACCAATGGAACCCATGAATTTTTATCTAATGTATCATCATTTCTTCATTACATTAATTTACCTCTCCCAAACATTATATGAAATTTGGTTAAAGTTTATTAGAAAAGTTCCTATGGTGAAATAATGAATGTTTTTCCGATGTCTATCCATATGATGGATCTTCATATATTTTATTTCATTTGGTAGTGTTTCTTAATTACTTTATGACATCATTCAAAATATATATTCAAGAAAATATCTGATGCCTTTGATGATATTTTTCAATTTTGTTATAAATTTTAATGACTTTAGTCACATATTACTTTCATTGGATAAAGAAATTATTGGATTTATCATTTTTATGTGTGCCTTTAACTTAACATAAATAATACTCAAAACATTTTCAATTATTATGGACCGCTATTAAATTATGTATAAGAGAAATATTTAAATGGACCACTGAAAAACAATTTTAATGATCCACAACCAGAGAATTAATTATTTAATAAAATTTATAATTCATTTTGTGAAAATAAATCGAAAACATTAATTAAATATATGATATTAAATTAAATAATATTTTGGTGAGATTATGAATAAATTAACATTTAACCAAAATAATCCAAATTTTGAGTTTTAAATTTAAAATGATGGTGGTTTAAATCAACAATTGTTTATTTGCAAAAATATAAAATTCATAAAAAAAATATAATTTTATTTTCAAAAATCAATGTGATTAAAATTTTAATTCCAAATAAAATAATAAACATCTAAACTTAGATTTAATTTAATATAATTCCACTCATGTGGAATTTAATAAAAAAATTTAAATAACCCATCACAACCATGGGATAATCCTTTTAATAATTGCAAAAAAAATATTTTTCTAAACAATTTGGGAATTTTTTTGAAATTAAAAAATGAAGATGATAATTGTTTACAATAAATTCCAAAAACAATTAATGAAAATAATGAATAAAATAAATATTCAAACAATTAGAAAGGAAATGAAAAAAATCAGGTTCATCATATAGGATGTCTCAAATAAACTCACAATAATATGAGTTTCTATAAAATAAAAGAAAAAAACCCACATTAAATTGCATTAATTATTAATGAAGATGGATATTATACTTCATTTCATATTTATAAACCTACAAATTATTTCATAGTATTTGAAATTATTTATGAATAAGGAACATCAATTTTATTATAATATTTTTCCTTTACATGTTTTATCCACTAAAAATGATATTTTATGTAAAAATACCACACTCGATTTTTATTAAAAAAATTATAGAAATAATGATACTATTTGGAAATATTTTATTAGTAAATTAATAAATTCCTCAAAAGATATTAATGATGAAATTAAAATGGATAGTGTTGAACACATGGTTTTATAACATTTTTGTTATAGTTTATATATTGATTTTTTTGTTCATTAAATGGGGAAGGTGGGATATCATTTATTTCATTTAATAATTTTGATACATCATGTTAAATTAAAATTAATTTTAGTTATTTAAATTTTCCATATGTTTTAACTGCAAAAAATGTATTTTTTATTAAAGAAAATAGATGTTTATAAATATTTTTAATTTTTTATAATTCACATCGAATGCATAATATGGTTTATTAATTAAATTATTTCAATTTTTTAATTGGAACTCATCTTATTGATCTTGATTTATTTCTTATGAAATGTGAATATAATCTTTTTTTGAAAATGGACTTGAAATTTTTTAATTATAAATCAATTTTATTGATTCTTTTTTATTGAATAATTATTGTTATTTTTAATTTGGTATCGTTGATTTTTTAATTAAATTAATTTTTATAAAATTAAAATAATTAATAATTATAATGATAGGATCGTCAGTGATAAATATTTTGAATTTCAAAAAAATTATCCTCTAACATGACATTTCAAACTATTTTTTATGATGAATTCTTAAAAAATGTGAATTTTAAAAAAATCAACAAAATATACCATGTATATTACTTTGGAAAATGGGAATTCATGTTTTGAAATAAAATAATTGATTCAAATGAAATAATAAATTGAAAAATGATTCTATGTTATAAATGAAATTTCAAAAAAAAAATCTTGAAACAAAAGGTCAAATTTATCTAATTTTTTGTATATATAATACATTTCTACTCACTACCCACAATTGAATATAAGACTAACTGGTCATTAGATGACGTGGCTAGATTTATTTTTGTTCTTTCGATTAGATAATATAGTAACCAATACCAACAACCAATATGGATCCAAATTCATTTTGACCTTGGTTCAGTATTATACCAGCATAGATATATTCTATTAGAACCCCATTAAGGTTTTTGATGAAACCAAGTTTCATCCCTGCAGACCTCCTCTAATAGGACATGATTGGAATATATAATTGAGGGTGTAAATTGTAAAAAACGGCTGGAAATAACCATTTAAAAACATTTCAAAAGACTGAAAAATAAAAGGAAAATAATCAAAAGATAAATAATAAATAATCCATGATTAAAAAATATAATAAAAAATATTAAATGCATGAAATTCATATATAATAATCATTGAAATAAAAATACTTATGAGAGAACAACTACTTAACCGAGCCTACTAAAAATCCTTGAAATCTATTATAAATTATTGTTATACAAACACACCCTAAAAAAATATTTTAATATCAACCTTAGTCATTGAGCTACCATCACCCAAAAATTATGTCATAAAATCTATTTAAGTATATTTTTAAATGTAGGTGTGAGTTTTTCGGAATAATTATTAATCCACCACCAAAGGATATACAACCATGTCCACATCATGCATGAATAATAATCAATCTACCTAAATAATAATACAAATATGCACTATCCGCAATATATTACAATAAATTAATATCATAAAAACATGTTCTAGTTAAATATCTAACAGTCCAAGTCTAGTTAGATTCTATGCACAAGACTATTGAGTTATTGTAATCCACAGGAATTTTTTTGTTATTCTAACACATTATGATATTCCAACCCAAAGCTCACCAAAAGAATATATCACAAGGAAATAAACTATGTATAATATAAAAAATGTTATAAAAAATAAAAATTTACCAACAATATAGATCCCATAAGATAGTATAATAATCTATAATATCTATTGTCTTATTACCAACCCACTATCATAATTACACCACATCCACATCTTTTCCAAATATGAAGTACAACATAAACAAACCATATCCAATCCAGACTACTTAGTGACATTGAGGAGGGTATACTATGTACAACCAAATTGTGTACACAATAACTTGAGTATTGGAACATAAAAAAGGAAACCACCCTTGTGTGATGGTTTATTAATGAATGAAACTCTCATAAATAAAATAACATAATAAAAAAATATGTAATAAATCACATAATCCCATTATTAGTAATACACTAAAAATATATATACTTATACATATGACAATATATGTTTCACCCAATGTTTTAGTCTATGATCATGCATCTTCTACCTCGAAGACTGAGTTTATGCATCTACCACATATACATTACTTTATGTTCATGCATATTCCCACATGGTTTCAATAATTACAAAAAATATTAAAATTATTAAATGTGTAGGATTCATTGAGGTAATTAAATGAATAATTATAATCTGAATAAATTTATACTGATACGTTTGATATGGTTGAAGCATGTCATTAAATGAAACTCACAAAGGATGGATATATAATGTTATTATCTTCCACTTATTTGGTAAAAATGATTAAATGCTAGACTTCGGATACAGTCTTTATCAAAAAATGCATTTTATCACTGGATAAAGGTTATATCACCCCATATTTTTCGGGTATCAACATTAAATGTTTCGGGATCAATTGGAAGGAGTAATACAATCTGATAAAAGATGATTTCATCTACTTATTTACAGATCGACATCAAGCATAATCCATAAAATACTGAAGATGGAGGTTGCTATTATATAATTATGTACATTTATATTCTTTCTTTGTATTCATTTTTTATATCATCATGGATAGATAGATAATTATATTTGTTTGGTTATGATTGTATTCAATAATATAATGATCCCCTAAAATAGATCACCAAGAACCATTATCTAGATACTAAAATAAACTACTCATTTATTCATAATTAAATGTTTTTTATACACTACATTAATATCATCATCATGTTATCTTTATTATCACAATTGTTTCCACTTGAATTTATCATTTTTAACATATTAGATACTACTTTTATTTTTTAAAATGTATAGACATGTTGTTTTTTGGTAGTATAATATTTTCGGTGTATTTCTCTCCACCACGAACTCATTGTAAAATATATATTTTTAATGGATTTTTATCTTCTTCTTCGACATTTAACCCTAAAACCACCTCTCCTATTTAAAACCCACCATTCCACATGGACTAGTGACACACTTTCTGATGTATCCTCTTTGCAGAAACTATATGTATGACCACTAACCTACATTACAAACTTACACATATCACCATAATGAAGATTCACACAATATCATTACCTCTCTCCTGATCCATTACACCACTAATATCGGTAATTGAATATTCGACCACTACCTCTCACTACTCAACCTCATCTCATTATTTTGGATTTCCCACCCTATATATGCCCATCCAAACATTATGTCACCACTCATGGTGTACTTAAATTAGTCTAATTTCATCAAGACACCAAACACCACCCCACTAGGCCTCTTGTATCACTATTCCACCACCCTCTCCCTTTCTTGGTCAATGATGATAATTTTGATTGCCTTTATTTTCATGGAATTTAAAATTTATAAATATAATACATAATAGAATCAATGAAAAATAGCTTGCTTTCCAATGATCCTTGTTGTTTTCCAGCACCATGATTAGTGGTTGAGTTTAAATCTCTTGGGGAGATAATAAAAATAGACACGACATAAATATAGGGAACATAATGTGGATATCTAGTTGAGTAATCATCCATACCCAAAGATGAAGTCTGAAAAATAATAATAAATTTTAAAATTAAAAAATTAATATTATTTTATTAGATTCAATTAAAATCTATAAAATATAATTATATAAAAGTTATATTTAATCATAAATCAGATCGATAAGAATATATATTCCTACCACAAGGAAACCACCATCTCCAGCCACTCATCCTCTAGATTTCATTCTCCCAATCTATATATAAATGTGAAGAATTTGGAAGTGTAATTGGAACTTTATATAAATATAGGCCCTGAGTTAAGCAATGTTAGAACTCAAAATCTAGCATCAAATTATATTAATCTTAAATAATTTACAACACACTATAAAATATTATATTGATGGTTTCTCGATCTGAGTTACATGCTACATGATATCATAGTTTATGTAAAAAATCTAAAAAATGACACACATAATTTAAAAAGTCAATTTATTAATTAAATTTTAATTCCACATATTAAAACCCATTGGATTAAATAAAAACATCACCCCTAGGTAAACACCATGTTATGAGAATATGATATTCATCAAAAAAATTTAGGGCACTTTACTATGTTTTATGTATAGTTTTCCCCTAAGATATACAATTTAAAAAAAATCTTGGAAATATAAAAACTCCAAAACTAAAATTTTTGAACATTTAAAATAGCATGACTTAAATATCATTTATTAAAAAAAATATAAAATCACATTTAAAACCTCAAAACCTCAAACAGATTATATTTAATATAAGATACACTTTCCAAAAGGCACATCCAGGATTCAACAAACAAATCTTAATATAAAACAACTTCAAAATGAGTGACATGTAATTCGAGAAGGCCACAACCAAATACCAACTAAAAGACATAATTTTTTATCTTGGTTTCTCATCTCTACAATTACATTAAACAATCACACATTTCTAAAAATAATCACACACTTCAACCTTACATGTGAGTTATAAGAACACGTGATCTAGATGAATCACACTCAGTACCAAACAAAGATCTTAATGGGTTTTATAAACCTCAATAAGATATTTTCATTCTTATTAATTATTAACATTGATTAAAATTAAAACTTACTTTATAATTCAACATGATTTTCATCTAAACATCAAAGAAAATCATTATCTCAATAATAAGAAACCACACTACGGAAGAACCTATAACTCAAAAACATATGCTATTCCATTATTTTATTTGAGTAAATTGACCACTAATTTAAATTATAAAATATTACACCAATGTGATTACATCACATATATTTATTATTAAAGAATAACATTAAACATTGACCCTCTACTTATGTAGTAAATATTTGCATCATGATAAATCCAGAAAATATAGCTAAATTGGAATGTATGAAGTACATTTAATCTTACCATTATTTAGGTAATAAAATGTTATTGAATATAACAATTCCATAGTATTATGATTGGTAAAATAATCATAAATAGTTTTTTCAAGTATTTCATTATATTCACATCACCTCATCCTCCAAACGTAATCATTACATGTCAAATCACTTAACATATTGATATAATATTCTATATTGATTAGACTATGAGTAAATTTATCATTTTCATAATAAATAAATATAAAAAAATGGTTATACTACTAATCAATGGTAAATATTTTCAAAACCCCTTTACTCAATCCAATAAATATTACTAATATTAATTCAGGGTGATTATGCTTCTTATACCAACTAGACTAGAAAACATCATCAATGACTTGTTTCATTTATTTTAATGATTTCCCCACTCATTCTTCCATTTCCATGATAGAATGATTTTATAATTCAAACCAAATTGATTTCATTGGAATTATACCTTAACAACATTATAAATCCTTAACTAATTCTATCACTAATATTTCTTTTTTCACTATTATATAGAAAAATTTCATATATTTATATCTCACTACCTCATTTATAGATGCAAAAAATACAAATTATACAAGGAACAAATCTCAATATGGGGATTTAGAGCAGGCATATTCAATAGATCTGAGCTATCAAATTTGTAAGAACATGAGTTTATAACAATTCTATCAGTACTAGGAATGTGTTTCCTTGCCCAAGACAGCTAGTTGAACAACCATGAAAAGGTGGATAGAAGATCATGATGAAGATGATGGGGAGGGGCAGTTTCAAGTATTCATAGTCTGGGATTTATTCATTTAAGATCTTAGGGTCCTGTAATGTCTCTAATCCAATGGGTAATGTAATGTATGGGTTCCCATTCAACCCTTAAAAGTGGTATTATCAAAAATGAATTAAATAAAGGCCTTAATGCCGTTATGTCAATTCCCACTTTATTATCTCTTCATATATAAAGTGTCTCAGAATAACCAACATCTAGTCATCATCACTAACTCTATGAGTTTAGCTGCATTGAAATCCTCTAAAATCGACGAGGATATTATTCATCACCGTATATAAAATTCCTTAATATCTTTATGAATACATCAGATTAGCGACCCATAATAAGTTTATATATCCCCTAAGGCCCATTCTCATATTATTCACTTTGTAAATTTATATTTTATGACATAGACAAATCATAAAAGGGATAAAGGCATGGAATTTCATTTCATTCCATGACACTACCTCCTCAATCACAATTCAAAAGTGATAATAATTATAGAACCCAACTAAAATAATTCCTACATGTGATGCATAGCACTATCTGAAAAAAAATATGAGTAATATAAGAATAATACAATGTGATTACATTCCAATACCTTTCCATAAATCATATACTATTATTAATTTTTCAAGGATGTGACACATTGATAGTGAATCATTAAATATGTTAATTTTTAGATCAATTAATCCTAAAATTTATAATTTAATAAATAATTACATGGGATTTAATATGGGAGATATGTTCATTATTCTTACCTATAATGGATGAGTTAGAAGAGACATTAACTCATGCATAATAATGCATGAGTTAATATAATATCACTCAAGGAGGGACCTCAAGGGGATTTATAAATCCCAGTTCAATGAAATAATAGGTAGTTTATTGTTTAACGTTTCATGGTTGAGACTCTATAAATATGAATTCCAAAGCTCCATATTTTTCTTCCTTAGTACATTGAAATGTGTGCAACTTTTTCACTGAAGGGGAGCCCCACATGGATGATTTTAGATCTAATAATCATAGGGATACATCATGGAGATGGGGGTATTTCAATTTCACTTCAATTATAATCATAAAACATGTTAAATTTCATTAGAGTCCATTAGGGAATGTATTATGACTTATAGTATTCAACATTCATATTTTTTCCTAGTTGTAAATATTTTATGTACGTAATCATTGGTATGTGATTCTGATCACGTTTCATTCTTCTTATAAATGTTATTAGACCAATAAAAAACCCAACAGTAGTATAAGATAATCCCATGCACATAAGATTATGAAATGTTATGTGAAACAAATAATTTTTTTAATCATAATACATATCATATTGAATATCATTAAATATGATTTGGAATTTTTTGGGAATACTAAAACATGAAATAAAATATGGTGTTTTCAAGGGCTATGATATAGAAAAAATTAATCGATTTGTTAATTTTATAATGTATGATATCTTCCCATTGTATTTTATGATACCATATACATTCATTCTAAAAAAATAGAATCATATCATATAAAATTTATGATGAGAAAATTAAATATTACATCTAGGAACCATTGTGTTGCCTAGCATGTGATATAGCTATCAGTCATAAAATATAATCGATCACTCTAAATTATAAAACATTTTTAGGATTATTCATCATATCCTACTACATTGTCTTAATCGTATAATTTTATTGGATGAAGAAAACCTTATTTTCATTTATTTCCCCTTATGTATTGATTTTATTATTTATAAATTGTTTATAAATAATGATATAAAGTATTTTGAGGATAATTATTAATTTTATAAATTTATTTATTCATTAATTATAAATAGTTTATAATTAATTAGTTAATTAATATTTATGAAGCATTTCTTTTTCCATATTAATTAATATTAAAATTTTAATAATAATAAATACCTTTTTTTAAATTATATGCCATGCTTAGTGAATTAAAAATAATGTTTTTATTTTGTAATATAAGGGGTAACAAATAAAGTGTTTTTAAATTACAAAATAAGGTAATATATAAATTTATTATATATAAATTTTGAATTGAAAATATTTATTAATTTTAATTGTTCTAATTAAATCCTTGTTTTGGAAATTATTTAATCCTAATCAAAAGTAGTTTTGATAATTTATTTGATGAAAGGATTAAATAATATTAATTATATGGTATTATTATAATATAAACTGTTTACATAAAATAAGTATCATTATTTAATGTTTATAATTTATTTAAATATAATAAATTTAATTAAAATTATATATAATTAGTAATATGAAAATTAAATATTATGAAATAAATTAATGTTCTTATATTCAAAATTATAGAACATCCATATTTAATTAGTTAATGTTATAATTTTTTTATAATTAGTTACTTCCATTAATTATTCATAATTTTTTGAATAATTTTAAATTCATTAATTAATAATTAATTTATTATTTTTTGTTTAATTAAAACCAACTATATGAATGATTATTTGAATAATGATATTAATAATTTTGAAAACAAAAATAGGATAAAAGACACATAAAATCATGTCTATATAAGTGGTGAATCCCAATAGAATCAATTAAAATGAAGTCCTTATAGTCTCTAGTGAGTGATAAAATACTTGATTAAATAATATTATCATCCTACAATACTCATTTGGAAGTTAAGAAATCCACTATAAAATTCCTCTCACACTAGATGTGAAAATCTCCACTTCTTGTTGGATTAAGTATTTACAGAATCTGATGGTATGGTTAATGCACCAGTATAAAGGGAGTATACCCAGTAGGTAATGAACTAGATTTTCTGAATCAACTTCGATCATAGAAAAAGCATTAGTATTTGATGAGTAAAGAGTCCATCTAGTGAATAATGTACAAGATTAAATGATAATAAAATAATCATTGCCATATTATGTCATGAAATCCAGAATTATCGATCCCATGTAGTTTTGCATGAGACCACCACCGCACATGTTTTTGATAATATAGGATACATATGAGTTATGTTTATTTCCCTAAATATGTTATTTCCAATATACCCATAGACCTATACTTTCCATGGACCTAGTATCATTTGAACATGAAATGAAAAGTAGTTGACTCCTGATGAATGATGAAATATCATAAATCCTACCTAGAAAGATTATAGAACAAATAAAAGAATAAAATCTCGTTTTGGTATAACTTTTTACTAGTTTCATTTCATTATGATGGGAATCGTGGTAGAGCTCTTAAATCTCCTACCATCTATAACTAAAAAAATTATGATACTTGAAAAAATGATGTCTCTTATTTATTAGTCTAAAAAAATTAAATGGTCAATAGAATGAAAATTATCAGTGGCCTGAATGAGTTCTCTGAGATGATACCAGATATATGGAGGCCACTCGTATTCATATAATATGAGTATGATAGATTCTATGTTATTTATGACACAAATAATGTATTTCAAAATTATAGTGATAAATTTCTTCTTTAGTTTCATATCTACAAGAAATGAATGGTTCTAAATTCCCTAAACGAAATAACAATGTTTCTATGAATGAGTTTACACAATAATTAGAAAGAGTAGACAAACTCTCTACAATTATTGTGGATGTTTCATTGATAAGTATAGTGTTTTCATAAACAAGAGAGATATGAGGTGAAGAATAACTTATCTAGATCATTGGTTAACTATACGGATGAGAGGAAAAGTCGTTGATCTATGTATTACACAATATCCATAAAATAATGGTTCATTCTCATGTGACTAAAATTTATGATGGGTATTGGGTATCTGATGAACCAAAGGTTATTACCTTTCTAGTTATCTTTCCAAAATATTATTTTTCCTACCAATGATACATATGGAATTATTTTTCTTGATCAAAATGCATTCATAGATACTATTCTAAATATGTGATCCCTTTAAATCATGATCAATATATCCGATTCGAGAGTATTTATTTTCTTCATAATTGAATATTTTTCATAGAGAATGACCAAAGAAAAGATCCAATGCTTGTTTATCATGAATTAATTTCATGGTCTCCTCAAATCATTTATGATTATTTCAAAAAACCTCATAATGTATAGACAAACTAAACCAATGGGTATAATGAATTATTCCCCCTTAATTGTTTTCAAACAGAAAAAAATTGATAATTATTTTAATTCTTCTGATGAAAGACATTAAGGTTTAAATGGATAAAAATATGTTTTTCAGGATGTAAAAAAGACACAGTTGATGAGTTTTATACTACCTCTAAAATATAGGGATCAACTTTTATAGTTTTTGATTCTACACATATTCCTATTGAAAATAATTTAAAAATATTGAATATGAGGTGACATATTTGATATAATATATTCTAATTAATCTTTTTTTAGTTGTCTTATAGGAATACATAGTCTTTATTTTATGGCCTTGGTTTTCCTTCCTAATAATTTATTTGGAATATAAATACTATTACTTCTAATATTTATTTATTTACTTCTATTGATACAATACTAAATTAAAATCTATAAAAATATTTGGAATGAATTTATTCTACTGTAAATGAAAAAACTATGATATATATAAACAAATTGGATATTAAAATGAATCCACATCTTCCCTTGAATGGGTTCAGCCTCCCACTTAAATTTTATGATTTTAAATTCCTTATAAAGATATCATAGTCCATAATAAAGAGACTTACAAAGTGATGGACTCATTAATTAATGCCCCAAAATGATATATCATAGAAATTAAATCGTCTCCTCATAAATTATATCACAATACAAAGAGAAGAGAAGTAGTGAAAAAGGAGGTCACATAACCATTTTAAGCATCCAAACCGCGATTTTTTTTGATTAAAGTTATATTCCATTATATATTTATAGATTCTTATGATGATCTTATCATGAAATTATATCCTTGATCATTTCTTTCAAATTGAACAATCATTTCTTCAGTCAATATAATCACTGATTTAATGTTTCCAACTTTTATAAAACCATATTATTTTTTTGATATTTTGAGAGGTATGGACTTAGGAAAATCTATTCTTGATAGTAGATCCAAGCATAAGATTATGGGATTGAATTCACCAAAGCATTCAGGATGATATACCATGAGGATGAGAATGGGAATAGTAGAAGTGGTAACCTAAGGGAGAGGTTTTCACAAGAAATAATCTTAGACCACTTATTTAAATTATTTATTCATGTAATCCCAATATTAAATATATAATGAGACTAGAAATCCATCATGACTAGAGAACATTTATGTTTGAGACATTTAATAATAGAAACATTTTCATCCACCTCCAAGTTTTCCATCAATGACTCATTGTAATAGTCTTACAATAATATCCGAATTTTATCAAAAAACTGAGGATAATTTTCATCAGGTGATTGTACCTAACTCACTCTATGTTGAGGACCGGATAATATATCTAGGAAATGAATATTTTTATATAGTCTTATGGTTTCAATATAATTAGTTCAAGATCTATAATTAAACTATAAGTTAATATTATAAAAAATCATTTTCCTTAATAAAGAATAAAATAAATTGTGTTACAATATCCTTCCACCATCAATATGATGTGAGACAAATAGTTCACATGCACATGTTTTTTAGCCATATTTCTTCCAGATTATACATTTATTGGTTAGCAGAATAATGAAATAGTCAAACTAGTGTTCCTGAAGAATTTTTTCTAAATTAATGGTCAATGTATGCACCTATTCTATAGTATAATCTAGTTATGGATATCTATGTATCTATTTGGTGATTTAACCCTTCAAACTATAGAGTTTGTTTTAGAACGTAACCTATACATTCCCTTGAGATGATGCATTCCTTAAATTTCAGACCAATGACCTAAAAGATTCATCCTCCATATAAAAATTTGATGAAATGAAAGCTATTATTGTTAAATGGAGAACCTTTTATTTGAAGTGGACATACTGAGTGATCAGAAAATGGATCGTCCAGGTGATATATGGATGATATTAAGAAATATAATAATACTAGGATTGAAAACATGAGATTATTTTTTATCTAACTAGAACTTTGTTCATAGATAATGTTATTAGGTTGAATTTAGTTATTGAATATTGTTTATATTTATAGTGTTGGAATTATAATGAATATTATTTACCCTTGAGTAAATTCTCCATGAGAAGAGGGAATTGGGTTCAGGCTTCCCAAAGCCCTTGAGGCCTTACCATATTCTAGAATGGTGGGGGTTTTCTATTTTTCATTCTAGATTTACTCATGTAAATATTTTCGATAATATATAATTATAAACTATTAAATGAATAGATCAAATACCTTATGCATGAGATGAGTTTGTATACATGTAAATATATATGTATTCAAACTTGATTTGAGTGACAAAAACACGAGTTGGTGTAAAGAGTTAGGATTATAAAATTAAATCATTTGAATCATGCATACATAAATAAAATAACATGAGATTAATGTTTAAGTTAAAATTCATTCTAAATATTAAGTGTTAGATTCCTTCGAGAGTATAAAATTTTAAAACCCTAATCGTTCAACTAGGTAGGTTCTACCATTACAGGGTACCCATAAATTATCTAGTTTAAGTAATGGTTGATATATCTAACGATAAATATTAAATAACCAAATCATGTTGTTCGCATTAGGTTACACTGAACGAGGAAATCCTTAATGTTATGATGCTAAAGGTGTAGAGTTCAGTTTATCAATATATTAGATTTGACAAAAGTTTTCTAATAAACTATCAAAAAATAATATATGATATTATTGTGATTATACACTGGTAACATAGAAAATTTATGATATGAATATACCCGGGGACTCTACATAGTGAAATAGTGATCTTAGACCACTAATTGATATGATGACTCTAAAAAGTTTTATCTTTTTATTGGGATCCAATTTAATAAATTTCCATATTAAGTGCTAAAAATAAGTATTATATGTCTAATGAAGTCTTTTTAGATAAAAAACCCCATAATAATAAAAGATAACATTAATATTAATCCTTAGTAAGGAAGATCTTAATGTGAAGAAAATTGAGAATCTGACACCAACATTAACCACCCGAAATAAATTGACTAGAATCCCAATGGCTGCAGGAAAAACAAGAAATTGATCTCTAAATATTAGGGTACTTAAGATAGTAATAATCAAATAACCCTAAATATACTATCTATTTCATAGTACACTATCATTTCTACTCATAACTCATACATAAATTCAATTAAAATGATGAAATGAAAGAATGTATATGTATAAAAGGTTTTATGTTATTATGAATTGTTTCCTATGTTCTTATGTAAAACATCACAAAACTTCAATTTATCGCAAGTACAACGGTTTAAAATCAATGTGAATAAACTAGAAAATTCTAGGACCCCTTAATTTTTGGTCCCACATAGATATATATAGTGGGTCCCAATAAAGAAACTGGTTGTACTGACCCCATAATTTTATAAGGTTTCATCCAATGAGTCTGGGTAACCGATAATCCACATCATATCTCCCCATGGGCATGCCTCCAAATACTGGTAAAATAAAAATACACCAGTGCCTCACAACTTTGCTATAAAACTATGCTTTGATTTATTCAAATGAACAATACGTCCAATTTCAAGTGAACTAACACCAACATAACTTCACCTTTGATAAACACACTCCACCTCCATAGGCATGAAACCATCACAATTTTCACCTTTCAACCACATGAATTTTCAGGAACCAACCTAATCCATCCATCCATAATATGCCTAAGCTTACTACAACATAGTCCAGACACATTCTTGATCACCTGAGAATGGTGAAAAGCACCAAATAATTAAGGTATAAGAATCTGATATATATTTATCCCCTAAAAAAATTTATTGAATAGTAAAATATCTTGTATGAACTACATGTATGTCTAGATTTTGTTCCAAGATAAATAAATAGAAATATATAAGAAAGTAGAATGGAAAATATACCACAACAAAAAAATATTCCTCACACCCAAATCCAAAAAGAGAAACTACAATCAACATTAATATCCATAACATTATATGCTTAAAAGCTACTAATTAAAATAAATAAATAAATAAATGATGTGGAAAATTTTGATGATACTATTAAAGAATAATGTAATAAAACCTGCATAATCGCCATGTCTTAAGGTCAAACTCTATATAATCTTATAAATAATACTCCAAGATTAGTCATTAATTTATATAGTACATGAAAATGATATATAAAAATGTGTGAGTATAAAAATTCCTAATAGGTCAAACCCACCTTTCCAAATTCATATCCTTTAAAAGATATCCATTTTCACAAAAGTTTGAAATAAATTATAAAAAGTGTTTTTCATTTTAAAATTCATAAAAAATAATCACATTGAATTAATATTTAAAAAATTTCCAATTAATTTGAAACTGTCATATTCTAAGCCTAAATCTCTTTTTCAAAACAACCATTTAAAATTACCTATTAGAAAATTAATTTTTTGAAAAGTAAATATGATTCCAAAAAATATTATAAATACACCTCTTATAATCTCTTTAAAAAAATTACAATGATAAACCAAATTGTATAATGGAAAAAATAGGCATAAATTTCAATCTCTAAGGATGTATAAGTGACATTAAATTAACCCTGACATAAACATGAACTATGGGAAAAATATCATTCATTTTAGTTTGAGGTAAATTTCGATATTTGTATCAAATTATGATCTATTTTTTCAATGGAAATTAATCTAATAAACACTAAAGGGAACTTCAATTGTTGTATTAGAAAGGTGCACTCATATGTGGAACCACAAAAACTCCACTACTTATGGGTTCATGTCTTGGAATATTTTTATGGTGAAAACCATTCACAATACCATGAACTTTATCAAATCCTTGGTTATTAGTTAGTGTTTCATAGTATAATGGGATACATAACCTAGAATTACCCTCTTAGATACATATATTTTTATATTATTTACCTTAAACAAAGACATTTCAATACTATTTTAAAAGGTATCCTTTCATCAATCCTGATCAGGAAATAACATTTCACTAAAAAACCACACACCTCTTAAAAAATTCATCCAGTCCAAAAGATACATTTAATATAAACCATGAGGCATATAATCATTCACCAAAACCATCATCACAAAAAATAAATTAGTTAAAACACCCTTTATAAAAACATAACATGAAAAGTAAATCATCCCAAATTATCCTTTGTAATTCATTTTAGAATCCCACTTAAAATCTAATATGAAAACCGAGATTATGTATTGTTTTTTAATTTTTAAGGATTCACATTATCATTATAAACTTATACATTTACACACACACAAACACACAAGCAGATATATATATATATATATATGTTTCTAATTTCATAAATAAAAATATATACATTTTAATATATATATATATATATATATATATATATAGATTTGTGCATGTGTGTGTATTTATACCCATATATTTTTTCTAAGAACAAAATGTGCCAAAGTACATTACAAACCATTCACTTTTTTGAAAACAAATATTTAAATAACTTATGGATACATAGTATTTTTGGTACTACATCAAATTACTTGTTAAAATTATGAACTAATTAATAACTTACTTTCAAATTTCCATTTTTTATATTACACAATTCATTTATAAGGTCCATTTAAAAGAAATTTTAAACATAATGTGTGAACGGTTAAAGGAAAATAGATTTAAACCATTAAACAAAATAGATGGACTCTTCACTTTTTTAAAAACCATGTTATATTATAATTTTAAACATAAATATTTCATATAAATACATTACTCTATCATTTTAAAGTTAAATAATGAATTTAGAGGATAATAAGTCAATATTTCTAAAAATAAACAATAATATATGGGGTAAAACTTCCTTGGTTAAAAGGGGAGAAAATTAAAATCTCAATTGTGAAAAAAGGAAGTCTGAGAAACCCATCACACAAAATAACATCTAGCATTGAAAAAAATTTAGAATAGAAATCAGATACTAGGGTTTGGTAATGGAGGATCATATTAAAGGAAAGAGAAAAATAAATGATAATGGATATGAAGAAGGTCGGTGAGTCTGAAAAAATAAAACCTAAACGGGTAATTTGAGATACCAGATGGAGGGGGTCGAAATCCCTGGGTGTGAGAGGAGTGGTGTTACACCCAAGGGGCTCCCCTAGGAACGTTTTGATGGATTAATGAAAATTATGGATAAAATGTCCCAAGTATGGTCTTATATTTAATTATAGGTATAATGGAAAGATAAAAAATTTAAAATTGTGGGCGACTAGAAAGGTTTATGTTTAAGATTTACCAAACCATGCAAATTTTTTCCACCCTTCACTATAAACACCTAGTAAATAGAAAATGTTATCCGTATGTTTGGGAAAACTATGTGACAACCATGAAAAATGACTATAAAATCTATAGAACTAAATTACATGATTGTCTCATGTTTAACTTTAACCATACATTAATAATATGATTGAAATAATTGCTGATTATTTTGAAAAACTCAAAATAAAATACAAATCCATTAATAGAAATAATGGAAATAAATATATAAAATAAATGAATAAATGAATGAAAAATAAAATAACTATAAAATTAAGAGTCGGGGTGTGATATAACTCACCACCAATTCCCCTTCGTCCCTGAGAAATTCATCATGGTCCATGTGGATGACAAAATAAAAATAAAAATATTGATGGTATTCTACCTTCCTTATAGATTAAGAGAACTGATAATTAAAAAAATACCTTGATCTAAAAACTTATACATTAATCATATAACAATATATAAAATAGATAAAAATCAAAGGAGAAGAATCCAAAAATAAAGAATCTCAAAAGGAATCCCTACCATATAAGGATTATTATTATTATTATGTGTCAGCTAAGACTGGCAGTTCTAGAGAAGGCACTATGGGAATTTCCTCAATACTATCTATGAACACAAAACTAGATCTCCCAAAATAACCTATCATTAAAAATTCTACAAAAAATACACATTTATTTCTCAAATGACATAGGGTATAAATAATATAAATAACAATGTGAATAAATATTATTGAATCGAACAAAGGCATAAGAAATTATTACAGGGAAAAGGATCTTATGGGGATTCAAAATAAATTGATTGAGTTTTGGATATAATGAACGGTTCAAATTATATAATAAAACCATGGCATAAACTCAATGAAATAATCAATCCCTAGCCTCTCACATTAGACTACCAATAAAAATAAATTCATGAACATCATAATAATGGTTAACACCACACATGGAGTACCAAAGGATTAAATCAAAGAAATAATAAATCCCAAAATTATCCCTCAATATCTTTAACTACCTTAAGATAAAAAATCCTAATCCTCCAAAATGATAGTCATAATTAATCCACAACAACAAAACAAACATAAAACATATGAAAAATTCATAAAGACTAACTACCCACCTTTTAATAATACCTCCCAAATGTATACTAATAAAAATTAAATACAAAACTTAATGAATAAAAAAAATAATCCCAATTAAATAAATATAAAATTATTTACAAATATATTTTAACCCAAACATTAAAATGGAAATATTTCATAATAATTATTTATTGTTCATTAAAATAAACGTTTCACATCCTCTGCATCTATATGACACAATTTAAAACACCTCAACCACAAAAAAATTATTTCAAAATTAAAATCAAGTGAGTAAACAAAAATAACATCCAAAATATAATGAAATCTGAAAAAAAAAGTTCATGAATTTTTCTTTTAAAACCACTTTGGACGCTATTGTGAAATTTTATAAATCATGAAACATTATTGAAAATCATTTAAATGATGTTAAACATGAATATTATTTCATGAAATTTCCATTTAAAATATTTTTAAAACCATATATTATCTTTTGTGAAATCACTTCATGAGTATTAAAATACAAAACACATTTCAACTTGTATTTAATAAAATCCCAATTATTCATTTAAAAACTCATTTTTTCCATTCTAAACTAGATTTACTTTTAAATATTCATGATAAAAAACCAAATTGTATCGACATACAACTTAAATAAAGTCAAAATAAAAAATAATCAAAAAAATAAAAACTCTAGAGTGGCTATTGGTAGTTCATTATTTATCCATGTTGTTTGATAGAATACATACCAACCATTCCATAACCATAGAGTGTTTCAAGGAACCACGTACATGAAATCTACATAGTATTCTAAAACAAGTGATCACACTGGGTTCCACCAGTTGAACTCTCACCCACCAATCTCAAAACATCATAACCCCTCCCCCCCCACCACCACTAACACAACGATTAATAAAACATTAATTCAAATAAAAATATAATCAACATAATTCGGATGTAAAACTCAAAATCAAGAATAAAATCCCAAAAACCCATGGTAACTCAGGTTTCATCACCATAATTGGTGATTATGCACCGACTCTGGACCTACCTCCTGAAATTCAATGATCATAACCCCCATCTACAAAACATTCCAAATAAGTGTTTCACTTTATTAAACAAGTCCATTTTATGAATATAATCATTGATACAATTTTTTCATTAACCAACTCGATCCATCACTTCTTTGACATCATTAGTTGTCCCCTAATGCACTAGAGGCTTGTTCTCAATCTCCAAAATATAGTGAAAATCACCATTGGATTATGATATAATAATGTGGATATTTTTTCCCATAAAATAAATTAAAATAATATAATAAATTTTAGCAAGAAATTTCTATAACATGGATTACCATGTTAAGTGAAATAAACAGAAACAAGTAGATATACTAGAAAAAACGTAGTAAAAACTATCCATCAACCCCAACTCTCTCCATAAAAATAGTTTTCCTCTTTACCATATATATCTACACATGATAAAAAAACTAATTAATTTCTTAAAAATAGGGTAGGATAATTAGTATGATATTAGTAAATCTAAAAAAACGTCAAACTGAAATATATGGAGTGACCTAGGGCCAGTACCTATACATATTTTTAACCATGCACTAATAGTACAATTGAAATAATTACTGATTTAAAAAAACAATTCAAAATAAAATACATATCCATTAAAAAATAATGGAAATAATATTATAAAGTAAATGAATCAATGAATGAAAAATAAAATAACAATAAAATCATGAGTCTGGGAGTGATATAACTCACCTCCAATTCTATTTCGTCCCTGATAAATGCATCAAGGTCCAAGTGTATGTTGAAAAAAATTTAAATATAGATGTTATTTTATCTTCCTTATATATTAGAACAACACATAAATAAAAAATATAATCTTGATCCAAAACCTTATGCATGAATAATATAACAATACAACAGAGAGATAAAAACCAAATAAAAAGAATAAAAAAATAAAGAATCTCAAAGGGTATCCCTACCATATTAGGATTATTCTTATAATTATGGTTCATCTAAGACTGGTAGTTCTAGAAAAGATACTATGATAATTTCCTCACTCTTAACAAGGAACGCCGAACTAGATCTCCCCAAATAACCTATCATTCATAATTTCAAAAAAATACACATTTATGTTGAAAATGACACAGGGAATAAATAATATATATAGCAATGTGAGTTAGTAATATTGAAAGGAACAAAGTGATAACAAATTATTATGTAGAAAAGTATCTTAGGTGTATTTAAATGAAATATATTGTGTTTAGGATATAATGGAAGGTTCATTTGTTATAATAAATACAAGGCATGAACTCAACGAAATAATCAATCACTTGCCACTCACAAGAGACTCATAATAAAAATCAAGTCATGAACATCATTATAATGATTAACACCACACATGGAGTACCCAAGGAACAAATCAAAGAAATTATAAATCCCAAAATTATCCCTCCATATCTTTAACTACCTCAAGATCAAAAATCCAAAACCTCAAAAATGATTATCATCGTTAATCCCATAACTAAAAAACACACAAGAAACATATGAAAAAATCATAATGATCAACTACCCTACTTTTATTGAGACCTCTCTAAGGTATACTAAAAAAATACAAACCTAAATGAATAAAAAATAATCTTGATTAAATAAATAAAAAAATATTCACAAAAACTGTCATCCCAAAATTTAAAACAGAAATATTTCATAATAAATATTTCTAGTTCATTAAAACAAAAATTTCACATTATCCGCATCAATATGACACAATTTAAAACACCTCAACCACAAAAAAATAATTTCCAAATAAAAAATTGAGTATACTAAAATTATATCTAGAATAAAATGAAATCCAAAAAAAGTTCACGAATTTTTAATTTAAAAACATTTTGGACTCTATGGTTAATTTTTCAAATCATAAAACATTATTGAAAATCATTTTAATGTTTCTAAAAGTGAATATTATTTCGTTAAATTCCCATTTAATTTTTTTTTAAAAACATATATTATCCTTTGTGAAATCCCTTCATGAGTCTTAAAATTCAAAACACATTTCAATTCGTATTTAATAAAATCCCCATTATTAATTTCAAAACTCAATTTTACCATTCAAAACTATATTTCCTTTTGAATATTAATTATATCAAACCAAATTGTATTGACATTCTACTTTAATCAATTCAAAATACAAAATAATCTAAGAATAAAAACTCTAGAGTGGATATTTCTAGTTCATTATTTCGCCATATAGATCGATAGACTACATAACAACCAATACATAACCATAGAGTGTTTAATGGAACCACGTGCATGTTATCTACATGGTATTCTAAAACATGTGATCTCACTGTATTCCCCTAGTTGAACTCTCCCCCACCCCCAAATCTCATAACATTTTAACCCCCCCCCCCCAATATCAAAACATCATAACCCCCACCACCACTAACACAAAGATTAAAAAAACATTAATTCAAATCAAAACATAATAAAAAAAATTCTGAAGTAAAACTCAAAATCCCAAATAAAATCCCAACATCCCATAGTAACTCATGTTTCATCACGAGATGTGGTGATTATGCACCTAGTCATGACCTACCTCATAAATATCAATGATCTTACCCTCTATCTACCAAACATTCCAAATAATTGTTTAACATTATAAAACAAGTCCATTTTATAAATATATACATTGATACCATTTTTCATGAACCAACTCGATCCATCCCTTCTTTGAGTGCCAGAGATAGCCCATGATACACTAGAGGCATGTTATCGATCTATCTAAGCTAGTCAAAATCACCAATGGATTTAGATATAATAATGTGGGAATTTCTTTCCCATAAAATAAATTAAAATATTATAAGAAAATGTAGAATGAAATTTCTATAACATGGATTACCATGTTAAGTGAAATAAATAGAAACAAGTAGATATGGTAGAAAAAATGTAGTAAAAACAATCCATCAACCCCAAATCCCACCATAAAAATAGTTTTCATATTTAAAATATATATATCTACAAATTCTCAAACAACACTAATTAATTTCAAAAAACTGGGTAGGTTGATTTGTATGATATTTTTAAATCCAAAAAAAATTTAAACTGAAATAAATGGGGTTCCACTAGGGCCAGTCTCTATCCATTATTAAAAATCCTACTTAAATTGGTTTCATGAACTGAGCCATGAAATTAAACTGGGAAGTAAAAAATAACAAGAAAAAAAATTCTCAGTAGATCACCACCCACCTTTCCCCGTTAGTATACATTAATAATGATCCATTTTCAAGATAGTTTTGAAATAAATTATAAATTTTTTATTTATAATTTTGTAAATACCATCATAACATTTAATTACCATTTAATAATTTTGTTATTTAAATAAAAAAATCACTTTTAAAACATTTGTCCATCTTAAACAACATTTTCTAGAACAACATTTGGAAATCACCTCTTAAAACATCATTTAGGAAAATCCAAATCACATTCAAAATAGAAACATTTCATGGTATTTAAAAATATTTTAGAAAGTAAATCTAAATGAAATAATGATTAAAAACAACATGCTTTGAAATTTCTAGAGAAGTGTAAGATCTATTAATGTAACCATGATATAAACAAGCACTATGGGGAAAACCCTAGGTTATATAGGTTTGAGGGAACTACAGATACATATATTAACTTATGATATATTCTGTCAAATCCCATGAATGTGGTAATTTATAAGGATAAAATTCCTTCTCCTAATAGCATGGTACCATCCATCCATGACACCACATCCAATCAGCCACTAATAAGTACATGTCATGGAATACCAATGTGGTGATTCCCATCCACTAAACCGTGACTTTTATCAAAACCTATGTATTATTTAGTGTAGAATAATCCAAAAAGATGTTAAACTAAGCCTTCCCCTCTTAGATACCTAGATTATTATTTTATTTACCAATTTCAAATGCACCACATTACATTTTAAAAAAGATGAGTTTTATAAATCTATATAAATGAATGTAATTTAACAAAAAAAACCCACATGCCTACCCCAAAAAAATTATAATCCAATCCAGAAGATAAATCTATAATAAACCAAGAGGTATATAATTTTTGTTTTGGGTGCAGTAGAACTGTGTTTTGAATGGTACCAATCATGATTTTTACCAAGATCAATGATTTTCCCATGATCAATACGAAGATGAACACAAGTCTCTATGAAATAGAATCAATGATTTAGATAAATAAGGAAGAGGACAGAAACCTTTAGAGATTATTTTTCACATCATGTTTATAATTAATTTAATTAATTTGATAAAGAAATTATTACCTGGATCTTCGATACTTTATTCATAGATGATGTTGATCATCCATAATGACCCTTCCGGATTGTCTCGTTTTGCTTGAAATGATCCACACAAGAACCCCCTAGTAGTGATCCACACGTGCTCTGATGGCCACCGATCAACACCACTCATTATCTAGGTGCTAGTGTGGAAATATGAGTGTCTTGTGTCAGTTGTTCATGATCTATTGTTCTGCGGTCTTGAGATGAGTCTCTAATTCTTGAGAGGGGCCAGAAGAGGATTTGAGTGAGAAATTGTTTAGCTCAATAATTCTCAATTAACTAGCGTGCGATTTAGTGCATGGAAATATAGATATTTGCCCCTATTTATCAACCTAGAGATTTGGTTATAATATTTAATTGTGTAACAGAAATTAAATACATTAATAACCATATAGAAAACACATGATTTCAATAATAATACATCTTCATTATTTATGGTTCTCCAACTTGCGCAAAACAAAATTATAAATAAAATTCCATGTCAAAAAATAATAGTTGTGTTACTATTATTTTATCTTGTGACAACTAGTTAAATAATTATCCATCATCTTGAAAATAATTATTTTTCCACCAAACCCACCTTTGTTTGCTCAAAATCCACTTCCATTTATTGAATACCTGAATAAATAAATAAAAAATTTATTCTCATAAATAAATATTCTATTTACAAACTAGTAAATATATATTTTTTACATGTTCAATAAAATATATAAATATATTTCAAACACAATCCAAGGAATAAATATTTATTTAATTTATTCATTCATTTTAACATGAATAAAATTATTCCACTATCTTGAGAATAATATTAATTTCATTAATTAAATTCAAATATAATTTAACCGAGACCACCAGATACACATAGTGTGTGACGCTGTAGGATTATTTCTCATTGGCAGTAGGTGGGGTATCTTAAATACCATGAATATTATCCAGAAATGGTTCAAGACACCGAAGAGAAAAAATTAAAGTAACAATAATGACATCCACATATGAATGCTCACTATGTAATATAATATGTTTTTCTCAACATCTCATCAATATAGTTTCATGATAGTGTCATCAACCTTTAGGTTTGATATGTCATTTTTTGACTACCTAAAATAATCTCATCATTATAGCATGAACATAGAATTTAGTCTGAAAATTCTATTTCTATCAAAGGAAAAAGATATCAACATCCATAAATGGAAGTTAAAAATCCTTCCATTACTTATTTATTAATAACAAGTCATTCATGAGGCACCTAACATACCTCACTTCCCACCAACTATCTGTGTGACAGTTTTCATAAAAAAAATTAAATTATGTTAGTAGTGACACATATTAAAGATAAGTTTAATTTCTAAGGATCATTACATGTTCTCATATATAGGAATATCTAATGACACCAAAAGATGAAGAATTCTTACTGGCAGGTCTGTTCTCATAATCTCTCATTTTGGAGATTACAAAGTGGGAACATCATGAGAAGAAGTCTCATATACTTACTAATACTCCCACCTAATGGTATGTGTATTATGTGTCCCTTTATAGTTTTTCATCCAACATCAGAACTATATTCTAGAATATTGTCATATAACTTCAATGTTCTCATCATAGTGGGGAACTTCTACGACCTTGTCAATGCGACAAAAACTCTTTGAAATTTTTAAACTACAGTCATGAAGAAAAATAAACAATGTGTAATAAAATTTTTAATATTTAAATATATTAAATAACCATGTAATCAACGTAAATATAGTTGGTTCTAAGACACCAAATCATAAAAACCAACACATGGACTAGAACCAATAGCAGACAACATTTAGTCCTCTAGACCTCGCATGATAATCATGTTTCTGCTGAGTCAAGGCTTTAGCCAAGGGGTAAACAACATTGTCTTCCATGGAAATACTGCTCACTAAAACATCACCTCTCTATGAAAAATCCATCAAGTGATGAAACTTCTGAAGTATGTGCTTCATCCGTTGAGGTTACCTTGTCTCTTTTGCGAGAGCCACAACTGCAGTATTATCACAGTACAATGATATGGGATATTTACTACTAGGTATCACATCCAACTTCTAAATGAAGATCCACATCCAAACTACTTCTTTAGCTATCTCAGAAGCTACAATATACTTGGATTCTACTGTAGAATCTGCGACCACACTCTACTTTAAGCTCTTCCAATTCACTATACCTCCATTCAATGTGAAGATGTATCCTATTTGTGACTTCATGTCATCTCGATCATTCCCAAAACTAGCATATAAATGTCCATTTATTACTATTTCCTTATCTCATCCATAAACAAGGAATATATCCTTGTTACACCTCAAATAAAATAGGATAGTATTGGCTTCCATCCAATGGAAGTCACCTAGTTCATCCTGATATCTTCCTATCTCACTCAATTTATAGGAGACATCCAACCCAGTATATAGCATGTAATACATAACTGAACCAATCGATGATGTGTGTGGAGTCCTTACCATTATTATTCTTTCCTCATGTGACTGAGGATACATTTTCTTGTAAATATCAATGGTATGTGATGATGAAAAAAATCCCCTCTTGGATTTTTCTATACTGAATCTCTATAATATCATATCAATGTATGTACTTTGACTTAGTCCCAACAATCTCTTAGATTTATTAGGATGGATCTTGATCCTAAGAATATATGCTGCCTCACCCAAGTCCTTCATGTAGAATCATAGATTCAACCATGACTTAACAAACGGTAATACTAGTATCGTATTTACAATTAGTAATATGTCATCAAAATATACTATTAGGAAAACAACTACACTCATGCTAAACTGTATAAATACTTAAGTCTCACATTCGTTGTTGATAAAACCAATTTTTTTTATGGATTCATCAAAATGAATGTTCCATGATATGGATTCATTCTTTAATCCATACATGGATTTTTGAAACAAGCATACCTTATTGAAATCTTTTGGAGATATAAAACCTTCAGGTTACGTCATGTACACATTTTCTTAATGGTTTAGGTTAAGGAATGATATTTTGAAATCCACTTTCCAAATCTCATATTCATGGTAAGCAATAATGGCCAAAATAATTCTGATGGATTTCATCATTTAAACATGTGAAAAGGTTTTGTCGTAGTCAATTCCTTGACACAGTTTGAACCCTTTTTTGCAAGTAATCATTCCTTATAGGTACTAAATTACCCTTCAATGTCTAGTTTCTTCTTGAATACCCATTTTCAACAAACAAGATTTACATCAACATGAGGATCTACCAAAATCCATACTTGGTGTTGGTACATGGAATCCATTTCATAATTCAAGAATTCTTTCCAATTGGAAACATATGTTCTACTTACGACTTCTTTATAGGTTAGAGGATTAATACAGTCACCTAATAATGAGTCACCATCATCTGTAAGTAGAAAATTGTAACATTCTAGTTCTCTAACCTCTCTTTTACACCAACATAGTTCTTGTGTCTCTGGAATAGTTTTTTCTTCCATGGTGCTCTGTGGATTCGATTCATGTAACAACTCTTGTGTACCTTAATCCTTGACTTAATCAATGTCTATCTCACTCCCACTATCTATTCTGGTGATTTGAACCCTATATATGAATACAGTATGTATTTCCACTGTAACCTTTTAGTATGAGGGTTCATATAGGTAATATCGCTTTTTTTGATAGGGTATCCTATAAAGGTACACTTTCTGCCTCAGGGTGCATGTTTTTTACATTATGACACCTTAACAAACACATCGCTTACCCACAAAGGTAAATTTGATAAAATGGATTTTTTTCCCACTCCACATCTCATATGGAATACTATTTATCAATTTAGTTGGTACATGGTCTAGTATGCGTGCCTCTGTTTGTAACGCATTTCCCCAAATGGATAACGGGAGACTCACATGACTAACCATTGATCTCTCAAGTCCAATAAGGTGTGGTTAGTCCTTTCACTCAGACCATTTCACAAGGGTGTGAAATGAGGACTTAGTTGGGATAGGATCCCAAACTCTCATAAGTAATCAATGAGATATTGATTATGATATTCTCCACCTCATTCTGAGTATATTTTCCTAATCCTCTTACCATGATGGTTCTCAAATTCATTCTTGTATTATTTGAACTTATCAAAAGAGTCTGACATATACATCATTAAGTAGATATATCCATATCTACTAAAATATTTAGTAAAAGTTATGATGTACGAGTACCCCTTCCCAGATTCAACAGAACATGATCCACATAAATCGGTATAAACCAACTCAATAATCTTTTTATCCCTTTCACCTTTCCCACTAAATGGGTCTTTTGTAATTTTTTCTTATAAACATGAATTATATATGACAAGTGGTTTTAGTTCGAAAGAATCTTAATATCCATCTTGATGTAATATTTTCAATAGTTTCTTGTTTTCATGACCAAGGCAGTGATGTCAATGTTGGGTGTGCTATAAGTCATGTAAAGTTTCTTTGTTATGAATTGCAATTACATGGTTTGTGTAATCCAACACGTAAAGACCGTTGTATAATTATGCCCTACCAAGACAAATGCTATCGTGGTAAATGTAGAAAAATTAATTTCCAAACTTGAGAAAAACCCATCTTTATCAAATATGGATAGAGAATTATTATTTTTAGTAACAAGAAACACATAATTAAAACCTTTTAATACCAAGATAATCCTAGTTGGAAACATGATGTGGTAGTCCCCAATAACTATAACTACAAGTCTATATCCATTGACTGCTGGTAGATCTACCTCCCATTAGTCAATCATTCTGAATAAATATGGTTCCAATATTTGGATACATATGTTGGAACATAAAACTATATCAAATACCCAATTTGTAGAAATAGATAGATTACATCAAAAAACAAATGCACCTGAAGATTCCCCTTACTTATTAGGTTGGGTGATGTTCTTCTTCTAGTTGTCCTTCTTTCCCCATGTAAAACGAATAGATTCTGATTCCCTTACTTCCCCATTGATGTTCCTTTTAATGGAAGGGTGTGAAAAAGATTTGGGTTTTATGATCTTCACCTTCCCTTTCTTCTTATTCACTATAAGGATAGAATTATTTTCTTGCATTATATCTTTTTCCACTTTGTGAATGAGGATAAGAGGATCAGATAGATACTTCACAATGTTGTTCATATTTAAATTAACAACAACGATGGAGAAGCTACACGGGAGTTATCCAAGAAAGTTATTGGTACATAATTATTTGGGGCGTTTTAACCATACAAACTCTAACAACTCAATGTATCCAATAATCTTGACCACATGAGGCCTAGCTGAGGCACCCTCTCCAAGCTTACTCTGAATGAGTACCTTGGGGATCTCAAACCATTCTGGTCATTCCCTCTCTTGGTAAATACCTAGGGGTTCTTGATCATTCTATAAGAATACATGTTTTCCAAAGCCTTCATTATCTTACTAGAAATTGATGATAGAATCAAACATTGAACATCGAATGTGTCATTCATATGTTTCTCATATACCAAAAACTCATCTTCACTCGCTTCTTGGGATAGGTTTTTTCTTATTTCCAGCTTAAACCACCTCCACTAGCTTGGGAGTTCCATTCATTACATATGATTTTTAAACTTACACTCTGTTTAGGAGTAAAAAGTGGGGTTTACATAAAATAATATATCAAAACATAGGCCCAATATATTAACGAGGAGATATATATTACATGACAAAAATTAATTTAATTAATAAATGAAATTGAGACCAGTAATATACAAAGGTATTGGTCTAGATCATTATCACCCACATACATGCAATGCGTTACGTATTTAATAAAACTAGTATTCAATTCGTAAATAGTTATTAATAAGATAAATTACACTAGAAATGATTAATTATTATCTTTAATTTTTCAATCCTTTTATCATAATACTTTTCAGAATTTTCTAGAGATTATCATCATTGTACATAAAGGCCCCTTAGAGGTAAGCTGGTGAATACCTGTTCGAATACACCCAACATTTATTTCATTTGTATATTGATTTACACTTCTGAGATATGAAATACATGATGCTTCAATGTCTGGAGTAACAACATGTTATATGATTTATACATGAGAAGCCATTATGAACATTACACAGACATTAGAGTTTTAATTGTGTGTAACATGGTAAAGTACCACAAGTGCAGTTCTGGCTACATTGAATGTACTACCTATACCATATGTCCCGAATTACGTACCTTGGGACTTAGCATGCGAAGCGTACCTCAAAAATTTTGAGGTACATTGTGTGTAAAATGGGCTATATGTAGTTTTGTCTCCATATTATACGTTTATCAGTCAGCTTAGTTGGGTATGTGATACCTAGTTTGGACCCCAGACCTTAAGGGACTACACACCATGTTTAGTTGGTAAAACAACATGAAATCTGGTAAGAGTATGCCTATTTTTCTCAGTCAACACATAGTATAGAATTAACTACATTGTGTGAAATAAATGAACATGACTTGAGTAATTGTAGAATTAATCATGATGCATTGAACATCACTACATGGCATGTAGTCTAGATTACAATGCGTTTATGGCAGAGAATATGGCATGTAAGTCTGAACCAAAGAAATGTTCTTTCGTGTCACCTAGGTAAAATTGTTAGTGCCTCCTTATGAGTTATTCAGTTTAATTTTAATTAAAAATCATTTGTTTTTTTGAAATCTATGAGAATCAAATAGAAGAACATACTTAGAAATAAATATTACATGAATGATTAACCTTGAATTTAAAACTAAATTATTATACTGGAGATCATCAACAAATTATATAAATAATTATAAACATTGATGTAAACTATCTGATACCAGTTGTAGGTTCAAGGCAAAGATAATTCTTGGTTAGAATGGTACCCAAACTTGATTTTTAGCATGATCAATTATAATTTTGGGATCAATATGAAGGTGAACACCAATCTCCATGGAGGAGAATAAAATATTTAGATAAAGAAGTAAGAGGCTCAAAACCTTTATAGAGGATCATGCACATCATGATTATAATTAATTTAATTTATTTCATAAAGAAAAGAATACCTAGATCTTCAGTACATTCTTCATTGATGATTTTGATCATCCATAATGAGCTTCCAGATTTACTAAATGCGCTTGAGTGGATCCAAACTATAATCCCTCTAGCAATGATTCACACGTTCTCTGATGGCCACTGATCAACACCACTCGTTCTCCAGATGCTATCGCGGTGAAGTGAGTGTCTTGTGTTAGCCATTCTTGACCTATTTTTCTTCAGTCATTAAGAATATATCTCGTTCATGAGAGGGGTGGGATAAGGATTCAAGAGAGAAATCGTTTAGCTCAAAAATTCTCAATTCACCAAGCACACAGGTTAATACATGGCACAATATATAAATCACTATTTATTGACATAGGGATTCAGTTAAAATATTTAATTTCATAAGAACTATTAAATACATTCATAACGATATATAAAAACCATGATTTTAATAATAATACCATGTTATTATTTTTGGTTCACCAATATACACAAAAAATAGAATTAAAAAAATTCTGAATAACAAAATAATAGTTGTGTTATTATTATATTAACTTATGACAACTAGTTAAATAATTATTTACCATCTTGAAAATAATTATTTTACTACCAGACTGAACATGGTCCACTCGAACTCCACTTCAATTTATTGAACACCCAAATAAATAAATAAATAAATTATTCTCTTAAAAAATATAATTTAAAAACTAGTGGATACGTATTTATTAAATTTTTAATGAGATAAATTAAAATATTTTACCCACAATCTAGTGAATAAATATTTATTTATTTATGAAATCATATTAACTTGAATAAAAATATTCCACTATCTTGAGAATAATATTTATTCAATTAATTCAATTCCAATAAAATTTAACTCAGACCACCAGAAACACTTAGTGTGTTCCCCTCTAGGATTCTTTCTTGTTGGCATTAGGTGGGATTGCCGAAAGTCCAATAGTAATATCTAGAAACGAATCATGGAACACAAGACAAATAACATAATGTTGCTAAAACGACATCGACCAATGAATGGTCACTGTGTAATATAGTCCATTTATCTCAATATCTTATGAGGATAGTTTCATGCTAGTGTCATCAACCCTTATGGTTGATATGTCATTCTTGTACTACCTAAAATAAACTTTTTGATACACCATGGAAATAGAATTTCATGTGATGGTTCTATTTCATTCAAAGGACTGAGATATCAACTTTCCTAAATGGAAGAGTAAAATCCTTCCTCAACTTATCTATTAATAAAATGTCATTCATGACACACCTAATGTACCCTACATCCTACCAATTGTCTACGTGATAGTTTTAATCATTAAATAAATTTTCTTGATTCATGACACCTATTAATGATAATATTAAAGTCTTTGGATCATTAAACACACTCGTATATAAGAGTATCTGATGACACCAAAACATGCATAATTTCTACAGGCGGGTTTATTATCATAATCTTGCATCTTGGATATTACCAAGTGGAAACTTCATGTAAAGAAGTATCATCTTCTTATATGTTCTCGTACTTGACAGTCAGTATACCTTGTGTCCCATTATAGTATTTCATCCAACAGTAGAACTACATTTAATTTTTTTTATTAAAGTTCATGGTTCTCATCATATTGGGGAACTGTTATGACCTTGCTAATGTGACAAATAATCAAGGACATTATTATGCTATAGTCATGTAGAACAATGAACAATATGTAAAAATATGTCTACTATTTAAATATATTAAATATTCATGTAATCAAAGTACAACCAGTTGGTAATATGATATATACTCTTTTAATAATTAATCATCAAAACTATCACCTCATAACATTAATTAATAAACCCCATTTATAAAAACATATCATGAAAATTATTTCATGTCATCTAGTTCTTTGTAATTCACATTATAAACCCATTTAAAACTCCTTTATAAACTAAATTTTAGTATCAAATTTTAATTAAAAATGTTTCACAATATCATTATACCAATATAAAATTACACATTTAAATATTTCACTCATTAAAAAGATTCTGATATCCTAATATAAATTTGTAAACACACACACAGATATATATATATATATACTAATATATATCTACATAACCATTCAATACATCAAAATATATTCAAACAATAAACTTTTATTAAAAACGGATATTCAAAGAGGTTATTAATTCATATAATTTAATTACTACTTGAAATTATATTTAAAACATAGGATGAAATTTAGAATTCCCTTTTAAAGGCCAAAAAAATTAAAATCACATAATTCATTTACAAGTTCCATTCAATAAAATATTTAAACACAAACTCTATTGGGTAAAAGAGAAATAGGTTTCAACTATTATCCAAAATAGAGATACTCTTTTATTTTTATGAAATAAAAGTTTTAATATAATTTTATTCATATACATTCCATAAAAAACCTAACAATATTATTAGTATCTTAGAGAATTAATTTAACGGGAAATTATATAACGGTTCCAAAATGAAAAAAAAATATATGGGGAAAACCTACCTCAATTAAATTTAGAGATGATGAAACTCTCTTTTATAAAAATAATAAATACCTAATAATTCCATTGAATACCCCAACATCAAGAGCTAGAAAAAATTTATAACCAAAACCCAAAAAATTGGTTTTATCTATGGTGGTGCTCAACAAAGGTAAGAGAAAAGAAAAAGAGAAATGTAAGGAAAATGTTAGTTGAGAAGTGGAAACTATAAATTTGAAAGTGTTATATATGAGATTAGAGGGAGGGGGTCACGATCCATGCATGTAAAAGGGAGATTCGGGCATGAGAATTTCCCCATAGGAGGGATTTATGGTATTAAACGTAATGGGAGAGAAAACATCCTAATTTGGGACTATAATTTTATTAAGGGTATAATGAAAAGATAAAAATTCTAATTTTCTGGGTGAATCGCATGGATTTGGGATGATATTTATAAAAAAAATTACCAAATATGTATGCTTCACTGGGCACACCTAGGTCCGTGCATGGGTTGGACATGTGGTTTTAAAACCACACACTAACCATGAAAAATAACTCTATAAGCAACATACATGAATCACACATCTATCACATAGTTAACACTAACAGTTCTAAAACTATGAAATAGAAATAATTACTCAAAATTTTCAAATATATCAAAATAAAATATACTAACCTCAAGTTTAATAATGGAAAAAATTTATACATAGGACATTAAAATTAATTTTGGGGTTGTGATATGACTTCCTGTTGCTGAAGCTAGTTATTGCTTCCTTGACGGTATCAATGGTTATTTTTATTTCCATCTTCTGGTTAACTGAATTTAGAATATTAAGAAGATTTACAAATACCAAAAATATTCCACTTGAAGTCTATTTCGAGAATTATCATAGAATACTATAAAAATTTAGAAAAAATCAACCTCTGAAACCATTATGTGAAATATTTATCCTTCCCCTCCATTCACCCATGTGTAACTATAAAATAATGCTTCCTCAGGAAATATTATATTAAACCATCAGTGAATATATCTGATAGATTTTTCGTTCACCAAATTTTATAAAACTCTAACTCTCTACATTATAGAATCATTTAAATAAATTGGTACTTTATTTTGACTTTTTTTACTTACATGGGACACTATATTTTTATACAAGTGGATTTCAAATTGATTTCACCCTCTCCTTATGTAGTAACTAATTTAATCATGATGAATCCAAAAAATATATCTAAATTGAAAATTGTGAAGTACATTTAATCTTATCAGTATTTATGTAATAAAATGTAACTGAATATCACAATTCCATATGATTATGATTGGTATAATAATCATAAATAGTTTTTTCAAGTATTTATTCATTTTCACTTCAACTCATCCTACAAACTTAATCATTACATGTCTTATCATTCAACCTATTGATATAATATTCTATATTGATTGGACTATAAATTCATTTATCATTTTCATAATCAATAAAAATAGAAAAACTAGCTATACTTCTAATCAAGGGTAAATATTTTCAAAACCCCTTTCCTCAATCCAATAAATATCACTAATATTAATTCAGAGTGATTACCCTTCTCATATCAACTAGACAAGAAAACATCATCGTTGACTAGTTTCATTTATTTTAGAGATTTATCCACTCATAATTCCATTGATAAAATATGATGATTTTGGATTTCTTACCAAATTGATGACATTGGAATTATACCTTAACAACATTATACATTACCAACTAATTCTATCACCAGTATTTATTTTATAACTATTATATAGAGAAATTTCATATATTTATATCTCACTATCTAATATATTGACAAAAATGATACAAATTCTATAAGGAAAAAAAATATTCACATGAGGATTTAGAGCAGGCATATTCACTAGAGCAGAGCTATCAAATTTGGGAGAACAAGAGGGTATAACATTTTCCATCGCTATTGGGAATGTGTTTCCTTGCCCAAGATAGATAGTTGAACAACCATGAAAATATGGATAGAAGATCATGATTATGATTCTGGGTAGGGGTAGTTTTATGTATTCATAGTCTAGGATTTATTCTTTTCAAACCTTCAGGTCCCATAATGTCACAAATCTGGTGGGTAATGTAATGTTTGGGTTCCCCTTCAACCCTTAAAAGGGGGATTATCAAAAATGAATAAGAAATGATGGCCTTCATGCCATTCAGGTATTTCCACCTTTATTATCTATTCAAATATTTATATATATATAGATAAGGACCAACATCTAGTCATCATAACTAACCCTATAGGTTTAGTTGCATAGAAAATGTAACAGCCCGAGATTTTATGAAAAATATTCTTTTTTATTTTACTAATGTCTTGTGTTATACGCTACACCAAAAGGAGCTTGCACAACACGCATCCTTGACTTGCCTTGCATTACACGCAATCGCAACCTTCCTCGATAGCATGTGTGGTACGTAATCCTGAGTTTCACGAAACAATGATATGCTATTAAAATATTATTAAAACTAGCCGTTATGAATAGTAATAACCACTTTTTAAATTTTAGAAATTTTAACTCTCAAAATGGACTTCATTTTTGGATTCGGAGTATCGAATTTAGCCTAAGGTGAAATTTTGGTACTTTTCGGATAACTTTCATATTCTGATGAATAGTGAAAATTACTAAATTATAATTAAAAACAACTTTTTTAATCGAAATAATTAATAGTGATAAATCATTAATTTGAGTGGTTTTAAAGTATATTTAGAATATATTTTTACAATTTAATACAATGTTGGTCATTGGATGTAATTTCACATTTAAACTAGACATAAACAAGTGTCAAACTTTTGATAGATATTGTTTCTTAAAAACACGCTATTTGTTTTAACAGCGGGATTTAATTATAAAATTAATTAATGCAACTTCTATGTTATGAATTTGGTAAAATAGACTTCATTTTTGAATTCGGAATATGAAATATAGCTTGAGATGAAATTTTGGCATTGTTCTGAAAAACATCAATTTTTGATGAATAGTGAAACTACTAAGTGGTAGGTTAAAAACTGAATTTTGCATAAAACTTAATTTTACCTCTTCTGTGAATGGAATTTCGAAAATCCGAGAGACACGGTTAATATCAAGGACTAAAATGTGGTTCAATGAGATGAAAATATTTTTTTGGTGAATAGTAACTTTTTATTTTTTTTACCACGGTTAATAGTAAATAGGGTAACTAAGGGTAAATATGATATTAATATTACCCTAACACATGTCCTAATTCTATTGGACAAGTTTACTTCGACCAAAAACAAACTTAGGAATAAAATATGACCAATTAGGCCCACTTGGATTAGATTAGGACATTTATTATTAATTTATTTAAAGAAGGGTTAAAATAGTTAAAATCAAAGTTTAATAAGTAAATCATTTTTAATATGGGGTTATACATAAGATAAATTCGACTATAAATATTCATTAGAAATCTAAAAAGATTTCCTACATGATGGTATTTTATTTGTAATTTTTAGACATCAAATAATATAATTTATTTATGACACAAAGATGATGCAGTAATTATCTTATTAATGAAATATTGACATAATTGATAATATAAATACCAAATTAAATGTAATTTAAGACTTTTTATGAATTCCACTATTTTTCTAGGTTACTATGATATATTAGTGTTGATTTAATCAACATGGTTCGAACATATAATTCTGTTATGACTTTCAAAAAAATCATATATCAAATAGTGTCAAAATTGACACAAAATAGTTTTTAAATCAAATATTATATTATTAATTGTTATTTTATTCCTAAAAATCTAAGGTTCGTCCAAATGACTTAGATAAGGATATATGTATTAATAATATACAATTTGGGGTTCGTTTGGCATGTTATAGTAAGTTTATTAACCATATAGTGAAAGAAAACAAAAAGACACGGTAAAAGATAAATTATTTAACTTAGAGTTAAATCTAATTGATAAGGTTAAAATAATACCCTAAACTTGTCTAAATCCTATTGTTTGATAGGATTTCGACCCATCCCCACTTTAGCTTCGAAATAAGACCCTTTGGAACCATTATAAACCGATTTTTACTTTAATATAAAATAATATTTTGAGATATTCCTAAGGTGCCCCTCTTCTCCCCTATAAAAGGACACCTCCTCCCCCTTCTCCTCACACCAAATTGAGCACTCAAGCTCGGCCAACCCCTGCCAATTTCTCCTCTCCACTTCCCTAGAAACATCCTAGAGGTTCTGGTCTTCCTCAAAGTCCAATTTTAGTGCCCTAAGAGGAGGTCTCAAAGAGGCACTTCAAAGAAGAGGTAATTACCGTTACCAATTCTTTCATCTTTATTTCGTCTTCCACTTCTTCTTCTTAGGTTGTTTCATTATGAAGTAATAACATCAGTATCACTCATATACTGATATGTTATTATAAGTATGAAACAACCCTATTTCACCATCTATCCATCATACGGAAAAAGAAATCACCGCGCGTGCGTACGTACGGAATACCGTCTCCACGCCGTGGTGTAATCTATTTTCCACCACCACCTTACATGGATGGGTATAATGGTGTAAACAATAACTATACATAGTTATTACAACATCATATTGATTCTGATATATTTTATAATCCACTCCAATTCAATTCAATATTTATAGATATGATATCATCGCTCGTGCGTACGTACGGACTACCGTCTCCACGACGCGATGAGATTCATTCTCCATGTTAACCATTTAAGAATGATTATAATGTATATATAAGAAATAATAATGAAATATATGACATTATAAAGCTACTGGATTTATGTATATATATACATATGTATGTCATCTACTTACTTCCATTTCAAGACAATAAGGAAAGAAAAACAGCGTTCATGCGTACGTACGGACTACCGTCTCCATGAACGGTGTTTTTCATTTTATTTATCTACCTGTTATATATATATATATACTGAATATATATGATATATAAATCATATTTTATATTCTGGAAGTGAGTAAATCATGATATAAGTAATAATGATGTCAAGAACAACAAGTCAAAACACCTACGATAAATGAAACGATTTTACCCAAAACGCTTCTTTAACATGGAATTTACAAAAGAACGGGTAATATAATGTCATAAGTGAACCATATATGATATCATAACAATAAATAGGATTCTTTAATAAGTCAATAACATGATTTAAATCATTATACAGGAGGTTCGGACACTTACAAAGCAAGTCGGACCAAAGTTAAGGGAAATAACACAATCTCATTTTTATCCGAGATTGTTTATTCATAAGTATTTACTGGGGTGTATTTTATCATCCACATCCATGTTTCATCAATATGTAATATTATTTCCATCCACCTAAAATTTTTTTTAAATCCATTTTTTACCCTTCGGTGAGTTTTTAGTAATATCTATGAAAGGAATCTTTTGTCATACGAGGTACTTTTTGACTTTTCCGACAAAAGTACGAAGAATGTTTTTTTAACTTATACGGCATGAATGGATTTTTAAAACATTATTTCCAAGAAGCTTCCTTTACAAGTTTTCAAGTTTATTTTTAATCAACTTATTTTATTTTAATGTTGTATGACATGTTATGAAAGGAAAAATGTTTTTTAAGAAGAAAGGATACTTTCCTCAAGAATGGAGTTCAAGTGTTTTATCAAAATGATTTTCCATCTAAGATAATAAAGGGTTCTGTTTTTATCCCAATTATTAAATTGATTTTTTTCATGTTGAGATGAAATTATTTTTATGAATTGATTTATGATGTCATGATGTTTCAAGAATCCCATTTTTGTTACATGTGTTATGCGATGATGTATGTTTTATGATTATGTGGCACACATAAGAAAGGATTCATTATAAGATGGGTGAGACCTATATCTCCCTCCAATGCATTGGGTAATGATTTTATATCTCATGAGATAGACATGGCTGGAACGGAAGGTTATTTCGGTTTAGTGATACAGGACTGAAACGAGGAGTGAACTCGGTTCAGAAAGGGACTTTGTCCACTAAGATAGTCTTGGCAATGAGTCTTGACTAACAAGAAATGATTCTCTATGATTATGTGTGTATGCCACAAAGTTTCATGTTTTAAGTTATGATTATTGGGATTTCATTTCACTACTATGATTTATCCCATGTTATGAAATTATACTCTCTTTTGCAGGTTAAGATTTCCAAAATGTTATGTTCTTTTGAATATGATGTGATTGATATTTCTGTTGATTACCCATACTGAGCATTTGAGCTCACCCTTTTATGTTTTCTTTTCCCCAGGATATAAAGAAAGGTTTTAGGTAAAAAAAAGGAAGATCTTTATGGGAGATGTTGAAGATCTTTCACCAGGATTAGAAGATTATATTCCGAGTTTCCAAAGACACTAAACTATTACGATCCTTGCGTGTGTGTTTTTGTTATGTACTAAGTATTCCGCAAAAGTAATGTAATGTACATGTACATCAAGATACGGGTCTCTACAGTTGGTATCAGAGGAAAGGTTTAGTCAACCTTTGGAAACTAGGATGCGAAAACGTTAGTGAGATCCCTAGAGATATTTCTAAGGTATGTGTAGGGATGTCTCTAAGGTTAAGTATACGTATAGGTTATAGTCCTAGAATTGCGCTAAAGATCTTAGAATTTAAACCTAAGATGTTAGATATTGAGGGTACTCCCCCTTTACTATGTTGTCTTCCCTAGCATGATTTCGCCTCTCACGGAATTCTTTTTGTGTTTTAGTTAATGGAGGGAACCAGAAGGAATTCGGTTAACATTGAATCCAATGGACAAATTGGTGACTATGAGCAACAAAATTGTGTAATGCCTAGAGATAAAGATATTGTGATTATGCCAAATCAGCAATCTCACAATATGATCAATAAAGTAAAATTCGGTAAGTTTCCTGACTCGACTAATAAGAGAAAGATGTAGTTCCATGATGATCATAGAGGAAAGAAAGTTCAATTTCCCCTATGTAAATCATGTGGGAAGAGGCATCAAGGAGAATGTTTCAAGGGAACTGGAAGATGCTTTGGGTGTGGAAAAGAAGGACACAAAGCAAGTAAGTGCAAAGGAAAAGGGTCGGTTAACACCATGGATGAGGATAATGGTAATGCTACGACATCAAAAATGGTTAAGTGTTTTAAATGTGGAATGTATGGGCATTATGCAAACAAATTCCCTAAGGGAAAGACTCATGAAGAGAATCAGTATGGTCATATGGGTAGTATTTATGTGGATGATGATGAAGAGACTACAAATGATATGTGATATGAAAGAATTTTTGAAGCTCGGTCAATGGTTTGAGAATGTAGTGGAATGATTACATGTTTATCATGTGTAATTTTGGAATAAAGAGACATCTATGGATTGTTACACTGTTGTCTTTCCTTGTGTTTTGAAAGTGTATGATTAATGTTACCAGTATCCATGAAAGGTTATTCAGATATTTTTGGAATGTAGATGATATGCGCATAATGAAGGGATAAGGAGAAAATTAAATGTTTGATAGTATTCATGAGCTCATGATTGATTAAGTGATATCATTGTTTGAGTATATAGAATTTTGAGGATTTTGGTATGTGGAAAGTGTTAACTTTTAACTGCACTCATGTTTTCACTAAGGTATTCAAGAGAATACACGATTAAGGACTTTGAATGTTTGGAATGTGACCAACAAGACATATCTTATGATATGTGGGGATCAACGACAGTATTAAATCTCTGGTAATCGATGTCACTATATTATGAGAGTGGACTGCAGTATTATGTATAAGCCTAAAGATTAGACTGGATTATGTTGGACATAAGTTAGTATTGTTTAAGGATAGAAGATTTTCGATATTATTGATGGGATGTTATAGTAACGTAGTTTTAGAAAAAGGGACAACCTGCAGGACGGGCGACAACCCATTGCTTCGGACAAGGCTGTAGGAATCGAACCCACAACCGAAGTGCGACTGGCCTTTATCGCCAACCACTGACCTACAGGAAGTCCCTGTTTAGTAGAAAACTAGTTTTATTATATTAATCAGTATGATATGTGAAGTATAAGTTCATTTTAGGAACCATATATGATTAATCTCACTAATAGATCGACTTATGTATATAATTTTTGCTAACCTTTTGTTTGAGACAGATGGAATGACCCGTCATTCTATCACATGATCTGCTAACACTTCACGAATAACAAATTCAACTTCATTTATTTAAGAGATGAAGTGGAAATTGTTCAAGGCACGAACAATAGTGAGATTGTACCAAAATAAAGTAAGTATTTATTGTAATTCAAATTTTCAACTTTAGGGAAATGATCTTGAAAACCAAAAATGTTGTCCTAGTGATCTTATACCTGATGAATCAGATGGTACCTTATATCATCACAAATCTATGGATTTGTGATTACTGGCTTTTCCATAGCCATGTTCTCTACCAAAACATGATGGTTAGATTTCTCTTCCATATCCATATTTTCACCTATGTGGAAACCCAGTGATTAGTTTATTTGGGTAATCGTTACATTTCATACTTTAGGTTTTAAAGCCAAGTTTTGGTATTCCCTTTTACGATTTGGGTTTCTATTAAAGAAACTTTTGAATAGTAAACCATTTATAACCCCGACGAATTTCGAGGGCGAAATTCATTTTAAGGGGGGTAGAATGTAACAGCCCGAGATTTTATGAAAAATATTCTTTTTTATTTTACTAATGTCTTGTGTTATACGCTACACCAAAAGGATCTTGCACAACACGCATCCTTGACTTGCCTTGCATTACACGCAATCGCAACCTTCCTCGATAGCATGTGTGGTACGTAATCCTGAGTTTCACGAAACAATGATATGCTATTAAAATATTATTAAAACTAGCCGTTATGAATAGTAATAACCACTTTTTAAATTTTAGAAATTTTAACTCTCAAAATGGACTTCATTTTTGGATTCGGAGTATCGAATTTAGCCTAAGGTGAAATTTTGGTACTTTTCGGATAACTTTCATATTCTGATGAATAGTGAAAATTACTAAATTATAATTATAAACAACTTTTTTAATCGAAATAATTAATAGTGATAAATCATTAATTTGAGTGGTTTTAAAGTATATTTAGAATATATTTTTACAATTTAATACAATGTTGGTCATTGGATGTAATTTCACATTTAAACTAGACATAAACAAGTGTCAATCTTTTGATAGATATTGTTTCTTAAAAACACGCTATTTGTTTTAACAGCGGGATTTAATTATAAAATTAATTAATGCAACTTCTATGTTATGAATTTGGTAAAATAGACTTCATTTTTGAATTCGGAATATGAAATATAGCTTGAGATGAAATTTTGGCATTGTTCTGAAAAACATCAATTTTTGATGAATAATGAAACTACTAAGTGGTAGGTTAAAAACTGAATTTTTCATAAAACTTAATTTTACCACTTCTGTGAATGGAATTTCGAAAATCCGAGAGACACGGTTAATATCAAGGACTAAAATGTGGTTCAATGAGATGAAAATATTTTTTTGGTGAATAGTAACTTTTTATTTTTTTTTACCACGGTTAATAGTAAATAGGGTAACTAAGGGTAAATATGATATTAATATTACCCTAACACATGTCCTAATTCTATTGGACAAGTTTACTTCGACCAAAAACAAACTTAGGAATAAAATATGACCATTTAGGCCCACTTGGATTAGATTAGGACATTTATTATTAATTTATTTAAAGAAGGGTTAAAATAGTTAAAATCAAAGTTTAATAAGTAAATCATTTTTAATATGGGGTTATACATAAGCTAAATTCGACTATAAATATTCATTAGAAATCTAAAAAGATTTCCTACATGATGGTATTTTATTTGTAATTTTTAGACATCAAATAATATAATTTATTTATGACACAAAGATGATGCAGTAATTATCTTATTAATGAAATATTGACATAATTGATAATATAAATACCAAATTAAATGTAATTTAAGACTTTTTATGAATTCCACTATTTTTCTAGGTTACTATGATATATTAGTGTTGATTTAATCAACTTGGTTCGAACATATAATTCTGTTATGACTTTCAAAAAAATCATATATCAAATAGTGTCAAAATTGACACAAAATAGTTTTTAAATCAAATATTATATTATTAATTGTTATTTTATTCCTAAAAATCTAAGGTTCGTCCAAATGACTTAGATAAGGATATATGTATTAATAATATACAATTTGGGGTTCGTTTGGCATGTTATAGAAAGTTTATTAACCATATAGTGAAAGAAAACAAAAAGACACGGTAAAAGTTAAATTATTTAACTTAGAGTTAAATCTAATTGATAAGGTTAAAATAATACCCTAAACTTGTCTAAATCCTATTGGTTGATAGGATTTCGACCCATCCCCACTTTAGCTTAGAAATAAGACCCTTTGGAACCATTATAAACCGATTTTTACTTTAATATAAAATAATATTTTGAGATATTCCTAAGGTGCCCCTCTCCTCCCCTATAAAAGGACACCTCCTCCCCCTCCTCCTCACACCAAATGGAGCACTCAAGCTCGGCCAACCCCTGCCAATTTCTCCTCTCCACTTCCCTAGCAACATCCTAGAGGTTCTGGTCTTCCTCAAAGTCCAATTTTAGTGCCCTAAGAGGAGGTCTCAAAGAGGCACTTCAAAGAAGAGGTAATTACCGTTACCAATTCTTTCATCTTTATTTCTTCTTCCACTTCTTCTTCTTAAGTTGTTTCATTATGAAGTAATAACATCAGTATCACTCATATACTGATATGTTATTATAAGTATGAAACAACCCTATTTCACCATCTATCCATCCTACGGAAAAAGAAATCACCGCGCGTGCGTACGTACGGAATACCGTCTCCACGCCGTGGTGTAATCTATTTTCCACCACCACCTTACATGGATGGGTATAATGGTGTAAACAATAACTATACATAGTTATTACAACATCATATTGATTCTGATATATTTTATAATCCACTCCAATTCAATTCAATATTTATAGAAATGATATCATCGCTCGTGCGTACGTACGGACTACCGTCTCCACGACGCGATGAGATTAATTCTCCATGTTAACCATTTAAGAATGATTATAATGTATATATAAGAAATAATAATGAAATATATGACATTATAAAGCTAATGGATTTATGTATATATATACATATGTATGTCATCTACTTACTTCCATTTCAAGACAATAAGGAAAGAAAAACAGCGTTCATGCGTACGTACGGACTACGTCTCCATGAACGGTGTTTTTCATTTTATTTATCTACCTGTTATATATATATATATACTGAATATATATGATATATAAATCATATTTTATATTCTGGAAGTGAGTAAATCATGATATAAGTAATAATGATGTCAAGAACAACAAGTCAAAACACCTACGATAAATGAAACGATTTTACCTAAAACGCTTCTTTAACATGGAATTTACAAAAGAACGGGTAATATAATGTCATAAGTGAACCATATATGATATCATAACAATAAATAGGATTCTGTAATAAGTCAATAACATGATTTAAATCATTATACAGGAGGTTCGGACACTTACAAAGCAAGTCGGACCAAAGTTAAGGGAAATAACACAATCTCATTTTTATCCGAGAATTTTTATTCATAAGTATTTACTGGGGTGTATTTTATCATCCACATCCATGTTTCATCAATATGTAATATTATTTCCATCCACCTACAATTTTTTTTAAATCCATTTTTTACCCTTCAGTGAGTTTTTAGTAATATCTATGAAAGGAATCTTTTGTCATACGAGGTACTTTTTGACTTTTCCGACAAAAGTACGAAGAATGTTTTTTTTAACTTATACGGCATGAATGGATTTTTAAAACATTATTTCCAAGAAGCTTCCTTTAAAAGTTTTCAAGTTTATTTTTAATCAACTTATTTTATTTTAAAGTTGTATGACATGTTATGAAAGGAAAAATGTTTTTTAAGAAGAAAGGATATTTTCCTCAAGAATGGAGTTCAAGTGTTTTATCAAAATGATTTTCCATCTAAGATAATAAAGGGTTCTGTTTTTATCCCAATTATTAAATTGATTTTTTTCATGTTGTGATGAAATTATTTTTATGAATTGATTTATGATGTCATGATGTTTCAAGAATCCCATTTTTGTTACATGTGTTATGCGATGATGTATGTTTTATGATTATGTGGCAAACATAAGAAAGGATTCATTATAAGATGGGTGGGACCTATATCTCCCTCCAATGCATTGGGTAATGATTTTATATCTCATGAGATAGACATGGCTGGAACGGAAGGTTATTTCGGTTTAGTGATACAGGACTGAAACGAGGAGTGAACTCGGTTCAGAAAGGGACTTTGTCCACTAAGATAGTCTTGGCAATGAGTCTTGACTAACAAGAAATGATTCTCTATGATTATGTGTGTATGCCACAAAGTTTCATGTTTTAAGTTATGATTATTGGGATTTCATTTCACTACTATGATTTATCCCATGTTATGAAATTATGCTCTCTTTTGCAGGTTAAGATTTCCAAAATGTTATGTTCTTTTGAATATGATGTGATTGATATTTCTGTTGATTACCCTTACTGAGCATTTGAGCTCACCCTTTTATGTTTTCTTTTCCCCAGGATATAAAGAAAGGTTTTAGGTAAAAAAAAGGAAGATCTTTATGGGAGATGTTGAAGATCTTTCACCAGGATTAGAAAATTATATTCCGAGTTTCCAAAGACACTAAACTATTACGATCCTTGCGTGTGTGTTTTTGTTATGTACTAAGTATTCCGCAAAAGTAATGTAATGTACATGTACATCAAGATACGGGTCTCTACAGTTGGTATCAGAGGAAAGGTTTAGTCAACCTTTGGAAACTAGGATGCGAAAACGTTAGTGAGATCCCTAGAGATATTTCTAAGGTATGTGTAGGGATGTCTCTAAGGTTAAGTATACGTATAGGTTATAGTCCTAGAATTGCGCTAAAGATCTTAGAATTTAAACCTAAGATGTTAGATATTGAGGGTACTCCCCCTTTACTATGTTGTCTTCCCTAGCATGATTTCGCCTCTCACAGAATTCTTTTTGTGTTTTAGTTAATGGAGGGAACCAGAAGGAATTCGGTTAACATTGAATCCAATGGACAAATTGGTGACTATGAGCAACAAAATTGTGTAATGCCTAGAGATAAAGATATTGTGATTATGCCAAATCAGCAATCTCACAATATGATCAATAAAGTAAAATTCGGTAAGTTTCCTGACTCGACTAATAAGAGAAAGATGGAGTTCCATGATGATCATAGAGGAAAGAAAGTTCAATTTCCCCTATGTAAATCATGTGGGAAGAGGCATCAAGGAGAATGTTTCAAGGGAACTGGAAGATGCTTTGGGTGTGGAAAATAAGGACACAAAGCAAGTAAGTGCAAAGGAAAAGGGTCGGTTAACACCATGGATGAGGATAATGGTAATGCTACGACATCAAAAATGGTTAAGTGTTTTAAATGTGGAATGTATGGGCATTATGCAAACAAATGCCCTAAGGGAAAGACTCATGAAGAGAATCAGTATGGTCATATGGGTAGTATTTATGTGGATGATGATGAAGAGACTACAAATGATATGTGATATGAAAGAATTTTTGAAGCTCAGTCAATGGTTTGAGAATGTAGTGGAATGATTACATGTTTATCATGTGTAATTTTGGAATAAAGAGACATCTATGGATTGTTACACTGTTGTCTTTCCTTGTGTTTTGAAAGTGTATGATTAATGTTACCCGTATCCATGAAAGGTTATTCAGATATTTTTGGAATGTAGATGATATGCACATAATGAAGGGATAAGGAGAAAATTAAATGTTTGATAGTATTCATGAGCTCATGATTGATTAAGTGATATCATGGTTTGAGTATATAGAATTTTAAGGATTTAGGTATGTGGAAAGTGTTAACTTTTAACTGCACTCATGTTTTCACTAAGGTATTCAAGAGAATACACGATTAAGGACTTTGAATGTTGGGAATGTGACCAACAAGACATATCTTATGATATGTGGGGATCAACGACAGTATTAAATCTCTGGTAATCGATGTCACTATATTATGAGAGTGGACTGCAGTATTATGTATAAGCCTAAAGATTAGACTGGATTATGTTGGACATAAGTTAGTATTGTTTAAGGATAGAAGATTTTCGATATTATTGATGGGATGTTATAGTAACGTAGTTTTAGAAAAAGGGACAACCTGCAGGACGGGCGACAACCCATTGCTTCGGACAAGGCTGTAGGAATCGATCCCACAACCGAAGTGCGACTGGCCTTTATCGCCAACCACTGACCTACAGGAAGTCCCTGTTTAGTAGAAAACTAGTTTTATTATATTAATCAGTATGATATGTGAAGTATAAGTTCATTTTAGGAACCATATATGATTAATCTCACTAATAGATCGACTTATGTATATAATTTTTGCTAACCTTTTGTTTGAGACAGATGGAATGACCCGTCATTCTATCACATGATCTGCTAACACTTCACGAATAACAAATTCAACTTCATTTATTTAAGAGATGAAGTGGAAATTGTTCAAGGCACGAACAATAGTGAGATTGTACCAAAATAAAGTAAGTATTTATTGTAATTCAAATTTTCAACTTTAGGGAAATGATCTTGAAAACCAAAAATGTTGTCCTAGTGATCTTATACCTGATGAATCAGATGGTACCTTATATCATCACAAATCTATGGATTTGTGATTACTGGCTTTTCCATAGCCATGTTCTCTACCAAAACATGATGGTTAGATTTCTCTTCCATATCCATATTTTCACCTATGTGGAAACCCAGTGATTAGTTTATTTGGGTAATCGTTACATTTCATACTTTAGGTTTTAAAGCCAAGTTTTGGTATTCCCTTTTACGATTTGGGTTTCTATTAAAGAAACTTTTGAATAGTAAACCATTTATAACCCCGACGAATTTCGAGGGCGAAATTCATTTTAAGGGGGGTAGAATGTAACAGCCCGAGATTTTATGAAAAATATTCTTTTTTATTTTACTAATGTCTTGTGTTATACGCTACACCAAAAGGATCTTGCACAACACGCATCCTTGACTTGCCTTGCATTACACGCAATCGCAACCTTCCTCGATAGCATGTGTGGTACGTAATCCTGAGTTTCACGAAACAATGATATGCTATTAAAATATTATTAAAACTAGCCGTTATGAATAGTAATAACCACTTTTTAAATTTTAGAAATTTTAACTCTCAAAATGGACTTCATTTTTGGATTCGGAGTATCGAATTTAGCCTAAGGTGAAATTTTGGTACTTTTCGGATAACTTTCATATTCTGATGAATAGTGAAAATTACTAAATTATAATTATAAACAACTTTTTTAATTGAAATAATTAATAGTGATAAATCATTAATTTGAGTGGTTTTAAAGTATATTTAGAATATATTTTTACAATTTAATACAATGTTGGTCATTGGATGTAATTTCACATTTAAACTAGACATAAACAAGTGTCAATCTTTTGATAGATATTGTTTCTTAAAAACACGCTATTTGTTTTAACAGCGGGATTTAATTATAAAATTAATTAATGCAAATTCTATGTTATGAATTTGGTAAAATAGACTTCATTTTTGAATTCGGAATATGAAATATAGCTTGAGATGAAATTTTGGCATTGTTCTGAAAAACATCAATTTTTGATGAATAGTGAAACTACTAAGTGGTAGGTTAAAAACTGAATTTTGCATAAAACTTAATTTTACCGCTTCTGTGAATGGAATTTCGAAAATCCGAGAGACACGGTTAATATCAAGGACTAAAATGTGGTTCAATGAGATGAAAATATTTTTTTGGTGAATAGTAACTTTTTATTTTTTTTACCACGGTTAATAGTAAATAGGGTAACTAAGGGTAAATATGATATTAATATTACCCTAACACATGTCCTAATTCTATTGGACAAGTTTAATTCGACCAAAAACAAACTTAGGAATAAAATATGACCATATAGGCCCACTTGGATTAGATTAGGACATTTATTATTAATTTATTTAAAGAAGGGTTAAAATAGTTAAAATCAAAGTTTAATAAGTAAATCATTTTTAATATGGGGTTATACATAAGATAAATTCGACTATAAATATTCATTAGAAAGCTAAAAAGATTTCCTACATGATGGTATTTTATTTGTAATTTTTAGACATCAAATAATATAATTTATTTATGACACAAAGATGATGCAGTAATTATCTTATTAATGAAATATTGACATAATTGATAATATAAATACCAAAATAAATGTAATTTAAGACTTTTTATGAATTCCACTATTTTTCTAGGTTACTAAGATATATTAGTGTTTATTTAATCAACTTGGTTCGAACATATAATTCTGTTATGACTTTCACAAAAATCATATATCAAATAGTGTCAAAATTGACAAAAAATAGTTTTTAAATCAAATATTATATTATTAATTGTTATTTTATTACTAAAAATCTAAGGTTCGGCCAAATGACTTAGATAAGGATATATGTATTAATAATATACAATTTGGGGTTCGTTTGGCATGTTATAGTAAGTTTATTAACCATATAGTGAAAGAAAACAAAAAGACACGGTAATAGTTAAATTATTTAACTTAGAGTTAAATCTAATTGATAAGGTTAAAATAATACCCTAAACTTGTCTAAATCCTATTGGTTGATAGGATTTCGACCCATCCCCACTTTAGCTTCGAAATAAGACCCTTTGGAACCATTATAAACCGATTTTTACTTTAATATAAAGTAATATTTTGAGATATTCCTAAGGTGCCCCTCTCCTCCCCTATAAAAGGACACCTCCTCCCCCTCCTCCTCACACCAAATTGAGCACTCAAGCTCGGCCAACCCCTGCCAATTTCTCCTCTCCACTTCCCTAGAAACATCCTAGAGGTTCTGGTCTTCCTCAAAGTCCAATTTTAGTGCCCTAAGAGGAGGTCTCAAAGAGGCACTTCAAAGAAGAGGTAATTACCGTTACCAATTCTTTCATCTTTATTTCTTCTTCCACTTCTTCTTCTTAGGTTGTTTCATTATGAAGTAATAACATCAGTATCACTCATATACTGATATGTTATTATAAGTATGAAACAACCTTATTTTACCATCTATCTATCCTACGGAAAAAGAAATCACCGCGCGTGCGTACGTACGGAATACCGTCTCCACGCCGTGGTGTAATCTATTTTCCACCACCACCTTACATGGATGGGTATAATGGTGTAAAGAATAACTATACATAGTTATTACAACATCATATTGATTCTGATATATTTTATAATCCACTCCAATTCAATTCAATATTTATATAAATGATATCATCGCTCGTGTGTACGTACGGACTACCGTCTCCACGACGCGATGAGATTCATTCTCCATGTTAACCATTTAAGAATGATTATAATGTATATATAACAAATAATAATGAAATATATGACATTATAAAGCTACTGAATTTATGTATATATATACATATGTATGTCATCTACTTACTTCCATTTCAAGACAATAAGGAAAGAAAAATAGTGTTCATGCGTACGTACGGACTACCGTCTCCATGAACGGTGTTTTTCTTTTTATTTATCTACCTGTTATATATATATATATACTGAATATATATGATATATAAATCATATTTTATATTCTTTAAGTGAGTAAATCATGATATAAGTAATAATGATGTCAAGAACAACAAGTCAAAACACCTACGATAAATGAAACGATTTTACCCAAAACGCTTCTTTAACATGGAATTTACAAAAGAACGGGTAATATAATGTCATAAGTGAACCATATATGATATCATAACAATAAATATGATTCTGTAATAAGTCAATAACATGATTTAATTCATTATACAGGAGGTTCGGACACTTACAAAGCAAGTCGGACCAAAGGTAAGGGAAATAACACAATCTCATTTTTATCCGAGATTGTTTATTCATAAGTATTTACTGGGGTGTATTTTATCATCCACATCCATGTTTCATCAATATGTAATATTATTTCCATCCACCTACAATTTTTTTTAAATCCATTTTTTTACCCTTCGGTGAGTTTTTAGTAATATCTATGAAAGGAATCTTTTGTCATACGAGGTACTTTTTGACTTTTCCGAAAAAAGTACGAAGAATGTTTTTTTAACTTATACGGCATGAATGGATTTTTAAAACATTATTTCCAAGAAGCTTCCTTTACAAGTTTTCAAGTTTATTTTTAATCAACTTATTTTATTTTAAAGTTGTATGACATGTTATGAAAGGAAAAATATTTTTTAAGAAGAAAGGATATTTTCCTCAAGAATGGAGTTCAAGTGTTTTATCAAAATGATTTTCCATCTAAGATAATAAAGGGTTCTGTTTTTATCCCGATTATTAAATTGATTTTTTTCATGTTGTGATGAAATTATTTTTATGAATTGATTTATGATGTCATGATGTTTCAAGAATCCCATTTTTGTTACATGTGTTATGCGATGATGTATGTTTTATGATTATGTGGCACACATAAGAAAGGATTCATTATAAGATGGGTGGGACCTATATCTCCCTCCAATGAATTGGGTAATGATTTTATATCTCATGAGATAGACATGGCTGGAACGGAAGGTTATTTCGGTTCAGTGATACAGGACTGAAACGAGGAGTGAACTCGGTTCAGAAAGGGACTTTGTCCACTAAGATAGTCTTGGCAATGAGTCTTGACTAACAAGAAATGATTCTCTATGATTATGTGTGTATGCCACAAAGTTTCATGTTTTAAGTTATGATTATTGGGATTTCATTTCACTACTATGATTTATCCCATGTTATGAAATTATGCTCTCTTTTGCAGGTTAAGATTTCCAAAATGTTATGTTCTTTTGAATATGATGTGATTGATATTTCTGTTGATTACCCTTACTGAGCATTTGAGCTCACCCTTTTATGTTTTCTTTTCCCCAGGATATAAAGAAAGGTTTTAGGTAAAAAAAAGGAAGATCTTTATGGGAGATGTTGAAGATCTTTCACCAGGATTAGAAGATTTTATTCCGAGTTTCCAAAGACACTAAACTATTACGATCCTTGCGTGTGTGTTTTTGTTATGTACTAAGTATTCCGCAAAAGTAATGTAATGTACATGTACGTCAAGATACGGGTCTCTACAAAAATACTATAAAACCGACAAGGAGGATATTATTCATTGCACTATATAAAATTCCCCAACCACTTTAAGCATACAACTTGTTAGGGGCCCATAAGAATTATATATATATCCACTAAGGCCCATTCTCATATGATTCACTTGAAAAATTTATATTTTACGAAAGAGACAAATTTTAAAATGGATAAAGGAATGGAATTTGATTTCATGAAAGGCCATTATCTCCTAAATCAAAATTATTAAGTGATAATAATTATCAAACACAACAAAAATAATGCCTAAATGTGATGCATGGCACTATCATATCCAAAATATCAGTATCATAAGAATTATAAAATGTGATTACATGCCACTAAAATTCCATGAATCATATACTATGATTAATTTTTCAAGGTTGTGACACATTGATAGTGAGTCGTTGTAAATATTAATGTTTAGATCACTTACAAATAAGAGTTATAATTTATAAAGTAATTAAATGATATGTAATGTGAGAGAGATGTTCATTATTCCTACCTAAAATGGATGGGTTATAAGAGACATTAATTCATGCCTTATAACTCATGAGTTAATACATGATCACTTATGGAGGTACCTCAAGGGGATTTCTAAATCCCACATCAATGACATAATAGGTAGTGTATTCTCGAAAATTTCATGGTTGAGACTCTATAAACATGAATTCCAAAGCTCGTTATTTTTCTTTTATAGTACAGTGAAATGTGTGAATCTTTTTTTATGAAATGGATCCCCACATGAATGATTTCTGATCTAGTAATCTTAGGGATACATCATGTCGATGGGGGTATTTCAATTTCCCTTCAATTATAATCATCAAACATGTTAAATGTCATTAAAGGCCATCAGGGAATACCATATGACTTATAGTATTCAACATTTTTATTTTATCACGGTCTTAAAAATGTCATGCATAGTGGTATTTTGTATGTGATTTTGATCATGTTTCTTGCTTCAAATAAGTTTCATTAGACACATAAAAATTACAATAGTTGTATCAAAGAATACCATGGACTTAGGTTTATGAAATTATATGGGAAACAAATTATTCTTCTAATTATAATACATATTATATTGAATATCATAATATATGATTTGGATTTTTTTGGGAATTATGAAACATGAAATAAAATATAGTGTTATATTGGTCCATGATATAGAAAAAATTAATTTATTTGTTCATTTTATATTGTATGATATCTTACCGTTGTATTTTATGATACCATATATGTCCATTCCAAAATAAAATTGAAGCATATCATAAAAAATGTATGATGAAAAAACTAAATATGATATCTAGGTACCAATGTCTTTCTTATCAGGAGATATAGCTATAAGTCATAAAATATAATTGATCATTATAAATTATTCAACACTGTCAGGATTATTCATCATAGCCTACTACATGGTCTGAATCAGGGAATTTTATTAGATGTGGAAAATTTTATTTGGTTTTATTTTCCCTTATGAATTGATTTTATTATTTATAAATTGTGTATAAATAATAATCTAAGGTATTTTGGGGATAATTATTAATTTTTTAAAAAATTATCGATTGATTAATTATCTACATCTTATAATTAATTAATTAATGAAAATTTATGAAGCATTTATAATTCCATATTACTTAATATTAAAAATTTAACAACAATAAAATACCATTTTTCAAAATTATATGCCATGCTTAATGAATTAGAAATTAGGTTTTTATATAATCATAAGGGTAACTTATAAAGTGTTTATAAATTAAAAAATAAGGTAATATATAGATTGATTATATTTAAATTCTTAATTGAACATATTTATTAATTTTTAATTGTTATAATTAAAGCATTGTTTTGGAATCTATATAATACTCATCCAAATTTGTTTTGATAATTCATTTAACGAAAGGATTAAATAGTATTAATTATATGATATTCTTATAATGTAAATAGTTTACATAAAATATGTATCATTATTTAATGTTTATAATCCCTATACATATAATATATTTAATGAAAATTCCATATAATTAGTGATAAGAAAAGTACATATTATGAAATGAATTTAATGTGTTTATATTAAAAATTATATAAAAGCTGTAATTAATTAGTTAATGTTATAATTTTTTTATAATTAATTACATCCATTAATTATTCATAATTTTTTTACCCATGTTTAATTAATTATTTAATCAGGCATTTATTATTACTTTTTTAATTCATACTAATTGGATGAATGATTATTTGAATAATTATATTATGAATTTGAAAAACAAATATTGGATAAAAGATACAAAAAATCATGTGCATATAAGTGCTGCATCCTAATATCATCAATTAAAATGAAGTCTTTATAGTCTTTAGGGAGTGATAAAATACTTGATTAAATAATATTATTGTCATATTATACTCATTTGGAAGTAATTAAATCCATATATAAAATTCATCTCACACAAGATGTGAAAATGTCTACTCCTTGTTGGATGAAGTCTTTACAGAATCTGATAGTATGGTTAATGATCCTATATAAAGAGAGTATCCCCAGTTTTTAATGAACTAGATGTGATGAATCAAATTAGATCGTAGATAAAATATTATTATTTTTTGAGTAAAGAGTTTGTCTAGTGAATAATGCACGTGATTAAATGATAATATAATAACCATCACCAAAGTATGTCATGAAAACCAGAATATCAGATCACATGTAGACTCAAATAAGACCACCACCTCACATGTTTTTGTTAATATATGATACTTTGAGTTAATTTTATCTCCCTATATAGGTGATTTCCAATGCCCCCATTGACCTTAACATTCCTTGGTCCTGGTATCCTTTGAAAAATAAATGAATAATAGTTGACTCCTGATGAATGATGAAATATCATCAATACTAGCTAGAAAGATGACAGAATCAATAGTAGAATAAAATATCACATTGAGATAACTCTTTACTGGTTTAATTCTATTATTATGGGAATCGTGGTAGAGATCTTAAATCACCTACCATGTTGAACTAAAAAATTTATGATACCTTGAAAAAATGATGCCTCTCATTCATTAGTCTAAAAAATTAAACGGTAAATAGAATGAAAATTTTCAGTGGCCTAAATTAATTCTCTAAGTTGATACTATAAATATGGAGGCCACTCTTATTTTCAAAATAGAAGTAGGATAGATTCCATGTTATCAATGAAAAAATTTTGTATTTCAGAATTTTACTGATAAATTTATTTTTAAGTTACACATTTATAAGTAATTAACGGTTCGAAATTATCTAAACTAAAAAAATAATGTTTCAATGAATGATTTTACACCATAATTAGAAATCCTAGACACCCTCACTACAGTGTATGTGGATGTTTCATTGATAAGTAGAAAGTTAGAATAAACAAGATAGTTATTGAGTGAAGAATAACTTATCTAGATCTTTGGTTAACTATATGTATGAGAGGAAAAGTCTTTGATCTATGTATAACACAATATCCATGAAATAATGGTTCATTATCATGTGAATAAAATTTAGGTTGGGAATTTGGAATCTAAAGAACCAAAGGCTATTACCTAGATAATTATCTTTCCACAAGATGATTTCCCCAAACAATGATATATCTGCAATTATTTTGGATGATCAAAATGCATTCACAAATAAAATTCTAGAGATGTTATCACCTTAAATCATGTTCAATCTATCCGATTCAAGAGGATCTATATTCTTCATAATTGAATATTTTTTAAATAGAATGACCAATGAACATATCCAATGCTTGTTTATCATGCAATAATTTCTTGGTATCCTTAAATAATTTATGATTTTTTCAAAAATCCTTATAAGGTATAGAAAACCAAAATCAACGGGTATAATGAATTATTGCCTCTTAATTTTTTTGCAACATAAAATTATTATTAACTATTGAAATTCTTCTGATTATAGACACTAAGGCTCATATGACTAAAAATATGTTCTTTATGATTTAAAAAAGACACAGTGGATGAGTTGTATCCTACAACCAAAATATAGTGATAAACTTTTATAGTTAGTGATTCTAACCATATTTTATTGAAAATACCTTTAAAATATTGAATGTGAAGTTCCTTATTTAATATAATAGATTCTAATTAATCCATGGTTAGTTGTCATATAGAAATACCTATTCTATATTTTATGGACTTTGTTTTTCCTTCTTAAAAACTTTTTTGGAATATATATTCTAATCTTTCATATATTTATGCTTTGACTTCTATTTCTACAATACTAAGATAAAATCTATCAAAATAATTGGAATGAATTAATTATACTGTAAATGAAGGAAACTATAGAATCTTTAAAAATATAAATTGGATATTCAAATGAATCCATATATTCCTTTGAATGGTTTCAAACACCCACTTAAATTTTATGATTTTAAATTCCTTATAAACATATATTGATCCATGATAAAGAGACTTATAGAGTGATGTAATCCTTACAAAAGGCCCCAAACTGATATAACATGGAAATGAAATCATCTCCCCATAAATGAAATCACAATTCAAAGAGAAGTGAAGTAGTGAAAAAAGAGGTCACATAACCATTTTAAGAAGACAAAGCACCTACCAATTTGGGATTGAAGTTATATTCCATTCTAAGATAATATTTTACCATGTTGATCATGATCATGACATTATAACCTTCAAATTTTTTGTCATATTGTTAAATCAATTATTTTGTCAAGAAAATCTCCCATTTAATGTTTCCAACATTTATAAAACAATACTATTAATTTTATATTTTTAGAGGTATGGACTTAGAAAAATATATTGATGATAGTAGATCTAATCATAAGATTATGGGACATAATTCTCCAAATCTATCGGGATGATTTACCATGAGGATGAGAATGAGAAAAGGGGATGTTGTAAACTAGGGGAGATGGTTTTAAAAGAAATAATCTTGGACCACTTCTATAAATAATTTATTCATGTAATCCCAATATAAAATATATAATTAACCAATAAATCCATCATGACTAGAGAACATTTAGGTTTGAGACATTTAACAGTAGTAACTTTTTCATCCTCCACCGAGTTGGCCATCAAAACTTATTGCAATAGTCTTACACTAATATCATAATTTTATCAAAACACTGATGATAATTTTCATCAGGGGACTATACCTCACTCACTATATGTTGTGGACCAGATAATATCTCCATGAAATGAATAATTTCACATAGTCTTATGGTTTCAAAATCATTGTTTCAAGATACATCATTATACTATAAGTTGAGCTTAACAAAAATATAATTTTCCCTTAAGAAATAGTAAAAATAAATTGTGTTACAAAATTATTCCTCCATCAATATGAAGTGAGAAAAATATTTCACTTGTCTATATTAGTTGAGCCATATTTTTTCATGATTCTACATTTATTGGTTAGTAGAATATTGACATAGTAAACCTAGTGTTCCTGAAGATTTTTTTCAAAATGAATGGCCTTTGTATACATCTCTTCTAAAGTCTAATTAGGTTATGGATATCTATCTATCCATTTGAGGATGTAACCCTTCAAACTACAAAGATTGTTTTGGAACATAACCTATACATTCCCTTATGATGATACATTCCATAAATTTCAGACCAAGGACTAGAAAAATTCATCCTCCATAAAAAATTTGATGAAATGAAAGATATTATGGTAAAATGGAGAACCTTGTATTTGAAGAATAAATACTGAGTGATCAGAAAATGGCTCATACAGGTGAGAAATAGATGATATTAAGAAATATAAAAATAATTGGCCTGGAAAATTGATATTAGTTTTCACCTAACTGGACCTTTGTTCATAGATAAAGTTATTAGGTTGAATTTAGTTGTTTAATATTGTTTATATATATAGTGTTAGATTTATAATCAATTGTATTTACTGTTGAGTAAAGTCTCCCTAAGAAGAGGGAATTGGGGCCAGACTTCCCAATTCCCTAGAGGCCTTACATTTTTCTAGAAATGTTGGGGTTTTCTATTTTCATTCTAGATTTACTCATGTAAATATTTTCAATAATATATAATTCTAAACTATTAAATGAATAGTTCAAATATTTTATGCATGAGACGAATTTGTATACATGTAAATATATTTGTATTATATCTTTATTTGGGTGACACAATCATTGGTTAGTGTAAAGAGTTGCACAATAATATGGTTTAAAAATATTAATTTGGATGTTGCAATAAGATTATAAAATTACATCATATGAATCATGCATAAATAAATAGAATAACATTGGATTATAAGGTGAAATTAAAATTCTTTCTGAATATTATGTGTTAGATTCCTTCTAGAGTTGAATTTTTTAGGACCCTGATCATTTAACTGGTAATGTTCTATGATTACAGGGTACCCATAAATTATCTGTTGTAAGTCAAGGTGTATATATCTAACCATAAATATTAAATAACCAAATCAGTTTGATCACATTGTGTTACACTTAACTAGGAAACCCTTAATGTTAGGATACCAAAAGAGTAGACTTGAGTATATCAATATATTGGATTTGATAAATGATTTTCTAATAAACTATAAAAAAATAATACATGATATGATTGGGATGATACACTCCCAACATAGAAATGTTATGAGATGAATTCACTAGGGGACTCTACTAAGTGAAATATTGATCTTGGGACACTAATTGATATGATGAGTTTAAAAGTTTTTATCATTTTATTGGGATCCCATTTAATAAAATTCCTTATTAAGTGATAACAATAAGTAGTAATTGTCTAATGAAAACTTTTGTTTTAGATAAATAACCTCATAATCGTAAAAAATAACTTTTATGTTAATCCTTAGTAAAGAGGATCTTAATGTGAGGAAAATTGAGAATCTGAAACCAACTTTATCCACCAGAAATAAATTCACTAGAATCCTAATAGTGAAAGAAAAACAAGAAAAGGCTCTGTAAATATTAATGTACCTGAGCTCGGAAGAATCAAATCACCCGAATTATAGAATCTATTTCACACTACTCTACTATTTCTTCTCAAAACTCATAAATAAATTCAATTCAAATGATGATATTAAATAATTTAAATATATAAAAGGTTTTATGTTGTTAGGAATTATTTCCTATGTTTATATGGAAAGAATCACAACACTTAAATTTATCATAAGTATATAGGTTTACAATAAATGTGAATTAGATTCCATATAGATCACTAAATAAGAAAATTTCATGACACCTAATTTTTTGGTCCCACACAGATATATATAGTGGGTCCCAATCAAGAAAATGGTTGTACTGACCCATAATTTTATAAGGGTTCTTCCAATGAGTCTGGGTAACTGACCATTCTCATTATATCTCCGCATGGGAGGACCTCCAATAAATGGTAGAATAAAAATACACCAGTGCCTCACTCCTTTGCTATAAAACTATACATGGAGTTATTAAAATGAACAACACATCCGATTTTAGGTGAAATAACACCAGCACAACTTAACTTTTGATAAACATACTCTGCCACCATAGGCAATAAACCATCATAATTTCCACCTTTCGACCACATGAATTTTTAAGAACCAGCATGAACCATCCATCCATCATATGCCTAATCTGACCACAACATAGTCAAAGAAGATTCTTGATCACCTCAGGATGGTGAAAATAACCAAAGGAATCCAATATAAGAAACTTATAACTATTTATCCCCTAAAATAAATTTAAAGAATAGTAGAATATTTAGTATAACCTCTATGTAAGTTTAGATTTTTTTCCAAGATAAATAAATAGAAATATGTAACAAAATAAAATGGAAAAGATACCACAGGAAAAAATATCCCTCACACCCAAATCCAAAAATAGAAATTTCCATCAAATTTAATAATTATAACATTATATGCTCAAAATCTACAAATTAAAAAAAAAGAATGAAAAAATAGGGGTGGAAATTTTGGATAATCCTGTTAAAGAATAATATAATAAAACCAGCATACTCTCTATGTCATAAGGTCAATCTCCATATAATCTTAAAAATAATACTCCAAGATTAGTTATGAAGTGATCTAGTATATGAGAATGAGATATAAAAATGTGTGAGTATAAAAATTCCCAATAGGTCACACCGACTATTCCACATTCCTAACCTTTAAAAACATATCCATTTTCATAAATGTTTGAAATAAATTATTAAATTATTTTTTCATTTAAAAATTCATAAAAAATCATCACATTGAATTTCTATTTAATAAATTTATATATAATTTCATTAATTTAATATAATTAATTTGAAAATATCTTTCTAGCCTAAAACTCTTTTTTATAACATCCATTTAAAATTACCTATAAGGAAAATAATTTTATGAAACGTAAATATGATTCCAAAATAATTTAAAAATACTTATCTTATAATATCTTTAAAAAAAATTTAGATATATAATACATATTTAGTAATGGTAAAAAAATAAACATACATTTCAATCTCTGAGGAAGTATAAGTGGCATTAAATTAACAATGACAAAAAGGGGAACTATGGTAAAAAAATCATTCACTTTAGGTTGAGGTAAATTTAGATATGTGTATCAAATTATGATTTATTTTTTCAAATGAAATTCATCTACTAAATAATAAAGGGTACTTCACTTTTCCTATTGGAAATGGTCACTCATCAGTAGAACCACATAAACTCCACTACTTAGGGGTTTATGTCTTGGAATTTTTTTATGGTGACACCCATTCACAATACGATGACAGTTATCAAAGCATTGGGTTTTAGTTAGTGTGGCATAATATAATGGGATAAAAAACCTAGAATTCCCCTCTTAGATACCTATCTTCTTATGTGATTGACCGTTAAAAAAGGCATTTCATTCCTTTTTTAAAAATGTTTCCTTTCATCACTCTATATCAAGAAATACAATTTAACAAAAAAACACACACCTCTTCAAAAAAAATCCAATCCAAAATATACATTTAATATAAACCATGAGGCATATAATCATTCATACAAACAAGAATCACATGAAATTAATTAATTAAAGAAACCTTTATAAAAACCTACCAGTAGAAGTAAGTCATCAGAAATTATCCTTTATAATTCATTTTATAATCCCACCCGAAAACTTATTTGAAAACTGAGATTATTTATTATCTTTAAAAATTTAAGGTTTCACATTATAATTATAAACTTATAGATTTACACACACTCATATATATATATATATGTATTTATATATATATATATATATCATTTTATAAATACAAATATCATCATTTGAATATATATATATATATATATATATTCTTATGTGTGCGTGTGTGTATTGATACCCATCTATATGTTATACGCACAAAATGCGCCAAAGTTCATTACAAACCGTTCGGTTTTTTAAAAACAAATATTTAAATAACTTATAGATACTTATTTGTTTAGGTGCTACTTCAAATTACCTGTTAAAATTATGAGATAATTTATAATTCACTTTCAAATATGAATTTTTCAAATTACACAATTCATTTATAAGGTCCATTTAGGTATATTTTTAAACATAATGTGTGCACAATTAAAGGAAAACAGATTTAAACCATTATCCAAAATATATGGAATCATCATTTTATCTAAAAACATTGTTATATTATAATTTTACAAATATATGTTTCATATAAATCCATTACTCTATCATTTGAGAGTTAAAACCAAATTTAGAGGATAATAAGTCAATAGTTATAAAAATAAACATGAATACATGGGGTAAAACTTCCTTCATTAAATAGGGAGAAAATTAAATTTTCAATTATGAAAAAAGGAAATCCTTAAAAACCCATCACACAAAATAACATCTAGAATTAAAAAAATAAGAATAGAAATCAGATACTAGGGTTTGGTAATTTAGTATCATAGTAAAGGTAAGAGAAAAATAAAGGATAAAGGATGAAAAATAAGTGGGTGAGACTGGAAAAATAAGTCCTAATGGGGTTATTAAGGATACCAGATGGAGGGGGTCGAAATCCCTGGGTGTAAGAGGAGGGGTGTTACACCCAATGAGTTCACCTGGGAAGGTTTTGATGGATTAGGCCAAATAACAGTTAAAAGGACCCAATTTTGGTCTTATATTTAATTATAATTATTATGGAAAGATATAAATTTTAAAATTTTGGGCGATTCGCATGGTTTCTATACAATATTTCCTAAACCATGCGAATTTTTTCACCCTTCACTATGAAAACCAAGGAAATTGAACATGGTGTATGAATTATTGGGAAAACTATGTTCCAACCATGAAAAATAACTATAAAATCTATAGACCTAAATTACATGATTTTTTCATGGTTAAATTTAACCATTCACACATAGTACGATTGAAATAAATGGTGATTTTTTAAGAAAAAACTCAAAATAAAATACATATCCATTAAAACAATAATGGAAAAAATAGATAAAATAAATAAATCATTGAATGTAATATAAAATAACAATAAAATTATGGGTTTTGGAGTGATGTAACCGACCACCAATTCTATTTCATCCTAAATAAATGCAGCAAGGTCTAAGTGGATGTTGAAAGAAATAAAAATATATATGGTATTTTACCATCCTAATAGATTATAACAACCCGTAAATAAAAAATATATATCCTGATCCAAAACCTTATGCATAAATCATAGAACAATACAACAAAGAGATAAAAATAAAATGGGAAGAATAAAAAAAATAATCTCAAAGGGTATCCCTACAATATAAGGATTATTCCTATAATTATGGGTCATCTAATATGGGCAGTTCTAGATAAGGTACTATGGGAACTTCCTCACTCTTAACAAGGAACACCGAAAAAGATCTCCCCAAATAACCTATCGTTCATAATTCAAAAAAATACACATTTATGTCTAAAATGACAGAGGTTATAAATAATATAAATAACAATGTGAATCTAGAATATTGAAAGAAACAAAGGGATAACAAATTATTAAATGGAAAAGGATCCAAGGTTGATTTAAATGAAATTTATTGTGTTTGGGATATAATGGACGGTTCATATGATATAATAAATACAAGGCATGAACTCAATGAAATAATCAATAACTTTCCACTCACATGAGACTCCCAATAAAAATCAAGTCATGAACTTCTTTATAATGATTAAAACCACACATGGAGTACCCAAGGAATAAATCAAAGAAATAATAAATCCCAAAATTATCCCTCAATATCTTTAACTACCTCGAGATAAAAAATCCCAAAACTCAAAAATTATTATCATCATTAAAACCAGAACTACAAAACACACAAGAAACATATGAAAAAGCTTAAAGACTGATTACAAAACATTTAATTATACCTCCTTATGGTACACTAATAAAAATTAAATACAAAGCTAAACGAATAAAAAATCATCCTAATTAAATAAATAAAAAAATATTCACAAAAAACTGTCAACCCAAACTTTAAAACAGAAATATTTCATAATAATTATTTTTAGTTCATTAACATAAATATTTCACATTCTATGAATCTATATGACACAATTTCAAACATCTCAACCACAAAAAAATCATTTCAAAATAAAAAATAGTGAGTAAACTAAAATAATTTCCAAAATAAAATGAAATCCAATGAAACGTTCATGAATTTTTCATTTCAATTTTTCTTAGACTCTATGGTGAATTTTTTAAATCATGAAAAATTATTGAAAATAATTTTACTGATTCTAAACATGAAGATTATTTCATCAAATTCCCATTTAAAATCTTTTTAGAAACATATATTATCTTTTGTGAAATCACTTCATGAGTCTTAAAATTCAAAATACATCCCGATTCGTATTTAATAAAATCCCCATTATGAATTTAAAAACTCAATTTTACCTTTATAAACTATATTTCCTTTTAAATATTCATTATACCCAGCCAAATTTTATTGATATGATACTTGCATAAATTCAAAATACAAAATAATCCAAGAATAAAAACTCTAGATTGGCTATTGGTAGTTAATAATTTCACCATATAGGTCGATAGACTACATAACAACCATTACATAACCATATAGTTTTTCCTGGAACCGCATTCATGATATCTTCATGGTATTCTAAAACATCTGATCTCATTATGTTCCCCCAGTTGAACTCTCCCTCACCACCCAAATCTCAAAATATTATAACCCCCCCCCCAATCTCAAAACAACATAACCCCCCCCCCCCCCACCACAAACACAAAGATTAAAAAACATTATTTCAAATCAAAGCATAATAAAAATAATTATGAAGTAAAACTCAAAATGAAGAATAAAATCCCAACATCCCATAGTAACTCATGTTTCATCACCAGATGTGGTGATTATACACCTACTAATGACCTACCTCAAAAATTCCAATGATCTTACCCTCTATCTACCAATCAGTCCAAAATTTTTTTTAACATTATGAAACAAGTCCATTTTATGAATATAGACATTGATACCATTTTTCCTGAACCAACTAAATCCATCCTTTCTTTGAGTGCCAGAGTTGGCCCATGATGCACTAGAGGCATGTTATCGATCTCTCTAAGATAGTGAAAATCACAAATAGATTTAGATATAATAATATGGGAACTGTTTTCCCAAAAAATAAATTAATATAATATAAGAAAATGTAGAATGAAATTGATATGACATGGATTACCATATTAAGTGAAATTAAGAGAAACAAGAAGATATTATAGAAAAAATGTTGTAAAAACAATCCATCAAACCCAACTCCCACTATAAAAATATTTTTCTTCTTTATCATATATATCTACACTTTCTCAAAATAGACAAATTAATTTCAAAAAACAGGATAGGTTGATTTGTATGATATTATTATATCCCAAAAAAGTAAAATTGAAATACATGGGGTGACCTAGTGTCAGTCTATCCATTCTTATAAATACTACTCCAAGTGGATTCATGAACTGAGCCAAGACATTAGACTGAAAAGTTAAAAATAATGAGAAAAAAATTCTCAGTAGGTCACCACCCACCTTTCTATGGGAAAACACTTTAATAAAAGATCCATTTTCAAGATAGTTTTTTAATAAATTATAAAAAAAAATCATTTATAATTTTGTAAATACCATCATCACATTTAATTACTATTTAATACTCTTTTTATATAAATGAATAAATCACCTTTAAAACATTTTCCTATATTAAACTACATTTTCTAGAACATCCATTTGAAATCACCTCTTAAAACTACTATTATGAAAATAAAAAACACATTGCAAATAGAAACTTTTCATGGTCATTAAGATCATTTTAGTAAGAGAATACAAATGAAATAATATTTAAAAACAACAATCTTTGAAATTTATAGAGATGTATCAGTTCTATAAATGTAACCATTATATAAAAAAGCACCATGAGGAAAACCCTATGTTATATAGGGTTAATGGAACTTTAGGTACTTATATAAACACATGATATATTCTATCAAATCCCATGAATGTTCTAATATATAAGAAGAAAATTCCTTAGCCTAATAGTGTGGTACCATTCATTCATGAAACCCCATCCAATCGACCACTAAGAAGTACATTTCATGGAATACCAATGTTGTGATTCCCATCCACTGAACCATTACTTTTATAAAATCCTATGTATTTATTTACTACGGAATAATCCAAAGAGATATTAAACCATGCCTTCCATCCTTAGATACCTACATTATTATTTTATTTACCAATTTCAAATTCACCACATTATATTTTTAAAAATATTACTTTTATAAATCCAAATAAATAAATTTAATTTAACAAAAAAACCCACATGCCTCCTAAAAGAAATTCTCATCAAATCCAAAAGATAAATTTATAATAACCCATGAGGTATATAATTTAGGTTCCGGGGGAAGTAGAATTGTTGTTTGAATAGTACTAAAAATTGATTTATACCAAGATCAATGATTATTATGAGATCAATATGACAATGAATGCGAGTCTCCACAAAATATAATCAATAATTTAGATAAATAATGAAGAGGAATGAAACCATTAGTGAGGTTTTTTCAAATCATGTTTATAATTAATTTAATAAATTTTATAAAGAAAATATTAACTTAATTTTAAGTACATTCTTTGTTGATGATGTTGATCATATAGAATGACCCTTCCGGATTGTCTCGTTGTGCTTGTAAGGATTCACACCAAAACCCCTCTAGCGGTGATCTACACATGCTCAGATGGAGACCAATCAACACCACTCGTTCTCCAGGTGCTAGTGTGGTGAAAAAAGTGCCTTATGTCGGTTGTTCATGATCTCTTGATCTTCGGTCTTGTAGAGCATCTGTCATTCTTGAGAGGGTCGGGAAGAGGATTCAATAGATAAGTCGTTTAGCACAACAATTCTCAATTCATTGAGTGATGAGTTTGATATATGGGACAATAGACGTACGTCTCTATTAATCAGTATTAGGATTCAGTTATAATATTTAATTATGTAAGAGTAATTAAATACATTAATAACCTTATTGTAAACACATTATTTTAATAATAATACATCTTAATTATTTATGGTGCTCTAACTTGCGCAAAACAGAATTATAAATAAAATTCTATGTCTCAAAATAATAGCAGCATTATTATTATTTTATCTTGTGCCAAAAATTTAAATAATTATTTAATATCTTGAAAATAATTATTTTACCACTAGACCATCCTTGGTCTGCTCAAAATCCACTTCTTTTTTTGAACAGCTAAATAAATAAATAAATAAAATATTCTCATAAATAAATATTTTATTTATAAAATATTAAATAAATATTTTTTAAAAGTTCAAATAAATAAATAAATATATTTTTCCCACAATAAAATGAATAAATATTAAATTAAATTATTCATTCATTTTAACATGAATAGAAATATTCCACTGTCTTTAGAATAATATGAATATCATTAATTAAAATCAAATAGAATTTAACCAAGACCACCAGATACACTTAGTGTGTGACCCTCAAGGATTCTTTATCATTGGAAATATGTGGGATTTCATAAAAACTATGAGTACTATCTTGCAATGGTTCATGGAACCCATGAGAATTAAGTTAATGTCACAACAATGACATACACATACGAATGGTCACTACGTAATATAATCTCGTTTTCTCAATATCCCCTCAAGATGGTTTCATGATAGTGTCATCAACATTTATGTTTGATATTTCATTCTTTTAATACCTAAAATAAATTATTTTTTATAGCATGGATAGGGAATTTAACTTGACAATTCGATTTTAGTCAAAGGGAAGAGATATAAACTTCCATAAATGGATGGGAAAAATCATTCCTCTACCTATCCATTAATAACAAGGCATTCATGACTCACCCAATATAGCATACTTCCTACCAACTGCATGTGGGACAGTTTTCATATGAAAATAAAATAATATGAGTAATGAAACATATTAGTTATAATTTTAATGTCGAAGGATCATTATATGTGCTTGCATATAAGAATATCTAATGACACCAAAACATGCGGAATTCTTTATGGTAGGTCTTTTCTCATAATCTCCCATCATGGATGTTACCAAGTGGGAACATCATGAGAATAAGTCTCATATTCTTACTAGTAATCTCACCTAATGGTATGTGTACTATGTGACCTTTTATAGTTTTTCATCTAACTATAGAACTATTTTTAAGAATATTGTCATAGCACTTCAATGTTCTCATCATAATGGGGAACTACTACAACCTTGTCAATGCGACAAATACTCTAAGAAATTATTACACTAAATTCATGCAGAACAATGATCAATGTGTAATAATATGTTTAATATTAAAATATATTAAATATTCATGTAATAAAAGTAAAACTAGTTGGTTCTAGGACACCAAGTCATAAAAACCCTCACTTAAACTATATCCAATATCCTATGACTTTTAGTCCTCTATACCTCACATGATGATCATGTTTCTTCTGAGTCATGGCTTTAGTCATTGGGTACACCACATTGTCTTCCGTCGAAATATTGATCACTGCAACGTCACCTCTCTATGAAAAATACCTCAAGAGATTATACTTATGAAGTATGTGCTTCATTCGGTGATGTTACCTTGTATATTTTCCAAGAGCCACCACTATAGTATTATCATAGTATAGTGTGATGGGATATTTACTACTAGGTATCACAACCAACTCATGAACAAAGATACACATCCAAAATGCTTCTTTAGATATCTCAAAAGCTACAATATACTTTTATTATACTGTAGAATATGCAACCACACTCTACTTTGTGCTCTTCTAGCTCACTGTACCTCCATTAAATGTGAATATGTATCCTATTTGCGACTTCATGTCATCATGATCATTCCCAAAACAAGAATATGCATATTCATTGACGACTAGTTCTTCATATCCTCTATAAATAAGGAATATATCATTATTAAGCCTCAAATACATTTGGATAGTCCTGACATCCATCCAATAGGGGTCACCTAGGTAAGCTTGATATCTTCCTACCACACTCAATGTGTAGGCAAAATCCGACCTAATACATTTCATGGAATACATAATTGACCCAATCGATGATGTGTATGTAGTCCTTTCCATTAACATTATTTTCTCAAGTGTTTGAGGACAAAATTTCATGTAAAGACCAATTCCATGTGACACTGGAAAAAATCCCATATTTGATTGTTCTACACTGAATCTATTTAGTATTATATCAATGTATGTACTTAGACTTAGTCCCAACAATCTCTTGGATCTATCCGGATAGATCTTGGTCCTAATAATATATGCTTCCTAACCCATGTCCATCATGGAGAAGCATTGATACAACCATGACGTAAAAGATTGTAATACTTGTATCTTATTTACAATAAGTAATATGTTATCAACATATAAAACAATGAAAAAAACTACACTCCTAAAAAACCATATAAAGACACAAGGCTCACATTAGTTGTTGATAAAACCGAATTTTGTTATGGCTTCATCAAAACGAATGTTCCAGGACATGGATTCTTTTTTTAAACCATAAATGGATTAATGAAACATACATACTATATTATAATTATTTGGAGTCACAAACCCTTCATGTTTTGTCATGTAGATATCTTATTACAGTTCTTAGTTAAGGAATATTTTTTTGACATCCATTTTCAAAATCTTATAGCCATGGTAAGCAACAATGGCTAATAGAATTATGAAAAATTTCATCATTGCAACATGTGAAAAGGTTTTTTCGTAGTCAATGCCTTGATGTTGCTTGAACCCTTTTGCAACCAACTATTCCTTATAGGTACGGACTTTCCATTACATGTATTGTTTCTTCTCTAATACCCATTTTCAAACAACATGCTTTACATCAATAGGAGGATCTACCAAAATCCTTACTTGGTGTTGGTACATGGAATCCATTTCATAATTCATGGATTATTTCCACTTGGAAACATTTGTGCCACTTACTACTTCTTTGTTAGTCAGTGGATCATTATTATCAACTAATAATGAGTCACCTTCCTTAGTAACTATAAAATTGTACCATTTTGGTTCTCTTACCTTTCTTGTACTCCTACATAGTTCATTTGTATCTAGAATAGTTCTTTATTCCATGATGATTTGTGGAATATATTTATCTTCTAGGATTGGTTTTCTCTTCACTCTAGCATAAACCGCCTCCACTAGCTTGGGAGTTACATCCATTACATATGATTTTTTAACTTAGACACTGTTGAGGAGTAAATATTGGGGTTTACATAAATGAATACATGGGAATGTAGGCCCTATATATTAATGAGGAGAGATGGACTGTATGACAAAAATTAATTTAATTAGTAAATTAAATGTAAACCAATCACATACCAAGGTCTTGGTCTAACTCATGATCACCCACATACATGCAATGAGTTGCATATTTAATAAAACTATTATTAAATTCTATAATAGTTATTGTTAAGATAAATTTGACTTGAAATGAATAATTTTTATCTTTAATTTATAAATATTTTTATATCGATCTTTTTTTGAATTTCCTAAAGATTTTCATCATTGTAGATAGATGCACCGTGGATGTATGCTGGTGGATACCCGTTCGAATATAACAAACATTTATTACTTTAATATATTCATTTACTCTTCTAAGATATGAAATAAATGATACCGCAATTCATAGAGTAACAACATGGAATATGATTTATGCATGAGAAACAATTCTGAACATTACACAAACATTAATGTTTTAACTTTGGGTAATCTCGTAAAGTACATGGAGTGTAGTTATAACTACATGGCATGTACTACCTTCACCATATGTCCTAAATTACACACTTTGGGACTCATCGTGTGAAGTATAATTTAGATATTTTGAGGTACAAGGCATGTACAGTGGGATATATATTGTGTTGTCTCTACGTTACACGATTACCGGTCAGCTTAGCTATGTATGGGATACACGGATTGGCCCCCTGACATGACGGGACTACCAGCCGTGTGTAGTTGGCAACATGGCGTGTAATCTGGTATGAGTATGCCTATCTGTCCCAGTCAACACACAGTGTAGAATTAACTACATTGCGTAAGATAAAGGAACATGGCCTGAGTAATTGCAGAATTAATCCTGATGCGTTGAACATTACGATACGATGTATAGTCTAGATTACATGGAGTGTAGGGAAGAGAACATGGCATGTAATTATGAACCCACAATATGTACTTTCGTGTCACCTGGGAAGAATCGTTGGTTCCTCCTGAGGAGTTCTTCGTTTTAATTTGAATTTAAAAAAACTTGTGTATTTTTTTAAAATCTGTGAGATATGAAAAGAAGGAGAGCATATATGAAAATATAAATTACATGAATGATTAACCTTGATTTGAAAAACTAAATTTTTATACTAGAAATAATCAACAAATTATTTAAATAATTATAAACTATGATGTAAACTCTCTGATACAACTTGTATGATCTAGGCGCAGTTGATGATTGGTTGGAACTGTACCCAACCTTAATTTTTACCATGATCAATTATTATTTCAGGATCAATATGAAGATGAACACCAGTATCCATAGAGGAGAACCAATGATTTAGATAAATAAAGAAGAGGCTCGAAACCATTATAAAAGATCTTTCACATCATGATTAAAATTAATTTAATTTATTTCATAAAGAAAAGAATACCTTGATCTTCAGTAATTTCTTCATTGATGATGTTGATCATCCAGAATGACCCTCTGGATTGACTCATTTCACTTGTGGGGATCGAAAACAGAATCCCTCTAGCGGTGGTTCATATGTTCTCTGATGGCCAACAACCACCACCACTCATTCTTCGGGTGTTATCGCGGTGAAGTGAGTGTCTTTTGTTATTCTTTCTTGACCTCTTGTTATTTGGTCTTGAAGAACATCTCTCATTCTTAAGAGGGGTGGGATGAGGATTCGAGAGAGATATAATTTAGCTCAAAAATTCTCAATTCACCAGGCATGTGGTTCAATACGTGGCATAATATATATACATTTCTATTTATTGACATAGGGATTCATTTTCAATATTTAATTTCATAAAAACTATTAAAAACATTCATAACCTTAGATAAAAACCATGATTTTATTAATAATACGACGTCACTATTTAGGGTTCACCAACTTGCGCAAAATAGAATTATAAATCAAATTCCACAAAAAAAAATTAATAGAAGCGTTATTATTATATTATCTTATGAAAACTAGTTAAATAATTACTTACCATCTTTCAAATGATTATTTTACTTCCTAGTCGACCATGGTCTGGTCAAACTCCACTTCCATTTATTGAACACCCGAATAAATAAATAAATAATTTATTCTCTTAAATAAATATTTTATTTACAAACTAGTAAATATATATTTATTAAATGTTTAATGAAATAAATAATTATATTTTAAACAAAATCTAGTGAATAAATATTTATTTAATTTCTGAAATCGTATTAACATGAATAAAAATATTCCACTATCTTGAGAATAATATTATTTCTATTAATTGAATTACAATATAATTTAACCGAGAACAGTAGAAACACTTAGTGTGTTCCCCTCTAGGATTCATTATTTTTGGCATTAGGTGGGCTTGCCTAATGTCCAATATTACAATCTAGAAAGGAGTTATAGAAACCAATAGAAAGAATATAAAGTTTCTGAAATGACATCCATATATTAACAATCACTGTGTAATATAATACCTTTATCTCAATATCTTATCAAGACAATTTCATGATAGTGTCATCAACCATTATGGTCGGTATGTCATTCTTTGACTACCTGAAATAAACTCGTTGTTACCCCATGGAAATGGAATTTCATGTGATGGTTCTATTTAAATCAAAGGGTTGAGATATCAACTTCCATAAATGGAAGGTACAAATCCATCCTCAACTTATCTATTAATAACATGTTATTCATGAAGTACCAAATGTACCGTACTTCTTTCCAACTGTTTATGTGATAGTTATAATCAACCAATGAATGTGCTTGAGTCATGACACATATAAATGAGAATATTAAAGTCTAAGTAACATTACACACACTCACATATAGAAATATCAGATAACACAAAAACTTTCATAATTTCTACTAGCGGGTCAATTCTCATAATCTTTAATCCTGGAGATTACCAAGTGAAAACTTCATGAGAATATGTATCAATTGCATATGAGTACTTGTACCTGATGGTCTGTATACTATGTGTCCCATCTTGTTATGTCATCCAATAGTAGAACTACATTTATTAATATTTCTATAGAAGTTCAAGGTTCTCATCATAGTAGGGAACTTCTATGACCTTTCTAATGTGAAAAATACTTTAGGACATTATTAAACTATAGTCATGCAGAACAATGAACCATATTTAATAAAATATTTATTATCTAAATATATCAAATATTCATGTAATCAATGTACATCCGGTTTGTTATAAGATATCAACTCTTTCAATAATTAATCATCAAAACAATCATCACTTAGCTTTAGATAAAAAAACCCCATTTTCAAAAACATATCCTAAAAAGTATTCCATTCCATCTAGTTCATTATAATTCACTTTAAAAACCCATTTAACACTAATTTATAAATTAAATTTAAGTATCAAATTTAAATTCCAAATATTTCACACTACCATTATACTAATATATAATTACACATTTGTATATGTCTCTCATTAAAAATATTTACATATCCTAATCGAAATTTTTAAACACAACCACACACAGATATATATATATATATATATACTAATGAATATCTGTATAACCATTCAATACATCAAAATCAATTTCAAACCATAAAATTCTATTAAAAAAATATTAAAATAGTTTATTAATTCATATAATTTCAGTTACTACATGAAATTATATGTAAATCATAGGATGCAATTGAGAATTTACTTTTAAAGACCAAAAAAATTAAAATGACACAAATCATTTACAAGGGACATACAGAAACATTTTCAAACACAAAGTTTATTGGGTAAAATAGAAATAGATTTCAACTATTATCCAAAACTAAGACACTCATTTATTTTTATTAAATCCAAGTTGAAATATAATTTTATGCTCATACTTTCTATAAACACACTTTAAAATATCATTAATATGTTAAATAATTAATTTAAAGGGAAATTATATAATGGTTCCAAAATTAAAAAACAAGATTTTGGTAAAACCTACCTTAATTTAATATAGAGAAGATGAAACACTCTATTTTAGAAGAATAAATACCTAATAATCCCATTAAATACCATAACATCAAGAGATAGAAAAAAACTATAACCAAACCCTAAAATTGGTTTTATCTAAGGTGGTGCACAACAAAGGTAAGAGAAAAGGAAAAGAGAAATGTGAGAAAAAGTTAGATGAGAAGGGATAACTATAAATTTGAAAGAGTTATATATGAGATTGGAGGGAGTGGGTCACGATCCATGCATGTAAAATGGAGATTCATAATTGAGTATTTATACCTATGAGGGATTTAAGGTATTCCACCTAATGAGAAGGAAAATGTCATAATTTGATACTAAAATTTCCTTAAATGTAATATTAGGAGATAAAATTTTTAATGTCCTAGGAGACTCGCATGGCTTTGGAATGCTTTTTATAAAACTATGTACCAACTATGAATGCTTCACCGCATACACCTAGGTTTATGCATCGGTTGGACACATGGTTGTAAATACACACACTATCAATGAAAATCAACTCTATAAGCTACATACATGAATCAAACATCTATCACACAGTTAACACTAATAATTCTCTAACCATGATAAATACACAATTACTTAATATTTTAAAAAATATATAAATAAAAGATACTAACCTCAATTATAATAATGGAAAAAATAAAAAATAGGACATTAAAATTAATGTTAGGGGTGTGATATGACTTCTAACCACTAAATCTTGTTATTGATTCCTTGATGGTATATAATTGTCTTTTTATTTCCACCTTCTGGTCAACTGAATATAGAACATTAAGAGGCTTTACAAATACAATAAATATTCTTCTATAAGACTACTTCAGGTATTATCATGGAATCCTAGAACACTTTAGAAAACATCATCCTCTACAACCATTGTGTGCAATATTTCACATTCCCCTCCATTCACCCATGTGTAACTATAGAATAATTCTTCCTCATACACTCTTATATTAAACACTTAGTGAACCTATCTAATATATTTTTTCCTTTCATAAATATTCAAAAAATATAACTCTCTACATTATAGAATCATTTAAATAAATTGGAACTTTATTATGATTTTTATTACTCACATGGAAGACCAATTATTTATGAAACTGGATTTCACTTTGATTTTTATAGTAATTTAGTCTATGATCATGGATACATCCAGGATCCTCAACCAGAAGTCTAAACCAATATATTTCATTTCATTCGTAAAATTTCTTTTACACACTATTCCACTAGTTTGGAGAGTGTGATCATATGTTTCATCCACAACATCCAATTGATTTTAGTTCCTTAATAATTGAAAACCATTATATTTATACTCTTATGTTAGTCTGAATCACCCTAAAAGGCTATATTAATGTACCCCTACAAATGGATTATCTTCTCCAAAATAAAGTGAAATATATTTTGACTTATTAAGATACCAAATTATCAACTTTAATATATCATTATGATATTTTACCAGATTCACCATACACAAATTGACCATTCTAATTTCATGATCTATGTCTATAATGGTGCACATCATGGATTACATGATACTTCATACCATTGATGAGTGAAACACTCTTTCAAGATGATTCATAACAAGCTCTGGTTGTGATGTTTATTCTAGTAAAACTATAAATATACTAATAATATGAGTTAATACGGACCTAAATATGCCCATGAAAAACCATTCAACAATATTTAGGTTGTAGTTTTCTAGGATTGAACCAACTCTAAGTTATCTTATCACACTCAATTTTCATGATTAGGATCTTATTTTATTTACTAAGATATAATATTTCAAACATTATAGAAAATTCTATTTTAAACCCATTAATATGTTTAATTGATGGACTCACATGTATAATATCATCCATATATAGTAACAAAATTATGGTTTCCCCATTAATATACTCATTCATGAAATAAAAAATGTCTGAGTTACTCAGCATTAAATATTTCACCTCCATTAAAAAGTGAAATTTTTTGTTCAACTATATTGGTTCACGTTTCATATCAAATAAAATCCTATAATTTATGCACATGAATCCCTAATTACCTTGATTCATGAAATGAATTAGATTCTATATATAGATTTCATTCTATTAATCCTAATGATGAAAAGTTATCTTCACATCAATTTTTGAAAGATATATCCCTCTATATGAAACCAAACTTATCACAATTTAAATGGTTTAATGTATTAAAACTAGAACAAATATCTCAAAAAAATTGATTCCATATTTCTTCTGAATCTCTTTCACTACCATCCAAAATTTATACCTTCTTCTTCCATTATATTCTTTTTTAACTAGAAAACACTCTCGTTTTCATGTGATCTCTTTTAGGGTGGTAGTTTAATTATATCCTAAGTGTTTTTCATCTAAAATGAATCAGAATCATCCATCATAAACTACTCATACTTATCTTAATTACTATGTTTAACTAGTTTATCCAAGAATTATAGTTCCTATATATCTGTTAAAAGAAAGAAGTGTATGTCAAACAAATCCTCTATACTAGCCACATGACTATGGTTGACCTATACTATTATTCTATTGGAATAACCCACTCAATAACTAAATCCAAAAAAATTTCATATTTCATAACATTGAATTGTGCCACACCAGTTATCTAACATTTAAGTATATCTTATTTAGGATAAAAAATTTAACTTCTTATACTTCTCTATAAAATTTATTTCAAAATTTAGAAACATCTAGTAGATTCATATCCATATGAATTATACAAAAATGAACTCCACTAGAACGTCTATTCAAAAAAAAAATTAATTCATATTGAATGTTTATAAAAAATAATTTTCTACAAAGTTCATACCCTTCTAAAGAACATGATCTTAAAATATCAAATTCTGTCTTCTGATTAATTATCTTGTATAAGAATCCCAAAGTCAAAATCCAAGACTTTAATCACTATATCCCATGTAGAAACATGCATGATATTTACCCTCATGATTATATCTATCTTTGGAATCCACATGTATACGGGATAATCATATGAATACTTCATGGTAAGATAAATTTAGTATTTTACCAATCTACTATGTTTTCCTTTAATCCTTTCCTATGGGTTATAAAGGGATCTTATTGATTAGGTATGAGACTTTGTTCAATACATCCACCAAAAACTAATTTTTTATTCTATAATGTAGTTACATGATCCATTCCCATTCCATAAACATTCAATTACATCACTCAATAAATACATGTTTCTATGGTATCCTAGGTATATTATTTTCATAAACAATACGCTCATGTTTATAGAAATTCTAGATGTTTTTTCTAGTAAAATAACCACTATTTTTTGACCTCAAACTATTAAAAATACTTCTAATTTCTATTAAAATCACATATTTTCATAAAATGAACACTCCAAAATCTAATTATTTATGATACAGTATGAATACAAATACATTTCTCAAGGAATCATTGATAAAAGTAAATGAATATAGTATGGTCCTCTTTGATATTTAACTAGGGTAGGTCTCCCTACATCCATATGTAGAAGCTCTATATTTTAGAGTTTACTTGTTCTTCCAATCTAATAGAAAGAAAAATTATATTACATTACGAGTATAAAACTCTAAAAACTTATAAATTATGAATTTTCAATCATCAACAATCATATTTTCCATTAAGACCTTTATACCCTTCACACTATGGTTCCCAAGTCAAAAATTCCTCAATTTTAAAATTCTATATGTTAATGCTCTATCAAGTGATGACCCTTCTATTGTTTTAGTCAGATAAAGTGTTACGTCCTCTACACCTCTTTCTATTATCATATAATCCCATGTGATTTGGAATAATCCATTCATAATGTTTATTTCATATCATGCTTTATCCAACTATCTGTCTAAAATCATATTCTTCCAAATAGCTAGAATATATCTATCATTATTCTTTTTGAGGAATATTCCATTATATATCTTATTATTCACATAAACCATTTATGTAATGTCAAGGTATTTATCATCCAGTAGTTCTAGTCTTCAAAATATTTCAGAAACATTATTTTTTATGCATCCCATTTCACCGATGTAGTTGAAATGTTCTCCAAAAATCAATAATCCATAATTCCATTAGAATTATGATATTAAAAAGTAGATTTCACCACTATCATAATTTGAGTTCAGTTAACATAATCCTCAAATAAATTTCATTATATAATTTCATTTTCATTCAAAATGGTCTACTTGAGATGCATTCATTCACTATAGTGCTATCATATAGGCCGGGGTTTGATATATTTACAAATACTCCATTTTCTTGACTTATCATCCAATATCTTATAACTCATTTTATTAGTTTACAGCCCATTTATATATATATATTTATATATATATTTAATTTATTTTTTAAAGGTACTTGAATCTTTTGGACCCATGACGCTCCCGACAACGGACCAGAACCATGCAGAGCCCACTCAATGGGGATGCACTCAACTGGGCCACTCACTGGGCCGAGTTCAAGCATGGCCCCCCTACCAGTGGGGGGTTTAATATCACCTCCCTTGAGAATCTAACCCGTGGATGACTGGAATAATAGACACCCGAGAGCTTACTCGACTCCCACCAGTCCAATGGCTTAGTGGTAGTCGAGTAAGCTCCCCAATGTCTATTATGCCAGTCATCCCCGGGTTCGATTCTAGATGGAGGTGATATTAAATCCCCTACTGGAAGGAGGAAAATGCTTGAACCTTTCCAAGTTAGTGGCCTCGTTTAGTGTATCCTCCATGAGTGGGATCTGTGGGGTTCTGGTCCATTGTCTGGAGCTTCACAGTTTCAACAAAAAGGTGCTTTTTTATCAGACCATACGCCACTAACTGCGTCGTAGGCCATGTACCCCCAGCCCCTAACTTGGGTATTGGGCTCATTTAGGCCACTCTCTAGGCCGGCGCAAAGTACTATCCCTAAGACCTACTAGAATTTAATAAGCCTCCCCCATTATTTGAACTAGATACCTCAGGCATAACAATCAACCGAGAGAGTCGTGAGTAACACTAATTAGTGGTAGTCAGGTAAGCTCTTCGGTGGCTATTATGCTAGTGAGCCCCGGGTTCGATTCTCGACAGAGGCGAGATTAAATAATCCACTAGTAGGGGGACATTTCTTGAACCCAACCTAGTTAGTGGGTGAGTTGAGTGCATCACCAGTGAGTGGGCTCTGCGGGGTTCTGGTCTGTTGTCAGGAGGGTCATGAGTCTAACAAAAAAGGTGAATTTTTATTGGACCTATGATGCTCCCAAAAATAGACCAGAACCCCTCAGAGCCCACTCACTGAAGATGCACTCAACTGGTCCACTTACTAGTCCGATTTCATGAATATCTCATCTAGCCAGCTGAGGATTTATTTCACCTCTGTCGAGATTCATAGTCGGGGCTGACTGGCATTTTACCAACTGAGGAGCATCCTCGATGACCACTAGGCCCCTAGTGGTAGTTGAGGATGCCCCTCGATTGGATAAATGCCACTCAGCCTCAAGTATGAATCCAGATAGAGGTGAAATAAATCCTCAGCTGGATAGAGGAGATATCCATGGACTCGACCCAGTATGTGGCCTAGTTGAGTGCATCCTCAGTGAGTGGGATCTACAGGGATCTGGTCCATATTCAAGAGCATCATGGGTCTAACAGAATCTCCATACTCTAGGTCCCTTCAGAATGTATCCCATTTTTCTAAACCTTGAATACCATTTTGGTTTTTTTCCAATGGATTTACTCATAAATATTATAATATAAAACCGCGACTCTATAAAATACAATAAAAAATACATCCCAAAAATAATCATTTAAAATCACCTTCATATACTCAAGATGTATTTTGATCATTTATAATCATTCATATGATACACTATATAAATTATATCTGATAGCCTTATGATGAATAGTTGTCACACATAACACGTTTCATTATGTGAAATAGGATTCTTTTATATGCCATCTAGTTATTCCATAAACATTTATATAGTCTTATTATATTAGATGTTTAGATTCATATTTTTGTATAATAAAATCCCCATCAAACCCAAATAAATTCTATATATCCTTTCCCATTATTATTTTTCCATTTATCCAGATATAAATCCTTTAAAAATAACTTCTATGAACTTATAGATAAGTAATTAATCCAACTGAATCCTCTAGATTCCAAAGATCATTCCAGTTAATTTTTCTATCTAAAACCTTTTATCTTTCAATGTCATATATATGATGATAGTTACTCTAACTACAAATGAAAAAGTATATGAGTTATAGAGAATGTTACCTAATCTATTTCCCAGTGAACTACCCAACCTATAAGAACCTATTCTCTGATACCAATTTACGTGAGTCTCATACCAACATTAACCATTGGAAGTTAAGTCACTAAAATGATACTAGAGGAAGAAGACATGGGAAATCTCTCTCTGAATGTAATTGTACTAAAATTAAGAATAATTACCATACCCTAATCACAGAAAAATGTTCTACTTACTCTAGTATATCCACTCCCAACTAATACATGAATTCAATGAAAAATAGAAATTAATGAAATTAAATTAACATTAAGGTTTTATGTGGTTTGTAATTTTAGGCTATACCTATTGGAGAAGCATCATGACTGTTCATCACATCATAAGTACAATGTATTGAAAATAATTTTTTCTTGGTATCCATGTGGATCACTAAAATAAATTATTTCATGACATATAAACATGTATCCCCAGTAACCTAAATGTAGTCGGTCCCAACAAATAAAAAATTTCCACCAACCTCTATATGTTATAATAGTCAATTTTCTATATTAAGGAAACCTCTATTATTTTATTTATCTCCATGGATGGACTGTCAATCATTAGTAGAATAGTACACTATCAACAAGCTACATTATCAAAAAAACATGAAAGGAGTGATTAAAATAAAAACATCCAAATTCTAGTGAACAAACACAGGTATATCTTCCCTTTAGGTGAACAAACTCCACCCCCACATGTATGATTTAATAGGAAGTTCAAACCTTCTAACAACAACATTTATAACCACTATTTCCTACCACTACTACAATCCCAAGATTGAAGGGTCATCGAACGATCTTCCTTCCTGATTAATTAATGAATAATTTTTAGAGGTTTTAAAAATACCAACAAGAAATTTCAAATATTAGTAACATAAGAAAAAAATATGTAAGGAGTAATTTTATAATTTAATGAAAAACTATCATAAGTATCCAATAGTTGAAGTTGTTAAATAGGTGAGTATGGATAATTATGAAGAATATCGTGATTTATATAAGGGTTTAAAATGAATAAGATAATAAATAACTTAAGAAGATTTATGTAAATAAAGGATGACATTTATTATGGATTCCAGTGAAAAAAATATTTGTATCACATAAGGAATGAACCAGAGAAGCACATGGGGTTTTATATCGAATAGAATGTAGACTGAGTTTTAAATAATCACTTTTTATTAAAAAATTGTTAGAGGTTATTTAAATTGGGAGTTTTTATGTTTTGAGTGGTGGTAAGGAAAACTAAAAAAATATGATGAAATTAGAAAATATAGAAATAATAGATAGATTGATAAAAAGAGTAGAAATAAAATTTAATAAGTAGTAACTATGGACAAGTTTCAATCCTTTATACACACTTTTATTCCTGATCTTAATACTTATATAATTTAATTATATAATTCAGAACTCGTGACTTGATGTTAAATACCTGAAATTTCATCGATATTATACTAATACCTTGATATAATTATTAATCCCCCTGAGAAATTCATATGACTACCGAATAACTTGGTATGGCCAAACCCAAATGAATACTCTATACTCAATGGAAATACATTTCCAGAAATATTTAAACAAAAGAACATGCACATTACATTTAAAATCCTGATTAACCAAACAGTGAATATTATAAAATAGTAAATTTAAACAGGAAAAATACCTTCTTCACAATTAAAAGTAACCTCCAAAAAAATTAAACAATATTTCAATGAATTAAAATACTTGAGAGAATAATCCCTTGGATATTCGCATCCCATAACTATTAGGTATTTTACCATCATATGTATATAAAAAATCCAACAGATTTATCACTTTATTATCATTCTAGAACATGAATAATTACATGTGCATTTTCCAATAAAAAATATTATTTCTCAAATAGTCACGGATTCATGCCCTCATGACTATCCTAATATCCTTAAGGTATTTTATATCTTTATCATTTTCTTACTATTTTCAATATTTAAACTTTTAAAAATTATTCTACATAATTGTTCATTTAAATAGAAGAGTTTTTCATCTGATACATCCAATTTAATTATATGGATTCCAAATGGATAACTATGCAAGGTTTCATATATATTGATGTGTAATCCTGATGTTGTAGCTCAATGTGTTGGTGATTCTCTATTCATGGTTATAGAGGATTATAATCAAGATGGAATATTATCTAATATAGAATAAAATATCCAATGTGTGCCACCAACATAGTTTAAGTTCATATGTATTATACTTTCATATATAGATGAATTTTCATAGATGAATTTTCTTAGGTAACTGAAATTTGGTTATGTTCATGAGCTCCTAAAATTCCATTTATTGGGTGATCATATATGTGGAATTCTGCTTCACCAGTTTCTCATATGTGGTTAGATTTTCTTTTTTGAGATTATGTATACCTATTAAATTCACCATCATATATCTATACAACCAAATTATCATATGTTGATGGGTTACTACATAGATAAATTATAGTATGGGGGTAATTAATATACATGGATCAAAACTTTTCACAAACTTTTTCTTTTAATATGTGAACATTCATAATCATTAAAAATTGACTATAAAAACTTAAAATAAATATGAAGGAATTAAAAATTAAATATATTATTTATTATTATAATTTAAAAATGAATAATAACATCTAATGTTCATGATTTTATCCATTTTTTCAAAATATTCCAAAATATAATTGAGATCTATAAACAACAAAATTCATTTGAAAATGTTAAAATGATGGCCTTTAATTCTCTGAAATTTAGGGTAAAAATATTTAAAATTCATGATTAATAAATTTATCCACATATAAGTCTTAGACTCCTAGATATGTAAAAATTAAAATCAATCCCAACACAATTTCAAGACATATTCCCATCAGATCCACTATGTTAACATCATTGAACCAAAATTAGAATTTATCTTTATTAACCCTCATTTAAAATTTGTTATTTAGTTCATTCGATCCATTACCTCCCTATTCATCCTCCCACACACACAAAATAGTTACCTTCCATGAATTTTCCTTCATCACATGGATTGAAATTTCAATATAGAAATTTTTTCACATCTAGACAAATTAAAGGGAAAACATAGGGTGGAAAAGTTCTTAAATCTTCACCCAACATGATTCAATGACTTGTCCTTATCTTGAGGATGTAACAAGGTCTGTTTTTTGGGTTATGGATGATATTTTCAAAATTTGAAAACTATTGTGGGTGATTAAGGGTGAATTTTCTCTAATATAAAGTAAAAAATAAATGACTATAATTTTCACTGAATAATGGTTCTCTTTATCTCTTCCCAAAGAAATAAATTATCTATAATAATATTTAAAATAACATTGATTGTTCAAACCCTTAAAAAATTTAGTAACATAAATGATTCCACTCAACTACATTCATATGTATTATTTTAATTTGAATTATTTTTTTAAAAAAAATATATTATGGTTTTATGGTTGAAGGAAGTGAAGTATATTGTGATTTTAAAATTATATATGTGATTTCCATAATTTTTTTATAATGAAAAAACCTTATAAAACAAATTTCTCTTTAAATTTAAAATAGGTACATACTAGTATAGTGCTTTCCAAAATTCATGAACATTGATTTTGAAAATAACTATCAAGGAAAATGATTTATTAGTAAAAACATATCACAACCATTTATTTTACTTCCAAATTATACTAAAAACATGAATCAAATCACAAAAAAGTTCACCCATGCTTAATACCAACTAGATAATGCATTTTAATTCTTACATCATATTATATAGGGAATAGTTGCATGTAATGTGGTGGCCTTTAATGTTATACATGGATACTAGGGGTTCGTAAGGTTTAAATTTAAAGTTAAAATAGATTAATAGGATTCATTGAAAAGAGTATTTTAAAATCAAATAATTTATTCAATCATTTAAAACAAATTTTCCCCAAACCACCATGTCTTAATAGAAAAAGTAATTCAATTATGGTTAAAACAAGAATGATTTAGTTTACAAGAGAAATGTTGAGAATGTAAATAATATTTTAGGAAGGGTTCATAAGCCTCATAATAAGGTGATCAAAAATTTAAAAGTGATTCATGGCATGGGATTCAAAAAATTCAGGTATTTTTCATGAATTTACCCAAAAAAATGAAACTGAAAAAAGTTTATTTTATAATCCATTTTAATTCACATTTTTGGGTTAAAATAGTATACTTCTGGTAATGGGTTTCAATGACCACAAGGGAGTGAATTTAATTCTTAAAAATTTCCAAAAACATTACAACTATGAAAAGAAAACATGAAAAAGTGAATTAAAAATATAAAAATAGAAAACTAAAAACAAAAATAAAAATTATAATCAAATAAAGAATCCTACACCATACTAGTTTTGTTCAATTTACTTATTTTTCAGTATGTTATATATGAAATTATGCTTAGAAATAATTTTTCTTATATTTTAAATTGGTAAGGATGGGCACAACCGTGTGTTTAGTTGTACTTGGATTACTTAAAATGAACCTCCTATTATAGTGTTGCTAAAAAATTATCTCTATAAAGTTTCATCCAAGGACCATTGAATGTAATTGGTTCTCCCTTTCCTGGTTCTATAATTTTATCATCACCAAATGTAGAATCATGAGTGATAAGTAAAGGTCCATAACATTAATTATAAACATTAACTAGAAACAAATTTATCCTATAATTAATTTTATCACTTTATCACCTTATTTAAATTCATTATTGAGTATTATTACATTATAAAAATACTTTATTTATCCTCATACATATTTTAACATTTATGTTCATTATTTATTAATTCCACTGGAACCTACAAATAAAATATCATTATTTTACAGAAGAATAATGATTCATGTTATAAGTTATAAATTACAAAAATTATTTGTGTTATAACTTAATAGGTAAGTGAAAATATTTTCCTCAAAAATCTATAAAATTTTACATTCTATTTGGATTTTTAAAAGATGTTATATAATTCCAAATATCTTTATCTATTCTCAAACTCAAATCTTTCATATTTGGATATATAGTTTTTTTAAAATCTATTTTATTTACCTATTTTACACTTCTCCCATTCCATTTGTTTGATGATGATAGGGTATAGTGTCCCTATGATGCACTTCACATTTCTTCAGTAGAGATTCCAATGTTTAGATAAAAAATTATTCCCTTGGAAATTGATTAAAAACATGGAAAATATGAATCATAAAAATATTTTACTATTCATAAAATTTTCAATAACTTTCCTGTCATTATTTCTTGTGGGGATTGATTATACCCACTTGGAAAAAAAATCAAAACCATAAATTTTTTAAAAATTACAAATAAATTAAGAAAAAATCGTATAAAATTCAAACCCCATGAATCAAACACATACTAAATTAAAAGGATATTTTGAAGGATATTATAAATGTTATTAGAATTTCAATGACGATCATTTTTTTGAAACTATTATAAGCATCGAAGGAATATATAAATATGATAGGCCAAAATAAACTAGAATAAATTAATTTTATTGATATTATTTGAGCTCCAAAATATCCACTATAGATCAAGGTGTGAAAAATAATAATATTGATTGAACTTCTGAATTAGGAGTGCATATACTTATAATTTGATCTCCTCAAATGTTATATAAGTTAGTATAATCCCAAATTTATTTTATTGAGTCACTAAAATATTATTAAACCAATATAGAAATTCCTTATAAACATAGAAATTCACAAGACCATAAAACTATGGTCTTTCACTCTTAATAGAATACATCTACTCATTAGGTAATACTTCATGAATAAATTTATGACTTTTCACATTCATGTCAAAAGCATTGGGAAATATACTTAAATTTTCAACCACCAGATTTTGAATCACTTTTTTATCCTTTATCTCAACAAAAAAAGCCTTACTATAAAAATATAAATCATTGTGGTATTCATTTATCATCTTGTTTCATTATTAATAATCTAATTGAATAATGCTTAGTAAAAATAATCATTTTGGAGGACAACAGGTAACATCTAAAAATATCCAAGGAACATTAAATAACCATTATTTACTTCATAGTGGTCATGTAATTGGATTGGAATTAATCTAATGACAAAGTGGAATAAGATATTACATGGTATTTTATATCTTATATGTTGAATAAAACTACCTCAATTGCATATTCAGAGGCATAAATCATCAATTTAAATTGTATTTCCAATTTCTGAGGAGGTATGATGGGTGGGGATATAAAATTTTATTTCAAACCCTTATAGAATTTTTTATAAATATCCTCAAATAAAAAATGATTTTTTAATTAATCTGGAGATGGGAAATGGGTTTTTATCTAGATTCATTAATGAATCCTCTATAACAAATAGCATGTCCATGAAATTATCTCACATCTCTCGTAGTTTTTGGGAATGGAAGTGATAAAATTATTTCCACCTTATATTGATCAACACGAATTATATATTTATAAAATACATGGAGATGAAAAATTCCTACATCCACCCTAAAATTAATTTTTTATATAGAATGAGAAGACGTTTTTCAATAAAAGTTTCTTGGATATAACAATCAAATTCAATCTAAACTCAAATAATCATCCATAAACAATGACATAATCCAAAAAAAAACACAAATATTTCGTACAATTTAATGAAAATACTCACCATGAATTTTTTGAATGTTCATGGGACATTATAAAGACACAAATTTATTCTTTTATAAGAAATAATTCCAATAGGAATGTTAAAGTAGTTTTAACTTTATCATTCAATGAAATATGAATTTGAATGTAACCATAACATATATAAGGAAAAAAATAGTGGGTTTATCGTAAAATTATTACAAAAACTCAATCAATAATTATGAGGAAGAAATGATCTTTTTTATTCAACAAATTTATTTTTTTATAATCAATAAATATTCTCCATTTATTTTTGTTTCAAAAAAAAAAAGATAACCAAATTCATTCTTTGACATTTTTAGTCCACAAATTATATGTAAAACATGGAAAGGTATCTACCATTGACTATTATAGATGGTAAAATTTAGTTTTCTATCTAATTAACTGTTCAATTAATTATTTACAACCTCTAAAAAAGTTGGATTCAATATTATTTAAAATTTCATCAATGATTTGAAACTTTCCTCTAATAAAATTCTATGTATGTAAAATAATTGTATAATTCTTCTCAGGTTGGTTAGAGTCAATCATAATGCTCTCTTGTGGGTTCTAAGGATTCTGTAGAGTTGGTGTTTTGACCATTTGCATATTTTTAGATATGATTTTAGATAATCTATAATTCTCATCTAAAAAGGAATATTTTAGGTCATCAGTTAGGGGTTTTCACTCTATCATAGAAGGTATGTTCTAATTGGATGGAAAATGTTTTTTTGAATCAAAATTATAAATTTCATCATAAGATTCATTGAAAAAACACAAAAAAAATCATGTTTATGATATATGTTTGTTTATTATTATTTTTAAAAATTAGTTACCCAATGTAAATTCCATGTTTAATTTAACATTCATGGTATGTGTTTTTATCATCAATTTCAATAATTTTAATGAATTATGGTTGACATTTCATTGAAAATTATCATTTTCTTTAACAATATAGGAAAAATATTTCTATGTTTCTATTTTCTTTTTAGTATTCATGAAACAATATTAAATATTTTTTAAATCCCAAATAGCATAAATGAATAATGTCTTGATTTGTGTTCACATAAAAAGTATAATCTTATTCCTTATATAATAAAATTTTCGTGGAATGTAAAGGATTATTTTTAAATGAGATTGTTGAGGTTTCATCACATGTGAAATAAGAAAAATCAATGAAGAACCAATATAACATGTTCACATAAGGGGAAAATGGCTCACATTTGGATGTTTCATATATTAAAAAATATTGATGTTGACATCTTCTCCTCCAAATTCAAGTTATAATGTTTATTAGGGGAAATTGATAATTTCTTTGGCAATGATCAAAAATGGTCTCCCAAGAAAAAGAGATCCATGGGTATTGAACCTATAATCATCCATATCTAAAATATAAAAAACATTAGAGATGATATTTTATCTATCTTATACTAAGACATTTTAAATAACTCTAGAAGGTGTGGTTGTTATTAAATTAGTTAATATGATGAAAAATCATATATGTTTTAATTATCATATATTTTTTACTTCACCAAATTATAAGGCTGTATAATTCAAATAAAGCATAAAATTTATGGAATATCTTAGGGATAACATGAAATACATGAATTAAAATTATCCTATAGTGTGTGGAATATTGAAGGTTCATATTTCCTTTGATAATTAAAGGATGTTAGATCAGGGAAGAAATATTCCTATCTAATTTTACAATTTCTCTTCTCCTGAATATTCTTTTATGATAACACATTACATTAATAATTTTTCATACCATATAATTGGATTCAACAAATCAAATAAAGGGGTAGTAACATGGAATTTAATAATGTTATTAATAATTTTATTATCCAATTTTTACCTTAAAAAACATATTAATTAGGGGTTTCCACATATGACAAGACAATGGGCACCTGTATTATTCATGTTAATTATGAGAAAAATTTTCGAGACATAAGTTCTTATCATTATACTCTAATTTTTCTTGTTATTTTCAAAAATAAAAACCTATTATGACATTGGGTTACCTTATAATGTTTATATATAAATTTCAAGAAGTTAAATATTAGTTTGATCTACTTTATTAGGTATTAAACTAGGTGAATAACATTTGTAACTATCATCATCAATTTTGGGAATAAGTATAGTGTTGGAATTTCTAGATTGGGTGTCATTAAATTTAGTTATAGTCTCAAGTTTCATGTAAATTATGTTTTCTTTCACTTTATATTTTTTAATAACTTTAGGTTAAAAAGGAATTCCACCAAATATTTTATCCTTTATACTACCGGCATCATGGGACTTTTTCCCCATTTATTTTATCAAGGTACTTATTAAGATCTATTTTGTTCTTATAATTTCTTCATGGTTATTTTCTATTCGGTGGGTATTTTAAGCATACTAAAAGTTACTTTTATCTTGTGCATGGTCTATCTCAAATAAGTTACAATGTTTTGAGCAAGTTAATTTTACTTGGAAAATATATTTGGGTTTTCATGATTTTTAGGTATATATTTAAGTAGGTTTTTCCTATATTTATTTTATTTTTTTTAATTGAACTTATCTTTATTGGTTAAATGGTAATTATCTTTCTAAAAAAATATAATATCATGTATCAAATGTATTTTTCATTATTCGGAATGGATCAATAAAATTTCCATTATAATAATAAATTACACACATAACATTAAATTGAAATATTGTTTTAGATTAGGGTGCAGATTGAGGGGTTTCAGAAATAACCATGGATCTCACCATGGTTGTAATATCATTGAGTTGTCTCAAAATCATGTTATTATTAGATGTATAAGTGGCAATTTAATTGGAATATTCAACTTGTAAAATACCTACTATTTTTCATTGTTTAGAATTATGGGATATGTTTGAAATTTATTTCTTAACAGTAGTTGGTTTCTGGTCAATTATGTGTCCTCCTATAGAAGCAACGATCATACTCTTATCTGGAAACAATAATACATTATAAAATAACTTAATTAAATGGTTTTCATTAATATGATGATGGTGGAAATAAAAAATAATAATAATCATTCCCATCATTCATGGAAGGTTTCTTCTTGAGTTTTTCTAATCCCTCATATTTTATTTATTAAAGAATTAGTTATAAAGGGAGAGAAGAATTTTTCAGGTAATAATTTTTTTAGTTCATTTATTCCCAAATTATATTTGAGTGTGAATATATGAAACACTATTAATCCACTCTCTATAAGGAAAAAGATATTTTTATGATTTTTTATTTGGACTTCATCGACTCTAAAGGGTTCTATATTAACACAAAGATAAATGAATTCTTGAAGGTGATTTTTTGTGATCTTCTCATTGAAGTAATTTTAATTGTGGTCATTGGTGTGTAAATATAGATTAAATTTCGAATCTAGAAGGTGACTTAATATATTCAGTATGATTTTAGTGCCTTTATGTGATGCTAATAACTCATTAAGTGTTTTTTTATTATCCATTTCTTTTACGTTCTGATATTTCATAATTAGATGTCTTTTTTTAATTAGTTGTAGTTTCAATCTTATCTATTGGGGGCCTATTAGAAAAATGTTTTGACAGTTTTGGATTCAAGGTTAGAATATTTTTCAATACTAACTCTATAATGATAGGTGTAGTCAATTTTGGGATCAATAGGGTCTAAATATGTGTTATAACTTCTAGTCATGTGAAATAAAATTAGTTTACTAAGGAAACCTTCCTAAAAATGACACAATATAGACCTTTCTTTGGGTATCACTAAACAATGTTAATATCCCTTAATGAATTCATTAAAATATCACCCAGTGATGTATATCAAGGAGTTTGGATATAGTGTTTTAAATTTTCACATTCTGTTAATTTTTTTGTTATAGTTTATTTAAATTGGATATTTTGATTATTATAAAGAATATAAGGAAAAATGAAAAAACATATGATGAAATTAATGAAAATTAGGATTTTAGAAATATTAAAAAGAATTAGTGGACATCATATATAATAAGTGGTTATTTTAGAATAGTATAAATACAATTGACATTCTATTTTTCATGGCCATAATAATTATCTAATTGAATTTGATAAGCCACACCTCAAGTCCTTATATTGAAGACAAAATAATTCCAAAATATTACATCATGAATTCATAAAAATTATTAATCCTCCTAGAAAAGGGATCTCACTACCTAATAACCTCATTGGGGATAAATATGGATAAACTCACTTTTCCCCATGGAAATACATTTAGAAATAAATTTTAAGAGAGTGAAAGTACACTTTACTTTCATAGACATCAATAAACATCAAGTTCAAATTAAAAAATTGTAAATTCCAATAGGATAAAATTCCTTATTCACTAATGAGAATAAAATATATATGAATTCAAAAAGATTAAAATAATGAAAAAAAGACTCAAAATGATTTTATCGTTATTATCCACTTCTCAAACCATCTAGGGATTTCAGCCTCTCATGGCTAGATCAACTCCCATGAATTTTTCTCTCTCTATCTCTCTGAGTTTTCCATAACAGATGTAATTTAATATGGTTTTTCCCAAAAGATATTTTTATTTTCAAAGAGTACTGAATTCCTCCAACTTTGACTTTGGTCTACCACTAGAGATCCTAAATATTTTTAATATATTTAATATATACATGAACTTTAGGGAAGGGAATTAATTTGGCATGATCTTCATGAATTTGATCTGGAGGTGCATCTATGGCTTGTGGTGGGGGACTTTAATGTCATTACGGATCCTGGAGAGAGGAAAGGCATGTGAGATTTCCCACGGAGGGCCATATTGGTGTATTCCTAATTCATGGTTGGGAAGGGTCTTATGGATATGGGTTACTCTAGATATTGTTACACATGGTGAAATAACCATAGGGGGAGCATGCAGTGCTGGTGAAGGCTTGATCGATTCTTGGACAACATTAATGCTATAAATGTGATTACAAATACCATGGTAACACATTTATTTCATAGAATTTTTGATCATTATCCATGGCTGGTGTCTCTGTCCCCTAGATAGGATTATCATGTCCTTTTCAGGTTCAATTAGCACTGGTCTCATATTCTGGGATACAAGAAGATTGTTAGACATTTTTTGTGTAAGACGACTTAGGGGAACACATGGGTATCTCTTCACAACAAGCCATAACATACAATGCATGTGTTGTAGGCGTGAGCCCTAAATTTTCCCCCAAGTGACTATAAAATGGAGTCCCTTAATAAAAGTATTGATCGTTTGGAAGCCTGTTTAGAGGAGGACTAGACCAACACAATTTTCAAGTACCTCTCCACTAAGAAGAGCAGTTGGGATGAAATGATACTCAAACAAGAGCGTATTGATCAAGAGAGATTCATGATTAAATTTCCTCATGAAGGGGATAAGAACATAGTGTTTTTACATGCCTTCATTATGGAAAAATTATTATGATCAAACAAATTATCTTTCTTGAATATGGCTCCAACACATATGATATGTACTTTTTTTGTGGAGTATAGCACATTTTATCTGGAAGGATCATTGGGATGGACCAAATCCAGGAATTCCTGGTGGTTACCCGAATGGATGTTTGGCTAAAATGAAAACTCATTAATTATTATTTTAATACAAGATCCTATGGATTGGTATCATCATTTTATTTTTCTTATAAAAAGATTTGATTTTCGATAATAAAAGGTTGTTTTAAATAAAATCAGATGATTTGTTGAATACAAAAGTTTTAAGATTCACCAAATTCTACAACCATTTTAGGAAATTATACAAGGATAAAAATGTTTTATCAAGTGAAATCTATTTATCCACATGTATATTAAAATATGAGGAATAATTTTTCCACCACCCTTTAGAGGAATATTTTGATAAGAAACCTTATTTTCTATGGAATATGCTCTAAACACATAATGTATCATATATGATATGAAAAAACGTTTATTTTTTATTTATTCCTACTAAATAAAAAAGAGTTATTTTATAAACATAAAAATTTATGAATCTAATAATGATATTCAAAGAATAATACAGTGTTAAATTGTCTTTAGGAGTATGTATAGACATAATAAGTTTAATGATAAAAAATAAAATATCACACCAGTTTAAAAGTTATTGTGTATTTCACATAAAATAATAATTAGGATGGTATAAGTGATTATAAGAATTTAAAGAGTTACATTTAGTTATTGTGAGAGGTTAATATCATTATTTCCTAAATGATTATTCTATACTAATTACAATGTAATTGTCACTTTATCCTAAAAGTGTTTACAACATGCTAAAAGTAATATTTTAAATAGTTAGATTATTTGAAAAATAAAATTAATGTAAAAGTTTTATATAAATGGTTCCAAGAAATATGTTGTTTAAAAAAAATGATCTTGATAATAAATCAAATTTTACATGATAACATTTAACATTTCTGAGTTAAGTATTTGAATATGTTCGAAGATTTGAAAATTAAATATGTGATTACTAAGACACTATTATTGAAACATGTTTTATTTATATATTTTATAAACTATATAGTAAAGTGGGAAGGGTTTTTAGATGGAAATAATGATATATGACAGGAATTATATATATATATATATATATAATGATTTGAGAAAACCCCTAAAATTGTATGAAATATATGGTTGATCAAGAAGTTTTTCATATATGAAATAAAAAACAGTTGATTATATAGGGTTTTATTATGTATTCGTATAGATTTTAAGAATATTAAATGTATCATATATAAGTTAGTCTCGACTTTATCAATATTTCATGTTAGCATCATAAATTTTTATATTGATATAAATGTTTTTATATTTATTGAAAATTGATCTCTCAGGGTGTGACATTGAGTTACCCATGAATAATTTTTTCCATGGGGTATTATAGGATATAATGGCTTGTTAAGGTTATAATGGGTAGAATTCTTGTATAAGATATATAATATTCTCATGGGACACAAATATGTGATTTTTTTGTGTTGAATGACCCAAAAAGTATACTTCATAGTGTGTGAAACACTATGTCATTAGTATACTAGGTTTTTCAAGATCATATAGGAGTCCCCATTATCAAAGTTTATAGATATACCTAGAATGAGAAACAATATACATTGATATCATTGTTATAAGAGAAATTATTTATTGTCTAATTAAGGGTGGGGGCGTTTGTTTTTGATCATATCATCAGTTATATGTTAACCAAGATGTTATTTTTCATCTAATATGATGAGTTTGACCTCCACACCCTCGATTAAGAAAGACTAGGGAGTGTGTATCCACACCTACAAAGTATATATATTTTTTATATATTTTTATAAGGGGAGAATGGAATGCTCATCCATAATGGTGAATGATAAGAGATGTATTCATCAACCATGTCAGTATATCTCATAAAAGCATCATGATGGGAAAAGTTAAATAGAACTATGATGGTACACAAACCTTTTAACTTATACTGTTCTCTCCTATGGGTTTTATCCAATAATCATTGGGTGATTGGAAATGAAGATTAAAACCAAATCCATAGTAGATAGATTAATAAAGAACAATAAGGGAATCAATAAAAATAATGGAAGTAGATTGGAATTAATGTAGAGAGAATCCCTTGATTACATAAAAGAATGAAAAGAAAAACAGAATTAAAATCTATCTACAATAGGTTGAAACCCTACTACAGCCTCCCGGTGCTCACATGTCAATCATGGAATGTAATTGGATATATGATATCGTTAAATCATATAAATTTTCCAATATTTTATCAATATAGTTCCCCTGGTCAATTTTGTAATGTAATGGTCAACTGGTTCAAAATATTTTAACAAATATTGTCAAAGATATGATGGAAATCAATATTTTTTGTTGTGTCTTGAAATTTCAAATCATGTATTGTTTTTCATGACGTGTAATGTTTGAGGATTTTTACATAATGTAATGTTTACAAGATATGTATATTCAACTTCTAGTTTTATAACATCCTTTATTCCATTGATGTTCAATTTTCTTCCATGGATGTTTTCAATGATCATTCTCAAAATATGGTGTCGTGCGATGAGAAAAAAAAGCGGCGTAAAGTATTGTTTGGTTCCAAAATTTCCATGTCTTCCATGGTATTGATCTTAATGTCATTCATGTATAAGAATACACAAAATATTAATTTTAAGAACATATGTTATATTTAAAAAATTAAAATTCAATGAATTCATATATAAAAATATCTCAAATTATGTATAGAAAATAGATATATCTTGACACATGTATAATGATACATGTGTTTGATGGATATCATGTCATGATTTTTATATATTTTAAATATAATTTATTCTTTTACGGAGGACACAAATTTATTATTTTTATATATTCAATGATTTATTTTTTTAGTTCAACAATGGTACATGGGGTTACACTTTCTGGTTAATCATATTGATATTTATTTTGACTCAGATAGTTTCTATAAAATATTTTTAGAATTAAAGAAATAGTTATAGATAGGTGTTTACATTGAATTTCAAACTATGTAATATATGATTAAATATTTAGATATCTTTCAAACAAACTAATATATTAAAAAGGGTTTTCGATATGGTTTTTGATGTTATTACATGTAATGACCCAAGATTTTGGATCATTTAAAATACATACTATGTTCTATAACTTGCATCACAAGCTACAATAAATTTATGAAAACACAACATAGTAATAAAATATTATAAATAAATATATAATAAAAACTAATGTTAAACCATTAATATTTATTACCTTTATATGGTAAATAATTAAAATGAGTGAATGTTCAAAAAGACAATTTTAAAAAAAGAATCCTTTTTATATATATTTTTTTACACTAGAAGATAAATTTCAAAATTTCAAAATTTTAATTCTATGAAACAAGCTTAATTTTTGAATTCATTATACCTAAAATCATTAATATTTTATTTTTTATCGTTTTCTAAAATGAATGATTTTTAGTTGAAAAATATGGTATTTAGGAAAATTATAACTTCCATGATTTTATCAATATATAATCATAAAGTAAAAGATTGAAAACCCACTAAGTAAATAAAAATTGAAGATAAGTATTAAAAATATTCATTTTTAATGTTCTTTCCTACACAAAAATAATATTCTAAATATTATTTATAACTAATATAAAATGTTACATTAATATAAAAATTATTTTGTCCATTTTTGTTAATTATGTTATGTTTTGGAAAAAAATTAATGATTCCTTGGTTTAAAAATTACATGACCTTCATGTTGTTTATATGAAACTAAAATATGCCTTAATAATTATTAACATTGATTTTTTTATATAACACATAAAATTTAAGATTTAATATTTAATTTTCCTAAATTCTATTTTTGTGTGTCAAATATATTTATATTGAATATAAAAATTTTTTACCAAAGAAAAATTGTTTGATAAAATTATATTTTTTATTATAATTATCAAATTTGGTGGTATGATCATTTTATTTGTTTTAATTTTAATTAACTACCATGCGTAAAAAAATTACATAAGTAAAATTACACATAGATAAAAACAAAAGTAAAATGGAATATCATTATGTTTCTCAAGTATACATAAAAATTTAGTTTAAGAGTGGAATTTTAGACAAGAAATTTCCCATACTCTAATTTTTTCAAATATTGGAGTATTTTAAATTTAATATTGTAAATATATAATTAAATAATTAAAGAGTGTTTCCATGACTACCCTTCCCTTCACTTATAAAAGGGGAAACTTATACCCCTTTATGCTACACAATTTTCCATAGAATTAACCATTTAAAATAGTATATTTTAGTCTAACTATAACCCTATCCCAAAAAAACAATTCTTTGGTCACTCATAGTTAGCTGAAGCCCATAAAATTCATGGGGAATTACAAATAAAAATCAACTCTTCAACGTAAGTATTATCTCCTTCCTATGTTTTTCATCGTAATCTTACTCTTAAATTTTTTTAATCCCCATAATAATATGTTGATTCCTCTACCATTCTTATAAAATGATTTTTTATATTAATTTTACAACCCTTGTTTATTCATTAATATCCACTTATAAAAAAATGAATTCCACACATGTGTGTGTCCAAAATACAACCTCAACGAGGAATCTTTTTTTCTATTATATTTTTTAATTATTTATAAAACTTTATTTTAATATAGTTAAAATTATTAAAAATCACCTGAATAATATCATTATGATTCTTCTAAAAAGATATTATTTTAAAATAAACACTTATTTAACCATACTCCCCAATCAACATAAAGCATGTTTGAGTATGAGTTTGTTTAACCAACTACATGAATGATGATTTATAACTTAATTATGGATGATTATGGGAACATGAATAATAACAATTATATAATATAATATGAAAATAACTATTTGTATATGATTAATGAAATGTTATACTAATTATCAAACTTATTATTAAATTATCTTCTTTTTTTTCTCTAAAATAAAAAAAAAACAAGCCAAAACAGATTCCATTTTCCAACAATGTAACAGAAAGACTTATCGAATGGTATGAATATAAATATAATTTAAAATATTTTATATTTAATGTTATATTAATTATGAATTTTTTATAAATAAATAGGTAACAATATCAAATGTATAATGAAAGCACAAATGGATAAAGTTAATAACACAAAATTTTGATAATAGATTACGATAATGTAATAAAAGAAGATAATTGTTATTAATGAAGAATATAATGGAAAATTAATATGAATAAGGTCATTAAATATGATACTAGTAATTTATATATTTATGAGAAAATAGGTCAAATCACATTCTTGGAAATCATGTATAAAGGTAAGGGTATCTTTGTCTCTGTTGATACCACATAAGAAAAGAAAAATACTATGAAGAGAACTCCAAATAATTCAGATCCCAAGGCCAGGTTCCAAAAGTTCAAAAGAAAAATCAAAACACTCCCAAAGAACATCACAGTGGACTAGTTGCACAGGTCTACATGGTGGAACTGCGTGACTACACTCCACGACAATGTTCGGCAACTAACCTACGTGGGAGAGTTGTGCAATAGAATATGTTTGTGCACCTATGCGAAGCACCTGCGCGATGGAGTTACGTGGTATACCTACATGAGCAACATTTATTTGACTAGGCCTCATTTATGCCTATAAATAGTGAGCTTGGACTCCCCATTTTGGAACTGGAAAAAAATTGAAGAGACTCAGTAAAGATCCCATTGTGTTTCTCTTTCAATTAGATCCCTCAAACTATCTTAGGTAGTTATATAAACCATGAGAGAATAGATAATGAAACTGGATAATCATGTTTTGAATGTTTTTTAAGAATTTTACATAGGTTTTGTTATCCTATGTAAAAAAATATTCTTCAGTCATCATTCATACCTGCGTGGTATACCTGCCCGCCATACCTTCACAATATAACTGCACACCATACTTGTGTGGTATACCTGTGCACCATACCTACGCAGTATACCTACACGGTACATCAACGCAGGGTACCTACGTGTAATACTTACGCGAGGGACCAACACGACCAACTCAAGTACCATTTTTTTAACTAAAGTCATTCATGGTAGGGTATCTCTTTCCTTGGTTCCAATATCTAGAAGGGACTAAATTGAAACCTCCAAAAAACCCTCATAACTTATCAATCATTTGGGAAAGGCTCATCAGTGTGTATTTTATTTGGGTTTGTATTTCCGAATTTATAGGTTTATCATATTTATTTCAGAATGAGATTAGGACTCATGGAATATCTATGGGTTTGTATATCCGTAGTCAAATGGACTTTTTTCCTAGAAATAATGTTTGGAAGATCCCTATTTAAAGTAGGGTTGGGTCATGGCCTCTCCTTTCTGAATGAGATGACCCGGAATCTCAGGTCTATGATAGGGAAGGTAGAGTTCACACATAATTTTCAGATTTCCTACAAGGATAAATTTTAGGGCATCCATCCTGGTGTAAGACCCCTCACCTCCATCCCTTCCTCCTTACATTGGACCCTTGTCCAATGTAAATAGAACAGATGGAAGGCTCTTCACCTCGCCCTTTTCCACAGTCTACGTGCCCTCTTCCATCAGTAGATGAGGAAAAGTGTGAAATGTCATTACAAAATCTTTTACATTCTCCTGTTTCTCACACTGATCATGACTCATTTGGACATAGAGACATGTGATAGTTACAACATATTCCCAAACACTCATTGTAAGGAACTACGAGAGATCTCATTCCCACTATAACTAGGATACGTAGGAAGCCGTCTTAAATCCCGATCTCATTGAGAATACTCCTTAGAAATAATCTCCAAATTAAACCCCAAATCATCAAGGAATAGTTTTCAATAAGTTATCCCAAAATCATCTCTCTCAAAGGACTACACTCACCTATTGGGCTTATTAAAATACGCTGGCTTTTATTCCCATTTTTATTGGATACGTAGGGAGCCTCCTTGAGGTTCAAACCCAACACTTCAAATCAACCATATTCTCCTTGGGCCATAATCACTATAGGGTCTGATCCTACTTGGAAACTCATATCATTTCTATGATCCTCGAGCTGCTTCAATATAAGTCCCACACTAAGTTTTGACTAAGCATCTTTCGCATAGAGGTCCTTATCACATGGTCTTAAAAGGTATGGTGTGTCCTATTAAGAGGCACCGAACTACGAGGGTTCTGATTCCTTTCACAATAATATGTAGGTAACTAATTTTATGGGCATGATCCCAAGATAAAAAAACCTTCTGGATGATAATAAATTATAGAGTTCCCCACTAAGGTGCTTAAAAACTAGTATTATCACAATAATGATTAAAAGAATTTATAATTGGTATATTAGAGGATACAATAGATATAAAACCTCGAATACACATGGTTGTTTCCATTAATGAAGAACCTTGAATTCTTAATGATGATTCTATGTTTTACACATGTTAATATGTGATTTTAAATTCCAAGGGATACTTATTATATACTTGGTGAATTAATAAGGATTCATAAAAATATCCTAAATTTACAAATTGAGTCCCGAAGAAGACAATAGTTCCCCCCAAAAGGGTTTGATGTGTTCGACCTCCCATCTTATCGACCAATGTACGATCTTAAGTATCATATGTTTTAAACATAACAAATGTATACCTTTGGAAAGTAGGTCCACTATGGATAAATAACTATTGGAAGATTCCGGTTCCATAAATAAATCCAATTGAAACTGCCTAGAAATCATGATTCTTAAAACTAGAACACATGTTTCAAGGAACAACGAAAAAATGGTGAACCTGACGTGAATCCTTAAACAAGTTAATAATGGTACCCATCTGTTAGGCCTCTATAAATTGATAATAGATGTCCAGAAAAAGGAGTTAATTACACATGTATCCATCTAAAAAGATGTTTTTTAATAGATCTTGTTATTGTACTCAGTTTTCCACATAACTCATTTCAATCAAAAGAATGGCTTTCCCGATGACATCATCTGTGAATTTCCTAAACACTGCTCAAGTTAGATATCCGTCTATGGGAAGGACATCATCACCAACCCAAAGTCTTCAATGTTGGTTCTCTAATGTGATGGTAAAGGAATATTTCTAGCATGGTGCAATCCTAGCTTTGGAGGCTGCTCAACAGGCCCTCCGGGTCAACAACAATCCTCGATCATCTGGCCAACGGCAACGAATGATCAAGAAGTAAATGGTGCTAACTACCATCTTTAACTCTTTTTGGTATTTATCCCTTGAACATAATAATCAATTACTCTCATACTATAAGGAGGTGGATCAAAATGTCACTCAAGTCCACATGTAAAGAATGAAGGAGTCCTTCCTGGGGATTCCCACTAGAAATTGCTACCAAAATCACACGGTAGCATACCCCCCAAATGATGGGGGTGTTTCCTATAGACGTTTGGCCTAGGTCTCTCAGACCTGAGCATGCAAGACGAACTGGTAGGGAAAACGTGTGGTCAACAGGGAGCAGGTTATCACCTCTACCTCCTCCAGAGATGTCCATCAATTTAACATGCTGGAAAACAATGAGCAGGAACATACACCTGTCCATCCTAATTTTGTTGTTCAACAGACTCATCGGACAACAACACACCAATCCCACCAGGTTAACCTTGTGAAGCACTATGAAGAGGCACATACACATATTTATAAGTCATCAACCTATCATCAGGCTTGTCTGACTGCATTTAAATAGGTTCGCCAATCTAATATGGTAGAATATGGTAAATAGGAACATACACCTGTTTACAATCACCAATTATGTCAGTAGTCTCATCTGCCAGTATTGAAGGAAGTCTGTCAACCATACATGATGAAAAATAGAAAATATACACATAAACCTGCCAATGTTCATCAAGACTTCGAATAGTATCGTTTGGTAGCACCCAGAGAAGTCAGTCAGAAAGCTCCAATGACAAATTTGGGGAAGATCCAACTCTCTGACCCCTTATGTGAGTACTTTCAATATACATTTATAGGAAAAGGAGGATAGGATTAGGCACATTTACCTACACCATATAATAAATGGACGTAAATTCCCATTCCTACTGCCGAAGTCACCAAACAAATCTTATCAATAGTGAAAGGTAGATGCAAATCCCTACCCATATTCTGGAAGCAAGCTGGTATATTTTAACAACTACTTCAGCAGTATCTGGGAAGCAGACACATAAATCCATCCACATACATGTGATTACACATCTACATTCCATTTGGAGAAAATAAACACATCTTCTCTAGTCCAGGAGGGTCATGGGGCATACTCTCCCATATCATATGGACAACCGGTTAAAAAACATACACCATTTCCAATTAGAGGTAATCGGTTCATTCGGGTAACCACTCTAAGGCATGCACATATACCTAGCAATTATAATCACTTTTCCCAGCCTGTGTCCCCAACGAAGTATAAGATAACATCCATGAAAAATTGTCACCATGCATTGTTGGAAAATCAAGAGTTCTGCTGCGATGTGGCTCCTCTTAATGATGGAATTATTGAATCTGTCAGACATTTATCTGTTGCTGATCAAGATCCTATCCTATTATTAACAAATTATGGGAGTGGTAATTTTAATTCGTAATTTACTTATTGGACACTTCATTATGAAGGATTTCTTCATAAAAATTAGTTCAATATGGAGTGCCTATCTCTGGATGAGATCCACGACAACCCTCCTTGTGTCCAGAAGACCAAGGAGCAAGAAATTTTTTCCATTGTTGTAATCCATTATGGTGATCCTCCCCATGATAGAATTTGCTGCAAATGTCCTCTACATATTAGTATTTCACACAGTCAAGACAATTCTATAATTGAAAATGTAGATATGAGAAATCCCTCTTATCTTCAGGCACTTGAAAACACAAATCCAGTCATGCCTAATGCCTTGTCATTTATGGGTAAAACACATTCTCAACTAGAATACATCTTAAGGGAATAGTAATTCTACAAACCTCCTTTATTTCATTTGTCTTATAATACAGATCATACACTCTAGTCAGATCAAGTGGGTAAATCTCTTGCGAAATATGAAGAAGATTTGTTAAACATGAGAAAAAAACGAGCTATAGAACAAATCCCATTCATATTCTAGCCTTTGGAAAATTCTCAGTATAACATTCCAGAATTGATAAAAGAAGATTGAATTCAAGACACTCAACTCAACTTATGGAAAACTATTCGTCATTTAAAAACAAAAGTCTTACCATACGATGAATATAAAAATCATGTAAAGTTAATAGAAGGGTAGAAGTGCCAAATTGACTTGGCATCTCTCTTAGTTTCCCAACATCCAAAGGTTGAAAAACAGCAGAGAACCCTTTATTGTTCATGTCTCAATGCTCTAAAGAGACTATGCTAATTAATTTAAAATTACCCATATAATGATTGTATCATAGGATGGGGTGCATATAGAGTATTGAATTTCACAGCTCTAAAAAATTAGCAAAGTCCATCAAAAGTGGTTTCATTCAATGTTATTTCCCACAGTCGATCATAATCAATAGGTTTTGTGTGTAATCAAATGTATGTACAAGAACTGGCCTCTGCCAGTTCTCATTAGAATCAAGTCCAAAGAAGGGAATTTTTTGATCTAGTTTTACATCAAGAATCTGAGAATATTGAGAAGGCATCTCATTAGAGGATGTCAGGCGTCAGAAAATTGAATTTTCTGAAATAGAACATCAATCTTCTAAAATAGGTTATTTATTTGATTGTCAGATGATGTGCCCAACTAATTTCCAAACCAGAATCCACAAAATCAGAAGATAAGTTTCATTAATTTGATCCATAGAAGTTCAAGAATCACCATATCTTGTAAGGATGGAGGATCATTTAATTCAACCTTCAAATTAATTAAACAATGTTCGATGATTTAATGAAGAAGAATAGGAATAGCCCTAGCATACAGGGCTAGGGGATTTTTTACCTCTGTAATCCCCTCCTCAATAGAAGACAATTTTCTCCCGATTAGGGAATAAGCCATAAGGAAATAGTACAACTGAACAATCCAATGATTCCCTTCATGTTACTATCCACCAAACAGTTCCAAGGAATTCTTTATATAGGATAACAGAGTCTTATGGAAGACACAAAGGGAGATGATCTAGAAGAAACACTAACAAAATTAGATTAATGAATTATGTTTTAGTGAATATTATTAACACCATTATATATGATCCTCCAGAAAATAATTCCAGTTTAGGGGAATTAGAAGATGAAGTTCTTTTCTATAATATGGTACACACTAAGGAAAATGAAGAAGGTGTACGTACCCAAAATCAGAAGCTTTCCTAGAATCTAGGTATGCCATCAAATAAACAACTCCCCCCAATCCAAAATACATCAAACATGGGGAAAGGAAAAAAGTCAGATTTCATCTCACATTTCAACTAGAGAACGTCAATATTCTTCACATGAAGAGTGATTTTCATAGAAAAGTGAGTAATTGAAGGAGTTGAAAAGACTCAATGTAGAGTTACATCGAAACAACATTTCTACTAGATGGTATCCCCATGAACATCCTCAACATTCAAATCATATAATATTTCCTCAGTAATGAGGATTTGTAGTAACTACAGATATATATAATGAATTCCCTCCATTGGGTATAAAACCAAGGCAGGTATCAGCACCACCATCAGTGGTTTTACTGGTCAATTCACAAGCTCAAGCTCCAGTTTCTATACCTGCACAGGTTCCATCTCATTCATATGTTCCCCAAATGATTATGAACACATTTGAGGCATTAAAGGCTTGATTGGAAGCTATGTAGGAATGATGGGCACCAATTCAACCAAAAAAGAGAGCTTAGTCTAAAATATTGGATGCAATTCCTCCCCCCACCAAATTTTGTGAATACAACATTCGCAATCATTAATTGTTCGAGAGAACATGAACAACACCAAACACATTTGGGTTTTCGTTTTGATCCCATGATGGGAACTTCTCAACAACAAGAAGTAGTTATGCATAGGTGTTTTTGAAGTCATCACAAGGACCGGCTATTGTCTGGTATACAAGTTTACAATCCCGATCAATTACTGGATGGGAAGATCTCTGCTAGAAATTTCTTCTCCAATTTATCTCAACGCTACCAAGGATGATAGTTTTTGATCTTAATAATTGTAAAAAAAGGGAGAATGAAAGTGTTTCAAATTTTATTGCACAACGGATATGATGAACATATTCCTTATGTCTATCACTCCCTTAAAAATAATTGTTGTCATTCTGTATAAAAAATATGTGTGGTGAATTATGCACATTGTTGATCCTTGTGAAATACAGAGGAGCATTTCAAGACCTTACTTCGACCGCTCAACAGGTAGAAGATTATATTATAGAAATTAAGGATAAAACATTTGTAATTCCATCAGCTCTAGGGAGGAGGATAGGAAAGGCATAAGCTACTATAGTCACCCTCAAACATGCACCTGTACCTACTTCTACTTCAAGAACCTCATCATACAGAAGGGATATGCCTCATGAGCATCAACAAAAATGACTGTCTCATCAAGATGATCAAAGTGATCAAAGACGTAAATAGTTTTAAGAATTAAATAATAATTTTTAATCTTTCAAGAAAGGACATGTTCCTAGTTACTTCATCTCAGTCTTAGAAAACAATTTGGTTTAGCATCTAAGGACAAAAAAACCAAATAAAGATGGAGATGATGATTCTTCTAATTATTGACACTTTAAATAGATGTTGGGACACCCCATTGAGGAGTGATTTGTTTTCAAAGACCTTCTGAAAAATATGGTAGACTATGTAAAAGTGAAATTTAAAAGTTCATTAGATCAAGTAGAATGTGTTACTACTACCAATCCAAATGAAGAGGGAGAATGAAAAGAGGTTAAAAGTAAAAATATGAAAAATATGATGATTGGATGATCATGAAAATGATCAATTGGACTCATTCTATTTTATAAACATAGTTAAAACAACCAATTTTTTCTTCTTCCACTACTGCCATAGAACAACCATGTTCATCAAAAGGCTATTCCACAAAGTAGAAAAGTGATCATAAGGACAAAGAGAAATCAAAAGAAGATGATCTCCTGTCAAGGCCAAAGTTGTACTTGACCCTGGCAGATTTTATGCCATCTGTTTTAAAAGCACGGGCATCATCCCGCCAAACAGTGCAACCAGAATTATGCTGCAAAGAAGAATCTTCATCAGATGAAGAATTGATCTTTGGTTCTGTTAATTTTATCCATTTAACGGATCCTTATGCCAATGGTGATTCTGATTATAGTGAGCCAAAATTACTTCTACCTAATTGGGGAACAATTATAAGTTGCCAAGGTCAAGGATAAATAGGAAGACATGGGAATTCTAAAAACCACCATTTTAACTCTATACATGCTCGAACCATATATGTGGAAAAAACTCATGGAATAACCCTTCAGTGGGTTCAACAAAAATAAGTAGTTTCTTCCATGAAAGACTGGTTTGGTTCTGACACAATTATTTTGGAAGACTGAATAGAAGCTACATCATCTTATTCTAAGCAAATGAATAGACTTAGTCAATCTGATTTACTAAATCTAGTAGTAATTCCAGCTTCAACTCGGACCCAGAGTACATATACATCAGAAGCATCAACTTCCAAAGGACATATAAAACTACATCTCCATGATGGGAAACGAGGACATTTAGAACAAAAGTATGATGTCTTGATATAATTGGACCATGTACCGTCCAAGTTATAAATTTTTAATGCTTTGAATCTGTCAAAATATCTTCAAGAATCACTCATTGAAGCTATGTTAAGTCCTCGACAATTTGAAACTGAAGTTTCTGCTGCGGAGGTTTACCATATAGAGAATTATCCTACTGAATGTCATGCTATCGTGTCATTTACAGATGAAGATGAAGATTATGTTGTTCATGGGAATATCATACATTTTTATTTTTCTGTAAATGTCAATAACATAGATATCTGACGAGCCTTCATTGATAATGGCATTGAGGTCAACCTCATTCTTGTTTGTAGACATTGTCAATTGGGCCTTACTAAATCTGACTTTTCTCCTTCAACATTAATGATGCAAGGATAAGAAAAGAATGAACAAGAACCTTTGGGAGAGATTACACTCATAACTCAGTTTGGATATCTTGTGTCTAATTTAAATTTTATTGTTGTTCGTTTGGACATAGCTTTCAATATTCTTCTTGGAAGGTCGTGGTTGCATCAACATGCAACCATACATTCGTCATACCACCAATGTCTGAAATAATGTTTCAATGGTCAAATTGGAACATTTTATGGTGACAAGGATCCATTCAAAACATTCAATCTCAATATATTGATGTAGAGTTTTATCACATAAAAGGAATGAAGCCCATGATAAAAGAGATAATCATAGTTAATGCACCAAATGGATAGGAAAAGATCCATGTAAATCCATTCATACATTTGAGTACAGATTATGTGTTACCCATCAATAAAATTGAAAGGGTAAGACTAAACCCAAATACTCATCTAGAAAATTCCATAATGTCAGTTACAGAAATTGATCCTGACAACATTGATGAAATTATTGATAAACCAAGGAATGATGAAAGCTTGAATGGAGATGTTTTCATCTCATTTGTTGACCTAGTAAAAGCCTCTACTCTATCAACTATAGTAGAAGATATAGTGGTAATTCTAGATGAAGTCAGATATGTTGATTCACAATCCATAAATCCCTATTTATTACGACAGGAAGACCCTTCATCATCAGTTGGATTATATATGGTGGCATTTTCTTCGGGATGTTCAAATACTGATTTCTATCCTATCACTAGAATTTTTTACTCATCATCTACAATGCAAGTGAAAATAGAAGAGGTAATACATAATTAAGATGAAGATGAAGATCTCAGGGATTCTCCTCTATCATTTGAACATGGTGTCACTACCACTGTGGATGAACTCCGAGAAATATATCTGGGTACAGAAGAAGATCCACGCTCCACTCTAATTAATGTGGTCATGACCTCTCAAGAGAAAGAGGTGTGTACTTCCTTTATAAAGTATCATCAAGATATATTTTTTATAATTATATAGAAATACAATGTTTTAATCCTAATATATCCACCTATCATTTGGGTTTTCTAGAAAAACATCATGGATTTAAGCAAGCAGCAAGGAGAACACACCCAACTCATGCCTCTAAAATTAAAGCTGATGTTGATATGATTATAAAGGATAAATTTTTCAGGGATGTTTACTATCCCATGTGGCTGGCCAATATTTTTTTAGTGAAAAATTAGAATGGTCAAATAAGAGTCTACATTGATTTCAGATATCTTAAACGACATTTTTCTAAATATGATTTTACAGTTCCGATTATAGAACTTCTAATTGGTGAAATAGCTAGCTATGAAGTTCTTTCCTTCATGGATGGATATTATGGGTATAATCAAATCCATATTTCCTTAGAGAATGAACAATATATAGCATTTAGATCCCCTCAGGTTGTGTTTTTCTATCAGGTAATTTTGTTTTTCTTAAAGAATGCAGGTGCAACATATCAATGTGCCATGCACCATATCTTCAAACCCTTCTTAGGAAATTTTTTTGAATGTTATGTGAATGATTTGGTGGTCAAATCTAGACAATGTTCCAATCACTTGGATTATTTGAAAACCATATTCAATAAACATCGGCAACACATTTTGAAGATGAACCCCTTGAAATGTGAATTCGGGGTAACCACATAAAAATTCCTTGGCTTCATTGTACGCCATCATGGTATCGAAGTTGATACTGAGAAAAAAAACAATCCTTGGTATGTCACCTCCTTGAAATTTGAAATAATTAAGAGGAATCCAAAGATAGTTGGCCTATATTCGGAACATTATCACCAATTTGGGAAGGAAGTGTTTACCCTTCACCAGATTAATGAAGAAGGGAGTCACCTACCACTAGACCAAAGATTTCCTACAAGAATTTAATACTCTCATGAAATATCTCTTGATTATACCAGTATTAATGGAATATTTTGAAGGAAGACCACTTATTCTCTCTGTGACTTCTTTATATTGATCACCTGGTTCCTTCCTCTCCAAAAAAATGATTCTAGGACTGAAAACAACCATTGTTATCTTAGTCGAACTATGCTTGATACAGAAACTCGATATTAAAGTATTGAGAAGTGATACCTGGAATTAATCTATGCAGTTTAGAAATTGAGGCACTACCTAAAATATCATGAGGTCCAATTGCTGTCTTGTAATAATCCACTAAAATTTATCTGAATTCGTCCTATGCTTATAGGATGTATGGAATAGTGGGTAGTTATTTTACAACAATTTGATATCCAGTTTGTACCTAAAAAGGAAATAAAAGGCCAATCTCTGTCTGACTTCCTTGTTGAGAATCCATATGCAGAAGATACATCATTTAATACTGATATTCATGGTGAATAGTTATTCTTTATTCATGATAATTCCAAAACATGGGAATTGTATTTTGATGGTGCTTCCAAAATTCCAACAGAAAAGAGAATGGAAAATGATAAACTCAACAAGGTTGGATTAGGAATTGTCCTTCATTCCATAAAAAGGTAGTATTTCCTTATTCATTCCTATTATCAGAAAGTGGTACCAACAATGAATCAAAATATCAAGCACCAATCGTCGGTTTGGAATTATCCCTTCAGGTAAAAATGAATAATTTAAAGTTAAAAAGAGTTTCAGAAGTGGTAATTCAACAAATTAATGGGGAATATTCTGTCAGAAAAGAAGAATTAATTCCTTTGTGTGATTAAGTCAAAGGGTTAAAGCCTAAATTTCCCTCAGAGCAGACATTCTCTTATGTCCCTCGATCACAAAATGCTCAAGAAGATTCACTGGATAATGCAGCTACTGGCTTGGCAGATCCAAATCAGGATGAGATAGTTATTAGCATAACCAATCATTGTGTGGTCTCGCCTTTTGTTCAAACCGGAATAGAAGAAATTAATGAAATTTTCCCTATTTCAGAACCATATGGTCATACCACAGGATGGAAATAATCCATCATGGAATATCTTCAAAATGGGCTACTTCAACCAGATAGGGCTAATAGAGAATATATTTGTTGAAAAACAGCCAATTTTACTCTTTATGACAGTCCAAAATTCCAAAAGATCCATTACAAGTGAGGATTTGGTGGAATTCTCTTTAGATGTATTGATGGTGAAGAGATCACGACTGTCAAGAAAAAAGTACATTCAACAGGTTGTGGTGCCCACCAATCTCGGCACCGACTCTCTGATCAGATCTGGAGGCTTGGATACTTTTGGCCTACAATGATGCACGATTTTACAGATTTCACTACAAAATGTCATCCTTGTCAAGTGCATGCCAACTTCATTCATCAACCCCCAGAGTTTCTACATACATCTGAATACTCTTGTGCATTTTCCACACGGGGAATGGATGTAGTAGGGCCTTATCCTCCAGCCACGGCTATGTAGTTTAAGTATATTCTCACTACTACAGACTTTTTCTCTAAATGTGTGGAGGCAATACCTCTCAAGGAATTCAGATCCAAAAGCATTATTAGTTTTTTTAAAACTAATATCATCACCAGTTTTTTCATCCCTCATACTATTTTTACAGACAATGGTGCTCATTTTTGTTCTGCTGAAGTAAAAATGTTGTATCGAGAACATAATATCAAGTCCAACCATTCATCTCGCTATCATGAGGCGGTGAATGGACATATAGAGGTCTTCAATAAGACCCTATCAAATATACTCCAGAAGATTTTGGATAAAGATAAGGAATCATGGACTGATAATCTTTTGAATGTTGTAGGGGCTTATCGGACAACTACCCGTATTGCTACCCAAGAAACACATTATTTATTGGTATATGGAACTGAAGAAGTTTTTCCAATTGAAATACAATTTCCTTCACATAGAGGTGAAATCTAGGATCAGTTTTCTATAGATGAAAGATCATAGAAAAGGTTCAATTATTTGGAAAGATTTGATGACAAAATACTACATACGTCGCATCATTTTGAAGTCTATCAGGACAGAATATTGTGATCTTTTAATAAAAATGTTCTCCGTCGTTCATTCCTTCAAAGATAAATTTTATTGGTCCTTAATAGTCCAATGATACCAGGATAGAAACCTCTAAAACATGAAACAAATTGGGAAGGATATTATTCCATACATAAGTTATATTCAAATGAAGCATATGCCTTAATCTCAATGGATGTAGAGCTTATCACAACTTCAACCAATGAAAGATTTTTTAATTAATACATTGTGTAGTTTTGTATTAATAGTCCTCACTACAAGATATTAAACTACACAGTACCATGACCTTGCAGCAAGTCATAAAACTACACAGTCCCCATGTCCTAGTTACAAGACATAAACTGCATAACAACTGTTAGTGTCCATGCTGCATGACGTTAAAATGCGTAGAATCTTCGACCCAGTCACATGATATTAAATTGAATGACATCATTTGTACAAATAACATTATCTCTATTTTACCATAGGAGATTACATAAGCAAATATAATTTACATCGTCACTACTCCTTAGTAGTACATGAGTCCCTCACTTTCCCATGTATGTGTCAGATCTGTCTAAAGAACTCATTTCAAGAACTACGTATGGCTTGATTCTAATTTTCAATGAGATATGTAGAGATGCCTAAATATCTAATTTTGGGACCAGACAAAATCACAAAATATTTTTTTTTATTTTCTCCTCATTTATATGAATCAGATATATACAGAGTTTTTCCTTATGATATATGATTCAGTACTTATACCATTTTATGTCTTAAGATTTATCGTTCTCTCAGAACATGTCAAAAAGCCCCCATTCTTCATGTCAAACTCCATTATCATGAAGAGTGATTGTTTAAAGAACTATGTATGGCATGATTCTCATATATTTTGAGATACGTAGAGATGCCTAGATCTATAATCCTGGGCCATTCCACGAACCCCCCCCCCATTATTTATTGTATAAGAATCAAAGCTGCATAGAGAATGTTTTAAGAACTATGTATGACTTGATTCTTTCCCCAAAAAGAAATATAGTGAAACTTGGGTTTTATCCCTTTATCCAGTTATAATATGTTTTCCCTTTCATATTAGATCATTTTTGTCCTTACTGCATGACGTTAAACTATATGTTAATCCAATACCCCTATTCTTTACCTATGTCACCTTTGTATTATAGAAAATACCCTTACTACTCCTTGTTTCTCACACTAAGCACAACTCATTTGAGCTTAAAAATTGGGTAAATTACTTCTTTATAGAAATAAGGTGTCTAAATTTATTATGGGATTATTAATTTCCTAACTACATGACTTAAAACTACACAGTATAATGTCCTCGTTGCATGACATTAAACTGCATATCATAATATTCATTCAAAAGAAACAAAGAAAGTCTCCATTTTACATATGAGTCAGATCTATGTAAAAGAAAATAAAACTCATGTTCAATATTGGTTCAAATATTTCTCATATGCATTAGGCATAACCCCCATCCATATTTTACACTCTTAATCTTAAATATGTCAAGATCCTCACAATAATTCTTACATTTTTTGGTGACAAGGTTTCTAATACCCAAGAGCTCTTTTTCCTAACAATATAGCACATTCCCATAGGAGGCCTTTCATATGTTGCCTACATAACAGGCATGTCAGTCAAAAGATACCACTATTTATCTATATAACATATTCCCTATTTGGATACACATAATACAACCACCATTATGGGTTTTCCAAAATATGGTAACTTCTTTCTTTGTTATAGTATCTTTCCCCCCATTAATGTTTGATGAGAATATATAATAATCAGAATTTTAAAATAGTCATTCATGTATACTTGTCCCATTATCTTTCTCACAATCTGAAAGTCTTTAAGACAATGGTTTGTGCATTTCCCTCACCATGCGTTCGACGCACTATGAAATATCCTTGAAATAACTTGGTCACATGTTATATATTGTTTCTATTTCTAGTCCTAATTGTATGACCTAAAACTACAAACACCATACCGCTTACATTTGGGTTATACCATCATAAAAGACTTATTCCTCTGATTCATTAGACCCACTTGGTTGAAAAAAAACCCTTCCATATTCAGGTACATTTCTCCATAAATCAAACTCTGTGCTTTGGAAAATCTGAATTCCCATAATCATTCTTTAGCTATAAGCAATAGAATGTTAAAATTCTAAGAGATCTTTTTTTAATATACAGTATGTTCCCTTAGGTGGCCTTGCATATGTTTCCTACATAATAGGCATATTAGTCAAAAGATTCCACCATTTGGCCATGTATCATATTCCCTAGTTGGCCCTGCATAATACAGCCCCCATAATGGGTTTGTCAAATAATGGTAACTTCATTCTGGGAAAATACTTCCTCTAATGATTTTATCCCTTTTCCCAAATCATTCCTCAGTATCATAAATTCTTAAATAATAGTTTAAAATTTCTATTTCCATACCTGAAAATGATAATATGTTTGCAAAAAAATTATCATGAAATTGGGAGACTTTTCTCATGCCTCTGGTCAAAGCTAAAGGCCTTAAATTTAAGCGACACAATGTCCTCACTATAAGACTTTAAACTGCACAACACAATGTTCCCACTGCAAGAATTAAAACTGCACAGTTCCCAATGTCCTCAATGCATGACTTAAAACTACACGGTATGATATCAGAAATTCCCCTTTCTGGTAAATTTAATCAATTACACATACACCATATTTTTATAAAGATGGTTTTCTTATTAATGACTTATGTCAGTCTAAAATATCCCTTTCATTATTTAAATTCCGTTTTTGAAAAAAACACCCACTGTGGTCTTGAGTCACCCAAACCATATTTTCCCATATTTATCAATAGTAAAATGTTAAAACATCAATATGATCTTTTGATTGACTATGCAGTACATGCCCGAAGGTGGCCTTGAATAAGATTCCTACATAACATGTCTGTCTGTCAAATGATTCCACCATTTGGCTATGTACCATATTCCCTAGTTGTCCCTACATAACACAATCCCAATAATGGGTTTGTTATGTAATGGTAACTTTGTTCTTGGAAGAGACTCCCCTTATGTTAATACATGTTTTATATTTGGTGACCATAAAAATTATTGCTCAATATTCCCCTTGAAAATATTTAAAGAATATTAATGAAATTCTTAGCCACAGAGTTTTGTTTGGGATTTAATTTCAAAATTTATAGTTAATACTATTTGAACTTAAATAATATTCTTTTATAGCCAAACATGCATGACTCTAAAATTCCAAATAAAAAAAGACATGGTGCTTAATAGATTGATAACCCGTAAAGGGAAATCTAAATAGAAGTCAAGTCCCAACTCACTAAACATATATATTTGTATGATTTAGGTAATATTGAACAAGAAAAATGTAAAAAGATATGAATTTTGTGTAATTATCCATTTAACCCAAGAAACAATCAAATTATTCTCATTATGGCTATCATCTTAATAAGAAAATTTTGAGCACTCCATTCTTGCCATTATAATAATTATTATCTAACATAAATGAGTCATTATCATCATTTACCTTTAATATTGAAATAATAGAAAACAGGAATGATGAAATATATGATTGAAGACAAAATTTGTCTTATTCATATAAAATCAAAGGGTTATCTACAAACTGGTGCCTACATATCATGTTTTAGAATAAATTCTCAACGTGATTTTTTATTTTTTGGACTACTTCCTAAGCTTTAGCCACTGCTTTTTGAAGTTAAGAAAGCTGAGCAACTCTAACCGCCTCATCGTGATGAAGTGATTCCTTAGCAGTTGAAATGGAAGTTATCTAATATTTTTTTTATTTCTCCCAATGTTTGATTCAACTGCTCAAGTTTTTTATGAATAGTATTGAGTTGTTGTTGAATATATAACGACTCCTTCATGGATTATTTAATTTGTTGGCTAATTTCAATTGATTTCTTGTTATGATTTTCCACAGCCTCAACTACTATAGCTTGAAAGCCTTCAATATTGATAATTCGTATAACCTCTTCAAAATTTTGTCGTAACATATGATCCTACTCCTACCAGTGAATGACCTACTTTATAGCATCATGGATTGGTCGATAATTATATCCACTGAATCCCAATACACAAAAAAATGCTGGGAGTTTGAAAAAATTGTACATTAATTCATATAATGTCTTCTTAGAAATTATGATCCAGATATGTTTCCACGTCTTCTTACATGCCATTCCAAGAGAATATTACATCTCTATGTCTGAATCTGAGTCACTACCATGAGGTAAAATGTACTCTGGAAATAGGTCATTTAAAGAGATACCTTGTTTTACTTCTCTTGAAATAGTAGAAGATTTATCTTCTGATCTAGGAGATGACAACCCTAAATGGTAAATTAAGGTCATTTTCAATTTCAAATAGATGAAATAGATAAGATTCAGATAGTTGATTATATTTACACAACAATAAGTTAGCTACTTTATTGGATTCATCTCCTGTATTCTCAGCTTCAGTGATTTTAATAGTTGATTCTTGAGAAGGGACATTCCATTATGTTTTCTCAGTTTTTATATTCAAAGGATCTGAAGTGTCTCTTGATAGAGGATCCTCTAGAAGTATTTACCCATCTCCAATAGAATGATGTAGTGGGATACCATATTCCGGAAGATCCTTTGCAACATTTTTGGTATATAAAGTTCCATAAAGTGAGATTTTGACGTAAAGAATCAAATAAATAAGAATCAATACATATGGAAAATTAAAAAATAATGACTTATTTCCTTGCAATTCTTCATTAAAATCCCCAAATTCCTTGATGGAACCTGGTATATCAATATTTGGATTAAGGGATTTCACCATTTCAGTATATAAAACATGGAATGTTATAGCATCCCAACCATTTAAGGTAACCAGAAAATGTTGGTTGATGCCTAAATTGGCTTCACTGATGTTTTGTTCCATCGACTCCTCAATTGGTATAGTAGCATCAGGTCTTTAAATGTGTGGTTCAGCATCAATATTTGTCTCGGATAGCCCTGGGTCTTTATTCCTTTGTTCTGAAGCAACAAGAATATCATTGTTGATTATTTTGGATCCTCTACTAAAAGAAACTGAGGAATGTATTTATTCTTACAATGTTTTTCCTCTCTAAGTAGAGCTAGGATCACATATTTCTGAATCTTTTGATTATTTATCTACTAAAATTTCAGATTCGTCAACATAAACTTGGGTTTCTACTGGGGTCTCTATTTTTGGCCTCGAAGAATCAGATCTTAATCCCTTGAGAGAGGAGAAATAAATTGATCCTACAAGTGAATAAAAATGTGGTTACCGGAGTGTATTGGGAAATTTATGTTCCCTAATAACAGTATAAATACTTACTACTTCCGAAAACAATTCAGATCAATCTCATTGCTCTCTTGCGTTTTTATTCAAAAGATTAGGGAGAGATTGGAACACTCTTTTTAACAAGAGAATCTAGAGGTAATGGTAGGTATTTTTCCATTTCCATTACCCCATTCATGATTCGTTCTCTTGGAGAATTCTCTGGAAACCTGGGAGGATCATTCGTTGTGTCAACAAGAGATCCTGCAGGACAATACTTTGGTGATTCGAAAATTGGTCTAGAACTTCTTTCTCAACATTCAAGCAGCACAAACATATATTCAGAAATATAAATGGTGATAAATGTTATAGAATAGTTGAGACAAAAGAAAAAGAAAAATAAACTATTAGCATTAACATAAATACCCCACTCTTCCTCGGAGTCGATAATTACCCCTTCATGTACTCTTAAGTCCAACATATAAGATACTCGTTTATAGGCTAGGATCTGTTCATCAGTTGCATATATAAAAAACTCCACCTCTGTAATATACATCTATACTTAATCCAAGTTATTGTTTGGATTGAAATTAGAAGGTGAATTGATGTCACCAATGTTTGGTATTCAAATTCTATGTTGTAGGAATGACCATGTATCCCTAAGATCACGAGTTACACCCTCCTAATGATTAATGGATGAAAGGGATAGTTTCGTGGAAATCCTGGATATATCTCAGAAAATGGTCCATCAGAGGCCAAGAAGGGGCCACTAGGGATGTTACCAGAGTAGAGGTTGAGACTTTTGGATTTTTACAGGAGGCATCTACTGCAGGTTCATATCAGGCAGAAGTGGGGCAGGGTGAGGTGGGAGTATTGGGTCCATTATACCCCAGAATTCTCACTACAGAACTCTCTTCCCATATGAATACATTGTGTAAGGGGAATATAAAGAGCCTAAAACAGTCAAGGCGATGGTGCAGGTCTGGCAGAGTCCTTCCAAAGATGGCCTAGTGGTCGAGTTGGGAAACCGATTTAAAGTTATAGATGTTCAAGGACCAACACTTGATCGAGAGGAAGAGGATTCAGGTGATGACAACTATGACCAATTAGCTGTGGAACGTTTGGAAAGAATTGAAGGGAAAGGTCTTCACAATCAACGAAGGAAGAATGGGAAAAATGAAATAAAGACTCAGGGAAATTTATTATGGTCAAGGGGAAAAAACCAAAGGGACGGACGTATTATTCACACTTGCCTAAAATTATGGAAACTAGGTCAGCTATGAAAGGTATAAACAAGGAAGGAAAGACCACTCAAGAATGGGGATGGTGGAGAACAAAAAGGGCAAGCTGAAATAGTTTAGAAAGAGAAAGGGGGTGCTTGAAGCTCTTCCTCCATTCCAATGAACAAATTCATGAAAAGGATGTTAGGGTAAATATTTAAAAAGAGGATTTTTAAATAATATATGAAAGAAGGTTGTGGGATGACACCAAGAAGGAGCAAGAGGCGTGGCTAGAAAAACAAGACTGAATACTGGCTCATGGATTCAACCAAGGTATAATAAACTCAGATGAATTCATACAGACAATAGACAGAATGGATACTCAACTTGAAGATCCCATCAGTGTGGATCCAGACACCTAGATTAGTACTTTACACTGGGAATTATATAGAGTGTATAATTTTAATAATCTCAGTATTGTGTTTAATAAATTTGTAAACTCTTTCAGCACGTTGTGTTACCCTTGTTTTGTGAACCATGGTTTCCCACGTTTTTCTTAATGTTGTATAATAAAAAATATATAAGGTGTGTGGATGAATGGATTAATGTCGTACATAATTCAATCATGGTAAGGTTGATTATGGAGGAGATTCAATGTCGTCTGAATGGTAAACTTATTCTGGCCTCTTTTATTCATAAAGTTCAACAGATGGAATAGGAACCTCTACATGATGGTGATGACTGGACTACCTTTGCATTTGAGGTATTTCTTCTCTAGCCATATTCTTCCTGGTATACCTCCTCCGATGATGTTTTGAGGGCTCTAAAACCTCCAATACGTCTATGTTATCTCTATCCTTGTACTTCTTACGATGATTTCCACATACAACATTCATTGTTGCTGCCACTCAATATATTCCTTTTGTCAAAACCCCTTGAGGATATGAAGAGGCCCAAGCTTTGGCATACCCAGATTCCAATCCAATCGATGCATATGGTGGAGGTAGCGTAATTGACAGTTTGAATACCTTTAAAGCCATTATGATCCATAATTGTCATGCTACCATTGGGGTTTTCTTCTGTCTGACATACGAGGGTGGGAAAGTGTTTGATTGTTGAAGGCATCATAACTGGAAAGAAAAACTATAGGGGATGTAAGCCTCACAGATAATTTCACCATAAATCCTGGTATATAATATGAAATCCCTGAATTCCATCAGATAAGATCTCAGCTCATAATTATTTTCTTTACTATTATCAATAAATGCTCTAACTAGTGGGTTACTAAATGGGAAGAATCTGAATTCTCTTGTGACACTCAATGCCTTTAGCTCCACATCAGGTCTTAATTTTAGAGGTTGAATAATAAAAATTTCTTTTTAAAATGGGGTGAATCAACCATTGTGAACTCTAACTGAATTCAACACTGAGAATGAAGAAAAGTTTGCTATAATCCAGCCCCATAACACTTGGAACGGCCCTGCAATTCTAAATAGATCCTTACCTTCATATAAATGCAGTGGAAGATGGTAAATTCTTGCTAATACATTGGTTTCTAACCCAATATACTTCAATTCTACGAATTTATCCACAATGATAAAAGTCCCCGATCTTACACCACCCCCGGATTCATGGACTCGAAGCAAATAAATGTTTTGCCACATAGTAAGGAAGGTAGTTAAGCATAATTTTTCATCTATATCAGGTTACACTTTATAGCCCCATTTCTTATAGTCACCCCTTACCAGCATAGGCCAATATGTGCATGAACTACCCCAGTTATCTATAGAAGGAAAAACAGTAGGACATCCACATAGTGGACCATTCTATGATTTTAGTTTTAAGAAGGATTACATCCACACTTTGGCATGGTTATCTTTCTTGTTGTTGGGTAAATTAATTGCTATATTAACTAATTAATGGGCCAATGATGGTGTTCTAGTAGCATCACCCCATATTGTAGTAGGAGGAATGAAATAATCATACATTTCCATAGGAATAGGAATCCCATCTATTTGGTAAATATCCTAGAGACTAATACCAACTTTACCATGCGTCAAATGAAAGGAATTCGTTTGTGGAATCCAATGGCTCAGTAGGTTAGGAACAATATAATTTTTATAAACATATGTTTTCCCTATCTAGACAGCTTCGTAGATTTGAACGTCTGATAACTCCTTCAGGAATTCTGTATAAGTACGACATACTCAGAATGCCCACAGACACTCGGGTTTGGCACCTCCTTTAGAATGAAGATCCCAATCTTCCTTCCAACTATTAGGTTAATGTATTTAAGAATCCTTAAAAGTGTAATCACAGAAATGTGGGCTTTCCTCTATAACATGATCATTTATATCGGGAGTGTAACCACAATGGTGAATGATGCAACTAATAGATACTATTCTTTCTTGTAATGGAACCCCCCTTGAACTAATATTCATGAAGTCACTATTGGAGTATTGAAGAAACCAATTAGTTGGAAAGTACTTTTTATCAAATGGAACATGGGTGTCTTGTAAAAGCTCATTCCAATACAAGGGTAAGTAAGGACTTTGTGGATAATCATGCTAGTATAGAATTAAACCTTTCCATATCTCCGGAAGAGTACTTTCAACAACATCATAGTAGTCTGGCCCAACGATATTCATCATTTCTTTTTGACATGCCTTATCTTATTCCGTATGGGTCATCAAATGAGTCATTATTTCCTAAAAATAATTACCAAAATTATATTATTGAAGTTAAATTTTTTTAAGAGATAAATCCAAAATTTGGAAACGGGAAATGTTCATGTGGGATCTTCAACGAGGTAAATCGTGTAGGTCCTTAGACAAGAAGTATATCATAACCCCTTAGATAAACTCCTTTAAGCTTAGCTACATCGCTTAAATAATTTTCCTTTGATGAAATTTCAAGTAAATTATGTGAGAGCACAATGTGATGGGGCTGAGCGAATGTGTTACGCAACGAGATCCTTTGAAATCTGAAAAGTACAGGGAAATTAATTCACAATGGAAGAGACCTATTTATAGATAACTGAGGACCTACATGCCAGAACTACATGTACCATATGCACAAGATATCTGCGCAGGGTACCTACGCGGCAAGAATGAAATGATCATCAATTGATCCATAGTCATTATCCCCATAGCTTCACCTTAGGACTCGACCCTATTTCTATTTTCAGATCCAATTCTGAGGGGGGGAGGGATTTTTTGATACCAAATAAGAAAAAAAACTATGAAGAGAAGTCTGGATATATCATATCCCAAGGACAAGTTCCAAAAGTTCAAAAGGGAAATACAAACACTCCTAAAGATCTTCACAATGGTCTAGTTGCACAGGCCTACGAAGTGGAACTGATCGACTTCACTCCATGACAGAGCTGGGCGACTGACCTACATGGCGGATCTGCACACCAGAATATATTTGTGCACCTACGCGGAGCTCCTACGCGATAGAGCTGCGCGGTATACCTATACGAGCAACATTTCTTTGACTAGGCCTCATCTATGCCTATAAATAGAGCCCTTGGGCTCCCCAATTCAGAACTGAAAAAAAATTTAAGAGACTCTCTAAATCTCCCATTGTGTATCTCTTTGGCTTAGATCTCTCAAATCGTCTCAAGTATCTCTCTAAACCATGAGAGAATAGATAATTAAATACGATAAGCATGTTTTGAATGTTTATTTTTCAAATTTTACATAGTTTTGGTTCTCCTATGTAAAAAATATTCTTCAGTCACCATTCATACATGCACAGTATACCTGCGCTCCATACCTGCGTGGTATTCTGCATTCCATACCTATGCGGTATACCTGTGCATCATACCTACACAGTATACCTATGCGGTACATCAACGTGGGTACCTACATGACATACATAGATGAGGGACCTACGTGACCCACTCAAGTACCATTTAAAAAAAATCCATTCATGGATGGGTATCTCATTCCTTGTTTCCCTTATCTGAAAGGGAATAAATTGAAACCTCTACCAAAACCTCATGACTTATCAACCCTTTTGGAAAGTCATATCAGCGTGTCTCCAATTTGGGTTTGTATTTCCGTAGTCAGAGGTTTCCTAAAATTTTTTCAAAATGGGGTTCAGATTCATGTAATTTATGTGGGTTTTTATATCCACAGTCACATAGACCTTTCTCCCAGAAACAGTGTTGGGAAGATCTTGGTTTGCATGAGGGTTGGGTCTTGGCCTCTCTTTTCTCAAAGTGGTAACCTAGAACCTCAGGTCTCTGGGTGGGAAGGTATAGTTCACAGTTAATTTTCTGCTTTTCTACCAGGATCAATTTTAGGGCTTCCATCCTCGTGTAAGCCCCCTCACCTTCATCCTTTCCTCCTTATATTGGAACCATGTACAATATAAATAGAATACAGTGAAGGTTTGTTTCCTCACCCTCTTCCACGGTCGACGTTCTATCTTTCATCATCGGAGGAGGTAAAATGTGAAATGTCATTGTTGAATATTTCAAATCCTCTTGTTTCTCACACCGAGCATGACTCACATGGGATTAGAGATACATGATAGTTACAACATGTCCAAAAACACTCATTGAAAGGAACTATGAGAAATCTGATTCCCACCTTAATCGGGATATGTAGGAAGTCATCTCAAGGGTCGAGCTCTTTGGGAATCCTCCTTAGGAATAAGCCCAAAAATTAAACCCCAAATCATCAAGGAATCATTTTTTAGGAAGTAAGCCCAAACTCATCTATCTCAAAAGACCATACTCTCTTGTTAGTACTATCGAACGATGTGGTCTTTGATTCCCATTTTATTGGATATGTAGGAAGCCTCCCTGAGGTTCAAACCCAACACTTCAAATCAACCATGTTCTCCTTGGGCCATATTTCTAATAGGGTTTTATCCTATTTAGAAACTCATATCCTTTACATGTTCCTCAGGCTGCTTCAGCATAAGTCCCACACTATGTTTTCACCAAGAATCTTTTTCTTATAGGTCCTTTTCACATGACCTTAAAAGGTCTGATGTGTCATATTAAGCAGCACTGAAGTAGGAGGGTTTTGATTCCTTTCACAAGGATACATTGGTAGCTCATTTTATGGGCATGATCCCAATATCAAAAGAAACCTTCACATTCCTGGAAGAAAATAAATTCCAAATTTCCCCACATATTGGATTAAAAACTATTATTATCATAACAATGATTAAAAGAATCTCTAATCGGTATATTAGAGGATACTATTGATGGAAAACCTAAAATACACATGGATGTTTCCATAAATTAAGAACCGTGAATGCATACTAATGATCCTAAATTTTACACATGTTAATAAGTGATTGTAAATTCCAAGGGATACTTATGATATACTTGGTGAATTAATAAGGATTCATGTAAATATCTTAAATTTACCAAGAGAGTCTCAGAGAAGTCAAAAATTCCCCCCAAAAGGGTGTGATGAGTCCGACCTCCCATCCTCTCGACCAGTGCACATTCTTAAGTATTTTAAAGTTCAAACATAGTGAACACCTACCTTTAGAAAGTAGGTCCCCTTTGGATAATGATGTGTTGGATGTTTCCGATTTTATAAATAAATTCAATGGAAACTGTCTGGAAATAGTGATTTTTAAAACTAGAACTCATGTTTCATGGAACTAAGAAACAATCTCAAATATAAATCACTTGATATATGTTTATGTTTCCCACATTGTTTCATTTTCAATAGAGTAAATAATCCCATACTATGATTTTGTATTTTGATCCTCTTATAATTAAATATGGGAAAAAATTCAATTTAAATTTATAAAAATCATGGGGTTTTTATTCAAAATTTATTGAGGTTGTATGGGTTTTTCATATAAGCCTCTCTTCATTGAGACATATTTTAATTTTATCCATAAATTTCTTATTTATATAGTTTTTATACTATCGAAAATTTTATTTTTAAATAATAAATTGTATAATTCATGGGATTTATAGATCCATATTAATTCCAAGCCTTCAATTACTTTTGAATAAAAATTTACGAAAACATTAAGGGGTTTTCTGAGTCAAATATATTCCTTGGGACATAATCACTCTTCTATGACTATTATTATTCTGTATTGATTTATTTAAATTATAATGATGGTATGTTTTATAAACACCTTATTTTCTAAATAAAACAATTTTCACCCCAAATTATTTTTCCTTTATGGTTATATTGTTTTGTTAAAATACATATTTGATAAGAATTATTTTTATTACGTTTAATGGATTTTTCTTTAGTATCCATATTTTTTACTTACCACCAATGTATTGTGCTACCTAATATAAACTGAATTTGAATTTAAATCTAATGATCCTTTTATTCTCCTTAATTGTTTTTATACTAATGGGTTTTTTATTCTTATAAACTATGTGGGTTTTAAATATAGTTATTAAAAAAAGGTTTTTCCATTATTTTGAAATAAAATATATTATCATTCATACCACTTTTTATTTTTATAAATTTTATATCTTTTTCAATTTTCCATTGTTAAATATTATTTAAAAAATCAAATTTTTTAAAATTATTTTCACTGCCTTTTTCTAAACTTTATGTATTTCGCATGTATCCCTTATTAATGATTAATTTGGAATTATTAAATTAAATGTATTTTTACGCCTCCTTTTGATAATATTTATTTATTTTATATGATTTTTTATTTTGAACTATTTATATTAATGTTTTAAAAATTCTTCTCCTTCCCTTCTAAAATAATAAATTAATTTTCAATTTAATGTTTTAAATGTTTTTGTGAATACTTATTTTTTCAAATCTATTTACCATATTGTGTTTGTCATTCATAATGTGATGTTATGGTCACCCTATATATTTTATTATTATATGATTAATTTTGTAAAATTATATTATTATTAAATTATGATTTATTACTTTCATTATATGTATGTTTTTTGAAAATATTAAGAAACTCATTCTTTTCTATGGGTTCCTTACATGATGATCTGAAAATTTCATGAATCCCATTTTCTTTATATGAGTTATTTTATCATGTGAAGATTTTATTGAAGTGGAACATGGATTTTGAGATGTTCAAGACCTATATATCCCTCTAATTCATTGGGTACATACTTTTACCTCATGAGATATAATTGTTCTATGAATAGGTTTCCGAGTGCCTATGTTCTCATAAGGTGGGTGTGATTGTATTTTCCTCTACTCAATGTTTTTTAAGTGAATGGTTTGGCAGGTATCTAGGTTGAAAAAGATAACAAATATTATTTTTATGGTTGTTCTAATTTCTTTTCCATGTTCATGGATTAAAACATAAGATTCATCTTTTATTTTTTAATGCTAATAAAAAATAATCACCATTTGAGATTGTAATATATATATTTCATGTTTATGATTAACAATTAATTGTTAATGTTATTTAAAATAAGATATGTTTCTTCATTGGTAGGTCACATTTTTGGAACCCTTCAAGATTCGGTGACAGGTTTGGTAGATATTTACTTTGACAGTACTGACAATGGGGACGTCAAAAGTGGGTTTCATGAAGATGGTTGTGGTAGATGGGATATGAATTACAGGTGATCCTGGATAATGATCATCATTGTATCAATGAAATATTTGGGTTTTTTGTTTTAAAATATTTAATTAGGAATAATTCATTTTTTTATCCTTCTAGTTACCTCTCAACCTTAAAGTGGCTATTTTGAAAATCAAATAAAAACCAAATTTGCAGTTTGTCATATATTTTCCAAATTCATTATTTTCTATATGTTTATGATCTAAACATTGTAGATGATTATATTTTATCACTTGCTAATTTTTTGAGCACACGCCTTTCTTATGATTCCAATACCTATGTTATGAATATGATTATGACTTTTGATATATCTAGAAAAGGTTCTATAAGAGTTGTATTATCAAGAATTGTTCATAAGTTTGGTAAAATATGATTTTTAAGTAGCTAATATATAAGACACTAAACCATTTGATCTTTGGGTTGTGTGATAGTATGTGACATGTATTACATAAATATTTATATTAATATACTACATAATACATGTTTATAATGGGTCACCGAAGTTGGTATTAGATTAATGTTTTGTTATTTTGGAAATTAATTTAGTTATTTTGTGATATTAGTTTAGTTAAATTTGTTATTAGGGTGGGAAACTTTATTAAAATCCCTAGAGTTTTATCCAAGTATATGTTGATAACTATAATATTATAAAATTCTTGAGTATATTATTTTCACTATAAATAGATACATATTTGATTACTACAAGTGGATGAAAGATCTATCATAGATGTATATAAATATAATAAAACAAAAAAGGATGTGTTGGGTATTATCATAATCATCACCTAGAGAATGAAAAATATTTTTTACTTTAAAACTAGTTTTGAACTCCCATGGGATATTCATTAGCTGATCATATTTTCATAATGAATCACGATAAAGGATAAAAGTTCCTAGTTACTTTAAGAAGTGTAGGATAACCCAACATAAATTAACCTAGAACTAACTAATATTTATATAGGTTAAACTAAAGAAATAATGGTACAACCTGAAAATTTAAAATAATAATAAATTTTTAAGGTTGAATTCCTTTTTATGATTATGATAATACCCTCATATTGTAAATTTTTTTCACTCATCTCATCAATTTTGGTTTTAATAATGAATGGAACTAGAAGTAACCATGGTTGTGATGGACAATGTAATGATTACATTAATAAACAACCCATAAAAATGGGAGATGGAATGAAAATCATTATGATTATATTAAAATAGATATCATGTAATATGATTAACAGTGTGAACATATTAGAAATCATAAACACACCAAATTATATAAACATGGAGTCTCATGAAAGATCATGTGATAAATATGATGAAGGAGAAAATTTTGATTTATTATGTGTCAAAATGCATTAAGAATCACCAAGGAAATTTCATTAAGGGGAATTGTATATGATTTAGCCTTTGTTAAAGGATTCAATAAAGCATAAAACTATCGAGGGAAATTTAAAGGGTTCCCTTAACATGAGGAAAGAAGATAAAGCTCATTCTAAGTCACTACAAACAATTCAATGTACTATGTTTGGAAAACATAGGATTTTTTCAAGTCAATCTCTTAATGTAAGGATTAATAAGTATGGTAGGAATAAATGACCTCATATACCATGTGATAATGGAATAACCTACACAATGACTATCGATTAATAATATATTAGTAATTAAGAATCACTAACCATTCACTAAATAGTAGTGGATGTATTCTAGTTATATCAACAGTGTTGTATCTAGGGTGTTTTTTAAGAACACCATGTCACCACCCTAAATGGTTTTTATTTTAATTAAAATCTTTAGATGCATTAATATTATGTTTTATGAAATAATATATACAAAAATAATAATATCCACCACTAAAAAATTTACTTTACTTTTGAAATAGAAGGGTTAAATTCGATTTGACTCCATATTAGATTCTAGAATAAGGAAAAAACCATTAAAATAAATTGTGTACATCTATCAGTGCAAGGAAAAACATGAATTATCTATTAAGAAAATTGAACCCTACACAAGGGCCTTAATACATAATTAAGAGATACATTCACTTATGATAGTTAGGGATAAATATTTATTTTCTAGTCTTCCAAATGATATTTATGACCATATTCCATTATAAATAATATAATGATGCACATCAATATTTTATACACATTTAGCTATTCATTAATGTAAAATATAATTAAATTGTGAGCATGAAATTTATTTAAAGAGTTTTGAATGTAATGACTTGATATTTTAGATCGTTTAAAACACATAAAATGTTTTATAACTTATGTCACATGCTGCACCCAACGCAAAAAACCAAAATATAATAAAATATATTTTTAATAAGGATACAATAAACACTAAAATGGTAATCCATTAATATTTATCACCATTAAATGGTAAATAATTAAAATTAGTTAATGTTTAAAATTTTTATTTTCAGCAAAAGTTGTTTTTTATTGTTTTTATTTTTCCATTAAAATAAAAAATTTGGAATTTTATTATTTTAATTAGATAAAATAAAAATCATTTTTTAATTAATCATATTAGAAATTAATTACTTTTATTTTTCATTATTTTCTAAAAAGGATGGTTGTTAGTTGAAAAATGTTCAATTTACAAAAATTATAATTCCCACGACATCATCACTATGTAAGAGTAACCTAGAATATTTAAAATACATTAATAAAATGAAATAAGAAATTTAGTAATAAAATTATTAATTTTCAAATATTATTTGTAAATATAAAACCTATTCCAACCAATTTTATAACTTTAGTAAAATGTATCTTTAAAAGTAAAATATTTTATGGACTTTTGTTTTCATTAAGAAATAATTTGGTAATAATTTGGTTATTAATTGACTTAAAAGATAAATAAAATCACTCGGTTTTATAATAAATAAATTTATATCATAAATAATATATAAAATGATAATTTTATCTCACACTAGAATTTGAGCTCAAAAACACAATTTTCCAAAGAAAACTATTTTTATACGTTAAGTATGTTTACTTTGTAAAAACATTTCCTAAATAAATAAATTTTATTTGATAATTTTATTATATTTATTATTATAATTCTAAAATTAGTTGATAATAGAATTTTTATTTATGGTCATTTTAATTAACTACAATGGATAAAAATAAAATTTACCCATGTAAAATTACTCTTCGATAAAAAAAGGAAAAAAGGAAAATCCTTAAAAAACTAAAGGATAAGTCTAAAATGAGCGTATGAGATAAATTTCAATCTTGAACATCTCCCAAACTACATATTTATTAAATATTAGAGTCATTTACCTTGAATAGTGTAATGATATAAGTAAATAAGTAAAGAGTACCTACAAAACTACACTTCCCTTCACTTATAAAACGACTCACTTCCACTCATCCATACTATACTCTCTCTTTAAAATTGCACATTTTAATTATTACATTTTAATCTTAGTAAAATGAAATTTCATGAAGAATTCCACTGATCAGTCATAGTGAGACAAATCCCTTCAAATTCCCGGGAACTTCCTAGAAAGAATAAAGTCTTTGACATTAGTATTATCTCCCTCTTAGGTTTTTCTTCTTAATATTACTCATCCAAATATCTTTTAACCATAATAATATGATTATTTAATTATAAATATTATATTTTTATGTATTTATATTATTTCTAAAACCCTTATTTATTAATATATAATATTCTTCTAAAAAAAGAACATTAATTATGCGTGTGCGTAGACTATCACCTCCATGATTTTTTTTCTTTATCCAGTTTTTCATTATTTATCCAAAAAAAATTATTAATATAATAAAAAATAAACATAATATCATTATTATTTTATTATAATTATATTATGTTTTAAGAAACACCACTTTATCCATACTCACCAACCATGTTATTATAATGATATTATGTTTTAAGAAACAACACTTTATCCATACTCACCATCCAAGTTAAAGTGTGTTCAGATTTCGGTAAGTTTAACCACATACTTGAATGATTCTTTGAAATATTACTATGAATGACTATGGGAATATGAAAAATAATCTTACTATACTATAATAATAAAATAATTATTTTTATATTTTTCAAGAATTATTATATTAATCATCTAACTTATTATTAATGTATCGCATTTTTTTTCTAAAATTACAGAAATAATCCAACACTGGTACAATTTTGACACAATGTTACTAAAATAGTTATAAAATGTTTTGAGAGAGTTAAAAATCCACATAAGTTATATATTATATTATCTTTAAAAGTATATTATTTTTAACTTCATATCAAATAATAAGTAGTGATATCATCTGTATAAATCATGTGTTAATGGTTATAGTTATTAATACTCAATATTTAAAAGAGATTACAAAAATATAATACATAAACTGAATTGTTTTTAAATAAGAGTATAAATAGAGATTAATATCATTAAGGTTATGAGATATGTAATTATTATTTTAATATTTATTATAATAGGGGTTAAATCACTTTCTTCGAGGTAATGGTTTCTTTTTTTTCTCAAATTTGAATCAGTTGAGATATGATTTGGTTTCAAACCATGTTTCCTTTTAAATGGGGTAGATAATACCCTACTATTATTTGGTATTAGGATTCTATTATATTAAATTATGATAAATGTTCTATTTAAATCAATGTATATCATGGAATTTTTATTCAACAGTATCAATTTTTGTAAGGGTTGAGACATATTTTAATATTATACTATAATCTCTTATTTATATGGTGTATATACTCCCAAATAATGGGTTTTTAAATAATATATGATTTAATACATGTGATTTATATATCAATATGATTTTCAAGATTCCAATAAATTTTGATTAATAAATTACTAAATCAACTAGGGTATTAAATTATTAAAGTATATTTTATGGGTTATGATCACTCTTCTTTGACTGTTATATTTCATGATTAATTTATTTAAACTATGATGTTTTTAGGTTCTATTTATTAATTTTCTCTGATGAGAATAATGATTTACAACAAATAATTCTTCTTTTATGATTTTATTGTTTTGTTAAAATGAATTTTTGGTAAGAATAATTCCATTTATTTTAATGTATTTTTCTTTAATATCCATACTTTCACATTACACGGATGTTAAAATTTACCAAATTGAAAATAAATTTATTTTTATCTCCAATGATTATTTTATTTACATTAATTAATTTTATTTTAATGTTTCATTATCCTTTTTAAAAATGTGGATTTTCAATAAGGTTATTTTAAATTGATCAAAAGGTTATTCCATCCTTTAAAAATAAAAATATTTATCATCCCATCCAAAATTTCATGTGAATTTTTTTTTTCTGTTTTTAAATGTTACATTGTAAAATAGTAATTTTGGAAATTAAAAATTTTCGAATTATTTTTAATGCCCTTTTTGAAAACATTATGTCTTTTAGAAGAATAATTTATTAAATTTTCTTTTAAATGTATAAGTTTTCAATGTATTTTCACTTTTTTCATTTTATAACAATTATTTCTTTTGAAATATGTTTTTTTGGATCTCTATATGTTATTTTTTCAAATAAATATTTTTTTATTCACAATTTTTATAATTAATTTTCACTTTAATATTTTAAATGGTTTTGTGAAAACTATTGTATTTTCACATCTATTTTACATCCGAGGATTTTATTTTATGAATTGAAGTCTGGATCATCCTATATATGTAATAATTATTTTTTTTGGAAAATGATATTATTGATATCTTAGTATTTATTAATTTCAACGTATGTGATATTTTTAATGGTTAAAGAAACACATTCTTTTCCATGGGTTCTTAATATGATGATTTGTAAATTTCATGAAACCCATTTTTTCTACGGGTTATTTTATTATGTGAATTTTTTTAAGTGGAGCACAATAATATATACTATGAGATGTGTGGGACTTAAATATCCATCCAATTCATTGGGTGAAATATTATATCTCATGAAATAGAAATATTTTCTGATAAGTTTAGTGAGTATATTGGTTTACAAAGGGTAAGTGTAATGGTATTTATATCTACCCACAATTTTATGTGTGTATGGGTTGGAAGGTATCTTGGTTAAAAAAATATGAAATCATATATTTATAGTTGTGTCAAATTTTTTCTATGTTCATGAATCATGTTATGTTATTAATTTATTTCTCATGATATAGAATATGTGTTTCAATTGGAGATTTTAATTTATATCATTAACACTTATGGTAAACACTTATTGGTTTATGTTATTTTAAATCAGATATGTTTTTTTATTAATTGTTTTCCATTTGTGTATGATCTAACCATTTTTTACTTTGATATGTTATCCCTTACTGAGTGTTTGATCTCATAACTTTATTATTTTTCCAGTCCCCAGGATATTAATATAATTTTATTATATGAGAAATCTAGAAAAGTATCTAGTGAAGTGTTACTATGGATAAATGTAAACAAGTTTGGTAAAATATTATATTTATGGATATACTCTCTAAGATTCTAAACATTTTATTATTTTTGTTGTGTGACTATTTATAAGATGTATTATTTTATTTATGATAATAATGATTTAATCAGGTCATGTTTTTTCATGGGTTTCCACATTGCATATGACATAGTATAATGTGAAATGACACTAAGTCTATTAGTATTTAGTAAAAGATACAGACTGAGGGAGATATATTCCCTAAATTTTATTTTCACATAATACACCCAGGGAAATTGTATTTTATGACTCGAATAAATTATAAAAGGGATAAACACATGAAATTTGATTTCATAGAATTATTTAACCACTTAAATTATAATTAATGACTGATGTAAATCATATTACTCAATTGATCTACTGATTGTATGTGATTCCAGGAATTTTCATAGCCTAAGAATGGGGGCCAAAATGAGTATGTAATGTGATTAAATGACACTTTATTCCTTAAATAATATACTATAACTTTTTTTCATTGATATGATACATTGGACACCCAACATAAAATAGGGCAATTTTTGGATCTCTTCTACATAAAATTCATCATTTCATGATACCTTAAATGAGATCTATTGTGATGTAGTAGCTCATTCTTTATGAATGAGATACATGAGTTAGGAAATAAATTAACTCTAGAATAATAATTAATGATAAAATGAAATAGATTCTATGGAATGAAATTGGGGGAATTATGAACCATATTTTTATGTAATGGTAGATAGATTAGGCTTTTACATTACTCAATCAAGACTCCTATAACTAGAATTTTGAAGTTATTTCTTCTTCTTCATTATCAAAACAACATAATAACACACCATTTAATGAATGGGGTACTGCACATGAAATGTGTAATTTTTTTGGCCCATAGATATGTTATAGAGATTAAATTATTTTGATTTCCCTTCAAGGAATATCAAAAAACATATTCAAAGTCATTCATGGTTGATAAAGTAACCCATGAGGGATATATATACCATTTTACACATTCATCCTTTAAATTTTTATATAGTTTTATTATTTTTATAAATAGAAAACATGGTTTTGGGATTTTTATCACTTTTTTTATTCTAATAATTTATATTAGACTCGTAATAATCCCAACATTGTACTGCCACAATATAAAGAGTGCAAGGTCTTGTGAGTGTGGATATATTAAAACTTCCAACATTAACCCTTAGGGAAGAACTTAACTAATAAATAATCTAATATAGATTGAAATAAATCATAGTCAAGAATAACCTCATATTATTAGACAAAATTTGGGTTTTTATCAAGATATACATCTACCTATATGTAGAAATCATAACATTTTTTTTGTTTTTTAGATATGTCGGTCAGTCATAATGAAATCATAATGGTCTGAAACCATAATATTGATGATCTAAGTGAACTACACATCCCATAAGGAATGGTCAATCATTAGACATAGTTACCACTCAGTTGGTCATCATTTGAATAAAATTTAGTCTAAAAATATTAATATAATATTCCCAATATAATCATTATTCATGTGAAATCAATCATTATTAAATTCATATAGATGGAATGAAAATTTAAATTCATGCCTCAATGGAATGATCTCAACCCAAATCATCTATTTTAAATATAACACCTCTATATTTTATTATGTATTACTTTAGATAAATATTTTATTGAAAATCTTGCGATATATGCAACAAAGAAATAAATTTGATAATACTTTTCTAAAATTGAGAGGAAATAAATGATAAATTTTAATATAAAATTTGTATGAAAATTAATCAATAATGATTGGTAAACGATATAAGGTTAAGAACTCTAAAATTTTAAAAGGTACATTTTTAAAGATAATTGGGATCTCATTGACTCTTTCACTAATGAATAAGAAAGAGGCTACATCAGTCTGAAAGTAGAATCCATACATTTATAATTTTGATGCATTGGAAAGAGATCAAAACGAATGGTGCTAGAAGAAACAAAAACCTATTCTTGAACTCCATTATTTTCAAGAGAATTTTCATGTATGTTTGATTCCTGATAAACATGCTTGATGAAGTAACTCGTTGATGAAAACTGGTCAACGAATTTAGACCATTTCATATATAATTCCAAGGGAGATAAACATGTCCATTTTTGAAAGCTTGGACAATGACTCTGGAGTCACACTCAAACCATATGTTATTAAAATTCATTTTATGGTCAAAGACAATGGAATTTATTAGGCCCATCATCTACTTATAAAGTTGAATTAGTGCCACAGGGACTATATTGAGATTTGATAACATCCCCAACAATGTACCTAAATATAAATCCATAACATGCTTATCTTGTATTAACTTTTTATTCCCCATCTATATAAAATTTTATCCAGTAGGTGAAAAATGGATCTAGTATACCTCAATAATGATGTGTGGAGGAGGGAAGAAACTAAATAACTACAAGTGTCTCACTATAGGGAATCCCTTAACTGAGTTTCTATAGTGTGAAGAATGTTAAAAATTGGAATTTTGAATTTCCATAATGATATCAAAAATAGAAGATTTGTTGTTGATGTGGGATTAGTCATAGTATGCCACATTTCATCATATCCATATAAAATTCACCAACTTCTCACATGCCCTTGGGAAAAGGATTAAAAGATACTTTAAAATAGAAATATTGAGGATTGAAGCATGAAATTCAGTGATTTTATTTTATTATGGTGAACAAACCTCAAAATGTAAAGGATGATTTTATAGAATGTGGAAGCATTTTTATAGTAGAGAAATATGTGATCCACAAATTCATGGTGTTGGTGTAAATTCACACATTTGGAGTAGACAAAGATATAATCTTTTTGAATATTAACCTCAATATGGATTTTGTGGTAGGATAGTCTCCAAACTAGAGTAAACCTATAGGGAATAATTTTGAAATACCCAATCTGTTTGTGAGGGACCTAGATAATATGATTTTAAAAAGATTTTCAATCTAGTTTCTCATATAAATACAATACCCAAATGGACATATCTTCATGTGTTGCAATGTCGTTGCATGAAACAGTTTATATGATCTCAGGTGGTAGGTTTCTCATATTGTTCATTTGGTCTTTGATAGAAACACATTAGTCAATATCATGCTCCATGAGATCAATCCAATCCATAAGTGAGATTCCAATCTAGTTTTTAGTCTTTAAATATAAGGAGGAATTGAAAGTGAAACACCATTGAAAGTTATGGATTTTTTTAATTACTAACTTTATTCAAGGATATACTAAGGTGTTCATGTAGGAAGTATACATTTTTTTAGTTTTGGGAAAAATTTGAATCTATGTAAATCCAGAGGTTTTGATTTAGAGTTGAGTTATTTCTAGATGAATAGATCTTGGATAGATTGGTTGAGGATAGATTAATTCTTGATTTGATGTACCCCAAGAGCATAATTCATACAACACTATTTCCATGTAATTATTTAAATATTTTTCTCCAGAATACGTCAACAACAAATGAAATTTTTCATCAAATAATCGATGTATTTGGTGATTAGGGCAGGCCAGTTAAAAACAATAAAGGATTAGACCATATTTTTTATGATGACATGTTTAACAAGGCATGATCTTCCTACTATTAACAGATATTTTCCCTTCCAAGAGGAAATAGTTCTACTGAAAATGTTTAGGATATTGATAAAGTAGGAAGCATGTGGATTTCCCCAAAACATGGCGACTGCAAGATAAATAAAAGGTAAAGATCCTTCATTGATTCCAAGAACATTGATCATGGTCATCTTTCTGGAGTCTGGAATTTTTATTCCAAAGTAAATGAAGGAATTTCCCCAACTGACTTCTTGACTGGAGACATGTTCATAATAGAGAAAATCGATTTTGAAATTGTTGATAGTATTCATATCTCTCTAAGTAAACATGGTAATATCATTAGAAAAAAAATATGAAATTGGGTTGAGTTACGTTGTTCCAGTCTGATGGGTTTCAGGTCACCCTTTTCCACCCTATAACATTTGATATGGATGAGATAATCTTCCTCAATGAAAAATATGATGGCTGATATTGGTTTACCTTTCATCACCCCTCTTGAGCACCTAAAGTAACCCTCTATGAATCTGTTAATTAAAATAGAAATATGTGTTGACCCAATAATAACCTTGATCCAACCAATAATATTTCCATTAAAGCCAAAATTTGTAAGAAACTTGCATATAAATCCCCAATCTATCATGTCAAATTCTTTATTAATATCAGGAATTAAACAAATGTTTCCTCCCCTCATTAAATTCTTATGAGTATTAACATAATCTGAGGTAGAAACAAAATAATCCTAGATATTTCTTCCATGACTGAAGCACAATTGATTTCATGATGTGAACTTGTTAGAGATGTGATCAATTCTATTGGACAAGATATTGTGAAAAAAATTGCATTCAATTAATAAGAAAAAATATCTTGAATTTGTTAATTTGAATGGAAATTTGATCTTTTGATTTAAGGGATTTAAATTGGGAATTAAAGCCTTGAGATAATCATCCACCCTTGAATAAGTTCATTAAAATATTACAAACATCCAACTAAAAGACAACCCAAAAATATTGGAATAAATTATTTCTGAATCCATCCATTCATGGTGAGATTCCCTAGTTTAGACAAAATCTAGTTTCACTAATTTCAAATTAAAAAGTTTTAGTGATCAATAAAAGTTTTTCAGCCTCCGTGACTATATTTGGAATTCTACCTTTCTTGATTTACTAATTCTTTTGTTTTACATTAAAGAGGTTTTCATAAAAAACAATGTGAGAATAAGAACATTCATTTCGTTTAAAATTTGGTCACCATTTTTCTAGAGGGAGAGATTTTTGATAGCCATTCTTTCCCTTTGAAAGAAATTTAAATTTTTGGTTTTCCTATCCCTATTATTGATCCAATTTTTCTTGAAAGTATCTTTATAGATTTTTCCTTTAACCCTAATGAAATATTAGAGATTTTAATCTATCTCATCCTCTTGAGTTTTAGCTCGAGGAAAAATATTAATTGTGATTTCCTCTTGAAAGGAATGTAGAGATTCATCCAAGGAATTGATTTCCTCATAAAAATGGGTAAATAATTTTCTACTCCAATCCTTCATAATAAATTTCAGAGTTTTTAGTTTGTACATGAAGACTATTGGGTTTCCATTCCATTCAGATATATCCCAAGTGTTCTAAACAATTCTTTGAAATTCTGCTAAATTAGTCCATGAATTGTTATTCCTAAAAGGGATGGGAAACTTTTTTAATTTCTATGGAGGTTCACCCGAATGCATTGATGATCTGGATTGTTCTTTTCAAGGGTAACAAAAGAGTTGGATATCCAATTTCCTAGTGAATCATTATTTAAAAATTCCCAATCAATCCTTATATCTCTCATTCTATTGAGGTGTATTCTTTTCCTAGTGTGTTTCGCCCCAGTTAGATTGGATTCAATTAAATTGGAATCCCTAACACATATATTAAACTCCTTGATAGAGGTCGAGCTAAAAAAAGATCATATTTTTTCATCAGCATTCAAAATGGAGTTAAATTATTCAAAAATAACCCATGACTCTATAGTAGTATTAGGGAGTCATTTAACATGATTAAAAATATTTATCCTATCAATGTATCCATTATAGGAATAAAGGATAGTGAGGAACATCCTCATGTTGTCTTTGGACAAGCAACATAAAATGATGTTGTCATCCTTGTGATCAATTAATGGGTTTTCAACAAAATATGGACTAGGATCTAAAGACATTCAAGATTTGTAGAGGAATGTTATTTTCCAAATAAGTTATATCCATATCAAACAATAAATTTTTCAGGCCCAAGAAGAAGTTTTTTTGGGTCCATCAATGCCAATAACATTATGTTTATACTTACTTGTGAGCAGTTTTATGGAATTTTTAGTACTAAGGTTGGTTATACCTTGGAGGTTCTAGAACATGGTCCACATTTTGACCTTTTCTTAGGGGTACATTCCCACTTTTATTTCCCATCCATTTTCGTTGGTCTACCAGATATTCTAGGATCTTTCTTTATCATTGTTGATAATGTATCGTCATTAACCCATGCCTGTTTATCTAGTTTTTCACTTGTTTAAATCATAAAATGTGTTTATGTTCCTATAGATCTAGATATCTAGTGCACCTGTGTGGTTGGAATATCCTTCATCCCCTATCCAGATTCATTAGTTTCATTGAAAGCCTACTGAGAGGTCGATACCTATTGCTTCTACTTCAAACGAGTATCTACCTTGGAGTCCATCTCATATTCAATCTCATTAGGTCCAACATGTTCTCAGAGGGAAAAATTTAACTTATAGGTAATGATATCAAATATATTTTCCTTGGTTTTAAAATACGAGACAATGGATGTGATCTCTGATAATATTCTAAAAAAATCAGCATCCCCACTTTCCATTGAGGGCCCCTGAGAATTAGAATTGGATTGGATCATGTTATCCCCTGTCTGAGTGTGTAGATGAAGTTGGGCTTGATGTTTCTCCTCCTCCTCAGACAATTCATCCCAATATTTACTATTTCTAGCAACATTTTCCCATTTTACTTCTTTAAAATAATCATGATAGTCCTTTATGACATATTGTACAGATTTGGGATGCATACCTTTTGGAACAACCCTATAATATTTGTCATTTGGAATCGGTGCTACCAACTTCTTAAACACTCAACAATTTTTTATTTCATTTCCCACCATTTTTCAACACTCGTATAATGGTGTAAGATTCTCAAATTCATGCTTAATATTTAATTTATGGTCATTCACAATAAGATATATTTTCTTTGTTAAAGAAAACTCTTTTCTCGTTTTAATAAGAACACTCACATAAACACTAATATCACAATTAAGAGTTATTTGGTTGATTTTGAGGGGATTTACAAATCCTATGGCTAGGTTATTGAGGAATTTAGGGTTCCAATAACCCCAAGGAAGACTTTGAATTCTAGTACATACCTGAGCAGTCACGTATCTTTGGTTGTGTGGTTTGAAATTTGGATCCCATTCAGATATTCTCAAGATTATAGGTTTGATAACGATATTACTGGTTTTCCATACCAAGAGGATGTCCTCTTGTCTCTCTAGGATGATGTGAAAGTATCTGTTTCCAATCAGAATAAGACAACATTTAGTGAAGTTCCAACTTTGAGATATTTTGTTCTTATGATCCGTATAAAACCAAGATCTAACTCCTTTTTCATAAGCAGTATGACCAATCACTGAGAACATGAATATATGCATCATTTTCTTAATAACTTCTAGATCTGAAACCACTGATATTGTTCTATCTTAAAACCAATTGATAATAGATTAACCACTCAAATCATTTGATTTCATAGAACCTGTAAGTGCCTCCCTAAAAGAGATGCCCTTGTAGTTTATGATAGGGGATACAAATCATTTTCCAGATTTGAGGGGACATGTAAGGGATCATTCCCATTCGGGATTAAAATAATCTAGGAGGAAATAGTATATCGAGTTCAAAATGAGATTCTATATCCATGATTAAAATGCAGCAAGTTTCCACCTCTGGTTCTACCATCATTTGGATAATGTCATTTATTTATAAAATTATATTTTCTTTATATTTTTTATTTTAATTTGAATAATTCATTTATGAATTTTAGAATATTAATATGACTAAATGAAATAATTTTTTAAATTCATCATTCCAAATCTATATTTGGGTGGCTTTTTTATTTTTATTAAATGGATGATTTTTTATGTAAAAAGTGAAAATACTTTTTTTAAAAATAATATCATTTTTATGACATCACCATGATATAATAATGAAATAAAATATTATAAAACATTCATTGATGAATAAATATATGTTTAACGATTAAAATGAAACATTTGAAAATTTTATGTTTAATTTATAAACATATCTTTGACATTTTAAAACATAGTGGATAATTTATTTTAATAAAAAATATTTTTTATCATTTATTTTATTTAAGTATTTACAAATTTAAAATGGGTTATAGTTTTTTTTGAAATTTTTATAACTATAATTTATTTGTTAACCAACCAAAAATGAAATTTTGATAAATTCTACATAAGATTTTGGAGTAAAATCATTTTTTATTCATAAAAATAAATTTCTGTAACAAATTATTTTTCATTGTTTCTTTTGTATTTAATTTCAACAAGCTCTTGAAATTAAATACTATAAAATGTATTCCATATTTTAAATAATAAGTTTCTATTAAGGTAAAATTTTTCTTTTTATTTTTAATCGTTATAATTAAGTTACTATAGTAAAGGTTATTCTCCACGGTTAATGTATAAAAGTGTTAAAGAGGGGGTTAAACTAAAGTATAAGGCTTTAAAATCTCTAAACATTGGATAAAGATTTATTTTATGACTGAATTTAGACCCTTAATTATCATATATTTAAAATTTTACTAAATTGGATCCACATTACTCGATAAATTCCATTATTTTTTTTAATAGATCATAATACTTACAAGGGTTCCACTCCCCTAACTTGTAAAAGAGAACATACTCTCCGAATTTCTAAAAAATATTTTAGAAATTTATCATGAAAAATATCAATCAAAATATCTCCCCATAACCCTTATAAACATCATTGATGTCCTGCTCTCACCAAAACACTAATCCTAGTTGGATTAAGGTGTAATTCAAAGGAATTTATCTATGGATGAGGTATAAGTCATTACAAAATTCATTCATGTTCATTTATTCTTCTACCTCCTTAAAATATATTAGAACCATTATAATATAATCACATAAAAATATTTACTATAACAAAATTTAATTATTCCTATATAACAACTACTTTATACCACTTTTCTATCATATGAAAAATGAAAACACCGCTGATGTGTAACTGAAAATTATTACCACTATGAAGTGATGTATTTCATTCTTCATTATTCCCTTATATGGTTAGTTATATAGATATATTTAATTGTTATATATGTTTTTATTGATTTTTTTCTTATTTTTTCAAGGTAGAAAATTATATACCTATATACCTTTCCATCCAATGAAAAATGAAAACATCGTTCAAGAATATATGAGGAATACTATCTCCAAAAAGTGATGTATCTCATTTTCTGTCCCTTCCTAACATGGATCATTATACAGAAGTATTTAATGAATATATATTTTATTAATGATATAGTCATGATTTTAAAAATATAATGTATTTTTCTAATATCCTTCCCGCTCATCCATTAAAAAATTTAAATATCACCCATGTGTATGTGAAGAATATCACCTCCATGTACGATGTTCTTCTTTTTTCACCAACTCTATAGTGGATTGTTATAAACATGAATTTAATAAATAAATATTAGATTTATAACATCATAAATCATTGTCAAAATTGAAATTTTCATTATATTGTGACATGTTCTCACTTTTTCAACTGTTATAACGCGTTCTTGTTTTGGTTTGCTTTACCAAATACATGAATATTATTATAATTTTTATACCATGAATGATTATGTAAAGTTATTGAATAGTCATATTATATAATAATGATGAATTTATGATATTTTAAAAGTTATTTAATGATAATATATTCGTAAAAACCTCCTTCGACTAGAGGTTCCCCTCCTAGTCCAAAAATAGAGAAATAGATATAATAATGCCTGAAGCTAGCCTCCAATATGTCATTAGTTAGAAACAAAAACCAAGGGTATATAATCACACATATAATCGACAATAAAGTTATAAATATATTATTATTAATAGTTATTTTTTAAATATAAATCAATAAAATCCTTAATATAATAAAAAATAATTAATCCCACTACATGAATGTTGTGACATACAACTGAAACAAATAAAAACACAAAAAACAGATTCTTGATAGCATCCATGAAGCTACAATAACTACTGAACAAATCCTCAAACTTGGAATATTCTTATTGATTACCTACTAGATCATTTTGACATGATTATAGTTTATATGAACATATAGTGATAATAACATGATAATTTAGTAAGTTCATCCCTAGAACCACTTGTCAAACTGTGGGGAAACATACTAAAGCACAGTGATTAAAAAAATAAGATGAAATTATCACCTAAACAGGTATACTAATATTTTTCAGTCACCACCATGTGTCACTCATCATATAACGCACATAATTAATCATATAATAACCAAAATATATCAAGAACTCATCATGCTATCACTTCCCCACTAGTCCACCTCTCTACCCAACACTGCATGTCTTGATCTGTCTCTCACAAAAATCAAACCATCCTAAAGACACCTTGGATATTTTATCATGTTATTCATCTTCTCTATTAAAAATATCATCACCACCATATATAATTCACCTTATGAATCATATAAAATGTATAATGGAAAGATAACCACTATGTATACCAAAAAATAACACTACCATGGGAAGAGGGTAGGGAAAGAGGTGGTAGTCAGCCCTCCATTTCTCAATAGAATGGATATTGGGGAAAACACACACCCATAGACAAGTGAAAGTCAGTAACCCTTACCAATAAGGGAGGGGTACTGTCTGAAATAAAAAAACATATAGGATACAGATATAGATCACAACCACACTATGGGTAACTATTTATCCATAGACACATCAGATTCAAATGTCGCATAGGAATCCTTAATACTATTGTTATGGCCTAGGTATCAAATAAAAAAATAAGAATAAAAATAAATTTTAGTTAATTAATTAATAATTAATAATTACCATTATCATTCCAAAAATTTACATTTTGATCTTCCAAAGAATGTACTAAAAAAACTATTAATAAGTTTCTTATATTCTTAATAATTTCATATTCATCAGAAATCACCGAGAACCATATTTATTCTTCCATTAGTTCAATATAATTTTATAAACATACAGGTACTCTAGGAATAATCATATGCTACAAAATTAAAATATTAACTTATAGTTCCTCACATAAAAATTCATCCGGTTGTCGTAAATTGATCATATAATTAAAATTTATTCTTCTATACATTAAGTATGAATTATCAAGGAAGTAAGAATTGACGAGAAATCCCCAAAATCACTTCAAAAATTATTTCATCCAGAATATTATTCCAATGTCATCATCATATATGGTTTTACATACCATAACCATTATTATATCTATCACCTCATTCCCCCATTGGCATCATAACTGGAACCATATTCCAACATCACAACCTCAGGCATCCCTACACATTAGTTATCAAATTTTCCAACCATACAAGGTTATCATTAAATAAAATCAAGGATTTAAATTTAAAGAGTGTAAATAAATATTTAATATATTATTCCACACATAACATCATGTAAACCATGGAAAAATTCAACTATCAATTATAGGGTTTATCAAACAATCTTGGGATAACTCATCCCAAAAGAAATTTTTTATAAAATCCATAAATTTTCATTTTCATATTTAATTAAACAACTAAAAAACCATAAATCATAGATAAATTTTCCAAAAAAATATCTAAGGATAAATATTATTTAAATAATTTAGAGTTTTTCCATAAAATTATCTTTCATATATCAACAACCTCAATGGTAATTCAACATGTCTATTTTATAATAATTTAATCAATACTAGCTCTATGTTTTTGTTTAATTTTGAAGAATTTTAACCATAATTACCAACAATAAAAGACTACACCCTATCTAGTAAATATTAAGAGGTAATAATAAATTCATTTGATCAAAATGTATCTATTAGTAATTCAATATCAACATTAAATTATCTAAATATGTGATAATTCTGATTCCTAATATAATCATACATCAACTATATAAATAATTATCATCATCAATATATTAATATTTTTATCATCACCGCATGATGTTTTCCATTTCTCTCCCATGAATAATCTCTTGAATAATTATCATTATTATATAACATGTAATTATTTATTTCTCATTTCTTTTTGTATTCTTATATATTATCAAATATTATTATCTACAATATGTGAATAAATATTAAATCCAATTCTTATAATTTCTATCCAAAATATTAATTATTTATTTATAACCACATGTGATTTATAAATTTTAAGATAATAATAATTATCAACCAAATGTAACATTTTTTCTAATTCATTTTTAGAATAAATAAAATAAAATTTTAATCATAATATGTATAAAATAATATTCTATTTCATTCCTAAAACATCATTAATTTTTTAATGAATGTGTTATTCCCTATTTAAATTCTAAAAATAATGCAATTAATTCATTATCAATAAGGCATTTCATTCAATCCATCTTCCTCCCTTGTAATTTTTAGTTTATCATATAATCCTTATTTATGTAATTAATTTCCCGATTATATCTAATTATGTTCAATCACATCCATTTAAACAAATTACATAAATCATGATTGATGCACATTTTCCCATAAAATAATAAAGAAGTAACAAATAACCTTCAATATTAAAACATCACATGATTCATAATTAAAATTAAGGAGAGAGAAATTGGTTATGGTCATAGATTAGAAGTAGGAGGATCCTCATACAATTTTCAGAAGATTCAAAAAAGCTCGACATCATGGTTTTCGATCATTGAAACTTGAGAGAAATAAGGATGGAAATAATCAATAAAAGTAAATATTTTTTAATATTCAAAGATATCCCACCATGAATACAATAAATACAGTCTCACATGAGAATTCATTTCACATTAAGTACATATTAAAATTTATTCCATAAAACTCATTTAAATATTCATTATTTAAAGAAGTCCAAAAATCACATTTAAAACCCTTAACAGATTTGAAACCATTTATTCCCCACATAAATTCCCTTAATTATGTTGAAAATTTATATTATGAGGCATTGGAAAGAAAAAAACATGAGTTTGGAAACAAATCATCCACCTATACATGAGAAATACTTGTTGTGTAAAAATATTATTTGTTTTACCCTTATATATATTATGAACGTTACATTGGTATAGAAAATTTACCGGTACTCTAGCATATGTAAGCCTGACTTTACAAGAGTATGAGAGTACCCTTATATGAGCTTTGGAAACACATTAATACCCATACAAAAAATATGTAGATACCCTTTTATGGAAAATTTAAATTTGATTGAAATTACATAAGAAATAACAAAACTTTACATAGCCTTTATAATTAGCGATTGACCCTTCAAAAGGTTTACTACAACCATTACATAGTACATGAGAGATATAGGTTACGCTTAAATGGCCTATAAAAAACAATATTACCTTTACATCACCTTACTAAATATTAATTTCCCTTACACATGAGTAACGACATGTGTAATCATAAAATAACATTTAAATAATTTGATTTACATATATAAAAACTCATTAATAATAAAGTTAAAGTTTTATTGTCACTACAAAAATAACAAAATATCTTCTAAAATAAGATAATAACTTTTTAAATCTTCAAAAATAAATTCCAAATAAGATTTTTTAGCATTGAAATTAAAATTAAAATTATTAAAACCATTTTAAAACAACATTATAATTAAAAAAAATTAAAACAACTTTTAATCTTTATAAAATCACTATAGAACCATAAGACACCCTAGAGTGAAAAAATTAAAGGGTTTAAGAAATTATATACGCTTACATCTGATACCTATCAAAAAATTATTATTATAGAGAATTAAAAAATATTGGGAATGAAAGGAAAAATATTCTCAATAAATCAACCATTGTATGAGATACCTCTCTAGGGTATCTCTATATATGGAACACATAGATCACTCTAGAAGAAAAACCCTTAATCTACAAAACACATTATAAAATTCCAAAATAAAATATTGGGGGAGATATCTCTCAAAAAAGAACAAAAACATTAATAAAACATTATGTCAAAGAGGAAAATATCAATATCGTATATCCAAATGATAACAAATACTTCTTCCAAAAAAATATAGCATTAAACAAATATTTATCATACATTAGTTACTCTTGTTTCTATATAATATTTCATAATCACATCTAACACCAAAAAGATATCCAAAACCAAACTGGAAAGAAATGAATATCATAAAAATAATCATCACAAAAAACTATACTATAGAATAAAACAACTTTAGAAAAAATAAAATCCTACTAAATTATATATAAATAAAATAAATTTATTAAGATAAGACAATATTATATCCATATTTCCATCAATGTTACTTAATAATTACAAAAAAATGAAAATCCATGTATATTTTATACTTATATATCAAGATATAATTTTTAATTCATAACATTCATAACATATCACACTTAACACATCTTATACAAGGTAGATTAGCATGATTTAATTGTAATTTATTAACAAAAATAGATATTCAACTTACAATAGCAAATTATGTATTACTGGTTAAGAATTTCAAAACAGAAACATTCATCATAATGATTAATTTATTTATGGAAATTTATCAAATAATTTCATATTGAATCTGATAAAATTTTAATGTCATGATAAAAATATTTCAATGAGTCTCTTTCACTTAAAATTTGTTAGGATAGAACAATTTTAAAAATAAATCCCACTTTTACCTTTTCCTAATAAAGTAATTGTTAAAATACTCTATATAAAAACACTTCCCATTTATGTTTGAAAATATAATTTTAAAATAAATTAAATTTTCGTGAAAGTTCTTCATTTAATTAGGAATACATTTTAGGAAAAGGGCCATCTTTTCCAAAAAAAAAATATTACTAATCATAAAACTATATAAGAAATAACTTAACTAATTCAATTCAGTTTGTATCACTGAATTTAAATAATCACCCACCACTATAATTTAAAACACAAAAAAATTCTGTTAAACGGATTGATTTTTTTTATAAATATAAAAAATTACATGAAAGATATCAAACGTTGCATGTTTAAAATTTTATCTATGATGAAACACATATAAAGAAAAGATGAATAATTTAATAACATTATTTTTATTCAAATAAAATTTCTTGACTATACACTTTACCAGGTTAATGTTAATACAATTAATGTAACAATTAGAGAACCTAATGTAATATGCAACATACATCATAAAAACCTATAAGGCTGGAAAAAATACTTTATACAACTTTAATTTTTCCTAATTATATTAACAAAACATTTATTTATAGGATCTCACACATTCAAAAAAAATAAAAAGGATCTAATATAATAAAATATATATATAACAAATTTCATTCCATTACCTTTAAGAGTATTTAAATTGACACCACATAACATTACTCAATCAACACACATACATAGACCAATATAAACAGAGCTTCTATATGCACAAAAACTATAGTAACCCATCCATTGGATCATAATATTGATTCCATTGGGTGGTAATGACTCGATCACACAATTTTAAAATGCATCACAAAAAAATAATATGTCATATTAGGTGAAGTTTCCTCTATATTTATACTCTTGAGTACATATCACACATTATCATTATAAGAGAAATTTATTTTGAGGATATAAGAACACACGTGCACAACCACATCATAAACAATGTCACACCCACACCCTATAAGATACAATAATTTAATTCACTTTAGAGGTGAAATTAATCGAAACTATGCAGAAATAAATTTTCAAAAAATATAAAATATTCTATTTCCCCCAAAATAGATCCCATATAACCAGGTCTAAGTGAAAATTGTATTTATTAAAAGGTAAAACATATATTAAACCATTCTCCTATACCAAATTTCTACCACATTAGGCGTGAGAGAACATTATAGTATTTTTATGATGATAACAAACCCTACCCCTGAAACATATATTCACATCAGTAAGCCGAAAGAGTGAGTTAATGAATGATATGAAGGAATTAAAAGAAACTTTTCCCAATCCATTCCTCCATTTGGACACTAGGACTGAGGAATAAGTTCTATGTATCATCTGTGAACGCTGATAGATGTGGGTTGGGAACTAAAGGATGGAGTGGTAAAAAATTGATGTATCATGGATTTAATTGGTGGGTTTCAATAACATGAATGAGGGGGTTTTATAATAGTATTTCATAATGGATATAAATTATAAAATTAATATAAACATTTCTATTCAATTCAAGGGGATTATAATCAAAGGGTTTTTTTCTAAATAAGAAAATTTAAATGTCTCACCAAATATGAAGATCCAAAATCAAGAATCCAAAGAGAAAAGAAAAAAATAATTGTATGATAATATTCCCTTACAGTCAAATAAAGATATTCACACTGAGAAATGATCTTCATACTACCCCCTCAAAACATCCTACTTCTCAAAAAATATAAGGAATAATGAACACCACTATTAATATCTCATATGTAGTGTCATAATAGCCAAAAATGATCAGTGCTCTCTCTAATTAAAATTAAAAATGAGGTTATCACCACATCATCTAAGAAAACCTTAATCCCATTATCTAAAATAGAGCCATTAGACTGTACAGACTCAGGGGATATCACTCTAGAAGTGTTATTCTCTTAGTTTTGTTGTCATCGACCTCCATTCTGTGGTGATTTGGAGATACTTCTTATTGAACAAAATGGAATGAACCTAACAAGTATAGCACGATATATCTATTTATATAAAATAATAAATATTAGGTACTCCTACCATGTTACAAATATTATTTTAGTTTAATTTTTTTCTACATTTTGAACCTTTTTTCATTGTATACCCAGTTTAAATATAGGTGCATACAAGCATTATTCATGATTATTTCCTAGTATCTACCCTAAAAGAAACATAACTTCATATAAAAAGTTCAGTAAACAAGAATTTCCTTACATCCGATAATATGGGTACCCAAAATACCCTGTTTAGATGTCCTCCCTTTTTTATAGCATATAATAAGAAAATCAAATATTATTTACCTATAATCCCATTCTTCCTCGCAAATTCCTAACTCTAATATTCATCCCATATCTCACCCATAACCATTTATACTACTCTTTCATGAGCCCTTCCCTTCAGAATGACCCCTCTATGAAGGGAAATGGATAATGATGGATAATGACACTTGAAACCTTCCTCCAATAGGGCACGGGTTGGTGATAACACCGATGATTTATAATCACACACATGAGAGAAATTGCCCTCATTTTGATTTTATATATAATATATAAGATTAGAAAAATCTAAAATGAACTCATATAGGTAATAGATAAAGAATAAATACCAATATATAAATGTAATGATATACAACTAAACAAACAAGAAACACTAAAACATATCCATATCAATGAAAAAAAATATCAAATAACCCCTAAACAAATCCTCAAACTATTAATTCCTAAACCAACCACCAACCAACACCTTCTAACCAAGAAAATAGATTATATAAATTTAGGGTGGGCATAACATGTATAGTTAATAGAATCCTCCCTAAAACCTCTAGTAAAAAATATGAAAGAAGGAAACTAAATTCAAGTGTATAAAAAATCTAAGTAACTCGTCCCATAAATAGGTGTATTAAAAATTTATTTTCATCACCATGGATCACTCACCAAATAATGCAGAAAATTAATCATATAATAACCAATATAAATCAAGAATTCATCCCACTACCACTTCACCACTAATTTTCCACTCAAACCTCAAATCACACGTTATAATCCATCTCCCTCTAAATTTAAAAAACCACAAAGGCACCTAATCTACTTTTTCATATCATACAAAATGTATATCACAACATCTCATAATCACCACATATCGTGGAACACGTGTATCAAATAATCCATAAAGTAACTGAGAATATTTCAAGAGACACTATAGCCTATATATCATGTATTATGCCTTAAGACATCAAAACCAATACACATCATACATATATTAATAATTAAGATTCATTATCTAGGATACATTTTTATAAAATACCCACAATCCATTACAAACCTCACACATATAAATAGTAATGATAACAACCATTCATACCATAACATAATACTACCTGGAGAAGAGATTAGGGATAGAGGCAGTAATCATCCATCCATTCCTCACCAGCCTTTATGCTGGGAAAAACACCCTCCCAAAGTCCATTTATTGTTTTTCTCCCTTAGATACAATGGTGAGGTAGCATATAAGATAAAAAAACATAGAGGATATAAATATATCTAGCAATAACAAAAAATATAGATGATATAATTATGATTTAAATATATATCAAGTCCTATATGTGATATATAGATTAAAAGTTAATTATAATTATCCACCACATGTTATATTATTTCTAATTTATTTGTGGAATAACAAATTTATAATGTTTATCACGGTATGTGTGAAATAAAATTTTATTTTATTCCTAACACATTGTTAATATTTTACTACATAAATATATCCTCTATTTAAAGTATCAAACTAATAATATAAATTCATTATAAAAAATCCATTCAATTCATCTCAATCCTTTAAAATTTCTATATTATCATATAATCATTCTCCATGAAATTAATTTTCATATTTTATCTAATTATGGTTAATCACATCCATTTAAACCAATAAGTTAAAGCATTTATAATTCACCATAGCTTAAATAAAGTAAAAGATACAAGTCATTTATCCCATGGTAACTTCCCAATCTACAACATCAAAATGGAGGATAAAGAAAAAAATAGGGAATGTGCATAGACTACAAATAGGAGGAGCCTTAAAAAATTGCACAACCCTCACAAAAATTGAACGTTGAGGTTTTAGATCACAAAAAATTGATATAAATAAGGAGACACCTAAATGATTTAATCGATGTAATTTTTAATTTTTTATAGATATCAATCCACATATACTGTAGATACATTCTCATTAGAAAAATAATCTTTCATCAAATTCATATTGAAAACAATTCCATATGATTAGTTTTAATATTTCATAACTAAATAAAATCACAGATTACATTTGAACCCCTAAATATATTCAAAACCACAAATTTCTCCCATTTATTACATTATATACAATGAAAATACAATACATTATAGACTGGAAACAAAAAACACGAGTCTAGGGAAAAATATGATACATATACATGGGACATACTCACTGTGTAAGGGTAACATAGTTTTACCCTTATGAATCTTACTACCCTTACATAGGTATAGGAAATTTCTTGGTACTCTTATAGAGGAAGGGATAAACTTTTCATGAGAAGTGGAGTTCCCTTATATGAGATTAATAACCACTTCAACACACTTACATATTAGTTAATATACCATTACACATATAAATGTAAAATTTTCTTACCCTTACATGAGGACAAACATACCATTAGATGGACATTATATATTACAGCTGAACCTTATGTAGGATTACTTATACTTATATGTAGTGCATGGGTGTTCTAGGTTACCCTTGTATGGATTATATAAAAACAATATTATTTCTACACAACCTTATGAAAAGTGAGGAACCCTATCTAATTAATGTAATAATTGTTTTATAATTGTTTTAAATATGTTTTCATTCTTATAATTTAGTTTTATAGTGTTACTGTGATTTCATTATTTTTTATTTTGATAATTATCTACAGGTTTTGAAAGATGTTTTTATTAGAAGAGTTTCTTTAGGTGAAAAAACATTTAAATGTGAGGATTTTAAATATTTTTATTAATCTCAAAAGGCATGTGTGAATAGTTGAATTGAATTGGAACATTTTTTACAACAGTTTAATAATATTCCCTAAAAATTGATTTATTTTTCTTGAGGAGTATTTTATGTTGGTTTTTTGTACAATTTTGAGACTGGTAGCATTGGGTTTTGAATATAATGTTTCATTGAAATTAAATTGAATAAGTATTTATATTTCACTTTATGACATAGAATTCTTCTAAGTATTCAATATGGTTCTTAATCAAAAATTTTCATTCTCATATGAAGGGCCTAGATAGCCCGATCAAACCTCATGTCGGACCCTAGAGGGTCAGCCACAGCTGAGAGAGCCAGCTCATCCATGCAAGGAGGCGGTACATTGGGTGGATTAGAATACCCACATGTGGTAATAGAGGTAGTGTATAACCATCTTGTGGGGAGACATAGTGGAGGTGATGTTCCTAGAATTTCGTGATTCTAGTGAGAATATTAACGGACCAGTAACCAATTTTAGACTACTACCCACCCACCTTGTATTATAATGGAGTGTGAAAATGGTCATCATTGATGTTCGGGATGAATTACTATAGCACAGAAAGAACAACTTCCATCAGATCTATTTGATCCATTTTTCTAAGACATAAGATTAGAATTACCATGAAATCAATCTTCAGTTATGTCGTATTCTCCAGTAAGGTATTGGAGGAATGATGTTCACCGATATCTCCATTTTTACGATGAAATAATCTTCAGTCAAGTCCTCTGATCAAGTTTTTAGAATTCTGATTACATCAACATGAGTGAAATAAGAATGAAATTTCATTTTCATAATATAATAATGAAAAAAATGATGATTTACATTGTATAGAAATTTTATATTCATATGATGATTATTTTTTATCGCAAAGTATTGATTTGAGTTGTTTCTACTATTTCCTATTTATAACAAGGCCTTAAAACATGAGATGAAATATTTTTAGACTCTTGTTTCCTATAAAAAATCCATTATTAGTTTCTAGTTCACAGAATAGAAGTTCTGTACTACTTCTTCTTATGTTAACTATATAAAAACCCACAAGTGTTCGACTTGTGATTTATACACTCGGATATGTTCATGATGAAATTTGTTTCCGTGAAATAAGCTTGTTACAATGAAACATGTTACTCTATTAAAATTCATGAAGAAATAGATAACATATGCATGCTTTAATATTGTCAGTATATTTCTTCCATGAAGATAGATGAAATGAAATATACATTGAACAACCAAAAATTGTATATAAAGATTCTATGTTGTGTGCATTATGATTTAACACTCATTTAGGTTTTTGTGAGTAAGGATTGAGAATGATTTTGTGTGGATGGTGTGTGTAATTAAAGGAATCACACTTTTAGAAATTTAGTGTGAATCTTATGTGAAGGATTTGAGTGCATGATGCAGAAGCAAGGTATAGTGTATATGAATATACTGGTTCTCTATGCTTAGAATATAAGAAATGTATGTATGTATTCTTTTTGTATGGAAATAAATTAAAGAGGTAGTGTGTGTGTGTGTGGGTTCATATTTAATTCCATTGAGAAAAAAAGTGGTTGTACTATGAAGAATGAAGTGTATGCGTGGATACATGTGTTAATTCATTAGTATTTGAGAATGCATGCATGATCTCATGTAGGTAAAATAGTTTGAAAAGGATGTGTAGTGAGTTGCATGAAAAATCCTTGTTTAATATATGAATAATGATAAACTGGTTAAAAGTGCTGTGATCAAGGATTATAGTTAATTAGAATATTATAATGAGTATACTTGACACAGAATAAGACCAACAGATCACAGCATTAGATGTTATTTTATTTCTAATACCTTTTCTCAAAGGGTATTCAATGAAGAACTTGCATGATTCTGGTAAAAATAACATGAGATTTTCAGGAGATATAACAAATAGAGGATGTTTTTTTAATGAAAATTAGTGGGATTCCGATCTAAATATACCATCATGAGAAGACCTATATTAATGAGTTGTGATTAAAAATTATGACAGTTTGTTTGTTTGGAATTTTAGGTTGTTTTATGTAAATGTAATAACATTTCTTTTTATTATTGTATAATCCATATCTTAGAATATCAAGAATACATCAATGATGTATTCACCCAAATCAGGGGAAAACCTTGTAAAAATATATATGTGATTATTCAGTGATTTCAGTTGTTTTTATATCGAAGGAGAGATACTTTAAAGATTAAGGGATTGAGATCTTAACCAGGGATAGAGGATGATTTAAAATGAATAAATTGTGAAACTAAATCAATTTTAAATTCCAAAAAATCAATTCTTCAAAAATAAAATCACTTTAGAAAACATCCTAACTAAATTTTATATAAAATTTTAAATCATTGAAATGACTTTCATAATTTTTAATACCATTTTAGAACCACATTATAATTTAAAAAATAATTTAAAAAAACATCTATAATTTATGAAATTCATCCCGAACCACCATACACCAAATAGTGATAAGGGCCTTAGGAAAATATGTACTCTTATAGTATATACATAAAAGTGTTTAAAACATCTTTTCATTTTAAGAAATAAAAACATTAAAAAATTATTTTTAATATTTCACTAAGAATCGTCACCAAAAGTTCGATGGAATATAATTATATGTCTAAAATAATATAAGATATATATATATAGTCATCATAAACATTTTTTGGTGATACATCCATGACCAAGGTGTAAATAATGAAACTACCAAATAAAAACATGGATGGGAAATGAGACAATTGACACATAAACATTAATTTTAACAATGAATTTTAAATAAATTGATAATAGGAAATTTAAAGTGAATGGTGTATAGTAATAAAAATATAAATAAAGAAAATATATAGGTGTATAATAATCCTAAATTTATTATATAGTTATGTAATATCATGTACCACTATGTGGAATTCTATGGTAGTTTTTTTAAACCTTGTTTTATGATATTAAAAATATGACTCTACCATATCCAGGTTCATTAAAATGTTCTTAATACTCAAAATGAATGATTAATGTCAGTTTCACGTATAATATACCTTATTTAAAAAGTTTTAAAATTGAATCTTTTTAAGTTTTTCATACGGGCCATTTCGACTTTCCTTATAAAAGTATGAAAATTATTATTTTTAACATTCACCACATGAATTCATTTTCCCACAATCATATTCATTATTTAATAGAAATATTTATAAAAATGATTAAATGGTTTTTCAAAGAATATTTCATTATAATTATTATAGTATTTTTTTAATATTTCTTAAAAAATGGACATTTTTTCATTTTTTATATGAAAATGGAATGTTCTTTTTCTTATTAGTTCAAATGAGTTTTCAAGTATTCATGATGAATAAATTAAAGCTATGTATTTTTATTCATGATATGGTACTTGGGAATTATAGATGAAAAATGGTGATCCCATGATATAGATATATGTTTCATTGGTAATGATTGAGTCTCAAGGGATATAATTATAGATATATCCAATTAGTTTACTCTGATTGAAAGGGTTCTATGAAAAATTTTAAAACAAGTTATGAATATAATTCATCAAGATGAATTCATTATTTTTTATGTTGATTGATATGATTTTTCCTAGTATTTCATTGTATAAAGTTATATTTTCATAGATGGCTATGATTTAGATTATAAACATAATTTTTATTGTCAAAATGGTAACCATTTTTAAGGTTTTCCAAATTTTTAAAATGGATTGATGTGTTTTATTTATTTTTATACCCCGTTCTGAACATTTTTTTATCATCCCATGTTTTCCAAAAAAAGACATGGCTTAAGGATTAGTAGTAAAAATTACGAATCGTAGCTTTGTTTATGAGATTTTAGGATTTATTGAATCAAGGGTATCATTTGGAGATGTTAATACATGGGAGATATTAAAAAATCATTGCGGAATAATGATTTCTAGGCATAGTGGTAAAATGTAAATTTAATGATAAATACATGATTTTTGTTATATAAATGGGTTTTAAAATTCTATAAAACTCTAAACCTAAGAGATCATGAGAATGTAAGAAATTAAAATCCTAACTATAAAACTCATAATTATGGGTTGGTTATGATAAATTTTTTATAGTTTGTATTAGATTAAAGTTTCTGATAACTTAATAGGTTACGATGTTATTATATGAGCAAAATTTAAAATAATTATCACCCTTTGGGGTAAATATGATGGTCTAGGATCATATGTTATAGGTCATATATTACCATAATTATGAGTATATTAAGGATAATTGTGGTTTTTTATGGTATTAAAGGTTAATCTAAAAGTTTTTAATATAATTCCACATAGTTAAGTACAAATATGTATTTATTCTATTCATAATATGGTTTATTATGATTTTATTTACTCACACTAACCTTTAATGTTTTAGTAAATGTCTGGAACCATCAAAAACCAAGTTACAAATGGGTGTGAGGGACAAAATAGTTCTAATATCCAGATATTTTAAAAGAAAACTATGCTTGATGGCATATAATATATGCCACACCATGCTTAAATAAACCACAAAATATTATTGTTTTACAACCGTTGTAACCTATCTATTGAGATGTAGGGTGTGAATTTTAGTGACCACATTATCAAATATATATTAAATTCTTACATAATAAATTTTTTTTGATTAATTCTTAGGAAATAAGCACTCAATTTTTTAGTGTTGTCATTTTATTATTAAACAATATATTTTCTTTAAGAATGGTTTTATATTATTTCTATTAGAAAAAATTAAAAATAATTTATGGAAATTTAAAAAAAATTATTTTATAAAAATGATATACTTTTAAAATTTAGCATGTTATAATTTTTATATGATGAATTTTTTAGAATATTCGAAATTTTTTGTTTTTCAATGAATAGTTAAAATACTGATATTTATTTAAAACTATATTTATTTTAAAGTAATAACAAAGTTAGAATATAATTTCAATTAATTTTTAAATTTATTTCTTTATATAGAAAAAATATATTCTAATAAATATTATTCAAATCAATATTATACATTAATTTTGTATAAAATCATTATAAATTCATTTTTATGGAAAATCGCTTTTCATCACATTTTTAACATTTAATTTTAAAATAAATTATGAAACATTTGTGTTTTTATTTCGATAAAAAGAATTAAAAAATGTTGAATAAACAGAAATCGTATTATTTACCAAGAACAATTTATTTTTTAGTTCATATTTGTAGTAAATAAAGTAAGTTTTTGTTACCATGATAAAGGTAAAATAAGTAAATAAGGGTAGGAACTAATGTGATAAGGCTTCAAACACTTTAAGATCCATTTATAATATGTCCTTAGTTACTATTTAGATTTTATTTGGACCTTTATAATATTTATGTAAAAGTTATTGTCTAAAATGTAACTTTCTTTCTTTTCATATACATAATATTTTGGGATAGGTATAAAAATAAATTATTTTTTCATGATAGTTATTTTAAACATGAATGATTTTTTTATCATGTATTTTTTTTAATTTTTTTGGATAAAAGAATTACCTAAAATTATTATGAAACGCCAACACCATACATGTTAAAGTAGCATAAAAATCAAGTGAATGTTTTTTCAGGATCTAAAATTAAAGATATTTGAGAGCATTAAAATGTCGAACAAATTTTATAAATAAATATAACATATTAAAAATGGTTAAAAGATTTATATTTTAATTTCATTTCATTGTTTCATTTTCGATTTCATATTATGTGAATAGTTATTAAAAGGACATTTATGGTATTTTATGTTTAATATAATTTATTAACATATTTAAAAAATAATTAAAACATCGAATGGGAAAATTAGGACGATAAATGGCCCAATATATCAATCATTTTCCATTTATGGCCCCAATATCTCCTAAAAAGTAAAATTATAACCCTTTAATATTTAAAATTTCATTACCACATTTAGAGATAAAATAGGTTAACCAACTTGTTAAACCAAACGATAAGGTTTAAAATGATATCTAAACCTATAAAAATTTAATTCCATGATCATATTAAGACCCTATTCTAATTATATTCTAATTAATACCATTTGGAACCATTTTTATTTAGTTATAAATATATTATTTTATAATATATCTAGTATTTACAAAAAAATGATGTTTATTGATAATTTATAATAAAAAATATTTAAAAAAGGAAGTAAAATTATTAAAAATACTATATTTGGAAAATGGATTTTTTTATGTTTTAAAATACGAACCATGTACTATTTATTTATCAATTTTTCTGTTATAGTGAAATTCTTAACCTTTGAAGAGTAATGTTTTCGATGACGTGGTAATTTTCAAAAGGTTTGATGGGAGGTTTAAAATGTAACAGTGAAAAAACATCCTAAATTTGTAAAAAAATTATTGGATAAGATTATTTCTAAAAAAAATAATATATTATATATATATCAATTCAAGTTCATGTTTCTATGAAAATTAATTTATATTAATTTAATACTTTAAGAAATTCCAATAGTGTCTCTCCCATCACTTATAAAAGGCAACCTCCTCTCCCCTCCTCCAAACACTTTAAGATCCATTCGGTTTTTTAAATACCTACCCAAATTACACAGTAAAATCCATTTCCATGTTCTAGTGGGATTGGTTTGGGTATAATACCAACCATATAGGAATTAAGTTATTAAGTAAAGGAGATTATCCGAAAAAGTGTTATAGATTTTAACCAAACTGTTTAGTTATATTTCTTACTAAACCTCCTTAAAATATTATAAAAAAAATTGTAGAATAAAAATAAACAACATTTATGTACTGGTATGATTTTATTTAAATGTAATAAACTATATTAATCGCTTATTTCATTAAATGGGAAACAAACTCATCATTCGGGTGAATGGTAGACTACCGCCTCATGGATCATTGTAACTATTTCTACATAACTACCTCTATATGTTAGTTAAAATGATTAATTTATTGTATATATATTATATTAATGAACTAATTATAATTTTTAAAAGAAAATATATCATCGTTTTTCTTACCTTTCTATCTATTGAAAAGTGATGATTTCATTTATGAATACATGTGGATTATCTCCTCCATGAAGAAATGTGATTATTTTTCACAAACACGTCACATGTATTCTATATATAAGTTAATCTTATGACAAGTTGTAATATTTATGATATTATAATAATTATGTAAATATAAAATAATACTAAATGTCTTTTTGTCATTTTGATCTAAAAATGGGGATGTTATACATTCATACGTACTGCCTTCAATATCCATGATTGTATCATAGTTCATTTTTTATAACCATATTATGTGATTTATTTTAAAAGTATAATTGATTTTTATAAATGATAATTATTTCAGGATAATTATTCTTGATATTATATAAAAATTACATATTTTTCCATGATTAATATACTAAAGTTGTTTTGAAATTAAGAACTGAACCACCACAGAATACCCTACATGGAATTAATTGACTAAGTAGTTAAATTTGTATTTGAAATAAATGAAACAAATGTTCTCATGGTAAATTAGTAAACATATATAATGTTATTAAAATATGAAATAATTTATTTAATTTTATTATATATGAGTTAAATGACATATATAGAAATTCAGGACTCAGGGTAAGCGATTTCATCTCAATTTCTTTCTATTGAGTAATATTATAGTGTTATATACCTAAGTTATTTTATATGGTGAATATACTACCATTTTTTACATTTTACATAATTAAAACATCATAAATAATGGTATTTTAAGTTGAAATTAAAATTTCTTCATCCAAGTGGATTTTTTCTATAATGTTTCCAAGTTATAAAGGGTTTCTTAACTCAATTTCGTTTCACTAGGTTTTATCTCCTCTTCATTAACATTGTTATACTAATATTATGTGTAAATTTATATCTAATTTTTTTTTTCTATATTTACACATTTTTTTTACATTTTTTGCACATAATCTTCCAATTAATTAATTCTCAAAATATTGATATAATCATTGTAAGGGTTATTCGTCTAAAATTTTCTATCTTTGGGACATATGATTAGATTTTCAATTATATTATTTTATGATGGGTAAATAAATACCCTTTTACAAGTTATATAATGAATATGATTATGTTAATGATATTTAATTTTTCATTTGACGTTATTATTTCTTGGGAATTATGATTCAAAAGATACCAAAGTTGCAAGATATATATGTTTAAATCCCAATTTAATTTATATTTTTTATGTTCGAATTTAAATTATCGAAAATTTAGGTTTATTATTTGATAAAACAATAAATTATTTATTCTAATTTAGATATTTCGTGATTTTTTTGTTCTGGTCCTATCATAATTTCTTTTGTGCTCAAAATGGTTTATAAAATGTTTTGAATAAAATCCGACATTATTTTTCCTCTTTCGGGCCAAAAACCATTTTCGTTCATATCCTTGTTTTATCAATAAATTACACTATTTTTTATATTATTCAATTATTATTCAAATTCATTCTTACCATTTTTTACATTTCCTAAAAAAGTTTTAAAAATAGTATTCTTTTCATTTTCTAAAAAAAATTCTTTTTACCGAAGCTATAGACATAATATATATTTTAATGATTTCTTAATAATTTAAAATACTAACCATAGTGACCACAAAATATTTTTAATATTACATTATAATATTCTAATATTATTTTCTATGAAATATATTTTCATAATATTTTTTGAATTTTTTGTTTTAAAAGTGATTTTCAATGTGGGAAGGGTATTTTCCATAGGAATTTTTTATTTATATTTTATGGAATTTATCTTCATCAATGAAAAAAACTCTTGATATTACTCATGGTACACTATGGATATGTTGTAATGATATCATATTTATTCTTCATCTCGATTTATTATTATTATTTAAAAGTTATTTTCATGGAACCCATTTATTTTCCATCGGTAAATCTAGATATGAAAGAAAATTGTTATTTTTATGTTAAAATTGAAAGATTTAATGTGATATGATTATGTTATGGTTCTTAAAAATATTTTATTATAATGGTTTTTTTATTATAAATCATGTGTGGGTTGTTCCATTATAAACTAGGTATTGGTGGTTACTTTAGAAACCAATGACAAATAGTATTTTCATTACCCTCCAATTAATTTGGTAAAGAGATAGAAATAATTAATTAAATGTTTTCCCTAAGATATTATTAGAATTTACAAGGAAGTTTATTACATTTGTATTAATACTTATAAAATTTATATTATAATTATGTTCCATGATACTAACATGTTTTAACTATTCTTTCTATGAGTTTTTAATGGTTTATTGATTCAAGATTAACCATACATGGATCATGATTATTTATTCTTATAAATCTTGTCTTATGTAAAATATTTATTCTATGTATCATGTTTTATGATCTCGGTTTTTGTAGTTTTGAATTCGATTATGATATTCTCATGAAATTTTATTATGTCATCATACCAAAATTCTCATCTTTTTCTCACTGATGACATTGACTTGTTAATGATTATGTTTACCTATACTGAGTGTTTCCGCAAATCATTTTTATTTATTGTTTACTCTAGGTTGTAAAGAAATGTTTTAAGTATGTTATTACTAATAAGTGTATTATATGTAGAGAACCTAGGGGTAGATGTCACATATTCTTATAAACCAATTGTTTATGTATCTAAGTTATTATGTTATATATTTTTGGAATTATATCAAACTATAATCCTAAAAGGTCCTTGGGTATATAAGTGATCTGATATTTCATATCTATTATCTATGTTTTGAATTTTTTTAAATGGGGTCACGTATATTGATATGAAATCAATAAATGTAAATATTATGATTTGGAACTAGATCCATATGTGTGATTTTGTGGCTGTCGTAGTTTCTCTCAAAGGTGGTTTGGATATCGTTAGAGATTAATATTTTTCATTAGAGGTTAGCCTAGTTGTTTTTTATACAATCATAGGTTTATATTTTTTTGGATTATAATATGTTAGAATGCATAAACACCCCCTTCAATGTTTTAAATGATTGAATTATAAGATAATTAATAGTATTTTGGTAGAAATTTAAGGTAATAAAACCCTTTTTTTATATGGCTTTTAGTGAAAATGTTATTTTAAGAAGAATGAATTTACATTTTTTGGACAAAAGATTAAAGGTATTGATAACCTTTGGGATTATATTATCAATTACGTTGAGGTAATAATGGGCTATTTTAGTTTGAGAACATAGTTTTTTACCATATATATAACTATTAGATTGAAAATTGATTTGGTGAAAAATTGATTAATGTTATTTTAGAAGATGTTCACAATTTTGGGATCCTTATTTGATTAAGGTAAATGGAAATATTTTTGGATATTATGGGATTCTATTTGATGAATAATGGTTATGTTTTCTTTTGGAATCATATATGATATAAATATGGCATTATGGTGACTTAAGTTATTTATGGAAATGATAATCTTATTATAAAGATTATATGACTAGGGAATAATTATTTTTGCATGATAATATAACACTTATTACAGTTACATAAAGATAGATTTTGAATTTATCTTATAATATTATGTGATAAAATCATTCTAATCTTGGGGTTTTAATCGTAGTGACGAATATAATAATCTGAAAATTCTAAAATAGTAAAAATTTTTTAATAGCGACTTTATGGTATTTTTAATATTTTAAATAAATTTAATATATCTTTTATCATGAAATTCATGAAATACAGGGTTATCTTTCTTTACACAAAATAATTATTTTTTTATAGCTTATGTTACATGCAAGACCATGTTTTACAAAATAATAATATTTTATTAAATTATTATTATTTAATATAATATGATATAACATATCCTTAAAATTTGAAGTTATGAATATTAATATATAAATTATGAGAATATATATTGTATATCTAATATATTTTTTTGACTTTCATCCCATATATTTTATAAGAAAAAACACAAGATTGGGAATATAAAGGCCATATTTTTATAAAGGTAGTTGTGTCACCTTTTTAATGGAAAATTAATTTTAATTCTAAATTTATGTGAATTTATAATTTTTATATGTAATAATAAACTTTATTTATAGAAATAAATATGTCAAAATTAGGTTAGGATTCTTTTTTGGTATTTTTAAAAACTATATCATTTTTTTATGAATAGTAAAAAATACTGATTTTTTATTCCAAACTGCTTTTTTATTAAAATTATTTAAAACAAAATATAATGTTATAAATTTTTTAAAAGTTAAATTAGATAAATTTTACATAAATTTATCTAACTCGGTTAATTGGATTCAATTTAACATTGAAACTGAAAATACAATCTTAGAAAACTAATGAGTATTTAAACATTAAAACATGGCTTTGTCATCTAGTCTGCAAGATTAAATTTAAATTAATTGTTGTCACTTCTTTAATAAGAATTTGAAAAAATGGATTCCATATTTTGATTCAGAATAATAAATATTTTATTATAATTTGAAAATATTCTCGACCCAAAAAATTAATAAAATTATTAAAATTAATGATGGTAATTAAGGTAAAATTAAGCCTAAAAGGGACTAAACCTTAAACATAAGTCCAAAATGACCTATACACTAGTTAAAAATCCATTTTATAGCATTATTTTGACCATATAATTTTTTTATTGAATCTAGATCATTATTGTAGTCATATTATGTATGAGATACCTCTCAATAGTGCTTTCCTTTTTATATTTAAAAGAATGCCACTCTTCGTCCACTATAAATAGGCACCCAACCCTTCCACATATTCACAACTATAAAACCATTTTGATTACAAAAAGTAGGATAAAATAATCTCTCAACTCACCAAACCTAATCCTGGAAGCCTCACTTTGGGGACAAGTAAAACCAATGATGTCTTTCTGTATAAACCCAAAGGAGTTACCTAAAAACAAGGTAACATTCTTCAATGATCACTTTCATTTTATTTCATTCTCAAAACATGAAATTATTATTATTCAATTAATAAATAATAAAATATAATTAATATAAATAAATTTTTTATTCTAAGAGTTTGGCCTTCACTTTCACAAACATCAATCAAATTGGATACACAATCATTGGTCGTGAGTACAACGGACTACCACCTCACGAACTGATGTCATTCGTTCTTCCATTTAACACCTTCAATGGTTGCAAATAATAATGGATTTATAGTTTATATATGATATATATTATATTTATAATAAATTTATACTTTATTAATTATCATATAACTCATACCTTCATGTTTTCTATTTTATGGTAATATGATTACATCGTTTGTGGATGTGTGGACTACCGCATCCTCAAAGAAACGTGGTTCGTTCAAAATATACATGAAATGTATAAAAGATTATTTAAATTAAAATATATTATATATATTATAAATTTTTTATATTTTAATTATAATACACACACACACATATATATATATATCATTTTCTTTTTATTCTTTTTAATTTGATAAGGAAATGAATGTATCATTCATGTGTGTGTATGACCTGTCATGTCCTTGAATGATTCATTTAATTTTATATCTACAAATATTATGTATTATTATCAATAATTATATACTAAATATATGTGATATTTAAATCAAGGTTTAAATCTTGGATATGATTAAATCGTGATTAATTTAAGAAGAACAAAAATATCAAGTCAAAATATAATCGAAAAATAGGCAATTAACACCAAAAATAGTGAAAAGAAGAAAATATTATCAAAAAATGGCTAATAATATATTAATTGAAGACTATATATGATATTAGAAATATGATTATTGTTCTGTTATAAGTTATTCAGGTGGTTAAAACTATTATATAGGAGGTTAAAGTACATTCTCCCAAAATGAAACATGAGGTAAGGGATTATTTCCCACTATTCTTTTCATGAGGTTTACAATATTTTCCCTAATTAATAATTTTGTGTGGTGTATATAATTCCTATATATTAATTTATATAATGAATAAATTTATATTCAGGTTTATTATATTTTCACTTTTATTTATTGATTTGAATAGGATTATTATTAAACAGTTGTCAAGTAGTAAGGGACTTCGTCTTAATTTTCATTATTTAAGGCATACATTATCGGTGTATACCTAATTTGATATATATGGTGTAAATAATACAATATTTACATGTAATATCATGAATAATTAATTATTCAAGGTATTTTTAGTATCAATTTCAATTATTTCAATAAGGGTATTTCAATATAAAATTACCAACTGGTAAATAAATTTCATAACTCAATTCATTTTTTATTGGGTTATATAACTTCCTCATTGTAATTAATATTATATGATTATATTTTAAATAAATTTTAATATCTACTAATTTATGTACACATCTTATATGTGGGTTAAAATTTGATACTCATAATCAATCGATTGATCAATTCTCAATTCAACGTTCTGATCATTTTTAGGGTTTATTTCACAATCTCACTCGAATAGAAATTTATTATTCATAAAAATATGTTAATGAAATATATATTATAATTGTTAAATAAACTCTTCATTTTCACTTCCTATGTTTATTAATGACCTTTTCAGGTAATATTAACATTTTCCCACTATTTGGTACTCAAATTTTTTAGAAACTGTTTTCCAAAAACCAACACTTCATTTCTATTTTTTTAAAGGTTGGGGCCGAAGCCTCAATTTATTATTAAAGAAAAGTCTTCTTAGAGGGTAGAGGGAGACCCAATATATAGATCTAAGGCCCAAGGAAAAGTGGCCTGAATACAAGGCTTGAAATCCCATTTTTTGGCCCAAAGGACCCTATGTGAACAGTACTACTACAGTACCTACAACTGTACCCGCCACAGCTACAGTATCCTGCAACAGTTTCCTGCAACACTATGGTTATTGGTTTTTGTAAATTCCATCTTCTAATGGATAAATACTTGACCAAGGAATGACCTATGTAGAAATAAGTTGATATAGTATTTATGTATTGGGGTATTATTGAAAAACCTATTTAAAATCATATTTAATGAGTAAATTACAAGTATGTACATCATTTCTTTTTTAGAAATTATATGGTTTTATAAGAGGGAAAACCTGTAAATAGTTTGTTCTAGAACCCATGATCGAAGACCAATAAGCTGTTCACACCAACCACTGGCCTATATAATGTCCTTGACAATATATCACAGTTTTTATTTAAATAATTTCATGAATAAATTTTAATAATATACTAGTGGTATCATTTTTTAGGTTTAGAGATTAATGACTTAACCATATTAGTGTTTTAATATAGGTAGAGACAAATATTAAGTCTTTCCACTATTTTATAAGACTTATGATATGATGAAAGTTTATTTTAGTGCTTTAGGAATCGAAGTTAATTTTTGGATATCCATTTCATGATGTAAGGGAAATATTTGAAATTGATAAAAGCACAAAGAAAGGATAAAAATTGTTTATATTGAAATATTTTAAGTATGTTTATTTCCTTATATTCATAAGAATTAAAATAATTACTCAACGTAAGAAAAATAACCAAATTTTTTTTTCCTATTATATTAATTTTTATCGAACTAGTTGTCTTATAAATCATTAAAAAATTATATATTTCATTCTATCATGATTCCATTAATCATTCACTTTTTTCACAGATTCCCTCAATCACTCCCTAAAAATATTTACGCTTTTCCTTCAAGTAAATATTTTCATTTTTCACTAATTTTATCCTACATAGAAACCAATTTATATATTAGTCAATGTGACCTTTTAACATCACGATACATCTTTTCATGAGGATGTTTTATGAACCATTATCTTGATGTGGGATTTCAACATAAAAAATATCAAGAAAAAATTTACCAATATCAATTTTAAATTGTGTGGACATAATTTATTTATGGTGGGGAGAATGTAACACCCCAAAAATTATAAGAGTAACTTTTATCTAATAGATACATTATGGTATATTTAATATTTTAAATAAATTTAATATATACTATAGCATAAAATTTATTTAATACCAAGTTATCCTGTGTCACATGAAATAATTAGTTTCTTGATATCTTGCATTACACGCAAGACTGAGTTTTACAGAACAACAATATATTATTGAAATATTATTATTTAATATATTGGGATATATCCTAGTCATTAGACTGGTGGTGATGAATAGGATTAACTAAATTATGATAATATATATATATATATATATATATTATATTCAATCATTTTTTTGCATTCATCCAAAAAACTATTATTATAAAAAACCCAATATGACAAATACAAAAGCTATATTTTTATAAAGGCACTTTTGTCTCCTTTCAATGGAGAACCAATTTTATATATAAATATTAACACTTTTATAAATTTTCTATTTAAAGATAACTATTATTTTTTAGGATAAATTTCAAAATTAGGTTAGGGTAATTTTTTGGAATTTTTATGAAATATTTCATTTTTTTGATGAATAGTGAAAATTGTGAATTTTAATTCAAAACTTATTTTTCATTCTAATTTTTTTTATAAGGATAAATTATATTTTTTATTTTTTGAAAAGTTCAATTAGATAAATTTCACAGAAATTAATACAATCTAGGTCATTGTAATAAATTTCAATATGAATCTAGATAAAAAACATAGAAAAATATTTATCATTTTTACTTTTAAAACTAACTTTTTCATCCTGTCTGTGGGATTAAATTTAAATTTATTTTTGTAACTTATGTGATTGTAATTAGGAAAAATCAATTCCATATTTTGAATAATAATAATTTATAATATCTAATAGGGTCAAATTTATTTTTACCAAAAGTATTATTGAATGTAATTAAAATTAATTATTGTAATTAAGGTAAAATTATGCATAAAAATGGACTAAAACTTAAAATTAAGGAAAACAATTATCTATAAAATTTTCCAAAATCCATTTTATAGCCATATTTCCAACATAAACTCACTTTTATATAATATTTATCATTATTTTAGGAACATTATGTTAGAGATACCTCTCAATTATGTTTACCATTTTATATTTACAAGAACACCACTCCTCCTCCACTATAAAAAGGCACTCAACCCTCCCACCTATTCACACATATCAAGACCATTTTCTATTCCAAAGTATGATAAAATATTTTAAAAAATCACTTACCAAAATCCTAGAATCCTCACATTAGACAGAAATAAAACCAAGGAAGTCATTTGGTATAAACCAAAAGCAGTTACCCAAAAAATGAGGTAACATTCTTCAATGATCACATTCATTTTATTTATTTATCAAATATTAAATTCATATTATTATATGATTATATAATAAATTAATTATATTAAATATATTTATATGTTTCTATGATAATTTTTTTACCTAAACATTGACACACATCCATCAAATTGGATACAAAATCATCGTTTGTTTGTATGATATACTACGACCTTGCGTACTGATGTCATTAGTTCTTCAATATACCATATTTCATGGTTGAAAATAATATAGGATTTATAGTTTAAATATTATATATATGATATTTTTAATGAATTTAGGATTATTTAATTCTTTTATAACTCATACCTTCATGATTTTTTTCTATGGTATTACAATAAGATCCTTTGTTGATTTGGCGATTGCTGCCCGCTCAAAGTGATGTGATTCATTTAATATGTGCATGAAATTTATAAATAATGATTTTAATTAACATATTATATATATATGATATAATAATTATAATTTAATTCTAATATATATATATATATATATTCACATACTTTTCCTTTTTTTAAATAAGACAAAGAAATAGAGGTAGTGTTCATGCATACGTACGACCTACCATCTCTGTGAACAATGCATTTAATTTCATATATCTAGATATTATGGATGATTATAAATACATATATAATTAATATATATGAAAAATAGACAATGTTTTAAATATTGGATATGATTAAATAATGATCTATGTAAGAAGAACAAAAATGAAATGTCAAAACATACTTGAAACACATGGAAATTAAAACCTGAAATAGTAAAAATAATCAATGATTATTAAAAAATATTTAAAAAGATATTATATAAAGATTATATATGATATAATAAATATTGTTACATGTTGAAACATTTATTACTATTATACAATAATTTAAAATATTTTCACCCGAAAGGAAATACATGTCACGAGATTCTTATCTTACTCTTCATTACATGAGGCATACACTATTTTCTTATGTTCTGCTCATGAACATTCATTATGTCATCATAAATGTTTTTAATATTATACTCATAGGTGAAATTAAATTTTTAAGGATTATGTTTACACATACTGAGAATTTTGGATCACACTTCTTATGTTTCTTTTTCCCCGGGTTATGAATAAAAGTTTTAAGTATGTTGTATATATGAAGGTTTCTCGATGTGAAAAGAATATTGGGATATGATGTAAATTTTTATGAACTAGTTGTTTATGTATCTATTTTTTATGTAATATTTCTTCCTAATTCTCAAAATCAATAAACTTAAATGGTAATGGGGTATAAAAGTGATCCAATATTTACTTTTGATGTTATAAGTTTAGGATGGTTCAAATTGGGTCACATAAATTGGTATCATATCTATAAATATAAAATATAAACTTTTCGCACTGTATGTAGGGGTGCATGTGTGGGGATGTCACATTATTTGTTTTTCTATATAGAAACCAAACAATAAAGTATCTAGAGTGAGGAATATTGTAGTAATGAATAACTAGCTATTTGAAGTTATGATTAATAAGTTGAATATAACTAAATCTCCTAATACAAAAATAAAGATAAAAATTTATTTTTATGGAACATCATGTGATAAAGACCATAGTTAAAAAATATTCAACATTCTATGTAGTAATAATTAGGTAAGAGGAATAATGTAAAATATCCCATAGGAATAGGAAGATGTTTCACATGTGTTCAAGGAGGGAATAGAGCATTAAACAACCATGAAAAAATACATAGTTTAGTTATCTTAATGGAGGGTAATAAATTTATTCATAACTTATCCCTAACAATTGAATGTTTTAAATTATGGGAGTATATGGATTATTAAAATTGATTACCTTATAGAAATGTACATGATGGGGATTAAAAAATTGCATGAATAAAGGTTTTTCCAGGTTATATACTGACGATGATGAAATTTTGAAAAAACTAAAAAGTGTAAAAATTATTTTAATAGTTTTTGTTAGGTTTAATGTATAAATCATGATAGAATTAAGACTGATTATTATTTGGAAATGATTATTATTTTTGGTTTTAGGATGGAATGTTTAAGGAATAATATGAAAAAACATGGATAAAGTATTATAAAGAATGTTTAATGATTTTTATATCTACATATATGTATTTAATAGTAATAATGTAATGAATTTTATTTAATGTTTAAAATATTAAATTTCGGCCAAATTTTTAAAGGAAAAAATATACTTTTTTATACCTTATGTGATCTAATTTTATGGTGTTTAATTATATTTTTGGAGATTTTTATTAGTTTCTAATAGATGATTGAGTTACATGTAAACCTTGTGTCTAATATATTATTTATTTTAAAGTTTATTTGGGGAACATTTTTATTCTATTTTTGGATATAAGATGAAAGGTATAGATAAACCCTAATTTTTTATGGACAAAAATCCCTCAAGATAACATTTAATAATTTTTGGGTTGACTGTATTTGTTAATGTTGAGGGTTTCCTTGTTCAGTTGTGGTGTTATAAATAAATATTTGACAAACAATATTGAAAAAGAACCATGAAAAAAATATATGATCTGGAGGTAGTACAAAAAGAATAAATACTAGGTGGTGTTTTTTCCATTGTTTTATCATTTTTTGGCCACTAAATTAAGAGATTGGTGAAATGTGTTTTTAGAAAAGGAAGTTGTGCACAAGATTGAGGATTGTTGGGAATGTTGTGTACAAGGAATGTTTCAGGATCAGAACATCGAAATATTTAAATGTCATGAAGTGTGAGATATATCTGTAATGTTTAAGAAAGATGAGGTTTTTCTAATGAGACTTACACACCCAATGTGACCTCAAATGGGGTTTTCACACTCAATGGGGATTTTTCACGTGCATCAGGGTTTTATGACCATGGGTCAGTGAATCCTATAAATAAGAGTTGACCCCCCCCCCCTCTTTTGAGAATCATAACACATAGATTAAATCAAATCTCTTGGTCATTTATGAATTTTTTGTAATGGGATTTTCAGGCAAGAAAGGAAGTTGCGAATAAAAGTGGAATTGTGTGTAAGAAGAAAGTTTCACATAAGATGTTGTTTTGCATGAAAAGTATAAATCTTACACGCAAGGTGCAGTAAGTGTTTCCTGAAATAATTGATGTTTCCCAGCACACTGTTGGTAAAATGGTATTCATCAGTCAATGAAAGTGATAAATCAATAGATAATCTACATACAATGTAGGATTAATACATTTCGCATAATAAATGGATCATCAAGACTATAAATTGTGAGTGGATTTTCTGAAGAAGTATTGAGGACAAATCAATTTAGAGAGAAATGGGCTTTAATTTTGGGTTTGGTTGTAAACCAAGGGGGTAGTGAGTCCTCACCAAAATTAGTAAACAACAATGCAGTTTTTGTAGATTTAGTACATCAACAAATTGTTGTTTTATTCTCCTTGTACATAGCTCGGTGAGGGTGAACCATGTAACATCTCAGTTCCGGGTGCCTCCTATAGGTTCCCCATACCCAGTTAGGAACATAAAATCAAGTTCATTTCCCCAAATTCTAGAGTTTGTTGACAAGAAAAGAGGTCCATGTTTGATAATGAGAAAACAATGACCTCAATGGATGAGTATATACAACAGAAAGAAAATAGTAAACAATAGTGGAACTAGTAATACTATACAATATAAGTAAAAACATAAGACTAATAATAATTTATCAACTAGAGAATATATATAAATGATGCATGTCACATGTGTCTTGTAATGAAACAAAATATGTCACAATACTAGAAATAAAATACCTAAACCAATGTAAAAAAAAGTAGTAAACTCCAACAGCATCACAAGATTCATCTTGGTCCCATGCTCTCCAACTCCAACAACAATCAAGTACTTGATGAAGAAGGGCACTTTCCAATATCTATACCTAAAACCATATAATCTATTTGGGTCCAAAATAATGACCCAAATAGGGTGTGGGAGGTATCCTAGTAGGCAAACACCAAAAGATCTATCCCAAAATATCAGTGAATATATATATATAGTAGGTAATATGCAGAACTAAATAAATAAACTAAGAAGTACCCAAAAGTAAATAATCCTATAGTTTTCAATTAAATTTATTTACATTTAATTATTATTCAATCAGTTTAATAATGAAATCCAGAGATTTAGCCTAATCTATGTATCCCCTTTGTAATAGAAAACAAAATTCTAATAATACCATCTAAAAAATCAAGTATGGTTGAGTCCAAGTTTGTACTTTGTCTTGGAATACTCGACACAATCATTCAATCATTCATAAGAAACCCTCTAGGAAGGATCTCACAGTCTAACACCTTTGATCGAACATATCATCAATCAAATAAATAATGACTCTCCAGGAAAACTCACAAAGTCTAACCCCTTTGGTCCCACATAGCACTAGACATTTACAATTGACCACCTCGGTGGATCCCATAGTAAATACCCCATTGGTCTACATATCAAAAAAACTATAATTACCACCTAGAATCTCTCACATTCAATTCAAAAGGTTCCAAAATCTATTTAATAAGGACTCTCTAGGTAGCTCTTATGGTATATCCCCTCTTGTCTAACATAACAACAATTCATACATAAATTATTCTACCTTGGGAAGCTCTCATATTCAAATTCCCCTTGGTCAAACATCCAATATATGTATTAGAGGCATTTCATATAACCAGCAAGTCTATCCAAACAAAACAAGGAATGGGAACAAGGAAAGCATTTGTGCATCTTAGACAAAATGACCACGAATAATCAAATAAAGAAACACACCCATGGTGTGTCCCATAACCAAGGTATACAACATTATGAATAAGTAACTCCATTTTTCGAAACAATCAAACCATAAAAGTTGATAATCATGGTTAGAAATCCAAATCATGAAATACGCCAAACATGGGTATGCGGCACTTTAATCATATATAATCCAAATACAAACAAAAAAATGCACAAACCACCAACTTTACGATCAGTACTCTTCAACGTTGAAATACTCACGAGAGAGGAGGAATCGGGGAGAGAGGATCTAAGGGAATTGAAAACTCATCGGTGATATTCCAACACACATGATGGTGTCTCAATCAGAGCTTAGAGGGAAAACCTGGAGGGGATTGAATTTTAAGGGCATCTCATTTCTCTCTTGTATGAAACAGAATAAGAAGAAGATGGTTCTGAACATGAGACGTGACCCCACACCAATATATCAAATAAAAATAAAAAGTACACATAATGTTCACTAAATGTACATATAGTATATTATCCCCAACCGGCCCCCATGTTAAGTGGTCTTCCATATCTCCACATGACCATGTAATCGGCTATTACACGACCAGTACATGGTTGTACGTGGTACTTGGGTACGCAGTGTTTACTCATAAGTATACAGCATGTACCTAGAAAATTACCATTTTATCCTTTCTCCTCACAAACAATCCAAAATAAAGATCCATACCTAAAATAAAGATTAGAGTTCATAAAAACCATGTAAAATTGATGTTTCAATTTCATGTTTTAATTTTTGGTCATACATTATTGGGGTAATAAGAGAGAATAACATTGTTTTTAACAATGAATCGTGATCAAAATGGAGAATTTTCTTTAATCTATTATACCAGGATTAATCCCCCTAGGGTACTTGACGTAGTATACCTAACAAGTTTAATGAAATATTTGATATTGTGTTTATTATGGATAATTAGAATAAAGGGTTATCTTATGTTTGGAACATGGGGTGAAGAGGATATATAGCACTGGGGAATAAAAATTATTTTTGTGACTATGTGATTTAATTAAGAAGTTCACTATATTTTGGGAATATGGTTTGGAAATTAAGGGATTGTATATGAATTTATGGTTGACAACGAAATAATTATTGAATTATCTTTTGGAATAATATATGATTTTTTTGGTTTTATTTCATTGTGATTTGGTTAATTTTATGAAAATATTAGTATATTTGTGAGATTATATTATTATGGTATATACAATTTTGGTATGAGACTTTATGAGTGACGTTATTTAGGGTAGAATGTTAAAAATAAGTGATCAAATATTTCTAAATTTGGGTTTCAAATTTTGTTAGGAATATTTTGAAGAGTTTTAATGCTTCTTGTTTATTGAATTATTTAAGTTGACAATTGAGTTTTATTTTTGAGGGTTTAGTGACTAAGGAATTATTTCATTATATCAAGGTATATTCATATTTTATTTTGTCTTCACTTGTTCTAACCATTATGGATTTGGTTAATGAGTAGAAATATAGTGAATAACATTTCATCATTTTGTTGATATAATAATCTATTAGAGGTTTTTTCCATACTTCAAACCTGAAAAAATCATCTTGAATATTTATTGTTTGGGATGTGAGGTGTAATTGAAGTGGAAACTAATATAAACACATAACCTAGAGATGATATTTTTACTATTAATCTGGAATGTAATCAATTAAGAATATTTTTTCATATTTTGTATCATGACGGTGATATAATACATAAATTAAGTAGAAGATAAACTTTTTGAGACTTATTACACAACTATCAATTTGTGATTTTGGAAACTAAAATCCCAATTATGGATTTAGAAATATTTATTAGTAACATAGAAATTATTAATCATGATAAAATATATATCTAAGAACACTCATGTGTTATGATAAATTATATAAACCCACATAACATAAAAAACAAATAATTACATAAATTATAATAAGGGTTTCACTTTCTTATATTTTAAAGATATTTTTAGTTTATAGTTTAAGAGAATTTGGAAAACCCCTTATATATCAGAACTTTACAATACAATGTGGAAAATTCAACTCAATATATACTCATTCCACAAAATTGGAAACTAAATTTTAAACAATCATTTAATTAAATCATGTTCACTTATTTAATGTTGAATCCCCATAGTGGATAGTTAAAAATGATATAGTTTCCTAATCATCCTTTGGCATTGTGAAAACATTTCAAAACATGGGATGATAAAAATAAATCTCAATAAATGATATAAAATGAAAAAAACCCATTAGTCTATTTTTAAAATCATATATTCTGATAATAAATATTTCCCTTTTAAATAATAAAATTTTTATTTAAAAAAATTTCCTAATCATGAAATAAGTTTTATTGCCAATATAATTTCACAAAACATGTCATAATCAATATTAATGAAAAATCATAATAATTTTGGTTTCTTATACAACATGGTTACTCCTGAAAAAATTTTCTTCAAAAACATAATTTTCAATAAAAAAAAGAGACATTATCATTCCTATTAAAATAAACTCATTTTCATAATATATGAAATCAAAAGACTTACATGAAAAATAATTATCGAGAGTTGAAAATTATTACAGGTACCTTGTTACATCATATTCATGTCACTCTTAAAATCACTATTTTAATAACTCTTACAAATGGAATAACCAACATAGATAATTCCAAAATAATTTCTCGGAGAAAATAATCATCACACAATGAATTATTGAGATATATCAAGAACACTTGTCATCATGGACAATGGCCACAGATGATAACATACATGAAACAAATAAAATATTACAATTTCATCATGAAATATAATAAATAATTATTTTTAACATAGACATGGAATTATTTTTGGGATTCATATAAAATTTTATAAAAAATCATTTTTCATTGAAAAATATTTAAAATATTATCATAATAATGTGAAATAGTGTATTCTTTTGAAAACACATCAAAATATATAGTGGAATATTCTCAAATAGTAATAGTTATTTATGTGGTAAATTAATCTCATTTCATATCTATAAGACTAAATTCTTTTTTAACATATGTAAAGATGTCAAAAATAACCCATTTGGTAAAAGTAAAAAATACTTATTTTAAAACATTCATAAAGAAAGTAAAACATGGATTAAAATTAAATTTAACAAAAATTTAGTTATATTAATAACATGATTGAAATATTTTAAATAACAAGTATATGGAAGTAAATATAATATCAAATTTAAAACATTCAAAATAATATTTAAGAAATATTTCTTACGGAAAGTCTAACTCACCACATACGTACTTTAACTCTTGTGTAGTAAACATATATTAGTTTTATAATTTATTCATAACCGTTATCATATTTATTTACTTATTATTATAATTTTATTTCATTTTTTCCATTAATTATATTTTTATTAAATTTTTTATGTTTTAGTGGAACTTTTTTAGGAAAGTTGTTTCATAATTCCAAAACAACTTTAGTAAGGTTTTTATGGTCAGAGGGTTAATTTTCTTATCATTTCCGGAATATTAATAACGATATGATTATAATGTTTATATATTAAATAAAATTTTATAACCACACAAGAAATTCGTACAAGAAAATTGAATTACATAACTTCATGGAGGTGGTAATACACACATTTCATGAACAACATTATCTTTTTCTAACGGATGGAAGTTTAAAAAAATATATGATTTTTAAATTTACATAATGATAATTATGTAGTTAATATAAAATATATTCAATAAACAAATCATTAAAATATTCATTGGAGTTGGTGACAGAAAACGAAAAACATCGCTTCGTGGAGGCGATCATCTATATATAAACATAAACGATGTTTTCATTCCACATAATATAGAAATGAAGATAAATAAGTGTTTTAATATAAATATAACAAAATATAATTATTGTTGAGATACTAATTAGAATATATCATCATATTTTAATAATAATTTAATGAATAATAATATGAAATAAAATATGAAGTCTTAGTCAAGAGTTATACCTCTTCTTTGGAAAACAACCTTCATATTAAATAGTAATCCATATAGGTAGGTATTTTGATGAGTAAGGATCCTATAGGTCATAGATAGAATGTTTATTATGTTTTTTGGGTGGTTATTTATAGATTTTATTAGCTCAATATGTTTGAAGTAGAGTGGATTTGTGGTTCCCTTTTATAAGTGACGGGAGTGGAACTCTTATAATTATTCAAAAATTAAAAGTAATATAAGGTCCAATTCAATGTAATGTGGAAAAAAGGAACCCAAAATTTTTATATAATATGTTATATGGTTGAAATAAAATTATAAAATCACTTGTAAAAAATTAAATACATTTTAATCCATATCTCCTAGTTATCCCTCATTTAAACCCAATTTAACAATAATTGTGATAACCTATTTCTCACTCTTTAGGGGTTATAGATTTTCTTATATGCTGGAAAGTGGCACACAAATGGTCTATGGATGAAATTTTCAAAAATTTCTCATCCCAATTTTCCTCTTTAAAATTTTTCATAATTTATAAATCATAATATAAAATATTATTTGACATAAAATACTATTAAATTCATTTTCTGAACTATTCATTTAATTTGGATTTTAGACATCAAGAGAACAATGAAATTACAACCTAAAATCCATAACCATTAATTATAATTTATAATTATATATAAATTTATTTACGTAAAATAATTCATCCACAACATATTAATATTACTATTTTTAAATTTATTAACCTTGATTTTTGAACTGATTTTACAAACATTGTATCGATATTGTGTAATTATTTATGGTAATTATAACAACAATAATAAAAAAAATCATAAAAAATTTATTAATATTAAAATTCACCATTTATAACTAATAATAACTTATTTTTATCCAACTGAAAGTATATTATAGATATTAATATAAATAGAGTTACATTTTATATTTTTTATTTACTTATAATTTTATATTGGTTATAATAAAAGAATAATGGAATGAAATTTAAAAAAATTGTATTTTAATAGTCTAAAAAGCATATCCAATAAAACAAATAAAATTTTTAGGGATATTTTTTGGTTTTATCTAATAATATTAACACCATTTTACTCATACTAAGGTGAAAATTATTTACCAGTGTTATATTAAATAATGAAAAAAATAATGCATACATATTTATTATATATGAGCATATTGATTCCAAATATGGAATCCAATTTTCAAAGTTAAATTTCAATAATTTTTGTAAATAAATTTTATTATAAATTCAGTGAACATAATTAAAAAACAATTTTTAGAAAATTGTTTTTAAAGAATAAAATAAACTCATACAAAAATAATATATAATGTTGATTCCTATATAGTTATTAATTATTTATAAAATATAATGGAATAACTATTACATTAAAAATAAAATCCAAAACTGTATAGATATTTTAAATTACATTAATTTAAGTAAATAAATGAATGTTTTTTTGAGAATGTCTTTACGAATTTTCTCCATGTAATGGGCTTCAATCCCACTCGGCCTTCAAGCCATGCACTAAAAATATAATGATCCATGGGGGTGTTATTTTATGGGGGATATAGCCTACCTTTCCGGTTTGTGTGTGTGGTGTGTGTGTTCTTAATTTAATTATACCCATAACCACATAATATATATTTAATATGATGATTTAAAAAAATATTTCCATTTTATCAAATAATATTTATAAAATTGGTAGAAATTATTTTTATATATTCACACAAAATGAATTAAAATATTTTGTAAGAAGATGTGTTTTTAAATCATTAAATGACATTATATTCATTCCTTTATTAATAATAATAATGAAATTTATGGTAATAAAAAAATTATATAACCTAATTATTTAATTAATATCACTTATCAATAGTGATAAATTTAATTAATTATGGGAAAAATGCATATTTCATACAAAAAATAGTCTAATGAAAAAAAACCACTTTTACATTGAAAATATTTTATCTTTATTACCCACCAATTGATCATAAATGCATGATTATTTACTTTAGTTTGGAAAATATTTCTATATATATTTTAAAATACTTTTATTCCTATTAATACCCACAAAACCAATGGATATGTCATAAAATTTATATTTTAATAATAATATTTATATAGTATATCATGGTTTGTTTAAGATTAGTGTTGTATATACCACTATCTATAAAATATAATATTAGAAGAAAATAAATTATAGATTGTTTTAGTTTTACATTCTACCCCCACCCCCTATGTAAATTGATTGTGTCATCATACTATTATCTAATTTCAGATAAAAATGGATTAATTTATTTTAAAAAAATTAATTATTAGGAGTGGAAGATAAAAAATTAAATCATGAAATCAAAGAAATTAACACTTAAAAATATCATTTTTTGAAAAACCAAACAATTAAAAGAGATAATAAAACATCCCATTGAATGTAAGAAAATTGAAATATGAAGGTCACCTAGAATAACACATAACCGTGTTCGCAAATAAGGAGAAAATTGGTGGGAAGGGAAAATATAGGAATGGAAGAGAAAAATGTCATCCAATTAATAATATAGTGATAATGAATATGATATTTCGATATTTAATAATAAAAATACCTTATATTAGTACGGGGAAAATAGAAACATTAATTCATCAAAATTTAATGTTAAAGGAAATAATTATTATTCTATGTTTATTTTCTTAGATGTGGGGGATTTTTTATTATCAATATATAGAACATAAGAATATTTTCATAATATATTTCTTTCATTTCATATTAAAATATAATCATTTGGTTTTTGTTTGATAAATTTACACATCAATCATAACTTTTACAATAGGAAATGATTATTGAAGATGAATTTTTCATTCCAAAAGCAATTAAATTAACTTTTAATGGATTATAAAAACCATAAAAGGATAACATGTTATTCCTCCTATCTATAGACATGAAAAAAACCAATATGGATACCTTATATCAAGATAATGTCCAATATGAAAAAATCATGAATTAATCTTTAAATCCTTGAAAATAATACCCAATGTTAAACATAAATCATTCCATAAGTAATGAGCAATAAAAATCATCAAAATAGGTATGGAAAACGTTGAAAATCTATGATTAGAATGAATTTATTTCATATTATTCCAAAATATAACTAAACATTTATTCCTCAAATAAACACCCATATTAGACGAAATATTCCAATTTTCCATAATCATATAATTCTTGTTGTATAGTGAAATTCTAAAAAAACATTAATCACACAGTCAATAAATCGCATTTTAATCTCCTGGTAATATTATTGTAAAACATATATGCCCAAATTGTAAAACCACATTTATTCTAGTTAATCATAATTAAATATACATAAAATATTATATTAACCCTAATGGTAATCACTACTATAAATCATGTTTATATATAATTTAAAAGAATTATTCCAAAAATAACTACTTCATTACCACACATGTTAAACATAAATATTATATATACCTCAAATATTTTTCAAAACTCAACAAATGACTCTCAAAGTACTCCTATTACATAACACCTCAGAAGGGTATGTAAGACTTAAATTTTTTAACTTCCTTAAATTTATCGACCCATAATGTAATCTGTAACACTAAAATCATCTTCATATAATAACTTCCTAAACTATAAGTTCATCCAAACTATTTCTTTTATACCAACTATAACACCTCGTAACCTAAACAACCCATAATTAATTGATTTATAACAACGGTATTAATTTCCAACATTTATAAAATATTTTTGGTTTATATTTTTACAAAATTATGAATGAAACTTACTTATTAGACACTGAAAATACGAAGTGGACACTTCCCCTTAATATTTTTTTCCATAAAAATATTATTTTAAAATTTATGCTTTTTTTTATTAAAACATGGTTTCATCATTACATTTGAATCCATTGAATGGAATGATATATCTTTCAATAGTATCCTACATATCCATAAGATCTTTGAAAAAATTGAAAAACATGTTATGAGGAGAAAATATCAATAAGTGATATAATGATATATAGACCCATTAGTCAATTTTGGTTGTTATACAATCCAATAAGAAAATTTTCCCTTAATGTAAAATTAAAATTTAGCTCAAAACTCACTTTCTCACTCATGAAATAAGATTCATTGCCCAAATATTTTAAAATAAAATACAACAATCAATATTGATGTAAAAAACAGATTCATGAGGGTTTATTGTAAAACATGGGTACTCATGAAAACATATTCTTGAAAAATAAATTATTTACACTTAAATTGGTCATAAATATTCTTCTAAACTTAAACTCGTTATATTACCTTATGAAATAGAAATAATTACATGAAAAATAAAATTCAAGCATAAAAAATTCATTTAGGTACCTTGGGAAATAATGTTCATAGCATTTTTACAATCACCCTTACAAATTGAATAACCTAATCAGTTATTACAACATAATTGTAACTCCCCGACCCTAGTTACTTAGAGTCTATGAATTATTACATAACATTGGCATTATCACACTAGATCAAGTCTCTAATGACCGATTAGTTTAGTATCTTTAGAAGTTCTAGATATATACTTATGTTTTACATTACATTATGAAATGAAAAAAACACAAAATTGTGTCCTCTTTGAAAACACTCATTTCCCTTAGCCTATTTATATAGGTTAATCATAATATACATCTTCACATCCTAGGAAAAAATAAAACACAGAAATTCATGATATTAGATGATCAGTAAGGATAAAAATATAGGTGAAACTATCATAAATAAGTATAAACATTTGAGTAAATTTATAAGACTAAAACATAATCATTTTAAACATAAACTTCAGCATAATATGGAAATGATAAATAAAATAATTCCATTTACATATTCACATGGATACTCTACTAGTTGAATAATCACATGTAATATAAATAGAAAATTTCATAATGATGGAATGCATAATTCCAGACATCATAACCACATAGTCAAGGCCTTCTTCTAAGGATACAATAATATTTTGTTATGTACTTATGCCACGAAACTAGTTTGCCTCAGGAGTCCTACTTATGCATAGAGGAGCTATATCAGGATCCACCTGTCACTTACTAAATCTAATTTATTCCTCCTATAAAATGGTTGAAACATAACATAAACATTCATATTAAAACTAGAATAAAAAATGTAAAATCCATAACCATAAACCATGAATGGTATAAATAATAATACATCCACAGTAAAACATATCAAAAAACCTTCAATTCAATATGAATGATTTTGTCATAATAAATCAACTTCAAACAAGTGTAAAATCCCTCAAAGGATGTTATCATAGATGAAATCAAAACTATTTGAGAGAAATATCTCTTTCTATTTGGTAATCATTTAAAAGTCGATTTATTATTAAAAAAAATTATTTTGGAAATATTCTTATAATCTTGTAAGGGAAGCAAAAAAGGTGTTATAACAGTGGAAAATATCCACACCCACCATATATGTTAAAAAAACATTCTTACCTTAATTTATCAAAAAGGTCATAAAGTACCTTGTTTGGAAAATGACAGAAACAATCCATTGAAAAAATTTTATAAAAATAAAAAAAGAGTATAAATGACATTAACACATATTATAGTAAATAGTAAAAACGTTTTGAAATAAATTTTTAAGAATCATTAATGTTGATGATAAAGATGTCCTATTAGATACTCACGTATAAACAACCTCAGATAAATAAAGAGATTGTGAAATTAGCCCTTACCATGTACTTTTCCATGATCGTGGGTACGTTGACCTCATTTATAACAGTTAATCCATTGTTATTATATTATACAGGAACCAAATACATAGATATTATATCATATAAGATCTTATAATATTTTTTTAATAATATTTAAGTAGTATCATTATTTTTGATGTTAACTGATTTGTTTTCCTTTATATGTTAAGTTATGTAAGTCATGTTTGTTATGGATAGGATTTAGATGATTCATATCCAGAATGATATTAAGTTCTTAAACATTATTTCTTATAATAAAATAAAATTATTCTAGAATGATTACAATGGCGAATGAATCTCATCGCGTTCATGGAGACGGTAATCCGTAATCATGAACGAGCGACAATACCATTCTATTTATTGTGGAATCATATGTAATTTGATGTTATATAATATATAAATAATAATTAACATGTTATATTTATTATTTTATTCAATTATACACATTATTATACCCATCCAAATAATTATGTGTTGAATAGCATACTACACCATGAGTGGAGACGGTAAGCCGTACGTACACACGTATGGTGACTTTGTCATTCATAGGATGGATAAAATAATGAATATGGTCATAACATATTTATAATAACATCATAGTATGTAGAAGGTACTGGATTTATTATTTTGGTATGGATATAACAAATAAAGAGAAAGTGGAAAAAGAAAAAAACCTTGAAATAGGTGATGAAATTATTACCTCTTCTTCAGGTGATTCCTTTTGATTTGATCAAAAGGGATCCTTAGGTGGATTCTGACAAAATTAAGGCCTTTAGGATGAATTGAGGGTATATGGGAGGATATTTGATCATGTTTTGGCTGAGAAAAAAGACTTTGGAGGTGTGATTTTTAGAGAAAGGGAAGTACCCTTTTTAAGAGAGGTTAGGGTCACTTTAGGAAAAGCTTGAAATATTATTTTATTATTAAATCATATTTGGTTTGTAATGGCTCCAAAAGGATTTATTTCAAGGATCATGTAGGGAAGGATCGAAAACATCTCCACCATTAGGTTTTAGATAAGTTTAGGTCACCATACAATCCATATAATTTTGATTTAACTCATAGTTAAATAGTTTAACTTTTACTATGTATTCTTATATTATTATAATAAACTGGGTTTTTAATAAACATACTATAAAAATCCCATAGAACCACAAGTGGTTAATTATTGTAATATTTATCCTTATCTAATTCATTTGGATGAACTATAGATACTTAGGAATGTTATATCATTTAATAATATAGTATTTTTTTTTAAACTAATTTATGTAAATTTTGATAGTATTTGGTATTTTGATTATGTTAAAGTCATTAAAACCTTATCACTTAGAAAAAAATTATTTAACCAACCCTAACAAGCCATATTAGATAGTTAAACTATTGTAATGCATCGAAAGTATGAATTTATAATTATTTGGATATTTATAATATCAATTATTTTAATCTTTCATTAATATTGTAATTACTACATCATCATTGATTCATAAATAAATTTAATTATTTAATGTCTAAAAATTATAAAAAAATAAAATATGTATAAAATATTGTTATCTTTATAACTAATTTCTATAATCTAATTTATCTTATGTATAATCCTATATTAAAAATGTATTAGTTATTAAACATTTAATTTAACACTTTTAACTATTCTTTAAATAAAATAATAATAAATGTCCTAATCTAATCCATGTGGACCCAAAGGATCATATTTTACTCCTAAGGTTTATTTTTGTCAAAAAAACTTATCTAATAGAATTAGGACATGTGTCAGGATAATTATAATATTATTTTTACCTTTAATTACCTTATTTACTTTTAACCATGGTAAAAAAGTTAGTATTCACAAAAATTTATTTTAATCCTATTGAATCACATTTTACATAATAATTTCATCTGTTTCTCTAGAATTTTTAAAATTAAATTCACAAATTAGTAAAATTATGTTTTATGCAAATCTGTAAATTTTCCTCGCAGGTCGGTAAAAGACAGTAAAAAGATCAATAAAATTTCATATATCTAATCTTTTTTTAAAATGACTTAAATGACTTAAATTGAACTTATATAGGTATTATGTATCTATTTTTACCTTAAATAAATTTAAATAATGTAAATATTTATTTAAATAAAAAGGAGTTTGTAAACAATAATGGAGTGTTTTTAACTATTCCAAAAAAATGAATGTTTTCTGAAAAATACCAAAATACACCCTAAGCTAATTTTGATATTCTGAATCCATAAATGATGTCCATTTTGAAAAATAAAATTTTAAAATTTTAAAAATTTGGTATTACTATTCATAAAATCTAGTTTGATTATAGTTGTGTGCTAGATCTCCACGTTGCGTAAAACATAATATATTGCATTATTCAAAGAGAAGTGTACCGTGGAAGCTTGGGGTGTTACATTCTTCCCTCCTTCAAATAAATTCATCCTCAAAAATTTCTAGAATACTATTGTAAAAAAAGATTCAGGTGGTTCTTCTTAATAAGTTCAATTAGTTCCCACGTTGCCTCTTCCATCTTATGGTTTCTCCATATAAATTTTACCAGATGAGTTATCTGGTTTCTCAGCACTTGTTCTATGGTATCAAGAATCTTGATATGCTCTTCACAATAAGACAGATCAGGTTCCAGTTCTATTTCTTCATAGGTGAGCACATGTGTTGGGTTAGGCATGTATTTTCTCAACATTGATATGTGGAACACTTCATGAACTTTGTAGAGACTTGGAGTCATTTCCAAATGTTAAGCTAAAACTCTATTTCTTTCTAGAATTACGAAAGGTCCTATGTACCTGGGACTTAATTTACCCTTATTACCAAATCATATAACACCCTTTGATGGAGATACCTTCAAGAAAACATGATCTCATACTTCAAATTACAAATCCTTCCTTCGGTTATCCGCATAACTCTTTTGCCTATTTTGATCTACTTTGATGTGGGTTTGGATGATATTTAACTTTTCAATTGTTACCTCAACAAGTTCTGGGCCTATAATTTTTCTATCACCAACATCATCCCAACATGTTAGTGTGTGACATCTCTTTCCATACAACTCTTCATATGGTTCCATCTTAATACTTGAGTGGAAGATATTGTTATTATAATATTATACTAGATGTAAATATTAAGCCCAAAAAGCTTGAAAATCATGTGAGAAATATCTCAAAATATATTCTAAGGTCTGAATAGTCTATTATTTTTTCTATTAGTTTGATTGCAGTAGGTAGTGCTTAAACAAATTTCAGTTTCCAGGGCCTTCTGAAGACATTTCCAAAATCTTGGTGTGAAATAGGAATCAAAATCAAAATCAATTGATAGGGGTACACCATGAATTCTTAAAATTTCATTAATATATATTATTGTTAAACATTCAAGTGGTAAATGTTCTCTTATAGTAAAAAAATGTGCTAACTTGGTAAGACAATAAAAAATGAACCATATTTCATCATTCATTCTTGGAGTCTATGGAATCCCCATGAAAAAGTCTATTGTAATATCATCCCATTTCCACTCATGTATGGGAAGAGGTTTCATGAATCCTTCATGATGTTGTATTCCAGCCTTAACCTATTGACATTCCATCAATCTTGACACCTAATTAGCAATCTCCCTCTTCATGGTGCCCCCCCAAAAATGTTTCTTCAAATATCTATACATCTTAGTGATACCATGTTATATAAAGAAATTGGATCTATGAGAATCATTAAACAATTCCATTTTTCTTATTAGGTATGTCATGAACCCAAAGTCTCTTCCCAAATTTCAAATTCCCATCTTTATATACGAAGTCGATCAATCTCCCATCATTCACGCCTTTAATTTTCATTTAAAACTCCCCATTATTAGTCTGATAACTTTTTATCCTTTCTAGTAAATATGGTTTGGAAACCATTTGAAAACATATTGATGTTTCACCTTTTGTGATTATTCCCATATCCATCTTTACAAGATCTATAAACATAGGATCCCTTTAAACTCTCATCTTATTCAAAACAACATGATACTTTCTACTCAAAGAATCTTCCACCTTATTTTACATCTCGATGTGGTAGTGTATAGTGAAATCCTAATTATTGAATAGTTAACCCATTATCTTTGCCTCATGTTGATTTCTATCTGTGAGAAAATATACCTCAAACTCTTCTGATCAGTATATATCTCACATTTTTCACCATAGAGATAGTGTCTCTATATCAACAAAGCAAATATTACAGCTGCTAACTCAATATCATGAGTGGGATAGTTTTGTTCATGATTTTTTAGTTGTCGTGATGCATAGGCAACAACACTGTCATTCTGCGTAAGGACACAAACATGTCCTTTCTTTAAATCATCACTATAAATAAAAAACCCATCATTTCCTGATGGTAGAGTCAAGATAAGAGTATTGAATATTCTTCTCTTCAGTTCTGCAAAACATTTTTCACACTCTTTTTTAAACTATTTTAACCATTTACGTGTGAGCTTGGATAATGGGTTAGCCAATCGGGAAAATATTTGGCCGACATAACGATAATAACTATCTAAGACAATAAAACTGTGTACCTCATTTATACTTGCCTCTATGGTAAATTCATGTATTTCACTTTTCTTAGAAGGATCAAAAGAGATTCCATCCATAGAGACTGTATTTCCAAGAAAAGAAGTCTCTTGAGTCCAAAATTCACACTTGTTAAACCTCCCATATAATTTATTTCTTCTTAGAGTCTTTATAATAATGTGCAAGTGATATTCATGTTCTTCATAGCTTTTTTAGTATACCAAGATATTATTAATAAATTCCCCCACAATGTCATCAAGATACTACTGGATAACTCTATCCATTAGATCCATGAAGACATAGGGTGCATTAGTCAGTCTAAAGGCATTATTGTAAACTCGTAACACCCATACCTAGTAAGAAATGTTATTTTCTGAATGTTTTCCTTCTTCACACAAAAATGATGACATCTAGATCGATGGTCAATCTTTGAAAAATATTGAGCTCCATGAAGTTGATCGAATTAATCATCAATGTGAGGTAGGGGATACATGTTCTTTATTGTTATAGCATTGATCTCCCTATAGTCAATGCACAACCTCAAATATCTATCTTTATTTTAACAAAAATAACATGGGCTAACCATGGAGAAACAGTAGGTCAAATAAATCCTTTATTAATCAATTACCCTAGTTTTTTCATTAGTTCAACTAATTTTATAGTGGAAATTCTATAATGGGTCTTTGATATTTTCCTTGAACCATGAATTAAGTCAATGAAAAACTCAATTTCTCATTCTGGAGGATGGCCATGTAAATCCTCTGGAAATATATCAAAATATTATTGAACAATAGGTATGTCCTCTAATTGCACATTCTTTACCTCACACATAGTTATTTCACTCCATTCCTCCATAATAATCGAATTTAGTAGAGCTAATAGGGGTGGATCTTGATAAGAATTAGATGGTCATGTTTCTTCATTAAATACAAGGTACTCCTTATAATCATCGAAAATTGTATCCTCCTTATTCATACAAAAAAATTTCGCATCATGGTCCAAAATCCATTCTATACTGAGGATTATATCAAATTCAATCATGTGTATGATGATGATATTATCAAATAAAGTATGTTTATATACCTTAATAGAAATGATTCACAAATAATTTTATCAATGATACTTCCCTTAGAAGCATTGACTAAAAACTCCCTTGTTAAATCAAATTTGAAATTTCTAATTTTCATAGAAAACCTAGAATATATGAAACAATGAAATTATATAGAATAAAATAAATCATTGGCTAAATTTGAGGAAACCATTATGTTACCTTCCACCACATCATTCAGAGATTCAACCTCAGCAGTAGAGATCGCATAAGCTTGGAATTTCCCCCTTGGCCTTTTCTGAAGTAAGATTCCATGGTGCGTAGGTAAATAATTTGTATAATTCCCCATTTATCTATAGTTTTTGAATTCAATATTGAAAAACTTTTTCTTTCCCTTACAATCATGAGTTTAGTGGCCTTTTTCACCACAATTTTAACAGATTCTCATTCCCATCAGGAATGTGCCGGGGTGTTTCATCCCACCTTTACCATAGAATGGAAAATGATGTTTTCCCTTCTTCCCCTTCTTTCCATTTTCATTGTGTTCAGCAGATCTCTTCTTCCATTGGTTTTTTAAAGTCATTAGACTAAAAAAAGTCTATCATCATAGCACATGTGACTATATCTTCATACAATGGGAAGGATTTTGAGACTAATGCTCAATAGATAAATGGTTTTAACTGATTAAAGAATCTACAAAAATTACTCCTCGGGTTAAATATGTAATCTACTGCATTACTTTCTATCCTAGTAATGTTAGCCTCAAAATTTGTGACATTCTCATCCTCATTTTTCCTTAGACTATGAAATTGTCTTTCTATATCTGCTTAATCATCACGAGGAAGGTATTTTTTATGAAATTTTCTATAAACTCCCTCCATTTTATATTTGAGACTTATTCATTCTCTTTTGTGTTCTGAATTATTGACCACCGTTGATCTTATTCTCCCATGAGGTGATAAACTACCATGACAACTTTTCCCTTTTCACTACTCCCTAAAGAATGAAATATTTTCTCTATGGAACTTATCCATTGCTCAGCTACAAATGGATTTTTAGTCCCATGTAATGTTTGTTGTTGATTACTCATGAAGCGGTCTATAACTTATCTTCATTTTTGTGGATCAGGGTCCTCTATATGGGTAAGGTTATTATTCATAACCTTAGTGAGTTATCCCAGTATGGGTATAAGTTGTTCAACACTAGTTGCATTACCAGCTCCACTATAATCATCTTGAGTAGGAAGGAAATCCCCACATGGATTACTTGCATTGATATGGATTCTATTCCTTCCACTTGGCACCATTTCTAAAAAATGGAATACAATAGATTAGTTTATGAATCCCAATATATAATTCCAAACTTGTAAAATACCTAACATAAATTGAATAGTTTGTGCCTATAATCCATAATCATAAAAAATGTTTTCTTTGAAGGAAATTTAGTCATAAATCCCTCATAATGGTTTGTAAATAAAATGTGAATTATCCTAAGAAAGTCCCTCTGAAGTTTCGTAACCAAGAGTGCATCAAGGCTCATTGTAGTGTACAAGGATTCCCCTGGTGAATCCCTAAACACATTGTTAGAGTTATTACTTCTAGGTAAATCTGTGCCTGAGTCGCCTCAACATACTCGTATCCAAATAGGGATGAATTTCTTGGAAAATTCAAAAAAATATCTACATTACCAAAATTCTAGGAATTCTTCTATACTATTAATCAAATTCTTTCTTATGGCATTGTTCTGTAATCAGAATTCCTCTAAATCTAACTTCCATGGTATGAACTAAACATCATTTGATACAACTATAATTCCTCGAACCAAGTTACCTAGAGATAGTGCATTGTTACATAACATTTGCATGATCACAAGAGATAAAGTCTTGAAAGACCTATTAGATTAGTAGCCCTGGATGTTCTAGATACAAACATAAATTTTACAGTACATCATGAAAGGGAAAAAACAACATTGTGTCCCCTTTGAACACACTCATATCCCTTAGCCTATTCTTGGAGGATAATCTTAATATACTTCTTTGCATCCTAGGAATGATAAATCCTATAAACGGGTGAGCTCAGATGATTAGTAAGGATTATAATATATCTGAAACTCTCATAAATAAGAATAAACATTTAAGGAAATCTATAAGACTAAAACACAATCATTTGAAACATAAACATTAGAATAATATGAAAAATACAAATCAAATAATGACATTTACTTATTCACATGGATATTATATTAGTTTAATAATAACATGTAATATCAATATTCATTTTCATAATGATGAAATGCATAATGTTGGATATAAAAACAACATAGTCAAGGCCTCGGGCCAAGACTAAAATAAGAATTTATCAATGCCTTGTTCAATGACACTAGTTTTTCTTATGAGAATTACAAATGCCTCATGGAGCCAAAGAAGGCTTCACCCACCACTTACCAAGTCCAATGGATTCCTCACATGAAAATATTGAAACATAACAAAAACATTCATATTAAAACTAGCATACATAATGTTAATAATTTAACCATAAATCATGAACAATATAATAAATAACACATCCACAATCAAACATATCACAAAACATTCAATACTATATGAAAGATTGTATCATAATTAATCAACTTCAAAAAAGTGTAAAATCCATCGATGGATGTTAACATAGATAAAACCACAAATATTGGAAAAATGTATATCTTTCCATTTTGAGATCATCTAAAAGTCACATAATTATAAAAGAAAAAACTTATTTTTAAAATATTATTATAATCTTGTAATGGAAGATTCAAAGGTGTTATAATTGTGGAAAATAGTTTCACCCACTGTATACGTTAAAAAAATTCTTACCTCAATTTGTCGAAATGGTCATAAAGTACCTTGTTTGGAAAATGACAGAGATAATCCTTCCAAAAAATTTATAAAAAGTAAATCAAAGTTATAAATGACTTTAACCCTTTTTATAGGAAATAAAAAAAATGTTTTCAAAAACATTTTTATGAAATATCGATGTGGATGATAAATAAGTCCTTGTATATACTTACATATAAATAACCTCAGATAAAAAAAAGATTGTAAAATTAACCCTTAATTTGTACTTTTTCTTGATCAAGGGAACGTTAACCACTTTTATAATAGTTAAATAGTTGTTATTAAATTATAGAAGTACCAAAAACATAAATATGATATCATATATGATCTTATAATCATTGTTTCGAGTGTTAACTGATTTGTTTTCCTTTATATGTTTTGGTATGTAGGTCATGTTTGTTATGGATAGGATGTTTTTGATTCATATAAATAATGATATTAAGTTCTTAAACATTATTTCAAATCATTAAATGAAAATTATTCTTGAATGATTACGATGTGGAATGAATCTCACCGCGTTCATGGAGATGGTAATCTGTACGTACGCACAAGCGACAAAACCATTCTATTGATGGTGGAATCATATGTAATTGGATGGTATATCATATATAAATAATCATTAAAATGTTATATTTTTTATTTATATAAATTATACTCATTATTATAACCATCCAAATAGTTAAGTGTTGAATAAAAAAGTGCACCACGGCATGGAGACGGTAAGCCCTACATATGCACGTATGGTGACTTTTTCATTCATAGGATGGTTAGAATAATGAATATGGTTGTAAAATATTTATAACAACATCACAATATATATAAGGTAGTAAATTTATTATTTTGGAAAGGAAAAAACAAATAAAGAGGTAGTGGAATAAGAAAAAACCATTCAAAGAGGTGATGAAATTATTACCTCTTCTTCGGGTGATTTCTTTTGATTTGATGAAAATGGATTATTTATTTGGATTCTGATCAAAGTAAGGCCTCTATATTGAATTGAGGGTAGTTGGGAGGATATTTGAGTAGGTTTTGGCTGACAAAAAGGAATTTGGAGGTGTGATTTTGAGAGAAATGGAAGTACCCTTTTATAAGAGAGGTGAGGGTCACTTTTAGAAAATCTTGAAATATTATTTTCTTATACAATCATATTCAGTTTATAATGGATCCAAAAGTATTTATTTCTAGGTTAAGGTAGGTAAGGTATCAAACCTTGCAACCAATACGTTTTATATAGGTTTAGGTCACCATATTAACCTTATCTTTTAGATTTAACTCTTAGTTAAATAGTTTAACTTGTACCATGTATTCTTGTATTATTATAAAAAATGGTTAATGAACATACATTAAAAAGTCAGTAAAACCCAATCGGTTCATTATTTCCATATATAACCTTATCTAAGTCCTTTTCCTGAACATTATATTTTTAGGAATATTATATCATTTAATAATATAGTATTTATTTTAAAAACTCATTTATGTCAATTTTGACACTATTTGATATTTCGTTTTGTTAAAGTCAAAAAAACATTATCACTTAAAAAATAATAATTTAATAAACTCTCAAATGTCATAATAAAATTTATAATTAGTTCATGGTATAAAAAGTGTCAATTTATATTTATTTGGATATTTATAATATCATTTATTTTAATCATTCATTAATTAGGTAATTACTGCATCATCATTGTGTCATAAAAAAAATTATTTTTTAATGTCTAAAAATTATAAATAAAATAAAATTTTGTAGGAAATATTTTCATATTTCTAATGAATATTTATATTCTAATTTATCTTATGTATAACTCTATATTCAAAAACAAATTGTTATTAAACTTTTAATTTGTGACTTTTAATTTTTCTTAAAATAATAATAATAAATGTCCTAATCTAATTCAAGTGGACAAAAAGGATCAAAATTTATTCCTAAAGTTTATTTTGGTCAAAAATGTTGATCCAATATAATTTGGACATGTGTTGGGGTAATTATAATATCATATTTACTATTAATTACCCTATTCACTTTTAACCATTGTAAAAAAGTTACCATTCACCAAAAAAATTATTTTCATCCTATTGAACCAAATTTTACTTAATGACATCAACTGTTTCTCCCAGAATTTTAAAACTCAATTCATAGAAGTGGTAAAATTATATTTTATGAAAATTGGAAAATGTTCCTAGAATGTGTGTAAAAGACGGTAACAAGTTTAGTAAAATTTCATATATCTAATCTTATTATAAAATGTATTCAACGAATTACCTTGATCATATATATGTATTATGTATCTATTTTGACCTAAAATAAATTTAAATAAAATAAATAATTATTTAAATTAATATTTGGTTTTAAAAAATAACATTGTTTTTTTAATATTCATCAAAAATTGAATGTTTTTAGAAAAATTCCAAAAAAATCACCCTAAGCTAATTTTGATATTTCGAATCCAAAAATGAAGTCCATATTGAAAAATAAAATTTAAAAAATTTAAAAAATTTGGTATTACTTTACATAATGGCTAGTTTGATTTGTCATGGTGTGCTAGAACTTGATATTTCATATAACATAAGCTTTTGCATTACTTAAAGAGAAACGTGTCATGGAATCTTGGGGTGTTATAATAATTCCTTGGAAATTATAATCATTACCCAATGAATTGGAGATCTATATTTGGATCACCCATCATCGTTAAAATTTTAGACGGAAAAAGTTTCAACATATATATTCCTAAATTTACATAATAAATTATTTCATTAAACACAAATATTAAAACATTTTCGGGCTTCATGAAAAATAAGGATAAAAAATACATTATAATTGAAAACTCTTTAAAGTAAAAAATCAAGAAGAATGGGAAGTAGGATAATATTTTTAAAAGAAATTGAAAATTTATAGAGTAGTAATATAAAATAATAGTTTAAATTAAAGTGTTAAATTCAATTCCTGTCATATATGTAAAAAATATATTCTTTTCTTACATTTTTAAAAATGTCAAAAATAACCCATTTGGAAAAAGTTAAAAATAATTTTATTAAAGAATTTGTAAAGTAATTAAAACATAGTTTTAAATGAAATTAGAAGTAAATTTAAATATATATATATATTAATAACATACATAAAAAATTTAATGAATATGGATATGGAGTAAAAATAGAGGGAAAACATTAAAACTTTTAAACTATGTTTTTCAATAACAATCCCTTACCTCAAGTCTAACTCACCACATACATAATTTAAGTCTTGTATAATAAACATATACTATTTTAATTATTTCTTAAGAACCATATTCATGAGTATTAACTGATTATTATACCATTTTTCATTTATTATCATTCCTTATATAGTTATTAAATAAAATAAGTTCATGCCAGATATTATGAAGACATTTTGTTCAAAATCCAAAAAACAACTACTGTAGGTTGATCAAGGTCAAAAGATTCATTATTCAATCATATTGAGAATATTAATAACATAATAATTATAATTTTTAAGTATTAAATACAATTTTATGACCATCCATTAATGACAGACATGAAAAAATAATCACATTGCTTTGTGGAGGTAGTAATCCACATATACGCACGAATAACGTTACAATTTTCCAACGTTTGGAAGGGTATGAAAATATATGATATATTACCTTTACATAATTATTATTATTTCATTAGTATCATATATATATATATATATATTAAATCCATAATTATAAACTATCTTGAGAGGCGGCGATGGGAAATGAATCACGTTGCTTTGTAGATGTGGTAGCCCACACATAAGTACGAATGATGTTTTCCTTCCGCATAGGATGGAAAAGGAAATGAATAAGGGATATAGCACAAACAAAAAATCATTTAAGTATATTAATTATATTTATGAAATTATATCATCATGTTTTATGATTATTTAAAGGATGTTCAAGAAGAAATGAAACAAAAATGCTCGATCAACAGTTATACATCTTCTTTTGAAAATGAACTTTGGATTAAACCTTAAGCCTTATAAGTTGATATTTTAATGATAAAAGATACTTTAAATCATGGTGAGGATTTTTTAAAAGTTCTTAATTCAGTTATTGGTCTATTTAATCCTCTCAATATCTGTAAAAATGATATGACATGTTTTTCCAATTTTATAAGTGATGGGAGTCGTACTCTTGTAATTATTCATGATTTAAAATTAATATATGGTTTTATTAATTGTATAGTGAAACCAAGGGACATAAAATTAATATATAAAATATTATTGGGTTGAAATAAGCTAAATTTATATCATTTTCACAAATTTTTTAGACATTTTAAGCCTTATATTCTAGTTAAACCACCCTTAAAACCAATTTAACCATAACCATATTAAAAAAAATTTCACTCATTAATGGTTATAAATTTACTTATAAGGTGTAAAATTTAATAAAAATGCCCATTGGAAGAAGTTTTATAACATTTATCATCAAACTTTCCCTATTTATATTTTTTTATCATAAAAATCATTAATGTCATTTTTGGGAATATTTATTCAATTTTACTTGAAATAAATCATAAAATAAATTAATATTTAATTTCAACACATTTAACATTAATTATAATTTATATTTACCTATAAAATTCCTGTAATACAAAAAATCATAAAAAAATATTAATTTTTTTAATCATTTTTCTTGTCTTTTCTACTGTTTGCACAAAAATTGTATCAGCGTTGTATAAGCATTTAAGGTATTTATATCATCATTAGAAATTAAAAATAAATAAATATAATAAAAATATTTTATTCATCTAAAAAATAACCATTTATAAATTATCAAAACTTCTTTTTTTCCCAAAAGGAATATATTTTCTATATTAAAAAAATAGTTTCATTTGGTATTTATTATTTACATAAAATAATATAAATAGTAGAACCAAAGGAAGGTGGAATGAAATTTAAAATTTTTGGAATCTGGGATTTTAAAGGGTGAAAAAGGTACAATAAAATAAATAAAATTGTTAGGGATATTTTTAGGTCATATCTCATAGTTTCAACATCATTTTACTCATTTTTTTCTTAATGTGGTGACACATACTTTCCACAGAAACTGTTCATAATAACCAAAAATAAATGGAACCTATTTAAAAAAATTAAATTATTAATTTCAAATATTGAATCCATTTTTCAATATTTAATTTCTTTAATTTTTATAAATATATTTAATATAAATGTTTAAAACGCAATAAAAACAATTCATAATATTTATATTTCTATAAAAAATGTATTTATACCAATATAAGAAGTAATGTTAATTTCAATGAAATTATTTATATTATTTTAAATAAAATGAATATTATTTTACATTAAAACCAAATCTAAACTTAATTTTTAATTTTCAATTACTTTATTTTAAGTGAAGTAATGAATGTTTTTAAAAAATCGGCATATTCGAGTATTCACTATAAATCACTCTTTTCAAAAAAATCACAAAAATCAATTATAAGGATATTATGACATGTTTATTTAGAAAATTAAAAGAATTTTTTAAATTACATTTATAAAATAATTAAAAATTAATTAAAATATATAATCCCAAAATAAAATAAAAACCATTTTGAAAAAAATGTGTTTTTCAAGCATAAAATTACTATATTATATTTCCATTCTTAATAACCATAATTAAATTATTTTTAATTCATTAAAATAGATATATAATATAATTATTTTTTTAGAATTATTTATCTATAGTGATAAATTTAATCTATTAATATAAAAAATAAACTTGCACCAAAGAAAATGTTTTTACATATATTTCATACTACGATAATTCCTATATATACCCATCAAACCAATGGTTAAGTCATAATGTTCATATTAACATAATAATATTTCTACAGTATATCATGGTTTGGTTAAGCTCAGTGTTATGTATAACACACAATATCAATTAAAAAATTAAAAAAATAAATTCTAAAATATTGAACTGTTACTCACACATATTCGATGGAATAAATTAAAAATTTTAGGATGCAATTTCTTTAATGGAAGGAAGAAGATAACCCCTAAAAATTTTAGTTTTTATTCCTCAAAATAAATAACATCTTGAATATAATATGATGTATGAAAACTCAAACAAAGATGAAAAATAATTTATTAAAATTTAAAGGTAATCATAAATATATTATGAACACAAAATAGAAAAACAAATAAATTAACACTCATTGGAAAATGATATACATTTAAAAAACATATAGTTTAGAAGGGACATTTTTTTAAAAAATGGATTTATTTATATTTTTATTTTCATTCAAAATATAATTTTTTTTTATTTTTTTTAATAAATGAATTTTTTTTAATTAACCATGTCAATATTAGCTTCATTAAAATTTAGAGATTTTTTTGAAATGATTTATTTTTTAGAAAATTGTCTTGAAATCATCATGATATAAGAATAACATATAAGTTTATAAAAAAATTCTATCCCAAATATATGATTAAAGAAAAAAATAAATCATTTAAAAATTTCATGTTAAATTTATAAACTACAATTTGACATTTTAAAACTTTGGTGATGATTTATTCTAATAAAAGAACTATTTTTTATCTTTTAATTTAATTAAATATTTACAATTTTGCATTCAGTTTTTTATTTAACATAAATTCAAGTAACTCTCATATTTTATTCATTAAATAATAAATGTCACTAGGAACAATTGAACACATATTTTTGTATAAAATAATTATTATTCTAAAATAATTGACTTTTCTTAAAATTGTTTTTCGTGGTGTTTTGTGTACATATATTAAAATTAGTATTGACCACCTATATAAATTAAATATATGGAAATAGATTTCATATTTTGAATAATATTCTTCTAGTTAGGTAGTGTGTTCTATTTTAATTTTAGCCCTAAAAATTAATTTCCCATAATTAAATTTAGCAAATATGGTAAATGTTAAAAGGGTTAAAGAGGTGGTTTTGCAAAGTGACAAAGATTAAAATGTCTCTAAAAATTTCAAAATTTTATTATATAAGTTTATTTTGACCAAAATATTTATCATATTTTAAATTTTACAAAATTTTAGCGACTTTATATGGTAGATACCTTTATTATATTTAATAGTTCTTTATATTTACAAGGGTCACACTCGTCTCTCTTATTAAAATAAACCTTATCCTTTAACATCTAAACATAATTTGATCTTTATATCTCTAAAAATATATATATTCAAAAACCTATGAAAAAATTATACACTTATTTAAGGTCTTGAACTCACCAAAATACCAATTTTATAAGGCTTAATGTGTATTGCATAGGAAGATATCCAAGGAGTAGGTACAATTCTTAACTGAATTATTCTATGTGTATTTCTACTTCTACCACCAATATATTATAACCATACTAATGTAATGAAAACATTATATATAATATTCTTAAAAGTTATCATGTTTTTTTAACAACTATTTTCTACCAACATTCTATCCTATGGAAAATAAAAATGTCACACATGAGTTTATGTTGACCACCGCCTCTATGAAGAGATGTGTTTTGTTTTTGATCAATGCATGACATGGATGGTTATAAATTCATTTTTAATGGTTATAAATAATTTTTATGAAATTATTATTATTCTTTAAATTGATAATTTTATCTAATTTCTTACTTTTACATCTAATGGAAAATGAAAATTCCACTTGTGCATACGTGCAGACAAACACCTCTGTGAAGTGACATATCTCATATTTCATCACCGGCTCACATTGGTAATTATATAGATGAATTTCATGAATATAATATATATATATTTACATATAATTATATCATATAATAATGATTTTAGAAGGTAAGAAATTATATAATTTACACCCCACCCAATTGTTGAAAAATATAAATGTCATTCCATAGTATGTTTGCACTCCTCCCTCCATGTATGATGTATTTCAATTTTCATGAACAATATTCATGGATTAATCCAAAAATTAATTTAATAAATAAATTTTAAATTTATTAAATTATTAGGATTCTATAAATATAATTTTATCATTATAAAATAACATGTTATTAATCATTTAACTATTGTAATGTGTCCTTCTTTTGGTCACTTGTACCACCAACAAAAAAAATAATAACTTTATGTCAAGATTTATTATAGAATCATATGTAATAGTAATATTATATAATAATGATGAAATAATGATATAGCATAAATTTATAATGGTAATATATATTTATATGTGTTGATAAAATCATTACTTTCTTTGAAATCAAAACCTCTTAAAATGAAAATTCTAATCTTTCCATGTGTATCAATAACATATGTTCCATGAAATATCCATGGAACTAAAGGTTCGTATAAAAAACATATATAAAATTATCCTAATGTTTTTAAGGTTACGTAACCATGACCAATGTACAATATCCAAAACCATCAAATCAAAACATGGATGGTAAATGAGATAGTTCACACATAAAAATTGATTTTAATAAACAATTATTAATAAGTGAGTAATAATAAATTATATGTAAACAGTGTATAGTATTGAAAATACAACTAATATTATTATTTTGGTATATAATAAATATAATTTTATTATATAGGGAATTTAGAGAGTGAGTGACTATGTGGAATACTAAGGAAAGGGATTTTTTTAGAACCATGTTTTAAATTTTTCATTTCAAAATATTTATCTTCTACATCCATATTCATTTAAATATTCCTATTTATACAAAAAACTGAATAATTATAGTCATTTTAAAATATATTTCACTATATTTACAATGTTTTAAAATTCAATGTTTTTTTGTATTTTCATATGGGTAATTTTGATATTCTTAAGAGAAATGTAAAAAAATGTTTTTTAATGTTTACCATATTGTTGTCTTGTCCCACCATCATATGAATTATTAATTTTTTCTATTTGCCTAAAATATTTAATGGTTCTTCAAAAAACATCTTATTTTCATTCTTCAAGTAATTTTTCATTTTTAAGAGTTTTAAAAATATGATATTTCTCCTCATATTTTTGAAAAAAAAAAGGAAAGGGATTTTGTTTATCGGTTCAAATGAGTTTTTCAGCAGTATATAGCGCAAATTTAAATCATATAAATCTTTGGTTAATTATATGGTACATGGAAATTATATAAAATGATGGGTTGGCCTAGGATATATCTCATTAATGTATTGGGAAATTATTGAGACTCTCCTAAAAAAATGTGAGAGATAACTAATTAGGTTACTCCTATTGAAAGGGTTTTGTGAAAGAGTTAACATGAGTTGTGAATATGATTCCAAAATATTCATTAATTGTTTTTAAATTAATTAATTGGGTATAAAAGTTATTTCAATAAGGATAAGAATATTTTCACACGTGTTAATGAATTATTTTATATGCTAAAAGTTAATTGTGAAAAGATTAAATGTTTTAAATTTTTTCATGTTTTTAGGGGAGAAATTGTTCCATACCAACCATTAATTTCTTCGCATATGTTTTTTGGGGTTTTAACCTTGGATCATTTTTATTATTTAGTTTTTAGGAGTATTTGAGGGATGTTAAAAATCTACAACACTAGAAACTCTAGGCTACATTCATTCATGCCATGAAAGATGGTATCACAATAAAAACAACTTTTAAGTTGCTATTTTTAATAATTTATCAACTTATTCACCACACGAGGTGGATTATACTGACACTACATATTTTTTGGGTGAAATAAAATTGACACCTTTAATAACAGTTCATGCCCTCAATGTGGTCTACCTTGTATTAATTGTGGGATTTTATTGCTTCTCTCCTACTCAAGTTTAATATTTTCCGGGGTCTACCTCCCTCTAATTTTTCAACCCCACCTCCTATAAATATTTACTAGCTACTTTATTCCTCCATATTGTATCATCAATGTTTCATTACACCTTGATGTTGGTTCTTCAATGGAATATCTAATCTTGTCTTCTCTCTTTTTCTTCTATCCTACCTAGTCCTATAATCCATGGTGGATGAATTTGATATCTATAGTTTTTTTGTGGGTGTATATATATTATGTTTTTTTATCCCTTATGGTTTCATATGGTTTCTCAGGATATGTCATATTGGATTACTTCTTTTTTTTATATGGGACAATATTTTATGTAGGAATTTTAGGCATATTTATTTAAAATTAAATATATGATGTTTTTCAATTTTCTTATATATTTCCAATGTCTATTGAATATTAATACTTATATTCATGTAACATTATTAAAGGATTATTACTTTATTGATTTTTCAATAAATGAAAAAATGTTTTTTATGTGAATCGATATTCTGATATTTTTTTGAAGGTTCAAGACATATTTTGGATATTGAATTTTCTAGTTGGATCATTGATGGTTTTATTTTTAAATTCTACATGATTTTGATTTCCAAAGTCATGGGAAATCTTTTTTTGTAATTATCAAGTGTTTTTCACCTTTTTTAGAAATTATTTAAAACCATGTATTTATTGAACTAGTTAAATGGACTTGAATTTCATTGAAAGATAAAATCCTAAGTTAATTATGGGAAGGCTTAGTTGTCACTTTTAATGGATTATTAGAATGAAAATATCATAGGAAATAAACAATTATATGTTTTGGAAATTAATGGTAAATTAATTCCATGTTATAAGTACCCCATAGTAGATGGTTCAATAAAATTGATTTTGGATGTGAATATTACTTTCTTGATTTCTTTTGAATGTGGTTTTAAATTTTTTAAATGCATGGTCCTGATCCCTTAGAAATTATTTTGAATTTTTAAAATGAATCAATGATAAAATTGATTTATAGTGATTTTTAAGCCCAATTTTTGGTTTGTTTTTATTTTTTTGATAATTTAATTTTTTTATTGATAAAATTCCCATTTGAAATGATTTTAATTTCAAAAATGGTGCCTCTGTGAGAGGGGGACAAACCATGGGATATAATGTATTTGGTAAAAAATCTTGGATATACAAGTCTTAGTATGGTTAGACTCCATATCATTGGATATAAAAACAAATATAACTACTTATTTATATTATTGGTAGACATAGGATGATGATCTATAATCCATAAGCCTGAGTTATATGGATTTTAAAACCCACCATGTTTTTTTCCATAGCCATTTAAGGTGTGAGGATCATAGCTAACCCTAAATTAATATCTGTTAAGACTCCTCAACATGGTGCTAAATTATTTTTTCATGCTCAAATTTTTATATATATATTTTCTTTATGGACTCTGATGAAATTATTGATTTTTTATTTTTTAAAACTTTGAAAAAATGATCTCATGCCTTTATTTTAAAACTCTTGAAAACATGCCATTTTTCAGTTTTTATAGGAAACAATGAAAAAATTCTTCCCTTTCAGTACCTAAGACTCTGTAATGATGATATATTTTCCAATGTATGGATCTTTATAGTTTGGGATATTATACTTGGATTTCATTCAAGTTTTTCCTTAAAACTATTTTAACTACAATATAGTGAATTATTTAGTTAAAGGAAAATAAAATCTCTTTTTACTTTTAAAAAATATTGGATTTTTGATATGGGGTGTTTTTAAGAAAACATCTTGAAATTTTTTTGAAAGGAGAAAACCATAATAACATTTTTTCATCCGTAATTTCAAATGTGTTCTTATATAATTGCATGTAATTTTTTATAAATCATGTTAGTGGGTGGAAATATATTGGTCTATTTTTCTTAAACCTATATAATCACATGTTTTGATAGTTACATGACTATGGGGGATGATATTGGATCTCTTAGTTTTATTATAGTGGTGTGTCTGTGTGGATCCTCACAAGTACATATATACTTTGATTTCATGGTTTGTATTATTTATTTTATCTTTTCATTGTCATAGTTTCTTTCTTCCTTGTACTAACATAGCAGTAATCTAGTTTTTTCCATTAATTTATATATGGATATATCTTCTCATGTTGCATACCTTTTCCAGATATTATTTTATTTATGAAATATGTTTGATGTTTTTTATTCCCTCTTATTGAAGGATCCACATTTTAATCATTTTATGGGTGAAATAAATCAAAAAGGTGTATCTTTGATGCCTATTTTGTTACCACTAGCCCATAGGGATCAGTAATACCCTTCGAGACTTCCCATAGGCATGTTTATGTGCCTCGTTTAGGCTTGACCATGGTTTATAACTCAAAAAATGTTATCAAGTGAGGTTTTTCATGTTATTTGGGAAAGTCCAGTATACAATAGTTTGATTTTTAGAAACCAGAAGATAAATAGTTTACAGGTACCTAATCCCCATTTTCATGATGAGAAATAAGTTTTTAGTGTATTTGGAGACTAGTATGTATCTTCATCAATATTGTTTCTATGTTTTTTATAAAATTGATCTATAATTTTATGTTATTTTTGAGTTATAATATAATTAAGGAAAAACTTAGTGTCATTTTATACCTATAAAAGGTTTTTTAAACAATGTTTAGAGTGTGTTACATATGTTCAATCCACTAGGATTTCTATGGTTTGTGTTTAGTTTTCTAAATAGTGTGGTTAATCCATTATTTTTTGTGTGTTCCCATGTTCTTGGACATTTTTCTCTCTTATAAATTTTTAGTTTAATCTATTTTTCTTTATGATTATCTTATGGTTAATTGTGGTTATTTGTGAGTGTTTATTTTTGATGAGTATAATTGAAATTATAATTTTAAATGAGTTTGTTTTAAATCTAATTTTTAAAAAAGATGTTCATATTTAATAAATTTGTAAATACATTCAAAAAAATTATTTTTAAAATGATTTTTAGTATAAATAATGTTTCTAAAATATTTTGGAATTAAAAAGATAATTTGTTTAAAAAATCTAAATTCCATTATAATAATGAGTAGTGTTAATTTTTTTGGATATCTGTATGTGATATTAAGAAGGGTTTGTTGAGATATTGTGAATATTATAGGTTATAAATGCTTTAAAATGTATGATTTTGAAATATTTTATTAGATTATATTTCTTTTTCAAGTATTAAATCATGTTCAAATATTGATTTAAAGAATAGAATTTAATTTTTAAATGATTGTTGATATAATATTCTTAGGTTAAAGTGGGGAATTTATTATTACATGAGATTTTTGATTTGTGTGTGGAATTTTAAATTATTGGATTTTAGTTTTACGTAAATAAAGATTTGAGATTTAATATTGATTCATGTTTATCTAATGGGGTTTGAAATAGGGGGCTTATGGGTTCATATTTATTTTCCTGTTATCTTTCACAATATAAATTTAATGTAATCTTAATTAGATAATGATATTCAAGGGATGATTGTTTCATCTACACCAATATCAAATATTTTATTTTCTAATCACATTATTCGGAATATAAATCTTGTTCAAGAGTTTGGGGAGTAAATCCACCAATTGTATTCAGAAAACAAGATTTCCAAAATAAGTGGTATTGTAACTATGTTTTGATGATATTTTTATCCCCATTGAGCATTATGAATCACTTAAGGTTAAATTTTTAACCTTAATTCTATATTATCTAGGTTAGAATTTGTTGAATTTAATTATTCGAACTAAACCAAAAAACTCTATTCTTGGTAACATTTTGAGTTGTGGTTCATTTAGTAATTATTTTCTAATGATGTGAGATTGCCAATGGCTATGTAATTTTATTACCTGAAACTAGATTATAAAACATTGTTGGAGTATTCAAATAATTTTATTGATATGGTTGTGTACCTTTCTCATTGTTATTTGGATGATTTTATAATGTATTGGTGTTTTGGGGAAGGTATTTAGCCATAACTATCATACTTTTCGTTATTTAGGACATTATCAATGATTTTAAAGAGGACTTACTCTTAATAAATTTGGATCTAAATATATCTATTCTGAAGATCCTATAATTAAAATTATTGAACCTAATGATTATTTTTTGAACATTTTATTTTTTATTTTTATGTACCATGTTTCCTCTAGTTTAACTTGGGATGTCATAGGTAGTGTTTTGGTTAATTTTAGAGTTCTGTTGATGAAATTTTGAAATATACTATATTATAATAGAACCTATATCGTTTATGTAAGGGTCTATTTTATATAGAATTTTTCATAATATTTCTCTTGTTCTATGTTTTTAGATTAAATCAAAATTAGCTTGAAGATTTTTAATATATTTGGTTATATGAATATGTTTGTAAAAACATATAGATTCCTTGTAATGATGAAAACTTTTAGATGATTTGTTTTATATTTTATCTTTTTATTATCCCATGTGGGTTTTTTCATTTCGTAAGAAATTTTAATTCCTATGTAATTTTTTTATTTATCTTCTCTTAGTGATATGTGGACCTTATGTAAGCCCATTTATTTTAAATGGTTATAAATAACAAATATTGGGTAAGTGTTGGGGGGACCAAGGGCTGATGTTAGTTATAATATGATGTTTTTATGGATTAATTGGGATATGGTTCTCTAAAATAAAGGTTATGGGTTTCCCCCACTTGAAATAATTCTTTTTTATGTAGTTATTATTGAAAAATAAGTACTTTTATGTTATTTCCAATTATTTTTCATTATTCTATTTCATTGTGTATCTCATTTTATTTTCTTGAGGTAGTAATGTTTTCTGGAATCTTAATCTAGTGTGATGTTTTAGGATTATCATGTGTGTAACTATTAGATTCATTATGTTAATGAGGGCCATGATCTTACGAGGTGATTAAGAAACTATCACCAGGATATGAAGGACTAGTTGTCAATGGAACCTATTTTTAGCATTTCCATCTTCATTCAGTTTTTTATCCTTTTTATTATTTGGGAGAGGCAACTAGTTTTTTAAGAACCAATGTTTTAGTATAATTCTAATATTGTGGGGAGACCAACATTAGTGAGTATATCACATCCATGTTTTGTCTTATTCTATTTATTAAGGATTGATAAGTAGGTCTTGGTGGAGCTTGAATTGGTTCATGGTTTATATTTTTGGGTAATTCATTCTTATTTTTTAATCAAGTAAGGCTTCTATTTACAAAACTAGTTCTTTGGGTTCAACATTATTTCATAGTGTTCCATTAATTTTGAAGACTTTTTTTAATTAAACCTTTTTGAATATTTTCAGAAATTTTTTTATCTACTAGTCTCAGTTTGTTGCTTATTCTAGTCTAGAATCTATTTTGGGTTACATTTTTTAGAGTTGAACATTTTTATTTTATTGGGTTCTTGGATTGGTTCTTGAGTTTTGTAAGTGTGTCATTGGTTGTATTTTTCTTTCTCTTGAGCTCAGATTTTCTTCTTCCTCTTGATCAACCATTGTCTGTGAGACTTTATACGGACATAAAGGGATATGGTATGGAGAATTTTCACATCCTAAACGTTTCTTTTTTATAATTATTTAAAATTTTTGGTTTCCACCATTGATTCATTTTTGGTATTTGTTTTTTTGGAGTTTCAAAGGCTCTAGGACAAGCTGTAGTGCTAGAAACTAAATATTAAAGTTTTTTACACCGTGAAATATAGTTTAAATTATAAACAACATTTATATAGATATTTTAAATCCCATTAAAATTTATTCACAATGTTGGGTGGGTTTTATTCATGCTATTAAAATGGTTTTAATGTTGTATATGTTGGGGGTAAAATACTCTTCCCATTAAAAATAGTGATTCACCGCATACAGACATAGATATAATTATATTTTTTTACTCCATTTCTCCAAATAATGTTTGATCCAAATAGGGATCCTTCTAAATATCATTTGAGGCCCAAAAATCCTATAATAATATCTATAAATCCCTAATATTTAAAAAAAATAACAATTTGTACAACAATATATATGACACACGAAACCAAGCCTAAACAAAACATAAAATATTATTATTTATGTATTACCATTATATACTATCTTTTAAATTTTCCAGTATGAATAGGATTAACATTTTTGTTAAATATATATATATAATGATAATATTCAAAATAAATTTAATACATAATTTTTTTGTAAATAATCTCTCAATTATTTAATGAATATATTTTATTCTTTAAATTATGTTTTCGTTAAAAATAATATTTAACAATATTTGTTAGAAAATAAAATAATTATGATTTTAAAATTTTTAGAAAAAGCATTTCATAAAATGATATTAATTTTTAAGTCATCATATAAAAATTAAAATATATTGAAATAATTTGATTTCTCTGAAATGACTAACTTCTCTGTGAATAGTAAAAAATACAACCTTTTGTAAAAGTGTTAATTATTTTAAAAAAATGTAATTTAAATGTACCATTATAATTTTAATTTTATTTGAAAGTGAAATATATATTATTTATTTATATTTAATTTAATTAATTACATTTTAATCATATTTATACAAGATTTTTTTATGAGTTTACTTTTATACATAAGATGCATTTTCTTGAAAACTATTTTTAAGTGCATAATGTTTATTCACTTAAATTAATTAAAATAACACCTAATGAAGAATGGTTTAAATTTAATATATATATATATATATATATTAACTATATATATAATTTTAAATTCATAAAATGATTATTACTTGTTATGGAGTTAATATAAAACTATATTATACTTGAAAATACATTTCTTGAAAACCCATTTTTCAACATGTTTTGCAGGTTTATTTTTAATTTAAATTCTTCTAATTCTGTGTATTTATTTTGATATAATTTATTCCATATTTTTAATAATAATCATAAATATTAGTTAGTAAGTTCAACATAATTTTTGGTCACAATGAATATTAAAAAATGTAAAAATTAATTAACATGGTTATGTTTAAAATGAGGGTTTTTTCTTTACATGCGCTTGTGTCAAAATTAATTTTACACACACATATTATTTTTATTTGATAAATTATGTTTTAAATTTATAATAATATATTACAAATTATCTAAAATTTTTCATATTATTTTTAGTTTTATAGGATGTATTACCTAAGTAAAAATTGGTTATTGTTGTGAGAACTAAAATGGTAAAAGTTAGTAAAGGGGATAACATGTTTAAAAAAATTTATTTATTAATGGTTGATACTTTTATCAAAATTTTATTCCATATAATACATAATTAATCTATTTTTGAAGCAATTTTATTGAAATTGAATTCCTATTGCAGAATAGTTTTGGGTATTTATAAAAATACCACTTTTTCTCACATATAAAATAACACATAATCTCTTATATTATTCCCACATAAAATTCATTTTGGTTCATAAAAATCATAAATATCCATTAAATAATTCCATTTATATGTTATATATGAAATTTGGTTTACAAAACTCTTCTAGGAAATATTGTAGTTTAAACCTAAAGAGGTTTTCCAAAGATGAGGTATCCTTCTTAACCGAGCATTTAAATTTATGTCTTCTTCCACATCATTGAAATCTTATTCAACCTTTATTATATGAAAAAAAAATTAATATCTACCATATTTTAAGCTGTAATTATGTTAATTACATAACCTAAATCCATCTACACTTCCATCAAATTGGAAAAAAATAATTCTTCCTGTGTATAGTGGACTACCGCCTCATGAACCGATGTAATTAAAATTTTCATATATTTATCTCACAGATGGGTGTTATAATGTATTTAATGTATATATTTATATTATATTAATTAAATAATTGAAAAATTAAATTAAATATATTATATTTTTTCTTACCATAACATTCATTGATAATTGATAATATTGTTTGGGTGTATGTGTGGATTTCAACCTTCATGAAGTGATGTAATTAATTTTTCATTATTACATCACATGGATTGTATATATAAGTGTATTTAAAGGGATAATATATTATTTATTATTTAATTATCATTTTCTAATTATAATGTAACATTCAATTCATTCCATAATTATCATTGAAAAAATGGAAATGGTTCTCATGAATACGTGTGGTCGATCGTATCCCTGATTGAAACGTAGTTCATTTTTCACAACCATATTTCATGGTTGGTTTTAAAAGTATAATTTATTTATAAATATTATAATTATTTAATTATTATTACTCTTCATATGGATTAATAATTACTTCTTCGACCATATTCAACCTATCGAAGTCATTTTGGATACATTAGCTGAATATTGTCAAAACATCTGACATTAACTTAACTGATTATATAATTGTATATATCATGGTAAAAAATAAAATATTTGGAATAATAAAATTGAAAATGGGTCTTATTAAAGTAAATAATAATGATAATTTTACTATTTAAGAATATAAGGAACATATGAGATGATTTAGACTTGAGGTAAGGGATCTCTCAAAACCAATATTTTCTTTAGGTTTTGGCCATTATCTCTCTTAGTCACTTTATATATCTCTTTACAATTATGGAATTCTTGTAAAATATGTTTATATGTATCTCACATATATAAATATATCATTTCCCCATTCTTTTATGGGTTAATACATCCCTTACGGCCATTTCTCTTTTACTTTATTTAGGAAAACTATTTTGATTGTGAAATGAGGTAAGATTATGTAACTCATTTTCATTCCATGTGTAATTATTATGTTTATGAATTATGATTTATTTCATTTTATATAACACATAATCATTTAAATGTTAGTTTTTACCGATATATCACACCAATTTATTTGGTATATATTTTTTCTCATGAGATGTTATATACCAGATTACTGAGAAAACCTAATCCATTATAGAACATCGACCACAATGTGATACTGTCTAGGATGTTATCCCTGAATCATGTTTATGTCATGTTATATGTTTCTAATATATTTCTTATTATTATATAATATTATTATATAATGTTATTTATGTTATTCTTCTATGTGATTACTCTTAATCCTTCTCTTTTGTGAAATAATGTTATACCATTGACAGACACATTATATTTCCTTATCATGTTTATTCCATAACTTGGATGTTTATATCACCACTTTCTTTTATCAAATCCCAGGTTACTCTCTATATTTTTTTTAAGCTTAAATGGATTTATGATCTCATTGTGAAGATTAAAATAAAAATTTTATGTTTTAGTTTCCTTTCAATGTATTATAAAACAATTCTTATAGAGAGACTAGACCTAAATTTATTTGAGTTTTAATTAATGGGTGGTTTTGTTTAATGTAATGTTATAATATGTGTAAAAATATTGTGTCTCAAAAATCACTTTGTTATAACATTCTACTACATTGGATCCTTCTAGTTTCATAAAGTCTTGAGGATGGTTCTTCACGGTAAGATCTTCTCTTGTCATCTATCTTGTACTTATATACTTACAATCCCTAAAATAAAGGGAAACCTGAATCTAAGATCTCATCTTATTCATTATTGGAGTATTTTGATATCTTTAAGATCTTTTTGGATTCATCCTAGTCTATTAATGATACTTGGCATATATTGTGGCAGATTACCTTTAAGGTCATTAGAAATAACAATATTAGATGTTGGTTCCCCATTAATATTTCTCTAAGATTAAATATGTGATTTCTTGTTGTTTTTTATGAATTTCATATACATTTAGAATAGTACTCTTTATATCTTTGAATATATATTAAATAATTATTGCATTATTGAGTTTTTAAAAAAAATATGGAAAATTTGTTTTTCTTGTCAATTGATCTTTATATTTATTTTAAAATATCAAGCCTTAATATATAAATTGATATTATTATGTGTATTTTTCATTGTTGAATATTTAAATTTCACATTATATTTATTTATAACATGATGGAAAATTTTCTTTTTATAAAGATCAGGGTTTTTTGTATCTTTTTAATAAATTCATTGAAAACTTATATTTATTGAAGTAGTTAAATGGGTATGAATTTCTTTGAAAATATCAACCCTGATTGGATTTTGGATGTCCCAATTTACACTTTTAATGATTTCTAGTAATGTAAAACCCATAATAAATGATCCATTACATGTTTCTGAAATTAATTTTTATTTAATTCAATGTGAAAAGCATCATATATTAGGTTGTTACATAAAAATATTGTTCCATGTGAATCTTTCTTGCTTAATTTTTTTATAGAAGATTTAATTTTTTTTAATGTCATTATTTTGAACACTTGGGAACTATTTTGAATGATATAAATGAGTCAATGTAAAAAAATTGAAAACATGTTTATAATAATATTTTTGGTGATTTTTACTACTTTGATGAAGATATATTTTTATATATATAACATCCATTTGTAATTATTATAATTATAAATTTTGGGCCTCCGTTAGACGGGGAACCCCATGGGATATTAGGTATTAGGTGGGTAGTATTGGATAATTAGGACATGTTGTGATAATATAACCTAGAATTGGATATATATATATATATATATATATATATATTATAACTAAACATAAATAAGGAAGAGATAAATGTGATGGATATATACAATCCCTATGATTGAGTTATTGGGATGAAAATAAAATCCTAGTTATTTTTCCTTGGTCATTTATGTGTGATGATACTAGATATATCTAACCTGATATAATATACGACTCATTAACATAGTAATAAATTTTTTTATTATCATCATGGATTATTTATTAATATTTTCATAATGGTTTTCATGTGAGTGCTTTTCAGAATATTATGGAATGATTGATTTCTATGTTTTATTTAAAACTATGAAAATTTAATCTCACTTATTCATTTTCAAACTATTGAAAAGTTTACATAATTCTAATTCTATTCAAAACAATGAAAATATTGTTCCCATTTACCACCTAGGATTCTATGAAAATGATATATTTTCCAAAGTATGGATTTTTATATTTTTCAATTTTATATTATTATTTCATTCAAGGTTGTCCTTAAAAATATTTTAACAAAAAAATTCTGAATGATTTTTTAAAGAAACATATATTTTGGTTTTACATAGAAATAATCTTATATTTGTGAATTAGGGTGTTTTTAAGAAAACTTATTGACATTTATTTTAGAATAGAAAATATGAAGGCATGTTTTTTATCCTTATTTTCATAAAATATTGGAATAATTTTTTTAATGATTATGTATTAGGTTTAAGGGATGTGATCTAATAGGTTGTTTCACTAACGCTTAAATTTTTTATATTTTTGGAAAGAGGGTTGACTATTGTGGATAATCTTAGATATCTTTATTATGGTATGGTGGATGTTAGTGTGGTGATGCCTCACTTTCACATAAAGGCATTATGGTTGTTGTTTATCTTCTTTATTTAATCTTAATGTCATAATTATTTTCTCCTTCCTTGTACTATTTTTTTAGTTTTCCTATCTTTTAATTAATTTTTTATTTGGATATGTCTTGTAATGCTACAAACCTATTTGTTATATTCTTTTATTTATGATATAGATTTTGGAATTGTATACTCTCTATTATTTAATATTCCTATTTTTAAAATTATATGGGTGAAATAATTCTCATATATGTATCTTTTATTCAGAGAAACCTTTCACTATCTCATGGGGATCGAGCATTCCCTACATGTCATACTTTGGGTTGGTTCAGGTGTCCAATTCAAGGGTGACCTGATTTGGTTTGTGATACAAATGATTTTCTATTCCTTTTATATCCCTTATTGAGCTTTGATTTCTCATCCCATTCTTTCAAATGTTTTTCATAGGGCCTAATGATTATTATAAATTATTATGAATCCTAGATCAAGTTAAGAGATTTTATGCTTCAATTAGGAAAGTGTATCATTTTAAGATTTTAATTTATGCGATTTTTTAAAGAGTTATGGTGGAATAATAAATTCATGGAATAATGCATAAAAAATCCATTTGATGAGAAATATGTGTGAGTTTTTGTAATGGTTTTTCCTAATTCATTATACCTATAAACCTAAAATATTGTGTGAATGTATGAATGTACGATACTTTATAAAAAACTCATAATTATGTTATTCTTATGATAGGTTTTATATAATAACACCTTGTGTTAATTGATAAGTAGTATCATTGCACAATATCATCCAAAAACTCATGCTTGCATCCTTATAAGCTTATTATATTGTATTTCATAAAAACTAAACAACCCCACATTAATGTTATAATCTATACCTATCAATTAATGCATCACAAATTTCATATCTGAAACCATCTAACTAATATCAAATTAATGAACCAACCATTTTAAAAATTATATGAAATCTATCTCTAGTTAAGATACTTATTCTCTAAGTTTAACTAATAATCATCAAATAATTACAATTTATTTATAAAACAATCCCATAAAAAATGTAAGTATCCTAAATACATATATCTCTTATAATAATGAAAAGTTACATTATTACATTCTCATCTAGTCAAGGATATATCAAATAGAATCTATCTAAACACATTATATTTCTTGAATAAATAAATAAATATCATATAATACCTATCAAACATGATTTATATCATCCTTATCACTAGCCTTTATATTTAATTACATCCATGGCATAAAAAATGGAAAATCCTTTTATAATTGGGTCCCAAAATAAATCACTTTCTAGCCTCATTATTAATAATGAGTCTCACTTTGAAAACAATATACCTGGTCATTGTAATATTATGGATTGAAATAAAAATTCCTTCTTGGTAATATATCACATCCAAAAGAATAAAAAAACATAGATTTGTTCATTTTTTAATAGATAGTGAATTTTTTTTGAATATATAATGATAATTTATAGATACTATATATTATAATAATTCATATATCACCAGTATTCATACACACTGATCCTTTATAAACCACTATATGATGTAGGAACCAAACTAATTTTACCCTACAATCAATAATCTAATAACACTACATTGTTTTAAGGAAGTCAGAGTCTTTTCATAAGAATGTATTGACCACTACACCCTTTTTAGGATTATATAGACTGTCTGATGAAACTATAATAATTATAAAATATATATTATATCTCAACTATTCTATTGATAAAAATATTTCATGAATATATTCAACTGTAAACCCACTAGGTTCAGGGGGAAACCATGTATGTGTCATTGTTGAAACCTAGTTTAATCAACACGGTCATTTTAGTAATTTGTTTATTAAAATTTCATACATATGGATTAATTTTGGGTATTTATTTATTTCCGTTTTTTAATCATTATTAAATATAAGTTAGGGATTAATAGTATGGAGGTATATCTTTCAAGAAATTTACATTAGGTTCTATTAGTTACCCAGTGTAGTGTACTAGGTTCTTGGAGAGTGAGGTAGAGGCCCGGTTTTCCTAGGCAATAAACGGGTACTTAATGTAAGAGGAATATCTACCTAATTGAGTTATGAGATGATTTTTAATATGACAATATCTATATTTTCATGGTCACAACCTTAGATAAAAAATCCATGGTTTCTTAATTTATAGTTCTTTTTGATGAACCATGGTTGCAATAATCTCTCTCAATCTCTCGACATATTAAAGAGGTGATATCATATTCATTTCCTAGGGGATCAAGGATTATTTTATTATGTTTCAACTAATATGGTTAGAAGATCATTTATTATATAGTTCTTTTATAAGACAATGATTTTTGATTTCTGGTGCATTCTAATTATAGATTGACAACTATATTGTGTTGGATTCTTAACATCCAATCATTTGGGGAGGTTCTTGAATTCCAATCCTTGAGTGGGTTATTGACTAACCATAAGGTATGTAAAATTGGTATTCTTTGGGATGTTAATTAACTAATCAAGTGCATTATAGATATGTAATGATTAAATTTACTTATCATTTGTGTTTTTTGAATGAAAATGTTTAAAAGTTAAATTATATTTATATAATATGCCTAATTCTGAATTAATTAATAGAAATATAAGATAAAATATACAATTAATAAAATTCTTTAATTTCTCTAAAGGTTTTTTATGTTTGTAATTAAAGAGAAGTAAGTTTGATTAATAAATCTTGTTAGAAGAGAACAATAAATGTATATTTACTATGTTGAAATTGTATTATGATTATTTGATTATTAAAATTTTAATAATCATTCATTGCATTAAAATAGGGTAAAACAATGAGACAATTGTTTATAGATGTTTTTCTTAATAAATGATGATGAGATTATTTAAAGACATGGTCTATATTTTAGAAATAAAATTTTTATTATATTGTTTGAGTGAAAAAATATTATTTTTAGTTAATAGTTATTTCATAGAAATGGTACAAGTCATTGGAAATGTAAATATTGATAAATGTGTTATTCCTCACTTGATTAGGCTGAAATATATATTTTTTTCATAGAATTAATTTATATAATTATTATTATTAACTGAGGTTTAAGTTAATATACCCTGTTAGATGTTAAGGAAAGAAGTGTATAAATAAACTAAAAAATATGAGAGTTCAAAAGGCATAAAAAATAAAATATATTGCACTAGAATTTAGAGGTTTGTTCCCTCTAATTTCCTCTATGAATTAAAACTATCTTAGGGTATTTTAGGTGGTTGAATTGGTGATGTGTGTGACTGAGAAAAGTCATGATAATGGAATGAGTTGATTATTATGATGATTTGGGGTTGTATATTTAGTTTGAAATTGATTAATAAATATTTTTTTTGATGAAATCATGTGAATAAATTAGTGAGTTAAGTGTTTGAATATTTGAAAATAATGAATGATCAATTAAATAATCAAAATTATTTTTTTCTATGGGATTTGAAAACTTTTAGGGAAAGTGAGTTTCATAATCATTTAATTTTGTGAGGAGTATTATAAGTTTTTATGTCAAATAATTATATAATTTTTTTATATTTAAATTCTATGAAAGATCAACTGTAGTTTAATGATTAGAAATGAGGTTATATTTTGATACATGTAAAAAATAAGTTCTTGGTAAATGTAGGAAAAACATTATTTTGTTCTTGAGTAAGGAAAATAATTGACATTATGTTAAATATTTTTTCGATAAAATGGGAAATGAATGAAATCCTTGATAAAAAACTCAATTAAAGGTATGCCCTTTTTTCATAGCTTATCATTTTGCTTAGGGATTTCTCTCTTATTTATGATAATTTATGTTAGGATGCTTATAGGTTTTGGGAGTTTTGGTAATCTATGTGTACACCACGGGTTTCAACATGCCTTGTTGAAGGGAGTAGTGGAATGGGAGTGCACTTATGCCACACAAACACACCCAAAATAACATGTGAGCTTATGTTTATTGGATGGACTTGTCCATATGAACTTGGGGTTGGTCTAAACAACATGGCCCAAAGAGACCTCACCACACCATGGTCTAGAGTGTGGTCGATCCAAAATGACTTTTTTTACAACACATTACAGTTTCTCCCCATGGTTAGTTCCCCAACAAGGGGTTGTTTAAGGATGTATAACCATAGAATACACAGTCAGGTTATAGTGAAGGCCAAAAAAGTATTTTTAAAACATAATTTTGGCCACTGATATTTTGGTGGAGTTATGGGATTTAAAGGTAAATAATGTGAGAGATTATGGGCATGTAGAATTCAATGATAAATATATTTTTTACACCAGATTAACAAAAATTCTCTTCATTCCCATACTGTCTCTCAATTCATGTCTTCTTGAAGGTGATTATAAAATAAATTTTCCTCCCTAATGAAACCTCTTTGTTCAGACCCTGATGTGAGATTTTTTCCTTATAATAGCCTTACATCTTTGGTTTTTCTGAAAATTCTATGAGTTGGTTAGTTTCTCTATCTCTCTTCTTTCTCTAGAATTGGTAATCTTTATATTTTCTTATAATATGATTTGGTTTTCAAAAAACTATGTTATAAAAAAAATTCTGATTATAAATTCTGATTATAAATTACTTTTGTTCTTAGTTTTAAAATGAAGATTTCTACATATGATTTATGGTTGGTTCTATTAAGTATAACCTTATTAAATCTTTTCTAAAAGCCTATTATTTTATTGTTTTATTATTTGTCTTTTTTTAATGAAAACCATAATAGGGATTTTAATAAATGTAACCCATGTTTTAGAAGGTTTTTGAATTTTCAATCCAAATGTTGTTTGAATATTTCATTCACTTTTAATTTTGAACATAATAATTGAAATTAGAGATACAACATGTCGTGAAAATGGATATGATTTTGGTTAATATGGTAATTTGAATAGAAACATTTCATTCAGTTTTTTCATTTGTTAATTTTCATTATAATATAACTTTTTGATATGGAATTGGTGGTCGATTACAGATGATGGTATAAGTGATATTTCACCATGTGATGGCATGGTGACGGGACAAGTCACTTCTCATTAGAAAATGGGTGGTCATTTTTCATGCATGAGTATGTGTGTAAACATGGAAAAGTTATGCTAAGTGAAATGGTAGAATGAATTAATGAACTAAATTGAACGCATTACCACTTTCAAATCTATAGATTTGATAAAATATTTTTGAAATATCTTACTCTTATTTTATAAAGATGTTAATCTAACTTGTTGTTGGTTCTAGTGGTGAGTGTGAGAAGCCTAGGGTTTTTCCTACTAAGAATGATTAATCACCCCCTGCATATGAAATTTGGTGTTATGTAGACATTTTTTCCCATGATTTAAGAAAGTGGAGGGTGTCTTATTACTCTAATGAGGATTATTGGTGTTGAATTCATGGATATTAGGAGTTAGATATTTCGAGTTAGTTAGGTATTGTTCTCTTTAGTGATTCCACCATTCTTCCTAACTCATATTTTATATTGTATTTTATGTTTTTATATTATATTTATTTCCACAATTTCAATGATATTGTTTGTTGTTGGAATTTTTTAGTTATATTGTTTACATTTCATGTTTCATATAGTTTTTCTTTGGTTGTTCGTATAGTTTTCCATGAAAGTTTTTTATGTGAAATGGAAAATCTTCCACTAATGATTCTTTAATCCCTTTTTATTTATTGAAAATATTTTGTGTCAGGGGATTTAACCTATGTTTAGTGAAACCTCATCTCTTTCCAATCCAATTTTTGGGGTCATGGTGTTACAAATGGTAAGAATTTCTTTCAGTTTTGTAGTTGGGGTGGTATCAAGGAGATATGATATGTCAGTAATTGAAATATATAGATTAAATATATTTATCTAGCCTGTTTATCCTCAATTTAATGTTACTAGAGTGAATCAGGCTTAAAAAGTGTTCTAAAACACATCTATATATGTTTTCACCATCTGTTCATAGGTTAAGTCAATGAAATTATATTATCGGGCATAAGTAGAAGGAATTACCACTAAGACTGAATTATCAAATGATTATTTGATTTTGGTATTGTGATATTATGATTTTAATTATTTTGATATGATATAGGTTATAACTCTTAAAAAATAATTATTGAAATAATTAACTAGTAATTTTTGATACAATCATAGAATGGGAATTCAACTTATTAGGATAAGAAGAGACCATCAAGAAGGAATCGCAAAGAATTTTCTTCCACCAAAACCACTGGTGAACAAATATATTACATTAATTATTATACAATAATTATAAAATATAGACACAAGATCTGAAACAGAGGATCCTCATCATGTGAATCAGTCATCAAAATTTTAGAAGTATAATTCACTAACATTTCAGGGTGATTTAGGACCTGAGTAATAAGAAGTTTGGCTAGGTTGAGTGTACATAATCTTTTACATCCTCAAAACCCAAGTTAAGTTAATGTTCTAGTTAATGAATTATAGGATTGAAGAACATGAACTACTATGTAGGGACTTAAAATTTCATGTGAACCAGGAATAGGGTCTTACGTTGGAGGGGATTGAAGGTCTATTTGAGAAGAAGTTTTATCTACACACCCTATAGTTATATAATATAAATAAATTATTCCAACTAAAATAAGGAATTATTTTTATTACTATTTTTTTTACACAAGTCGCACACCTAGATCGCTTTTCATATGAGGGATGTCTTGAAAAAGGATGAAAGAATGATTATTTGAGGGAGGATTATGATATAAAATTCACTCTAAATTATTCATGTTATTCATTATATTTTTTACCTAGATTTTTGAAAATGGTTATGATGGGAGAGAGATATATATTACAGGGAACCCTGGTGGAGGGGACACCTTCATCAAATCAAGTGTTGGTGGGAACTCCAATGCATGGAATAAATGGAAAAGAGAGATCTACTCCCACGGAAGTAGGTAACAAAATGATCAGTCAACTGGATCAATCATGTACCCACCACATCATAGTAAAATTTTAAGTTTCTTTCAGCGTGTCTCCCTAAAACATAAACAAAAGGAGTGTAGAACACCAACCCAAGAATATCCCAATAACGAAAAAAATAGGTCATCTCTGGAAATATTTAAATAAAAATTCAAATTCAATTGGAGGAGATGGCACAAACCTATCTAATATATTTTATTCTAAATAAGATCAATCTCATTAGAAAATATTTTTCTTTAGAATTAGATGATCCTAGATGACTCCAAGAACACCTTTATTTTCAAGAATACACCATAGTGAGAGATAAGAGACTATTCTAGTGGATCTGATCAAAATTTATATGGAGGTGGGAAGGATATTTTGACTAATAAATCTGGTCCCTATATGGTGTGAGGTACCATTATTATAAAATTTACAGTTTTAAATGTCTTATTTAATAATGGTTTATTATATTATTTCATATCTTCTCATGTGGTTAAAAAACTATTTTTTACATGGAGATGGTGCCATGAGCCATGAGAATCAAAAACAACTCTCAGTTAGAAAGAATGCAAAGAATTAAATAACCTCTCTTGTACCATTACCATTGTTTCAATAAAGTTCATTTAGGATTTTACTCTCTCAGAGATGGATATTTTCAATTTGATCTTTGTAATAGAATTTTTGGTGGAATTAAAATACATATTAACTATTATACATGGAAAGTGACTTTCATATCATCTGATGGAGTTATTAATTTATTCAAAGACGATTTAGATATGAATGCTGGTAAATAAGTACCTTTAGTAGTAGTGGATAAAATATTTTATAGTAAAATGGAAGCAATGACTTTGGGAACTATATATGAAACTAGAAATATGAATCACTTAATTATAGTGGACCTATACATAGATTTTTTTCCAGATGACTTCTTTGGGTTTCCCCCTAAGTGGAAAAATAAAATTTTATATCAATATACTTATAGGAACATTCCCTTTTTCACTTAAATCATATATAGTGGGTCTAAAAGAGATATAATAATTAAATACCTAGCTAGAGGAATTGGAGAGAAAGTGTTTCATCAGACTAAGTGGATCACATTGAGCTACATAAGTTTTTAAAAAAATAATATGGATGGTTTTCTTTGATTATGTGTCGACTATTGAAAAATGAATCAATTTGTGACAAATAATTGAGATCATATTCCTCAAATTGATGATCAATTTGATTATTTGAAGGTATAAAAGTGTTTCTATAAGATTAATCTACGGTCAAGATGTCATTAAATCATTTTTAGTAAAGAGAATACTTCTAAGGTAGCATTTCAAATTTGATAAAGCCATTATAAATAATTTGTCTTGCCCATTAGTCTACAGAATGTACTCATAGTTTTCATGTCTTTGATGAAGTATATCTTCCATTGATATATTAGTTTTTTTATAATGTTTTGGTGTACTCATGATTTATGAATATCCATAAGGGTTACTTATATATTGTGTCAAGAAAATTTTTCAATCACTAAATTTAAGTTAAATATTATACATGATACTTTTGGATATAATAATTTCCCTTTCTAGCGAATGTCATTTATTAGATGGAAATATTATTTGTCCATGTAGATATTGAAGTAATCATTTACTAGGATCCAATCAATAATGATTTCAATATATGTAGTTTTCTGGGATTATAAGTCTATTATCATCACATTGTTTTAGATTCCTCTAGACTTAATTCACCTATAATTGCAATGAAAGGAATGTGGATCCCATTAATGTAGAATAAATATTGTTAAAAATTATTTAATGAGATTAAATATTAGATAACTTTGGAACCTATACTAATATTTTCTTATACCATGACAATGCTATGTTCTCTATTGTTATGTCTCTAGATCAGGAATAGGTTTCTTCTTATACAAGAATATCATGTTGTGGCTTCTATCTCAAGTAAAAACATAACGCATAAAAATTGACCCAACACAAGACATAGAAAGATATGCGGTTTTCCATGCCTTAAAACCTAAATCCACTATCCCTTCATATAAAATTTAAATGTATTCAATGATCCTAAACTTTTGAAATATGTCTTTAAGAGACCTAAACTTAAGGTAGTGTCATTTGATAGTCTTTTTAAGTGTATAAATTTAACTTCGTGTATGCACTCAAGAAAGGTATCTCAATTTTTCCTGGTTTGAGTCAAAATTATTCTTTTGTAATGATTATTGAATATTTTGGAAAATTGTTTTTGATAATTTTTCTTGATATCATGCATCTCCAATATACCTAATAGTTTAAAAATGATGTTTTATTAACAAAAACACTTTTTAAGAATTGATTTATTTGGTAAATATATTACAATTATCAGACTTTTACTACATAACCATTAGGTCAAACCTAAACAGTGGGGTGACCATATATGGTTAAAAAGAAGATATAAACCAGTAATATGTTTTTAAAACTGAATTTCGGTACCCCTGTATTTCGAAAAATAAATTATTTTGGAATATCACCATTTTAAATGGTCTATTCACTCATGTTTGTAGAAAATTTATAAGGCAGTGAAGGATCATCTCTAGTGGTCAAGTTTCAAAAGAAGGATTATAGAATAATGCATAAGATGTCTTGCTTTTCAATAGGTAAATGTTAGGCATCAATGTTTAGCTAGTATGTTTAATTCTATCCCTATACCTGTTTAAAAATGGTTGATGGTTTTTATGGGAATTTTCATAATCCTACCATGGATACACTGTAAGAATAATTCTATTCTGGTAATTGTGGATTGAATCAAAAATATGGAACACTTCCTTCCAATTTTATATTCAAACATGATTGAAGATCTAAAAAAATTATATTCATGAAGTAGTAAATTTTCATGGAGTATAAAAATTTAAGATCTCTTATAGATATCCACAATTTACATTTCAATTTTGGTTCTCTTGGTAAAAGACAATTCGAAACCGGTTATCCATGGGCATGGTATATTATCCTCAAATATATGATAAATCATATCAAATAATTTAGATGTTGGAAGATATTATTATATCTTTTTTCATGGAATTTGAACTCTCATGGGATCATCATATTAATTTAGTGGAGTTTTTTTTTATAATATTAGTTGTCAAGACAGAATACATATGCCTCCATTCAAGGAATTTTAGGGTCATCCTTATCACAATCCACTTTGTTGGGTGGAAATAAGTGAGACTTGAATAATCATACCTAGTATTTTTTATGAGACTACAAAAATGATTCAAATGATTATGAATCATATGGATATGGCATAGATCTAACTAAAATCATATGTATATCATCTTCATCTCACACTATATTTTTTGTTGGGTGACTACATATCTCTAAAAGTTTCCCCATTATTGGTTCACTGTAATTTTATAAAGTAAGGTAAATAATATCCTTGATATATGGGATCATTTTATATTCTTAAACATATTGGTAATGTTTCATATTTACTATATTTAAATCTATGATTACCTGTTATTCATACTATATTCCATGTCTCTCAGTTGAAGATGTACTATCCAAATCTCAGTCATTTGATTTCTTAGGATCATTTACTCTAGAAACTTATATGATGTTTATCCATTAACCTTATATGATATTTATCCATAAACTAATTCAAATGTTTTATAGATAGGAACTATGTTTCTATGGAGATTTAGTTTCATAGTTAAAGGGTTATGGGAGAATGGTCAGATTTAGGAAGAGATACTTAAGAGTGAGAGAATGGTATGTTCGAGAAATGGCTATAACTTCTCTTATCACCACCAACCTCTATATTTCAATGCATGAAAATCCAAATGGTGGTAATAATGTAATAAGACTAGATACATGTATTTTATTTTTTATGTATTTTATTTAAGCTTTGAGATATCTATTTTGTGTCTAGGAAGTGTTATTAGGTTGCATTATGAGGTTGGGAGTATTTGGGAATATCTGGGTGCACCATGATCACCAACATGCCATGTTGATGGGTGTTGTGTGTTAAGAGTGTAATTTTTCAACACAGGCACACCAAAGTGACCATGGGAGGATATTGTGTAAGGGTGCCCCTGGGCATGGTGCGTTGGGGGTTATTCTATGAAACATTAACATAAGATACATCACCACACCATGGTACAGTGCATTGTGTGTCCAAAGTATCATTTTTTACAACATGCTATAGTTTCATACAATGATGGGTTCTTAAATATTGGGTGATCAAAGTCACCATGGCTGTAACAGAAACCACCATATCGTGGTATCATACAAACTATTTTTTTATATCGATTCAATCACTGGTCTTTTAGGGGTGTTATAGGATGTGAAGGAAATTTTTATGCAATATTTGGGGGTATTTAATTTTATTCTTAATCATTTTTTAACCATGGATTATGTGTGTTCTTTTATTTTCATCTTGGCTAATGATTTAGGTCTTCTTAAAGGTGATTCATGATGAAATTTTCAACACTGATGAAGCCTATACTTTTAAACAATATTGTGTGATCTATGACTCATACGTGCCTTTTATATTATGTTTTATTTGTAATTGTTAGTGGTGGTTGTCTTCTTTATCTCTCTAGACTCTCTGGAATTAGAAATGTTTAGATTTTATAAGGAACATATTGGGATTTCAATAAATAAAAATTTAGGGTTTTGATTAAAACAATTCTTGGTTCTTATTTTTCAAATGATTCTTTCTACATGTGACATATGGTTATTTATTTCAAATAAAACATTGTCAAATAATTAATTAAAAACCTTGTTTAAATGGTTTTTATAATTTATTTTTAAATGAATTTTTTTTCTTATTTCCAATAAATGGAAACATGTTTTAGATGATTTTTTAATTGGGAATTTAAAATTTATGTATAGGGTGTTTTAATTTAAAATGTTTGAAAGAATAATGGTAATTGGAATTTAAACATGTTCAAAAATAGAAATAATTTTGGTAAAAATTGGAATTTGAATGGGAACTTTGTTTACATAGATCGTATGTTTTCATTTCCATTATATAAGGTCTTATTTATATGAACATGGAACACGATAGCGGATGGGGTCACATGTGACATATTACCATGAGATGAATTGGTGAAGGGAAAAGTCACCGCTAATGAGAATATAAGTTTTCATTTAGCATGAATGTGTGTGTGAACATAGAAATGGTATGCCAAGTTGAATGGTTGAACGAATGAATAAATTAAATTGATCTCATTTCATATTTCTAAATTTTGGTTTTGATAAAATATTTTTAAATATACTAATACTATTTTATATAACTGTAAACCAAACTTTTTTTGTTTTAGTGGCATGTGTGGGATGTATTTAAGTTTTCTTTATAGGGTATGATCACTCACCCCCTACATATTAACTTTGGATCAATGTAGATTTTCTTTTACATTATAATAGAAATGGAATGTTTTTTTATTTATTTATTATAGATTCTAGAATTTTCATTCATGGATATCAAGAGTTGTATATTTAGTGTTATTCTGGTATTTGAGTATAGTTCAGTTCCAAATGGGTTCTTGATTCTTGTTTTATTTTTGGATTCTTTGTTGATTTGTTTTTATTAGATTCATTTTTTACTTTGATATTGTTGGTTTTTGGTATTTTTTATTTGTTTTTTTTTAATTTCAACATTCATATAGTTTTGGTTTATTTGTTCTTGTTATTGTCTTTCCAAGTTGTCTATATTAATAGAAAATCTTATCATAATTATTTAGTCATCCTTTTTCATTTATTTCCATCTTTTTGGGTGGGGATGTCATCTAAGATTATAGGAACCATGAAACCTTCCAAGCCAATGTTTGGGGTTAGGGTGTCACAACCATTAAATAATTTTCATGAATTTATTATTTTCTAAACTCTTGGTGCTTAATTTTTAAATTGGGTTGTTATTCTAAAAAATAATAGCCTTTCAAATGATAAGTGAAAATAAAGTTGAATGTGAAAATAAATATTGGTATCTTTCATCAGATAATGGCTTGTATTTTTTTAATATTTTTTTCAAAATGGATAGGTGATTTCATGATAAAACATTGTTACTTCTCTTAGAGAAATAAAAGTTCATATTTATAATTCGCAATCATTAAATAAAAAATATTGTAAAGTAAGAATATAGTTCGATACTCATATAAATGAATGAAATTACATAGAATATTTTTAAAAAAATATTAGTATATAATAGATGTTTGAAATTTAGTCAATTCTAGTTTGTAGTAATATGAGATGTATACACCAATCATAGTAAAATTCAGTTCATAAACATAGTGAATAAAAATAATGATATTTTATTTTGATGTTGATGGAATAAAAATACAGTGAGCCTATAATCAGAGTACTCACCATCTAGTCTATATAATCCCATTCCCCAATTATTTACATAGATTTAATATATGGTTAGATATTCAAAACCATATTTAAACATAATATTTCAAATACATACATTGGTTTTTCCACGAAAATATGTATTTAGTTATTTTCATTGAATAAACACCATCCTTAATTTCAAATGGTATGTATAATCTTGGAGGGTTAGTTTTAAGAAAATTTAAAAAATATTAATAAATCGTTTTAAACTGATAAAAAAAACTTAATTTCACTATGTTCTCTCCCCATCTTTTATATAGCATGGTATAGGAAACAGTTACCCACTCATTCTATTCATGGTGGGATATGAAAAATAAAAAGACCTACAATAGTAGAAACACTTCATAACAACAACAGATTCTTCTATTTTTGTTCTTCCTCTAGGATTATAGTCCCCCTCCCATGCACAGTAGTATCCTCTTACATAAAAATGAAAATGCATCTATTTTGAAATTCTACATTCTCCCACTTTTTCTTAGCCCAAAACCTCATGTGAAATAGAAACCTTCTCCCCATTGAATTATTATTATTATTTATTAATATTATAATGCTAGATTATTCTTCTTTTTTGGAGTGCTTTTAACTCCTCTTGTATTATATCCTTTGGTTTATCTCTTTCACTTTATGTTTGTCCCTGATAATTTTTCATGTCACATGGTAGCCCAAAAAAATAGCTTTTTTAATTCTGTAACAAAAAATCACAATAGAGTGGGGTGGATTACATCAGCATAACTTGTGAATGGACATGCATGGCCTATGGAATAGGGGAAAATCCAAAAATAATTCTCCCATTTATTAATTAAACATACCACTGCCTATATCAACACCTCCACAATGTAGCTCCCTCTCCATGGTGAAGCATTCTATATGGTGTTTTCCTTAAAAACATGACTCTTCCAATTTAGAAACCTCTAAAAGGTAGCACCAACCCTATGGAACAAAAACAAATTCATGTGTTTTTCTTCTTCATAGTTACAATGTTGCTCGAAATACTATAGAATGGTCTCCATCACTTATGAAAACAATATACTACCTATTCTAGAATATTCAGAGTGTATGCATTCCATCATAGTGGAGTCAAAACACTATAGAGAGACCGTGACATAGTTGTGATGGAAATGTTTTAGGGATTCTCATAAATTCATATAGCCTTCAAGATGTCATAATAGATCTCATTTAATCATACAAGACTTCCCTCTCTTTGAATTGGGTTTTACCAAATTCAATCAAGGTTCCATAGGCCATCCACATCAATCTCAGGCTTCAATATTGCTTATTTTCTCAAGATCAATCTTTACAAGAATAATTAATTGTGGTTCCATGTGATTTCCAGAAGTGGAGGTGGTATCAATATTGTTCTCGATTTTTGGATTACAATGTTTATGTTGTAAAATACCATTTTTTCAAGTGAGGAACAATGCCCAAAAATCCATTATCCGACATTGAAGATGCTTGTGGACAAGTGATTTCATATAAAAAATTTCATGGATACCCCATCTCAAAATCCTACTATAGGGATGGGATCTTACATAACAAAAAAATAGTCGTGCATTAACATGCTAGGCCATTGTAGGATTTGGAACAACCACTCTTCACATGCTTGCATGTGACCATTCTTTCTCCGTTTGGGTTGTTCGTGACCACTACTTCCACTTATCACCAATGTGGGATCTCCCGTTGGAGATTACCTTTATAGAATTTCCTTCACGGGTTTCCCTAATTGAGTGTTACCCTTTGGGTTGAGTTCTAGCTAGGTTGGAAACTTTGCTACAAACTACCTACTTTTCCTTTGCATGTTTAACCTATATTGCCCAAAAAGAAAATACATAGAAAAATAAAACATTTTAAAAATGAATTTCAATTAAATTTATTTTTTTCTTAAAAAATATTTTAATATATCATTGACCATAAATTATTTTCAGAAATTGAAAATCGGTGTTAAAACTTTAAAAATCAAAAATTATTAACTGAAATTTCAAAAAAATTATACAAAACTTTAACTCATCAAATCCCCTGCACATAAAAAATGAATTCCCTCAAGAATATATCTCCACTATGAATTAAAAAGGTTGACCCGATTCTACAAATATTCAACATTAAAAATCAATAAATATGAACAATTTTCAATGGTGGACATAGAATATTAAAGGGTCACATAGGAAAAATAATTTCAATTCCTCAATAAACCCAATATAAATTTTCTTCCCAAATAAAAATGATGGAACTTATCATCTCTTCCATTTAGGTATCTTAATTTTTCATTATTATCATTCCAATCATGATTTACCAAACTGATTTTTTCTTTTATCATCACATGAGGTCAAAATAAAAATGTGAGGTTTTCCTCATACCTATAATACATCAAAAAATATATAAAATTAAATAAGATCAACTTTATACACGTAGTGTATAAAAAATCAATAAAATTAATGAGGTATTTTTAAATTGGGAGAATATGAGTCTAAGGCTTAAGGATTGTAGGAAATTAATGAATAAAACATTAATCTAACAAATGAGTTTTATCTCTATGTCTTAATAATGGTAGTAAAATTAAATTCAATTAAATTATCCTTTTTTATACTACATATTCCCCACATACCCAATCTCTATGTAAGGTCGTCAATAATAAAAGAACAACGAATGAGCTGCCCCTTTTTTTTATTTTTCAATATTGATTTAGAATTTTTTTAATTTATAAATATTTGATCTAGGAAAACTATCACATCCATTACCCAACACCAAATGATAAAAATAATTGGTTATGTAATGGTAATTTTTGAGCCTCCATAACTCAACCCATATTTTTTCATTTTCTAGAGGATTAAACAATGAATACAATGAAAAGTAATATGAATCGTTTCCCAAAACCAATGAAACAACCCAAAAATTTTCCATTCATAATTGTACAAAAGTTTTTTCCATAAACTAACCCCCCTACCCCCTCCCAAACACACACATGAACTTTTTAAATCATGTAAAATATTATAGTAAGCATAGGAATGAGAAATATGGCATGATATATTGAATATTCCAATAAATTTCCAGTCACGATCTTTAAGGAATACAAGTAAGATTAAGGTTAAGTAGGTCTCAAGAATATTAGATACATAAAAAATACCAAAATCAACTTTAAGGTGAATTTTTTAAATCATCATTTGGACATGTCTAAACTTAAATTCTTATAAATAACATTTCTTAAGTTCTCCTAATAAATTTACTAAGAATGTTTTTGGAAAATTAGTCTAGAAAACCATGAGTAATAAGAGAATGTGATTTCAAATAAAATATATAATTGAATATGTAATAAAAAAACATAATCTATATGTACCTAAAAAATTCTAATTTTGATAAATAAAATTGAATTTAATCTATATGTCGCTAAAAATAAGAATCATGATCCATTGAATTCAAATCTCTGTGTTTCAATATAATCATATCATCTCACTATCTTAATTTTTTCAATTAATTCAACTTGAAAAATTAAAACATAGAATTATAGGGTTCCTAAAATTTTTTAGTTTCATTAATAAAAAAAGAAACACTAATATAATTGTGGTAATTCATTTATTTCCACTAAATATATAAATAGATTTTGAAAAATTGCAAGTAAAAGTTAGTGATGAAATTTTAATTTTACACTCATAAACATAATATAATCTTCTTTTTTATACAATATTCTCACATAATTAGATTTTTGTGCAATGAATATTCATGGACCTGAAAAATAACTTCAAATGGTGAAAGGGTACGCCCATTTTCATAAAAGTTCAAAAATAAAGGAAATGCCCCCTAAACTAATTGTTAAAAAAATTAAATGAAATTAAATCTGAAATCCAAAAAAATGATGTTTTCCTCCAAAAATCACATTGGTTATGGTTTTTAATCTCAACCATATATCTACATGTTATGTTATTGAGGGTATAATTAATATTACCCGATTTAGATCTACAATGTTTTCAATCTATGATTCTTCACTGTAGATGGGACCTATTCCTTTTTCTGAAACCAATTTCACTATTCATTATAAAAAAACATTATCTACCACCATGGTTCCAATACATTGGTTTTTTTCCCATATTGAAAATTAATATGGTAGTTCATTACCTTCCCAAACCTATTTGAACCCCTTGAATTATTTAGGGACATCAATCCCTCCACTGTCACTATATATTTCCAGAGAAAAACATTTCTTTCGTCACTTTCTTTTTCTGTTATTCTTTCTTTTCCATAGTATCTACATCATCTCTTCTTATATGGATGGAAGTGTCCTAAACTCCTTGAAAACCATCCTTGGTAAAATATTAAACTATTTCTTCTGCATCCTTTATCACATGGAGTATGTTTAACTTTACCACTACTCTATCAAATGTTAAAATCGTCTCCACAATTTAAACATCAATCAGTTCCCTCCCTATAGCTTGGACTGGTATTCTAAATAATATTGGGGTTTTCTCTTCATCTATATAAATAATATGAAAATAAACTATAAATTATAAAATGTCTTCCTTAATGATGAAATATTCAAGTAGTCCTTAGGAATGTTATACTGTTGTATGAAAAATATGAATCATAACGTGGGATGGATTAATATATATTAGTTCCATGATTTTGAACATTGAGTATGAAATTATATTAAAACATTCACCAAAACCCCATAAATCAATAACAAATAAATTTGAAACAATGAAAATTGGAATACAAAAAAAACCTGGATCAATATATTTATTTATAGTTATTATTGATACTACTTCTAAACATTTCAATTTAAATCGGATCGTTCCCAATTACTCATGATTTATTTTGTTTCACAATAACGCTTTCTTAAAATTTATATTGGTGGGAATGTTCAATATTTCCTCATAAAATGGTATGTTTATATACATTGTTTTGATTATCTCTAGAAATTTATCTCATTTTTTCTAAAACAATAATTCCCTTACTCAATCCAAAAATGGTAGTAGTGGTCAGTATCTTAGTGATTATTCCTCCCTAACATCCTTCTCAGCTTCTTTTCTTCTCTATTTGATTCCTTTCACTAGTTGTATCTGTTTCACTCAATATTCATCATCAATTTTTTAGTTTTTATATTATATTAGGGTGGTTTTTACACTTCTTAGGTTTGTTTCTTTCAGATCATGTTTTCCTGTAACTTCAATTTCACCTAGAAGAACCCCCCTTTGCCTATCCTTTAGATGGTTAGAAATAAAACCTAGTTTGATTTTCTATTTCCTTAGTACTGCTATTTGGTTTTAGGATTTCTTTTTTAATTATTGAATGGATGCACCTTGATCATTAGATTATGTATTCAAATCCTTATGTTTAGATCCTATAGTTTTCATAAAACCTTTTCGGGCCCCCTCTAACAAATGTACTTGAATTGTAATATTTGTACCTTACTAATAAAGTTGAAAAAACTATTGTCTTGGATAAAATGTTTTACCTTTTCATTGATTCTATTATAGTGGTTGTTGTGGCCACTATCTTATTGTATAATTCTGATGATTATAATCTAAAAAATTTACATCATCATAATAAATACCTTGGTAATTTTAATTTTTCATCATTGTATACAACTTCTTTGATTTAGCATTCATTTACATGGAAATACATCTATTTCCCACCATGTGAACTCCTTGAAAATTACCTACATAAACATTCCATTAAAAACTATGGTAGGAAATTTCATCCAATAATTCATATATCTTTTCTGGTGAAATTTTCATTAATGATCTTCCTATGGAATCATTAACTATCAAACAATTTCCTTATGATAAAACATTAAATATGATTCAATTAGTAAGAAATGTTTTATTACATGATGAGGAAATAACTTAATAAGGATTATAATACTTTCCCAATTACTATAAATAGATTGTTAATTTTTTATTTGAAAAATTAAAATAATTAATCATAGATTCATAGACATGGTGGGAGAGTAAAACCATCTGGAAAAATTTTATACCAGATCCTCCAAAGTTATGATTGGGTTTGGGGGTAGAAATTGGGTCTAATCCCATTCTATTTTGATTATGGGTAATCTCAAAGGGAATAGACTCATAAAATCACCTGTTACATTAGGGAATTGGATGGTGTCAGGCAATTATTGGAAAATCCAAATTGGAGAATTGAGGTCTCCACGATTTATCCCTAAGAATTAAATTATGTTTTTGTGTGATTATTTGTCTGATCACCAGCTTCATTGTGATTTTTTTCATGGAAATTGGTAGTATAGGGATGCTCAGATTGACCACCCCCCCCCAGTTCAAGGTTATTTCATAACTAATTAAACCATACACATAATGATTATTATATTAGATCTCTTTCCATGATCCCTATCCAAAGTCGTGTACTACTCTTTTCCCTTATTCCCTTCCAACTATGTTTTCTTCTTACAGTATGTTATTATTTTTACTTCTTATGGTCCTTTCAATCTTAGGATTGAAAGTAGGATATTCTTATTTTTCATTCCCCCTATAGGATTGTTTTTGTGTAGAATGTTTTCCTAAAACTACATCACGGTAATACCAAGTAAAATATTTTGAAAAAGAAAATAATAAAAAAATTACTAAAAATTCTAATAACTAAACAATGTTCCCCAAAAACAGTGCCATTTTTTCTTTCTCCCAAAAGATTTAATATTTATATTTGGGAAATAATAATAAAAAAAAAAGAAATATTTCCTATCAATAATTAAAAATTCATTAAAGTTTTAATTGATTTTTATCCTTAGAAAATAGGTAAAAATTACTCAGAATGTTTTTAGGAACATATTAATGTAAAACTTGAGGGTGAAATTGAGTTGGGTTTGGTTTTTAGGGATATGATATCTATAAATAATGAATATTAAAATATATTTCTTGTATTTTATGAATAAAAATAAAAATATTTGGTTCTTCTGGTACTATAATCAATCTGTTGTGGGCATCCTCTCAGAGTAATCAACCTCTAATCCATTAACTGCCCTTACCCCTCTTAGTAACTCATTTTAGATATATTGTTAAGTGTCGAAATTCATATATAAACATAATTATTCTAACTGATGATTTTTTTGCGACATATAATGAAGTAATTAGTTATTTTATTTGAAGGTACATCCCCTATAATCAGTAATAGTCATGCATGATTGAGGAGGGTTAGTTTTTTTGAACTAAAACCAGAGAACATAAAACATTTTAAATGAATAAAAAACTTTATTAGACTAAGTGCACTATAATATTTTACACGTCATTTTATATAAAATATTTAACCCCAAATTATAATAATTAAAAAGATATGAGAAATAAAAATATATATTATAGAAGTATCACTCTACAATAGAATCACCTTCTTCAATTTTTGTTCTTCCTCTAGGACCCCATTATCCATCCCATGAACAGAATCCTTCTCTGATTTAAAAATAGAATTCAAAATCATTTTTAATTTTTGAATAATATTCCTTTTTATCAACCCAAAATCCTCTTATGAAATTAACTCCCCCCATTGAATTATTATCTTTATCAGTTAATAACCGAGTGAATGAATCTACTATTTTTTGGAGTGTTTTGAACTCGATGGGTGTAGTCACTTTCTGTTTATTTATTTTTATTTATGTTTATCCTTGAGAATCATTTGAAACAAATGGTTGGAAAATAGAATCATGTTTTTTGAAATCTATATAAATAATTTACTATGGTGTAATGTGTATTACTTCGGTGCATCATGTACCTACCCTACGACATTGTGAACTATCCATGGTGGTTGTAGCTCCAATTTATTCATCAAATGCACCACTACCGATATCAACACCTCCATGGTGAATATCCCACTCCAAGATGAAGTCTTATATAGACCAATAACCTTAGAAATTCAACTATTCTAATTTGAAAACTTCCTTATGGTAGTGGAAACCCTACAACGCCACACCTGCCACAAGGGTTTTTCTTCATCATGGATATATCATATCCATAAATATCAGGGTGCATCCTCTATATCTCTTGAAAAAATATTCTTCCAATATTGGATACCCAATGACATAGTGGTTGTGGTAATGTAATAGGGATTATCCTCAAACCATCATGCATTCACGGTGTCCGGATGGGAATCCTGTTATCATGTAGGGTTCCATTCTCTTCAAATTAGCTTTTAATAAAGTCTTTCAAAGTTCCATAGGTCATACATGTCAATTAAAAACATAACTAGTGATTCTTTTATCAAGATAAAGCTGTACATCATTTGTTCATGGATGTTATTAGTGATTTCAAGTAGCATAGGTGGGGTCAGGGTTGTGTCTGAGTGTAAGGATGTGGAGCTGAAGCAGGATAGAACCCTTTTTTCATGTTTGGAACTGTGAATGTTAATCACTTATCCCATATCAGAGATATGCATATTAAATAACTTGTATATAAAGAATTATAATTCCCCCTTACAATGAAAGTCTACTATATGGATGGGATCCTATATACAAACTCACACAAAAAAATGGGTTTATACTAGCATGCATGGGCAAGGCAGGCTTTGGCCAAACCACTCTATCCATGCTTGTGCATGACCCCGTATTCCTCCTCTACACAGGATGTGTATGGAATCTACTTATTATTTCCACATATGAGGTCTTTACCAATTGTGATATCTTTGTAGGCTAGTTAAATGTGTTTCAGTTTTTTATATTTAGGGCTAGCTAGTCTTAGAAAATTTTTACCAAAATCCTATTTTTCCATTGCATGTTCAACCTACAGATCACACAAAAAACATAGAAAAATAAAAAAAATTAAAAAATAGTCATTTTAATTATATTTACTTCTTTATCCAAAAAATCCCTTTAAAATAATATTTACCCATAAATGATTTTTAGGAAATAAAAATGAGTGTTAACAAATAAAAAATAAAATTTAGAAACGAAATTTTTTTAAAGTTTATGAAATATGTGAACTCATCAATTTGTAACTAATATATTTATTATATATATATATTGATTTTGATATACTTATTTCAAATTGTCTATGTTTTGATATACCTAAGGGGGATTTATTTATGATATTAATTTTAAAAATTAATGGTAATATGGGGGAAAATGTTTGTTTATGAATAAACATAATTATTTGATTCATAGCAGAACAAAAGGTATATTGATTATTGATGTATATATATTTTTTGGAATTATATGATGCAAAATTTTTAGTTTTCTCATAACTTTTTTAATATAATTAATGATAATTCTGTATCAAAATATGTTGAGTTCATATTTTTTATTATGTACATATGGAAATATATATTTATAAAAGATAATCATAAGATAGGCTATGGTATAACCACAATCTTGTCTAAGATGTTGACTGATCCTTGAGAAAACCTATATTAGGATAATTCTTGACATCAGTAACTAGTGTAATTTTCCAAGTGTCTGGATATGTTAGGTGTTCAATAATAGGGGTATTATGACATTTGTGTGGCCATGATACTTTTTCAGCAATGATTTTGGCTAAGAGATGTTCTAATATATTTAGGGTTCATACTGACATTGTCCAAAGTATGTTTTTCTTAGACTAAAGTGGTTAAATTATATTCAGTTTTATTTTTATTATGATTAATTCTTAAATTAAATACTAGTTTGTATTTACTCATGGCATAGATGAGTATGTAGAAAAGTAGGAGACATTTGGATTGTTAGTGGTATCATACTTAAAAGTATTTCTCACAAACTATACATTATCATCCCATTGAAACAGAACATTATGTGTTGTCCACAGTCAGGATCAATGATATAAAGTATCTAAGATTTATTCCATGGATTACTAAATGATTTTGGAGGAGGTCTATGTAGTTTAAGAAAACTAATTTTATCATAAATTTACATTGGATTTTTTTATTTTACTATTTTGTGATTCATGTATTTGGATTTATTTATTTATTCGCTGTATTTTATTATTATCACCTATGAGGTCTCAATAATTAACTAAATTTATTGAGAATAAATTTGGATAAAGAAACATTGGAAAATGAAATGTCTTAATGAGGAACATACCATTTTTTGACTGCCTAGTAACCATGCGAGTGCGTACTAGGCTCACATACCTAGATACTACGTAATGATAGATTAAACCAAGTACATAGACTCCCTCCATTAGTGTGTACCATTATTATTAATTTTACCTTGATATAACCATCTGAACACATTAATTGATCACTCCTGACCCTATTGTATACATTAAACCAATGGAGCCTATATAGGTGCTTACTCACTATGCAACAAAGCTCACAGAAAATAAAAGTAAATTGATGCTTCAACTTTCATAGACTCACCATGTGGTTGACCAATCCTAAATAGTGTGATGAAAGAACCATCCATGGATTCTCCCAAATAATTTTTCACCCCTTCATTCATGGTTCCCTAATTGAGCCTTATGCTTTCACATGATGTCTTATATTAAAACTGCATATTTCAAAATGTAGTTACCTAAGACTTGTATATAAATATTGGGGTTTCCATTTCAAAGAGATACATAAAAAGATGCATGGATAAAGAAGATTAAATGAGATGAAAATATTTTGTACATAATATCTTGTTTGTGGTTTCAGATAATCCCACAAGTAATTCTTGAACTATTACGATGTGATGGAATAAAAAATTCATCCTAAGATCATTCTGTAAACCACCACCATGAGGTATAATTCAAAAGACTACTATGTAGATATCTATTCTTTATGAGGTCTCCATGTGATACTCCATACTATGTAACTATTTCATGAGCACACAATATACATCATTTTATCCCTTGAGGTTTTTATGTTAGCCAATATTTTATGTAGTTATTGTGAAAACCTACAATATGGGGCATCATATGTGAAATTATTTGTTTGTGAGGTAACCACATTATTATGATCTATGAAACATGCACTATGTTAGGATATAGTTTCCTAATACTTTCTACCACCTCCTCTTATTAGTTACCAAATACATACTACCTGACCAACCTATGATAGATTTCAAATGTATACTTAAAATTTTAGGTCTACTCTTTATTTTCGCACACTTTTTACCTATATCACCCATTTCAGTTAACCCTACTCAAATGACCTTTATGGAATACTTTTTATAAGGTTGAATCCCTAAAATAACTAAATCAAGGCCTCCTCAAAAAAACATTCCTTAAAAAATATCTTTATCTTTACTATGGACAATATAGATGAAAAATTTAGAAGACTATGGATTTAGTTAGAAATATTAAATTAAAGGGTTTAATTCATGTTTTAAAATAGGTATGATGATTTTAATTCTCATATAAGAAACTAAAATAATTTAGGTATCTATCTTACTGTAATACAAGGGAATAAAAAAATAAAATAATTAAAACATGTATGTTGTCTTTAAAAAGAAATGATTATATGGTTATAAAAAAGAATCTATCATTAGAAAAAATATAAAAATAAATTTAGAATATTTAATCATTACAAGAACATATTTTGTATAAATTATTCTCCCGTAATTCATAGTCTTTGAAAAAATATCAGCATGTTGGTGTTCTGTCCCAACGAATTAAAAAGTGATATCATTTTTTTATATTGATTTCTCAAAAAAGTGATTCTTATATCAATGTGATCTATCCTAGAGTGAGACACTTTCATGAACTATCTTAATGGGGACCAAGTTGTGACTCCCCAATCACACCTCTAATAAGAAAGAGGATGATGACTAGTGCTGAGAAGGAATATCACTAACATGGGTGGCCTTAACCTAAGTACAAGTACACACATACACATATCCAAGCCCATAAATGGGGAAATGTAGACCCAACTAACAAACCATGCGTGATTACATATATGTCCTGCAACTACAGTACTAAAGAGAATAAAGGAAATTAAAAAATTCCAAATATATGACCACCACAAGAGTCTAGAAATAAGCCCATCATTAATTTAAATATTGGAAATAATGTCAAGATACTGCAAGAACACACCTCAGTCAATCTGGTATCATAGAGAACTTCCTGGTCCTGGTCCCTCTAGGACTCTATTAATGGGTTGAAAACCTCCCCAATACTCAAAAAGTGGGGGGAAAAGTCATGTCGGGTGAGTATAATAATACCCAGGAGGACACCTTTAAACCAAAAACCAGATACTATAAGAATAACTATCACCTCTTTACATATATATGTATATAATACATATAAAAAGAATATCCATATATAATCAAAAATGAAATAATGTCAAAAGGTAAAGTCAAAATCATATATCCATCCTAGGATTCCAGCTCGAAGATTCCACAAAGCACTCATCCAGTATAACACACTCCATGAGTTAGATAACACTGATGATGTCCGTCCAAGAGGTAGTCCTCATTGGGTCTCTCCATTATAAGAATACGTTGGAATTATGAAGGGATAAAATACATATATAAGGATAACTCCCAAGTCCATGGGGTATACCAACAACTTAAAAAATATTATATTTAACATATAATTTTTATTATTTAAAGATAAATTAATACTCAAATTCTTTCAATAATGATCATCGAAAATGTAGAAGTGTTACTCAGGAGTACATATGACCTAGCATCTTCATGATTTAAATTTAATTCATTCTAAATAAAAATATATCATGGTTTGTTTTAATTTTTTTTTGTTTTTATAAATATGAACATTATTTAATTATTATTATTCATGATATGATGAAAAAATGTGCTCTTTGGCCATAATCAACTGACAAATTTTTTTTTGGACATATGAGTCGAATATCGTTGAAACATTCAAGGTAAACTTAATTAAGTAAGTAATTAAATATAGAATGTTATTAAATTAAATAAAAATAATGAAAAAAATGAAAAATTTCTAAATAAAGTAAAAAAATTAACATGAGTTTATTATTCTGGAAGATAAGGAACATATGTAACAAGTTGGATTTTAGTTAATGGGAAATTTACTCATAAAACATCATTTTAAATATTTAAAAGATTTGTTTTTTAAATATATTTATTCCATGATCAAATTTTAAAAAAAATTTATGGATATATAAATATATAATCTTTATGTCTTTTTTAACTTTCTCACATGTTTTTTCAAATGGAATATTTTTAAATATTTTATATGGATATTTTTGAAAAAAAAGACCAAAGGAATGTTCAATTTTAATTTATATAGTGTCATCATTTTCCCCACTAACTTAACTTTTATTTTATATTTGAATTCATTTATAATATTCCATGTTTTATTTTAAGAAACACTCTATTACCATATGTTATAGATATTTTAAAAAGTTGTTTTAAATTGAACATATATTTCAATATGAATAAATGATTATTTATGGGTAAAAAAAATATTTTCATGAGTTTAATGATAAAAATTCATGATTTCATGTTTTATGATTACATTATGGTTCTTGGAAATAATTTATGATGATGGGTGGTCCATTCATAAACCAATGATAAATATTTATGTTATTAACCACGTATGGATGGTTCTATTATAAAATAATGATATGTGGATTTTTTATAGCCCGCCAATGCGAAGGGTTCTCCGAAGAATTATGGATGTCATCCATATTAATTATTCTATTTGTAAGAGTGATATAAAAAAAGATGTCACAGGTTACCTACATGATTTATTTGGGATTATTATAGTATCTATATGAATGTAATGATTTCACAAGGTAAGATAATGATCTTATTGGAAAAGGAAATTATTTTTTACTTCTTAAGGGTGAAAAGTATGAATTTGTGAAAAGTTTTCATGAGATTTTTCTAAATGAAAAGATAAATTTATGAGTTTTATTTCTCCTTCAAGTTTCATTATATAATACTTTATATAAATATTTAGGTATATAATTTCATTTCTTGGGTAATATATTGATTATTTTAAAATCAAATATTATTTTGAAAAAGGAAAATTTTTTGTATTTGAGGAATAATGGGTTTCTATCTTTTTTATTCAATTTAATGGTCTTTTTCCACGTCACATGTTTTCAAATATTTTTAACAAGGTTTAATTAGGAGTTAATAATTTTAAGATGTTTGTTTTAGATATATGAATGTTACCTTAATTGAAGAAAGCATGTCCTTATAAAGAAATAATTTTGTAAGAAAAATTGAATACTATGTGGAATTGTACACAATGAAAGGATTTTTCCTAAATCTATAAAACTATAAACCTAAATGACTTTGGCTATGTGAGTGATAAAATATTTTTTGTTGTTGTATGTTTTATATGGTTGAAATTGGATCACAATTATTTATATCAATGGTAGAAATGTAATGTATATGATTTTAGTATAGGATCAAAGAGTATTGGTCTGGGGTAGTTATAGTTGGAATTAGAGAAGTATTTGGATAAATTTGAATATTATGACGTTATCATTTGATTTTAACTTAAATGTTATGAATAATATTATGGGTTTATAATTTTACGGTTAATCATTAGTTTAAAGTCTTATAAACCCCTTTTGAGGTTTTAATTGATGGTATATTTAGGTGATTAATGATATTTTAAGAGATGTTTCATTGGTTTAAGGTATATGTAACACTTATCCTTAATGATAAGGATTATTTACAAAGTATGCTACTATACTTTGGTGATGTAAGTTGGAAGGTATGAGATAATGTTTTAGGTTATAGAATTATTTAATATTAAAATTATTAAGGATAGTTTTTAGAATGTTATTCATATTTTTGGGGACATTATGGGATTATTTTAATACAGTTTTAGGAAAAGTTAAACCAGCAGTCCTGGATAAAATATGTCCCATATGGAAGGACTACATGACTTAAACCCACATATAAAGGGTGATAAGTTTGTTCTGCCGACCACTATCCAACATGATGTCTGGGTTAGATTAGATTTTTTTTACTTAAATGATTTTATAGATAAAGATTAATTAGATTCTTGCAAAATATGCTTATGTAATTTAGACAACAATGATATTAAAAATTGATTTCCAGATAAAGGGATTAATGTTATCACTCTTATTTTAGGGAACATGATATGATATTATTTATGTATTAAAATTTAAATTATCTCATGGAAGCATATACAGTTTTAATGTGGATTTACGGTGATTTAGTTTATTTATGTAAATGATTATTATATCTTGGAGATTATATGATTAAGAAATATAAACTTTTGGGTATATGACTTCTGGAGTGACTGATATTGATTGAAGATATATGTTAAATTTTTAATGAAATAATATGTAATAAATTCATTCTATTTTTTGGGTTTCAATATTAGTTATAAATATTTTGAATAATTTTAAGGATAATTATTTATTGAATTATTTAGTTTGAAAATTTGATATTTCTATTGAATTTTGGATATTAGTGTATTATTTCTTCATATGCATGCTTATTAATTTTGAGAATTATCTTACATTGAGTGATATATTTCGATTTTGGGGAATTTTCAAGGAGAAGGGGGATGTATTTTTATACTTTTTTGGATTATGGAATCTGTTAGAATTTGATTTTAGTTCATTTGGCATAAATAATTTCATCTTGAATTCTCATTGTATAGAGAAAAATATTACATTGTGGTGTAAATTTATTCAAGGATGAAATTATATTTATCAAGTAGGTATATTTCCTTACGTTCATAGTCTATATGGTAAATTAATTCCTCAACTCTAGGAAAATGATATTGAAATAACAAATTTATCCTATTAACATTATTTCTGATGAATCAATGTCCTTTTTTACACATCATTGGTTAATGGTTTTTTTATTAAATTTAACATGATAATACACTTTTTGTTATCAATTATCTCGGTCAACCTATATCACTGTTTAGAAAATAATTTTCTCCTCCATATAAATATTTTTACTTCCCACTAATTTTCTCCAATTTTGAAACCTAGTTATGTGATATTCTACATGACCTTTATACATCCCTTTCCCTATTATCAAATTGAATTTTTTAACCCTTTTTTAGTAGTGGAATTTTAACAAATGTATATTAAAATTAAGACCTTTGATTAATGAGAAAAAGATAAAATATAATGTTTGAATTATATTAAATATGGTATAATTTAATATTGTGATATTTAAAAAGAAATATTATTTTTGATAGTTTATAAAATAAGCAACACCAGGATTAAAAGAACCAAGAAGCATTATTATTCAAATATAACTATTGTAACATAGTGATTGAATTAGATGGAATGAAATGGATTAAATAAATTATGAAATATATATATATAAAGTTTCAAATAAATAAAAATTTATTGAATAATTATTAGATAATAGGTATTCAATTTTTATTAAATTTATTTTATTCTTCATAAATAGGTTTTCATCAAATGTGGATTTTATTAGTTTTTGTGGGAAAATATTATAATTAATTTCTGAAACTTTTAAAATTTTATTTTATAAAAAGGATAAAAAAATTAAATCATCAATTAAAAAATATCTTATAGTGAAATTTTGAGATTTTTTTGAAATGTTTAATTTTTCTGTCACGAACCGAATCTGGTCACCACCAAAACAGGCACCAAACCCAGCCCGTGACATGACCCGAAGGGCGTTACCTATCCCCACGGGCTGGTATAAGTGCCCATGTATCATAAAATGAAAATTGGGAACGATTTACCCGAGTTTATAAACATAAAACAACAAAAGAATCCAATGAAACAAATCTGGATTTTTCAAACCAAAAATCTTTTACAAAAAATCAGAACTGAATTACATAGCTTTAAATAACTCAAAAGGTCTATACCAAAGGTACAAAACTAAATAAGGACAGCCCAAGAACCCTCATGGCAAGGGGCACCGCCCTCAAGCCACCTCCACAAGACTTCACCACCATGGACCTGCTAGAAACCCGAACCACTGGAACAAAAAGTTGTACCCAACCTGCAACAACAAAAATAACCAAGTCTACAAACACCCAAGGGTGTAAGTAGGGTGTGAGCCAATGCCCAGTAGGATACCACCACTAAGAGATTCCATGTGATAAACATTTAAAGATGAAAAGCATGTATGTTTTCAAAAACATGAAAAGCTAGTTACAATTTCTAAAAGATACAACTTTGAATAAAAACAGTTTTCAAGTGGGATATCATTAAGAATAAACACTTTTAAAAATAATGTCAACAATAGTGAATTTTCCAGCCAACTATACTATATGCCGATGGTAAGTACAAAGTAAATAATGAGCACAAGAAATAGGAAATAACCCCTAGGCACTAGCTAGCTGTGGGTCCCAGGTACCTCGTATCTCGGTGAGAGTAACCATCACAAATATCAATTCTCATGCACGACCCACTAGTAGGGAACATACCCATAACCTATTGGTCCCCAATCATCATCATCATAGTTTAGTTATAGTTGTGATCGTCAATCTCTCTAAGTGAAACTAAGGTCAAACCCCACGGATTCACTAGCATACTAGTACACGTCCACCCACCTAGATACCCAAGTTTTCCCCTTGTGCTCAAACAAGTTCAACAAGTCATGAAATATACATTGAACATGACAATATCATTTCCACATCAAAAATTCACCAAACAGCCCATATGTATACCACACAAGTCAGAAAAATCCATTTTACATTCAAAATGATTTTGAAATCTGAATCACACCAAAATAGCCCACAACACATTTCACATTTCATCAACACTTCCAAGAAACCATTAAACAATTTTATAAAACAATTATAAGATATATAAACTCATATAAAATCCCACACACATGGAAAATAACACTTCTTTCATAATCAAAAATTCATTTTTTCACATCACACACACACAAAACACTCCATATCACTTTCACATCACTTTCACTCCTCAATATCTCTTTCAAACAATTTAATAAAATACATCCAAGATGATACATATCACATAACAGCCTTTTCACAAATGAAATGGACCTTTAAAAAATATACTCCTACCAAAACAGTTTGCTGATATAGTTTCGCCTATTACACAACCCAATAAACCATCCAAAACTTTCATAAAACAATTATAAAGATTATACCCAAACTTTGAACATGAAATCCATTTCAAAAACCTCTTTTAAGCCAAAAGCACACCAAGACCATACCAAAACAGAATTGGTAGCCAAATCAACATGTAATAATCCCCTTTCAAATGTTATATAATCACCTTGAATAATATCACAAAAGATACCCATGAGAACACACAAATCCATAAAACACTTTCAAGGAGTATAACAAGGTTATACAAATAAAACCATTCAAATACACCCCCTTTTTAGGCCCACATGGAACAATATCATTACCCAACCATAATTGGCAGCCCCTTTCAATAACTATTAAATCACTTCAACATTTTACAAAACTACCACAAGAGATAGCACATGAAATACATTTGAAAAATACACACTTAAAGAAAAAATGTAACATTAAAAACAAATGCTTTACTATTGCTACCAAAAATGGTTTTCTCATAATGCACAGCACATAAGGAACATGTAAAATTATTTAATCAAGCAAACTAACTTATCATTAAATGGTTATCCACGGAATCACCTACCGAATGTTTCGAAACCCTCAAATATTGGGGCGAAACATCAACCGCACGACTGTAGCACCTCAAGGAAGTTAAAAGAAACCTAAAACCTCAACATTTCACACAAAATACAGTAATTTAGAACCTAGGAAAGAACCCTAACTTCTGGAATTTTTATAATTCAAGAATTAGGGATGAAACCCTAAGTAATTTGAAAGAGGAAAGAAATAGACTCACCTACTTGAAGTATCCTGAATTAATCACTCCAAAAACAATAGTTTCTGAAATTGAAAACAGACAAAATTCAGGGATTGTTCGAACAAGATTTAGGAGGTAATTTAGGAATAGGAATATATGGAAAAGAGTAAGAATTGAGAGAGTTAAGAAGGGATGAAGTTACCTCTTCAATTATGGACGATTTGAGACACCCTATGAAGATCAGCCCTAATTCTCGATTTCACAGATCTCCAAGGATAGGGGAAAGGCAATGGGAGCGCTCTTGAGTTTCTTAGGGTCGAGGGGGAGGTGTAATAACCGAAACAACTCAAATAGAGAAGGAGATATAGAAAATTTAAAATTATTTTTCATGCAGGAAATGGGCCTTCGGGCAGGCCCAAAATCTTAAATAAAAACTCATATCTACCATGATTATGTATTTATAAAGGCTCCAAATTTATATTTTTGTGTTAATAGGTCAGAGGATACCATTTAGGAATTAGAATGAGGGGAAATTTTAAAAAAATTAAAAAGTTATAAAGGAAACAAAATTTATTTTTAAATCTGGAATTGGGCTTACGGTTTGGCCCAATTCATTAAAACTCATCTATTTCTCCAAAAAACCTTTGGAAACCATCCAAAACAAAGAATGAACGGAAAATAAATGAAATTTAACATCAAAATAAGTCATGTATGTGACAATTCTCCCCACCATGAAAACATTCCATCCCCGAAAATCTACAGAAAGGCCAGATACAAAAGCCAAACCGAACTGATAAACCAAGATGTACTCCCTTTCTAGGTTTCGCCCCCCAAAGGCCAAAACACCTCCATTGATCAATTAAGGAAGGAATACTTCACAAAAAAATCATACACCACATTCCTAAAATAATCAATCATATTCAGGCTTTATCCCAAAGGAAAACACCTCAAACACTATCTGAACAAGACTCAAGCAATTCACTCAAATGAACAACAACATCGAACAAGGTTACACATACCTTGCTATAACCAAACCATTGGGAACTCTCCAATCTCAATGGTTACCCAAGGAAGATTTAGGTAGCTTGATAGATCCGAATGAGACTACCTACCACCAATCCTTGACCATGGATAAGTCTATGTTATTGGTACGGGGAAAAAAATAGGCTCCCCACTATAAGAACCAACAATCTTAATCGACCAGCATGGGCCGGTACAGAAAGACCCCAAAATATAAAGTGTTGGGACGACCACATGGTTAGTCTGCACGGTTTGGGAAACCCTAAACTAACAGTGGATATTCTTCTATCTACATCCTTTTTTTGGGCATGGTCACTAATAACCAAGTGCAAACCGTGTGGTCAACTTGTCTAGCCTAAATTCATACCTTTCTCTACAGACTCAATGGAAACCAAAGGGGGGGGAATAACATTGGGCGATGACATGGGTACAAGGCCCTCCACCTATTTCCACCGAACATGAACAGTAGAAAAAATATGATGACACCATAGGTTTAAATTCTTCTTATCTTTCATATTGAGTAAATGACTTTGAACAACGGTTTAAATGACACTAGGGTTTCCCCTGACTACGCACCAGCTTCTCTCCGGGACCTATGGCTGGAGCTCAAAATATTGAAGCCTCTTCGACCTCGTAGTTAGGCTTTGGAAACCACCTGAATGAGAATTCTTCTTTTGTTTCAAACAACAACTACACCGCAATCCCTGATAAGTTTTTCCAAGACATAACACATTCCAAACTCACTTTACCCTAACTCGATATTTCAATGAAACAAGGGATTAGAAGATGTACACACATAACACCTTGTTTATTCGGGTGAGAAACAATATAAGTAAAGATCGCTTATACTCACCTTCCTCTAAAATGGAATATTTTTTTATTTTTTTTAAGGGATACATTCTCCCAACATAATAGAGACTCTCAGATGATTTCCCAACATTCACCTTTATAGTCAATCGAGCACATGACATCACAAGGAATCACTGAACATGACCATTGTGACTAATATAAACAATGAATAGAGAGGGAGCTTGTACAACATCCCCAAACAACAAACAATTATAGAAAGTGGCCATAATATCCTCTCATGACTATATTTCCCACACTAGTAGTTTAACATGAACTCCTTCTTCGAAGAGACTATGAAGGACCGAGAGTTCCTCTTAGACACAATCCAAATACTCATCCATGCTAACAACCCCAGAACACTTCCACCTTCAAAAAACTTAGGAATCTTAAGAGGCTGAGGTCACTTTCAACCATCCATAATCAATCTCCCACTACAAGAGGATACACAAAACCAATAATGGAAAGGTTGTATACTCAATCTAAAAACCTCAAGAAATAGATTCCTTATATTGATCAACTGGAGGATTTTCCAATGGAGAAACAATTTGGGTTGCACTTCAGTTGTGCATTAACCCTTATTGGGGGCGTACCTTATCCAATGAGAGAACCCAAGGACCCAACCAAGCTGGTCCTTGGTCAAAACATGCCACAAACCAGATCCAAACACATGAAGGGAACCACCGTAATGGCATCCCAAATTTTTTTCAAAAGAGACCACTAATCGTCCCTACAACATAGCTTACCGACCAAACACAAACCCAAAACACAGTTCAAACAGAAGGGGTTCTTGAACTCAAAACATCCAACACCATCAACAATTTCAAAAACCCATAATACAAACCATACCAAACTAATCATCAAGACATCATGTTTTTCTTTAAAACCAATTCTTTGAAAAAAAAAACGGTTTAATAGTAAGCGTATCCACCAATGGTACCCCATGCGCCTCACACATGCAGGTTTTTGTGCCACACCAGACACCCTCCTCACATCTGTCCCAGCACTCATCCAGTCGTGCCATCAACCATCCATCATCCCAAATAACCCCATGCATGTGGTCGCTAATGGAAATACCAAAGGTTAAAACAAAAATTCTTTCCACATTTCAAAACCAAAACGGTCAACCAACACATCCTTTTTTTCTCATAACCGCTAACCACGAGATTAAAATCCCAACTCAAATCTTATAAAAAATTTCAGAAAGTCATAAAAATTTAGAAAATAACTCACTTTCAAGATATTCACATCAATTTCAAAACATATCATCCCATTAAAACACACTCCGATTGTTTAGAAAACTCTATTGGAAACACTTTTCAAAACCAACTTCAATATAGTTTCTGCTTTCAAAGAGGTGTAAGCGCACCATTTTACATTTCAAAACAAATCTGAAAATTCAGTTCCACCATTTCATAGAACAAACCATTCCCTCTTTATTTGAAAATCATTTCACAAAAACTATACACTTCTTAAAACCAAAGTGCCGAGATTTCAAAACCTAAGCACAAAACAGTGTGAGAGGAAACTAGTTTCAGTGGGTGACTTGGAAATATGGTTGGCGGCCGTATTACATTCACTTCACTATCACAGAGAGTGTTATAGGGAATATCCTTGTCTCCACATGGCTTTCCAGGCCCTGCGAGCTCACTAGGACCATTAACCCAACTCTCTTTTCATTTCCCTTAATCATCATTGAACAAAGAAAACCGAAGGACTTAGATAAATCCCGACTTCTCTTGGAAACTTGAATCCCATTTTGAGGTTTGGTGATCATGCACACTACCCATATCTAGAATTCCATGTCCCAACAATCCTAACTCCAGACTATCCTGACTCTTCCCCAAATAACATGACCCAAGGAGCGAACCTCCTCTGATACCATTTTGTCACGAACCGAATCTGGTCACCGCCAAAACTGGGACCAAACCCAGCCCGTGACATGACCCAAAGGGCATTCCCGATCCCCACGGGCTGGCACTAGTGCTCGGGTATCATAAAATGAAAATTGGGAATGATTTACCTGAGTTTATAAACATAAAACAACAAAAGAATCCAATGAAACAAATCTGGATTTTTCAAACCAAACAATCTTTTACAAAAATTCAGAACTGAATTACATAGCTTTAAACAACTGAAAAGGTCTATACCAAAGGTACAAAACCAAATAAGAACATCCAAAGAAACCTCATGGCAAGGGGCACCACCCTCAAGCCACCTCCACAAGACTTCACCACCAAGGACCAGCTAGAAACCCGAACCACTGGAACAAAAAACAGTACCCAACCTGCGACAACAAAAATAACCAAGTCTACTTACACCCAAGGGTGTAAGTAGGGTGTGAGCCAATGCCTAGTAGGATACCACCACTAAGAGATTCTATGTGATAAACATTTAAAGACGAAAAGCATGCATGTTTTCAAAAACATGAAAAGCTAGTTACAATTTCTAAAAGATGTAATTTTGAATAAAAATAGTTTTCAAGTGGGATATCATTAAGAATAAACACTTTTAAAAATAATGTTAACACTAGTGAATTTTCCAGCCAACTATACCGTATGCCGACAGTAATTACAAAGTAAATAATGAGCACAAGAAATAGGAAATAACCCCTAGGTACTAGCTAGCTGTGGGTCCCAGGTACCTCGTATCTTGGTGAGAGTAACCATCACAAATTCACCGAACAGCCCATATGTATACCACACAAGTCACAAAAATCCATCTTTCCTTCAAAATGATTTTGAAATCCGAATGACACCAAAATAGCCCACAACACATTACACATTTCTTCAACACTTCCAAAAAACCGTTAAACAATTTTATAAAACAATTATAAGATATTTAAACTCATATAACAACCCACACACATGAAAAATAACACTTCTTTCATAATCAAAAATTCAATTTTTCACATCACACTCACACAAAACAATCCACATCACTTTCACATCACTTTCACTCCTCAATATCTCCTTCAAACAATTTAATAAAATATTTCCAAGATGATACATATCACATAACAGCCTTTTCAAAAATGAAATGGACCTTTTAAAAATATACTCAAACCAAAACAGTTTGCTGATATAGTTTCGCCTATTAAACAACCCAATAAACCATTCAAAACTTTCATAAAACAATTAAAATGAGTATACCCAAACTTTTCACATAAAATCCATTTCAAAAACCTCTTTTTAAGCCAAAAGCAAACCAATACCATACCAAAACAGAATTGGTATCCCAATAAACATGTAATAATCCAATTTCAAATGTTATATAATCACCTTGAATAATATCACAAAAGATACCCATGAGAACACACAAATACATAAAACAGTTTCAAGGAGTATAACAAGTTTATACAAATAAAACCATTCAAATACACCCCCTTTTTAGGCCCACATGGAACTATATCATTACCCAACCATAATTGGAAGCCGCTTTCAACAACTAATAAATCACTTTTACATTTTACAAAACTACCACAAGAGATAGCACATGAAATACATTTGAAAAATACACACATCAAGAAAAAATGTGACATTAAAAACACATGCTTTACTATTGCTACCAAAAATGGTTTTCTCATAATTCACAGCACATAAGGAACATGTAAAATTATTTAATCAAGCAAACTAACTCATCATTAAATGGTTATCCACGGAATCACCTACCGAATGTGTCGAAACCCTCAAATATTGGGGTGAAACATCAACCACACGACCGCCTCACCTCAAGGAAGTTAAAAAAAAACCTAAAACCTCAATATTTCACCCAAAATACATTAATTTAGAACCTAGGAACGTACCCTGACTTCTAAAATTTTTATAATTAAAGAATTAGGGAAGAAACCCTAAGAAATTTGAAAGAGGAAAGAAATAGACTCACCTAGTTGATGTATCCTGAATTAATCGCTCCAAAAACAATAGTTTCTGAAATTGAAAACAGCCAAAATTCAGGGATTATTCCAATAAGATTTAGGAGGTAATTTACGAACTAGAATTTAGGGAAAAGAGTAATAATTGAGAGAGTTAAGAAGGGATGAAGTTACCTCTTCAATTCTGGCCGATTTGAGACACCCTATGAAGATCAGCCCTAATTCACGATTTCACAGAGCTCCAAGGAGGGGGAAAAGGCAATGGGAACGTTCCTGGGTTTCATAGGGTCGAGGGGGAGGTGGAATCACCGAAAAACAAAAATAGTGAAGGAGATATAAAAAATTTAAATTTTTTTTAATGCAGGAAATGGGCCTTTGGGCAGGCCCAATATCTTAAATAAAAACCCATAACTACCATGATTATGTATTTATAAAGGCTCCAAATTTATATTTTGGTGTTAATAGGTCAGCGGATACCATTCAGGAATTAGAATGAGGGAAAAATATTAAAAAATTAAATAGTTATAAAGGAAACAAAATTTATTTTTAAATCAGGAATTGGGCTCACGGTTTGGCCCAATTCATTAAAACTCATCTATTTCTCCAAAAAAACCTTTGGAAACCATACAAAACAAAGAATGAAAGGAAAATAAATGAAATTTAACTTCAAAATAAGTCATATATGTGACATTTTCAATGAAAAGTGAAAATAATTTTTTTTAAAAAATTGTATTCTATCTTAAATTATTTATACAGTAAAAATATATTTGGAATAATTTTAAAATATACATAGATCCTTTTAAAAAAATTGTGGTATTTGGAATGATTTTTATTCTTTAATTTGATATAAAAACATTTTTATACTTAAAATGCATTTCTCTAAAGTAAAAAAAAATTATCACATTTTGTGGGTTTTTTTAAAATTAAATTCTATCACTTTTTTGAATTGAATATTGAAAAATAAATTCCAAATATAAATAACTATTTAAAAAATTTTAAATATTCCCCTTTTTTAGTCATTATGAATACAAATCATTGTAAATTTTATTATCGTGGTAAAGGAAAAAAATATGTTATTTAAGGTTAAAGATAATGTGATATGAACTGAAAAGTAACCATAAAAATTGCCATAATTTTATTGTATTATTATATTTCATCTATAATCATCAAAAATTGGAATCCCATACCTTTTTTGTCATTTTCCCAGAATATTGACCTTTATAAAGTTTTAGGTAATTAAAAGTTAAAAATATCATTCGTTTTGCCTTATTTTATATAAATTTTTTACATAGAGATAAAAAGGTTTTATGTTTAGTTATAGATGTTTATTTTAAATATAAATTAATTTTGTTTCTTCTTAATTTATTTATAATTTTTAGTGGTAAAATTATTACTCTAAATTCTTGTGCATATTTGACACTGTGTTTGTGCAACCACTAGAAAAAACAAGTAGATTATTTTAAAAACTCTAAAAATAAATCTTTTTGGTGATATAAAGTGTCTAAAAAATATTAAATATAAATATATAATATTATAGTTTTTTATATATTTTGTTTTAGTACCATTTTAGTTATATTATTTTCAAATTCATATTATGTATATAGTTCTTAAAATGACAGTAAAAATATTTTATCATAAATAATATTTTATTAAATTATTTAAAATTTATACAAATAATAAAATATAAAAATTAATGTTTTTGTTAGTATAAAATTATATACCTTGTCCATTTATGATCCAATTTTCACCTTATAAGTAAAATTAAAATCTTTTAATATTATATGGTCTTTATCACTTTTAAGGTTAAAATTGATTAACCAATGGGATAATCAAAAAATAAGGATTAAAATGATATCAAAACATATTAAAATTTAATTTTATGAGTATATTAATGTCATATAATTCCTATTTTGGATTCAATATCATTTTGGAACCATTTTACACGAGTTAGAATCATATTATATAATAATATTTCATATAATTCCAAAAATGACATAAATGATATTTTATAATAAATAACATTTGATTGAATGATTTAAAATTGATAAAATCATATATTCAACCAATTAAATGGGATATCCTTTAAAATATCAACCATGGTTTATTTATTGGTAAATTTTCATTTAATATCAATTATGTTTACCCTTAATGATTAAAATACATTATTATCGCAATAATCATCAAAAGGGTTAACAAGAGGTTAAAAAATGGTATGGTTAAAAATATAGTACAAAAATACCTAAATTTTAATTTATTAAATAATTTATACCAAAAATAATCCTAAATTATAAATATATAATTTTTACATTTTCCATAAATTTTAATTTATATTAATTTAATACTTTATTTAATTCTAACAGTGTTCTTCCCCTCTCTTATAAAAGGGAAGCTCCTCACCACTTTTCTTTACAATTGAAAACTATTTTTTTCAATTCCTACAAAAATACCTTACTATAAGCCCCAAAATCATTATATATATCTTTTTTAGGTATAATATCAACCTTAGATGTATTAAGGGGTAAAGAAAAAGGTATTTTCCAAAGAAGAGACATAATGTGTAACCGAATATTTTAGTTTTATTTCCGCTTAAAGCTCATTAAAATATTCTCCAGTCATGATGATATCATAAAATAGTATATCCCATATACTTATATATTTTTATTTTAATTTAATAACCTATATCAATCTCCATCTTCCATCAAATGGAGAACAAAACCAGTATTCTCGTGTACGGTGGACTGCTGCCTTAGAACTAAAGTAATTCATTTTTCATCCTTGTATCTCATAGATAGATATAATTATTGGTTTAATATATAAATATATATATATATTCATGAAATTTTAATATTTTTATAAATATTATATACCATTAACTTTTTTCCCTTTCCAGTCATTGAAAAATTATAATTTTATTCGTGTATATGGGTGGACTACCACCTCCACGAAGTGATGTGATTTTTTTTCATCACCACATCATATAGATGATATATAAATAAATATAAGTGAATTTAAATATTGAATATGACTTTATTATATTATTATAATTATATAAATATAATATAATATATATCTTATGTCCATAATGATCATTGAAAAAAACATTACTCATGTGTGCATATAACCTACTCTCTCGATGATTGTAACGTAGTTGATTTTTTATAACAATGTTTTTTGTTTGGTTTTAATAATATTAATTAATTAATAAATATGATAATTATTTCATTATTATTATTCCTAAAATGATGAAATAATTTCCTCTTTGACCATATTCAACCTACCAAATATATTTTGGACATATGATTATAATATCATCATAACGTTCAACATAAAATTAATTAATTAAGTAATTAAATATAACATGGTATTAAATTAAATTATGGTAGTGATGAATATGAAAATATTTCTAAATAATGTATATAATTAATACATTTTTCTTATTTAGGGAGATATATAATGTACATGATGAGTTTCACTCGAGGTAAGGGACACTTTATTTTAAAACCATCATTTTAAATATTTTAAATATTTTTTTTCATAATATTTTTCTTCATTACCCTCATATTTAAAATTATTTTATGGATTTATTTATATGGAAATTTTTTGTTTATTTTTACTTTCATTCAAATTCTTTTAAAAAGAATAACATTATGTATTTTTTTACACAATTTTTTTGCGGAAAAAAAGGAATTTTCTATTTTAACGTATTAGGAATCAAAATATTTTTCCTCCACATTAACCCTTATTTTATTTTTGGATTCAATTATAAGCTTTTATATTTTATTGAAATAAAAAATCATATTCCCTATGTTTTCTTTATTTTAAATAAGGGTTTTAAATATAATGAATATTTCAATATCCAACAGTGTTTCTTTATGGGTTGAATGAATATTTTTATGACTGAAGAGATGAAAATGAAAGATTTTACTTTTTATGATTATGTTATGGTTCCTCGTAATTATTTATTGGGACAGCGTAGTTCTGTTATAAACCGTGTATGTTTACTTTTTTTATTAACAAAGGTTGTGTGGTTCTGTTATAAACCAAGGATTAATGGGTATGAAATATCCCTCTAATGCATTGGGTTCTCCAAAAAAATTATAGAAGTCAATCATATTTGTTATTCAATTTGTAAGAGTGATATGTAAAATGATTCCCCAAGTTAACCAAATAATTTACATATTATTTCTATAGTTTTTATAGAAATATCATGATTTCACTAGGTAATATAAAGAGATAATGTTTAAAGGAAAGTATTTACTACTTATTAAGGGATGAAAGCATAACTTTTTGAAACAAGTTTTCATGATATTTTCATTAATGCATAAAACATTTATGAGTTTTATTTTTTCCTTTATGATTTGTTATGAAATGTTTTATCATAAAATTTGGGTAGAGGGGTTGGTCTCTTGGGTAATAAAATGTTTTTTTTGAGATCAATGTTTGTTTTGAAAAAGGAAAAGTTTTAAGATTATTCATGTACTAATGGGTTTATTTTTATTTTATCCTCCTTACTAAGATTTTTGTTCTTATACGATGTATTAAGATGTTTTTAACACAGTTTAATAAAGATTATAAATTTTACCAATGTCCATGTTCTGGCTATCTAGGATACATTAAACCAAGCAAGAATGCCTTTATAAAGAAAACATTTTATGGGTAAATGAATTTTTATAAAAATTTCACTATGATTTTTTTTTAAAATTTTATAAAAATATAATCCTAAAGGTTAAATGGGTATGTAAGTGACGAAATATTTTTGTATGATTTTTTAATTTTTGGATGGTTGAAATTGTAATAAATTTATGATTATCAAATCCAAAAATGTAATGCTTATGATTTTAGCATAGGATTTGGGAGTGTAGTTATTAAGTCATTATTATCATACCTCTTATTTTAAATGAGGTTGAATTATTCAACATTTGTATTTCATTTCCCATTACATTCATTTCAGGAGATTTCATTTTGAGGAATTAAAATTTTCAAATATTTCCATATATTTCCTATTTTATCATATTATTTATAGTAATTTGACCTAACAAATATATTTTTATTTTTTAAAAATATTTTTATCCTTATAGATAGTTGATCCATTTACTCATCTCTATAAGCATCATCTTTAATTATACCTAAAAACTATAGTTTGAGAATAACATTTCTTTGACTATGATGCTTTAAAAGAAACAAATTTCCCTTTCGGTTTATACACTTCATTTTTTTCCTTGATATCTTCTTCATACATCATCATATTTATAATTTATTCCTTGATTGGTAATTTTCTAATGTAACATGGTTCTCAAATAGTGAATATTGTACCAATCGAGTGATATGTTGGTTATCTTATGATCCTTATATATTGAGCTTTCTCAACCATCTTTTATCCAAGCGTACCAATCAAATTTACAATCTCATTAAACCTAAGAAACATTTTAGAGATAGATTCATCAGGATTAATTTTTAGAGTATAATTATTAATATTATATGTATTTATTACATTTTCCTTTACCTTATAATTTCATTCTGTTGATATACAAATTGTATCCCAAATTTTATATGTCATTTCACATAAATATATCATGTTAAATTCATCTTCTCCCAAGGAAATAAATAAATCATTTGTAGATTTTTAATAATAATATAAGAATCCATTGTAGGAGAAACCATTTCTTTTCTGTCAGTTTTATGTTTTTTACCTTAAACATATCCCCAAATATCAAAAACCATAATTTCTTGATGGATTTTTATTTTTATTTTCCACTATCTATAATTTTAAACATATAATTAAGGAGTTATTTTTATAGCATAAACATTAGAAATAGAATTTATAAATTATAAATTAAACAATAAAAATAAAATAATATCTTTCTAAAAACATGATTAATGTTACAATTAATTAAGAAGAAGTAAAGAATTAATCCTTTAATACAAAATTTTGGTCAGACTGGGATACTCAAGTTGGGGTGAATTTAATTTCTAATTAAAATTTATATTTAAATACTCTTTATAATTTCATCCCTATGTATTAAATACATCCTACTTAATTAATAGAGTATGCATATCTAATTTAATTATTTAAACTAATGTCACAAATGTTTAACCAAAACTCAGATAGAATAATCTGATAACTATCCTAATATTTTAAGATTAATCTACTCACACAAAATAGTATAAATATCACTTGTAAATCTACATAACAATGTGTAATTTTACAAAATGTATTTTTAGAATATTTTTAAAATAAGTGGAAGAAAACAATTGAAATACATATATGTATAAAAACAATAGGTTCATTACCAAGACAAGACCTAATCCTCTTTACATAGAATTCAGCTTCTTCCAAGAATGTTTATTAAATAAATAAACTTAATCCACAACCTATATTGGGTTTTTACATGCATCAATGTTTAGGGATGTCCAAACCAGACACAACCTCTTCTATATATTTTCAAGGTAGTTTTAATAGAAATAAATAATATATCAGAGTATCTTAGTTATCTCTAATACATCATAGTACAGATTACTGATAAATATATAGTGTGATGCATGCATAGCTCGAAAGTAATAAAATATAGAAAAGTATAATAATAAATAATTAAATTAAGAATATAATTAGAGTTATGTTGTTCTTTAGAGGTTTCTTATGTTATTTATGTCCATATTTTGGTTTGCTGATAAGTTATGAAGACCAAATTTTCTCTTATATGTTTCAATTTATTTCTAGAGAAATAAATGTATACTTTTTGGGTTATTCTTTTGTAAACAAGTGGAGTCTTGTTATACGATTTATTTCTGCACATATTTTTATCTAACTTTAGTATTATTTTATAATGGAAAAAAATTCTCTAAAAAGTTCTATTGAAAATATATTGTTAAAAATCTATTTATTTAGCATGAAAAATAATAGCAATAAATTAATCTACCTTCACATTTAATTAATTATGGAAAATTAATTGTAAAATGTTATATTTAAATATGTTTCCCTATTTTAAAAATTTTCTATTTGTGTTTTCCATGGAAAAATCAAGACTTGGAGAAAAACGTGATTGAATTTCTTGAAAAATCATATGGTAAATTTATCTACTTCATGGTAAATCTAATACATTGTAAAAAAATTATATTCTATCTAGAAGCCCATATATTCACTTTATGACGTTACAGAAAAAATAATTTTCTATGCGGTCAAATTAACTCAACATGCGATCAATTGGAATTTCATAGTTGCTCAAATAGAATGTCAAAAATCAAAAACTGTCATACGGTTTCTTGACATCATCATGTTGCTTCTCTAAGACATGGTAATAAATTTGACAGATTGACGATCCATGTGGTCACTTCAACTTGAACTTGTAGTCACTTATTTTTGTGTCGACAATAGAATTGTTAGCGAGAAAATATCCATGGTTGACCTACTATTCCTATGTTATATCAATATAACAAACTATCTATGTGGTTGAACAAATAATTTATGATATTTATATCATGGTCGATCTAATAGACATATGAGAGATCATTTCTTATGTAGTCACTTTGGTACATTTTCAAATCTTTCCTATCCAAATTTCTGCATAAGTTCGATGGACTCTTTATTTAATCAATTTGGTACTTTTTCAAATTTAGAATTTTGATACCCATGGTCAGTAGTATTTATTATTATCCTTTTTAGTATATTCAATATAATTTATTTTTAAAAAAATTCCTAGAATAATATATAACATACATAAAACATAGAAATGATTAGAAACATATAAACAAGTTTTGTGATTATTAAAATAATAAATTGTTGGAATAATCTAGTATAGATTAAAGTTATTTTGATGGATTATTATAAGGACTAGGTTTTGGTGGAGCTTAGTTATGTCATAAAGAATGTATATGTTTCCATGAGTTTTCATCTTCATAACACTCCACTTTTTTATCTAGTTGAAATATTTTACTATTTTCAATGGTTTATATTTAACTCTATTTTCTTTTTTTACTTATTGATATACAATAATGTGGAATAGTAATTATTTATACAAGTGAATTATGAGTGTTTTATCTTTTATACATTATAATATATTATAAATATGTGAGTGTGTTCACATGTGTTTTAGTCTAAGGTCTACCATGTGTGAGTTATGCCTACTTGGGTCTAGTCACAAATCTATAGTCAACTAAAGAAAATATTGGGTTATCATTCTTGTATTACTACTAGCTAGGTGGGTCTCAGTGGTTCAAGCCATCATAGAGTTTTATTATATGTAGGTTGTCTTAGGATTGTATTCTTGTGATATTCATGTTGTGAGGTATTGGTTTGGGATCTAGAGAAAAATTCTTGAAGTGGATTGAGTTCATCACTTAGAATAGAGACCCAGTGATGGTGAAGGGAAAATGTATCCATTTACCAAGACTCTGATAAACATTTTTTAACTTAAAACACGTAGGAACTAGTTCAAGGGAAAACTTTGGTGCAATATCATATAAGAATGGGTTGAGGTTTCAATTTTATTTTTGTTTAGCTCCCCAGATATTCTATTTTGACCATGGATCATCTTAACTATTTATGGATTCCTCCGAGATAACACCCATCAAGTATTTGATATTAAGATCGTGATTATGATCTACATAGATATGGGACTTTAATAATAAAAACATATATAGGAGGTGGTTTCTCTAGGAGGATAACAAATGGTGGATCCATCCTTTGAGCATCGTGTTGGACCACTTTTGATAGTTCTTGTGGATTCCCTCTATCAGGTACTTTAGTATTTTGTCTTAGTAAAAATAGTAGATTATGAACCTATTTAGAGTATGATTCATGAGTTTTAGTGATATAAACCTCTTTTATTTCATATATATACTGACACTAAGATAGTGTTGGACTTGCTTGAGTTTGTGACATGGGTGTTCTGCCTAGTTAAGACCCCTCATGGTGATGGTTCTTATAGTGATAATTCTCCAAGTAAAAATAGAGATTTTTTTTCATTTGATAGTGATTTTTTAAGTGTATCTAGATATACAAATAATAGGGACACAACTCCCACCATGTTGGGTTCCATTTAAATGCATTTTAAAGATGTCATGGTGAGTCAGTGTTTCCCAAAGAGGATAACATCAACGTCTGCTGGATTAGTTCTTATGACTTTTTTCTTTGGAAATTTTTAAACTTGATAAAGTGTTATAATTATTCCAATTTGTGTATAATATGTGTCAAAGTGGAAGGAATTCTCTAGGAAGTAAGGGATTGTGACCCAGAGGCTATGGGTGTCATTCCAGGTACAAAAGGTGTCTTCTCTACTTCAGTTATTGTTTTAGTACATACTCACAAACCAATTTATCCTGATCCAGTCCCTTGTTCAACATCTATACATTCAATTGGATCATTTTTTCATGACTCCTGTGTTTGGAGGCTCCCATCGAGGGATATTTGGCGATCAAACACTTCTGCTAATAGTGTGACCATACTATTAGAAGAGAGAGATTTGTATGGGATCTATCTATATTGGGGGTCTGATCATATTATGTTTTTACTTAGTATATACTAATTAACTACTACCCATATTTAGTATGACTATTTCTAGTAATGAATGAATTATACCTGATTTGGTGGGATGAGTTTTTCCATCACTGATGAGATGGAATCCTATGCATTGAAAGAAGCGCTTGTGTGTAGGTGGATACTACAAATTCTTTTTTAGTTGGATAGTATGACACTTTCATATGCAGATGTTGTGAGCATCCAATTCTTGTAGTGGTGAAGGAGTATGAGTATGTCACCCCTAATGATTTGTTTATCTTACATTTCCATAAAAGAGAAACTTTTTTATAATACCAACACATCAGTCTAACCCTGATATATATAATAGAATATCATATGATCGTAGTATAATTGTTATAGTTAAAGGTAAAATTAAATAGTCTATAGAGGAATGTATTCATTAGACCTAAAGTGTTTTCATGATTAGGCCGGTTTTGGTCACCAAGGAGATGCATGTGAGATTAAGGATATGTGTAGATTATTGTCTCCTAACTATGGGACTATCAAGATTACATATCCTCTTCAAAGAATTGATAACCCATTGATTGGTTAAAATGGATTAAGGTGGTTGAAATGGGTTGACCTCAGGACAGGTAATAACTAGTTGTGGGTAATTATTGATTCCCTTTGGTATGGAAAATTCCCTATAAGATTTCATTGGACACATGAACATGATCTTACATCCCTTATTAGACCAATTCATGATCATTTTCAAATATGATTTCATCATCTACTCATTGCTAGTTGAGGAGAATTTGAGATATTTGAGGATGGTTAATGACTTACTATAACAGTTATAGACTTATGGTAATCTCTCTATGTGTTGACTAAGATTTGAGAGGTCCAGTTCCTAAGACATGTCATCATAAAAGAGGGAGTATCAGTGGACACAAAAAGGGTTGAGGTCGTGATATATTGGGATCCACCCAATATCATGGTTATGGATTGAAGAATACTAGGGTTGTAAAACTATGTTCATAGATTCATATTTGATTTATCTAAGATTAGGGAACCGCTGTTATCTTTTACCTTAAAGCGGAATCCATTCTTATTTATAGAGAAGTGTTAATGGTCTTTTTAGGAGATACAGAAGACGTTGATGAGCACCAACATCTTGATACTTCTAAAGGACTACATTGAGTACATCGTGTTCTATGTTTCATCTAGTGAATGGATTTAATGTGTTTTGTTCCAAGGATATAAATGATTATAATGGGCCCTAATAGGTGAGACTCCATGAGTAGAATTACATGACCCTAGATTTAGAGATGGCAGTGGTAGTTGTCACCCTAAAGTAATAGAGGCATGATCTTATGGGAGAGTGAGCCATCATATTTTCTAAACATAAGATTATAATGTGTATATATTCTTGAAAATATGTTAAATTAAGGTATAAGTGATGTCTATAGTTCATATTTTTTATGAAGTTGTGATATTTTATACTCCTGAGAAGGTGAATGTGGTTGAATATTCTCACAACATGGATTTAATTCATAGTTTTGGAGGGAGGTGATAGAGCAGTTGAACACATTATTGTTAACCCATATAGATGAGGATGGTGTAGTATACCTTTAGTTAGTGTCTTAATCCCCTCTAATTATTTATTATTTCTAGGAGGCACAACTTGGGGATATTGATTGTGAGATCTCTCATGACCAGATATACAATATACATGCTCTAAATGGATTTTATTGAAGGAGGGGAGCATTTAATCCTTATTTGATAATAGAAACGGTACTAGTCATGATGTGGGAGGAGGTTCTGAGGTAGTTTCATCATATTCCCTTAAAGATACATCTAAGATAAGTGAGATTTTACATGGATCCTTTGGAATCAGTTTGTATGGCCAATGATGTAGTAGAGTGTTGCTAATTTTATCTATCAATTTCTTGCCTTCTAGTAGGTGAAGGTCATGGTGCTAGGATTGAAGTGGAAATGCGATGGTATCTATATTTATTTCATGATAGGTCTTCCATGTGCAGTGAGAGGTTATGATGCCATTTAGGTTATCGAAGAACGACCCACCAAATTAATCCACTTCTTTTCCATCTGAATGTAGTGTTTAGTGGACATTTTGGGATTCATGTTCTTGCAAGAGATAGTTAGGTTACCTGGAATTTCTTTAATAATTGTTTCCAAATGTGATAACCTCTTCACATTATGATTATAGAGAGAAATATATGAATATTTGGGACATAGTTTTAGTTGTTCACATCTTTCCACACTTTGATAGATAGTCTGACAAAATAGACCATTAGATTTATGGAGGACGTGATTTTAGTTAACATTTTCATTTTTATTATTATTGGGTGGATCATATACCAATGGTTTATTTTTATATATCTATAGTTTCAACTTCATAATTAGTGTGTCACTATTTGAGGCCATATACAAGAGACCCTGCAGATTACTGCTACGTAGGAAGAAGCCAAGGGAATAGCACTTGTGGGACTAGAGTTATAGAGAGTGATTGTAGGGAAAGTGGATATCATCTAATATCATACTATGAATGACCAGATTCATTATAATTTTTATGCGAACTAAAGATTAAGGCCTTTGGATTTTAACAAGGTAGGTCATATCTCACCACAATGAGGATAGTGGAGGGTTGGTTGAGGTTTCAAGATATCTCTGATATTCATTATCCATTCATAGATATTACAGAAAGTTAGCGATGTAGAATATAGTTTAGACTTACCACCAATGTTAGATCAGTTTCATGATGTATTCCATGTGTGGTAGCTAATCCAGTATATGCATGAATTGTCACACATTATCAACAAGGGTGAGCTAGAGATTGAGGATGGAGTTACCTAATTAGTGTGTTTGGTGGTGTTCATGGAATAAGTAGAATCATATCCTTCATATTTAGTTTTTTCCTAGTTTTGTGTTTGTAGATATCGTGGGATCCTCCAAGAGATCTTTTTTGGAGTGGAACAACAAAACATGAGCTTAGTTTCCTCGCCTTTATAAGTAGGTTTTCTACATTCTGGAAGAAAATACATGAATTCAAGGATAATATAGAGAATCTAAAAATTATATTGGACACATCATAATATTTGAAATAATATTTTAAATGTAACTAGTGGAGTCAGTATATATTTTAGTGGGTCGTGGATCCTCTGTGTTGATATATTAAAAAAATGAAATTTATTATGTCACATGCACATAGAGTTTCCAAAATAATGGAATAACACAAAATTAATGACCATTTAATTTTATAACACTAATGGATTCTCTATTTACTACTTGTTTGAAAATTTACCAAGGGTTATTCACATAACCCTAGAAGAAATTATTTTATATAGGGAGAAATTGGTTGGGAAATGTATTGGTTAGTGATCTCAGGATCGAAGATCAATAACGAACGATCATAGAGTTTTATGGGGTGAATGATTATCCTGGTAGATCTCATCAACTGTATCAATGAATATTCATTATTCTCCAATGGTTTATCCAAACATTAGGTAGGGTATTATATTTTTTAGATTATTTCCCCATTTATATTCTTTCATGATGAAAATTAACTTATTCATCAGAAATTAATTCGCAAATCATGATTTTGGATTGGGAATTGGTTATTTCTCTTCCAAGAATAAGTAATTTGATATTTAATTTTTTATTTATCATTTAATAATCTCCCACAATTCTTCATTTCAAATTGATGATGGTTGAAAGTAAAATGACTAGTGTTCATTATCAATTTTTGGTTTCATGGTTTCCTCCCCTTGTACTTCATCCAGCTTTGGAATTTCATTTGAATTCTGATTAGAATTTATCCAAAAACCCAAATTAAATATATTAATCAATGTATATTTAGATCTTTTTTAAGACATCAACAAAATGGAATTTTATAAATATGGAATTATCAACAATACTGATAGAATCCCGATATAGATTTATGGTTTTAGACTATATTGTTTTTTACATTTAGGACTTTATCATATTATAGGGAGACACTTTTAGAGAAAAGGGTGGAAAGAATCCAACTCACAGTGTTAATGTGGGTTCGGTCAACTAAGATCTGGGATTTTGGGTGAAGATAAGATTGTAATATAAGTAATTAGTGCCATGGTAGATACATGTAAAATATGATTGATTTCCTATGAAAATGTGATATAAACAACATGTAGTTTTTAATAACACACATCATTTGGACCTCTATTTATAGCGATTAAGGCTTACATAATGAGTTAAATATCACACATTGTGTGGGTGACACAAACATCATGTAGCCCTTATCTTTCTATATTGGCATGTATAAGGAATACATGATTAGGAATCCATGTGACCCCACATGTCATGTGTGTCGGGTCACACCCCATTTACATCATAAAGTGTATGGGAATGGGCAGATGTCACATGGAAAGTGAAGGCCAATCATCTACATGACTTGTATCATAATATCGGGTCGTATATCTGGAGAATGAAGTTACATAGAATATAGTGAGACAAGATAAGTTCTAGAATCAATGATACATGCCATGTTCCACCGTAGACAAGCCATGTACTCTTTCTATGGAAGGTTAGTTCCCTTGTTATTCTTAGATCGAATATGGTATGTGTTTGGGTGAGTTACCTTAAATCATGTCAATACGGGTGTGTTCCACTAGTCCATCCCTATGAAGGTTAAATGAAGTATTCCATCATAAAAATTGGATGAGTTGTCTCCTCTAAAAGATAGTTTTATATAGATTCAAGTATCCCTCAATATGAATTGGGTGTGATCCTATAAAATTCTTCCATAGACTAGGTCTGGTACCCTATTTTTTACATCCACTGCTTCTGATACACTTTTTAGTGGGTTCTTAAAAATATGGTTAGGTATCCCCTATAGTGTCTAAAATTTATCCCTTATCTATGCATTTCCTTCTTGTGTCATTCAGTGTGATGTTCTGATTTAGAGATCACCTCAAATGATCCCTCTCAATTCCTACATGATTCTTTTAGTAATACCTAATGAGTTTTACCTCTTGAATGAGTGAAATCATATTATCAAGACATTATGTATGACTTCTCTAAGATGAATGATGCCTTTAATCCACTAGTATCATATTAGGTTGGTAGTGAGGACATGAAATTAACTTGAGACTTGGAGTCTTTTTTTAGTATATCAAGGTTATATTGTTTATTTCCATTATTGAGGTGAATCCATCTTTTATGATTTTTTTGGTGATTTTGGGGTATTATACAAGGTAAATTTATACTCAACCATTCTATGGATCATCCAATACATTTGATATCTTATGTGAACGATAGGTCTCTTGGAAGAAATCGTGTAGGACCACGACCAGGTGGAGCTTAGTTATGCTGGATGGCTCAAATATGGTTCTAGAAGATTGCATCTTGATATAAGTGAATTTTGTATTATGTTGGACTAATTTTTATTATTGGTGGGAATATATTTGTCACTTTTTAATTTTTTTTTAATTCATGATGTACTCTAATGTGGGATATTTTTTATGAATGAATTTATTTTATGAATTTTTTAATCATTTATACTTTATATTGATGTGTGGAATTGTGTGCATGTGTATATATATTTTAGTATAAGGCCTCTCATGGGTGTTTTATTCTTACTCAGTGATGTTCTTCAGCCCTCAACCTATTGAATGTGGGCATTGGGGGTCATTCTAGACTTACTGTCGGCCAGGCGAGCCACGGTGGGTCCGGTCATGACCAGGCTCATATTCCTGCTGACTATCAATAATTTTTTTCGAACATTGTGATTAAAACATATAAGTCTATCTGTATGAATCCCATATATGAAGTTCATTATGAAAAATACCTAACCATATCTACATGATATATAACATTGTTAAATAAATATCATTAGGGGGAGCATACGGACTAGAATCCTACTCGTGTCCATCCCTTAATAAAATTTGGAGTTCTCAGGGCCACTCAAAATCTTATGATAGTATCCTAATGATTTTTTACTTTTCCTAAAAAATAGTAAATAGTTATAGTTTTGGAGGCCCTCCCAGTCTTACTAATCAGCAGCACCAAAGTTCCTCCCCATAATGTTCACCATAATGTTCCACTATAAGGAAATAGAAATATAGATCAAAGGAAATATTCTTATGGTGAGAAATGTAAAAATAATCATCATGGATGGAATATCAATCAATAATAATGAAATACCATTTTTAATTCATCAAATATTAGTCACTGTGAAGGTCCTCCATATAAAAGCCAAACTATCAACCCTAGAGGTCCTTCCTTGGGCTTGTGATGCAGAAGTTCTTCTTGGAGCTGAACATTGATCCATAATGGAACTATTTCCCAAAATAGAGAATATAAATATGACCATGTAGATCCTCCCCTTGGAATCCATTATGAAGGTCCTCTTTATAATGATATATTATTTTGACAAAAAGGTTTTCCTCTTATCAAAGAAACTATGAGAAATAACTCATATTGAGAGACACTAAATAGAATAGGGTGACCCACAACAATCACTTTTTCCACAGATAAATATATTTATTCTCAACCTTATTATAAGAAAAAGAGACAGTTATCATCCTTATAGGATATTCTGGCCAATCTTGCTCCCCTCAAAAAGTAGTTGGTAAACCATCAATCTGTTTAGATCAGTTGGAGGAACACCTCTCATAATATGTAGAGAAGCTTATGTTTATAAGGAAATAAGTATCCAAATACAATATACTAGTTATGTTCAAGAGCATATCCACCTCTCGGTATGAAATTCCTAAAACATCGAATGATGTATTCATACATTACATGTTCCTGAGCCTATGGATGTCTCATTGACATCTCAAGATGAATAACTTTTATTATGGGTATTTTACCAACTATGTTAAGGTGATAGGAGATCTTTTTCTCTCGAATTTACATGGTTTCCATTTCATCTATAAAAAATATAAATTCGAGAGGCTCATGCAGGGATTTACAATATACATGTCCTAATACATTGAATTATATTTAGCATTCAATTATTGATTCCCTATATAATATGTTCATTAAAGGTTTGGGTGAGAATATACCATTTCATTTACCTCATTACACAAATGATAATGTAAAATATAGAAGGTTCCTTGAAAACTTATTACTCTGAGTTAATACTTGTTCCTGGAATCTAAATGTGTTAACCAATTAATGTATAAAAATCTTACATCACTCAAGCTCAAAAACATAGATCTTTTTCGTAGCATGACATAAACATGATATGACATTAGGCCTCTAAAAAGGGATGAATAAACCTCCATTATGAGAAAATAAAATCCCTTGGATATAATTTTACCCCCATATTAGAGTATCTCATGCTCACAATAGACACTACATTTGATTCATGTTCAGATTAAATCCCACCAAATTCATAGGGATGTGGCGGTAGCTATTATAGTGGTAATAAAAGAACAACCTCATCATGTACGGCTGGGGGATTTTTCACCACCAACACCACCCCTGATATCATCAAATACCCAGTGGGTCCAATATATATTGTTGGAAAGATCAATTCAACAACAACTCACAAGGATTACGACATTTATATCTCAACCTCCTCCCACCCATGGAAATTGGTCTTCTTCATAAGGATGGAAACATCATAAGATGGAAATTCATTGTTTCTCCTATATTGTAACCCTTCCTTTTCTACATATATGTTCTCAAAAAGGATTTTGGTTACTCCCTTGGGAATACTCTCTCTATATATATTTTATGGGATCATTATGTAGAGAATATTAATCCCCACAAAGGATTATTGCCGAAACAATCCCTCAATAAAATAAATACAAAGGTGGATTATAATTTTTTCTTTGATTGATATTAAAGGGAGACCAATCACAATAGATGAAGGAATTGTGCCTACAGCATATTGTGGATCAATGCTTTTCATCCATGTCATCCCCACAGATGACTCAAACCATGATGTTGAGGCTAATGTGTTATATGGGGATGATTTTATCCAAAAAACATTCGGAAGAGAAACAATTGAAGAGGTTTTGAGTACTCAACACCATATGAATTCTTAATATATTAGAGTTCCTCCAAGAACTCAACTCCTACCTCTTCCATAATCCTAAGACAAAGAAAAAGGAAAGTGTGTGGTCATATCTCACCCACTGTTTGAACAAACTGGGATTCATTTTATAAAAGTGTATTTGTCACATTATAATGTTTAAGAGGAAGAACCTAGGAAACTAAACCTAAAATTATTTAGGGGAAATATTCTCACTATATTTAATTTTATTAAATTGAAGATATTTCTCCTCTGGTGTATCTTCCTCATCCTTAGAAATCTACCAATCCTATAAGGGTATAATTATACCATATAATAGGATAATGGAGTTGTAAATAAATGTATTTAAACCCCACAATATAAGGTTATCAGGAGTTTCATCTAATGGGGTACGATCCAGAGCCATGTCATGTAATCTACCCCTGACCTACTAGTAATGGGTATTAATAACAAAAATGGGAAATCTAGCTATATCAAGAACCATCTTCTACCATTACTCAAGTCTCTACTCAACCAACCATTCCTTTAGAACATATAGAATCCATAATGTTACTAGATTCTAAAATTAAATACATGGAAGGAAAACATGCAGCAGTGCAGTTGGAAATAAATTTGTATCCTGAGTGGGTGGATGTGACTCCTCATTTTACTGACTTTGGAAATACAAACTTCTCAATAATTAATACCATTGAATACCAAATGAAAAAACTAACAAATTTTGTATCTCGGTGTGGCCCAAATAGGGGAACACTTGAGTAGAATTAATCATCCAAACACATATTCTCCACATAGACTATGAAGGGAAAATCAAATTTTTAGTACAACCGCATTCAAGATAGATCTATTATAGGTTTGGAAGACCTCCATTTTTAATTTATATACCTAGTTAGTTCCATGATAATAATGATGATGATACTTAATCAATCTAATTATAAGTAATTTGAGAATGATATTTCCTTGGATTTCATTTCCATATGGAATGATCTAAACTATTACATGAATATAAAACTCTTTTAGGGTAATATACTAGAGATTTATATAGAAAATCTCTAGGAATAACTACCGTCAATATTGATTTTGATGAAATATAAAAGAATATTCCAAGAGTTCACGGTAGTTGAAAAAGTGTTAGAGAATTCCATTTGGTATGTAGTAAAAAAATATTTTCTAGAACTAGAAGATCAAGGAAAGGGGTAGTTAAATAAGAAACAATGAGTGTTGCAAAAAATACATCACTAATTCTATATATAGAACCAAACCCCATGAAATATCACAGGGTGGGTCCCCTTAAATGGAAAAACCAATAATATAACCCCTTAATAGAGGAAATAAACGAAAAAATTAATCCACCATATGGAGATCAAAAGAATAAAGTGTATTATATTTTAAAAGAGTAATTCCATTAGTAATTCGTTGCTACCATGGAAAATAACTTTCTCTAAAATATTAATACTAATAAAATGGATGAATATATACTCTTTAAATACCATAATTATTATCCCTATTGTCAAATGATGGGGCACAATATCTATATTTTCTTTTTTATTTAAAGAAATTTTTAGAATATTGTTCATTTGGAGAATTTTAAATTTGGTGAAAACATAAAAAGAAGAAGCTTATGTCTCTTCTATAACATAAGAAGATGAATTATATTGATAGAAAATCAAGTTAATGGGTGTATAAATTTTTTATTATTTTATTAATTTAAATTTATTCAACTAGATATATGATATCCTCATGGAAAAACTGAATCGACTAGTGGAAAACCCCATTCCCTCTATAATAATTCATTCAAATACTTCTGTATCATAGTCTCCCAAGATCTAGTATTTTAAAAGTTATCATAACCGATAAAAGAAATTAATTTATAGAAGGTGGAACCATATTAATTCTCAACATATTTCGGACTCTTCATGTCATCCAAACTCCACTATTGGGAGGATAGGCACTATCACATCAAATGTTATTTTGGGAACCTCCCCACCGAATGGAATATTAATTGGATGAAGAATCATAGTATAATTTGATCATTGTGATTTAATTTGTAAATACCATCTCTAATAATGAAAATACCTATCAGACTTAATTCCCCATCCATAGTCGAGGCTAGGGGATATTCCATAGAATAATAATAGGTCAAGGAAGGAAGTGTTTACATGTCCCCCATTATTCAAGAAGTACCTCTACTGAATCTAAATACAATATAGAAAATTGAATACGTGTACTTCAGCAAGAATAATATGATCACCAATACTATTTAGAGTCATCCAATACTATTCAGATCTATTCATATTAGAAAAATGACTAGATAATGTGAACCTTTATGTTCCACATCAAAATTCAGAAGGATCATCTCAACTCAATATTTAGAAAACAATAATTCCCTCAAAATCTAGTCATGGGAAGAAACTTAGAAGAAAAGAAACCTCAAATTATAACCCTCAGACCAGCAATAAACCTCATGAATGTAAATATAGGACCCTGGTCTATAAAAATAATAATATGAATCAACATGATATTTTTATAAATAATATCGCAATTTTAGATTTCCTTTACTATTTAAAGAAACTATGAGAAGTGCTTGATGAGGCCCTTAAAATACCACAAGAGTTTGATTCTCAAGTTGTTTTGGTAGAGGTATATCATGTATATACAAACCCCACCAAGATCCACTTGGTTATCTCCTTTACAGAGAAAGTCCTGGAATTCACTATATAAGGACACATCATATTCATGTAAATTTCCTATAAACTCAATGACATCGATGTTGGTTGGGATATGATTGATAATGGATCCATAATAAATATCATACTACTCTATAATCTTCATTGTTTGGGATATAAAAAATTCAACTTTTCTCCCTCCACTACTCCAATCCAATTTTATGAGAAGATTGAGAAAAAACTATTATTTTAATCATGATATCATCTAGATTCAAAGACATTATCTCTGACATTGTGTTCATGATTATCATTGAATATATGGATTTCATCTACCTATTTGGAATACAATGGCTTCAATTTCTAATGAAATATATTTTATGATATAATCAATGTATCAAATAGTCTATTAATATATATGATTAATTATTTTATAGTGATAGTTCCCCTTTCAACTCCCTAGAATCTCAATACTTAGATGTAAGATTATTCTTAATAGAGGGAATGAATCTAGTGATAGATGATTATACTTATAACACAGACTCAAGTTACTCTTAAATGGATCAATTATATCCATTAAACAATCTAAATAAATATTGAAAACATCCCATCAATAAAATTGATAAAATAACTCAAAATTGAGGCATTTTTTCACATGCACTCATGATATCATCTGTGTAGGTTGAACCTCACCAGAAGGAATAGACGTGTAATTTTGGTGAAGATAATGATTTCCCCAATGAAGAAAATACAAAATTTTATTTTGGATAAAAAAAAATTCTTGAATCATAATTTCTAGGCCCAATGACCCTCCCTCATTATCAATGAGAGTGTAACATTCCCTGATATCATATTCTAAACACCATGTTATTACTACCTCCACTACCTCTAATGATGGTGGAGATAAAGGAGAACATATCTTGGATTCCCTCAGTAATTATGTCAATAAATAAGCTCCTTAAGGATCCATATATGTATCACCATCATCTTCAAGAGATGAAAATATCCCCATATCATATTTTATATCCAAAACCCCCCTTCATCTTTTCTTGACAACATTGTGGTAGTTAAAGAATATGAAGAAGATATTAGAGATATAGCCTCCATTATTTTAGGAGGTTGTATCTACCATAATTAATGAGATTATAAAATTTAATATGGGTATAGAGGAAGATCAATGCCTATATTAATCATTGCCTCCATGTCTTCCAAAGAGAATATGACAAACATATCTTTCTTAATGTGGCATAGACATGTCTTCACCTATAATTATACTGAAATTCTTAGATAGAATCTTAATGTGGAAACTCATAATTTAGTTATTTAATATAATCATCATTGTTATAAGTATGTATACCATATAATTCATCATATACATGTTACAAAAGTATATGTAGAAGATTATAATATCATTAAAGATAAATTTATTGAGTAAGTCCAATACTCTAAATGGATCACCATTAGTGTCTCATTCAAAAAGAATAATGGGTAGAATATGGTTTTTATTTATTTCAATGATCTAAATCAAAAATACCCAAAGGATGATTTCCCAATCCCAATCATAATGATTTTGATTGATGTAATTTTGAATATTCTAGAACTCTCCTTCATCGATGGATATTCGGGATAGAACTAGATCTATATAGCCCCAGAGGATAAAGAGTCCACCACTTTCATGGAACCCCAATGGATATGTTATTATCAAGTAATTTACATCATCTTAAAGAATTTTTTTTTCTATACTAAAACAACATGAATAATTTCCACAGTCCCATCTTAAGGAAAACCATTAAATTCAATAGTTATGATCAAGTATTCAAGTTCCAACAACACAATGATCATATTCCCAGTATTAAAATAACTTTAAACAAACTATGGTAGCACAACCAAGATATGAATCCTTATAAATATGATTTTAGAATAACATTAGGAAATATTCTTTGGTTTATGGTGATAAATAATGGTATTGTGGTTGACTCCTATAAAACCAAGGCGATCCTTAACATGCCACCTCCTAAAAACCTCATAGAGTTGAGAGAGATTAAAAGAAACCTTATCTACATTAGACTATACAAATATAACCTTATGGAAAAGTGTTTATCCTTCAAAAATTTGGTAAATTAGGTATAAACACATTGATTGGAAAATTATTGTAACAAAAATTCAACAATCACAAACAATTCCTCTAGATCCCCCAAGTATAAATGAGAACTATAAAAGTAAAACTATCTATTATGTATCTTTAATCCTTGTATCATTCACATGGTGACCATATCATGAAAAATAATGATGTAGGAAAGGACATTAGACTCTAAAATATAAATAGAAAAAAGATATATACTATAACTTAATATTTTAAAAATTGATAATAATTTCCTTATATTAATATTTTCCATACAGAAGATAAAACACTACTTGTAGTATCACAAGATCCATTTAGTCTCTCACATTGAATTGATAAAATATATTCCTAATTGTTTGATTATAACCAGTCATCTGGTATAGATGGTAGCCATCTTCTATAATAAAATATTTAGTTCATATCATAGATATTAGATAAAGGGATAGCACGGGATGATTCCCCTATAGTAAACCATATCCCATTGAATCCACTATTAATTAAAGAGCTCCCAGATGAAGGAGTTTTATTTTTTCATGACACTCCCCAAATATGAGAACTTTATTTTTATGGAGCTTCTAGAAGTCTAAAAAACGTTTGGAAGATCAAAAAATCAATACACATGGCTTTGGAATTGTCCTCATGTCCCCATTAAAAGTTGTTTTACCTTATTCCTTATTTTTATTATAAATTTTCAGTAATGTGGAATAATAATACCAATATCCCATTACAGGGTGGGGAAATTCCATCCAAATACAAATAAGACATTTAGATATCAAAGGAAATTAAGATTTAGTGATTTAGTAGTTTAGTGGAAAATAACCATTGAAAAAATAATTAACCCCTCTACTTGGATTTGTATAAGGGTTGGTGGTAGAATTCCCCTCTTAAGCAATTATATCTCTCATATATATTTATAAAATTCTTATATTGAGCTATAATAGATCTAAACTAGTGTCAAACATGATCCAGCATCATGCATCATCGTGTGGTCCCTCCCATGATTGTAAAATTAATAGAAGTATTCAGTGATATCAACATCTCCTCAAATTAAGGTGGGTTGATATCCATGCTAATTAATATTTTTCATTGATAGATCCCCCCATTGGAATATCATCAAATTAAAATTTTCCTATTATATCAAACCAAGAAGTATAAAATTAGACTACGGATAGTGAACTCCACCATCTGTGATGGCTCCGATTCCAAAAAAAATTCTATTAGTGCAGCTTTTATGGAGTCCTCCTAGAGTGAATTTTAGGAGGAAAACTACAACTTTTATGAAAATTGTTAATGCAGGAACATTCAATGATCAGTAGTGAGGATCTATTATCTCAAATATTATTAAAATTAATGAATAGTATTATCCATTGATGACCCCAAGTTTCATAGAGTTTACCACGATATTCCATCATTTCAAGAGACATGATAACTCCAACCATCAACCCTTTGAGAAATTTCATATTCTGAGATACTCATAGTCATTTATCTTTTGTGGAATAGATTTAATGGGTCTATATCACCCACATATATATAACAACCATACTATTTATTTCATATTTAAACATAAATTATCACATTTACTTTCATTTAATACAACTCAGAAGATTAAGAGCTCTAGTGTCTTAGAAAATTAAAAACATTACATATCAACAAAATACATGAAATACAAAATATTTATTTAAAAATTCATTGACATGACCAACTAATTCCTTCGTACATAACATTTTTCTATTAACCTAAGAACATAAATAAGAAATGGGTGAGTTATAAAGCCTAGTAAAAGAATAATAATGTAACAAAATAAGGAAGACAATACATGTTTGACATTAGGATTATCAATGAATCATACAATAAAGGTATTATATATCATGATATTCATAACATGGAAATGTGGAAATAATATAAAACATGATATTAGCCTGATCCAAGGCTCATTTCACATAGATTATCATGAGTAAACCCTCATTGAACATTAATTATCATTATTAACCCTCATTGAACATAGTGTATCATGATACTAAACATTATCCAATGCATTGTAGTGATATCAGGGTGCACCCTTCATAATCATTTCAATCTCATGCCTAAGTGTGCCACATAGATCATATAACATGGATTCATTCAATATAATAATTTATTCTATGATCAAGGAATGTGGATTAAAAATATGTAAGTCCTAAATTAATAATTATATGTGCATAAAGGTGAATACCCATGATAGAGAAAAGGGTATGGTATTCACTACATGTTGATTTTGTCCTGGAAAATCATGGTGCAATTTCGGTAGCATAACGACGTCATATGGATATTTATAAAATGGAATGATTAGAGAGAAATGGTTATCTCATCATTTATACATGAAATGTAAAGTAATAGGATCATGGAACATAATATCCCAAAATATGAAATGTAATTTAATATGAATTATATAAAATAAGTGCTTCGGTGGGAATGAGGAGAGATAAATCTCTTACAGAATTTTAGCATGATAATGAGTGTATATAAATAATAATGAATGGATTAATGATAGTGGAAGTAAGTTTTCAATTTTTATAAATCATGTGGAAAAAAGGGGATTATGTATGAACTTATCCCAACATGTGTAAATTTATATTAGAATTTATATAAAAAAGGTGTGCTTGATAAAATAGGAGAGTAGAAGATCCCTTGAAAAATTGAGGCATTGTAATGGATTCGGTAAGGGTCCTCTTAGGTCCACTAGGACAGATACCCTGAGAGGTGGGTGAATTAGGGTATGATAGATTAAAAAAATGTCCCTCTTTATCTTGTTTCATTGGTCATAAAAACTCCCTTCCCTCTCCTTACTATTGAAGAGTATGAACAAATCTTAAATCATGCACCAGAAAATTTAATTTTACATGGTTCACCCTCACTGAGCTATGTCTGAGGAGAATACATGGGAGATGTTAAAATTTACAAGATGCACTATAAGTGAACTTTTGTTAAAAATGATTGGATTTAACTCATTGTTCCTCCTAGTTTACAACCACTCACAATTTGAGAACTCACTACTCTCTCAAATGAAGTGAGATCACTGATTATACCTAAGATCCCCTCACAGTTTATAAACTTGTAGTTATATTCATTATCACTAATGAACATATCTTCACTTATAGATAGATTCTATGTTGAAGTTCCAACTTCATCCATTGATGAAAAACACTTTGCCTCTCAACAATATGAAATCGCTTTTGAATCTATTTCACTAAGCACACTGCCTTTGCAAAAATCCCACTTTTTCAAAGATTAAACAAGCCTTTTCAATTCTCCAACCTCTCCCCGAAGATCACATGTTCAAAGAGCTCATAGTTTCACAATTCTCTCTAGATCATAGATCTCTCTAGATCATAGATCTCACAATATTCTTTGAGATTTTTCAAATCCAAACAAGACATCGCGAAGCACATGTCCTTCGCAAAACAGAATTGGTCTTCACATCGCACTTTCCTTTTGTATAGCACAACTTCTTCTATGAATTCTATTTACTTTCGTGAAGATTTCTAATCCGTGAATCTCCTTCCCAATTCGAGATCTTATTGTATTTTTTTTGATCTCGTTATTTTTCTCTAGGGGGTTGAGGTATATTTATAGGTAATTCCACGAACTTGAGAACCTTCTGTGTAATGTCAGCGCCACATCAGCTCAAGCTGCAATGCTCCAAAATATCTGCTAAAATTATTTCTAATCACAAAGCACCATGGAAATTGTTGGAACGAATAAGTCATCGTAATCATGGAGCATTCAATCAATTCTTTTGTTCCACCACCATAATTCTCCCTCAAAATTCACTTCATCTATGTTTTTAGAGAAACTCATCGTAATCGCAGAGCTCTCCATCATAATTATTCATGTATTTTTGAAATAAAATTCATGAAGCCCATATTTTCAAAAATAATTTCTCTACCATATATGTTCTTTTGAACCACCTCCAGATCTTCCATTCCTTTTTCATGGGTATTTATCAATATGGATTGTCAACAAAATCTCTAGAACTAGAAAATTATACATGAAAACCAGTTTTTTCAACAAATACAATAAACCAAAAAATACTACAATGTTACCTTAAAGGATTTTTTCCAAAAATCTCCCCCATTGGGTTTTTTGAAAAATATTCTCATCAAAATTCTCTACACATTGATACCTCACTAATGCTCCTTCCATCATCTAATGTCATTTACCTCTTTGAATTTAGATAGTGACCAAATATTCACTCACCAAATTCTTTAAGCCCATATGAGCAATGCTCAGTGTGAGAAACACGAGTACTATGAATAGTTCATCAATGAATCACTTCATTCCTGATATCAAATGTTGATTCCATACTAATATCAATAAATTATATTCATCAATAACCTTAGCTATCATGATATCTAAACATTGGTTGATCACTTCATGCATCATCATATTTCAAAACTTCTACTCCCCCTATCTTGTTGCTCCTTGTATCTCGTTGCTCCTTCTATCAGATTCTCCCAGTCTCATTCAATAAGTCATTCTCTCCCCAAAAAACACACATTTTTCTACTTGAACAATCACATTTTCTCTAACTTTGTCAATGAACCCAAATGTCACTTCACTATGGTCTGCAACAGAGTAGAGACACATATCAGTACATTAGGGAAAAACACACTATACCTCGGGGGGAGGGGGGTCCACATCCACACTTTTTCAAGTTCGTGGAGTTGACTAGACTCCCAAATCCAGTCGATGTCTCTCAAAAACATACTTGTGTATGGACTTTTTCGGAATGGTCGCAACCTGTATCTATGTAGAAACATAATCCAACTTTACTGGCCTTTTCTACACCCTGTCCATGATAAAATGCTATTTGATCTCAATATTATTTGTCCTTGTGTGAAGGTCTGTCTTTTTTCTACAATTTAAAACACTAAAATTATCACACTAGATTCTGATTGGATACATCACTTCAATGTGCATATCATCAAGTTTCTTCATCATCCAGAATAACTTTTTTCATGCTTGAGTGGATGTAATATACTCATCTTCTGCACTATGTAATGAAATGAAATCTTAATTATTTCATGGAAAAGAAATACTCAATCCACCAAGATAGAAAGAACCTCCCGACATATATTTCATTTCATCAGTTGATCCAATTCAATCTGCATATGTATGTCCCAAAATCTCTTGTTGAGACTTATTATTATTCAACAAATTGAATTCCATAGTGCCCTTAAAATATGAAAGTATTATTTTAATTGAAATCATGTGGCTTTCCTTGGGATTTCTTTGATATCACGCTGCATAGGTTGTGGAAAAAATAATATCATGTCTTGTCATTATCAGGTATAGTAAACTTCTAATAACCTACTTCTATTATTTTATATTAACTACCTTTATAGAATCATGTTTGGATAATTTTATTTGGGTATAAACCATAGTCTTCATCTCCTGGTAATTTTCGATTCCAAATCTTCTCAAAACCTCGTTGGCATATTTGGATTGATAAATGAAGTTTTCATTCCTTCCTTGTGTCACCTGTAAACCAAGGAAAAACATTAGCTCTCCAATAATTCACATTTCAAACTTACTTTTCATGAATTCAAGAATATTGTCTACATTAAGCGTCATCTGATCCTCCAAATACTATTTCATCAACATAAACTAGCACCATCAATATTTGATCACTGTTGTTTTTGAAATAGAAATAATAATAAACTCCACCACGCTAAAATCCATGATTCTTAAAATAATAATAAAGCCTCGAGTACCATACTTATGGTTCTTATTTCAACCCATATAGTGCTTTATGCAACCAAAAAATATTTTTCTCATCTTCATGAATGATAAAAAAATCCAGTTTCTCAATATAAACATTTTCTTCCATAACCCCATTCAAAAATAATGATTTGACGTCCATCTAGAAAATAGTAAACTTATGTTGTACTACAATGGCCAAGAATAACTAGATTGTATCTTGCCTTACAATAGGAGAAAATGTTTAGTCAACATCAATACCCTCTATTTGGGAGTAACCTCTACACACCATTCGTTCTTTGTTTCAAATCAGTTCTCCATATTTATTCATCTTATTATGAAATTCCCATTTAGTCCTGGTGAAATATTTATCTTTTGGCCATGAAAGAATCTCCCAAATCTGATTATTCTCAATCTGATCAGGCTCTTCATGCATAGCGAGAACCCATTTTTCATCTTCAGCTGCATCAGCAAATCATTTAGGCTCTACCTGAGATAGTAAATATTATTTTTAGTCATTTCATTCTTATTGTCTGATTAGGAACTATCTGATCCCCAATGATATTTTTCCTATTAATTTCAGCATGACACATTGTATTCTGTATATATACTGACATTACTTCCTCATACTCATCATCAGAATCTTCTTTTGAATCAGCATCTACCACTTCTTCTCCCCCATTGTTTCTTTCTTCCTCATCACTTTCATCATGAAATTGTTTATTGTTCTGCTATATTATCTTTTCATTCTACAGTACAATGACATCATTGCTATAAAAAACTATTCCTAGACTCTTATTAAAACATTTCTATGCTCTAATTTTTCTAGATTAGCCAAGGAATATCCCTCGTCTACTTGTGACTCATATTTTATTTTGTTTTTCATTATTGAGAATTAATCACTTACATTAAGATATTCCAAAGCAATTCACTGTTGGATTCTTTCTATACCATATATTATAATAATCCTCTCCTTCCTTTCGACATAATAGAGCTCTATTAGAAATGTAGACCAATGATAAAACTGCATCTTTCCAGAATTTCGTGGGTAGTTTTTTTCCAATAAACATCATCCTAGAAATATTTTAGATCATCTGATTTCTCCTTTAAACCACTTCATTCTGTTAGAAGTTCTCCCTGAAGAAATTTGATTCCTTATACCATGTTTCTTTAGATATTCTTCCTCTTAACTATTTGGTAATTCCATACCATTTCCAGTTTGAAACTTTGAAATTTTTTGTCCAATCATCCTTTAAGATTCCCTCTGATGCTGTTATCAAAAACTGAACACATCATAATAATGGGAAATAATGAATACCCATTCCATAATTATATATTCATAGATAAAAATAATATAATACATATTTCTGTCAATGGATCTTGGTGAGGTAGGTCCACAAAAATCAGCATTCACCAATTCAAGAACTCTCGTTGATTTCATTTTCTTTTCCTTGTATGTCTTTCTGGTGATCTTACCTTGTTGGAATGAATTGCATGTATGAGTACAATCAGAAGATATCTTTGGGAGGTCTCTTATTGAATCACACTTTTATAGATCTTCCCGGGATGGTTGGCATAGACGACCAAGTCATATATACCAAATCTTGTTTTCATTCTCTCTAAACAGAAAGAATATATCTCCTTCTCCACTTTCTAGATATAGATTTCTATATGTTATTTTTACTTGAAGAACCACTGAACCATCTCTTTTTTTTTGATGAAACATTGTTTCTTAGTAAGCCTTATACAATTCCCTGAGTCACATAGTTGATTGACGCTATGGAAATTGTGATTGAGACCTTCTACTATTAAGATATCATCACTTATCATTTCTTTTTCCCCAAACTTGACCATTCCCAAGCCAATAATCTTCAAGTCTTCAATGTTTACAAACAAGAAATATTATTTTTGTCATATTTTCTACTTGTAACAAGACCTTTATTACCTATCATAAGGGATGTGAAGCTGTTATCAAGGATCCATATGATAGAACGGTCCGATGCTTTAAGAGAAATTTCTGAAACCACTATCTTCTCAACTATTTTCTTCTTGATCCATATTTTTTCATCAAACATGGGATAGATTTAGAATCTTGATCTTTCTTAGAGTATGGTGGATAATATTCATCTTTCAAGACTGCAAATCTATTCTGCATTTTCAACTCGCTTACTAGTTTATTGATCTGCTGCTTGAAAATAGTTTGGTTCTGATTTGGCACATTCCTCTACATGGATGTTGTACAGTATATATCCATATTCCCATATCCTCCATACCAAAAACAATTTCCATCTAAATATATTCTAGAGTATCAAGCTCTTTTTTTATTACACTATTTCACTTATCCTCATATGTACCTATTTGAAATGGATCAAATATTTTTCGAGTGTTCCATCTTTCCTCGGTAATAACAATTAATATAGGGTTCAATCCTACAGATCACTTCTTCACCAATCGGTATCCCTTGGTTTATTTGCATATTTCGTTTCTACATCAAACCCAAATCCAAATTCAATCTTAGAATAGGTGTTTACGGTCTGACTTCAATTTTTACATCTTTTTGTTTTCTTTGAAGCCCCACATTAGCCTTAGAATTTGAACATAATTAATGTTTTTTTAACCATTATGCTCCACTTTCAGCTTCCCAGTTTTTTAAATGATATGCTTTCTTGATTTCACAATAAGAGTTAAGATTTTTTCTTGATCCTTAACCATTTTCATCAAACCGAAAACATCTCCTTCAATTTGTTTGTAATTATTGATTTGATCTTTTATTATTTTATTCAATCCATTAATCTCACTTTTATTTTCTTCAATCATGATTTTATACGCACTAACCAATTATCAGTCCTCTGGTGTTGATGACTTTATTTTATCAATTTATTCCATAAACTTAGACTTATCTCCTTCTTCCTATTGCATATAGAGTTTGGAATCATGAACTAATTTATTAGATTTTTTTTGTTTTGGCACTATAAAAATATATTTCTTTAATATTATCCTCTAACTCAGCTTGCGTATCAACTCTTCCTTCAAAATATTCTTCTTCACCAATTTTGGTTTCTTCCTTTTTCTGAGTACTACCGAAAACTACCACCATAGAATTTTCTCCACAATATTTTCTATTTTCAATATTCCTAATCTCTTTAACCTAAGACCCATCTTAATGATCACACTCTTGTGAAGGATGATTTTTATTCTTGAATAAATTTCATTTGAACTATTTCATCCCTTTCACATTGGTCGAAGGCTTCATATTATGAATTTAAACTTTATTATCATCATCATCTTATTGAAACTTTTTGGGGAGCCTTTCTATCAGATGACCAACCTTTCCACATCAGAAGTAGTCTAGTGGATATTTTCCTTTAAACATTTATTTTCCCTATGAATATTTGGATGAAATAATGACATCACCAAATATATCTCTTCTTATTATTGAGAATCTTTAATGGTGAGTTTCCTCATGGAAATGAATGCCACCTCTTTGGATTTTCCCTTTCCCATAGTATGATTATCATCATTTCTCATTTCATGTGATACAAGGTACTATTCAAGTTATCTAGTTTCATCTCTTTGGGATCCTTATTTTCTAATAATGAAACATTTGGACTGAAGTGAGGTGGATGTTTCCATTGGATAAGATTCACAATCTTTATGAATTCAATGACTTCACTAAGACTTCTCATGTCTTTTACTACAACACTTAATCTATCAAAGAATGCGTCAACTAACTCATTTGTGTTATTAATAAGATATTCATACTTGTTCCAAAATACATGAAACATTTCTTCTCTATCCATTGAATCTCTTACATATATGTTCAAAAGTTTCTCCCACATGCCGTTTTATTTTTTTCATGACATCACCTTTGTATAGATAGCATTGGATAGGTCACCCCCTAAATAATTCATTCCCTTGGTGTCAGCATCCAATTATCTTTGCTCGGCTTCCAATAATGTGAAACTATTAATATTAGTTGTTATACCGTGTATTGCTAATATAAACACATCCATTCCCAAATATTGGAAGTGGTGTTGCATCAAATTATTCTATAGTTGAAAATTGTTCCCATAAAATATTGGGATACCTTTATGGTTGGTGAAATCTATTTGAGAGGAAAATAGTGATATCAACCATTCATTATGATACTAATTTTTAGGTCCAATAGGGTAAATACCCTAAGGGAGGGTTGAATCAGGATATGAAAAATTAAAACAATTTCCGATTTTTATCTTGTTTAATTGTTAAACAAAACTCTCTTCTCTCTTCTTCCTGTTGTAGAGTAAGAACAAATCTTAAATCATGCACAGGACAAAGTAATTTTACTCAGTTCTCCCTCACGGCGATATATCCAATGATCATACCCCAGCAATTTCCCAATGTACCAAATCCACTATAAGCACACTACTATTTAAAAAGTTTAGAGTTAACTCATTGTCCCTTCTAGTTTACAACCATTCCCAATTTGAGAACTCGCTTCTCTCTCAACTGATTTGAGCTTAAAACTTTTTTAGAAGATCCAATCACAATTTATAGATTTTTTTGTCTCTTCATAATCATTAAAGAATACATCCTATGTTATAAATAGATGCTCTGTTGAAGTTCCACCTTCATCCACAGATGAAAAACACATTTCCTCTAAACACTATGTTGTCCCTTTTCAATCTCTTTCTCTAAGCACACTACCTTTGTGAAGCTCCCACTTTTAAAAAGATCAAACATGATATTTCAATTATCCATCCTCTTTCATGAATATCACGATTTTTCAAAGCTCAGATGTTTACAAAGCTCACTATATTACATAGCTCTCTAGATTGGAGATCTCACTACTTTGTAGAGATCCCAATATTCTTTGTGATTTTTCAAATCTAAACAAGCCTCCACGAAGTGCACTTCCTCTAAAAAGATGAACTGGCCCTCACAGAATGACTTCCAATCACTGAGCTCAATTGCCTCTGTGAATTTCCTTTACTTTTGCAAAGCTCCCTACTCTGTGAATCTCCTTCATAATATGAGAGATTATGGTTTTTTGTTTGATATCTCTATTTATCTAAAGATGTTGAGGTCTATTTATAGAATTTTCTACCAAACCGAGAACCTTTCATTAAATTTCATCACCACATCAGCTCAAATCGCAATGCTCTAAAATTTATACTGAAATTCTGTATAATTTTTGAATCACCATGGAAATTATCAGATTGTAATGCTCATAGTAATTGTGGAGCATTCTTTCATTTCATTTTCACCACTGATGCAATGCTTCATTTCACTACACTTAACCTCTGCTGTTTGTGAGGATCGTCGTAATTTCTGAGATCATCATCAACATTAATCATATCTTTGCAAAAAATAATTCATGAATCCCATATTTGCAAAACTAGTGCCTTTACCATATTTTCCTGAGATCATCATGGAAATCCACTTTTCATGATTCTCAAAAAAATGGTGCCACCCTCTATCTGTTATTTTGAACCACCTTTAGATCATATTTTACTTTTTCAAGGTTCTTTGTCAACATGGATAATAAAAAACATCGCTGGAACTCTACAATTCACCATGAAAGCCTTCTTAGTCAACAAACACAACAAACCCAAAAATGTTATATTGCTACCTTGAGGGATGTTTACCAACAGGTCCAAATGTGGGGGAATAAATGATCCCACATTCACATGACATAAAATGGATAGTAGTTAACTTATTAGAAAAGGTTTAAAATATAACCAATTGAAATTAAAATGAGAATTTTCAAACATGGATCATTAATTGAAAGGGAAGAGAGGAGGTGAGGATCCCTTACTAGGATGTGTGACTCTAAAGTCTTGGGAGAGGGTTATTGGGAGATTGGGGGCCTTGGGAAGACTCTAGAGAGTAAGGGGAAGAGGTTGGTCAAGCTTCAAGGGTCTGTAGTAAAGATAGATTGGATATTTGGTGGGAATATATAGGAATGGGGGGTGATTTCTTTATTATTTTAGTTTTGGACACTACACAATAAAATATTCAAATCCACAAACCTTCCCATGGTTTTCCCCAATGTTTCTGAAAAAGGGGAGGAGTAGAAATTATTTTATAAGACTAAGGTCCAATGATACTAAAATATTTCAATTTATTAAGTGGAGATGAGTCATACTTTCAAGGAAATTATTTTAAAATCTTAAAATATATTATATGTTATGGAGGATTCATTAAGGCTTTCAAAAATAAATCAAATAAACATAAAATTATATTATTTTAAAAAACATACTTTTTGAGTAATATGTCATTTATATTATTTTATTACATCACTATTGTGTCATTATGATGTCATAAACCACATTATATTTTTATACGGTGTCTAATTTTTAACCAAGAAGTCGACTGTCTCAAAAAATTATGAAAAATATACCATTGGATAATTTCGACATCCTCATTCCAAATATAATATTCATTTTATCTAAATAACTTTCTAAATATGTTAATTATCACTTTTAAATTAATACCGACATTCATTGAAAATTGATGGGTTTTGAAAAAAACAGTTTTCCAACCATAATAAAAGTTACTTTTGATATCATAAAAATTATATGATCATTAATATTTATTAAATGTTATTTAATAATAATATTTTATTTAAATTTTATTTATTTAAAAAATAAATTAATGAATAAAAATATATTCTTTAATTGAAATTAGATATAAAATTTCTATTTTATTGTATAAAAATATATTTCTAATCCCACTGATTAATCAATCATTTATAGAGTAAAATCAATAAGGAATATATATAATCATAATTTATAATTAAAAGGAGTATTTTTATAAAAATATTTAATTATGATAACATTATTAATAAAACCTTAGTTTAAGTTAATATTATTTTTATTTCTGAAAAGTACCATTTTCCTGAGAAATCAATTTATCAAAATCATCATATTTTTAAGAAAGACTATTCTCATAACTAAATTGGTGAAATGATACTTTTTTATGAAAAGGGATTACATGATAAGTAACTAATAACTTGTTATATAACTCCTTATAAAACCCTCTTATGAACAAAACGTATGTTGTGTGATAGTGATAAACTCGTGGGGAGGCTCTGATAACATCACATGATTTGGGATTTCCACCAACTTGAACATCTCCTATATGTGATTTCATTCAATCATAGTATGTCTAAGCACAGTATGGGATTGGTCCAAAGGGAACTCAATATAAGGCCCCAGCCTTAAACCTTACTTAATCTTGAGTTAATACAAGATTACACATTGAAGATCTTTTCAGGTTTAGAGTTTTAGAGAATTAGATCATAAAACTTGCATTACATTCCACATTTAAACAAAGTGGTTACATAAAAGACAGGATTCATTCTTCCCATCAACGGAAACATATTTAAAATAAAACTTGGATCCTTTCTTGACACATCCTTGACACTAACATCACATCACATACCTTTCCCTTGACCTGTGAAAAACATTTCAAAAACTTGGGATGAGCATAAAAAGCTCAGTAAGGGATATAAAAATATGGAAAGGAAACATGAGTTCATTTATAAATAAGAATGAAATCATACTTTACCCATAAAACATAGGCACTTTAACATACCTCATCAAATCATGAATAAATCATAGAAATCATAATACATAAAAGGTAACTTGAGGCATTCATAACATTCTTACGTAGGGAGTAACCCTCTTGGTTAAATTTTTGAATACCCATCACAGTATATTCCCTAAATCTCTTCAGAGAAACCTTAACGTTTCACTCCTTTGCGTTACCCAATGAATTGGAGAGCTATATCGGGCTCACCCGCCCTTAGTCTATCACAGAACCACCCATCTTCATAATAATGCCCAAGAACCTCAACATAATCGTATCACATAAAACATGCATAAAGGAAACATAACATTTCAAACATTCAATCACAAGATATCAATACAACACATTGATATAAAAACATTATGAAAACCAGTTTCAAAACTAAAATAAATGAAAAGTAAAACATGGTATTTATTTTTTCTTTTTAAAAAAACGTATGGCTTGTAGAGGATGTCGAAACTCAAATAATGGTCACGGCGGCGGAGAAGTCGTTGTCGCCGCATACATACGACAAAAACATTCCTTTTTGTCGTTTATTAAACGCTTCTTATAAAAAAGATTCCTTTTGAATAAACATAAAAGTCAGAGGGGTTTATACACCGTATAAAAGAAGGTTGTGTATAAAACAAAATATGCCTCAATAAAAGGAGATTGAGACGAAGTCCCTTACAAAGACGGTATACTTTGTTTAAGGATAAATCAATTACATAATTATGTGTGACAAACGAATACACCAAATATAGGGGATATTAATTGTAAAATAATCAAAGGTCATTCACACATATTCAAAGGATGACATATTCAATAACTACATGTTGAACCCAAAGAAATCAAAATTGGGTTAAGAAGTTCCCTTGACAGCCTAACAGCGTCACATCAAAATGAGTTGATGAGAGATAAAAGTGTATCTCATCACTTGGACATAAAATTTACATCAATAAAGATATATGAGAACATATCCCAACATAACAATATGTAAATTAAAAGACGTAACAAAAGAAGTCTTTTAAAAAGAGGAGGGTGAAAGGTCCCCTTACTGAGTTGGGTAACTTTTGAAACGTACACCCCATGGAAAAAGGGTCATACAATGAAGATGTGAATACCCATAAATTAAATTATAATACAAAAAGTGTATAATAATGGGCAGTACATACACCACTCAAAGGAAATTGGGGCAAATGTAGCATAAATCTCACGGGAATAAAAGTGAGATGAAAAATCCTTTATGAAAACTCGGCAGCCTAACGGCGCCACATAAAACTTCCAAAATGGATAGATGAGAGAGAATAGGGTCTCTCATCACATGAACATAAAAATTACAGTAAGACTAATATAAAATAACATCCCAATAACAAGAAAGATGAGCTTTAAAAGGAATGACATAAAAGAGTGTACTTAAAAAGAAAGAGTGGAGTAGGATCCCTTACCTCGGGTCCGACTTGACTCGATCGTTCTTTAACGTCCTGAATAATAAAATTGAGTTAATTTCTACTTGATTAAGAACCTTTTTGAAGTTCATTATTCCTTTTATATCACATATTGCCATGTTATAAACATTATGTAACCATTAATGTTAATAATGTTTGTTTTGTCGATATTTGGTTCTTATGTCGAAAGTGGACTTCTTACAATTACATGTTGTTCGTGTGGTCAAAGGTTCATTATATCCAGAATGATATTCCTGATTTGGATAGAATATATATCAGATATATCCATCATATATATGTATTTATAATATTACATAATCATTTAGATGTATGAAATGAAATGCACCATTCATGGAGACGGTAACCCGTACGTACACATGAACGCTACTTTCATTTCTTTGTCATATTAATGGAATTAAAACTAAATGAGAGGTATTTATATTTTAATTCCAGAATTATATTCATCATTTAGATGTATCATTCATCATATATATCAATTATATACATGTACTTATAATATTACCTTTCATTTGGGGATAAGAAATGAAATGCACCGTTCATGGAGACGGTAAGCCGTGCGTACGCATGAACTCTACTTTCATTTCTATCTCATAATTTAATGGAAAGAAATAATAATGATATAGAGGTATATTATAATTAAAGTATAAAATCATATATAATAACATTAAATCCATCCTTTATATGTCCCACGTATGGTATTAACGAATCAAATCACTTTGAGGGGGCGGTAGTCCACATTTCCTTAAATGAAGATATCGCGTTTACCCACAATGGAAACCATAAAGGTATGCCAAAAATGAAAAAATACAGAATATTAAAGAAACAATAAACATATTATATATCATATATAAATATAGTGTCATATTAATGTCCACCTTTGAAGGTGTTAAAAGAATGTTGATCAATCATCGTTTTGGGAGGCAGAAATTCGCCATCCACGGAAACAGTATGTTATTTAACCATTAGATGTAAGTGTGTGTAAGTGTATCTCGAATATTTCTTATAAAAACATCCAAGTATATTTAGGATAATGGAGTTTTTACAAATGAAAGGAATAAAAAGAGTTTACGGGGTTGGAGAAGAAAAATAATACAAAAGGACTCAAAAGAAGACATTACCTTAAAATCGGGTAACTCCCTTTGGTTTGAGCTCAAAGGCTTACTTGGGAAGACTTGTACCCAAAGTGAGGCTTCAAGGAGTAAGAGAGGGAAGTGTAGAGACAAAATTGGCAGGGGTTGGCCGAGTCAAAGGCTTTGGGAGTGTGGGTAAGGAGGTAGAGGTGGGGGCCTTTTATAAGAGGAGAGGAGGGGCACTCTTGAAAAGTTACAAAATGATACTTTATTTTCAAAATGGTTTCGGTTTTTAAAGGTCCCACATTAATTTGTTTCAAGGATAAGGTGATAAAGGTTCTAAATCCACTCATCCAATAGGTTTTGGACATGTGTGGGTCTTAGATATTACATTATCTTTCCATTTTATTTAAATCGTTAAATAATGAGGTCATCGCTGCATCATCATGATGTCATAAATAATTTAATTTATTTAATGTCTAAAAATTATAAAAAAAATAATATGATGTAGGAAATCTTTTTATATTTCCAATGAATATTTATAGTCAGAAATATTATTTGTATAACCCCATGTAAAAATTGTTTTAGTAAAACATGTCTTGTTTGTCTCATTTTTACTTTAACATTAAATAAAAAGATATTTATGCCATTTTCCAACCAAAGTGGCTCCATGGGGTCCCCAAGTTCACCCATGGATTTTCTTGGTCGGATATGACACATAAAATGAGTTTAGGACATGTGTCTATGTCATTTCATTTTATTAAAACATTATTCTTACCATAAACTACACTAATTACCTCTAATGGCGATTAAAAACTTTATAAGTTACTATTCACCAAAAAAAATATTTTTATCCAATTGAAACACATTTTACTTCTTAATGACAACCATGTATATCGTATTTTTTAAATTCAAAACACAGAAGTGGTAAAATTTCATTTAAATGAAAAATCAGTTTTTATAAGTATCACTTAGTGGTTTCACTATTCATCAAAAATTGAAGTTTTTCAGAAAAATCCCAAAAATTCACCCTAAGCTATATTTGATATTCTGAATTAAAAAATTAATTCTATTTTACAAAATTCAAAACATATAAGTCACATTAATTAATTTAATAATTAATTCCCGCTGTCAGAGAAAATAGCGTGTTTTTATGAAATAATAAGTATCAAAAGATTGACACTAGTTTAAGTCTGATTTCCAAGTGAAATTAATTCCAACGACCACTATTGGATGTAAAGGTAAAAACATTTTCTAATTTCACTTTAAAACCAATTCAAATGATAATCTAATCATATAAATAAATTATATTAGAAAGAGGTTTTGAATTAAAATACAACATTTTACACTATTCATTAAAAAATGAACTTTATCAGAAAAATACCAAAAATTTACACAAAGTAAAATTTAATGTCCCGATTCTAAAGAAGAGTTTTATTTGGTCCAATAGAATTTATTAGAGTTAAAAAAACTATATTTAATTAAGGTTCTCCATCAAAAGGCGATAAGTGAACCCTTAGTGAAAACTAGGGCATATACACCTAAAATTGAATTCTTTCCGTATTTTAAGCCTTTATCTTTTATTGGATAAATGTAAAAACATTTAAAAACATATATAATCATATTTTAGTTATTTCTATCCATTCCCGCGAATACAATAGCTACATGTTAACTTCCATTTAAAATAATATTATTTTATTATTAGAGTGCAACGTAAGATTCTCAAGAAACTCGTTGTTGTGTGTTGGGTACGCCATCAAGCATAGCATCCCCTTTAAAGTCATATTAATATTTTATTCAAAAATATGGATAAATATGAAAATTTCATATTCTTTATTTACCTGGGGTGTTACATCCTTCCCCCCTTTTGGGAATTGCGTCCTCGCAATTTTAAAATTGGGCATGGAAACATCCTTGAAAGTCCCATATCGGAAGAAGAGTCGGTAAAACAATCACTTTAAAATAAAGAAAGATAAGTACAAAGGTCACCCGAGTTAACCCATACTAGGATTCCAAGTATGAAAACATGGACATGGAGGAGAAAACATAGGGTCATGTTCTGATGAAGAGTGATAGAAAACATGTTTAGGAGAAAGTTAACAATAATAAAATCACAAACTTGTGATGGGTTAAACGGTGTTGGGTTCCCCACTAGGAAAAGTTAATAGACAACATTGTTGTTTTAAGTTACATTTTATTGAGGAATTTATTTTTGAGCTTAACTAAAACATAAGGAAACATACTTACTTCTCATGTTGACTTTCAAATTTTACTAGATTTCTTACACAGACTCATATTTTCTCCAAAAGACGAGTATTTAGGAAGACTTGTTCGCATCAAGATTACTATAAACAACTTCTAGAGGAGCACATAATCCACACACAAAAAATAACTATACATTTCCCATGTCTTCAAACCTTAACCAAAACTAAAACCAAAAATGTTACTACAAGATCAGATAATCCAGAAAAGGATAACCCTATATAAAAAGAAAATCTATTCTTAATCTCCAAAAATTGTCCATCAAAACCGAAAGTTCAAAGAGGACCATTCGATAAACAAATTGTCCATAAAATTCTTCAAAGTAAACCAAACTAAGATCGAAACCCAAATATTTTGAAGGATTTAGTCACATAGTCTACCAAGTTAAATCGTATCATTTATCTCCAAACCACATCAGTTTCTCTTAATGTCTCGTATTGAAAAGTAATTAATCCTAATCACTTATCCTCCATAATAGGTTAATAAATTTCCATAGATAACCCAAAATCAAATTACTCTTAATTCATTAAATCATCTAATTAAAAATAATCAGTGAAACTAACTAGGGACTTCATGTAGTCCAGTGGTAGGCGATAAATACCTGTTGCACTTTGGTTGTGGGTTCGATTCCCATAGCATTGTTCGACGCGACGGGTTGTCACAGGGTCTGTGTGTTGTCCTTTTTCCAAAACTATATAATTCTTAAAACATTCCCCAAAATGAGATAAAATCTTCAAAAATAATCATAACATATTTTAACCTCAAATTTATCTCATGCCTTTCATTTTCCATCATATCATATAATAACCCATAATTACCTCAAAAGTAAGGATCAAATAAACTATAATGGTTACCTTTAGAATTATTACCTGAACATCCACATCGATTGGTCATCTCATACATGATGCATTATAGTACATACCAAGGTTCAAGTGGTTGATCATGACTCCTTGATAGTTGGTTTAGAACAACCACGAGTTTCCTCATTGAATCCCCCATTTTATCTAGTATCTTAATCAGAGAACCACCACAGTTTCCTTGAAACCTGTTGTCTCTTTAGTGCCTTCTAGATCCATCCATTCACTAAAAATAGAAATGTCAGTGTGAGTATATCAACAAAACCATCATGTACTACTGAGGAAGTTAAACACTAAGATATAATTACTCATTAACTTTATCTAAAACTAGGACTCTTTCTGAAATCCTAACCATTATGGTAATGTCACTTATGCTTAAATAATACCCTAACCTCTAAAGGTATCTAAACCGAACTTTGATACCAACTATAAGGCCCCAGCCTTAAACCTTACTTAATCTTGCGTTAATACAAGATTAAACATTGATGATCTTTTCAGGTTTAGAGTTTTAGAGAATTAGATCATAAAACTTGCATTACATTCCACATTTAAACAAAGTGGTTACATAAAAGACAAGATTCATTCTTCCCATCAACAGAAATATATTTAAAATAAAACTTGGATCCTTTCTTGACACATCCTTGACACTAACATCACATCACGTACCTTTCCCTTGACCTGTGAAAAACATGTCAAAAACATGGGATGAGCATAAAAAGCTCAGTAAGGGATATAAAAAAATGGAAAGGAAACATGAGTTCATATATACATAAGAATGAAATCATACTTTACCCATAAAACATAGGCACTTTAACATATCTCATCAAATCATGAATAAATCATATAAATCATAAGGCATAAAAGGTAACTTGAGGCATTCATAACATTCTTACGTAGGGAGTAACCCTCTTGGTTACATTTTGGAAAACCCATCACAGTATATTCCCTAAATCTATTCGGAAAAACCTTAACGTTTCACTCCTTCGTGTTACCCAATACATTGGAGAGCTATATCGGGCTCACCCGCCCTTAGTCTATCACGGAACCATCCGTCTTCATAATAATGCCCAAGAACCTCAACATAATCGTATCACATAAAACATGCATAAAGGAAACATAACATATACACCTTTCAATCACAAGATATCATTACAAAACAATTATATAAAAACATTATGAAAACCATTTTCAATACTAAAATAAAAGAAAAGTAAAACATGGTATTTATTTTTTTCTTTTTAAAAAAATTTATGGCATGTAGAGGAAGCCGAAACTCAAATAATGGTCACGGCGGCGGAAAAGTCGTTGTCGCCGCATACGTACAACAAAAACATTCCCTTTTGTCGTTTAATAAACGCTTCGTATAAAAAAGATTCCTTATGAATAAACATAAAAGTCAAAGGGGTTTATACACCATATAAAAGAAGGTTGTGTATAAAACAAAATATGCCTCAATAAAAGGAGATTGAGACGAAGTCCCTTACAAAGACGGTATCCTTGGTTTAAGGATAAATCAATTACATAATTTTGTGTGACAAACGAATACACCAAATATAGGGGATATTAAGTTTAAAATAATCAAAGGTCATTCACACATATTCAAAGGATGACATATTCAATAACTACATGTTGAACCCAAAGAAATCGAAATTGGGTTAAGAAGTTCCCTTGACAGCCTAACGGCGTCACATCAAAATGAGTTGATGAGAGATAAAAGTGTATATTATCACTTGGACATAAAATTTACATCAATAAAGATATATTAGAACATATCCCAACATAAAAATATGTAAATTAAAAGACATAACAAAAGAAGTCTTTCAAAAAGAGGAGGGTGAAAGGTCCCCTTACCGAGTTGGGTAACTTTCGAAACGTACACCCCATGGAAGAAGGGTCATACAATGAAGATGTGAATACCCATAAATGAAATTATACTACAAAAAGTGTATAATAATGGGCAGTACATACACCACTCAAAGGAAATTGTGGCAAATGTAGCATAAATCTCACGGGAATAAAAGTGAGATGAAAAATCCTTTACGAAAACTCGGCAGTCTAACGGTGCCACATAAAACTTCCAAAATGGATTTATGAGAGAGAATAGGGTCTCTCATCACATAAAAATAAAAATTATAGTAATATTAATATAAAAGAACATCCCAATAACAAGAAAGATGAGCTTTTAAAGGAATGACATAAAAGAGTGTACTTAAAAAGAAAGAGTGGAGTAAGATCCCTTACCTCGGGTCCGACTTGACTCGATCGTTCTTTAACATCCTGAATAATAAACTTGGGTTAATTTCTACTTGATTAAGAACATTTTTATAGTTCATTATTCCTTTTATATCACATATTTCCATGTTATAAACATTATATAACCATTTAAGTTAATAATGTTTGTTTTGTCGATATTTGGTTCTTAAGTCGAAAGTGGACTTCTTGCAATTACATGTTGTTCGTGTGGTCAAAGGTTCATTATATCCAGAATGATATTCATGATTTAGATAGCATATATATCATATATATCCAGCATATACATGTATTTATAATATTACATAATCATTTAGAGGTAAAAAATGAAATGCACCGTTCATGGAGACGGTAAGCCGTACGTACGCATGAACGCTACTTTCATTTCTTTGTCATATTAATGGAATTAAAGCTAAATGAGAGTTTTTTATATTTTAATTAAAGAATTATATTCATAATTTAGATGTATCATTCATCATATATATCAATTATATACAAGTACTTATAAAAGTACCTTACATTTGGGGATAAGAAATGAAATACACCGTTCATGGAGACGGTAAGCCGTGCGTACGCATGAACGCTACTTTCATTTCTATATCATAATTTAATGGAATGAAATAATAATGATATAGAGGTATATTATAATTAAGGTATAACATCATATATAAAAACATTAAATCCGTCCTTTATACGTCTCACGTATGGTATTAACGAATCAAATCACTTTGAGGGGGCGGTAGTCCGCACTTCCTTAAATGAAGATATCGCGTTTACCCATAATGGAAACCATAAAGGTATGCCCAAAATGAAAAAATACAGAATCTTAAAGAAAAAATAAACATATTATATATCATATATAAATATATTGTCATCTTAATGTCCACCTTTGAAGGTGTTAAAAAAATGTTGAACAATCATCATTTCGGGAGGCAGAAATTCGCCATCCATGGAAACAGTATGTTCTTTAACCATTAGATATAGGTGTGTGTAAGTGTATCTAGAATCATTCTTATAACAGAATTCAAGTATATTTAGGATACTGTATTTTTTACAAAATAAAGGAATAAAAAGAGTTTAGGGGGTTGGAGAAGCAAAATAAAACAAAAGGACTCAAAAGAAGACATTACCTTAAAATCAGGTAACTCCCTTTGGTTTGAGCTCAATGGCTTCCTTGGGAAGACTTCTGCCCAAAGTGAGGCTTCAAGGAGTAATATAGGGAATTGGAGAGACAAAATGGGAAGGGGTTGGCCGAGTCAAAGGCTTTGGGAGTGTGGGCAAGGAGGTAGAGGTGGGGGCCTTTTATAAGAGGAGAGGAGGGGCACTCTTGAAAAGTTACAAAAAGATACTTTATTTTCAAAATGGTTTCGGATTTTAAAGGTCCCACATTAATTTGTTTCGAGGATAAGGTGATAAAGGTTATAAATCCACTCATCCAATAGGTTTTGGACATGTTTAGGTCTTAGATATTACATTATCTTTCCATTTTATTTAAATCCTTAAATAATGAGGTCATCGCTGCATCATCATGATGTCATAAATAATTTAATTTATTTAATGTCTAAAAATTATAAAAAATATACTTTGATGTAGGAAATATTTTTATCTTTCAAATTAATATTTATAGTCCAAAATATTATTTGTATAACCCCATGTAAAAAATGATTTAGTAAAACATTTCATGTTTGTCTCATTTTTACTTTAACATTAAATAAAAAGATATTTATGTCATTTTCCAAACAAAGTGGCTTTATGGGGTCCCCAATTTGACCCATGGATTTTCTTGGTCGGCCATGACACATCCAATGAGGGTAGGATATGTGTCTATGTCATTTCATTTTATTAAAACATTATTCTTACCATAAACTACACTAATTACCTCTAATCGCGATTAAAAAATTAATAAGTTACTATTCACCAAAAAAATTATCCTATTGAACCAAATTTTACTTCATAATGACAACCATGTATGTCGGATTTTTGAAATTCAAAACACCGAAGTGGTAAAATTTCATTTAAACGAAGAATCAGTTTTTATAAGTACCACTTAGTGGTTTCACTGTTCATCAAAATTGAGGTTTTTCAGAAAAATCCCAAAAATTCACCCTAAGCTATATTTGATGTTCCGAATTAAAAAATGAAGTCTATTTTACAAAATTCAAAACATATAAGTCACATTAATTAATTTAATAATTAATTCCTGCTGTCAGAGCAAATAGCGTGATTTTATAAAATAATAAGTATCAAAAGATTGACACTAGTTTAAGTCCGATTTCAAAGTGAAATTAATTCCAACGACCACTATTGGATGTAAAGGTAAAAATATTTTCTAATTTCACTTTAAAACCAATTCAAATGATAATCTAATCATATAAATAAATTATATTAGAAAGAGGTTTTGAATTAAAATAAAACATTTTACACTATTCGTTAAAAAATGAACTTTATCGGAAAAATACCAAAAATTTACACAAAGTAAAATTTGATGTCCCGATTCTAAAGAAGAGTTTTATTTGGTCCAATAGAATGTATAAGAGTGAAAAAAACTATATTTAGTGACGGTTCGCCATCAAAAGGCGATAAGTGAACCTTTAGTGAAAACTAGGGCATATACGCCTAAAATTGAATTCTTTCCGTATTTTAAGACTTTATCTTTTATTGGATAAATGTAAAAACATTTAAAAACATATATAATAATATTTTAGTTATTTCTATCCATTCCCACCAATACAACAGCTACATGTTAACTTCCATTTAAAATAATATTATTTTATTATTAGAGTGCAATGTAAGATTCCCAAGAAACTCGTTGTTGCGTGTTGGGTACGCCATCGAGCATAGTGTCCCCTTTAAAGTCATATTAATATTTTATTCAAAAATATGGATAAATATGAAAATGTCATATTCTTTATTTACCTGGGGTGTTACACTCAATGATGCTACCTCATTCCCGAGCTTCGACTAGTGGGATTAATATGGAACTATTCTACTGGTAGAGGCCATCGACACTTCTTTTTGAACTAATTATCCATTATCATTTCTATTTACAAACAATAATTATAATGATAAATTTGTTATTATTTGCAATTGATATATTGATCAATGGTCCAATTACCACATAATCATAGAAAAATGATAGTTACATTTCAATTTATAATTTTATTGTTTTAATGAATGTGACACCATAAAATATACATATTCAAGAAACAAAATATTATTCAAAAGTTCAGGTTGTTACATTCTTCCCCCCTTATGAAATTTCATCCCCGAAAATTCGTTTTATTTATTAAGATGAAAACAGGTGAGGTTACTTATCCACAATCTTTTGAATGAGGTCTTTTGTCTTTCCTATTATCATTTCCTTTATGTATAAATGGTTTATGCATCCTAATGGTACCTCAGGATATTTTCAAAACCATTTACTTCTTTTACCAAAAACACCTCATGTTTCTTAGATTATATCGATGAGAGCACAAATATGTTATTAAATGGTATTTATTATATATAATTTGTAAATATCTCCTTCGACATGTTCTTTATCATAAAAATTATCACTGATTCATTTTTAAATATTTCAAAATATAGTTTTAGTATAATAGTTATGGTATTTCCCCTAAGACAGAAATCAATAATTTGATACATATAGGATGCTCGGAGGCTCTCTATTTTGAATCTCCAATAAAATCATTTACTACATCATCATTTTTGGGATAAATCAGAGAATTTTAAAATAACATGATGGTACTTCCCATGTGTAGAAATATATAAATGTTGAGAGTTAAAGATTCTCCAATAGAAGCTACATGGTCCTTGAAAGAATTATGCAATGATAGAGGTACTAGATGCCTCATAAAGTTGTTTCCATGTAACTTGGATATTGGAAAAAGTTTCAAAGTCATCTGAGCATGTCTTTAGGATAATCTTTCAAAGTAGTTTTTCATGAAGAGAGAGAATAGTTGTTCATGATCTTTCTACTTCAATATTTTAACTAAGAATAATAAAATACAATTATGGGGTTTGAATACACATAAAATAATAATGTAAAAATGAAAACATTGAACATAAAAGGAAAAACTAGTATATGAATATGATATCCTAACTTGTGATACAGTAAGTTTCAATCTAGATTATCCATTATATATTTCATAATGTATATTATTATGCAATTTTTTCCCTTATTAACGGTTTATACTAAGCATAAAAATTTACCAAAGCATATCCCAAGGAATGTTGAACCAGTAGTGCAGCAAGGCCTATTGTCAAGCTCCATTTCTTGTTTGAGTCTAGATCAACGAATTGGTTTCAGGTATTAACCCTAGATACATCTATGATAAAGACTCCTATACTTTTTTATATCCAAACAAATATGTATTTTCTTAATAAACCACTTACTCTATACTCACCAAAATTTAGGTATTCTTTTCTTATACTTAGATTTATCCTGAAGGTTTCCACTAGAGTTTTCTAGTCCTAATTCAAATAATAACTAAACATGTCCATTGATGCCAAATATAACAAATCTGCTCTTTATTTCATATTAAAACATGATTTATTACATAAACATACACCTAATACAACTTAGAAGATCGATAGATCTAGTTTCTTGGGAAATTAGAGACATTAAATAACAACAAAAAACAGGGAATACAACATCTTTTTTTATAACTAATTTGACATAATCAACTCATTCATTCATACATAACACTGTATGGGATTACCTGAGGAAATACCTAAAAAGGGCTAAGCTATAATGTAACACCCCAAACATCCACGGTATGGTTCTCTTTGGATAATACTATAGCTTCTGTTGTACACAACATCGAGTTCTAGCACACCACGACCAATCAAACTTTCCGTTATGAATAGTAATACCCACTTTTTAAAAATTTATAATATTTATTTATCAAAATGGTCTTCATTTTTGGATTTGGAATATCAAAAATAGCTTAGGGTGGATTTTTTTTATTTTTTAAAAAACATTTAATTTTTCATGAATAGTGAAAAACACAACATTATTGTTTAAAAGCTACTTTTTCTTAAATAATTATTTATTTTATTTAAATTTATTTTAGGTCAAAATAGATACATAATAACTTTATAAGTTTAATGTAATTAATTGGGGTCATTTTATAATAAAATTATATGTATTAAATTTTATTGAACATTTTAACATCTTTTACCCAGCTTCTAGGCACATTTTCAAATTTGTATAACACATAATTTTACCACTTAGGGGAATTGAATTTAAAAAATCCTATAAAAAAGGTTAACATCCGTAAGTAAAATTTGGTTCGATATGATGAAAACAATTTTTGGTGAATAGTAACTTTTGAATTTTATTTACCACGGTTAAATGTAAATCGGGTAATTAGAGGTAAAAATGTTATTTTAATTACCCTAAAACATGTCATAATTCTATTGGATTAGTGTATTCTGACCAAAATCAATCTCATTAATAAAATATGATCCTATTTGATCCACTTGGATAAGATTAGGACATTTATTATTATTTTATTTAATACTGAGTTCAAAGTGTTAAATTCAAATTTACATAACTAAAAAAAATTTAATATGGGGTTATACATTAGATAAATTTATCAATAAATAATAATTATAAATATAAAATGATTTCTTACATAATGGTATTTTATTTATAATTTTTATACATTAAATAACTAAATTTATTTATGACACAATGATGATATAGTAATTACCTTGTTATTTAATGATTAGAATAATTTATATTATAAAAATAAAAATAAATGTAAATTGATACTTTAGATGAATTAAACTAATTTAATAGGTTTATATGATAGGTTATTTTTAATTAATTAAAATTATGTCTAATTGATAAAGTTTTTATGACTTTCACAAAAACAAAATACCAAATAGTGTGAAAATTGATGTAAATTATTTTTAAAAAAATACTATATTATTAAATGACACAATATTCCTAAAAATATAAGGTTTATAAAAAGGACTTATATAATGTTATGTATGTCAATAAGGAACCACTTGGGGTTCTCTTGTCTTTTTATAGAATGATTATTAACCACTTATTATAATAATACAAGAATAAATTGTAAAAGTTAAACTATTTAACTAAGAGTTAAATCTAAAAGATAAGGTTAATATGGGGACCTAAACTGGTCTAAAACATACTGGTGGAGAGTTTTTAGACACATACCCACATTAGCCTCAAAATAAATCCTTTTGGATCCATTATAAACTGAATATTATTGTATAAAAAATTAATATATCAAGCTCTTCCTAAAGCGATCCTCACCTCTCTTATAAATGGGAACTTCCCCTTCTCTCAAAATCACACCTCTAAAGCCATTTTTCTGGGGAAAAACATACCCAAATATCCTTCCAAATAATCTCACTTCAACCTAGAGGAATTAATTTGATCATAAAGTCAACATAAGGATCCCTTTTGAACAAATCAAAAGGAAAAATCCAAAAAAGAGGTAATAATTTCATCACATCTTTCAATGTTATTTTCTTCTTCCACTTCCTCTTTAATTTTTGTTTCCATACCAAAATAATACCTCTAGTACCTTATACATACCGTTATGTTATTATATATATGTTACAACCATATTATTTCTTCTATCTATCTTATGAATGAAAATGTCACCATACGTGCGTATGTACGGCTTACTGTCTCCACGTCATGGTGTAGTTTTTTATTCAACACTTCATTATTTGGATGGGTATAATAATGAGTATAATGGATTCTAATAATAAATATAACATGTTAATTATTCTTTTATATGATATAGCATCAAATTTAATATTATTTTACCATAAAAAGAATGATATTGTCACTCGTGCGTATGTACGGATTACCGTCTCCACGAACGCGATAATATTTATTTCCCCATAGTAACTATTCAAGAATAATTTTAATTATATTATTAAAAATAATTTTTAAGAACTTAATATCATTATGTATATTAATATAATACATTTTATCCATAACAAACATGACTTACATAACAGAAACATATAAAGAAAAATGAATCAGTTATCAGCTGAAACAATGGTACTACTCAAATATTGTTAACAAAAAAATATTATATGATAATATATAATATCGTATTTTTGTATATGGTTCTTGTATAATTTAATAACAATGATATAACTATTATATAGGAGGTTAACATACCCTCGACCAAGGAAAATTACAAGGTAAGGATTAATTTTACAATCTCTTTATTATCCAAGGCTGTTTTTACAAAAGTATCTACTAGGACTTCTATATCATCCACTTATGTGTTTCTTAAAAATATATTTCAAAAAGTTTTAAAAATTTGCATGAATATGTGATAAATTCATTTATACCATTGTTTTACTTTTTATAAATCAATTATCAATTATCTATACTAAATTAGGCTTATTTCTACCCTACGTGTCACACTCCCCTTGTTCCACGTAACACTCCAAAAAAAATTCCATCATCTATTCCTTCATTCCTCGCACGACACCATCCACTACCCCCACCCCCACCCCGTGATCTTCCCCCACTCCCTTTGAAATATGGTTTCACGGTTACCGACATTCATCGACATTCTGGCTACCCTGTACATTCTTCCACTCTTCATTCACACCTCTGTCGATGGAATCTGGTCTTCCCAGTCACACACTCTTCCCTCTTGAAAATATATTTAGGGTTTCGAGATACCAGGTTGCATTGTCAAATTTCTACAACACAGTATTCCAATTCCAGTTGCAACTCCCACGATGACATTCAGTGTTCGGCGAGGTTTCTACTGTCACCTCCATATATTTGTTTCTTCCTACTAGGTGGATTCAATGAAGGTATACCTAAAATTACTCATCATCTTCCCTTTGTTGTTGGTATTGCACTATCCAGGTTTGGTTCCTCTTGACGAGATCTCTCATCGATGAATATATGCACATATTCCTCCATTCTACCATATGATGTTCGAATGAAATATTCCTGTAATTTATTTCGCATCTATTTGGTCTATTTTCTCACATCAGTATGCAACTATAATCCATGTATTCATATAATAACTATACATGACTGATTTATGGGTACCTTTTACTTATTAACTATATAGATTCCTCCATTATTCCGAATTTCAGTCCCGCTCGTGCATCTGTCTAATTTAGATATGTTACTTTCATGTTTCTATTTATTTGATGTTGCTATAACGTTGGTATAAGGGTCGATCAGTGAAATAACTATGCAGTAGTAATCTATGGGTACCTTTTCTTACATTATGTGACATTCAAAATCAATATTTAAATTTATATTTTATCTGTAATCATTATATGTTTCTTTAATTATGGTATAAGTGTGGTTTATTTCCATAAATGTATAAGTGTTGATCAGCATAATTCAAATATGCATTCTCTATCAATTTTCTTATCAATATATTATAAATTAAATCTATGTACCCAAAAACATCTTTTGGTTTCATTCTAAAACATGACAATTCAACAAAAAGTCATCAAAACAAAGATGCAGACACCATCAGCATCGAGATATGCAAGGTTATAAAGGAGACTTTGTATGAGAGAATGAAAAAGCGGTATAAAAGTATTTTATTTCCTTGAAAACATTCCATAAACTTACTTACTGATTTACAGGATCCTAACATCATAGGAAAATCACCCATGGAGGGCCACCAACTATCCTCTACTGCAATATTAGATTCATTGAAACATTTTATTCATTGTATCTGAAAATTTTGGTAAAATGAAAATATACTTACCGTTGGTAGGTATAGGTGAATGTGGTCTTCCTGGTTTCATCCTCTACCCTCCTGAAAATCGATTTAGGGTTTCGAGCTACCGGGTTGTTTCGTCAAATATCTACGACATAGTATTCCAATTCCAGTCACAACTTTCATGATGACAATAGATGTCCGGTGAGGTGTCTACTGTTACCTCTATATAATTGTTTCTTCCTATCAGGTGGCTTCGATGAAGTTATACCTAACATTACTCATCCTCTTCCCTTGGCCGTCAGTGTTGCACTGTCCATGTTTGGTTTCTCAGGATGCGAGCTCCATTGATTTATATATGAATATATTCCTCCAATCTACCATATGATGTTTGAATGAAATATTCCTGTAATTTATTTCGCCTCTATTTGGTCTAATTTCTCACATCAGTATACAACTGCAGTCCATGTATGCATACAATAACTATACACTGCATTTCTATGGGTACCTTTTACTGCTTAACTATAGAGATTCCTCCATTATTCCAAATTTCCGTCCCGCTCTTCCATCTTTCTAATTCAGATATGTTACTTTGATGTTGCTATTTATTTGATGTTGCTATAACTTTGGTATAAGGGTCGATCAGTTAAATAACTATGTAGTGCTTATCTATGGGTACCTTTTCTTGCATTATGTGACATTCAAAATGAATATTTGAATTTATTTTTTCTCTGTAATCTTTATACATTTTGTTGATGTTGGTATAAGTGTGGTCCATTGCAATAACAGTATAAGTGTCGATCACTATAATTCAAACATTCATTCTCTATCAATTTTCTTTTCAGTATATTATAAATTGAATCTACGTACCCAAAATAATCTTTTGGTTTCATTCTAAAACTTGATAATTCAACATAAAGACAACAAAACAAAGATGCATACACCGTCAGCATCGAGAGATGCAAGGTTGCAAATGAGACTTTGTATGAGAGAACGAAAAATTGGTACAGGAGTTTGTATTTCCTTGAAAACATTCCATAAACATAATTACTGATTTATAGGTTTCTAACTTCATAGTAAAATCACCCATGGAGGGCCATCAACTATGTTCTACTGCAACATTTGATTCATTGCAACTGAAATCCAATTTGATCAGAGGAGCATGCATACCACTTTCTCCTATACCTAACAATGGTAAGTATATTTTCATTTTACCAAAAAATTTCAGATATAGTCAATATATTTATTATAAATAATGTAATCTACTTCACTCATGATTTATTCCAATTGACATTGGATCTAGATTTCGGATCATCTACGCCAAATAGTGTTAGAACAAGCTTTAGAAAAGGTTTTAGTAATAGTATTAATTGTAATTATCTGAGCTTTTCAATCTTATATTATATCTAATCATTACAACTATATTAATGTACTTTCTACTCACCAAAGGATGATCATGCATATCAATTTCACCTTTATCTTCAAATGGTGAGTTATATTACATTGTCAAAGAAGAGTGATTATATATATTTATTTTTCTATGTCGTAACATTGTATAGTTTGTCAACTATTAAATATCATTAACAACTCATCATGGTTGTGGATCTTCATCACCAATATCTGCGCCTATTAGCAAGAGAAAACATATATCAGCAACTAATCATGAAAATTATAACCCCTCTAGTAAGTACTCATTCATCCTATAGTTCCGAAAAAAGTGTTCTCACATATATATTTAACATTTAAACAAAATTTACTTTACTTTTTCTAGATGTAACATCTGAGGGAAATATTCCCACTAACCCTTCGCGTGACTCATTATCAAAGTAAGTACATATCATGCCTTCAAACAATTTTGAATTATCACATAGTGTAATTTTTTGAATACTATTTCAAAACAGATACTGTTTTACTTCTTCAACTACTAGTAACGAAGCCTATATTCCCAGAAAATGTGTGATTTATATTCTAATCATGTTTTATTCTCCTTTTGTGTCCAAAGGTATAAATCTCCATTATTTCAGTATTTCAATGTAATTTGTATGCATAATTTACACTAGCAAATATGTGTCATCTACATTGACTCATGTCATTTTAGAAAGAGATGTAACAACTGGTGAAAACAACACTGGAATTACTCATTGAAGAGAATATTCAGTTTTGACCTACTACATAATAATTTGTTACTTTACAGGTATTTTGTATGCAATTCCATACAAAATAAATGAATATAATGCTACAGAAATAATGCAACTACTTCACCTTCCATAAAATGTAGGTCAATATATTCTTTTTACCTTTTTCTAGAATGTTGTTCAAGTCATCACAGTTTTATGTAATTTATAATGCCAAGTTTATTAACACCATTCATTTAACCATTACTCAACTACAGAATATTTGAATAGTGGATATCCCTCTAAAGTTATCCAATACTGTGGTTCTATTTTTTTGTTTGATGAGAGGAATATATAATGCAGCACCAAAGAAAACCCACGATTTGGTATATGTTGCACGCTTGGTAAATTCTCTATGCAATTACTACCTTCCTATCCTCCGTACCATCAAACATTAGTCACCAATCAAAACTCTGTGGAGGCAAGAGCATTCCAGGAATATATGCGTATTTACAATTATATGTTTCCATTCACGTCAATGGGCAGTAAGGTTGACATATCATTCAATAATGGAAGAGCTCCAATTGTATTCAGATTGAATGGACAAAACTACCATTGCATAGGTAGTCTGTGTCCTCCTGAGGGAGAACCACCTAGGTTTTCCCAACTATATATTTATGATACTGCGAACGAGTCTCAAAAATGGATTATGAATGTTAGATAATATTTAACATGTAGGTTTACACATTTACGGGACAATCATATTTTCACTTCATTCTTAATTTAATTCATTTTACAGTTATGACAGAGCAAATTCAAACATAGTGGTCGATTATAATATTGTTGTGAACTTACAAAATATTCTTCGTGAAACAAATGTTTTTAGCTCGTCATTTCATAAGTGAAAAGGATTTTCTTGATCATCAAGAACATGAAAACATAAATTTGCGCCTTCTTAAGAGAAGACAAACATATTCAATGACATACAACTTGCCTACTACTTCTGAGATTGCGATGCTTATTATCGGTGACATTGAAGATCTCAACTATGAAAGAGATATTATCATTCAAAGTATAAGTGGTGATTTTCAGCGGATTGATGAGAATCATCCCTTGTAACATCCATTAGAATATCCAATTATTTTAACAAATGGTCAATATGAATATGTTGACAACATCTTTCATCGATCTGCATCTATGATAACTTGTAGAAAGGTTCAGAAAGTAACATTGTGTGAATACTTCTCCTATCACTTGCAGTGTCATTCCAGTGATACATCAATATTACAACATTCAAGAAGACTGTTGCAACAATTTATTATTGGTTCTTATACAATGATAGATTGTAACACCCCAAGCTTCCACGATACGTTTCCCTTCGAATAATGCGATAGCGTGTGTTGTACGCAACCTCGAGTTCTAACACACACCACAACTAATTAAACTAGCTGTTGTGAATAGTAATACCTACTTTTTTAAATCATATATATTTTATATTTCAAAATGGACTTCATTTTTGGATTCGGAATATTGAAATTAGCCTAGGGTAAAATTTTGGTACTTTTCGGATAACTTTTATATTTTGATGAATAGTGAAAATTACTAAATTTTAATTAAAATCAACTTTTTTAATCAAAATAATTAATATTGATAAATTATGAATTTGAGTGGTTTTAAAGTATATTTAGAATATATTTTTACCATTTAATTTAATGTTTGTCATTGGACATAATTTCACAATTAAACCAGACATAAACAAGTGTCAATCTTTTGATAGTTATTATCTCTTAAAAACACCCTTTTTATTTTAATAACGGAAATTAATTTTAAATTAATTTCTGCCACTTCTGTGTTTTGAATTTGGAAAAATGGATTACATATTTGGAATCAGGATATACAAATTATGTAAATAGGTAACTTTTATTTTTACACATTTTGAATAATTACTGTGGTAAATATTTTATTTACCATGGTTAAAGGGTATATCCGGTAAATAAGGGTAAAAAAAATAATAGTATAATAATACAAAATTACCCTAAAACGTGTCCTAACCTTATTGGTGGACACATAACCTACCATGGGCATCCTTGGGTCGATTTGGGGACCCCTTAGAGACACTTGTATGTGGTAGGGACACATTATATTAATAAAGTTAAAATAAAAATAAAAATGGCATAAGCTTATATCTTTTAGAAGAACAATTTTTACATAGGGTTATACATGTTGGATTTTCGATTATAAATATTCATTATAAATCTAAAAAGATTTCCTACATAATGATATTTTATTTATAATTTTTAGATATCAAATAATTTAAATTATTAATGACACAATAATGATGAAATGTTTACCTCATTAATAAATCATTTAAATAAATAAGATTAGAATGATTAATATATTATCTAAAACCTGTCCAATTCTTATTGGTTTATGTTATTTAGAAAATGAGTCATCTTATCTTCGACCTCAATGATTTTTGGACCATTATAAACCGAATATAATTATATTATAAAGTAATACTTTCACTCTTTCCTAAAGATCCCCTCCTCTCCCTTATAAAAGGAGACCACTTCTACTCATTCCTCACACCTCTCAAGCCACTTGGCTCGGCCAAACTCTTCCCAAATACTCTCCCAACTTCCCTCACTACAACCTAGAGGCCTTAGTTTGATCAGAAAGCCAACCTAAGGAGCCCTTTTGATCAAATCAAAAGGAAGAACCCGAAGAAGAGGTAATGTTTTCACCACCCCTTTTCAAGTTCCTTTCTTCTTCCACTTCTTCTTTCTTTGTTCTTACCATTCTAAAATAATAACTCCAGTATCTCACATATACTGTGATGTTATTATAAATATGGTACAACCATATTCAGTATTCTATCCACCCTTTGAATAACATGTCACCATACGTGCGTACGTACGGCTTACCGTCTCCACGTCGTGGTGTAATTGTTATTCAATATATTATTATTTGGATGGGTATAATAATGACGTGTAACTCATGTAAATAATAAATATAACATGTTAATGATTCTGTATATATGATATAACATCCATTTATATATTATTTTAATATCAAAAGAATGATATTGTCGCTCGTGCGTACGTACGGACTACCGTCTCCACGAACGCGATGAGATTCATTCTCCATCGTATCCATTCAAGTATAATTATCATTTGATGATTTAAAAATGATGTTTAAGGACTTGATATCATTCTGGATATGAGTAATATACAACCTATCCATTACAAACATGGCTTACATAACAAAACATATAAAATAAAACAAGTAAGTTAACACCCGAAACAACTAAGATATTATTATCAAATCAATATTAAAAGATCATATATGATATCATATTAATGTATATGATTATTTTATAATTTAATAACAATTATTTCACCATTATACAGGAGGTTAACCTACCCCAACCAAGGAAAAGTACAAGGTAAGGGTTATTTCACAATCTCTTCATTATCCGAGGTTGTTTATACGTAATAATCTACTGGGATCTCGTTATCATCCACATCCATGTTTCTTCAAAATGTATTTCAAAACATTTTTAATATTTAAAATAATATGGGTTAAAGTCATTTATACCCTTGTTTGACTTTTTATAATAGGTTTATAAGGTAATCTTTCCGTCGTTTTCCAAACAATGTTCTTTTTAACCTTTTCGACAGAATTAAGATAAGAATATTGTTTTTAACTTATACGGCAGGTGCGGTTATTTTCCGCCGTTATAAATCGTCAAAGCTTCTCTTACAAGATTATAAGAATATTTTCAAAGAAAATGTTTTATTTTATAAATATATGTCTCTTAAATGATTTCAAAATAGAAAGAGATATTTCTTTAAAAAGAGTTTTGATTTCATCTATGTCAACATCCTTTAATGGATTTTACGCTTATTTGAGGATGATATATTATGATACAAAACTTTTATATTGTATTGAAGGTTTTGTGATATGTTTGACTGTGGATGTGCTATTTTTTTATATACCATTCATGGTTTAGGGTGATTGTATTGACATTTCGTATGCTAGTTTTAATACGAATGTTTATTTATGTTTAAACCTTTTCATATGGGAATGAATTGGACTTAATATGTGACGGGTGGGGCCCGCTATAGCTCCTTGATGCATCGGTAGGTATCATGAGACAAACTAGTGTCTTGGCACAAGGGCTTGGAAAAATCTTATTTGTAGTCTTGGCACGAGGCCTTGGCTATGTGGTTATGATAGTCTGGCATTATGCATTCCAACATTATGAAAGTGGTTATTGATTTTGCATGTGATTATTCGATTAGTAGAATATCCATGTGAATAAGTAAATGGCATTATTTCATTTTATTTATGCCATACCATGTTGAAAGTTCAAGTTTTAAAGGCTTTTGTTTTAGTTATACATTGCCTTAAATGTTTATTCTTATTTATGAAAGTTTCTGCTATATTGTTATCCTTACTGGGCATTTGAGCTCACCCTTTTTCTATTTTTTATTTCTCCTAGGAAGTGAAGAAGTAAATTATGAATGACCTGTAAGGATATTATGTGGGGATATGAGTGTGGATTATGGAGACAATATATTGTTGTAGTAGTTATTTTTTATTTTAATGATGTAATATAAAACTTATGAATATATCTAGTGTTTCCAAGGCTACTAAACCAATCGGTCTTTCGAGATTTGATCTTTCTTGTGATAATGCCAATGTTATGTAATTAATGCACCGACTCTGGGTAACTGGGGTCGGGGCGTTACAGTTGGTATCAAAGGAAGTTTATTACAAACCTTGGAAACTAGATTTTGATAAACTCTGATTATAGCACGTAGACCTAAGATGAACTTTGAGGATTAGTATAGAAGAACTTCCTAGAATTTTGGTATTGTAGAGATTTTGTGAGTTTTCCGAGCAATACATCCCTGTCTGGATACGAGCAGGTAGAGGCAGCTCTGGCATAGATGTACCTAGGGGTAAAACCCAAAAACACCGCATTGAGCTAGACACAAACGGGAACTGGTGCACGACAACGGGCCTTGCTGCACTCTTGGTTACGACACTCCCGGGGGATATGCTTAGGATAACTCTCATTTTCTTTAAAAATCATTATGAAGGGTTTATGAGTATATAATTCCTCAAAGAAAACATTTTTATGATTATGGATTATATCCATAAATAGTTCAATTTATGTTAAGTGTTTTATAAGTATGGGATTATGTATTTTGATTCATAAACTGATCTAGTTTATTCCATTGTTTAGAAATGGCGCCCAGTGGAAGAAATGGAAACCGTATCAATGCACTCACTCCATGTAGGGATTGCCCTCCTGCTCAAGATAATTATAGTGGGGCTGGTGATGCAACTGGTGCCGATCAGCTAATCACCATACTGGGACAACTTACTCAGGTTGTGAATAATAACCTTACCCGTATAGAGCACCCTGATCCGCAGCGTGGAGGATCAATGTTAGATCGATTCATGAGGCAACTACCACCAACGTTAAATGGGAGTACAAATCCCTTAGTAGTCGAGAAATGGATAAATTCCCTAGAGAAAATATTTCAGGCTTTGGGGAGCAGTGAAAGGGAAAAAGTTATCATGGCAGTTTACCGCCTCACTAGAGATGCTGATCAATGGTGGTCATTGATTCAAAACATGAAGTAAGATGATGAAGTATCAAATATGGAATGGAGGGAGTTCAAAGATCTGTTTTTAGAAAAATACTTCCCTCGCGACCATCGAGCAGATATGGAAAGGCAATTTCTAAGTCTGAGATAGAAGGAGGATGAGAATGTCGCAAAGTATGAGGCTAACTTTACAAGGATAGCAAGGTATGCTGGTGATTATATTCGTAACCAAATAAGTAATATTGATCGTTTCTTTGATGGGTTAAAACCATTTCTCCGTCGAGCATTAGTATCACAATCATTTTCATCGTACGAAGACATTGTCTCATGTGCTATCAAGACCGAAAAGGAATTCTCTAAGTCTTATGACTTTAAAGCAAAGCAAGAGAAGAAGAGACCTGCTGATCAATCTGGGAATGGAAATAAGGGGAATAAGGGAAAGGTTGAATATCCATCCTGTGGTAAATTCGGGAAGAAACACCCCGGAACTTGCTTGAAGGGAATGGGAGTCTGTTACAAGTGTGGTGAAAAAGGCCACCAAGCTCGTGATTGTAAGGGGAAGAAGGAAGCTACCAACGTTCAGTGCTACAACTGCAGGGAGATGGGGAATTATGCAAATGAATGTCCTAAGCGTCAGGAGAAATTCCCTCAGAAAAGGCCAAGGGATCCAGGCCAGGCTTATGCTATCACTACTGCTGAGGTAGAAGCTCTGAAAGACGTGGTGGCAGGTAATTTAATGGTTTCCTCAAGTTTAGAAAATGCATTATTTGATTCTGGATCATCGCATTGTTTAATATCTTCCCAGTTTGCTAAGAAAATTAGATATTTCCAATTTGATTTAATAAGGGAGTTGTCAGTTAAAACTCCTAAGGGAAGTATCATTGCAACAAAGTTTTGTGAATCGGTCCCCATTAGAGCACATAAATTTTCTTTATCTACTGATCTCATCGTCATACCTATGATTGAGTTTGATATAATCCTCGGTATGGATTGGCTTTCGGACTATGATGCGAAGATTTATTGTAAGAAGAAAGAGGTAACGATTCTTGATGATAATGATAAGGAACACCTTATTTTTAGAGCAGAATCCTCACCACCTAATTCTTATTTAGATCCACCCCCAGTAGCTCAACTTAATTCAATTATTGGGGAGGAAGAGAATGAAATAACTTTCAGTAAGGAAAGGAATGTTCAAATAGAGGATGTACCTGTTGTGAAAGAATTTGTAGATGTATTTCCGGAAGATTTACCTTGACATCCTCCAGAACGAGAAGTTGAGTTTTCCATTGATTTGATTCCTGGATCAAGGCCTATATCGAAGACCCCTTATAGAATGGACACTGTAGAATTAGTCGAACTAAAGAAACAACTAGAGGAATTGAGTAATAAGGGATTTATTCTCCCTAGTGTTTCTCCATGGGGAGCCCCTGTTCTTTTTGTTAAAAAGCAAGATGGATCTATGAGGTTATGTATCGACTACAGGGAGATCAATGCTATAACGATAAAGAACAAGTATCCCCTACCTCGTATTGATGATTTATTTGACCAACTGCATGGAGCTCAATACTTTTCAAAGATTGACCTTCGATCTGGATACCATCAGGTGTGTGTAAAGAAGGAAGACATTCCGAAGACAGCATTTCGAACCAGGTACGGGCATTACGAGTTTACTGTAATGCCTTTTGGATTGACTAATGCACCCTCTGTATTCATGGATCTGATGAATAGAGTTTTCAAGGAGTATCTCGATGAATTTGTGGTGGTATTTATTGATGATATCTTGGTATACTCCAAAACCTACGAAGATCTTGAAAATCACTTGAGCATTATCTTGAAGACTCTGAGGAGGCATGAATTATATGGGAAGTTTAGAATGTGTGAATTCTGGCTTCAGGATATTTCTTTTCTTGGCCATATTGTCTCTAAAGATGGAATCTCTGTTGATCCTTCTAAGACCAAGGCAATCCAAGAATGGCCACCACCTACGAGTATAACTGAGGTACGTAGTTTTATTGGTTTGGCAGGTTATTATCGACGTTTCGTCCAGAATTTTGCCCGATTGGCTAACCCATTAACGAAGCTCACACGTAAAGGGGTTAAATTTGTTTGGACAAAAGAGTGTGAAGAATATTTCAAAGAACTGAAGAGAAGATTAGTCAATGCTCCTATATTGACTCTACCATCGGGGAATGATGGGTTCGTTATTTATAGTGATGCATTAAAGAAAGGACTTGGTTGTGTCCTTATGCAGAATGATAGAGTTATTGCCTATGCATCATGACAGTTGAAAATTCATGAACAAAACTATCCTACTCCTGATCTCGAGTTAGCAGCTGTGATCTTGGCTTTGAAGATATGGAGGCACTATCTCTATGGTGAAAATTGTGAGATTTATACTGATCACAAGAGTTTGAAGTATATTTTCTCACAAAAAGAACTCAACATGATGCAAAGGATATGGCTTGAATTACTCAAGGATTATGATTGCACGATACACTACCACCCGGGGAAAGCAAACAAGGTGGCAGATGCTTTGAGCAGAAAAGACCGTGGAGTTTTGAACATGATGAGAATTGAAAGGGATCCAATTTTCATGGATCTAGTGATGATGGACATGGGAATAACCAGGGAAGGTGAAACATCAATGCTTTTTCAAATGGTTTCCAAACCATCTTTACTAGAAAGGATTAAGAGTTCTCAGACCGATGATGAAGAATTTCAGAAGAAGATTAAAGCTGTGAATGATGGGAGATTGAGAGACGTTGTGTATGAAGATAGAATTTTGAAATTCGGGAAGAGACTTTGTGTTCCCAATTTACCTGATCTAAAAAGGGAATTGCTGGATGATGCTCATAGTTCCAATTTCTCTATACACCCTGGGAGCTCCAAAATGTATAGAGATTTGAAGGAACATTTTTGGTGGGACAACAGGAAGAGGGGGATTGCTGATTTTGTGTCAAGATGTATGGTTTGTCAACAAGTGAAAGCTGGAAGGCAACAGCCTGGAGGAGTCATGCAACCTCTTCCCATACCGGAGTGGAAATGGGACAATATTACGATGGACTTTGTCATGGGGCTACCAAAGACTCCTAGAAGGAATGATGCAATATGGGTTATTGTTGATCGTCTTACCAAGTCATCACATTTTCTTGCTATAAGAGAAGATCTACCCCTGGAACGTCTAGCAAGACTATACATTAATGAAGTTGTGAGACTTCATGGAGTACCCCTATCGATTGTTTCTGATCATGATCCCCGTTTTACTTCAAGATTTTGGAAAAGTCTTCAGAAATCCCTGGATACTGAACTTCATTTGAGCACTGCTTACCACCCTCAGACAGATGGCCAATCAGAACGGACTATTCAAACCCTAGAAGACATGTTGAGATCTTGCTCACTTGACTTTTAGGGTATATGGGATCAATATTTACCACTGGTAGAATTTTCCTATAACAATAGCTTCCATTCAAGTATTCAGATGGAACCATATGAAGCGTTGTACGGAAAGAGATGTCGTACACCAACCTGTTGGGATGAGGTTGGTGAAAGAAAACTTTTAGGCCCATAACTGGTGGAGGAAACGGTGGAAAAGGTGAAGGTAATCCAAAATCACATCAAAGCAGCTCAAAGTAGGCAGAAGAGCTATGCCGATAATCGAAGGAAGGATTTGGAATTTCAAGTCGGTGATCATGTTTTCCGGAAGGTATCTCCATGGAAGGGAGTCATATGTTTTGGTAAGAAAGGTAAATTGAGTCCCAGGTACATCGTACCTTTCGAAATTCTAGAACGAATTGGGGTTGTAGCTTACCGATTGGCAATGCCTCCAAGTCTCTCCAAAGTTCACGATGTGTTCCACGTATCTCTGTTGAGAAAATACATGCCTGACCCAACGCATGTACTCACCTATGAGGAATTAGAACTGGAACCCGATCTGTCTTATTGTGAAGAGCCTGTCAGGATTCTTGATACAAGAGAACAAGTACTGAGAAATCGGACGACGCGTCTGGTAAAAGTTTTGTGGAGAAATCATAAGATGGAAGAGGCAACGTGGGAACCCGAGGAACTTATGATGAAGAACCACCCGAGACTTTTTATGCAGTAATACCCTAGAAATTGCGAGGACGCAATTATTTGAAGGAGGGGAGAATGTAACACCCCAAGCTTCCACGGTACGTTTCCCTTCGAATAATGCGATAGCGTGTGTTGTACGCAACCTCGAGTTCTAACACACACCACAACTAATTAAACTAGCCGTTGTGAATAGTAATACCTACTTTTTTAAATCATATATATTTTATATTTCAAAATGGACTTCATTTTTGGATTCGGAATATTGAAATTAGCCTAGGGTGAAATTTTGGTACTTTTCGGATAACTTTTATATTTTGATGAATAGTGAAAATTACTAAATTTTAATTAAAATCAACTTTTTTAATCAAAATAATTAATATTGATAAATTATGAATTTGAGTGGTTTTAAATTATATTTAGAATATATTTTTACCATTTTATTTAATGTTTGTCAGTGGAAATAATTTCACAATTAAACCAGACATAAACAAGTGTCAATCTTTTGATAGTTATTATCTCTTAAAAACACGCTTTTTATTTTAACAACGGGAATTAATTTTAAATTAATTTCTGCCACTTCTGTGTTTTGAATTTGGAAAAATGGATTACATATTTGGAATCAGGATGTCCAAATTATGTAAATAGGTAACTTTTATTTTTACACATTTTGAATAATTACTGTGGTAAATATTTTATTTACCATGGTTAAAGGGTAAATCCGGTAAATATGGGTAAAAAAATAATATTATAATAATACAAAATTACCCTAAAACGTGTCCTAACCTTATTGGTTTACACATACCCGACCATGGGCATCCTTGGGTAGATTTGGGGACCCCTTAGAGCAACATGTATGTGGTAGGGACACATTATATTTATAAAGTTAAAATAAAAATAAAAATGGCATCAGCTTATATCTTTTAGAAGAACAATTTTTACATAGGGTTATACATGTTTTATTTTCTATTATAAATATTCATTAGAAATATAAAAAGATTTCCTACATAATGATATTTTATTTATAATTTTTATAAATCAAATAATTTAAATTATTAATGACACATTAATGATGAAATGTTTACCTCGTTAATAAATCATTTAAATAAATAAGATTAGAATGATTAAAATATTATCTAAAACCTGTCCAATTCTTATTGGTTGATGTTATTTAGAAAATTAGTCATATTATCTTAGACCTCAATTATTTTTGGACCATTATAAACAGAATATAATTATATTATAAAGTAATACTTTCACTCTTTCCTAAAGAGCCCCTACTCTCCCTTATAAACGGAGACCACTTCTACTCATTACTCACACCTCTCAAGCCACTTGGCTCGGCCAAACTCTGCCCAAATACTCTCCCAACTTCCCTCACTACAACCTAGAGGCCTTAGTTTGATCAGAAAGCCAACCTAAGGAGCCCTTTTGATCAAATCAAAAGGAAGAACCTGAAGAAGAGGTAATGTTTTCACCACCCCTTTTCAAGTTCCTTTCTTCTTCCACTTCTTCTTTCTTTGTTCTTACCATTATAAAATAATAACTCCAGTATCTCACATATACTGTGATGTTATTATAAATATGGTACAACCATATTCAGTATTCTATCCACCCTTTGAATAACATGTCACCATACATGCGTACGTACGGCTTACCGTCTCCACGTCGTGGTGTAATTGTTATTCAATATATTATTATTTGGATGGGTATAATAATGATGTGTAACTCATGTAAATAATAAATATAACATGTTAATGATTATGTATATTTGATATACCATCCATTTATATATTATTTTAATATCAAAAGAATGATATTGTCTCTCGTGCGTACGTACGGACTACCGTCTCCATGAACACGATGAGATTCATTCTCCATCGTATCCATTCAAGTATAATTATCATTTGATGATTTAAAAATGATGTTTAAGTACATGATATCATTCTGGATATGAATAATATACAACCTATCCATTACAAACATGGCTTACGTAACAAAACATATAAAATAAAACAAGTAAGTTAACACCCGAAACAACTAAGATATTATTATCAAATCAATATTAAAAGATCATATATGATATCATATTAATGTATATGATTCTTTTATAATTTAATAACAATTATTTCACCATTATACAGTAGGTTAACCTACCCCAACCAAGGAAAAGTACAAGGTAAGGGTTATTTCACAATCTCTTCATTATCCGAGGTTGTTTAGACGTAATAATCTACTGGGATCTCGTTATCATCCACATCCATGTTTCTTAAAAATGTATTTCAAAACATTTATAATATTTAAAATAATATGGGTTAAAGTCATTTATACCCTTGTTTGTCTTTTTATAAGAGGTTTATAAGGGAATCTTTCCGTCGTTTTCCAAACAAGGTGCTTTTTAACCTTTTCGACAGAATTAAGATAAGAATGTTTTTTTTAACTTATACGGCGGGTGCGGTTATTTTCCGCCATTATAAAATCGTCAATGCTTCCCTTACAAGCTTATAAGAATATTTTCAAAGAAAATGTTTTATTTTATAAATATATGTCTCTTAAATGATTTCAAAATAGAATGAGATATTTCTTTAAAAAGAGTTTTGATTTCATCTATGTCAATATCCTTTAATGGATTTTACACTTATTTGAGGATGATATATTATGATACAAAACTTTTATATTGTATTGAAGGTTTTTTGATATGTTTGACTGTGGATGTGCTATTTGTTTTATATACCATTCATGGTTTATGGTGAAAGTATTGACATTTCGTATGCTAGTTTTAATACGAATGTTTATGTTATGTTTAAACATTTTCATATGGGAATGCATTGGATTTAATATGTGACAGGTGGAGCCCGCTATAGCTCCTCTATGCATCGGTAGATCTCATGAGACAAACTAGTGTCTTGGCACAAGGCCTTGGAAAAATCTTATTTGTAGTCTTGGCACGAGGCCTTGGCTATGTGGTTATGATAGTCTGGCATTATGCATTCCAACATTATGAAAGTGGTTATTGATTTTCCATGTGATTATTCGATTAGTAGAATATCCATGTGAATAAGTAAATGGCATTATTTCATTTTATTTATGCCATACCATGTTGATAGTTCAAGTTTTAAAGGCTTTTGTTTTAGTTATACATTTCCTTAAATGTTTATTCTTATTTATGAAAGTTTCCGCAATATTGTTATCCTTACTGGGCATTTGAGCTCACCCCTTTTCTATGTTTTATTTCTCCCAGTAAGTGAAGAAGTAAATTATGAATGACCTGTAGGGATATTATGTGGGGATATGAGTGTGGATTATTGAGACAATATGTTGTTGTAGTAGTTCTTTTTTATTTTGATGATGTAATGTAAAACTTATGAATATATCTAGTGTTTCCAAGGCTACTAAACCAATCGGTCTTTCGAGATTTGATCTTTCTTCTGATCATGCCAATGTTATGTAATTAATGCACCGACTCTGGGTAACTGGGGTTGGGGCATTACATAGAGTCTCAGAGACTATCCTTTATTTTTTTCAATCAAAAATGCTAGAGGGTTGAGTTGTACAATGGGATGAAAGATTCTTTTCTTCGAGGTGACTGTGATGGGTATGCATGCGGGAATCATATAATTTTACTATCTACATTTATTGGTGGTCCCGGGTATAAGATTCAAAATTACCAAGATGAAATGTCAATCTGTATTTGGGCAGGATATCCAGATTTGTTTTTAATGTTTACATGAAATCCCCTTTGGCCTAAAATCACTATATTTTTACCACGTAACAATATTCACTCTTCGGATTGTCCACACATTGTATCCAGAATTTTCAATATTAAGGTTTACCAGTTAATGAATGATTTATGAGATAGATGTTTCTTTGGAAAGTCACGTGCATGTACCTACTGTAATACAAATTATTTTATGAGAAATATTATATCTTATTTAATGAATCTGATGTTAAAATGTGTCATTTATATCATTAATTTCTATTCATTTGTTCATAGAGAGGAATTTCAGAAATGTGGATAGCCTCATATACACATTTTACTATTTTTATTTAGAGAGAGCCAAATAAGTACTCCAGCCTTCATTGAAAATTGTGTTTCTACTAAAATTCCAAATAAATGTGATTTCCCAAAAATTCATGAGGCTGTTAAGAATTTTATGATGCATGGACTTTGTGGGCATCCACATCGTAGATCACCTTGTACGAAAAATGGAAAATGTACTAAATTTTTCCCCAAAAAAATTGTTGAAAGGACAACAGTTGATGATGAAGGGTATGTTCTATACCGACGAAGAAATGATGGAAACACGGTCATGAAAAATGGTGTCCCATTGGATAATCGATTTTTTGTACCATATAATCCTTTCTTGCTACTTAAGTATCAAGCTCATTTGAATATTGAAGTCTGTAATCAATATACTTCCATCAAATATTGTTCAAGTATATTATCAAAGGTAATGATTGTGTAACAGCAGCTTCGTATGAAACCAAAACTACAACACTATTAGACAATAATGTCGATGAGATTAAAATGTATTATGATTACTAATACATTTCTCCTTGTGAGGCCTCTGGGAGGATATTTTCCTATGATATCCACCATAGATATCCTCCTGTTGAAAGATTACATTTTCATTTACCAGGCCAAAATATGTTACGTACACTAACACTTATCATATCTAGGATGTTTTGCATAAGGGTAAAATTTTTCAATCAATGATTACGGCATGGATTGAGGATAATATTGCTTACCAGGAAGGAATATGTCTCACATTTCCTAAATTTCCAACTAGATTTTTATTCCACTAACAAGAAAAAATATGGTGTCCAAGAAAGTAGGGGTTCAGTATTTGTATACTTTATTATGTGCCACCGGCAACTAGAGAGCAATATTACCTTCGATTAATGCTCACAAAGATCAGAGGTGAAACTTCTTTTGACAGTATGAAAACTGTGAACAACATTATTCATGGTACTTTTCGTGAAGCATGTTCTGCATTGGGACCTCTTTCTGATGATAGAGAATTTATTGAAGCAATCTAGGATGTGTCAACTTGGGCGTTAGGCCAGTCTATGCACAGAATTTTTAACAGAATTTTGTTCTCAAACAATATGCCTTTCCCAGACATTGTGTGGCATGAAACATTGGAGCTTCTTAGTGAAGATATTCTCTATGTGGAAAAAATAGGCTACAGATGCCAGGTATATGTTTTAAACTTTCTCAATATATATAATGCGAACTGTGTGGTTGCTAATTCAGTTGGTTTGTATTCATCATTTAATTAAAAGTTATAATTAAATAACAATATTTCACAATTCCATTTAGATTTTTCACTCACGGATCATCAAAAACAGATGTATGCTTTGTTTGAAATAGAGAACTTACTATAGAGTAATGGTAGATCTCTTCATTATTTTCCACTAATTCCAGTACCTGATTCTGAAATTGTCTCTCAACGAAATCAATTGGTAGCTGATGAACTTAATCATGAAAGAGAGGCTCTTCGGAATGAGTATCTGAATTTGAAAAGTAATCTTACTGATGAACAAAATGAGGTGATGACTACCATTATGTCTTCGTTAACTGCATCCACTGGAGGTTTATTTTTCGTACATGGTCATGGAAGTATATGTAAGACATATATTTGGAAAGTATTGACATATTAACTACGTTCAGAAGGTAATATTGTTTTGGCAGTTTCATCCAGTGGAATTGCTTAATTATTGCTACCTGGTGGGAGAACAAGGCATTCCATATTTTGAATCCCGATATATATTTCTGAAAACTCTGTTTGCAATATTCAACAAGTCAGTGATGTCTCAAATATTTTATAGTTAACATAACTTATTATTTGGGATAATGAACCCATGATTCATAAGAATTGTTTTGAAGTTACTGACCGTACTTTAAATGATATCATGTCTGTAAAAATGATAATGTTTCAAACTTTCCATTTGGTGGAATAACTATTGTGTTGGGTGGGGATTTCAGGAAAATACTACCTGTCATACCAGGTGGTAACATAAATGAAATAGTTTCTTCAAGTATAGCTTCTTCATACTTGTGGAAACATTGTCGTGTTATAACACTGACAAGGAACATGAGATTTATTTTTAATTATTCTACAATTTCAGATGAGGTTTTTGAATTTTCCAAATGGACTTTAGATATAGGTGAAGGTCGCATTTCAGAACCAAATGATGGTGAAACCACAATTCCAATTCCAACCGCATATCTTCTTGCTTTAACTAAATATCCTATTTCTGAAATTGTTGAACATACTTATCCAAACTTCATTAGTAACCGTGCTGATGTTGATTAACTTAAATACCGTGAAATCTTAGCTCTAACTCAGGATAGTTTTGATGAAGTAAATGCGTACATGATTTCCCTCACGTGTTCTGAATGCAAAGATTATTTTAGCTCAGATTCAGTTTGTGATGCACGTTTTGATATAGATAAGCCGGAAAACATTTACACATCTAAAATATTAAATGGGATTAATGTATCAGGGATAGTTGCCCATAATATTACACTCAAAATTGGGCTTTCTGTCATGTTTCTTTGAAATTTAGATCAGTCTATGGGATTATGTAATGGGACTCGTTTGATTGTTACCCACTTGGGTGATCATGTCATCGGAGCAAGAATTCTATGTGGCTATAATTAAGGATATCTTTCTTTCATTCCAAGAATAAATTTGACACACTTTGATATTTGATGGCCTTTCAAACTACAGAGAAGACAATATCCTTTGACTCTTTCTTATGCTATAATAGTTAACAAATGTTACGGACAATCACTCTTTTATGTTTGGTTGTATCTTTGAAAACCCGTGTTTTGTCATGGTCAATTATATGTTTCTCTATCTAGAGTCACATCACCATTAGGTTTGAAAATAGTAGTTGGTGATAGTAATCTCATAATCGGAAAATCAATTCAAAATATTGTCTATAAAGAAATATTTCATATATTTTCATAGGTAAATGTCAAATTATATATCAAATTGTGAATATTTGGTTCTGGTCAGCATATTTATGTCTGATTTTATGAAACTAAACGTTTTTTGATTATGATCTATTTGTATAGATATTAAAGAAACAAACTTTTATGAATATGTCGCGATCAATTTCCCCTTTGAATGATATCACAACTCATACCGATGAGACATTGAAGATACAAGTGCATATTTTGAATTTGTGGTGCAACACATCATCCAGGTACTCCAATGATGTTGTCGCAATTGATATGATTTTTGGAGATTTACAGGTGAATTCAGAATAAAATTATACTGCATATTATCTTTATTATATTTTATTTCTCTTTTCATTTCAATTATACCACATATTGGTCATCTTCAAAATAATGTGTTTCAAAATTTGACATTCTTAGATGTTGATTTCGGCAGAAAGCAAGGATACAATGTACTGTTACAGGGCGTCAAATTCTGTCTAAGTTCAAAAATATATTGCATGAAGGGATGTGCTATTTCATACAGAACATGCAGATAGCTACTAATCAAGGTACCTAAATAGGAACTCGACATGCTTGTCAATTACTTTTCACATAAAAAACGCATGTCTGGCCATGTGATGCACCACTACCACATTTCTGTTTTGATTTTACTTCCTTTGAAGACATAATTCAAGGAAGGGTTCCATAACAACATTTAAAAGTTAAAAATTTATTGACATTTATTTAACAGTCTATGAATGTTTCTAAAGTATCTTTATTGTTCAATATATAATTGTATGGATTAGTTTCAACTTTTTTTACCTTACAGTTCACAACCATTTCTTCCTTTTGATCTATTTTATAAATTATTGGATATTTACATTGCTCACATCCTCTTGAAACATTGGCTTATTCCAATTTCAAGATGAAAATTGTCTTACAGGATGAAAGGTTAGTCATTACGGCCTTTCAGTATCATTGACCCACTATTTATATTTAACATTATGCGGTGCATATTTTTCTGTAGAGGGTTACAACTTAATTGCAGTTTATGGGGTGACTATGCTAATCAGATGTCATGTTACATGGAAGAAAATATCGGTTCTTCAAATGTTTTAATATTGCAACTTGTCAGAGTTAAAAAACTGAATAGTATTCTCTCTAATAACCCATTTCCATATTTCACTTTCTTTTATTCAATTATTTAAAATCTTTTGAACCACTACTACAACTGAATTCGTTTTGAAATTACTTTCAGACTCTCTTATACTTAAAACATTCATTAATGAAACATAAATCCTTTTCAATCCTGATATTGAAGATGTTGAATCATTACGAAAATGGTGATCTAGATACTTGATTTAATTGTGATTTTTGTATATGATGTCCAATGCTTACTATATAATAGATGTACATATTATGTTTGACATTTGACTTGGATGTTTCAATATTCAGATGTACATTTATAATGGCATCAGAATATCTAATTCTTGCACCAACAAACCCACCTTCTTCCTCTACACTATTTCTATATTGAGAAAATAAAAAAACCATTTCTAAAGTTAATAATTTTGATCAGGTATGTAGTATACGACAAATTTATAACTTAATTTATGTAATTTAAAAATATGTGTGTACCATTATAGTACTGTACAATGTCGTTATCGACATTAATCTCAATTTTGGATAACCTAAAAAGTTCTTGCTTTCTGTGACCATAAAAAAATTCAAACAACCCCCAATTGGTTCTATGATTCATGCAATTCTTGCATGATAAAAGCGCATAATGATGACGAAAAAATATGGTGCAACAACTGTAAGATATCTGTAACATGATCTATTCCCAAGTTCATATTTTTTCTTCTTATTAATAGTTTATTACTTATTTTATATATCAACAGTAATTAATTTTACTTATACTAAATACCATTGTAATCATATTTTTAATTCAACAGACTTAGAGTGCAACTGCTTGTGAGTGATTCCACGAACTCCTTATCAGTTGTCCTATTTAATAACCAAGTAATGAAATTTGTTAGAAAAACTGCTTCAGAGCTGCGAGATTATTTGATTCAGGTACTACTAGACACTAAACTATCATGATGAAAAAATATGTTCTCATAAATTAAACAAACATTTACTGTTTCTTCTTAAATAAGGCTAATGATGAGTATGGTTTTCTTACTGAATAGATTGTTTTCAAATAAAAAGAGGTTCTCTTATCACTTGAAGTGTCAAAATATAATATTCAAAAACCTCACCATTCAGTAGAACAAAACTCAAACATGGTAATATTCATTACCGACAATTAAAACTACATCCCCAAGTTCAATGATAGCTTCACAGAATTTCAGGTAGATTATACTACATATTCCTATTTTCATTAATATGGATATATTGCAAAAAGTTATTTATTTTATTGATTATATACAGCATCATCCAAGAAGTGGATGTAAAAATGTAAGTAGTGTTCATGAACATAGTCAGGTAATATATAATACATTATCATCATTTTTACTTCCACACATGTAAATAACATGCAACTAGATTAATGATTTATTGTTCTATCATAGGAACATCAAAAAGTTAAATCATTCCGGCATAGTGAAAAGACTGAGTCTATATTTGAAACATAGTCTTTGGTCTTATCCTCTAATCTAGTATATATATATTCTGTCCCTTAGAATTTTCTTTAGAAGCCTTTATTTTATTCCAACATTGTAATTTCTCCTACATCTAATGCTACTTTTAACTATGTTCTATATGCAGAAAAACCTACCGAATAAATTTCTTAATGAATATTTGGTTGAGAAATCTCAAAATATACCACCTATAAGTGTTGGTGGTCAATGTCGCGCAAAAAATATATCAATATGAAGGAAGGATAAATTAAAAGACAAGGTAGAAAATAATGACTGATATGTTCTTCCGATATAGAAGGTAATAAGATATCAGGTGATTGTATCTTCTAATTTATTTAATTTCATGTGAGTTAGTTTATTATTCTTGTATTACAAATCAACTATCACTTGATGTATTTCAGTACTGGTGGGAGAAGGGGTAGGTAAGGGAGGGGGCCTAGTGGGGGCTAGTGGGGAAGGGGCTGGGAAGGGAGGAGGGGACTGGTTGGGTTGGTGCTGGGCAGGAGGGGGTGAGTTGGAAGGGGGAGGTGCTAGGATGCAGTGGAAGAAGAGGCTGCTAAGGGGGGAGGGGAGGAAAGGGGTTGTGAAGGGGGTGGAGGGGAGGGGTTGGTAATGGGTGGTGGAGGAGTAGGGAAGTAATAGGGGCCTGGTGGGGGCTGGTGGGGAAGGGGTTGGGCAGAGAGGAGGGGCCTAGTTCGGTTGGTGCTGGGCAAGAGGGGGGTGAGTTGGAAGGGAGATGTGCTGGGATGTAGTGGAAGAAGAGGCTTATAAGGGGGGGAGGCAAGGGGTTGGGAAGGGGGTGGGATGGAGGGGCTGGGCTGGGCATTGGTGGGTGGAGGGGCGGGGTAGGGAGGTCGGGCCTGGTGGGGGCTGGTGGGAAAGGGGTTGGGTACGGAGGAGGGGCCTGTTTGGGTTGGTGCTGGGCAGGAGGGGGTGAGTTGGAAGGGGGAGGTGATGGGATGCAGTGGCAGCAAAGGCTGCTAAGTGGGGAGGGGAGTAAAGGAGTTGGGTAGGGGGTGGAGGGGAGGTCCTGGTCATGGGTGGGGTGGTGATGGGCAGGAGGGACGAGGAGTTAGAGGGGGGGGGGACGGTCCAATTGGGGGGTGGAGCTGGGAAAGGGTGACGGGCCTGTGTAATGTTTTTTAATTAGGTTTCTTCTTATTATATATAGGTTCTTTTATCATTGATAGTGAAATATGGTCACATATTAATTAATTTTTGGATTCTCTAATTTTTACTTTTGTGTGCAGGTTTGGTAGCAACTTGGGGTGGGGTTTTATAAAAGGAACTCCATAAAAATTCAAGGTGTGTGCTTATGTAATGTTATGAATTACCTTTTTATTGGCTCATTGAATGGACTATATGAATTACATTACACAACACATGAATATCGGTTATCAAACAACTTGATTCTTTGACTAAAAAACCAATCCTATGAGGTTATTTCTGATATTCACTTATGCATATTTCATATTTGAAATAAGGTATTGTAGTGTGTTAATATTATTAAAAGGTAACAACTTATAAACAATTCAGTACTCCATGCTACAATAGTTACTTCAATAGCTGTTTTAATTTAGTCTATAGATTTATTATTCCTAATAAATGGATTCCATTTGGTTTTACATATAAATATAAATGGTCTCGGAAGGTTGGAGGAGAAGGGTGGGGAGGGGAGGGGAAGGGTGGGGAGGGGATGGGAGGGGATGGGAGGGGGAAATGAGGGCAGGGGGGAGGGGCGTGGTGGAGAAAGAGGTTGGGCAGGGGGGGTGTTGAGGGGAGGGGCTGGCCGGGGGGGAGGGGTGGATCTAGGTAGGGGGTAGGAGGAGGCGCTGGGAATTTGGGAGGGAGGGTTACAAGCTGGACAAGGCAGCTGGGCAGGGGAATGGAGGGGAGGGACTGGGAAGGTTAGAGGGGAGTGGGAAAAAGGGGATAGTTACATGCTTGGAAGGAGAATAGAGGGGAGGGACTAGGAAGGTTGGAGGGGAGGGGGAAAGGGAAGGGAAGGATGAGGTCAGGGAGGAGGGGGCTATTGAGGGAATAGTTTGGGCAGGCGGGCGGTGGGGGAAGTGGCTGGGCAGGGGGGAGGCATAATTGGGAGGGGGATCTACTGGTATGGGGTGGGCGATAAGCGAAGATGGGGGAAGGGGAGGGGTAGATCCGGGTATGGGGGGTTAGAGGAGCTGCTGAAAAATTGGGGGGGTGACAGGCAGACAGAATAACCACTGTTCTTTTTCAATTTGTTCTGATTTTTCAATTATTTCAAATAGTACTGATTTTTCCTTTTCATATTAATAATTGTTTGGTTTCACCTCACTATATTACCCAGTTTTTTTATATTAATATGTCTCATTTACTCACATTAATGTCTAATTATATATTATAGGGATCAATATAACTATCAACAAACATGACAAAATGCAACTCTACATCAATGATACATGGTATTACTGGGAGGCTATTGACTGCACATTCTGATGACATGAATTGTAATATGATCTACACACCCGCTGTTGTTGAAAATAATGGTTCCTATAATTGTTGTAAAAAATGTATCAGCAACTTAAAGTGTATTTATGTTCTCTTATCAAGGTTAAATAACATTCCATATTTATTTTTCAAAGGTGACATGAAAGTGACAACTGTTGTATGTTTCAAATATAATCTTTTTTTACCATTCTTATGTATCAATGTTTTAATATTTAAAGTATCTAAATATTAGATTTTCAAACTTTATATCTTTGAATATATTTATAATTTCAATACAATATTTATTATTTTCCATTGATCACTTATCATTATTATAATGCATTTTTAGTTCATATTTCATTTATGACACTATGCGTATGCACAGGCGATGTACTAGTTTTTTTAAGGAGTCTTGTAGTCATTTTCCAAAAAAGGAACTTTATGCCCTTTTCGACGAATTAAGGTAAGAATGTTTTTCTAAATGTATACTGATTGTGTGACTCTTTTCCACCATTATAATATCTTCTACACTTCCCTTACATGCTTATAATAATATTTTCAAAATAAATGACTTCTTTTATAATTATTTGACATTAAAATGATTTCAAAATAGAAAGAGATATCTCTCTCAAATAGTTTTGATTTCATCTTTGTCAACATCCTTTGATGGATTTTACACTTTTTTGAAGTTGATTTGTTATGATACAATATTCCATATTGTATTAAAGGTTTTGTGATGTGTTTGACTACGAAGGTGTTATTTTTATACCATTCATGGTTATTGGATAAATTATTGACATTTCATTTACTATTTTTAATACAAATGTTTATATTTTGATTCAACCATTTCATATGAGGAATGAATTGGACTTAGTAAGTGATGGGTGGAGCCCTCTATGGCTCCTCGATGCATCAATTGGTCTCATGAGACAAACTAGTGTCTTGGAAAAAGTCTTTGAAAAAATATTTTTTTTCTTAGAATGATTCCTTGGATAAGTGGTTTTGATGTCTGACATTATGAAATCCATCATTATGAAATTGGATATTGATATTACATGTGATTATTTGACTAGTATAATATCCATGTGAATAAGTAAAGGAAATTATTTGATTTATCTTTTCCATTTTATTATGATGTTTACTTTTAAAAGTCTTGTGTTTTATTCTTTTACATTGACTTCAAGGTTTATGTTTATTTATGAAATTTTTTGCTATATTGTTAACCTTAATGAGAATTTGAGGTCACCCCATTAGTATGTTTTATTTTTTCAGGGATTTGAAGAAGTATATTATGATTGACATAAAGGGATAGGCTATGGGATATGAGTGTGTTCAAAGGGGACCCAATGTTTTTTTCTCTATTTCATTATGTAATGTAAAACTTATGTATGTATCTAGTACATCCAAGGCTACTAAACTAATCAGTCTTTCGAGACATGATCTCTTTTTTTCAGGCTAGTGTATTTTAATAATGCACCAACTCTAGTTAACTAGGTTCATGGAATTGCAATTGGTATTAGAGAAAGTTTAGTACAAACCTTGGAAGCTAAATTTAGAAAAACTTTTATTAGAGAAAACTACCCTAAGTTAGACATTGAGGATTAGTATAGAATAACATACCATAATTTTTGTACTGTATAGATTTTACATATTTTTCAAACAATACACTACTTGGATATGTGTAGGTAGAGGTGGCTCTCAGATACATTTACCTAGGAGTGAAAACTTCGACAAGGAGTTTCATGCTTGACCTGGGTATCCTAGTACATGACAATAGATCTTGCTGCACTCTTGGTTTTGACACTCCTGGAGGATATGATTAGGATAATTTACATTTTATTTACAAACCATTATGAAGGATTTATGATTAAATAATTCCTCAAATAATACATTTTTATGATTATTTATTATGTGCATAAACTGTTCAATTTATGTTAGGTATTTTACTAGTTTTGAATTATGTATTATGATTTATAAAATAATCTAGTGTATGCAATTGTATATAAATGGGGCCTAGTGGAAGGAATGGAAACTATATCAATGTATGCAATCCATGTATGTATTTTCCTCCAACGTAATATAATTATAGTGGATCTGGTGATGCAACCGGTGCTGAATAACTTATAACTATACTAGGACAACTCACTTAGGTTGTGAATAATAACATTACCCATATTGAGCACCCTGATCCACAATGTGGAGGATCAATGTTAGACTACTTCATGAGGAAATAACCACCAACATTAAATTGTACTACAAATCCATTTTTAGCTAAGAAATGGATAAGTTCTTTAAAAAAATATATCATAATTTGGGGAGTAGCGAAATGGAAAACGTTTTCATGGAAGTTTATCACCTCACGGGAGAAGCATATCAATGGTGGTAATTAATTCAAAACACCAAGGAGGATGAATAAGTATAAAATATTTAATGGACGGAGTTCAAAGATATTTTCATAGAAAAATACATTCCTCGTGACCATTGGGTGGATATGGAAAAAATATATTTTGAGTCTTAGGGAAAAGGAGGATGAGAATGTTTCAAAGTATGAGGCTAATTTTACAAGGATATAAAGGCATTTAGATGATAATATATGTAACCCAATTAGTATGATTGATCAATTATTTTATGGGTTAAAACCATTTCCCCATCAAGCATTAGTCTCACAATTCTTTTCATCATAAAATGATATTGTCTCATGTGCTATCATGATAGAAAAAGAATTCTATTGGTCTTACGACTTTGAAGAAAATAATGAGAAGAAGAGATCTGTTTAACACTCTAGAAATAGAAATAAAGGGAAGAAGCGAAAATTTGAATTTCCATCCTATTGTAAATGTGGGAAGAAACACCCTTGAATATTCTTAAATGGAATGGGAATCTGTTACAAGTGTGGGGGAAAAGGCCACCAAGCTCTTGATTGCAAGAGAAAGAGAGAGTTTTCTATTGTTGAAAGCTCAAATTGTTGAGAAATGGGGCATTATGAAAATTAATTTCCTCAGAAGCAAGGAAACTTAGCTCAGAAAAGGAAAAGGGGGAAAGGCCGCACATATATGATCACTACTACTAAGGTTGAAGCTCGGAATGACATAGTGATAGGTAATTTATTGGTTTCCCAAATTTTTACCAATGATTTATTTGATTCTAGATCATATCATTCTTTTATATCTCCCTAGTTTTCTAAGAAAATTATATATTTTCAATTCTATTTAACAAGGGGGTTTCAGTCAAAACTCCTAAGGGAAGTATCATTGCAACAATTTTTGGGGAATCAATTCCCATTAGGGAATACAATTGAGCTTTATCTACTAATCTCATCATCATTCCCATGATTGAATTTGATATAATCTTCAGTATGGATTGGCTTTAGTACCATGATGTGAAAATTTATTGTTAGATGAAGGATATGACAATTTTTGATGATGATAAAAAGTACCTTATCTTTAGAGTAGATATGTTACAAACCGATTCTCATCTAAATCCACCACCAGTAGCTCTTCTAAATTCAATTATTGGGGAGGAAGAGAGTGGAATAACTATGGGTGAGAAAAGGAATGTTCAAATAAAGTATGTACCTATTTTAAAGGAAAATGTTTATGTGTTTCCAGAGGATATACCTAGACATCCTACTGAATGAGAAATTGAGTTTTCAATTTATTTAATTCTAGGTTCAAGGCCCATATCGAAGACCCCTTATATAATGGAAAAAGTGTAATTAGTGGAACTAAAGAAACCACTAGAAGAATTCATTAATAAAGGATTTATTCACCAGAGTGTTTCTCCATGGGGATCCCATGTTCTTTTTGTTAAGAAGAAAGATGGATCTATGAGGTTGTGCATTGACTATAGGGAGATCAGTGCTATAATAATAGAGAAAAATTATCCCCTTCCTCATATAGATGATTTATTCAATAAAATTTATGGAGCTCAATATTTTTCAAAGATTTAAATTCGATATGGATATCATTAGTTGTGTGAGAAGAAGAAAGAAATTCTGAAGACAACATTTCATACCAGGTATGGCCATTACGAGTTTACAGTAATGCCTTTTGGACAGACTAATGCACCCTCGGTCTTCATAGATCTAATGAATAGATTTTTCAAGGAATATCTTGATACCTTTTTAGTATTATTTATTAATGATATCTTGGTTTACTCCTAAAGCTATAAAGATACAAAAAATTACTTGTGTACTATTATAAATACATTTAGAAGAAATTAATTATATGGGATGTTTAGAATGTGTGAGTTCTGGATTCAAGAGATTTCTTTTCGTGGCCATATTGTATCTAAGGATGGAATCTCAATTGATCCTTATAAGACAAGGTGAATACAATAATGTCCAGCACCGACGAGTATAATTGAGTTACGCAATTTTATTGGTTTAGATGGTTATTAACGAAATTTCATCCAGAATTTTTCCCCTTGGATAACCCATTAACCAATATCACAGGTAAAGGGGTTAAATTTGTTTGGACAAAAGGGTGAGAAAAATGTTTTGAAGTATTGTTGAAAATATTAACCAATGCTCATATCTTTACTCTACCATCAGGGAATGATGGGTTCGTTATTTATAGTGATGCTTCAAAGAATGGACTTGGTTGTGTCCTTATGTAGAATGATAGAGTTATTGCCTATGCATTACGTCAGCTAAAAATTCATGAAAAAAACTATCCCACTCATGATCTTTAGTTAGAATCTATACTCCTTAATTTGGAGATATAGAGAAACTATCTCTATGGTGAAAAATGTGAGATATATACAGACCATAAGAGCTGGAAGTATATTTTATCATAGAAAGAACTCAACATGAAGAAAATACGATGGATTGAACTACTCAGGGATTATGATTTCACTATACACTACCACCTGGGGAAGGAAAATATGGTGGAAGATGCATTGAGTAGAAATGATCATGGAGTTTTGAACAAGATGAGTGTTTAAATGGATCATATGTTCATGGATCTAGTAAAGATGGATATGGGAATTATCATGGAAGGTGAAACATCAATACTTATTCAAAAAGTTGCCAAAAAATATTTATTAGAACGGTTAAAAAGTTCTTATACTGATGACGAGGTGTTTCAAAAAGAAATTAATGTTGTGAATGATGGGAGATTGGTTGACTTCATATATGAAGGTGGAATTTTTAAATTTGGGAAGAGAATTTTTGTTCGTGAAATACCTGATCTAAAAAGGAAATTATTCGATGATGCTCACAACTCCAATTTCTCTATACACCATAGTAGCACTAAAACGTTTAAATATTTGAAGGAACATTTTTTGTGGGACAACATGAAGAGGGAGATTTCTGATTATGTGTCATGATGTATGGTTTTCAATAGGTGAAAGATGGGATAAAATATCCTAGAGGAGTCAAACATCCTCTTCACATACCTAAGTGAAAATGGGATGAAATTACGATGGACTTTGTCATGGCGCTACCAAATACTCCTAGAAGGAATAATGAAATATGGGTCATTGTTGATCATCTTACCAAGTAAGAACATTTCCTTTCTATAAGAGATTATTTACCACAAGAACATTTAGCAAGACTATGTATTAATGAAGTTGTAAGACTTCATGGATCACCCCTATCGATTGTTTCTAATCATTATCCCAATTTTAAATCAAGATTCTAGAAAAGTATTTAGAAAGACCTGGATATTGAATATTTTTTTAGCACTACCTAGCACCCTCAAAATGAAAGACAATCATAACAGACTATTCAAACCTTACAAGACATGTTGATATCTTAATCACTTGACTTTCAAGGTATATGGGATCAGTATTTACCTATGCTATAATTTTCCTGTAACAATAGCTTCCATTCAAGTATTCAGATGGCATCATATAAAGCATTATATAGAAAGAGATGTCATGCACCAACATTTTGGGATGATGTTGGTGAAAGAAAACTCGTAGGCCCAGAACATGTTCAGGAAACAATGGAAAATGTGAATATTATCCAAACCAGCATCAATGTAGATCAAAGTAGGCAAAAGATCTATACTGATAACTAAAGGATGGATTTGTAATTTTAAGTAGAATATTTAGTTTTCATGAAGGTTTCTCCATTGAAGGGATTTATACAATTTGGTAGAAAGGGTAAATTAAGTCACAGGTATATTGGACCTTTTGAAATTCTAGAAAGAATTGAATTTTTAGATTACCATTTGGAAATTCTTTCAAGTCTCTCTAATGTTCATGTTGTGTTCCATGTATCACTGTTGAGAAAATACATGTCTGACCCAACGCATGTACTCACCTCTGAAAAAATATAACTATAACTTGATCATTATTATTTTGAAAAGACATTCAAGATTCTTGATACTAGAGAACAAGTTCTAAGAAACCATACAACTCTTTTGGTAAAATTTTTATAGAGAAACCATTCGATGGAAGAGGCATCATGGGAACCCGAGGAACTTATGATGAAGAACCCCCTAAATATTTTTAGGTACTAGTATTCTAGAAATTTTGAGGATGAAATTATTTTAAGGAGGGAAGAATGAAACACCCCAAACATCCACAATACGCTTCTCTTTGAAAAAATACAACAGCTTGAGCTATATGAAACTTCATGTTCTAGCACACCATGACCAATCAATTAGCCATTATGAATAGTAATACCCAATTTTTGAAATTTTATATATTTTATTTATCAAAATAGAATTAATTTTTGGATTCAAAATATAAAAACTATATTATGGTGAATTTTTGGTATTTTTCTAAAAACATTCAATTTTTGATGAATAGAGAAAAACAACGCATTATTTTTGAAAACTTACTTTTTATTTAAATAATTATTTATTTTATTTAAATTTATATTAGGTAAAAATAGATACATAATACCTATATAAGTTCAATGTAATTTTTTGGAGTCATTTTATAATAAAATCAGTTGTATAATATTTTATTAAACATTTTAACATCTTTTACCCACCATCTAGCACATTTTCAAATTTACATAAAATGTAATTTTACCACTTCAATGAATTTAATTTAAAAAATCCAAGAGACATGGTTGACATCATTAAGTAAAATTTGGTTCAATATGATGAAACTAATTTTTTTGAATAGTAACATTTGAATTTTATTTAACGTGGTTAAAACTAAATAGGTTAATTAAATGTAAAAATGATATTATAATTACCCTAAAACACATCCTATTTCTATTTTATAAGTGTATTTCTACCGAAATAAACATTTGGAATAAAATATGACCCTCTTTAAACCAAATTTAATAGATTAAGACATCTATTATTATTTTATTTTAAGAATAGTTAAAAGTGTTAAATTCAAATTTTTATAACTAAAACATTTTAAATATAGGGTTAAACTTAATATAAATTCCACTGTAAATATTCCTCAGAAATATAAAGAAAATTCCTACATAAGGGTATTTTATTTATAATTTTTATACATAAAATAATAAAATGTATTTATAACACAATGATGATGTAGTAATTACCTTATTAATGAATGATTAAAATAATTGATATTATAAATATCAAAATATAGATAAATTTAGACTTTTGATTCATTCCACTAATTTTATAGGATAATATTACATGTTAGTATTGATTAAATAAATTTTTTTCGAAGTTATAAAGTTTTTATGACTTTAAAAAAACAAAATAACAAATAGTGTCAAAATTGACATAAATAAGTTTTTAACAAATACTATATTATTAAATGATATAATATTCCTAAAAATATAAGTTTCATCCAAAGAACATGGGTAAGGTTTTATATATCAATACTTAAACAGTTGGGGGTTCTCTTGGAGTTTTATAGTATGTTTATTAACCATTTATTATAATAATACAAAAATACAGTGTAAAAGTTAAACTATTTAACGAAGAGTTAAATCTAAAAGATAAGGTTAAAATGGTAACCTAAACCTGTCTAAAACCTATTGGATGAGAGTATTTTGACTGACCTCCACCTTATAATCAAAAATAAAACCTTTTGTAGACATTGTAAACTGAATATTATTATATAATAAATTAATATATCAAGCTTTTCGTAAAGTGACCCCCACCTCTCTTATAAACGTGTACTTCCCCTTATCTAAAAATAACAGCTCCAAAGCAATTTGGATCGGCCAAAACATTCTAAAATATACTCCCAACTACCCTGACTTCAACCAAGAGGCTTTACTTTGATCCAAAAGCCATCCTAACGATCCCTTTTGATCAAATCAAAAGAAAAAACACGAAGAAGATGTAGTAATTTCATCACCACTTTCAAAGTTCTTCTCTTCTTACACTTATTTATTATTGATGTTTCTATAATAAAATAATAAATCTAGTACCTTATACATACTTTTATGTTATTATGAATGTATAAAAACCATATTCATTATTCTATCAATCTTAGGAATGAAAGAGTCATCATACGTATGTACGTACGGCTTACCATCTTCACGTCATGTTATAGTTTGTTATTTGACACTTATTTATTTGGATGGGTATAATAATGAGTATAATTGATATTAATAATAAATATAACATGTTAATGATTATTTATATGTTATATACCATCCAATTATATACTATTTTCCTATCAAAATAAGGATATTTTTTCTTGTGCGTATGTACAGATCACCGTCTCCTTGAATGCGATAATATTTATATCCCCATCGTAACAATTCAAGAATAATTTTAATTCTATGATTAAAAATAATGTTTAAGAACTTAATATAATTCTAGATAAGAATAAAATACATCCTTTCCATAACAAACATGACATATGTAACCAAACATATAAAGGAAAACAAATCGGTTAACACTCGAAACAATGATACTACTGAAATATTATTAACAAAACAATATTAAAAGATAATAAATAATATCATATTTATATATATGGTTCTTGTATAATTTAATAAAAATCATTTAACTATTATATAGGAGGTTAAATTACCCTCGACTAGGGAATGGTACACGGTAAGGGTTAATTTTACAATCTCATTATTATCTGAGGTTGTTTTTACGAAAGTACCTACTGGGACTTCTTTATCATCCACATACGTCTTTCTCAAAAATGTAATTCAAAACATTTTTAATATTTCCTAGAATATGGGTTAAAGAAATTTATATCCTTGTTTGAAATTTTATAAAAATAAATTAAAGGTTTCTTTTTTTTTATTTTCCAAATAAGATACATTATGACCTTTTAAACGAATTAAGGTAAGAATTTTTTTAGTGTATACGGTGGGTGTGTCTATTTTTTCCATTATAACATATTCAAATCATCCCTTACAATATTATAAGAATATTTTAAAAATAAAAGTTTTCTTCTATAATTATTTGACTTTTAAATGATTTCAAAATAGAAAGAGTTATTTCTCTAAAATAGTTTTGATTTCATCTATGTCAACATCCTTTGATGGATTTTACTATTGTTTGAAGTTGATTTATTATGATACAATATTCCATATTGTATTGAAGGTTTTGTCATATGTTTGACTATTTATGTGTAACCATTCATGGTTTATGGTTAAAGTTTTGACATTTCTTATGATAGTTTTAATATGAATGTTTATATTATGTTTCATCCTTTTCATATGAGGACTTCATTAGACTTAGTAAGTGATAGGTGGAGCCCGTTATAGCACCTCAATGCATCGGTAGGTCTCATGAGACAAACTAGTGTCTTGGCACAAGGCCTTGACAAAATATTATTTGTATTCTTGGAACAAGGCCTTGACTATGTGGTTAGGATGTCTATCATTAGGAATTCCATCATTATAAAATTAGCTATTGATATTACATGTGATTATTAAACTAGTAGAATATCCATGTGAATAAGTAAATGGAATAATTTGGTTTATCTTTTACATTTTATTATAAAGTTTAATTTTAAAAGGATTTTGTTTTAGTCTTATACATTTATTTAAATGTTTATATTTATTTATGAATGTTTCCGCTATATTTTTATCCTTACTAAGTATATGAGATCGCCTCTTTCATATGTTTTATTTTTCCCAGGATGTGAAGAAGTATATTAGGATTGACCTGCAGGGATAGCCTATGGGATATTAGTATGTTCAAGGGGGACACAATGTTGTTGTTTTTTTGTGTTATGATGTAATTTAAAACTTATTTTTTTTTCTAGTACTTCCAAGGATACTAAACTAATTAGTCCTTTGAGACTTGATATCTTGTGAGCATGCCAATGTTATGTAATAATTCATCGACTTTGGGTAACTAGGGTCAGGTCGTTACAAATAAAGCTCAGTAAGGCAATAAATATGGAATAAAATGAGGAAGAAAATATATGTTAGTCATTAGACATATCAATATATCACAAAATAGAAATGAAAATAAATTCATGATATAGTATGATATTCATAACATGGAAATGTGGAAACAACATACAGAATGATATTAGCCTCATCTAAGGCTCATAAGACATGGATTAGCATGAGTAAACCCTAATTTCACATGAATTATTATGATTGAACCTTCATTTCATATGAATTATAATTATTAAACCCTTGTTTCACATGGTGTATCATGATACTAAACATTATCCAATGCATTGTATCCCTATTAGGGAACACCCTTCATAATCATTTCAATCTCATGCTCAAGGGTGCCACATTGATCATATGAAATGTATTGATTCAACATAATAATTTATTACATAATAAATGAATGCGTAATATGTACATGTAAGTCCTAAATCAATAATTATATGTTTATAAAGATGAAAACCCTTGATATAAAAATGGGTATGGTATTCAATACATGGTGATTTTGGCATGGAAAATCGCGTTGTAATTTCGGCTGCATAACGATGTCATATGGAAATTCATAAAATGGGTTGATAAGAGATTAATAGGTATCTCATAATATATACATGAAATGGATAGTAAGAGTATTGTGGAACATAATATCCCAACATATGAAATCTAACTTAATATGGAAAATATAAAAGAAATGCTTTAATGGGAATGAGGGGAGAGAAATCCCTTACAAAATTTTTTCTTGGTAACAAGTATATATAAAGGATCATGAATGGATTAATGAGAGTTGAAGGAAGATATAACTATTTATAAATCAATTGGACAATAATTGGAGTATGTATGAAAATATCCCAAAATATTCAAATTTAAATGAAAAGGTATATCACAAAAAAATTTCTTGATAAAAGAAGAGAGTGGATGATCCCTTACGAAATTTCTCCATAGTAACGGCTTAGGTAAGGGACTAAATTAGGGGAAATAAATGATCCTTAATTCAAATAAAATAAAATATATAGTAGGGAATTTATTATAAAATAATTAAAATATAACCAATTGAAATTAAAAATAAAAATTTCAAACAAGGTTCTTGAATTGATAACTAATAAAGGAAGTGAGGATCCCGTAATTAGATTTGTAGCTCCAAAGGATTAGGAGATGCTTCTTTGGAGCTTGGGGGTACTTTGGGAAGACTCTAGGGAGTAATTTCCAGAGGGTTGTCTAGCTTTAAAAAGCTTAAGTGATGAAAAATTGGATATTGGGTGGGTTTATATAGGAAAGGCCGGAGATTTCAATATTATTTTGGTTTTGGACACTACCCAACAAAATATTCAGGACCACAAACCATCGCATAGTTTTTACCAATGGTTTCTAGAATAGGGGACTGGAATAAATTCTTTTATAAGGATAAGGTCCAATGATATTAAAATATTTTATTTTTTTTTATATGGAGGTGAGTCATACATTTAAAGAAAATTATTTTAAAATCATATAATATATTATATACTTTGAAGGATTCACTAAGAATTTATAAAATAAATCAAATAAATTTAAAATTATATTTTTCTAGAGGAAAAAAACAAATATTTGGATGAATATTCCTTTTATAGTCTTTTATTATATCACAATAGGGGTCATTATAATGTTATAAAAGACATTATATATTTATACGGTATTTAATTATTACCTAAATAATCAATTGTCTCCGAAAATTATGAAAAATTCACCAATGGATAACTTTGAAAACCTCATTCCAAAAAAAATTTATCGAAATAATTTTCTAAATATTTGATTTTTCACATCTAAAATAAAATTGACATTTATTGAAAATTGATGGGTTTTGGAAAAAATACTTTCCAAACCATAGTAAAAATACATTTGAATTCATAAAATTTATACTATCATTAATATTTAATATGTATAATTTAATAATAATATTTTATTGAAATATTATTTATTTGAAAAATAAATTTTTTCATCAAAATAGATTCTACAATTGAAATTTGAAATACTATTTTTGTCTTATCATATAAAAATATAATTCTTATCAATTTGATTACTAAAAGATTTATAGAGTAATATCAATATTGAATATATATAATCATCATTTATAATTAATAGGAGTGTTTTTATAACACTATTTAATTATAATAACATTATTAATAAAACATCAGTTTAAGATAATAATTTATATATTTTTGAATAGTACCATTTTACCAGAAAATAAATTTATTAAATTCCTCAAATTTGTAAGAAAAAATATACCATGAAAAGAATTGATGATATAAGACTTTTATTTATAAAAATGGATGACATAATAAGTAATTAATACCTTGTTATATAACCCCTTATAACACCCACATATGGCTGAGGGTAGGGTGTGAAATAGTGATGTACTCTTAGGGAGGCTCTTATAACATCACTTGAGTGGCGATTTCGACCAACTTGAACTTCTCCCAGAGTTTATTTCATTAATGCTTAACATGTTGATGTGTGGCTTTGTATTGGTTCAGAGAAAATCTGAGTGACTCTAAATCCTTCCTATGCTATGAAAAATGGGGTTCTAATAGAATAATTATATTTGTATTGGTCATCAACTCTTCTTTCTAAATTAATTTTCTATTTTCATCAATATTTATAATAAAATATAGCATTAAATTTATTATTTTTTCCAATGGTCATATTGATCAATGGTCCAACAGTCACATATTCCTCAAAAATTGATAGTTACATGGGAATTTATAATTATATAGTTTTAATGAATGTGACACGGTAAAACATACATTTTTAGGATACAAAATATTATTCAAAATATCAGGTCATTACAATATATCTAGTCATTTAAAGTACATACTTACTTTCAATAACTTATTCTCTATGAAGTTTGAGCCTATATCCGTAACAGAAGTCAGAATAAATGCTATCTTCAATTTCAATAAGACCAATATCATTACTAGGTTTGGTGTCCTATACAGAATACTAATAGATAAAGGAACCACTTTATATTCATCCAAATTTAAAAAGGTTTTATTACCAGTATAATATTCTGTCCAATCAGTCTTCCCACTACCATGCAGTAGAAAACATAAAAATAGTGGATTTCAATAAGTCTCTATCTAATATACTCTTAAAAATGGTGGATAAAATATGAATTATTATCCTGAAATAATATTATAGTCATTGTGTACTTATCGCACCACAACGCATACATTTATGAAAATAATCTCGTATTTGATTATACCTAGGAAATAGGTATTCTTACCCATTGAGGTCTAGAAACCCACACATTACATTTCTATATAAAATTAATTTACTATAAATGACCAGTCTTAGAAGTAACTGGATGAGTTGAAGCAGCATTATGAAAAGAGGTTGTTCACATTACGAAACCTATAAGTCTATAAAAACTAGATTGTGTAGAATTCAATAGAAAATTATCTTATGCTCATTCCTTCAATGATAATTTTTTGGCTATCCGAACTCTAATGATACCCAGGAAGAAGACTCGAAATCTCAAATAAAAATGATATGTCCCCTTCATTATTTCCAATGTTCACTCTAATGTTTTATACACATTAATAACTATAAATGGGGAGAATATCACAACTTATTATCATACTGTTAAACAGAACAATCTATTCCTTATTACATGACTTAAAACTACACAATATATTCGATCCTCAATGCGTGACATTGAAACGTATGATCAGAATCTTCAATTATATATGCTAAAATTTATAATCATGGTCCTTATAGAATAACATATAACTACATGAAATCCAATACCATATGAATAAATATAAACAAAATAGTCCCCTTTGTCCTAACTACATAATGTAATCTGAATAAAAAATAAATCTTAGTATCAAAATTTAAAATAACATGGCACTAAACTCCTTATCACATGATGTTAAACTGTATGATATTTACTTTCCATATGACTATAAACATCATGATTAACATTCACCCATATCATTCACTCTCATGTGATTCAGGTAATATATCAATCACCACTTATTTCTCACATAGAGAATAAATCATTTGATCTTAGAGGATTCATTTTATTTCTTATCATAGCATGATTGAGTGGAATATTTTTCAAATAGTAGGGAGAAAATTCTTAACCACGTGAATATAAACTATATAGCATCAATTTCACCCAATATGACTTTAAACTAATCAAAGTGGACCACCTTAAATGGTTATATTACCCTACATTATATATTGATCAATATATGGATTCATAGTGTATAGTTTTTTACTTTTATTATCCTGTATGAAAACCAATTCCCCCATGAAATATATTGAACCACATAAGGACCAATAATAAGAACTATGTGTGTCTTGGTTCCTAATCTTTCTTAATCCTTAGTGATTCATGGATCCCTTTCCCTGCATCTGGGCATAAATTCGAAAATAAATTATTTCCTCTATGCGTTTGGTCTCCTCATTCACAATGGATGTTGTCTAATTAGACTCTAAATGAGATGGAAGTTCCTCTATATTTATAATAATTGTTTATTTATTTATTCTAGTTATTATAGGATACAAAATGAAACCTTGATCTTCTATCATTGTCCCAACTATTAATTCTATCAAAAAAATTCTTATGTACTATATATGATTCAGATCTATGAAAGATACATAAGAAGTACATCTGGTTTGATAACCAATCCAAGAGATACATAGTGATGCTTGGAACTCCTATCTTGGGACCATTTGCGAATATTTATCACCTTCAATTCTATTCTCTTTATATGAGATCTAGATTCATCTAGAAGTTCTCAGTCCATATTTTCCACACCTTTATATTTTAACAAAGGAAAAAATTCCCTGATATAATACTCATCCTTTTCACGTGGTATTAAATTTTATAGTATAAGCCCTCATCATATGGCCTTAAACTATATAACACATATTTTATCATTTCATAACGTTAAACTACACTGAATAATGTCCACAATACATGACCTCTCAAATTGTTGGGTTAGATTATTTGTAAGACTTCATTGCCTTACCTGGGATCCATATCCATGTATTAAGTCTTAGTTTTTACATCAATTTACATTGAGACAAAATCCCCTTAACAGAGTAACTACATGGGGATTGATTTATGTCAACACAAGATATATAGTGATGCCTAAATCTCGTATCTTATTATGGATCAAAAAATAAAATCTAATTATGTCCCCGACTTTGTCCTAGTTCCATAACTCCATTTTATTCATGTTAGGTTCCCTCTCTTTTATTGGAACTAATAGATGTTGATCATATTTTCCCCATTTTATAATAACTACATATGTCTTAATTCACATTCATTAGGATTCATAGGGATTCCATGATATTATATTTTGGTCCATGCCCTAGAGTCCACTCATAGTGATTGTGCCTCAGTGATGAAACTCTTGTTAATTCAAATTGGGTTTTTTTTCTTACTTTTCTCACATGGTAATTGTTTAACTAAGATTTTTCTATACACGATCTAGATCTATACCAATGTATGTTGTATCAGAACTATTTGTGTCTTGATTACTACTAAAATAGGATACATAGAGATGCCAAGATCTATTATAATTTTCCCAGCTAAAAATTCAAAATATGTACCCCCACTTCGTGATACTTGGATCCCCTCCTTTCATGTTAAAATTTTCATCAACAGATGAAACCCTAAAACAAATCTATCTTATTTTTTCCACAATCCATACTAATATAAGGCCTTAAACATATAGTTATATATCTATAAACGTAATATTTTGTTAAAATACTACTCTCCCATGTAAGATCTAGATCCACGTGGGATCCTTCAACATAGAGTACATTGTCTTTAAGTCTATGTTGTAAAAATGCCTCCATCCACAAAGACAATTTTCCATAAAGATTTTATGGATATGGTTGCATTTCCATAAATAGATATCATGGATTATTTAATCTATGATCTAAACAATTCCCCATATAGTGATTCTAAAATTTCCTAGGGAATTCAAAATCATCCTAGTCACCTGATGAAAAATTGTACAACAAAATCCTTTTCACATTATGTTAAACTACATGGCATAGATCATTTTCATATGATGTTAAAATATATTACACATATATACTTGTTATTTGGTGATAAACCAATCATTGTATGGTCTGTAATGCGTGAAATTAAAATATATAGAGTGGTATGTTCTATATGACTAGCCTTTCCCTATATTAAATTTCAGCATGTGTAAGAGTTTACAACATATAAGACCCAAAACTAGGAAAAAATTTCCATTTTCCCTTAAAATTCACTGTGTTTGGGTTCGCCAAACTCATATTTGGATATACATCGATAGAGTTTCCTGGAAACAACCATATGGTTCCCTCTATTTCAAATCCCATACCTAGATATTATATTATCCCTCAACTGTATTTGAGTTAGATTAATTTAGGAGATTTTCATCAAAAAAGAAATACATGTGGCTTGATTTCTATTATTTTAGGATTTGTACTGTCATTTGAACTATATATTCCAAACACAAGTAAAAATCATCATCAATTTACAATATGTCATCAACAGAAAATAATCATAATCATGGTATGGTAAGGTCAAGATCCGGGACATTCAGATGATCATTCTGATGTTTCCTTCCATTCATCACACTTGTTTCCTTATGTATTTGAATCACTACAAACCATTAAAGGTTAATAGTAATGAGTACATCTAACTCCAATGGATACATCTATTTAGAAATGATCATCAGTGAGCCATATTTGACCCTGCCAACTATAGGAATCTACATCTTGAGAAAAATGTCCTTTGATATTTTTCATCCACTGAAAAAATTGTATAAGAACCTGTTATTCAAATTTTTGTTAGCGGTCATACTTGGTATAGCTTTCTTATACATAATTACCAATTGAAATACATTAAGTCATTATTTATATCTTTTACACCCCTTATCTTAAGGTTTCATAGTTATCTTTTTCTTTAACCCATTATGGGTTACTATTTCACAACCCTCTCTAATAGACCAAAAATTATGACCTTAAAATATATGTACTTCCCTTAATATAGTCTATTAAAAAAGTGGACATTCCATTCATGTCAAATATTAATTTTCCATTATTATACTCATTATCACATCCTTTTCAATGGTTTGGGAACCATTTTCTTAAATTGTATATAGTTACATTTAGTCTATTTATGTTAGTGATAAAGGAATTTTATTTATGTTGTGTCAACCTTGAACTCATCACAAGATATACTACATCCATGGTCCCGTTATTCAAATCTACATCACAATAAACACTATCAATATTTGTTCCATGAGCCATCAACTTAAACTAAGTGTTCACCCCCATGAAATGGTCTCTGATAACATCAAGCTCTCTATACAAATTGGTTTTTTTCTTACCCTGGTTACATAGACTTTTTTTTGTTAAATATATATGAAATTTAATGCAAAAAAATAGCCAAAACTATGTAACTGTAAAATATAGCCTCTAATGGTATAAATTTTCTAACCCTTAAACAATATATGAAAATGAAATATATAAAAAAATGTAAATTCTAATATATATAAAATGTGGATGGATTAAAAGTCAATTTTACCCCCACTAGGTCACCCCTATTAGGACCTTAGAAATGTTTAGAGTGAAAATAATATATATAAAAAATCTTTTGGGGACCCTCATATATCCCCAGTAATGTTAATATATTCTTAGTAGAGCCACTAGTCTGGGAAAATGTATTATCAATTTCATGTTGTAACCCTTCACCCCAAATATGTTTTCTCTGAATAATGAAATCGCATTCCAGGTTCCTACACTCATAATGTGCTAACTTCCTTATACATGGAAACTATGTCCCTCAGGTGTTTAAATCATTATAAATCTTTATAGGATATCAGTAATGAGTGAACCTGGCTCAAATAGACACATTTACTTGGTAATTGTCATCAATATCCCCAAATTATACCCTACCAACTAGATATATCTTCATCCTAAGGTAAAATTCATTTGATCTTAATATTCCCTCACAATATCACCAAGGTACCCACCATTAAAATGTGGTCAGTGGTGATCTCTTTTATGCCTATACTGTATCTAAAATCCTTAATTTAAATACCATGATTAATGATGTAAACAACCCATAGTCTAACCATTCACGTGTATTTGAGTACCCTCTATGTTATATAGTCATGAATAATGATTATTGTTTTGTAAATAATATTAAATTTAATTCTTAAACCTTTTCCATTAATTTTCACATGAACATAAAGCATATGATATGATGGTTCAATATATATGACCCTAAACTATGTAAACCTATTTAGTAGGTTGTCTACACTGGTATCACGATCTAATTAATTCCCCGTTTTTATTTCCCTTCACCATATAACCTCTATCTCCCCATTATTCAAAGATATATGACCATAAATTGAAAAATAATATGTTCAGATATATATAATAATAATCTTCAAAAGTATGTGTTCAAAAAAATAAAAACCTAATCAACAACAACATTTATTTCAAGATATCTAACCTAAAATGCCATAAATATTTATTCTATACATTATAAACATAAACAATGTGCATCATTGGTAAAAATTAGCTAATTTTATGATTTTGGGATCCTCATTAACATTGGGTTTTCTTTTCCAATATTGATATATAGACCACCTCTCTTTTCATTAATTTTTTCAAACCATAAAAACCATCTACACTTTTCTAAATTCAATGACCTTTAAATTCTCACGAGAAGTAATATAAAACTAGACATGTTGAAAACATTTATGTGGGCTTGATAAAAATTTGAATCTATACTCGATGACCATGAAACTTGTATGACCTAAGAAATATTTGAGTCCCTACCCATTAAGACACCCTATATAAGATTTAGGAAAAATTTAGTTCTAAGAAGGATTAGACATAAAGGGATAATGGAGAAATATTTGAGTTCCTGCCCCTTAATACCACCTATATATGATTTAATAAAACATTAGGTTTAAGAAGGAATAGACAAAGAGGCTCATGGGATCCACATTATGATACAAGTAAAACTAAATCTATAATCTATAAGTCTTTTAAACTAGAAAATAGTTAGATAGTCCTTGAATTTCTCTTATTAATTGGTTCTGATGATTCGTGTGTAATTCATGAGGACATATTTTTCGGATACTTGATCCCTTTTGAGAAGTGGAATATTAATTACAAAATAAATTATCCTTCAAGATCCTCATCATGTTGAGTCACACCCCTCCATATCAAAATGGGTCAACTCTAGTGTTATGATGTTGGTATGTCCCCCTATACTCATCTATGAGCTACAACTATGAGGAAATAATACCATATCTAAATGGACCAACTCTTGTTTGACAATAATGGAACATCATCTTATTCTCATTCATTAACCATTCCTTGGAAGAAATCATATCATATATGAATTGACCAACTATAGTGTTATAGTGATGGTACTTATGCCTATACCATTTTTGTAAGCCACACCTAGGAAGAAATCATCTCATATCTAAATATAAAAACTCTTTTTTATAGTGATAGTACATCTACCTATACCAATTTTTGATCCATTACTATAAGGAAATCATATCATATCTCACCAGATCAACTCTAGTGTTATGATGATGGTACGTCTATCTATACAAATCTGTGATCCATGCCTAGGAGGAAATATTTCAGACCTAGAGGTTTGGGAAACATTATTGACTTAATCCATTCAAAATTAATTGTTAAAGTGGATTCATGATATCTATATATTTCCTTTTTTGGTTTCATTGGATATTATGAAGTGAAAATTAGAACAAAATTAGGGTTAAATAAATAACAGGTGATTGAGAAGAAAATTTTATTTAATTTATTAAGTTAATTGAAGAGGAGAATCTAAAAATTGAAGTCTCTCTTTGTGGTAGTGACATGTCAAAAAAATCACTCAGTGTAGATGTAGATTTATGTGATTTATTTTTGGGATTCATTAAAATTGGGTTTAATTCGGGCTAGTTATGTATCCTTTGATTCTTTAGAAATACAACGAATCTCCACCATAGTAACAAAAACATTCCTCTCTCAGTATAGAGACTCTTCAAGAATAATTTATTATTCGACCGGCCTCTCTATGGTGGTATATAGATATTGTTGAAGAAGGTTCACCTGGAAGGTGTCTTCATAAACATGATGATGTTTTTATACTTTTTTATGAAATAATGGGACACCTTTTGGGATACTGGAACTCAATGATCCGTAGATCAGGCTGATAATTTTTCTTTGATGATAATTCACTACAATGTTTTCTATTATTACCACTTTTTAGAGGTATAATTTGTGGAATACTAAATGGAAAAATAGTTAAACCCATGATATATTACCATCGTAAACAGTCTAAGAAGCTTTTGAAGCTTCATGGGAATATCATTCAAAAATATTTTGTTAGATCAACCTATGTATGTATCTCCAAACATATCAATGGGAGATGTTAAATGAACCATGGGCCTCTTGGTCTAATGTACAGACACTATTAGATGGTGAGATATAATTAGGAACTAAATAACTCAAATTTTACTCAGGTTTTATCCATATATATTTTGGTTCCTGATATAGTATCAACCTACCTATGTTCAAACGGTTGAGTTATGGGAATGGGAACCCATTTAAGAATCACTACTACTTTGTATTGTACTATCCAGATTGGTGATGGAATAGAATAAATTAACCAAAAAATGAAAAAAAATTAACATGTTTCAAATACATACCAATGCCTAGTGCTAGGATTTCTTTGGTAGCTACCACCTATAGTAAGGGTATTTTCTAATACTCTCTTCTAATAAGAGTTTGGTCAATTATGGATGTAGGAGCCCCAACCGTTAATATTCGATCATCATGTGGAACTACTATAGAATAATTTTATTCATTCATGGATTTGTATATTGGTGGATCTATAATCTCTCCCATATTGATTTCATTATTAGTATATGAAGTGGAAGAATCCAATGGATGTTAACCTACTTGAGGACCTTTCGGGTATTCCATAGGTAACCCAGGGGGATCCACCCATTTTAAGTCATTGATATGCATTACATCAGTTTTAATTGGTGGGATGAACCAAGTATCATGTTGATGAAGAAACCTTGTGATATTATATAAAGAAAAATATACATGAGTCAAAAATATGACTCACCATACCATGTCCGAAAGTATTCAAATAAATAATGGATAGAGAAGACATTCACCATTCCAAATCCTTTTAAATGAATTTGAACTCTCCCAAGGGGGAAGGGGAATTAATGTTTGAAAAAATATCCTTCATAATTATTAAATTATTAGATAATGTATAGTTATCTATTAGAATTCGTGATGTTTGTAAACGTTTAAAAATATCACAATTGCATTTAGTCATCATAACTAAACCATTCACACCTCCATCAGTTGGAAAAGTTACTAATTCAATAAAATAAAGGATTAATCAAAGTACCACTTAAGCTTTACTCAGTTATATTTCTATATAAATATATTCAAGAGATATAATAACCTCATTCTTCATAGTGTTTGATGACTCTAGATTCATGAAACTTTGTCCAATGTCTTCACAAAACAATATTTCATTAAGTATGAATTTTTTAAGTAAAATGTATCAAGGTATATGTAACATTTACGTTCCATCCCTGAGGGAAGTTTAATTTCTAATGAACATGAACCCATTTTCATAAATATTTCCTAAGATTATAATTTTGGGAAGTGATGATTGGTGGAGGAACTATAACTAATTTCCAGGGGTTGGATATCATTGTTTGCATGTTCTTTTCTAAACCTGGAGAACCATCTTCCTCATTGTCCCCATCATTTTAATAGATGAATGGAGAATTGGTTGTACCTATAAGGGTATATATTAGGGACAAAATAGGTGGTGAAACACTTATAACTTCTTTTAAATTCATAGAAATAGTTAATGGGTTGGATAAATCTATGAATACTTTTTATAGGAAAGTGGGTAATTTTTATGTGCCTCTTCATGAGATGAGTTTGGATTTCCGTCAATATATTTATTTATTTAATAAATACCTAATAATTTTGATACTTTATATGTGTAGAATTTTATATCCTTTATAAAATTAATTGTAGTGTATGAATCTCTAATATAAGACTAAAATTTATGAGTTATTCCCTTATAAGAAATATTAAGGGGGCTCCCTGCCTATAAAAATCCTGTTAGAATAATCTTTATCACCTGGAGTGAATTATAGACCTCCTAGGTGGAAGAAGTTTCATACCATGAATCCCACTCTATCTAGGATTAAAAATACCTAAAATTTTTAGGAATTTAAATAAGGACAGTTTCTTCTCTCCTTGAGGATGGAAGATCTTAGTGTCTCCAACACTTTTTCTCGATATTTGAGATAATGATTTCTCCCTCAAAGTAACTCACATTATAAGCCATTCCACTTTTAATTGTTATTGAAAAACCATTTTTCTTCATCTAACCACCTATATTGTTTTCTCAAGTTCTTTTTTATATTTAGTTTCCACCAATCCTTTGAATTTAGGAACTAGATACACCAATTTCCCATAATGATATAACCAGATCTATGTTTTAGCATAATCTATTAGAAGCCTAATAATAGAACAAATTATTTAAATGTCACTTGTATGCTTTTTTCTCAATTTTTTCATCAAATATGACTAATGTACTATCATTAGGTTCTTCTATACTCATACAGATGAGGATGGTGTAGGGTACTTATTTTGTATGTAACCAAATTTCATCCCAAACCTATAGGGAATGTACCCCCCATAGATGATTTCCCCATCCACTCGTGTGTACAGGATAACCTCTCATATGGATATTAGGAAAACACTTGATTTAGGAATACATATCATTTTATATATTATGGTGTTTTTTGGGATATTTGTAGGTCATGTATAAATAATTTTTGTCGGTTAAAAATGTTATTCACCTTTTATTAATCTATAAAATGTGGAATAGCCCCACAGATACAATAGCGATAAGGTATAAACTAGGAACTGATGATTTTCTAGGAATTTATAAAGCCCTAATTTCCCATGTGATCGTATATACACCTCCAACACACTTAGAAGGGTCCAAATATCTTGAATTTGTCCTTCCTTATATAAGTACACCCAATATCTCAGTATAACATAGAAACTACAGGTACTACAAAGATAATTCATTGATCTCTTTCTATTTTTGAAACCATAATGAATGTATAAACCATCACTCAAACTCATGATTCACATATTGTAAAAATATATTTGTTAAAATATATTTCTTATAAGTCATCCAAAAGGACCAACCTGTAAGTATTAGAGATAACCTTTTATCCCATGTTGTTGAATTGGACCTCCCTCAGAGTTGGTTAATAAGCTCTAGGAATCCCACACATTTGGAATCATGGACACATCTATGGTATCATGGGTTGTGTTTATTTCCTCATAATTTCAATATATAGGCTCCAATGAGTTCTAAATGAAATATAAACCTCAGAATGAATGCATTCTACAATATATTTTCTTGCTAGATGGAGTTGGTCCCTAACAAGCAACAGGGTCTTTTCAAAACTTACCTATACAAAAACTGAGGGAATAAAATCATTATAAATTACCTTTAGAACCAGATCCCCAATAAACAAATTTATATACTAGATTCTCACTCCCACCTCTTTGTGTATCTAATAGAAGGTATTTCTTTCTAGGATCCACCTACTAATGATGTATATAATATAATTTCAATCATAATGATAGAACATTTGAAATATCTATAAATATTTATATAATCTTATAGTTGTTGGATCTTATTTTAACTCTTTAAAACTCTATTTCAAAAAGAATAGCCAACCCTAGAACATTATGAATTCCCCCTCTAGACTATAGGTTCTTACTTGATGACCAACCAACGTTTTTATTAGTTGTTGATCTCTTCATTATTGATCCATATCTATGCACATTCATCTCAGGAATGTGCTCCTCCTCTTCTAAGGTTAGAGGAGAGTACATAAGTATGTATCCTTTAGGATAGACATTCACATTAATAAAATTGTAAACTGATGAAATGTTAACACTAGATACCACATGATTCATGTTAATCAAATTTTTTTGTTGATTCTATACTTGTGGTGAAATAATTGGCATATATCTAAATAATTAATACTCATATAGGGGCATCCTATCATATAATAGATAATCTCATAGGTCCGCTCCCATGAGATTTGACATGAGATGGTGCTTTAATGAACTTTATGGAATTGAACAGCCTCAAATCCATTATTCAACTTAGTCCAACCTATGGAAACATCTCAGGTATAATCATGTTATCCCATATTAATTTTCAACAAAAATTGGAAAGTGGGTCAGAAATCAAGAAAAAATGAAAGGAATGACTATTCAAATAGTAATTATGCTAATTTCACATAGTGTCCACATGAATTATTCAATGACCATGTGGATATGTCAATCCCATTACCAATCTCATTATATATATCTATTCATGGAGAGATAATGTATTATCTAGTCTAAAAATTTTTAGGTTTTGGCCTTCATGTGCTGGCCTTGGTTCATGGATCCTTCTTCTAGAGTCACTAAGTGGTGAAATGTAGTTGGGTCTTCATTCATAAAGATGAGTTTGGATTCAAAATGAAAATGATAGAGGACCACCTACCTAATTTAACGGGTAACCATACATGAATAGTTTATAACATGAGCCTCATATGTGGACAACCATTCCTCCTACATCGACTACCTTGAAATAATATGGACATCCATCTCTTCCTTGGAATTGGTCCTTATTCATGTTGATAAGACTGAGATGAAATGAACGAATTTATTCATTCCCATGAGGCCTTAATCAATAACTAAAGTGATCAAGAATGATTTTGGAGCATGTAATATTGAAAAATAAAATTACCTAAAGAGGAATGGGTTAGTTTTTAACTACTTAGCGATCGCATGGTCATGTAGTGGGCTGAAGTACCTTGATATTGTTTGATAATGTAAAAATTAAAATATGTTGACTCCCTTCATTGTTGTGAACCACTATCATTCACATAACCTTAAAGTAACCATCTACAAATATGAAGTCAACACACCCAACCCCATTATTCGTGATGACATGATGGAGTCTACTTGGCACCCACTCAACACATAATGACATTGGTATAAAAAGTGTGTAGATATATGATTTTTTAGTCACAAACTCACCATTAAATTACTAATTCATACATAGTTTGGTTATCGAACCCTCTATCTATATAGAGTCATTGTATTAGTCAAATCATTAAGAAATGTGATAAATTAATGATTATGCAATTTTACGATATACCTTTAAAAAAAATTCATCACTTGTTAAAATGAAATGATATATTTTCATACTATATAAAATAAAAAATAATATAGGCACATAGGATTTAAAAGGGTCACTACTTAGAGTGACTGACTAGTCCTTCATGTGATTCAATAAAACCCATGGTCACACAATCCACTAGTAATAACTTTTGAACCAATACATGCCAGGAAAATACTTAAAAATATATTTACAAGTCTCCTGCCTATTTTTTATTCCCACATAGTTAGTGAATCACATACTAATATATTAACATCAAATGAGAAAACAAGTTAAGATTGTTCCGTAATTGACTATTGTTAGGTTTTTCATGTACTGATATATTTTACACTTAAAATAACATACGCAACACTTCATGAAACAACTTCATAATATGACTAGATAACCATAAAGAATACAACCCTTTATGGAATAACAACTTCAATATACTCTCCCATATTTCTCTCCAATATGAAAACTTCACAACTAACATGATTAATTAGTTTCACCACAGATTACACCACTAATTACTTTCTACCTCGATTAATAATAATATACACCTAATACCTTATGAGTTTTATTTATTTCTAGACCCACTAGGTAGGTATTTAAACTATCAAAATGTTATTATAATATATTTTTTTGATTCTTCTAAAAGTATCAGATCTAAGATTATAAAAAAACTCACCACTTCGCTTTTTTATAACTAGCAGATAACTTCATAAAGAAACTTACATTTAATTAAAGAATTCTCCCTCTTCTCTATCCATGATAATATGCATGAATTTAATACAATTATTAATATATATGAATGTATATAGTAGAAGCTAATAAAATATATTAATTTATGGAAAAAATCATTCCAATTTTTCATCCTTCTTCAATCTTTTCATTATTCCTCATTAATACTATAAATCTATTGATAATAAATCCTCTCCTTATATACGTGACATCTACTCCATGTGATGAAACTATAATTAAATGAATAAATGGAAATTTATTCCTAAATGGAAGATAGTATGATTGTGGAACCTATATTTCTGGCATAAAATAATCCCAAAAATAAATACTATTCCTACTTAAATAATACTCCATGTAACTGTATACATATGTAGTAACCACGTCATATTTCAACGAACTGTTTAATCTTCCATATTCACCCCACAAAACATTATTCTTCCACTATTGATATTCCTACCATACAAATATCACAACTTCTTGACATATAATGAGAATCTCATGGTCACCCAACTCACCATGTGAATCCCATAGTTTCTCGACCTTCCCTGTGAAGACCACAACCACTTTACCATACATGCAACAATCACATCTTCTTGAACAACATTGCAAATCCCATGACATCTCTTATAAAAATATTCGGCTTTGAATAAAAACAATCTCTCCCTATATACTATTCTTATTCAATTTTGAAGGATCAAGATAACATTTACATAAAATATAAATATTTGAATATCCATTAATGATTAATCACTAGATTCTAATATGACACATGGGATGTTACCAATACATGAATCTAAATTTCCTTTATACAACTCATATTTACAATAACACAATGTCAAGTCTACTTTATGAAATATCTTGAATTTATGAATTACAATTATATAGAAGCATGAGTAACCTTTTGTATTATATGAGTCTTCAAGATAAAAATTATATAATATAGGTATTACCATTGTGTATGAACTAAATATTCAAGTTTCCTTTACATCAAAAATGTGAAATCCAGACAACCTATATATATTATGTGTTGGAACCAAGGAAATTATTTTCTAGATATGGAGTATGGTTTTGTTTGTTGTCAATCAACAATTGGTTGATCAATGGGTTTTTAAGTCAAGTGATCTTATAGTATAGAATGAAGTAGGTGTTTAAGGTGGTGCAGTTTCCTAGTATATTTCAATTTTTTGGCCCTCAAAATTGGAAGTTTGTTTTTGGAAAGAGATTTTTTTCTACAAAGGAAGTACACATCGTGGGATTTCTTGGAACAGTTCTCAGATCAAGAAGTATGGTACATGGAATAGTGAAATGTGATCCATATAGCGGGAATGGTTCATGGATTGGAAAGTGGAATGTGGACTATATAAGAGGAATGGTTCACAGAGAAAAGGATGTTCAAGGAAAGGTATCTGGTTCAAAGAAGGAAAAATGGTTTGTCGGATGGTGTGTCATTACAGAAAATGAGGTGTTTTTTTGAGAATCTGTGAGGGGTGTCATTTTGATAAATGAGATGGTGATTTGTGTCATCATTTAGAGAGAATTTCAGTATACATAATGCATAGGGAATATGATTTATGGGAGATTCATGGTACATGGTAAATGTGGTTCCTTGTAAAAAAAAGTTGGTAATTCTTAGTTTAGAGGATTATGTGGATATATTTTCCTATATAAGGAGAACTAATCCCTTAATTAAGTAGTAGCTCTGTGATTAAAAATCTGATATGAATTTGGTGAAATCTAGAAGTATTTCATGCGAATAAAACCCCACAATGAATTTAATTAAAAATATGAAAGGAATTCGGTGAAGTCTAGAATAGTTCGCAGAAGATAGTTTGTGGAGGAGGAGTTTGGTCTTCACAGTAGAAGCAGTATGTGGTTGTGGTTTTCAAAGGTATTATGTGAACATGATTTGGAGAGTAAGAATGTAGAGGACTCCTCATAGTATATAGAAAAAGTCCATACACAATTGAAGCAACATAGTATGCGACAGAGTAAAAGAGAAAGTAGCACGTTAATGCAGTTTGCAAAGGTTGTAGGCGGTCATGGATTGAAAATGTAGTATGTAGATGTGGTATGTAGAGAACTGAATTACATAGAATAATAAGTCACATTTTTTGAGGAAATGTTTGAAAAAGTACAGTACAGAAAAATTGTATTACATCTATAGGGGAAAACATGACATCAATAGAGCATCTATATACAGTTAAGGATGCATTATTTAATGCCATTCTATTAAAGCAACCTTTACGTTGATAAACTGAGTTCAAATTCTTCCCAATGTAGTTTTAAGGGTCATTCAACAAAAGTGGTATGAGGGATATAGTGCGCTATATCCAAAACCTTATAAAGGTAGTGTGCCTAGCACAGAGTGACTCACCTAAACTTTAATACTCCACAACTAGTGAATATTAGCAGAATTTTGTACAACTGAAAACTTTTCTGCATATTCTCTGTGGACGTAGCCCTTAGTGATGACCATGTAATATTGATGTGTCTTCCCTCTTAATCGGAATTTGTTTTCTATGATTTCTCATCAGATAGGTTTAACAGTTTCCTATAAACGTGGGAACATGATCCATCAGTTTAAAATAAATATTTGACACCCTGATTCACCCCTCCCCTCTCAGGGTGTTCAGGGGTCCTTCATTATATTCTTCATGGACATACATTTACATATAGGGTTCATGTAACCTTTACACGGTGGCCATGGAAATTAACATTCCTTTACATGAAATTTGTTAACACCAAGTTACCATCACATAGTTTCCATGTTATCTTTATATTGTATATGTAAAATTAGAGTCACATATATACAGCCGCTTATTACCTTAATGAATGTTTTAATCACAACTACTCCAAAATCTTCACATTTAAATTTGAACATGATTTATATGTTGAAATCAAAATAAAACACAAAAATTGCATCTACTTCAACCTAATCTATTCAAACTTCTCTATATAAATATAACAACCTATAATAATTTTTATAATCTAAATAATTGATCTAAAAATCAATCCATTAAGATTTTGTTGGAATCCATGTAACATAAATCACTTAAAACTTTTCACACATAACTATGAATCATAATTCTATAATTATAATCCTTCGTGGGAGAAATCAGTGTTAGAAACAACAACATTTAATAATAAACACATGTTGTCTATAAGAAAATAATGATTTATATTCACACCACTTTAACCAACAACCTCTTTATACTTCTTATATTAAACCTTAATCTAGATGACATAGAATCTATTATAAAAAAATGTCTATATACAATTAAACAAACTGTTAAAATAGTTTAAATAAGAAAAAAATTCTGAAATAACTTATTTTTCCTTTTAACTCTCTATAAATATATGACCCCTTTAAGAGTTATATATATCAATGGATACAACCTTTACAAATATCCCCCTAACAAAAAAATAAAAAGGTAAATATAAATTAATATTTATTTGTTATTGATTCGTTCTCCCCATTTTATAATAAGTTCCAAAGACAATATACAAAAGGGAACACACTATACATAATCCTTGAGATGGGTGTAGCTGAACACCTAACATAAGCCTTATAGTTTGAAAAGATTACTTGATTTCAGGCTTGGTGAACACATCAGAAATTTTCTCATTTATAGTAATGTGCTCTAACTTCAATTAATTTATCTCCACAATATTCTTGATAAAGAAATATTTTATATTAATTTTTTTATTCTTTAATAAAAAAAATATTATTTAAAAAACTGATTGCACTTTCATTATCACATACAATAATTGGAATTGTCACTTCAACCTTCAAATCATCTAAATATGTCCTCATCCACATAGAAAAAGTTGTGGCATGATTTTCATCCACATATTCTATATTATTAGTGTTTAAAGTAATAGAATATGTGTTCATACATACTAAAATCACACCTATCACTGAGGAAGAAAACTCTAGTAGAAGTTGATCTTTCTTCAGCAACACGACATTTCTAATATACCTAAGCGTAACAAAAAATTGCAACTTTCATTTAATTCCAAATTTTGTCCCATGATATTATATATCATTTATATACCATAGAATCCATTATTTTCATGAAAAATTGGACACTTTAGGTGAACTACGATACTTATCACAAAGTTTGACAACATACATTAAATTTTTCCTTGAATATATGAGATGTAAAAACTTCCAATTAACATTCTTGACTCCATTGAATCAATATATTTTCCTTGTTCATCTTAATATAGTAGTGTTCCCCCTAAAACTGGTATGTAAATGAGATTTTAATCATCCATTCCAAATATTTTCATGAGTTACTTAGTATACATTTCTTAATAAATAAAATTATGATCTCTCTTTTGAGGGATTTTTATTCAAATAATGTACGTCATTTCAACTAGCGAGGAAATTTAAAATAATATATTCATCTCCATAGAAAATATTTTACACATTTCTTCATCATTTAAAAAAAATATGGTTTCATCTACATAAATTATAACAATATGATATGCCTCTTTTTCTACATTGATATAGATATTTATTTCCACTATTACCTTTTTGAAATTCGAACTCTTTAATTAGCTGTCCATCATTGAATAGAAATCTCTCAAGGATTTTTTCTACACATATAAATCCTTATTTAACACAAAAACATAATTCACATCTTCTCCATGAAATAAACCACATGTTTTTTCAATGAAAACATACTCTTATAACTTTCCATTGAGGAAAGAAGACAAAAAATACATTTGGAATGTCTTGTATTTTCTTTATGCTACAGCGTAAATAAAAATTATAATGGTTTCAATCGTTCCTACCGGGGAAAAGGTATCATCAAATTCAACTCATTTAACATTTGAATAACCTTTATACAGAAATATTTAATTATTTTTAAACAGTTTTAACTTTTCATTCAACTTATTTCAAAACACCATTCTTCTTTTAATAACATTATTTTCTTCAAGATTGGGAACAAACTCCCATGTCCCAATATTCTCTGTTTTGTTCTAATTAATCAACATGGAATCAAAAAACTATTTATTCTCCAAATCTTCTTCAACATATTTAGACCCATCTTGAGAAAAAAATTGTGTATAAGAATTTTTCCTCATATTTTTCTAGTTAATAAATAAGTTCAATGATTTCTGATAATATTTTATAGTTGAACGTTCTTTCTCAGCATATGATAATTTGAATGTAATTGTTCCTCATCACTTGAAATGGATAAATATTCTTATTCAACCTATATATATTCAACACATTCATTTATATCTATCATTTCTTCAATTTATTTAACAGAATCAGCATCAACGTCACTTCTAGAACTTGTTTCGTTATCTATATCTTTTTTATGTTCCTAGGTATTCACATCAACTTAATTAATAATTATTCTTGCCACTTTGTTATAATTGTGATATCTCCTTAAATTTATTGGATAACAAATAAAAAATCTAGTAACTTGTCTTATCTCATATTTACCCTGATTTTCACATTTTATTTTGATAATAAAAGCGACACGGAACACTCTAAGATATTTTAATCTTGGAGTAATCATGTAACACGTATCATATAGAGTATTATCCAAATTTCATCTACAAAAATATTTTTTTTGAAAAAGAATCACTGCTCATATAGATTTCCTCAAAAAATACTAAGAGATTTCATTGTTAATCCAAATCATTAGATCCATCTCAACCAATTTCTTTTATTTAATTCAGCCACAACATTTTCTTTTGTGTATGGTGAACTTAGTACATGATGAGTTTCAATATTTTCAAGATATTATTAAATTTTTTTATATGTGTACTCAACACCATTATTTCTCATTGATTTATTTAGAGAGTTACCACTATATTTTTAAGACTTCTCTTAAATCTCTTGAATATATTTAGAGACAATGATTTAAATTCATAAACATAATGGTAACAAACCATTCCAAATTGACCTAACACGTCACCCAATTTGGTTCGCCACAAACCCTCACATTCACCTCCCTAAATGCCAATGTCCATCAACCAGCAACTAGGGTCTCTATGGTGTAGTGGTGAGACTATATCATTTGGTCAGTGTTTAATAACAGTGAAAAAATAACCAAAATAATAAATTGGGATCATCATCAGAGTACACATAATAAATAAACTTAAAAAGAACATGATATAACAAATATAATGTTTCACACAATCATATAAACACTCAACCATGAAAAATAAACAAATCAAAAATAAATACAACCAAATCTACTACCAAATCTGAGCCAATCCATATACTTGGTCTCTAAAACACTCAAGTTTTACCATCCCAATATTGATACTACACATCAGTAGATATTCTTGATTAATAAACTTTGGGGATCATCCCTATCCACAACGTAACAAGTACTCTAACATGAAATCATAAATCAAGTCTGCATGAAAACCGAGGTGCACATATAGGGGATAAGAAATAAATATTAATAGGATACTGCCAAAGGTCAACCTTTCAATATGATTTCATAAGAATTGAATGCACATGTGATTTTCCTAGACTAGCTGAAAAATAACATCAGTTGGTATAAAACAAAAAACTATAAAAAGGGAGAAAATAAACATAAGTAATGAGTAAACCATTAGGTTTTGGTCTAACACTCACGGAAAATATATATCCACTTTATCCCATTCTAGAGAATTATATCCCATGGCTCACCCAACCACACAAAAATTGGTGCATCTGTTAGATAAAAAGAGGATCTCCAATATGTCTAAACAAAATAGACATGAATGTTTTACCCCAAGGTGTAACTATAAGTGTCCTCACAAAACAATCATATCTACTAGGCACTAGGAATCTAATGGAATGATCATAAATGCATATAGATCCTCCCCTCTATGCGTTAAAGATAAGTCATTCCTTGAAATTAACACTGAATGACTTAGGATCCATGACATGGACCTGATAGTTACATTGCCCTATTGGCTCCATCTAAATTTCCCCAATAGATGAAATATCATATGGGTTCCATACACAAGTTAAGGAGTTAAAAAAATCATGAAAAATAAAAAACACCCCCTAAAGAGGGAGAACCCTCAATCTAGGGGTAGTTCCCTCATCTAGATAACTCATTATCTCCCTAATACCATATAACTATATACAGAAAATAGAGTAGACAGCCCAGTTATAGTTTGGTCCAACACCCAATCCAAGTTATACCAAATATCTCCTCCACAAACTAATATCCTGAACATAAAATTACTCAAAGATCATGACCAAAATCCAAATGAATTTAGGATGATCCAACCTCAAACCCATTATCAAAATATCTCAACTAGAATCAATTATAAATTATCGGCCAATAAGTATAGGGATATCATGTTCCCCTTCATCTCCTCATCCAAAAACAGGCTTCATGGTCTCTCCACAACCCACATTAGAGTCAAACCAAACATAAGGCTCTCATATTCTCCTGGTTCATATCATAAAGAAACCTCTATCATGGGACTCCCCTGATTCACCCAAAATCTCATGCCATGATTGTAGAAACATCCTCAACTAGACCAAAAGCCACAACAAGAGAAGGAAATCCAATGATGTTTTCTTATAGTTCATCCCAAAATCATAAGGCTTGCACAATGTCGAAACATCTGAAACAGCCCTTAGTGACCTCCAACTAATCTTTTATCAACAACGCACCCAACGAGCATCTAAAAGAACATTACCACCAATAGAGTCATTCATAATGGTCCTCATGACCACCTAAAAATAAAGTGACCCTCTAAAATGGTTTTAAAACATAATGAAACCTCAGGTAAAATCCCGCGTAAGAAAAACCTAAGTCGTTCCTTCCAAGAAAACAACACATCCACGTGTGCCCACTTTACCACAAGTGAATCCATGTAATATAATTAAACTTGAGGATCCTTAATATTCCCTCAGACTCATCTCTATAGAACAATAGATCCTAGATGTAACTGTCGTCCAAAGTCATCAACCAAGTCCAAATCCTCCAACATCTCTATTCTAGAAACACAGATGTTGAACCTCAACTGCTCCAACCTAGAGAAACTAGTATTTACATGTAGGGAAAACCCAATATCTCCTCAAAGATACTACTTGGTCTTTCCATTTTAGGATCGATCTAAATTAACATCTAACAACACTAGATGGAATCCACAAGCCATGACAAACTAATAAGATCACGCCCTCATATGTGACTCGCAACTCAAAACCTAACCCTTTGGTGGAATCTGGAACCCCCACAATAAATCCTCATAATAAACTCCCATAGTCCATAACACCACCAATATGTCATCTAAATGTATTAAGGACCCCACCATCATAATCCACATGAAAAAATTCTCCAAATGAATTACTCAAAAATCCAATTCTGAAAAATGGATGAAAAATCAAAAAACTGACCAAGGTATAGAAGGTACACTATGTTTACTTTGGGTACACATTAATTTCCACAAAGTTCCTCCATGGATATGTTCCTCATGCCACTCAGTAAGTACATTACCAAACTGCATGGATTTTTAGCCCTATACATGGATTATACCCCAAGATTGGTACCTCTCTGTGTACCTCATCCCCGCTCGGTGTATAACAGGCTCGAGTACATGCCGTGTACTACAAGTTTATTGTCTCATTTTTTTAATTTTAGACTTTGGAATATTTTTATTAATATTTCTAGATCTAGGAATTGTTACGGTATGATATTTTGAGGCTCGGTGATCCAAGAATTTATTTTAGAAATATATTAAATATATTAATATCATGTGCATATAATTTTTCTTAAAAATTACAATAAATCAAAATAAAGGGACTAGATCAGAAATTTTATTATAAAAATATGTTTAGAAAAGTGGTTTTATAATAATAATGAGATAACTTTTTTCTTCATCGAGTATTTGTGAAAAAAAATTCATGGTCGTAGAATTAATAAAATAAATTTATTTATTTATTTATTTAATTTCTCATTGATGCAGTGACCTATTACTATATTTAAATATAGTTATTCCTTAATCCCAGAGTAAGCCTCACAACCTAGATATTTAGAGGGACCATTGAGAAGGATTCATTGGAGGATCATTTTTAGATGGCATTAGATCTGATTGGATCCATGATCATGCACCAATAAAGATTGTGGATCTCATAAATAATGGAATAATGGGACTGTTCTTCATCAAAGATCAATAAAAACTCTAGGTATGATGTTTCTTTTTGTGTATTTATCCCATTTTTCTTACCCCATTATGAATTCAAATCAATCATCCAATGTATTGATTCATGGATAAGTCATTTTGTGAGTTTGGGTTATTTGTGGGATTTGGGGATAATTATTATTATTTTTAATTGATGTTTTATACCTCTTCATCCTTATTTCCTATGAAAATGGATAAAGGATTATATGAAAAAAAAAATGATGTGATTAATTCTACATGTTTATGGTTTAAGGTTTTGTCTCATTTTTCTATGTTCATTTATCATTGAAATTTTATTTTGGCCAATGTTTCAATTAATACTCAGTGAACGGTCATTGTACATTCAATATTTGGAACAAAAAACACTATTATGGGTCAAGGACAGACGTTAAATGGAACAATTGAATTATAGGACTACGTTAGTAGATCTATGGATAGATCAGTAGTTTTTATTCTCGGTTTAGGTGTGCAGCCTCAATGAGGTGTGAAGACAGTGGTTTCTGAGCCTCGGTTGTGGTTGTATTCTAGCTTTCGGTAGTGAGGGGGTTTATAAAAACTCATATATATGATGTGTGATTCCTAGGGGAATCATTGGTTTAAAATGATTAGACATAAATTCATGAGCATACTAGAATTTCTGTGAAAAATCATATTACATGGTGTGTAATCCTATGAACACACGTCGTGTAGCCCCTTCTATGTGACATTTGGGTTTTATTGCAGAGATAATGATGACATGTCATGTGACATGTGTCACACACCATGTGACCCTTATCTAACCTGATTGACATGTACCAAGGGTACATTCCTAGGAGTCCATGTACTTTTACACATCATATGTGCTAGGTCACACAATGTGTAACACATGGAATACAGATCTGCATGTATAGAGAGTACATGCCCCATTGGCCATCTAGCTCCACATGACATGTAACCATTTTGGTACATGGAAATGCCTAATTACATGGCCAGATCCATGTACTCGGACATATCCAAGTATATGTACATATATTGGTGTACACAGGCACAGGTAAAATGGTGATCCCAGTGTCAGGGTGACATTTACACATCATGTAACTTTGCATCATGTCTTGTGTTTTAGAAAACTTCATTCCCTGTGATTGGGAGACAAGAGAAGTTCCAAGATTAGTGAGACACATCATATACCCCCAGGGACATACCGTTTACTCCATGGGGAAAGTTTGGATTCCCTTTTCTTCTCATATCATCTTTGTTGTGATCTTGTGTGAGCTTCCCCAAGACCAATATCAGTTGACTATGTTCTCATAGTCTATTCTTATGAGGTTTTGTGTAAGTATAATTTTCTCATCATATTTGGTGACCCCTTTTCAACTTCTTGATGATTTGTGTGGTGAGGGAAAGTACCCTTCATCTAAAGTGAGTTGTCTCAGACCGCTTCAACTACTGACTCAACATCATAGATCAACTATCCCTCTGATAGGTTCAAAGTTATATTCATTTTCCTTCATGTTACCTTAAATAGTTTTATTGTAATTTTATTGAAAAATATTTCTGCGGGTGTTGATCCCCTATCTATGAGGATGTTTCCAGTACGGTCTAGTGTCCCCCTTGTGATCCATAGGCATTTAAACCCTATTTTTTTAATAAGATCTGATATTTCTAATGAGTTGTAGTCCAATCAAGTGTGTTTCTTAGCTGAACCCTCTCAGTTTCCTAATTTCTTTTTCTTGGATGGACCAGATGAGCATGACCTATGTGATGAGTATCCTCAGTGGAAGTATAGTTCAGGGATTTGTTTCCCATAGATGATCATGATACCCTAGTTTTGTTCCATTTATGATAGAGGGGATGTTTCATCGACCTAGTGATGACTGATTTGTGTTGTCTCTCAATTGAGTTCTCTCAGGGATAGAAGGGATAATAGAGTATGATCTCCTATAAGAGCACTACCTTGAAACCGTACAATGGTTCTTTGGATTGTAGTAGGTATGACCATGTGGGGAATTAGAAGATCCTGAACTTTTATGAAGATGAATCAAGCTCATTTATAGGTACCTCATTTCCTTGTTTTGAGTACTTCTAGGACGATATTTACCTTGAGTGTGTTTGGGTAAAAATTAGAGGAAATTAGAAGGAAGAGGGGCCGTGCCCGTTTAGCGCATGGTTTTCCCAAATCGTGCGCCTAGACCAGAAAACTATGTGAACCCAAACTGATGGGATTTATAGGAACTACTAGAAAAATACCCTATACCAGCAGTTTGGAATCGCTGGTATAGTCTATACCAACGGTTTTGAAAACCATTGGTATATTTAATATGAAAATCTATACCAATGGTTCCATAAACCATTGGTATATGTAATTCAAAAAATAATCATCCTATTGGTTTTGATCACAGCACCACTTGTTTCTGATTGAACTATATAACCACTAACCTAACATACTTTCATGAATATAATTTCATAAATATATATATATATGTATTATCATAATTATTTTAAATTTTGATTTATTTAATGTCCTTTGTAAGAATATTTCAATAAAAATACATGTACCTATACCGATGGTTCTCAGAACCGTCGGTATAGGTTCTTTGGTTTTGGGACCTATACCAATGATTTTGGACAAACCGTTGGTATAGGGGGGGACCTATACCAACGGTTTGGTCAAATCATTGGTATAGGGACTCTATAATGGACCTATACCATGGGTTTTGGCCAAACCGTTGGTATAGGTACAAATTAGTGAACTATACCAACGGTTTGACCAAAACCGTTGGTATAGATCATATTTCCAGTAGTGAAGGTTAGGTCACAGTTGTTCAAAACATGAACCCAAATAGGAGTAAACATGTACACCCCTATAAGAGGTGTATGGTTTGATAAAATATGCACCCCTTCTTAAGAAACCATGTGTGTGGTTTTAATTACCCTAAATATTAGATTTAAAATTTCCCAAACCCCTATAATAACCCCATATTGATTCTAACTCAACTCTAAACAATTCCTCTCATTTTTTAAGGTTTTAGATAAAATTATTGGGATCCTGACCCCCGATCTTGATAATTGGAAGCCCAAATCAAAGATCTAAACTCCTCCCAGTGAGTGAATCTTATCTTTATTGGTTAACAGTACTTCTACAATTCTTCTCCCATCATTTGAAGGGTTTTCCACTAATGTTATTAGATCTTGATCTATGTTTCATGGATCATGATCTGTTTAGTCTTGTTTCTTTTATTTGATTCAAGATCTCATTCTTTATCATGGGTTTGACCTTTCCATTTCAATTTGGGTAATTTTTGTTAGGCGTTCACTCGTCAACTATTTGAGGTAGGTGGTATATTATTAAAATCCAAAAGTCTTGATTTCAATTACATCTATGTAATTGTATAATTTCTATTTACTATTTAAGAAAGTAAATTTCTTAAATAGAATTAATTTATTTGGTTAATTAATTAAATAAGTAATTGTGGAATTAATTAATTAATGGTGTTTTGACATGGGTTAATTAATGGATTTTTTTAATTGGACAATTAATGTTAATTAATTAATTAATTAATTAATGGTATATGTGAAATTAATGAAATGGATTAATTAATTTTTTAATTTTTAGTTTATTTTTATGATTTTGGAATTGAATTAATTAATTTTTAAATTCATTAATGTGATATTTGGGATAGTGGAATGGAATTAATTAATTGGTGAATTAATAAATGGTTTATTTTGATTTTTCAATTTATTTAATTTGATTAATTATTTTGTAAATTAATTAATGGAAATCCTTGTTATTATTGAATTGTTTTGGATTGGATTAATTAATTTGTGAATTGGTTAATTTAAATTATGATTGTGATATTATGATACATGTGATATTGTGAAACATGTTATGTTGTGATACATATGATATTGTGATGCATGTTATGTTGTTATTCATGTAATATTGTGATACATGTGATATTGTTATATATGTGATATTATGATATTTGTGATGTTTTTGTGTGGAACATGGTATACTACATCAAAATCCTAGTGTGATAAATGGATATACATTTGTGTGACATGGTGTGGTGAATCAAAAGACCATAGTGATAAATGGATATATGTATGTGGGACATGGTCTGCTGCATCAAAAGCTCATAGTGATGAATGAGTGTGGGGCTTGGACTAATGATTCAAAATCCCATAGTGGTTATTGAGGTCTGGGATAGGCTTTGAGGCTCTAAATACCCATGGTGTGTTAGATAAGACATTTTATGCCCATGAGTAGGCATTGGACTGTGGTTCAATTTGGACATGATATATGTGAAATGAAATGAATTCTAAATTGATTATGTGATATGATTCAAACTCTGGAATGGGCTGAAGTAGGTATTGAGTGTATAGGTGTTCTCAGGAACCAGGGGGTCTATGTGGTTCAATAAAGGGTAATTGAATAAATGTAAATTGTTTACTTTATTAATTGTATTTATTCTTTATAAAATTGTATACACTATTATTGAATAGATATCATTTTAAACATCTTTGGTGGTGTTCTATTAATTTTTTCTCGTACCCCACTCAAGAAACCTAATTAGTACTTGAATATATTCCATGGTTGAAGAATAGGTTATGGGAAAAGACCCTATGTTATATGGTTGAGTCAGGATGGAGCATGGATGAGGGAATTGGATTTGATTTGGGACCCTGGTGTGAGTTTTCATTGTATTAAATTATTTTGGGTCATTTATATGTTAACATCTGACATGTTTTTCTCATGAAATATCTACCATTTATTTTTTGATATTGTAACCATGTTTTGGTTTAGCATGTGATATTGATCTGTTTGGTTATTTGTTATATCTTTTGGTTATTTTTTATTTATTTATGCTAGTTAATTTCTCTGGTAAAGAGGAAATAGTATCCCCATGATCAATATTACGTCACTCCTAGTTAGTAGCCTCTCAAATATAGGGAGGTGTTCTTGAGATCAGGTGACCGATCGGCTCGGGGCACCAGTGTGTGGAACATAGGTCGGGATGTCATAAATTTGTATCAGATCCCAACATTCCTTTATTTTATTTTGCCTTACTATATGGGGAATGGTAGTTAAGAGACTTGGAATATTGCAGACTGGGACATGAACTTGTTCATTGGACTAGCTAGCCCATGTATGAGGGAAAAACCAAGTCCCTGGGGTGGCATTACAATTATTGATGTGTATTGTTACACTTTGATGTTATTTCACCCTGGGTAATTCACTTATTGTGTGCTATGATTATTTTTTCTAATTTTTTGTAATATTTGGATCATGGAATGATGTGTCCTGAGAGATGAGTATTCATGCATTATTCTAAGAACTCATGATTATTTTGTGATATTCATTATTTTAGGAATGCACGACAAAACTAGTTTTACCTAAGTTGTGGAACTTGAAATGGGTTTCCTTTATTTTGTTTTATAAATGAAAATGTGCCTAATATGAAATTGAAAAATGTAAAATGATGCAACATGTAAAAAATTAGGTGTCTAATGAGACTTGATAATGAGAATGAGTTTCCATTTGTTAACCATGACTATGATATGAGATTGTTAAGGATAGTTATAGTGGCTCGTTTTTTGACCATGTGGTGGGGGAAAAGGGGGAATGACTTGTTATGGATTTTGTGAAACCCTCTTATCAAATGTGATAATGTGTGTTATGATTCACGATATGGGGGTTTGAAATTAATGATATATTCCTCTCAAAACACTTATTTATTGAAATACTAAAGGGTTTGGCTAGAAATGATCCACTATAAGTGGAACCTAGGGCACCGATAGTGCTGGGTGAAGGATCTAGATATACATTACATGATAACATCGCTCATATAATGCACTTTTATGGAGATATTCTTTGGTTGGGTTATGAAGAGTATGTCTGACCTAATATGGGAGTTTCAAATACAGCACCCATTAAATTTCACTAGAGAGGGTGGACCTGAGGTAGCTATGTTCTGTATTGAGTCCATCCAAACTATACTTGACCATTCAGAAAGTTCAATCCAGGAACCCATTCGGTAGGGTGTCGCGATTTCTTCATGATGGGACATCTACAACGTTCTACAGGAACCCATGAAATATAGTTAATTATTTAGATTCTAGGAAGAACCATAGTGTATGAATTGGATCTTCTACATCGTACCAGTCCAACAGTTATAGTTATATTGGTTTTGGTAGAATATGTAGTGTACGATATGATTATAGGAAAGTGAACCCTAATTAGTAGAGTGGTGTTTCTCAAAGGACTCTGACTACAACGCATGGAATATGGGAAGGATAGTTACATGTCATTCATCCTACACTAGTAGATGGAGTGTCTAGACCATCGATAGTTAAAGTTACTATTCTTGCAGCTTATACACTTTCTAGTTCCTTATATGATACTGGTTCCTCTCATTCCTTTATATTTTTAAAACTTGGGAATGGTTTGAGTCTGATAGTGGAGTTTATGAGTGGGGTGATGATGATAGATACACCCTTAGGAGTACAATCCAGAGACGCATCTTTGTATAATGGTTGTTCTCACGAGGATGGAGAGAATTGGATTTTGTGGGATCTATACATCCTTGATATTTCATGCGTTAAACTAATTATGGGTATGGACTTGTTAGTAGAATACCAACCCCACACTGATTGTTACCATTGTAGAGTGAGGTTTACGTCTTATAAGGGTGACAATTATGTTCATCATGGAGAGAGGGATATTTAAGCAGTTTATGTGGGAATGGTTCATTAACAACTGGGGAGCTTACTTCCTAGGTTTCTAGTTTTTTTTTGGATTATGGTGGTGTGAAGAATGATGTACTTCTATCTACATTGGATGTATTTCATGATGTATTTCTTGTATACTCTTCCAGGCTTCCACCAGAGAGAGATAAGGAATTTATAATTGATCTCATTCCTGGAGAAGATCAAATTTTTATTCCACCATATTGAATGGCACCAATAAGCTCCAAAAGACAAATAATCAAATATAATTGTTTATGGATAAGGTGTTTATTCATCCAAGTATATTGCCTTGGGGTTCTATATTTTTTTATAAGAAGGTTGATGGATTTTTCCACTTATTTGATGATTACTTTAAGATGAAATTAATGATGGTGAAGAAATGGTATCCTCTTCCATGTATCAATAATATTTTTGACCAGATAAGGGGATCAAGTGTTTTCGCCAAGATCAACCTAAGATCAAGGTGTCATCATTTGATATTTTTACCTTCTAATATACCTTGGACTGCTAACAGAAGCTGGATTGAACTTTCTGAGTTCTTCATAATGTAAATTTGGTTGAAAAACTCTCATGTTCTATTTATGGTCATGATGAATAGAACCTTCTATCCATACATAGATCAGTTTGTGGTTGTGTTCATCGATAAAATCTTGGTGTACTCCAAGACTCCTGATGGTCATGCCCAATGTCATGAAATTTTCCTGAGTACAGTAAGAGAGCATTAGTTATACACCAATTAATCTAAGATTAAATTATGGATTGATCAGTTAAACATCTTGGGTCACATAAACATGGAGGAATTTGTGTCAATATACCTAATAAAGGTTCAGGTAGTTGGTTATTAGGTGCATACCAAGTTGTTTTTTAACATATGTATCTTTCTGGGGTTGGAATGATATTACTAGATGTTCGTCTATGACTTTTTCCATTTTTATGCACCTGTTTTGTGACTAAACAAGAAAGGTATAAAGTTTCAATGGTCTGAAGCATGTGAGAATTCCTTCTGGGAGCAAATGAATAATTTAAAAATGGCACCAATCTTGGTCTTACCTGATCTTGGTGAGAAGTATATAGTGTTTTTCAACGCTCTTTGGATTGGGATTGGAGTAGTGTTGATGTAGGGAGATCTATTAGTGGTGTATGGGTATCGGTTGGTGAGGCCACATGAATGGAACTACCCTATGAATGACCTTGAGTTGGAAGCAGTTCTTCATGCTTTTAAGTTTTGATGACATTATCTATTGGTGAAATGTTTCTCGTGTATATTGATCACAAGATATTAAAGTATATATTTTTAAAATGAGATTTGAATCCCTTGAAATGGAGTTGGATTGAGTATATGTAGTCTTTTGAACATGAGCTAGCATATATTCTTGGGAAATGAAATAGTGTTACTAGTGATATAAGAATCAAAACTAAGACTCACGTAGTTTAGGTGTCTAGTGTTGAGCAGAAGATGATGACTTTTTTGGTTGAGATGCATTTTTTGGTTTAGGATGTTCAGGGGAGGATGTTTATCATATTAGTTTGAATGGATCCCAGACATTTGATCTAGATTTAAGATTGTTAGTTTTAGGGTTTAGAGTGTTTGGCCTTGAGGGAATCCCTTGAAGGTGGAGAGTCACCTTCATATTGGACCATAAATGAAGATGAGATAATATTTCTTAGGACTCAGGTTGTTCTCTCTGTGAGTATGTAAGAGGAGTTGATGTGTGAATTTCATGCCTCGATATGGGTGGTGCATCCAAGGATTACAAAAATTTACCATGAACTATGAAGATTGTTTTAGTGGCTGATCATGAAAAAGGAGATAGAAGTGTTCATGACATGATACTACACCTATCAGTAAGAGAAGGTCAAGAATCAATGACCTAGTTGTTTGCTATAGTTGTTTCCCATTATGGAATGGAAGTGGGATGACATAACCATGTTCTTTGGGGTGGGTATATTGAGAAACACTTAAAAGAATGAAACTATTTGGGGGATTATAGAACATTTGAAAAAGGAATCACATTTCTTACTGGTACGAGAGACTTTCTCGGTGGATCAGTTGAGAGACCTGTGTATCCAAGAGATAGTCCATCTGCATAGGGTTCCCCATACTATAGTTTCAGAACATGACTCATGATTTACATTGATCTTCTAGTACGGATTTCAAAAGTCACTTGTTAAAAATGTTTTTTGAGTATATTATTCCCCCCCCCCCATAGATAGATGGGTGGTCGGAGAGTTCTATAGAGGTTCTTGCGGATATTCTACGAGCATGTGTTCTCAACTTTGGTGGATATTGGGAGAAGAAGATACCCTTGGAAGAGTTTTACTATAATAATAATTATTTGGAAACCATTCAAATGGAACCATACAGGGTTCTTTATGGTAGGTCATGCATTTCAACTCTATGCTGGATGGAGGTTGGGGAGTCAAAATTGTTGGTACCCAGTATTTTTCAAGAGGCATTGGAGTATGTTAATCCTATTCAGATGCTTATGAATATATCTCATAATAGATATAATTTATATCATGGTATATTATAATTAACCCTAGAGCATACATAGAATGATTTTTTGTTCCAATGAGTGTCTCCTACATAAGGTCACCATAAGATTCAGAGAAAGGGAAAGTTGGCGCCCAAGTGTTTTTGACCATTTGTGATTGTGGAGAGGAATGGGCTGATGGTGAACCGATTGGCTCTTCCATAGAGATAAAAAGTTAGGCATGATGTATTTCATGTGTCATTACTATAGCAGTATCACCTCGACCCATCTCATGTGATAGATGTGGATGATGTTGAGATTGATACAGATGCGTCCTCTAAGGATCATCTAATACATGTGTTGGATCACAATGAGAAGGTGTTTTGGGGAAGGACTATACTGATAGTTCATGTATTGTGGCAACATGGTCTTGTTTATGAGGAAACATGGTAGAGGGAAGCATATATATGGGCTCAGTGTCCTCCTCTTTGACTCTAAATCTTAATGATTCTTACGTGTACTGCTCAAGGATGATTTGTCAAAAGGTGGGTATATTTTAATATCCCAACCATTTCTGGAGATGAATCAAGCTCATTTACAATTTCTCCTTTCCTTGTTTTTATTACCTTTTGGTTGGGTTTTACCGTGGGTTTGTTTGGGTTAAAATTGGATGGAAGAGGGGTAAAGCACAGTAGGAGCACGATTTTTCCAAACCGTGTGCCCAACCTAGCAAATTGTGCAAACCAAAAAAAGGGGATTCACATGGATGACACATAGTTTTTCAAACTATACACCCTGTTAGGAGTAATCATTCACCCCCCCCCCAAGAAGAGGAACATGGTTTAGGCGTATGGTTTTACAAACCATGTTCCCATACCCAGGAAACCATGCACGTGGTTTTAATTAACCTGAAAATTAGATTTACAGTTTTAAAAACCACAATATTAACCCCAAATTGAGATAATATCAACCCTAAACAATTCCTCGAATTTTTTAGGATTCTAGATGAATTATTAAGGCTCCCAACCTCTGGTATTGATCATTATAATCCCATATTTAATATTTTTACCCCTCCTAATAAGTGAATCTTATCTCAATTGGTTTCTCATCCTTCTTCCTTCCTTCTACCAGCCTTTTAAGGGATTTTTTCCCCTAGTAGTATTATATATAGATCTAGGTTTGATGGATCATGGTCTATTTGATCTTTTTTCTTGAATTTTATTCAATATCTTGTTCTTCATCATGGGTTTGACCTTTCGGTCTCAATTTTGGGAATTTATGTTAGGTGATTTTTTGCCAACGATTTGAGGTCGATGGTCTATTATCCAAATCCCAAAGTATGAATTTCAATTATATGAATGTAATTTTAGAATTTATATTGAATTTTTATCATTTTAATTTCTTAAATTGAATTAATTAATTTTTTTTAATTAATTAATTAAGGAATTGTAGAATTAATTGATTAATGGGGTTTTGACACGGGTCAATTAATGGATTTTTTTTATTGGAAAAATAATGTGGATTAACTAATTTTTGTTTTAAATCACATAATATATGCAAGTGTTGAATTTAATTATTTAAATATTGAATTATTTAATTTATTTTTATGACTGGAAAATTGAATTAATTAAATGTTCAATTAATTAATAAGTTATTTAGGATGGTGGAATGGAATTAATTAATTGTTTATTGTTATTATGAAATTGGTTAGATTGGATTAATTAATTGGTAAATTAGTTAATTTAAATAATTGTGATTATGAAACTAGTGGGATTGGATTAATTAATTGGTGAATTAATAAATGTAAAGTGTGATTGTGGTATCATGATACATGTGATATTGTGATACCTGTGATGTTGTGATATATGTGATATTGTGATACATGTGATGTTGTGATTCATGTGATATTTCGATACATGTAATATTGGTATATATGTTATATTTTGATATTTGTGATATATGTGTGTGGGAAATGGTCTACTACATCAAAGTCCCATAGTTATAAATGGATATATATATATTTGGGACATGTTTTTCTGAATCAAATCCTATAGTCAGAAATGGATATTCACACGTGGTTCATGGTCTAATAAATCAAAATCCCATAGTGATGAATGAGTGTGGTACATGGACTGCTGCTTCAAACATCAATAGTGATTATTTAAGTGTGGGTAAGGGATTAAGGATCCAAATACCAATGAGGTATTAGACACAATGTTTTATGCCCATGAGTAGGCATTAGAATATGGTTTCAATTGGAAGTGATATAATGTGAAATGAAATGAGTTTTGAATTCATTGTATAATATGGTTCGTACTATAGCATGGGATGAAGTAGGTATTGAGAGTTCAGGTGTCATTGATAACTTAAGGGTCTATATAGTTAAATATAGGGTAATTGAACAAATAAAATTTCTTTAATTCATTTCTTTTATTTATTCTTTTTAGAAATTCTTACACTTTTATTGACTATATATTGTCTTTGAATTCGTTGGTAGTGGTCTACTGAGTTTTACTCACACCCTATGTGGGCTTCCTAATCGGTACCCGAATAGATTTCATGGGTATAGTACAGGTTAATAGAAAGGTTTTTGTGTTTTATGGGTGAGTCAGGGTGGACTGTGGATGAGGGAACTAGATATGATTTGAGACGTGGTTGGGATTTTTTAATGTATTAATTTATTTTTTGGTCTTATACACACTGACACATAACATTTTTTTAGCATGAAATATCAATTGTTCAGTTTTGGATATTGTAATCCCATTTTTACTCATCATGTGATATTGGTATGTTTGGTTGTTAGTAATATCTTTTTGTTATTTTTTTTCTATTAGTTTATTACTCTAGTAAATTAGGTATAGTCTTCCCATTGATCAATATTAGACCCTCACTTCTAGTCAGCAGCCTCTTGAAAACATGGAGGTGCACTTTAGATCATGTGATTGACTAGCTCAGGGCACTGGTTTGTTGCACATGGTTTAGAACATTATATATGTGGAATTATACAGAGTATATCTTGATGTTTTATTGTATGTCTCATATTATGATTGATATATCATGTGATGAGATAACTACTCTTCATGCTATGTGTTTTTTTATTTCAGGGTGTCCTACCATGTATTGTTATAATCACCTATGTATGTGATATTCCCTCAAATGTTCTGTCTTATACTGATAGTGGATATTTTGTAGAGTCCTTGGTAGACTAGGAGTAGGTGGAGCTTGTTGGGTCTACAAGGAATGAGGTGTATACTGGTTTTTCATTTGACAGTAGTTCCCTCAATAAAAGGTGGTTAGTCATTACTTTCTAATTTTGGTAGGTCTTCTATTTTCCCCATTTTATTTTTTACCATAATTTATATCATACACTGATTGTGTGATTATAGACATATTAATTCATTATTCCTATTTGTTTTACACTTCATCATTGTATGGTCTTGGGGTTGTTGTGTGTATAGCCATATCAGGTCAAGTCATGATAGAATGGTATTAGAGCTATTCCTAGCCAAATGTGTTATGACACTACAAGGGTTTAGGGTCACTGTTTGGAGTTTCTTTTTCAAAGATGGGATGTTTGGTTTGGGAACTAAGGAAATATTTTTAAACTGCATTGAGTTTGGATCTAAAACCATGGTGTTCGGTGTTGGTGTGATAACCAACATATCAATTCACTAGGACCCTAATAACCTACTTGTTACCTCAGTACATGCAAACACTCGTTGTAGAAAAAAATTGGTACATGTATCATATAGGAATGGGTTGTGGTTTCCATGTCCTTCTTGAGTTATCTCCCTAGATATAATCATTGAGCATGATACATCTTGATAACCTTAAACATTCCTCTATAATGACAATAATATAGGGTTTAGAGATAGTGTCGTGATGATTAATAGAGGAGTGATGAAGTTTATTTCAAGTACCCACCCATGTGGTGTTTTCTCTAGGTGGGAACCAAGTAATGTTTCCCCTTGTAGAGAAGCACATGGATCCATCTATGGATTAGGCAGATGATCATCCACGTTTTAAGAAGTCAATAGATTCAGTAGGATTCGACGATGGTATGTACAGTCTTAGAATTTTATTTATGTTTCAGTGATGGTGTTTTCTTAGTTTTCAGGATGGTACAGACCCTTAGTTGGTAGAGGTTTGGCTCAAGGTGGTGGTCTGGCCTTTCCTGCTTGTGCGGACGCCGAGAAATCTGGTGGTTTCACTTGCAACCCATTTTATTCATGGAAAAGTAGTTTGATCTACTGGTACCTATATATTAGACACATATGTTTAGTGTACATATTGAGTTATAGAGTTATATATTACCCAAGTTACATGGTGGTCCTGGTAGTGATACTTCTATCGGATGATTCAGGGTATTGGTAGAGCCCTATGTTGGTGATGAGTTTTCTCCAACTCACACAGTTGACATTTTTTGATCTAATAAGGTGTCATATAAATCCCTAGTTCTTGTAAAAAAGTGGGATACATAAATAATTAGTTTCAATTAGTGATAGATCATAGAGTATTTGAGTTCAGTTGTAAGTATTATGTGTTTCTTCACTACCTTATTTGCAGCTTTCTAATGGAGTCATGAGCCTCTTATCCCTATGCATATCCCTTGTTCGATTCGAAGTGATACCAAATGGTACATTTTTATAAAACCTTTTGTTGGAGGCTCTTACATAGTGTAATATTGATTGCATGCTTCTAAAAATGGTGTGACTTGACTCTATAAGGAGAGAGATAGCCACACATGAAGTCTTTCCATAGTGGAAGTGGAGTCCTATGATGTTTTCCTCGGTATGGACTTATTACCTATAATCTATGATTAGTTGGTTGCTACTAATGAGTGAGATAGTGCTTCCAAATTGTTGTGACAGAGTTTTCCTCCTTTAATACGTATTGATCACTGGGAAGGACAGGTTGAACTCATCCACAGGAGGATAAAAACTCTCCCTTATCAGATGGATGTTATTACCCATGGAGTAGTGGATGTTATGAGCTTTCAGTTCCTGTGATGGTGTATGAGTAAGTAGAAATCCTTCTAGAGGATGTTATAGTTTTACCTTCCATCAATTTTTTTCTTTGTGAATGGAATTTCACCAAGGATGGACAGATATCTACTCTAGTATATCATATGACCCTGGATAAATTCAAGATCTAATGATATAGTTATAGGATTCTAAATAGCATATGGATTTGTAAGATCCCATGTATTTTATTGGGGATCCATGTATTGTTCACCAAGATGTGGACGAGATACTGAGGTTGAGTGTGGATTGGTGTCACATGGACCATGTGACATGATGGAAAGTAAATACTTCTGATAATTAATGACCTTTTCCCCCAATATATGGATGAGAATTAGATATCAAAGTTTAACCATAGGATGTTCTATCAATAGCTCTATATTTGAGAGTTTGATGTACTGTGTGTGGATTCCTAGAGCCTATGTCGTTTTTTGAGTTATTAGTAATACCCTTTAGCACGTTTAATGACCCAACTAAGTTCAATAGACTAGAGAGTCAAATATTTTAACAATCATGGACCAGTTTGTGTTATTATTTTTTTATGGTACACTCATGACCTCATCATTATAGTTTGAGCATGCGAGACATATGATAATGGTTCTAGTTATTCTCTGGAATTTTTATTAATATGAAAAATCTCATGGATTAAATTCTAGATTCAAAGTTCCTCTTATTAGGATATTTATTCTCAAATATGGATGTGAAAGTAGAACCTATAGATCCCCACTGGATATATTCCTGATGGAATCTTTAAAGAAGGTATCACATCATCATTTTCTATGGTTGGATGGTGATTCTATTATTGAAGTGAGAATAGGTTTTGAGGAGGTTATTTTCCATTAGTATTAAATCTAGGGGAGGTGACGATGTTTCAAGATCTCTCAGCATCGGTTGAAAACCCTAGGGTGTTATATAATGTTTTCAATTTAAACACTTATTACCACACCTATATAATGGAAATGACCAACATATATTTTTGGACAGTTTGGGACACTTGTTCATGTAGGAGGTATTCTAGATTTGTTTAATCCCCTTGATGATAATTTCATATTGTGGTGCTTACTTTGTACCATGATTAGGGAGTGGATGAAGAAATCCATTTAGAGCTTAGTTTTAGTTGGTAATAGTGTTTTATCTCAGGTAGATGGCCAGGTAATGAGGACCATTTAGGTTCTTGTGATTATGATTCTAATTTTCATGTCGGTTTTTGAGCCACATCTAGGAGGATCATATACCATCAGTGGGGTTTTTGTATCATGATGATTACCAATCCACCACCGGAGTAACACTATTTCGAGAATATGTATGATATACCTTTCTAGAAATTATTATACTTCTTAGAACCAATGAGTACAGGATATTGGCTTCTATTTTTGGTTCTAGTGATGGTTATAAGAGCTAAAATCCATCCATAGGATGATGAGGACTACCTGGTAAATTTCAAGATTCCTCATTAGACTGATGATAAAGGCTTTTAGAGTTAGAGAGTTACAGAGTCTTTTCAATGATGGTTGGCTATCTCCAGAGATCTTAGGAACTTTATTTTCTTTCTTTTTTAATGTTTGGGAAGTTGTGTACCACTTAACCCCATGACCGGAATGATTTTTATTGTTTTTTTTTCTTCACATGTCACGGTTAAAGTGGTATGTATAAGGCTCATTCTGAGATATCAACCTGGGTAAGTTGGGCTGTGTGAGTGGAGCTTCAGTTTTCAAAAATTCTATGTCTTTGAGGACATGTATGAGTAATAAATGTCATGGAAATTTTTTTCCTTTTGGTTCATGTTTATTGACAGCATAGGAAACTTTCAAGGGAGCTTGTGGGAGTAATATACCCAATTGACAGCTTAGCATACCCACCCTTTTAATTATTTTTTAGTTTTAGGGGATAAAAATCCTTGAAGAATGGTACAATTAAATGTTCCAGTTTTTTCCATGTATGACTATTTATATTTCTATAAATATTTACAAAGCTATTCACCAAGACTATATGATATTCCAAGACCAGGTGTGTTAGAATTAATTAATGAAATATATTAAATGAATTAATATATTTCATGTGAGGTTTTCCTAAAAAAGAGAAATAACTCCAAAATAGGGGACCAAAATATAAATACAAGGGAAATATTGAGTTCAAAACATATATTTTACCCTAATTGAAAAAATAACATTTGTCAGCATCAGGAATTTTTGAAATTTTTTTAGGCACAAAATTAATAAAATATATTTATTTATTTTATTTTATTTTATTTTTCATTAACTCAATGACATATTAATCTATTTAAACATTGTCATGCCTCAACCTTAGGGTTATCCTCATCAAATATGTATTGAGAGGGTCTATTGAGGTGGATATTTTGGAGAATCATTGGAAGTTGACATTAGATCAGATCAAAACAAAGATCATGTTCCATTGGAGTTCATGGAACTCACCAACGACAGTGATATATGATTGTTATTCATCATTGATCAATCTAAAATTTTGGTAGGATGATTTTCTTGTGGATTTATCACAATTTTATTACCCCCTTATGAACACGAATCAATCAACTAATGTATTGATTCTTATATCGGTCATTTTTCAAATATAGGTTATTTGCAGGATTTGGGGATAATTATTATTTTTTATTCATTGATGTTTTATACATATTTATTCATTTTTCCTATGAAAATGGAATAAGTTTGAGGTTCATTCCTCAAATTTATAGTTTATTGTTTTCTCACCCCGTTCTATGTGCCTTTATCATTAGAATTTTATTTTTCCTACGATTTGATGAATAACCAGTGAACAATCATTGTGCGTTAAATATTTGGTGCAGAGGATAACTACCATGAGTTTGGGATGGATATTTGATAGCATGATTGTGGTATAAAACTATAGTTGTTGATCAACTGATGGATCATGGTTTTGTCTTCCTGGTTTGGGTGTGTGAAACTAATGACACATGGAGGTGGTGGTTCCCGAGCATCGGTTATGGTTGGATTATAGCTATTGGAAGCAAGGATTGTTTTTCAACCTCATCTCTATAATGTGTGTCAGTATTCTTGGTGAAATATATGGGTATGGATATTTAGACAGAAATGCATGTGTGTGATATAACTTCTATGAAAAAATAGACTTCACTATGTGTAGTTCTATGCAGACACACTATGTAGTCCCTTCTATGTGATGCTAGGGTTTCAGCGTAAAGATAAGGATGACACGTCATGTGAACCTAATCCAACTAGCTTGGCATGTATAGCGGGTACAAACCCAATAGTATCTGTAGTATGATACGCCATGTGTGACAAGTCACATGTCATGTAACACATGGATGATGGCTTCGCGTGTACATGGAGTACAGATCTAAGTTTCCATGTGGCCCCACACATTGTGTACACAGGTTGGTATATAGGTATGCTAGAGTACATAGGAAGACTTGTTAAAATGGACATGTCCAAGTACACGAGCACAACTCAGTGTGCATAAGAACATGAATAGAATCATGCCATGTTATTGGGAAACATCTTCACATTATGTACATTAAGGACACACCATGTGTTTTGTAAGATTTTATGTCATGTGAGAGAGATACATGGAATGTTCTAAGCTTAGTGATACACATAATCTACCTCCAAGTACATGTCGTATACTCCATGATGACATGTTTAATTCCTCTTTATTCTTAGATCAACTACTTTTTGTGCTTGAGTGAGCTTCCCCAGACCGGTATCAGTTGAGTGTGTTCCCTAGTCTGGTTTTATGAGGGTTAATATAGTATCTCATTACTATTATAGAGGGGGTCACCTCTGTAGCTTCCTGATGACCTGTGTAGTGAGGGAGAGTTCCCTTGTTCTGGAGTGAGTTGTATCATAATGGTTCGACTAGTGACTTAGTAGCTAGAAGCATGTATCCCATCGAAAGGCCTTTTGATATCCTTATCTCCCTTCGTGTTACCTTAAATATAGTTTTTTTTTCAATTGGAATGACCAATATTTACCCATGCATCAAATCCCATATCTAGGAGGTTATTTCCAGTAGGGTCTGGTGTCTACCCAATGAGACCTGGGCATTTACCCCTATCTATGTATCAAGATGTAATAATTTTGATGATGTGTAGTCTAGTAAAATTTGTATATTGGATAAACCCTCTCAGTTTCCTGTGTGATCCTTCTTATCTAGAGTTGATGAACATGACCTATGGGATGAGTTTTGTCATTGTAAGTATAGCTCGGGGGGTGTTTTCCCTTATATGAGAATGTTTTATTAGTTTTGTGCCATCTAGGATAGTGGGGATGTTATATCAGATTTGAAACACCTGGTGTGTTTTATTTATTAGTTATGTTCTATCAAGGATGGTAGGTCTTGTGTAATGAGATATCCTGGATGATCATTACATTGAAACATTTCAATAGTTTATATGGTTGGCAATTATTATTACCACGTGGGATGTGGAATCATTATGAATATATTTGGATGATTTATTTCATGTCTTATCTTATTATTTACATATCATATGATGATATGAAAACACTTGATGATTTGTGTTTGGTTATTTTAGGGTTTCTTATTGGGTATTGTTGTACTCAACCTTATATGAGCTTTTCTTGCACATGTCATGTCTTATGCAGATGACAGATATTTTTTGGAGTACTTTGTGAACTAAGAGAAGCTTTATGTAGTTTTTCCTAGATACACCGAGGTGTATAACGATGTTTCATTTGATAGTGGTACCCTATATATGTGTATTTCAGACTACACTTTACAGTTTTGGGTGGTCTTGTATTTGGAAACTTTTAATACTTTCTCATACTATATATCATACAATATTTGTGTTATTATAGATGTATTCATGAATGTTTTTTAGTTGTATTACATTTAAAAAAAATTTAGGTTTGGGGTAGTTGCAATTTGGGCTCTTTTTGGTCATGTTGTGATATCCAGTAAACAGTGTGTGACCCAACAAGGGTAACTATCCATGACCATGGCAATGTTCACCACCAGGGTGTGTACACCTATATATAACTCACCCTACATGACATCTCTTCATGTACCCTACTCGTCTAAGTACCAGTACACATAGTGTATTTATAAGTACTCGGACGGACCATGAATGTCCACTATTGGCGTTTACCCCAAGTACATTATGTATAGTTCGCAAGAAACTCATCTTCCCTAAACGGTATAAACACGTGGAATGTTCTCTATGAAGAACACACGACATGTGTCATGTGAAGAACACACGGAATGTGTTTTGTGAAGAACACACGGCATGGGTTCTGTGAAAAACACACAGCATGCGTTCTTTGAAGAAAACACGACATGTGTTATGTGAAGAACACACGACATGTGTTCTGTGAAGAACACACAATGTACATTGGTTTTCATGAATGGAAACCCATCAAAGTGGCCTGAAAAGCACAATTTCCCTAAAAACCCACAGATCGACCCAAATGAGGCCCAAAAACCCATAAAGGGATTTAAACATTAAAAACAGATATTATATGGGGATCCTAAGCATAAAATGAAAAACTGGACTACCTCATAGTTGAATCCACTAAAGCTTCACAACAATCCATGATTTGTTATTGTCATATGATGATATGGTGTGACATGAGATCATTGATGATGCCTTCAATTCTGCATATCCCAATCTTATCCCCCATGCCTTTCTTTTACTAAGACTCTATTAGTGGTATTCCCCTCACATATTGGAAACAACTCTAGGGAAAATAAAGAATAAATAAAAAAGACAAAAAATAAAAAAGAAAATTGGGGGGTCTGAGCACGACCCTGACACCAGACGCAAGTTTATGCCCTAACTATGTAAAACATTATCATTTAGTACTGAATGACAGAGAAAAAATCTCAATATAGCATTATATTTAAAATATATGATCGAATGAACTCACAAAAAATAATATTTAATTAATTGAATATTAAATATTCTTTGAAAAATCTGTTGGCTCTAATTTACATAAATTCTTATCCTAGGGTAACATCATTATTTTAGGACCAACAGAATGGTCAAAAAATTAATCAGTGATCATCTCACTAGAAAAATTAACATTTTCCCCCTGAACACTCCAAGTAACAAAAAGGTTCAAATTTTACCTAATTTTCAAAACCCATGACGATGTGGGTCATAAAAAACTCCCACCACAAATTATTTTCACCCCCAAGAAGCCTCATTAGACCACCAACAACAATTATCTCACCCAAGAACATGTGAAAATGATTCTATCTTGACCATACAATGACCAGTCTAATATTGCAACTAACTCTCTCCCAACACAAGAGATGTTCTACTATGACCAATCTAATGATCCCCACCAGAAGAGTACCCTTATCATCACCTCATTCCCTGCATTGAAAACCACCTAGCCAATGCTACATCCATCACTAAATTAAATCGATATACATGGCTAAATCAATCACATCTGACCATTGGCATGAAAACATTTAACCTTCATGCTCAAAAAACCACTTAAGTGACTCCTGGGACCTCCGACAGCCTATGGTGAACTCCCAACCACATGGATTTCCTTATCTTTCTATCAAAATAAGAACCAAGACTCAGGAACATGCATTTCATTCCCTAAAAAACTTGTCTAATGATCCTAAAAACAAATAACCATGATCCTAACACAGGCAAGTTCAAGAAAAACATACACTAGTGGAAAAATCGTTTAACACATTAGAATTTTCACATCGTTCTATATAACTGATGTGAAAAGCTATAAAAATCGATTTATCACGTTAGTTATACAATAACCAGCATGATAAATCTACAAGAATCAATTTTTTACATCTGTTATAAATTTACCAACATAAAAAATACTAATATTAGATTTATCACGTTTGTTATAAAATAACCGACGTGAAATATCAAATAAGGGTGATTTATCATGTTCGTTGTTTTGTAACTGACCTGATAAAGAAAATCTGGGCAATTTATCACGTCAGTTATCAAAAGAACCAACATTATAAATTGTCATTTATCACATCTCTTATAAAATAACTGATGTGATAAATAATTTTCTATGTTGGTTATTAAATAACTAACGTTATAAACACAAAAAAATAGTTTATCATGTTGGTTATTAAATAATCGACATGATAAATATTTCAAATTATTTATCGCACCTTGTATTCATTCATTCTGTTTTCTTTGATCAGACAACCTGTAAATCGTCTCTCTCACATAGAAAACCTATAAAGAATTCTTAAAAGTAGTGCCCTCCATCCCTGTTTTTCTAACATCATTCATCATCTTTATTATCACCAGATCTATCAGGTCGACTCGCAGCACTAAAGTAAACCTCCCACGACTCGGATTATTTTTTTATTTCTTTCGATTCCCTAAACTAATTTTTTCGTTTTTATTTTTTGATCTTGGTTATTTCTATCATGGTAAGTGTCGCAATGTTTTTTTATATCATGATAAATTAATTTCTTGTAAAATAAATCTTGGAAGTGATATTATGCAAGTTTATGTTTTTTTGTGTGTTATATCATGTGTGTGTGTGCATACAGGGGGTCTCTAAGGGGGTGGGGGTTGTCCAAGTTGTGGGGGTGTCCAGGGGGTGGGGGTCTATCCAAGGGTGTGGGATTGTCCAGGGGGTTTCCAAGGGAGTTGGGGTGGTTTCTAGGGGGTGTGGGGGCTATCCAAGGGGGTGGGGGACCATGGGGGTGGTGTTCAGGGGGAGAGGGGGTTGTCCAAGGGGGAGGGGTGTCCATAGGGTGGGGGTGGTGTCAAGGGGGTGAATGGGCTGTCTATGGGGTTCGGGGTGTCCAGGGGGTGGGGGACTGTCTAGAGGGGTGGGGGTTGTCCAGGGGGGTTGGGGTTGTCTAGAGGGGTGGGGTTGTCCTGGTGGTGTGGGGATGTCCAAAGAATTGGGGCTGTCCGGGGGGTGTCCAGGGGGTGGGGGGTGGTGTCTCGAGGTGAGGGGGATGTCCATGGGGTGGGGTGTCCAGGAGGTGTGGGGGTGTCCAAGGCAGTAGGGGTGGAGTCCAGGGGGTGAGTGGGTTGTCCAAGGGGGTAGGGGTATCCAAGGGGTGGGGGTGTCTTGAGGGGTGGGGGATGTTTAGACGGTGGGGTGTCCAGGGGGTGGGAGTGGTGTCCAGGTGGTGAGTGGGCTGTCCATGGGGGTCCATGGTGTCTACTAGGGTGGGGTGTCCAGGGGGCGGGAGGATGTCCAGAGTGGTGGGTCTCTCCAGGGGGTGGGGGGCTGTCCAGAGGGGTTGGGGTTGTCCAGGTGGTGGGGGCTGTCCAAGGGGGTGGTGGTGTCCAAGGGGTGTCCAAGGGTGTGGGGGTGGTGTCCTGGGGGGGGGGGGGTTAGTGGGATTTCTAAGGGGGTAGGGGTGTCCAGGGGTGGGGGGGTCTAGGGGGTGGGGGGTGTTCAGGGGTGTGAGTGGGTTGTCCAAGGGGTTATGGGGTATCCATAGGTTGGGGTGTCTATTGGGTGGGGTGCTGTCTAGGGGGTGAGTGGGTTTTCCAAGGGGGTGCGGGTTATCCATGGGGTGGGGGTGTCCAGGGGTTGTGGGTGTCCAGAGGGGTGGGGGTGTTGCTTAGGGGGTGGGGGCTGTCTAGGGGGGTGGTGGTGTCTAGGGGTGTCCAAGGGGGTTGGGGTGGTGTCCAATGGGGTAGGGGGTTTGACAGCACCTTCACCCCCATGAACACCACTCCCTCACCCCCATGGACACCCCCACCCCCCTAGACAGCCTCCACCCTCCTGGACACCCCCTACCCCCTAGACACCCTGGACATCCCCCTACCCATGGATAACCTTTACCCCTTGTACAGCCCCCCCCCCCCATCTAGACATCCCCTACTGCTTGGACACCCCCACCCTTCTAGACATCCCCCACCCCTATGGACAGCCCCCCACCCCCTGGACACCCCCACCCACGTGGACACCGCCGAACCCCTTGGACAGCCCACTCAGTCCCCCTAAAACCACCCCCACCCCCTAATTGTTATAGGTCTATTGAAACGACCATCATGCCAATGGTGTGTGAAATTTTTGGGATTTTCTATCTCAATAGTTTCAGGGGATATCACAATGGTTTCAAATCATTTGGATAGGTGTAATTATCAGTAGTGAATGTATACATATTTTAATATTTATACTTTATATTTCTTGTTTATGGAAGGGTGAATTTGGTATCCAGTTGCACCAGGATTTATTCTTTTTGTACCTTAATAAGAATGAATCCAAGATGAATTTAAAACTGTTATAGCTAACTATATTTTCTTTTTAAAATAATTTTCATGCATATATTTTTCAAATACGCATAGATTTGTTTTCTATTTCAAATTTTGTTTACTTTCAAATTTTTATATTTTCATATAAATATAAAATTGGATTATCTTAATAAGATATATAATTTTGATATTTGTTATAGGTAATATTGAGTCGAATTTGGAATATAGAACATCAAATGAGTAATGAATATGAGGAAGGAGTTAATGCCTTTTTGGAATTTTCTAAACAAAATGTTTCATGTAGTGACATGTTTTTCTATTCAGGCCTGAAATGTTTGAATATGAAGAAGTTGAAAAGTAGATAAATAAAATATCATCTGATTTGTCATGGTTTTAATCTGAATTATAGCCCTTGGATTTGGCATGGTGAAACTAGACACAATGTCAGATCTACTAATGATGATGATTTACTAGATGGTAACTCCAATGGAATTGAATAAATGATTCATGATATTATAGTAGAACAAATTGAGATAGAACTGACAGTTGTGCATCTGTATGTTGATGCTAAAAAATTATTATATCCTAGTTTTATGGATTTTACACTTTTTTGGGCGATGTTAATATTGATTAACCTGAAGGAGAAACATGGATTGGGTGACAATAGTTTTATAGATCTACTTCAATTGTTGAAAAACATTATTCCAAAAGACAAAGATCTTCCAGATTCACATTATAAGGCCAAAAAAATATTGTGCTCGATTGGATTGGGATAAAAGAAAATACATTCTTGTCTAAATGTCTGTATAATAAATAAGAAGGAATATAAATTTTTATCAGAGTGTCCTAAATGTGGGACATCACGTTATAATTTGAAATAAATATCATAGGCTGATGTTAAAGATTACAAAGATCCCTTCTAAGGTATTTTGGTATCTCCTTATAATTCATCGTTTGAAATGTTTATTTTCTAATTCACATGATTCAAAACGATTAATATGGAATGTTGATGAGCAGATATGTGACGGAAAAATACAACATCCAGCTGATTTCCCACAATGGAGGAAAATTGATGAGCAGTATCGTACATTTGGAAATGAAATTAGAAATATCAGACTTGGGTTGTGCATAGAAGGAATAAATCCATACCAAACCCTCAGTATAACACATAGTTCATGGCCTATTTTATTGTTAATTTACTACCTCTCTTCTGATGTTTTTATGAAGCACAAATATGACATTTTGAGTATAATGATCTCTGGTATAAAGCAGCCTAGAAATGATATTGATGTTTTCTGGTTACCATTGATTGATGATTTGAATCTTTTATGGGAGGATGGTATTGGGGTGTATGATTCTTATTAAATGAAATATTTTCCACTGCATAGAGGGCTTATGTTCACTATAAATGAATTCCTAGTGTATGGAAATTTGTCTAGATATATTGTTAAGGGGCACAAAGCATGTCCAATTTGTGAACAATGTACTTTATATTTTCCATTGCATCATGAGAGGCAAAAAAATATACATGGTTCATCCAAAGTGTTTTCCTATGGATCACTCTTATAGAAGACTGTAGAAGGCATTCAATGGCTCACAAGAATTTGATATTTCTCCAAAACCTTTATCCCCTGATGTTTATTTTTAGAGGGTGGAAAACCATGATGTTTCATAGGGAAAGAAACATAAATTTGGTAATGATATACATATTTGGATAAAAAAAATCAATATTTTTTGAGCTACCATATTGGAGAAATCATGAAGTGAAACATAATATTGATGTCATGCACGTGGAGAAAAATATATGTGACACTTTTATTGGAACATTGTTAGATATTAAAGGAAATATTGAAGATGGGTTGAATTCAATATTAGACTCACTGTCAATGGGAATATGTTTGGAGTTATCCCACTCTCTTAATGGAAGACGAACATTTCTTCCCCAGCTTGTCATACATTATCCAAGAGGGAGAAAATTAGCTTTTTTTAATGTCCTCATGATATCAAAGTGCCTCAAGGTTATTCTTAAAATGTAAAAAAAATTGTCACTTTGAAGCATTTGATGTTGATAAGTATGAAATATCATTATTTTCACATCATGACGTAAAAACATATACCAGTTTCATTGTATGAAATATTTTCCATCCATGTTAGAAAGACTATAATGAAGTTGTGTTATTTTTTCAATTCAATTTGTAATAAGGTGATTGATGTGAATGCTTTGAACATTTTGGAGAAGGTTGCAATTTCACTACTTTTTCAATTATAAATGTATTTTCCTCTATCTCTTTTTATATAATGGTTCATGTAATGGTTCATCTAGTTCGAGAAACAAAGCTTTGTGGATCAATTTTTCTTCGTTGGATGTATCCTTTGGAAAGGTATATGAAAATATTGAATGGGTATGTTAAGAATCCATATTAACCTGAAGAATACATTGTTGAAAAGTATATTTCTTAGTAGATTTTAGAATTTTTTACGAGCTACTTGGTCATTGCAGAGAACATAGGTTTTCCTCTATCTCTCCATGAATGTGTTAATAATGAGGGTAGGGAATTCGTGGCTTGAAAGTCTAATCGTTGTTAGTTGAACAGATGAAGAAGGAAGAATTATACATCTTGAATAACGTATCAGATTCTAAAATGTATATCACATTGCATATTAATGAGTTGAAACAATGTCATTAAAATAAGAATGAAATTTGGATTTTGAATTTTCACACCAAAACATTTTTCACTTGATTTAAAAAGGCCTTTCTTGGTAGATCAGATGTATCAGATACATTAAGATGGTTAGTGGGTGGTCCAAGTTTAAATGTGATAACATGGTCCTGGTATGACATTAATGCCTATACATTTAATATAAAATCTCAAGACCACAGAAGTGAAATTTAGAATATTGGTGTATTGGTGTTTGCAGAAGTAATGCATTTTTCGAGTTCTAAAGACAAAAACTCAATTTCTACATCAAGTGTATATTATGGAAACATTGAAGAAATATGGGAAGTTGATTGATTTAAAATTAATTGTCATTTATATAATTGAAAATGGTTTATCAGTAACAAAAGTTTTAGGCACAATAAATTTGGAATGATAGTTGTTAAGATGAATAGATTAGAAGACACAGTATATTCTTTTATAATGGCAGCACATGAAAAATAGATATTATATGTAATTGATCAATTGGATATGAAGTGGTATATTATTTTAAAAGGGAAAAAATATGTTGGTGAGGATCAACTTCATGAATATGTTGATTTATGCGAGATCAATACTTCCACGGAATGATTAGCTGAAAATGATGATGAGCAAGTTGAAGACATGGTTTTTTCTATAAGGAATGATCATAAAGAAGTAATTTTGGAAAATAGTCCATTTTTACATTCCAAATTTTACAGGTAACATATGTTTATTTCTTGTTTTCACTTATTATTTTCATAAAATGTTAGATATTGTAATTTTATTCTTTATTAAAATGCGTATTAAAACAAATAAGTAGAAATTTTTGTTTATATTTGTTTTTTTAGTTTAGTTTATCATGTTTACCATTACGTAACTTGTATATCTATTTATTTTGTTGAATGATAATTATTTTAACATGTTTACCATGTTTATTATAGTTTACCATTATTTAACTTTGTGAAGCTTATATATTTATTGATTTTGTTGAATAAAAATTAAACTAAAGTGTTTACCATCTTTACCATCTTTACCATTTTTTAACATGCTTACCAAATTTTCCATGTTTATTATTACGTATCATAGTTCAGTTTTCCATTTTTTGTATACATTATTATTTTAATATTTTAATTTTTATATATGTGAACTAACTTTTTCTTTTCTTATTTTATGGATAATGGTAGATCAATCTGTTGATCAACAACATGATTCTGGAGATGAGAATCATGATCTTACCTCTGGGGAGGAACATTCACATGCTCTTCTAGATGTTCCCCAATCATCCTCATGTGATTCCATAATGACAAAGAATATTTCAAGAGTTGGTAAACATGGATGCACATGTTTGACAAACTTATCGCTTTCTCGTAGCCAGGACCAGAGGATACTGGTTGAGTTTGATGAGAATGACATTCCTAGAGGTCCAAATGAAAAATATTTTAAGAGTTTTGTATCAACTTAGGGTAAAAGATAAGTAAGATTTTTTATGATGATTGGAGAGGTTTGGAAAAAGTAATAATATCATAGTTTTCGGAGACAGTTTTGGTAAGATATTTTTCTATTGTTTAATTAATATTTAAATGTTTCTCATATAATATGTTTTACCTCTTCTTTATTATATGACATTTTATATTCCTAACACTGGATGAGTTAGGAAGAATTTTTTTATCGATTTCCGCCAGGAGATGGAGGGATTTCAAATCAACCCTCACATCTGATTTCATTTTTCGTCATAGGAATCATGTCAATCTATTTCATATATATCCTTTCATAGATGAAGACACAAGGATGAAATTTGTAGAATGTATAAGAAAAGATTCATTCTTGGTAAGGTAAATGTAAACTTCTATATTCTTTCTTATATAAATGGTCTTATTAATGTTTTTTTAATGATTTATTATTTTTAATTTATAGAAAACAAGGACATATCATCAAGATATCCAATCGAAAAATTTATACCCTCATAGTTTATCTTGGGGAGGTTATACATTATTGGAAGAACAAATGATGGCATAAAATTTCAAAAACTGAGATTTGGGTCTTCAAGCTCTGGAGTGGTTTCCCCTCCATCCCTCTATCTAGACATGTAAATTTGAAGAGAACTCAGACGAAAAAAAGGGACAATATCTTTCGGAATAATCGAGAATCACAACTGAGAGGATTGTAAGATATTTATTTTATTTAATTAAGTTAATTATATTTTTATATAATTTGAATCATTACATAAATGTTCAATTAATTAATACAGGATTCTTTTGAGGAGTAGAGCTCAGATGGGGTATTTACAGCTGCTGGTATCCAAGATATTTTATCTATAGCATTTTGAAAGCCCGAACACCTCGGTCGTGTATGAGGATATCTGACTTGTGTATCAGTAAGAAAAGTGTTTCCATGTTCTTTAACTTCTAACATTGAGGGTGTTTATAAAAAAAATTCACTGGAGGCTGATGTTCATAATATTAATGTGATGATGGAAGAAAATATTAGAGCGTTAGTACAGTTTATGTTTGTAGACATGAAAAGACAATTTCAGACTGTAGCTCCCACTCCTCCACCTCCCCCTACAGACCCCATTATTTATCCTCCACCTCCTCTATTAGCTCCCACTCCCCCACCTCAGCCTACAGACCCCATTTTTTATCATACTCATCTACTATATCTTCCTACTTATTTTGAGTTGTATGTTGATGATCCTCACCATCATATAGTTGCATATGGGTTACTATATTGTATATGAGATACCATTCATCATTAACAGTTAGAGGTAGAGACTTATAGGGTCACTATATAGGATAATATAGATAGATCATCTCGACTACCATTACTTATAGATGAGGTGACGATAGTTGTACATAGTATCATCCAATTTTTAATTTGTCCATCCAGAATTATGAGACTCATTACCATAGAGGTATGTATGTTATATATTTTATTTTATTTTTAATTAAAATTATAACATTTGAAAGATAATATATTTTTCTATTTATTTTTACAGGAATACTTCAAAGGTAAAGAAATACTTTATAGACAACAACAAAGAAAAATGGCTATGAAATCTGATACATATTCTAGTAGTCTTCACTAATTGTCAATATATTCAAATTTTTTGGTGGATCATTATGAGTTTCCAATAGAAGATAATGTTTGTTGATGTGAAATAAATGTGGGGATTGTGAGAAATGATATCAAGGAGCTTGTTAGTAGAGATAAGTTGGGAATCAATGGGGTGTAGATTACTTCCAGGTAATCCTTAACACCTTTCCCTAAATTATATTTATTAAAAATGTATTTTTATGCCTTTTTGTGTTAAGTATATTTATAAAATGTGTGATAAGAATGATCAGACAGATTTATATGGATCTATGTACCCATAATTGATTTCCCCTGAAGGACATGCATTAGATTAGGAACAAAGAACACTTTATATTGATGAAAGATTTGAACAGAATATAATCACGTAGTGTTCGATGATGGCTTTTTGTGGGGGGTATGAAACATATATCTGGAAAATTTTTCATTATATTTTAACATAAAAAACTACTAACCTTATATTTTCTTTTATATCAGTGATTATTGGTTGTTCAGTGTTTTTTGTCCAAGTGAGAAAACACTTTATTGGATATGCTCTGTCCATGGAGATGTGCGGGAGAGTTTTTAGAATATGATGTAAAAGTAAGTTTCAATTTCTTAATAGTTGTTTATATTATAATGAATTTTAAATTTGTCTTATTCATACTATTTTATAACAAGGTATGGGTCTAATTTATAAAAAAAACAAAGAAAAAGAGTACCAATATCAAATATGTAAAAGTAAATGTAAATATCTTTTTTTATTTTGTACTTCTCTATGTATTACATAAAAATGATATTTTGAATTGACACTCATTTATATATAATTTTCATGAACAACAAGGTGTCATCGAATGTGTATATTATATGTTAAGATTTATGTATGAAATAATTACAACTGTAACACTTGTGATGTTTGACCTTGTAAGGTTTCCTTATAGACATTTCCATAATATTTCATTTAATTTATTCATTATAAATGTTAACCGCTATCCTTTTAATTTTTATATATTTTATGTCCCTCAATCCTATAGTGATCAAGTGGTCAAACACTTACAAGGGGAATAGTCAAATTATTTTACAGGTTTGATTGGATTTTAGTTTGTTTGTAGTGTAAAATGTAATTTTTAATATTGTAATTATAATTGTGTATTTTTTAGTTGTTTTGGTTGGATTGAGGTTTTTTAGTTGAAATTTTATGTTTTGAATATTATATATGTGAATGTATAATTTTTTTATGGTTCTTCTAGTTTTTTTTCTAGTTCTGATGTTTTTATAGATTGGATTCTGGTATTCTTTTGGACTACTTTTGGTCTTTTTTCTGCTTGTTTCATACATTGGTAGAGAATAGAAATGTTTTCATATGGGGTGGGGGTGTTTAGGGGGATTTCCAAGGGGTAGGGGTGTTCAGGGGGTGGGGTTATCCAAGGGGTAGGGGTTGTCTATGGGAGTGGGAGGGTCCAAGGGGTGGTGGGTTGTCCATGGGGTGGAGGTGTCTAGGGGGAGGGGGGTTGCCCAAGGGTTCGGGGTGTCCAGGGGGTGGGGGATGTCCAGTTGGTGGGACAGTGTCTAGAGGGGTGGGGGTTTCTAGGGGATGGGGGTGGGAGTGGTGGGTGGGGTTGTCTAGTGGGGTGGGGTGTCCAGCGGAGGTGGTATGATTTCTAAGGGGGTCAGTCATGTCTACGGGGTGGGGGTTGTCTTGGGGGTGGGGGCTTTCCAATGGTGTAGTCTGGTGTCCATTTCATGGGAGGCTGTCCATGGGGTGGGGGGTTTCTTAGGTTGGGGGTTTCTAGATGTAGGAGGGTCTTTCTAGGAGGTGCGGGTGTCCATGGGGTTATCAAGGGCGGTCAAGGTGTCCAGGGGGTGGGGGTTGTCCAGTGGGATGGGGTGGTGTACCATGGGTGGGGGATGTATAGGGGTGGGCGGGTGTCTAGGGGTGGGGCTATCGAGTGGGGTGGGGTGGTGTCGAGTGGGTGGGGGTTGTCGAGTGGGGTGGGGTGGTGCCCAGTGGGTGGGGGTTTTCCAAGGGGTGGGAGGGTGTCCATGGGTGGGGGGTTGTCCAGTGGGGAGGGGTTGTGTCCAGGGTTGGGGTTGTGTCCAGGGGTGGGGGTGTCTCGGGGGTGGGAGGGGCTATCCAGTGGGGTGGGGTGTCTGGGGGGTGGGGTTGTCCAAGGGGGTTGGTGGTGTCCAGGGGGATGGGGGTCTTCTAGGGGGTGGGGTTTTCCAGTGGGGTGGGGTGGTGTCTAGTGGGTGGGAGGGTGACCAAGGGGTGGGGGTTTCTAGGGGTGGGGCGTCCATGGGGTGGGAGCGGTTGTCCAGGGGGTGGGGGCTGTCCAGTGGGGTGGGTGATGTCCATGGGCGTCAGGGTGTCCTGGGGGTGGGGGGATATTCGAGGGGTGGGTGGGTGACCAGAGGGGTGGGGGCTGTCCAGAGGGGTGGGGTGGTGTCCAGGGGTGGAAGGTATTGTCCAGTGGGGGGGGGGGGGGTTATCCAGGCAGGTGGGGGCTATCTAGTGGGGTGGGGTGGTTTCCAGTGGGTGGGAGTGTGTCCAGGGGGTAGGGGTTTCCTTAGGTGGGGGTGTCTAGGGGATGGGAGGTGCTGTCCAGGGGGTGGGGGTCCAGGGGGTGGGGGCTCTCCAAGGTGGTCAGGGTTATCTCAGGGGTGGGGGGTTATCCAATGGAGGTGGAGTTATCCAAGGGGGTAGGGGTGTAGCGGGGTTGGGAGGATTTCTAGTGGTTTTGTTTTGTTTTCTGTTTGTTTTAGGTTCACTTTGGCGGTGCATTATAATGATTGTACTGTATTTTTTTTAAAAAAAATTGGTTCATTCATCATTTATTTTATAACCAATGTAATAAATGCATGGTAATGGTTTTTTATGATAGTGATTTAATATATTACGTAGTATATATGTTTCCACATTGGTTATTTTTAACTAACGTGAAAAACCGATTCACATACTAGTTTATTACATTCGTTATGAAAATAACTGACATGATAACCTTATGTTTCCCATCAATTTTCTAATAACCAGTATGAAAAATTATTCAGAGGGGTTATTAATTATGTTTTTTATTTAAAAACCAATGAAATAAATAACATATTATGAATTTTATTTTTAAAATGAGATAATAAATCACAACTAATAACCGTTTTCCACGTCGGTTTTTTAGAACAGACATGGAAATGGCTTTAGATTTCTTTTTTTTACGCCAGTTTTAAAATAGCCGACTTAAAAAAATATTTTTAATGTTACCTACAATAACATCGGCCAAAAACATATGTAAATAATGAAAAATAATAGACGCAAAAAATGTTTTTTGCACTACAGATATCACCCTCAATGCTTCCCTTCACCATCCTAGTATCTCCCTCATTCCAAGATCGACTGCTCGACCCCCCTCCACTTCATCTTTGATCCAAAACTACAAGTGTATAACCATGCTTCCACTTCAATACCCAAGGTGCAACAAAAACAAATAGGGCTTGGGATATAACCTAACCTACCCTAGAATGTAAGACATGAGATAGAGATCACTCCCAGCACTCCTCTTCTTAAACATCAAACATCCTTATGCCTAAATAGAAGCAGGTGATATCAGACCTCAACAACCCCACCATGGAAAAACAACCATGTCCACCTAGGATATTGGTGATAGTAGACACACATGCCCCTCTACATGAACATCTAGACAACACGTGGTAAGAATAGTTCCTTCCAAATTAACATGAACTTTGGATTTTAAGGAAACTATCAAATCATAGAAAATTAACCCAAAAATAATGATATATTAGGAATACTTTCCCTCATCAAGCTACCATTAGAGAACTCAAGGACGAAATATTACCAAAACGGGTCTCCATGCATCCATTTTCAAATAGACTTCATCTTCAACACTGATAAACCTCTCACCACAACATCTACTTGACCTATCATTAAGTGAAAATATATCAAAAAACACCATATATAGGTGGATTTAATGTGAATCATACATGTCAAGAATGATACATGAACACTGTCCTATTACCCTTGGGCCAATAGCTAAAAACCGAAATAAATAATAAATCTATAAAATAAAGTGCATCATTCTAGGTGAAATCTTGAAATTGTAAAAATAAAATACAATAACAGAAATCACATGCCCTTGAAACTTGTAATTACCATCGGTAATGGTTTTAATAACACAAAAATATGATATGCATCATAAGATACGACACATTCCTGGAACACCTATCTACCAACTTACCAAATCATAAAACCAAAAAATTGATTCCCTTTTTGTAATTAACTAGACCTTGTCAGCCTAACATGTCGCCTAATATGGCTCAACACAAGGCTTCAAGAATTCCTCTCTTAATATCAGAGGATTCCAACTTGATGTGAGGGCCAATATGGTGTATTAGGGAGACTATACCCTCTATTAAGAGTGCAATACTAGTGTAAAATTTACCACGCTCATACATAGGGATCAACATCAATGTAATCATAATAAATAAACTGAAACATATCATGATATAATAAGTAGAATGTTTCTCACAATCATATATACTATCGAAAATTTAAAATAAACAAAGTAAAAATAAGTACAACCATATTTATTGACAATGAAAATAAAAACAAGAAACCTAGTATCCATTAAACTTGAGTTGCACCATCCCAAACTTGAGAATTCATATGAGTGAATCCACTCGATAAAGCAACGGTGGGCCTCTGCCCCCTCCAATGTACAACCTGTGATCCATCATGAATGTATATATCAGGTCTTCATACACATTGAGGTGCATGTACAAGGGGTGAGATATAAGTCTCAGTAGGCTACCCTCTAAGGTGAACCTATAATTCTGTTTTCATAACAGGTTCATGCACAACTGATATGCCCAGCCTAGCTAAAAACTAATAATAGATAAATAAAATAACAACTAAAAAAGATGGAAACGTAGAAATAATTTGACTAGAGGGTTCTATTCCAACACCCATAGTAAATATACCCTTGTTTTAACCCCTTATAGAAGATTATAACACATGCATCACCTAGGAACATGGATTCCAGAGCATCCGATATATCTACACAGGACCTCCAGAATGTTTAAATGCAATAGGTATGAATTTGAAACCCTATTGCATAACCATAGTCCTCATTTTGGGAAAGCGTATCTATCAAGAACTAGTACTTTTATGGCATAATTGGAAATGAATATCACACCTCCATTACACACTTTAGATATTTTTCTTGTCTCATAATTCTTTTATAATGACATGAGCTCCATAAAATGGACAAACAGATAAACCACCATATGGGATCTATCCACAAGGACCCAACGGATGCAATGCCATATAGGATTTATACACAAGTTCGAGATCAATACATTATCCCCAAAAACCCACCCCTAGATTGGGAGAACCCTCAATCTAGGGGTAGTTACCTCATCTAGATCATCTATTATATCCCTAAGTCTGTGTGACAATAACCAGCCAATGGAGTAAAGAACCAGATGAATCTCATGGCCAATTTCTAATCCAGTATATACAAATGATATCCTCCACAAACCAATATCTTCAGCATAAACTACCACAAATATAATTTCCAAAGGAAAATTGATAGTGGGATGATCCAACCTCGATCCCAACTTCCAAATAGATAAACTAGAAGTGCTGGTCCACAATTGGGAAACAAGAATAGAGCTCTGATATTCCATTGGATTTTACCCTCCAAACAAAACCACCACCATGGACTATCCACAACCTACCTTTGGTTAAAACCAAACTCAATGCTCTTAGGATCCCTAGGGACTCAACATAAAGTAACATCCAATATGGGACTAACCTGTTGCACCCATGATCTTGATCCATTCCTTTAGAAACAAACTCAACTAACCTAAAGGTATTTCAAAAGTATGAAACCCTATGAGGAGTTCTTCTAGATCATCCCAAAATCACGAAGCATGCCCAGTGTTTAAATATCACAAATAGCCCTTTGTGGCCTCCAGCTGATCCTCGATCTTCAACGTACCCAATAGAAATCCAAAATACATGCCATCCCATAGAGGAATATTCAACAATCCTCATGACCACCTCAGAATTAAGAGACCCTCCACATGAGTTCCTCCACATAATAAAACCTTAGGGAAAATACCATGAACAATGAACCTCGCCTGGCCTTTCTAGAAAACAACCCATCCACGGGTTCCTACTCACACAAAAGGGAATCCAAAGAACAGTATTTCCCTCAGGAATATTAAAGATTTCCTCATAAAAATCTTAGCATCATAATGAAACCCTGTCATTACTATCATCCAAAGGCATCAAGTCAACTAAAAGGCTCCAACGGGTCTGGTCTCTAAAAAAATATTCTAAACCACAAATACTCTATTATTAGCCATAAAATCTCAACACACAAGGACAACCCATGTCTCCTAAAATATACTACTTGATCCCTCATATGATCTATCAAAAATGAACCTCAAAAAACACTAGATGGAATCCATAATCTATTACTAACTAATGAGCTCACACCCTCACATGGTTCTCGCATCTCACAATTGAACCCCCCCCCCCCCCCAAGAGGAATCTTGAACCACCAGAAGAAATGATCCTACTAAAATATCATATTACAAAACACCACACATATTTATTTTTAATTCTATAAGGATACCACCGTCTTGATCCATATATAAAAACACAAAGAATAGACAACTCACGTGTTTAATTCTGACAATATGGTGAAAAGAAATGAAAAATGTCCCTTGTTTGGGAAAGTACATGGTGTGAACTTCAAGTACATAGAATGTACCCCAAAGCTCATCCATGTTCGTGTTACACAGGATACTTGATGTGTACTTTCCCAAAGTACATGGTGTTTTAGTCCTAAACATGGTGTGTACCCTAGCATGGGTACCTTCCAGTGTACATCATCACCACTCGATGTGTACCATGCTCGAGTTCACGGCATGTACCGCCAGTACATAACATGTGAACCCACATGGGTACCTACCAGGATACCTAGCCATGTAACCCACTTGGGTTTGTATGCTTACATGGAGTGCACCCCATATGGGTACTCTTCATGTACCCTACACGTCCAAGTACCCTCACATGAGGTTTTTTGCCGAGTACTCAGCCACAAAATAAAATCCCACCACAAGACATATATCCCTGGTACTTTGCATGTATTTTCCGAAAACTAATCTTCCTATAACAAGAATAATGGATGGAATATTTTCTTTTAACAAAATGTTGGGTACATGGATTTTCCATAATAAAAACCCTTTATAATGACCCAAATTCCCAAATTCCCTGAAAAATATCTCATAGATCGACCCACAAGGGGTCCCAAACAACCCATAAATGGATTTAAAAATAAAAACAAAAAACTATTATATTGGTATAATTGGCATAAAATCTAATATAGATCCATGATCTTCATTTGTTGCATAAAAATCTAGCATGACTTGAGCTCCTTTATAGTGCCTATTATTCTCCATCTCTATCTATTCTCTCCCTCTCACTCTCTAGGTTGAAGACCCTAAATAGTGGAATACCCTTGATCATATTCCACAAGACTATGGGAAATAAAGAAGAAATAAAAAAATTAAAGAAAACAAAAAGGGGTGCTCGATCCCAGCCCAGATGCTCGATGTAATGCTATTCCCCGACTAGAAAAAACCTCACATTTCAGACTTAACATAGGATACAAAATCTTAATTTGATGTTCCATTTATAATATAATACTGAATTAACACACGTAAATAAATTAATATCTAATTAATTAAATATTAAATATTCCTCACAAATTTTAATGGCTCAAATTTCCACCAAACTCATGTCCTATGATAAAAACCATATTCTAGGACCAATGGAGCAGTATGAAAAATCATCCAATATTATCTCATAGGAGGAATTACAAGTTCCCCTAAACACTACCGGGAAAAAACGTTCAAATTTTTCCTGACCTCCACAACCCATGACTACGTGGTTTATCACTTAATTCATATAATGTGAGTGAACATATCAAAAACAGAAATAAAATAATTATTTATAATTGTTGAATTACTTCTCATGGGCCTATAGATATTAGAATGGATCAGATCCAAATGATTAGATTTGGGAATCTTGACCTGATTTTGTGAAGAATTACTAATATCCCCCTTCTGATAATGAAGAAAAAACCCTATTAATCTGAAAAGACCTGGAAATTCCATGTAATTATTTGAATTATATGGGAATATTTCGAGACTGTTAAATCTTACGACACGCGATTCAGAGGCCTGGAGTCCTCAGAATGATCTGTCGATGTTTTTTAAGCTTTAATTAGGTCGAGTAAGCTGTTTTCCTATAAAAGTGTAATTACTATTAAACGGTTACTCGAATCAAAAATCTGAGGGCACCATTGCACTCAAGATGGCGGTTTTACACTATGCGTGACTTAATTTTTAGTCGGCGCGGGCCTCCTGTGAGAAAACCCAAAAATTGCATAACCGTAAATAAAATAATTAAATAAATTATTTTATTTTTCAAATTCTTAAAACTCACAAATGGTAGCTCAGATTGAAAATCTGAGACCACCACTGAACTCGAGAGGGCAAGCTATATTTATGTGGATACTAACTTTGGCTGGTGTGGGCTACTAGTGAAAGTTATTTTTTGGTTTTAAATAAAATAATTAAGTGACAACTATTTTATTGTAAAATCCATAACATTTAAATATTAACTAAAATTGGAAATCCAAGAGTACTGTTGGGTTCTTTGGGGCATGTTTTACTTGGCCAGAGGCTAACCTCGACCAGCGCGGGTTAAGGGTGACTGTTAATAATTTTTATAACTTTTTTTGGGTACGTTTAGTAAATGCGCAAGAGGACTTTTTCAAATATTGAACTAGTTATTGGAATTGAAATCTAAGGACACAGTTGAACTAACAACGGTGTTATTTTCTTAAGGAGACTTTCACCTCGACTACAGTTGGTTGAGGGTGAAGGTTAGTTTTTGTGTTTTTTGTGGAAATAAAAATAAAATAAAGAAAAACTTTTTATTTTATTTTTAACCTCCCAATTGAATGCTTGGAGGTGGGAACTACCTGAGCTAGAAAACTCCCATTTGTGAATTCATGATGGTGGGGACCACCCAAACACCTCTTTAATATGGGGAAGTCCCTTGGGAAACCTCCTATTCAATTGATCCAATGTAAATTAGATGGCTCGACAATCAAATACTAGGTACCAGCATCATTGGAATTTTGGAAGGATCCTATTAAATGAACCTTCATAAATTCCATGATCATTACATACCCACCCCCTATACTATTTATATGGATCTTGGGGGGAGGATTTGGCATGACTTCACCAAGAGATGAAGCTCTAGTAAATTGTTGTGACTCCCGACACATAGAAGACGAACCCAACTCAGCGGTCGATGACGGACGACATCGAACCACCAATGGACGACGTGTGAATGGCATATTTGGGATTCGGTCGCTGGAATTAAGAACACCATCCATTGGAAAGCGCAGGTGACTCTCCAAAGTTCATGGTAGGGAGTTATTTCATTTGACCGTTTTTTATTTCCTCTTCCATGTTCTTGAATTTATACGATGAATGCGATTCAACCGACTAACTAGTTGTCCCATGATTCTTCCATCTTTTTTGGAGGTTGTTGTAGGGTATCTTATAGGGTTTGTTGTTGATTTATACCCCCTTACTTGTTCTTGACGTTCTTCGTGATTCATGAATTATTGAGCTGCTTTCTACAGCCCTAACTCGGGGGGTGCAGGCTAAATGAACATGGACCAACAACTCCACATTTCTGTGTGATTCTTGATGTGTTCCTTGCGATGGAGGGTGACGGAGAGTGAGACCGGCGGGGCTGAGGAATGGTGGTTGGAACCACATCCATCCGTGATGAAGGCGGTGGGACGACCGCACTGCTAGAGAAGGTTCGTGTCCCGTCATCCGCAATGGAGCAAGGTCGGAGGCCGGCGGAGGCCGGCCACATGAAAGGGATGGTGGAGCGCGTCTGTGTCGCATGGTGGGTGAGAGCCACGACCTTGTACTATGGCATTGAAGGGAGGGTGGTCGGGTAATCTAGCTGCTGGTGAAGGCGCAGTGCACGACGCGCCATGTAGAGAAGGCACATGGCCGTCCGGCCAGCCGCGGTGGGCTTCCGCACCACGGGCCTCTGCACGGTGAGCCCAGCAGGCCACCGCGCCGTGGGGAAGGCCGCGCTGGTGGGCCGAACTGGACCCAGCAGGCCGGACAGGACCCAGAAGGCTGACTCGACCTAAACCGGGTCGGGTCGGCCCAGGCCGAGTCGGGCCAGTCGTTCCGACCGCACCCGAACCAACTTCAATCCATTTTCACTCCTTCGACCATATCTTGAGCTACGAGCATCCGTTTGACAACCGTCAACAACACCATAAATCTTGGAGTGATTCTGACCTTTTGGTATACACAACTTGAGTTTTGGATACTGTTGGGGTATGTCCATGTTGGATTGAACACAAATCCAACTAGGCCCTCGAGACTAAATGGACAATAACTTACAGACCGGACCTCTGATTGACACACTGTCTATTGCGTTAAGACCCCTTTTATGTGGCGGTCCTTTGGAATACATTTTTCTTGAGACTTAATGGTAGTTGGAGTATCGAACTATGGGTTGATGAGTGTATCCTCCCAGAATCAATAAATCTTAGTGTGGGAACCCTGTAGCTGGCTATAACATGAGAAAGAGATCCTTTGTTTGTATGTGCTTAGGATCATTTGTGGGTCTGTGTTTGAGGGTCTCACTTGGATCCTCTCTAGGAATCCACATGGGACTACTCTAGGATTCTACATGGGTCTACTGTACTAGGATCCTGTGTGGGTATGATGATTTACTAGGATCCAGTGTGGGTCTGCAGTGCTAGGATCCTATGTGGTTCTGATGATGTACTAGGATCCTATGTGGGTCTGCTGTACTAGGATCCTTTGTGGGTCTAATGATGTACTAGTATCCTGTGTGGGTCTGTTGATTAAGGAACCTACATGGGTATCCCTCTTAACAGAGTAAGATGATTCAGTAGTTAGATATAATCATCTCTACTATTTTACCAATGTTATACTTGGTGTTAGATGAGTACTTACCTTCATGGTGATAACTTTGTGGTATTCTTCTGTGTGGTGTGCCTGTGTGGTACTTTCCTTCGTGGTGATACCTTGGTGGTATTATTCTGTATGGCGTACTTGTGTGGTACATACCTTCGTGGTGATAATTTTGTAGTATTATTCTTTGTGGTGTACCTGGTTGGTACTTTCCTTCGTGGTGAAACCTTTGTGGTGTTCTTCTGTGTGCCGTACCTGTGTGGTAATTTCCTTCGTGGTGATAAATTAGTGGTTTTCTTCTGTGTGGAGTACCTGTGTTGTAATTACCTTCGTATTGATAACTTTGTGGTATTCTTATGTGTGGAGTACCTGAGTGGTACTTTACTTCATGGTGAAACATTTATGGTATTCTTCTTTGTGGAATTACCTTTTTGGTAATTACCTTTTTGGTGTTACCTTCATCGTATTCCCTCCATTGTGAAATAGATTATCCTTCGGCTATGGATTTGGGCCTTGTGTTTCCCCATGAATGAGATGGGTATACATGATAACTTAGGTATATGTATGGGAATATACCTAAGTAGGGATGACAATTGTTTTCATGCTTTATGGTTTATCCTTTGTGGATTTTGAGAGACCTTTGGGGGTTCTCGGGGTCCCTAATTAGTATCGTTATACTCACCCCTACACGGGCTATGCCCACACCTTGTTTTGTTTGATGCAGACAACAGACAACACTGACTGAGGACATGGGTACCAGGACAAGAGGTAGCTCAGAGGTGGACATTAGACGAGGCATACCACAGAGACGACCGTTCGAGAGTTGTACCTAACTTTTAAGTAGGATCCTTGGTGGTTGTTCACTGGAGCTATTCAGTTTACTTGTAGTTCCCAGTTGTACTTGTACTTTTAGATTTCTTGTACTTTTCTATTGGGCTTGTATTCTGTCCCTTTTTACTTACTGTAAACACTCTTTCTACCATACAGTTTACTTGTGTTCATATATTTCTATGTTCTTGGTTGTCTGTGTTTATAGGATATAAAGGAAATTCCTTCCCAATATTAGGGAATACGCCTTTCGGTGCTAGTCTCCAGCCAATGGTCTATGGAAGGCGGACTTAGGGTAGTCATGGTATGGGCCCCGGGGGACGGGTCGTAACATAATCCCTCTTTATTCATCATAGGTATATCACAAATATAACACCCAAATATTTTGTAATATATTTTCCTTTAAATATATATAGTTCTAATAGCATCCTTCATATGAAAAACTGAACTAAAAATGGACCATGACATATTAGATGAATATTAAATTAGAAATTATAGGAATAATAAAACCAGTAGTCAATAAATATTTATAATTCAACAAAATATTCTTAGATTTTGATGATAAATATTTAATATGATTCAATAATAAATAAGATTATTTTTTTCAAAAAACTATTTATTTTAAATCTGTTATATATTATATCCTAATAAATTAAATTAACCCATTTTAAAAAAAATTATTATATATGAATTATTATATTAACATTCATTAAATAATAAATACATATGAAATAATATTAAAAACACTTAATGTTTAAAAACAATATTTTTCAATAAAAGTGGTATTTCATGGTATTTTTTATTTTCATTTAAATTATAAATTTACTTATTTTATAATATTAATTTTATAAAATTAAATTTATTTTTTAATCCAACATGTAAAAATTATATTATGGTTAATTTTTTATATTTATATGAAACGGTTGATTGTTGGTTGAATAAAGAAAAATAAAATTTTTGAAAATGTTGTCACTTTTATGACATTATCATAACATAAGAATGAATTGAAAGTCAAAGAAAATTTATTTATATAAAATATATATTTATAATGTAAAATAAATCATTTAAAAATACTATGTTGAATTTTAAAAACCCATTTTTAAATTTTTTTAAACATAAATAATATTGAACTCTAATAAGAAACTATTTTTGTCTATTTTATTCCATTAAGTATCCAAAAGGTGGAATATAATTTTTTATGTATTTTTTTTGAAATCTAAATCACTCTTATTTTGTTAAAAATAAAATAATTAAGGTCATATAAATTAAAAATATTGATAATGTTATCATAAACACATAATTTGTGCTTAAAATTATGCCTTTTCTAAAAATGAGTTTTTGTAGTTTTGTGCGCTACTGTTGCAAAAAAAATTCTTACACATAATAATTTTTATTTGACAAATTTATTATATTATTTTAATAATTTTGTAAAAATTATATTACAATTCACATTTTATTTTTATTCCTTAAAATTAAATTATCTTGGTAAAAATTATTTACCATTATAAAATCAGAAAATAGAAAAATTAAAAAATCTAATAGTAAATGACTTAGAAGCATGTTGAGATATTTTTTGAAATGAATGGTTTTAATATTATAAACCATAACCCATATCTCACTCATTTACTATTAAATATTTCTCCAAATAACATGTGAATCACGTTCTCTATTTATATTAATAAGTTATGTTTACAAAAATTGCATTCCCTTCACTAATAAAAGAAACTCACCTCCACTCTATTTCAACACTCATTTTAAATATTTAACTCTACCAAAACACTATCCTTGTATATCATCAACCGCCACTTAATTTCCTAGTAACCTTAATATTTTAAAAAGACCAATCTATGGATCATTATGGTGTTACCTAGGGGAGAACATCAAAAGTGAGAGGTAATGTTCTAAATTGAGCCCTCTTAATTCATTATTTATTTTACCTACTAAAACCTATTATATCCATGAAATTTTGAAATCATAAATATTATTAATATAATTAAATTTTAGTATACTAATTTAATATCCATTTTCTACCTTTCCCCAAAACCATTCAAAAATTGAAGACATTTTCATGGGTATGTGTAGATTTCCACCCACATGCATAGTGTTCCTTATTTTTCATCACATCCTTACATGGATGGTTATAAAAGGATATTTAATGATTTAATATAATATATATAATATATTAATATACTATAATTATATATTTTTCACTCTTTTCCTCTCTGCTTATGGAAAATTAAAACATGTCATTTGCGTACATTCGAATTACAACCTCTATAAAAGTGACTTATATCATTTTTCAAATTCATATTTTCTTATTTATATAAATAACTTATAATATGATACAAAAAATTAACAACAACTAAATAATATAATTATACTTATATAAAAATTATATTACAACTAAATGACCCCATGATCATATTTATCCATTAGTTATAGCATGTTCTTGTTTTTTTAGTTTAGCCACCTAAATGAATGATGGAATAAATTTCTTTAATGGATAACTGAGTAAACCTAATTACTAGTTATGTTATAAAATAATTACATTTTTTATAATGGTCATGGTAATATCTGATTCACTATTAAGATACCATGCCTCGTTCATGAAAAATACCAAAATAAACTCATCACTGACTTCGTCATCATGAATCAAAACTAAAATAATTATAAAATGGAATTAGAAAATTATTATTCTTTATAAAATATCTATTCCAGTAACATTAATGATATATTAATAATGAAATTTGAATACATGATTAGGAATTTACATCTCTATTGTAAAACTAGTACTAAACCGAAAAATTGTAACAAATTAACATTCAATTATTAAAATAAAATATAACTGACTAGTATATTTATTTGAAATTGTAAACATGAAGTTTAGAAAAGGTTATACAATTGAAGAATTTTCGTCAATAGGTTATTAATATATTAATTTTTGATATAGTTGATGTTTAATTACTCTCATGTTATAATGGAATTGAGTTAAGGGTTCTTGTATATCAATTTTTCTTCATTGAGATATGACATGCATTCACCATATTTTTTAGTGGTGAATATATTTTCAAAGTATACATTTTATGATAAATATTAATAAAGTATAAGGGATTTAAAAATGCATATCATGTTCTATATTACCAGGGTTTTAAATTAGAATGTGAACGATGATATAAAAGTTTCTTTGTAATAATTTTAAAACCCATGAGACATGTTTGGTATTGTGCACCATGAATTATTGTATATGGTCTGTACAAATCCCATTTTATATTTATGTCATTAATAATATTTAATTAATTTTTTTTAAGAGAAATTTTATTATCTCACTTTAAAGTGGTTCTAATTAAAATATACTCAAGATGTAATGGTTTTTTCACAAATATTATTTATAAATCATGATGGATTTTAAAAGATGGTGCATCTAAAGAATTTTTACACTTTTATCTACAAAACACAATCATTTTATTCCAAATTTTTTATTATATGAATTTTACATGTCTTATTTCTCTTTAATTTTCCCACTGGGTCAAAGTTTTCCCATTACAAGGGAAACTGGCCTCACCTCATCTTTTGTATCAGGTATCTTTCTCATCCATGTCCATATTCATTGGATTAATTTTTTAATGTCCTTGTTTAAGAATAAACAATTGATTAATGTCATTTTAACCTAATTTTAATTTATAAAAAAATGTTTTATGGAAATTCTTAATACTGTTCATATGGTTAATTTTTTAAAAAGTGTAAAAATAATCGCTTTTAAATGTTTCTATATGAACACATATTTCCAAAAAATTTTATTTTTATATAAAACTCCCTCTCTAAATTTTCATGATTTCTAAAATAAATACAAATTATACTATATTTATAAAATATTTTTATTTAAATAAATGTTTTTAAAAGGTTATGGTTTTTTCTGATTTCCCAATAAATTTCCCCATTTCTCCAAAAAATTGTTTTCCCATTATATTTATATATTTTCACATATTTTATGATTGGTTAAAGATATTATTAAAATGATACCACAAACCTTATTTATTAATATAGCTTATAACATTTTATTTTCTTTTAGAATAATTATCCATCACTTATTTTTTGAATAATTTTTCAATATTGATAAAGATATTTTTTCTTCCAATTCCTTTCCTATATAAATAACCAATATTATAATTTCTTATTTGAATTTTGTTCACCTAAATACCCATATATACATTGGTTGGGTAAATTATAACTATAATTTATACATTTTATCTATACAGTTTAAATACCATATACCTTATCATATTAATTGAATGATTTTTACATATCAAGTTACTGAATATATTTGGATACCCATTTATTTTCCATTAGTTTATCATGTCATTATTATTGATAGAATTATGAATGATATTATTATATCATTTTATTTGAAAAGGATAAGAAACCCAATTTATTTTCATGTGTTATTTATTATGTGATGATTTATTTATTTCAAGTGGAACACATATGTATAGATGATGGATGGTTGGGATCCTATATCACCCTACAATAAATTGGGTAAATTTTTAAATCTCATAAGATATGTATACATGGGAACAATTAAGTTTTCTCAAAAGAGAGGGAACAAGTGTTTGGATCATGAAGATAATTTTTCCCTATTTAAATGTTTGTGATACATTTCTGTGGTATCATAATAGTATGCTCTAATGGTTTATGTTTATTGACTAATGTTTCCACACTCTTTTGATTCATGTATTATTTTATGCCAAGCCTTCTTCTATGACTCATTATTTATGATCTATACATGGTTATGATTGTTTCTCTTATGGTGTGTCCATGTACCTTTTGAAAAAAAATATTCTATGACTCCAAGTTAACTTTTTTATTAAGACCCTCTTTTATGGAAAAAAGTGGGAAACCAGAAAGACAACAACACATCAAGCACAAAAGTTTCATCATATTATGCCCATTTATGATCTTTAATTGTTATTAATTTTGTTTACTATTACAAAGAGTTTTTGATCACCAATGTTTTTATGTTTCTATTTACCTATGTTATGAAGATTAATGTAATTTATGAGAACTATAAATAGGAATCTACTAGTTTTATTATATATAAATGTTCACATGTATTGAAAAATAATGTTCTTATGTAACTGATACTCAAATCCACTAAACCTTCATTTCTAGGATTTTGTAACTATTGTGGAATATAATATTTAAATTATTGAAATATATGTATGTTTATCATGGGTCATCTCACTTCTTATCGAATATAGTTTTTAAAGAATGTGTTTTATTAACAAAATCTTGGTGTGAAAGTCTGGGGTGAATCAATTGGTATCTTAGTATGGTTTAGTTATATTTGGGGATTAGTTTAGTTATTTTTGGGATTAGGATAAGAGATCCTTAGTGAAAATCTTAGATATTAGTCTAAGTATATGATAACATCCAAATGTTTTGGTAAAAAATAATTTTTTTGTTTTCCAAGAAATTACATCCATAAATAGATATTGGAAAGTGGATATACCTATGTTATAGATTCACCTAGGGATACTCACCCTACAAAAGGATAGTTGAGTATCAACATGATCTTCACATGGTGCATGATGATTGGGCCTAAGATTGAACACTTGTCTAGACACTCACAAGTGATATGTTTTCATTAATCAAGTTTTATTTAAAACCCATTATGAAAGACTTATTATGTTAATAAATTATGAAAATAAGTATTAGAGGAAACATATTAAAGAATCCTAGGTTAAACTGACAGTAATTTAGGACTAAAATAAATGTATAATAATTTAATGGTTTTAAAGAATAATAAATTTCATGGTTATGTTTTTTATGATATTATTTATGATAATTATCTTATGATATCAATTTTCCATCACTCACAATAACCTATTCTGGTTTAATTAATTATTGAATCCCGAATGAACCATGTTAACAATGGATGCCAAATCATCATTAATGGATTATGATTAATAACTTTAACTTAATTGAGGTTCCAAGAACACCAAAGAAGATAAATATAGAGTCCCATGGATGTTTAGGTGATAATGATAATAAGGGAAAGAATTTTTAATTTCCTACATAACAAAAAATTGGTAATAAGGGCCCAATAAATTCTTTCAAAGGACCCGGGAGATGTTTTAGAAGTGTAAAAAGAGGTCATATAGAAAATAATTTTTAAAGAAAATTGAATTTTCTATAGACATAGTGAAAGGAAAGAGTTCATCACAAAGTAACCTTGACTATTCACTATTTTAAATGTGGGTAACTTGGGAATTACCCAAATCGATGCCCTAATCCAAGGGGAAACAATGATGATAGGAATCAAAAACTTGTAATACAAGATAAATACTATAAAAAGAAGAATTTAGCGATGTGTTTTAGCAAAGTTTTTCAATATATGTATAAATATATATTAACACACACACACACACACACACATATATATATATATATACATATATTAACACACACACATATATATATATATACATATAAGAACACACACACACACATATAAATATATATAAAAACACACATACATATATATAAACACAACCACACACACACAAATATATATATATATATATAAACACACACACAAACTCACACACACACATATATAAACATATGTTTAAATATAGATATATATAAACACACATATATATATATATAAACATATAATTACACACACACATACACACACACATATATATATAAACACACAGAAACATATATTTATATATATAAACATATATATGTATATATATATATTAACACAGACATATAAACACACACAAACACATATTTATATATATATATATAAACAAATATAAATATATATATAAACATATATACAAACACACACATATATATGAACATATTTATAAACACATATAAACAAAAACATATATATATAAACATATATTTAATAACACATATAATCACGGACACACACACACACACAGATATATATATACATATATATAAACACACACACACACAGTGATATATATATGAACATATGTATATAAACATATAACCACACACACAAACATATACATAAACAAGTGTATATATTTATATAAAGACACATAGATATATATATACATATACATACATATAACCACATAGATGTATCTAAATATATATAAAAAACATATATATATATATATATAAACATATACCAGAAGATATATAAACATATATATAATCATATATATAAACACACACATATATATAAACATATATATACAAACATATAAACTCACACATATATATAAGAATATATATATAAATGTATATAAACATATAAAGAGACACACGCATGTATATAAAAATATTTTAACATAAACATATAATATATATATATTTATATATTTATATTTAATATAAACAAACATATAAACATAAACACACACACACACACACATATTAATATATGTATATTAATATATAAATTATATATATAATATTAATTTTTTTCACCAAAATATATTAATATATATAAATAGAGAATAGAAAAATTTTATAACAAAAGATCATTTAGGTCATTTGGCATGATTGATGGTTCTAGGGCTGCGGGTCCTAGGTTCAAATCTCAGGGAATGTAAACTGGGGCTTGTGGTGTGAGAGAGGGTTGCTCAAAAAATATTGGGCCTTCGAGCATAGGCATAAAGGAGGGGTGTGCGTGAGAGTGAGGGGAAGTGGTGTAGCGATAGAGGCTTAACATACATAGATATTACATCATATTAGATGAATATTATACAATTTACAAAAGTAAATTCCCAATGACCCTAATAGTTTACTGCATTTGGAAACTTGAATACAAAGTTCTGACTTTGTGAAAGATCTTCAATATTTCCCAAAATGATATTAACCTTTATTACATCTACTTAAAAAAATTCATCATAACCTAGGGAAATAAAACATAATAAAGGGTGAGTTCAGATGCTCATTAAGGGTAAATAAATGAGATATGTAAGCATAACATGAACATAAGAGTATGAGAACCCATGAATATAACTTAACAATCATACCCTACAAATCAACGAACATATACATAAGTCATGAAATAAATATTTTCCATTTATAAGATATGAATAATAAATTAATGAAGAGCATAATCCATGATATCATAACGTAGGAATTTTATAGAGAGTTTGTGGCATACACATAAACTAAAAAATATTATTTCAAGGCTACCTACCAAGACCTTCATAATATATTAGTCTTTGGATAATAACTCATGTACCTACTCTAGGCTTGGGCTAATAAACCATGTACCCTATTATTTATGGGATTGTGTTTAAACCTGTGTACCCTCTTATTTTTCAGATTTGGCTACAACCCATGTGACCTCTTATTTATAGGATTGGGATACAACCCTTGTACCCTTTTCTTTTTGCGCATGGGATACAACCTGTGTACCCTCTTCTTTGGGAATTGGTATATAATATGTGTACCATCTTTTTTTTATATTGTTCTATAACATGTGTACTCTTTAAGATCATATATAATTTATCATTAATATATTAATTGGAGGTAGATATATGACACATATGTCACATAATGAAATCATATATACATTTTCCATAAGACAATAAAACATTTATCATATCATGATTCATAAAAAGATATGGGTTTCATAAACATAATATCATAACCCATCAAATGAAATGAGTATCACAAATATTTCATAAAATCGTAACCTATGGAAAATTGATAGGTTTCAAAATCATTTCATCTAAGAATAACCAATGTAAATAAGTATGTTTCATAAAGATATAACTCGTGGTAGATAAAAGGGTGTCATAGATATCATTTAATATAAATATAAACCATTAAAATAAATAATATGAATGACACCCTTAAATCATATCCTCAATATATCATAAACTATATCAAAGGATGACCCTTAATATGGAGAAGGATTTTTAAAGATCACATTAAATATTTCTTAAGGAAAATAAATTTTCATTGAAAATTAATTTTTTTTAACATGAAACTTTTTCAAAATCTTTTTCTCTATTAACCACTTTGTAAAACATATAATGGAAGATTTTAAAAACAACAAAAAAATTTATTGAGGAAAATATAATTTTTCTCTGAAATATTCTTTTTAAAAAATAAAATATATTGAAAAATATTTTCTTTTAAAATGTCCTCGAAAACATATAAAGGAATATTGAAAATATTTTAAAAATGAAATATTGGAAAATAACATTGAAAACTTATAACGGAATCTTGAAAATGTTTTGAAAACTATTTCTTCGAAATTAAAATAGAAAGTTATAAATGAATACTAAAATCCTTTTTAAAACCATATCTTTTAAAATTACTTTGAAGATATATAAATGAATATTTTAAAATAATTTAAAACAATTATTAAAAATAAAATATTTTTATAAAATATTTCTTTGAAAAAAAATTTAAATATTTATAAAAGATGATTTACAATCATTGAAATCATTTTGTTTGAAAATAAGATTTTAAAAACATATAAAATAATATTTTAAAATCATTTAAAAAAAATATTAAACATAAAAAATTATAAAACCTTTATTTTTTTCAGAAAACATAGTTTTGAAAGAATACATATTTCTAACTGAAGTGAGCGATAGAGTCCAATTTTATTTAAAATACTTTGTTAATTTTATTAAGTACCAAAGTGTGGAAAATAGTAACATTACTTTAGTATATTATAAATAACCAAATAAAAATAAACATCATGAGATTTATTGAGATATGTATCATAATATTTCATTCATGTAAACATAGTAATAAATAATCCCGATAAATGACGAGATTATAACAGTAAAATCTTACAACTTCAGTAACTTTAAATCATAATCACATAAAATAATAGCATTTAGAAAAGATAAAAATATCATTAAAATAAGTAAATTCATTTTATAACATGTCAATGGACAGTATATACACCCCATAAAAGAATATAGGTGCATAATAGGGCATGTATCTCAAAGAAGGGAAATTGACACAAAATTACTTTACCGATTTGAAACTTTTGAACCATAAACCACATGAAATAAATACAATAAAATGGTTATGTAAAAACCCATAAAAAAATTTATAATAATAATATAAAAAATTCGTGGGAATTATACACACCAAAGAAATTAAAAAATTGGTTTACATGTCTAGTATCTCACAAAAAATAAAAGTGAGATGAGAAAACTATTACCTTAAAGCTTTACATTCATCGTAAAAATTAAAACCTCATATATAATAAATATATGTTTATTAATAATATACCATAGAACAATATCAATATATATAATACAGATATATTATTTTATTATGACTTTATATTACCCATTTATTAACAATTCTGTGTTAATGTTATATTTCGGGTAATATCCACTTTGTACTTCGTATATGTTTTTACTTTTATTATTGATACTCTTACTTAGATCATTATTTACTTAATTAAAAAATTTAATATGTGAAATAAATATCATATATATTTGGTATATAAATATTTTTAATAATATATAAAATGTAGAAATATGAAATGGAATACACCATTCATGAATATGGTAGGTCATACGTATGCAATAACAATATTTCCATTTTCTTTTCGTATTGAAATAAATAAATTAATTGAAATATATGTGTGTCTATATATATATATATTATAATTAAATTATAATTATTAGGTAATAAATATCATATAAATTTTATAAAATAATTCTTAATACATTCCATGTAATGTGCGAACGAATCACATCGCTTTGAGAAGATGGTAGTCCACGCGTCCCCAAAAGAAGTTATTGTATTTACACAAAATGGAAAGTATGAAGTTATGTTTTATATAGTAATTAAATAATAATAAATATATAATAAATATCATATATATCATATAAAAATATTATTTTTATCATAATTTCCAACCATTAGAGGTAATAAAGGAAAGATAAACAACATCTTTTTGGGAGGCAGTTGTCCACCTTACACAGAAATGGTAAGATTAATGCCCATTTGATCGAAGTGTGTGTAATTGTGAGTCAAAAAATTAGAATAAAAACAACTCAGTATATTTATTATACTCAAGTTATTACATAATAATATTATAATAATAAGTTAATGGGTGGAGAATGAAATATAACAGAAATACACATTGAAAAATATCGCCACTTTTTTTGGGTAACTCATTTATTTCACTAAAGGGATTTTTTGGTTGTGTTTATTCTTAAATTGAGGCCACTGGGATGAATTTAGATAATTTAGGATATTATTTGGGTATTTTTGGATTATATAAATGGCTTTATAGGTGTGAATAAGTGACAGTGGATAGTTCGCCTTTATAGTGGAGGAGGAGTGGAATTCTTGTAAATATAAGAAAGGTAAACACTATTGAGAGGTATCCCTTACATCATGTGTCTAAAATAATTTTAAATTTTTTATCAAAGGAATTAATTTGTATAAATATGGCCATAAAATTTCTTTTTTATGTGTTTATTTGGAATTTTTCCCCTTAAGTTAAAGTTTAAACACTAAATAAACTTGGTTTTACTTTAATCTCTCTAATTAATTTTCATTATATTCACTAATATTTTTTGTAAGAAATAAAGTTGACCATATTAGAAATTATAAATTATTCTGAATGAAAATTTTGAATCCATTTTTATATATTTCAAAAACATAAGTGGTATAAATTAATTTAAAAATAATCCAATAGACGGGATGAAATAATGTGCTTTTAAAGTGAAAATGTTAAAAAGTTTGAATTGTTTTTTATCAAATTTCATTGATAAAAAAATTACAATGACCTAAATTATATTATTTTAGGTAAAATTTATCTAAATTAACTTTTAAACCAATTAAAACTATACAACTAAATTATGAAAAAATAAAATTTTCAATTAAAATTCAGTATTTTTCACTATTCATCAAAAAATGAAACTTCATACACAAATAATAAAAATTAACAAAAAGTAAATTTTTTTATTATAATTTCAAAAATAAATTTTATTATTTAAAATAAAAATATAAAAGTTCATAATATTATATTTTTATTGGATTTTCCATTCCAAGGTAGTAAATCACCTTTTTGAAAAATACATCTTCTTATTCCTAAAATTGGAATAATTATTATAATATGACAATAAAATACATTGGATGAGTTTAAAAAACAATTATTGAATATATTATATATAATTTTTTTTTGAAAACATTAATGAGGTGATATTTGAATAGTTTTTCAGAGATAAAATTTTGTTTTTACATAGAAAAATTATTTTCTTAGAAAAGGAATTTATTTATTTTAAAATCATTCATACTATAATTTCTAAATATTTAATAAAAAATGATTCATTTTTATACGTGTTTAAATAATATTTTCAAAATTTATTTAATTTCATTCGTAACTTCCATTCAAACGGCTATGTGGTAACTATAATTATATTTTAATAATAATATCAATAGTATGTTGTAGTTTGGTAAAAATAGTTCTTGCATCTGGTGGATTCTCTGGAAAGAACATGGCATTATTCGTAACACAAGACACAAATAGAGATGTCTATACATAAAAAAATTCTAAGTGTTTTATACAGCACAATATTTACATATTGATTGATACAATGAAAATATAACATGTTTAATTCATATAACACAAACTATATTCAGTGTTGTGTGAAATGAACAATATTAGATAGTATAAGTTTATTTGAAAATAAATAATTCAAAAATTATTGACGCGTTACATTTTACACCCTTACAATTAATTTCTCCTTCTAAATTCATTTATGTTATTAATAGTTTAATAATTGAAAGTTCCATTCATGGAAACCCACATTGTAAAAATGAATAATAAAACTTCTTTTAAAAAAGGAAAGTTGGAACCATAAGGGTTTCCCAAAGTGACTCATAACTAGGTTTCCTAGTATAATAACATAGGTTATGATTGAAGATTTGACATGGAATAGAATCATAAATTACTATAAATATTTATAAATATCATTGATCACCAACAATTGAATGGTCAATGGAATTTTAAGGGTCTCAAAACCATAAATCTATGATGATTTATATGATCATCACATCAATAAAATCAAAGTAATTATGATAAATTGTTTTCCATATCATTTTCATAGAGTTAAGGAATTATTTTACTATCTAATAACATAAGGAAAGATACATAATTTTTTTTATTCCTTCCCATATAACCAATCACACCCTTTGGTTATGCCTTATTCAATTTCTACTTCATCTCTTACTATAAGAAATGAAGGTGAAATTTTCAATCATGATGTACTAATAGATCATGAGGTAGAATTAAAATTCATCCCATATATATTTAGTTAGAATCATAGTAAAATTGTTAGCACAAGTTATCCAATATTCATAAATATTCATATAGAGAAATAATACTTTAATTTCTAAAACCTCCTTTGATGATTAACTTAAACTATTACAAAAATTGTTAACTATGTAACCCATCCAAAAGATTAAAATCCAAAACATTAGAAATAAGTTCACTAAATCATATTAACATCTATCCCCCATATATCATAAAGTATCTCTTGGTTGTCACATTCCTAACATGTCAATACACTCATTGTATATTCTCTTGAAATAAGGTAATAACCTAAATTACCATATATCCTTATGAAAAATATGTATGCTTCTTTATTCAAAATATTTTCATATATATTCCATAAATAAAATAAGTTTTAAGCTTCATTCATGATAACATATACCACTTTTTCAACAAATCAATAATCAGTTCCATGGTAATCAGTATTATCCAACTTGTTTTATCCATGTCAGTCATCTCATTATCCAAGATAAACACAATTTTCTCAATATAAAGAACACATTATGGGTCACCTTCCATTAATCAAAATATCACCATTACATTAAATAAATTTTATATGTCTTCATAAACATTCAACATATCATTTTCATTCCATAATGAAAACTTATACTAAAAATAATTATATATTTCATGATGATTATAACATAATATTTTAATTCCAAAACATATAAACATCAATCATACAACATTTTTCTTAAATCATTACTCAGTATTTGTCTTATTCCTTAATACCCCTTTCGAAGAAAATGAAATATTAATCATTTATTAATGTCCCTCAACCTCAATCTAATCATTCTTCTTACATTTAATTTGAACAATACTATTATAACATTCCATACATTTCCCATTTCATTTGTAGACCATTTATCTTTAGTACTATACGCACTAATCATACCACCGTTCTGATTAACTTCATGAGAATTTAACTTAGGACATATATTTTTATAATTCTCATACTTTCCGCATCTATAATTTTAATAGTAACCCATATCTATCTAGGTCTTTATTTTTACTATGACGAGAAAGAATACTGTGATCAACATCAATCACAGCCTAAAAAACTAATAATCGTGAAAAATTACATATAGGATGCCTAAATAATGACACCTTATTTTAAATATATGACACCTTCGGCTTTTTCTTAGAGACATCCCTAGATATATCCATAGAAATAGCCCTACGAAACTTACTAAATTTTTCTCATCCTAGTTTCCAAACGATTTTTAATCCTTTCCTTTTATAATAACTATAGAGACTCATTCATAGTATTCTTGAATATTACTTCGTTTTAGATGAATAATAATAACATTAAAAAAATAAATTCACATGGACAATAATATTTTAGTGTTTTTTGAAACTTGGGACATAATCTTTTAACTTCGTGAAACATTTTCAATGTCCCCCACAAAGATCTTCCCCTTTATTTCTTCTGCTTAAAACCTTCCTTCATAACCTAGGAAAAGGAAATATAAGAAAGGGTGATCTCATATGCTTAGTAAGGGTAAATAATGAAGATACATAATAAGAACATGACTATAAGGGTATAATAACTTGTTAATAACATTTTAATATCATACACTACATATCAAAGATCATAAACATCAGTCATGGAAGAAATATTGGAAGTTCATAAGATATGAATCATAAAGTAATCAAGAGCATAATCCATGATATAATAACATAGTAATTATACATATAATTTTTGGTGTACACATAAGCATATAAAAGCTTATGTCAAGGCTACCTACCAAGACCTGCATAACAGGTTAGGCTTGGGCTAATCACACGTGAACCTACTTCGGGATTAGGCTAACAACATTTGTACCCCTTTATTTTTATTATTGGGATACACATTCTATACCCACTACTTTTAGAGCTTGGGATGAAACCCTTGTGACCTCTTATTTTCGGTCATGGGCTACAACTGGTGTACCCTTTTATTTTTTGGGCTTGGGTTATAACTTGTATACCATCATATTTTTTATCTTGGGATACAACCCATGTACCCTCTTGTTTTCGAACTTGGGCTAAAACCTAGTTAACCTTTGATCTCATATAAAATTTATCATTACCTAATTAATTGGATAGAGATTTAGGTCCCACCTATCAAATAATTAAATCCTATATACTTGTTCCATAAGACAATAAGACATTCATCATATCATTACCCATAAAAAGAGATGGGTTTCATAAAAATCATATCATAACCCATAAAATGGAATGGGTTTCATAAATATTTTGTCATATTATAACCTATGGAAAAGATATAGGATTTATAATCATTTCATCCTTTAATATCCTATGAAAATAAGTGGGTTTCATAATAAATAACCCATATAAGATAAATGGGTTTCATATACATCATGTCATCAAAACGTAAAACATTAACAGAAATAATATGAATAATACCCTTCGATTTTTTCCCTATTATATCATAAATTATATCAAAGGATGACTCCTTAGATGTAAAAGTATTTTTAATGATCACTTATAACATTTCTTAAATAAAATATTCTTTCATTGAAATTAATTTTTCAAACTTGAAACAATTTATAAATCCATTTCTTTCAAAACCACATTAAAAACCATATATTGGAGTATTTTAAAATCCTCTAAAATATTTATTGAGGAAAATATATATTCTATTTTAAAAATTACTTTTAAAACATAAAACATTTGGATAACCATTTTTTTGAAAAATAACCTTGAAAATTTATAAAGGAATATCGAAAACATTTTGAAAACTAAATCTTTGAAAATAATATAGTTTACCTATAAATGAATCTTGAAAACATTTTGAAACCCATTTCTTTGAAAATTAAATTGAAAAATTATAGAGTAATCTATAATAGAAAATTAAAACCATATCTTGGAAAATATATTTGAAAACAGATAATTAAATCTTTTCAAATCATTTTAAACACTTCTTGAATATAAAAAAATTTGAAAACCATTTTATTTGAAAACAACAACAAAAATTATAAAAGAATTTTTGAAATCATGGAAATAATTTTATTTATAAATATTATTTTGAAAACATATAAGGGAATATTTTAAAATCATTTAAAACACTTCTAAAATATAAAACTGTTTTGAAAACCTTTTTTATTTTTAGAAACAAGGTTTTGAAATAATAGAGCTTTCTAACCGAAAAGAGAGATAAAGTTAGATTTTATTTAGCAGAATCAAAATAATATTAAGTAAAAAGAGATTAAAAATAGTACCATTACTTTAATATATCATGAATAACCTGGGTATAATATAATTAATGAGAGTTATTGAGAGATGGATCATAATCTTTTATCAATTGAAGCATAATCATAATAAACGATCCTGATAAATGATGAGATTATAGAAATAAATTATTACCACATTGTTAAATTTGAATCATAATACTCATTAAAAATAAAATTAAAGGTATCATAAAATATAATTAAAATGATAATATTTCATGATATAACATTTCAAATTACATCATATATACACTATAGAAAAATATAGCTGTATAACAGGAAATGTATCTCAAAGATAGAAAATTGAGACAAAATTAATTTGTATATCTGGTTACTTTTAAATAATAAACCTCATGAAAGAAATATCATTAAATATATATGTAAATAACCATAAATTTAATTATATGAATAATTTAATACATTCATGGGAATTATACAAACACCACATATAAGAAATAGGTGGTGAACATTGCTTGTACCTCATGAAAAATAAAAGTGAGACAAGAAAACATTTGACTTAAGACTTGACATTATTTATACACATTAAAACCTCCTATATAATAAATATATGTTTATTAAACACATACCATAGAGCCATATTATTATATCTAATAACTTATATTATTTTATTATGACTTTATATTACCCATTTATTAATAATTCCATGTTAATGTTATGTTTCAGGTAATATCTACTTTTTTTATATGTTTTGACTCGCTATTATTGATACACATACATAGATAATCAGTTACTTATTTAATGAATTCAAAACATTATATAAATATCATATATATTTAGTAGACAAATATTTTTATTTATCTATCAAATATATAAATATGAACTAGAATACACCATTTATGGAGAAGGTAGTTTTTACGTACACATGAACGTTGTTTCCATTTTATTATCATATTGAAAGAAAGTAAGTAAATAGAATATAATTATATATATATTATCATTATAGTATAATTATTATTTCAAACATATCATATAAATTTACTAAACCCTTACTTAATACATTCTATGAAAAGTGTGAATGAATCACATTTATTTGAGGAGGTAGTAGTTCCCATGTCCACAAACGAAGTTATCGTATTTAAAAAAAATGGAAAGCATGAATATATATTTAATATAGTAATTACGTAAGCTAAAATACATAATAAAATAATATATATTGTATATATCATATAAAAATAGTGTGTCCATTATAATTTTAAACCATGAGAGGTGGTAAAGAAAAAATGAATGACATCACTAATTTCACAAGGTGGTATCCCACCCTACACATGGACGGTAAGTAAGTTACCAATTTTTTGGAATTGTGGGTAGGTGTAGGTAAAATTATCATAATAAAAACCTATCAGTATATTTATTATACTAATACTATTATATAATCATGTAATAAGAAGAACTGAATGTGTGGAGAAATAAATATAAAATAAATTAACGTTGAAGAATGTTGCCTATTTTTTCAACTTTAGAGTTCAAAAAATCCTTATTGATTCTATAACTCACCCTAATTTCTCAGTTTATGTAGAGGAAACCATCTATGGACTCATTCAATAGTTTTTCTTCAGTTCGTGTAAATTATAGGAGATGGAAACAATTGTTTTGCTCGATAGTCATCTCATTGTGGTTCAGTTCGCATTGGAAGAGGACCTTATCACTTCCTAGTCAAGTGCCCCTCCCAGATTCAAAGGTTATCGGTTATTCTTATTTTTATGGTCTTTTATATTCCATATGATTCATGATTATCCAACTGTTGTGGTCTAGGTATGATTCCCCAGTTTACCTTTACAATTTCAGAATCCTTCTGTCATTATGATGCTTGGTAATCTAGTTGGAAGATTCCATTGTTTTAATATCCGAACTGAATATTTATTCCATCCCATCAACCCATGGGTTTTTTGGAGATTTATGTGTCAAGGATATCATTCGAGTATGTTTGGGTTACAATCGGGAAGGAGTACAAGAGAAAAAAATGGGTGGTGTCTGAGACACGGATGGAATTCTGCTTTACCTACAAATGGTTGGGCCATGCTTCGGTTAGCTCTCTTTAGGGTGTTCATTTTTCTAGATAGAATATGGGTAGAGGGTGTTTCAAGGATAATCAAGTTTTTGAGGAGGAAAGAAAGTTGAAGAAGGGGTCTATGGGTAAGGAATTAAATTGTTATGGTGGAAATGCTTTTTGTTTGTGGACTGGTTTGGACTTGCCTCAGTCGTCCCTAACTGTGGAGGAGAATCTTCTGCCCAGTTCTCTGGTGGATCACATTGTGTCGTAGGAGGATGGTTCGGGCACTTATTTAGAGAAGAATGAATTAGTCACTATGGTTAATCCAATGTTTTTCAAGTTTTTTAATAGGTTGAGGTAGGATTTTGGTGGCCCTTCCACTTGCAATGAGCTGATTCCCGTAGAGAGTGTGAGGGTGGGTCTTGGTTTGGCCCAGATCGATATTGTTCATGTGGAAAAATAGATATAGGGGGTTTCATCTGGTATGGAGAAGAGGGAATCTGACGAGGTGGATGTAGCCACTACTTCTTATGTCGAGGTGTTGAATTCGGGTAATGGTGATTCATGTAAGGGGAGGCAGGGGCATATTAGGGATGTGGCCTTTCCAACTAGATATGGGAGGCTAGGAGGTTCTACCTCAATAACACACACCCCTATAAAGTTTAGAAGTATTTTTGATGGCCTTTTAGAGGTAGGTTCGAGCCTTGATCTAACTAAGTAGATGGATGCAGACATGGTCTACGTGAATGGACCAAACAAAAATGATAGTGGTCAATCGGCAGGTGAAGACCCAAGGAAAACGAGTAATAGGAATAATAGAGTAAGGATAGGTAGGATGGATTAATACTCTTTACCTGATCCCTTGGAGAATCAATATCATGAAAATATAAATTCCAAGAAAATAGTTTTAGAGGATGTGGGTGATCATCCCTTGGAATTACTATTTTGTTCTGAAGAAGAAGTTCTCAGCCATGTCTAACTACTAAATGCGACTGAAGAGGAAGCAGATAAGATGATGGGGAGGTATATAAGGGTGACCCTGAATGAGGATAAATTATATAGGATTGATAATAAAGACCTAATCATTATAGGGTACTTTGATAAAGGTAGTATCATCCTTGAGGAATACATTTAGTCATGGGATCAGCTGGCTTCCAAATTTGAAAATCTAGTATTGCGTGTACCAAGAATTCAGGTAACTTTTATCTCCTGAAAATTGTGTAGGGAATTGACTTCTCAGAATCTCAAATTATTTTTCAATGATTGTTTTTAAATTCTTGGAACCTTTTGATCGGTTTGGTAGGTATGTTGGTTCGGGTTTATTTTGCCTTTGGTCAACGTTTTTTATGGATTTAATGTGATTCTTTTATGGTATGCCACCTGCATTCTACATGGGTCTTCTTAAGATGGGGTTCATAGAAATATGCCTTCATTGGTGCATGGCATTCAAATTTGGTAGTTTGAGAGGTTATGGCTACGCCATCAGTTCCATGCTTGTGCAGTACTTCACGAGATATCTTGCTGAGTGGTCATGCAATGGTAAGGGTTGGTTGTTGCGGTGTAGTTGCTAGGGAGGGGATGATCCTTTAGTTTTGTTCTGATTTTTCCCTATTATGGTATTATTCAGTTGAAATGCTGGTCCCTGTGGTTTCTCACTTTTTCCCTCAAAATGTGTTTTGATAACAAAAAATCAAATTCTCAATCAATTATAGTTTAACCAATAAAAAGTCTCATTTTTTACTTTAATCATTATAATTGATTTTATTTAATTTCATTAACATTTATGGTAAAAAAATTAAGTTTAATTTATTATAAATTATAAATTATTATTAATTAAAATATAAAATACATTTTTACAAATTTAAAAAACTAAAATGGTTGAAATTAATTTAAAAATAGTCCCAAAGACGGAATAAACCAACAAGTATTGAATGTGAAAATGTTCCAGAGTTTGAATTATTTTTATATAAAATTTCAACGTAAAAAATGATTAAAATAGCCTAAATTGTATTAATTGATGTAAAATTTATCTAAATTATCTTTTTATCCAATTAAAAATATATAATTAAATTAGATTAAAAATCAGTTGTCAATTAAAATTTAGTATTTTTCTATATTCATCAAAAAATAAAACATATTTGAAAAATACTAAAAAATCACCCAAAGTAAACTCAGATATGTCAATTTAAAAAATAAGGTTATTTTTTCAAATAAAATAATATTAAATTTTCATAAATTATATTTAAAATGGTTTCTCCATTAAAAGGTAGTAAAATTCTCTTTTCAAAAATACAACTTTTTATTCATAAAATTGGATTTATTCTTATCTTTTTCCTATCAAATTTATTGGAGTGTTAAAATAATTATTGAATATATTATATGAAAAATTTATTAAAAATATTTATAAAACGTAATTTTTTTAATTTATTGATATAAGAATTTTCTATTTACAGATAGAATCATTTTTCTTAGAAAATGAATTTCCCTATTTTAAAATAATTCTTACATTCATTTCTAACTAATTGATAAACAAATGATTAATTTTATTATACATGTTTAAATAATATTTTCATAATTTAGTTCATTTTATTCAAAACATAAATTTTATAGGAAATATGGTAACTATAATAATGTTTTAATAATAATATCAATACTACATTGTAGTTTGGAAAAGCCAGGTCTTGTGTAAAACACAATTTATCTAAGCAACTCAAAATTGTGTGATAAAAACAATCCAAACATAGTTTCTCATATACCACAAGCCAATATATTTGTATTTTTTATTTCATTATTGAAATGGTGTTGCCTAAAATGAAATAATGACTTTTTAATTTCATATAACACAAGAAATATTTAGTGTTGTGTGAAATGAAAAATATCCAATAGATTAAATTTATCAGAAAAAATATATTTCACAAAATCTTAGAATATTACAAGTGGGGTGGCACTTTGGGAATGGATTTAAGGGTAGGTGAAAATGAGGGAGAGTAGATGAGGGTGGGGAATGAGGGAGGGTGAATTAAAATAATAATAATTACACAATGTAGTGATGTTTTTTCTGCATTAGTGGAATTTTAAAATGGCGAAAACTCATTTACCAACATTTTTTAAAAATATGTTTAAATGAGGTTTCACTAATTGGTAAAATTTTAAAATAATGCTAATCAGAAACATTTGAAAACATAACCAATTAGAGACCTCATAAAAAACATTTCTAAATTATGTTTTTATAGTGAAATCCTATAAAACCACCCCAATGGAACTGAGTTCCAAAAATGATGTAGAGTAAGGAACACTTATCATCTACCAAATAAATGTGAGTGTTGAATTTTATTCTTTTAATACTTATTCATTTGTACCTTGGAATATTACTTAGAACATAAAATCACGATTATTATGACTAGATGATGAATTATTAATAAAAATTTTATGGTGGTATGATTATTGTGTCCCAAGTCTATAACTATTCCTTAGTAGATGTATACTCTCTCCTAATAAAATCTGATTATCCTTCATTTAGTTGAATTTTATGTGGTATTTGGAATGTATTGAATCCCTCTATACATAGACCATGATAATTTCCATGATAAGAAAATCACATTTAAAATCTAAAATCAACCCATCATCATCTATTGGTATATGGTTGATTTAAAAATCCCTATGAAAACCCTCTCAAAGTATATACATCTTAACACGGAATCATGAGGGGTTCTTAGCTCAAACCACTAAACAGAAACTCAATATTATTAATATGCCTATTATGAGGGAAAATATGAGTTTACTAGTTATACCTAAGATAGTAACAATGAAACATCATTGGATATAAAATCACGAGTCATGGAAAACCATAACTATTTTATTAGTGAGTAGTAATTAAAATTTAAATGAAATAATTTATTTAAAGGGGGATAATCTTACACCCCATGATTTTACTATATATTTTCATTTAAATAATCCTTCTGTTAATAGCTGGTTTCATATGCAACACTAAACTAAAATGAGTCATGACATATTATATAAATATTATTATCATATTATTGGAATAATAAAATCCAAACAAAATGAAAACACATTAATCAAAAAAATTATTATATTTAGAGGATTAGTAATTAATATTATTTAATATTAAAAATAATTATTCTTTCTCAAATAACTATTTATTTAATTACTATATATTTTATCTTAATAAATTCAATATAAAAATTTTAAAATATAATTATATATGCAGAAATATATTAATATTCTTTAAATTATAAATTCATATGAAATAATATTAAGAACACTTAATGTTTAAAAATTAAAAAATTTCAGTAAATAAAATTTTTATTTTTATTTGGTATTTTCATTTACAAGATAAATAAATAATTTAAGAATTTTACTTTTAAAAAATGATCTTAATTTTTTAATCTATCATATCAAAATTATTTTAAGGGGATTTTTTTATATTTTTCTAAAAATGTGGATTTTTGTGTGAATACTAAAAAGTACATATTTTAAAAATGTTGTCACTTTTATGACATAATCATAATTAAAGGATGACATAAAACTCTATGAAACTATTTTTATATAAAAAATATATATTTATGAAGTGAAATAAATAATTTAAAAATAATATGTTTAATTTATAAAACCCATGATTTACATTTTGGAAACATAAGTAACAATTTTCTCTAATAAAAAAACAATGTTTGGTATATTTCTTTTAATTATGTATCCAAAACGTGTAATTACGTTTTCTATTATTTTTAAATCCAAAAAAATTATTATTTTGTTAATAATGAGAAATATATTGTCATATAAATCAAAAATATTAATAATTTCATCACTGGAATAACATTTAGGCTTAAAAATTCACTTTTTCTAAAAATGGGTGTTTATGCGTTACACACACTAATGTAAAAATTATCTTTTATTAAAAAAATAAATTTTATTTTATAAAATGGATTTAATATTTTTAATTATTATAAATTTTATTGTAATTCTTTAAAATTAAATTAATTTGGTAAAAACTAATTACCATTGTAAAAACTAAAAATGATAAAAGTGAAAAAAAATAAAAGTAAAGGACATAATAACATGTTTATAACATGTGTGAAAATGAATGGTTGAGAAATTATTGACCATAAAAAACACAAACTAAATTATTATATAATTCACATCCTCATGAAATTTTAAAACTGTTCTCTCTTTATATTAAGAATTTATATTTACAAAAAAAACATTCTCATCGCCTATAAATGGAGCTCACCTCCATCCCATTTATCCACTCATTATAAAGAACCATATAGACCAAAAATATACCCCAATATCCCCTTAAATACCTCAACATGTACTCGAATATTTTTTATTGTGAAAATACTAAGCTATGGAGCCTTAATGTGATACCAAGGGAGAACATCCATAGGGGGAGGTAATGTTCTCAACTGAGCTCTCTTAATTATTTCCTTCTTTTAACCCAAAAAATATTATATACACAAATTTATGATAACATAAGTATTATTAATATGTTCTAATGATATTATAATAATGAAATATCCATTTTATACCATCTTACAAAACTATTTAAAAAAGTGAAGATATTCTCATGCCTACATGTAGACTACCACCTCCATGAATGACTGGGTTGATTTCTCATTAATACCTTACATGGATGGTTATAAAAGTATATTTATATGATTAAAATAATATTTCTCTAATTATTTATATTTTTTATGTATAAATCATTCCCAATAATCCTCTCAATCTTTGGAAAGTGAATGTGTCTCTGGTGCATGTGTGTAGACTGTTGCCTCTACGAAGTTGACTTAATTCATTATTCACTTTAGTATTCTATTATTTATCCAAATAATTTACAATTTTATTTAAAACTATAATAAAATATAAAAAATATCATTATACTTCTTCAATTATGTTATTATAACTAAATCACCCCATATTCATACTTATCCATTACTTATAGCATGTTCTTTTTTCGGTAAGTTTATCTATCTACATGAATGATGATATAAATTTTTTGTCTTTAAAAACTAAGGAAAAATAATTACTGGTGATATTTTTAAATAATATGTAAATAATAATTTTTTTTGGTTTTGGAATGGTAATGTTATTATCTGACCCGTTATTATAATACCACCACTTATTCATAAAAATTTATAAAACAAACTAATCAACATCATCATCACCATGAATCATAACTAAAATAATTATAAAATTAAAATAGATTATTATTAATCATTATAAAACAAATATTCTAGTATCTATTTTTATTTAAAATTATTAACTTTCAATATATAAATAATAATGACCATTTTCATTATGAAACTAGAACTAAACAAATCAGTGAAAACTAATAAACATGTGATGATGAAAATAAAATATAACTAACTAATATATTTGTAAAAAAACGGTTATAAATGAAGTTTATAAAAAAAATTTGAATTAATACGGTTCATAAATAGGATATTAAGAAATTTATTTTTTTATATAGGTTGTGAAAGTGATTTCATGGAATTAATTAATTAATGTAAGGTTTTTGGATCTTAGATTTTCTTCATTGAGATATGATGTTTATTCACCACTTGTATCATTTTTTTATGTATTGGAAATAGATTTATTTTTATAGAATTTTTCATTAAATATAAGTTATTTTAAAATCTATATCATGTAATACCTTTCATGGTTTTTCAATTCTAAATAGAATGACTATTTAAGGGGTTCTTTATCTCAATTTTCAAATCCATGAGACATTTTTGATAGTCTCCATGTATTTCCTTTCATATGGTAAATATATTACCCATTTGACATGTTATAACATTAATTTTATATCATTCATGTTATTTTACGTACAATTTTAATGTCTCTATTTAATGGGTTTCTAATTAGAATTCAATCATTCCAAAAAGGTTTCACTACCAATCTCATTTACAAATCCATATTTCTTTTGAATGTTAATCCATATATGGAGATTGTAAAATTTTCACCAGAAAACACCCTATACTTTTATTCTTCTCTATTAATTCAAATGTTTTTACATGTATTCTAACTATTTAAGTTTCCCCTTTCCTCATTGTTTGCCCTTTATAAGAGAAACTAACCCCAACTCTTCTTTTCAATTGGTTATTTTTCTCTACTATGTTCATATTCATTGGATTCCATTCAAGATGTCCATATTTATGCCTCAAAAATTGATTCAGGACTTCAATTTTTAATTTCATTAAAATGGGCTTCAATAAATTATTAATGTCTTATATATGTGTTTTTTTTAGAAAAATTGTGAAAATAACCTCTTTTAAAAATTTCCTCATGAACACATCTTTCTACCATTTTATCTATTTCTATGAAACTTCCCCTATATATTTTCATGGTTTATAATTTAAAACATTATTATCCTTTATTTATGAAATATTTATTTTTAAATAAATTTTTTCAGAAATTTTATGGTTATTTCTTATTTCCAAATCAATTTTCTTAATTCTTATTAAAATTATTTTTCATCCATGTCTACATATTTTGACATATTTTATGATTGGTGAATTATATTATTAAAATGACACCATTTACATTATTTCTCAATATAGATTATGAATGCGATATTTTCTATTAGGAGAATTATACATTACATATTTTTTCTTGCATAATAATATAAAATTTAAAAACATTTTTTTATTCCAATTTATTTTCTCTGTGAATACAGAATATTACATTTCCTTTTATAATGGGTGTTAACTTAAATACTCATAAATCTATTGATTAGTGAAATTATTAACTAAACCATATAACTTTTTTTATATGTTTTGAATACTATATACCCCATCATCTTAATTGAAGGGAATTGAATTAAAATGTTACAAAATATATTTAAATACCCATTTATTTTCCATGGGTTTATCAAGTCGTGATTATTGTTAGAATTTTCAGTTATTTCATTATATAATTTCATTTGAAAATTATATTTAGAATACTTTATTTATGTGTTTTATTTATTATATGATGAATGATTGATTTAAGGTGGTATACTTATGTATGGATTATTAATGGTGGGGTCTTATAGCTCCCTCTAATGCATTGGTTAAAGGTTTATATCTAATGATATACATATACAGGGGTGCAATTACATTTTCTCACAAACGTGGGAGAAAGTTTGTGGCTCACGAAGGTGATTTTTTCTTATACTAATTTTTATGATACATTTATAAGGCTTAATAATGTCATTAACTCATGGATTATGTTTATTTACTAATGTTTCCTCACTATTTTGATTTATGTATTACGCTATACTAGTAATTATGTCATGACCCATGATTCTTGATCTATTCTTTGTTGGGTATGATTTTCTTATGTTATTTCTATATACCTTGATTATACCTATATGATCATCTTATACTCATTTGTAATTATTAATTTTAATAAATTATGTTTAAACTTAATTATCATTAGAGCTCACCCATTTTCCTATGTTTCTATTTACCTAGGTTATAAAGATGGGTGTAACTTATGATAAGTCTATAAGGGAATCTAGTGTGGTTTATTTATTAAAAATATTCATAATTATTAAAAAAATATGTTTTTTATGGTGTTGATCCTCAAAGACAATAAACCATAATTTTCGGGATTGTGTGACTATTGTATAATGTAATGTTTCAATTATTGAAATATATATATGTTTTTATTGGTTCATATAATTTGGTATCAAATCCAGGGTTTAAATGATGTTTTTTCAGCACTAGACCCAGTAGTTTAGGTCTGGGGTGGCTCAACGAACACTCTCTCTTTTGGAATGGTTTCTCAAATTCCTTTGGCTAAGATAACCAAGACTTCTATGACAAAGTTCATTTTCTATTTTCATGCTCAAATAGTTGTATTATATGAATATACAACCCTAAATAATTTATTGTTTACTCTTTACCTTATTATGAATACCCTTCCATATTTAATCATTTTCACTAAAAATCCATCTTTTCTGAAAATACCTACAATTAATTCATCATAGAACTGTGAAACAATAAATAAGTTGGGTTTCATTCCATCAACATAAATAATTTTCTTAGATTTTAATATTTCTTTTCTAATGAAAAAGAAACAAACCAATTTTATCTAGAGTGACCCAAAATTTCCAATATTCATAAAAAATTCTTTGAAATCATTATGATCATTCCACAACATCATGTATCCTTTCATATATAAAGAGATTCCAATATACAATATTAATGGGACCTATTTATTTAAATCAATAAGTGAATCTTATGAAATAATAAATTTTTCATTACCCTTATTATCTCTCACTTAATAATTTTTTACTTGTTATGGTGGTATCAAAATGAGATATCCATTACTAAGGTTAAAAGGTTGATCAAATATTTCACGAAATTCTTCCAATGGTTGAAAACTATTTTAAACCATTAATTCATATTTCTCATATTATTTATGAACTTGAATCCATTAAGGATGCTGAATTCCCATATTTTATTATCTCCCAAGACTTCTGGAATCTCTATGATACTGGTAATTAAAACAAAACATCATAATCATTTTCCCAATACCACCATTGTTCTAGTTGTATCAATAAAAATCCTAAATACCTTTGAAAATTGCAGGTTGTCCAGAACATTGTCTCTTCATTTTATAATTATTTTAACCGTCAATGTTAGGTCCTTTCTTGTAAACCAAAAATTTTATAAACCCCAAGCATATTCCTATTAAAAATTGAATTATTTTTTATATTTTTACATTCATCATTTATAGAATATTTTGAATCAAATTTTGAATTTCTGTAATTTCTAGATTTTTGAAACTCATATTATTTTTCCACAAATTTGGTAATTTTAACTTTCTTCTTCTTCTTAGAATATATAGAAACCATTTCAACAAAAACATCACCCTAGGAAGATTATTTTTGTCGATATTATCATGATTAATTCCAATTTGAACATTCTCTATATTTAGAATAGTTTTCAAAAAATGGCTCTAGATAGATTCATATCTCCATCAACCGTGGATAATTTTAGATGAATATGATCAAGATCCTTCTCCAAATATTTACCCTTTTCTTCCTTCTTAATAAAAAAGGTATTATAAAAATTTATAAAATTATTCACATCATTAATATTATTTAAAAAATTATATTTTTATACTTTATGGAGTGATTCCATAATATTAGAATATTGACCATCTTTTTCCAACTTTTTATCGTAATTTTCATTATTTTAAATTTTTTAGATGGATTCTCTCAATTATCTCTTTAGCATAAACTTTATTTGGGTTTCCTTATCATCACTTATATAATTTTTACATTCATAAATAGTTAATTCTTTATCAATAACTTTATCATTAAGACATTTTTCACCACCATCATAAATATTATAAACCTCTTCTTCCTTTTTACTAATTTCAAAATCCCTATACGTAAATAAAAAATTATATTTTTTTTCTTTGATAAGTTTTTAAACATTCTTATAGAAATTAATTTTGAAATTGATTCATTCTTCTTTGATAATATTATATATCTTTCATCTTCTTCATAATTAGCTTTATCTTCTTTTAGTTTTGGATAGTTTTCTACAAAATGTTCAACAATCCAATAATTAAACCAATTAAGTGTTAGATTACATATAAACCTTCCATTATCTCTTCTCACATTTCTAGAGATGAGAGAAATAATTTTATACGATTTTACATTCACATATGAATCTAAATTGGAAGATCCATATTCGTTATCCTTAAAAAACATCCTAATTTTCATATATTTTAAGTCTTTAAAAGAAATTTATTTTCATTCATTACCTTTTCTTAATGGAAACATATTTTTATTTTAATGAGATATATGAATAATCTATAAGTGATCAATAGAGATATCATCTAGATATTTTTGATCCAAATTAGACACTTTCACATCATCCTTATCAGGTAAGATGTGAGAGATCTTCTCAACAAAAGAATAGTCTTTAAAATATTCATTGAAGCCTTTGATTATGAAAATAACATCACTAACCATTATTAAGAAGCTATCAATATCCTCATCATCTTGAATACAAATATCATAATATCTAAGCCTCCCAAATTAAAACTTTTCTAACCTCAATTTGGTCTTACCTTTATAAATATTCTCCATTTTATCTCAAATACCTACCTGAAAATTATTTTTATTTACTTATCAAATCACTTTGTAAGGAAAGTGAGAAACCGTAATGTTTAGCAAAACAACCAAAAACAGAAAGTTCCCAAGCACAAAAAGAGTCTACCTCTGCCCAGCATTTTCAACGTGAATGGGTCTGCCACCCAGATATGAGCACTCAGACGGCCACTTGCAAAGATGCGCAGGCACAATCCTGATGGCCAGGCCATACCCTCGTAGAGTCCAAGTGCCACGCCGAAGTGGCGAACTCGTGCTCTGAACCTCATCTGAAGTAGAACCAGAAAATGTTGGGAACATAACCCCAAAATCACCTTTAACGCACTACCTGAAGATAGGTCCTCATAATCAAACACTCAATCAAAATTAAAGACCGAACTTTAGTAAAAAAAAATCAATAATAGAGTCATTGAAATAAAATTTCAACCTGCTAGAGTTCATATCCCTGAAGAGATTCCATGAAATATCTATTACCTGAATATGTGGCACTTCCGTTAATAGGAATTTTAAAGCAGAAGATAGTTTATCCCATACCTGTATGTATTCCTCTAGCTTTAACAACCCCTGGTTGAATCCCCATACCAGAATCGAGCCTTTTTTGTCAACCCAAGAGTATTCCTCCTCCTTAAGATTGATTTCAATATTCTGGCCCATCATCTTGGATGCATCCTCTTCAGACGCATTGAGATACAACATCTTCTCTTTAACATCATCAACCGAACTCAGAATTAAACCCCATGATCCGAGTTGATCAGGGTGCTCTGGATTACATACAGCCTCACAGGCCACCCTCTCATCCACTCTCTTTTTTTGCAGACCGAGTCCTCACAGGAGGTGGTGAGTAGGAGTAGTCCTTCTTTCCCTTCCTCCTTTTGTTTCTCCTACCCCTCGGGCTTGTTTCACCAGCAAAGATACACTTACTGCCTCCCATGGAATGCTCCACTCAGTCCCTATTTGCACAATCTGATTCTTCATGATTACTGTTAAGCCCTTCCATATTGAGGCCATCAAATTGATTTCCCACCTGTATGGAGTACTGGACCCCCCCTGACCACTTCTTCATAGGAGGAAACACCAGCATGCTCGGCCCCTGAAGAAACCACATTGCTTGAATTTTAGATATTTACTCTCTAAAATATAGGTAAAATAACATTTATAGAATACAAAAAAATTTATATATTTCTATTTTATATGGATTTCAACGTAGTACCATTAGAATGTGGAGTAAATATATCAGATTCATCTACCAAAACAACATAACTGTTATAGAGAAGATTAGGAAACATTCATTTCTTCCATACATGAAAACATTTCTTTTTAAATGTGGGAATACCCTAAATATTCACTGAAATTAAAATATGTATTTAATATAATTTAAATAAATGACCCATTAAATTTAATAGAGACTTCAAAAACTCTATCATCAAACAACCAACACCAAACTAAGGTATCTTGGATTTGGTGCCAATTTTTTAGGAACATGACCAGTGAAATAACTAGGGGTGAATAATTAATTAAATATTTTTTTATTTCTATTCTTAAATAAACTTCATAACTTATTAGATTGAAATAGTATAGTGTCTTTCTACACAAAATAGCATACAAAAATGAAAAATACATTAAAATTATTCTCTACTCATTGTGAGTATCTAGATCTTAGCATGCTAGAAATCCTTTTTTCTTTTTCATATCCGGTTTGAGAGATCTGGTACCCCAAACCGGTTTAAGGGAAACCGAAAACCGTAATACAGAAATCATCCAAATTCAAAATTCCAAATCCGATCCAACAACGATCCACCGTACACCACACATTGCACCTCAAGCCACGAGTGCATCATCACACACCACCAAGGACATCACCATCAATGCAGGTCGCTAGAGAGATCGTCGGGAATAGTTGCTGGAACACCCACAGCAGACCGAACCCCCCTCCGTCAGCACCTCCAGTTCATTGAAAGGAGGAAAAACACAAAAACAAAAATCTTCAACCTTTCCAGAAACACCAAATCCAGCAGGAACATGAACCAAGAAGAATCTCCTTTCATCGCCTTCATTAATTTTTCTGGAGAACGCCAGGGACCAACATGCCAGAGAATCCAAACCCAGAACAATATAATAAACATGGCCAGAAACCGGCCACATTCAGGACCCATAAAATCCATCCCTTTCCATACGTAAAATCCAAAAAACTCTCGCATAGATGATTGCGATCACATAATTCACTACTAAAACTTTTTGAGTCATTAAGAACAATTAAAATCCTTATAACTCACTTTACAAGTCTCTAAACAATTTATGTTCATTCCTTTAAGTTACTATATCCCTCATTAATAAAATAATATCAAATTAGTGAAAAGCTAATGATTTTCCCACCGATGACTATTATCACGTCTTTCATGTGAAGAGATCATCATTATGATAAATCACATTCACAAAAATCGTGAAATTAATTTATAGGTAGATTTCATCACCATTGATAATAAGAAACTTCATAGAATAATGGAAGAAATAACGTTTCCCTTCTTTCTTCCCAAATGAAAATTTCATTACCAACTAACTTAATAGGTCTATTCACAGATCCTACTACTAATTGTTTTCTTCTTCCTCCGATAATATTATACAAATGATACCATGTCATTAATATTTATTTTTAAGCATTAAAATTCAATGTTCCAACTATAAAAATAGAGTTATAATAATTTGAATTTAAATCTTTTTAAAAACTCATAAATGAGATGTCAAAAACGTCTACTAATTTTCTCTTCATAATTAATGAAAATTTGTATGAAGAAATGGAAATTTAATATTTAAATTCTTCCTCTTATCTCTCCATGATAAAACGTAGTCATTTGAAAATTATATAAATATATATGAAATATTATTTTATCATTGGATGTGAAATATTAATTTGTGGAAAAAATCCTACCAATACTTCTTTCTTATTTAATATCAACATTTTTCATTAACAATTCCATCAATCTCCTTCCATGAAATAATATAATTATATCCTCTTTATCTATTTCACATTAAACACCTATAATTAAATGTATAAATGAAAATTTATACATGCATGGAATTTACTATGATAATGCATGCTTTCTTTGTGTAATAGAATAATCTCAAAAATACATTCTCTTTATTCTTAAATAATAATTCATATAGCTGAATGCATATCCAGTAACCACCTCATATTTTATTGAACATGTATCTATTCAATATTCATCCCATTAAATTTTTTTATTCAACAGTCTATATTCCTACCAAATAAAGCTCATGGTCACACGACATACCATATAAATCCCATGGACACGCGACCTAACATGTGAAGTGAACAGTCTCCTAAACTAAAAGGAAAATCTTATAGTCTCTTGAACTATCATGTTACACTCATAGTCGGTTGACCTATCATGTAAAGAATATGGATCCCTATCCAAAAATATTCAACTTTGAATCATTAGTTGTTCTATCATCATACTATTATTATTTATTTTAATGGGATCATGATAATTGTAACATGACGTATAAGTCATTATAGATTACATATCCATGAATTTATAAAATCTACCTTTACACTTATGATATTAACTGTATGAATGTCTGAAATACCTTTATACGACTCACATTTACCCTTTGAAAAATAATTAAAACTTTCTACAGTCTCTTGAATTTATGAGTTACCCTTATATAGAGGAATGACTAACCATACACTACTAGTCTTATTTAATGATAAACTTGATGTAGCTCTTTTATTTCCCTCATATAGTAACTAAATATTTGATTTATCATTTCATTTTCCTTGTGAAATATGATCGATAATTAAGTACTGGGTTCGTTAAGGACATACCATTACATAGATTGGTTAATTGACCTTTCTGTTGTTCCCCTAGAAACTGAATAACCTTTACATAGTCAATGTTAAATCGAACTTACCTTCACATAATTTTGTGGTTACCTTCACATAGAATATAGAAATTTTTTGTTACCTATATGAAGCTGCTTAATGAACTTTATGTAATTCCTCAACTCAGCTTCTTCATAATTATCACATTTAAATTTTAACATAATTTGTTTTTTTGATTAAAAAATAAATCACAATAATCATATGAACTTCAAAATACTATATTTAAAAATATCTAAATTAATATCACATCCTATAGGAACTTCTAAAATCTATGTACTTGGTCTGGACTGCAAACTCCCCTTAACCATGCATTGACCCTTCATCTATAGTTACCTGATAAATCCCCATGAAGTCAAATAATTTCTTACCATATGGAAATCTATTTTGAAATACAGTTACTCAAGGAATTCTTATAAAACAGAGGTTTTGTTTTTTGAAAGATACATATAGATTCATGTGGGTAAAGTATAATAATGTATAATAATGAATTTGGTGGATAATATTTTCTGAGGTCTAAAAGAATCCCATCAGTAATTCTAACACCAATTTACTTCTAAGGAATAAACAATTCACTAAAGTTACTTCTAAAAAAAATATTTAAAAGGAATTATTAGTGATCCTAATATATAGATATCATTCCTCTATAATATCATAATGTGAGACTCAATCCCTTGTATCCATGGTGTGATCCCACCATGTGAAACATCATATCCTATGAGTTTTCCACGCATGCCACAATTGTGTATACTAAATTTTAAGGACTACTATGTGGAAACTCTTCTTAAAACTAGTCATGTGATCCTCCCATATGCTATATCTTATTTATGAGGTCACCACATGACCAAGTTCTCTATGTGGAATAATAATCAAGGATAGGGTTCCTTGATATTTTCAAACTCCTCATCATATTGGTGTCTATGTGCGTACAACATGAATAGCCTATGATAGCTTCACAAAGTATGCTTAGGATTAGAATTCAAACCTCTTATGTACCACACATTTTACCAAGATCATACATATCAATCAATCATACTCAAATGAAATTTTTGTCATCCAATTACTGAGGTTAAAACCTCAAAAAATATAAATCAAGGCCTCCCTGAAACCCACTAAATCCACAAGATCTAGGTATTCAAAATAGTTTTCAACCCATTGAAAATGTATTCCCCTAATAAAAAGAATCTCTTAATAAATAATCTCTAACCCTTATGACCCCCAATGTATTCATGATGTTACACTCCCTTGATAACGTGAGATTCTAATGGGAGGATACTAATGAGATTTTCCTTGACTCGTGTAGCTCAACTTAGCTGACCCATACCCAAACCTTATTTTCATGAGTGCATAGTGGACATCTTGATTCCAATCAAAAAGCTATGATATTATAAGATTATTTAAAAGGTGTAAGTGTTACCCAACTTCCAATTTATTATTTCTCTATTAGGAAGCATCAATTATCTAGAAACTTCCACATTAGGGCATTAAATATTAAGGTGTAAGAACCACCCATTCTATACATTTTATTGAACAATATAGTTGATCTTCCTTTCTAAGTGTATGTCACAACCAATCTTCCATGGGTAGCCTATCAAAAATAATATACTCATCCACATGGGGAACTATCCTTTGTGATATCATCCTGAAAGGGAAAAAATTTCTATTATATTAGCTAGGGAATCCTACTAGTTGTAATACCCAAATCATTTTTTAAAAAGGAAATATTCTCTAAAACCACATATTTGTGTTCCCCATAGGTAATCACATCTAAATCCCCTTTTTTCTCCCCTTTAAAAACATATACATACTAGTCGTATGACATAAAACTCTATGAAAATGTTATTGTTACATGAAAATAAACTACATGGTATTGTCTAGTAATAAGACCATAAAATGGGTGACCCAAACTACATGGTATTTGATTTTTATTTTATTAGAATATTTTCCATTCCTTATTTAGGTTCAATCCCAATATCGTAACCATATTTTTCCTTCCTCAGTGATCTATATTCTCTATGAGCTTGGGCATCCCTACTCATTAGGCCATATTCCCTCTAAAACCCCAATCTACTTTCTCTATGGTCATATTTCATGTGGACCCATCGTCATAAGTCCATATTCCCAATGAAATAACCTAAATAATTTTTCATCAATATATATTTCCTATGATCTCAGACATTATTTACCTTGTCTGTATTTTTTGGGAACCTTGCTCATTAGGCTATTTTCATGATGAATCCATATCTTACATAGTAGGATATGTTCCCACTAGAAAAACAAAACACATATCATACAGGGCTATATTCCCTATGAAATAAACCCAACGTACTTGGGATATATTCTCTATGAGGTCAATTAGAAATGTTTCAAATTTTTTATAGCCCTATAAACCATTTCTATGAACCTTTTACTGAAAGGTTTATACCGTATGAATTTATAATTATTGGAAGTGGTCATGGATGAATGGTATTAAAATTAATAATGGAAGACCTTATCACATGACATTACAAGTTATGATGTGCCCTGTTAGGTCTAAATAAACTATGTAGGCTCTAATTCTCTTCATATGGATACATAAGAATCCCTAATTACAGGCATAATATCAACAACATAAAAAATCTACTACCTCTTTGGATGGAGATAAACTCTATGGAGACCGGCTATGTAGATTTAAATAAAAACATAGTCAAAATAATAATAATAATATAAAGACGGTATGATATATAAAAATAGGAATGTTGATGGAGGGTGTATGGTACATAAAAATGATCACATTGATAGGAATCCTCTAATACATAATAAATGTCTACATCGACACATGTATATTACCAATCACTGACATGAGGGTAACTAGTCCTAAGCTGGGATTTGGGATGGATTAATGAAATACATCTTAAATATATATAATTGAGTTTGATAGTTGGAAATAATTCCCAATAAAAATGTGTGTTTGAATCAGAATTCTCATCCTCTCAACCTATGCACAATCCAAGTGTTGATGGTATAGTATTAGCCACCACTTGTCTTTTTAAATCTGGTCTATATAGACTTAGAAATAAAACACATGAATATTTTATTATTAGAAAAATACTTGATAGTATTTATGGTAAAATTTTATGGAATTTTTAGTTTGATATTATATGTATTCCATTTTTATAGTTATTTTTTTTATTTTTTTATTTTGATATGGTGGACTATTTGAGGGAAAATTTATCCCTAAGAGATATCCTTTAACCCTTTGTGCTAGTTAACACTCACTAGTGATTAAGGAGTGAAGTTGAGTCCATTTGGTTTTTCACCTTAGTGAAATGGTTGTTTTAGGTCATGACATTACAAAATGATATTATAGTAGTTTATTTTAGGAGTCTTGATATTATAGATTTGGTAGAATTAAAGTTATAAATAGGTAATTGGTATAAAATTTAAGTGTGTGTTCATAGAAAACACATCCACAATAGAAGTCCATGTTATTAGTTATTATGGAATTATATTTTTGTGGTTTATAATTGTGATTTTGGGAAATGATTCTCACTATGTCGAGAGTGAGTAAATGGGTGTACATAGATCATCTTAGCACTTAAGTACATGGAATTTATATCGATACACATATGATTATACTTTATTTATGGATTGATTTTATGAATAGAGTTTTTTGAATGATTCTAAAATTAATAAAGTAATTATTCTATTTATGAACATGATATTAATAATGAATTTCATAATAAAAATCTAATGTATGTGCTTAATGATGCAATTTGACTTTTTTAGTATAGGTTGGTATATTCTAATGTTATATGAGTATTTTTATTAAAATTGATATGTAATTATTTAATTTGGGTTAATTGATAATTATATTATATAATAATTTGATAGGATAACATGATATGGAATTTTAAGTGGTTTTCCTATGAGGTTGAATTTTCAAAAACATAAGGGAAAGGTGATGGAGGAAATGAAATTCTTTGGATGTGTAATTTTGAAATATTTTAAACATGTATAATTAGATAATTTGGGGAGGTGAATAAAATATTCAATATTTTTATTATTTTATATATATTATTTATCTATGATTTATTTAAAAAGTGTTTTAAATGGGAAAAACATGATAAATTATTCACAATTTGGTAATGATAAAAAGAATAATCAATGTGAATTTTATGAACAGTTTAGTAATAAATGTTTTGAGAACACTCAATGGAGAACTTGGGTAAATTAAACTATGTTTTTATTATATATAATTTTATTTTTTTTACATTTCAATAAATTCTAGGATCAATAAAGTGTCTTATTTTTTTAGCATTATTTTGGGATATAAATCGGTGTGTGTAATTTATGAAAGGTTAGAAATTGGAAAAAATATGATATTATTGAAATAAATGAAGTAACATGGAAGGTGTTATTTGTATTGAACATAGAGAAAAAGAATAATGAGATATTATGGAATTTTTTAAAAGTTTAATATTCATAAAAAAATGTTTAGTTGATAATTTAAAAAGTATGCTAATGTAATAATATTTTGATTCATTAAAATCATGGATGAACTATATTTAATACATAATAGGTAAAATCATGTTGATATTTAGTTATAAAGAGATAATATTTATTTTAAATTATTTAATAATTAATATGATTTTTATGGGATATTTTTCTAATGAAGTATTAGCTACTATAATCAATATTCCCTGTTAAATAATATATTGAAGTTAAAAGATTAATTTGGACATGATAATTATTTTGAATTTATTTAATTCAAATGAAGAGTGGGATTGATGATATGTGTGAGATGATTTTTAACATTTTTTTAACATTTTTTTATTCATATGATGAGAAGGTTGAATTGATAATATTCTTGAGAATTTATTGAATTGATTAAAAAGGTTTAAATGATTGATAAATCAAGAAGTTAACTAGATATTTATTTTTGAAATTATTCTTAACATGAAGATATCATTGATTTAATAAAATATGATTTGATGGTTATAATTTTTTTGATGTTATACTTTGATGTGAATTTGTAGGTCTTTAGATTATTTAAAATTTCAGTGAGGGACACATTCTATTTGTAATTAAGTGCATTGGGGGTCATTTTATTGGGGTTAAATTATTAGTTTATGTGGTGTTACCTTTTTTTGTGCATCTATGTTCTTTTATAATTGATGAGGTGTGGGTAAATGAGTAATTATCACAATGACTCGCATATCATACACATTATTACATTATTTTTACAGTAAATGTCTATAGAATTTTCATATAAATATATAGGTATATCGTCTTTTGTAATTAGGTATATCAAAAAAACAATGACATAGTGTTTTATTCCTATATTAATAAATTTTATTATAGATAACCATACTCATGTTTCTATAGGGTATATCATAGGGAAATTCATAAAAAAGGGTGAGACATAGATCCCAACAATGGTGTTAGAAGATAAAATGGGATAAGATATCCTGAGAGTCAATAATCATAGAATCTAAAAAAATTAATGATCATAAAACATCATGTAAGAAATAGGGATAAATAGTTAAGTATTATATGATCATGGTAAACATGAGAGGAAAAAAAATTTAGCACAAACATTAGACATGTCATCATAAATATAGGTAAAGTCTCATTTCCAAGAATTGTAACATTACGAAAAAATTCCATGCATAGAATATAAGAAAGGATTCCATCTTACTCAAATGTTTCAACTTTGAACGAATATCCTTGTGTATATCATTAACAAATCTAGAATCATGTTCACGCATTTCATTATGGATGGTAATATACATACCTAACACATTAATTATGACCTCATCATATATTATACAATATCCAATAGATTGAAGGGATATATAATTTGGTCCCCACCAATAATAAAAAATAATCATGTATATGTCTTCTACATTTAAAAAGAAATATAAATAAACAATTAACATGAAATATACCTATAATAATGAACTGGGTAACATATTTTGTCTATAAATCATTAAACATAGAGGTATCACATAGAATTCCATGAAAATATGGGATTAAATAATTGTGGATTTTTTTTAAACAAAGGATAATTATTTGTGAAAATATATCTCAATGTGAAGTAAAATAAAAATAATGTACAAAGAAGAATTTGTGAAATAAAACATTTATTGAGATTTTTCAAAAGGGTAAAATAGTTTATAAAATCAATAACATCACAGTGTTTCTAAAAAACCAAAAATAAACCATCTTATTTTATGATAAAACAAGAAGTATTTTCATTGAATATAAAGAGATTAAATAACCTTTATAAGAATGGAACGACTTATGTAAAATTTATAAAAAAGGGAGAAAACCCAAAAATCTATCCTTATAATCTTTGAATAATTTTACTTAAGGAAACGATAAAAATGGAACATTATGGATTGTATATACACATAAAAAGTAAGAAATATAGATCTTAAAGGACATAATTTAATCATATTAGAAATGTATCAAGAGAAATTTATGAAGATAGTGGGTGTTAGAGAATATGTCTCTAAAAATTAGAAATAGATGGGAAGAAACCTTACCTCAAGTCATGGATTTCATTGGAAACACATTTAATTCCTGAATAATAGGTAAAAAACTAGTAATTAAATCATTAAATCATTTTCCATATTTATGTTATCTCTTATAATCTATTTTTTATCATTTTTCATTCACTTTTGATATTAAAACTGAATTTAATATTTGAAACACATAATTAAAGGTAAATAATTAAAAATATTATTTTTATTAGAATAAAATGTAACTTATATTCCAAAATTTCATTTGTAGGTTGGTAAATTAAACATATCACTTTTAAATGAAATATTTTACATCATAAATAAATTTTAATTTGATAAAAAGGTTTTATAATTTTTTTAATTCGTATTTATTTGAGGATGATGTCATAAAAGTTATGGTATTCATAAAAAACATATTTTTACAATTCATAAAAAATTTAAAAAATTTAAAAAATTTAAAAATTCACCCTATCTAATTTTTATGTGATGATTGAAAAAATAAATACCATTTTATCAAATTAAATTCCTAAAATCTAAAAATATTCTAAATAAAATCACAAAATACATGAAATAAATTATTGATAAGAATAAAAACTATTTTTTACTAAGAGTGGTCACATTATTATCCATTATCATTCATAATTATTATATTATTATATATATCCTTTATAAGAAAACATGTTTTTAAATAATAATTAATATTTTACTTCAAAAATTATGTCCTTAAAATTCAATTTGTAAATATATTAGAGAATCCAATTATTTATATTTTAAAATCTTTGGTCCTTATATTCTACCCCCTTTAGAGATTTCATCCTTGAAATTACAAAATCAAACTTTGAGTCATAAATATATAAGGATACGTTGGATTAATCACATACTCATATTCCCACGTTGTGTCTTCTTACTTATGAGAATTCCATAATATTTTGATAAGATGAGTGGTTTTGTTTCATATAGCTTTACCTCTACGATCCAATATTTCCAATGGATTCTCTTCATAAGAGAAATAATGATCCAAATATACCACATTAAAATTCAATACATGTAAGGGTTCTGCAATGAAATTCCTTAGGATAGAGACATGGAACATATCATGTACTTATGTTATTTTTAGTGGAAGGTAAATTTGATAGGATATAAATACAACATGATCATGAATTTAAAAGGGGAATATATTCCCAGTGCTTAATATTATAATCATCTAGAACCACATAACTCTATTCCATAGAGATATACCATGGAATTTTTCATCCTCAACATTAAAATCTAGGTCTCATAAATGATTATTAGCAAAACACTTCATTCAACTCTATTAAGATCTGATGTATTTTAAAATAAATTATACCAAACATATCATATATTCTATATTTTATACTCTCAAGATCTTCCTTTATTCAACTTCATCCCAACATATTGGTGATTAACATTTTTTCTTGTATAGGGATTAATATTAATCTATATGAATTATTATGTTGAATCTATTTTTGTATGGTAATTCAAGTGGAGGATAGTTTCAACTCTATCATCTTTTAATGTCCATAGAGAAATATATTAGAATAACCTATAGAGTTTGAATATTCTTTTTAAATTAACCATCTATATACAGATGAAATATTTTAATTAATTTTAAATTAATATTTAAATCCTTTTTAAGGATCCTCCAAAAAATTGAGGTGAATATTCGACCAAAATCAAATACAAAAATAGTGGTGTTTAATGTAGCCTCACCACTTCTATGATATTTATATTATAAATTTAATCAAGGGATATATATTATAGAATATATATGAAGTGGGAACTCATTTAAATTTGATCCAACGTAACTGATATGTAATTTTTCCCCTAGATTTATTTGGATGACTTGTGATAATTTTCTTGGAGACTTTTCCTATTTCAATGTCGATATGTGTAATGATTTCATCATCCAATTATGAGTATGTCATTGTATATTAACTTTATAAAATAGTAATCGCTTATATTTAAATTCCAAAATAGCCTTCACCATGTTATACCACCATATTTTCTCACATAGATCATTATGTAAATTTTTTCTTCCTAATAGAATAGGTTATATTGATCTTTTTACACTATCTAATAGATCATTATTTATATCAATCTCATATAGTAAACATAATAATAATTTATATCTTAAAACTCTATATTTATCAATGTTGAAATTTTATATAATTCCCATAATTATTACTTCCACCTTATTTGGTATCTACACATCATCCATTTCTGCCTATTTAATCTTCTCTAGGATAGATGGTTGAGAGATAATTTGAGAAAGGTATGATTTATTACCATAAATTATGATTCCAATATTGATCTTTTTAAGTCTAAAAATATTTTAACCCATTGAATCGCCATCATGGATGTTGTTACACGATCATTTTAGCTTATGGAAACAGCCACTTTATTTTATTTTCCAAGATAGCACTAGATTGGGTAGTTATGGTCTTCGATCATCTCTAACTATCTATATTGGCACATGTTTAGATATTTATATGATAATATATACTTTATACATTTCTTATTCGTATATACATCATTCTTATCTCTATAAATATATTACCTTAAAATATTACTACAATAAACTCTAGATCGTCCGTTAGATGACATTTTATAGAGTACCTTTAACCATTTTGTGGTATACGCTACCACATTATCATTTTTCATGATTAAAAAACCCCATCTTTTCATTGAGGTATCACTGTATATCATGAATCTTTCCCCACTTGAGGGTAATTTATGTACAAGAGATGTGACTAACCTTTTATTCAACGCATTTCAGCACTCTTCACATTCATTTTTTTAAAAAAACATTACTTATTTCTAAGTGATTTTAGTCAATGTGTTCAATAGTCCTGATAAATATCTCATAAATGATTGTTAGTACATAGCTAATCTATGGAAAATATGAATCTCTATCACTATTTTTAGTCTATCCCATTCATAAATCGTTATTTTCATTGGAGGATCAACAAATATCCCTTTTCATTTAATAATGACCCCTAATAAATTCACATTATCTATATATAAGTCACATTTACTCTAACTTGCATAAAATTTTTCTTTTTTAAAAGTATTCAACTTAATAGTCAGATATTATTCATGATCTTCCATTATTTTGTAATATAAGATAATATTATCTATAAAGGCCATCATAATATTTTCATGCCAATATTTAAATACTATATTAATGAATTCTATGAATATTTTTGGAGAATTAGTGAGCTTGAATGGAATCACTGTGAACTCATAATGTTTATATCTTGTAAAATATTTAGTCTTTGTAATATCCACATTTTTCACCTTCAACCAGTGATATCTCAAATGAAAAATAAATTATAAATAGTAATCCTCACATAGTTGATCAAACATGTCATCAATCTATTGAAGATGATACATTTTATTTATCATGATCTTGTTATGTTCAAAATAATCAATACAGAGATTCATTGAGCCATACTTATTCTTCACAAAGAGGATGGGATACCCCATAGAGAATCACTTAATAATTTGAAACGATTGTCAAAATATTTTTTTAATTTCTTATTTAACTCTTATAGTTCTAAGAGGGCCTTTTTGGAGGGAATATTTGAAATTTTATGATCTATAAGAATGGTTTAAATATAAAATACAACCTCTTAATCAATAGGAAGACTAAGAAAATATTTAGGGAATATATTTGTATACTCCCTTACTATATACATTTCCATAGGAAAAATATGCTCTTTTTCTTCAATCATTTTAACTAGACATGATTCACCAAAAAGAAAAAATATCCATTCTTGGGAAGGAGTTTATAAATGAGTTTTATAATTTCCTCTTTCACTCTTACAATATTATAGGATATTTTGGGATATGTAAAGTGATTTATCTCTCCCAACAGTTGATATTTAATTTATATAATAGAAACCATTTAATTTCAAATATAACATCAAGTTCTACAAGAGGGTGCATGAATATGTTTTTAGGAAGTTTATTGCTGCAAAAATTAACTATAGAAGATTAATATACGTGAGATGAAATGATTAAACTTCTATGTATTTTCGCTAATAAATCTACCTCAATATCATGAGGTAGTGATTTAATATTTCGAGACAACTCAATGATATGAATGCATTCATAGATACAAAATCAAATAGGTCATTTTTTATTATTTAATGAACACAAATTCAATCATTGATGACCACATTGGATGTATTTACCTTGGTGTTAGTCATAAAAAAATATCTTCCTTGTTCCCATGGAGTTAGAGGTTCTAATTTCCAATAATCATTAATGACCCTTCACTTGGCATATTGAGTTATATAATTTTCATATTCCCTAAAGTTGAAACATTGGACCATGGGGAGAGGATTGAGTGAATCATTCTTTTCAATAATTATATTTATTATTCTCTTCATAAAAATAACATGATACAAGATCAAGGAATATGAAGTTCATGGTTGGCACAATAGATAACAAGGGAAAAAATTCAACAAACCCACCATAACCAAGTCTCCATTTGAAAGTGAGAAAACTCCACCTGAACCTCTAATAAACTAAAACAAAGAGATCCAAAAACATCAACTACATATAATCTTTCTTCTGGAAAATAATGTATAGGACAAATCTAAAAATTACAGTAGGTCACTACTCATCAATATAATGAATAACAGTTTAAAAGTGAAGTAATAACATGCTAGTTTGAAAATAAGGGTATAAAATAGGTTTCTATGTTTTTATTATTTAGAAAATATATCATATAGTTTTTTATTGAAAAACACCCCACTTTTATAAAAATGAGTTTCTTCCCAAATAAAATGAAAACTTATTTCTTTTAACAATATCATTCATAAATTACAGTTAAAACTGTTTTAAGGTAGTCATTGAAATAAATTGAATTACAATTTCACATACTACAAGTAGACATACTTTTTAAAATATATCATCATCATCATGAAATACCCGGCACTCAAGGAGGATACGATATAGTATAAAGATAACATTTTCATTAACAAAGTAATTTCTGTGTATTGGGAAACAACTACACACCAATTTACCCATCCAAACACCCATTATTACCCTATCGTGCCCTACTGAAGGGAAACATCCCATAGGTTGAGTGAAGTCCCACCTAGTGACAATAGCCAAATATAAATTCTAAAATAGTTCAAATGTGAACCTAGACATCCAAACTATCCAGAAATGTCTTCCTTATAAAATTAAGTGATTATTTCAAATATGAAATCATACCAGGTAAATAAATAATAAAATAATAATTTATCTCACTCATGCTTGTGAGCACCCACATAGAAACATCCGCTTTGTCTAAGATTAATAATAAAAATTCAACTTCCCTATAAATTTAAATTTATTATAGGCATTTCAACATCCTTAATTTCTATCACATATAAATGGTAATATCCTATGGGTTTCCATTTTCCAAGAAACAATTAAATGTTCCAACCAAACCATGGGATCAATCTTTAAGGATAAAATCAATGAAAATTACTATGTAAAACAAACTTCATAATCAAAGATTTACCACATTGATAAATATAAGTTTCAAATCATTGTTAAAAGTTACCAATTACACATGATATTTAGAAAACAACCCATTTATTATCATTTTAGAAAGCAACATTGTTTGTAGTTTAAGGATACAACCATCAAAGATACAACTAGGAATTTCAATTTCCAAAATAAGTCTTGAACCATTAAAACATATTTACAGATTAATTCAAATTAAAACCCCCCTTTTTCTCACTTGTTAAAAACATGATAAAGTATTAATCCTTTATTATTGATACCAAAATATAAGAAAAAACTTTTAAAGACATCTAAAACCCATCACAAAATCATCAGAAATCATTGATTTAAATTAAAAGATATATTCATGGGGAACCTACACAAAAATCACAATACTTGCAATGTCAATAAGAGTAAACAACCATGAAATAGTCTAAAAAGACTTTAGGAACTAGGTGGGATCCAAAGGAACCCTAAAATATCCATACCCTCAATTAAGAACAACCATTGATCTCACATTAAGATTCCATGGATTATAGGTTTAGAGAGAATGTAAGAATATGGGGGTAATTAAGAGAGGATGTCTTACAATGATGAACCAACCTCGAAAATTTAAGAAACCTAAAATATCCACCATGGAGGAAGATAAAATCAAAATATACTCTTCTAGTATTCTAAAACATTGAATGGGATAGAGAAGGACCCTATGAAGGGATAAACTCAAGTAGGGGTAAAAGAATAAAAACACATAATTAAAACTAGGCTAACATAATTCATGGTATGAATCATTATTCATGGATAAATTTAATTTCACCCTAAATAATCATGATGTGAAATTACATTTCACAAGGTGAAAATACTCTTCCTATAAATGTAAAAGGATTCGATACAGGACTAATGGGAGCTATGTAAAATTGGTTCATGGTGTTAAAACGTCTTTCATAATGTGAAATACAATAGTATATCGTTTCAAGTATCATAACCTCCCATTGAACCCTTAAAACTCCTAAAAACTAAATCAAAAAATATATCAATGTAAAAACCAACAAAATTGAAACTAGACGTTCTTATATTAAAATTATCCTTTCTATATCATGTTTGATCCCTAGAATTTCTCAAAGACAATGGTTGATCAAGTGGAAGAAGAAATTTATATCTCAAGATAAAAATCAACCAATACCACACTTCTTAACTCAATCACCAAACTAAAACCCAAGAAACTAAATATATTAAATTCTATGTGATTCTAAAATAATACATGTGAGATACCAAGATAATCTGACAACTCCATGAAAATAAAGGAAAAAAGGTTTAATAAAAAAACTAATGCCTTCAAACTAAAGAACGCTATAAACCATGGAAAAAACTAAAAGAGACCCACCCATCCTCCCAACCATAGATATTATGTAACATCCCAAGTAATTAATTAATAATAGATATTCTTATATATGTCTATTTATGAATTATATAGTGTTTTATAGGCTTAATATGAGAATAAATCCAATCTTAAGCATGGAATACTCTAATATTTTTAAAAGACTGTTTTACCGCCTTTTGATGGAGAACCATTTTTAAATATAAATTTTGACAATTTCATAGGCTATATTTGTAAAAATAAACTTATTATTTATGATTGAGACATTGAAATTTACTTTGGATAAATTTCTAGTATTTTTCTGATAATGTTCATTTTTTAATGAATAGTGAAAAGTGTTGTATTTTAATTCAAAACCTATTTTTAATATAATTTATTTATATAGTTATATTATCATTTTAATTGGATTTATAGTGAAATTAGAATATATTTCTACCATTTAATCCAATGGTGGTCATTGGAACTAATATCACATTGAGATTGGACATAAACGAGTGTCAATCTTTTGATAGATATTGTTTCTTAGAAACACGCTATTTGATTTGATAGTGGGATTTAATTATAAAATTAATTAATTAAACTTCTATGTTATGAATTTGGTAAAATAGACATAATTTTTTAATTCGGAATATCAAATATAGCTTAGGGTGAATTTTTGTTATTTTTCTGAAAAACCTTAATTTTTGATTAATAGTGAAACCACAAAGTGGTAGTTACAAAAACTGATTTTTCGTTTAAATGGAACTTTACCACTTATGTGATTTGAATTTCAAAAATACAATATAATTGATTTTCATTATTAATTAAAATGTGGTTTAGTGGGATGAAAATAATTTTTGATGAAAAGTAACATTTAAGTTTTATTAATCACGATTAAAGTTAATAAGTGTGATTTAAGGTAAAAATGATATTATAATAAAATTAAAATATCTTGACACTTGTCCTAACCCTATTGAATGAGTCATGTCCGACCAGGACGACCCATGGGTCGATTTTTCGGACCCCATGGAGCCACATGGGTAAGATAATGACATTAATGCCTATTATTTAACGTAAAAGTAAAAATGACACAAACATGTATTCTTTTACTAAAACAATTTTTAAATGGGGTTATTCCAGTCATTGTTTTTACTATAAATAGTAATTGGAAAGATAAAAATATTTCCTACATCATAGTAGTTTTTTTATAATTTTTAGACATTAAATAAATTAAATTATTTATGACATCATGATGATGCAGTGATTACCACATTATTTAATGATTTAAATAAAATCAAAAGATAATGTAAAATATAAGACCTACACATGTCAAAAACCTATTGTATGGGTGTATTTAGAACTCTTATCACCTTATTCTTGAAATACATCAATTTATGACATTTAAAATCTGAAACGCATTTGAAAATAAAGTAACATTTTATACCTTTCCAAGAGTGCCCCTCCTCTCCTCTTATAAAAGGCCCCCACCTCTACCTCCTTACCCACACCTCTCAAGCCATTGGCTTGGCCAGGCTCTGGTCATTTTGTTTCTCCACATCTTTCTCCTCATCCTAGAAGCCTTACCTTAGTCAGGAAGCTCTTTAAGAAACCCTTTTGGTTCAATCCAAAGGTAGTTACCCGATTTTAAGGCAATGTCTTCACTTGTGTTCTTTTGTTTTATTTTGCTTCTCCATCCCCCTAAACTCATTTTATTCATTTCTTTTTTAACAAATCTAGTATCATAAATATACTAGGATGTTTTTATAATAAGTATTCTAGATACACTTACACACACCTACATCTAATGGTTAAAGAATATACTACTTCTGTGGATGGTGAATTTCTGCCTCACAAAACGATGATTGTTCAATATTCTTTTAACACCTTCAAAGGTGGCCATTAAGATGTCACTCTATTTATATATGATATATAATATGATTATGTTTTCCTTAAGATTCTTTATTTTTCAGTTATGGCATACCTTTATGGTTTCCATTATGGGTAAACGCGATATCTTCATTTTAGGAAGTGCGGACTACTACCCCCTCAAAGTGATTTGATTCGTTAATACCATATGTGGTACGTATAAAGGATAGATTTAATGATATTACATATTATACCATACTTAAGTTATAATACAATTGTCTATCACTATGTTTTAATTCCATTAAATATGCAATATAAATGGAAGTAGCGTTCATGCGTATGTACGGCTTACCGTCTCCATGAACGGTGCATTTCATTTCTTACCTATAAATGTTATGTAATATTATAAATGCATGTATATAATGGATATATATGATATATATGATATCTATATAATGAATATAATTCTGTATATAATGTATATTTTACCCCATGAACAAGCTTGTAGTTATAAAGATTTTATTTTTGACTCAAGTACCAATTATCGTTAAAACGACTGTTATTAACTTAAATAATTACATAGTGTTCATGACATGTTAATAAGTGATATAAAAGGAATAATGAACATGAAAAATTTTCTTAATCAAGTATAAATTAACTCAAGTTTATTATTCAGGACAATAAAGAACGATCGAGTCAAGTCGGACCCGAGGTAAGGGACTTCGTCTCAATCTCCTTTCATTGAGGCATATTATGTTTTATACACACCATTCTTATATATGGTGTATACACCCCTTTGACTTTTACGTTTATTAAAAATGAATATTTTTTATACAAAGCGTTTACTTAACGGAAAAATGGAATGTTTTTTGTCGTACGTATGCGGCGACAATGAATTCTCCGCCGCCGTGACCATTATTAGAGTTTCGGCTTCCTCTACAAGCCATAACTTTTTTTAAAAAAATGAAAAATAAATACCATGTTTTACTTTTCTTTTATTTTTGTATTAAAAATGGTTTTCATAATGTTTTTATTTTATCAATATGTGGTATTGATATCTTGTGATTGAAAGGTGGAAATGTTATGTTTCCTTTATGAATGTTTTATGTGATACGATTATGTGATGGTTCTTGGGCACTGTTATGAAGACTGGTGGTTCCATGATAAACTAAGGGCGGGTGAGCCCGATATAGCTCTCTAATTCATTGGGTAACGTGAAGGGGTTAAATTTTAAGGTTTCTCCGGAGTGATTTAGGTAATATACTGTGATGGGTATTCCAAACGTAACCAAGAGGGTTACTCCCTATGTAAGAATGTTATGAATGCCTCAAGTTACCTTTATGTCTTATGATTTCTATGATTTATTCATGATTTGATGAGGTATGTTAAAGTGCTTATGTTTTATGGGTAAAGTATGATTTCATTTATTCTTATGTATACATGTACTCATGTTTCCTTTCCATATTTTTATATCCCTTACTGAGCTTTTTATGCTCAACCCATGTTTTTGAAATGTTTTTTCACAGGTCAAGGGAAAGGTATATGTTATGATGATAGTGTCAAGGAGGTGTCAAGAAAGAAACCATTTTTTATTTTAAATATTTTTCCATTGATGGGAAAAATAAATACTATATTTTATGTAACCACTTTGTTTAAATGTGGAATGTAATGCATGTTTTATGATTTAATTCTCTAAAACTCTAAACCTGGAGAGATACTCAACGTGTATTCTTGAAGTAACTCAAGATTAAGTAATGTTTAAGGATGGGGCCTTATATTTGGTATCAGAGAGTCGGTTTAGATAAATTTAGGACTTATAATTCTATTAAATGATTATCCAAAAATATTTTTTTTTGGTCAAATTTAAATGATATAGAATTTGAAGATTACCATGTTACTTAATCTAAGACATGTTTTTTCAGAATGATTTTCCGTAGAGGAAATAGGGAAGCAGTGCTAGGAAGGCATACAGAAGGAAATGACCTTCTAATCAGCATCCTGAGATAGTCGAAATTGGAACTGAATAGTCTGTTGCAGTAATGGTGCAGTTGACTCAAGTGATAAATGGTGGTGGAATCCATGCACGAGATCATCCAGATCAACCGCAGAGGAACATGTCAGTGGTGGAACATTTCATGAGGCAATATCCCCTATCATTTAGAGGATCATTTGACCCTGTGCTAGCTGAAGGGTGGATTAAAGCACAGGAGAAGATTTTCGATGTCATGGGGTGTTCAGACAATCAAAATTTTATTCTTGCTATTTACCGTTTGGAGGGTGCAACAGATCAGTGGTGGTCGATGGTTAAAAATATCATGGACACTGATGAGATTGATGCTCTCTACAAGTATGAATTCAAAGTTATGTTTCTTGAGAAGTATTTTCTTAATGTTGTTTGACTTAGGATGGAAAAACAATTCTTGGAATTGAGGCAAGAGGAAGACTTTGTGGCTTCTTATGAAGAAAGGTTCACTCGATTGGCAAGGTATGCTCCAAATTTTATCCGAGACTTTGATAGTAAAATCAACTGTTTTTTCTCAAGATTAAAGCCAAAATATCAAAGGGCATTAGCTTCTCGCGAGTTCAAGAGTTATGAAAATCTTGTTAGATGTGCTGAGAAGGTGGAAATGGAGTTTTATGATGATCAAGTGTTCTATAACAAAAAATAGAAGAAGAGACCGAGGTGGCAGGACAAAAAGAATAATTCTTCAAAAAAGTCTTCTTGTAAGAAAACTAAGTTTCCAGTTTGTTATAAATGTGTTAAAAGGCATGCTGGGGAATGTCTACTGAATTATGGGAAGTGCTACCGATGTGGTAAGATGGGACATAAGGCTCATGATTGTACTGAAAGAGATCAGGGTGATGGTAATACCAAATTTGATTTACAGTTAGTGAAATGTTTTAAGTTCATTGAGATGGGTCACTATGCAAACGAGTGTCCGACAAAGAGCTTGAGTGATGGGAAGCAGTTAGACTACAAGAAGAAAGGGGTGGTGAAATCCTTTTCAACTACATCAGCAGATGATGGGCCATCAAATGATGTGGTATCAAGTACTTTGTTTTTTCTCAGATTATGCCAGTGTGTTGTTTGATTCAGGGTCTACACATTCCGTCATCTCTGAAAACTTTTCTAGTAAAATGGGAATACCATCTCAAGAAATGACTCCGGAACTTGTGGTAAAAACACCTGGGGGGAAATGTTGAGGTAAAAAGAATTTATAAGAATCTTCTTATCCTTATCCGTGGAAAGAAGCTACTTGAAAACCTTATTTTTTTAACTCTAGTAGAGTTTGATGTTATCCTGGGTATGGATAGGATCTCTATTTACCATGCTAAGATTGACTGTAGAGCTAAAAAAGTTTCTTTTCAGAAAGACTTTCAGTTTGTGTACAATAATGAAACCTTACTATTGATAACAGATCAAGAGGATGAGAAACTTGTAAAAGATGGAAATGAATGTTACCTTGCAAATATTGTTGAAAACAAAGGAACTATTCATATTAATGATGTGCCAGTGGTAAATGAGTATCTTGATGTTTTTCCTGATGAGTTGCCTGGAATAATACTAGATCGGGAAGTTGAATTTACTGTTGACTTAGTTCCTGATGCTAATCCAATTTCAAAACCCCCTTATCGAATGGCTCAAATTTAACTTTTAGAGTTGAAGGAGAAATTGCAATATTTATTAGAGAAAGGTTTCATTCGACCTAGCACATCACCATGGGGTGCTCCTGTTTTATTTGTTAAAAAGAAAGATGGATCTATGAGGCTTTTCATTAATTATAGAGCCTTTAATAACATCACTGTTGAGAACAAATATCCTTTGCCTCATATCAATGATTTATTTGATCAGCTCCAGGGAGCTCAGTTTTTTTCAAAGATTGACCTGAGATCAGGGTACCATCAGTTGTATGTAAAGGAAGTAGTTGTTTCGAAGACCGCGTTCTGTACAAGATATGGCCATTATGAATTTTTAGTAATGCCTTTTGGGATAACCAATGCACCAACTTTATTCATGTACTTAATGAATAGAATTTTCCAAGAGTTCTTGGATAAGTTTGTGGTGGTTTTCATTGATGATATTTTGCTATTTTCTAAAAGTAAAGAGGATCATGAAATAAATTTAAGGGTTATTTTTAAAACCTTAAGAGAAAAGAAATTGTATGGTAAATTCAGTAAGTGTGAGTTCTAGTTGCAACAAATTTCGTTCCTTGGCCACATTGTTTCTAAAGATGGGATAACTGTTGATCCTACAAAAACAAAGGTTATTGAAGAATGGACAAGACCCACAAATGTAACTGAGATTCGTAGCTTCCTTAGTTTGGCAGGCTGTTACCAAAATATTGTTAAAAAAATTTCATGGTTATCTAGTCCAATGACTAAGCTAACTCGGAAGGGTGTTAAGTTTATATGGACAAAAGAATGTGATGATTGTTTTTAGGAACTGAAAATAAGATTTGTGAATGCTCTAGTTTTGGCACTACCTTCCAGGAATGGGGAGTTTCTAATCTACAATTATGCTTCATTGAAATTACTTTGTTGCGTCCTAATGCAGAATGATCAGGTAATTACTTATGCTTCATATCAGTTTAAAACTAATTAGGTAAATTACCCTACACATGATTTGTAATTAGCTGCTGTTGTTTTTGCTTTAAAAATTTGGAGGCATCATTTGTATGGAGTAATGTGTGAAATATATACCGATCACAAAAGATTAAAGTATATATTCACTCAGAAATAATTGAACATGAGATAGAGGATATGGATTGAATTAATCAAGGATTATGATTGTACAATTCATTACCATCTGGGAAAAGAAAATAAAGTGGATGATGCTTTGAGTCGAAAAAGTAATGATTCATTAACAATGTTGCATTTGGAATGTGATCCTTTGGTTAAGGATTTGATGAACGTTGGCATAGAAGTTGTTGGTGCAGGATATCCTTCTGTTTTGTTTCAGGTATCAGTGAAATCTTCTCTATCATATAGAATTAAGCAAGCACAAAAGCAAGACAGTGAGTTGCCGAAAAAGGTAGAGCTAGTTCAGAAGGGTAAGTTTCCTAAATTCAACATTGATAATGATTGTGTTTTGAGATTTGGGAAGAGATTGTGTGTGCCTTTTGATTCACAGTTGAAGAGAGAGTTGTTATTTGAATCTCATAGTTCTCTATTTTCAGTTCATCCAGGTAGTACTAAGATGTATAGAGATCCTCGGGAGTATTACTGGTGGGATGGAATGAAAAGAGATATGGATGATTTTATTGTGAAGTGTTTGACTTGTCAATAGGTTAAAGAAGAGGGGCAGTTACCAAAAGGGATGCTTTAGCCTTTACCAGTTCCAGAGTGGAAATGGGAAAATATATCCATGGACTTCATTGTGGGATTGCCGAAGACACCTCGAGGTAATAATGCAATCTGGGTTATTATTGATCGCTTGACTAAATCTTCTCATTTCATTCCTATTCGAGATAATTTCTCTCTAGATCAACTTTCTCAATTGTATCTTAAAGAGATAGTCTGGTTGCATCGAGTTCCCCTCTCTATTGTATCTGATCATGATCCTAGGTTTACATCTAACTTTTGGAAAGTCCTTCAGAAGTCATTGGGTAATGAATTAAATTTTAGTACAGCTTCCCATCCTCAATCAGATGGGCAGTCATAACGAACAATTTAGACTTTGGAGGATATGCTATGTGCTTGTTAGATGGATTATCAGGGAATTTGGGACCAACATATTTCTTTTGTTGAGTTTTCTTATAATAATATTTTTCATTCTAGTTTACATATGGCACCATTTGAGGCATTATATAGGAAGCGGTGTCGAACTCCAGCTTTCTGGGATGAATTGGGTGAAAGGATGTTTATGGGAATGGAATTGGTAGAAGAGTTAGTAGAAAAAGTTCAGATGATACATATTTTCATGAGAATGGCTCAGAGCAGGCAGAAGAGTTTTGCGGACAATAGGAGGAAGGATCTCTCTTTTGAGGTAGGTGATCATGTTCTTCTCAAAGTATCACCATGGAAAAGTGTGATGCGATTTGGTAAGAAAGAAAATCTGAGTCCAAGGTTCATTGGACCATATGAAATTATTTAGAGAGTTGGATCAGTTGCATACTGAGTGTCTTTACCTCCGAGTTTATCTCTGGTACACAATGTTTTTCATGTTTCAATGTTAAGGAAGTACATGCCAGATCCATCTCATGTTTTGAGTCCAGAGGTAGTTCAGTTGGAAGAGATTCTATCTTATGAGGAACAACTGATTCAGATTCTTGATCACATGGAGAAAGTGTTACAGAATAAGGTGATTCATCAAGTAAAGGTTTTGTGTAAGAACCACATGAGTGAAGAGGCAACATGGGAATCTTAAAATGCAATAAGGAATAAATACCCCCACTTATTCGATAAGTAAATAAATTGCGGGGATGCAACATTCTAAAGGGGGGAAGGATGTAACATCTCAAGTAAGTAATGAATAATATATATTAATATCTTTGCCTATTTATGAATTAGATAGTGTTTTAGAGGCTTAAAATGAGAATAAATCCAACCTTAAGCATAGAATACTCTAATATTTTTAAAAGATTGTTTTACCACCATTTGATGGCGAACTATTTTTATATCTAACTTTTGATAATTTTATAAGCTATATTTTTCAAAATAAAATTATTCTTTATGATTGGGACATTGAAATTTACTTTGGATAAATTTCTGGTATTTTTCTGATAATGTTCATTTTTTAATGAATAGTGAAAAGTGTTGTATTTTAATTCAAAAACTCTTTTTAATCTAATTTATTTATATAGTGAGATTAAAGTGAAATTAGAATATATTTTTACCATTTAATCCAATGGTGGTCATTGGAATTAACATCACTTTGATATTGGACATAAACGAGTGTCAATCTTTTGATAGATATTGTTTCTTAAAAACACGCTATTTGATTTGACAGTGGGATTTATTTATAAAATTAATTAATTCAACTTTTATGTTATGAATTTGGTAAAATAGACATCATTTTTTAATTCGGAATATCAAATATAGCTAAGGGTAAATTTTTGGTATTTTTCTAAAAAACCTTAATTTTTTATGAATAGTGAAACCACAAAGTGGTAGTTACAAAAACTGATTTTTCGTTTAAATGGAACTTTACCACTTCTATGATTTAAATTTCAAAAATCTAATATAAATTATTTTCATTATTCAGTAAAATGTGGTTCAATGGGATGAAAATAATTTTTTATGAAAAGTAACTTTTAAGTTTTATTAATCGCGATTAAAGGTAATTAATGTGTTTTAAGGTAAAAATGATATTATAATAAAATGAAAATATCTTGACACTTATCCTAAACCTATTGGATGTGTCATGTCCAACCAATAAAACCCATGGGTCTATTTTTGTGACCCCATGGAGCCACATGGGTAAGATAATGACATTAATGCCTTTTATTTAAAGTAAAAGTAAAAATGACACAAACATGTATTGTTTTAATAATAAAATTTTTACATGGGGTTATACAAGTCAGATTTTTAGCTATAAATAGTAATTGGAAATCTAAAAATCTTTCCTACATCATAGTATTTTTTTTTTAATTTTTGGACATTAAATAAATTAAATTATTTATGACATCATGATGATGCAGCGATTACCACATTATTTAACGATTTAAATAAAATGAAAAGATTATGTAAAATCTAAGACCTACACATGTAAAAAACCTATTTTATGGGTTTATTTAGAACTCTTATCACCTTATCCTCGAAATAAATCAATTTGGGACCTTTAAAATCCGAAACACATTTGAAAATAAAGTAACATTTTATACCTTTCCAAGAGTGCCCCTCCTCTCCTCTTATAAAAGGCCCCCACCTCTACCTCCTTACCCACACATCTCAAGCCTTTGGCTTGGCCAAGATCTGATAATTTTGTCTCTCCATATCCTTCTCCGCATTCTATAAGCCTTATCTTAGGCCGGAAGTTCTTCAACAAACCCTTTTGGTTCAAACCAAAGGGAGTTACCCGATTTTAAGGTAATGTCTTCACTCGTGTTCTTTTGTTTTATTTTTCTTCACCGACCCCCTAAACTCTTTTTATTCATTTATTTTGTAAAAACACCAGTATCTTAAATATACTATAATGTTGTTATAATAATGATTCTAGCTACACTTACACACACCTACATCTAATGGTTAAAGAACATACTATTTCTGTGGATGGTGAATTTCTGCCTCACGAAATGATGATTGTTCAATATTATTTTAACACCTTAAAAGGTGGCCATTAAGATGTAAATATATTTATATATGATATATAATATGTTTATTTTTTCCTTAATCTTCTGTATTTTTCATTTTTGGCATACCTTTATGGTTTGCATTATGGGTAAACGAAATAACTTCATTTTAGGAAGTGCGGACTACCACCCCCTAAAAGTGATTTGATTCGTTAATACCATATGTGGTATGTATATAGGATATATTTAATGATATTATATATGATACCATACTTAATTCATAATAAAATTATGTATCATTATGTTTTAATTCCATTAAATATGAAATAGAAATGGAAGTAGCATTCATGCGTATGTACGGCTTACCGTCTCCATGAATGGTGCATTTCATTTCTTACCTCTAAATGTTATGTAATATTATAAATGCATGTACATACTTGATATATATGATATATATGATATCTACATAATGAATATAATTCTGGTTATAATGGATATTTTACCCCATGAACAATCTTGTAATTATAAAGAGTTTATTTTTGACTCAAGTACTAATGATCTTTAAAACGACCGTTTTTAACTTAAATATTTACATAGTGTTCATGAAATGGTAATCAGTGATATAAAAGGAATAATTAACTTGAAAAATGTTCTTAATAAAGTAGAAATTGACTCATGTTTATTATTCAGGAGATTAAATAACGATCGAGTCAAGTCAGACCCGAGGTAAGGGACTTCGTCTCAATATCCTTTCATTGAGGCATATTATGTTTTATGCACAACATTATTTTATACGGTGTATAAACCCATTTGACTTTTAAGTTTATTCAAAAGGAATCTTTATTATACTAAGTGTTTACTAAATGAAAAAAGGGAATGTTTTTTTTCGTATGTATGCGGCGACAACGACTTCTCCGCCACCGTGACAATTATTAGAGTTTCGGCTTCCTCTACAATCTATAACTTTTTTTTAAAATGCAAAATAAATACCAGGTTTTACTTTTCTTTTATTTTGGTATTGAAAATGATTTTCATAATGTTTTTATTATATCAATGTGTGGTATTGATATCTTGTGATTGAAAGGTGGAAATGTTATGTTTCCTTTATGCATGTTTTATGTGATACGATTATGTTATGGTTCTTGGGCATTGTTATGAAGACGGGTGGTTCTGTGATATAATAAGGGCGGGTGAGCCCGATATAGCTCTCAAATGCATTGGGTAACACGAAGGGGTTAAAAATTAATGTTTCACCGAAGAGATTTAGGTAATATACTGTGATGGGTATTCCAAACATAACCAAGAGGGTTGCTCCCTACGTAAGAATGTTATGAATGCCTCAAGTTACCTTTATATCTTATAATTTCTATGATTTATTCATGATTTGATAAGTTATGTTAATGTGGTTATGTTTTATGGGTAAATTATGATTTCATTGATTCTTATGTATACATGTACTCCTGTTTCTTTTCCATATTTTTATATCCCTTGCTGAGATTTTTATGATCAACCCACGTTTTTGAAATGTTATTTCATAGGTCAAGGGAATGGTACATTATATGATGATTGTGTCAAGGAAGTGTCAAGAAAAAATCCATGTTTTATTTTAAATATGTTTCAATTGATGGGAAAAATTAATACTATATTTTATGTAACCACTTTGTTTAAATGTGGAATGTAATGCATGTTTTATGATCTAATTCTCTAAAACTCTAAACCTGAAAAGATCCTCAACGTGTATTCTTGAAGTAACATAATATTAAGTAATGTTTAAGGCTGGGGACTTATATATTTGACTGGAAACCAAAAATATAACACCATCTCACAAGAGGGTAGCATCTGAGAAAACTAAGGGATTGATATAGATAGGAACATCCTTAATTTATTAAAAAATAAGAAGGAATGTGATTGTAAAATGGACACCATGATTAATTTTAGAGTTCACTAAAAAATACTCATCAATCCTTGGTAAATAGAGTGAGACAAATATTTGATGCAAGATACTCACTAATGGTGGCCTTCCCACCATATTAATATTCCACTAATATACTATTTATTTATAAATTTCTAGCCTCTCCCAAGGAATAGATAAGGGAAAAACTCAAATAAAATATATAAAAATTCTTTAAATAAGATTCACTAATTGATCCTCCTTCATATAAGGATGACATATCCATGATCAATTCATTGAAAATCAATCCTCAACAACCTGATGAATCCTCAAACATTTCATTGGAACACGGTCCCTTAATAGATTACCACCTCAAGAAAAGAAACCAAGATAGATCAAAAAATAGAATAACATATACCAATTGTAAATTCTGTTCATGGAATCATGACTCAAAAATAACTAAATATTCTAGAATTAGGTTGAACCAGGGTAACCCAAAATTGTGCTTCTAAACCACCGAAACCTATTAAATCAAAAAAAACATCCATGAATAACTAACAATAGATCCTAGTATCCTATAAACCTAATCTTGATTTCATGAGTACGAATATGAAAAAGAAATATCTTATCACAAGGAACACATCACACCAGAAAATGAACACAAATATCACAAAGGAATGAGGATTCCTAATGAAAACACATCCCATATGGTATAGTCAATAGAAAAATATATAGAAAAAAAATCAAACATGGTTCACCTTAAATGGTTTAGTATCCTTTGGAAACCATCTTATTTTCCAAACTGATTCATTTAACCCCTTATATAATAACACTTCAAATATAATTCATCAAAATATAGGAACTAAAAAATAGATAAATATCTTGAAAAAATAACAACAAACTGGATCCTTACATAACCAAGATAGAATCCATCAATGAATCTAGAAATTTCAAAAGATGGTAACTAAAACCCTAAAATCAAACTAAAAACATCTCAAAAGTAAAATTCAACAAGAGGAAATAGATTAAATCAAAACAAACTCAAATGGTCTTTACAAAATCTTTATACTCAATAGGGTGAATCAAAGATTTTTCAAAAAGGATACATTTAGTGTCACCTTTCATATGAGAAACTTATCTACAAAACCATTATAGATAAACCAAACAACCACCAACAGCACGGATTTTAGGATCTTCCCAACAAGAGGTTTTCTTATGTATTTCATTCCCATACTAATATCGAAACAATTTTTAGCTCTTAAAATAATCTAATGAGAAAAAAATGATAAAATTGTAATACCACCACTTGCAATGTCTGACTTGGCATGATTCCTTTTCCCTTTTTCGGTGTTTCCTCCAACACATCCAAAACTAATAGAAACATCTAATGCCTCTACTGCACCGGCCAATCCCTCTTAAATTTTTATAGCTTACTTAACCATCACTCCATATGATTCAACGCCAAGACAAGACAATTCGAGAAACATATCTAGTCAAATACCATCTTAAAAACACCAATAAATTAAGGAGTCATCTAAATCCATATTAGGAAGGTTAAACACAAACATGATAAAAACATTTCCAAACCCCAACACCATTTTATTTCCTTACTAGAGGATATTAAATCCCCTATAATTTTATACCTTCAATATATAAAATAAGAGTTTTTGAATGAACTGAGAGATGAAACCATCCTATATATTTTTCTTATATGGGTTAAACCATATAATAATCTTCCAGGAACTATGGTCTCAAGAATGAAATATAAAAACATATCCTTAAGTGATACATGAATCTAAATTTGGATTAATAAAACATCATCCCTTACTATCCATACCACTACTTACTGAGAATCTTTCTTTTCAAAGAAATGATGAGGATTCAGGTTCCAGAATCCTCAAATAAATTCCTCACACTTTGGAAAGAGAAGAAGAATTCCAAACATTGAGACTGGAGTAAATGGAAAAATCATCCCAATAAAACCATGATCAAATAAAGGGAATGTTTATAATGATCCTCTAATATATTCCCCACTTGAGTCCATTATATTTGAATGGGTCATACTCTGAAAAAAAATCATAAACTCGATAAACAATGTCCATAATTTAAACCCCATAAAATAGATCATACATCAATAATAATTCTTAAAACTCAATTCAAATTAATTTAAAAATTAACACTCTATAATTTCATGTAAAAACCAATAATCCAAAACTTTATTTCTTTGAATAGTAAAATAAGATCTCCTCTTTGACTTAAGAGGGTTTTCTTAGTACTAAATTAAAAAATAACATCCATTATTTAAATAATAATTTTTAACTAAAATGTTTTACAAAACTAATTCCAAGATAAGTGAACATTCATTATTTAAGAAACAATTTAAACATTTTTTGTACCTTTTGGTAAAACATGCCTAACAATAAAATTGTTCAAAACCATCTATTTTAATAGAATTTACAAAATAAACACTTTAAAATATCCTAAATAATGTTTCATAACATCACATGAAAACCTTAAAAATAATTAAAAATATCCTTTATTCAAGGTACTAATAAACATTACAAACAAACGCATCATTTTAAATCCAAAACATTTTAGTAAAATTTTCAAAAAAAATATCATATTGAAAGTAAATCTAATTTTTCTATAAAATTAGCAAGTTTTTTATAAAAAAAAATTAAACATTACCATTTAGAATTTTAAATTTAATTTTACCCAAAACAGAATAAACAAACATAAAAAACCACATTTCATCATAATTCAAACATAAGGAAAATGGAAATGGATCAAAAATCACATAGGAAAAAAAATCAAGATCAAGAAAACTCATGAAAAAATAAACATTAATTGTATGGTCTAGCCAACTATACAGTAACCATATGAATCCCAATGGAATTAACTTATATAACATGCTCTATACATGGTTTTCCAAACCCAACACATGTGTCCTTTACCCCCGTGTTCCTCCCAAATAACATTACAACTCAAAATTTAAATAATTAAAGACCAAAATTCTCAACTAAAAGAGAACCAGCCTCAATCACTTGATATACTCATCCTAGAAAACTCTAGAAACTCGTGTACCATCACAAAAGGATTTGATGTAGAACCTATTCATGATCAACCTCCCATGTTTTGATAATTCTATCTCTTTTATACCATACATCTCAATGTAACAACACAAACATTCCCTTTGATACAAATTTTTCATGAACTGAACTAGTTCACCCGTAATATGAGTACTGAAGTCGGCTTAAAGAATGGCCTAAAGGGTGTTCCCAATCCCTAAAATATAGTGAAAATCATCTAATCATCAAAAAGAATGTATTTGGAATTATTTTACCCAAAAGTAATAAAAAATAAGTAATAAAAGGGAAAAATGAAAGGAAAAGAATTTAGAAACCCCAATATATTAAAAAAATAGAATAATATAATACCAAATAATACATGGAAAATGAACACTATAAATGGAAAAAATAAAAAAATACAACAAGACTGCCACGATCATGTATCCATGTGAAAGTGAGTAAACTCTCCTCAAACTCCACCAAACCCAAAAAATGTTATCCACCAACATTTACAACATTCGAGTAGCATACTAACCTATAAAATAAAATCATGAGATAAAAATATCAATAGTTCTCCACCCTCATATCAAATGAATAAAACCATAAATGTAAATATATAACATGATAGTTTGAAAATACAGTTATAAAATAGGTCACCACATTTTTCTCATTTAAACAAGTATCATAGATTTTTCCTTTAAAAACCCCCACATTCACAAAACAATGATTCATTCCAAATAAAACCATAATTTAATTTTAACCAAATTATTCATAAATTTCAGTTAAAATAGTTTTTTTGGAAAACCATGAAAGAAACCAAAATATATTTTCACAAACTGAAAGTAACAATAATTTAAAAAATATATCATCATCATCATGGAATATTATATGTTCAAAGAGAATAATGTCTAATACAGAACTAATATGTTCATCAATAAAGTAAATAAAATGTGATAAAATGAAAATGAACACAAATTGACCTTACCAAATACACATTATTAACCTACATATTCTAACTGAAGGTCAAGATCCCATTGGTTATATGAAAACACTATTCTTTATTGCACATTAATCCATGATTTAATACATAATATTACACATAATATAACTCGTAACATAAAGAATTATAGTTTATTTGGTAATTAGTTATATTATATAAAAACTGAAAATAAGTATCACATCATATTTATTTAAAACATCCTTAACATTATCATATTATTCTATCGTACTTAAAACTGCATGGGATAACCTGGGGACATACATAAGAAAGGGGTGAGATATAAAGCCTAGTAAGGAAATAAACATGGAATAACCTGAATAAAGTAATACATTTAAGACAATATTAATATCAAAGAGTCATAAAAGGTGTGAGAGTTATAAACATTAATAATGAGTCATGACATAGCATGATAACATAAAGGCAACATGGGAAATATTGAAACAACATAAAATATGTCATTATAAACATAGGTCATGTCTAACTACCAATATATCATGAAGTAAAAAATTCATTTGATGGATTAGGTTCACTAACTAATCCCTTTCATGATGTATCATGAGACTAAAATGTTACATGATGTGTTAGAGAACTATATAATTCTTTTCACACCTTTCTCTTTCATTTCATTCACATGCATAAGTGTGCCACATAGATCATACAAAATGGACTCATTTATCATCATATTTTGTTCCATGATAATGAAGTGTGGAATAAATATATCTAAATCCCAAATAAAATAAATTATATTTTCACAAATTTTAACAACCTTGATTGGAAATGGGTGTGGATATTCACTAAACAATTGTTTGGCATGGTAAATCAAAGTCAAATTTTAGCAGCATGACAGGGGCATATAAATTTTTATGAGAGGGATTAAATGGGAGTTAAATGGTTATATAATAATTTATAAATAATAAGTATGTAAGGGGATATGGGAGAATATATCCCAACATTAGTAAATAGATATAAAAGGCATAATAAAATTGAGAAGCATGAATAAATAGGAGAAGGAAAGGATCTCTTACGTTGAGAGTGTGATTCCAAATGATTGGGAGGAGCTTCTTGAGAGATTGTGGGATCCCTGGGAGGAATATAGAGATTTTAGTTCTAAGTAAAAATGTTATCCAATGATTTTTAGTGAAGGTAAATGGGATCTTTGGTGGGTTTATAATGGAAATTAGTGGGGAATTCTTTATCGTTTCTCAAACATAGGTTTTGGACTCTATATAATAAAATGACCAAAACCAAAAACCTTATTGTGGTTTTTCCCATGTTTCATTCCAAATATAGGTGTTTTTAATTTTTTTTATTTGTATAAGGTAGGGACATATTACAATAATAACCTTTTTTATATTTAACCAAGTCATGTTTATAAAGAAATGATTTTAAAAGAATAAAATATGTTATTAGGTTGGGAATATTTTTAATGACTTTATAAAATTAATAACATAAACATAATATTCCATTATTTTAAATTTAGAACATATATTTGGTATTTTATTCCCTTTATATTTGTTATTACATCATTTTTTTCATCATTATATAATAATACACACTGTATATTTATACCGTAATAAATTTTAACCTAAAAATTTAATTATCTCAAAAAATTATGAAAAATTAACCATTGGATAAATTTAATCTTCTAATTTAAAAAAATTATTTTATCCAAATAATTTTATTAATATTTGAATATTCACTTTAAAAATAATATTCAACATTAATTGAGATATACTAGGTTTTTGAACATAATTGTTTTCGATCCCTTATAAAAATTATTTTAACTTAATGAAAATCATTTGATCATTTTTTTTAATAAAAAATACAATATAATATTATTTTAATAAAGTATTATTTATTTTAATGAATCCATTAATTCATAAAAATAATTTCCTTAAGTAAATTTTAATATTACCCAAAAATATAATTTGGGTTTTATTATATAAAAATAAAAAATAGTTTATAAAGTAGAAATAGTAAAATTAGAATATATTAATAATTATTTACAATATATATATTCATATTATTGTAATATTGATCCATATCAATTTAATACTCCAGAAAAATACCCATGTTTAAGGTGTATTATGGTGATACTTTCATGGGTTGGTTTGACAGATATGGTTTGAGTCTTGATATGTATGAGCCTGAACTTCTCAAATAAATTATTTTTATCATGCTAAATTTATTGGATCTCAGTTTATTCCTGGTTCTGAAAAAATAACAATGATGTTATCTCTCTTGGAAGCTCTGATAAATGGGATTCATAGGGTAATATCCTACTAGTTGAGGCCAACACTTCCTTTGTTTATGTCAATTGGATTTGTAAAACGCCAATATTTATACTAATAATATAATAATTTTTTAATTCCTATAAATAAATCGGTAAGATTCTTAACTGCATTTCAACTTCAATAGGATATAATAAAATCAAGGTAGAGCATGTGTTTCATAAAATCATAATACATAATAGAGAATTTAATTTAACAAAAAATTAATTTTATTTATAAAAGTTAGGGTCATTACAATTTTCTCCACCTCAAAAAAATTTCAATAGAAATTTTTATTTCACACACTAAAATAGATAAAGGTAATTCTATTTCATCACTTCCTATAGTTCCCACTTCTCTTATTAAAACTTGTATTTTCTCCATAGCACTTTGACCATATGTATTTTCTTATACTGTAGAACTTTTTCTTTATGATATAAGATATTCACTAGCTGCTCCTCATATAAGAGAGCATTATCTAATGACACCATCTATGGATTAATTACTTGTGAGGGGTCTGATATATACTTCCTCAAGTGTAAAATGTGAAACACATAATGTTCTTGATATATTTCTGGTGGGAGTGAATGTAAATAGGACACCACTCTAATGAGATCAAGGATCTAAAAAGTATTGGTGCATCTTAGACTAATCTTTCCATTATTCCAAAATCTCTTGAATTTATTCCATATAGATTTTTATATGAATACCTTTTCTTCATCCTCGAACTCTAGTTCTCATCAAAAAAAATTACCACAGCTCTTTTCCCATATCTAATAAGCCTTGATCTTTTGTTTAATAGTCTTGACATTTTCTACCATTTCATTTACCATTTAAAGACCTAGTTGATTTCATTCTCTAACATCATCCCAACTTGCAGGTGATCTACACCTATTACCAGAAACGGATTCATAGGGAGCCATGATAACTCTACCAGAGGAATATGTTGATCCCATCCTCCTTTTAACTCAATTTCTAATTCTCTCAATATGTCTTTGAGTGTCAATATTGTCTGATCATATTGGCCATAATTTTAAGTGTAGTAGTATATATTTAATTTCAACTTAGTATTTAGAGTTTTTCGGAGACTCTACTATAAATTAGTGTTAAATATTTTATCTTGATGAGATAAAATAAATAGTGGTGTTCCTTGTGGCCTTGACCCTTCTCTAATGTATATCCTTTAAAGTTGATCGAGTGAGAATTCCTCTTCAATTTCAATGAAGTGTGTTGCTTTTATAATATTATCCACCACAAAAAATATGGAATCATTTCCATGTTATGTATTCATAAGACTAGTGGAAAATTACATTGTGATTTTTTCCTATTTACATGTGGGTATGCATAATTATTTCATCTTATACTTGGATTTTTTACTTTCCATTTTCATTTACTAACATATAATACATCTTTATGTATATTACGCAATCTCCTTCTTTATATTTTTTCACCAATAGTGCTCTCATATATCTCAATACATATTTTTTTATCTTGGATGGATGGAGAAGGTCAAACTATGTGAATCATCCCAAATCTCTTTCTTTAATTCAGGATTTGATGGTACACGTAGTCAGGACCCAAATCTCACAACTCCTTCTTCATTAACATTAAACTCTAATGATTTTAATTTTATTATAGCCTCTAATTTCTTCTTAATTACCACGCCATCTATTTTTTCAACCTTTAACTTTTTTATAAGGGACGATTGAGTAATAATTTGTGTAATTATCGTGGATGTTATTTCCTTTATGATTCCCATGTTAATCTTTACCAAGTCTAGTATGATCAGATCCTTTTCAATTATCATCAATGATAAAAATTTTGGATACTTTTTACAAAGATAATCTATCACTTTATTTTATTTTCTATTATAGTAGTTTATTTGAGCAGTTATAATCCTTAATCAACTCTAACCATCATCACTAGAATATATTCATCTCTTTCTATGAGAATAAATACTTTAGGCTATTGTGATCTGAATATATTTCACACTTCTCCCCAAAAAGATAATGCCACTATATTTTCAATATGAATATCTTTGTAAAAAACTCTAGATCATGTGTTGGGTAGTTTTTTTTGTGAAACTTCAATTTACTTGAGTTATAGGCTATCACTTTTTCATTATACATTTTCACATGGCCCAATCACTTATTCAATGCATCATTGTATACCACAAAAAGTTCTCTTCTTATGGGTAGTGTAAGTGTACGTGTAGTGATAAGCCTATTTTTCATCTCGTGGAATATCTATCCACATTTATTTTTGTAAGGAAACTTTTATCCCTTCATAGTTATCATCGTTAGAGGGTTTTAATATCATTATAAATTTCTCATAAATATATGATAGTATCAAGATAATCCCAAGAAACTATAGATTTATATCACATATGTTTTCTTCATCCATACTCTAATTGATTATGTAATTTAAGGATCCATATATATACCATTACTTGTGATAATATTCTCCAATAATAATACTTCCTTCAATAAGAACTCACAATTTTTGTACATTGCATAAAGCTTCTCTATTCATATGGTTTTTAGTATACTGCTCAGAGGATCCTCATGATACTCCATGATTTTAGAGTATATTGGATAATTATCTATAAATAATACCAAAAAAAGTTGATGTAATCTCTAAAGAATATACTCATCATGTATATATAAATTTTCTGAGCATTTTTTAGTCTTAATGGAATTACTATGAACTCGTAGTACATATACCTTGTTCATATATAAGTCTTAGGGATATACACCTTATTTTCCCTTAATTAATATTATCCCATCTAAAGATCCACTATAGAGGATTATTGTGCTTCACAAATCTGATCAAACAATTAATCAATCTATGTTAGAAGATATATTTTCTTTATCATGATCTTTTTGAGCTCATGATAATAAATGAAAAGGCACATTGACCCATCCTTATTCTTGATGAAGAGGACTGATGCAACCCATGGTAAAACATTTATGAGTATGTAGCCTTTATCTAGATTTTTTATAGTTGTTTCTTTATCTCCTCAAGTTCTAAAAATTACATTATATATTGATTCATGGATAATGGAAAATCCTTAAGTGTAAGCTCAGTTTGAAATTTAACTTCTCTGTCATGAGGAAAACCAAGTAGTTATTTGGGAAACAAATTAGTATATTTCCTCAAAATGGCCTTGTTTTCTAGGATTATCCTTTACTTGGACTCAATCATTTCATTTAGATATTCTTCATCGTAATGAAATACAATCCATGCTCAAGATTTTGGTTCTAGAGAAGATTCATCCTCCTCATTGCACTTGTACAGAATTGGGGGATTATTAACAATATAGAGAGTTATTTCCTTCTCATGATAATTTATGTTTCTCTATAAAGTGATATCCAATCCATGACCAAAATTGTATCAAATTAAAATAAAGGGGGTATCACAAGGTTATATAGGATTTTCAACCCACAAAATTTTGACATGGGAAGAGTTAAATACGTAGGATACAAAAATTTCCCCATTTTCTATTGTTACTAACATCTCCACTTACTTGTTTTTTGGTGGTGTTTAAATAGTTCTAATAAACACATGTGATATGAACTAATTCATAAAACCAAAATCAAATATAATATTCATTATTATTAAATGAATAAATAGAATACCTTTCATTGGTTCATTGTACGGATCCACCCCAACAGTTGTGATGGAAAAATCTCCCCCTTACTTCCATAGAGGTTGTTAGTTGTCTCTAAAACCCCTTGGAGTAGTGCATTGTTTTTTAAAGTGCACTAGTTCCTTGTAGTTAAAAAAATGAAAAATGTGTTGATGGTTGACCAGATCACTCTCTTCCTCCATCACATTTGTAGGATTATACCATCATCAATCTCTAGTTGGGTTTCCTTTATTTCCACACCAAAAGTGTTTCCTTTTTTCCCTTAGGCAATATTTGGGGTGCCTTTTTATACACTTTTGAAAATTGGGATGTTGAAATTTCATAGCACCATTATATTTCTCCATAGGAAAGCCATAATTAAACTCTACATTATACTTATTATCCTCGTGATACCATTGAAATTATATGATCCCTATTTTAACTTTGACGGAACAATGGAAAAATTTCCCATAGCTATGAAATTCTCAGATAAATGTTGCTTTTCATAGATGAGATTTTATCCCACCAAAGAAGTGGTCAAGGATACATATTTTGGGTGATGAAAAATACAAAGGAATATCATGAAAGTCTTGTTAGTTTCTCAATCTACACCCTAATATATTCTTTTTTTATACTCAAGGGAAAGAAAATCCTTTTCCATTTTATGTTGGAAATTGAAAGGAAATTATTTGTCAGAAATTTTTTTCTAGAATTCCTTATACTCCATAACATTGATGTCTTCCTCAGGCTTCGTATTCTTGATAAATTTCAACCATTGATCATATTATCCTCCATTAAGATAAAAATCTAGTAAAAATTCTCTTTCATGGAACATTTAAGTATGGAGAAGATCTTCTCAATGGATTTGATCCATTGTTCCACAATTAAAAGATAAGATGATCCGTTGAATGTGGGAGGCCTTTGTCTCATAAAGGTCTCAATTGTAGCTTATTATTTCTTAGGTGGATTTGATTGCTCCTCCTAATCCAAGTTTCTATTAAGAAGCTAATTTATCTGAGTGATTTTCATCCCAAAGTTCCATATTCCTACTCCCATCGAGTTGGGAATCTCATTTGGACAGTCATCACATTTCCCTTCATAATGGTTGTTTACCTGATTTCTCCTATTTTCATCCATTGGATATAACAAATGGAAAATTTGGGATGATTATTTTTAAACTATTAAACACATAAATACAAATACAATAACATTAAATGAAATACTTATAAGTGACATTTATTTCCTTAACATATGAATTTCTAGGCTTCAATCTATGTTACCCATGGTATATTTCCAAACATATACTCTTATAGAAATTTTTTTTGTTCCCTTAATTATGGTTATAATGATCTTTTGAATTTACCTAATCATATCCCCATGTAGTATCAAACCAAGTGTGCAGCAAGACCCATTTTCATCCCCCAGTTCTCGATTGATTCTAGATTAACAAGGTGTTTTGGGGTTTTACCTCTATGTACATTTGTTCCATATCCACATGCACTTATAGTATCCAAATAAAGATGCATTATCTTAATAAAAAACATAATCAACACTTTTAAAAAATTAAGGGATGTTTTAATATACATAGTTTTATCCCTAATGGTTTCTCTAGAGTTTTATAATCCTAATCCCAAAAAATAACTAAACTTTACTTTGATACCAACTATGTAAACCCCTCTCTTTATTACACAATAATTCATTATTTATTAGATAATATTACACATAATTCAACCGAGAAGATCGATGAGTATAGTGTATTTGGGAATTAAGTAAATTACATATCAACTTAAAATAGGAAATGCATCATCTTTATTGAAAACTTCTTTAACATGATCATATTATTCCTTCGTATTTAAATTGCATGGGATAACTATGGGACATACAGAAGAATGTGTTGAGATATAAATCATAGTAAGGGAATAAACAAGTAATAACATGAAGAAAGTAATACATATTAAAAAATAGGCATATCAAGGTGGTATAAAAGGGGTTAGAATCACAAAAATGAATAATGATTCATGATATTGCATGATAACATAAAGGTAACATGAGAAATTATGCAAAAAAATAAAACAATGAATCATAAACATAGGTCAAGGATAAATCCCAAAAAATTATGATGGAAAAATTCATGAGATAGATTATGATAACTCCATAACCTCTTTAATTATTTCCCATAATACTAAATCATTACCCAATTCATTAGAGCATAATATAATATCAGGAACACCCATCACCTTCATTTCATTCACATGCATAAGTGTTCCACATAGATCATACAAAATGAATCATTAATCATACAATTTTATTACAATATCATGGATTGTGTAAAAAATACATGTAATTACCCAATAAATAAGTGTAAGTTGATAAATGTGAACACCCTTGAAAGGAAATGGGTGTGGTAGTTCACTACAAAATTGTTTGGCATTGGAAATCACAGTGAAATTTTGGAAGCATAATGGGGGTGTATAAATTTTCATGGTAGGGATTAAATGATATTGAAATGGGTATATAATCATTTATACATAATAGGGATGTAAAGGGGATAATTTATAACATATCACAATAATATTAAATAGAGATAAACGGCATAATAAAATGGAGATGCATGAATAAATAGGATAAGGAGAGGATCTGTTACCTTGAGAGTGTGATTCAAAATTATTGGGAGGATCTTATTGAGTGTTTGGGGGTGTCTTGGTAGGATTTTAGATAGAATAGAGAAGATTAAATATGTGATATAGTGTTTTTTAGTGATGATAAATGGAATATTGGGGGGTTTATATAGTAAAATGTGTGGAAAATTCTTTATTACTTCTCAAACTTATGTTTTGGACTCTATATAATAAAATAAAAAACTGCAAACCCTACCATGGTTTTTTACCATGGTTTCATAAAAAGTGGGTTTTTTTTATTATTTAATTAGTCTAAGGGTATAAACTATTAAAATAATTCTCCCGCATATGTGGAAGTGATTTATGTTTATAATGAAATGATTTCAAAACCTTAAAATAAATTATAGGTTTTTGATGATTTATAAAGGCATTATAAAATTAATCAAATAAACCTAATATTTCATTAAATCGGAAAATACATTTGGTCATGAATTTAATTTATAGTATTTATTACATCATTTTATGGTAATCATGATGTCATAACACACACCATATATTTATACCGTATTTTATTTTTACCCAAATTTTCGATTATCTCAGAAAATTATGAAAAAAAACACCATTGGATAATTTCAATATTATGATTCCAAAAATAATATTTATTTTACCAAAATAATTTTCTAAACATGTAAATTTTTTATTTTAAAATAATAATCAACATTTATTAAGATTTTTGGGTTTTTGATCAATAAAAATTTTCAAACCCTTAAAAATTTAATAATAAAACTTTATTAAAATATTATTCATTTCAAAAAATCTATTAATTCATGGAAATAAATTCTTTAATTGAATTTGAATATTACCCAAGAAATAATTTTCTTTATATTCTATTACAATTAAAAAACATTTAGTAATTAAAAATAATAAAGTAAAAATATATTAATTACATTATACAATATAAATATTATTGTTATTATGGTCTTCATATTTATCACTTTACTACACCAGAAAACTCCCTAAGAGAAAGGCGTATGATGGTGAGGCTTTCATGGGGTGGTTCGGTGTACATAGTTTGGGTCGTGATCTACATGAGCTTGAACATCTCCTATGAATAGTTTCAATTGTGCTTAGGTTGTTAGATCTTAGCTTGGGATTGATCAAGGGAAAATCCTAGTGATGTTATATCCCTTAGAATCTATGATAAATGGGATTCATAGGGTATGATCCTACAGATTGAGGCCATCACTTCCTTTGTTTATGTCAATTGTATTTTTCAAAAACCTATATTGTACTAATATTAGGATCATTATTCAAAGACTATCTTATGTATGGTTAATATGATTAACGGTATTATAAATCTGATAAGATATAATAAAACCAACGAAGTGCATGTGTTTTCTATAACCATAATATATAATAGGGAATTTAATTCAACCACCAAAAAGAATTATATTTATAAAATTTCATATTGTTACAGGTTAACCAAAGTCCCACCTAAAGATACTAGATAGAGAATAATTCTAAACTAGTTTTCTCATGTACCTAGATTTCCCACTAAGAAAATCAGGTCATACCATTATATATAATGTTGGTGATCATTTCACGTAATAATCATATCATATAACAATATCATCAAATAATCATTTTTCTTACTCACACCTTTGAACACCACATAGAAACATCCCCTTTAGAAAAGCATAATAATGAAAATTCAACATACCTATAAAGGTACATTAATTATAGATATCCAAGAATTCATAATTTAAATCACATATAAAGGGGAATATTATATGTGTTTTCAACTTATAATAAACCAGTAAATGTTCTAACTAGACATAAAAATCATTATTTAAGGATAAAATAAATTGAAATTTGTTGAGAAAACTGACCACATAATCCTCACTTAATCACTTTGATAAATATGATATTTCAAAGAATTCTCAAAAAGATCCAAGCATGCCTGGTCTTTAAAAAAACACTTTTCCCATCATTTTATAAAACAACATCATGCAAAATTTTAAGATGAAACCATCAAATATCCAACTGGGAATTTCAATTTCCAAAATACTATGTGAACCTTTAAAATTAATTTTTCATCAATTCTCCTAAAAACACCATTTTTCTCCATTTTTGACAACTCATGAATGTAATAATCCTTTAATATAGCTACCAATATATAAGAATAAATATTGAAATATATTTTAAACCCATCATGAAAGAACACATAATCATAGTTTATTTTTTAAGAGATAAATATGGGACACATACCTCAAATCTCATCTCTTACAATGGCCATAAAGGTAAACCACCAAGACATGACCTATGAATCCTTAATAAACTAATATGGATCCAAAATAAATATAAAAAATCTAAACTCCCAATAAAGAACAACCATGGATCTCATATTCAAATTCCATGGCTTCTAGGGTTAGAGAGAACATAATCATATGGGGGAACCAAAGAGAAGGTATTTCAATGAAGAACTAACATTAAGGCTTTAAGATTCTTGTAGGATCTATAATTTAGAAAGATATAAGAAAATGAGGAACTTTTAGGAGTCTTAGGTGTCAATTTAAAGGGATAAATGCCCCAAAAATTGTTAAATTCATATTGGGGATGGGTATTAAAAACTTGAAATTAAAACTATGTTGACATCATTCATGATGTGAATTGCTATTCATGGTGTGAATGTAATTTCACCCCTATTAATCACATTATGGAATTAACTTTCATGAAATGAATAGATTATTACAAGAAATTAAGAGTCTTTGAGATAGGATTAGAAGAAGATTTATAAAATTGGTTCATTATGTGAAACCATATTTTATGGTGAGGACTACTACAGTCTATAGTTACCAACACCATAGCCTCCCATGGGCCCACTAAGAATCTTAAAACTTAATATCAAGGTTATATCAAGTTATTACCAAAAATAAATAAATAAAATGGAAATAAAATTCCAAGATATGACAAGGTTATTCCTATCACACCTTTAATGTGTGTGAAATTTAATCTTATTCCTCCATATGGCTTACAAGTTAAACCCCAAGAGTTAAAATTTATTCATCATTTATAATATATAATCCCACAAGACTATTAATATTCACTAATTTCTATCTCTAAATTAAGGGAACATCAAATTGTTTCTTCATAGATATAAAATTCTTTAATTTCTAATTATTTTTGATGAATTGGTTTTAGGACACCGAAGGTGCATTAAAATTTGTTTTCAGGGTCAATGAAAACTCTAGAGGTATATAGTTATATCCTTGTAAATATTTATATGTATAACCTAATAAAATCATACTCTATTTTAATTAGTCAAATAAATTCCCTATCTATTTTAGTATATAGGATTCGAATAAAATATTTATTTAAAAATATTTTTTAATTCATCCCATTCCATTGCATCAATGAATTCCTTAGGCTTGGTATTCTATATTAGTTTCAAACACTACATGTCTTCCCTTCTATGAAAAAAATTCCATTGTCACCTTCCCTTTATCAGATCATTGAACTAGGTATGATATTTTCTCAATAGAGTTTCTTTTATTAATCTGTGATTAAAATATTAGAGGATCAACCAAAATAGGGTGGTCATTGTCACAAAAAGGACATAATTAAAATATTATCCTTCTTTAGATGTGTGAAGCACTCCAAATGATTTGTTTAATTGTTCATAACTTTATATAATTTAGTAGGAACCTATATGAGTTTATTGACTCTATATCCCATCATATTAGGCATCTCTTTTTCTATATCATTATTTTTCCAATCACATTAGTTATTGATATGATTTCTAATATTTCTAATAATTTACTAAAAAATAAGAGTTAGGTATGAGCATAATTGAATTAATATGAATATAATAGAAATATTATGAAATTAGAAAGAATAAATCACATGAAATTCCAAAATTATAGTTTCTTATGGTTCTATCGTGTTTATTTAGGGTGAATTTATTACTAGGTTTTCTAGCCTATTCCCAAAAAATAACTTGACCTTATTTTGATACAAATTATAATGACACGTATCTCCTACACATCTTATTGCATAATTTTTACAATGATTATAAATATAATACTATAATAAATCTATGGGTTCACATATTTGAAAATTTGGTATATCATGAAATCAATAACATTGTCTTTTACTATTATATTCATACAATCTTATAGAGCTCACCGTAATATTATTATTTCATGGGATATCTTGGGGACATAAATAAAAGAAATGGTGAGTCATAAATCCTAGTAACTATGTAACATGATAACATGGGATGATATATCATGAGAGTTAATAATCCTAAAATGGAAACAAAAGAGGAATAATCATAAGACATTATATATAAACATGGCATAAGATTGAAAAATGATAAGATCATGAAAAAAATAAAAAGTCATAAAATATATAACAAATATAAGACATGAAATCATAAACAGAAGTCATGGAACACTGCCATGATGATAAAACATTATGGGAAAATTACACACATAGAATGTGAAAACATATAGCGTACTACTAATTCATTTCAATGGTGTAAATTGCTTATTGTGTAGATTATGAAAAAATCTAGCATTATGTTAATAAATTTCACTATGGAAAAGAATATACACACCTATTTAATTCATTATGATCTCGAAAGATATTAAGAATTTTCCAATAGATTGAAGTGATATATAATTTTAGTCCCGGCCATCATTAGAATACATCATTCATATGTGTACCACATAGGAAAGAAACATATATAAATAATTAACATGAAATAAACCCATAATAATGAAATGGTAATATACAAAGTCCAAAAATAATTAAACATCAAGGTATCACGTAGGATTTCACTAAAATATGGTATTAAGCATATTGGACTTTTTTAGTAAGAAAATGATTATTGTTCATGAGTATAGATTGAAATTTGAATAATAAATCATAAGAAAATATTAAGAAGAAGTAATGAAACCAAACACTTTTAATAAATTTTTAATAAAAGGGGAAAATAGGGGATAAGATCCTAGATTTTACATTAAAAAAAAATATTTATGTTAAAAATTGAAGGTTTTTATTTGGAAATATAAAGAGAAAATTATATTTATAATAGTGGGACAACCTAAATAAATTTAAATAAATAGGGTGAAACCCCCAAAAAAGTCACCCCTTATATTCTTTGAATGGTTTTAATTGAGGAAATAATAAAAATTGAAACCACATAGAATAAATATCCCCAAAAAAGAGAGGACTAATAATGTGCATAAGGTAATCATATTATAAATTTATCAAAAGGAATAGATAAAGATATATATTTTTAGAGAACATATCTCTCCAAATCTAGAAAGAGTGGGAAATGGAATTTTAAATATTTATTTAATCTCTTATAATCCATTATATCATATTTGATTCACTTATGAAATTAATAATGTTTGCATCAACTTTCTTGATGTTGTTCAGTTCATGGTTCCTAAAATGATTTAATGTATTGTTAATGGTTGATGGTTTCTATATAATAGTTATATAAGATCCAAAAAAATCATTAATAAGTTTCAATCTATTATATAAGTAATATATCTCAATATATTAGTAGATGGTAAACATTTATTAAATATTCTTCTATAATCTTTTTTTAGACACCTAAAAATTAATATGATTGTTTACTATAAATTTCATTATTATGATGGATACTTCACCATTATATAATCATAGTCAAGAGATTACTAGAATATTTATTTTATATTAAATAGTGAAATCAATTTTTAATAATGACAATGAAATATCTTAACATATGAAAACATCATCATATACTTAGGTATTGTAATACAACCATGGTGAGTGATATTTTCAAATGAGATAAAAAAAGTGGAAACACAATAAATATTTGAGTTTTCTAAAATACTTATATTATAACTAAACAAAAATTTTAGGGTTAATTTTAAATTTAAGTTATGTTATTTAATGATTATAATGATACTTGAACGGAAAATGTATAGTTTCTAAAAAAACTAGTATTTTTATGTTGCAATGGCTTATAAAAAGGGATTTTTGAGATAGGTAATAGGTGACTCGCATCATTATAGGATCAAAATTATGATAATAAAATGAAAATAGAACCATTTAAAAAATAAATTTCATCTTTAAAATCATTTTATTAAAAATAATCATAAAAAAGGATAATGTGTCTTGGAAACTAATATCATATTTTTTGAGTCCCCTCCTTTAATATTAGCCTAATGCCTTTGAAGGAGAGTATTTTGGCCACACTAGGGTATTTGGGATGTTATAAAAGAATTATTTAGTTTTATTTTAGAAGATATTTTGAAATGGAAGTAATTTTGGTCATGAGTATAAAGGGGTGCTAGAGGGGTGTGTATATAACCAAGGGGGAGGGTATTTTAGAACAATGCATATACTATTTTATAATTTAATCCAAAGACAATTAATAGTATTAGTTACCCTAATATTTCAAGTTTTATGATTAAAAATTACGCGTTAGTTTACATTTCAACTAAGAGAAAACGAAATAGAGTCTTTGAAACACTTAGTTAAATGTAAATATTAAAAAAATATTTTTTATTAGAATAACATATAACATTGGTTCTAAAATTTAAAATATTTTCTTATAAATTAAACTTACTATTTTTAAATACATTATTTTAACCTTTAAATTTATTTTATGTCTATAAAATTTTTCATAAAATTTTAATTCATATTTATATCATGATGATTTCATAAACGTTACGATGTTCGTAAAAAACTGCATTTTTACTATTTAACAAAAAATCAACATTTTCTAAAAAAATTCGAAAATTTATTCTAAACTAATTTTAATGTTGTAATTATAAAAAAATATTACTTTTTATAAAATTAATTTTAAAAAATATATAAATTTATCTTCAAAATAAAATTATATAATAAATGAAAATCAATTAATTATAATAAAAACCTTTTATTTTACTAAGAGTGATCACATTCTTACTTATTAACATTTATAATTATTATATGAAAATATATATAATTTTTAATAATATATGTTTTAAAATAATTATTAATATTTTACTCTACAAATTAGAACATTAAAATTCATAATGCACATATACTAGAGGGGGAAATTATTCATATTTAAAAATTCCATGTTGTTATAGTGATAATGACAACTTTAGTTATAAATTGATGATGAGTTTAAATAGTGTTGATAAATACCTAATAAATGAGATTTTTTTCACTAGGTTTAGTTGTTTTATTATTTAAATATTTTTATTTACTTTTGATGATGTTATTTTGTAGTGAATAGTTTTGGTATCGGGTACTACTATTTATATGTCATTGTAGGAGAAATGAATATGGATGAGTATACATTTGGGTATTGAGACTCGTTTGATAGGGATCCAGATATAGTTTCTTAGGATATGTGGGTATTTTATGTTGGTGTTCTGGAATGGTAAGTGAATTCACTTATAAATGACAATTTTATCCACTAAAGATTTGAAAGACACCTATTGAGGATGATAAGAATTGTGTTTGGGATTCTGTAATGACCAAGGTCATTAAGGTATGTTAGTGATTAAATCTATATACCCTTTAAATAATTTTGGGTCTAATTTGGATTTGGTTATTAGAGTTTTGAGTGAATATTGATTAGGTAAAATAAAGTAACTGGATCATGTACTAAAATTCAAGAAGATTCAATTGGGTACCTGGTGTGGGGTACTAGGTACCTGATGATTAAGGATGATTCTTGCATATCTAGGGCTTCCACTAGGTACTAGATGATAATATAATGAGTATGTTGGACTTAGTTCTCTATAACCAACTTCTACGTACTTTATGATAACTTATCTCTATAGTTTTTGAATATCAATATACTATATATCACATTATGATTGTTATTCAACGTAACAATGTATGTGATAAAGTCCCAAGAGTGGTTATTACACTAAAAGGTTATAGTAGTTTCCCACTATGATAAGAACCCCAAAGTGCTATGAAATTTTTCATAGATATTTGTTCTATGTCCATATGATTTTATTTGAGGGACACAAATGATATAGGATATTTGGGGTGGAGACTCATAGGAATTTAAGGCACCCTCTAATAGTGTATTCACTTGGGGATATCCTGTAGTATATTATTAGAATGAGACACAATAGTAATAAATACACATTTATAAGTGTCATTGGATGTTCTTATCTGCGGATGTTTGTATTGGTCCTTAGACTTTAATATTATTATTAATGTATATTATGAGTCATGTACTTTTATGTATTTACAAAAACCATGAGTAACGTTATTCTGGGTGAGGTAGGATATATTTGGTGCTCATGAGTAATATTGCATTAATGAATAATGTGAGAAAGGATTTATCAATTTTTTCAATAATGGAAGTTAGTATCTTATTCCCTTTGATGGAAATGATATTCCCTAAATAAATCCTTGTCTATGGTGTTCTATAGGCATGTTCTAATTCTATAAAGTCATAGGGACAGATATTGAGCATACAGGCTGACGACACTGGCATGAAACCTACTCGATTAGAGAAATTGTGATAAAAGAATTATATTACACAGTAGATTTTCATATGATGTGACTTGTCATTGAGGTATTAAATTATTTATATGTGAGTGTCTTAACATGTTTTTAGACGTTAATAATTAACTTTAGGCTACTCTACCTAATACCATTGGGAAAAAGGCCTGGAGGGTCATGCAATAATAGTATCCAGGATCTCAATTGAATAATTTATTTTTTAAAAAGTTGAATAAATATTATTCTCGGTTGTGGTTTAATAATTATTTATGTATGCCCAATCACAATTATTTCTCCACTAGTTATTTGAGAGAATATATTATGGGAGTAATAATTAATAAATATTGAGGATGATTAGTGGACCCAGTTTATTGGTCTATTGAGAAATTATAATATTTCATATTATTTGATTAATTAATATTTATTTATAACTTTCAAGTTAGGCACATGTCAGGAAATAATAATATTTTTTTTATTATTTGAAATGGGGGTTTCTCTAGGATTAATGAAATAATAAAAGGCACTTGTGAAAATTACTTTATTATTACCCTAGTGTAATAAATTCCCAATTATATTATTATCTCATAAGAAAAGTGAAGCCAATTGAGTTGTGCACAATATTTTGGAGAAAACCTCTCAAGCCTAAAGAGTTATTTCTTTTGCAAGAACACTATCAGAAATTTGAGTGATCCTCCTCCACCGGATCAAGGAGAATTCTATAGAAGTGTTTCTCGAGGTGATTGAAGGATGACGATGCAAGCACAGATATCTTCTATGATAGAAACTGGAGACTCCTTCAGCAACATCTGTAGATTTGTGGAACATGTCTCGACCACTACAAGAAGAGATATACCCATTATCTCTATAACATAATAATTGTGCACTATAGATATAAGGTAATACACATCACTAAAGAATGAATAAACCTTTTAGGTAATTCTTTTTTAATTAAATTAATTACAAATAATATACGTTGATCCTCTCTCTTGGTTCTAGGTTTTTATTCTTTCATCTTATTTCATTGATTGAATTATATGTATCACAGTGTTCATCATTGTATATCTCCATGATTGTTCATTGGATATTGAAAAAATAAAATTTGGGCACCGACCCTTCTGCGCTTCTACTGTGCCCTAGACCTACAAATGGTATCAGAGTGGGGTTATTATTGTCTATGGTTATTTAAATTCATTGGTGATTTATGCATACATAATTTAGTTTTTCAATTAAATTTTAATCTTTGTTTTAATCTTAATTTGGACATCTATTTATTCCTCCATAATTTCTAAAATATCTAATATAAATGGTCAATTTTATGATTAAAATAAAATCATGGAACTCATCCATAGGTGCCAAGGATTCTTCCTGAATAACACACCTATACATGCCATGTAACCAAAGTTACATGTTGTGTGGTTATGATTAATACACCATTAGTTAATTTGGTAATTAATCAATTGGTGTGCATTAAATATGCAAGGTTTAGTTAATTATTACAATGTGTGTTGACCGGGACAGACTAGTTCATGGTCAGTCAAACTACACATCATGTGGAGCACTAAACACAGTGTGTAGTCCTTTTCGGGTCACGGTCGGGTCGGGTATCCCATGCACGGCTTAGATAACCAGTGACCATGTAACACGTAGTCAACATAGTGTGTGGCCCACTGTACATTCCTTGTACTCCAAAATTTCCAAATTATGTGTCACATTCCGAGTCCCTAGGTATGTACTTTGGATAGATGGTGAAGGTAGTACATTTCATGTACATTGGATCTACACACCATGTATTGTTAGCAAATTACGTAGAATTAAATTTTCAATATCTATATAATTTTCAGATCTACATATCATGTAAAAGATTAATTATAATTATTATTCTACATGCATTAAATCAGGACACGTTACCGAAAAGTCATTTCATTCATGTAATCATCCATAAAGTACATGTCATGAAAGTACATGATATGTTTTCCATGCTCTATTTCACAAAGAATATTGTATATACAATTATAATACATGTTGAGTAGATTTGTATGGGTATTCCTCAGGTTTCCTCTAAGGTACATTTCTGTACAAGGTTAATTTTAAATGAATTTTAATTTGTTTAAAATTATAATGGATGATAATCTCAAGTAAATTCATAAAAGGGTTAAAATAAAAGTATTGATTAATTAAAGATAATAATTAATCGATTTGAGTGTGATTTATCTTAAATAATAATGATTAAAGAATTTAATTCTAGTTTTGTTAAATATGTAATTCATTGCATGTATATGGATGATTATGAGCTAGGCCAGACATTTTTATGTGATTTCTTTCCTTTTAATTTATTATTAAATTAAAATTTTGGCTTGTGTGCCTTCTATCCCCATTAATATGTAGGGTCCGCTTGCCCATTTTTTATTTTATGTATACCCCCTTTTTACCCCTCACCTACATGTTAATAAAATCATGTGTAATAGATGGAGCTACCAAGCTAGTAGAGGTTGTTCAAATTAGGAGTGAGGTGAAATGAATCCAAGTACATACAAAGGTGGATAAGTGGGAAGCTGTAACTGTGAAGCTTTAATGGTTTAAGGTGTTTCTCCCCTGTGTTAGGGATTATTTTATCACCCACTAAAAAAATAACCATTAGAAAAAGCTCATGATCATACAGTTTATTTTTTTTCAGTTACATGGTTATTCATTATGGATGATTTCTTGTGATCACACAATTTAGGATTTTACAAGAATACAAGATGGAACTAAAATAAACTGTCCAATGCGTAAATATTATCTAAACACATGGTTAATCACTTATGTAATTACACTTAAAAAGCATGCAGTAAATATAATAATTGGTAATTTACATATAAAGGATAAAATCACTCAATAAAATATTAAGTCAGTATATCCATCCATTACTTCAGATAGAATCGAACAATGGTTTAAAGTGCTTGACTAGTCGGATTTGGGGTGGTTTCAATTATTGAGTAATTCTAATTTAATGTTTTTGGTTGACTTAATTTGGTTGATATCAAGGTTTGATATCCAAAGCAGGATTTGGTGTATCCTAGAGACAATGGTTGAGTAAATATAAATTAAGGATTTCAGGATTGGGAGTCCACTTAATGGATCAATAAACTGTGAGTTGATGTAGTTGGCATTTCGAATGCCAATCTAAAACTGTTAATGTTTCATGACCAATCAATGTTGGGGTAATGAGAATGGAATATGGATCATTTCCACTCTATTATCCAAGAAATAGGATATTTCGAAGCTAAAGGATAAGGATATTAGGTTTTGATAAAATAGTGGGAGACTATTAAATTTAATTTTTTTATATTTTTTTAAAATTTTTCAGATAAATTAATAAAATTATGATCATATTATTTATTGAAAAAGAATCATAAATGACATCAAAAAAAATCATTCCAATCCGTACATGGGAATAAAAACCTTCTCACTAGAACTAATTTCAAAGAGTGGAAAAGGCCCATACGGTTCATCCTTCTCTATAAAAAGAAACTCTATATGCTAGAAGAGCATTTACTGGTTTCACTTGGATATGAGGTGAGTGATGAAGTTCCCTCTCTATAGAAGAAACATCTAAATGATGCTACAGATGTTTATAACTTCATTTTATCATCTACCTCCAAGTATCTCTTGATGAAACCTGAAGAAAATGATTCTTATAGAATGATGTCTCATATTTGGGATCTCTATTAAGAGAAGACAAAACAAGAGAGGTATGAGATCTCCAAAGTTTTCTCACGACTAATCTTGGAGAGTCTCTGCTAGGTAGATCTCATATACTCATTATTATCAGCTACATTTACTATTTGGACATATTAGGGGTTAAAATCTTGGATTATTTTCATACATATCTCATAATTCCATCACACCCCCTATCATTTTCTAGATTTATTGTGAATTATAATATGAGAAATAATTAGAAGAGTCTATCAAAACTTCTAAACATGATTCTCTAAGTGGATAATGATATGGGTCATGAAAAACATGTAGTAATTATGATGAATAGAAAGAGTAAAGACAAGGAAAAGGGGCCTAAGACTTATAAATAGTCTAAATCCCCCAAGAAGCATCTGACCAAGAAGAAGAATATCCATAGGTATGGTAAGTAAAATGAGGCAGTATGTTTTGCATGTGGAAAGTCAGGCCATTGGAAGAGGAACTACACCCAGAGGAATGGGTAATACAAAGGTGCATTCATTATTGAATTAAATAATCCATTTCTACAAATTTGGTATTATATCCATATTTTGGGGCTCAAATCTATTGTCAAATTTAGGAACCAAGTATATTTTGGAAAATATCTTGAGGACTGATGGATTTGTGAGCTGCCAATGGTGAGATTTTGGATACTCTATCCATTGGTGACTACCAACATTCATTTCCAACGTGAATTATTTTAGTTTTATTTTATTTTTATTATGTTCTTATTGTTTCCCAAAACATAATTTATTTATCAATTTTAGATATAGATGGATTTATATTCATGTTTGGAAATAAAAGTTGTTTCTTTTATACAGACAACATGTGTTACGGTATTGAACATTTAAATAACATTCTGTGTGTATTACATTAATAAAACCATGTTTTGGTAATAGATAATTAATCATGTTCACATGACCCATATAACACCTAGTTTTGGTAACACCGCCATAGTCAAGTAAATGTGAAGCTTCTAAAAAGTCTATCAAGATGGTTATTTAAACTCTTCTAAACTAAAACCACATGATATATTTCATGCTTGTTTAAAATATAAAATGACCGAACCACCATTCAATGGACAAGGTGAGAGGGCCACAGAGCTTCTAGGATTGGTACACACTAATTTTTGTGGAACATTTCTAGTATAATATTTTGGTGGATATTCTTACTTCATAACTTTTACTAATGACTTGAGTATATATGGATATGTCTACCTAATGAGGTATAAATCTGATTCCTTTGATAAATTCAAGGAATTGAAGAATGAAGTAGTGAATCAGCATGGTAATATGATAAATAATATTCAATCAGATCGAGGTGGATTATATCTTAACTAAGAGTTCATCGACTTCCTATGGGATTTTGGGAATATATCTCAACTCACTCCACCTTATATACTATATTGGAATGGTTTTAGTGAAAGAAGGAATCGTAATTTTTTTGACATGGTAAGGTCGATGACGACTCATGAAAATATTTCATTATCCTTTTGGATATATGAATTACTAAATATGGAATACACATTAAACTGAGTTCCAACTAAATAAAAAAATAGAATTCCCTTCGAGCTATGGAGTGGAAAGAAAACTGTTTTGTCGCACACACATGTATGGGGATACGAGGAATTTTTTAATGCTTTCTGAAGAAACAAACTAGCACCCTGAGTCATGATGTGCATCTTTATATGTTATCCTAAGGGAAAAAATGATACTACCTATACAAACCCTCATACAATATAGTGATTGTTTCTAGAAAATTATCCTTTCTTGAGAGGGATCGCATCCTCAAAATGTATAGAGGTATAAATATTGCCTTTGAGGATGTTGATGCTCCAGATACATTGGAGTTGTCATAGAAAAAAATTCTACAGGTCCCTGGGGAAGATGTAGTTCCTGCAACACAAGTACTACATATTATTGTAAGAGATGTAAGGGATCTATAAAGATATTATTTTCTAGCCACCGAGGATGGAAACTCATTATTATTGGGAATTTATGAACATATCTCCTAAAAATAGGTAGTAGAGAGCTTATAAGCTACAATATGGCTAGAAGATATGAATTCTAAGATGTATTCCATGTATTACAACTAAGATTGGGTTCTTGTAGATGCACCAAATGATGTGAATCATGTTTCATGTAAATGGGTGTTCCAAGAAGAAACTAGACATAGAAGATAAATTTAGAACCTATAAAGCCAATATAGTGGATAAAGGGTTCAAAAAACATTAATGGATTGACTACGATGAAACATTTTTACCAGTTTCCATGTTTAAATCATTCAGAATCAGAATCAAACTTTTTATAGCACCATACCATTACTATGAGATTTGGCATTTGGATGTCAAAACTACATTCCATAATGGGAAACTTCTGGAATATTTTTATATGACACAACTAAAAGGGTTTATAACACCAGGGGATTCATAAAGGGGTTTTAAGATGTAGAGATGCATTTATGGATTAAATTAAGCATCGAGGTCATAAAACATTCAATTCGATGAGTTCATAAGAGAATTTGGTTTCATTAAAAATAAATGTTAGTCATTTTTTAAAAAAAGGTTTAGTGGGAATGAGGTCATTATCCTAGTAGTATATGTTGATGACATATTACTTATTGGAAAAAGAATACCAGTCATACAGTCAGTTAAGGACTAGTTGAACAAGTTCTTCTCCATGGAATACTTAGGAGAAGCAGTCTACATTCTAGGGATCAAGATCATTTATGGTAGATCTAAGAGGCTTCTTAGACTGAGTCAATGTAAATATATTCACTATGTACTAAATAGATTTATAAAGAAACAATCCAAGAGGGTATTGGTTCCAACGTCACATGGATTACATATTTCTAAGAAAATGTGTCCCTAGATAAAACAAGAGAAATATATAATTAGTAAGATCTCATACACATTGGTGATAGGATCAATCACGTATGCCATGTTATGTACTAGACTTTATGTTACCTATGCACTGATCATGGTAGGTATAGATCAAGTAGATCCAGGAGAACAATATTTCATTGTTGATAAGTTCATCATTAAGTATCTTAGAAGAACTAAGGATATGTTCTTGGTATATGGAGGAGACGTGGATCTTATCATCAAGGGGTATGTTGATGCTGGTTTTCAAATATATCATAATGATATGAAGTCACAATAAGGATATGTTTTTTATCTTAATAAACAATCTATGAGCTATAAGAGTTATAAGCGGCTAGTTTTCACTGATTCTATAGTGGAGTCCAAGTATATAGAAGCTTCTGATGCAGCCAAACAAGATTTTTGGATTCAGAACATTGTCTTGGAGCTCGATGATGTACCTATAATTAAAGGCCCTATCACATTGTATTATGATAATACTACAGTGATGGATCTTGAAAAAATACAATGTCACATCAACGGGAAAAGAACATACTCTGAAGGTATCTCTCCTTAAGAGATCTTCATCATAGGGGTGAAGTTACAGTGAACAGAGTATCTATAGAATATAATGTAGAAGACCCTTTGACTAAAGTCATTTCTCAGTAGAATCATAAGTATCATGTGAGAGCTAGTGGACTGGAGGTTGTTAGCCATTGGCTCTATTGCAAGTGGGAGTCAGTTAGATTTGGTTCCCTAAAACCAACTTCTAATTATTTTATGATAACTCAAATTCAAGGATTTTTAATATCAATAAACTCTATATCACATCATGATTTTTATTTTTTATAACATTTTATGTGATAATTTACCAAGAGTAGTTGTCACACAAAAAGTTCACAGTAGTTCCCCACTATGATGAGAACCTAGAAATTTTATGAAACTATTATTAGATATATGTTCTATATCCAGATGATATTATTTGAGGGACGCAAATGATTAAAGTTATCAGGGGTGGAGACTTATAATAATTTTAGGAACCTTATCATTGTGTACTCCCTTGGTTATATCTAGTAGGATATCATGAGAATGAGACCCGACAGTAGGAAATAAACATTTATAAATTTCATTGGATTTTCCTATATGCAGACATGTGTATTGGTCTTTAAACATTAAGATTTTTACTAATGGGTATAATGAGTCATTTACATTGATTTATTGATGAATGTCGTGATGACAGGTGTTCATGGTGAGGTAGGATACATTGGGTGTATCATGAGTAATATCGCATTAATGAATAATGAAAGAAAGGATTTATACGTTCTATTCAATAACAAAAGTTAATATATCAATCCCATGGATAGAAATGATATAGCCTAAATAAATCCATGGCCATGGTGTTCTATAGGATAGTTCTAATTCCATAAAGTAAAAAAAAGAGATATCAAACATATAGGTTGATGGAACTTGCCTAAAACCTACTCAATTATAGATATTGTGATAGAGGGATTATATTACATGATAAATTTAGGTATCAGATGACATGTTGTAGAGGTATTAACTTTTTTTATATGGGTTTTATAGTGTGTTACTAGATGATAACCTTGGACTTTAGGCTCCTCTACCTAATGCCACTAAGAAAGAGTCCTAGAGGGTGACACACTATGTGTATCCAGGATATCAGTTAAATAATTTATAATTTAACAAGTAGAATAAATATTATTCTCGTCCGTGGTTTAATAATTATTTATTTATGCCTCATCACATTTATTCCATCACTAGTTATTCGATAGAATATATTATGAGAAGAATAATTAATAAATATTGACGAGGATTAGAGGACTGAGTTTAATGGTCCAGTGAGAACTAATAATATTAAATATTATTTGATTAAATGATATTTAATTATAACTTCTAGTTTAAGAGAATTTTAAGAAATAATAACATTGAAATTTTTATTTGACATGGGGGTTTCAGTAGGATTAATGAAATAATTAAAGGCAATTGTGAAAATTATTTTATTATTAACCTGGTGAAAAAAATGTTTAGTTATATTATTCTCCCATTATCCATGTGATTCCAATTGAGTTGTGCACAACATTTAGGAGAAAAACTATCAAGCCTAGAGTGTTATTTCTTCTAAAAGAATGCTATCAGGAACGCGAGTGATCATCCTCCACCAGATCAAAGAGAATGATTTGGAATCTGTTCTCAAGGTTATAAAAGGAGGATGACATAATTACAAGGATATTCCATACTATCACTGGGAGACTCCTTCAGTAAGATCCATAGATTCATGGAACACGTTTGGATTACCACTAGAAGAGGTCTATCCTTTATCTCTATAATTAAATGATAGAAAATTGTAGATTTGTGGTTGGTCAAATCAATGAATAAAGAATAAACCTTGGTGGTAATTCTTATTTTATTAAATTAATTATAAATAATATATGTTGATCATCTCTCTTGGTTCTGGGTTTCTATTCCATTGTATTATTTATTTGATTCTTTTCCAAGGATCATGGTATTCATTGTCACATATATCCCAAAATTTTCATTGAATTTGAAAAAAATCAAAGTTGGGAACTGACCCTCCCATGCTTCAACTACGCCAAGAACCTCTAGAGTACCTTATGGAGTTGTGGAAGGTTTTTTAAGTGAGGATTGGTCATAGGATCAGATCTAAAAAAATATATCTAATCCTAGGGGTTGTTTTATGAGACCTTGGTGACGATGTTATCCCTAAATATCCTTAAGTCATCAAGAGGTGATATTTTGTTAGTTTCTTAAAGGATCGAGGATCAATTTATTTTTCTGGAACCATGATGGTGAATAAATCATTTACTCTATGGATTTGTTAGAAGGTAGTGAGTTTTGATTTCTATTGAATTATAATTCTCATTTCTCTACTATTTTTTTATATAATCTTGATATTCAATGGTTTGAAAAGTATTTTGGCTTCCAATACTTATACAGATTGTTGAAATCCCATGATTCAAATGATCCTAATCTTCTTTGGTGATCTAATTAACTATTAAATTTAATTTGTAGCTATGTGATGATTTAATTTACATGGAGTTTGTGTTTTTGACATAAAACTAGTTAACAAATGAAGAGGAATTATATAATATAACTTGTTGTGAATTAATATATTGAACTAAAATAGAAAATATGATATTGATAGATGATTTTATATTGTTAAAGATTATTTTTTTAGGAATTAAAGGAAAATGATGTAAATTAATGACTATTATTGAATGATAACATTACAATTTGGTTGATCATGATGAAATTCTACTAGGATTTATTAATTATAAATTGTTTAAAAATACTTCCATGTGTAAAATTGAGATAAATTTTGCAGAAAGTTTTTAGATGTTTCTGTGTTAATAAATATTTATATTAGGATTTAAAGAAAATTTATAAGTATTAAAAATAACATTATGATTGTATTATTTGGGTTAAAATAGATTTTTTTTGGTAAATAATATTTGAATAGAATTATTATATAATTTTAGGCTTGAAAATGGAGTTTATATATGGTGACATTATTTTTTGGGTAGAACGATATTTTGTGTGTATATGGAATTGATATAATACCCATGGTTAAGTGTTGTTTAGGTTAATAAACCAAGTGATAAGTCAATGAAATAAATTTATAATTAAATGTGCTAGGGTGAGATATTTTAGAGTGGTTTTAGAGAGATAAAATTGTTTTATATTGGGATATAATATAGTGGTTTAAGACTTATAATTTACCCTATGTGTCTTCAAACTATCTTTGGATATTTTAGGTGGTGTCATGGGTTATGTGTGTAATTGGTAAATTTAACAATAAGGTCATGGGTTGAAAATGATTATAATTAAAAATATAATACATGTGGTTTAAAATTGATGAAAAATAGTTTTTTGATGAACTCATGGGAATGGGTTCTCGAGTGGTGTGTTTGGATATTGGGATATAAATCATTAAGAGTTTATTTATCTTAATTATTGTGTTCATATTTAAGATAAGAAAACATGGGGGTAAAGTGGGGATAATTTTTTTTAATGATATACAGGGAATGATTTGTTTCTATGAGATGTAATTATGTGCTTGTGGGATATTTATTATTTTTGAATGATTATGATGAATTTAATAATTAGAAATGGGATTATGTGTTGAGACATATAAAAATTGTTCTTGGAAAATGTTGTAAAATGTTATATAGTTCTTAAGTAAGGATAATTAATAACATTGGGTTATATATTTATTATATAAAAGCTTAAATGAGTGATAACCTTGTTTATTTTTTATGTGTGTATTGTTTTATGAAATATAAGTGTTTAATTGTGAAATGGGATGGTCGTATTTTCTAATAAATAGTAACCATTGATAATGATAAGTAAAAATAAGGTTGAATGTGAAAATAAACAGGGCTTCTTTCTTTTTTTAATGTGTTGAATTTTCAAAAAAAATTCTAAATGGCTCTGGGGATAATATCGTGATTTTGAAATGTGAAGTGAAAAATGATATGTTCTTTGAGATATAGGAAATTTATTTGTGGTGTTAATACTAAAAACAAACTATAATATGGTTGGAAATTTGTGCATATAAATAAATGAAATTGTTTTATTCATAGTGTAACTGAAGACATGTTGAATGTTTATGTAATTAATGTATTGGTATTATGTGATATTGAATTGTTTTTTATTGTAACATGCTTTATGATGGAATTAAAGTTGATTTTTTTGTGACAATATATTGTGTTTATATTTTTTTGTGAATTTTATCTTCTAACTTATTTTTATAGGGGTATCATTGATTTAGTATATTATATAATAATGTGATTTTTTCTAATGTGGGTTGAGCCTTGAGATAAGATATATTGAGATAAACCATAATTTTGTTAATATGTGTACTTTTCTATGTGTCTCATTATTACATTGGTTAAAAAATAACTATATTTTTCCAAGTTATTTTCTAGGATAATTTTTAATTCATGATTTTTTTCTATGATATGTTCAAATATATTCAAGGTTTTTATTGATATTGTTCCAAGGAGCTATTTTATAGACCAGAGAGGTTAACTATGAATTTTTTAACTATCTGGGGTAGGTTTTTTTCTTAATTTATATTCTTGTTTTCATTTACATTTTACAAAGATGAGTATGTTGTAAATTTAGTAGATTTATTGGATCTTTGTTGAATCCTAATATAAATTATTTCTCACACCCAATATTTTCACATATCTTGGGTATGCAAATTTATGTATTTTATATAGGAATAAATACGGTTTTTGATTAATTTTGAGTTGTTATTGAGATCACAATATGATTTTAGGGGAGATTAAAGGTTTTAGGGAAGATTGGTTCTCCATTTTATTTTTATTTAGTGGTTATTCTTGTGTATTATTTTATTGATTCATGTATTGGGATTTATTTTTTGAGTTGTTGGGTTGTATGAAATGTAGGAATTTATGGGTTGATGTTATGAAATTTTGAGTATGATATTGGAAGTCTTATTTTATTTATATTTATTGAATTTTTAATTAGGTTTTTTGATTTTATTAGTTATTTGATGGTAAATGTTTCCCCAATAAATATCCTTAAACCCGCGATTCTAGTCACTAACCTCTCGTGATTGAGGAGTGCACTTAAGGGATGTGGTTATGTCAAGGAGAGACTTTACACTAAGTATTACCCTTGAATCACACTTTGGATAAGCTATGGGTTAGAAACTAGTGAAAATGGTATAAATATCAAAAATAAGAGGAATTAAACTATAAAAAACACAAAAAATATTATAAAATAATAATAAAACAACCAAACCATGAATAATAAATATTCTACCATCAATGGATATCATAAAAAATATAAAATGCATGAATTTAAAAACATATAATCAATGAAATAAAACTACCTATAGAAACCTATTGAAAAAAATAGATAACCCCAACAAATAATAAACCATAAACATCTAGTATACCTTAGTATTATAGAAACACACAATAATCACTAATCAATAGCTATAAACCTTGAATATCAAGAAAATTTTACCCAAAAAATATTCCAAGAAAACCTTATAAACCTATATATAAAAATATTAGTGAGTATATCCATATACATAGTAGCCCTTCCTATAAGGATGAATAACTGAGTAAATATTATCCTACTATAATAATCATTGTAGTAAATCACAATACATATTCATGTTCACATCATTGATGCCACTTCGATAATATTAGTTAAACATTAGCTAGTGATCTATATTATACTCAAAGTCTCAAAATATTCTACACAAAATCCTATTAATTTTTAGTATTACATGTTTTATATTTTATATATTAAACTCATTAAAGTATTAAATACCAAACTCATTATATATATTACTTTCCGAAAAATGAATTATGTATAATATAACACAATAGTCAAAATATAACAGGGCCACCAAAAACTAAATACCTTCAGTTAGTATCCACATATATAACCTCTAACAACATGTCTTTCCCACTAACATAATCACTCCACATACATAACCATGATATAGTTAAACGAAGACACAGTTAATTCATACCACTCTATAGGTTGAGAGAAGGTACTCCAGTCTATCCATATGGTTGGTCTACTCACCAATATGAATGTTGGGTAGCACTAAATAAAATGTCCATCATGTAGTGGTTATATAATAAATGGTACAACCATCAAATAAATAACATCAATCATACAATTAGTAATAATCCACATTATTTTGCACTCATAATTGATCTAGTGACACAACACATTCATATACCTAACTTAAAAATTATTACGGATTAACATTATTAACACCATCAAAATACTATTTTTATCATCATTGTATGTAAAATTTCATGTATTTAAAATTCAAGGTACTCATTCTAGTAATATCAATTTAAACCTCTACTTAGGTAGACACCTCTAAGGAAATCTATATATATGTAATCATTTTATGTAATCCGTGATTCCATCAATATGATGTCTTAAGAAGAATGAATTTTTATATAAATCTTCTATAGTCAAAAAATTCAGTCAATGTCACGTTAACTATTATCAATCATAAGAAGACTATCCTATCATGGTTAACCCACAAACCTTTTGGTATTATTCCACATATCAATGAACCAAACTCTCCATATACTACCCTAGTATAATATGGAATGAAAGATAAATATGAATAATGAAACACCCATTATCACATCATATAATAAAAACTAATCTCAATGTCAACAAAAAATCATATCATAATACAATCCCATATCATCAATATGTCAATGTCAACTATTTTATAATATAAATTTTATATAAATTCCTTATGAATCCCACATTTAAAAAACATTAAGAATAAAAACACCATTCCATCAATCTTCTTATCATTCAAAGTAAAATATAAAAAATTCAACATAGTAAATTAATTGTACAATGTCACTAATTAACATATCATCACTACTTACCTCCATGATAAACTTCATCAATCCATATTATCATGATAAATCATTATCTACTATTATTCATATTAATTTTACTCTCAGTCATAAGACCCACCATATTCCTCTTCTGTTTTACAATAATTTTATATGTTTTCAATATCTATGCACACACACTTACACCTAAATTTTATTTTACCTGTTTTATTGTAGGAGTATAAAATCACCCAACAGAAGTCATCATTGTAAGTTGCCCATGAAAACGAGTAAAATTTGTACTTTAAAAATTTCTATAGACCATGTCACCAATGATCTTGATGTCTAATACTTTAATATACCAATTCAACCCATACACAAAATTCATCTTCCATGAAAATATCATCATTGTGATCTACCTAAAAAATGATATTGACTATTAAATATCTATATTTGGAAATCATTTGATAGAAGTAATAGTAGTAGTAATATTTTTATTTTTGAAAATAATATTAGCACTAATATATTTGTTTTTCATTTTAATTGTATATAATGTTCTCAAATGATATATTCAATTATCAATATAATTAAAAATATTTATAAAATTATATATAATATTTATATATATATAGTTAAATAATTAATCTTTTATCTAAAATGACTAGTTTGGCCCTCATCCCCTTTAATTAATTTTCTCGGTGGATTCTTATATTTATAAATCCACTTTTATAATTATTTAAGGAAACTAAATTTTAATCAAATTAAGTTTAACATCTTCTTTAATATTTAACCAAAACTAAACACTCATCTCCTCATGAGACTAGGGTCATAACTGTCACCACCTCCTTTAATCAGTTTTTGTACACAATATTCCCTTACTAGAAATATGGTTTATTTCATTATTAAAAAAGGATTAATATTCGAAATCATTAATTAATGGTCTCCTTTAGAAAACACTTATGTTATCCCCTAAATCAATCACTCCTAAAACCTTTAGCTTCCACCAGTGGCATTCTCTACATTCTAAAAAACAAAAATCCCCACCCCCTCCCCCATGAACCATATCATCTCCCCCTATATAAATGAATACCCCATATAGTGTCCCTCTCATGATCACTACCCATGCACAAACACCCCCTCCCTAGACATCCCCCTACCAATGAACATCACTTCCCAATCTCTAAAGTCCCTCCACTCTATAGATGTCTCTCCCCCTATGTAACACACTAGGGGATTCCTCTTTCCACAAGTCCTCCATACAAGTGATGCCACATATTTCACCTAGGCTCATTGTGAATATATTATCAATCCTCAATCAATTTTTTTTTTTATTATTTTGAAATTGTAATTTTTGGTTAAATGTGAACCTATAAAACCATACATTGTCACACATACAACCAAAAAACCAGATTCAACATTCAAATTTCAAATTTCAGAATCCATTTTTCAAACTATCATCACTTTCGTGGGACACATCCAACATCATGTCATGATCCCATCATCATTGTACAAAAAAATACAAAAATTGAACAACATAGATCATTAGAACTGGAATTAATGAACATTATCAGGAGAGATAATAGCAACACCACCTTAGAAAACCAAAAAAGATCAACACAAACCATGAAAAACATGATGTTGAAGCTTATCCGTAATTCAAGAAGAAAATCAAGACCTCCAGAAGCCTAAGAATAGAGACAAAGTCTCTATAGAGAAGTGCCTTTTAAATTTCCAGTTAATACTAGAAATTCGCATCCAAAAACACCATGAGAGACACTGTGAAAATCTTATTGGGGGAAGATTGGTGGAAACTATGATATAGAGAAGAGTATGAGGCAGAAAAATTCCACAATATTCCACCACCGTCATGACCACTGAACCAACCGTCAGAGCCAGGAAACCAATATCAATGGAAGAAAATCAAAGATAAAATTCAAAAACCAATAAAACCAATAAGAAACAAGAAATGGCATCGGCAACGATAATGTATCTGTCAACCAGAACCATTCAATAGACCTTAATCTAGGGAAAGTGGCACTAAATCAATCACCCAAGGAGTTCACTGCAAGAAAAATGATAGATATCAATGGTAGTCGTCGACAGAACCCCCATATCCTTCTATACAAGATACATTACCCTTTCCAAAATGGGTATATTTTAATTGAATAATTTTAGTATATTTGTATTTTATCATTTTATGGTATATTCTGCTAAAAATATACCAATACATACTCTATATAGAAATTAGGGTTTTTATATTAATATTATTCAATTATATCTTGAATCATTGTTTGTATTGAACAGTTTTTTTATAAATTAGGATTTTGTAAGTTCATGGAATTTAAGTTGGTCTCTAATAATTTTTTTATTGAATAATTTTTTAGAAATTAGGGTTTCTTAGGTTTATGGTGTTTAAGTAAAAAAATTCCTACAAGAAGTTGGGAATTATTAGGAGTGTTGATTATTTATATACATTATATGATAATTGAGTAATTTAATTAAATTAAAATAAGGGGCTACCATCAGTGAAGACTGACCCATTAGTTGAATCCAATAGACCATTCAATCAAATTTCACATTAAATAGCATTTTTTATTTACATTTTTTCAATAAACTATAATTTATTAATTAGTAGTACAAAATTTTATATATATGAGAAAATATATATGATATTTTTTGTTAAACATTTTATACAAGAACACCTAAATAAAAAAATATTTTTATATTGATTTTATATAATTTAATGTTTCAATATTAATGTTTCAAAATATGTTATTATAAATTAAAAAATGATAGAATTTATTCATGAAATGAACTATATAAAATTATATAGATATAAAATTTACTCATTATAACACTTTTTTATTATATTAGCATTTAGTCGAGAATTTTATGCTATAATAAATGTTGGTATATGTTTTTTCTAATATCTTAAAAAGTGTTCTATATATTATCATAATATAAATTACTATGTAATTAATATTTTTTTTAGATATGGATAAAATTTGGATTGATCTTCTTAATTGACTATCTAGAGAACATTATAATGGAATAATTCATTTTATCGATTTCAATAGAGCATTTGAATGAATCTATATCAGTTTTTCATATAGAAAATTCATGAAAGTATATTAAATAGAATTAAATACTATGAGGTGGCACAACACGAATGTGTTTTAAAAAGTATATAATTTTTGGACTGGTCAAGGGGAATAATATTTTTCTTGACATCAAATAGAAATTTTTCAAATGGATATTGATGTGAGTTAAAATGATTCAATAAATGAAATAATATATGGGTTGGCTCTTAAATACATCATCATCTATAATGTTGAGACTTTTGTTTTTAATCCACACTCTAATATAGATTGATACTTGTTGATGTTTTTAAATCCTTGATAATGCATGAACTCAATTATATTTTGGTTGTACTACTTTCAGAAAAAAAAATTATCATGCAGTTATTGCACTTGAATGTTTTGAATCATTAGTAAGGTACTTCATTTGATATGTTATTTGTGATATTGAAAAAGTACTCTCTACAAATACTATGATTCCAAAGATGTATTTCCATTCTTGTAAGTTTACAAAGAACTTAAGTTTCACATATTAGATATTTGATGGATATTCGAAGAATTGTATGTCATTAAATAAAGAAAATTTCCATCGCGATACTTGTATATTTTTTGGTTGTTTCGGGTTAATAGATAAAGGGGTAAATCAATGTCATAAAATATAGGGTATGAACTTTAGGAAACAGACATCCAAGAATAAAATGTATTACTTTTTATTAAATATGATGTTTAGAAGATTGTTTTTCATATAAAGTTTCTTAATAAATGAGATAGAATATATAAAAAGAACAAATAAATTAATATGGTAACCCAATTAATAGACTTTGTTGCATGGAAGCAGGTTAATTGATGGGACATTAAGTCCTACCAAGATAGTCATAATTGGCTGGTCAGTGAAGGTCAATAGAAATTTCCATTGGTGGTTGTTATTCACAACCTATAGATACCTCTTTTACCAGTCATTATATAAAAAATGGGGGAATATTGCTTCAAAAACGTGTTCTCTATTTCCATTATATCATTTTATATATTACATGAATAACATCATACCCAAAAAATGTCAGTGAACCAAACAACTCCAAATCATTTCTCTTCCCCTCTTATCTCATTTTTTGTTTCCACGTACAATAAAAAAGACAATAAAAATTATAAAACAAATAAAAATTAATTAAGATATAAATTATTAAAATTAAATTCATCCCATGTATATATGATAGTTAAAGTAGTTGACTAATTTTTTAATGTATAAAAAATAAATAATGAATAAATGAAGAATATAATGAAAAATTAATGTAAAATGTGTAAAAAAAAATTTTAATTATAACTTTAATAACTAATATTAGACTTTAGAATGAAATCTCGATCAAAAAAATAAATTAGATTATCATGGTGACAAAATTTTGTTTTTTATATATCATAAACAACATAAATTTTAGTTTTATATGTTTTCACCCTAATCTGTGCTCATTTTCATGGTTGTTATGCCTATATGAGTGAATGGACAGATTTTAATATGATTTAATAATATGAAATCATAATTTGTATCATAATAAGAAATATGGGAATTAGACTAATGCACGGTTAACATTTACATATCAAGAATGGCTCAAGGATCTTTATCTTAATCTTTTATATCAATTTGAACATGTTTTCTCAGTTTTCACCCCTTAGTGGGAGATATGTCATTTTAATAAAAATATAAATGTGAAATGGTACTATGAAACATATTGTTAATTTTCAGAATCATTTTGACTTTCAAATGATTTTTTAAAACATAAATATATTAATGTATGTTTTTATTAACTTTTCAAACTAGTATACATTTATTTTTTTAGTTTTGACCCTGATGCACACCTGTAATAGGGTATAGAAAATATTTATATTTTCCAAGTGTAGCACAGTGGATGAACAGAGTCACTTATATTGAGGAAAATTGTAATCAAACACCCTATATTCATAATCAATTAATTAACAACTTATATAAATAATTTAAATAAGTGGGTTGGGAATTTGGAATGAAATGCAGAAAAATAAACATGCAATGTAAAAAGAATGGAGGAGTTAGTTGGAAAGAACATAGTCTTGTATTTGGATACAAGTTTTACTTTATTATAAATTATTATGAATTAAATTCTATGTGATAGTCTATTTCATTGTACAAGAACTAATATCATCAACATTGAGTATAAAACCATACATGTCTAGGAGATCTCTTCGACATGCCAAATCTCACCACCTTTAAAAGTCATAAATAATGAATATACCATAATAGATAGTGTTACACCTTACAATATTTATCTCTATTTTATGTCATTTTATCCTTTTAACACACTCAAATACCTCACATGGAGATATTTCATGAGATAAGACAGGAAAATGAAATTTAATATAGAATAGAATATGTTCAAGAGTCGTGCTAAGGAGTGGTAGACAGTCACTAAATTAGACATTAACACTCCTCTCTCCCTCAACAAAAACAGAATAAAAAATGTGATTTTTAGAGAAATAATTAGATAAAACCATGAAAATATCTCTTAAGGACAAACCTAGGTCTATTACTCACCATCAATAATGTTAAAGAGGTATAGTGGAAGAACACAAAAGTAAAAAAATGTGTTAGTATTTTAAATTGGTGATTTAAGACATAACAATATTATCTATTTTCATAAATTATTGTGTTATACATTTATTAAATGCCAAGTGTTATTAAAATATAATCATTTTTTAATTACTTGTTTTAATAATTTTAATTGTTAAATAATTTTCACATGTATTATTCAAGCTTCATGTTGTTATATTTTTTTCTTAATATTATTATTTTTTTGTTATGTAAAAAATTGGGCCATCCTTGTAAGCCACATATGCTATCCCTTAACCACTTAATGGACCCATTGGGCTAACCCTTTGAGAAGTTCAACTACAGGAAGCGGATATCAAGTATTTTGAGTGCTTAGTGTGCATAGTGGTTGGTAATTTCTTGTGGGCATGTGTATAAGGCCCACAGGGCATGCCCACTAAGTGCATGGGTTGGGATAGGTATCCCACTAGGACAACGGATTGTGTTTGTGCATTGTATAAATGGTGATGATCCTAAATAGATATATTGAATAACGGATTAGCACTGCTTGTATGTTATATTTCTCACCCTCCACATCACCAAATCGTTGTGGGACACAGTTTAAGGTTCACTGTTTATCAGAGTTAAAAAATATCATACATGATCACAGTTGTTGGATCTATTATTTATTCAAGATTGAAGATTTATTATCACTTAATCTAGACATCTTCTTCTTGTATATTCATTCAATCAAATAGGATCTCAACTTCCTTTTTTTCTTCTCTGATCATCCTATGTATCATTGTTCATCAACTTCTTCTTATTTTGAAGGTATTTAACTGTTATTAACTATCAATGGTAGATCTTTTTCTTTATTGGAATCGTTATCTCTCAACAAAAGCATAGTTCGGCCTCTAATAGTTCACATCAATAGAAACACCATTATAAATAAATAAATGTTAGCTTATCTATTTTCTACCATTGTACCTCAACAGTAGAACGATTATTTATTTTTCTACCATTGAAATCCAATAGTGGATCAATTTGTTTAATTACATGTTCTCTATTTTTTTACCACTATATTTCCAATGGTATCACCTTAAAGATTTTTTACTAGTGGATTTGATGTAGTTATTCCTTATTCTTATTTTAGTAGGTTATTTTATTTATTTTTAAATGTTTTATTATATTATCAGTAGTTATTAATCCCATACATTACTAATTTCTTTTTTTTCTACTATTGTAAATCTCTAATGGTATCACCTTTTACATGATCTTGGCAATGGATTATTTTTTATCTTTATCTTCATTTTTTATTTTCTTATATTATTTCTTTTCTTCTTCAGTTTTTATCACCAACAGATGCTTTTTAAGATACTATTTTTTCTTTTTCCACAAATTGAAAAACTCCAACAGTTGGTCATCTACCACTATTGGACATCCAATGATCGGTAAAAAAATTACTTATTAATAATCCTTATGTTTATTGGTGGCATGAAATTAGTTTTATTTTTGTCATGTCTTATTAATTTATGCTTTTATGTGAAATGGTAGCATCTAATATATTTTCTCATCATTGGAATATCACCACTCTCTATTTCTAGTGGTAGAAAAAATAAACCACCACTCTCTATTTTCAATTATATAAAAACTCATCCACTGCACTTTCTTTCAACATTATATCAATAATCCACCATTAGTTAAAATTTTTTTTCAAAATTTTTTATTTATTATTTTAATTGATGTTATTAAAATAATTACTCAGTTAAATGTTTTATTATTTTATGTTGAAACAAAATTAAATTAGTGTGTACAAAATAATTGTAGAATTATTTTATATAGACTTATACTTTCATATTGAAATTCCTATGGTGATCTGTTTTTTCAACCTTTTTGTTGTTAGTATAACTACAAGATTATATTTTTATTTAATTTATTTTATAATTTTTAATTTTTTATAATTATTATATTTAATATATTAAATGTATTTTTTTAATATTTAATAAATAAATATAAAGCCTAATTGTACTTTTTTATCAGGGCTTTAGTAAATGAAGGTAATAGTATTATTATTTTATTAGTATACACTAACAAGTGTCGTGAAGATATTAGAAATGGACACGCTTCTATAAGATATATGTCTAAATGATCCAAGAGATTTCTTTATGGAATAAAAGAATACCAGTATAGATCATTCGATAAGTTTATTTGTGATATATCTTGGATAATGATTACTGCTATCATTTGTTCATGAACATCTGCAACTTCTATTCTCTGGTTGTAATCTCTGATGGACTTCATCTTTCACATTATTCCATTCATGTGATCAATGATCATCGAGCTTCAAGATATACAACATTTCTGATCATTTACTAATTTCTTTGTATTTTTTTCTATTTATGTAATATTTATATTTTTATTTTTATTTCTTCATGTCCGGTTTATGCTTTTCCTATAAAATGTAATTCATGCTTTCTCTGGTTATTCCACCACCAAAAAGTAATTATAGGTTATGAATCTTGATCAAAATCAGGGTAAAAAGAAAGGATTGATCTCCCATAAATATTAGGTTGTGCCTCTAAGTTCTTACAAAAGGTAGGTTCTATAATAAAAAACTCAAAACCTTAAAAGTGAGGTTCTCAGTAGGTAAAAATATCTCTAAAGAGTAGAATAGTTTGAGTAGTGGACTAGGATCTTTGTGATCTGAACCACAATAAATCATAGTGTTATTTCTTTTTATTTCCACTAAAACTCATTATAATAAGACAAAAATCACTATATATATGTTTTTTATAAAATATTACTTCATTTGAATTTATTTTTTGGAAATTACTATTCACCCTACTCAAATAATAATTGACATCACTATCAATCTAAAAATTGGTATCAAATATAGGTCAATATCTTTTTGGTTCTAATATCAGTCAATTGGAATTAAAACATTATATTTTATATGTTAGTCTTTCTATTTGTTATTTTTAACTATGTTCCAACCCGGTATCCTGGACTTAAAAATCTAAGGAACAAAATAAAATATTTTTCTAAACTGGTTAGTGTTAATGCCAATGATGACTGGATTCCACATAAACCCTTATTATTTGATGTAAGTGGCTATGGATACTGGTAAGAAAGAATGGAATCATACTTTAAAAAACTTATTATAGATAAATGAACTATCATTCATAAACCATATGAGCTACCCAAACTGGATCATAAGACACTGGTAAATAATTACATGTTAAAATATGTTTTGAATTATAAAGTTAAAAATATTATGTATTGTGCTATAAGTATAAGTGTTTGTAGACTTGTTTCATCTTCCAAGACAACCTACTATATATGAATAATACCTTAATTGACTCATTATCGGGCTAAAAATCTTAAGAAAACCAAGATAACAATAAACCATGTAGAATACTTGGAACACAAGATAAGAGATGACTAATTTGTAAACAATATGTTCCATCAGTTCACCTATATGTCTAATGGTATGATTTCTCTTTGAGATGTCTTGGAAAACTCAGATCAAGTGGAAATAGTATTGGAATCTATTCTACAAAATATGGCATATAGTAAATGTGGCCATCTATGAGTGTAATAATTTTAAATAGTATAATTTATATGAACCAATAGTCTCTTTGTTGTAGAATGAGTTATAGCTAATGAATATTATTGATAATGGGCGTACTAAAATAAAAATTATTTCATTTGAATATAACATTATTTATACCTCTAGTTCCTCTAAATATGAGTTCCAATAAAGTTACAATGATATGGATAACTTGATTATGAATTTTTTCAAGTTAATGAAAAGAAGGGTGGAAAGAGGTAATTCAATAGGAATTCATGAAAGGACAATAAGAAAGGTAATGGTACTAAAAAAATGTTTTTTTAGAATTAAACTGTTATTAGTGTAAAAATAAAGCTGACATAAGGACTAACGAACCTAAAATAAAACATATAAATAAATAAAATGATAAAATAAGAAAGAAAAAAACAAGCTTAGTTTAGAGGTTGGAACTATTTAGACAATTCTGACTCAAGTTGTGATTTTAGAAGTGAGTAGGAGATAGGGATTCTTTCCTTGATGGGTGTTATGTGTAAGGTAAATGATTTTCTCATTACTCAATTAATAAATCCTAAATTTTTTTATCATAATTAATTACTTGTAAATGGAACTAAAATTGTTTATGATTAATGTTTTGATTATGAAAATTCTAAAGTTAAGGAACTCCTTAAAGAAAATGAAGAATTAAATAATTTTGGAGACAAAATAATTGAATAGTATAATTTCTTTAAAACCATGAATAAAAAATTGATTAAATAAAAATAGAAAATAAATAGAGACTGTGAAATTGTTAAAATAAATATTTCATAGAATGATAAATCTAAAGATAATTATAAAATAGATTTTTTAAAACTAAAATATAAAAATAAAAGGGTTAAAATTTTTCTGTAAGTAAAATATAAATATTAATATAGGAGAATTAATTTAGTTTTGGGTGGTTCACTAAGTAGAAAATGAATTTAAAAAATTAAATAAAGAAAATAAAAATTTAAGAAACAGTACTTCTAGAACCAATGAAATAGTCTTTATGGATTTAGAATCATTAAAAAATGAATTTGTTAATATTAAATGTGGTTTATCTAAATGTGTTCATGTAAAAGAATAAATATGGTAAGTTGGAATCTTTAATTAAACTAAACACTAATAAAAATTGTTTTAGATATAATTGTATAAATTCAAGTTTAAATAAGACTAACTGTGTTAAAATATCAAAAGGATGCATTTCAAGTGTAACATTTTTTAAATGAATAATTAAAGGGAATTATGTCAATGATTGTTCACTGATATTTACACAATATTTTCTGCATAGTAAAAATTTTATTTCGAGTGATTTAATTTCTAATAAGCACACTAATAAATGGTTGAAATCAATTTGGGTGACAATTTTTTCTTCTAATCTAGTTGGACCTAAGTTAGCATGGGTAACAAAATAGTCTTCTGGATTGTTTAATTTCATGAAATCTAACTTAGAAGTATCAATGAATCATGGTATATAGATAGTGGATAATCCAAAAACATGATAGATGATATTTCAAAGTTTTAATTATTTAAATCATGTGATGGTATCCCAGTAACTTTTGTTTCCAACTCTAAATGACATATTAAAGGTATTGGTGAAGTTGGTTTTTCCAAAACTATTATTATTTCAAAATTATTATATGAACTTGGTTTAAAACATAATATTATAAGTATATCATAGTTGTGAGAAGATGGATTAAATGTTATATTCGAAATGATAAAAGTGATATTCTAAAAAAATAAATTAGTATTATTTTCTAAAAATAGAAAATAAAATGTATATAATATTTATTTTTCTAATCTATCTAAAAAAATATTAAGTGTTTGAAAGTTGTAGAAGAAAATGAAATTATGTGGAATATGAGGATTGAGCATGCAAATGTTAGACACATACTATCAAAGCATGAATAGGTTCGGTAACTTCGAAAGTTGTATACATGTAAGTACATCATATGTGATTCCTCTTTAAAAGGAAAACAACACAAATAAGGATTTAAATCTATAAATCATTTTAGTACTACTAGATATTTAGAAATACTACATACTGACTTGTTTGGACCTATAAAACCTTCTAGTTTTGGTGGTAAAAAGTATTTATTTTTATTTATAAATGATTACAGTATATTCTTATGGATTTATTTATTATCTTATAAAAATGAAACTTTATCCCAAAAAAATTTCTGTAAGCTTATTAAAAGAATTAAAAATGATTCAACCATCACTATAGAAAGTGATAGAGGTCGTAGATTTGTGAATTTATAATTTAAATTTTTTTGAACTAAATGGATATTAAAATTATTTCACATCCACCAAGACACAATAATATAGTTGTGTTGGATAATGAAAGAATAGTTCTATTCAAGAAATGTCTAGGTCTGCGATAATGGAACTTAGTGTTCCAAAATATTTTTGGGAAGAATATGTAAATACATATTTCCACTTTTTAAATAGATTTTATATCATACCTTTCCTAAATAAGACCCCTTGTAATATTTTCAATGATTTTAAACCTAAATTTATGCATTTAATGGTATTTTGATATAAACAATATATCTTAACCATAAAAGATAATTTAGAAAAATTTGAATCTAAATTAAATAAAGAAATATTTTTAGGATATTATAATGCTAGAAAATACTATAGAGTTTTCAATAAGAAAAGTTTAGTTTCTAAAGAATCTGTTAGGGTAAATTTTAATGAAAATATTCCTAATAAGCATAATTCTGAATATTTCAAAAAAATGATGAGTTTATAATGTTTAATTTTGGAGAATAAAATGACCAAGATAATGATAATGCATTAATTTAGAGGGATAATATTTCTTCTAAAAATGATCAAAAGGAATGGAAAATTCTTAAAATCACCCTATTGAAAATGTAATTGGTGATGTAGAATCTTGAATTAAAACTAGAAAATTTATTTTACTTTACTATTCCAACTTTTTATTTTTTTACTTTGTTCTTTTCAATATTTTAAATGATTTAATTGGTTCAAATTGAATTAATGTTATGTGTGATGAATTAAAACAATTTTAAAGTAATAAAATTTGTAAATTAGTAGTTTTTTTTTAAAAATATAAACCAATTATAGAAACTAAATGGATTTTTCATAATAAACATGATGAATATTGAAACATAGTTAAAAATAAATCAAAACAAGTTTTCATGGTTATTACCGGAAATTGGGAATTTTATTTGAAGGTTCTTTTTATCAGGTTAAAAGGATTGAAGCAATTAGAATCCAATTAGTCTTTCTTAGTTTTCCAAACATCAAATTATTTCAAATGGATGTAATAAATTCCTTTTTAAATGGAATTATTTTAGAAGAAGTATATGTTATATATCCACATGTATTTTAAATTTATAAGTTACTAAATTAGGTTTTTAAGATTAATAAAATTTTATATGGTCTTAAGATATATCCTAGATCATGGTATAAAATACTAACACAGTTTTTATTTCAAAATGATGTAAAAGGAATGGTTTATCCAACTTTGTTTTTAAAAATTCTTTCAAGTGGTATATTTATTATATAGATATATTTTAATGATATAATATTTGTCACAAAAAATTATTCATTGTGAAATAATATTTCTAAGCAAATGGAATTTGAAATTTACATGAGCTTAATGGGAAAACAAAAACAATTATTGGTTTAAAAATAAATCAAAAGAAATACGGTATTTTCTAAAATCTATTTATGTATTATAAATAACATATAAAAAGGTTTATACTTGATTCTTGTAAAAGTATGAAAACACCAATGAGTACTAATTAAAAATTTTACTTAGATGAACTTAATAAGTCATTTGATATTAAGATGCACAGAGGCAGGATAAAGAGTCTATTTTACCTCACTACATTTAGACTATACAAAAAGTTCTCATTTTTCTTATGTGATAGGTTTCAGTAAAATTATAAATACATTCGTCTTAATGTTTTTAGAAGATTATTTAGATATATCAAGGAAACTTTTTATACTGGAATATTCTATTCTAATGATATTTTTTGATTTTATATCTTACTATGATTCTAACTTTTGAGGTTGAAAACTTCATCGGAAAATCACTATAGGTATTTGTTACCATTTATGAAAAAATTTACTTTTATGGATCTCTAAAAAATAAATTTTCGTATGATTGTCAAAAGATGTGGTTAAATATGTTGTTGCTTCAAGTTTTTTTACAATGTATTTGGATAAAACATACATTATATGATTTTAATATCATTTTTTATAAAATTCCTATTTTTTATGATAACTCAAGTTATATTTCAATTTCTAGAAAACCTCTTTAACAATTTATAACTAAACACATAAATATAAGATTTCATTTTCTTTGGTATTATGTAAATAAAGGTGACATATTCTTAGAATTTCTATTTACTGAGAAACAGCTAGATAACATTTTTATAAAACCCTTAGGTTTTATCAAATTTGAAAAGATGAAATTAGAATTCGGTATATTATAAACATAAGATATATATTAATATAATCACTATCTTAAATATTTTTTCAATTTTTTTTTACTTGAATGTTATTTTCTATTTTTACTAAAGATAATTAAATAATACTATTTATAATTAATATTTAAAACTATTACTCTATCTAAATTTATTCATTCATTGAATAATATAATTAATGAATACTCTCATGATAATAGACTACTTTTTTTAATTTAAATTTACCTATTTTTTCTTAAAATGGATTCTCTTTTATATATTAAATTAATTTTTCTAAATATAAAAAATGTGGGATTTTTTTTGATATTTTATTAAATTTCATATTTCTTAATTTATGAAAAGGGGGATTTTGTTAGTATTTTAAATTTTTGATTTAATAATATAATAGTATTATATATTTTAATAAACTATTGTCTCAAAACATTTATTAAAATTTAAGTGTTACTATAATTTGATCATTTTTTAATTACATGTTTTAATAAAGTTAATTATTCAATGTTTATAACATGTTTTAATAACACTTCATGTTGTTATATTTTTTTCTTATGATTATTTTTTATGTTATGTAAAAAATTGGGACATCTATGTAAGACACTTAGGCTAGACCTCTTCGACCAAAGGGGCCCATTGGCCCAACCCCAAGGGAATTCATTTAATAGGAATCCCATAAAGAGGAAGTAGAGTTCTCAGTGTTTATAGTGCATTCTTGTTGTGTGTGGGACCATGTAAAATGATCATAGAGTGTACCTGTTGGGTTCATGGGTTGGGATATGTAGCTCACTGGCATGAAGGAACATGTTTTTTCTTTCTATAACTAGTTTTAATCCCTGGTGTCCAGCTGTAATGGTGGATCTTTACTGCTTTTATGTTATACGGCGCACCCTCCTCATCGCCAAATTGATGTCGAATACAGTCTTAGTTTCATTGTTTATCCGAGTTAAAAAAACTCATACATGATCTTGGATGTTGGATCTATTCATTCTCAACCATTAAATATCCCATGAATTTTATTTTTTACATCGCAAGTATCCATTTCTAATTATCCATTTTTTTTAAAGTCCTCTCTTCATTCCCTAATACACTAGTGATAATCATTGTTTCTCCAATGATTTTAACTGAGTTTCTTCAAACTTGTGGATTTTGTATCACTTTGTCTTAGCATCTTCTCTTAAGAAAATAGGATATTTAATTACTATTCTTATTATTCAGTCTTTTGAAATCTCATTGTTCATTTAGTTATACTTATTTTGATGGTATTTCAGTGTTCTTCTCTATGAATCATTGATCTTTATCATCATTGGAATCATTCTCCCTCAATAGAAGCATTATTGGGCCACTGGTAGTTCACCTCATCAAAATCACCATTGGAAATAATATAATGGTATCATCTATATTTTAATAATATTGGCCCCAATGGTAGAACCATTCTCTATTTTTCTACTATTGGAATCCAATATTAGAATGAAAAAATTTAATAGTAGCTTCCCTTTTTTTATCATGTTGGATTTCAAATGGTTACACCTTTAATTTTTTTTGGTAGTGGATCTGAAGTAGCTCATCCAGAATTATTATTATAGTAGGTTAAATGATTGTTTTATTTTTTTCCTTATTTAATAATTAGTTTTTCATCTTGTACATCAATATTTTTCTTGGTCTTCCATCGTTTTACATCTCCAACGGTAGAACCATCAATATGATCATAAAAATAGAATTGTTGTTTCCTTCTTCATCATTTTTGTTTTCTTTTATTATTTATTTTATTCTTCAGTTTTTCTCATCAATAACAGCTTCTCTAGGTACTGTTATTTTATTCTCTATAGATTTGACATCTCTAAAATAAGTTCATTTTCCACCATTGGATATCCACTAGTAGCAAAAGAAATTATTTTTTAACCTAAATCCTTTGGTTCTCAGTGGTATACCATTAGTTTTATTTTTTGTTGGTTATTATTATTTGATTCTTTTAAGTGAAATTTTTACATGTGATCAATATTTCAACCATTGGACTACCACCTCTCTATATTTCTAGAAGTAGAAAATATAATCCACCACTATCTATTTTCAGTGGTCAAAAAATCAACCACTACTCTATGTTTCAATGTTATATCAATAATCCATTATTATTTGAAAATATTTCTCTAAAATATTAATTACTTATGTTAATTAATTTTATTAAAATAATTACTCTGTAAAATACTTTATTATTTTATGTTTAAATATAATTGAAAGAGTGCATAAAAACTAATTGTATCATTATTTTATGTGCATGTATACATGGAGATTGAAATTCATGTGATGCTCTATTTTTCCAACATTTTTCTTTCTATATAATCTATATGATTATACTTTTATTTAAATTTTTAAATAATTGTGAATTTTTTTTTGTTTTTTATACTAATCATATTAATTTTTTTATTTAAATATTTCATGAAGAAATATGAATATACATTATACTTTGTTTTTCAGGGAGGCTTTAACAAATAAAGGTAACGATCATATTTTTTAATTCTATACTAACAAGTGTCATGTATATATAGTAAAATAAAACGCTACTATAATATCTATGTATTAATGATCCGGGAGATTTATTTAGGTAATAAATGAATACTAGTTCAGATCACTCAATATGATTAAGTGTAATATAACTTTGACAATGCTTGTTGCTCTGATTTGTTCAAAAACATTTAAAACTTCTGTTATATCAATGTAATCACTAAAGGACATAAAATTTTACATTGTTATATCAAGTGATCAATGATCATCGAGCTTCAATATCTTTTAGATTTTTATCATATTCTAATTTCCCAATATTTTTTTCTATTCATGTAATCTTTATCATTATTTTCGTATTTATTTGTATCTAGTTTATGATTTTCCCAGAAAATGTAAGTCCTAATTCCATTAGTTATTCAACCACAAAAACGGATGGTTGGGGTGTGACTCCTGATCAAAATTTGGTAAACTAACTATTTTGGTCTCTTATAAAGAGTGGGTTGTGTTGTTAGGTTATTATAAAAGACAGGTTATATAGTAAGGTTCTCACACATTTAACAGTGAGGTTCTCAGTGGTTACCAATCACTTATAAGATTAGAGTAGGTAGAGGATTAGACTAAGATCTTTGTGATTAGAACAATTATAAATCCAACTGTTTATTATTTTTATTACAACTACAACTCATTTTAATAACTCTTCACTCATTATATATTTTTTCATAAACTCTATTTTTTAGTCTTTAATTTTTCAAAATGACTATTCACCCCCCCCCCCATCATAACATCCATCAATATCAATCCAATGGAAAGAATGAGGGAATAATAAGAATGTTGGGAATGTATTTTCTCAAAAATACTCTATTAATCTTATTGATTTTGTTCCTCAAAAATACCCTTGTTTTTTACTAATGATATTACTTTAAGTATATTTAAGGAAATTAATATTCATTATTTTCTTTATTCTAGAATTATATTAAATATTTTAATTCATGATGAATATTAATTAATGTGTTCATAATATATTTTTTTGTATTCTGGAAACACTGTTCATACCCTACATTAGTAAATATAACATAAGGAATAAACCCTATGATTAGAATAGTACGTAAGGAATAAACCCTATATGCAGAATAGTATGTATGGATCATCAACTATATATTTCAAAAAATTATCATTAAATAACCTTATGTTTGGATAAAACCTTAAATTTTTTAAGAGAATAAATTATGGTTAAAGGGCCCTTCATAAGTAAGGAACCCTACATTTGAGAAATAAATATATGGATCATCAAAATTACTTTTATGATCATCCTTACATTGTAAACATTAAATTCAAAAAAATAATTCTACATAGTTAAACTCTAATTTTGGTATTTTTTTTTCTTTTATAAAGGAACCATATATTTTACTATTCAACATTAGAGATTTAAATATGCATTTTTATCTAAGATTTATGAAATTTCAATGACTGAAATACAGGCCGATTGAAAGATTATATATGAATGATTCAGAGCTCATTATAATCGATTCAAATAACCATATTTAATGGATAAAATCACTCTTATTCTTAAGGGAATTCATGAGTATCCTATATTTTTTTTAATTTGAATATATTTGATCAATAAAGATATATTATTAGATCTATAATACTGAATAAATCTATCTTATATATATATTATATCATAATTTATTTTGAAAAACAATATTCACACATACAACTGTATTATTGTTAATATATTTTACTGTGCTACTATAACAAATAATTAACTCTGTTATTTACAAAATAGGCTAAAATTTTGATACATACATTTTCAAACATTGCACTATTGTAGGATTACTAATGATGATTGTTTTTATTCTAATTAAATAACATTTTCAACCAGGATAAATTCAGAGTTATTCATTCTTAATGAATTTCATTTCAGAAGAAGAGAATCCATCCACTGTCAATTACTGCTACAATTGTGAAGTACAACCTAAACCCTCAACATATCAAAATCATTTGATTTATTGGAGTATCAAATGCTCATACTTGGTTTTGGTTGAAGTATTAACTTTTTATACTATGTTTTGGATAACCAATTCTCTATAAAAGAACTTGAAGGGACAATTTAGACTTATTGTAAAGGTGTTAATTTCCTACACTCAGTTGTGGATTTGAAGGTCTAGTGATAAGAGTATCTTCTAGTTAAATTCACCAAGATCATAGTGAGAGCATTGGTAGAGTGAACTAGGAGATCTTGGTTCCCCAAACCACTATAAAATTATTGTGTTCATTCTTTCTTTTTATCCACTACTAATATTTCATACAAAGGAAAACACTACATATGGGAATAAATCTCAAAGGGAGTCAAAAGACATAATTGATGAAGATTATTGAAAAGACCCAATTCACCCCCCCCCAACATGTGTTGTATTTGTATTATTATGATATGAAAAGACTGATATATATTAAAATTATAGAATAAAATAACATCAAAAAATCCAAAAAAAATACTTATACTTTTCTAACTCCATTAAATGGAAGAGGAGGTAAATTTTTATAGGCAAAGGGGTGTCCATATTTCACTCTAATTTTGAACTCTAAAAGATATAACGTGGTTGGTTTAATAAATAAATTTTTTTGATGGTTTTCTTCTTTAAATTTTTTCATATATAAATTATACATGTACCCAAAAAATTTGAACCTTATTGGACATGTGTAATGGTATTTACTGAGGTATTAATATTAAAAAATGGTCTTAAGACTCTTCATATTCCACATTATCCTATTTTACATGCATTGATGACCATTAAAAAGGAATAATAAAAAAAGACATATTTGACTAAAATTATTCTTATAATCTTATATTTCTTTAAAAATAGTTTACATCCTTTACTACTTATTTTTAGGATATATTGGATCATCATTGAAATTCTCTAGAACTGATAATAGATTACATGACCTCACTTATGAGCTCTATTTGGGCCATATAATATTGTATTATTTTAATGACACACTAATTCTCATTGGCTTGAGAGTACAACGAGTCATTACAGGGCATTAAGCGACATCCCCAAGAGGCCAAAGGCTGGCAATAAATGCCGAAGGGTTTCAAATACATGTGGGGGACGATTTACCCTTTAAAAAATAATCCAATAAAGCTACAAACCATAACTAGACATCCACTATATGATGCATGAACAAATGGAATACAACTCCACAACTTTATGTATCTCCAAATCACATCAAAGTAAGAAACAGCAGAAGAATAACCAAGTATCAAAGTACACAGTTGACAGACTACACAAGACTCTATAAAGGCCTCAAGACTCCATGTTCCACAAGCTCCAAGCTCCAAAATATCCAAAAATCCAAAACATCAAGAGTTAGTTCTAAACACATGAGAAACATTAACTTTTCCCTTGTCCCGAAAGATAACATCTGCAAAAGAACCAAAGTGCCAAAGCAGGGGTGTGTATAAAACTCAGCAGGTTTTCCCCTATGACTTCCCTACTCACACCACTAGTATAGAAGAGTTATAAACAATTTTATAAAACATTTCATATAAAAAAATTTCTTAAAAATAGTTTATAACTTAATATGAACAATTTTCCAAAACCATTTAGTACCAAAAGCATACAAGTGCAATTGAAACCATTTTTCCCAGTAAGATATTTTTCTAGAAAAATAACTAAACAATCTTTACAACCATTTCAAAATATCCTTGTATCAACATACCCAACCATTCCTCAAACCCAAGAAACCAACCATGTATGCTACATTATGACAGTTCCATACTCATGAGCGGTTTCTAATCGATCTACCAAGTCATCACAAGGTAATTGTTTCCCATGTTCTATTAACCCTTTGGAACTAATCACAAGGTCATATTTCAACCAAGTCCCGTGTATGAAATTCCCATGTGCCATTAAAACTTTGGAACTATGCAAAATGTCATATTTCAACCAAACCTCATATATGAAACATTAACACACACCACATATTCCCATTGATCATGCCAAAACAACCCTTTCAATAAAAAAACTATTTATTCAAAACCATTTCCATCTAAACCATTTCAATGCCACACCATTTCAATAAAACTCCATTTTTATTGAAAACCATTTCTATTGAAAACCCCTTTTTCATCAACCATTTAGCTATTCCATAAAATCCATAATTTAAAATCATCTTTTTAAATTCATCAAACTAAACCCCCTTTGCAAAATTATTCACCAAGATCACACAATTTCACAAAATCCATAAATCATCACAAATGAAGATATTTCCATGAATTTCAAAATAAATAAACCAATTTTAATTTTATCCAATCAATTATATAAAGAGGATATGAGAGTGAATCCACCTACCATGAAGGTTTTGATGAAACATTGACAACATATGAAGAACGCAAAGAAAGCGGGTCGATTCTCCATGAACGACCATAGTTTTATTATCCTAGAAAGATCACAACTCAACATTGAATTATTTGTCATCCAAAGACGTAGATATAGCCATTATAGGTTAAGATATGAGAAATAATTGAGATCTGAGAAGTAGATCTAAGAAAATCTAAGAAAACAAGACAAACCAGAAAATAATTGTGACACGTCTCAAGAATCAGACTCGAAATCACCAAGGGAAGACTCTAGATTGGATCCAACTCATGTGGGGAGGGTTCTCCAGCATTTAGGGAGAGTAATGTCAAAATAGGGGCTTTTTAATCTAAAACGAAATATATAGATCAAAAACGAGTATGCATCTAAAAAATAGGATCTAGACTTGACCTCTATAAAAGGTTTGACCACATAGTTTGTTCCAACCATGTATGGGTAGTGTGACTTTCCTTTTGGTCCCAACACTGCTTATAAAACCCCCAAACTCTACCATCCTTAACCTTTACCCTTTTTATGGAAACATATTTTTTATGGAAACGTCCCATTTTATGAAAACACCTCAATTTTTTGAAATAACCAACTTTATGGAAACACCCCACTTTTTAGAAACAACCCACTTTATGGAAACACCCCTCTTTATGGAAAAAAAACCCAAATTATAGAAACAACCAACATTATAGAAAAACCTAACTTTATGGAAACTCTCTATTTAATGGAAACTCGCTATTTTATGTAAACTCTCTATTAAAGACACACTAATAAAAAAACATGTTGAAATGGGTTATGTACCCGAAACTGGGGGTACTACAATTCTTCTCTTGGCCAAGATTTATAAAATGAATCCAAACAAAAATATAATCCTACAAAAATTGAATTTCACATTTTGTTTAGCATATAAATTTTTTTGCTAAAAATATGAAATTGATTTAAAATATTTAAAACTTAATAATTAATCTATTTTAATAATTAATCTCAATTTACTCCAAAAACCTAAAAATTTCAAAATTTCTTTTAAAATAACAATTTAGTGGGATTAAAAATATTAATTATACAATAAAATGTTTGAAATCACGATCTCTATAAATCCCCCACACTTAAACATTTCACTATCAAAAAATTCAATGAATTTAACCTGATAAAAATATATTTCCCTTCTGTGTTAAAATACATATTATGGAAAAGAAGAAATTAAAAAATTCATCCATTATTGAAGATTGATGCCCCCTGTATGAATTTGACTCACTGGATCACTTTATTGTAATTTAATTTCCTAGTTTTTGGATTCAAAAAAATATATAAAGGTGTAATTAAAATTTTAACAAGAAGAACATTCAGTTATCACATCTCTTAGGTTCCTAACACCCATGTTCTAATTTCCACATCCACGATAAAACTAAAATTATATTCATATAAGTAAGTTTACACCATCTTTATCTATTTTTAAATATTCCCCTCACAAAAATGAATTCATTTTTAATAATTAGGCACTTATAGAATTTCTATTATCCATATCATATGAAAAAAACTAAATAGATTGTGAAATAAACATTTATTTACTCAAACACTATATACCTAATGTCTCTAAGATTTATTGTGGGATCAAAGTTATCCATTTTAATAATGTTTTAATGTAATTATAAGAAGAAGAAAAAAAAAATTAATTGGAACCTTATGATTCTATTTTTCAAAAGGAAAATGTTTAATATGTTTGATTTCAAAAATCCAGTTTACATATGTTATAATTTCAATTCTACAGAGTTGTATTTAATCACACTCCATTTCAGGGTTTTAAAATAAAATTTATATTAAAATAGTGTAAAAATTAACTCAAAAATCATTTAATTCCAGTAATTTTCAAACCAATAAAATCTAAAGACTACCATGGAATTATTCACTAAGTAGAACAAAAAATTTCTCTCAAATTTCCTCACCTAAAAACGCACCAGAAGTTATAAAAGTGGGAAAAATTTGTAAAATTATATCTAAGAAGGTTGAGATACTCACATGTATAAGATAAAAATACCCTTTCATTTAATCACAAAAAAAATAAAGGATTAGGTAGATAAACCAAATATAAGGAGAGGCACGACCTAAATTTATCTTCCAGTGGAAACATTGAGTTAAGCTTCTAGTATATAACATTTAGAACTACAAGAAATAAATAAACAGAACATAATATATTTATTTGAATAAAAATATAGAAAAATAAATATGAAAGGAAAATATTATAGAATATGGATTAACTCCTATGTGGGTGCTTGGTTTTTACTACCCCTAGTCCAGAAGTTCAAGTTGGTTATTCCCAATATGAATGTGGTTGTGGTTTCCTATAGATGAACCACCACATGTTATTTCTTCTATAATACTTCATTTTATACTACTTCTTGATTTTCCCATGAACAAAGTATTATAATTCCAACCCTATTTCAATAAGGTATAATTTTTATAGTGGGGGAAGGATAAATAATGGGTCCTCCTCTTTTTCAGTTGCTACTTTTGTAGCCTCTTCCTTCACTTCCAGTGATTTCTCATAATATATTCCATAAATATATTTTTAAATGGGAAAGTTGTATAAAAATTAAAATTGAATAAAATTAAAACATAAATAATATATATCAATATATATCTCTTTAAATCAAGCATATTTTAATTTTTTTTCTTCAAGAATTTCATAAAAAACTCTTCATGTTCTATCTTTAACAAATTTTCAATGGGTTAAAGGATATCTATATACCCTTAAAAATGTATATTAATTTTCTTTTTCAGCCTCCATGGTAGTAAAAGTGACTGAAAAATATGAAGAAATAAATCAGTCAAGTGGATTTAATTATAAATTAGGTTTCAATAAAATTTAAATAAATTGAGTTTAAGAAATATTTATCTCTCTAAGTTAGTTCAAATTTAATTGTTTCTTCGTAGGAAAGTACTTATTAGAGGTGTTTTTTAATGTGTGAAGGAAGGTAGTCAGACACCTCCATCTTTTCTTCAAATTCCACCACTTGGTTGGTTTTTTATTCCAAGTAAAGTGATACATTTAGAGGTGTTGAATGTTTTTCAAAGATGGGATAATCACTTACCTTTTCATCTTCTATAAAGACTAACCAATATTCATCCAAGTTTTCATGATATTTAAAAATTATATCAGTCAGAATATCTAATTCAAATACCATTAGAGAAATGTTTAAGATATTTTTTAGGGATATTCATGTAATTCCTCCTTGGCTTATATAGGTTCTTCATCTTGAAAAAATAATAGGGATACTTAAACCTCCTTTGATTCTGGTTCTTACACCATTTACTGCTCTTTAGTTGCATTAACATATTTTGTTATCCATTCTAGTTTTCTCTATATATTATGGATTTATTTGCAGTTTCTTTTATCTGAGCATTTCTTTAATTATTATTTTCATCATCTTGTAAAACATAAGAGTGGTATTTCAATGCATAATGATTTTAATTCAAATAAATCCTGGACGAAGATATTTTATAATTTTTTAAAATAAAATTAAGTAATTTCTAAAAAACGTGAATAACGCATGGATGCTCATAAAATATGCCATATTTTTACAAACACACCTGTCAAATGGTGTGGAAAAAAGAAATTTTATATTTTCTTAGTGTGACATAGTGGTTGACCAGGGTCATCTCTCTTAAGGGGCTTTATGACCAAACACCCACTATTTCTAATCACATAATTGTCTACCTATGAATATAATGAAAATATTAGTGTTGGGAATATGAAATAAAATATAAGAAAAATATACATGAATTATAAATAGAATGAAAGAGTTAGTAGGAAAGTACTTGGTCATAAGTTTGGATACATTGGTTTCTTAATTTTCCATTATTATTATCTAAACTCAATTTTATAGTTCATCTTATCATATATGAATTATAATCCTAAACTATGACTCTGAAAGTTATCATGCCTATAAGATCTATTGAAAATTGAAAATCTCACCTCTTCCAAAATTCAATAATTTTGAACACACCTCAATAGAGAGTGTGAAACATTTCGATACCTATCTCCATCTTAGGTAGTTTCATTCCTTGAACAAACTCAACTTTATCATATGAAAATAATTTCTTGTGGAAGGGAGGGTAGAGTGATTTATTTGATAATAGAATGAGTAAAAGATTCATTTTAAAGAGTGGTGTATGATCTTTACACCAACAAATAACACCACTCTCTCCCTCACAATACGTATAATGAAAACATTGATAATTAAAGATAAGGAATTCAAGAACACCGTAAAAACCACCCTCAAGGAGAATACTATGTTTAGTTACTCACCTTGCTGAATATTAGAGAGGTATAATGGAAGAACCCCAAAGTAAAAAAATAAAGAAATAAAGGATTAGATGACAATTATATTTAAAACTATATAAAACTATTACAATATAAAATATCGTTTAAATATAATCAAAAATTACTAACTCCTTTAAAGGTAAGAGAATTTATATTTTTAAATAAAAAGGGTGGTAGGATTTCCCTATAATTCCATCCTCTAAAATTTTGTGCATGGTTGGTGTGATATATGGCATAATTTGGGGATGTGTTATTCTTAAATGTTGTGCAGATATGTCTTTCATGTTCACTAACAAAATTTTATGTCTACTGAAAAATAGTACAAGATGTTATAAAATGGATAATATATATATGATTTATGGCATATAGGCTCTTCATATTACCCTTATCTAATTTCCCTTGAATTTATAAACATGGTGGAGTAAAAATTGAACATAGCCATGGTTCAAGAAAATAATACTTTTCATCTTATATTTCTCTACACAAAATATAAAATACATTACTTTTTCTATTTATGAAATATGGTCCCATATTTACAAGTCACCAAAATAAGGAACATATTCAAAGTTATAACATATGGGATTAATTTGGTCCTTAAATTGATAGATATAGCTCTTGGTATTGTTTTATGAACTGAATCCCAATAAACATATGATCCTATAAAAAATGAATTTCATATTTTTTATTATTATTGAAAATTTATGCCTAAAATATTAAACTAATTTTATATGGTTAAAAATGAATAATTAGATCATTTTCACAATTAACCGGAATTTATTCAAAAACCATAAAATTTTAACAATATTCATTAAAATAAATATATTTTTATGATTATAATCACTGAATTATAGAATAAAATCAATGAAATTGTGATTTATATTAGACCCCTTTGAGGTGATCTATCACTTTTATAACAATGTGAAAGTAAAATAATACTTTTGATCATACCGAGTAATTTGGGTATCAGATTAGCGTGAGAATAATTTTTATAAATAAAAAATGAATTACAGATCATTATCCAATGTTTTTACTCAAATAAAGTCTTTTTTCCTTAGTTTTAACCCATACATAAATTATTTTCTTTTATTGTGAAGTGTTAATAATATGAAATCATTCTTTTTTGTTATATCAGGCAATTAAAATATCAAATTGATGCATGGTTGATTCATACAAAATAAAAATGTCTTGAGTATTTTATTCATAAGTTTCCATTTCATTATAAACTTATTTAATCATTTTCGAACCATTGATAGGTGATATGTCCCTTTAATAAAAATATAAAATTGAAATGGTAATTTTGATCATAATGAGAAATATATGCATCAAATTGATGTTTTGTTGATTCATAGCAATTATAAATGATTTAATTAATGTCCTTTAATGTTTTCATGAAATGTTGGAATCATTTTTTCAGTTTTTACTCCTTTTAGTTGATTTTTTGCTTGAATAACACTATGAAGGACAAATGGAAATTTTAATAATATCAAGAAAGTAGTGTATCCAATGGATGTGAGGTTGAAACCTACGAATGAAAAATAAATAAAATATCATTGTACTAAGATTTCACCCAAATCCAACTTCATTTTCTTGTTTATCACCTCTAAATATTTGATTTTTCATTTATTAATAAGTATTAATAAAATAAAATAATAATTTCAATAATACTAAGAAATCTAAACATAATATTGATGTATAGTTGATTTATACAATTCAAAAAACACTTGAGGATTTGTTTCATATGTTTTAATGTCAATAAAAACTCATATTATTTGTTTTTAAACCATGAAAATTAACATGTCATTTTTATTAATATATAAAGGTGAAATCATATATTGGAAACTTTTAAGAAATATAAGTCTCAAAATGAAAATTAGTTAATTATTTCATAGTATAATTGACTCAATCAATGTTATAATGAATTTTAAAACAAATAAGAATCCATTTTATTGATTTTGAATCCTTTTAGTTGATTTTTAACATTAATAACATTTTGAATGTCATATTTTGATTTATGTCATATTAAGAAACATGGATACAATATTGATTTTTTATTGATTCATAGTGATAAAAAATCACTCAGAGATTGTTGTACTATGTTTTTACCCAAATCTAACCTCATTTTCTGAGTTGTGTCCTATTAATAGGTGATTTGTCATATCTTAATCAGTTCTAATTAAATGAAATCATACATTCTATCATACTAATAAATTCATAAATCAAATTGATGATTAGTTGATTCTTATAGATCAAAATGGCCCTAGAATATTTTTCCTAAGTTTTTTATGTCCATCCAAAATGGTTTTCTTGGTTTTGACCCCTTGATTGGTGATATTTCTTTTTAATAAAAATAAATAAGTGAAATAGATCAATCCAAGAATCTTATTGAATAAAAATTCATTCTTACAAATCATAAATGAATTGCTTATAATTCTCCTATGTTTTCATTCTAATTTCAATTCATTTGTTTATTTTTGACCAATTTTAGGTAATTTGTTACTTTAATAATAATGTGATGTCAAAATATAACTTTTGATCATATTGTTTAATTTTTTTTCTAAATTACTTGTGGTTGATTACTATAGATAATAAATGAATTAAAGATCATTTTCTTATCTTTTAACACTAATATTATCTTGTTTAACTAGTTTTGAACCTTTTATATGTGATTTTTAATTTATTAATAAATGTTAATAATATAAAATCATAATTTCCATCATATCGAGAAATATAATAATCATATTAATATCTAATTTATTATTAATGATAAAACATTACTCATGGATTATTTTCCTATGTTTTAATTCCAATCTAAAACTGTTTTCTTATCTTTATCCCCTTGACAGTTTACATGTCATTTTAATAAAAATAGTAATTGTAAATAGTAATTTTGATCATAATAAGAAATTTGAGTATTTTATTGACACAATATTGATTTATACAAATAAAAAAATACTCTATCAATGTTCTTCAAAAAAATATATTCAAAAACGAATTCATTTTTTACCCCTTTTATGTGATTTTCCACTTTAATAACAAAGTAAAGGTTAAACACCACTTTAGTTCATACCAATAAATTTGTGTATCTAATTTATTTAATGTTAATTCCTACATATCATCCATGGCTAGTATATCAATTCCATAAATTTTAACCCCAATCTAAGATTTTTTTTTTGTTTTGAACCATACACTTATGATTTTTCATTAATTAATAAGTGTTAAAAATATGAAATCATAATTAAAATAAAATTGAGAAATTAAAGAATAATATTTATGTGTATTTGATCCCTAAATATCAATAATGACTCTAGGGTCATTTACATATGTTTTCATGTTAATCCGAACTCATTTTCTTGGTTTTGACTACTTCACAAGTGATGTGTCAATTTAATAAAAATATAATGTGAAATGGTACTTTGGATCATACTAAGAAATTAAATAATTATATTGATGTTTTTTTAATATTATAAATCATAAATGATATTATGATCATTCTAATACGTTTTCATACTAATTCAAATTCGTTTTTCTTATTTTGACCCCTATTATGTGATTTTTCACTTTAATAATGATATGAAGGTCAGACAACACTTTTGATCATTCCAAAAAATTAAAACATCATATGGATGTGAACGTGATTCCTATAGATAAAAAATGATTGTAAGATCATTTTTCAAAAATTTAACTTGAATCTAATATTGTTTTCTTGGTTTTGACCCTTATATGGGTGATGTTTCATTTATTAATAAGTGAGAATAATTTGAAATCATAATTTCCATTACATCGAGTAATATATGAATTATATATATGTGTGGTGGATTACAATAGATCACAAATTAGTCAAGGAACATTATTGTAAAGATTCATGTTTTTTGGACTAGACAAAAAATTGATGTATTTTGAAATTTTTCATTTACTAGATGGGATGATTTTAAAATTGAGTTTCAGAATGAAGTTCCAACAGTTTCAACGGTTAAATATACTTTTTTTATTTAGGTGAAGGCCTGAGGAGTCTCTTGAAGGACTCATTGAGTTTTGGGAGCATCGTACTTAGAAATGAATGGTTTTGAAAGGCTACATAGGGTTCATGGTTTTTCTGGAACCATGCAGCCCAATCTAATAAACCATGTGGCCTTGTTCAAAGGGGCCAGTGACCACTTGCATGGGTTGCACATGATTTTTCAAACCATTCACCTTACCTCCACACTTAGTGGAATTGAAAAGTATCTCAACATTGTGCACTGCATAGTTGGCCCATGGTTTCCAACCCATGCATCCATCCTGTGTGGAGTGCCTTAGGTTCCAAAACGAGGGTGCACAATATGTTTATGATATTCAAAATCATAAATATCAAATCGTTTGTTCCAAGACCTAGTTTTAAAAATAAAATTAATCAAATTAAAAGAAATTAAATAAAAACCTAAGCTAAACCTTTCCCATATCCTCTCATTTTCACCTCCCAACTCCCCCTCTCTCCCATGGGTCTTGCGAGCGTCCTGTTATGGCTCCCTCTTCACCCACCTATTCCACTCTTTTTCTTAATGATTCTTCTTCGATCCAATGAGGTAAGCTCCATCCTCCATATTAATAGATGATTTTTGGCCTCTCTATTTCCCTATGGAGTTCTTCTAAAACCCTAGGTCGATGGTTAAACTTGATTTTGATTTTATTTTTTTAGGATTGGTTGAATGGTCTCCCATTGCCTATTCTTATGTGTTCCAGCAACTTTCACTGAAGGTGAACTTTTTCACTTTATTTTGGTAAATTGCCTCCATTCTAGGTGAGGTTTTATTCTTGTTTGTTGGTTTCACACCATATGTTTTAGGGTCATTAATTATTTTAAGGTTCCTTGTATTTGTTTTGTAGTGCATTGAACCCTATCATGTGGTTCGAGTCACCGAGTTTTAGGTGGATCACCTGCGTATGCTTAGGTAAGTATATATATATATATATATTCCGCCATTATGTGTGTATTCATCCATTTTAGTGAATATACATGTTTGGGGCTAGGTGTTCCTGTGTATATATATATATATGTGTGTGTCTGTGAAAATGAATAAGTAGGTGATCAGAGACTAGTATATGCATATAAAAATATATATAAGTATCCCCTTGAACATGTTCATGGACATGAAAATGTGTTCATAGAGGCTAGGTGTCCTTATATGTATGTGAAGTTGAATTTTCTCAGTGGGGGTAGCAGTAGATCTTATGTAGAAAGCTTAAAGAGATGAAGTTTTCATCTGGGCTCCACCCTGAGGTAGGATCCATTTCCTTGCCCTTTAATTTCAGTAATGCATTAATTAATTACACATCGCATTGTTATTAGTTTTACTCAATGTAGTATGGTTTTTAGATTAAAATGATTCCTTTGAAAAAAGGAATGAAATGTTTAAATATGAATAATAATTCTTTGATAATAAATTCTTGAATATGTAATAAAACCCCTCCAATAGAGGTGAGTTGTCTTCAAGATAAAAATTAAGAAGTGGACTTATATGATTCCCTTCTTATTTTCCTTGGTTCCTTTTTTGTACCTTAAAGTTATGTTTGGTACATAACATGTTGATACCTTGCCTTCATTGAGGTTCTGAAATGAGTTTCCCTTTTTCATTACAATTGATCGTAGAATCAAAGTACCTTATAGGCTATAGGGAGGATTTACTTGTAAATGAAGTGGTCCTTATCTCGTGTGTATTTCAATGAACCCAAGACACCCCATGGATGTTTTGTCCTCTTAGACTTCTAATTACCCAAGTAGGTAACGGATTTTTTCCATAACCTTTTCCTTGAACTTGATACTTGGGATTTGTAAGTGGTATTTCCATGTTATGAATAAGTAAATCTTTCGTTAAGGTAAATGGAATTGTTAGAATGAATTATGCAAGATGGTATCATCCTTTAATGTTATTGAACATGATTCATTCCTTTAGAACATGGACCTTAGGTCAATTTTCCTTGTTTATGTATATCGAATGAGATAACCTTGAGTAGGATGGATCACAGCAAATTATATGACTTGGTTAAATGGTTTAAATTAAATGGATTCTTTGAAATGGAATTGTGTATGGATAATGACATAGATGAGAGGACCTTGCTTCATGTATTAAATTTCATGTGATTAAGAATATGATAATATTTTCATTTAAATACTTAAGATGGATTGATTTAAGTATAAATGTGAAAATGACTGGGAATATGTAAATGATATGGGTTGATTGAATTCATGATAGTTTTATGCCTCATGAATTATATGTTTCAAATGATAACGCTTTGTAGGAACACGAATGCTAAGATATCGTGATGGATCCTGGTGTTGGGTTAGGGGTATACTCTGAGAGATCCCATGGAATTCGATGGAGGTGTTATATCCAAATCCACCCTAAAATATATTTAATATGAGAATTACAAGAGACGGTGATGGATATTTGTGTTGGGTTAGGGGTAGACCGTGAGATCTCACCTAGAATTGGATGGTTGTGGTACATCCCAATCCACCCCAAAATATATTTAGTGTTATAATTCCAATATATGGTGATGGATCATGTTATTGGGTTAAGGGATGGTCATGAGAGATCCCCTTGAATTGGTGATTGTACCACGATTCACTGTTTTATTTCACCCTTATACCAATGTATTAAACTGATTTTGTATTGAAAATTACATGTATAATAATAAATTTAACTCCATGTTTGATTCAATTATTTTTTTAACACTATTAAAAATGTAAATGTAACTTGTTTTGATAATTATATTGTAGGTGGAGGTGATTTGGAGGACCTATGATAAAGTCTATAAAAAATGGGTCATTCTATACATGATCCAAGAACACCAGTAGACTAAAACTTATTCTTCTACCAATCCATGAATCCAAATAGGTTTAAAATTATTTTTATGGTCTGAAATTTTATTATTTCCATTTCATATGAAGAAACCGAAGCCCAATTAGTCCATTAAGAGGCCCATACAAGGTGATCTGTCCAATAAAGTGGATCTGCACGGGGTCAAAACATTGCCTCTGTATTTTGGCAATATCTCTTATTATATTCCACATATGGAAGACAAATTTTACATGTAGGTATAAAAATTGTCTCCCAAAAAATCGGTTGTTTTTTCCAAAGTGAGTTAAGGATTTCAGACTATCCAAAACCTTGGACAAAGCAGATTTGTGAAATCAGGGTGCCTGAATCCACTTCCCACTTTGTCTATAAATTGGCACCTTGGGAACCCCATTTTTGAATTCAAATCAGAGGTAAGGTTCTGCAATTTTGGAGTCCAAAACAGGTCTTTTCATCATAAATAGATGTTTTGGAGGCTATGTGAAATGATACTTCAAAATCTTCTTCTTCCTCCCCTCCTATGGATTTCTAAACCCCTTGTGATCAACCGGGGAGGAACGTGATGTAAATACCAAGCTTCATGTTTGTAATATTTGAATGATATTTTTAATTCTAGTTTTTTATGTTGTTTTATTTCTTCTTATATTCTTATTTTATTGAGCTATGTACTATTATGTCATTCTCAACTCATATGATCATGTTTGGGGGTACTCATTCATGTGATGTTTCACACACCGTTCACCACTTCCTTTCCCCCCTTTCAATTACAGTTTTTTGTGTGGTTCATATTGGTCAATTTACCTTACATAAACACTTTCAAGGACAAGTAAATTTATGTCATTGTATCACAATGAAATAACATACAAAACTATACAGCACATCGAGTTCTTTGTGTGTTTCCTTCGTGATTTTCGGTTATGATGTTGAACACAAATCACCCAATCATCAGCGGTGTTTGGTGAATCATTGTGTGTTTTTGAATCGACCCTATGAGGTATCCTAGTAAAAACATTGTAACATTCTTGTTATAGGAGTTAAAAACCAGGTATTAAAATATCATAACCCTATATCATGAAGCGATGAAGGATGAACATCATGAGAGTACCCCAGGTTGATCATGTTTAATCAATCTTGTTTACTTCTACTTTGTTTTATCACTTTTATTTTCTATTGTCATATTTATTCATCAAACTCAATTATTAATAAACCTCATGTACCTTTCAACTTTTATAACCAAAACCCTCTTTTTAAATTAATGATATAAGGCACCGTCGAGAGACGACCTAGGGTTGCTGATGTACTGCAGAAATTCTAGTCAAAATTAAACAACTAATTTGACACGCTCGACAACACGATAAAATATTGGAAACATTGCCAGGGAGCCAAGATAATTTCTTTTCATTATTTCCTTTTATTTATTTATTTTTCTTAGTACTCCTTTCAATACCCCACCCCCATTTGATTGTTTTTGTTATGGTTTTTTGTCTTTATTTTTAGTTTCTTTTGGTATGTTCTTTCTCTCTCTCTCTCTATATCTCTCTCTTCTTCTCCATATCTCTCTATATAATTCTATATTATAATATTATATTCTATTTTAACCCTTTATAAGTGATTTTATCTATATTCAAAAAAACAAACTTCACATCTTATTTTCATGACCCGATCTGGTAAAGAAACAATACTTGAATTTGACCCTGAAATTTAAAAGTCACTTCACACACAAATCATGGAATCTAGAGAAGGTAAATCAAGTAACATTGATGAAAAAATTTTGGAACCTCAATTGGTCCTAAACAAATCAAAAATTGAACCCAATACAAGCCAAGAAAATATGTCTACAAATAATCGAACTTTAAATGAACTAACCACCCCTGATGTGGAGTAGCAACCTGCGTACATCTAATACCCCGAGGAAGCAGCCAACTTTGAGCGGAGATCAGGTCTCATCCACATTATTCCTAAATTCCATGGTATTTCCGATGGGGAACCTCATAAACACCATAATAAGTTTCACATAGTGTGCTCCACCATGAAACCCCAAAATGTGTCTGAGGATTTAATTATGTTTAGGGTCTTCCCTTTCTCCCTTGATGGTGTAGCCAAAGGATGGCTATAAAATCTACCTACGAAAATTGGGGGATGGAATGACCCTAAATAACTCTTTTTAGATAATTTATTCCATGCATACCAAACTACATCAATTAGGAAAGAAATCTGTGGAATTACGAAACCACAAGGGGAGACCCTTCATGAATTCTGGGAGAGATTCAAGAGACTTTTCTCAAGATACCCCCACCACCAAATTAGTGAAAAAAATTTAATCCAATACTTATATGAGGTACTTGTCCCCATGGATCATGGAATGATATATATTGCATCTAGTGGTGCCCTAGTTGATAAAACCCCTTCCATCGCTCGAGACTTAATAGCCAACATGGATAAAAATTCATAACAATCTGGTACACAAGAAATTACACCAACTAGAGGAGTCTATGAGGTAAGTCATTCAACCATAGAACAAAAGGTAGATAATAAACGTGATGAGATTCATACCCTTCTAAGGAAATTAGATCAAGCACAAGGTAACTCACAATCTTCTCATGTTCTATTACATTGTGGTATTTGTTCTAAAAATACTCATTTTTCTGACCAGTGCCCACAACATCAAGATTCACCTAAGTCTTGTGTAGCCGTGTTACCAGAAGTTCCATTCCAACAAGCACCTCCCTTCAAGAAGGAACAATTCAGGTCAAATCCAAACCATGGGTGGAAAACAAAACCACAGTATAGACAAGGATTAAACTCAAGCTACCCCAACCAGAATTGGTATCCACAAGGCTAAGGTATGAAACATTTTTACCCATCAACTTCTCAAAAAAATCATCCTCCTCCCAAATCTGAACCATGCCTCAAGGATATGGTGAAACAAATGGAAACCCCGAATGTCTAGTTCCAACAGACCACACAATCGACAATTCAAGACCTACGAACTCAAGTGGGACAATTGATGAACACCATCGGTGAGCTTAATATGCAAGGTTCTGTACAACTACCATCCCAACCCATTTCCAATATGACGGACAAAGGTAATTTATGTGCAATTACACTTCGTAGTGATGATAAAGTTTCTCTTTCTACTGATTCAACAAAACATGTATGTCCCCCTCTTGAAAACACTCTTTCAGAACCGTCAAAAATTTCATGTAAAGAAAAAAAATAAAAAGGGCAGTCAAATCATCATCGATGATTCAAATGAACAATCCATTCCTCTTCCTTTCCCTAAAAGACAATCTAAATCCAAGATAATTTTTGATAATGAGTTTGATAATGAAATAATGGATACATTTAAAAAAATTCAAGTTAATATTACTTTATTGGATGTTGTCAATCAAATTCCCCATTATGCCAAATTTCTTAAAGAACATTGCACCCATAGATGAAGGATAAAGGGGAATGAGAGAGTCAACTTGGGGAGGAATGTCTCGGCCTTTATTCAACCAGTAATGCCAAAAAAATGCAAGGATTTGGACACATTCTCGATACCGTGTACCATAGGGGAGACCTTATTTTTTGATGTTATTCTAGATTTAGGTGATTTCATTAATGTAATGCCTCACTCTATTTATACTTCTCTGCAGGTTGGAGAGCTTAAACCAATAGCATTTTTGTGCAACATTCCAACCGGAGTACAACACATCCAATCGGAGTGATTGAGGATGTCCTTATAATAGTGAATAATCTAATCTTCCCTGCCATGGAAGATACTCGAACCCAAGGATATACCCCACTCATACTTGGGAGGCCATTCCTCAAATCAGAAAATACGTTCATCAATGTTCACAATGGTACATTGTCCATGGAGTTTGGTAGATAAAAGGTAAGTTTTAGCATCCTTGAGGCTATGAAACACCCTGTTGAATAGAACTTCACTCTTCCTATCTAATTGATTGAAGTACTCTAAAATGATGCACACACACACACAATTCTATCCTCAACCCATACTCTGATTCAATTTCCTCTATTTCACCCTTGAAATATTTGAGTTTTGAGTCATGTTCTATGTATTGTGTGGGTTCTAAAAAGTGTAAATGTTTTACTTTAATTGATGAGTGTGTTTATTCTGAGTTACCCATGACCGTCGATGATTCTGTGTATCTCATTTCAATAGATTCTCTATATTTAGAGAATAAACATGAGCATATATATAGTTTGATGGACCTCACTCTCCCTAAATCCACTCCCTCAATCAAAAAACCCATGTTGTTGGAATTAAAACCACTTAAATCTAATTTAAAATATGCCTATCTTGAGGTTATTGACCAATTTACAGTCATTATTGACAATAACCTCTCTCAACAACAGGAATGAAAACTACATGATCTTCTAAGAGAGTGTAAAAAGGTAATAATATGGGCAATGGATGATATTCCTAGGATTATCCCATCTATTTGTATGCACCATGTAATTTTGGATGATAGGGCTAAGCTCGTAAGACAATCTCAATGTCGGTTGAATCCCACTCTCTTTGAAGTGGTAAAATTTGAAGTTAGTAAATTACTTGTTGTGCGGATCATTTATCATATATCTGATAGTAAATGGGTTAGCCTAGTGAATATTGTGCCTAAAAATATAGGAATAACAGTTGTCTTAAATAAAAGGAATGAATTGGTTCCAAAACATGTTCAAAACAGGTGGCGAGTCTGTATTGACTACCGTCGACTAAATCATGCACATGGAAGGACCACTTTCCTCTACCTTTCATTGACCAAATGTTATAAATATTGGTTGGTAAGTCCCATTATTGTTTCCTTGATGGATATTCGGGTTATTTCCAAATCCATATAGACCCTGATGATCAAGAAAATACATCATTTACTTATCCATTTGGAACATTTGCATACAGAAGGATTCCTTTTGTTATTTTTAATGCTCCAGGTACTTTTCAGCATTGTATGTTGAGTATATTTTCAGAGTAACTATAAAATTTCATGAAAGATTTTATGGATGATTTCATAGTTTATAGAACTTCATTTTATGATTTTTTAGCTCACTTAAGTTCTATCCTATGTCATTTCATAAAAAATATATTGTATTAAATTATGAGGAATTCCATTTCATGGTTAAACAGGGGACAGTTCTTGGGCATGTTATTTCAAAAAAGTGAATTAAAGTGGATAAATCAAAATTTGAGTTAATTTTAACCCATCCATATCCAAAATGTGTTTGTGGGGTGAGATATTTCTTGGGTCATTATGGTTTTTACCGCTGATTCATTAAAGACTTCAGTAATATTTCACTTCCCTTGTCTCAGTTATTACAAAAGGATTATGAGTTTTTGTTTGATAAAAATTGTGAGGAAGCATTCAATTCACTAAAAAGGAGTCTCACATCACCTCCCATCATCCAACCTCCAAGGTGGGATCTTCCCTTTCAACTTATGTGTGATGCCTCTAACTTTGTAGTTGGGGATGTTTTATCATAAAGGGTTGATAAGGCTCCTCATGTCATTGTTTATTCCTCATGTACCCTTGACCCTACCTAGGAAAACTACCTGACCACTGAAAAAAACTTATTTCTATTGTGTTTTCCTTAGAAAAATTCTGTTTATATCTTATTGGGTCAAAAATAATTGTCTTTCTGATCATGATTCCCTTTGTTTCCTCCTAAAGAAACCTGAAGCTAATCCTTGCCTCGTTTGGTGGATGCTTCTCCTCCAAGAGTTTGACCTTTATAATAAAGATAAGAGAGGAGTGTAAAATTTGGTAGCTTGCCACATTAGTAGTATTTCTCCACTATTGGACTATCATGTTGACTCACCCCTCCAAATTATAGAATTCCTTCCTCATGAGACCCTTTGTGATGTTATGGACTCTACCCCATGTTATGCAGACATTGTGAATTTTCTAGAAACTTCCAGGGTCCCCACTAATTTTAGCACTTCACAATTCTAGAGACCTAGGCATGATTCTTGCTGGTATATTTGGGAGGACCCATATTTTTGGAGACTTTGTGGTGACTAAGTACTTTGTCGGTGTGTCCCTGGCCATGAGTCCACCTCTGTTTTTACCTTCTTCCACCCTTTGGCCTATGGGGGCCACTTTGGCTCTCAACGTACAGCTCGAAGGGTCCTTGACTCAGTACTTTATTGGAAAACTTTGTATAGGGATGCCCATAAATTTTTCAAGTCATGTAGTCATTGTCAATTCACAGGGAATATCTCCAAGATGAATGAAATTCCCCAACATCCCATGTTATTTTGTGAGATAATCAAGGCATGGGGGATTGACTTCATGGGGCCTTTTCCAAATTCATTTCGCTTTGTGTACATTTTATTGTTTGTTGACTATGTATCTAAATGGGTGTAAGAAAAGGTCACCAGGTCTGATGACTCTGGAGTGGTTATTGATTTTGTGAGGTCCCAAATTTTTATTAGCTTTGGTTTACCTAGATTTATCATTAGTGATCAGGGTTCACATTTTTTCAATCGCAACATGAATATTTATCTTCGTAAGTATGGGGTTGTTCATAAATTCTTTACAACATATCACCCCCAAACTAATGGACAATCAAAAATCTCAAATTGGGAAGTTAATAGAATCTTGGAAAAAATGGTACAACCAAATAGAAAAGATTGGATTTTGTGCTTGGATGATGCACTTTGGGCATAACGTATATATTTTAAAAGCCTAATCAGAATGTCACCATATAGAATTGTTTTTGGAAAGGCGTGTCACCTCGCAGTGGAGGTAGAACACCATGCATATTGTTCTGTTAAACAATTTAATATGAATCATTCAGATGCCGGTGCGCATAGGAAGCCGCAGATTCAACTGTTGGAAGAAATTCGATGTGATGCATATGACAGCTCCCGAATATATAAAGAGAAGAAAAAGGCTATCCATGATAGCGTGATACATCAGTGGAAGTTTCATATTGGTGAGAAGGTTCTCATGTATAATTCCTGGCTAAAGCTCCACCCAGGTAAGCTTTGTTCACGATGGATCTATCCATATACTGTTTCTAATGATTACCCTTTTGGTGATATATAGGTCCTGCATGAGAAGAGTGGACAAATGATTATTTTCATTGGGAAGAGGCTCAAACACTTCTATGAGGATTTTCCAAAGCATCTCATGGAGGAAATCTAACTGATAGATGCCACATATGACACCATTTATTAGGTTCTCCCGTCTTTCTACCTTTATTTAATTTCCTAATTATTTAAAATACTTTCATTGAGGACAATGTAACTTTTTAGTGTGGTGGAGGATGACATGTCACAGTTAGGATTAAACAAAACAAAAAAAATTTAAAAAATGTGTTTTGATTTTTTATTTCTTTTTCCTTATTCTGTGTTTTTATATAAAAATTGATCTTAAAAAGAATATCCAAAATCATTTTTCATGCTTGAGTATATTGTGTGGAAAATTCTATTGTTTTTAGAAAAAAATCAATTGAATGTTGATGTGGAATATTTTTCTAGAATTTGTATTTTTAAATCATTCTTAGGTATTTAATGGATTTTTGAAACCCATGCCTCATTAGCACTAACCAATATTTTAATCCCTTTCCAGAGAGATATTCTACACCCTTTATTGTATATTTTTCTTTTTAATCACTTTCTTGAGAGTCTTTGGTCATGTAAAAAAACTATAAATTTCCTTGATTCTATTTAACTCCATAATATTCAGGTATTATACATTAATGATAGAGGTAATCGTTCATTGAAAATCCCTATTTACAATTATCCTCTATTTTCATCCACCTTTACATTATATCCTTCTTAAGCCTAAGAGGCCTTGAAATGCCTTTTAGGTAGCCACATTAAAAGATAATTTATCCCTACCTACCCACATCTTGTGTATATTCTTGTTTTATTTTTAGAAATTGTGGGAGAGAGTGTGTTTCCATGGGAATTCTGGGGAGAGAATCATTGTTATGGGTTGATATAAAGGGTGCCTACATTTTCCTTGGGCAATGGGTTCACAAGACATATTACATCATTGTTTTACACATTTTTTCCTCTTTATCTTAAAAAATATACAAAAAATAGTTCTTTACATTGAAAAAAATAGAACAAAAGAAAAAAATGGAGAAAATAGGATGTTTACTCATTATTATTCATTTCTTGGTTATGACCCACAAGAATGGAAAATGTGGAGAGTGATTCAGAGGTGATACACTTTGTGAGGGGTTGAGTGTGTACATTCGTTGTGAACACTTGCTGAATTTTGAAATTTTTTGTACATAAGAGATTAAACACTCTTCTTCTGTCTTAGATTTTTAAACATTAAATCCTACCAACCCTTGAACCTCAGAATAACCTATTGGAAGTCCACTTGAGTAGCACTCTAGTTTCTGATGATAGTGAAATGAGAATCCTGGAAAGCATATGGTAAGATCACATGAACTCCAGGAAAAGATCATAAATCCACTTTCATATGTTTCTTGAGTGAAGAGGAAAATTTTTAAGTTGAGGTAGGTTGTGACATGTTGCATGGGTGAACAAATGAGCTTCACCAAATTTGAATGTGAGAAAAGAAAAATCATAAAAAAAATTGTCTCCATAGAAGATACATGATGAATTTCATTTCAAAAGAATATTTTATATTTTAGCACCTTTTTTTAGGAATAGTACATTATTAGGATAATATACTTCACCCAGGAGTGAAAATGTTTAGGTGTGGGGGTGTGATCATACCACGATTCACTGTTTTATTTCACCCTTATACCAATGTATTAAACTGATTTTATATTGAAAATTATATGTATAATAATAAATTTCACACCATTTTTTATTCAATAATATTTTTAACACTGTTAAAATGGTAAATGTTACTTGTTTTGATAATTATATTCTAGGTGGAGGTGATTTAGAGGACTTGTGATGAAGTCCATGAAAAATGGGCCATTCTGCACATGATCCAAGAACACTAGTAGACTAAAACGCATGCTTCTACTAATCCATGAATCAAAATGGTCGAAAACATTGTTTTATAGTCCATAATTTAATTATCTCCATTTCATATGAAACAACCTAAGCCCAATTAGTCCATTAAGAGGCCCATACAAGCTTATCTGTTGAATAAAGTGGATCTGCACAGGGTCAAAAGATTGATTCTATATTTTAGAAATATCTATTATTGTATTCCATATCGGGCGTCCAAATTTGATATGAAGGTATAAAATGTGTCTCAAAACAACTCATTAGTTTTGTCCAAAGTGATTTAAGTCTTTCTGACTGGCCAAAACCATGGACCAAGAGGATTCGTGAAATCAGGGTGCCAAATCCACTTCCCACTTTGCGTATAAATTCGCACCTTGGGAACCCCATTTTGGAGTTTGAATTAGAGAAAAGGTTCTGACATTTTGGAGTCACAAAGAGGTATTTTCATCATCACTAGAAGTTATGGAGGCTATGGGAAGTTCTACTTCAACATCTTCTTCTTCCTCCCCTCCCAAGGATTTCTAAACCCCTTGTGAATACCCGGGGAGGAACATGATGTAAATCCCAAGCTTCTTGTTTTTAATATTTAAATGATCTTTTTAATTCCAGGTTTTTATGTTGTTTTTAATAATCCTATATTATTATTTTATTTATTTGTTTACTGGTATGTCATGCTCAACTCATATGATCATGTTTGGGGGTACCCATTCATGTGATGCTTCACACACTGTTCACCACTTCCTTTCCCACCTTTCAATTGCAGTGTTTATGTGGTTCATATTTGTCAATTGAACTCACATAAACACTATCAAGGTCAGGTAAATTTATTTCATGGTATCACAACTAAATAACATACAAACCTGGATAGCACATCAAGTTCTTTGTGTGTTGCCTTAGTGAGTTTCAGTTATGATGCCGAACACAAATCACCCAATCATCAGCGATGTCCGGTGAATCCTTGTGTGTTTTCAATTAAACCCTAAGTGGTATCCTAGTATAAACTCCGTAAAATTATGGTTCTTGGTATTAAAAACTAGGGATTAAATGATCATGACCCTATATCATGAAGTTATGATGGATGAACATCATTAGAGTACCCTAGGTTGATCACGTTTAATCAATCTTGTTTAATTATACTTTTTTTATCGGTTTCATATTCTATTTTCATATTTTATCATAAAACCCAAGTATTAATAAACTCCATTTACCTTTCTACTTTAATAATCAAAACCCACTTTTTAAATTAATGATCTAAGGCTCTGTCGAGAGACATCCTAGGGTTGCTCTTGTACTGCAAAAATTCTAGTCAAAATTAAACAACTAATTTGACGCGCTCGAAAACGCGATCAATTGAATAGAGGTGGTATGTCTTAATCCATCCCAACATAAATCAAATGATTTGAGACCAAGTGACTAAGGTCTCTTAGACCTGGTATTGGGGTATATCCTGATAGATCCCCAAGAATTAGATGGTAGAGGAATGTCCCAATCCACCCCAACATATATCTATCTATTTACACACACACACACACATATATATATACATATAATACTATTATATATATATAATTTACATGATTATACATACCATCCATGGTTGTAATCAGGTATTTCCATCAGGTGTCCCTTTGGAACCTAGATGGGTGTAAATTTATTTATCAATTTCTATTATTAAATTCTATATACTTGCACACTGTTTAAATTACATTGCACTTCTGGGATTTGGGTAAAAACCGTAGGTGCTGGCCTATTGAGATTTCATCTCACACCCTTCTTATATACCCTTAGTACATGAGTAGACCATATATTTTGAGGACCTAGGTTGATTTTTGTATTACTTTTACCTGGGAGTTAGGAAGCAAATGACTGAGCTTGATCTCTAGATGCTCCTGGAGATCATCTTGGGTATTTTCAATCTTCTTTTAATTTCATAATATATTGTAAAGAATGTTGTTTTTTAATAATTTATTTTATGTATCATCTATTACCATGTCATTAATTCATATTTTGTATAAACTGGTGTTGGAAACATTTAATAAATTTTTATTATTTTCTTCTACAGCTGTCGTTCTTTCTCTATATACTGCTTCCATTATTTACTATGGTTATTATCTAATAATACAGTTGTGAAAGTCGAATAAGAGGGTATAGTATACCCACTATCACCTCCCAAAACCCTTGCTGTTAGTCCATATCCTATAGTATATGGTGAGATGTGCTTGAGGCCATGTGACCCATCAGACTAGCTACTGATTTTATGGTATGATAGGCTGGGATGTTAACAAGTTGTATCTGAGATTGATTATTTTCCATTGTGTTATTATTGTTGTTTGTGGTGTTTTCAATAAAAATTGATATGATTTCACCTAGTGGGATTGTGGAACTTTCCACTTATTATGATTTATGGACCGTATAGATGTTTACCCTTGGCCTGATATGGTATGAAAGCTTCATTGCATGCATCATTATATGAACATAGGTATTAACATGTCATGCATGTGTTGTACCATGTAGTTTCTATAATAACCCAATGTTTTTAAATGGAAATTACCTTCTTAAAAATATGTCATAAAATCGCATGAGAACACAACATAATGAACTACTAAGTTCTATGTGACCATTAAAAAAATTGTCACTTCTGTGTTTGGAATTTCGAAAATTTGATGTACACAGTTGCGATCAGTATGTTATTTGGAGTCCGATAAGAAAAACTAAATTTTTGGTGAATATTAATATACCCTTATGAATAGTAACATACCCTTATGAATATTGATATACCCCAATAAATATTATCCTTACCTATGATAATATATAAATAATATTAATATTGAAAGTATGATATACCGATATTTTAGAATAAGTAAATTAATGTTTTAAAACTGGTTTTTGATAATAAATTATGGTTTTAATTAAATATTAAAATAATCATATTTAGAAAATTGTTTTTGAAAATTTTATTTCATTTTTCGATTCTACACGTCGAAATATGGTTATGTTGAATTTTTTATATTTTTCTGAAATGCTTAAATTTTGATGAATTGTAAAATACGATAATTTATGATAAATGCTAAATAATAGATTTATTGAGTCATTAATGATGATCCGATGATGTAATCCCAATTAGTTCAAAGTCACAATCATTTATTAGTATTTTTTCATGTAATCATCACTATTTCTGGTCTTTGGGGAAAATAATAAACTAATGATTATAATATTAAGAAAACCCTTCTCTCCTCCACTATAAAACCCCCCCTCACTCCCTCTTCACTTCACTACTCTCAAGACTTTTTCCATTCCAATATTTTTCCCAAACCACTTCCCAAGATCCTCCCCCACATAAAAATTTCCTTATCCTCTTAAAAATACCAAAATCTCTCCCTTTAAGATGTTTTTAAAGGAGGAAGTCTAAAGAGATAAATTCTTCTTTCCAATTCCTTCATTTCTTTTAAGTTATTTTCTTTTTTTTTTCCTCAACTCCCTTCACCCAAATAGTATGATACCTCTAGTAAAATACATGTACTGGAATATTTTTATGTTAATGGTATATTTCATTATATTCTCTCCTTTCCCTACCTTTTATTTGAATGAAATGAAATCATCGTTTGAGATGTGCTAATTTAGAACGTTCAAGGACAATGGTTTATCAATTTTGATTATCATCATTAATTCTTGTTATAAAACCATTTGTGTTATGGTTGAACCCTATTATTATATATTTAATATATCCTATTTTTTTTTGTAATCCTTCTGTATAAATGGTATTAAGTTATAAAGAAGAACATGTGCTTTGTAATCAAACCCAACGATTAACAAAAACGGTGGTCACTGTGGTTTAATATAATAATTCAACTTTTCTCTAAGTAACAAAATTAAATTTGAAACCATGTAATCTAATAGATGTTCACTAATATGAAATTAATTCTGGAAAACCCCTTTCATATAAAATTTTTATCCAAACATGAATATAAGTGAACCGGTCATTAAAACCAAGTAAACAAACGAGCCCAAAAAATGAAATTTATCCTCATAACCAATAAAAACTTATATAAATGAAATTAAAATGATTATAATAAATAAATTAAATATTTAATAGGTTCTCAAATTGTTAATTAATAAACATAATTTTTTTATTCAGGTTATTAATAACAAGTGGAGAACACCACCAGATTTAAGGTAAGGGATCCTCTCCATGTCTCTCTTAATCAAAATTATCCTCTATGTTATGCCTTTTTATATGTAATATCAAATGATAGGGTATGTTTTTTCTCCTCCACCATACTTTACTCATGATTTATAAGTGATTAAGAACCCCTTTTCTCTCTCATCCACCCCTCTTAGGTACACCCGACCCCATGCTAATAAACCGTAATGAATTCTACCAGAACCATTTGTTCTTTTGGGTTGCCTTATCATTATTTATATCAAAATGGAGTTATATTATATGTTTATGTACATATTCTAAATTCTGTGTAGTTTTAAAAAAATTCATTTATTAAGACCCTTTAATCACTTTCTTTCATGGATATACATGTATTTTAAAATATTCCCTCTTTCAAACTATCCGATAAGAAAACATGTTTTTAGGGAACTTCTGGAATTTTTTACCCAATTTCAAGTGCACTCTATCCTATTTTATAATCCACCATTGTATTTATAAAATCATAATTTTTATTATGAAAACCATCTTGGTTCAATTCTTTTTTTATATAAAATACTTTCCTCTTTTCTATTTTAATGGCTCTATAGTATTTTCTTTAAAACCGTACAAAAATGTTTTAATGCTAATGTTTCTTAAATGAATTTATTATAAGTTGTCACTTATTTTTTACACCACTTACCAATTTATAAGCCTATTTTACCTTATAAATGTACATGTATGTTCTAAATCTTTTCTTTCATGGACACTTTCATGATACGCCCATTGGTTATTCTTTATGTCATGATGCCGGTACCCAATTCTTTCCTTGGGTACATTTATGTTTATGTATGGTTGATTATGAATGATTATTTATGTGGCAAGAATATTCATGAAAATTTTGAGATGGGTACACCCAAATAGAGCTCCAATTCATGGGTAAAGTTAATTCTCATGATATGTGATCTGAAATGGGATTGGCGGTTAGCCTTGACCTATACTAAAATGGGAAATGGGATTGGCGGTTAGCCTTGACCCATACTAAAGACATGTTTTATGATTTTTCCACATTTATATGATCCCATGTTTATATTATCCCATTCTTATATGATATTATTTCACAGGTTCCATGCTTTGGATATCATTATGTCATGCCTCCTAACTCATTTGCTTAAGATGTATCCTTATGTTCACTCCCTTACTGGGCTTTTTAGCTCATCCCTTTGTTCATGTGTTCCCTAGGGCACCATATATTGATGTAAGGGATCAAAGGAAGTTAAGAAATATTTATGGAGATTAAATAAAGAAATGTTTTTTAGCCCCAGGTTTTATGTTTTATGTACCTAGACTTCAAAGACACTAAACTTAACGATCCTTGGCTTGTACCCTGATGTATAATTATACTTAAAATCATGTAATTTTATATTTAAAAGGCTTGGGTCAATATAGTTGGTATCAGAGGATGGTCTTGTTATTTTTGGAGATTAGTAATAGAGAACCTTACTGAAAAACGTAATGATGAGACAATATATAAGAAAACATCACTAAATTTTGACAAGTATAGAGTAAGTGGTTTATCAAGAAAATACATCCTTTTTTGGATACGAGAAGGTAGAGGCAGCTCTAGAACAGATGTATCTTGAGTTAAAACATGAAAACACCGCTTTGAGCTAGAATCGAACAGGAACTAGTGCATGACAATGGGCCCTGCAGAACTCTTGGTTACAATACTCCCATGGGATATTATTTGGTAGATTCATGAGCTTTGTATAAACCATTATAAAGGAACTAAAAAAATCTCATAAGAATATATGTTATAAAATAGACCGAGGATAACCTATATTTAATCCTAAGGAATCAAAAGTTATGATATATTTCTCCTTTAAAATTTTATCCTTTTGTGTTCAATGTTTCTTTTTTTATGCTCAGTGGATAAGTATACAAGACCTCTAATCATAAATTATTTATCTTAGTTAGCAGTGGTAAATAGAAGAACACCCTCCAACAACATGTAATAACCCAAGATTTTATGAAAAATATTCTTTTAAATTTCATTGATGTCTTCTATTGTACGCTACACCAAGATTATCTTGCACTATATGAAACACCGTATTAAATTTCAGTATACTCAACCATGACTTGGCTTACATTACACGCAATCGCGACCTTCCTGGATAGCGTGTGTTGTACGCAATACCGGGTTTTACTAAACAACAATATATTATTATAATATTATTATGAACTAGCCGTTATGAATAGTATTAACTAAATTTTGAATTTTATAACATTATTATTCATCTTACACATTTTTTAGCACATGGTATAAGAACAAAATAAATTTTTCAGGTAAAATAAGTATTTTTCAAAAAATGCAGTTTTGCCGTCTTTTGATCACGCACCCACTTTAAATCTTGTTTTTCACATGTTTATAAGTTCAATTTTACAAAATAAAATTATTCTTTGGAATGAGGATATAAAATTTTACCTTTGATAAAAGTTTCATATTATTCTGCTAACTTTCATATTTTAATGAATAGTAAAAACACCCTATATTTTAATTAAAAACAAATTTTTTCATCATAATAATTTATGTGGTTAAATTATAATATTGAATGGTTTTAAAGTATAAATAGAATATAGTTTTACCATGTAATATAATGTATGTCATTAGAATTGATTTTTCCTTGAATTCGTAGGTTAAATCAATTCCATCTTTTGCAATGTTTTAAACAAAAACCCGTTTTCTTTCGACAACACGATTAATTTTAATTTAATTTCTGAAACTTTTGTGTATTGAATTTGGAAAAATTATTCCATATTAGGAATTAGTGGGTACAAATTATGTTAATAAGCTACTTTTTATTATTGGGCTTTATGAATAGTAACTACGATAAATTTTATTTACCATAGTTAAAGGTAAATCGGGTAATTAAGGGTAAATATAAGATTATAAAATTAACCTAAAAGCATCCAAAATCCTATTGGATGACTAAAAGTAGACCCATATCACCTAAGAGTAGGATTATAATCATTAAATGGACTTTTGTTCTATGAAAATAATTTAATTATTATTAAAACCAAAGAAAGTGACAACATGTCACTCTCTTTAATCTTATAAGTATATTTATTTTAATGTAGGGATAAAATTAATGAAACATTAAACATAAATAGTCTACATAAATATAATAAAATTATATAAATCATATGAATTTATTTATAATTTTTAGGGATTAAAAAATTATCATTAATTCTGACACAATAGTGATGCAGAAATTCTTTATCTAGTGAAAAATCAAAAATATAGTTTTTATTAAACTAATATTGGCCTTAGAAGGCCAAAAACCCAGCCCAAAGCTTATTGGTTGTGTAAATGTAAACCATAATCATCCAATGTTAGAATATTTGACCCTTCAGAGCCTTATAAAATAGATTATGACACTTCTATTATTTTATTTTAAATAATGCCAAAGTTGTCACCTTCATAATTTAATAAATATAACAATTTAAATATTGTCATTTTAAGATGATAAATTCGAGTAAAATTATTAGTGTGAAAGTTAATAGATTTATCTTCATCATAGGATTTTATTTTTAATTTTTATGCAAAAAATATGTATATTACATAATTATACAAAAATATTGTAGTAATTATTTTATTAAGAGATAAACCAAATAAATGGTTTTAAAAACAATAAAATAAATATTATATGAACTATTTAATGTGATCCAATAATTTTATAGATACATATGACCTTTTATGAATCTATTAAATCTTTTATTTTGACCATATCTTCTATGTATATTTTATTTAAATTCAAATAAATGAATAGTGTCAAAATTGACACTATTGTTATGTTATAAAAACAACATATTATAAAAATATTTAAAAATCACAAAAATATTTAAAAATTATAAATTTAAATTTATATGGTCAAAAATGTTATAAAGTATCCAATTATGGACAATTAACAACAAATAAGTAATTATTTGTTCTAATTTAAAATTTAGAATGTTATTACCACAAATAAAATTAAATTGATTAAATAAGGATAAATCAAGTTGATAATGGATAAAATAAATTCCTAACATGTCTAAATTTTATTTTTTGATGATATTACAATCCTATATCATCTAATATTCGAATATGAGTAATTGTTGGTGGTTTTTATGTGGGGTTAGATTTATTATAAATTAATATTTTTTAGATTTCCAAAGGTACCCCTCTCCTCCCTTATAAAAGGGCACCTCCTCCCTCTCCTCATCACACCAATTTGATCCTTAAAGCTCGGCCAACCCCTTCCCACTTCACTTCTACAATTCCTTAGAAACATACTATAGGTTCTGGTCTTCTTCAAAGACCAATCTTAGTGCCCTAAGAGGAGGTTTCAAAAAGGCGTGTCGAAAGAAGAGATAATATACGTTACCGATTCTTTCACCTTTATTTCTTCTTCTACTTCTTATTCTTTAGTTTTTTCATTATCAAGTAATAACATTAGTATAACTCATATACCAACATGTTATTATATGTATGAAACAACCCTATTGCCCCATCTATCCATCCTACGGAAAATGAAATCACCGTGCATGCGTACGTACGGAATACCGTCTCCACGCCGTAGTGTAACCTATTTTCCACCATCACCTTACTTGGATTGGTATAATGGTGTAAATAATGACTATATATGATTATTGTAAAGTGATATTTATTCTGAAATAGTATACATACACTCCAATACAATTCCACGATCATGGGAATGATATCATCGCTCGTGCGTACGTACGGACTACCGTCTCCACGAACGCGATGAGATTCATTTTCCATGATTAACCATTCAAGAATGATTATAAAGTATATATAATGAATAATAATTAAATATATGGCATAATAATGCTACTTAATTTATGTATATATATATATATGTATTTCATCTATTTAATTTCATTCAACTCAATAAGGAAATGAAAACAACGTTCATTCGTACGTACGGCCTACTGTCTCCATGAATGGTGTATTTCATTCCTTTTATCGATCTATAATATATATGAATATGATAAATATACATTATATATAAATCATGTTTTACATTCTGGAATTATGTAAATCAGGATATAAGTAATAATATCAAGAATGACAAGTCGAAACATATACGATAAATGAAATTATTTTACCCAAAACTCTGCTTCTACATGGAATTTACAAAAGAACGGGTAATATAATGTCATAAGTAAAACATATATGATATCATAACAATGAATATAATTATTTAATGAGTCAATGACATTATTTAAGTCATTATACAGACGGTTTGGATCCATACGAAGCATATCGGACCCAAGGTAAGAGAAAATATCACAATCTCAATTTTTATCCGAGATTGTTTACACTTCAGAATTTACTGGGGAATATTTTTCATCTAAATCCATGTTTCTTCAATATGTAATATTGTTTCCATCCACGTTCAATTGTTTAAATCCAATTTTACCCTTAGTTGAGTTTTTAGTAAAAGATATGAAAGGAATCTTTTGTCATTTTTCGTACGAGGTACTTTTTCACTTTTCCGACAAAAGTACGAGAAGAATGTCTTTTTTAACTTATACGGAATGAATGGATTTTTTTAAAACATTATTTCCAAGAATCTTCCTTTACAAGTTTTCAAGTTTATTTTTAATTAACTTCTTTTATTTTAAAATTTTATGACATGTTAAGAAAGGAAAATGTTTTTGAAGTAGAAAGGATATTTTCCTCAAGAATGGAGTTCAAGTGTTTTATCAAAATTATTTTCCATCTAAGATAATATAATGTTATGTTTATATCCCTATTATTACATTGATTTGATTATTTTGTGATGGAATTATTTTTATGAATTATTTTATCTGATATTAATTGTTTTATGATGTCATGTTGTTTAAGAATCCCATTTTTATTACATGAGTTATGCAATGATGTATGATTTATGATTTTGTGGCACACATAAGAATAGTATCATTGTGAGATGGGTGGGACCTATATCTCCCTCCAATGCATTGGGTATAGATTTATATCTCATGAGATAGACATGGTTGGAATGGTAAGTTAATCTGGTTCAGTATTACAGGACTGGAACGAGGAGTCACTACTGGAAAACTAACATTAACAAATGGTTTGGAACCATTGGTATAGGCCTCCAAACCATTGGTATAGCCTATAGCAACGGTTTGGTGAACCGTTTCCAAGTAAGTCGTTGGGATAGGTCTATACAAACGGTTTTGTGAAAACCGTTGGTATAGACCTATACCAACGGTTTTGGAAACCGTTGGTATAAGTAATATGAAAATATATACCAACAGTTATGGAACCATTGGTATATATATTTCAAAAAAAACATTCCCTGGGATTTGATCCCAGGACCCCTAGTTTATCATTGAACGACTTAACCACTAACCTAACATGACTTTTTTGAACATAATTACATAAATATATATATATATTTATTTTCATTAATATTTTAAATTTTTATTTATATAATGTTATCGGTAAGAAGATATGATAATAATTCTCAGGACCTATACCAACGGTTGTCAAAACCGTTGGTATAGTTGTAGATTCTGGAATTCATTCTGGGTTGAAGGTTGATATGTAGGTGACCTTTCCCAACGGTTTTGGAAAACCTTTGGGATAGGTATACTCTTTCCCAACAGTTTTGAAAAACTGTTTGGAATGGTGTCCATAATGTGAACTTTTCCCAACGGTTTTCCAAAATCGTTGGAAAAAGGTATACCTATCCCAACGGTATGGAAAAACCGTTGGGAAAGCCATACCCTTTCCCAACGGTTTGCAAAAACCTTTGGGAAAGGTGGCCACAGAGTGGGATTTCCCAACGGTTTGGCCAAACCATTGGGAAAAAGGACCTATACCAACGGTTTTTATAAACCGTTGGTATAGAAGCATTGGGAAAAGTCAGATTTCTAGTAGTGAGTGAACTCAATTCAGAAAGGGACTTTGTCCACTAAGATGGTCTTGGCAGCAATGTCTTGGCTACTATGGAAATCATTACATGTGCTCAATGGATTCCACAATTACATGTTGTATTCCCATGCTATTTTATCAGGATTTATGTTCCATTATGATCTATGACTTATGTACTTCCATGTTTTATGTCGTTGCTCAATATTTTGATGTTTAAACATTATGTTCATGTTTTTAAGTTCAAATTTATATGGTATGTTTTATTTTATCCATGCTCATCCTTACTGAGCATTTGAGCTCACCCATTTTAAGTTTTATTTTCCCCCAGGATTAAAAGAAAGGTTTTAGGTAAGGAAAAAAAAGTGGAAGATCTTTATGGGAGATGTTGAAGATCGTTCACCACGATTGGAAGATTATATTCAAAGTTTCTAAAGACACTAAACTATTACAGTCCTTGTGTGTCTGTTTTTGTTATGTAATACGTTTTCCACAAAAGTAATGTAATGTCTATGTACGTCAGGCTTCGGGTCTCTACAGTTAGTATCAAAGTAATGGTTTAGTCAACCATTGGAAACTAGGATGTGAAAACGTTAGTGAGATCCCTAGAGATATTTCTAAGGTATGTCTAGGGATTTTCCTAAGGATAAGTATATGTATAGGATATAGTCCTAGAACTACGGTAACGATATTAGAATTTAACCTAATATGATAGATATTGAGGTTACTCCCCCTTTATTATGTTGTTTTCCCTAACATGATTTTTGCCACTCACACTATTTTTTTGGGTTTTAGACGATGGCTGGAACCCGAAGGAACCGTGTTGATCAATGCAATGGACAATGCAATGATTTTCCTCCTGAATAAACAAATGTTATGGGAGATGGAGTGAAAAATCTTAAATCTATACTTGCACAAGCTATGAATCATTCTGGACATCCAAATGAGCAGAGAAGGGAACAATATTCTATTGAGTCCTTCATGAGGCAACGTCCACCTTCTTTCAGTAGGTCTTCTGATCCACTTGTTTCTGAACAATGGATCAGTACCACTGAAAATATATTTTCAGTTCTTCAATGTTCTGAACATGATAAAGTCATCTTAGCAGTATATCGTTTGGAAGGTGAAGCTGATCAATGGTGGAATCTTATCAAGAATACGAGGCCAAGTGATGAAATTGAGTCCATGGAATTGGACGAGTTCAAGAACTTATTTTTCAATAAGTACTTCCCTCGTATTCTTAGAACAAAGATGGATAAGGAGTTTCTTGATCTAAAGCAAAAGGATGATGAATCTGTTGGGGTATACGAAGGGAATTTTACAAGGCTTTCAAGGTATGCATCTGGCTTTATCATCCAACCTGAAAGTAAAGTTGATCGATTCTTCAGTGGCTTAAAACCAAATCTTAGAAGGGCATTAGCTATAAGGGACTTCCTTAGCTATGAAGAAATTGTGCGTTGTGCTATCAAGTTAGAAATGGAAGTTTGTGTTACTTATCCATCTCATAGTTTTGACAAGAAACAAAAGATGGAGTTCAAGGAGAAATCTCCGAATAATGGTGAAAAGAATATGAATGTTTCCGTATGCTCAAAGTGTGGAAAGAAGCATAGTGGAGATTGTCTCAAAGGGACTAGAAAATGTTTTAAGTGTGGAAAAAAGGTCATCGAGCAGCTGAGTGTCGAAGTAATGGAAAAAGGGTTGCAAATGATGATAATAAAGAAAAGACTGCAGAGAATGCACCACCAACACTTCAATGCTTCAAGTGCAAGGAAATGGGGCATTATGCTAATAAATGCCCTAATCCAAGGGTTAGTGATGATCGACATGAGCAACAACATAAGGAAAAGGACAAAGGGAAGTCACATGTGATCACCATTGGCGACGTTTAATATGACAACGATGTGGTGGAGTGATTAAGTGTTTATGTAATGGGATTCCAAAATAATGTTGTATATAGTATCGTGGAATATTGGAATATTTATGTATTGCTCTATTGTGGTTTTCAATAATTTTATGGTACCGGTAACCATGGAAAGTGATTTAGATATTTTTGGAAAAAAGATGATATGCGCATAATGAAGGGATAAGGAGAAAATGAAATGTTTGACAGTATTCATAAGCTCATGACTGATATAAGGAAATAGTTATATCATGGTTTGAGGTTTTGGTATGTGAAATGAGTTAACTTTTGACAGCACTCATGTTTTCACTAAGATTCAATGGGTATTCATTTTTCAAGAGAATACATGATTAAGGCCTTCGAATGTTTGGAATGTGACCAACAAGACATATCTCATGATATATGGGGATCAAATATGGTATTAAAATTCTTGTTATATGTACTATTTGGTAATCGTTTTCACTATAATATGAGATTGGACAGCAGTATTTTGGATAAGCCTAAAGATTGGAAAGGATTATGTTGTACATAAGTTAGTATTGTTTAATGATAAGACTTTTTCGATATTATTTACGGGATTTTATAGTAATTTAGTTTTAGAAAAAGGACAACATGAAGGATGGGCGACAGCCCATCGCGTCGGACAAGGCTGTGGGAATCGAACCCACAACCGAAGTGTGACTGGCCTTTATCACTTACCACTGGCCTACAGCAAGTTCCTGTTTAGTATAAACTAGATTTATTATATTAAGAAGTATTATATATGAAGTATATGTCCATTTTAGGAACTATATATTATTAATCTCACTATAGATGGACTTATGTATTTTTTGATAACCTTTCTAACCTTTTGTTTGAGACAGAGGGAATGACCCATCATTCTATCACATGATCTACTAACACTTCACAAATGAAAAATTCAACATCATTTCTTTAAGATATGAAGTGGAAATTGTCCAAATAACGACCAACGGTGAGACTGTACCAAAATCACGAAATTATTTCTTCTAATTCCAATTTCATCAAATTAAGGGAAATGATCTTGAAAACCCAAAATGTTGTCCTAGTGCTCTTATATCCGATGAATCAGATGGTACCCTAGATCGTCACAACATTATGGATTTTTGAATGATGTCTTTTTCATAGCCATGTTCTCTACCACTCTCCATCAAAACATGACGGTTATATTTCTCTTCCATATCCATATTTTCACCTATGTTCTCCTATGTAAAATCCCAGTGATTAGATAATTTCGGTAACCGTTACATTTCATACATTAGTTTTTAAAACCATGTTTTGGTATTCCTTTTTACGATGTGGGTTTCTATTAAAGAAACATTCGAGTAGTAAACCATTTATAACCCCAACGAATTTCGAGGACGAAATTCATTTTAAAGGGGGTAGAAAGTAATAACCCGAGATTTTATGAAAAATATTCTTTTAAATTTCATTGATGTATTCTGTTGTACGCTACACCAAGATTATCTTGCACTATACACAACACCGTATTAATTTTCATTATATGCAACCCTGACTTGGCTTACATTACATGCACTCGCGACCTTCTTCGATAGCGTGTGTTGTACGCAATACCTGTTTTTACTAAACAACGATATATTATTATAATATTATTATGAACTAGCCATTATGAATAGTATTAACTAAATTTTGAATTTTATAACATTATTATTCATCTTACACATTTTCTAGCACATGGTATAAGAACAAAATAAATTTTTTGGGTAAAATAAGTATTTTAAAAAAAAATGCAGGTTTGCCGTCTTTTGATGGCGCACCCACTTTAAATCTAGTTTTTGACATGTTTATAAGTTCAATTTTACAAAATAAAATTATTCTTTTGAATAATAATATAAAATTTTACCTTGGATAAAAGTTTCATATCATTCTGATAACTTTCATATTTTAATGAATAGTAAAAACACGCTATATTTTAATTAAAAACAACTTTTTTCATCATAATAATTTATGTGGTTAAATTATAATATTGAATGGTTTTAAAGCATAAATAGAATATATTTTTACCATTTAATATAATGTATGTCATTAGCATTGATTTTACCTTGAATTCGTAGGTTAAATCAATTCCATCTTTTGCAATGTTTTAAACAAAAACCCGTTTTCTTTCGACAACGAGATTAATTTTAATTTAATTTATGAAACTTTTGTGTATTGAATTTGGAAAAATGGATTCCATATTTGGAATCAGTGTGTCCAAATTATGTTAATAAGATACTTTTTATTTTTGGTCTTTATGAATAGTAACTACGGTAAATTTTATTTACCATAGTTAAAGGTAAATCGGGTAATTAAGGGTAAATATAAGATTATAAAATTAACCTAACACCTGAAAAAATCCTATTGGATGACTAAAAGTCTACACATATCACCTAATGGTAGGATTATAATCATTAAATGGACTTTTTTCCATGAAAATAATATAATTATTATTAAAACCAATGAAAGTGACAACATGTCACTCTCTTAAATCTTATAAGTATATTAATATTAATTTAGTGATAAAATTCATGAAACTTATAACATAAATAGTCTCTAGAAATCTAATAAAATTTTCTACATCATATAAATTTATTTATAATTTTTAGGGATTAAATAATTATCATTAATTCTGACACAATAGTGATGCAGAAATTGTTTATCTAGTAAAAAATCAAGAATATAGTTTTTATTAAACTAATAGTGGCCACAAAAGGCCCAAAACCCAGACCAAAACATATTTTTCGTTTAAATTTAAACCATAATCATACAATGGTCGAATATTTGACCCTTATGAGCCTTATAAAAGCGATTATGACACTTATATTATTTTATTTTAAATGATGCCAAAGTTGTCACCTTCATAATTTAATAAATATAACAATTTAAATATTGTTATTTTAAGATGATAAATTCGAGTAAAAGTATTATTGTGAAATTTAATAGATTTATATTCATCATAGGATTTTATTTTTAATTTTTATGCAACAAATAATTATATTAAATAATTATACAAAAATATTGTATTAATTATTTTATTAAGAGATAAACCAAATAAATGGTTTTAAAAATAGTAAAATAAATATTATATGAACTAATTAATGTTCTCCAATAATTTTCAAGATACATATGACCTTTTATGAATCTATTAAATCTTGTAGTTTTAAAATATATTCTATAAATGTTTTATTTAAAATCAAATAAATGAATAGTGTCAAAATTGACACTATTGTCATGTTATAAAAATAACATATTATAAAATTGTTTATAAATCACAAAAAAATTTAAAAATTATAAATTTAAATATATATGGTAAAAAATGTTATTAATTATCCAATTATGGAAAATTCACAACAAATAAGTAATTATTTGTTATAATTTAAAATTTAGATTGTTATTACCACAAATTAAATTAAATTGATTAAATAAGGATAAATCAAGTTGATAATGGTTAAAATAAATTCATAACATGTCTAAATTTTATTTTCTGATGATATTAAAACCCTATCTCATCTAATATTCGAATATGAGTCATTTTTGGAGGTTTATAAGTGGGTTTACATTTATTATAAATTAATATTTTTTAGATTTCCAAAGGTTCCCCTTCCTCCCTTATAAAAGGGCACCTCCTACCTCTCCTCCACACACAAATTTGAGCCTTCAAGCTCGGCCAACCACTACCCACTTAACTTCTCCAATTCACTAGAAACATCATATAGGTTCTGGTATTCTACAAAGACCAATCTTAGTGCCTTAAGAGGAGGTTTCAAAAAGGCGTGTCGAAAGAAGACGTAATATCCGTTACCAATTCTTTCAACTTTATTTCCTCTTCTACTTATTCTTATTTATTTGTTTCATTATGAAGTAATAACATCATTATCACTCATATACTGATATGTTATTATATGTATAAAACAACCCTATTGCCCCATCTATCCATCCTACGGAAAACGAAATCACCGCGCGTGCGTACGTACGGAATACCGTCTCCACGCCGTGGTGTAATCTATTTTCCCCCATCACCTTACTTGGATGGGTATAATGGTTTAAATAATGACTATATATAATTATTTTAGAGTTATATTTATTCTAAAATAGTATACATACACTCCAATACAATTCCACGATCATGGGAATGATATCATCGCTCGTGCGTACGTACGGACTACCGTCTCCACGAACGCGATGAGATTCATTTTCCATGATTAACCATTAAAGAATGATTATAAAGTATATATAATGAATAATAATGAAATATATGGAATACTAATTCTACTTTATTTATGTATATATATGTATGTAAACTATTTAATTTCATTCCATTCAATAAGGAAACGAAAACAACGTTTATGCGTACGTACGGCCTACCGTCTCCATGAACGGTGTATTTCATTCCTTTTATTGGTCTATAATATATATGCATATGATGAATATATATTATATATAAATCATTTTTTACCTTCTGGAATTATTTAAATCAGGATATAAGTAATAATATCAAGAATGACAAGTCGAAACATATACGATAAATGAAATGATTTTACTCAAAATGCTGCTTCTACAGGGAATTTACAAAAGAACGGGTAATATAAAGTCATAAGTGAAACATATATGATATAATAAAAATGAATATGATTATGTAATGAGTCAATTACATTATTTAAATCATTATACAGTAGTTTTGGATCCATACAAAGCATATCAGACCCAAGGTAAGGGAAAATCTTGCAATCTCAATTTTTAACCGAGATTGTTTATACTTCAGAATTTACTGGGGAATATTTATCATACACATCCATATTTCCTAAATATTTAATATTTTTTCCATCCAACTACAATTTTTTAAGTCCAATTTTACCCTTAGGTGAGTTTTTAGTAAAAGATATGAATGGAATCTTTTTTCGTTTTTCGTACAAGGTACTTTTTGACTTTTCTGAAAAAAGTACGAGAAGAATGTTTTTTTTAAATTATACGACATGAATGGATTTTTTAAAACATTATTTCCAAGAAGATTCCTTTACAAGTTTTCAAGTTTATTTTTAATCAACTTCTTTTAGTTTAAAATTGTATGACATGTTAAGAAAGGAAAATATTTTTGACGTAGAAAGGATATTTTCCTCAAGAATGGAGTTCAAGTGTTTTATCAAAATTATTTTCCATCTAAGATAATATAGGGTTATGTTTCTATCCCTATTATTACATTGATTTGATTATTTTGTGATGGAATTATTTTTATGAATTCTTTTATCTTATATTAATTGTTTTATGATGTCATGTTGTTTAAGAATCCCATTTTTATTACATGAGTTATGCAATGATGTATGATTTATGATTTTGTGGCACACATAAGAATGGTATCATTATAAGATGGGTGGGACCTATATCTCCCTCCAATGCATTGGGTAAATATTTATATCTCGTGAGATAAACATGGTTGTAATGGTATGTTAATCCGGTTCAGTATTACAGGACTGGAACGAGGAGTAACTACTAGAAAACTAACATATACAAACGGTTTGGAACCGTTGGTATAGGCCTCCAAACAGTTGGTATAGCCTATACCAACGGTTTGGAGAATCGTTGCTAAGTAAGCCGTTGGGATAGGTCTATACCAACGGTTTTGTGAAAACCGTTGGTATAGACCTATACCAACGGTTTTGGAAACCGTTGGTATAAGTAATATGAAAATCTATACCAACGGTTATGGAACCGTTGGTATATGTATTTCAAAAAAAACATTCCCCGGGAGTTGATCCCAGGACCCCTAGTTTATCATTGAACGACTTAACCACTAACCTAACATGACTTTTTTGAACATAATTACAAAAATATATATATGTATTGTCATAAATATTTTAAATTTTGATTTATATAATGTTCTCGGTAAGAAGATGCGATAATAATTCTCATGACCTATACCCACGGTTGTCAAAACCATTGGTATAGGACTATACCAATGGTTTTGACAACTGTTGGTATAGTTCTTGATTCTGGAATTCATTCTGGGTTGAAGGTTGATATGTAGGTGACCTTTCCCAACATTTTTGGAAAACCGTTGGGATAGGTATACCCTTTCCCAGCGGTTTGGAAAAACCGTTGCGGAAGGTGTCCATAATGTCGACTTTTCCCAACGGTTTGCCAAAACTGTTGGGAAAGGGTATACCTATCCCAACGGTTTGGCCAAACCGTTGGGAAAGGTGGCCACAAAGTGGACTTTTCCCAACGGTTTGCCAAAACCATTGGGAAAAGACAGATTTCCATTAGTGAGTGAACTCAATTCAGAAATGGACTTTGTCCACTAAGATGGTCTTGGCAGCAATGCCTTGGCTACTATGGAAATAATTACATGTGCTTAATGGATTCCACAATTATATTTTTTATTCTCATGATATTTTATCATGATTTATGTTCTATTATGATCTATGACTTATGTACTTCCATGTTTTATGTCGTTGCTCAATATTTTGATGTTTAAAAATTATGTTCATGTTTTTAAGTTCAAATTTATATGGTATGTTTTATTTTATCCATGCTCACCCTTACTGAGCATTTCAGCTCACACTTTTTATGTTTTATTTTCCCCTAGGATTAAAAGAAAGGTTTTAGGTGAGGAAACAAAAAGTAGAAGATCTTTATGGGAGATGTTGGAGATCTTTCACCATGATTAGAAGATTATATTCTGAGTTTCTAGAGACACTAAACTATTACGGTCCTTGTGTGTCTGTTTTTGTTATGTACTACGTTTTCCGCAAAAGTAATGTAATGTCCATGTACGTCAAGCTTCGGGTCTCTACAGTTGGTATCAGAGGAAAGGTTTAGTCAACCATTGGAAACTAGGATGTGAAAACGTTAGTGGGATCCCTAGAAATATTTCTAAGGTATGTCTAGGGATGTACCTAAGGATAAGTATACGTATAGGATATAGTCCTAGAACTACGGTAACGATCTTAGAATTTAACCTAAGATGTTAGATATTGAGGGTACTCCCTCTTTATTATGTTTTTTTCTCTAGCATGATTTTTGCCTCTCACACTATTCTTTTTGGGTTTTAGACGATGGTTGGAACCCGAAGGAACTGTGTTGATCAATGCAATGGACAATGCAATGATTGTCCTCCTGAACAAACAAATTTTATGGGAGATGGAGTGAAAAATCTTATTTCTATACTTGCACAAGCTATTAATCATTCTGGACTTCCAAATGAGCAGATAAGGGAACAATATTCTATTGAGTCCTTCATGAGGCAACGTCCACCTTCTTTCAATGGGTCTTCTGATCCACTTGTTACTGAATAATGGATCAGTACCACTGAAAAGATATTTTCAGTTCTTCAATGTTCTGAACATGATAAAGTCATCTTAGCAGTATATCATTTGGAAGGTGAAGCTGATCAATGGTGGAATCTTATCAAGAATACGAGGCCAAGAGATGAAATTGAGTCCATGGAATTGGACGAGTTCAAGATATTATTTTTCAATAAGTACTTCCCTCGTATTCTTTGAAAAAGGATGGATCAGGAGTTTCTTGATCTAAAGAAAAAGGATGATGAATCTATTGGTGTATACGAAGCGAATTTTACAAGTCTTGCAAGGTAGGCATCTAGCTTTATCATCCAACCTGAAAGTAAAGTTGATCGATTCTTCAGTGGCTTAAAACCAAATCTTCGAAGGGCATTGGCTATAAGAGACTTCAGTAGCTATGAAGAAATTGTGCGTTGTGCTATCAAGGTAGAAATGGAAGTTTGTGTTACTTATCCATCTCATAGTTTTGACAAGAAACAAAAGATGGAGTTCAAGGAGAAATCTCCGAATAATGGTGAAAAGAAGATGAATGTTTCTATATGCACAAAGTGTGGAAGGAAGCATGGTGGAGATTGTCTTAAAGGGACTAGAGAATGTTTTAAGTGTGGAAAATAAGGTCATTGAGCAGCTGAGTGTCGAAGTAATGGAAAAAGGGTTTCTAATGATGTGAATAAAGAAAAGACTGCAGAGAACGCACCACCAACACTTCAATGCTTCAAGTGCAAGGAAATGGGGCATTATGCTAATAAATTCCCTAATCCAAGGGTTAGGGATGATCGACATGAGAAACCACATAAGGCAAAGGACAAAGGGAAGTCACATGCGATCACCATTGGTGATGTTGAATATGACAACGATGTGGTGCAATGATTAAGTGTTTATGTAATGGGATTCCAAAATAATGTTGTATATAGTATCGTGGATTATTTGAATATTTATGTATTGGTATATTGTGGTTATCAATAATTTTATGGTACCGGTAACCATGGAAAGTGATTGAGATATTTTTGGAAAAAAGATGATATTCGCATAATGAAGGGATACGGAGAAATTGAAATGTTTGACAGTATTCATAAAGTCATGACTGATATAAGGAAATAGTTATATCATGGTTTCAGATTTTGGTATGTTAAAAGAGTTAACTTTTGACATCACTTAGGTTTTCACTAAGATTCAATGGGTATTCATTTTTTAAGAGAATACATGATTAAGGCCTTCAAATTTTTGGAATGTGACCAACAAGACATATCTCATGATATATGGGGATCAACGATGGTATTAACATGCTTGTTATATGTACTCTTTGGTAAGTGTTTTCACTATAATATGAGATTGGACAGCAGTATTTTGGATAAGCCTAAAGATTGGAAAGTATTGTGTTTGACATAAGTTAGTATTTTTTAAAGATAAGACTTTTTTCGATATTATTTATGGGATGTTATAGTAATTTAGTTTTAGAAAAAGGACAACATGCAAGATGGGCGACAACCCATCGTTTCAGACATGGCTGTGGGAATCGAACCCATAACCGAAGTGCGACTGGCCTTTATCACCTACCATTGGCCTACAGGAAGTCCCTATTTTGTATAAACTATTTTTATTATATTAAGTAGTATTATATATGAAGTATAAGTCCATTTTAGGAACCATATATGATTAATCTCACTATAGATGGACTTATGTATTTTTTGATAACTTTTCTAAACTTTTTTTGAGACAGATGGAATGACCCATCATTCTATCACATGATCTACTAACACTTCACGAATGAAAAAATTCAACATCATTTCTTTAAGAGATGAAGTGGAAATTTTCCAAATAACAACCAACGGTGAGATTGTACCAAAATCACGGAAGTATTTCTTCTAATTAAAATTTCATCAACTTTAGGGAAATGATCTTGAAAACCAAAAATGTTGTCCTAGTGCTCTTATATCCGATGAATCAGAAGGTACCTTAGATCATCACAAATTTATGGATTTGTGATTGTTGTCTTTTTCATAGCCATGTTCTCTACCACTCTTCATCAGAACATGACTGTTAGATTTCTCTTCCATATCCATATTTTCACTTATGTTCTCTTATGTAGAAACCCAGTGATTAGTTAATTTGGGTAACCGTTAAATTTCATAATTTAGTTTTTAAAACCATGTTTTGGTATTCCTTTTTACGATGTGGTTTTCTATTAATGAAACTTTCGAGTAGTAAACCATTTATAACCCCGACGAAATTCGAGGGAGAAATTCATTTTAAGGGTGGTAGAATGTAACAACCCGAGATTTTATGAAAAATATTCTTTTCAATTTGATTTATTTATTCTGTTGTACGCTACACCAATATTATCTTGCACTATACGCAACACCGTATTAATTTTCAGTATATGCAACCCTGACTTGGCTTACATTACATGCAATCGCGACCTTCCTCAATAGCGTGTGTTGTACGCAATACCGGGTTTTACTAAACATCGATATATTATTATAATATTATTATGAACTAGCCGTTATGAATAGAATTAACTAAATTTTTAATTTTATAACATTATTATTCATCTTGCACATTTTCTAGCACATGGTATAAGAACGAAATAAATTTTTCGGGTAAAATAAGTATTTTTTAAAAAAATGCATTTTTGTCGTCTTTTGATGGCGTACCCACTTTAAATCTAGTTTTTGACATGTTTATAAGTTAAATTTTACAAAATAAAGTTATTCTTTTGAATAAGGATATAAAATTTTACCTTGGATAAAATTTTCATATTATTCTGATAACTTTCATATTTTAATGAATAGTAATAACACGCTATATTTTAATTAAAAACAACTTGTTTCATCGTAATAATTTATGTGGTTAAATTATAATATTTAATGGTTTTAAAATATAAATATAATATCTTTTTACCATTTAATATAATGTATGTCATTAGCATTGATTTTACCTTGAATTCGTAGGTTAAATCAATTCCATCTTTTGCAATATTTTAAACAAAAACCCGTTTTCTTTCGGCAACGAGATTAATTTTAATTTAATTGCTGAAACTTTTTTGTATTGAATTTGGAAGAATTGATTCCATATTTGGAATAATTGGGTCCAAATTATGTTAATAAGCTACTTTTTATTTTTCGGCTTTATGAATAGTAACTACGGTAAATTTTATTTACCACAGTTAAAGGTAAATCGGGTAATTAAGGGTAAATATAAGATTATAAAATTAACCTAACACCTGAAAAAATCATATTGGATGACTAAAAGTCGACTCATATCACCTAAGGGTCGGATTAGAATCATTAAATGGACTTTTTTCCATGAAAATTATTTAATTATTATTAAAACCAAAGAAAGTGACAACATGTCACTCTCTTAAATCCTATAAGTATATTAATTTTAATTTAGTGATAAAATTCATGAAACTTCGAACATAAATAGTGTCCAGAAATATAATAAAATTATATACATCATATGAATTTATTTATAATTTTTATGGATTAAATAATTATCATTAATTCTGACACAATAGTGATGCAGAAATTGTTTATCTAGTGAAAAATCAAGAATATAGTTTTTATTAAACTAATAGTGGCTACAAAAGGCCCAAAACCCTGACCAAAACTTATTGGTCATGTAAATTTAAACCATAATCATCCAATGGTATAATATTTTACCATTCAAAGCCTTATAAAAGTGATTATGACACTTATATTATTTTATTTTAAATGATGTCAAAGTTGTCACCTTCATAATTTAATAAATATAACAATTTAAATATTGTTATTTTAAGATGATAAACTCGAGTAAAAGTATTATTTTGGAATTTAATAGATTTATCTTAATCATAGCATTTTATTTTTAATTTTTATGCAACAAATAAGTATATTAAATAATTATAAAAAAATATTGTAGTAATTATTTTATTAAGAGAAAAACCAAATAAATGGTTTTAAAAATAATAAAATAAATATTATATAAACTATTTAATGTTATACAATAATTTTCTAGATACATATGACCTTTTATGAATATATTAAAGCTTCTATATTGAAAATATCGTCTATATATGTTTTATTTAAATTCAAATAAATGAATATTGTCAAAATTAACACTATTGTTATGTTATAAAAAAACATATTATAAAATTGATTAAAAATCACAAAAATATTTAGAAATTATAAATTTAAATTTATATGGTCAAAAATGTTATAAAGTATCAAATTATGTACAATTCACAACAAATAAGTTATTATTTGTTGTAATTTAAAATTTATAATGTTATTACCACAAATAAAATTAAATTGATTAAATAAGGATAAATCAAGTTGATAATGGTTAAAATAAATTCCTAACATGTCAAGATTTTATTGGTTGATGGTATTACAACCCTATATCATATAATATTAGAATATGAGTCATTTTTTAGGTTTTTATGTGGGTTTAGATTTATTATAAATTAATATTTTTTAGATTTCCAAAGGTGCCCCTCTCCTCCCTTATAAAAGGGCACCTCCTCTCTCTCCTCCTCACACCAATTTGAGCCTTCATGCTCGGACAACCCCTTCCCAATTCACTTCTCCAATTCCCTAGAAACATCCTATAGGTTCTGGTCTTCTTCAAAGACCAATCTTAGTGCCCTAAGAAGAGGTTTCAAAAAGGCGTGTCGAAAGAAGAGGTAATATCCGTTACCAATTCTTTCAATTTCATTTCTTCTTCTACTTCTTCTTCTTTAGTTTTTTCATTATTAAGTAATAACATCAGTATAAATAATATACTTATATGTCATTATAAGTATGAAACAATTCTATTTCACCATCTATCCATCCTACGGAAAATGAAATCACCGCGCGTGCGTATGTACGGAATACCATCTCCACGCCGTGGTGTAATCTATTTTCCACCATCACCTTACTTGGATGCGTATAATGGTGTAAATAATGACTATATATGATTATTGTAAAGTTATATTGATTCTGAATTACTATACATACACTCCAATACAATTCCACGATCATGGTAATGATATCATCACTCATGCGTACGTACGGACTACCGTCTCCACGAACGCGATGAGATTCATTTTCCATGATTAACCATTCAATAATGATTACAAAGTATATATAATGAATAATAATGAAATATATGGCATAATAATTCTACTTTATTAATTTATAAATATATGTCTGTCATCTATTTAATTTCGTTCAATTCAACAAGGAAACGAAAACAGCGTTCATGCGTACGTACGGCCTACCGTCTCCATGAATGGTGTATTTCATTCCTTTTATCGATCTATAATATATATGTATATGATGAATATATATTATATATAAATCATGTTTTACATTCTGGAATTATGTAAATATGGATATAAGTAATAATATCAAGAATGACAAGTTGAAACATATACGATAAATGAAATGATTTTACCCAAAACGCTACTTCTACATGAAATTTACAAAAGAACAGGTAATATAAAGACATAAGTGAAACATATATGATATCATAACAATGAATATGATTATTTAATGAGTCAATGACATTATTTAAATCATTATACAGGAGTTTCAGATCCATACGAAGCATATCAGACCCAAGGTAAGGGAAAATCTCGCAATCTCAATTTTTATCCGAGATTGTTTATACATCAGAATTTACTGGGGAATATTTATCATCCACATCCATGTTTCCTCAATATGTAATATTTTTTCCATCCACCTACAATTTTTTAAATCCAATTTTACCCTTTGGTGAGATTTTAGTAAAAGATATGAAAGGAATCTTTTGTCGTTTTTCGTATGAGGTACTTTTTGACTTTTCCAACAAAAGTATGAGAAGAATGTTTTTTTTAAATTATACGGCATGAATGGATTTTTTAAAACATTATTTCCAAGAATCTTACTTTACAAGTTTTCAAGTTTATTTTTAATCAACTTCTTTTATTTTAAAATTATATGACATGTTAAGAAAGGAAAATGTTTTTGAAGTAGAAAGGATATTTTCCTCAAGAATGGAGTTCAAGTGTTTTATCAAAATTCTTTTCCATCTAAGATAATATAGGGTTCTATTTCTATACCTATTATTATATTTATTTGATTATGTTGTGATGGAATTATTTTTATGAATTCTTTTATCTTATATGAATTGTTTTATGATGTCATGTTGTTTAAGAATCCCATTTTTATTACATGAGTTATGAAATGATGTGTGATTTATGATTTTGTGGAACACATAAGAATGGTATCATTATGAGATGGGTGGGACCTATATCTCCCTCCAATGAATTGGGTAAAGATTTATATCTCCTGAGATAGACATGGCTGGAATGGTATGTTAATCCGGTTCAATATTACAGGACTGGAACGAGGAGTGAACTCGATTCAGAAAGGGATCTTGTCCCCTAAGATGGTCTTGGAAGCAATGCCTTGTCTACTACGGAAATCATTACATGTGCTTAATGGATTCCACAATTACATGTTTTATTCCCATTCTATTTTATCATGATTTATGTTCCATTATGTTCTATGCCTTATGTGCTTCCATGTTTTATGTCGTTGCTCAAGATTTTGATTTTTAAACATTATGTTCATGTTTTTAAGTTCAAATGTATATGGTATGTTTTATTTTATCCATGGTCACCCTTACTGAGAATTTGAGCTCACCCTTTTTATGTTTTATTTTCCCCCAGGATTAAAATAAAGGTTTTAGTTAAGGAAACAAAAAGTGGAAGATCTTTATAGGAGATATTGAAGATCTTTCACCACGATTTGAAGATTATATTCCATGTTTCCAAAGACACTAAACTATTACGGTCCTTGTGTGTCTGTTTTTGTTATGTAATATGTTTTCCGAAAAAGTAATGTAATGTCCATGTACGTCAGGCTTCGGGTCTCTACACAACAAATGTGATAGGAAATGTGAATATTTCCCTAATGATATGCCTAATATAACGGGAGCAGGTTCTCAAAACATCATTACTATACTTGCTCAGCTGACTTGAGTTATGAATAATAACTTGAATCATGCGAAAATCCCTCCTCCTCCAAGGAAAGAGTATGTTTCCATAGAATCCTTCATATGTAAAATACCTCACATGTTTAGCGGATCTTCTGATCCCCTCCTCCCGGAATAGTTGATTAACTCCATTGAAAAGATATTCTCTATCCTCCAGTGCTTGGAAGAAGAGAAGGTTGTAATGGCGGGCTATCATTTTTATGGGGAAGCTGATCAGTTGTGGACACTAATCAAGAATACAAAGTCCCAAGGGGAAATTTATTCCATGTATTTGGAGGAATTCAAGAAAATATTTTAAAAAATATTTTCCTCGAACCCTCCATATCAATATTGAATAACAGTTCCTCAGAATAAATAATAATAATATGGGTCCATCGGGGCATATAAAGCAAACATTGCAATGCTTTCATGGTATGTCTCTAGCTTTGTTATGAACATTGAAAGCAAGGTGGATCGCTTCTTTAGCAGACTAAAATGAGTCTACAAAAAGCATTGGTGATTCAAAACATCAACAGATATGTGGATATTTTCTGTTGTGACCTCAAAGTTGAAATAAGGATTGGATACTCTCAATGGCCTCGTGGGACTAGTAAAAACATCAAAAAATGTTGAACAACATGGGTGGTTCATCAAAAAAATCCCATGATGGAAAGAAGCTTGACTTTTCCTCTTGTAAAATTTATGTGGATAAGCACCTTGGTAATTGTCTGAAGGGAACAAAGAATTACTTCAAATATGGGAGGTTTGGTCATATATCCATGAATTGTTGAAGGGATATGAAAAATACCTCTAATGTTGAAGAAGAAAGGAAGGTTAAGAGCAACCCTCAGCTTGAAGTGCAGTGTTAAAACTGCCAGGAGCATGGGCTGTATTCATGAAATTTCCCAAAACCAAGGGTTGTCAGAGGAAATCAGCAAGAACCTTTAAGGAAACAAGGAAGGTCTTTTGCTATCACTATTGATGAGGTGGAGTCGGAAAACGATGTGGTGATAGGTATTCTAGTTATTCATTCAAGAATAGTGAGCGTGCTATTTAATTCTCGTTCTATGAATTCTTTCATATCGTGCAAGTTTAGTAGAACTATTCAAACACCACCTCAAAATTTTGAGGAAAAATTATCTGTGAGAATAGAAAATGGGGAAATTATTGCGTCCATGGTTTATAACTCCTCCCCAATTAATGTTTTTGGACTGAACCTCCCATCAAATCTTGTCATACTCCCTTTAGTGGAGTTCGATGCCATCCTGGACATGGATTTTCTATCTTTATACAAATCCAACATCAACTATCAGGAATGGGAGTTTACTCTTCACATCCCAAATCATCCTCCCATTAATTACAAGTGTAAGTAGGAAGATGAATCTCCTTTAGAATTGTCATCTCAAGTGTGGGTATTGCTGCCTTGTGAGTGGGAATATCAAGCTCAAATAATTGATACAATGGAGCGAATGATGTTTGAGGACAAGTCCAGCGTGAGGGATTCCACTGATGTATTCCCTGAAGAGTTTCATGGTCTTCCTCCTGACCAAGAGTTTGAGTTCTCAATTGAAATTGTCCCTGTATTTCTTCCTATATCAAAGACACCTTAGAGAATGGCCACCATATAGCTAGATGAGCTGAATAAGAAGTTACATGAGAATATGGAGAAAGGTTTTATATGCCCGAGTGCTTCACCATGGGGCGTGCCAGTCCTCTTCACCAAGAATAAGGATAGATCAATTCATCTATGCATTCATTATCATGAGAACAATAAAATTAAAATAAAGAACAAATATACCCTACCATAGAGAGATGACTTGTTCGATCAGCTTCATGGGGATAGTTATTTCTCTAAGGTGGACCTTTGGTCAGGATATCACCAATTAAAGGTGAGGAGATAAGATATTCCCAGGAATTCCTTTCGAATGAGGTATAAATATTATAAGTTCAGAGTGATTCCCTTTGGACTCATTAATTCTCTATAAATTTTCATGGATTTAATGAATAGAGTGTTTAGAGTTTAACTTGACAAATTTTTCGTATTCTTTATGGATGATATTCAGATATACTCCTGGAATAAGGAGGAACATGAGGAGAATTTGAATACTGTGTTAAAAACATTTTGAAAGGAGAAGTTGTATGAAAATTATATTAATTTGAGTTCTGGATAGAGGAAGTATCATTCTTGGGTCATGTTATCACCAGCAAAGGGATATTTGTAGACCCTTCCAAGATGAAGGCAATTGAAAAGTGGCCCAGGCCAACTTCTGTAACAGAGATCTGTAGTTTTTTGGGTCTAGCTGGGTATTATTGACTATTTGTGAAGAACTTCTCATGATTGTCAAACCCAATGACCAAGCTGACACAGAAGGGAGTAAAGTTTTTCTGGACACAAGAATGTGAAAATTGTTTCAATGAGTTGAAAAAGAGGCTTATCACTACACCAGTACTCACACTCCCTGTAAGTGGATAACTCTTTGTGGTGTATATTGATGCTTATAAGAAGTTCGTAGGGTGTGTGCCAACGAAAAATGATAAATTCATATCCTACGCCTCATGGTATTTGAAATTCCATGAGCAAAACTATCTGGCGCATGATTTGGAGTTGGTAGTGTTAATCTTTCTATTGAAAATCTGGCAGCATTATCTCTATGGGGAGAAGTGTGAGATATATATTGACCACAAGAGTCTCAAATATATATTCCCACATAAAGAGCTTAATATGTGCTAGTGAATATGGATATATCTCATTAAGGATTATGACTGCTCAATCCACTACTATCCCAGTAAGGAAAACAAGGTGGAAGATGATCTAAGTAGAAAGGATCTTGCATCATTATCAATGATGATAATTGAAAAGGATCTTATATTCTTATATTTTCAAAGGATGAACATGGGAATAATTATGGGAGGAACATAATCAATCCTTTCTCAAATTATTGCTCAACCATTCCACTTGGAGAAAATAAAGGATGCTCATAGAAAAGTTTTGTAAATTCAGAAAATCGTGGAAGCTATCAGACATGGGAAATCCTCTGATTTCAAAATTAAAGAGGAAGGACTTATAAGATTTGGGACCTGATTATGTTTACTATCCGATACAAATATAAAGAAGGATCTATTTAATGATCTATATAGCTCAACCTTCTTTATCCGCCCAGGGAGCACCAAGATGTATCGTGATCTCTGAAAAAACGTTTGGTGGGATAGCATGAAAATGGATATTTCTAAATATACATCAATGTGTCTGGTATGTCAGCAAGTGAAGGTTGGGAGGAAAAGGTCTAAGGGGTTGATGCCACCACTACCCATACCATCATGGAAGTGGGAGAACATTACCATGGACTTTTTCACTGGACATCCAAGGAAATCTAGAGGTTACAATGCTATATGGGTCGTTGTGGATCGTCTTGCAAAGAGAACTCACATTATCTCTATTCAAAAAGACTTCTCATTGGATCAACTTGCATGGATTTACCTCAAAAAGTGGTAATGATGCATAGAGTACCAATATCTATTATATCCGATCATGATCCGATATTCACCTCAATGTTCTGGAAAAGTATCCAACATGATCTAAGCATGGAATTAAACTTCAGTATGGCCTATCGTCCTCAAACTGATGGCCAATCTGAGAGAACTATTCAGACACTTGAAGACATGTTGAGAGCATGTTCTATAGATTTTGAAGGAGGATGCGACCAATGTAACACCCTGAGATTTTGTGAGATATATTCTTTTTAATTTATTTGATGTCTTATATTATACACTACACCAAGATTAGCGTGTACTATACGCAACACCGTATTAGCTTGCAGTATACACAATACTATTCATGGCTCATGTTATACACAATTTAAAGTTCTTTTTGTGGAAATATTTATACGCAACATTAAGTATAGATTTTGTTTAATGTATAAATGAAATAAGTTTTGATTATGTTATATGAAACACCAAAGGGATCTTGCACTACACACAACCCTAACTTGGCTTGCATTACACACAATTGCGACCTTCCCCAATAGCATGTGTTGTAAGCAATACTGAGTTTCACTAAACAACGATATGTTATTAAAATATTATATAAACTAGCCATTATAAATAGTAATACCTACATTTTAAAATTTTATAAATTTTAACTTTCAAAATGGACTTCATTTTTGGATACGGAGTATCAAAATTATCCTAGGGTGAATTTTTGATATATTTCAGAAAACTTTCAATTTTTGATGAATAGTGAAAAACCCTGAGTTATAGTTTAAAACCGAATTTCTATTTAAATAATTATTTATTTTATTTAAATTTAATTTAGGTCAAAATAGATACATAATACCTATATAATTTCAATGTAATTCATTGGAGTCATTTTATAATAATTTTAGATATATAAAAATTTTATTGAACTTTTGACCGTCTTTTACCCACCTCCTAGGAGAATTTGCCAATTTATATAAAACTTAATTTTACCGCTTCTGTGAGTGGAATTTCAAAAATCCAAGAGACACGGTTGATATCAGTAAGTAAAATTTGGTTCAATAAGATAAAAATATTTTTTGTTGAAGAGTAACTTTTTACTTTTATTTACCACAGTTAAATGTAAATAGGGTAATTAAGGGTAAAAATGGTAGTATTATTACCCTAACACAAGTCTTAATTCTATTGGATAAGTTTAATTCGACCAAAAACAACCTTAGGAATAAAATATGACCATTTAGGTCCACTTTTATTAGATTAGGACATTTATTATTATTTTATTTAAAGAAGAGTTAAAATAGTTAAAATCAATGTTTAATAACTAAAACATTTTTAATATAGGGTTATACATAAGATAAATTCGACTATAAATATTAATTAGAAATATAAAACGATTTCATACATAATTGTATTTTATTTATATTTTTTATAAATAATTTAATTTATTTATGACATAATGATGATGCACTAATTACCTTATTAATGAAATATTAACATAATTGATATTATAAATACCCAAATAAATGTAATTTGAGACTTTTTATGAATTAAACTAATGTTTTAGGTTAATATAAAATATTAGGGTTGGTTAGATGAATTTTTTTCGAAGTTATAATGCTGTTATGAATTTAGAGAAAACAGAATACCGAATCATGTCAAAATTGACATAAAAGGGGTTTTAAAACAAATATTATATTATTAATTGATATAATGTTCCTAAAAATCTAAGGTTATTCCAAAAGAATTATATAATAATATATATGACATTAATGAACCAATTGGGGCTCTATTTGTAGTTTATAGTAATTTTATTAACCATATAGTGTAAGAATACAAGAAGATATGGTAAAAGTTAAATTATTTATATTAGAGTTAAATCTAAATCATAAGGTTAAAATGGTAACATAAACTTGTATAAAACCTATTGGTTGAGATTATTTCGACCCATCCCCACCCTAGCCTCTAAATAAGTTACTTTGGAGCCATTATAAACCGAATATGAATTTATTATAAAATAATATTTTATGTTTTTCATAAGGTGCCCCTCTCCTCCCTTATAAAAGGGAACCTCCTCCCTATCCTATTTACACAATTTTACGCCTTCAAACTCAGAAAAACTCTGCAAATTTTGATTCTAAAAATCTCTAGTTATATCATAGAGGATCTGGTGTTCTCAAAGTACCAACTCTAGTGCCCTAAGAGGATGTTTAAAAGAGGCACGTTGAGGAAGAGGTAATCTCTTCTACCGATTCTTTCAAGTTTATTTATTCTTATACTTCCTATTATTTAGTTGTTTAATTATAAATTAATAACATAAGTATAACTAATATAATGATATTTTATTATAAATATTAAACAACCCCATTTCACCTTCTATCCATCCTACAGAAAGCAAAATCACCGCATGAGCGTACATATGGAATACCATCTCCACACCGTGCTGTAATCTTTTTTCCCACCACCACCATACTTGGATGGGTATAATGGTGTAAAGAATAACTATATATGATTATTATAACATCATACTGATTCTGAGATATTATATCATCCACTCCAATTCCATTCAATAATTATGGGAACTATATCACCGCTCGTGCGTACGTGTGGATTACCGTCTCCACGACGCGATGAGATTCATTCTCCATGTTAACCATTCAAGAATAATTATAAAATATATAGAATGAATAATAATGATATATATTACATAATAATTCTATTGGATTTATGTATACATATATATATATATATGTCATCTACTTACTTCCATTCAAGTCAATAAGGAAAGGAAAATAGCGTTCATGCGTACGTACGGCCTACCGTCTCCATGAACGGTGTGTTTCATTTCATTTATCTATCTATTATTTTTATATATATACTTAATATATATGATATATAAATAATATTTTACATTCTGGATGTATTTAAATAATTACATAATTAAAAATAATATCAAGGAACAACAAGTCCAAACATGTACGATAAATGAAACGATTTTACCAAAAACAATACTTTAACATGGAATTGACAAACGAACAGTTAATATAAAGTCATAAGTGAATCATATATGATATAATAAACATTATTATGATTCTATTACAAGATAATAATATGTCTAAGCCCACTATACAAGAGTCTCAGACACTTACGGGAGAAATTGGACATAAGGTATGGGATAATTTTGCAGATCTCATTTTTATCTGAGATTGCTTATATGTAAGTTTTTACTAGGGTTATATATTTCATCCATGTCCATAAAATGTATTTAATATAGTGTATAATATTTTTCCATATATTTGTAAAGTCATGTTTACCCCTCTTTTACTTTTACATTGTGTTATTGAAGGAATCTTTCTTTTATTTACCATACGAGGAACTTTTTGACTTTTCCAACAAAAGTATGAGGATAATTTTTTTTGTAACTTATACAGAATGAATGGATTTTTAGGGTTTCATAACACCTAATTTTCATGAAGCTTACCCTAAAATCTTTCATGATTGTTTTCAACAAAATCCTTTTATTTTAAAATTAAATGGCATTTTGTGAAAAAAAATTATTTTGAAAAAGAAATCGTATTTTCCTCAAGAATTCATTCCAAGTGTTTTGTAAAAACTATTTTCCATCTAAGATGACATTATTTAGTATTATTATGTTTCAAGTATAATGTATCTATTATTTACATGGTTTTATTATTCTTATGATTAAATTATATCCATTTGTTTTATATGGATTACATTAAGATGGGATGATGTTTATGAAACACATTTTATTCTTTGGGTTGTGATGAATGATTTATATTTATTTTGTGGCACACGAAAAAATGATTTCATTATGAGATGGGTGGGACCTATATCTCCCTCCAATGAATTGGGTAAATATTTATATCTCATGAGATAGACATAGCTGGAATGGAAAGTGAATCTGGATTAGTAATATAGGGGTGGAACGGCAAGTAAACCCGATTTAGTAATGGACTCTGTCCACTAAGATGGTCTTGGCAGCAATGCCTTGGCTACTATAGAAATCATAACATTTGCTTAATGGATTCCATAATTACATGTTTTATTCCCATGATATTTTATCATGTTTAATGTTCATTTATGATCTATTCCTTATGCACTGCCAAGATTTATGTCATTACTCATGATTTTGATTTTTTATGTTCATGTTCTTACATTCAAATGTTCAGGGATTGTTTTATGTTCTCCATGTTTTCCCTTATTGATCATTTGAGCTCACCCTTTTTATGTTTTCATTTCCCCCGGATGTAAAGAAAAGTTATATGTAAGAAAACAAAAGTGGAAGATCTTTATGGGAGATGTTGAAGATATTTCACCATGATTAGAAGATTATGTTCCGAGTTTCCAAAGACACTAAACTAATACGGTCTTTGGGAATATGTTTTTGTCATGTATTAAGTATTCTGAAAAAGTAATTTAATGTCTATGTACGTCGATATTGGGTCTCTACAACCAACACATTCCACTGGTTGAATTCTCCTAGAACAATAGTTTCCACTCAATCATCTGAATGGCACCATATGAATCCCTTTATGGGAAAAGCTGCATAACACCGGCATTCTGGGATGAAGTTGGTGAGCATAAGCTGCTAGGACCTGAAATGGTCAAATAAATGATGGACAAGGTGAAAAGCATTCAGTAGAATATCATGGTAGCCCAAAATTGACATAAACGTTATGTAGACAATTGTTGATGAGACCTTGAGTTTAAAGTTGGAGACATGGTATTTTTAATCATATCTCCATGAAATAAGGTCATGAGGTTTGGAAATAAAGGGAAGTTAAGTCCTAGGTACATCTTCCCCTTCGAGATACTTGATCGAGTCGGATATCTGGCCTATCAACTGGCACTTCCACCTACAATGTCTAAAGTACATGTTGTCTTTAATGTATCCCTCTTAAGGAAGTATATTCTACACCCTTCACATGTACTCTCTTCAGAGGTGGTATAGTTGGAGGATGATCTTTCCTATAAGGAGTAGCCAGAGGAGATCTTGGATCGTAGAGACAAAGTTCTACACAACAAGACTACTCATCTGGTCAAGGTACTATGGTGAAACCATTTGTACGAAGAGGTATCATAGAAACTAGAGAAAGAAATGAAGGAAAAGTACCCTAACCTATTTTTGGTCTAGAATGTAAACTAAAATTTTGAGGGTGAAATTTCTTAAGGGGGGAAGAATGTAACGACCCAATGTTTTTCAATGGAAATTACCTTCTTATAAATATGTAATAAAATCACATAAAAACACAACATAATGAACTATTAAGTGATAAGTGACCTTTAAACATAAGTTTTTCACTTTTTGGTTTGTAATTTAAAAAATCTAACATACACAGTTGCGATCAGTATGTTATTTGGAGTCTGATAATAAAAAAAGAAATTGTTGGTGAATAGAATCCAACCCTTATGAATAGTAAAATACCCTTATAAATAGTGATATACCCCAATTAATAGTAACCTTACCTATGATAATGTATAAATAATATTCAAATTGAATGTACGATATACTTATATTTTAGAATAAGTAAATGAATGTTTTAAAACTGATTTTTTATAATAAATTATGATTTTAATTAAATATTAAAATAATCATATGTAAAAAATTATTTTTGAAAAACGGATTTAATTTTTGGATTCTACTTGTTAAAAAATGGTGAGGGTGAATTTTGGATATTTTTCTGAAATACTTGATTTTTTATGAATAGTGAAATACAATAATTTACGATAAATGCTAAATGAAGGATTTATTGAGTCATTAATTATGATCTAATGATGTAAGCCCAATTGGTTCAAAGTCACATGCATTTATTAATATTTTTGGTCATGTAATCATCACTATTGATGGTCTTGAGTGAAAATAATAAACTAATGATTATAATATTATGAAGACCCTTCTCTCCACTACTATAAACACCCCCCCCCCTCCCACCTCACTCTCTCTTCTCTTAGCTACTCTCAAGCCTTGTGCCTTGAAAATATTATTCCCAAACCTCTTCCCAATCTCCTCCCCCACGTCAAAAAACTCATATCCTCTTATAAATACTAAAACCTCTCCCTTTAATAGGTTCTCAAGTCAAGAAGTCTCAAGAGGTAAATTCCGCTTTCCAATTCATTTATTTCTTTTAAGTTCTTTTATTTTTGTTTCTTTCCTTGCATCCCTTCTCCCAAATAGTATGATAACTCCAGTAACATACATGTACTATAGTATATTTATGATAATGGTATATTTCATTTTCTTCTCTTCTTTCCCAACCTTTTATTTGAAATAAATTAAATCACCGTTTGAGATGTTCTAATTTACCACATTCAAGGACAACCGTTTATCAATTTCTATTAACATCATTAATTCTGGTCACAAAACAATTTGGGTTATGGTTGATCTAGAATATTTTATTTGTAATATATCCTATTTTATATCATGTATTACTTTTTTATAATGGTTATTAATCTATAAAGAAAAACATGTTCTTTGTAATCAAAACCCACCGATTAACAAAAACGGTTGTCATTATGGTTTTATATAATAATTAAACTTTTCATTAAGTAAAAAAATTAAATTTGAGACCATTTAATCCTAAAGATGTTCACTAATAGTGTATAAATTCAAGTCTGGACAACCAATTTCATCTTACATGTTTATCCAAACATGAATATAAGTGAACTGGTCATTAAAACCAAGTAAACAAACAAAATTGAACAATGAAATTGAAACTCATAACCAATCAAAATGGTTATAAACGAAAAAAATGATTATAATAAACAAATTAAATATTGAATAGGTTCTAGAATTTTTAATTAATAAACCAAATTTGTTTATTTAGGTCATTAATAAAAAGTGGAGAACACCACCGGATTTAAGGTAAGGGATCCTCTCCATTTCTCTATTAATCATAATTGTCCTCTACGCTATGCCTTTTTATGTGTAATCTCAAATGATGAGGTATGTTTTTTCACCTAAAAAATATTGTCTTAATGATTTATAATTGATTATAAACCCTTTTTCCCTCTCATCAATCCCTCTTAGGTACACCCGACACTATGCCAATAAACCGTAATGAATTCCACCCAAACCTTTTGTTCTTTTGGGTTGCCTTATCTTTATTTATATCAAAATTGAGTTATCTAATCATTTTATTTACATATTGTAAATTCATGTATAGTTTTAAAAAATTCATTTATGAGGACCCTTTCGTCACTCTCTTTCAGGGATATACATGTTTTTTTAAAATATTCCCCCAATAGACCTTTCTGATAAGAAAACATGTTTTAAGCGATCTTTCCCAACTTGTTTACCCAATTTCAAGTGCACTATATCCTCTATTTTAAGGAACCATTATATTTATAAATTCATTTTTTTTATTATGAAGACCGTCTTTATTCAATTCATGTTGTATATAAAATATTTTCTTCTTTTCTATTTTAAAGGATCTATAGTATTTTCTTTAAAACCGTACAATTTTTTTTAATGCTAATGTTTCTCAAATACATTTTTTATATGTTGTCACTTATGTTTGACACCACTTACCATGTTATATAACTATTTTACCATATGAATTCCCATGTATGTTCTAAGGCATGTCTTTCATGGACACTTTCATGATACTTCCATTGGTTATGATTTATGTCATGATTGTAGTACCCAATTATTTCTCTGGGTACCCTTATGTTTATGTATGGTTGATTATGTATGATTATTTTTGTGTCAAGAATATTCATGAAAATTTTGAGATGGGTGTGCCCATATATCACACCAATTCATTGGGTAATGGTAAGTCTCATGAGATGCAATGTGAAACGGGATTGGCGGAAAGCCTTGACCCATACTAAAATGGGAAACAGGATTGGCGGTTAGCCTTAACCCATACTAAAGACTTGTTTTATTATTATTCCACATTTATATGATTATATGTTTATATTATCCCATGCTTATATGATATGATTTCATATGTTCCATGCATTGGATGTCATTACTTGATGCCTCCTAACTCATTTTCTTAAGATGTATCCTTATGTTCATTCCCTTAATGGGATTTTTATCTTATCCCTTTTTTATGTGTTCTTTATGGAACTCTATACAGAGGTATGGTCTCAAAGGAATTTAAGAGCTTTTATGGAGATTAAAAAAAGAAAGGTTTTTTTTAGCCCCATGTTTTACGTTTTATGTACCTAGTCTTCCAAGACACTAGACGTAATAATCATCGGATTGTACCCTGATATATAATTATGTTTAAAATCATGTAATGTTATATGTAAAATTCTTGGGTAGCTATAGTTTCATTAGTATATTATCTATTAAATTTGGATTTTGTTCCTTGAGTGATATGTCCCACCTTTTTTTAATAGCATGTTGTTGTATTCCATGTTAATAGTCCTAGTAACATGCTTACTTTGTAACTGATTAAGTAATTCTTAAGCAAGATTTCCAGTTAGTGTAACATTCCTAATTGATGATAGGTCGTTTTTTTTTGTTATAGTATGCTTATTTGTGTTTTATACCCATCATAACATGTTATTTGTTGTGATTTTTAAATGGTTTCCAGGGTTAAACAAATGGTTTGTCATTAAATGGGAGATAGTTTTGAATTATAATGTGTATGGGAGCCTTATAATTGGGAAAAGATGACTCGTATACTCAAACAATCTTTTGACCTTTGTTAAAATGTAAGGAGTATAAAGTTTATATATTAGAGTAATTTGGTTATGATCAAAGGGGTCCAAATGACAAACTATAAAGTGTATGGATTCTTTAGAAGTTAGTAGATGGCCACATGTATGACTAGCCCATTGTATGTGAACGTTTTAAATTACAAATTAATTTTGGTTTCGATTAATGGTATCCAATTTCCAATCCATTGAGTGTACGAGTGATTCATGAATTTGAAAATGGAAATCCATATTAAATGTAATGGCGTAATGCTTTGTGAAATGACTCTAAATGTGAAATTTATTTGGTTTTTGATATGAAATGAAATTGTTTACCCTATAAAATGTGAAAATGGTCCCATGTAAGTCATTTGGGGATGTTTTTTATGAGATAACCCAATATGGGTGTTTGAAATTTATAAAATTAAGTAACTACTATTGGGTTTCTTTTTGAAGAAACCATGATGGATAAAATGGGACCTTAATAAGTTCCCTTATTATTTTTAAAAACTGATTTAGATGGTAAATTTCTTACTTATGATGAGATGTTAATGAATGTTTAAATTTTTTAAAATGGAGTTTATGAAACTTGTCTGTTTTTCTTTGATCTGTTGAAAAATCAAGTTCCTGGTGCATTTGTTTTAAAATGGGTACTTCATGTTTGTATGAAATCTTTGAATGCATAAATATTAAATCTCACTGAATACAAAGGGAATAAAAATGGATCCTGTAGTGGTTTTCTCTATTTAGACCCTCGAGAAAGGTTAGTTTAAGTTCTTCTTCAGTTTCCTTAGAATGAAACTATCACTGTTTTCCATAGGATTTCTCATATTTAGCAATGGATTAAATGTTAGGTTCTTGAGCATATGACTTTGTTTGGCATGACCAAATGCTTGGGTCAATTCTTTTTCATTATAAGGGAATATATTGTGATTATTATCACCCTTAGAATATTAATAAACTTATAGTGATGATATTTTTATACCATTTGGTGCAGTTTGAGTGTCTTTCTTGGTTTCGATTTCTTGTGTGCTTGACCCAGTGATCATGTCTCGGAGGAACTCCGCGTGTTATTTTATGGTGCTTTCAATATAGAGTGATTTTAATTGCATATTTTATCTCTTATTCCAATATCTAGGATGCTATTAATGTGGGGAGTGTCATGTTGAAACTAGTAAATGTTTCCTTCCATGTAGAAGCAGAACAACCAATAAAAAACCATCTAAGAATGATATGGGTTGCTTGAATTTCATTGAGAATTGCGAGTTTTGTGAGTGTTTAATCATGATAGTTCTTTCTTGGTATCATGAAATTATTATGGTTGGGTGATAATATAACCATGGTGCAGCATCATTATTCTTACATAGAATTTGGTGGGTATTCTTGAGTGATTGTGGAATGCCTTTGGGAGGTAAAGGCATGTGTTTGGTTAATTATGGTCCGTCGATGAGTGAGGCCGAGTCCATTTGTTTTAGTCAATCAGTTGTGGATCGAATTAACTCCATTCTAGTAACTGGTTATGAGTAACTGGAAACCATTTAACTCCCCTTAGTGTACTATTCATATGAGAAGAGGAAGTCCCATATCCTAACATTGTCCTAAATGTGATAAGAAAGTGTCGGTATTACGATGTGTTAAATCTTTAAAAGATGTTGGGTTTTTTGGATGGTTCTCTTTTTTTGTTGCTCTCTGGATGTGGGGTTTACTTCATGGTTTGATCTAGAAACATCATTGGAGGTCAGGGGTAAACTTTTGTTGATGTGTTCAGGTTGAATGATGTATGCCTTTAAAGTATGCATCACAGTTCTACTTGTAAAACACCAGACGACTAAGCTGAGAATTTGTGTAAATTATTAGATGAAGGTGGCTCAACTTGTAGTTCTTATTCTTTAATGTTTACAATCAGTAAAGGACTACCCTTATGCATTTCATTAGGTAGAGGCAAGTACTAGGTGTGATGGCCATATCTTTTCATAAAAATATGGCTCAACTCGGTGTTTGAGGTCGATGTAAATCATTCATTTTAACCATTTCAGGAATCCTGTGAGAAGTATTTTTATAATCCTTAGAGGTGTGATTTGAAATAAAATTATATTATGGGATGAAACATGGTTTGGAATTGGCCTCTTAATGTTAAAACCTATGGTGGGAAGTAACTTTGGACAATTTCTTGATGAGATGATGATATGATCATGTCTCTAGATAAACAAACATGGGTAATATTTGTCTCAATGTTCCATTTGGTGAACAAGTGTTGGCTTACATTTTAATGACTTAATTATTATATTCCTATGAAATGGGTTCCTTAAGGTTTTGGATATGCGATGCGACTGTTTAAACAAAGTTTCATGATCCTTGTAGGTCAGGTGATGTGCTTATTGTTACCGAATGCTTCTTGGGAACGAGTATTCCTAAGGTGGAAAGGTTGTAAAGATCCTTGTTTTGGGCCATATGAAAAACCAAAGGAGTTTTTAATTTTTTACATTTACGGGATTGTATAATTTTAAAACTGACCTTCAGAATTAAGTTCTAACAATTGTAACACTTATAAGTTTTGTTTTTTGACTTGGTTAGAGGCCAAAGGAGTTTCCCAGATGTCTTAGTGAGTTTCTGGAGCACCTGACCTAGAAAATCATGGTTTTGAAAGGTTGTATAGGGTGCATGGCATGTCTAGAATTGTGCGGCCTGCTGTAGGAAACCATACAGCCTTGTTTAAAGGGTTCAGTGGTGGTCCGCATGGGTTGTGCATGGTTTTCAAAACCATGCTCCAAGCCCACACACTTAGTCGAATTGTATATTATCTCAACACTATTAACTACACATTCGGCACCCAGTTTCCAAACTGTGCGTCCATCTCGTGCGGAGTTCCTAAGGTGCCTAGAAGAGGGCACACTATTGGAACATGGTTTGAGAATCCATATGGCCCAAACTGTGCATCAAGACCTAGTTTTAAAAATTGGATTAATTTAATTCGAATAAAATGAAAGTAAATAAATACTTGAACTAAACATCCCACCTCTCCTCTCTTTTTTGTAATGAATCCCCCCCCTCTCTCCCATGGATCATGTGGGTTCATCATAATGATCCCTCTCTGATAACCAATACCACTTCATTTCTTCATGATTCTTCTTTGATCTAGTGAGTTAAGTTATATCCTCTATTATCCTCCCCATTTATGGCTGATTTTTTTTACTTCTATATCAACCTACAGAGTTTATCTGAAACCCTAGGTCGATGTTTAACCCCAATCTCAATTTTCTTTTGTTTTAGGGTTGTGTGAATGGTCTCCCAGGACCTATTCATGCATGTTTCGAAAATAACTTCCAAAGTTGAATCTGTTTTCTTCATTTTAGTTAATTGTGGCCATCTAAAGTGAGGTTTCATTCATGGTGTTTGGTTTTGAAATATCTTATTCTGGGTCTTTAATTTTTTTAAGGTTCCTAGTATTTGTTTTGTAGTGCGTTGAACTCTATCATGTGGCTTCAAGTCATCGGGTTTAAGGAAACACACATGTGTATACATAGGTAAGTATATATACATATATATATATATCTTTGTGTGTGTGTGTAGGTTCCCTAGTCATGAGTATATTCATCCATGGTAGTGAATATACACGTATGGGGTTAGGTGTGACTGTAAATATATGAAAAGGCATACGTAGGTGATTGGATACTAGTATATTCCTATAATCTTATATGTATGGATAACCTTTCACATTTTCATGGACATGTGGATGTCCTCATAGGGTCTAAGTTCCCTTATATGTGTGAAAAGTTGCACATGCTCAGTGCGGATACATACATCTCCTAGTTAAAAAGCCTCAAGAGATGAAGTGTCCATCTTATTTTCCCTTGGAGGTATGATCCCTTTCCATGACCTTTCATTTCTATAATGAATTTATTAATTACTTAAACATTGGTCTTAGTTTTAAATTAAGTTTGTATGGTATTTAGATTAAAATCATTACTTTGAAAAGGTGAATGAAATTATTAAATGCCAATAATTATTTTTTTGATAACAAAGTCATGATTTCATAATAAAACCCCTCCAAGGGCTGTGTGATATATTCAAGCTAAGAATTAGGAAGTATACTTTTATGATTGGTTTCTTATTTTACATGGTTATTTGTTTTTACCTTGAATTTATGTTTGTTACATAACATGTTGAGACCAGGCCTTCATTGAGATTGTGAAAATATTTTCCTTTTTTTATTACAAATGTTCATGGAATCAGTGTTACTTATAGGACATAGTGTGTCTTGTGTTGTAAATGAAGTGTTCCTTGTCTCATGTGTATTTCAATGAACCCAAGACACCCCATGGGTTCCTTGAACGTGATATTTAAGAATTTTATGTGATATTTCCATGTTATGAATAATAAAATGACTAGTTAAGGTAAATGGAATGGTTAGAATGGATTATGTAAGATGGTAGCATCCTTTAATCATAATGAACATGATTTCTTCCATTGGAACTTGTTCCTTAGGTTGATTTTCCTTATTTAGAAAAATCGAGTGAGATGAACTCTAGTAGGATGGATCACAACAAATGACATGCCTTGATTAAAGGTTTTAAATGAAATGTATCCCTTGAAATGGAGTTTTTAATTGTTAATGACATAAATGATAGGTGATTGTCTCTTGTACTGAATTGAATGTGATCAAACCTATGAAAATGTTTTGATTGAAATGCTTAAAATTCATTGCCATAAGTATAAATGTGAACATGACTGGGAATATATAAATGATATGGGTTGATGGGATGCATGAGAGGTTTATGCCCAATGATTTATATGTTTCAAATGATGATGTCTTGTAGGGATTCTAATGCCAAGATATGGTGATGGCTCTTGGTATTGGGTTAGGGGTAGATTGTGAGAGATCCTTAGAATTGGATAGCGGTGGTATGTCCCGATCCACCCCAAATATATTTAATGTGAGAATTCCAAGAGATGCTAATGGCTCATGGTATTGGGTTAGGGGTAAACCATGAGAGCTCTCCTGGAATTTGATGGTGGTGGTACATCACGATCCACCCAAAAATAAATTTAATGTGAGACTTACAAGATATGGAGATGGATCTTAGTATTGGGTTAGGGGCATACCGTGAGAGATCCCCAAGAATTGGATGGTGGTGGTATGTCCCGATCCACCCCAACATACATCTAATGCTTGGAGGCCAAGAGACTAAGTGCACTTGGACCTGGGTTAGGGGCAAGCTATAGGATCTCCCATGGAATTAGATGAAAGAGGTATGTCTCAATCCACCCCAACATATATCTATCTATCAACATATATATATATATATATGTTATATATATATATAATTGACATGATCAGACAAACCAACCATGGGCTGAAGTCGGTATCGTTGTCAAGTATCCCTTAGGAACCTAAATGGGTGTTAATTTATTTATTTTTATTATTAAATTCTCTATACCTTGACACTCTTTAGTTTACATTACACTATCTTGATTGGGCTATACACCAAGGGTTCCGACATACTATGATTTAATCTCACACCCTACTTGGGTACCCTTGGTACCTGAGTAGGGATTCTGTTTTTTGGACCAAGGTTGATTTCTACATTTCATCTACTTTGGGGTTAGGATAAAAGGACCGAGATAGAGCTCAGGATGCTCATGGACATCACCATATGGATTTTGTGTCTTTTCTTTATTTATTTACTATTTTTTAAATCATGTTTTTTTTGTTTACTACCTTATCTTATGTATTGTCCATTACTATTTCATGCATTCATCTATTTTATAAACTTTCATTGGCCACCTTTAATAAATTGTTATCATTTGTCTTTCACTTATGTCATTATTTCATTATATACTACTTATGTTGTTTCCTGTTGTTATTATCTAATAATACTTCTATGAAACTCTGATAAGAGGGTATAGTCTCCCCACTATCACCTCTTGAGTTTCTCACTGCTAGTCGATAGCCTCAAGAAAATTAGGAGACACACTTGAGGCCATGAGACCCACTATTCTGGCTACCAGTTCGATGGTAATCTGGGCCAAGACGTTATAATTTTCTTATGTTTTCATGACAATCTGAACTCATTTTCTCAATTTTGACCCCTTCTATCAGTTTAATAAAATGTAAAACTAAAATAGTACTATAGATCATACCAACCAATCTGAACATCAGATTACATAACATTTAATTATTAAATATCATAAAATGATCAATGAATGTGTTCTTAAGATTTCACTCCAATAAAAATTTGTTGGGTTTAACCCCTTTTAGGTGATTTTTCACTTTAATAACAATGTGAAGGTCAAATGAAACTTTCGATCATATAGAGAAATTAAGTTATTATATGTATGTAAAACTAAATCCTACATATCATAAATGACTGAAAAATAATTTTCCATAGTTTCACCCCAATCTGTGCTCATTTTCTCAGTTTTGACTCTTAGATAGATGATTTATCCTTTATTAGTAAGTGTTAAAAATATGAAATCATATGTTCCATCATACCAATAAATATAGGAATTTTATTGATGCACGGTTGATTCATATAAATCTAAAATTACTTAAGGATCATTATCATGAGTTTTCATATTAATCCAAACTCCTTTTCCTATTTTTTTACCCTTTGACAAGTGATGTGTCATTTTAATAAAAATTTGACTATGAAATAAAACTTTGGATCATGATAAAAAATAAGAACATATTATTATTCCTCAATTGAGTACTATAGATCATAAATGAATCAATGAACATTGTCTTATTTTTTTCATCCAATTTTAATTTTTTTACAATATTTAGGTTATTTTGACCTTAATAACAATGTAAAGGTAAAACAGAACATTCAATCAATTTAACAATTAAAATATCATATTGATGTGAACATTATTCCAATATATCCTAAATTTCATTAAAATAATTTTCCGAAATCTCCACCTGAATCTAATCTATTTTTATTATTTTTGACCCCTATATGGTTAATTTTTCATTTATTAATATGTGTAAATGAAATAAAATCATAATTTCCATCATACTAAGAAATCTGGGAATCACAATGATGTGTGTTTGATTCATAAATATCATAAATAAATCAAGGATTATTTTCCAATGTTTTAATGTCAATACAAACTCACTTTATTTGTTTTTACACCTTGATAGGTGATATTCCATTTTAATAAAAACATAAAGGTGAAATGGTACATAGGATAATACCAAGAAATATGAGAATTATATTGAATCATAATTTATTCGTATATATCATAAATTAATAGATGAAATTTTTTATAATTTTTCATTCTAATTTAAATTCATTTGTTCAGTTTTGACCCATTTTATGTTATTTTTCACTTTAATAACAATGTAAAGGTAAAATGATAGTTTCGATAATATTAAGAAATTTGGATATTATATTCATGTTTAGTTGATTCATATAGATCATAAATTAATCAAATATAATTTCCTTATGTTTTCAACCCAATCTGAGATTGTTTACTTTATTTAGGGCCTGAAATGGGTGAGTTTTCATTTATTAACAAGTGTTAGCTATATAAAATCATACTTTCCATCATAATAAGATATACTTGCATTATATTGATGTATGGTTAATAATTATATATCAAAAGTGACTCTAAAATCATTTTCTTAGGTAAACATATAAATCTCAACATGTTTTATTATTTGTTATGCCTTGAAGAATGTTGTCATTTGAATAAAAATATAATGGCAACGTGATACTTTGGATTATACCAAGAAATATGATAACCATATTGATATGTGGCTTTTTCATACAAATAATAAATGACTTTATGATCATTATCTTAAGTTTTCATGCTAATCAAAATGAGAAATCATGTAAATAAAAAAAAACACACCTCATACATTTTTTGTATCATGTGTGTTCATGGTCTCTACCGTATTTGGTACATCTGATGCCTATGATAAATTAATATTAGTAGGTTAGTAATAATTAATGAACTAAAAATGAAAAATATTCAATTATGAACTTATGTATTTGGATCTTTTGAATCATCTCCCTAATGAAAATACTATTGCATTTTCCTGATTTAAACTGATAATTGTGCATTTAACTCTTCATATGAATGCATCTATACCTAAAAAACATTAATATAATGAACCATATGATATGTAATTGGGCTCACATACACTATATATACAACTATAGAACAGTTGATCCCTATTAAATATGATAATCTATATCCATATCCATCATGGTATATCACACATTGGAAAATCTCATCCCTCCACCTAGAAAACTCTTGTTGGTGCTCTAATAGTTGTACTAATTCAGCCTCAAAATGATCTTATGTAATATATATTAACGTATACATATAATTAATTAAATTCATGGAATATTTATGTAAAAGATAAATTAAAATGTTTAAAAAAACATACCATAAGGGCTACAACATGAGGGTCATTGTGGTGGCTAGTCATCATCCACACCAATATTCTATCAGTTTTCATATCCATTTAACATAAATGTATAAAAATAATATATAAAATGTAATATAAAAACATATTAAACAAGGGATATAAATTGAAATTAATAAATACAACTTGTTGAATTTAGGACATGTGATGACTCTTAATCCAATGAGGAGGTCCTTGTATCACTCAATTCTCTGAATGGCATACTCTAATAGATTACATTCAATGTATCACAATACTATACACATGAAGTGTTATAAATTATTTGAAATATTTTAACCAAAACAATCATTCTTACCATCTCATCCTCACTGGACCAATACATAACCATATCACGCCACTAAGAGGGAAGAATGACTATAAAGAATCTATTAAGAATTTTTTGGGGAACTCACATTTGGTAACCAATGGTCTCTCTTAACTCTACCATTATGATCATTCAACATTTTGTAATATTTGTCCTTGCATTCTTCCCAAAACTCATTAAGGGACACTTTTAGATTATTATATTAAATAAAAAATAAATTTTATAAATATAAGTATTTTTTAATGATTGTTAAAAAATTTAAATGGTAGTTTTTCATTATCTTATCTCCAAAAATGATCTATTTTATCTGAAAGAAAGGAAGACCAGTTATGCATGGTCAGTAGAAATCTATATCAGTCACATATCATATTACCCAACTTATGAATTAGAGTATGGGAACCCTCTCCCATTGGATAGAACATCTTAACAAATAATATATATATGTGTTTTCTATAAATCCATAGTAAAATCCATCAATCAGGGCCTCTCCTATAATTAGATGAAGTGATCGATTTAGATCATGTTGAAAAAAACATCATACATAATTAGATAGATGAATAAATATATATAATGCATATTTAAATAAATAAGAATACATATTCAAAATTAGACATATGATTAAATTGAAAAATACCTCCACCCCTAGATGAATTTTTCTCTCCCAAATTTGGTTGATCTGGTGTGTATTCCCTTGATATTTCTATAGTCACAAAAAATATAGTTTAATTCTTTTGATTAAAATTAAATTCCATAAAATACTTTTCCGGATTATTTTCAATTCACTTTCTCGTTTAAAAATCTTTATAAACACACATATACTAAATATTAAATTGGAGATAGTAAATATTTGAAAAAAAACATCCAAACATTTCAAAAATAGTTAACTATTTATAAAGAAATTTTGAAACCAAAGTGAATAAAAAACAAAACCAATCATTGAACATGAAAATTGACAATTTCTCATTCAATGGTATCCCTAAACAAATTAATATATTTAATACATTTATTTATAGTGTACTAATCAAGAACTTTTTTGATAAAGGTATTAATCACTGTTTATTCTCTATCGATTAAAAACACTCCTCACTATGATATTTTTTGAGCAACTTACAATTTTTATGAGAAGGAAAGATAGAAAAAAACGTTATTTTTTTATGTAAATATGAAAGGGTCATTACTTTCTCTATCATATTTAAATAACATATTGTTAAATTTCCCCAATTTAAATTGAAATTTTTTTACTTTAGTTTAATGAATTTGATCACCCAAATTACACTATAAAAACTTTTATTTTAACTTATGAGCATATATGACATCAATGATGTTTTTTAGTTAATCATAATAATAACCAAAATCAAGGGATGTGAAAACATGGCCACTATTTTTTGTTTCTCATTTTACATGAAAATAGTTTATGTGAAATTTAAATCCATTTTAATTTAAAGGTTTGTAGTGAAGCGTCGCTATAGATAGGTCATCAGTTAAACTATTAAATTCTTTAATCAATGTAGGGTCACCAAATTACCACATGTTATAGACCTATATATTTCAAATAATTAAGTATAATTTTATGTAAAAATAAATTTCAAATAAACATTAATAAAAATGAAACTTCATGTATAAACACATGTGCCTTAAACTAATCATTAAATGATACATAATGGGATGGTTGAATTTGATAATCACTAGCATAGTCAATCTATTATTTTAGATAATTAATATGTTTTATATAATTGATAATAATATATTTTAATGATCAAAATATATATGAAACCAAAATATATAAAATTTCAATAATAAGATTGATACAACACTTACTATAGCAATGATCCTACTGATGTACTATTGAACAAGATGTATCTATGGGCTTGAACCCACTCAATATTCTCTATATCCAATATCATTCTTTCTCTAATTGGTATATCATGAATCTGAGAGGCGTTATATATTTTTTTGAAATCTATATGATCTACAATATAAAAAATAACGCACCCATCTATCAAATAACATTTTCCTACAGATGCCTCTATATGATATTTGTTATATAAAAATAATTTCAATGTATTCTAATACAACTCAATGGTATATATACACCTAATTTTTAAGAGAACACTATAATTCACCAACCTTAAACATTTAAACATCATGATTTAAGTCAATAATTCAAATAGATAGTCTTTTCTGGTTTAGAGTTCTATATAATTAAGCCAAAAATATTACATAAAAAGTGGATACAACTAAAAAAGTATCCATTTATTCCACAATATAAAACAATTAAGGTAAACATGATTTCATTTTCATGATAAATATCTTATTAACTTCTTCCTTTCTCTAACCCATCCTTATATCCTATGAAAAACATTTCAAAATCATGGTATGGGCATAAAATTTTTTGTAAGAGATATAAAACAAGGAAATAAAATGTTAGCCCGTGAATAATCCCATAATTATTTTAAACTCATTGAAAACATTTTTAGAAAATCATACTTTTCACCCATAGAAAATAATCTCTTTAACATACCTTGTGATATCGTAATATTCTTGAAACAATTATTAGAAATCATAAAACATAAATCATAAAGGTAACTGGTGGCATCCATATCATACTTACATTGTATCTTTCACATCTATATAGGGAGTAACCTTTAAGGTTATGTTTGGAATACCCATCATAGTATATTCTATAAATATATTTGGAGAAACCTTATAATTTACATCTATCTTGAAAACCAATTCATTTGAGAGAAATAATGGGCTCACAAACCCTTGTTTTATCATGAACCCACATGTATACATAAATAATTCCCCAGAACCATACCATAATCAAAACACATAAAACAATCATAACGAAAAAATCAACACTTCCACATTGCAATAACCCGAGGTAATTTCAATATATTAACATAAAAATATCTTTATGAAAACCATTTTCAATACCAAAATACATGAAAAAGTTATATGGTTTTTATTTTTCTTCTAAAAACATTACGACTTATAGAGTAATCCAAATATCAAATAATGGTTGTGGTTCCAGAATAAGTCATTGTCGCCGTGTACAATAAAAAAAATCATTTTCTAATTTAGTAAAATGATTCATTAAAAAATATTCATTTTAAAAACATTTTAATGAAATTAAATTTAAAAGGGGTTGATTTTAAACCTTATAAAATAAGGTTGTGTATAATATCAAAATATGCCTCAATGAAAGGAGATTAAGATGAAGTCCCTTACCTTGAGTCTAACTTTTCTAATTAATTTTTTATTTTCCTAAATAATAAACATATGTTAATTTTTACTTGATTAAGAACCTTTTTCAAGTTTATTATCTTTTTTTATATCACTTATTAACATGTTAATGCAATTACATAATTATTTATATTTCTATCAGATGCTTTATCAATATTCGATACTCGAGTCAAAAATGAACTTGTTATGATATGAATTGTCCATGTGGTCATAATTCCATCATCTACAGAATGATAATAAAGATTTAAATATCATATATATTCAGTATATATGTATTTTCAATAATCCAAAATATTAGAGATAAGAAATGAAATGCACCGTTCAAGGAAACGGTAGGTTGTATGTACGCATGAAAGTTACTTTCATTTCATTTTCATATGAAAATAATAGTAATTAAATGATATAAATGTATATAATAATTCAATTATTATATTAATTTCATTTATTTCTCATTGGACTAATTAATTAATCTTTTATATGTTCCATGTATATCAATAATGAGTCATGTTGCTTTGAGGGGGCGGTATTCCACACTTCCTCAAAAGAAATTATCGTATTTGCACAACATGGAATGAATAAGGGTCTATTCTAAATAAAAATTAAATAATAATATAGAAAATATAAATATAATTTATATCATATATAAATACATTTTTCATCATATGTCCACCATGATAGGTGGTAGGAGAAAATTGAACAATCATCGTTTCGTGTGGAAGTAGTTCATCGTACAAAGAAACAATATGTTTATTACCAATTTAATGGAGGTGTTTGAAATTGTTGGTAAAATAATTATCATAACAAAATACTAGTATATTAATGATATTGTTATTCTAATGTAAATGTATAATAATAAAATTATAGGGACTGGAGAATGTAAATGAATAAAAAAACATGAGAGAAGGTATTGTCGCTTACTTGGGTAACTTCTTTTGGGTAATACCAAAAAGGCTTTCTTGAGAGGATTTTTTCCCTAAGGGAGGCTTCTATGATGAGTTTAGGGATTATATAAATTGGTTTTTTTATGTATTGTATGATACAAAGGGTTTTATAAATGTGAATAAAATATAATGAGAAGTTCCCTTTTATAAGAGAGGTGAGGGGCACTTTAGAAAAGACTTGAAATATTAATTTATTATAAATTGATTTTCAGTTTCTAATAGACAAAAAGTGATTTATTTAGATTATAAGATGAGTATGGGTCTAAATCCCCTCAACTAATTAATTTTAGATATGTTTAGGTTAAAAAATCAACCATATATTTTGACTTTAACCCTTAGTTAAATTATTTAATTATTAGCATGTCTTCTTGTATTTTTACACTACATGGTTGATATATTAACTATTAAATGACAAAAGAACCTCAATTGGATAATTTATGAAATTTTTAATACAATAAAAATTATTTGTCAGAACCTTTTATTTTTATGAAATTTATATAATTTAATAAAATAGTATTTAATTTAAAATGTCATTTATGTCAATTTTTACACTATTCAATTTATTGAATTTTAATAAAATCCAAACATAGGGATAACTTCAAAAAAACCAATTAAATAGTATTATAATATGTCATATTTACTTATAAATATATTTTATGACATAAATTATGTCAAATAATATTTAATTTAATATTTATAATATCATTTATTTGAATCTTTAATTAATAAAGAAATCATTGAATTATCATTGTGTCATAATTAAATTTACTTCTTTAATGTATAAAAATTATAAATAAAAAACAATAATTTAGGTGATTTTTTTATATTTCTAATGACTATTTATATTCTAGTATATCCTCTATATAGCCACGTATTAATATTATTTCTGTAATAAGATTCATGTTCATGATAATTGTTTTTACTTTAAATTAAAAGTTATAAATGTCATAATCACACCCAAGTGGCTTCCAAAAGAAAACTTTTCATCTCAAGGGTAGTCTTGGTCCTACATATCTCATTAAATAATATTATTACATGTTTTATGGTAATTTTATGTTATTACAATATAAATTTTACCTTTAATTACCCTATTTTATTTTAACTGTTGTAACAATAATACTAAAGTTACTATTAACAAGAAATTATTTTGATCTTATTAAAAAAAATATTTAATAATTATTAAAACCATATATGTTAGTTTTTGAAAATTAAATTCAAAGAAGTGGTAAAATTACGATTAAGACTAATCCTATTGTTGGATTGAGAAAATAGGTTTTTAAGAAGTAAAAACCCATTAAAAGAATGACATGTGTTTATATAAAATTTCAATGCGAAATTACTTTCAATGACCAACAATGGATGAAATTAAAAAAACCTAATCTAAATATAATTTAAAATCAATTTAAATGATAACTTAACAATATAAATAACTTAGATGAAAATGTAGTTTTGAATTAAAATGCAGTATTTTTCATTATTCCTTAAAATATGAGTTTTATCATAAAAATACCAAAACCCCAACCTAAGTAAATTTTGATGTCTCACTTCCAAATAATAAGTTTATTATTTCAAATATAACATATAATAGTTCCCAAAACTTCATTTAAAAATTGTTCACCATCAAAAAGTGCTAAAAGTACCTTTGAAAAATATTAGAGTATTATATGCTTAAAATTAGATTTATTCTTATTTTATGCCTCTAAAATTTATTTTATGAATGTAAAAACATTTATCAAACATGTTTAAACATAATATAGTTAGTTTTTATTATTCCTTCCAATATAATTTATATGTGTTAGATACCATTTAAAATAAAATTAATAATAATGTATTATTTTTTGTTATATCTCAGCCTTGTGTGCAACATAAGATTTCAGAGAAACCCTTTTTTGTGTGTTGAGTAAGCTATTAGAAATAACATCTTTTTAATGTAAAATTACTTCCTTATTCATAAATAATAAAAAATATGAAAAAAATCGTCTATAATTTCTTTGTATGTTACATCCTTCCCCCTTTTGGAAATTTCAACCTCATAATTTTAAATTTGGGATTAGTGACTACGGTTTCACTTTTCAAAATCACATCATTTAAATCCCACATTATAAAAAGATTAAATAAAACCTCCACTATAAAATAAGTAATGTGGGGTATAAAATTCACTCAAGATAACAAATACTAGGGTTAAGTGTAGGAAAATATGGGTATGGATGAAAAAATAACTGTCATGTTCTGATGGAGAGTGATAGAAAACATGATCATGAGAAATTTAACATTCTGAAAACCAAAAAGTTGTGATGGGTTAAATAATATATTATTTCATATTAGGAAAATTAAACAGAAAAAATATTGGTTTTAGGATCCTTTTCATAAAAGTTTGGAATTCATTTACTACATAGACCAAGTTCATATGGTAATACACTTACTTGACAAGTAAAGTTTCAACATTTAATAAAATTCCACCACAAATTCATATATTTCCCCATATTATAAGTATCTAATAGGATTTTTATCACACATGAAACACTATAATCATCTTCTATAGAATCATATAATTCACAACATATTAACTAACTATTCATCATATTTGTAAGCATTAACCAAAACCATACAGTTAGGATAAAATAAAACAATTTTCAAAACATAATAAATTGTAATAGAAGAATGACTACTTTTAATCTCCAAATTTTAAAAGTAATAACCACAGTAAAACATAGACCATTAGACAAATAAATTTCCCTAAAATTCCTCAAATAATCAAAACTAAGATTAAAAGACAAATTTTAGAGGGATTTGATCATATAGTCTTCTAGGATAAGTTTTAACATTTATATCCAGATAATATAATTCACCCTTAATGTCTCATACTAAAAAGAAATTTTCCAAAAAAATCACATATTCTCTAAGAAATGTTAATCATTTCCATAAATAAACCAAATCTCCATTAATCCACAACTAAAATGATAGTTTTTTTAAAAATACACTACGGGAAAAATGGGTATTTGCGACGGGGATAAATCCCGTCGCAAATAGCCCCGTTAAAAACTTATTTGCGACGGGGGTATTTGCCCGTCGCAAATAAGTAGTCTTTTGCGACGGGATTGCTTTCCCCGTCGCAAAAGAACTGGCGCGTTTGCGCACCAAATCGCGGGAAACATATTTGCGACGGGCGGTTATTGCCCGTCGCAAATAACCGGCGGCGGTAAAAGGTATTTGCGACGGGCATATTCCCCCGTCGCAAATAGTATGTCGGCAGGTGGTTATTTGCGACGGGTCCCGTCGCAAATAACTATTTAACCGTTGACCGTATTAAATGATGGCTAAGGTATTTGCGACGGGCACCGTCGCAAATAATATTATTTGCGACGGGTAGCCAGTCGCAAATGGACCCGTCGCAAATAATCTAACCTATAAATACCCACATCCGTTTTTTTCAATTCATTCTCAAACTCCATCTTCTTCTTCTCTCAAAATTCTAGTTCTAGAGTTGAGCGTTTCTCAAGTTTAATTTTTTTCTTCGGAGTTGATTTTGAAGTTTTCAAGAACGATCAGAGATCAACCTCACATCAATTTTCAAGGTATTTATATTCATTTTAATTTAATATTTATTTTAAATTTTTTATTAGTTTCAATTATTCTTAATTAGTTGTAATTTAATTATGTTTACATTGTTTTGTTACTTAATAAATTTAAATTATTAGTATTGTTCATAGTTAATGGTAATTAGGAATAATTAGTAATAATTTTTAATAATTAAGAATAAATATTAATAATTAGTAATAAATACCAAAAATTAGGAATAATAACATTATTACATTATTAGTATATTTTATTATTAATATTAAAATAATATAATTTTTTATATTATTTATACAATTCTCTTTTCATCTGTGTGTTTTCTGTCTCCATATGTATTATTTGTATGTGGAGACAGAAAACACACAGATGAAAGGAGAATTGTATATAATATAGAAAATTATATTATTTTAATATTAATAATAAAATATACTAATAATGTAATAATGTTATTATTCCTAATTATTGGTAATTATTCATATAATTACTAATAATTAGTAATAATTACCAATAATTAGGAATAATTACCAATAATTAGGAATAATTATCAATAATTAGAAATAATTACCCATAATTACCAATAATTAGGAATAATTACCTATAATTACCAATAATTAACGATAATTACCGATAATTAGTAATAATTGGTAATAATTAGGAATAATTTGTAATAATTACCAATAATTAGTAATAATTACCAATAATTACCCATAATTACCGATAATTACCAATAATTAGAAATAATTACCGATAATTAGGAATAATTAACAATAATTAGGAATAATTACCAATAATTAGGAATAATTACCAATAATTACCAATAATTAGTAATAATTACCAATAATTAGTAATAAATAGAAATAATTAATAATAATTACCAATAATTATTAATAATTAGTAATAATTACCAATAATTAGTAACAACTAGTAATAATTAGTAATAATTACCAATAATTAGTAATACTTAACAATAATTAGTAATAATTACCAATAATTAGGAATAATTACCAATAATTACTGGTAAATAGTAATAAATAGTGATAATTAGTAATAATTAGGAATAATTACCAATAATTAGTAATAATAAGTAATAATTACTAATAATTAGTAATAATTAGTAATAATTAACAATAATTAGTAATAATTAGTAATAATTAGTAATAATTAGTAATAATTAGTAATAATTAGTAATAATTGCCAATAATTCGTAATAATTACCAATAATTAGTAATAATTAGTAATAATTAATAATAATTATCATTAATTAGTATTAATTACCAATAATTAGAAATAATTACCAATAATTAGTAATAATTAGTAATAATTAGTAATAATTACCAATAATTAGTAATAATTACCAATAATTAGTAATAATTAGTAATAATTATTAATAATTAGTAATAATTAACATTAATTAGTAATAATTACCAATAATTTGTAATAATTACCAATAATTAGTAATAATTACTAATAATTACCAATAATTAGTAATAATTAATAATAATTAATTATAATTACCAATAATTAGCAATAATTACCGATAATTACCAATAATTCGTAATAATTAGTACTAATTACCAATAATTAGTAATAATTAGTAATAATTACCATTAATTAGTAATAATTAGTAATAATTAGTAATAATTACCAATAATTAGTAATAATTACCAATAATTAGTAATCATTAGTAATAATTAGTAATAATTAACAATAAATAGTAATAATTAGTAATAATTAATATTAATTAGTAATAATTAACAATAATTAGTAATAATTAACAATAATTAGTAATAATTAACAATAATTAGTAATAATTAACAATAATTAGTAATAATTACCAATAATTAGTAATAATTACCAATAATTAGTAATAATTACCAATAATTAGTAACAATTAGTATTAATTAGTAATAATTAATATTAATTAGTAATAATTAACAATAATTAGTAATAATTAACAATAATTAGTAATGATTACCAATAATTAGTAATAATTACCAATAATTAGTAATAATTACCAATAATTAGTAATAATTACCAATAATTTGTAATAATTAGTAATAATTAGTAATAATTACCAATAATTAGTAATAATTGGTAATATTTACGAATAATTAGTAATAATTAGTAATAATTACCAATAATTAGTAATAATTAGTAATAATTACCAATAATTAGTAATAATTACAAACCAATAATTAGTAATAATTAGTAATAATTACCAATAATTAGTAATAATTACCAATAATTAGTAATAATTAGTAATAATTAGTAATAATTCGTAATAATTAGTAATAATTACCAATAATTAGTAATAATTACCAATAATTAGTAATAATTAACAATAATTAGTAATAATTACCAATAATTAGGAATAATTACCAATAATTACCAATAATTACCGGTAAATAGTAATAATTAGTAATAATTAGAAATAATTGGTAATAATTAGGAATAATTACCAATAATTAGTAATAATTACCATTAATTAGTTATAATTAGTAATAATTAACAATAATTAGTAATAATTAATAATAATTAGTAATAATTGACAATAATTAGTAATAATTAACAATAATTAGTAATAATTAACAATAATTAGGAATAATTACCAATAATTAGAAATAATTAGTAATAATTAGTAATAATTCATATTAATTGGTAATAATTAACAATAATTAGTAATAATTAACAATAATTAGTAATAATTACCAATAATTATTAATAATTACCAATAATTAGTAATAATTACCAATAATTAGTAATAATTACCAATAATTAGTAATAATTTGTAATAATTAGTAATAATTACCAATAATTAGTAATAATTAGTAATAATTACCAATAATTAGTAATAATTAGTAATAATTACCAATAATTAGTAATAATTAGTAATAATTAGGAATAATTACCAATAATTAGTAATAATTACCAATAATTAGTAATTATTAGTAATAATTAGTAATAATTACCAATAATTAGTAATAATTAACAATAATTAGTAATAATTACCAATAATTAGGAATAATTACCAATAATTACCGATAAATAGTAATAATTAGTAATAATTAGTAATAATTAGTAATAATTAGGAATAATTACCAATAATTAGTAATAATTACCAATAATTAGTAATAATTAGTAATAATTAGTAATAATTAATAATAATTACCAATAATTAGTATTAATTGCCAATAATTAGTAATAATTACCAATAATTACCAATAATTAGTAATAATTAGTAATAATTAGTAATAATTACCAATAATTAGTAATAATTACCAATAATATTAGTACTATGAAAATAATAAAAAAATTATATAATATTAAAATTATCAATATTTGTAACAGGTTTTGCTTTATTCTCAACATATTTAATTATTAAGTGGTCAATTTTTAGGTCTATCTCAATAAAAAGTTTGTGTCAGTCATGTAAGATGTAAACCCTATAATTATCCTACCTTGAGTGTTTTTCTGACAAATTATTCAAAACCAGTAATGATTTTATATTTTATAGAAAAATATAGAACAACGAGGTCGTCAACAATCATTATTAGGTGACCACATATGGATAAATCAATGTAGAAATCCAAACGGTTCTGGTTTAAATCTAGTATATGTAGAGGGTGTGGAGACTTTTTTATCATTTACGGCACCAAATCCAGAATTTATTTCAGAAGGCAAAATAAAATACCCTTACAGAAAATGTGCATTGAGAACGTTTGACACGTTTGACAAAGTGGGGGAACATCTCTTGTGTTTTGGTTTTCAACTAGATTATGTTTTTTGGTATCAACATGGTGAACGCAGTTCCAGAGCAGGTGATACCAACTTGATTCCGGATCCATCCCAGTTTCAAGATTTAGTACATGATGTTGCATGTTCATCTGTTCAACATACAGAAACTCCGGCTGATATAGCTTCAAATCTTGAGTTGGCACCGTCTGAATTTTATGAGTTGTTGGGGTCTGCTGAGGATGCATTATATCATGGCTGCAAGATGAGAAAATTAGAAGCAGTTGCAAAATTTATGGCTATAAAATCAGATAACGGAATGTCAAACACCTGTTTTGACCAGATATTTTCCTTTTCTTAAAATACTATTACCCGAATGAAATGTTTTGCCTGCAAATTACTATGAGAGTAAGAGGCTGGTTTGAAATTTGGGACTTACTTGTCAGAAGATTCATGCATGTTCAAATGACTGCATTTTATATTCTGGGGAAAATGAGTCCTTGGATAGTTGTCCCACATGTGGGCAACTGAGATATAAAGAAGGAAAATACTGGAAGTCTGGTTTGATTCCTGTAAAACAGTTGAGATATTTTCCGCTTACATCTAGACATTAGCGTTTATTCATGTCTAAGAATACAACGACAATGATGTCATGGCATAAAGAGAATATTTCAACCGATAAAAGTTTGATTCATCCAGCCGATGGTGATTCATGGAAACATTTTGATAGAGTGCATCCATCCTTTGCTTTAGAAGCTAGAAATGTTCGACTGGGCCTTTCCAGTGATGTTTTCTGTCCGTTTGGATCTTATGGTAGTCAATATTCATGTTGGCCTGTTTTTTTAACTCTGTACAATTTACCTCCATGGATGTTGATGAAGGAGCCATATATATTTTTGACTTTACTAATTCCAGGACATCCGAAAAAAAATATTGATGTTTATTTGAAACCATTGATTGATGAATTAAATTTATTATGGAATACTGGTGTCAGTACATATGATTTTACAACGAAACAAAATTTCATACTGAGAGCAGCATTGATGTGGACAATTAGTGACTTCCCAGCTTATGGGATGTTATCTGGCTGGAGTACACATGGTCAGAAATCATGTCCTTACTGTATGGGAGAGAAAAAAGCATTTATGCTCATTCATGAAAAGAAACCTTGTTATTTTGACTGTCATCGAGGATTTCTTCCAGCTGATCATCTTTTTTGCAGAAACAGATCTCATTTCATAAAAGGAACAGTTGAAAGGGATGGATCTCCAAAAATGTTATCAGGTTCGGAGTTAAAATCAGTTGTATTTTCATTACCTCCCATCACTTTTGGTCCCACAATAATCCAACAGAAAATTTATGGTTTTGGGAAAGAACACAATTGGATTAAACGTAGAATATTTTGGGATTTTCCATATTGGTCTGATTTGTTGGTCCGACACATGTTATATGTCATGCATATTGAGAAGAACTGTTTTGATAATTTGTTTCATACAGTTTTGGATATGCCAGGAAAGGGAAAAGACAATGTAAATGCACGTTTAGATCTTGCCCAAATTTGCAGGTGTTCAGAATTGGAACTGTTTGAGAATGTCAGAACAGAAAGGTTACTGAAACCAAAAGCAGCTTATACACTGTCTAAAGAAAACTGTTTATTATTTTGTCAGTGGATTGCAGATTTGAGACTTCCAGATGGATGTGCTTCTAATTTGGGTAGATGTGTAAGGAATGGTCATATTACTGGATTAAAAAGTCATGATTGTCATGTTATAATGGAAAGACTTCTACCCATTGGATAAAGAGGTCTGTTGAATTCTGTGATTTGGGATTCCATAACAGACATGTCTCATTTTTTTTGGGAAATTTGTGCGGCTACAGCAGATTATGATGCTCTAGGAAAACTTGAAAAAGATGTTGTTGTAATTATATGTTAACTGGAAAAAATATTTCCGCCATCTTTCTTCGACTCAATGGAACATTTGATGTTACATTTTTCATATGATGCCAAATGTGGAGGTCCAGTACAGTTTCGATGGATGTACCCATTTGAAAGATGCATGCAAAAATTGAAAAGAAAAGTACGTAACAAAGCATCTGTTGAAGGATCTATTGCAAAAGCTTATTTGCAAGAGGAAATATCTATTTTCTGCTCCCATTATTTTGAATCTGAGTATCCTTCAAAACACAACCGAATGGGATGGAATGAGAGGAATATTGATGAAATCAACAATCAATTATCTGTTTTCAACCAGCCAGAGCTTGGTTTTGGTGGAGTTTTTGAACGCTGGCTTTCTGATGATGAACATCATAGAGCTCATACATATGTTCTGCTCAACTGTGAAGAGATAACATCAGTTGTACTGTAAGTTTTTATATCACCTATTCTATCATTTATGTTACAGTAAATAACTTTGGTTTTTATAGGTTGTATGATAATCATATCAAGAAAAAAATTCCACAAATTACAGCAGTTGCTCTCGAAGAACGTCGACTGAAAAATTTCTCTCAGTGGTTTCAAAAACTGGTAACATAAATTCTTTATCTTTTTGCAACTCATTCAATGTATAGTTTACTATATTGATAATTATTTCACAAATTTTCAGGTGTCTCGACATGCTACTAAAATTGACAAACGGATGTGCGTATTGAGTAACCCACCTTCCAAACTTGTTAAAACTTATAATGCATATGTGGGGAATGGATTTCGATTTCAAACACATGCATATGTGGAATCGAAAAAAACAATGAACAGTGGAGTTAGTTTGAGAGGATCTCATCATCGAGAAAATGAAGTTGACTTTTATGGCATACTTGACGAAATCATTGAACTCTGTTATCTTGGAAAACATTACATAACCATGTTCAAATGTCGGTGGTTGGATACAGAGAGAGTTGTGTGTGTTCTTCCGACTCATGGAATCATCGATATTAAATGTAAAAGTGTTCTCTCAGTAAATGAACCATTCTTATTGGCTCAACAGGCACATCACGTTTATTACGCAAAGTACTGTGCTACATCAAGAGACTTGACTGATTGGTGGAGTGTAATAAAAATCAAAATTTGAGACAATCAGTTTAGTCAAAGTGAATGTGCTTTCACTAATGTGCAAAGAATTGAAGTTTTTCAAGAGAGTACTCAAAATCAATCTTTTTTACAAAGAGACATGAGTATCGATGACGACACCCAACACTTAAGAGTCGGTGATGACGATGATGTTAATGATGTCACATATGAATTTGAAATGGTAAGAGATGAAGCAACTGTAACTCGAATGGATATCGATGATGTTGAGGAGGAATATGAAGATGACATTGACATATATGAAGATGATGATGAAGATGAACACTGATAGAATTCCATGGTATTTATATACAATCATAATATGTATATATGTATATATAATAGTAATTATCAATTATTTGCTAAAAACATTAACATTTTCTGTTTCAGATGGACGACGCCACATTTCATGAGTTGGCGGATGCTGACCTCTCTTTCGATGTGGATGAGTTGCTGGTAGATGACCCTCAGCCTGCAGGCGCTCCAGGGAGTACGCGGAGGGGGCGCGGTCTTGCATGATTGATGATTCCTGACCCCTTCCCCGAGCGACGTCCACGTCTTGGGTTTGATCCACGCACACGGAGGTGTGATAACCTGTGTGATAACCTGTGGATTTGACTAAGATTTCATTAATCTATTCACATAATAAATGTTTTTTATTTTTACAGTTTTCTGCATATAGCAGTCGGATAGGGCAGCGCTATTTTGCGCAACTATTTATCTCAGCCGTGGACCACATGGGAGCATATTCCCATTGATGTGCAGCAGGCCATGTTCGGCCATTGGTTGGTACGTACGTAAATAAATAATTTTTATTTTGAAAATTATTTCATTTCTAACTTGATATTTTGATTTATTTGTAGGGTTTATAGTATCCGATCGAGGATACCATGCATGACGCCATCCATGAGGCATGAGAGGTGGCCATGCGTGATCTCCTTCGTCAGTTTTTGCACAATTTAAGAAAAGCTACCATGAAGAAAGCAGGAGTGTCAGATTTTGACGAGTCATGTAGAGCACACCGACCAGAGTACCTTTCATCCCATGTATGGGATGGATTATGTGCGCACTGGTTGAGTAGTGCCTTTCAAAGGAGATCATCGGTGGGGAGGCAGAATCGGGGGAGACAGGAGGTGACTCATCGAACTGGGAGTCGTTCTTTCAGTACTCATAGACAGCATCTGGTACGTACATTATTTATAAATATTTTATATAACTATAAATATTAACATTTTATTTTTTATTCTTATCGGCTGTCGAGAACCCCGATATTACGGAGTACGACGTATATCAGAGGATGTATAGTGATCCTGCTACTGGGGAGCTCAGAGGTGATCGTCAGCATCACATCATGGTTAGTATTATTTGTTTTCATGTTTAAAAATTAACTGCATATAATATATTCACAATTTTAATTTTAAATTGCAACTACCAGAGTCATATGAGGCCGCAGCGTCACAGGCCCGGCCTGAGAGTCAGGTCAAGTCATCAGATCAGACCACTGTCCGTCAGTTTGATGAGGCGGCATGGATGCAGGCCACCCAGTATGCCTTCGAGAAGGGACGAGTAGTTGGTATCAGCTCTCGACTGACTCCCGGAGATTATTATGGCAGTGCTGCGATGTCGGCGTCCAGGTTGAGAGGAGCTTGTGCATCTTCTTCTACTACACAGTATGAGGATCATTTGCGATCTCAGACTGCACTGATAGAGAGTCTCTGACAGGAGCAGGAGCAGATGCATCAGCAGCATGATGAGGAGCGTCGACGCCAGCAGCAGCTGTACGAGGAGCAGACGAGTCAGTGGAAGCAGCAGCATCAGGAGCAGATAGAGTACATGCGCCGACTCACTCATGCTTTAGGGATGGAGTTTCCTCCACCACCATCTGTAGATCCCCCCTCCCCCCTCCCCCCTACTTCAGATTAGAGTTTTTTTATGATATAAAATTTGTGAAATCAAAATATGATTTTTTTTCTATTCGTAGTTTCTGTCTCATTATAAAATATTAATAAAAGTATATTTTGAAATAATAATATTAATATGAATAATAATATTATTTATATTTTATAATATTAAATTTCATATATATATTAAAATTTTATAATATTATAATTTAATTATATTTTTTTGTAATACTTGAATTATTTTAATATTTGAATGTAAAATATTTCTATTATTTTTATATTAATAAAAATAACTTATTAATATTTTTTTATTTATGAATTATAATTCTAATATTATTATATTAATTAAATCATTTATTAATATTCTATTATTTTTTATTTTTTAATTATAATTCTATTATTATTATATTAATTAAACTAATTTATTAATAATTTATTATTTTTATTTGTGAATTATAATTCTATTATTATATTAATTAAAACCATTTATTAATATTTTATTATTTTTTATTTTTGAATTATAATTGGATTATTATTATATTAATTAAAATAATTTGTTAATGATTTATTTTTTTTTATTTTTTTTATAGTATTTGTGACGGGATACTATGCCCGTCACAAATAGTATTATTATTATATGCATTAAAATAATTTACTAATAGTTTTTTATTTTTTTTTAAAATAGTTTTTGCGACGGGTCCCGTCCCAAAAACTATTTGTGGTGGGCCCGTCGCAATAGGTATTTACGACGGGGCCCGTCGCAATTACTATTTGACAAGTTTTTTACAAATATACGGAGTACTATTTGTGACGGGGAGAATCCCCTTCGCAAAAAAAGGCTTTAGCGATGGGCCCGTCGCAAATAATTGTTGTTGCGACCCCGTTTTCAGCAACGGGCCATTTGCGATGGGCCCCCATCGCAAAAAGCCATTTGCGACGGGATCCTGTTGCAAATACCTTTTTTTCTAGTAGTGATATAATCCAACCATTTCTCCTTAAATAAAATCTTATGGTATTATGTTTAAATTAATCATATAAAGTTCCCAAAATATTGAGCGTATTCCAATATAAAATTTATCACTTAATCCCCAAATAATTTTCTAATATTAAGGATATCTATTTGATAAAACATAAGTTGCAAAAATAAAATTATTCTTATTCCATCAACTCCATTAACTAAAAAAATTAATTCATGCTTACAAGGGACTTCACATAGGCTAGTGGTAGGAGATAAATCCTTATCACGATTCAGTTTTGGGTTTAATCTCCAAGGAATTTATCGACATTATGGTTTCTCAACCTTCCTGCAGGTTGTTTTTTTATAAAACTATATATTTTATATATCATTCCCAAAATGAGATAAAATATTCAAAAATAACTATAATATATTTTAATCTCAAATTTTTTCTCATGTCATTCATTTTGCATCCCAAAATTAAATATCCCATAATTACCTCAAAATAAAAGATAATATAAATTTTACTTTGTAATTTTGTCCACAAAAGAAAAGATAATTCTTCCTCGAATAAAATTTTCACAAAAAAAACTTCAAGGTTACACATACTAGCAAAAAAACATCCAATGCAATCCCATCATCAAAAGATAACTAATACTTTTAAATATTTCATCATTCTACAATCTACCATAACTCTTGAATCCCTTATAGTATACTTCTTAATCATTCGATGTTCTTCATGACAACCTATCCATGATTTTCCATCTTATTCCTTAATAATTCTTTCCTAAAAATTAAAAAACATGAAACATGTCCTAATACTCAATAATTTCAAAACATGAGACATGAAATATTTAATACCTTTCATATGTAATTTTTAGTATACTCATATTCAATTAGAACAGTATTAGGTATATATAAACATATATTTATAGGGTCTATCTAATACCATTCTTGAACCTTCTACATTGTACATATATTTTCATAAGGACTATACTAACCACATTTTAAATATTTAATTGATAAATCGGAAATAACGTCTTTCCCTTTCTGGGAGTCAACTGAACGCTTCCTTTTTCCTCGGTAGGTTATTGATTTATAACTTCCATTACCACATCTATAACATATTCATGTCCCTTTAAAACATTTTCCTTGGTGTTTACTTGCACATACCTGACACTTTTGTCATTAAATATACTTACATTTATGATTATTACCTCATCTTTCAAAGGGATTTATTTCTCTGATGTATGATTCATTATAAAAATCACCAACGTTCAAGTCGTTAATCATGATTCTTGATAGTTGGTTTATAATAACCATGAGATTTCACATTTTATCTCCCATTTAATTCAGTTTCTTATTCATAGAACAACCACATTTTCATTAACATACATCATTACTTTGGTACCATCTAGATCCAGACATTTATTAAAACCAAAAAGGTTAGTGTGATTATATCAATAAAATAATCATATACTATCCTATGAGGAAGATAAAAACTAAGATATACTTATTAATGTTATATCAAGCTCATTAAATTTAACTAACATAACTATTAGTCTTTATATTATTATAACCATTGTTCTTAGGTATATAACTTGTAACTTGCGCTTAAATATCAACCTAACCACTAAATTTGTCTAAACCATCTTTTGATACCAACTATAAGGCCCCAACATTAAACGTTTTATAATCTTGATTTAAGTCAATAATTCACATTGAGGATATTTTTTGGTTTCTATTTTTAGATAATTAATCTATAACTATTACATACAATGTGGATACAACTAAAACAATTTCCATTTCTTCCAAAATATAAAACAATTAATGTAAACATGATTTATTTTTCATGATAAAAATTTTCTTGACTTCTTCATTTCTCGTATCAATGTTTATATCATGTGGAAAACATTTCAAAAACATGGGATGAGGAGAAAAATATTATTAAGGGATAGAAAATAAGGAAAGAAAATGTTATCCCATGAAGAAACCCATGAATATTTTAAACTCATTGAAAAAAATTTCATAAAATCATACATTTCACCCATAGAAAATAAACTCTTTGTAACACCCCAAGCTTCCATGGTATGCTTCTCTTTGAATAATAGAGCAGCGTATGTTGTATGCAAACTCGAGTTCTAACACACCGAGACCAATCATAGTAGCCATTATGAATAGTAATACCCACTTTTTGAAAATATATTAATTTTTTATTTTAAAATGGACTTCACTTTTTTTATTCAGAATATCAAAATTATCCTAAGTTGAATTTTTTGTAATTTTCTGAGAACTTCCAATTTTCTATGAATAGAGAAAATACTTAAAAACAACTTTTTTAATCAAAATAAATTATAGTGATAAATTATACTATTGAGTGGTTTTAAAGTATAATTAGAATATATTTTTACCATTTTATCCAATGGTGGTTATTAAAATTAATTGCACTTTGAAATTGGACATAAACAATTGTCAATCTTTGATTGATATTGTTTCTTTAAAACACGCTATTTGTTTTGACAACAGGAATTAATTATAAAATTAATTAATGAAAATTATATGTTTGGAATTTTTTAAAATAGAAACCTTTTTTTGAATTTATAAAATCAATTATAGCTTAGGGTGAATTTCTTGGTATTTTTCTGAAAAACTTCAATTTTTGATGAATAGAGAAACCACTAAGTGGTAGTTTAAAAACTAATTTTTCGTGTAAATGAAACATTACCACTTATATGATTTTATTTTAAAAATCCGACATACAAGGTTGTCATTATGAAGTAAAATTTGGTTCAATGGGATTAAAATAATTTTTTGGTGAATAGAAACTTTTAAGTTTTATTAATCGCGATTAAAGGTAATTAGTGAAATTTAAAGTAAAAATGATATTATAAAAATATGAAAATATCTTGACACTTGTCCTAAACTTATTAGATGAGTCATGGCCGACCAAGAAAATCCATGGGTCAACTTGGGGAACCCATGGAGCGACTTGGGTAAGAAAATTACATTAATAACTTTTTATTTAAAGTAAAAATAAAATTGTCACAAACATGTGTTGTTTTACTAATACAATTATTACACGGGGTTATATAAGTTAAATTTTCGACTATAAATATTAATTGGAAAGATAAAAAGATTTCATACATCATTATATTTTTTTATATTTTTTAGTCATTAAATAAATTAAATTATTTATGACACCATGATGATGCAGCGATTACCTCATTAATTAACGATTTAAATAAAATGAAAAGATAATGTAAAATATAATACTTACACATGTCAAAAACCTATTGGATGAGTAGATTTAGAACCCTTATCACCTTAGCCTAGAAATATATCATTGTGGGACATTTAAAATCCGAAAATCATTTCATAATAATGTAACATTTCATTACATTCCAAGAGTACCCTTCCTCTCCTCTCATAAAAGGCCCCCACCTCTACCAGCTTATTCACACCTTCAAATCTATTTGGCTCGGACAAACTCTACCCAAATACTCTCAAAAATTCCCTATATTACTCCTAGAAGCCTCAATTTGGGAATAAGTTTTCCCAAGGAAGCCTTTGGCTCAAATCAAAAAGAGTTACCTGATTTGAAGGTAATGTCTTCTCTTATGTTATTTTGTTTTATTTTGCTTCTCCAACCCCTTAAACTCTTTTTATTACATTCTTTTGTAACAAAAACAGTATCATAAATATACTATGATTTTTTTATGAGAATTATTTGATTTAAAATTACACACACCTTTGTCTAATGGTTAAAGAACATACTATTTCTGTGGTTGGTGAATTTGTGCCTCACGAATCGATGATTGTTCAATATTATTTTAACACCTATAATGGTGGCCATTAAGATGTCACTATTTTTATTTATGATATATATTATTTTTATGTTTTCCTTATTCTTTTGTATTTCTAGTTTATGGAATACCTTTAAGATTTACATTATGGGTAAATGCGATAATTTCATTTTAGGAAGTGTAGACTACCACCCCCTCAAAGTGATTTGAATCGTTAATGTCATATGTGGGATGTATAAAGGATAGAGTAAATGATATTATATATGATATTATACTGGAATTATAATATACCTTTATTTCATTATGATTTCATTCCATTAAAAATTAAATATAAATGAAAGTAGCGTTCATGCATACGTACGGCTTACCGTCTCCATGAACGGTGCATTTCATTTCTTGCCTCTAAATGTTACATAATATTATAAATGAATGTATATACTGGATATATATGATATATATGATTTCTAAATCATGAATAAAATCTTGGAGATAATGGATATTATACCACATAAACAACGTTTAATTATAAGAAGTTTATTTTTGACTCATGTACCAAAGATCGACAAAACGACCGTTATTAACTTAAATAATTACATAATGTGCATAACATGGTAATAAGTGATATAAAATAAATAATGAACTTGAAAAAGGTTCTTAATAAATTATAAATTAACTCTAGTTTATTATTCATGATTTTAAAGAACGATCGAGTCAAGTCGGACCCGAGGTAAGGGAACTTCTTAACCCAATTTATGTGCTTTGGGTTAATCTCCTACTTTAAAATTATGTCATGATATTATTATGTACTATCTTGTATTTATACTTTCTTTATGTGTACTTATGGTGAATACACATAATAGATCTATTTTATTTAAAAATTATCTTTCTAAGGTACTTCGTCTTAATCTCTATTCATTGAGGCATATTTTGTTTTATACACAAATTTCTTTTATATGGTGTATAAACCCCTTTGACTTTTACGTTTATTCAAAAGGAATCTTTTTATACGAAGTGTTTTACTAAACAAAAAAAGGAATGTTTTTCTCGTCGTACGTATGCGGCGACAATGACTTCTCTGCCGCCGTGACCATTATTTGAGTTTCGGCATCCTCTACAAGCTATAAGATTATTTTAAATGAAAAATAAATACAAACTTTTAATTTTATTTTATTTTGGTTTTGAAAATGGTTTTGAAAGTGTTTTTTATTATATAAATGTGTTGTTTTGATATCTTCTGATTGAAATGTGGAAATGTTATGTTTCCTTTATGCATGATTTATGTGATATGATTAATTTATGGTTTCTGATATGTTTAAACCTGTTCATATGAGGAATGAATTGGACTTAATATGTGACGTGTGGAGCCCTCTATAGCTCCTCGAAGCATCGGTAGGTCTCATGAGAAAAACTAGTGTCTTGACACGAGGCCTTGACAAAATATTTTTTGTATTTTTGGCATGAGGCCTTGGCTACGTGGTTATGATAGTCTGGCATTATGCATTCCATCATTATGAAAGTGGTTATTGATATTGCATGTGATTATACGACTAGTAGAATATCAATGTGAATAAGTAAATGCAATTATTTCATTTTATTTTTCCATATTATGCTGAATTTCAGGTTCAAAAGGATTTTGTTTCGTTATAAATTTCCTTAAATTTTTATGTTTATTTTTGAAAGATTCTGCTATATTGTTATCCATACTAAGCATCTAAGCTCACCCCTTTCAATGTTTTAATTTTTCCAGGATGTGAAGAAGTATTTTATGAATGACCTTAAGGGATAATATGAGGGGATATGAAGACAAGATATTGTTGTAGTTTTGTATTACTTTATGATGTAATTTAAAACTTATGAATGTATCTAGTGTTTCAAGGCTACTAAACTAATCGGTCTTTCGAGACTTGACCTTTTGTGATCATGACAATGTTACGCAATAATGCACCGACTCTGGGTAACTGGGGTCGGGGCGTTACAGTTGGTATTAGAGGCAGTTTAGTACTAACCTTGGAAGCTATATTTAAATAAACTCTGATTAGAGCACATAGCCAAATGATATATTTTCAGGATTAGTATAGAAGAACTTCTGAGAACATTTGTATTATAGAGATTTTGTGAGTTTTCTGATCAATACATCCCTGTCTGGATACAAGCAGGTAGAGGTGGCTCTGGCACAGATGTACCTAGCGGTAAAACCTGAAAACAATGCTTTGAGCTAGACTCGAATGGGAACTCGTGCATGACAACGCGCCTTGCTGCACTCTTGGTTATGACACTCCCGGGGGATATTCGTAGGATAATTCTCCTTTTATTTATAAACCATTATGAAGGGATTATGAGTATATACTTCCTCAAAAGAAAACATTTTTTTGATTATAGTTCAATTTATGTTAAGTCTTTTACAAGTATGGAATTATGTATTTTGATTCATAAACTAATCTAGTTTATGCCATTGTTTAGAAATGGCACCTAGTGGGAGGAATGGAAACCGTATCAATGAACACACTCCATGTAGGGATTTCCCTCCTACTCAAGATAATTATAATGGAGCTGGTGATACAACTGGTGCTGATCAACTTATCACCATACTGGGACAAATCACTCAGGTTATGAATAATAACCTTACTTGTATGGAGAACCCTGATCCGCAATGTGGAGGATCAATGTTAGACCGATTCATGATGCAACAGCCACCAAAATTCAATGGGGGTACAAATCGCTTATTAGTTGATCAATGGATAAATTCTATAGAGAAAATATTTCAGGCTTTAGGGAGTAGTGAAAGGGAAAAAGTAGTCATGGCAGCTTACCACTTCACTGAAGATGCTGATCAACGGTGGTCATTAATTCAAAATAAAAAGGAAGATGATGAAGTATCGAATATGGAATGGAGGGAGTTCAAAGATCTTTTCTTAGAAAAATACTTTCCTCAGGACCATAGAGCAGATATGGAAATGAAATTTCTGGGTCTCAGACAAAAGGAGGATGAGAATGTCTCAAAGTATGAGGACAACTTTACAATGTTAGAAATACATGTTGCAGATTATATATGTAACTCAATAAGTATGATTGGTCGTTTCATTGATGGGTTAAAACCATTTCTCCATCGATCTTTAGTCTCACAATATTTCTCAACGTACGAAGATATAGTCACATGTTCTATCAAGACAGAAAATGAATTCTCTAAATTTTATGAAAATAAAGTAAAGCAAGAGAATAAGAGAACGGTGGAACAAGAGACAGATAAAAGGAAAAAAGGGAAAGAAAGATTTTCCATTATGCAATAATTGTGGGAAGAATCATCCCGGTACTTGCCTAAAAGGAATGGGAGTTTGTTATAAATGTGGAGAAAAAGGTCACCAGGATCGTGATTGCAAGGGAAAGAAAGAGGCTATCAATGTTGAATTCTACAATTGTATGGAAATGGGGAATTATGAAAATGAATGTCCTAAGCGTCAGGGAAACTTGCCTCAGAAAAGTCCAAGGGATTAAGGACAATCTTATACTGTTACTACAGTTGAAGTGGAATAATTAATGTATTGGTGCTTTTGGACTCAAGGATTATATTATGGTTATAAGAATAATGTGATATATATATAAGGATTGTACTACAGAACTTGTTGTTTTTATTAAGGTTTTAATATGATGAAGGTAATCATATTTTTGTATGTGACAATAATAGAAACTTTACTCTGTTTGGGGAATCTGATGTTACAATTGATTTTGGAATTTAGAGACCTATTGGAGAAAGTCTGGACAGAGGTATTTTGGATAACTATAAAGGTTGGAATGGATTAAGTTGAACTCTGGATAGTATTGTTTAAGGTTAAAACATTTCTGAAGATTATTTTGGAATATTATAATACTATAGTTTTAGGAAAAGGACAACCTGCAGGTTGGGGGTAACCCATCGTGTCGGATAAAGATACAGGAATCGAACCCACAACCATAGTGTGACAGGCCTTTATTACCTACCACTAGCCTACAGGAAGTCCCTGGTTATTAAAAAATAGTTTTCCTAGTCTTAATGGTATGTGTTAATATTTGGAACCTTGTACAATTAGGATAAATATAATATTTTTGAGTTCTATTAACTTTTTTAGTTAAAGATGGGTTTGTGGTAAAAAATTATTAAAAAATGAAAGTCTGCATGACAAGTATGTATATTCCCTTACATTCTTAGTAAATCTCCTAAATAAATTCCTCAACTTTATAATAGGTAACTTAAAACAAAAACGTTGTCGGTTAACTTTTCATACTGGGGAATCAATTATCGTTTAACCAATCACAAGTTTGTGATTTTCTTGTAGTTAACTTTCTCCTAATCCTATTTTCTACAACTTTCCATCTGACCTTGATGGTTTGTTTTTCCTCCATATCTATATTTTCAAAGAATCCTTGTATGGGCTATCTCGGGCGACCTTTGTACTTCTCTTTATTTCTTTTAAAGTTATATTTTTATTAACCTTATTTCCAATGTGGGTTTTTCACAAAGGTATTTTCTATTTTCAACCTTTTATATTCAAAGAAAAATTTCAAATTGCGAGGACACAATTTATTGAAGGAGGGGAGAATGTAACACCTCAAGCTTCCATGGTACGCTTCTCTTTGAATAATAGAGCAGCGTGTGTTGTACGCAACCCCGAGTTCTAACACACCGAGAAAAATCAAAGTAGCCATTATGAATAGTAATACCCACTTTTTGAAAATATATTAATTTTATATTTCAAAATGGACTTCATTTTTTGTATTCGGAATATCAAAATTATCCTATGTTGAATTTTTTGTAATTTTCTGAGAACTTCCAATTTTCTATGAATAAAGAAAATAAACTTTTTTTAATCAAAATAATTTATAGTGATAAATTATACTATTGAGTGCTTTTAATGTATAATTAGAATATATTTTTACCATTTTATCCAATGGTGGTCATTAGAATTAATTGCACGTTGAAATTGGACATAAACAATTGTCAATCTTGGATTGATATTGTTTCTTAAAAACACGCTATTTGTTTTGACAACGGGAATTAATTATAAAATTAATTAATGCAACTTATATGTTTGGAATTTTCTAAAATAGACACCTTTTTTTGTATTCAGAATATCAATTATAGATTAGGGTGAATTTTCGGTATTTTTCTGAAAAACTTCAATTTTGATGAATAGTGAAACCACTAAGTAATAGTTTAAAAACTAATTTGTCGTGTAAATGAATCATTACCACTTATGTGATTTGATTTTCCGAAATCTTACATACATGGTTTTCATTAAGAAGTAAAATGTGGTTCAATGGGATTAAAATATTTTTTTGGTGAATAGTAACTTTTAAGTTTTTTTATTCATGATTAAAGGTAATTAGTGAAATTTAAGGTGAAAATGATATTATAAAAATATGAAAATATCATGACAATTGTCCTAAACTTATTGGATGAGTCATGGCCGACAAAGAAAATCCATGGGTCAACTTGGGGACCCCATGGAGCCTCTTGGGTAAGAAAATGATATTAATAACTTTTTATTTAAAGTAAAAATAAAATTGTCACAAACATGTATTGTTTTACTAAAACAATTATTACATGAATTATATAAGGTAACTTTTGGACTATAAATATTAATTGTAAATATAAAAACATTTCCAACATCATTATATTTTTTTATAATTTTTAGATATTAAATAAATTAAATTTTTTATGACACCATGATGATAAAGCGATTACCTCATTAATTAACGATTTAAATAAAATGAAAAGATAATGTAAAATATAAGACATACACATGTCAAAAACCTATTGTATGATTATATTTAGAACCCTTATCACCTTACCCTCGAAATATATTATTGTGTGACCTTTAAAATCCGAAAATCATTTCATTATAATGTAACATTTCATGACATTCCAAGAGTGCCCCTCCTCTCCTCTTATAAAAGGCCCCCACCTATACCACATTATTCACACATTAAAAGACATTTGTCTCGTCCAACCTCTTCCAAAATACACTTTGAACTTCCCTCTCTTACTCCTAGAAGCCTCACTTTAGGTAGAATTCTTCCCAAGGAATCCTTTGGCTCAAATCAAAAAGAGTTACACGATTTTAAGGTAATGTCTTCTCTTATGTTATTCTATTTTATTTTGATTATCCAACCCCTTAATCTATTTTTATTACATTATTTTGTAACAAAACCAGTATATTTAATATAATAGTATTTTTTTATGAGAATTATTTTATTTAAACTTACACACACCTATATCTAATGGTTATAGAACATACTGTTTCTGTGGTTGGTGAATTTCTGCCTCACGAAACGATGATTGTTCAATCTTCTTTTAACACCTATCATGGTGGACATTAAGATGTCACTATATTTATATATGATATATATTATGTTATTCTTCTTTATTTCTCATTTATGGCATACCTTTATGATTTCCATTATAGGTAAATGCGATAATTTCATTTTAGGAAGTGCGGACTACCGCCCACTCAAAGTGATTTGAATCGTTAATGCCATATTTGGGATGTATAAAGGATGGATTAAATGATATTATATATGATATTATACTGGAATTATAATATACCTTTATATCATTATTACTTAATTCCATTAAATATGAAATAGAAATGAAAGTAGCGTTCATGCGTACGTACGGCTTACCGTCTCCACGAACGATGCATTTCATTTCATACCTCTAAATGTTACATAATGTTATTAATGAATGTATATACTAGATATATATTATATATATGATATCTAAATCATGAATACAATTCTGTAGATAATGGATATTCTACTACACAAACAACTTGTAATTATGAGAATTTTATTTTTGACTCAAGTACCAAAGATCGACAAAACGACCGTTATTAACTTAAATAATTACATAATGTTCATAACATAATAATAAGTGATATAAAAGGAATAATGAACTTGAAAAGGTTATTAATCAATTAGAAATTAACTCTAGTTTATTATTCAGGAGGTTAAAGAACGATCGAGTCAAGTCGGACACGAGTTAAGGGAACTTCTTAACCCAATTTCCATACTTTGGGTTAATCTCCTACTTTCAAATTGTGTCATGATATTATTATGTACTATCTTTTATTTTTACTTTCTTTATGTGTACTTATGTTGAATACACATAATAGATCTACTTTATTTAAAAATTATCATTGTAATGTACTTCATCTCAATCTTAATTCATTGAGGCATATTTTGTTTTATACACAAATTTCTTTTATATGGTGTATAAACCCCTTTGACTTTTAAGTTTATTCAAAAGTAATCTTTTTATATGAAGTGTTTTACTAAACAACAAAAAGGAATGTTTTTCTTGTCGTACGTATGTGGCAGCAATGACTTCTCCACCGTCATGACCATTATTTGAGTTTCAGATTCCTCTACAAGCTATAGCTTTTTTTAAATGAAAAATAAATACAAAGTTGTAATTTTATTTTATTTTGGTATTGAAAATGGTTTTGAAAGTGTTTTTTATTATATCAATGTGTTGTATTGATATCTTGTGATTGAAATGTGGAAATGTTATGTTTCCTTTATGCATGTTTTATGTGATATGATTATGTTATGGTTTATGATATGTTTAAACCTGTTCATATGAGGAATGCATTGGACTTAATAAGTGACGGGTGGAGCCCGCTATAGCTCCTCGATGCATCGGTAGGTCTTATAAGACAAACTAGTGTCTTGGCACAAGGCCTTGACAAAATCGTATTTGTAGTCTCAGCACGAGGCCTTGGCTACATGGTTATGATAGTCTGGCATTATGAATTCCGTCATTATAAAAGTGGTTATTAATATTGCATGTGATTATTCGTCCAATAGAATATCCATGCGAACAATTAAATGGAATTATTTCATTTTATATTGCCATATTATACTGAAGTTCATGTTTAAAAGGCTTTTGTTTAGTTATAAATATCTTTAAATTTTTTTGTTTATTTATGAAAGCTTCTCCTATATTGTTATCCTTACTGAACATCTGGGCTCACCCCTTTCAATGTTTTAATTTTTCCAGGATGTGAAGAAGTATTTTATGAATGACCTGAAGGGATAATATGAGGGGATATGAAGACAATATGTTTTTGTATTTTTGTATTACTTTATGATTTAATGTAAAACTTATGAATGTATCTAGTGTTTCAAGGCTACTAAACTGATCGGTCTTTCGAGACTTGATCTTTTGTGATCATGCCAATGTTACGCAATAACGCACCGCCTCGGGGTAACTGGGGTCGGGGCGTTACACTCTTTAACATAAATCATGAAATAATAAGATTACTTAAAAACTTCTTACCATTAATAAATCATAAATCATTAAGGTAACTTGTGGCATCTATATCATACTTATATTGTAGCTTTAATAGCTACATAGGGAGTAACCGTCATGGTTATGTTTGGAATACCCATCACAGTATATTCCCTAAATCTCTTAGGAGAAACCTTTTCATTTACCTTTATCTCATTACCCAATTAATTAGAGATATATCACGGGCTCACCCTCTATAAATTTATCATGGAACCACCCATACACATAAAAAATTCCCAAGAACCGTAACATAATCATAACACATAAAACAAGTATAATAGAAATATAAAATTTCCACATTTCAATCACAATAGGCCATTTCATGATATTGACATAATAAATCATTTAAAAAACTATTTTCAATTCCAAAATACATGAAATGGGTATATGGTATTTATTTATCTTTTAAAAACATTACGTCTTGAATAGAAATCCAAATATCAAGTAATGGTTACAGTGGCAGAAACATTTATCCCCGCGTACATTAATAAACATAGGTTAATTTATACATGATTAAAAAAATTAAATTTTATTATTTATTTTTATGTCACTTATTACCATGTCATAAGAATTATATAATTATTTAAGTTTATGTCAGATGATTTGTCAATATTCGGTACTCGGGTCAAAATTGAACTTGTTATGATGTAATTTATCCATGTGTTCATAATTCCACCATCTCCAAAATGATATTCATGATTTAAATATCATATATATCCCATATTTTTTTAAATAATCCAAAATATTGGAGATAAGAATTGAAATGAACCTTTGATGGAGACAGTAGGTCATACGTATGCTTGGACACTACTTTCATTTCTTTTTCATATTACAAGAATAATAATTAAATGATATAAAAGTATATTAAAATTCCATTATTATATTAATTTAATATATGTATCAGAATATTAATAAAATAATCCTTTATATGTTCCATGTATAGATGGAATGAGTCGTATCACTTTGATGGGGCGGTAGTCCACACTTCCTCAAACGAAATTATCATATTTACATAGCATGGAATGAATAATGGTATCTTATAAATAAAAATCACAGATGAATAAAGACAATATAAATATAATATATATCATATATAAATATAGTTTCCATAATAATGGACACCATGATAGGTGGCAGGGTAAATTTGAAGAATCGTCATTTTGTGAGGCAGTAGTTCACCGTACACAGAAATAATATGTTCATTACCCATTAAATAGAGGGGTGTGTAAGTGTGGGTAAAATACTTATCATAAAAAACATCCTAGTATATTGATGATACTGGTTTTTTATGTAATCATAGAATAAGAATATTATAGGGAGTGGATAATGTAAATGAAACAAAAAACATGAGAGAAGGCATTACCTCTTAATCAGGTAACTTCTTTTGGTTAATACCAAAAGGATTCCTAGAGAGGATTTATTATCTAAGGGAGTATTGTAGGATGAGTTAAGTGATTAAAAGAAGTCATTTGGTAAGGGATTGGTTGAGACAATGTGTTCTTTAAATGTGAATAAATGAGAATGATAAGTTCCCTTTTATAGGAGAGGTGAGGGGCATTTTAGAAAATATTTGAAATATTAATTTATTACTATTTTATTTTTGGTATATGATAGCTACGAAGTAATTTATTTAGAAAATAAGATGAGTATGGGTCGAAATACTCTCAAAAAATGAATTTTATACATGTTTAGGTTATAAAACTAACCTTATCTTTTGGTTTTAACCCTTAGTAAAATAATTTAATTATAATCACGTCTTCTTGTATTTTTACACTATATGGTTAATATAGTTACTATAAAATACCGAACAAAAATCAATTGGATGATTATTTTAATATTTAACACTATCCTAGTTATTTGTCCAAACCATATATTTTTATGACTTTTATATCATTTAATAAAATAGTATTTATTTTAAAATATCATTTCAGTCTATTTTTACACTATTCACTTTATTGACTTTAAATAGATTCCAAGTATAGAGATAACTTCAAACCAACCCATTTAAAAGTATTTTAATATGTTTTACATAAAAATAAAATTATTTTATAACATAAATTATATCAAATAATATTTAATTTAATATTTATAATCTCATTTATTTAATTCTTTTATTAATAAGGCAATCACTTCATCCTCATTATGTCATAATTAAATTTACATATTTAATAACAAAATATTATAAATAAAATACCATGATGTAGGTAATATTTTTATATTTATAATTACTATTTATAGTCTAGGATATCACTTATATAACCACATAATAAATATTTTTTATTAAAAAGATTCATGTTTATGATAATTTTTCCTTTACTTTAAATTAAAAGTTATAAATGTCATAATCAAACCCAAGGGGGTTTCAAAGGAAAAAATTTCATCCCAAGGGTTTTATTGGTCAGAAATATCTCATAAAATAATATTATAATAATTTTTGTGGTATTTTTATATTATTATAATATTAATTTTACCTCTAATTACCCTATTTTCCTTTAACCATGGTAAAATACTAAAGTTACTATTCACAAAAATTATTTTGATCTTATTAAACCAAATTTTTCATACTGATTACAACCATGTATATTATTTTTTAAAAATTAAATTTATAGAATTACTAAAATTATATTTAACACTAATCCTATTATTGGATTGAGAAAAGGTTTTTTGAGATGTAAAAACCATCAAAAGAATGACATGTGTTTATATCAAATTTCAATGTTAAATTACTTCCATTGAAAAAAATTGGATTAAATGATAAAAACAATGTCAAAGTATACATTAAAATAAACTCAAATGATAATATAACAATACAAATAAATTAGATGAAACTGTAATTTTGAATTAAAATGTAGTATTTTTCACTATTCATTAAAATATGAATTTTATCAAAAAATCCAAAATTCCAACCAAAGTAAATTTTGATGTCTCACTTCCAAATAAGAATTTTATTTTTTCAAATAGAACATATAAAAGATACAAAAAAATATATTTAAAAATGGTTCTCCATCAAAAAGTAGTAAAACTACATTTTAAAAATAATAGAGTATTTTATGCTTAAAATTAGATTTATTCTCATTTTAATCCATTTATTAGATAGATATAAATACATTTGACAAACATGTTTAAATATTATATAGTTAGTTCTATTAATTCCCTCCAATACAATGGATATGAATTAATTACCATTTAAAATAATATTATTAATAATGTATTATTTTTTATATCTCTCATCCTTGTTTGCAACATAAGATTTTGGAGAAACTCGTTGTTGCGTGTTAGGTACGATATCATACATTGCATCCCTTTTAATGTAAAATTACTTCCTAATTTAAAATATTAATAAATATGAAAAATTCATATTCTATAATTACTTGGGATGTTATAACCATTTTCCATTACTTTATTGGTTAGGTGTACGGTCAAGTGGACCATGAAATTGAAAAATGAGGGTGGAAATAGTGTCTCTAAGTGATAAAGTGTAAATAAAATCATATCCTACAAAATTTTCAAATCATTCATCTGAATAGTTATTATACATAGTTATCCATAAAAATTTCTCATCTATACTAATGAATGAACAACATTTTTTGGTAAACAATCACAAATTGATATTGGATGCAACTATTAATGTGGTGTGTTATTTTCTTGAAATTTGAACCCTTATAATGTCATTCTCATCACATTCACAATCTTGAAATATTAGGACAGTAACCATTATGCAACTTGAGAATATTTAAAATATAATGGAATTGTTCTTTCTCATTTTTAATCATTATATACTATGCAGCAGACAAGTATTCCATGTTACCCTCGCCCAAATATAAATACAACGGTTTCCTCAAGCCCATTTCTTACAATATCACACCGTGTATTGAGACAATATTTTATTGTTTTATAACACCCAAAATGGTCCATAATATATTATCACATAAATGTTTCTCAAAGTACATGACATCTAGATAATTCCTTAATATTTTATTTTTCTAGTATAGAAGATCAAAAAATAATTTTATTCTTAAAATTGAAAACATGTTGTCAACTTAAACCATACATAGAAGGTAATAGAGGATCTAGTAAATCCTAAAATTCCAATATTATGTGAATAATTTATTATTAAAAATATGATAATTTATAAACCACCATCCTGATTTTTTGTTTTGGGTTTCATTCTCTAGAACAATCAAATGATTCTCTCTTCTTTCTGATCCTTTTCTGGGGTGGAATAAAATATATATTACCCATGTATACCCATTTTTTTTAATTTTTAATCTGTGTGTCTTTTTTAATTTTATTATAGTAAGGAAATGTAGATTCCAATCTTGTAATCCAACCTGATACATTAGAATATACATGGAATTAATTGACTTTCCATAGTAATTCAACACACAATATAAACATTTAATTTGTTTCTTAGTCATAAATCATCACACCTTCTTCCCAAAATTCATTTATTACATCAATTAATGATTGTAGGTAAACATCATTCTTATCACTTCGACATATAGGTCCATCTATAAGAGTGGAAAGTAATATAATTAGTTGTCTCATTTAGAGCTATGGTGTAAGGATGTATGAAACAAATACCATGGGACGTATACTATGAGTTTCACCAACCATAAACTTGAACTGTTTGAAACCATATGCTTCCAACCCCAGTCAAACATTTTTGTTATCTTGGAAAAATTCAGAGTACCTCTAATCAAACTCCTTTTATATAATAGATTATATTAATTTGGTTATAATTTCATTATCTTTCTTTTTTCTATATTACATCTTAATAATTTAGAAATTTTATATGTCATAAAAAATATTTTCAACCTCATATTTAGTGGAAAGTAACATATATTTTTAACAGTGATTAGTTTTCCCTGGTTCACAAGTTGACATTGATTATTGGGAGTTCCCCCATTATATTTCCATTGGGAATATCCATCTAATATAAAATTATTGATATGGAAATTTTTCATTATCAATAGAATTGAACTTTTTGAACATGCATCAATGGTCTCATATTTTAAATCGAAATTCATTATCAACTTATGATCATGGTAATACAACTTCAGAATCTTAGTGTCACTAAGGTGTAAATTTTTCAATTACACTAGAAAAATATTAAATGATGAGTCTGAAGATATATTAAAAATCATTATGTGAAATAATTATATGAAAAACGATATTTTTCTAAGAGTAGTATATCTAGAATATATATTCAATTCATGTATCATTGAGGATTTCAACAAACTTCAATGATTATAAATATGTGCCAGAGAATGAATTAATATCCCTAGTATTTGTATCCTATATGATAATTCCTTTAAAACACAACCCAGGTAGCATTTCATTATGGATTTCATTCATCAGATCAGTTTTCCTCACATCAAAATCCATCTGACCAATTTTTTTCATGTAAAAATACTATATTCTTTCTTATGACAGGTCTAGATATTATAATTTTAAAAAAAAAATCGATTCAATAATAAGTTCTTCCTCATGAAATCTCATGTGAATTGACATCTATTTTCACATTTTTTTGAATAATTAATATAGTCACTTTAAAAGCCTTATGTGAAATCAATAAACAACATAATTCCATCATAATATTTACTAGATGTTCTTTTACTAAGATCAATCAAAATATTATCGATATATACAGATAATAAATAGTAATAATTATGAAAGACTTGATATTACAATAATATATAGAATGGTCTTTAAGAAAATCTAAAAAATAATAATTACTAATGTTTATTATAGTATAATTTTTTTAACTAAATGTTAATAAAATACAAAAAATATTATGATATATTAGATTTATAAATATTTTTATTACAAAGTTTAATTCATGTATAAATATAAAATTTATAAAAATATAATATTACGTATTATAAAATTTATATTGAACCACTAAATTATATAAAAATAATATTTTATTTATGTGTTATTGTATATAATGTTTAATAAAATTTCATATACATTTTCTCATTTATATCAGGTATTATATTACTTATAAATAAATTATAGGTTATTTTAAAAATGAGAAGAAATAAATTTATTTAATGTTAAGTTAATAAGATCGGTATTCAGGCTACAACCATTAACTTAGTCTTTACTAGAGGAAACCCTTTAATAAAATTTTAATTTAATTAAATAACTCAATTATTGAAAGGTATAATATTTATCATCACTCATAATCATTCCAAAAATTATATAATGAAATTTTAAACTAGAATAAATAAACCTACAAAACCTAAATTTCTACAAAATTACTCAATCAAAATAATGATTAAGGACATACTTGAAAACCATAAACCAAAAAACTGTAATTTAAAAAAAATCAAAATAATTATTCAATACATACATGGATAACATTCATATACGAAGACCTAATTTACAAATAGTATAAGTATTTGTAATGATTTACATTAATATACCAAAAACTAAAAAAATACAGATTTTTAAATAATATTCAATCAAGAAATACTTGTATTTTTTGAAAATTCAAACAAAACCCAGTGGTTGACAATAAACCAGACAAGAGAGGCATGGTTGGAAAAGGAGAAATGAGTGACACCACTATATTTGAGGACATTGGGAGGGAGTAACTATTGAGAGTTTCACATAAGGGAGATGTTTGTAGGCGGGAAGGTATTCCGTGACCGAGGAGTGATGTAAACGGTCAAGTAGAAATCGGTAGAGGGGTCATTTACATGAAAGGAATGATCAAGAGAGGTATGTTGGAGGGACAATTCATCTACATTTAGAGTTATATGTTTTAAAGGGGAGTGGGGGTGTAGAGAGGGGGAATTGAGTGTTTTTTAGAATGTAGGGTGGTCATCAGTGGTAGTTGTAGTCAATAATTAAAGATCAGTTTTGGCAGTATCTCATGTCTTCATGCTGTATAATCCATATTTATAGTAGTAGGACACATACCTCCTTTCCCTATCTACACATATCACCAAAACAATTACTCACCCTATCTCAATCCATCCACCACACTAAACTTATTTTTCTCACCAACTACATCTATCTTTCCTATATTTCTCATGCTTGCCCCAACACTAATCCACCACCCTTTCTCAATTGTCCCAAACCTGATCCAATAATATTACTACACACCTTCTCATTAGGTTACCTGTAGTACTATTCTAATTCTCTCTCCCTCCCTCAATATATGATCTTTCATTTTAGAAGTAACATAGAGGAGTCTTATCCAACACACCCTTCCATATCATCTCTCCTCATCACCGAATTCCACCATGATTGGTGATTGTATTTAAATACCATTAGGTAATAACCTACGATAGAGGTATTGGAAATATGAATGAGTGATTATACATGCTTAAGGATAAAGAATGATTAGTTACAAAAAAAATTTATAATTTAAAATTCATTTAATTTAATTACCTTTAAATAAAATATATAAGATATAATTAAATGTAAATGATGCATATACAATACAAATATTGACAATAGTCATTGATAATACAATAGGTAACCACAATCATCATTCTCTTATATTTTTTATTTCATCAACTAAGTTTGTATGTGAAAATAAAAAATTTAGGAATGAAATTGGATTTTATTTTTAATTTATCCCCTATCCAATCTCAAATCCCAAAATAAAATTATATCAAAATTAAATAAAACATTTTACCTAGAGAAATATTGTGGTGATAGTCTCTCAGTCCGAGCTAATTCTAATAATATATCACATTTTTTAATCCAAACACTAAAAAATTGCATCCTTGATATTAATTAATTAATATAAAATATAAAAAATCAAAACCCCCTTCATTCATGAAAAAATTCCTCCCAAATGTAAATAACACATTTAATTATCAATGGAACCATCAAAAATTTATATTGTTTTTTACAAGATCAAAATTATTATTTCCCCTTGCTGGTAAAATTCCCAAAACACACTTAAATGCTCACAAATTAAAAAACAACAATTTTCAAGCTTTTCATGTATATAGTTACACTAAAATGGGTATATTATAACCCCTCCATCCAAACAAATTTTTATTTTTATTATTTTGTCTTTACCACATTTTAAATTTGTCTAATAAATTAAAAATTGGAAAAAAAATTATTTAAAAATATTAAATATAAAAAAAATTAAATTTTGTTAGTTGATTTTTTTATTATTCTAAAAAATGGGAAAATAATAAAAGTTCAAAAAACCAATATAATAATAATAAATAAATAAATAAAAATTACAATATAAAAGTTAAAAAAATCATAAAATGGTAAAAGTTAAGAAAAATCCAATTTCTCTTAAAAAAATTTATAAATCATTTGAGATTATAAAAAATCTACTTGATATGTCATTATTATTATGTATAGTAATTATACAAGTGTGTTTTTTGTTTTGAATGTATATTTTCACTTTTTTATTTTTTTATGTCGTCTTTTATTTTGATATAATAAAAAAAATAAACATTGTATGTTTCTCATGTTGCACATAAATATTCTACACAAATAAAATTTGTACATAAATATTTTATTCATATTTTTTTTAATATATGTTTTCTGTTATTTTGAATTATTTGATATGTGATTTTAATAAAATAGTTTTTTATAATGTGAAAATAAATATATTCCATGTGTTACTTTAAAAAAAATTTAATGTAATAAATTTATTCAAAAAAAATTTAAATAGATGTGTTTATTCTTGTTTCCACTTTTTGATCATATATTTTTTTATATTAACATGTATGTAGGATAACTATTTTAATTATATATTTAAATATTAATGATTATTAAATTATTTAGAGAGTTAATATTGACTTTTTTCATAACTTTCAATGAGAACGACTCCTTGAATTTTATTTTAATTTTTATTATTTCTCATTCAATTTAAATTAATAATTTAACTATTTTATCTAGTGTATTGTGATATTATTGACTATTGGTAACATCAATCCGACCTCATTTTTAAATGGATACTTTATTTATATTTCCTTTCTTGGTTCATTATGAATTTTTTTTAGTCTTCAAAACATTTTTTTTCTAACATTAATTTATTTTTCACATAATATTTTTTTTTATTTTCCAAAAATAGAATAATTATTTATTATTTATATTCAATATTCTCAACAAAATATTTTTAAACAAAAAACATGTGTTTTATAGTTATATACACTTGTTTTCTATTAATTAATTTACGTTTATGGGAAATATTTGTGTGATATTATATGGAAGAAATATTTTATTTTTTAGTAATTGATGTGAAATTTCAGGAGACACCTACATAAACATATAATATGTATGCTCTATTAATATCATAAACTAATTCAACTTCAATATAAATATTTACCTAACTGAGATTAATACTCTAACTTAGGATTATCCTAGAAATATTACTAAAATAGTGATAGAATCCAATAATAGAAGGAAGAGGAAAGTTAGACTTACCTATTAAATTACACGAGGATAAAAAATTCTTGTATTAATTGTGAAATTTATGAGGTGTATAGAAAAATAACTAAGGGGTCCTTTGGGGTTCATGAGACTACTAAATATTAACAGGAAACTCATTTCCTAAAATATAATCATTTTAAACTATTTAATTACATTTGTAAAAAACTATATAGGGGATTATTTCAGTGGGAAAAATTCAATCATGACATAATGATCCACTCTTGGGGCACATTATGATATGGACCATTGGTCTATTAAGTGAAAACCTTCTCTAGAGTGGCATGAATAATTCACAACCTCCCTTTTTTCATGGATAGGGTCTCCATAGTGCAACCCCTTGGGTTGCAACATGACACTCCCCCTTAAAGAAGTGCTCGTGGAGCAATGCCTCGAGCTAAAATGTAGTCCACTTATTATATCAAAATTTAATCTTAAATATCCATGTTAAATTCAACAAAACATTATATTGTGGTATTTTCTTCTTCCTACAAAAAAAATCTATCCTACACTAATTCCAACCCATCAAATACTAACGTCGGGACTTCCCTAACTCCTCTAATAACTAGAAACCAAGAAAATGAAACATGTTTTGGGAAAAAAATTAAAAAATATATACCTTTAAATATTTCGGGTGTTATATCCTCTCTATTATATAAAATCACATCCTTGAAATGTGTTACCATGTATCACTGATAAAAATCTTCAGCTAATATGCTCGCATATCATTCACTTTCTCCTAAGTCTCCTTTTAAAAACGTCAACTCTTCCCTCCAAATGAACTATGTAATGATTGAATATTTTATTATATATTTTCATTCAGTTAAATAATATTTTTAATATCTTTCTTCATATGAAACACTTAACAAATATAAACCGTAACACATTTTATTAATATAAAATTTCAAATATTAAATGTGACCATTAAAAATGTAGTTATTGAATTAAAGGGAATAAATATAAGTAAAAGAATCATAAAATCAATTAATAATTAATAATAAAATTAATATTTAAAACTAATTAATTGATAAAATTAAATTAGTATATCTAAATAACCTATGAGATCATCTTAGACATAAAAATGTATTTTCATAAAAATTATCTATTTAGACATTACGTATTTTTATTTTAAGAAAATAAATATCTTATGGTTCAATGTTAATAAAAATATATTGTTATTATGAATAACATATTGAAAATTATTTAATTATTATTTTAAATATAATAATAATAATAGTTAAAACATAAAAATTAATTTTCCTATAAAAATAGTTTTTCATTCGATTTTATATTTTCATTTAAAAGAAAAACACCAAAATTGTAGAATTTTAATATTAAAAAATGAAATTACTTTTTTGGATTAATCATGATAATATTAGATTATGATAGTTTTTTTGGATTTTTATAAGGAGGATTATTTTTAGATGAATAGTTACAAATTCCATTTTTCAAATATTGGGATTTTTATGACATCATTCATATATAAGAACAAAAAAAATATTTATGAAAACTTTTCCCTAATAAAATGTGTCTTTAATAAGAAAAATTATACATTTGAAATATTATATTTAATTTAGAAACCTATAATTAACATTTTTTTTATCTATGTAATATTTGTTCTAAAAACCATTTTTATTCGTTAAACACTATTTATTTTAGAATTAATTTTATTCACTATAATAAATTTAATATTATGAAAAAAATTTCATATTTAGAATTAAAATACAAAAATAATTTAATAATTATAATTTTTTTAGTTATAAACTAATTTATCAAGGGTAAAAAAAGTTATCATCGTAAAAGTGAATTTTGATGAAATTTAAAACTAAAGAGAATATGCCCAAAATTCATCACCCCTTTCTCCAAAAGGAGTGAATGAGAGTTTTAGTCGGCCAAAACTCCCTTTATACATTATTTATCACTTTTGGAGACACTTTCCTTGAATAGTGATGTGTCCTTTTACTTTATTACTAAAATACTACTCTTTTCACTTATAAATGGAGACATCCACCACCCCTTTTACTTTCACTCTAAAATTTGAATTCCTCTTGGACCTATAACCATTTTACTTCTCTAAGAATCTTATTCCACATTAATAATTCATTTTTCAAAGTAATTAATTCAAGGTCTGCCATTTAAAAGGATCATTAATGAGAAAACTCCATCCCCCAATGAAGCAAAAGCATTTTCATGTAAGTCAATAATTAAAGTAAGGGTTTTATATAAAATTATTTCTATGAGAAATGTTTGGTAATATGCACTTTTTTTATATGGTGTATATTCCTAATTTTTATAAGTTTTATATCATGATTCACTCATTATTCATCAAATTTATTATTTTATTTCATGATTTCTCTTTTAATTGATTTTTAATCAAATGTTATAAAATACACAATGAGTTTTCTTGACTCTAATTCTTTTCTTGAGTCATACTTATTCCTATTTGACTATATTTTTAAAGATAGTCTTCTCATATTCAATTATGATATAATATTTGCTTTACTCTTTTTTTAAGGAATTACATTGATATATTTCGTTCTTCATATAACATTATGATGTTAATAATATTTATCATTGTATATAAATGAGCCCTTCCTCATCCGTATCCATATTCAATATTCCCCCCCCCCCCAATATTCTCTATTCTTTTTTTCAATCTAAATATTTTTTATTTATAGTGATCTTAAAATTTATCTTTATAACTTTTAAAATTAATGACTTATCACTCTTTTTATGATGTGGGTTTCAATAAAGGTATTTTAAGGATATTATAAAATGAATTTCCTTTCATGGTTATATATTTTTTGTTCCACTCCAAATTTTTTCTGGAAGACCTTTATGTATTTTTTATGGTTCTGTTATTAATTCTTTATTAAAAGTCAAAGTTTTAAAAATATTTCAATTCATATTATTGAAAAATGACTTTCGAACATAACTTATAACTTTATATTTTTAGACTATGGTAAAAACATTTTTTAAAATCACTTTTATATTTTTTTTCATCGCTAGGATAATTATTATTTATAAATATTATTTTACATATTTTAAAAAGTTTTTTCAACTATTTTTTATTCTAAATGGTTGTGAAAAGAAAGGAAATATTTTTATATTTATCAAAAGTAAAAAAGTTTAATTTTAAAAATAATTCTAAATTATAAAATATATTTTAAAGAGTTCAGTTCATAAAGAATAAATTTTTATTATTATTTATTTATTATTAATAAAAAATTTAGATTGAATATTTATTTTATAATTTTTATCTGAAAACCAATTTTAGTTTTATATGATAATTTTTAAACATTTTTATTATGTTTATTTTTTTTAATAAATCACTTGTAAAGCGATTTCAATTATTTCAAAAAGAATATTTCTTTTTGGTTTTAAAAGTGACTATTAAATAATATTAAAATGGTGTTTTCATCTATATCAATATCCTTTGATGTTCTCTATTTTACACATTGGATATATTCTTATGATAACATATGCCTTCTTTCTCTATATGCATTATAGTAATAATTATTTAAGGAATTCTAATGAAACTCATTTCCTTCCATGGGTTTATTAATATATGATGAAATGATGAATTTTTAAAGTATTATACAATATATATGAATGTTTTATTATTATGTGATAGTTTGGGTCTAATAAAACCCTGAGGTAATTTGGGTCCAACAAATCCCTAAGGTGGTTCAGGTATGATGAAGCCCTGAGATAGTTTTGGTCTAATAAAACCCTAAGTTAGTGTGGGTTTGAAAAATACCTAAGACGGATTGGTTCTGTAAAATATCTATGTTGGTTTGGGTTTGTTAAAAAAAATTAGTTCATTGGTTAAGTATTTATATCATCCGAGATAATGATGTTGTATGTGGACATCATTGTTTCTATCCATGTTCACAATGTTATATTTTCCTATAATTACATTTATTACACATTTATATCTAATATAACTATATTCTGTCCCATGTTCCATGATTATTGTAATTTGTTTTATTAATCTTACACCATGGTATATGTCTTGTAATTTGATATTACAGGTATTTTTATATTGACTTGTGGACAAATATTATTGTTCGGTATTGTCTTCAATAATATATGTCCCCCATGATCAATTTGTCTCATACTTACAATCTAATGCTTGATATAATGTTTAAAAGATTTTTCATTTCTGGGCATATAATATCACCCCTTTCTTATGTTTCCATTCCATAGGTTATGAACATGAGTATAACCTATGAAGAGTTTATAGGGGAATCTAGTGTGGTTTGATTATGGAAAAATGTTCACATGTATCATTAGATAAGTTGCTTATGTATTTGATCTTAAAAGACACAAACCTTTTTTCTTGGGATTATTAGATTAGTATGAGATGTAATGTTTAAACTATGAAAATAATGGGTAATATATGAATGTTTTTCTTGGTTAATCTTACATGGAATCTAATAAATTTTTAAATTATATTTTTTTAGTATGGGACCTGGGATTTTGGGTTTGGGGTGACTCAGTTGGTATTAAAGTAGGGTTTATTTTTTTTCAAGGATTAGTTTCGTTTTTATTTGGATTATGATGAGATAAAATTAATGAGAAATATTTAATTTAATTCTAATATTAAGTTAAAATCCTGAAATTTTGGAATATTAGAGATTTTGTGGCTTCCAAGATTTGACATCCCTATCTGGATACAAACAAGTGGATTTAGCCTTTTTTATAGATGCACCTTGGTGTAATAACCATGAAACAAATGGTTAGGTAATAACTCGATAATCACTGGGTGCATTAAAATTAAGTCAAACTTCAAACCTTGATTAACACTTATAGTGGATATTATTTAGTGATTTACATTCTCTTTATGAACCATTATGAAGTATTCAAATAGAATTTTAGGATGTAATATATAATTAGTAGGATAGAAACCCTAATATGAATGTGTTAACGGAAAACCTAGGTTAAACTGAAAGAGTAATAGGTTGATACAATTATAACATAAATAAAATTAAATTATACTTAATTGAAATTAAGGATTCAATAGAGAAGATATTTTAGGATTGAGTTTTCATATACATATGATAAATCAATCTGACTTTATCATAACCATTTTTTGTTTAGTATTTAATTGGAAATTGGATCATGAAAATGAATGAATGGAAGGTATGTATCTAAAAACTCCTATAACTAACTAATGAAACATATTTAGTAAAAAATATTGATGTAAAATAACATATAAATACATTCTTATTGCATCGGAAATGATGAGTCTCTTAATATATAATAGCATGAGGTGGATATCTCAGTAAAAAATATTTATTGATTTATTATAGATATTTTAGCTTATTTAATTTATAAATTATAATTAAAATAAAAAGGATGAAATTTATTTGGGGGGAGAATGTAATGATTTTAAATTTTGTTATGTATTTTCCTTTAATTAAATAAAATTGTAAATATCATCCTTCACATGAAACACATAACTAAAACAAATCGTAATACATTTTATTAAGACAAAATTATAAATATTAAATGTAATTATTATATAAATATTATTTGAATTTGAAGTTATATATATATCTGTAATAAAATAATGAAATTTATGTTTAAATAAAAAGAATATTAATTTTTAAAATTAATTCATTGAAAAAACATAATTGGTGTATCTAAATAACAAATGAGAACGTTTTGTGCTTAAAATTTAATTTATTAAAAAATATTGTTTAAGAACTATATATTTAAATTTTAAGAAACTAAATATATTAGGGTATAATGATGATAAAATAATTTTTTTATAAAAATAATATATTAATACAAATTTGATTATCAATTGATAGGAATTAATAATGAGACTAATTAATATTTAAAAATTCATTTTCCTATAAAACGTAGTTCTAATTATAAAATATATTTTATATTTTCATTTAAAATAGAAATTATGAAATTTTATAATTATGAAATTTGTAAAATGGAACGCATTTTTTATTCATCATGATAATATTATCTTAGGATTAATTGTTTTGTATTTTTCTAAAAAAATTGATTTTTAGGTGAGTAGTGAAAAATACAGTTTTTACAAATATCTAGAATTTTATAACATCATTGGGATACAATCACGTATTTAATATTTTTGAAACTTTTTTTCTAATGAAATTTTTATTTAATAAGTAAAATTATGAATTTAAAATACTTATTTTAATTTTTAAACAAATTATTAACATTTTTATAACTTATGTAATATTTTTTAAAAAAACTACTTTTATGTGTCAAACCCTTATTATTTTAAAATGATTTTTTATCAATTTTATAAATTTTAGAATATGGTATGGTTTTTATATTTGGAATCATAATACCAAAATTATATAAAATGGATAATATTATTTTTAGGTGTAAAAATGAGTTACCTAGGGTAAAAAAGGTTACCATGGAAAATTTAAATTTTGGTAAAAGTTAAAACATAGAAGAAATCGCCTAATATTCCTCAACCTTATCTACAAAATGAGTGTATAAGAGTTTTTTTAGACCAAAACTCCTATAATATCCGATATTTTCCACTTTTTGGGCCCCTATCCTTGAATTGTGACTTTTCTTTTTATTTTATAATAAAATATTTCCATCTCCTCATTTATAAAAAGAGAGTTCCATAACCCATTTAACATATACAATAAAATTAGAATTCATCTTGAAAATTTCCCCATTTTAATTCTCCTAATAGACTCTTCCTGGTTTATAAGACTTTGGTCACAATAATATTTCCTATTTCCTCCATCTCTAAAGGATATTTCAAGATAAAACTCAAAATCTCAATGAGGTTATTGTGGTTTCATGGATATCAAGAGTTAATGTAAGGGTTTCATCTAAAATTTCATTTTAGAAATGTGTTTTTTAATATGCACCTACTCTTGTTTATATGATGTATATTCTACCTATTTTAAATATTATTTACTTAATGTCTCTTTATTCAGGGTATTTCAATTTCAATTTCAGGTTTTCTCATTCAAGATATTTTGAATCGAATGTTATAAAATTCATAAGAGGTTTTATTGACTCAAATTATTTTCAAGATTCATAATTATTACTATTTTAATATGTTTTTAAAATATATTTTTATTATATTATATGATAATACTATAATTTTTTTCCACCCTCTTTTCTAGGTAATTACATTGATGGTTTTTTTTAAAAAAAAAATGATTTCGTGATGAATAATTCTCATTATCTACAAATGAGAACTCTCTTCCATATCCATGTTCAATATTCCCTCCAATTTTTTCCATTCTTATTTTGGAATCAAAATATGTTTTATGTCTATTTATCTTATAATTTTTTTTTAGGTATTTTAAAAATAAATATTTATCACTCTTTTTAAAATGTGGGTATCAACAAAGGTATTTAAAAGATATTATAAAAGGATTTTCCATACATGATTAACTATTTTATTATCCACTCCAAATTTTATCATGAATATAATTTTATATTTTTTATGGATCCATAATTGAATATTATTTTTAAAATTAAAAATATTAAAAATATTTGACATTACATTTTTGAAAAATGACTATTAAATTTAACTTGTAATTTATACTTTTATGGCTATGGAACAAGTTTTATAAGATATATTTTATGGTTTATTTAAACATTATGAGGATTTTTCTTTAAAAATATTCACTTATATGTTTTAAAACATTTTCCTAATTGATTTTGATTATCAATTATTTTATAAATAAAGGGAAATATTATTAATGTTTTCAAAAGTAAATGTTTAAATTTCAAAAAGATTTTTTTATATTAAAAGAAATTATAAAGTCTTGTATATTTAAGGAATAATTATTTTTTGTTTTTATTCCCTCTTAAATAACATTTTTTAAAGAATAATTATTTTACAAAGAAAATCCTAAAACCCTTTTCTGGTTTTGAATGATATTTTCTAAATTTTTCTATCAAGATGAACATATTTAATTTTAATGAAATCACTTTTAATGAGATTTCAAGCATTTCAAAAATTTATTTTTCTTATTCTTTTCAAATATATTATCTAATAATCTTAGAGGGGTTTTTTTCATATATGTCAACATCAATTGATGATCTATATTTTACACTTGCGACTTGTTATTATGATACCATCCACCTTCTTTCTATGGATATCTTATGATGATAATGATTTAATGAAGTTTTCCTGAAACTCATATCATTCCCATGGGTTAATTTAGATATGATTAAATGATGAATATTTTTATGTTCTTATGGATTATATATAAATGTTTATTACCGTGAGATGGTTTTAATTTGATAAAACCTTAAGATAGGTTGGGTTTGATGAATCTATAAGATTATTTGGGTATGATAAAGCCTTAATATGGGTTGAATATGATTAATCTTTGAGACTTTTTGGGTTTGATAAAGCCATGAGCTGGTGTAGGTCTGTTAAATTCTTAAGATTTTTTGTGTCTGTTAAATCCCTCTAATTCATTAGTTAAGGTTTTATATATTACGAGATAAAAATGGGCCATGTAATATCCCACCCTAACCCATTGGATTAGGCTAGGTTGGAGGTACCACTAACCATAGGTGACATCCCCAAGACACTAAAGTCTAATAATAAATACCAAGAGATTAATTAAAAATTGGAGGATGATTTTCCTATTTTAAATAATGCAACCTATCATTATAAAATATAAACAACCAAACCAACTATATGATGCATGATTATAAACAATATAACTCAAGTGAAAATAAATAAATTGAAAATATCATATTAGTAGTGATATAGTATAATAAATGACTCAAGAAAACCAAATAATGTCTTAATACAAAAACATTAATGTGGCGTCACTCCAACCACCCCATGTGAGAAACTAAAATATCCAAACATTAACCCAGGTAAGTAGCATTATGATGCTTCCCTAGAGAATAATGAGACATTTCTTTTACATGTATCAGGAAGAATAATGTCCCCATATGAACAAAATTTTATATATAGGGGGTGACTAATCATACCTAATAGGATTTATCTAATATAATTCCTAACACATTTCTTTGGGACTAGAAACAAGATAGATTTAGTTTATTCAAAATAGAGGCTAAGAATAACAAAAAAATCCATAAGAAAATACTTTAAGAAAAAATTATTTATCAAAATCACTTTTTCAATTGTTTCATTAACTTGGTATACTTATCCCATTTCTCACTCTCGCGCACACAAACACATGAATTCCTAATGACAATACCAATACTCATAAGTAGTGATATGTCCTTAATAAAACCCATATCTTTAATACACTTTATTTCATGATTTATTACATAAAGATGCAAATAATAAAGTACCATAATTTTGTGAGGCCTATTTCCATAGAAAATTTAGATATGTTGCATAATAAAATTAAATAATAATATAACAGCATTATTTAATACTCTATTAAATACCCTTAAAATTGATTGATCTTATAATACTACATGGTATAACCTGGGGATGTACATAAGATAGGGGCGAGCTATAAATCCTAGTAATGGAATAATCAAAGAATAAAATGATGAAAGTAATACATGTGAATAAAGAGGCATATCATGGTTACATAATGGGGTGATAATAATAAACATTAACACAAAATCATGATATAACATGATAATATTAAGGCATAATATAAATCTATAAACAACATAAAACATGAAAACATAAACATAAGTCAAGAATAAAAATGGAGACATCATAACCTAGTGTTCTTAGGATAACCTCACATTCACTATACATGTTATCTCATGAGATAAAAACATTACTTGATGCATTAGTTAGATATATAATTTCTTGTCCACCCGTCACATTCATATCATGTAAATTAATTTGTGTGTCACATAGATCATACAACATAACGATACCTTTAATCACTTTTAATCCCATGATTAAGCAGTGTGGGTATCATACATGTAAGTCCCAAATAAATTAAGGGTGGTTATATCTAAGTGAATACTGTTGAGTGGAAATTGATATGGGTATTCACTACACCAATGTTTCGAATGGTAAATCGTAGGAAAACAAGAGTACATAAATATTTATAAAAGGGTTTAATGAGAGTCAAAGGTGGTCTCTAATTTCATGTAAATAATAAGGAAAATAAAATTTCTGTGTAAAAAAATATTCTAACATTAATAATTGGATATAAAATGTTATAATACAAAGGAATTTCATTAATAAATAAGGGAGGACAAAATCCCCTAAATTCAGTATAGTAACGGATTAGGTAAAGGTTATAATGAGAGGGAATAAATGATCTCTCATTATTAGAAAATAAATTGGATAGTAAAGGCATATTTATAAATTCAATAAAACATAATCAATTGATATTAAAAAGGCTAAATATAATTAAGGTGCTTGAATGGAAAAGAAAAGAGAGAAATCCATTACTTGAGAGGTCACTTATAAAAGCTAGGATGGATCATATTAAGATATTGGGAACACATTGATAGGTATTTATAGAGGAATAGGGAGATTAATTTCTTCATAAATGGGTTTTGAGTGTTGAGGAGTGGGATATTGTGTTGGTATTTATATAAAAAAACCGGTGATTTCTTTATTAATTTCTAAACATAATTTTTGGACTCTATATGATGAAATAAAAGAACCACAAAACCTCACTTTTTTAGACATAATTTTTAACGAAGAAGAGTTTATTTTAATTTTTTATAAACCCATGGACAAAACATGTTAAAATAATACCATTAGTGATGTGGATGTGAGTCATGTTTTCAAGGAAATGATTTTAAAACCTTGAAATATAATATAGGTATCGGAGGATTCATTAATGGTTTATAAAATTAATAAAATATCATAAAATACACATTATTTTAAATTGTATGTCTATATTTTTTCATGGGTTCCATTTATAGTATTTATCACATCACTTTTAAGCCATTATTATGTCATAATACATATTGTATATCTACAACGTGTTTAATTTTTACCCAAAAAACAAATGGCTAAAAAATTTATTAAAAATTCACCATTTTATAATATTGATGTGATAATTTCAAAAATAAATTTTATTTTATAAAAAAATTATCTAAATATAATAATTTACAGTTTCAGTCAAAATCCCCATTTATTGAAAAATAATGGTTTTTATGATAATAAGAGTTTTCTTTCCCTAATAAATAGTACTTTAAAATTCAATAAATTATATTATAATTTTTATATAAATAAATATTATTTAATATTAATATTTTATGAAAATAACATTTATTTTAAAATTATTGAATTTGTAAAAAATTGTGTTTAAATTAAAACCGTATATTTTTCAAAAAATAGTATATTGATTTTTTTGTATGGAAATATAATTTTCATTATCCCATATATAATTTCATATATAATGTAATAATGAAAAAGGTAAATATAATCATTATTTTATGAAATATAAAATATAAAATTTCTTATTACGATGGTCTAGATACATAACCTCTTATTACACCAACATACTCCCTATGGTTAAGGTGTACAATGTTGATTGTTTCTTGGGGTGGTTTAATGAACATGGTTTGTTTCATGCCCTCAATAATCTTAAAAAAAATTCATAAATGTTTTTATTAATTATTTAGTTATTGAATTTGATCTTGGGCTTGGTTAAGGTAAATCCTAGGGGTTCTATCTCCCTTGTAGTCTTTAATAAATGGGCTTCCTAAGGTATAATCCTACGGGTTAACATCCTCGCTTCTTCTATGTAAGTAAATTAGACATTATCATAACCCTTAATATAGTAATATTAATGGTCATTGTATGAAGGATTTATTATCAAAGTCTATGATGATTAATGGACTTTTAAATTTGAAAGATATATTTTGTAATAGTCCATGGTATACAAAGTAGTGAATGTGTTTTTTATAACTATATTACTTAATAAGAAATTTATTCATTTAAAATAGAATTTAATTTATAAAAGTTATAGTTATTAACTTCTACCTTCCTTTTGTAAATTTCAACCATGAAATTTTATTTCATACAATAAAATATATTAGGGTACTTTTGTTTCATTTCTTCTTTTATTTCCCATATCGTCTCCTCAAACTTTTAATTCCACCAGAACACTTTAACCAGGTGAGTTGTCCTGTATCGTAAAACTTTATCGCTATGATATAAGATCTTCAACAGATGCTCCTCGTATGAAAGATCATTCTCTAAAAGGTACCACATCTAGATTTAGTAAATGTGAGGGGTTCGATAAGTGATTTAATAGGGATACATGTAAAACATCATGTACATGAGATAGGTTAAGTGGGAGGGCTAGTTTATGGGTCATATCAATGATGTGATCAGGGATCTTAAAGAGGACGATGTATCTTGAACTAAGATTTCCCTTATTCCCAAACCTCATGATTTTCATTCACTATGATATATAAATGAACACATTATCTCCATCCTCAAACTCCAGGTCTTTTTGATGATTTTATACATAGATTTTATGTTAATTTTTTTGCATATTTAATATCATGTAAAATAGTTTTAACATTTTTGTCATATCTTGGATAAGATCAGAAACCATAAGCTTTATCTCCCCAACATATTCGATTATGAAACCTCTTCCTATATAGAGCCTTATAATGTTCCATTTGAATGATAGAATAGAAATTGTTGTTATATGAGAACTCCATTGGGGGAAGGTGTTGATCTAAACAACGTTGGAAATCCATTGAACAATATATCAACATATCCTTTATATTTTCAATGGTTATTTCATACTGACCATCCTTATAGGGGTGATAAGTAGTACCAAAACATGGATCTATATCCAATTATTATTGAATAATTATCTATAACCTCAAGGTAAACCTCAAATCATGAATAGATATAATAGAATGTGGCACTCCATGCAGTCTTACATTTCTATTATGATTATAATATAGAGCTATTCAATTGAGAAATCTACATTGATATTAATGAAATGAGCTGAATTTTCTAGTCTATCAACTACCACCCAGATGGGGTTATTTCCTTTAGATGTCATAGGGAGTCCAATGATGAAATCCATGGTTATTTTTTCCCATTTTTATAATGTTATGGGAAATGGTTTCATCATACCCTTAGACTTCAATCATTTATTCTTTACTTGTTGTCATACCAAGAATTGAGATAAAAATTCTACAATATATCTCTTCGCATTATCCTACCATAAGTTTTTATTGACATCTATATACCTCTTAGTGATTCATAAATTAATATAGAAGGATTGGTTATGCACATAATCCAAGATTACCCTCTTTAGTTCTATTTTTTATGGGATTTATATCTCGGTTCTAATCCTTATTACTCTATCTTTAGCAAAGTTGATCTCTGGAATTTTTGTTAGATTTTTTTATAGCTTCTCATCATCTTTTTAGGCTTCCTGGATCCTCTTACGAAAGGATGGTTATGTATTAATTTGAGAAAAAAAGTATGGAGATAGATTTTTTATTCTCATGTCTATACTTTTAATGTCTAAGAATATTGGATCCCTTTTAATCCTCAACATGGATAGGGTTGAAGAATCCTTTAAAATCAATTAATCTTTGATTTATTTCACCTTCAGAGGATTTTAATGGATTTAAAAATAAGAATACTTCATTATATATTACCACCTTCATTTGTATATATTGATATCATTTTTTATGAATATATACTTTAGTATTTTATGATCCGTATATATGTCACACTTCTCCCCATAGAGGAAATTTCACCAAAACTATAATGAAAATATCACTACATCCAATTATAGATCATGATTTAGAGGCTTGTTTTCTACAACTTAATATTATCCTCCTACACTACCTTTCTTTAGTCTTTCTAATAATCATATAAGTGAAAACATTCCACTTCCTCGTGGTGTATTCTATCTCAAATCGAAAATATTTCAAGTACTTGACACACCTTCACTACTGAAGGTTTAACAATCATTATCAAAATATATACCTATGATATTATATCATTATATGCCACAAACCTCTCAACCAATAGTTTATGAAACAAAAATATTAATTTTTTAACCACCATAACAAAATATAAATTATGTGATAGGAAGTTATGCTCATACAACCTTGGATGACTTGGCCCATAAGGTTCTACTCACCCATCCAGCATCAGAACTGCTTCAAGACCAACCCCTGATGTATCAAAGTATAGGTTATACTCCTTACCTATCTCTGATAATTCCAAGATATTCACAGACATGAAGCTTCCATTTAACTCTAATAATGATCACATACAAGGGTAAAACCACTCAAACTTTACCCCCTTCTTGGTGAAGTCCATCATTGATGTGGATAACCTGGAGATATACCTGAATGAATTTTCTAAATTATCCCATACATATCGGTATTATATGAATCTCAAAAATGTTCTTGGGTTTCTCTTAATAAATCATAACCTCAACATTCATAGGGTCCACTTATATACCTTTCTCTTATATCTCATTCCCTAAGAAGTGAAGCTTTATAATCTAGAAATAGCACTTTGAGAGCTTGGCATTTAAGTAATGATCTTTGAATCCAATAAACACAATATATTGATGTTGATAATGGTCCTCCTTTGTTTGGGAGTACATAAAAATGTTTTCAAAAAATGCGAATAAATCCCTCCACCTCATTATCTTAGACATAAACCTTAATGTATTTAAACATTGCAGGATTCATCCTATATAGATTAATAGATGTGTTCTCTATACCTAGAATAAAATAAATCATAAATTTTAACTCTATCTAGGGTGGAAACCCTAATATGTCCATAGTAAATGAAAACTATAACTAATAAATAATATAAGTAAATATTATCTATCCCATTTCATCCTCTCCCATAATAATACTAGATAATTGGGCTGAAATCATTCCCAACTCATAATAGTTGGGTCCTGAATAGACTCCCTATAAATCCCACTCTCCAATAAAAGTATAATAATTATCCTAAATAGATATAAAAGATACTGAATGATGATAGTAGTAATTGTGGGATCAGTACTGATTCAACCTATATGTATCAATAATTACATAGAAACTACACATCTCTAAGATAAATAAATCCTCAAGAAACATATGTTTACTTGTCACAATGATGCACTCTGAAAATATTTGAATACCCTCATATCGCACTCTTAAGGGTGTATCGAATTCCACCACCCCATAAAATGTACATTATCACTAAACCCATATCTCCAACCAATTAAGTAAATATAAACGAGTGTGATCACCCATATCAAATAGTATATATTAAAGGGTATATGTCATAAAAACTAATACCTTGAATGGTCATTGGACCTTCACAATGATCAGGTTGTGCCAACTCTATTTGATAAAGCTAAATTGTGCCTAGAACTTAAGATCCCTTCATTTAACTCCCCTAAGGGGTATCACCCTATTGATAGTGTTTACCCTACCCATGGGCACCACATCCTCATCTTTTTCCCATATGGATAAAGGATCACCACCTACCACTCTACTACGATACTCTTGGAACTATTACAGAATCATAAGTCTGTCCAAAACCATGTTCACCTACAGTCTATGGTAGGGTCCCTCATAATATATTCGTGTGCCCTATATGACCATAAAAATGAAACTCCTTTCAAGTTCAATAACAATTGATCTAAATATACCTCTATTTCCCACACTGATATCACTCAATATAAGGCTATCATATTAGTGGATGATATGAACCCCTAACCTATCAATTCTACATATCGATGCCCTAATGGGAATCATCATAACACTATTTCAAGTAATAAACAACCAACTTCTCACCCTATTAGAGGAGGATAATTGACTAAAATCTTTGCCTACAAATATATTGATCTTCATAATGAGGGAATAGTTCACAACCTCGTATGATGATTTTAGGAAAAGATATTGGATTTTATTCAATATAAGACCTTAATACATCGTCAAAATTTGTGAATCAAAAAATATCATCACCCACCATCATGGGTGTGGACATAAGAAGATCTATTAAATGAGTGGTATAATCCATCATTGTTATGCCTACCTAAATAAAATGGATAAACTAACGAACCATATCATCTATCAATGTAACAGAAATGAACTACTTAAATAAAAAAGTCTATAAATACTTCTATAACTTCCCCACATACTTATCAACCCAAATATGTATATCCCACTAGTTCTTGGATACTCCACAAAGCATGTAAGTAACAAGATTAACCATCTATTCTATAAGAATACCAATCTTTCCAAATATCTTCTGTATTAACTCAATCCAATATTTGGAATCCTATAGTCCACCCTCACCTATTAAGAGAGGTTGATACTATAACTTTTACTCTCTAGTAGTATCTGAAATTGAAAACATAGATCTTAGTGCCCTATGTTCCATATATTAAAACACTTGTAGAAAAAATATATCGTATTTATTAGTCGATAATATGTATAGGATAAACAAGAGGTTCTAACCTTTGAGCTAGTAGGTCATGCTTTCCCTTATCTTCATGGAACACCACTAGTGTTATTCATAGAGGCATATAACTACAATGAAAAATTATTGACTTAGAACAAACTTTTATCATAGTTTTTCATATCACAATTTATAAAAATAATAATAATATAAAATATACACTTCCACTTTCTATGAACACACAAAATATTATATAAGGATTCAACACATTCTATCTTGAATATATCCCAACAATACCCACTCTTGAGTTAGGAAAAAACAAACACAGACTAGCATAACAATTTTCGTTTATCAGAATAAAGGAGTGATAACCATGGTCTTGTCTAGTTTAGTTATATAAAAAATTATATCGGAAAACACAATATAAGTTATTAATGATATTTAATTAATTTAATCCCATATCATTATAATGTTATCAATCACGTAGAATAATATTAATATAATTTGAATCCTACATGCTAAACATGAATCATGAATGCAGGCCAATTGCCACTTTGTGTCTATATAAAATTCATAAAATATAAATTACAACTCATATTTATTGAAAATAAAGATATTTTAACACTTGAAAACTATGAAAAACAATACCATCCATGGAAAACTGGACATTATTTATATGTATAAAATTTACTCTCACGTATAAGTCCCATCACAAGTTCTAACTACATTATTACTCATCAAATTATTCCCAAATTATATGGAAAACCAAAATAAGGCTCTAATACCAATTTATAAAATCCTTTTCCTAGTCCACCTATAAAGTGCTGGATCTATTGATTCCATGTGACCTCAAGTGCACCTACTCATATACCATAGGTTTCTAACTAGTATCAAAGAGGTATATATAATTCGAGAAGACTTTACCCTATGGATCAAATAACCCTAAACAAAAAAATAAGTAAAAATGATACCATTAATACATCATAAAAACACAAGTGTGGATTTATATCTATATTCTAACCATAAAAAACATATCATGTGATATAAAAAAATGGAATTCTAATATAATGTCACATGGTCATACATTAGTAACTTGAATACCTCATGGGGTGGTCATATAAAATGTTTTCCCAAAGTGAAGAAAATAATAAAAATCATTGAAAAACTTGGTCCTTGTACTTTCCTAGTCTTATCTCCCACTCTGACCATCCACCAAATATACCTATAGACTTTAGGGCTTATTCCATTACCTGTATCCCTGGTCAAAAAAATTTCACACACACTGAGAGGTCAATGAGGGGTGTGTGTTATTCCATTCAAGTCACAAGTATACTTAATTTTGAGCCTAGTTTATCTCTTGTGAGGTTATAATGGATTTTAAGATTCATGGGTTCAAAATATGTATTTTAGGGGGAAATAGGCTATATACATGGTTTAAGAGTAGAATCAGTTCTAACTATGTGGAAAATGTGAAATATGAATATATGAGTTCTAGTAGTGATTTGCATGGTTTGTATAGTCATTAATGTCACTAAGAAAACATTATTAGAGGATGAGTTTGGTCCATGGAATTTTTCATTTCTTGAGAATGGTTTTTTTAATCATAAAACTATTTCTAAGAAGCTATTTGATTTTTTTTTACGGGATGGTGTTTACTCCATGGTTAGTGCATGGTTTTTCTAACCATGTGTCATAGCTGTGTGACCCAATACAAACTTCTTAAAATGGAAACTTATCTTGATTAACTTGGTCATTTTTTACTCTAATATCCTCTCAATCCCAAAAAATCTCAATCCAAGACTTCTATGATTCTTTAAATGACTTTCCCATTGATTATTTAGTGATCCTTGATCATTTTGGGTGGATCCATTTATGGTATAATCAATTTTTTCTATTAATGTCTCGTCTTTTCCATAGATATATTCTGGATCACTCTTCCCCTAGATTTATTAGATCACATGTGGGATGTGATTACTATATATAAGGTTTTTTATGGATAAGTAATGGTGTTTCTCTTAGATATATTACTTTTAAGAACTAATCTATTTATTTCTCATAGCCAGTTTTGAAATAAATGAGGTTTTCATCATTCTTTTGGTAGGTTCCAATATTATATGTTCTATCACTTGGAAATCCTTTAGAACTTATTATTTACTTTGGTGTTAATTTATTAAATTGAATATTTTTTTGGGCTTTGATCTTTTGTGGTAATGAAAAGGGTTTTAAAAGGGGGTTTTCTTTGAAAACTAGATACTGTGCACATAATTTGATTAATAAAAGGCCTCAAATATGGTTTTCAAATGGAAATTATTTTTTAAGCATGGAATCATTATAGTATCAATATATAAATTGTTTTATGATAATTTTAATGTAAATAAAATGGTATTTTTCTTGTAAAATGTTTTATGAAACCTGAATTTAGATTAGGGAATAAAATGTTATCATAATTTCACATCAGTAATACCTTGTAGTGAAAGGATAAACTAGAAATGTATGATCCCTAGTAGACATATCTACCACTAGGGGAGTTAATCATGAATCCATAGTTTTTGGTGGTTATAAATTCTAGGTAATTGAGGTTTGAAGACTTTAGAGTTCACTTATTCTAAATAATTTTTATTTTTGTTCTTAGTTGTGTACACCCTTGTGTTTTTATTGTACATTTGGTTATTCGTGGATATATTATGTGCTTGTATTTTGATATGATTATTTTCCCACTTGATATGGATATTGTTTCTTGAAACCTATGTTTTAAATCTATTTATCCCTATGGATATATGATATGAAATAATACTTTTGAATTTAATATTTCATGTTTTTCAAAAGAAAATAAAAGGATGATTTTATATGGAAAATTATTTCTTCCGTAAATGTTTTAGAAATATATTTTATATAATAACGAATGGATACATTTTTATGGAAATTTTATGTATTCTTGGTGCAATCCTACTAGTATTTTGATCGCATGCCCTACTTTTTCCTTTCAGAATTTATAGAAATTGTGTTATAGAATATAGGTAAGGGGAAAATAATATTATAGAGGATTAATCTCCTATATAATATTGCTTTTTAGTGGGTTGAGAAGATGGTGGTGACATATGTACACACAGATATGGACCCATGGGTTTCTTAAAATTCCATGTTGATAGTATTCTATTTTGTTTTTCTCTACCATTTTACCCACTTGTTGGATGTTACTTTTATGGTTTTATTGTTTTAACATGTGATTCTTTTTTATATCTATTTCAATGCTCTAATTTTTTTATGTTATGAAATATTTTTTTCGTCTGAATTCATTCACATTCTTATATTTACGATACCTTGCTACTTGTCTCTAGAACATGGTGATCAAGAACATGGTTTGGGCCTTGTGGAAGGCCAATTCCTATTACATTATGGGTTAACCCAGGATAGACTATTACAAATTTGTATCAAACGGTCATGTTATTGATAAATATTATACTCATGATTCTGTATCACCCTATTTTGTCTTGGGGTTACTAATAGTTTGGATATGGTACTCTCATAACTCAAGAGGTAGTATGGATGTGTGCATGGGTAGCTCACTTTCATGACAAGCCTTGAGTTACCATGGGAAAACTAGGGTTGTCTAGAATTTTTGTTTATAGTTTAATCCCTTTTGGGATTAAGATATCTAAATTAAATTTATTTTAAAGGAATAAAATATATTCTAAATTGTATTTTTACTGTTTTTTATAGATCATATCTCTTCAATAATACCATCTATGACTGATATGGAGGAATCTATAGAGAAATCCCTGCAGGTGAATCCTCTATTTGACTCTATTTTGGTGGAAAATATATTCCAAACAATATATCCATTGAGATAATTATCTAGTAGTAAACCCGAATATAGGGGGGAACCTAATTTTAAGTTCACTAAGTAGAATAAATCAATATTTCATGTTGACTAGGTAAACTAGGAGTCAAAATATTAGATTGAGATTATTGAGAGAATCTTTCATTTCCTAAAAACTCTAGAATTCTCCAAGGTTGTTTTGTCCATGTATATGCTTGAAGGGTTGGGAAATAATTGGTGGGAATATCTTATGAAAGATAAGTTTCAAGAATATATCACCTTTTAACTTTTAAGAAATCCTTTAACCAATAGAAATATCCTAAACACTAAGAGTTTAAAGGGATCAATAGTTCATTACCTTAGAGCGATGATATTGTTCTGTCAAGGAGTGTGCTAATCAGTCTGTAGAGTTGGTGGAACTATATCTAGATATTATTTCTAATGAATATCTCAAGTAATAGAGGATTGAAATGGGATTGTGGTTTTATATTTAATTTATTATTCTTCTTATGTTGTTACCCACCTTTATGGAGGTTGTAGATAAATATACTATAGCTAAGGTGAAAATAGTCTAGAAGACAATACTCTTCAAAAATTCAGTGATAAAAGGAGGTATTCATAGTTCATTTTATAGTAAGCAAAGAAAGCTAAGTAACTAGTTCTGAGGTGGTGGTATGGGTCTATAGTAGATTATAGGGAAGATTTAGGCAGTCTATTACTATTGTGGTAATAAGGGACACCAAAAACTTAATTATAAAGTAGTTCCCAGTGGGTATCATGGTTTTGTGAAATCTGATCATCTTTAGTGTTTAGGTGAGAGATTATTCCATGGTAGTATAGATAGATCCACATTCACCAAGATGTATCTGTTTAGATCTTATGTATCAAAATGGGTAGGGTCTCAACCTCATTCAATGGTGATGATCAGGTTGTGAAGTACATGAATAATGAGGCTGGGTGTATCTCTGAATTAAAGTATGCATTAGAAATATTAGAGGTCATAATGGATACCATGAGAGGTATTGTGTTAATTTCATCCTCTATGGTTATGGGTTTATTTGACACTAGAACTCATTCCATTATCTCATCCATGATTATTGACACATTGTATTGGTGTTCATATATTATGACTTTTATGATGATTCTTTTCTCTCCTTTGGGAAAGAATTCGGAGTATGGTTTTAAATATCCCAAGTTTTGGGTGGTGATCACTGACCATGAAACCGTATGAGGATTTTTATTCCTTAATCTTGACATATTTGATCACATAATTAGTATAGGTTTTATGATTACCTATAAATCCCAAATCAATTACTATCATCATCAAGTACAATTCCTTTCTTCTAATAGAGTCACGTATATTTTTCAGGGTGAGAGGGATCCTAGATTGGGGATAATGGGTCTCATTTATCATAGTGCATAAGTTATTTCATTACTAATTTAAAAAAAATTCTTAATGTTTTGGATCCATTTCTTAGTGGCATTATTCCAATGGTGGTAAATGAGTATCCCGGCATGTTTTCATATGATTTATCAATGTTTCCACCTTATATTGAAGTTATGTTTTATATAGACATGATTCTGGGGATGAGTCTAATTTCCTTACATTCATACCATAGGAAACCCACTAAATTGAAATAATTAAAGGTTTATCTTTAGGATCATAACGATAAGGGGTTTATTCATCCTCACATTTCACCTTATGAATCAATAATACTCTTTTCAAAGATGGCATATTAGAGTCTATGAATTTTTTGTCAATTATTATAAGCTCAAACAAGTGATTATTAATAAAAAATATATACCTTAATGAGGATTTATGATGTTATTGATTAGATTAATGGAGCCCAGTGGTTTTCAAAAATCTATCTGAGATTAGGGTACCATCATTTGAAAGTCCAAGAGTAAGATATTCTTAAGATAGCATTTAAGAGTATGTGTAAGCATTGTGAGTATTCAGTAATGTTGTTTTTCCTTACTAATTCTCCTAATGTATTTATGACTTTAATGTATAGAATATTCCATTGGTTTTTAGATTATTTCATAGTTGTTTTGTGGATGGTATTATTTTTTATTACATATTAGAGTAGGATCATATTGGTAATTTGAATATCATCCTTGGAATCTTGAATTTACATCATCTATATAGTAATATATCCAAATGTTAGTTCGGGATTCAAGAGTTGAAATTTCAAGGTCATTTGATTTATGATAAGGGTGTCTCAGTGTATCTTGTGAAGATTCAACAAATGATGACTTGAAAAGATTCTAGAAATGTGTTTGAGATTCAGAGTTTTGTGGGATTGGTATGTTATTACAGTTTATTTTATTATGAATTCTCAAAGATTATATCTTCTATGATAGAGTTAACTTATTAGGGTGTGATTTTTTTTGGAGTAATAAAATCCAGAGATATTTTAAGGAGTTGAAAGTGATATTGAATTCAAATCTACTTTATATTATTTTAGAGTTGGGATTGGGATATGATGTCTACTTTGATTCCTCAAGTATGTGTTTGGGTTGTATTTTGGTTCAGGGGATATAGGTAGTAGCCTATTAACACTCTTAATACTTAGTGCTACTACCTTTTCAAGGAGTAATTTCTAGTATATTCAGGCCATAAGAGTATGAAGTATATCTTTACCTATAGGGACATAAATTTGAGACAAATTCATGGGGTGGAGTACCTTATGAGATTTGATTTTTAAATTCCAAAAACCCTTGGGAAAGGGAATGTGGTTACATCTGATTTTAGTAGGAAATTATCGACATAGATATTGAAGGAATTAGTGGAATAGTGGTGTTTGATTTGATTGTTTTCTAAGATACATTTAGATAATGGGGGATGATGGGTAGGTATTCCTAAATTAATATTGGTTTTTATCACTTATAGATGATCTTATTTTTCTTTTACAGGCTAAGGGTATAGACTTTCATCTCTTTAGTAGGAATATTTATAGTGGGGAGACCTTGAGAGAGTGGTCTTGGTATCTCGATGGAGTGTTAAAATTCTAATGTAGGATGGATGTTCTGATAGACCTCATATAGGAATTAATGGATGATGGAAACCTATCTAATTGTTCTTTGAACTATGTAGATACCAAGATGTATCATGAACTAATACAACACTATTGTTGGTTGGGAATGCGGGAATTTATTGCGGATTTTGTGTCTAGATAGCTTACTTGTCAGCGAATCAAGGTGAAAAATCATATGTCTACTAGTTTATATACCCATTACCCAATATGATATAGAAATGGGATGTCATATTTTTGGAATTTATTATTAGGATACCTCATATATATAGTGTTAGGTATTCGATATGGTTGTTATTTATCAACTCCTGAAATCAATGCATTCCCTACTTTTAAGGAGTCAATGAAAGTAGAGGATATTGGGAACTTGTATATGTAATAGATCTTTAGACTCCATTGTGTTCCATAGAATTTTATTTTTTATAGGTTCCCTCACTTAAATACTATTTTTAGAGTATATTACATGTAGCGATGGGTACTTGATTAATTTTGATCACGAAATGTCATCCCCCAATGGATAGCTAGTCAAAATGATCCATCTAGGTTCTTGGAGACATGATTTGATCATGTGTTTTTGACTACTGTGTATCATGGTAGAAATATCCTTACTTAGTGTAATTTACTTATAAAAATATTTATCATGATTCAATCAATATGGTTCCATTTTAGGTGTTGTATATGAGTCCTTTTAGATAACCTCTTCATTAGGAAGAGGTTAAAGAATAGTCCTTGGTTGGATTGATTATTTTTCATAATATAATGGGTATTTTTAAATTGATCAGGAAAATTTTAGAGATGGCTTGAAGTCAAAATAAATCTTATGTCGATCAGTTTCATCGTCTATTGGATTTTTTGGTTGGTGATCGGTTTCTTCTCATAGTTTAACCATGCATAGGACATAAATATTTGAGGAGGTAAAGAAAGTTTTCTCCTTGTTATATCAACCCATTTGAGACTGTGGAGTGAATCGATAAGGTGGATTATTGATTGAAATTACCTACTCTTGGACTTCAATCCATGATGTGTTTCATGTTTCTGAACTGAATAAGTATCATCCATATTTTTACCACATGATCAGGTGTGAAGAAGTTAATATTGAACATAACACCTTTGTGGTTGAATGGGCTGCTCATATAGTTGACTGATAGGATAATGTACTATATGGAAAGAAAGTCCCATTAATTCAAGTGAGATGAAAATGTGGTAGGGATAGCTATGATACATGGAAACATGAGACCTTGATGTTACATCGAATCCCTTATCACTTTTCAATTTCATAATCCTAAACATTTATAGGTACAAAAAGAATTTATAGTTGGTAGAATTTTTATGCCATCTGAGACACAATTATGATTAATTTGAATCTTATTTTATCTATTGTCAGGTTATATAGGATTTTTGGAGTTAGGGATTGAGAAGTTTGTGTTTCTTGGAAAATAGTTCAAGCTCACAGATTATGCACATAGTTAGTGTTAACCATGCAATATGGATTTGTGAGTTCCGGTAGTGATTTTTATAGTTTGATCAAAATTTATCTAATCATGTGAGTCACCGATAAAACTATGTGAGAGCATGGTATGGTCCATGGGTTATCACATGGCTTGGTCATGGTTTTTCTAACCATGTGGTTATTCCCTAAAAACTGTGAGATATAATTTTTAAAGGGATAGTGGCTACCCTACATTTAGTGCATGGTTTGTCTAACCAAGTGGCCTTACTATGAAACCTAGTCCAAACTTCATAAAATGGAAAATTAACCATATTACCTTGGTCAATTTTAACTATAATATCCCCTTGATCCCTCATTATCTCAAAATGGTCCCTCTATGAAAATCTATTAGACTCACCCCTTGATACCTTACTAATCCTTGATTATTTTGGGTGGATCCCTTCAAGGTATGTTCCGTTTTTTTCTCAATTTCTCCCATTTTTCCTAGATATATCATTGATCTACCATTACCTTGACATATTAAAACTCAATTGGTTTTTTATTATTAGATCTATGGTTTTTTATAGATAATTTATGATGTTTCTCTTGGATCTAGTCTTTTGAGGACTTGATCTATTCATTTACCCACCTATTTTGAAAGAAACAAGGTTTTCATTATTCTTGAGGTAGATGTATCTATTATATGATATATCCCTTGAAAATCCTTATGTTATTATTCTTTATTTTTGTTTTGATTTATGAAATTGAAAATTGATATGTGTTTTGATATTTTTTAGCCTGGAAAATTATTCTTAAAATGGGTTTTCTTTGAAAATTTGATTTTATGCACATGATGTGTTTGAAAAAAGGCCTCAAATATGATTTTGAATTAGAAATGTTTTTTCAAGCATGGAATTTTTGTGTTATTTATATATAAAATGTTTTATGAAAATTTTCATGGAAATGATATGGGATTTTCCTTGGAAAATTATTTATCAATCATTAATTTTGTTTGTTGAATAGAATGATATCATAATTGAAAATTAGAAATACCATGGGGAATTGGAAAAAAACTAGACATATATGAGATATATTTTAGTTAAATATAAATAGGGTAGGTGATCATGACTCCAAGGTTGATAGTGGGTAGCCTTTCTAGGTAACCAAGTCTCCCAAAATTTAATGTTCACTTCTGTTGGCTAGTGTTTATTTTTTTCTTAGTTGTATAGAACCTTTTGTTGTGATAGTCCCTTTGTTGCTTTGTGGATACATTATGTGCATGTTTTTTCTATTATTACTCAACTAATTGATAAGGATATTGAAAATTGAATCCTATTTTGTACATCTTCTTATTCTACATAGATATATGTTATTCCATGTAACCATTTTTACTAAATATGTAATGTTTTTAAAAAATAAAACCAAAGGATAATTTTATATGGAAAATTACTTTTTCTAGAAATTATTTAGAAATATATTTTATATAATAACTAATATATGAACATAGATAGACATTGTATGGATTTTTCTAGTATCATACTGGGATTTTGAGCTCACACCCTACTTTTTTCCTTTCGGTGTTTGTTGCTTTGAATTTGTAGGATAAAGGTAAAGGTAAGAGCAAAATATGTAGGATAGATCTCTTGGATCATGTTTCTTTCTAGTATACTAGGATGATAATGGTGTCATATGTTCACATTCAGATAGACCCATGTGTTTTATCAGGTCCCATATTGATGGTATTCTGGTTTTTTTCTAGAAATTGTTACCCACTTACTTGATATTAAATTTATGGTTTGGTTGTTTTCACATTAGATACTTTTGGATATATATTATGATAATATATTTATTTATATGTTATCATTTTTATTTTGAGGTTTAAATCATTATCATACTTCTTTTTATGAACCCTAGTTCTTGTTTTCAAACTATTGAGATCGGGAATGTGCTTCAGACTATATGGTGGGGAAATTTGGGTGACATTATGGGTTGACTAGGATTATTTTATTACACTGTGAGTACAAATTAGTATCCCACCACTAATTATGTACCTAAAAAATATATATACTATATAAGATTATGTCAAATACGCAATTCCAGATAAACAATAATAAAATATGTTATCTCCTAGATTGATCAATAACCTACCCCTTTAATAACCATATATACACCAGCCTGTGCTAGGATGGAATGATATTCCCATAATCGAATCATAGTATTAGGGTAAATAATCTATCTCTCCTCATCTAAAAAATTAATGTGATAAATTCATCTCCAAATTATTACTCTCGGTGAATTTATAATTATCAAAAAAATAAGAATAGGAAAATGATATATCAATATGCACTCTTATAAGGTTGAATGAGGAAACACCAATTTAAAAATCAAGTGAAATATGAATCATTGAATAATCTATGAGGTGAAAGATATATCACCATACCAAATTTCTAAGGTCAATGAAGCATCACTATTACTTTCTACTAAGGTGAATAATGTGTCACCAACAAACTAGTATAGTGAATGAGGAATCACCAACTTATCAATGAATGGTGGATTATACACCACCACGCTATTCCCAAGTATTGATGGAATACCACTAAACCTTTCTCAATGGTGGATTACGTACCACCAACCAATATTGAGGTGAATGGTGTATCATTAAACTAATCAATGAGGTGAAAAATTTACTACCTGGTCCATATACAGAGTGAATGATTAATCACTACCATTCTTAAAAATGGTGGATGATACAACACCATGACCCATGACATATTGAATGATGCATAAAATTTATATATCATAATACCCCATAAATCCATCCCTTCAATATATGTTAAGGAAAATTTCCACTATTTAAATCCTAATTCCTAATACAGAGGTATTTCACCATTATCTATGAGTTTAACCATATTTCAAACTAGTGTGAGAACTCTTGGATGCCTTACCAAGATCACTATATTATCTCAAAATTAATAACACCCCTATCATCATAGTTCACCTATAGAAAGTACCACTCTCCAGTGGTAACATGGATATCAATAGATATGTGTCCAAAACATCTATATTAGTGAATTATAATAGTTTAGATAGTCCCAACTAACCACTTATCCTGTAATGAACCATGATTTATTTCATTTTCAAGTCATATGTGGGCACATACTTAACCTTCAAATCACATGAATCAATTAATAACATATAAAATAATAGAAAATTTTAGGTACAACCTACCTCGACTTAGTAAGGGCCCACTCAATAATGATCATTATCTGATCTTCAATAAAAATATTTCTCAAAATCCAAAAAAATTAATAAATTAGGGTTATTCAAAAAATAATGATACATCAATTTTAGAATATAATAATATATGTAAAATTAAAGTTATCCACACCTCTAGAAATCCACCAGGAAAATTGGTTCCTAGATTTGTTGAAAAATAGTGGAGAAGGATATAATAATCACCAAACATGAAAATATGGTCATGCACCTACTAAGTAGAAATTGAGAAACTATTTTATAAGATTTAATTATTTTAATAAATTTAAATAAAATTATAAAAAAAACTATACATGGTTCTAATACAGCATGGCCAATTAGGTCACAATAAAATGCCTCACATTGTGGGTACATTGTGGCATGGACCTTCAGTCCATGGTGCAATTCCCATATTTAAACCATCGCCAAGAAATAAGACCACTACTATACAATGTGGCTATGGTCTCTATGGATTAACCACTTGGGTTTTCTTCATGGAACTCCCCCCTCAAGTATCTCCCACATAACAATGTTTAAGTCTATGGTGTAGTGTATTACCTACTCCAAAATTTAATATTATAGTACCTCATTATGTGTTACAACATCAACTTCTGTGGTTTGGTGTTAAATATCTTGTTTAAATTCATCCCACATCAATTACAACTCTTAAAATACCAATATCATCCTCCACCAAATATTTTAACAACTGAAAATGATTAAAACAAAAATATTTTTTACATAATTTAAACAAATCAATACATTTTAATATATGGGGTGTTTTAATATTGATGTATTCAAACCCATTACTTCTTTATAGAACATACATTTTTATGTTGGATAAACCACCAACATTAATGATGTTACTCTACTTTAATCATGTAATTATGGAGGGTAAATAAAAAATTAATACTATATATATGGTATGGAATATAAATTTTAGTAATTTTATGGTACTAAAATGGTAATAATCAAATGAATATTTGTTGTTAGGTTACCCTTTTTGGTTATTAAAGTTACCTAAAATGGGTGAATTATATATTTTTTCCTTATGAAGCATACTCATAATTTATATAGAATGAATATTGGAATTTATAAATTATTATATAATTATAATTTTGGTTCCTTGAATTTTTTTTGAAGGTGAACTGTTCATTAAGGATAGATTACCAATTTTTCCATTCCAAAATAAGTATGAAGTAATTTGAGATACTAATATTCAATGACTTGTATGAACTATAACTAACTATGAGATGAAATAATAAGAAAAAAATTAATATTAAATAAAATATATATAAATGAGGTTTTATGTAGTTAATTAATAAAATAATTATTATTACATAGTGACCTAGATCATGTTTAATCAATTTGAGTGGTAAGTTAAAGGGTTCTCTCCCTTTCAATTTCGTCTCTTGTAATTGGGATTCCTTCTTCATTATCTATATTATTTTTTATATTATACATTAATCTCTTAATATATATGTGTGAGATTTTATTATTCTATTTTAGTATTATTTTTATAGGATATATGTCATGTTTACTATTCCATATTTAATTGATTGAGATGTTGTGACTAAAAATGATTTTTATTATTTAAAATAATATAACTTCTTATATTCCCCTTTTCATTGTCTTACTTATATTTGAAGTTCCATAAATCCTGAACTATGAAAATATTACATGACTTATTTCTGGGAAAACATGTTTATTTACAATATATTTTATTACCATCTTTTTTGTTATTTAAATTTCACTCACTAAGAAATTTTAAAGTTGTTTCCTTATTTTATTTTTGAAATTTTCCTCTTTTCCTCTATTATTCTTCTTATTAGTCCATAATATCTTTTTTAATATATGTTTTACTATTTTTAAATCTATCAAAAACCATATATATTATTTTAATTGATATTTCTATTCCTTTCTCATACTCTTTATTATATTAATTCTTATGTCATATGTGGAAAAAAATATGGGAAGCAATCATCCATTTTCAATTTATTGACTTAAATTCTCTCTTTATTATCTATATTATTTTATGAAAATAATTATATATTTTTAAACATTCTTAATTAAAATTATTACTATTTTTATTGGTATATTATAAGGACAATTAGTATTATTTAAACAATTAGACATCATTTAGAATTTTGGTTTGGGAATTTAATAGTGAAAATATAATATTTTTTATATTTGAAATCAGATGGTGATCATTTTTTTGTGTTTTATAAATTTTAGATTGACTCTTAAGATATGGTGAGATAGTTAAAATATTTTTATGAGTTTTGGTTGAAGGTTAGGAGAGAAGGAAAAAACATTTTGGTGTAGAAGGAGTGTCAAGTACTCGATAATTTGGAATTGGATAATCAATTGAATCTGTTAGGATTTTAGAACCCCCTACCCCAACTAATGGGTACTTGGTGGGTTTTTATCAGGAACCCATTGGATACTAGGTGGTCTGAGTCTCCCAATTCATACTTGGTAAACATGTGATGAGTTTCTCTAAAATAAATGCATTTGATAAATTTTTATTTTTTCTAGTTTTAACATCCCAATGTGGTTATTAAAGATATAATACATTCTTTGAGAGGGAGACTCCCTCATTTTATATATTCCTTCCCTCTTTTAAACCCCTTTGATCCTAAAATTTTGATGGTGTTTTTTATCACTTAATTAATGGATTTCCCTCCTTTTTCTTTTATTTATCTTATTTTATTCTAATTATATATTTTTGTTGGAGGAATTGGGCATTTTGATATGTAATTTTGATAAAGTAATGTAAAAATAACTCTCAATGATAGGGATTTTATTTATTATTGATATATATGGTTTGTAATGATATTTCACTAGCCTTTAATAAATATTTTTATATATGATTCATGACCAGTGGAAACTTTTAGGTATTTCATAAATTTTAGTTCAAATTGATGATTTGTTTGGGTAAAATTTTTGGCATTTTGTTTTTCAAATTATATTAAGTAATTTGGTAGTATTTTATTTGATTTTTTATTTTTTTATTTTAGTAGAATATTTATAAATGTTGTTTATTTAGGTTATATTTTTTATATAACTTGGTTTATTATTTTTATAGATAAGCTTGGTGGTTGTCAAATTGGGATGAATTCACTAATGGGTAATTTAGGTTGATAGTCTCATCTTACTTAGTGTTTAATTAATTTCTTCCTATGATATGTATACTAATTTTTTTTTTAAACATTAATAAAATATAATTTTTTATTTTAGAAATATTAATAGAAGATGTTTATAAGTGAACAACAATGGTAAATTGAATATTTAGTTATAGTGTTGTTTTCTAATCACCTTTAATTTTTTCTTCAGTCTATACTCTCTTTTTTCACATATGGTGTTATTGAAAGAATTATTAATTCACTATGAAATATTTTATTATATTCATTTCTATTATATATTTCAAGTGAAATGTTTATTGGATTATTATAGTTTAAAAATAAATTTTTATTGATGATTTTATGTATATACCACATTGTATACCAATAGTTATTTATGTTACAATTCAAGTGATTTTTGATTGGTTCATAAACCAATATATATTTATATATATATTACTCATTGTGAATAATGTTTCCATAGATTAATTATTTAGAATTTATAAAGGATAAATAATTCATTTCCTTTGAATACCATAATGAATTATTATACAATGGATGATACTTAACCATTGGTTATGAGGTTACATCAATAGTTATGTAATGGATGAGTTCAGAATTTTGGGATGGGATGACTCGAACATTTTTTATTAGTAAGAAATTTTCTTAAAAGAACTATTACTTAATTATATTTTTTAAAAAAATTTATTCTTTACCTCCTTGGGAAACGTTAGTTGGAGTAGTGAATTTTAGGATTATGATTTTCCTAAATGTGTTATATTACTATGAGATTAAATTAATTAGGGATAAATGGTTATTTTTTGCGGAATTTTCAATGAAGAGAACATTTTAGGGCTCGTTTATCGGTTCCCTTCTATTATCTTTTCTTATCTTTTCTACTAGTTAGTATATAATTAGATTGTGTTTTACTATTATTCTGGTTTTCTTTAGTCTAGGAGTTTATTTATATTGGAGTTATCTTTGTATTTTTATTTTTTTCATCTATTTCCCAATATTTTTTATTTATTATCTAAATTTCCTATGATCCTTTGAGAACTTCCCTCCTTGTTATTATTTTGATTCCTACTTGGGGTTATCAATTTATTTGAGTAGTTCCTTAACAGTCTTTTGGTGTGTGATTCATTGATGATAGTATCCTTAAGTATGGGTGATTATGGTAGTGATAATGTAATGTTTAGGAATTAGGGAATTATTTATAAGGGGTGTGTTTTAGGGAAATACTATATAGCTATAATTATTTTCATAGAGTGTGTATGTTTTCTGGGATGATTTGTTATATTTTTTGGGATATGAAATGTTAGGTAATAATTTATTTTATGAATTTTTTTAATGTATTATAATAAAATTGACATGATTTGTGGAGGAAAATGAATTTTAACTTATCATTCTATTAAAGTAACATATTTACCGCATTATTTTTGAGTTTTATAGATTTGAATTTTATATCTATTATTTAAAAGTAATATCCTATTTTCATATGATTATGGGAGCCTATTTTATTATTTATTACTTAATTTATTCCCATGGATGGAGTGGAAGACCTCCACGAGGTTAATATTTATATTGGTATTATTGTAAATGGTACGTATAGTTTTCATAATCCATGGATGATGTGGATTGTAATGATCTGACCTAGAACTTTTGTCAACCTGTTTCAGACCACCCCTAGCCCCATGTGTGTCCCTAAATTTTCAAGGGATGAAAACATGTGTTAAGGGTATTATTTTATAATTGTTAAATAATTTTCCCTCTTGAATTAATGAATTATGTCCATACTAGATTCTATTAGAAATATAGAATAGACCATTTATATGTCAAACTTTTCTGAAATTTTAACCCATATTTTAGGGCTACTTGATTTACCTGCATCATAATAAAATATTTGATATATGTACATAGTAAAAAATATAAATAAATAATCCATACATATATGATAAAAAATATAGGCTAACATATAACTAACCAACTAAAATAAAATAAATATAGACTCAATGATGTTCCAAATTAATCCACCCATTAATACTAGCCTTCCATGCTTAAATGCCTCAAAGATATTGAATTTTCTATTATAATATAAAAAACTAGTTAATAAGCATCCAAATAGATATCATTATACTTATACATACCTAAAATGACAATAGTGAAGTTAATTGTCCATTAATTTTTGTATAAATGTTGTGAGTAAAAATATCAAGTAGAAAATACCAAATATATCTACTCTAACATATAATAATTTAGTGTATATAATATATGTTGTCTAAAAAAATTATATAAATAATATCTATTTACTTTTACAAACAATAGATAAGTATGAAATAAACTATTAATAGCATAAATTACATACTAATTATACTAATAATGGATAACTCTCTTTATTAGTAAGATACAAACCATCTTCAAGTCATAGTCAAGATAAACTATACCAACCTATTACATATATAATAATCCAAGAAAAATGATATAGAGTGGTCAGATAACCTTTAATCCCATCCCATGGGCAGGGTAAATTTTATATGATGTCAACGCCCCTTTAAGACCATCCTATCATGAAAAGAAACAGTGTATATGGATTCAGAGAACCATGATCACATCACGTATTTCACAAACTATTCAGTAGTGGCTAGGATAAATTATTAAGCATCCTATAATAAGAACATATAACCTTTCACATGCTCAAAATAACAAGGCATAATATATACAATGTATATACACTATTTATACTTCCAACACGTTAAAATTTGATGCCATATATATACAAAGCATAATTAGTAAGAAAAACCATGAATAAAGTATGTCATGAAGAGAAATCAGGCTTAATAATAGAAAGATATAAAAATAAAAAGTCATGAAATAATCAAAAAAATATGGGATACCAGGGTATGTTTATTAATTTCTCATCTTGATCAAAATTTACTTTTTAGAATATATTTTAGAAAAATATTTATTGAAGAAAAGAGTTCATTTTATGTTAATATAACTCAACTATTATACCTAACCTCAGAAAAATACACTAAAAACCTCATGTGTTAAGGATGTATTTCTCCCTAATTTTCATTGACCATAATATTACAAACTTCATAATCTTTCCTTGGTTACAAACACAATACCAAATTTATAAGTGAAGGAACTCGGGGTGCAATGGAAGCATGAAAAATAGGTAATTAAAAATATTTGGTTATAATTCATTTTAAAATCACAAAATCCATGAAATTCTTTCCAAAATTTCGCATAGGATCATGTTTAATTCAATTTAAGCAATAAGAAAAAAATATAGTGAAATCATAAGTAGTTCCTTGTTCGTTTAAAATCACCAATTTGATTCACTCATTATTAGTGTGGAATGGATCAAAGGATCCAAGATATGCATCATATATATCATTCAAAAATGTACAATAGATATATAAAAGTGTTTATATTTAATTCCTAGGATCTATCATAGAAATTCAAAGTGGTTTATGATGTTAATTTGATCGCCTGAAGAATAAAAATTTGGTCAAGAAAATGGGATTGATATAGCCATGTTCTTCCTTTGGATTCTCATTCTAGAACATGATAGAGATTGTTAGAGCACTCAAAATTATTATAAATGTTTTTTCATCATATTAAATAGGCTAAAATTATATTTTAAAAATTGGTTATAATTTTTAAAATTTTACTTTTTCCCTAGAAAGTAATGACATTCATTTTAGACCCTTGTGCACATTTATAACATTAATTAAACCTGTCATAAATAGTTTATCTCTCACTTTTAACCAATTAACATGTTTTGTGATTAAATATGAATGTTTAACTCATCCTGTGAGCTCCCTAAATAATTTAACAAAACTTGAATGTGTTTTGTTCATTTGAAAAAAAATATATTTCCTCATATTTAGTTTTATGATCAAATAACTTTTTAATAACTTGATAAATAAATATAATCATAATTATTAAAAACTTGAATAATATAATTGTATTATTATACTTACAATCATTCATACTCACATGTTCACCGACCCCCACCTGTGGTTCCCACATTTTCCTAAACTAATATTCTTCTGAATAGGTGGAACTGATGGGTACACTTAGTGTGTGTCCCTCTAAGTCCTTATCTCCATAATAATAAGTTATATTCATAGACTAGGAGTAGAGTTTGGAAACCCATTACGGCCCCTAAGTGGATAATAAATTTCATAGCTATGGTACCCTCCTACAAACATTCTCTTTATAATATAATCACTTTATCTCGTGATATCTAATAAAGTAAAACACACACTTGTGTCATCATCCTTGTGATGATTTATATATTTCATGACCTTACCAAATAGACTTAGCTTGTTATACCATTGCCATACATTTAATTAAGGTACTACCATCCTGGTCAACCTGGACCCATGATATATCTCATCCTCAACTAAAAAATTATAAATTATATTTTTATCAGTCAACCAATTCCATACCACCAATGATGCACCCAACACAAAATAACTTTCTGTGAATTTAAGGTCATGTTTTTGTTCCTTCCATAAAAGTACACATTAAAATGTAATACATTGATAATGATATCAATTAAAGACACCAATACACATGTTTGTATATATGAATAACCGATGACAACTGAAACATTTGGTGCTCTTATTAAAGAGTTATTCCTTATGATCTCATCTACTAGAGTTAACCAAGTAAAAAATTCATAAGAAGAAGCCTCAATGATTATGATCAACAATAACCTGATATCCTAAAATCATCTATATCCCATAATTTTTTTTGTATCTAGACCATATGATATATAGTTAAGATTACTATCATAGTATATAGAGGTTCTCATTATAGCTTAGAACTTCCATAACCTTTTTATTTGACAAAAAATAATTACTATATAAATAGTATATGTAGAATTATCAACACTATTATGGTAATAAAAATTCATATATATATATATATATATATATATATCAAATATTATATAAGTGATGGTAATAAAATTACACATAGGATTTTGGTCTAGGTCGCCAACTCTCACAATACTCCCACTTTCACTAGAGGTAACTACTAATAATTCACAACCTTGTAGCTCTCACATGGGTATTATGCTTCTACTTAGATATGGATCTTTTCAGCGGGACTTCTATGTTATCCGTTGTGGTTACTTTGTTAATTATGAATTCACTTATCTTAGTAAATCCCTCAATAAAAAAACTTCCAATGTATATTCTTTGTCCTCATGTTTGAACTGGTCTCCTGGGAAATAACCATTTCCACAGTATTATCACAGTATATTGTAATAGGGATTGCACTACAAGGTACAACACTAAGCTCGAAAAAAAAAGTTTCATATCCAAAATGCTTTTATAAAAACATCAAAAGTCACTATATACTTGGATTATACTATATAATCAGGGGCCATGAACTATTGTTAGCTTATCTATCTCACTACACCACCATTCATATAAAATACATAGACAAACTATTATTTCATATCATCTTTATTTTTCAGAAAAATACCATCACTGTATCCCCTCACGAATAGATCCTCATCTCATCTATACAAGAAAAACATATCCTTTATACATCTCAAATATTTTAGGATTGTTTTTATAGCTACCCAATTTAGATTTCCTGGATTGGATTGATATCATACCACCATGCTTAAAAAAATGTAACATCAAACTAAGATGTAGCATGTTATACATGATATATCCCACTACTAAAGCATAACGGATTCTACTCATTATTTCAAGATTCCATTGTATCTATAGAAACATTTTCTTGAAGATATTAATTCCATGTGACGTTGGAAAAATCTTCTATTTTATTGTTCAATGTTTCAACTTTCAATTACATTATTAATATATGTTCTTTAACTTATCCCAAGAAACATATTAGATCTATGTTGATAAATATTGATCACTAGAATACATGTTGATTCACATAATTATTTCATAGATAATAATTCATATATCCAATTCTTCACAGACTATAATAATTTCACTTTATTTCCCAAAATTAAAATGTCATCAACATATAAAACTAAAAAAACTATGGTACTCCCATGAACCTTCTTGTATAAACATGGCTGGCTTGCATTCTTAATGAAACCAAATTATATTTTGGAATCATCAACAGCAACATTCCATGAACATTATTCCTTCTTCAATCCATAAATGGATCTCTATATCTTTCATACTTTATTGGTACTCTTTAACATAATAAACACTTTTGTTTGTGTCATAAATATATCTTCAACCAACTTACCATTTATAAAAGTAGTTTTATCATCTGTTTTAAAATTTTCATAATCATGTAAGGTCATTATTGTAAGTAATATTCTTGATGGATTTCATTTACAACCAATAGGTTTTACATAATCTAAAAGATCTACCAAAACCCAAACTTGATTTTAATATAGTGACCCCATCATAAAAATCATTGCTTATTCCCATTTAGAATCATCCTTTCCATTTTATGCTTCCTTATAAGTTATAGGTTCGTTATCATCAATGATTAATGTGTCACAAAAATTGATGACTAGATTAACATACCACTCTAGTTCTCTGACATCTCTTATAGACCTATGAAATATTTTGTCTTGGTAATATCTTAATATCCCACTATCTCTTGTAGATATTTTTTTGTACCAACTCTTGTTCATATGGAGTGTCAAATTCATTGAATTCAATATTTATCTACCTATTTTAATTATTAATGTAATACATTTCTAATAATAAAACATTTCTTTCCATAATTACTTTTCTATCTTAAGGGTTATGTAGGTAATATCCCTTAGTTTCATAAAGATAGCCTAAAAATATACACTTTATTCTTTGAGATACTAATTATTAATTTGTTATAGTCTTGAAAAATTCCTCGCATCCCTATATTTGTATGTGAGACTAATTTGGTTTTTAATATACCATAACTTTTATATATTATCATATTCCTCTTTAGTAGGTACTCGTTTTATTGTATATTCTATTTTCTAGAATGCATTTCCCCGAAAGGATAAAGGTAATATTGCATGACTTATCATCGATCTAACCATATTAAATAAGATATAATTTCTCCTTTAACTAAAACAATTCCACAGAGGTTTCAAAGGAGGTTTTAGTTGTAGAACTATCCCACATTATTTTAAATGGTTTATGAATACTTGGTGAAGATATTCTCGACCATGGTTTGAGTGGAGTTTCTTAATATTCATAGTGGTTTTATTTTATACTTCATTATAATATTCCATAAACAAGATAAAGTAATTTTAATTATATTACATTAAGTAGATATAACAATATCTACTATAGACATCCATAAATATAATGAATTAAAAAAACAAGCCCTTTACCCTACTATAAATGGACCACATACATCAGTATGAACTAAATCCAGTGGTTCATTATCTCTTTCTCCTTTATTACTAAAAGTTTATTTGGTCATTTTACCTTATAAAAAAGCATGACATAAATCCAAGTATTTTTACACAATAGTGTCAAAATATCCTACTTGATGTAGTTTTATTAAATTATTTTCATTTACATGGCCTATCTTAAAGTGCCATGGGTGGGTATTATATGAGTCATTCTCGCTATTCATTTAATTGATTTACAAGGAAATATTTTCAATTTTAATTATATATATTCCATTTTTATGATGTTCCATACCATAACATATATTTTTCTGATACATAATATAGAATTGATTTCCCAATATGAAATATAATCCAATAGTGTCTAAACTGAATATCGAGATAATGTTTCTTGAAACATATGGTAAATGATAACAATTATTCAACACAATAACTATTCCACTATGAAAAGTAAGATGATAATATCCCATTACTAATGTTTTTAGTATATCTCTATTTTATGATCCTAGATCAACTTCACATTTTTCAATTTTCATGAATATACTTGGTTGCTATATTTTAATAAAAAAAATGTGATCCACATGTAGTATAAAATATCAATCTAATAGAATTAGACATATTTCATTAAATGAAAAATATACTTGAGGTACAAGTATCACCTTGATTCTTCTTCATAGTTGTGTAATTCTTCTTCTAGTGTCCTTTATTACCACATCTAAATCAGAATACCTCCTTATTGTTTCTCCCCATATATATCTTTTTATTCTTAAAAGTGTGGTGCATCGATATCTTTGACTTACACTAATCCCTTGACAATTTAGCCTTGCCTTTCTTCCTCTTGATCACCATAACTATAAAAAATTTATATTTCTTGTTATCCTTATCAACTTGAATAAATAAATACATAATATATGAGAGTGACTTATTCATATTATTCATATTTTAATTAACAATCAATGTCAAGAAGGTATGTGGTAGAGTTAATAATTAGATTGATTGCTAGTTCTCGGTTCAGTTTGAACCCTAGAGACTGTAGTATCTCAATATTCTTCATCATATTGATTATATGAGGTCATACCTAATTACCTTCTTCCAAAATGAATATATATTGTGCACTAGATATCTCATAACTTTCATTTTAATCTACCTCCTAGTATAACTCTTTGATATAAGATATCATTTATAATTTATCTTTGTCCTTATAAATGTTTTGTAGCTCACTAGACATAGATGAAAACATAAATAAATGAGCACCTAGAAAATCATCCATATGCTCCTTGTATTTATCTATATCCACCTTTCTTTCTCCCTAAGTAGGTTAATAAGGTAGTGGGGATTCTGACACATAAATCTTCTGGTCATGGTGTAGTACTATATACAAGCACATGTACCACTCTTGGATGTTATGGCTAGTAAGGATATTTTATTTATACAATATAGATTGTATTGAAATTTAATTGTTGTTGATTTCTATTTGATCTAAAAAAATTAACCTTTCAAATTATTAATTTATCTTGATTACCAATAGGAAGTTTCAAATTATTCATTTTAAGTTGCTCTAGATATTTTATCAAATCCTATAATCCCTCAACTACTAGACTCAAAATTCTCAATCTCTAGTGGTAGGGATCCTTAAACCACTCGTTGTAAGACATGTTATAAAATTTGCACTACTCTGAGAGCTTAAGGGGGGAGTTTTTCTATCCAATCACATTAACTCGTAGATCCTTATTCTATTGAGTGAATTCCCTTATATTTTAAAGGATTACCTTGTATTACTTAATGATTAGCCTCTAAAGCTATAAAAAGATAGTTATGGTCACTTATTTTCTACTAAATTTAGTTAATTTGGCCAACCACTCTCATAATAACTCCTTGGTTGTAAGTGACACCCTCAAATAGGGTTGATTAACACCTCAAACAATTGACTGTGTCCAAAATCAAGTAATAGAAGGAATTTAATGACTTAATATTTTCTATGATGGATCTGTTAATATATCTCTATGAATGATATCATTTTTTATTTAATATTATTATTCGAAGTGATCAAACTCACAACATAACCATGATTTAAATATAAAAAATTCACCATACATGTTCATTTTATCTATGCATGTTTGTTCATTATTATATTATGTAATCTCATGTAAAACATAAACATTCACAAAATAATAAACCATGCATATGATAAAATAAATAAATAATAACATAATCATGAGGCGTTAACTAAAGGTTAATATTTTGATCGAATAATGGATAAACTCATACCCTAATATAATTTCTTGAGTTAATACCTGACTTGAAGTGCAGTGCCCACAATTTCCATGCACACCACTTGTTTGGTTTACATCATCTCTTTACTCGAACTATGTTACTATACAAAATGATCTTTAAAATGTATACTCACACATAGGTGAGGTGAAATCAGGTTATTAAACTATTTTTTATCACTTAAATTTTGACAGTTAGGACCTTATACAAATTAAATATGTAGGAACCATACATGTGTCATCAAAATGAAAATAATTAATATATTTTAAAACACAAATTCAATATTTAAATTAAATATATAATAACAAAATATGTATAGGTCGCTCTCCACTCATAATCAATCAATATGAAATAAAATTAAAAATTAAAAATTAAAGTTGATAAACTTTAACTCGAGGAAATTTTTAATGCTTTTACTTGCAATAAAAAAATTAATTAATTATTAATATGTCCTGTGGCACCCAAAATAATTTTATTAAATCTAAAACAATTTAATTTAATTTATTAAAAAATCACTATTTATTCGGTCTATTTGGACCTAAATTATTCCCTAAATATTAATTTAGGGATTTCTATGGGTCTAATGGGTTGGGAGGGTCATATCTAAACTAATTCAACCCGACCAGGCATAGGGAATGGTTATGCATCCAAATTTGCAGTGTCTAATATATGCACTAAACTTATATATAAATAGCATAATCCCAATTAGTGGGGTGGACACTATGATAATTACCTCCCCATAATTGGGGAAAATTCTTTGACATCCACACCCCTATAGAGAAGTGGAAAAAAAATTATTAATTTATTATTATTATTAAATATTATCATTCCACATGGAAGGATATACTTTGATTTTTTTAGATATTGTGTTAACATTTATGATTTCATGGAATGTTGTCTTCCTAATGAACTATCCTTGTCAGCTAATGATATTTTAGACAAATGGAAAAAACTCTTACAACACACCCATACTAAAAGTCCTTCACACTGACAACCATAAAAGTGAAAGAAAAAAATATATATAATCTCCAATGAAAAAAATTATTCAAGATCATCAATCTTAGATCGGTCATATCATAGTCATATAAAATCAAATAGATGTGACATTTATTCTGTTAGGACTGTATATAAACCTTCTTTATAAATATTATAAAAATTAATAAAAATTTTAAAGTTACTTTGCCTAAATAATTACTCATTCACTTTGATAATAATTCAAGGAACCTGGGGCACATCAGAACAAATAAAAATAGGTAATTTAAAATTTTAGGATAAAATTAATTTTAAAAAAATTGAATCCAAAAATTGTTTTTCCATGATTTCTCAAAGTATCACATTCAATTCAATTTAAAAATGAAGATCAAAATTGAACGAAACTATAAACAGTACCTTACTCGTTTGAAATTTCCAATTTGATTTTCTCACTGTTAACATGTTTTAGATCATAGGCACCAAGATAGTAATCTTCTATATCACTCACACATGAAAAATATTTTCTTAATTTTTAATCTTCAATTATTAGGTGTTAGCATGGGAAATTTATGTGCTTCACGATGTCCCTTTGATCACCTAAAGATCTTTGACATAATTGAGAAACCAATATCGATCTATACTTATTATTCCTTTGATTCCTCACTCTAGAAATTTATAGATAATTAAATAGAACTCAAAATTAGAAAAAAAAGTGTTTCACCTTATTTAAGAGGCTAAATGGGATTTTATACTAAGGTTATACTTTTCAAAATTACACTTTGGTCCTTAAGAAAGTAAAAAAATTAATTTTAGAAACTTGTGCACACTTAAAACTAAATTAAACCTATCATAAATGTCAATAACATTTTACCAATCACATGTAACATTTAAATATGTTATGTGACAAAATATGAACTATTAACTCAACCTATAAACTCCCCTAGTAATTTAATGAACCTTGAACATGTTTTGTTCGTTCAAAAAATTATATTCTCTCATATTCACTTTTATGATCAAAAAACTTATTAATATATTGTGAAATAAATTCAATAATCATTTTTTTAAACTTGAATAATATAATATAATTATTTTACTTATGTTAATCCACACTCATATGTTCACTGGCCCTCATATGTGGGGACCACTTCATCCTAAACTCTAATTCATATTAATAGGTGGAACTTTTAGATACACATAGTCTGTGACCATTTAGGTATTTATCTCGATAATAGTGAGTTTTATTCATTATAGAGACTCGCAACCCATCATTTTCCCTAAAAGGGTAAGAAATTACATAGCTATGACAACTTCCTAGGACATGATTTGTGTAATATAATATATTTGTCTCATGATATCTCATAAAGTAAGATGTGAACTAGTGTAATCATCCTTATCATGATTTATATATTTCATGAACTTATCTGATAGAATTAACTTCGTATACCCCATCCTTGTATTTGATGAATTTATTACAATCCTGGTCAAACTAGGACCATGAAATTTCTCTTCCTCAACTCATAAGTGAAAATATCCATCTTGATGATTCAACCAATTCCATACCACCAATCACACACCTAACACAAGGTACATAACCATGATATTAATTTCATGGGTTTTCCTTACATAAAAGTACATAATCAAATGGTATACATTGATAATTATCTCATGTTGAGATACCAATACACATTTTTATATATATAAACAACCAATGACACCTAAAACATGTGGTATTCCTATTGGCGGGTCTGTCCTCATGATCTTCTCTACTAGAAATCATCAAGTGAATCATTAATGGGAATATGTATCAATGATTATGATCCCCAAACAAAAAATAGTCTGACATTACCTATGTACTATCAGTATGTCATAATTTGGATATCATACATATATTTAAGATTGCTTTCATATTATCCTCAGGTAATCATTACTGATGGGAACTACTATAGCCTTTTGAGAGGAGATGTATTCTGAGTATATTACCATGTAAATAGTGGAAATATAATTATCAACAATATTATGGTAAAAATAACACATGTATATATTAAATTGTATATATGTAATGGTAATCAAATTAAACATATAAGTTGGGTGTATGGAACCCACTCTCACAGCAATAAGGACACCCACACGATAGTATATCAACAAACATGTATCACAAATCAATAATTCTATTAAATAAAAAAACTTATAAAATAAGGAATACAATAGTAGGGGGGCTCCAAATAGAAACCCAATATAAGAAAAAAAATAAAGTCTCAAGTTAAACAATATTTATGCCCAAAAATAACATAGTATAATCATTAAAATTATAAATGAAATGATAAATAAAATAAAAAATTAAATAAGAAAGTAATTGATGGATTTTAATATAAATATAAAAAATCATAACTATCACATATCCAATTTCATTTCCCAAATTCACCTAGTAGGGTAATATCCAAAACCGTTTATGCTTAACTAAGTGGTAAGACATTTTTCCCATACCTAAGTAAAAAATATTTTTAACATGAATAATTATTTAAATTAATTCAGTAATTAATTTAATAAAATACCATAAATACTAAATAATATAAACATTTCTTCCCACTATATTATATCTAAACATTACTTCATCACTATAACCTCTTAATCAAAGTTAAATTATTTTAATTAACATGTAATTTATTTAGGTTATAGTGATAAAAATGGTTTTTTATTAAGACATTATAAAAAATCCATGAGTACAAGCTTAACAAAAAATAGTTTTTATAATTAAAATTGGGTTCAATGAATAATTCATATACAATACATTATTTACATAATTGAATATAATGTCAATTTAATTAATTCTTGGTTTAAAATCCAATTAATACTCACGAAATCTGGACAGGATAATAGAACATCAATAAAACTAGTAAACTTCTTTTCTTAACCTAAAACTAAAGTAAAATGGAAATTATAAACACTTTTTCAAAGGAAAAAATGCATAAACATAAAAAATATCCTATAAATACTTTTTTTATATCACATAACCTAATAAACATTTCATTAAAAAATATATGATCAAATCATGTCCAAGAAATCATGTTAATGAACTAAAAGGTCACATTAAATGTTTATGGATGAAGGTAATTATAGAAATTATACATGGTTAATACATTTATTGAAATCTAGAATGAAATAATGAAAATTAATTTATTTAAGATTAATTAATCTTTAACAACAACCATAATTAGTATATAAATTATTAATATAAGAAATAAATAATCCAAAACAATTTATAAAAAAATAATTTAATAATTCTATAGAAAAAAAGTAATTATACTTATTATATAATTAATAAAAAATCCCCTTTTAGTTTTAAAAAAAATTAAACTTTATTAAGGTTATTAAAATTCTATTGGTAGAAACATTCCATGAATAACCTAATCAAATCAGTTAGGAGGGTTGATAACACCAATCATAAGTAATCTTGTCAAACTCTAATGATCATCAAGTAACTCAAAAAAATATTAAATCATTTTCCAAGTGTAATTGAAGAGAAATAGATAATATACATTAATAAAGAAATATAAAATATATGTTAAATTATTAAAACATCATTATAGAATATTGACACCAAAACAATAAAAATACGCAATTATTATAACCCATATATTATTAAATCCCAACTCAAATACATAATACCTCTAAAACAATCCACCAATTAATGTGACTATAAAAATTATGAATAGACTATAAAAGATCATTCTTAATCCCCTCTTGGTAATACATATGAAATACCCTTAATCTATAATGCATTTAACCATGATTTGGTTAAATCTATCATGATATCTTTAATGTGGTAAAATTAAATTAAATAAGAAACTATATATAGGGAAACGAGTAAAAGGAAGAAAGAGATACCATAGTTTGTTAAGATAAGATAATATGGAAAACCTTAAATCAAGAGGAAAAGATGGTGGGGAGAGAGATCCAAGTGAAATATACACCATGAGTTCATACCCCATGGAATAAATAAACCAAAGGATCCCCCACTAAGGGGTTTAAAACAAATATAGGGAAAAGAAAAAGTTACCCCTACATATTGAAAAATGGGATCTATGACCACTAGGTGCCTGGTATCCCTCTACCATCCATTTTCTTGACCACTGTAATTCTAGTAGATTTCCATAAGACATTTAATGGTAGTTTAGTGGGAATACTACCTCTAGTATTCTCACCAAATACCTTGTTCTCTTATATGAGGTATCTTATGGCCCATTTCTAACACAGCCTAAAATCATCCTTCCACAAAGTCCTTAAATTTCAATATTAATATTTCTACTAATCTTACCATCAATAATAACTCACTATTAATATCCTAAATTAGAAAAAAATTACAAAATTGATCTAATCTCAAAAAAAAATTAACAAGTCGTATTTTTTATCTCTAAAATCCTAAAATTAAAAGACAGATTAGCATTAAATTGAGACAAGGGTCACTGCATGGACTGCTCTTTGTATACAAATTATTTCTCAATATAGAGGATGTTTGTATTCGAATTTATTTCCTTTTTTTAGTGGATCTATTTATATAATATTATTTTATATCCTAAGAGAGGATATATCTACTATGTTGGGATGTGTGTGTGTGTGGTTATTTTATCTCTTATATAGGGTATATAGTTTGATTTCTTAAGATTTTTAGCTCACTATCGAAGCTAGTATGGATCCTCCTAAAGGTGTGGTAGTTATTCAACATCCCTCTTAGTGTAACTTATATTGGAGGTGTGAGATATGTTTATTATTATTACATGACTTATAGTGTGTGATCTTAGAAATATTCTTATAAAAATATTTTATTTGATATATTATTATTTTCAATAATCAAGTCACAGAAACATGCACAAACATGATTATTTTTTCTTATGGGAGTTGTAGTATCTTACTATTGCCTAATAAAACTATGTACATTTAACATGTATGTGAACCCAGGTGTGCATGATGTTTTAAATGAGAAATTTTAAATATAACTAAGACATAGAATACTACTTTAATGATTTATAGACTAACATGGAGTTAGATTAATAGATCAAGAATCTTCTAGGAAATTGAATGATGACGATCAACATTGATTGGAGGTGTCATTCAGTTAATCAAAAATATTATTTATTTTTATATTTTATGTTATTATATATATAATTTTTATATTGGGATTTTTGATTTTTCCTATTTATATACATATCTTTGGTTTTTATTTAAGATTGTTATACAAAGACAATATGACTTGTATGATGGTCTTTTATTTATCATAAATGTTTCATTTTTTGTGAAATGACTCAACCTAACTTGTAGCATCTCTCTACTCCTCGTAGGCTTGAGAAGGATTTAGTGCATTACTAGGTCTTGGGTGACATCCCCAAGACACCAAAGGCTGGAAATTAATTTCAAGGGATTCAATACAATTGGGGAATGATTTTCCCTTAGAAAGTAAAACAACCACAACTAAGTATACCACCACCAAATAAACCCTATATGATATATAAAAATAATTTAATAAAACCAAATGTATAAAAATGGATAATCAAACCAAACTAAAACCATAAACTATATCACAATACAAATAATAAACCAAACTAGAATCAGAATACAAAGCAGAAGATTAAACCAACAAAACCTAATGACTCCAAGGACATATACTTCATATCTCCCAATATGCTCTAATAGAAAACTTTGAAATACATTCCCATAGTATCATGATTCATCACTAAAGAAATTAGGTACTTTAATATTACCTGTTTCACAGTAAACAATTTATACAAATGCACCAATGTTCCCAAGCAGGGGTCAGTAATGAAACTCGATAAGTTTTCCCCAAATGACTTCCCAACTAATGTCATTAGGATAAAAAATGTTAGAACATTTATAAAAACAATTTATATAAAAATATTTGAATAAGTTTATATCAAATGATAAAAATTTTCCATAATAAATTAATTTTCCAATTAAATTCTATTTTCATGGAAAGAAACAAAAAATTCCTTTTATACTATTTTCTCAAATTCATTGGCAAACCCATTACTTGGTTCCAAAAATCCACACAACTAAACATGCATTCCTATGTGATAGTTATATACTCATGATTGGTCTCTCATCAATCTACCAATTCATCACATGGTAACCATATACCATGTGACCCAATGGAACACGCCCCTTCGATGGTTCCAAGTCAATGAAAATGAATAGATGCTAACCAAGTAAGCCAAATGTCATGCCAAATCAACCATGCCAAACCATTTAAATAAATCATTTATTTTATTGAAAAGTTTTCCACCAACCCATTTACATGAATCAAAAACAAAATTCCATTTTACAATCATTATTTTAAAATCTTGAAACCAATTCTACTTTCCACAAAAAAACCAATTCCCATAAATTCACAAACTGTCACTAAAGAGGGTTTCCATAAAGCGTTCCACATCAATTTCGCAATTCCATTTAATAAATTCATTAAATTTGAAATATATCCTTAATTTTATAATAATAGTACTCAAGAGTGAGTCAATATACCTTAGAGACTTAAGTGAAAATGAATAGTGACACAGATTATTAAACAAACTATTTTAAAACTCTAAAAAACTACCTTAGATTGTGTTCCATACCATCAATACAGTCACATATCACCATGATTGGATTCCAAAAACATGGATCTATCCCAAAAGGATTAGATATATGAATCCAATAGAGGTAAGAAGATGTAATTTAAGGGAAAAATCCATGAATGGTGACTTACCATGGAATTTGGGCCTCCAATGCACAAAGAATTGCCCACAGATCACTCTTGGATCAAGAAGAAAAGTCTCTACAGCCTTTGGGAGGAGAGAAAGTCATATTAGGGTCAAACTAAGGGGATAATGAGAGTTTTAGGATCTAATTTGGATTAGATCCACAATTTAAGGAGGGCCACATGTACACCACATGGTAAACCTGCAAGGTTTGGAAAATCGTGAGCCAATTGTGTGGGTGCTACTGTATCAAGCCACCCCTTCACATGGTTATATCATGCTATTTAACAAACTATGCACCATATTTGATTAGCCCCTCTATTCCAAAAAGAACTGTTTCACCTAAGTGGACACATGTTTTGGCCAAACCATGCACCAATCATACACTTTCATAGTGAAGTGTGTCTCCCCTTGAATAGTTTCTTAGAGGTGTTTCATGGTTTTTACTAATCATGATCAAACCATGAACCTTAATAAAAGCCACAAGACACTTCAAAACTTTTACAACCCTTACATAACATAACCAAATTACTTAATATACTTCAAATACATAGATAAAGGGTTAATTACCTAAATCTTGGGGTTCACCATTCTCCTGATCATTTTACTTCATGTCATTATAAAGTAGAAAACCACCATTTTCTTGAAATAGTTCTGGCCATTGGTCGACTATTTCATTTTCCCATTCCCATGTCTCTTCATGAATTTGACTATGTTTCCATAAAACCCAAACTAGACCAATTCTTTTACCATAAAAGACTTTATCTTTCCAATATGCAATCCACACTGGCACATGAACCAATGAAGTATTTGGATCTAGGTTAAGGTGATCCAATAAAATCACATAGTCAGGATCAAGCTAATACATCTGCAATTGAGATACATAAAACGAATTATGAATTGAATCAAACCTTGGTGTAAATCCAACCAATAATCCACCTCACCATCCCATTCAAGTATCTCAAAAGGGCCTCTGTATCTAGAATATAAATTTCCATGAATCCCAAAATTTTGATGCCCAAGACTTGGATAAATTCTCAAGAACACATGATCACCCACTTAAAATGACAATGGTCATTGAGGATGATCCGCATACGATTCCAAATGGCTCTGATCTGTCTTCATCAATTTCCTAATAAACTAAATATTATCCATTATCTCATGTACAAGGCTTGGTCTAACCAGTGAAGTCTCTCCTATTTCCACCCAACAAAGTAGAGAACAATAAGGAAATCCATACAATGATTGAAAATGATCCATATGTATTGAGTCTTAATAATTTTTGTTATATCATAACTACACTAATGGTATGTGATCATCCAATGAGCCATTAAAACCCATTAGAAAATCACATATCATGTCTTCCAAAGTTTGTATCATCCTGTTAGATTTTCCATCTATATTAGTATAATATATCACACTCATAGTCAACTAATTCCCAAGGTCTTACTTTAAATATTTCCAAAAACAAGACATAAACCTTGGATCTTTATCTAATAATATCAAAATCAATATTTCATGCATCTTTACCACTTCTTTGACATAGATTTTAGAAAATTATTCCACCATAGGAGATTCACGAATAAGAATAAAATGGGATGAATTTGTGATCTGATCAACTATTACCCATACGCCATCGTGTTTTTGAACCCTCTTTGGGAGACATATCACAAAATCCATAGCTATATGCTCTCATTTACAAATAGGAATAGGTATATACTATAATATACCTTTTGGCCACTAATGCTCTGCATTAATCTACTGATAGGTGAGGTATCTCATAACAAACTCTGATACTTTTCCTTTCATACCAACCTAAAACAATTTTTCTCTCAATGCCTTATACATATTTTTTACTCTATGATGAACAAACCATCTTTAATGGTGGAAAATATAAATAATATATTCCTAAAAATCCAATGGTATGACTATCCAACCTCAAAACCATAAAACTAAACTCCCATCTATCTTTTATCCTTCAATGGTCTCCCCACCATTGAGCTTTGACCTCATCACAACACATTCTGTAACGGATGTGTGTGCCTAGTTAACTATATTCCCAAAATTAGGGACCAAATAATGTGGAAATAAAACCACTAAACTACATCAATCTTCACAATCCAAGTACATGTCCGTTATCATCAACATCAACTGCCACTGAGCTGAATCCTCTTTTACCAACTGACCATATGACTTTTTTTATTAATGCACCTACCACTGAATTTTTTTACCCAGTGTATACATTAAGTCAAATTCGAATGTTTGGAGGTACACCATCTATTTTATTTTTCTTGGATTCAATTATCTTTGTGAGAAAAAATGTTTCAGGCTCTTATGATATATAAACACCATGAAATTCTCACCAAAGAGGTAATGATGCTCTATATTAAAATAATAGACTACAATATAAACTTTAAATCATTTGTTGGGTCTCTATTCTCATGAATCCATAAATTTCGTGATACCTAAGAAAAAAAAATATCTACCTGTATGAGAACACATCCCAACCAATATCCTGAAGCATAAAAATATGCAATGTACCCTATCCAGATTCTAGAAATATCAAGATTAGTGCTAATGTAAGGTGAACTTTAAGCTCTTGAAATTATGTATGACATTCATCTTTCCATTGAAATGGAACCTCTTTCCTTGTAAATGTTTTCTTTGGTGAATCTAGTCATGAAATTTACCAAACAAATCATCAGTAATGACCAGTTAGACTAACGAAACTGGGTATCTCAAAGACATTATTTGGTAGTTTCTAAGAGATCATAGTCTCTATCTTCTATGGATCCATAGATACACCCATTTAAGAGATGAAAAGGGAATTTAAATGTACCTATTATATCCAGAAATAAAAATTGTATAATTATGAATACATACAATGATTCCTCAAGATACCAAACATTGTCACTCAAGTGTTTCCCATGCTCATCATTTGTCTCTGAATACACCACTATGTTATACAAAAAACCCACCATAAAAGAATCCATATACCTTTGAAATATATTATTCATAAATTCTATAAATACCATTGGTTCATTCGTATGACCAAAATCAAAAACAACATACTCATAATTTCCATCTCTACTTATAAAACTTATTTTCAAAATATGATCCTTCTTATCCCGTAATTGGTGATATCTTGATTGCAAGTAAATTTTAATGAACCACTAGGATCCCCTCAATTGATTGAACATATCATCAATGTGTGGAAGTGGATGCTGATTCTTTATCATAACATGGTTAATCTTATAATAATTCACACAAAGCCTAAGATTTCTGTATGCCTTTTTCCCAAACAAAACAGATGCTTCCCACGAATAAGTACTAGGAAAAAAACACTTTTCTTTCCAACTCTTCCAAATGGGATTTAAATTCCCTTAATTTTTTGGTTCCATCTGATAATAATGAAGTGATATAGGACTGGTCCATAGTAAGAGATCAATCATAAAAACCACTTCTCTTGTGTTTTTAAACCGTGATAATTTTTCAGAAAACAAATCTGGAAAGAGATCAATAACTACTAGAAAACTCCTAATCTCATCCAGTGATGCCAAGGTTAAACCTACCAAATCATATGAGATCATTCCAACTGTTGGTTCTAACAAGCTTGATACACATTTCTTTATACCCTGATCTATTTTAAAGAGAATCTTGATGCCACAATGAGTCATAAAACTAACCATTTGTGTATAAAAATCAATGTGATATTTAAAAATAGTCACCCAATAAATACGGAATATTATTTCATAGATATCCATATCAAGTACAGATAAATTTCATATCAATTCATCTCCATCGATAGTTATAGAACATAATTTTTACATAAGGGATTGACATTCTCTTTTTCTAAGAGAAGTTGAGAGTTTCATAATAGAAGGAATTATCTCAACATGTAAGCCCATAATATCAACAACACAATAATTAATAAATTAATGGGATGCACCTATATCAAAAAAAATCCCGCATAAGGGTAGAACTCAAAAGAATGACACCTTTTACTATTGAAGGTTCATATTGATAATCCACATTTACTTACTCATCTATATACAACTTATTACTCATTGAACTTTTTCTTTATTACCTTGTTGATATTTCCCTTATTAAGGAGTCATAGTATTCTTAGAATCACCTTATATTCCCCAGTTATGTTGATGATAGGTATTCTGCAACCCTGATCATTTCGAAGCATATGATATCTGTGAAACATAATATGTTTCCCTAGCACCTAACCAAGGATCACTGTGATAATAGCACTAAAGATGCCCCATCTGATTTCAATTATGGAATATTATATGTGGTGATAGACAATATCACTTCATGTAGTCAAATAAACCACATTGAAAACATTTTGTTTTACCCTTTGGTTTTAGAGGAAGATTCACCAATCCAATCATTTGATTCTAAGTCATTCCACTTTTTTGGAAATAGGTGGCCCTTTTCCACTTATTCCTATCATCAGAGTTCCCACAATTTCCCATAGGCATCGACATGTTTCCTCCTCCAATAGTTCCTGAGATGTCTATTTCTACCATCTTCACTATATTGACCATATATTTATAATTCATTATAAAAAGTATGAAAATACTTCAGCGACCTTAGACTTGATTCAACAAATCATGCTCTTAAGGATGAACTTACAAATACATCAGGTGAAAAGTGGACTAAATTAATGAATTTAACCACATGTTCTATCACTAATATATTCTCTTTCTTCAAGATGAAAAGGTTTATTTTTCTAGAAATCTAAAACATGTGAGGATAAAATCCTTTGATGACCAATTCTTCAAAATCCTCCCATGAAATGACATGGTATAATTTATCATGAAATTTTAAATCTCACCACTAGAATTTAAGATCCTCCATCATGTATGTTTTCATCTTAACTCTTAACCCAACTAGTGTTCTTAGGAAATTAAATATTTGATTCATTATATTCAGAAACACCTTTACTTTTTTTGGTTCTGAATCACCCCAAAATATGGGTGGATTCTACTTTTGAAACTAAATGGAATGGTCTACTTGCCTTGGTTTATCCCACTGGTTCCTTTTATCCATAACCTAAAATGTATGGACAATACTATAAACTAGTTTTTGGTTCACTTATAGCTCATGGAAAACCCCAATCTCAAAAATCCTCTTCCGGTTTGTTTTTTCAATGTCTAACTGGTTCCATTTTCTATAACCATAAGAAAAAACCAATTAGTCCCACTCTCTAATAGCTGAGGGTGTACCAATTTCAAAATCAAAAAATTATAAATCTAATAATAATGGTTTCCAAAATTTAATAATTATCCACCTTCAAACCATTTATGAAATTTCTATTATTCTCTTTGAAAATAAAATAATTTTCAAAATATTTTACCATGCCTTTTCAAAAGAAATAATTTGAAAATAATTTCAATATTTTTCAAAAATCTCTTTTGAACCCAATTATAAAACATTACTTGAAATGAAATATGCACTCCTTGTGAAATTTCATTTCTATCAATACATATCATACTCTTCTCATTGGATAAACCCATTATGATGAGGTTACAACTCCTAAAAGTGACTCAAAACCCTTATGTTCCCAACTCCCAAGTAACTTGAAGTTCGGCATAAATAAGTCAGTTATGCCTCTTTATTCTCTACATTTCATGTCTTGATGGTCCTAATCCTTTATTATATTTCAACACAAGTACTAATAAATAATTATTTTCCAACTCCAAGACTGAAAAACCAATACCATTTGTCCCAAAATAAAATATGAACCAGCTAACATTAACACCATTTGTAATGTCCTACCCATCCTCATTGGCTTTATAATGTTGTAGGACATTACTAGGCCTTAGGTGACATCCCCAAGAAACCAAAGGCTGGAAATAAATTTTAATGGATTCAATAAAATTGGTTGATGATTTTTACTTTGAGTATAAAATAACCACAACCAATTATACCACCACTAAATAACCATTATATCATAGTATAAAGAAAAAACTAAACTAAAATCATAATACAATGAAAAAGACAAAACCAACAACACCCAAAGACTCTAAGGACATAAAATCCATAAATCCCAATATTCTTTAAGATCCAAGTCCAAAATGAATACCCAATGTAATATAATGAATAACTACATAAATGGTATACTTTTCCTTTACATGTGTCCCAATAAATAATATATTCAAATGTACCGAATATCCCATGTAGGGGTGAGTAATGAAACATGGTAGGTTTTCCCTAAATGAATTCCCTACTCATTCCATTATAATTGAACATGTTAACACATTTATAAAAAAAAATTATATAAAAAAAATTTAATCAATTTATATCAAATCATAAAAAACCATAATAAAGTATTTTTCCAAAACAAATCCATTTTCAATGAACGAATCAAATAATTACTTTATACAATTTTTTCAAATCTATTTTCATGCCCATTACTTGGTTCTGCAAATCCACAAAACCAAATGTCCATGTCCGGGTGACAATTCCATACACATGAAGGGTCTTTTGTTTATCTACCAATTCATCACAAGGTAACCATATACTAAGTTCCCTAATATCGCATACCCCTTCCACTAGGTCATGTCAATGAAAATAAACTCACACTAACAAAGTAAGACAAATGTCATACCAAATCAAACATACCAAACCATTTCAATAAAAAAATTATTTTATTGAAAAAAATTTTACCAAACCATTTCTATGAATCAAGACCTAACCACCATTTTAAAATCATAATTTTAAAAACATGAAACCAATTCTAATTTCCACAAAACAAACAATTTACATAAATACACAGACCATCACTAAAGAGGGTTTCCATCATGTTTTTCACATAAATATCACAATTAAATTCAAGAAGTTTATTCAATTTGATATGAATACTTCAATTTATAATAAGATGAGTTGATATTGAAGTAACCTACCTTTTAAGATTCGGTGAAAATAAATAATGTCACTAATTATTCATAAAATTGGTTTGAAACTCCAAAAAACAGCCTTATATCATGTTCCCTATCATCAACATAGCCACATATCATCATGATTGAAATCATTAAACATGGATATATCCAAAATAGATTATATATATGAATATAAGAGTGGGAAGGAGATAAAATCCAAGAAAAATAACCAAGAACAAAGACAGACCAAGGAATTCGGGACTCAAATGCACAAGTAGTTGCACATGGATCACTCCCAGATCAAGAGATCAAGAGGAATGGTATGCACATACTTTGGGAGGAGAGTAAATAATGTTATGGTCAACCCAAAGGAAAAATGATTGATTAATGATATAATTCATATTATATCCACAATTTAAGGAGGGGAACTTGTCTTACCCATGGTTATCACACACGGTTTGGAAAATTGTAAACCAACCATGCTGGTGATACAGTCTCAAAAACCCCCTTTACATGGATGGATCGCATGGTTAGAGAAAACATGTGCCAACCATGATTATCCCATATATTCCAAAAATGAAGGTTTCAACTAGGTTGTCACATGTATTTTCCAAACTCTACACCAACCATGTGCTTTCATATTTAACATTGTTTCCCCTTGCATGGTTTCTTGGAGATGTTGCATGGTTTCTACTAACTGTTCTCAAAACATTAACCTCTATAAAAGACTCAAAAATATTCCAAAATCCTCCAACACTTCCCAAACATAACCCAATTTATTAATATACTAAAAATACATAAATAAATGGTTAGTTACCTAAAACTTAGTGTGATACATAACTACTTGAATCCTGAGACCTGAACCAGGTCACCATTAGGCCTGAAGTATGCTCCAAAATCACCAGAGACTGAAAACTGATATCAATGGATAAAAAATTATTGGTGAATTATTTATCCTTTAAAGAAATATGTCATATATGAATGTTAATATAAAATCCCTTTTATAAAAATTGATATTATGAAATCTTATAATGAAAAATATTTATGTATTAAAACCAATAATTAAAAAGAAAATCATAAATTGACATAATAATAGTGTAAAAAATCTACAATACTATAAAATAATCCTTCCACATATCCTTTATGGATCTATAACTCACTTTTGATGAAGAACAAAGTCTTACCTTTCCATGAATCAAATCCATTAACATCTAAATGTTCATTAAAGTGTGCATGTTGGGGCCAGTGGACATAATATAGTAGAGGGGATGACTTTATGCTTTATTAGTGGTGAACCATAGATCCATGATGGAAAAATTGAAGTAGGATTTTGTTGGCTTGAATATTTCAAACACTTTATTATTGTGTCAACATATCATCTTATTTTTGTTATTGGTTTATAAAACTTAAATATTTTTCACTATAATATCTCATAATATTATTTTTTATAAAAAAAATTAAATTTACATTCATATATGATTGATCTCTTACAAAGTAAATTCATTCAAAAATATTTAATTTTTATACGAAGTAACTAGTTTCAATCCTCTTGTGATTAGGGAGAACACCTGAGACCTTGTGGAGAGCTAGTTTATGTATTGATAATCAGGTACTTCATTTAGGTCACAAGAAGATAGTATCATAGCCATAATCTTGATTTATGTTTCAATGGGTTCGTTAACCCTTTGGTAATGATAATATAACTTATATAATTTAAATGGGTGAATGAAGTACACTTTTTAAAAGGTTGTGAATCCCTCACCCATTACAGGATCTTTTCTCGGGTGTGAGAAAAATAAATATTTGAGATTTGATAAGGCTCAAAGTGGAAATTATTATGATCCTCGGTGACCTGGGATATTATATTAAATATGTTTTATATATGGATGGATCATTCCATTTTTTTAGAAAAAAAATTAATGATATAGTTTGTTTAAAAGATTATATAAATCACTCTATAACTATTGTACTAGACCATCAACACTCATCACCAACCCCAAGAGATTGGGGAACATTCCTCGTTCGTGTGTAAATATGGAGTAGGAAAATAAAATATCCACGTTATGTTGTTATAAAGTCGTATTGGAGTAGAGTTTGCGTTTTCTTGGATTTTCTAGAAATGATATGTGATAATTTTGTACATAATAAGAATCCTATAAATAGTACTGATAAATCTATTTATGGTGAAATTTCTAGTTACTAGGGATGTTTAAGTGTTAATTATATGTAATCTTGGTATGAGTGATCATTTCATTTGGGTATGTAAGGGCTAAAAGATGAGACTCCTAAAGAGTAATGTTGATCATTCAGGAGTTGAATTATTTTTTTCGCTTATTCATACAAAATTAGGATAATGGAATATATGATATGATCATTATATATATATATTGTTACTATTATAGATTAATTTCATAACTTAATTAAAAAACAAATAATTTAATTCATGGTTTCCTAAATATTTTATGAGGGGTTATTGAATTAATTAAATACACTCACGTGTATATTTTTATTGTTATTATTTATTTGTTTTTAATTAGTGATGTGAAAATAATTCTGTTCTATGATTTTAATAGCTGATCTGTGGTTGAAAAAAAATTATTTAAAAATTGATTTTGGAAATGTTTTAAAAAAGTTTAAATGTTAATTTCTTTTAAAATAATATGGGAAATGTGTTTTCATAAAATGGAGATAATAAATGTAAGTTCCTTTTTGAAATCTATTGTTTTGAAAATGAAATTGAGTTTTGATTATATTTTTTAATCTTAAATTTAAGTGAAAACAATTGATCAATTATTTATATATTTATTTATTTATTGAGTGAAAAAGTTCACATTTTTGTGGGTAAATTTAGTTATAGTGAAGAAAATTGTAAATCATAGGTAATTATTATGGTGGGTAATATATGAGAATATTTATTTTTAGTGAATATATAGCATGCTATTAATAGTTATGTAGTCGTGAGTTGTGTAGTTTAGTTCTAGAATTTTTGTATCATAAGTATTCTGAGTATTTTAGGATATAATTTAGTTTCGTTGTGGTGAATTAGGGTTTTATATTTGTTTATATTCTTATAAGAGAGATGATTTTATCATTTTTTGGTTAAAAATATCTATGGTGTGGATTTTTTAATGAGCCTTGTTATTATTTAATTAATTAATGTTTAATTAAGATAATGATTATGGAATTTAATGGTGAAAATAAATGTTTTTGAAATTTTTTGATTTGGATTAAGTGAAGGATTTTTATGGTATTTTAAGAAGTTTAAAGTGATTGGTTAGATATATAGATATGTTTAGAAAAGGATACAATATTCTCAAGTGAAGGTTATAATAGAATAAAAAATTGATTTAGTATAGAAGGACCATGGATACCCAATGGTCATGTATCGTGTATCTGGTGGTATCTGGTGGGAGTTCAAAACCCCCTAGCCCAACTAATGGGTACCCGGTGAATTTCAACTAGATTTATAGTGGACACCATGTTTTTATTAGTCTCCTACTAGGTACATGTTCTATTATTGATGTTTTTTTAAACTATAGTAATTTTATACTTTTTTGTATTTTAACACCTGTATGGGTTTTTTGTTCATAATAAATGCATGGAGAGGACAGATTGCTATTTTTCTATATTTCTTACCACCTCAAACCCACATTAATAATATAATTGTGTGGGTGTTTTTGTCTCACCAATTCAATTTATTTCTTAACCTTTCTATTTCATTTATCCTCTTATATTCTTATTATTTGTTTTTTGTTATATAGATTAGGGATTTAGTTATGGGATTTCATTAAAACAGGGTGAAATAACTTTTATTGATGTAACTTTCATGTTTCATTTCTAGAGAAGGTTGATAATATTTTTTATGTCTTTCATTATCATTTTAATGGATTTTTTCTTCTTAATGAAGTTTTTTAAGGGTTTCACCAATTTTATGTCAAATTAAAAAAATAGGGTGTATAATATAGTGTTTTTTGTAAGTAGTATCAAAAGTTCAATGGGAGTAATCTGATAATGTTTGACTTTTTTATGTGTGTAAAATATTTATGGATCATAGTTATTTGATTTTATTTATTTATTGATATTTTTTTAATGTTTTGAAGAAGTTTATTGGTTTTCATTGGATTGGGATGAATTCTATAATAGGTTATTAAGTTATGTCGTCTCAAATACTTTATTGATTAATTTGTTTTTTCTTATGATATATATCTTATATAATTTTTAAAATTTTAATAAAATATAAATAATTATTTGTGGAATATAATTTAAGGATTTTTAAGTAAATTACCATAATAAATTTAATATTTAGTTATAGTGATGTTACACAAACTTGTATAATTGTTCAAATGGTATCAACAAATTTTATGCCTTTTAGTGATAAAAAATGATTTTTTAATTAATTATTAAAGCCTACATTGGTATCATAAAAATCCAAAATTTTAAGTGGAATATTTTTATGATAATTATTTTTTAAAAAATGGAGGTTGATTTATGAGTTAATGGTTATCTCACCTTGTATACCTCTAATTATTTGTATTATTGTTCATAGAATGTTTGATAGATTCGTAAACTAAGTTATATTGTTGGGTATTTTTTCATTATGGAACATGTTTATCTAAATTCCTTTTTAAGAATTAAAAATGGGTAAATCATTCCTTTATATAGAATTAATTTAAGTTATAGAATAACACATAACCTTTGGTTAAGTGTTTTCATATATAGTGATGTATTAATGGGTCTAAAAGTATATAAAGGGATGATTAATTCATTTATTTTAAAGAATAAATCATCATAAATGAAATATTAATTAATTTTAATTATCATGGATATGTTTTTTCTCTGTTAGCATTGGTAGCTAAAGTAATTACTTATAATAGAAAGTTTTTTCAAAAAAAATTATATTATTGGTAAATTGGAATAACCAAAGGGTAGTTTTTTAAGGATTTTACCAGAAAGAAAAAATAATGAGGCTCATTGATGGGTTCCCTACCATTATCCTTTCTTATATTCTTTTACTTATTCTAGTTATGTTATTATTGGATTATATTTTACTATTATTTGGTTTTTATTAGACTAATAGTATATTTATATTAGATTTATATTTGGTTTGGTATTTGGGTTTACCTTTTTTTCATTCTTCATTCCTTATTTATTATGTATTCTACCAATCATGCACTATTAAAATTTATTATTTGTTCTTATTTTAATTCTTACCTATGGTCCTTGTTTTATTTGAGTAGTTCCTTGGTGTTATTTTGGTGTGGTATACATTGATGTGAGTGACATTATGGATGGGTGAGTGGGTTAGTGACCATGGAAATTCTTGAAAGTGGGTAATTGTTTATTAATAGTGAGATTAGTAATGTTTTTTAAGATGATTTATTATATTTAGTGGGTTAAGTAATTGTATGAAACCATTTTTTTCTCCCTTTTCCATTCCAGGTGTTATAATAAAAGTTGTATGTTCTAGTACAAAAAATAAATTTAATTTTATCATTATGTTAATGAGACCTATTAAACCCATTTTTTTATATCTTTATGGATTGGAATTGTGTTCCCATGATTTAAAAGTTAAAATTTAAAAATGTAACTATTATGTGACTATTTGATCTTGTTCTATTATATATTTTGTCATTTACACCCATGGTAGGAGTGGCGTACCTCTATCAAGTCAGTATTTCTAGTTTAATTTTTATAAGTGGATTATATAGGTTTTTTGATCCGTTAATAAGGCAGGCCACTATTTATATACATGTTTATTTCCCTCCTATAAAGGATGTTTATATACAAGTTTATTTTTATCTTATAGAGAATATGTTCATATGATATTAATTTCCTCCTAATATAGTATATTTACCCTAAGTGAGGATATTTGTGCATTTGAATATATAATTATTATATTTCTTATAGTGGATACCCATCTTGATCTGTTTGGATTCCAAGGATTGTGTTAATGTCGGTTTGGTTCCCCTATCATTGTAGGAGTTACTATCTATCCCTCTTCAAATAAAATATCTAAGTGGTTCAAGAAAAGTCTATTATTATTTCATTACTTATAATAGATGATCTATTTCATGTTAACATTATTAAATATTTTAATTTCATATATTTTTAATGAAAATTCCCAAAACACATGTATGTGCATAAACCTGATTATTTACACTTATAAGAGTTAATGTCTCTTGGTGGTTCTTATTGACTCTTTATACTAACACCATGTATATGCACCTTTGTGTGCATGAAATTTACCTCATATAAGGATAAAAAGTAGAATTTTTGTTTTCCACTAGGTCTTTGACTGTGGATGGACAACATTGATAAGAGGTGTCAAATAGATTATCACAAAGCCTATTTATTTTAGTATTTTATTTCATTCCTCTATATCATTTTTATATCTATAAATATGTATATTTATATTTTTACATTTTTATACAGGGACAAAGAGTCCCATAGTAGTATTATTTTTGTGATTCATGTTTTGGGTGTTAGGATGTTAGATATATAGATGATACATGCTGTATTTTTTATAGAATTTATAAATGACCTAGTTTGTTTATAAAATAAGGTAAATAAATCTCTAATGACTGACTTAGACCCTAAAATCTAGTCTATAACTCTTGAAACTTGATGTATAAACCTATGTCATGTGGTAGTCCAAACCTATTCGAGGGAAAATCTAGGTAAGATCACTACTCGTATTCATTTTTATTGACTATGATATAAAATTAAGACTTTACTATTTTCTCTTTTTATAAAACAATCTTAGATTCTCCCTCTATTAATTACTTTATCTTCTCTATTTCCATGTACCATTGGAAATTTTTATGGAATATATTAAGTTTTTAATATTCCCCTTTCATCCTTATTTACATGTTATTTCATTATTATTTCTTTTATTATCAATACTTCAATTATTATGAGATATATAGATAAAAGTTTATTGACTTTATAAATATTTTTCATTTCCCCCTGGGGAATATTTTCCTCATTATTATAAATTTTCTATATTACATGCATTGGATGTAACTTAAGTTAAATTTCCTTATTCTAAGGGTATTATATTTATTTAGTTCAAATCTTGAAATTTATGTTTTAATCTCTCAATTAATTATTTCCAACTACATCAAGGTTATAAAAAATCAAATAAAATTCCTTCTTGATTTCCTTATAGTTTCTTTTCTTCCTTTGAAGTATTTTTCATCTATTTTCATATAATTTTTATGTTTTATAAATTGAAAAATACCTTATGTTATATATTATCTCTATCAATGATGATTAAAATTATTTGTATCATCCAATTTATCTCAATAGATGATTCATATACCCTATATAATTGTCATAAATCTCATTTTATTTTCATAGGCTAATAATTTTATACCTTAATATTTATTGAAGAACATTGTTATCAAATGTCATATATACATATAGATAAATAAATAATTGATGGGTGGGATCGAAATTAAATAGCCACGTCTTGCATTTTTTTATGCTTATATATCATGATATTATTATATTTGGGGCACGGGTTGTGGTCCTAGTCCAACATGTTATGATGTCTTAGTAAATATAATTAACATATACCTATGATTTTTTCTGTAGAGATACTTTAATTATGATTATAATATCATTTGATTATTTTTTTCTCCACATTCTTATGTTATTACAAATTATTATGTTGTGACACAATCCTATTTTATGTTGCATGATTATTTTTCCATGATTCATTAAGATTTTTTTATGATCCTAAATTTTTATGCCATTATTTTATTCTTATTATTTTAAATTACATGTTTCTCATATGATCATTACATTATTATGTATTATATTATCTATATTATGTTTTCTATTTACTTACCTTATATTTAATCCCTTTTTAGTCTATTATATCACCATTTTATTCTATGTAAATTTCTCAATGAATATTGGGTATTATGAAGGGTGGTATATATAATGATCAATTAGAAATTATGTTATCCTGTAAAAGAAAAGTTTACTAAATGTTTTATATTTTAATTCTTTTATTATGTACCTTGTTTCCAATGACACTACATTTATGGTTTTAGGGATTATGTAATAATTCAAGATTTTATGTTTGAAAATGTTAGTATTTGTCACATCAGATTCAAAATTTTGGGTTTGGGACAACTTAGTAAAAAACCTTGATTGTTAATGGGTGGTAGTATCCTTCCTTTACTCATCACTATATTGTTTTTCATACCAAAACATGGTTATTTTTTATTCAAAAATGTCTTCAATAAAATATATAGGTGAATGTCATGTTCATCATGATGTAATAATTAAAACACACACTTCTCCGTGAATTCATCAAAACCAAAATGTTGAACAAAAATTTAGTCTATCATGAACAAACTAGGAATTACATAACACAGGCAATCAAATATTCTTTTTGAAAGGATCAAGGGGCATCATTGATCCATATAGGGTGGAAACTAGTTCATGGGAATCAAGTAATACACCTTTGGGAACAATTTCACCCAAGAAAATTTTGATTCCAATGGGTCTTATCTATGAACACGACATGACCCTTCCATACATTTTCAAGTCACTCTCTCAATAAATAGTCAATAACAAACATCTTGGCACATATCATATGCAACATAAAACTACAATTAAACATAAAAACATTCCATAAGTTAACAAAAACATAAATATAACATATGGTCTAAAAATAATAGTAATAGGATGGGAAACTGAATATGAGATACATGATTAGTATAAGAAAACTAAAAAATAAACAAAATAAACAAAATCGTGTGTTACCCATATTTATAAAATATGGGTTCCACCCCACCATGTCACCTCCATCCACCAAAATAAAGATAACATGAATACCCTCCACCAAGAAGTAATGCCATTCATTTTCCAACATCAAATAAAAAAAGGTATGTATACACCCATTAATGTATGCAGGATATGAGCATGATAATCCTAGTAGAGTCCCACCAAGTGTTCCACATAAACCCTTTTATAGAAAAACCAAAGAATTACAGTTTTTAAAATAAATGTTGTAATTTTTTAATCATTTTTAAGAAAAAATAGAAGAATGATATATTTCATTTATCATATAATATTGAATATAAAACCATAAAACATGCATCTTTAGAACACACATAATGGGAGTGAACCCTAGGGTCACTAAGTCTAGGTTCACCTAGTGATCTTATGTTTCTAAATTAGGTAAAATGGTCAATTAGGGGGATGAATCTATAATTACTTTATTGGGATATCAAGGTTTAATCAAACATTTCTTTACAAGTTAGGGCAACACAACTAACTAGTGGTAACGGACCTAATTTGTTCTAGAATTTACACTAAAGAACTGGAGGTTTCCCATAAAGTTTAACCAATATAAGAAACCATTCCTTAATGAGGAATTTCATAAAAAATTAATAAGAACCATTAAATCTATATGCAAAACATTCATTGAAAATCCAATTTCATCAACCATAATGAATATAATAATCAAGGAATTATTTTTTAACTGAAATTTCATCAAAAGATGTATTAACATCACTTATACTACTAACAAGAACGCATTAAAACAACATTAAAAATGCAAGATGGAATAAGTGATCAAAATTTTCATAACATGCATATATCAATCATTAAATCAACCATGGAATAAAATGTATATAATTTTTAAATTTTACTTTTAAAATCCAAGTATCAAGTATTGAAATGACAAAGGGATAAAACACAACCAACTTACATAACCTAATGAAATGCTCAATACAAAATGTGAATCCACTTAGTATAGGAAGAGGTGGTGTTTAAGAGGTAATAAATAAGCTTAAATATCAAAACTCATGTCATAAAATTTTTAAAAAAGTAACCATATTCCATTGTTCCTTTGTGTTAGAGAGAAAAATGTTAATAAGTAGAGAAGAAACCCATGTAAGAGGATAATAGGAACTTGATGTTTTCTAAGGGAAACATGAAGAAAAAATAACTAAAATTTATCCCTAAAGGAGGGGGGAGGGTAGTTTTTGTGATATGAAGGATTTGGGTTGGATAAGTACAAAAAATTTGGGGTTATAAGATTTAATTAAAATATTGGTAATATTTTAATTTCATGTTTTTAATTCTCTTGGTAGGTCACATAATCTGATCGCATGGTTTTCCAAACTAAGTGCCAATTGTTTGATTGGTTCTAGAGTCACCCGAGTATGTCGTATAGTTTTTTCAGACAATTAGAAAAACTATGTGAACTCCTTGTCTAAACAATTTTAGGCTTTTCACGGTTTAGACACACAATTTAGTAGATTATTCACTAACCATGCATAGCCTACTAAAACCCCCAAATCTCAATTTATTTAGATAAAAAGACCCAAAAATAAAAAAATAAATAAAGGCCAAAAAATAATACATTTCAAAATTGAGAATAACTTCTTGGGTGTATAAATTCTCCCCACCATATCACTTTATCCCCTAGAAAAGTCTCCTAGATTTTCCTTTGGTATAAAACACTACATGAAATTTGGAACAATATATATACTCTCAATATAAAAAAATGGTGGAGTATATTACAACTATATGAGACATCAATTAATAATCAGATATTCCTAACTTTGTGACATGTATTCCCCTTTTAATAATAACTAGAAACTAAGTAACCCCATAAAAATAAAATGATGGGGAACCCAGAAATAATAATAAACTAACTCTAAAAACCAAACTCATAATTAACCAATCACATAAAACATTCAACTTAATATTTTTCAAATAAAAACCTAATTACCTCAATACAAACAATGAGAATTAATTTTCTAAAATCCAAAATTTCTCAAACCAAGAGAATAGTATCATGGAAAATAAAATTATATTGTAGAAAAAATAATAGATCGCAATTCACAAAAAAATTATAAAGAAAAAAATGTCCAATATGAAACAAAAAACAATTCAATAAATATGTAAGATCTACTAAATAAGGTTTTAATAATAATAGAAACAGTGATTTTATATTATTCTATCCAAAATATAAAAACATGAGGATTCTAAAATATATTTTAAATCAAATAACCATAGAAAATAAACAAGAATTTTTAGTTTCATTAAAACATAATGACCTAAATGTAATTTAATGGAAAATATATCAATACCCAAAAAAATATCATTTTTAATCATAACCAACTCATTTTGGAATCAAGCAGGTAAATAATAGTAATGATATTTTACTGATTGTGTAATTTAACCCAAAATGACCAAATATATCCTTAAACATTTAAAACATTTGTGAAAACATTGTAACAATACATTTAAAATCAAAATGAATAAATCTATAATTCCCAATCACCCTTGAAAACATGATATAACTATCTAATGATGCATCTTGTAAAGGTGGAGTTCTCCCCACCATTTTTTCTTTTTCTTAATCAAAAAACAAAAAATCATTAAAATAATTAGTTAAACACCTAAAAATTCAATAAAAAAGTATAATTATAAAAGGATAAATTAAATATTATCAAATTCATTTAGTGAAAAGGTAAAAAAATAGTTTTCTCTCCAATTTACAAACCATTATAAATATATATAATATACTAAACAAAATTTCTTAAAACAAAACTACAAGGATTAATTTATATTATATTATAAAACTCAAAACTCACTTTGAATTAAAAATTTCTCACTATAAAATCTAATATGGTCTAAAATTTAAAGTGAAAATGAATAATATATCACCATAAATTTTACATAGATAACCTATAAATACATAATTACCAAAGTCGTACAACTTATTATTGATGATTAAATTAATGTAGTCTTTTATTTAAACTATGGCCATCTACCACAAACTAAACAACTTCTATAAAAACTATAATTACAAATTACACATCTATATATCAAATTTAAAAGGAAATACCCCAATTAATTATGGTTATAAGTAAAAACTATTTAAAAAAATAATTACATATAAACAAAATACTTTTCTAGATTTGTAAAAATGTTTTAAACCACCTTAAAACTATTTATATTTTGAAACACTACTATTGAACCTGTTCAAATTCCATGTATTAATAGATATAAAAATACAACTAGAATCCTACTTTAAATAGTTTATTATATTATAAAACATTTAAAGCAATGATATCATCAAATTATTTTCACTATAAATTTTTAAAGAACCATATTTAAAATATATTATTCCTTTATTGAATAAAAAATACAAAAAAACTCAAGGAAATTATTAATTCAATACTTGGAAATGAGAATCCTTATTTTATCATTAAAAGATTTGACAAACATATCCATTGAACTCCATCTTAAAACGCTCCTTTATAATGTTTTCCAAAAAGGACTTGAATAATTTTCACTTGTTCAAACTAATGAAAAACATCCTTAGAATTTATATCAATAAAATAAAACCTTCTAGTGAATTTTTAAAAGAAACTTCCTATGATAAAAATGTTGAATTTTATTTTATAAAAAGTCAACATTGGAAGACACAATCAAAAAATAATACAAGACACAATCAAATAAAAACACCAATTTTGGGAAATTTTCTGAATCCATCACAAATTTCATATAACTTTAGACAAAAACATGATATCACATAAAAACATCAGTATAAATTACATTCAATATATAATGTTAATGTAAAACATTAAATATAGTTATGAAGGGAAGAAAAAAAATACCAAATCCTTTTCAAATTCCTAATCTGCGTGCATGGCCTGCAGCCCACACACCCTTCCCAAGAAACTTGTTGTGACACTAAAAACTCTTTTCAAAACATTGGAATATTTTATATAATATTTTCTAGTAAGGCATGGATTCTACATGGAGTTTAGATCCTTGTAGAGGCTTGATATTGATATATTAAAATTGTAAAATAAAATATATCATGCACATACTATTTTTAATAAATAATGTAATAACTCCCAAATAGTGTCTCGGATGGGAAAATAAAGACCACCATTAAATTCAAAACACGGGTTTTACCCTAGATGGAACATAAGTTTTTTCAGAATTATATTTTTCGGTAGAGTGAAGTAATGGATGGATTAAATAGATTAAATAAATTTATTAATTTAAAGTTTATTCTATTGTCTAACCCTAACAAATCATCTTTATAAACCCCACTTTGGATAATTCCATAGGTTTATACACATAACCCCATATTAATGAGAGGATAGAGGGAGATCTGGTGGAAAGTGTGTTGGTGGGTGATATCAGGATCGAGGATGAACAAAAATGAAATGTGGAGAATTGAGGAACCAATAATGAACATCATGGAACTCATCAACAACATCGATGCAGATGCATTGTTTTCTAATGATCGATCTAAACTAAAGTTATGGTGTTTGTTTTTGTGGTTTAGTTACCCATTATTAGTTATTTAGATAAAAACAAATTAATTCAATTAAAATATTTTTGGATTATTCTTGTTGATTTATCCATTGATTATTTCTCTTCCTAGAATTAGAAATTTTCAATTTATAAATTTTATAAAAAAATTTATTTAATTATCCTCCCCATTCTTTAGACTTTATCAAATATGGAAAAATGAACAAAACCTTTTTAGATGCTAACTTTTTTTCTTAGTGCCTTTCTTCTTATGTTATTCAATGTTCATCATTAGTATTTTGATTGGATGATGATTCAAAAATTCCTGGGAAACTGATCATTGTTCAATCGCTCTTTGGTTCAATAGATCGTTGATATGGGTTCAGTTTTGGGATTAGATATGTGATGGAGGTGTGGAAGGGATGAAAAAAACATGTTGATGGTATGGGTAATGGTTGTTCTAAAAGATAGGATAAGTTAATATATTTGGTTGTATATGGATGGGTGATTTTTTAGAAAAGGGTGGCTAGAATATGTCCACTGGTGATGATATGGTCCTGGTCAACATGATTTGATGAATTATTGTCATAAATTAAGGTGGAACCGTAGGCAATAGCTATGTATGAGAAGATGCATGAATAGGATGGAGTTTCTGAGAAATTACATTATACACTACGTGTTTTTTAGAAGAATACATGCCATGTGGACTCCTCTGTATAATAGTTAGGGTTTACAAGGATAGTTAAATATCACACACTATATGGGAGACCCATGCATTATGTGACCAATATCTAGACATATCTACATATACAATGAGTACAAAACCAGAAATCTATGTGACCCCACATTTCATGTGGGTCAGGTCCCACCACATGTACATTGAAAAGTACATGGGAATGGGTAGATAGCACATGCCCAAGTGGCATCCCAATCTCTACATGTCTTTTATCATGATAGTACATCATGTATTTATAGAAATACATGTCATGTGATATGTTAGGGAATGATTAGAATTAGGCATAGAGAGACATATCTTGTAAACCCTAATACAAGTTGTGTTCTCTATTCATGGATAGTAAAATCAATTAATCCCCTATATAGATAAATTTTTATCTTGGATGTGTTCCCTATTTCTATTTTCAGTATGAGTGAGTTCCCTTGTTACAGGGTGAGTTTTCTCAGTCTTCTCTCATGAGGGTTCCATGTGGAATCTAGTCATAAGCATTGGACATTAGATCCCCTCAATGGATTAATGTAGGTATCTCACTATGAGGCATGGGATTTTATCCTTATTCTCGCAATCCTCCCTCTATAGGGATAGGTTTCAGGTTACCTACATATTTGGTATTGGATCCCTTGCCTAGTGGGTTAATCTAGTTAGGTTCAAGTGTCCCCTATTAGCCCTAGGTGTAATCCCCTATCTATGTATTGACATCTAATGTCTTCGAGTTAGGTGTAGTCTGATTGAGTGAGTATCTCATGTGAGCCATATTTGTTCCTTCATGCTCATTTATAGTAATACCTAATGAGTATAACCTCTCAGATGAGTTTTACTAGAATAGCGAGACTTGATGAATGAGTTCTCTGAGATGATTGTTACCTTTGATCCTCGAGAATAATCTTAGGCTAGAAATGAGGAAGTCACCTCACCTTAAAACATGGATTCTTCCTTTGAATGTGTCTGAGTTATCTAGTTTATCCTCTTTTATTTGTGATTTTTAGTTGTCTCCCTCTTTAATTTTTTGTGTTTGGGGATTTTGAGGTCTCCTACAGGGTATATTTATACTCACACATGCATGGTCTCTGTACATATGTTTCATGTATTATATAGATGATATCCTTTTTTACGGAGTCCTGGGGGGACCATGAGCAGGTGGAGAAAATTTATATTAGGCAGACTTCTGATAGTTCCACTAATTTCATCTCGATATAAGTCTTCTTCTATTGGTAGGTGAGAATATTTTTATAGTTTTTTTGGGCTTGTATTTAACCCTTTTTCTTTTTTCCATTATTTTTGTTGTACTATATTGTAGGATAGTTTCATGCATTTATAGTATCATTTTTTTTTATCTTTTTAACCATTAACTGTAACATATTAGGTAAATAATGAATATGAAATGTTCATATATATTAATATTTGCGAATAAAATATTAATATTACTTAAAATGGGATTCTATGTTTGATGGAGTACCCAATATGCAACAACGAGTTTCTTTGAAATCATATGTTGCACGCTAATAATAAAATAATATTATTGTAAATGGTGGTAAACTCCTAGATGATGTAATGGCGAAAATGAATAGAACTAACTAAAAATTGATAATATATTCTTCTCAAATATTTTTACATTTATTCAATAAATGTTAGAGGCTTAAAATGCGAATGAATCCAATTTTAAGCGTAAAACTTCTAATATTATTTAAAAGGTCGATTAACCGCCTTTTGATGGAGAACCCTTTTTAAATATACTTTTTGACAATTTTATATGTTATATTGGACCAAATAAAATCCTTCTTTATAATCGGGACATCAAAATTTACTTTGTGTATGTTTTTGTTATTTTTTCGATAAAGTTCATTTTTAATGAATAAGTGAAAAATGTTGTATTTTAATTCAAAACATCTTTTTCATATAATTTATTTATATTATTAGATTATCTTTTGAATTGGTTTTAAAGTGTAATTAGAATATATTTTTACCATTTAATCCAACAGTGGTCATTGGAATTAATTTCACTTTGATATTAGACTTAAATTAGTGTCAATATTTTAATAGATATTGTTTTGTAAAAACACAACATTTGTTTTGAAAACGGGAATTAATAGTTAAATTAATTAATTATAACACCCCAAGCTTCCACGATACGCTTCCCTTTGAATAATACAGTAGCGTGTGTTGTACACAACTTTGAGTTCTAACACACACATCACAACCAATCAAACTAGCCGTTATGAATAGTAATACCCACTTTTTAAAATTTTATAAATTTTATCTCTCAAAATAGACTTTATTTTTTGATTCTTAATATCCAAATTAGCCTAGGGTAAAATTTTGGAACTTTCCGGAAAACATTCAATTTTTGATGAATAGTGAAAAAACACTGAGTTATAGTTTAAAACCGAATTTTTATTTAAAAAATTATTTATTTTATTTAAATTTAATTAAGTTCAAAATAGATACATAATACCTATATAAGTTCAATGTAATTCATTGGATTTAGTTTAGAATAAGTTTAGATATATAAAAAAATTATTGAACTTTTTCACCGTCTTTTACCCACATCCTAGGAGAATTTGGAAATTCACATAAAACTTAATTTTACCGCTTCTGTGAGTGGAATTTCAAAAATTCGAGAGACACGGTTAATATCAAGGAGTAAAATGTGGTTCAATGTGATGAAAATAATTTTTGGTGAATAGTAACTTTTTACTTTTATTTACCACGGTTAAAAGTAAATAGGGTAATTAAGGGTACAAATGATATTAATATTACCCTAACACATGTCCTAATTCTATTGTACAAGTGTATCTCGACCAAATACAACCTTAGGAATAAAATATTATCCTTTAGGTCCACTTGGATTAGATTAGGACATTTATTATTATTTAATTCAAAGAAAAGTTAAAAGAGTTAAAATCAATGTTTATTTACTAAAACATTTTTAATATAGGGTTATACATAAGATAAATTCGATTGTAAATATTCATTAGAAAGATAAAAATATTTCCTATATAATGGTATTTTATTTATAATTTTTAGACATTAATATTTCAATTTATTTATGACACAATGGTGATGCAGTAATTACCTAATTAATGAAATATTAAAATAATTGATATTATAAATATCAAAATAAATGTAATTTGAGACTTTTTATGAATTCTACTAATTTTATAGGTTAATATTACATATTAGTATTGGTTAAATAAATTTTGTTCGAAGTAATAATGATGTTATAAAATTATCAAAAACCAAATACCCAATAGTGTAAAAATTGACATAAAAGAGTTTTTAAAACAAGTATTATATTATTAATTTATATTCTATTCCTAAAAATATAAATCTTAACACCCCATGCTTCCACGGTACACTTCCCTTCGAATAATACAGTAGCGTGTGTTGTACGCAACTTCAAGTTCTAACACACACACCACAACCAATCAAACTAGCCGTTATGAATAGTAATAACCACTTTTTGAAATTTTAGATATATTATCTCTCAAAATTGAATTCAATTTTGGATTCGAAATATTGAAGTTATCCTAGGGTAAAATTTTGGAACTTTTTGGATAACATTTATATTTTGATGAATAGTGAAAATTACTAAATATTAATTAAAAACAACTTTTTTAATAGAAATAATTAATAGTGATAAATTATGAATTTGATAGGTTTTAAAGTATATTTAGAATATATTTTTACCATTTAATACAATTTTGGTCATTGGACATAATTTCACAACTAAACCGGACATGAACAAGTGTCAATCTTTTGATAGTTATTATCTCTTAAAAACACGGTTTTTGTTTTAACAACGGGAATTAATTTTAAATTAATTTCTGCCACTACTGTGTTTTGAATTTGGAAAAATGGATTCCATATTTGGAATCAGGATTTCCAAATTGTGTAAATAGGTAACTTTTATTTTTAGACATTTTGAATAATTACTTCGGTAAATATTTTATTTACCATGGTTAAAGGGTAAATCCGGTAAATAAGGGTAAACAAATTTTATTATAATAATAATAAATTACCCTATAACGTGTCCTAACCTTATTGGTTGATACATTTCTGACCATGGGCATCTTTGGGTCTATTTCGGGACCCCATTGATCCACTTTTAAGTGATAATGACACTTTATATTAATTAAGTTAAAATAAATACAAAAATGACATAAGCTTATATCTTTTAGCAAAAGAATTTTTACATAGGGTTATATATGTTGGATTTTCAACTATGAATATTAATTATAAATATAAATATATTTCCTACATAATGGTATTTTATTTATAATTTTTATAAATTTAATAATTAATATTATTTATGACACAATAATGATGCAGTATTTTCCTTATTAACGAAAGAATCAAATAATTGGTATTATAATTGTTAAAATTAATATAATTTTAAAGTTTTTATGAAATCCATGAATTCTATTTCTTAATAAGACATTATAGTGTTTCATAAATGAATTTGGTTCGAATTAATGAAGTTTTTAAGACTTTAACAAAAATCAATTATTGAATAGTGTCAAAATTCACATAAAAGCGTTTTTAAAATAAATATTATATTATTAATTGATATTAAATTCCTAAAAATCTAAGGTTCGGCCAAGAAACTTATATAATGATAGGTGTATCATTGATGGACCACTTGGGGGTCTCTTGGAGGTATATAGTAAGTTTATTAACTATATAACATAAAAATACAAAGTGACATGGTAAGTGTCAAACTAATTAACTAAGAGTTAAAACTAAAAGATAAGGTTAGTATAGTGACCCAAACCTGTCTAAAACCTATTGGTTGAGTTTTTTTCGATCAATCCCCACCTTAACCTTTAAATAATACACTTTGGAGACATTAGAAACCGAATATGAATTTATTATAATGTAATATTTCTAGCTTTTCCAAAGGTGCTCCTTACCCCTCTTATAAAAGGGCACTCCCCCTTCTCACTAAATTACACATTAAAAGACTTTTTTGTCGACCAAAACCTACCCAAATACTCTCTAAACTTCCATCACTTTAACCTATAGGCCTTAGTTTGATCATAAATCCAACCTATGGATCCCTTTTGATCAAATCAAAAGGAAAAACCCAAAGAAGAGGTAATGTTTTCACCACCCTCTTTCAAGTTCCTTTCTTCTTCAACTTCTTCTTTCTTTGTTATTCTAAAATAATAAATACAGTATCTACTATATACTGTGATATTAATATAAATATGGTACAACCATATTCCGTATTCTATCCATCCTTTGAATGACATGTCACCATACGTGTGTATGTACGACTTACTGTCTCCACGTCGTGGTGTAATTGTTATTCAATATATTATTATTTGGATGGATATAATAATGATGTGTAATTCATGTAAATAAAAAATATAACATTATAATTATTCTGTATATATGATATACCATTCAATTATATATTATTTTAATACCAAAAAAATGATATTGTCACTCGTGCGTACGTACGGACTACCATCTCCACGAACGCGATGAGATTCATTCTCCATTGTATCCATTCAAGACTAATTCTCATATAATGATTAAAAATAATGTTTAAGGAATTCATATAATTCTGGATATGAATAATATAAAACCTATCCATGGAAAACATGAGTTATGTAACAAAACATATAAAAGAAAACGAGTAAGTTAACACCCGAAACAATGATAATACTAAGATATTATTAACAAATCAATGTTAAAAGATCATATATGATATCATAATTATGTATATGGTTCTTGTATAATTTAAAAACAATATTTTAACTATTATACATGAGGTTAACATACCATCTACTAAGTAAAATTACAAGGTAAGGGTTATTTCACAATCTCTTCATTATCCAAGTTTGTGTATACGTAATTATCTACTGGGACCCCTTTATCATCCACATCCATGTTTCTTAAAAATGTATTTCAAAACATTCTTTCTATTTTACAGAATATGGGTTAAAGTCATTTATACCCTTGTTTGACTTTTTATAAGAGGTTTATAAAGGAATCTTTCTGTCATTTTCCAAACAAGGTCCTTTTTAACCTTTTCGACCGAATTAAGGTAAGAATGTCTTTTTTTAACTTATATGGAAGGTGCGGCTATTTTCTGCTGTTATAAAATCTTAGAAGCTTCCCTCACAAGCTTCTAAGAATATTTTCAACGTAAAAGTTTTATTTTATAATTATGTGACTTTTAAATGATTTCACAAAAGATATATTTCTCTCAAATAGTTTTGATTTCATCTATGTCAACATCCTTTGATGGATTTTAAGCTTATTTGAAGTTTATTTATTATGATACAAATATTCCATATTGTATTGAAGGTTTTGTGATATGTTTGACTGTGGATGTGTTATTTTTATACCATTCATGTTTTATGGAAAAATTATTGACATTTCATATGCTAGTTTTAATACAAATGTTTATGTTATGTTTAAACCTGTTCATATGAGGAATGCATTGGACATAATAAGTAACGGGTGGAGCCCGCTATAGCTCCTTGATGCAGCGGTAGGTCTCATGAGACAAACTAGTGTCTTGGAACAAGGCCTTGAAATAATATTATTTGTAGTCTTGGCACGAGACATTGGCGTTGTGGTTATGATAGTCTGGCATTATGCATTCCATCATTATGAAAGTGGTTATTGATATTGCATGTGATTATTTGACTAGTAGAATATCCATGTGAATAAGTAAATGTCATCATTTCATTTGATCGTTGACATATTATGATGAAGTTCATTTTTAAAAGGATTTTGTTTTAGTTATTCATTGCGTTAAATTTTTATACTTATTTGTAAAAGTTTCTGCTATATTGTTATCCTTACGGGGCATTTGAGCTCACCCCTTTCTATGTTTTATTTTTTCCAAGATGAGAAGAAGTTTTTTATGAATGAACTATAGGGATATAATAAGGGGTTATGAGTGTGTATTCAAGATTCTGTTTTAGTTTTTAATTTATGATATAATTTAAACTTTATGAATGTATCTAGTGTTTCCAAGACTACTAAACTAATCGGTCTTTCGAGACTTGATCTTTCTTGTGATCATGCCAATGTTATGTAATAATGCACTGACGCTGGGAAACTAGGGTCGGGGCGTTACATAAGGTTCAGCCAAAAGACTTGTATCATGATATTTGTATCATTAATGGACCACTTTGGGATCTCTTGGATGTATATAGTAAGTTTATTAACTATGTAATATAAAAATACAAAGTGACATGGTAAGTGTCAAACTAATTAACTAAGAGTTAAAACTAAAAGATATGGTTAATATAATGACCCAAACCTAACTAAATTCTATTGGTAAAGTGTTTTTTGACCCATACCCACATTAACCTTTAAATAATCCACTTTGGAGCCATTAGAAACTGAATATAAATTTATTATAAAATAATATTTCTAACTTTTCCAAAGGTGCCCCTCACCGCTCTTATAAAAGGGCACTCACCCTTATCACTAATTCACACATTCAAAGACTTTTGGCTCGGCCAAACCCTACCCAAATACTCTCTAAAATTCCCTCAATTAAACCTATAGGCCTTAGTTTTATCATAAATCCAACCTAAAGAGCCCTTTTGATCAAATCAAAAGGAAGAACCCGAAGAAAAGGCAATATTTTCACCACCCTCTTTCAAGTTCCTTTCTTCTTCAACATCTTCTTTATTTGTTATTAACATTCTAAAATAATAACTCCGGTATCTCATATTTAATGTGATGTTATTATAAATATGTTAAAACCATATTCAGTATTCTATCCATCCTTTGAATGACGTGTCACCATACGTGCATACGTATGGATTTCCATCTCCACGATGTGGTGTAATTGTTATTCAATAAATTTTTATTTGGATGGGTATAATAATGATTTTTAATTCATGTAAATAATAAATATAACATGATAATTATTCTTTATATATTATATAACATCCAATTATATATTATTTTAATATCAAATGAATGATATTGTCGCTCATGCGTACATACGGACTACCGTCTCCACGAACGCGATGAGATTCATTCCTCGTCGTATCCATTCAAGACTAATTCTCATTTAATGATTAAAAATAATGTTTAAGGACTTGATATCATTATAAATATGAATAAGATACAACCTATCCATTACAAACATGGCTTACGTAACAAAACATAAAAAAATAAAATGAGTAAGTTAACACCTGAAACAACGATAATGCTAAGATATTATTAACAAATCAATGTTAAAAGATCATATATGATATCATATTAATGTATATTATTCTTGTATTATTTAATAAAAATTATTTCACCATTATAAAAGAAGATAACCTACCCTCAACCAAGGAAAAGTACAAGTTAATGGTTTATTTCACAATCTCTTCATTATCTGAGGTTGTTTATACATAATTATCTATCGGGGCCTCTTTATCATCCACATCCATGTTTCTTAAAAATGTGTTTCAAAACATTTTTAATATTTTACGGAATATGGGTTAAATTCATTTATACCCTTGTTTTACTTTGTATAAGAAGTTTATAATGGAATCTTTCCATCTTTTTCCAAACAAGGTCCTTTTTAACCTTTTCAACAGAATTAAGGTAAGAATGTCTCTTTTTTTAACTTATACGGAGGGTGTGGCTATTTTCTGCCATTATAAAATCTTATAATCTTCCCTTACAAGCTTATAAGAATATTTTCAAAGTAAAATTTTTATTTTATTATTATGTGACTTTTAAATGATTTAAAAAAAGAGATATTTCTCTCAAATAGTTTTGATTTTATCTATGTCAACATCCTTTGATGGATTTTAAGCTTATTTGCAGTTTATTTATTATGATACAAATATTCCATATTTTATTGAAGGTTTTGTGATATTTTTGACTATGGATGTGTTATTTTTATACCATTCATGGTTTATGGAGAAATTATTGACATTTCGTATGCTAGTTTTAATACGAATGTTTATGATATGTTTAAAACTATTCATATGAGAAATGAATTAGACTTAATAAGTGACGGGTGGAGCCCGCTATAGCTCTTAGATGCATCAGTAGGTCTCATGAGACAAACTAGTGTCTTGGAACATGGCCTCGACAACATCTTATTTGTAGTCTTGTCACGAGGCCTTGGCTATGTGGTTATGATAGTCTGGCATTATACATTCCATCATTATGAAAGTGGCTATTGATATTGCATGTGATTATTCAACTAGTAGAATATCCATGTGAGTAAATGGAATTATTTCATTTTATTTTTGTCATATTAGGCTGAATTTCAAGATTAAAAGGCTTTTTTTAGTTATACATTACCTTCAATGTTTATGCTTATTTATAAAAGATTCTGCTATATTTTTATCCTTACTGAGCATTTGAGCTCACCCCTTTCTATGTTTTATTTTTTCAAGGATGTTAAGAAGTATTTTATGAATGACCTGCAGGGATAGTATAATGGTAAATGAGTGTGGATACAAGATGTTTTTGTAGTTTTCAACTTATGATGTTATGTAAACTTTATGAATGTATCTAGTGTTTCCAAGACTACTAAACTAATCAGTCTTTCGAGACTTGATCTTTCTTGTGATCATGCCAATGATATGTACTAATGCTCCGACTCTGGGAAACTGGGGTTGGGGTGTTACAGTTGGTATCAGAGAAAAGTTTAGTACAAACCTTGGAAGCAATATTTAGATAAACTCTGATTAGATCACATAGATCTATGATGAACTTTGAGGATTAGTATAGAAGAACTTCCTAGAATTTTGGTATTGTAGAGATTTTGTGACTTTTCCGAGCAATACATCCCTGTCTGGATACAAGAAAGTAGAGGCGGCTCTGGCACATATGTACCTAGGGGTAAAACCCGAAAACACCGCTTTGAGCTAGACCCGAATGGGAACTGGTGCACGACAATGGGCCTTGTTGCACTCTTGGTTATGACACTCATGGGGGATATGGTTAGGATAACTCTCATTTTCTGTACAAATAATTATGAAGGGTTTATGAGTATATACTTCCTCAAAGAAAAAATTTTTATGATTATAGATTATATCCATAAATAGTTCAATTTATGTTAAGTATTTTACAAGTATGAAATTATGTATTTTGATTCATAAACTGATCTAGTTTATGCCATTGTTTAGAAATGGTGCCTATTGGAAGAAATGGAAACTGTATCAATGCACACACTCCATATAGGGATTTCCCTCTTACTCAAGTTAATTATAGTGGAGATGGTGATGCAACTGGTGCTGATCAACTAATCACCATACTGGGACAACTCAATCAGGTTACGAATAATAAACTTACCCGTATGGAGCACCTTGATCCACAGCGTGGAGGATCAATGTTAGATCACTTCATGAGGCAGAAACCACCAACATTTAATGGGAGTACAAATACATTAGTACCTGGGCAATGGATAAGTTCCCTAGATAAAATATTTCATTATTTGGGGAGTAGTGAAAGGTAAAAAGTTGTTATGGCAGTTTATCGCCTCACTGGAGATGCTGATCAATGGTGGTCATTGATTCAAAACATGAAGGAAGATGATGAAGTATAAAATATAGAATGGAGGGAGTTCAAAGAGATTTTCTTAGAAAAATACTTTCCTCGTGACCATCGAGCAGATATGGAAAGACAATTTTTGAGTCTGAGACAAAAAGAGGATGAGAATGTCACAAAGTATGAGGATAACTTTACAAGGTTAGCAAGGTATGCTAGATATTATATACATAACCCAATAAGTAAGATTGATCATTTCTTTGATGGGTTAAAACCATTTCTCTGTCGAGAATTATTCTCACAATCCTTCTCATCATATGAAGACATTGTCTCATGTGTTATCAAGACAGAAAAGGAATTCTCTAAGTCTTATGACTTTAAAGTAAAGCAAGAGAATAAGAGATCTTCTGATCAATCTGGGAATGGAAATAAGGGGAATAAGAAAAAGGTTAAATATCCATCTTGTGGTAAATGTGGGAAGAAACACCCTGGTACTTGCTTAAATGGAATGGGAGTCTATTACAAGTGTGGTGACAAAGTCCACCAAGCTCATGATTGCAAGGGGAAGAAAGAAGCTACCGATGTCCAATGCTACAATTTTAGGGAGATGGGACATTATGAAAATGAATGTCCTAAGCGTCAGGGGAACTTAACTCATAGAAGGAAAAGGGATCAAGTCCAAGCTTATGCTATCACTACTGCTGAGTTAGAAGCTCTGAAAGACGTGGTGGCAGGTAATTTAATGGTTTCCTCAAGTTTAGAAAATGCATTATTTTATTCTGGATCATCGCATTGTTTCATATCTTCCCAGTTTGATAAGAAAATTAGATATTTCCAATTTGATTTAACAAGGGAGTTGTCGGTGAAAACTCCTAAGGGAAGTATCATTGCAACAAAGTTTTGGAAATCAGTCCCCATTAGAGAACATAAATGTTCTTTATCCACTGATCTCATCGCCATACCTATGATTGAGTTTGATATAATCCTTGGTATGGATTGGCTTCCGGATCATTATGTGAAGATTTATTTTAAGAAGAAGGAGGTTACAATTTTTGATGATGATGATAAGGAACACCTTATCTTTAGAGCAGAATCGTCACCACCTAATTCTTATCTAGATCCACCCCTAGTAGCTCAACTAAATTCAATTATTGGGGAGAAAAGAATTGAATGATTGTGGGTTAGGAAAGGAATGTTCAAATAGAGGATGTACCTATTGTGAAAGAATATCTAGATGTGTTTCCAGAAGATTTACCTGGACATCCTCCAGAATGAGAAGTTGAGTTTTCCATTGATTTAATTCCTAGATCAAGGCCTATATCGAAGACCCCTTATAGAATGGCCATTGTAGAATTAGTTGAACTAATGAAACAACTAGAGGAATTGAGTAATAAGGTATTTATTCGCCCTAGTGTTTCTCCATGGAGAGCCCCTATTCTTTTTTTTAAAGAAAGATGGATCTATGAGGTTATGTATCGACAACAGTGAGATCAATGCTATAAAAATAAAGAACAATTATCCCATACCTCACATTGATGATTTATTTGACCAACTACATAGAGATCAATAATTTTCAAAGATTGACCTTCGGTTTGGATACCATCAGTTGTGTGTGAATAAGGAAGACATTCCGAAGACAGCATTTCGAACCAGGTACAGGCATTACGAGTTTACAGTAATTCCTTTTGGGCTCACTAATGCACCCTCTGTATTCATGGATCTAATGAATAGAGATTTCAAGGAATATCTAGATGAATTTTTGGTGGTATTTATTGATGATATCTCGGTATACTCCAAAAGTTACGAAGATCATGAAAATCACTTGTGCATTATCCTGAAGACTCTGAGAAGACGTGAATTATATGGGAAGTTTAGCAAGTGTGAATTCTGGCTTCAAGAGATTTCTTTTCTTGGTCATATTGTCTCTAAAGATGGAATCTCTGTTGATACTTCTAAGTCCAAGGAAATCCAAGAATGGCATGCACCGACGTTTATAACTGATTTATGCATTTTTATTGGTTTAGCAGGTTATTATCGATGTTTCGTCCAGAGTTTTTCCCGGTTGGCTACCCCATTAAAAAAGCTCACACGTAAAGGTGTTAAATTTGTTTGGCCAAAAGAGTGTGAAGAATGTTTTGAATAATTGAAGAGAAGATTAGTCAATGCTTTTATATTGACTCTACCATCGGGGAATGATTGGTTCGTTATTTATAGTGATGCATCGAAGAAAGGACTTGGTTGTGCTCTTATGCAGAATGATAGGGTTATTGCCTATGCATCATGACAATTGAAAATTCATGAGAGAAACTATCCTACTCATGATCTGGTGTTTGCAGTTGTGATCTTTGCTTTGAATATATGGAGACACTACCTCTATGGTGAAAAATGTGAGATTTATACTAATCACAAGAGAAGTATATTTTCTCACAAAAAGAAATCAACATGAGGCAAAAGAGATGGTTTGAATTACTCAAGGAATATGATTTTATGATACACTACCACCCAAGGAAGGCAAATAAGGTGGCGGATTCTTTGAGAAGAAAAGATCATGGAGTTTTGAAGAATATGATAATTCAAAGGGATCCAATTTTCATGGATCTAGAGTAGATGGACGTGGGAATAACCATGGAAGATGAAACATCAATGTTTTTTCAAATGGTTGCTAAACCATCTTTAATAAAAAGGATTAAGAGTTCTCAGACCGATGATAAAGAATTTCCAAAGAATATTAAAGCTGTGAATGATAAGAGATTGAGATAATTTGTGTGTGAAGAAGGAATTTTGAAATTCGGGAAGAGACTTTGTGTTCCCGATATACCTGATTTAAAAAGGGAATTGTTAGACGATGCTCATAGTTACAATTTCTCTATACACCTTGGGAGCACCAAAATGTATAGAGATTTAAAGGAACATTTTTTGTGGGACAACATGAAGAGGGATATTGTTCATTTTGTGTCAAGATGTATGGTTTGTCAACAAGTGAATGCTGGAAGGAAATAGCCTGGAGGAGTCATGCAACTTCTTCCCATACCTGAGTGGAAATAGGATAATATCACTATGGACTTTGTCATGGGACTACCAAAGACTCCTAGAAGGAACAATTCAATATGAGTCGTTGTTGATCTTCTTACCAAGTCATCACTTTTTCTTGATATAAGGGAAGATTTACCACTTGAACGTCTAGCAAGACTATATGTTAATGAAGATGTGAGACTTCATGGAGTACCCATATCGATTGTTTCAGATCGATATCCCCGTTTTACATCGAGATTCATGAAGAGTCTTCAAATGGCCTTGGATATTGAACTTCATTTGAGCACTGCTTACCACCCTCAAACAGATGGACAATCGGAACGGACTATTCAAACCTTAGAAGACATGTTGAGATCTTTCTAACTTGACTTTCAGGGTATGTGGGATCAATATTTACCTCTGGTAGAATTTTCCAATAACAATAGCTTCCATTAAAGTATTCGGATGGCGCCATATGAAGCGTTATATGGAAAGAGATGTCGCACACCAACCTATTGGGATGACGTTGGAGAAAGAAAACTTATAGGCCCAGAACTGGTGGAGGAAATGATGGAAAAAGTGAAGGTAATCCAAAACCACATCAAAGTAGCTCAAAGTAGGTAAAAGAGCTATGCTGACAACCGAAGAAAGCATTTAGAATTTCAAGTGGTAGATCAAGTTTTCTTGAAGGTATCTCCATGGAAGGGAGTTATAAGTTTTGGTAAGAATGGTAAATTGAGTCCTAGGTACATTGGACCTTTTGAAATTATAGAATGAATTGGGGTTGTAGCTTACTGTTTGGCAATGCCACCAAGTCTCTCCAAAGTTCACGATGTGTTCCATGTATCACTGTTGAGGAAATACATGCCTGACCCAACGCATGTACTCACCTATGAGGAATTAGAACTGGAACCTGATTTGTCTTATTGAGAAGAGCCCGTCAGGATTCTTGATATGAGAGAACAAGTACAGAGAAATCGGACAACTCGTCTGGTAAAAGTTTTGTTGAGAAACCATAAAATGGAAGAGGCAACGTGGGAACTCGAGGAACTTATGATGAAAAACCACCCTAGTCTTTTCATGTGGTAGTATTATAGAAATTTCGAGGACGAAATTATTTGAACAAGGGTAGAATGTAACACCCCAATCTTCCACGGTACGCTTCCGTTTGAATAATACAGTAGCGTGTGTTGTACGCAACTTCGAGTTCTAACACACACACCACAACCAATGAAACTAGCCGTTATGAATAGTAATACCCACTTTTTGAAATTTTATAAATTTTATCTTTCAAAATGGACTTAATATTTTGATTCAGAATATCGAAATTAGCCAAGGGTGAAATTTTGGTATTTTTCTGAAAACATTCAATTTTTGATGAATAGTGAAAAAACACTGAGTTATAGATTAAAACCAAATTTTTATTTAAATTTTTATTTATTTTATTTAAATTTAATTAATGTCAAAATAGATATATAATACCTATATTAGTTCAATGCAATTCATTGGAGTTAGTTTAGAATAATTATATATATATATAAATTTTATTGATCTTTTTCACCGTCTTTTACCCACCTCCTAGGAGAATTTGGAAATTCATATAAAACTTAATTTTATCGCTTCTATGAGTGGAATTTAAAAAATCTGAGAGACATGGTTAATATCAAGGAGTAAAATGTGGTTCAATAAGATTAAAATAATTTTTGGTGAATAGTAACTTTTTACTTTTATTTACCACGGTTAAAAGTAAATATGGTAATTAAGGGTAAAAATGATATTAATATTACCCTAACACATGTCCTAATTCTATTGGACAAGTGTATATCGACCAAAAACAACCTTAGGAATAAAATATTATCATTTAGGTCCACTTGGATTAGATTAGGACATTTATTATTCTTTAATTCTAATAAGTGTTAAAAGAGTTAAAATCAATGTTTATTTACTAAAACATTTTTAATATAGGGTTAAACATAAGATAAATTAGATTTTAAATATTAATTAGAAATATAAATATATTTCCTACATAATGGTATTTAATTTTAAATTTATAGATATTAAAATATTTAATTTATTTATGGCACAATGGTGATGCAGTAATTACCTAATTAATGAAATATTAAAATAATTGATATTATAAATATCAAAATAAATATAATTTGATACTTTTTATGAATTACTCTAATTTTATAAGTTAATATGACATATGTTTTTTGGCTATATAACTTTTTTTTCAAATAATAATGTTGTTATGAAATTATCAAAAACAAAATACCCAATAGTGTCAAAATTGACATAAAAAAGTTTTTGAAACAAATATTATATTATTAATTTATATTCTATTCCTAAAAATCTACGGTTCAGAAAAAGGACTTGTCTCATGATATGTGTATCATTAATGGACCACTTGGGGGTCGCTTGGATGTATATAGTAAGTTTATTAACTATATAATATAAAAATACAAAGTGAAATGGTAAGTGTCAAACTAATTAACTAAGAGTTAAAACTAAAAGATAAGGTTAATATAACGACCCAAACCATCTAAATTCTATTGTTTGAGTGGTTTTCGACTCATACCCTCCTTAAACTTTAAATAATTTACTTTATAGACATTATAAACCTAATATGAATTTATTATAAAATAAGATTTCTAACTTTTCCAAAGGTTCCCCTCACACCTCTTATAAAAGGGCACTCCCCCTTCTCACTAATTCACACATTCAAAGCCTTTTAGATCATAAAACCCCATCCCAAATACTCTCTCAACTTCTCTCACTTCAACCTAGAGGCCTTATTTTGATCCGAAAGCCAACCTAAGGAGCCCTTTTGATCAAATCAAAAGGAAGAACCCGAAGAAAAGGTAATGTTTTCACCACCCTCTTTCAAGTTCCTTTCTTCTTCAACTTCTTCTTTATTTGTTATTACCATTATAAAATAATAACTCCAGTGTCTTATATATACTGTGATGTTATTATAAATATGGTACAACCATATTCATTATTCTATCCATCCTTTGAATGACATGTCACCATACGTGTGTACGTACGGCTTACCGTCTCCACGTCGTGGTGTAATTGTTATTCAATTAATTATTATTTGGATGGGTATAATAATGATGTTTAATTCATGTAAATAATAAATATAACATGATAATTATTCTGTATATATGATATACCATCCAATTATATATTATTTTAATATCAAAAGAATGATATTGTCACTCGTGGGTACATACGGACTATCGTCTCCATGAACACGATGAGATTCATTCCCCATCGTATCCATTTAAGACTAATTATCATTTAATGATTAAAAATAATTTTTAGGGACTTGATATCTTTATGGATATGAGTAATATACAACTTATCCATTAAAAACATGACTTACGTAACAAAACATAAAAACTAAAATGAGTAATTTAACAGCCGAAACAATGATAATACTAAGATATTATTAACAAATCAATGTTAAAAGATCATATATGATATCATATTAATGTATATGATTCTTATATACTTTAATAACAATTATTTCACCATTATACATTAATTTAACCTACCCTCAACCAAGTAAAAGTACATGTTAAGGGTTTATTTCACAATCTCTTCATTATCCGAGATTGTTTATACGTAATTATCTACTGGGACCTCTTTATCATCCACATCCATGTTTCTTAAAAATGTGTTCCAAAACATTCCAAATATTACACAGAATATGGGATAAATTAATTTATACCCTTGTTTTACTTTTTATAAGAATTTTATAAAGGAATCTTTCTGTCGTTTTCCAAACAAGGTCCTTTTTAACCATTTCGACAGAATTAAGGTAAGAATATCTCTTTTTTTAACTTATACGGCGGGTGCGGCTATTTTCCGCCGTTATAAAATCATTGAAGGTTACCTTACAATATTCTAAGAATATTTTCAAAGTAAAAGTTTTATTTTATAATTATGTGACTTTTAAATTATTTCAAAAAAAGAGATATTTCTCTCAAATAGATTTGATTTCATCTATGTCAACATACTTTGATGGATTTTAAGCTTATTTGAAGTTTATTTATTATGATACAAATCTTCCATAGTGTATTGAAGGATTTGTGATATGTTTGACTGTGGATGTGTTATTTTTATACCATTCATGGTTTATGGATAAAGTATTGAGATTTCGTATGCTATTTTTAATACGAATGTTTATTTTATGTTTAAACATGTTCATATTAGGAATGCATTAGACTTAATAAGTGACGGGTGGAGCCTGCTATAGCTCCTTGATGCATCGGTAGGTCTCATGAGACAAAATGGTATCTTGGAACAAGGCCTTGACAAAATCATATTTGTAATCTTGGCACGAGGCCTTGGCTATGTGGTTATGATAGTCTGGCATTATGCATTCCATCATTATGAAAGTGGTTATTGATATTGCATGTGATTATTCAACTAGAATAATATCCATGTGAATAAGTGAATGGAATTATTTGATTTTATTTTTCCAATATTATGCTGAAGTTCAAGTTTAAAAGGGGTTTTTTAGTTATAAATTGCCTTAAATGTTTATGCTTATTTATAAAAGTTTCCACTATATTGTTATCCTTACTGGGCATTTGAGCTCACCTCTTTCTATGTTTTATATTTCCCAGGATGTGAAGAAGTATTTTATGAATGACCTATAGGGATAGTATAAGGGGATATGAGTGTGGAGACAAGATTTTGTTGTAGTTTACAATATATGATGTAATGTATACTTTATGAATGTATCTAGTGTTTCCACGACTACTAAACTAATCAGTCTTTAGAGACTTGATGTTTCTTGTGATCATGCCTATGATATGCACTAATGCACTGACTCTAGGCAACTGGGGTTGGGGTTTTACATTAATGCAAGTTATATGTTTTGTATATTGTAAAATAGACATCATTTTTTAATTTGGAATATCAAATATATCTTAGAATGAATTTTTGGTATTTTTCTGAAAAACTTCAATTTTTGATGAATAGTGAAACCACTAAGTGGTAGTTAAAAAACTGATTTTTCATAATGAAATTTTACCACTTCTGTGATTTTATTTTCAAAAATCCAATATATATGGTTGTCATTAGTAAGTAAAATTTGGTTCAATGGGATGAAAATAATTTTTTGGTGAACAGTAACTTTTAAGTTTATTAATCGCGATTAAATGTAATTGGTGTAATTTAAGGTAAAAATAATGTTATAATAATATGAAATTTACTTGACACATGTCCTAGCCTTATTGGATGAGTCATGGACGACCAAGACACTCCATGGGTCAACTTTGGGATCACATGTATCCACTTGGGTAAGAAAATGACATTAATAACTTTTTATTTAAAGTTAAAATAAAAATGTCACAAACATGTATTGTTTTACTAAAAAAAATTACATGGGGTTATACAAGTCATATTTTTTACTATAAATATTAATTATAAATATAAAAATATTTCCTACATCATGATATTTTTTTTATAATTTTTAGACATTAATTGAATAAATTTATTCATGACACCATGATGATGCAGCGATTACCTCATTAATGAACGATTTAAATAAAATGAAAAGATAAGATAAAATCTAAGACTTACACTTTTGAAAAACCTATTGTATGGGTGTATTTATAACCCTTATCACCTTAGCCTCAAAATATTTCTTTTTGGTACCTTTAAAATCATAAAAGAATTTTATAATAAAGTAACATTTTATAACATTCCAAGAGTGCCCCTCCTCCCTCTTATAAAAGGTCCCCACCTCTACCCTCTTACCCACACCTCTCATGCCTTTGGCTCGACCAAAATCTGCTAATTTTATCTCTTCACATAACTCTATTCAACCTAGAAGCCTTAACTTAGGCATAAATCTCTTAAAGAACCCTTTTGGTTCAAACAAAAGGGAGTTACCCGATTTAAAGGTAATGTCTTCTCTTATGTTCTTTTGTCTTATTTTGCTTCTCTAACCCCTTAAACTATTTTCATTACTTTATTTTGTAACAGAAATAGTATCTTAAATATACTAGTATGTTTTTATGATAATTATTCGAGCTAAACTTACACCCACCTCCGTCTAATGGTTAAAGAACATACTGTTTCCGTGGATGGAGAATTACTGCCTCATGAAACGATGATTATTCTATCTTTTCCTACCACCTCTCATGGTGGCCATTATGATGGAATTATATTTATTTATGATATATATAATATTTATTTCCTCTATATGCTTCTGTATTTTACATTTAAATCATAACTTTATGCTTTTCATGTTGTGCAAATGAGATAATTTCATTTGAGGAAGTGTGGACTACTGCCCCCTCAAGTGATGTGACTCGTTCATAAAATACATGGAGTGTATAAAGAATGAAATTAATGAACATATTTGACCTATATAACATATATATTATACTGGAATTATAATATATATATATATATATATCTATTATTTTTAATTCCATTAACATGACAATGAAATGAAAGTAGTGTTAATGCGTACGTACGGCCTACCATCTCCATGAATGGTGAATTTAATTTTATTATCTCCAAATGTTATGGAATAGTATAAAATGAATATATACTAGATATACATGAAATTTAAATCATTAATACTGTTCTGGATATGGTGTCATTATAACTACATGGAGAATTCTTTTCAAACAATTTCATTTTTGACTCATGTACCAAACATCGACAAAAACGTTTGATATGAACTCACATAATTAACTAATTATTATAACATTATAATATGTGATATGAATTTAATAATAAACTATAAAGTAGTTACATAAGAAATTATTAATTGAACAAAGTTTATTATTCAGGAATATAAAGAAACGAAAAAGACAAGTCAGACTTGAGGTAAGTGATCATACCTCTCTCTTTCTTTTTAAGTACTCTCTTTTATGTCATTTATTTTAAGCTCTTATTTCTTATGTTGGGGTATGTTCTTTTATATTCCTCTTACTTTAAATTTTACTTTCATGTGATTAGAGACCCTATTTTATCTCTTCAATCCATTTTTGGATGTTTTAAGTGGCGTCGTTAGGCTGCCGAGTTTTCGTAAGGGATTTTTCATCTCACTTTTATTCCTATGAGATTCATGCTACATTTTCCACTATTTACTTTTTTGTGGTGTTTTACTGCCAATTATTGTATTATTTGTGTAATATAATTTAATTTATTTGTATTAACATCTTCATTGTATGACCCTTCTTTCATGGGGTGTACATTTCTAAAGATACCCAAATCGGTAAGGGAACCTTTTACCCTCCTTTTTTTAAAAGACTTCTTTTGTATGTCTTTTAATTTACATATTATTATGTTGGGATATGTTCTTATATATACTAATTGATGTAAAATTTATTTCCAAGTGAGGATATACCATTTTAGTCTCATCAAATCATTTTCTGAATTTTAAAGTGACGTCGTTAGGCTGTCGAATTTTTACAAAGGAACTTCTTAACCCAATTTCGATTTCTTTGGGTTCAACATGTAGTTATTGAATATTTAATCCTATGAATATGTTGGAATGACCTATGATTGTTTTAAACATAATATCCACTTATATTGAGTGTATTTATATTTTTCACACATAATTATGAGATTAATTTATCCTTAATTTAAGGATACCTTCTTTATAATGGATTTCATCTCATTTTACATTTCTATTGAGACTTCATTGTTGTTATGCACCAATTTACTCTTATATGGTGTATGTACTATCCTTTGGAATATTATATCATGAATCCCTTTATTCTCATGATATTATAAAGTTCTGATTAAATGTTATTCCTCAATTATCTGTCTTCAAGTTTCTCTCATTTTGTTAAAAACTCTTTAACTAAAATATCATTTTAAATGTTTTATTGATTTATTCTTATAAATATTTCTCATTAATATCCATTTTTTCAAAATGGTTTTAAGAATTTATTTATAAGGATATTAATGGTTTAAAATGTTAAAAGATTCAAAGTGGTATGGGACTTCGTCTCAATCTCCTTTCATTGAGGCATATTTTGTTTTATACACAACTTTCATTAATACGGTGTATAAACCCCTTTGAATTTTACTTTTATTAAAAAGGAATATTTTTTATATGAATCGTTATACTAAATGACAAAAGGGAATGTTTTTTTCATACTTATGCGGCGACAACGAATTCTCCGCCACCATGACCATTATTTGACTTTCATCTTCCTCTACAAGCCATAAATTTTTTTAATGAAAAATAAATACCATGTTTTAATTTTCTTCAATTTTGGTATTGAAAATGATTTTGATAATGTTTTGATTATATAAATGTGTTGTATTGATATCTTGTGATTGAAATTTGGAAATGTTATGTTTCCTTTATGCATGTTTTATGTGATATGATTATGTTATGGTTCTTGGGCATTGTTTATGAAGACTGGTGGTTCCGTGATAAACTATGGGCAGGTGAGCCCGTGATTTCTCTCTCATGCATTGGGTAATGCAAATGAGTTAAATTCTAGGGTTTCTCCAAATAGATTTAGGGAATATACTGTGATGGGTATTCCAAACATAACCATGAGGGATACTCCTTATGTAAGAATGTTATGAATGCCTCAAGTTCCTTTATGTCTTATGTTTTATCTGAGTTATTCACCAATCCTATGATTTCATGAGGTATGAAAAAGTGCTTATGTTTTATGAGTAAAGTATTATTTCATTGATTCTTATGTATACATGGACTAATGTTTTCATTCCATATTTTTATATCCCTTACAGATCTTTTTATGCTCATCCCATGTTTTTGAAATGTTTTCCATAGGACTTAAAGTGGAATACGGTCAAGGATGGGAACAAGGAAATGTCATTATGTCTAAAACATGGAACTAGACATGACTCTCTTATTCAAGAGTTTATATTTTATGGAAAAAAATGGAAACTGGGTAGATGTGTCTACTGTGTAATCTTTGAGATGTAATAGTTATTTTTGATGGTGTCATTTGTTATTTTTGAATGTTGGAATTAGTTTGTGAAAACATGGATAAGTATATCTTGGTTTTTTTCTTCCTCATTAGTACATGATGATTTTGTTGATATACTCACACTGACCTTTTTGGTTTTAGTAAATGGCTGGATCTAGCAGGCACCAAAGTAACAGTGTATGTGAAGAAAACTGTGACGGTTCTCTAAAAGAACAACTGAATGATATTGGAGATGCAATGAGAACTCTTGTGGTTTTTCTAAACCAAATATCAAGATTCATGATTAACCAATTTAACCTTGGTGAGTTTTCTAATGCATAATGTATGAGATAACCAAATCGATGTGGAAGTTCAGGTAATAATTATAAAGGTAACCATTAGGGTTTATATGATCCTTACTTTTGAGGTAATTATGGGTTACTATATGATGTAAAATGAAAGGTATGAGATATAATTGAGTTTAAATTATGTTACGGTTATTTTTGAAGATTTTATCTTTTTTTGGGGAATGTTTTAAGAATTATATAGTTTTGGAAAAAGGACAACATGCAGACCGGGTGACAACCCGTCGCGTCAGACAAAGCTGCGGGAATCGAACCCACAACCAAAGTGTGATTGGTATTTATCGCCTACCACTGGACTACGTGAATTCCCTGGTTAGTATAACTAATTCTCTTTAGTTAGATGATCTTATTGATCATGAATAAGTTGATTTTGGGTTATCTATATAAATGATTAGCCTATCATGGAGAATATGTGATTAGGTTAATTACTTTTCAGTATGAGACTTTAAGAGTAACTGATGTTATTTGGAGATAAATGTTAAGATTTATCCTAGAATACTATGTGATTAAATCCTTATGATATTTGGGTTTAATTATTAGTTTGGGTTACTTTGAATAATTTTATGGACAAATGTTTATTGAATGGTCTTTGTTGAACTTTGGATAATGTTTGACAAATTTTGGATATTAAGAGTAGTATTTATTTTTATAATGGATTATCCTTTTTGGGTATTATCTGGTCTCTTACTAACAATTTTATTTTGGTTTTAGTAAGACATGGGAAATATATAGTTCACTTTTGTGGATTAGGTGATTCTCTAGAAGTTGATTATATCACTCTTAATGTGAACAAGTTATCCAAAATATTGTCTTTTGGAGAAAATATGAGTTTGTGTAAGAAATCTAGTAAGAGATGAAAGTATACATGACAAGTAAGTATGTTTCCTTAGGATTTAGTTAAGCTCATAAATAAGTTCCTCAATGATAAGTAACTTAAAACAAAAATGTTTTCTATTAACTCTTCCTACTGGGGAATCAAATACCGTTTAGACCATCACAAGTTTGTGATTTTCTTGTGGTTAACTTTCTCCAAATCATGTTTTCTATCACTCTACATCAGAACATAACCCTTTGTTTTCTCTTACATATCCATGTTTTCCTACATGGAATCCTATTATAGGTTAACTCAGGTGACCTTTGTACTTCCCTTTCTTTCTTTTAAAGTGACAGTTTAATTGACTCCTTTTCTGATGTGGGGCTTTCAATAAAGTTTCCAAGCCCAATTTTAAAATTGTGAGGATGCAATTCCCAAAAGGGGGGAAGGATGTAACATCCTAGGTAAATAATGAATATTAATTGTTCATATATATTAATATTTTCGAATAAAATATTAATATTACTTAAAAGGGGATGTTATGTTCGATGGTGTACCCAATACGCAACAACAAGTTTCATTGAAATCATATGTTGCATGCTAATAGTAAAATAATATTATTGTAAATGGTAGTAAACTCCTAGTCGATGTAATGGTTAGAATGAACAGAACTAACTAAAAAGTGATTATATTTTCTTTTCAAATATTTTTACATTTATTAAATAAATGTTAGAGGCTTAAAATTAGAGTGAATCCAATTATAAGCGTAAATATTCTAATATTCTTTAAAAGATGGATTAACCGCCATTTGATGGTGAACCCTTTTTAAATACACTTTTTTAAAATTTTATAAGTTATATTGGACCAAATAAAATACTTCTTTATAATCGGGACATCAAAATTTACTTTTTGTATGTTTTTTTATTTTTTCGATAAAGTTCATTTTTAATGAATAAGTGAAAAATGTTGTATTTTAATTCAAAAACTCTTTTTAATACAATTTATTTATATTATTAGATTATCTTTTGAATTGGTTTTATAGGTCAATTAGAATATATTTTTACCATTTAATCCAATGGTGGTCATTGGAATTAATTTCACTTTGATATTGGACTTAAACTACTGTCAATCTTTTAATAGATATTGTTAGGTAAAAACACGCTATTTGTTTTGACAACAGGAATTAATTGTTAAATTAATTAATGCAACTTATATGTTTTTAATTTTTTAAAATATACATCATTATTGAATTTGGAATATAAAATATATTTTAGGGTGTATTTTTGGTATTTTTCGTAAAAACTTCAATTTTTGATGAATAGTGAAACCACTATGTGGTAGTTAAAAAACTGATTTTTTGTTTAAATGAAACTTTACCACTTCTGTGATTTTATTTTCAGAAATCCGACATAAATGGTTGTCATTAATATGTAAAATGTGGTTCAATGGGATGAAAATAATTTTTTTTTGTGAATAGTAACTTTTATGTTTATTAATCGCGATTAAAGGTAATTAGTGTAATTTAAGGTAAAAATAATGTTATAATAATATGAAATTACCTTGACACATGTCCTACACTCATTGGATGAGTCATGGATGACCAAGACAATCCATGGGTCAACTTAGGTACCCCATGGAGCCACTTGGGTAAGAAAATGACATTAATAACTTTTTATTTAAAGTTAAAATAAAAATGTCACAAACATGTATTGCTTTACTAAACCAATTTTTACATGGGTTTATACAAGTCATATTTTTTACTATAAATATTAATTAGAAAGATAAAAATATTTCCTACATCATTATATAATTTTTATAATTTTTAGAAATTAAATAAATAAATTTATTCATGACACCATGATGATGCAGTGATTGCCTCATTAATGAACGATCTAAATAAAATGAAATAATAAGGTAAAATCTAAGACTTACACTTGTAAAAAACCTCTTGGATTGGTTTATTTCTACCCCTTATCACCTTATCCTAGAAATATATCTTTTTGGGTCCTTTAAAATCCGAAAATCATTTTATAATAAAGTAACATTTTATAACATTCCAAGACTGCCCCTCCTCCCTCTTACAAAAGGACCCCACCTCTACCCCCTTAACCACACCTCTCAAGCCTTTGGTTCAACAAAAATCTGATCATTTTATCTCTCCACATCCCTATATTAATCCTAGAATCCTAAACTTAGGCAGAAATCTCTTCAAGAAACCCTTTTGGTTCAAACAAAAGGGAGTTACCCTATTTAAAGGTAATGTCTTCTCTTATGTTATTTTGTTTTATTTTTATTCTACAACCCGTTAAACTATTTTTATTACTTTATTTTGTAACAACACCAGTATATTCAATATAATAGGATGTTTTTATGACAATTATTCTAGGTACACTTACACACACCTCCGTCTAACGGTTAAAGAACATACTATTTCTGTGGATGGTGAATTACTGCCTCACGAAACGATGATTGTTCAATCTTTTCATACCACCTCTAATGGTGGCCATTATGATGAAACTATATTTATTTATGATATATAGTATATTTATTTCCTCCATATCCTTCTGTATTTTACATTTAAAACATATCTTTAAGTTTTTCATGTTGTTCAAATGCGATAATTTCATTTGAGGAAGTGTGGGCTACCGCCCCCTCAAGTGATGTGACTCGTTCATGAAATACATGGAATGTATAAAGAATGAAATTAATGAACTTATGTGACCTATGTAACATATATAGTATAATTTAATTATAATATATATATATCAATTATTTTTAATTCCATTAATGTGACAAATAAATGAAAGTTGCGTTCATGCGTACGTACGGCCTACCGTCTCCATGAACAATGCATTTCATTTTCTTATCTTCAAATGTTATGGAATAGTATAAAATGAATATATACTAGACATAAATGATATTTAAATCATTAATAATATTTTGTAGATGGTGTAATTATAACTACATGGACAATTCTTTTCAAACAAGTTCATTTTTAACTCATGTACCGAACATTGACAAAAATGTCTGATATGAACTCACATAATTAACTAATTATTATAACATTATAATATGTGATGTGAATATAATAATAAACTATAAATGAGTTACTTAAACAATTATTAATTGAACAAGGTTTATTATTCAGGAATATAAAGAAATGAACAAGACAAGTCGGACTTGAGGTAAGGGATCCTACAGCTCTCTTTCTTTTTAAGTACTCTCTTTTATGTCATTTATTTTAAGCTCCTATTTCTTATGTTGGGGGATGTTATTTTATATTACTATTAATTTAAATTTTATTTTCATATGTTTATAGACCCTATTTGATCTCTTCAATCCATTTTTGGAAGTTTTAAGTGGTGTTGTTAGGCTGCCAAGTTTTCGTAAGGGATTTTTCATTTCACTTTTATTCCCGTGAGATTCATGCTACATTTTCCACTATTTAATTTTGTGTGGTTTCTTACTTCCCATTATTGTATTATTTGTGTAAAATAATTTAATTTATAGGTATTAATATCTTCATTGTATGACCTTTCTTTCATGGTGTGTACATTTTGAAAGTTACCCAAATCGCTAAGGGAACCTTTCACCCTCCTCTTTTTAAAAGACTTCTTTTGTTATGTATTTTAATTTACATCTTATTATGTTTTGATATTTTATTCTATATCCTTATTGATGTATAATTTATTTACAAGTGATTAGATACCATTTTTTTCTCATCAACTCATTTTCTTAATTTTAATGTGATGATGTTAGGCTGTCGAATTTTTACAATGGAACTTCTTAACCAAATTTCGATTTCTTTGGGTTCAACTTGTAGTTATTGAATATGTCATCCTATGAATATGTGTGAATGACCTATGGTTGTTTTACACATAATATCCACTTATATTGGGTGTATTTATATTTGTCACACATAATTAGGAGATTGATTTATCCTTAATTTAAGGATACCTCCTTTATAAGGGATTTCATCTCATTTTACATTTCTATTGAGACTTCATTGTTGTTATGCACCAATTCACTCTTATATGGTGTATTTACTGTCCTTTGGCATATTATATCATGAATCTTTTTATTCTCATGATATTATAAAGTTATTATTAAATTTTATTCCTCAATTATTTGTATTCAAGTGTCTCTCATTTTGTTAAAAACTCTTTAACTAAAATATCATTTTAAATGTTTTATATATTTATTCTTATAAATATTTCTCATTAATATCCTTGTTTTCAAAATGGTTTTAAGGATTTATTTATATGGATATTAATGGTTTAAAATGTTAAAATCTTCAAAGTGGTATGGGACTTCATCTCGATCTCCTTTCATTGAGGCATATTTTGTTTTATACACAACCTTCTTTAATAAGCTGTATAAACCCCATTGACTTTTACTTTTATTCAAAAGGAATTTTTTTATATGAAGCATTTTACTAAACGAAAAAAGGGAGTGTTTTTGTCATACGTATGCGGTGACAAAGACTTCTCCGCCACCGTGACCATTATTTAAGTTTCGGCTTCCTCTACAAGCCATAACTTTTTTTTAATTAAAAATAAATACCATGTTTTAATTTTCTTTTATTTTGGTATTGAAAATTGTTTTGATACTGTTTTGATTATATCAATGTGTTGTATTGATATTATATTATTGAAATGTGGAAATGTTATGTTTCATTTATGAATGTTTTATGTGATACGATTATGTTATGGTTCTTGGGCATTCTTTATGAAGACAGGTGGTTCCGTGATAAACTAAGGGCGGGTGAGCCCGTGATAGCTCTCCAATGCAATTGGGTAACGCAAAGGATTTAAACACTGAAGTTTCTCCAAATATATTTATGGAATATACTGTGATGGGTATCCCAAACGTAACCATGAGGGTTAATACCTACGTAAGAATGTTATGAATGCCTCAAGTTACCTTTATGTCTTATGTTTTCTATGAGTTATTCATAAATCTTATGATTTCATGAGGTATGAAAAAGTGCTTATGTTTTATGAGTAAATTATGATTTCATTGATTCTTATGTATACATGGACTAATGTTTTCATTCCGTATTTTTATATCCCTTATTGAGCTTTTTATGCTCATCCCAAGTTTTTGAAATGTTTTCCACAGGAATTAAAGTGGAATACGGTCAAGGATGGGTTCAAGGAAATGTCATGATGTCTAAAACATGGAACTAGAAATGGGTATCTTGTTCAAGAGTTTATATTTTGTGAAAAAAATGGAAACTGATTAGATGTTTCTATTGTGTAATCTTTAAGATGTAATAGTTATGTCCTAATTCTCTAAAACTCTAAACCTGAAAAGATCCTCAATGTGAATTATTCATTTAGTTCAAGATTATGTAATGTTTTAAGGCTGGTTCATTATATTAATAGTGTATTAATATGTGTGCATGTGTACGATTACTTTAAAATAAGGTCTCTCATGTGTGTGATATGCCTACTAAGAAACAGATACATATTAGTGTGCTAAAAAAACACTAAAGGGATATAATACCAGAAACCAAATAGGTATATCAAAACTGAAATAGTACATAATCAAAGTACCAAAAAATAGAGAAGATGACCCATAATCACAAAGGACATGCCACTCTAAGATTCAAGGGATCAAGAACATCCACCTCCTCTAAGAGGCGCTTTCCCTTTACTAAAATATGGAAGAAGGACATCTACAAATTCCTGAAAGAAAATGTAGGGTGTGAGCTCAAAACCCCAGTAGGGTCTCAACAACTGTTCTATAATAATAGGCCATAATAATAAACCATATCATTCATTAAATTTTAATAAAAAAAGGAATTAAAATATAGTTTTATATTTAAAACCAAAGATGTTTTTCATTTCAAATGATGGGAAAAATATCAAACATGGCTTAAGTAAACACTTTATATAAAAAAAGTTTATATGAATCATTAGGCATGAGGAAATAAGTTTCAAAATAAATGGATTTTATAACCAAAATAGTCACAATAATCACCATGGTCATATGCCCTGAGGTATGATAATTCCATGCTATGGTATCCTCACACATCTCATGTAATGACCCGAAGCTTATCGTACATTGACATTACATTACTTTTGCGGAATACTTAGTACATAACAAAAACACACACACAAGGATCGTAATAGTTTAGTGTCTTTGGAAACTCGGAATATAATCTTCTAATCCTGGTGAAAGATCTTCAACATCTCCCATAAAGATCTTCTTTTTTTTTTTACCTAAAACCTTTATTTATATCCTGGGGAAAAGAAAACATAAAAGGGTGAGCTCAAATGCTCAGTAAGGGTAAACAAAAGAAATATCAATCACATAATTTTCATAAGAACATAACATTTTTGTAAATCTTAACCTGCAAAAGAGAGCACAATTTCATAACATGGGATAAATCATAGTAGTGAAATGAAATCATAACATAAAACATTACTCATTGTGGCATACACACATAATCATAGAGAATCATTTCTTGTTAGTCAAGACTCATTGCCAAGACTATCTTAGTGGACAAAGTCCCTTTCTGAATCGAGTAATCCTCGTTTCAGTCCTGTTTCACTGAACCGGTATAACCTACCATTCCAGCCATGTCTATCTCATGAGATATGAAATCTTTACCCAATGCATTGGAGGGAGATATAGGTCCCACCCATCTCTTAATGAATCCTTTCTTATGTGTGCCACAAAATCATAAATCATACATCATTGCATAACCCATGTAATAAAAATGGGATTCTTAAACAACATGACATCATAAAACCATTCATATAAGATAAAGGAATTCATAAACATAATTCCATCACAACATAGTCAAATCAATGTAAAAATATGGATAGAACCCTTTATTATCTTAGATGGAAAATAATTTTGATAAAACACTTGAAATGAATTCTTGAGGAAAATATCCTTTCTTCTTCAAAATCAATTTCTTTTCACAAAACATCATACAATTTTAAAAGAAAGAGATTTTATTAAAAATAGTCATGAAATATTTTGGAGGAAGGTTCATGAAAATAAGGCTTTATAAAACCGTAAAAATCCGTTCGTGCCGTATAAGTTAAAAAAAACATTCTTTTTTACTTTTGTCGAAAAAGTCAAAATGTACCTCGTACGAAAAACGACAAAAGATTCCTTTCATATCTTTTACTAAAAACTCACCAAAGGGTAAAATTGGATTTAAAACATTGTAGGTGGATGGAAATAATATTAAATATTGAGTAAACATGGATGTGGATGATAAGATACACCCCAGTAAATACTTACGAATAAACAATCTCGGATAAAAATGAGATTGTGATATTCCCCTTACCTTAGGTCCGACTTGCTTTGTAAGTATCCGAACCTCCTGTATAATGATTTAAATCATGTTATTGACTTATTACAGAATCATATTCATTGTTATGATATCATATATGGTTTACTTATGACATTATATTACCCGTTCTTTTGTAAATTCCATGTTAAAGAAGCGTTTTGGGTAAAATCGTTTCATTTATCGTAGGTGTTTTGACTTGTTGTTCTTGACATCATTATTACTTATATCATGATTTACTTACTTCTAGAATATAAAATATGATTTATATATCATATATATTCAGTATATATATATATAATAGGTAGATAAATAAAATGAAAAACACCGTTCATGGAGACGGTAGTCCGTACGTACGCATGAACGCTGTTTTCCTTTCCTTATTGTCTTGAAATGGAAGTAAGTAGATGACATACATAGGTATATATATACATAAATCCAGTAGCTTTATAATTTCATATATTTCATTATTATTTCTTATATATACATTATAATCATTCTTAAATGGTTAACATGGAGAATGAATCTCATCGCGTCGTGGAGACGGTATTCCGTACGTACGCACGAGCGATGATATCATTTCTATAAATATTGAATTGAATTGGAGTGGATTATACAATATATCAGAATCAATATGATGTTGTAATAACTATTTATAGTTATTCTTTACACCATTATACCCATCCATGTAAGGTGGTGGTGGAAAATAGATTACACCACAGCGTGGAGACGGTATTCCGTACGTACGCACGCGCGGTGATTTCTTTTTCCGTAGGATGGATAGATGGTGAAATAGGGTTGTTTCATACTTATAATAACATATCAGTATATGAGTGATACTGATGTTATTACTTCATAATGAAACAACCTAAGAAGAAGAAGTGGAAGAAGAAATAAAGATGAAAGAATTGGTAACGGTAATTACCTCTTCTTTGAAGTGCCTCTTTGAGACCTCCTCTTAGGGCACTAAAATTGGACTTTGAGGAAGACCAGAACCTCTAGGATGTTTCTAGGGAAGTGGAGAGGAGAAATTGGCAGGGGTTGGCCGAGCTTGAGTGCTCAAATTGGTGTGAGGAGGAGGGGGAGGAGGTGTCCTTTTATAGGGGAGGAGAGGGGCACCTTAGGAATATCTCAAAATATTATTTTATATTAAAGTCAAAATCGGTTTATAATAGTTCCAAAGGGTCTTATTTCGAAGCTAAAGTGGGGATGGGTCGAAATCCTATCAACCAATAAGATTTAGACAAGTTTAGGTTCTTATTTTAACCTTATCAATTAGATTTAACTCTAAGTTAAATAATTTAACTTTTACCGTGTCTTTTTGTTTTCTTTCACTATATGGTTAATACACTTACTATAACATGCCAAACGAACCCCAAATTGTATATTATTAATACATATATCATTATCTAAGTCATGTGGCCGAACCTTAGATTTTTAGGAATAAAATAACAATTAATAATATAATATTTTATTTAAAAACTCTTTTGTGTCAATTTTGACACTATTTGATATATGATTTTTTTGAAAGTCATAACAGAATTATATGTTCGAACCAAGTTGATTAAATCAACACTAATATATCATAGTAACCTAGAAAATTAGTGGAATTCATAAAAAGTCTCAAATTTCATTTATTTTGGTGTTTAAAACATCAATTATGTCAATATTTCATTAATAAGATAATTACTGCATCATCTATGTGTCATAAATAAATTAAATTATTTTATTTCTAAAAATTACAAATAAAATACCATCATGTAGGAAATCTTTTTAGCTTTCTAATGAATATTTACAATCGAATTTATCTTATGTATAACCCCATATTAAAAATGATTTACTTATTAAACTTTAAATTTAACTATTTTAACCTTTCTTTAAATAAATTAATAATAAATGTCCTAATCTAATCCAAGTGGGCCTAAATGGTCATATTTTATTCCTAAGTTTGTTTTTGGTCGAATTACATTTGTCCAATAGAATTAGGACATGTGTTAGGGTAATAGTAATATCATATTTACCCTTAGTTACCCTATTTACTATTAACCGCGGTAAAAAAAAGTAAAAAGTTACTATTCACCAAAAATTATTTTCATCTCATTGAACCACATTTTAGTCCTTGATATTAACCGTGTCTGTCGGATTTTCGAAATTCCATTCACAGAAGCGGTAAAATTAAGTTTTATGCAAAATTCAGTTTTTTTAACCTACCACTTAGTGGTTTCACTATTCATCAAAAATTGATGTTTTTCAGAACAATGCCAAAATTTCATCCCAAGCTATATTTCATATTCCGAATTCAAAAATGAAGTCTATTTTACCAAATTCATAACATAAAAGTTGCATTAATTAATTTTATAATTAAATCCCGCTGTTAAAACAAATAGCGTGTTTTTAAGAAACAATATCTATCAAAAGATTGACACCTGTTTATGTCTAGTTTAAATGTGAAATTACATCCAATGACCAACATTGTATTAAATTGTAAAAATATATTCTAAATATACTTTAAAACCACTCAAATTAATGATTTATCACTATTAATTATTTCGATTAAAAAAAGTTGTTTTTAATTATAATTTAGTAATTTTCACTATTCATCAGAATATGAAAGTTATCCGAAAAGTACCAAAATTTCACCTTAGGCTAAATTTGATACTCCGAATCCAAAAATGAAGTTCATTTTGAAATATAAGATTTACAGAATTTTAAAAAGTGGTTATTACTATTCATAACGGCTAGTTTTAATAATATTTTAATAGCATATCGTTGTTTAGTGAAACTCGTTATTGCGTACTACACACGCTATCGAGGAAGGTCGCGATTGCGTGTATGCAAGGAAAGTCAAGGATGCGTGTTGTGCAAGCTCCTTTTGGTGTAGCGTACAATACAAGACATTAGTGAAATAAAAAGAATATTTTTCATAAAATCTCGGGCTGTTACATTCTACCCCCCTTAAAATGAATTTCGCCCTCGAAATTCGTCGGGGTTATAAATGGTTTACTATTCGAAAGATTCTTTAATAGAATCCCACATCGTAAAAAGGAATACAAAAACTTGGCTTTAAAAACTAAAGTATGAAATTTAACGATTACCCAAATAAACTAATCGATGGGTTTCCACATAGGTAAAAATGTGGATATGGAAGAGAAATCTAACCATCATGTCCTGATGGAGAGTGGTAGAGAACATGGCTATGGAAAAGCCAGTAATCACAAATCCATAGATTTGTGATGATATAAGGTACCATCTGATTCATCAGGTATAAGATTACTAGGACAACATTTTTGGTTTTCAAGATCATTTCCCTAAAGTTGAAAATTTTCTTAAAATAAATACTTACTTTATTTTGGTACAATCTCACTTTTGTTCGTGCCTTGAACAATTTCTACTTCATCTCTTAAATAAATGAAGTTGAATTTGTCATTCATGAAGTGTTAGCAGATCATGTGATAGAATGACGGGTCATTCCATCTGTCTCAAACAAAAGATTAGCAAAAATTATATGCATAAGTCGATCTATAGTGAGATTAATCATATATGGTTCCTAAAATGGACTTATACTTCATATATCATACTGCTTAATATAATAAAACTAGTTTCTACTAAACAGGGACTTCCTGTAGGCCAGTGGTAGGCGATAAAGGCCAGTCACACTTCGGTTGTGGGTTCGATTCCTACAGCCTTGTCCGAAGCGATGGGCTGTCGCCCGTCCTGCAGGTTGTCCTTTTTCTAAAACTACGTTACTATAACATCCCATCAATAATATCGAAAATCTTCTATCCTTAAACAATACTAACTTATGTCCAACATAATCCAGTCTAATCTTTAGGCTTATACATAATACTGTAGTCCACTCTCATAATATAGTGACATCGATTACCAGAGATTTAATACTGTCGTTGATCCCCACATATCATAAGATATGTCTTGTTGGTCACATTCCAAACATTCAAAGTCCTTAATCGTGTATTCTCTTGAATACCTTAGTGAAAACATGAGTGCAGTTAAAAGTTAACACTTTCCACATACCAAAATCCTCAAAATTCTATATACTCAAACCATGATATCACTTAGTCCTTATATCAATCATGAGCTCATGAATACTATTAAACATTTCATTTTCTCGTCTTCATTATGCGCATATCATCTTATTTCCAAAAAATATCTCAATCACTTTGAATACCACATCAATAAATATTGCAATACTCAATGATACAACATTATCCCATTACATAAACACTTAATCATTCCACCACATCGTTGTCATATTCAACATTGCCAATAGTGATCGCATGTGATTTCCCTTTGTCCTTTGCCTTCAGTGGTTGCTCATGTTGATCATCACTAACCCTTGGATTAGGGCAATTATTAGCATAATGCCCCATTTCCTTGCACTTGAAGCATTGAAGTGTTGGCGGTGCGTTCTCTACAGTGTTTTCTTTATTCACATCATTAGAAACCCTTTTTCCATTACTTCGACACTCAGCTGCTCGATGACCTTCTTTTCCACACTTAAAACATTTTCTAGTCCCTTTAAGACAATATCCACCATGCTTCTTTCCACACTTTGTGCATAAGGAAACATTCATCTTCTTTTCACCATTATTCTGAGATTTCTCCTTGAACTCCATCTTTCGTTTCTTGTCAAAACCATGAGATGGATATGTAACACCAACTTCCATTTCTACCTTGATAGCACAACGCACAATTTCTTCATAGCTACTGAAGTCTCTTATAGCTAATTCCCTTCGAAGACTTGGTTTTAAGCCACTGAAAAATCGATCAACTTTACTTTCAGGTTGGATGATAATTCCAGAAGCATACCTTGCAAGTCTTGTAAAATTTGCTTCATAGGTACCAACAGATTCATCGTCCCTTTGCTTCAGTTCAAGAAACTCTTTCTCCATCTTTGTTCGAAGAATACGAGGGAAGTACTTACTGAAAAACAAGTTCTTGAACTCGTCCCATTCCATGGACTCAATTTCATCTCTTGGCCTCGTATTCTTGATAAGATTCCACCATTGATCAGCTTCACCTTCCAAACGATATACTGCTAAGATGACTTTATCATGATCAGAACATTGAAGAACTGAAAATATCTTTTCAGTAGTACTGATCCATTGTTCAGCCACAAGTGGATCAGAAGACCCACTGAAAGAAGGTGGACGTTGCCTCATGAAGGACTCAATAGAATATTGTTCCCTTCTCTGCTCATTTGGAAGTCCAGAATGATTCATAGCTTGTGTAAGTATAGCAATAAGATTTTGCACTCCATCTCCCATAACATTTGTTTGTTCAGGAGGGCAATCATTGCATTGTCCATTGCATTGATCAACACGGTTCCTTCGGGTTCCATCCATCGTCTAAAACCCAAAAAGAATAGTGTGAGAGGAAAAAATCATGATAGGGAAAACAACATAATAAAGGGGGATTACCTTCAATATCCAACATCTTAAGTTTAATTCTATGATCGTTAGCGTAATTCTATTACTATAACCTATACGTATACTTATCCCTAGGGACATCCCTAGACATACCTTAGAAATATCTCTAGGGATCTCACTAACGTTTTCGTATCCTAGTTTCCAAAGGTTGACTAAACCTTTCCTCTGATACCAACTGTAATGACCCGAAGCTTATCGTACATTGACATTACATTACTTTTGCGGAATACTTAGTATATAACAAGAACACACACACAAGGATCGTAATAGTTTAGTGTCTTTGGAAACTCGGAATATAATCTTCTAATCCTGGTGAAAGATCTTCAACATCTCCCATAAAGATCTTCTTTTTTTTTTACCTAAAACCTTTCTTTATATCCTGGGGAAAAGAAAACATAAAAGGGTGAGCTCAAATTCTCAGTAAGGGTAAACAAAAGAAATATCAATCACATAATTTTCATAAGAACATAACATTTTTGTAAATCTTAACCTGCAAAAGAGAGCACAATTTCATAACATGGGATAAATCATAGTAGTGAAATGAAATCATAACATAAAACATTACTCATTGTGGCATACACACATAATCATAGAGAATCATTTCTTGTTAGTCAAGACTCATTGCCAAGACTATCTTAGTGGACAAAGTCCCTTTCTGAATCGAGTAATCCTCGTTTCAGTCTTGTTTCACTGAACCGGTATAACCTACCATTCCAGCCATGTCTATCTCATGAGATATGAAATCTTTACCCAATTCATTGGAGGGAGATATAGGTCCCACCCATCTCTTAATGAATCCTTTCTTATGTGTGCCACAAAATCATAAATCATACATCATTGCATAACCCATGTAATAAAAATGGGATTCTTAAACAACATGACATCATAAAACCATTCATATAAGATAAAGGAATTCATAAACATAATTCCATCACAACATAGTCAAATCAATGTAAAAATATGGATAGAACCCTTTATTATCTTAGATGGAAAATAATTTTGATAAAACACTTGAAATGAATTCTTGAGGAAAATATCCTTTCTTCTTCAAAATCAATTTCTTTTCACAAAACATCATACAATTTTAAAAGAAAGAGATTTTATTAAAAATAGTCATGAAATATTTTGGAGGAAGGTTCATGAAAATAAGGCTTTATAAAACCGTAAAAATCCGTTCGTGCCGTATAAGTTAAAAAAACATTCTTTTTTACTTTTGTCGAAAAAGTCAAAATGTACCTCGTACGAAAAACGACAAAAGATTCCTTTCATATCTTTTACTAAAAACTCACCAAAGGGTAAAATTGGATTTAAAACATTGTAGGTGGATGGAAATAATATTAAATATTGAGTAAACATGGATGTGGATGATAAGATACACCCCAGTAAATACTTACGAATAAACAATCTCGGATAAAAATGAGATTGTGATATTCCCCTTACCTTAGGTCCGACTTGCTTTGTAAGTGTCCGAACCTCCTGCATAATGATTTAAATCATGTTATTGACTTATTACAGAATCATATTCATTGTTATGATATCATATATGGTTTACTTATGACATTATATTACCCGTTCTTTTGTAAATTCCATGTTAAAGAAGCGTTTTGGGTAAAATCGTTTCATTTATCGTAGGTGTTTTGACTTGTTGTTCTTGACATCATTATTACTTATATCATGATTTACTTACTTCCAGAATATAAAATATGATTTATATATCATATATATTCAGTATATATATATATATATATAATAGGTAGATAAATAAAATGAAAAACACCGTTCATGGAGACGGTAGTCCGTACGTACGCATGAACGCTGTTTTCCTTTCCATATTGTCTTGAAATGGAAGTAAGTAGATGACATACATAGGTATATATATACATAAATCCAGTAGCTTTATAATTTCATATATTTCATTATTATTTCTTATATATACATTATAATCATTCTTAAATGGTTAACATGGAGAATGAATCTCATCGCGTCGTGGAGACGGTATTCCGTACGTACGCACGAGCGATGATATCATTTCTATAAATATTGAATTGAATTGGAGTGGATTATACAATATATCAGAATAAATATGATGTTGTAATAACTATTTATAGTTATTCTTTACACCATTATACCCATCCATGTAAGGTGGTGGTGGAAAATAGATTACACCACGGCGTGGAGACGGTATTCCGTACGTACGCACGCGCGGTGATTTCTTTTTCCGTAGGATGGATAGATGGTGAAATAGGGTTGTTTCATACTTATAATAACATATCAGTATATGATTGATACTGATGTTATTACTTCATAATGAAACAACCTAAGAAGAAGAAGTGGAAGAAGAAATAAAGATGAAAGAATTGGTAACGGTAATTACCTCTTCTTTGAAGTGCCTCTTTGAGACCTCCTTTTAGGGCACTAAAATTGGACTTTGAGGAAGACCAGAACCTCTAGGATGTTTCTAGGGAAGTGGAGAGGAGAAATTGGCAGGGGTTGGCCGAGCTTGAGTGCTCAAATTGGTGTGAGGAGGAGGGGGAGGAGGTGTCCTTTTATAGGGGAGGAGAGGGGCACCTTAAGAATATCTCAAAATATTATTTTATATTAAAGTCAAAATCGGTTTATAATGGTTCCAAAGGGTCTTATTTCGAAGCTAAAGTGGGGATGGGTCGAAATCCTATCAACAAATAAGATTTAGACAAGTTTAGGTTCTTATTTTAACCTTATCAATTAGATTTAACTCTAAGTTAAATAATTTAACTTTTACCGTGTCTTTTTGTTTTCTTTCACTATATGGTTAATACACTTACTATAACATGCCAAACGAACCCCAAATTGTATATTATTAATACATATATCCTTATCTAAGTCATTTGGCCGAACCTTAGATTTTTAGGAATAAAATAACAATTAATAATATAATATTTGATTTAAAAACTCTTTTGTGTCAATTTTGACACTATTTGATATATGATTTTTTTGAAAGTCATAACAGAATTATATGTTCGAACCAAGTTGATTAAATAAACACTAATATATCATAGTAACCTAGAAAATTAGTGGAATTCATAAAAAGTCTCAAATTACATTTATTTTGGTGTTTAAAACATCAATTATGTCAATATTTCATTAATAAGATAATTACTGCATCATCTTTGTGTCATAAATAAATTAAATTATTTTATTTCTAAAAATTACAAATAAAATACCATCATGTAGGAAATATTTTTAGATTTCTAATTAATATTTACAATCGAATTTATCTTATGTATAACCCCATATTAAAAATGATTTACTTATTAAACTTTAAATTTAACTATTTTAACCTTTCTTTAAATAAATTAATAATAAATGTCCTAATCTAATCCAAGTGGGCCTAAATGGTCATATTTTATTCCTAAGTTTGTTTTTGGTCGAATTACACTTGTCCAATAGAATTAGGACATGTGTTAGGGTAATAGTAATATCATATTTACCCTTAGTTACCCTATTTACTATTAACCGTGGTAAAAAAAAGTAAAAAGTTACTATTCACCAAAAATTATTTTCATCTCATTGAACCACATTTTAGTCCTTGATATTAACCGTGTCTGTCGGATTTTCGAAATTCCATTCACAGAAGCGGTAAAATTAAGTTTTATGCAAAATTCAGTTTTTTTAACCTACCACTTAGTGGTTTCACTATTCATCAAAAATTGATGTTTTTCAGAACAATGCCAAAATTTCATCCCAAGCTATATTTCATATTCCGAATTCAAAAATGAAGTCTATTTTACCAAATTCATAACATAAAAGTTGCATTAATTAATTTTATAATTAAATCCCGCTGTTAAAACAAATAGCGTGTTTTTAAGAAACAATATCTATCAAAAGATTGACACCTGTTTATGTCTAGTTTAAATGTGAAATTACATCCAATGACCAACATTGTATTAAATTGTAAAAATATATTCTAAATATACTTTAAAACCACTCAAATTAATGATTTATCACTATTAATTATTTTGATTAAAAAAAGTTGTTTTTAATTATAATTTAGTAATTTTCACTATTCATCAGAATATGAAAGTTATCCGAAAAGTACCAAAATTTCACCTTAGGCTAAATTTGATACTCCGAATCCAAAAATGAAGTTCATTTTGAAATATAAGATTTACAGAATTTTAAAAAGTGGTTATTACTATTCATAACGGCTAGTTTTAATAATATTTTAATAGCATATCGTTGTTTAGTGAAACTCGTTATTGCGTACTACACACGCTATCGAGGAAGGTCGCGATTGCGTGTATGCAAGGCAAGTCAAGGATGCGTGTTGTGCAAGCTCCTTTTGGTGTAGCGTACAATACAAGACATTAGTGAAATAAAAAGAATATTTTTCATAAAATCTCGGGCTGTTACATCTCATATCGGTGATCATGGAACATTTTTGTACACACATTCCTCTGGGTCACTCTAAATAAAACCCATCAACATCCCATCTGGGATAAGATATGCTAAAGTAGGTTTTTTTGAGTTGTAAATCGTCAATCCATTGTTAGGGAATTACCATCCTAGCATATTTGTCCCAAATTACTCACCAACTACCTAGGCTCTCATGTTCTCAATCAATCAATATAAAATAGAAAATAATTTAATTTTAAAATACTAGACAATCACACACTTTTCCTTTTTCGAAATTACAATTCACATTCACAACCAAAACATAGGTTTTATTCATCATTTCATGCATTTTCACATCAAACCCAATATTTTATTTTTAATCAATTCAATTTATTAAATCTTCCAAAAATAAATTCTCATACCAATTTAAAAATTCCATCAATTTCAAATTTACACCACAAATTCCAATTCCATCAAAATTTGGGGTTTCCCCAAAATTCTATGCCAATTCAAATTCAAATTTGAATTCATATCAAATTTGTTTTTTAAAAATCAATAAAAATAAATTTCAAACATAAGAAATTCCATATTTAATAAATTGGAAAATCTTAAATTGAAACACCAACCTTTTTCATGGAAACACAACACCTGCAGTGGGACTCGCTAACAAAGAATGAAGGAATATAAGATCTTGTAACTCAACCTAAAATAAATATTCCACAACATGGAGTTTAAATCCATAAACCCATAGTTGATATATCAAATAAAAGTAAGAAATAGAGTGAGAAAAAAGATATAAGAAGACCATTGACCCAAAGATACAAACAAAAACCACAATGATGATCAATCACTGAACAAAATGATCTGGAAGGGTTGGAGATCTCCAAAATTTCCTAAGAAGAGATCTCAGTAAAGAGAGGTAGGGAAGAAAATTAGGTGAAATAAAAATTATCCAAGTTGAAGAAATAATACCACCTGTGCCAATAATTACACAATGTGTAACCCCATTACACGTTGTGTACTTCTTGATTCTCATATACACCAAACCTTTTTATTAAAAATATATTTTTTAATATTTACATGGTTTCTAAGTTGTTCATGGCTTGTAACCCTTTCACACTATGTAACCATTTTATAAAATCTACTAGGAAATGATTACATGTCATGTATACACATTATACAGTGTGTAAATCCCCATTATATTTTTGAACTGTTGGTTTTATGCTGAAAATTTCAAAAAATCAATAACTTCACCATTATAGGTATCATCCCTGTCCCTTATTGACCTTACTCATCAAACAAAAAGGGAAAATGAAACAACGGTTAAAAGATACATGATATAAAGGTAATGATATGTTATGACCCTCCCACCATAAAAACATTATATCCCCAGAAATCCTGTCAAGAAGATTCCATATCAAAAAGGTGTGTCCACTTCTCTTTCATCAGTGCCTCACGCTTCCACATCTCATAAGAATCAGAATTATGCTTCCATGGCACAGGGACCAAAGGTATCATCCTTCAAAAAAGTACCTTGGTCTCAAAATCAACTATCTTCACTTGATTCTTAGTCACGGATAAATCAGGCTCAACATCAAGATCAGTCCAGATTAAAAATGAGATGGATTAGAAAGATACATCTATAGTTGAGATACATGGAAAATGTTATATATCGACATCGAATATGGTGGATGTTATAAATGGTAATCCACTTTTACCACCTAATCAACAACCTCAAAAGGTACCAAAAAACAAGGAAAAGGCTTCACTTTCCTCCCAAGTCATTGATAACCCAAATGAGGTAAAACTTTTAGGAAAAAATGATCACCAACTAAAAATTACAATGGTATATGATAATGATTAGAATAATATTTAAACCATATTTCTAGTATTAATAAACTTTAACAAATCAACCGAAACATTATTGTAAACATGTGAACTATGATCAGACCAAATATGGAATTTTAACTAATCTCTGAAAAAACAATGGATATTTACAAGGAAACCCATAGAAGGACAAAAAAAGAGCCATTATGAATGAGGAATGATAATTGATGTTATAAGAAAACTCTACTAGTCCCAAACGGTCATCACAAACTCCACCAAAATCAAGGACATGGGAACAAAGCATGTCCTCAATAACATGTATATCCCTCTCAGTCTGGCCATTTTTCTACATATGGAATGTCATACTCAAATGAACCTGAGATATGAGTTCCCCTTGGAGGCCCCTCCAAAAGTGATAAGTAAAACAAGGATATCTATAAGAGACTATAGTAGATATAACTCCATGAAAATGAATAATATCTCTTACATAGATATTTCCCAAATCCTTAACTTTGGTTGTGTTATGAATGAGTATAAAGTGATCCAATTTGGTCAGCTTATCGATTAAAATCCATATCGCATTCTTCTTTCTCTGGGTATATGGAAACCTAACCAAAAATTCTATAGAGATCTCATTCCACTTCTAAGTCAACACTGTAAGTGGGTGAGGAAAACTCTAAGGTCTCTAATTCTCTGCCATGACATTCTGTAAAGTATAGAAATGAGAGACAAAAGCATTAATCTCTCATCTCATACCCGACCCCCAAAATTGTCACTGCATCTCATAGAAAATTTTTGTGGTTCCTAGGGGCACTTCCCACTGGGAATTAGGGAAATCCCCCACCACACCTTTCCTTATAGGAAAAGTTATAACCAAATATTCTTAAAATATAAGATACCTTCCATAGAGAAATACCACTCAAAAACGGTCTCTCCACTATAATGAGAGTTCCTAATTCCATAGAATTAATCATCAAGATATTGTTTCTAAAGAACCATATTAAGAATAGAATAGATCAACTGAACTCTAGACAAGATAACATCATCCCCTATTTTTTAAACTCTAATATGAAACTATGAAAAATGATCCATTATGTTCCACTCTACTAATGATTATTTCATGGCCTGGTTCAGAAGTTTACTGCTCAACACATTTGCATTGACATTACCTTTCCTTGTGATATAGGCAATGTCAAATTCAAAAGATTTTAGGAAATATACCCAATCCCTCTACCTGAGATTTAAATATTTTTGAGAGAAGATATAATTCAATCTCTTATGGTCAGAATACATGGTAAACCTTTCTCTGAAAAGGTAATGCTTCCAATTCTTAATTTCAGGCATCATAGCTGTAAGTTCAAGTTCATGGGTCATATAATTCTTCTCATTTGGCCTAATATGTTTATATCCATAGACAATGACATGATCATCGTTCATAATAACACAACCCAAACCTGAACCGAATGCATCACAAAAGACCATATAGCCCCACCTGGCCTCTGAAAGAGTCAACACTGATGTAGAATTCAAAATATGTTTCATCTCAACAAAAGGACTATGAAATTTCACATCCCAAGAAAACATCACTCCCTTTCAATTTAGAGTGGTCATCATTGAATCCAACTTCTTTAAATCCTTTATGAATTGTCTATAATATCTAACTAAACCTAAGAAGAATCAGACCTCAAAAACAATACATGGTTTCTCCCATGTCATAACAGTTTTCACCTTCTCAGGATCAATTGAAATACCATGTTCTGAGACCTTGTGTACTGATAAATTCGCTTCAAGAATCTAGAAATTACATTTTGATAGCTTGGTATGAAGTCGATAATTTCTCAATAATTCCATAACTTCTCTCAACTAACACACATGATCCTCCTCAAACTTAGAGTAAACTAGGATTTCATTTAAAAAGACCACCATGAATGTATCAGTATACTCATGTAAAATCATGTTCATTAAATCCATAAATATTATAGGATCATTAGATATAAAAAATTCTATGACAAGATACTCATAATGGACATACCTTCTCGAGATGGTGGTTTTGTAAATATTGTATTATTTTTTTCTTAACTATTGACAATTGAATAGAAATCAATCTTAAAGAACCACTTTTCCCCATTATACTAGTCAAATAGATCATCAATCCATGGAAACAAATAAATTTTCTTTACCTTGACTCGATTAAGATTCTAGTAATCAACAAATAGGCAAAGGTTTATATCATCTTTCTCAGGAAAGAGAACAGGTGCCAGCTAAGGTGACACACTTGGGCATATAAAGACTTTCTCTAATATATAATCTAACTGAGTATTTAACTCTTTCATTTTAGCTAGTTATATATATTAATAATGGATAGATACTAGTTAATTATTGGGTACTAAATTGATATAAAACTTTACCTCCCTTGTCGGTGGAAAACTGGATAATTCAAAAGGAAGAACATCAGGAATCCTGATGACAACTAGAGGGACATAACCACTAAATAATTCCCACTCTATATCAAAATAAAACATTGATATCATTTTCTATAACTCTAGATAATAAGTTTCGTCTCTAATCTACCTTGGGTCTCATTCTCACTAAAAAATATAGAACACCCCATCATGTGCTATACAGGAAACCCGTTGAAGATAAAAAAATCGGGATTTATAAACAATGATCCATTCTATCCTAAAATGGACGTTAAGAGGTTTTATTTTGAGAACCATAAAATCTTAGGAAATATTGATATCAGATAATGATAAAATACAAGCAGAACAATGAAGAACAAGGTCTCTCTTTATTCTGAGGGGTGTAGCAATATCAATCACATAACATAAAATCTATTTAGGAAGATTTAGAATATTTACAATACGAGTAAAAAATGAATGAGTTAGAAGTACTAATATCAAATAAATTAGTCAATAAAGATGAATATATAGTGATAGTACCTATCATAGTCATTGAACCCATATTTGCTTCCTCTCTAGACTCTTCCATTGCGTGAAGAAGCATCACTCCAGATGCATGTGGTTGTAACACTGTAGATGTTAAAGAATTTGATTTTATTGCAATAATTTTTTGTGATGATGATCTCATGCCAATACATAGAGTAGAGAAGATATAAAAAAAGTTCAACAAGTTTCCTAAATGACAAAAGTAATAACATATCTTGGGTGCCTCAATAAAAACCCGTTTGGAACGACCAGGATTTCTAGACTGGTAACAAGTCAAAGTGCCTCATCTAGGCACTGCAGGATGTCTAGATGAAGCCTAAATAAATATCCCTCACAAGAATCATCATGCTTTTTTCCCTTCATGGAAACTCGTATAACTGCCACTGGGAGGAAAGGAACTCTTATCAACCCTGACTTTCCATCCAAATAATGTTCAACCCTCTATTCCCTATCCATCATGTTAGGATAACAAGATATATTCAATAAGTAAATCTAAGAATGAATATCATATAGAATTCCCATGTCAAACCATCAACTATTTATCTTTTGATTCGATACAATATCATATGAAAAATCACAATCTTATTGAATCAGATCACATATTATGTCATAATCATGTCATCTTGCTCATGTTTGAAAAACTCTATAACCTTGTCCAAAACCATAGATTTAGGATAGAACCAGTTAGTGAAGGGAACATTGAAGTCCTTCCACACTAAACCATCATGCTTCTTCGTCATCACCTTGGAATATCACCATATCCTACTAGGTCCCTCAAGATTAAAGGTAAAACACTTTACCTTAATAGATTCTGTTGTTTCCAAGAAATAGAAGATAAGATCTATCTTTCTCATACAGTCCTCATCCACTTGAGGATCATTAGAGACTTGGAAAGAAGGTGGTTTCTAATAAAATAACTCTTTTGCATGATTCTGAGATTCATACCTTTGAGGTTCCATATATGGATCCTCAATAAGAATTGATTAAGGTCCATGTCCCAGAGAATGGACAACACACGCAACACCCTCAACCAGATTCTAGTCCATAGAAGGATTTGTTCATTGAGGTTCATCAGTAGCTTCCTCTTAGATCATGTTCACACATATTCTCAAAGGAATGATGCTACACATCATCAGTAGACAACATTGAATACATTTTAAGATTACTCAAATCAAGAATCAACAATAGAAATAGGTAAATTATCCAATCAGATAGATAAAAAAGATTTAGATTTCAACCTATCCAAATCAAAATTAGGGAAAAGAATAAAACTAATACTCAAGATATATTTTTGAAACCACCACTGTTGACTTAAGTATTATCATGGTGAGAGACAACCCTAAACTCACTCATAAATACCTCCTATGTCCCGACCAGATTTATCAACTAGATACTAAAATCAAGGTAAGATACTTACCATGCACCTTTGATACCTTTTTTTCACAAACTGACATGGACACCCTGGTACCCTAATACCTATTATAATCCTGACATATCCTGAAGGGAATTCATGATACCTATAGTTATGTGTCTAAAACATAGCACCATATAATATAAAAATTTTAACGAATTTTCCTAAAATACAGTGGAATAAATAGATTTATATTAGTATGATGGTAAAAACTCCCAAGGGAGACAATACCAGAAACCAAACAGGTATATCAAAACCAAAATAGTACATCACCAAAGTACAACAAAACAAACAAGATAACATAACATCCCAATATACACACCACTATAATCTCCAAGGGATAAATAACATCCACCTACTCTATGAGATGTTTTCCCTCTACTCAGACCTAGAAGAAGGAAATCTACAAACTCCAAAAGGAAAAGGTAGGGTGTGAGCTCAGAATCCCTATAGGGTCTCACCAGGTGTTCAGTAATAATATTCCATAACAATAAACCAAATAATGCTTTTAATTCTAATCAAAATGGGTATGGAAGTACAGTTTCATATTTAAAACAAAATATTATTTTCATTTCAAATGATGGAAACCATTTCAAACATTTATTAAATAAACTATTTATATAAAATAGTTTATATGAATAATTATGCCTGGGGAATTTATTTTCACAATAAAATGCATTTATAATCAAAAAAATTATAATAAGCACCATGGTATTCTTGTCTAATGTATGATAGTTCAAAGTTATGGGATCCTCACACATCTTATATTGGAGATCATGGAAAGTTTGTGTGCACACATCCCTCAGGCTCATGCCAAAGAATATCCATCAACATCCCATAGAGGATAATATATGTTGAACTAGGTTTTTGATAGAGTAGTAAATCATAAATTTGTTTCTATGGAATTAATATCGGATCATGTTTTCTCCAAATAACCCACTAACTACCCAGGCTCACATGCTCTCAATCAATCAAGAGAAAATGGGAAATCATTTCATTTGAAAATACTTCACAATCGGTCACTTATCATTTTTCAAAAGGTTAACTCAGATTCAAAACCAAAACATATTTTTTTATTCATTTCATACATTTTGAATTCAAAAACAATCATAGGTTTTTTATTAAATCAATTTAATCTATTTTCCAAAAAAAACTTACAAATTCCATCAATTTCAAAATTTACACTCTAAATTACAATTCCTTCAAAATTGGGGGTTCTTCCCAAAATTCAATGCCAAGTAAAGTCCAAGTTGAAATTATAATCAAAATGGTTTTTCCCAAATCAATTGAAATCAATTTCAATCATAAGGAATTTATGGTTCAATCAGTTCATAAATGTTAAATGAAAAAACCTACCTTTTTCACAGAAACACAATACCCACAAAAGGACTCACCAATGAATAATAAAGGCATGAAAGATCTTGGAAGTAATCCAGGAATCAATATTCAACGACACGAAGTTTAGATCCAAGAATAACTAGATGATCTATCAATTTTAATGAAGAAATAGATTGATACATAATAGATAGGAATACTGGTTACCCGAGGAGATGTATCGAAACTACAATAATGATCAATTGATAAACCAAATGATCTGGAAGGGTTGGAGATATCCAAAATCACCTAGGAAGATCTTTGGTTTAAGAGAGGTAGGACTATAAATTGGATGAAATTAAAATCAGATGAGCAGTAGAAAAAAAACCACATGTACTGAAAAATACATGATGTGTAACTCTATTACATGTTATATTATTTTCGATACCCATATACACTGAAAAAACCCATCACTTTTTTATTAAAAGATAATTTTTAATATCTATATGGTGTGTAAACTATGCATGTGGTGTAACTATTTCAAACTATGTTCCCATTTCACAGAATCTTACAGGAAATGATTACACATCATGTATACCCATTACACAACATGTAAATCCCCATCAGGCTATAGGAACTGCAAGTTTTTATGCTGAAAATCCCAAAATATCCCTAAATTCACCATTACAAGTATCCTCCCAATTCCTTCCCACCCGTAATCAACTAAAAAATGTAAAAACGAAATACAAATGTTAAAAAATACCTTATAGAAAGGTAATTGGATGTTAAATAGAGTATAAGTTGTCTTAGTGATGGAGTTTAGAGATATTCTAGCTATGATGATTGGTTTGAGAACTGGGGAAATTTTATTAAAGTGTCTCGAGTTCATCTATTAGGATAGGGAACCCAATGATCGTGTGTTTATTGACATATCAATTCACCATGACTTCGATAACTTCCTTTTTTAATTGAAACATATAGTCATTGATTTGAGGAAAATAATAGTACATGCAATATATAGAAATGAAATTTGATATTCATGTCTTTCATGAGTCATATCCCCAAATATGTTCTGCAACCATGGTATATCTTATTAAACCACAAGATTCCACCACATAGATCACCAGTGACGTATACCATAGTGGGGTCATGATGATGGGAAACCTAGTAATGAGGCCTTAGTGTTGGGACCTAATCTTGGGATGACCCCTCGGGGTGGATAACGAGTGGTACCTCCACCCATAGAGCATTTTACTTACCAAATACTAATGGTTTAGTAGTATAATATCCTTTAACTTGAGAAATATTTATTCTAGCTATATCTATAGATGACTCATGCGGGTTGAGTGTAATTCATGAGTTTCAGATATAGAGATCACTTGTGTTTTCTGGGGGATCTAGACCCCCCAAGTGATAAAAAACTGGATCAAGGTAGTAGAATGAGTTTTCCACCTATTTTGTAACTATCTTGGTTAGATGGTGGTCTATGTATCATGTCTTCATTGGGGAAATATAGGGAATTAGTGGATCCCTATGTTGTGACTATGAGCATACTAATAAGAGGGAAAAAAATTCCCCACCAAGATGCATTCTCCTGTGACATGTTTTAATGTCATATGAGTGAGTCAGGGATTCCCAAAATATATAGTATTGAGTTTTGGTGGATATATTCCTTTTATTGGTATATTTTTGGCCATATTCATTATACTAATGTGTCATAATGAACCTTGGTTATAGATAATATATGGAAAAGGGATGTGGGTATCTATAGGAAGTGGATACTTATAACCCAATGAACCTAAGTGTGATCTTAGGTATGACCAACATCTTATCTAATTTAGATTCATTTTAGTTAGATATAGGTGTAGTCCAATATTTCCTTGTTGCATCCCTTGTTCGAGACTTGGAGTTTCTGATGGTTGCTTTAGCTCAACCATTTCATTTAGAGTCTCCTATTAGGGAATTTTATTTGATCTCACATTTAATCTATCAGTGTGACCTGACTCTTGGTAGAGAGAGGCTCATGTGGGATCCTTTCTTAGTGATAGTAAGGCACTATAATTTTTTTCTTCTCATTATGGATTGGTTTTCTATTGACCAAGCCTAGAATGAATATTACCAGTGAGTATTTCAATTTGAAAAAGTTGGTGGGCTGATTTTCTCCTTCATTATCATGAAGGAATCTTAGGTAGAGAAGGATGAGCTCATATATAAGAGGATACATCTAATTTCTCATTAGTTATCTAGTATAAACCTTAAAGTGGTGGATGCTATAATATTTTAGTTTCTTATTGTGGTGAATCATTATGAGGGCATCTTCACTAAGGATATGTCATGCTTACCTCCCCATTGGTAGATTAACTTCGGCATAAACCTTCACCCAGGGATGGCCCTGATATCTACACCAGTATATCAAATAAACCTTGTAAAGCTTCAATATCAAATGGTGTAGTTAAATAATTTTATTAATAATTTATTTTTTAGACCCATTGTGACCCCTTGGTTTTCCCCAATGTTTCTAGACAAGAAGGAGGATATGAGCATGAGGTAATGTATGGATTATCATCACATAAAATAGGTAACTACTAAGATTAAGTACTGACTTCCAACAATCAATGACCTCTTTGACCTGCTAAAAGGGGAGAGGTGTTTCTTGGAGATTGACCTCATGTTGATGTATCTCCAACTCCATGTTCAAGAGGTGTATCTACCAAAGAAAACATTTGGGTACCGTTATGGTCTCTATGAGTTCTCAATGATTCCCTTTAGCATGAAAAATGAAAAAATTGTGTTTATGAGACCCATGAACTAGATCCTCAATCCCTTCCTAGATAAGTTCATGGTAGTCTTCCTTGAGGACATCCTCATATACTCAACATCATATAGGGAGAACAAAATACATTCAAGGATGATCTTGTACATACACTGAGAGAACTAACTTTATAGGAAGATATCAAATTGATATTTCTATATTTTGGAGGTCAACTTCCTGGGACATGTCATCTCATAATAGGGAGTAGAGATTCCTTGGGTGTTAAGGTTATTATCATAGATTCCTACCTAATTTATCTATGATACTATCACCTCTCACAACCTCGAACCCAAAGGGGTATCCTTTGTTGTAGACAAATAAGTGCATGTATACTTTTTAGGAGTTAGGTCAGAGGTTGATGAGTTCCCCCTTATTGGTACTTATAGAGGAGGGTATTGAGTAGGTGGAATTCTATGATTCCTTCAGATATGGTCCTGGATGTGTTTTGATGTAGAGGTAGGTGGTTACTGATTATGGTTCCTGGTAGTTGAGACCACATGAGAAAAAATATGTGACACATGACTTGGAGATGGAAGATATAGTTTTCACCCTAAATTATTGGAGAAACTATCTTATGGGAGAGTGATTAATCATATATTCAGATTATAATAGTCTTAGATATATATTCTAATAGAATAATACAAACCTGAGATAGAGGCAATGGCTAGAATTCTTTTTGGACTATGTTTTTGAGATAGTATGTACTCTTATGAAAGGGAATGTAGTGGAGGATTATCTTATTAGGAAAATTTGGTATATAGTTATTGAGTAAGTTTATGTGGTAGTTTTCCACTTTACATTTTCCCTTTTCAATGAGGATGGCACAACATGCCTCCATTAGATGGTTGTTACCTCTCCACTTCTTCATGATGTCAGGGAGGAACAACCTAGGGATATCGACCGTGATGTATTCTTTGACTAGATATCCATAGGACATGGTTTTGATATATTTTATGAAGGTGGGGACAATTTCATCATTTTACATGGAATTATTATGGTACTAGTCATGTTGAAGAGGAGTTTTAGTGGGTTTTTCATTCAATGACTTGTCTGCCAACAAGTGAAGATTGAGGTGATAAAATTGAAGTGGATTTGGGATGCTATCTCTATAGTATTCAAGATAGGACTTACATTATCAGTGAGAGTTCATGATTCTATAATGGTGATAATAAATAGACTCACCAAATTGGCCAACTTCTTAGACATTTGAGATCATTATTCAGTGGAGAGTATAGGATGCCTATATGCACATGAGATAATATAACATCATTATGTTTCCTCAACGATCATTTCAGACCAAGTCACTTACATTATGTCTTAACTATATATATTATTATAAGATAATTATGGGGACTCAGTTATGATTGATCATAGCATCCCCCAGATATATGGTTAGTCAGAACATACCATTCTAGAGGTCATACATCAGGCTTCTGTGTTGGATCTTAGCCACAACTAAGAAGATCATCTACCCTTTATGGAATTTGTGTTTATAAATAGTTACCAACCAACCATCATTTTATCACTATTTGATATATTGTAAGGAAGACCATTCAAGTCACCGTTGTGCTATATAGAGCCAGGCGAGATAGCGTGTGTGGTCCTATAGTTAGTGGAAGTAATAATAGAGAAGGTAAAAATCATCCAAGGATATATGAGGACTTCCCAGGGCCATCATCAGTTCTATTAGGACTGATTATGGTGGCCTTTAGAGTTGTATTATGGAGACCATGTGTTCCTAAAAGTATCACCTTAGTGGGGATGGTAGAGATTTGGTCATGGTGGAATGTTATTTCTAAGGTTCATCAGGCCTTCCCAGATACTGCAAATGGTTAGAAATTTAGCATACTTCATAGACATACTATTACAACTAGATCAGGTACCTGATGCTTTCTAAATGACATAGCAGAAGGGATACATCCATGATCCTGTGTGCATTATCAACTGGTGTGAGCTGGACATTGAGGATGGAGATACCTTTTTTAGGTGCCAAGTTGTGATCCAGGATAAATAGGATAAGAACCTTTGTGGGTGATTCTCCCCTTAGTTCATGTTCATAATCAGCATGAGAACCTTTGAGAGAGCTCAGGGGGGTGGAATAACCAAATGAGTGCTCAATATCATCAACTGTCTAAGTAGGTTTTTTCTTTTCGAGACAAAAATAATTGACGGTGGGGAGAATTTAATGACTCTATAGCCACTATTAGATGCATTATAATATTTCAAATAATATTTTTGTAATAAGGAATAGATTCATCACAGAGTTATAATCCCTATAGAGGCTTGGTGTTGATATATTAAGAAAATAATTATAATATATCACATGAAAGTAGTTTTTCATAAATAATGGAAAAAATCTTGAGAAGTGTCTCATATGAAAACATTAAGACCACCATTAAATCTAAAACATAGATCTTACCATAGACTTGATATAATTTTTTTCATCATCTGATGTTTTGTTAGATTGTATTCATTGGTGGATTAAATATACTAAATTAATTTGTAAATTTAATGTCAATTTAATTGTATAACCTTAAAGAATCTTATTTATAAACCCCTATTTGGAAAATTCCCTATGGTTAGCAACATAACCCTAGAGGAATGAGAGGATGGATAGATATAACTATGGTGGTGAGCATGTTGGTAGTTAATCTTGAGATTTAGGATCAATAATGAAAAAATGTGGATACTTGAGGAGCCAATGACGAACATAGTAGATCTCATCAATGATATCAACATGGATATGTTATTCAACAATATATGATCCAAACTCATGGTAAAAAAAATTTGGTGGTTTAATTCTTTATTCTTGGTTATTGATATGAGCATTAATGAATTCATTAAAAATTAATTCATGAATTGTTCTTATTGATTTATCCATCAATTATTTATCGCCCTAGAATTGAGATCTTGAGATGTATAATTTTTATGAATTTTTTTCTTTAATTATCCTCATTGTTCTTAAGACTCTGTAAATAATGTCCAAACAAACACTACCTTAATTGGATGCTCACTTTTTTTCATGCCTTTCTACCTCTGATCTTCGACATTTTTCATTGGTATTTTAATTGGATAATGATTCGTCTATAATATTGAAACCATTCATTATGCATTCACTCTTTGGTGTAGTAGATTGTTGGTGCAGATTTGGTTTTTGGATTCAAGACATGATAAATTCATGGTGGTGGCATTAAGAATTCATTGATGGTATTGGTGATTATGTCCCATGAGCTAGATTAAAAATATATCTACAACGGTGTGGCGATGGAAAATTTCTATGAATATGGTGTATAGAATCCAGACTCCAGAGATGATGTGGTCCTGGTTAACATGATTTTGATCATTATGGCCATGAATATTGGTGGAACTGAAGGTGAAGGTGGAGTGAGAAAAGACATGTGAGCATGCTTGAGTATCTAAGAAATTTTTTTATACACGGTGTGTAGTTCAGAAGAACACATGTCGTGTGGACCCCTCTATGTGGCGGCTACGATTTTCATTGAGAGTAAAATATCAAATGTCAAGTGAGATACCCAGATGTCATGTGACCCATATCCAGCTAGATTGGCATGTACAAAGATTACAAGCCTAGTATTAATGTGACCCCACATGCCATGTGTGTTGGGGAACACCATGTGTACTTTGAAAAGTGCATGGGCATGGGTATAAAACACACTTACAGGTTTTATACTAATCTTTACACAATTGTTATCCTAGAATCACACCATATATCTAGAGAAAGAAATGTCATGTAATAAAGTTGGGTATGGACTGAATCAGACATAGTAAGACCCAAGGTTTAACCTCGAGTGCATTTTATTTACTCTTTTCATGGATGGTTAAATCCAGTAATCCCATGTATAGATAAATTTTTTTCTTAGGGGTATTCCCCACTTCTTTTTTGGTATGGGTTAATTCCCTTGTTTCGGGTTGAGTTTTCTCAATCAATCCCCATGAGGGTTCAGTGCAACATCTGGTCCTGAGCATTGGATGTAAGATCCCCTTGCCATATTAGAGCTGGTATCCCTCCATGATTCCTAAAGTCAAATCCTCATTCTCACCATTATCCATAGGTAGGGTCAGATATCACATAACCTATATACCAAGAATTTGATCCCTTGTCTAGTGGATTAATCCAATTAATGTCCGTTATCCCCCATTGGCCTTGGATGTGATCCCCTATCTATGTATCAATATTTATTGTCTTCTATTATGGTGTATTCCAATAAAGTGAGTATCTAAGGTGATTATTATCAGTTCCTTTATACTTATACATGGTAATAACCAATGAGTATGGCCTCTCAGATGAGTTTTATTATCATATCGAGACCTTATAAGTGGGTTAGCTCGAATGAATGTTACCTTTAAGCCTCATGCAGAGTCCTAGGCTAACAGTGAGGATGTTTCCTCACCTTGAGTCTTGGAGTCTTCTTATGAGAAAATCTTCATTATCCTATTTATCCTTTTTTCGTAGTTATTTTGAGATAAATATCTCGTTGATTCTTTGTGTTTGGTAATTTTGGGATGTCCTACTGAGTATGTTTATACTCACCCTTACTTGGGATCTGCCCACACTTGTCATGTATTATATGGACGGAAGGATTTTTTATGGAGTCCTAGGATGACCAAGATAAAGTGGAGAATAGTTGTTCTAGATGGTTCTAAGATTTGCATCATGACAGCAGTTCTATTTTATTGAAAGGCTTAACACTTTTTACAGTTTTGGTGGGCTTGTATTTGGATCTTTTAGTTTTACCTTACTCTTTGATGTACTCTATTATGGGATAATTGTTATGCATGCATGTATAGTATTAGTTATTTATGTTTTTCACATTACTGGTGAATATATATGGGTGTGTGTGTGTATAGGTACTTTAGGATAAGGCATCCTATGTGGATGATATACATACTTGGTACTAGTCGTTATCCCATATCCTATTAGAGGTGGGCTTACTGAATCATAATCTATTTACCACCATCTAGGTGGGCCACGGTGGATTGGGTCCTGACATAACTTTCTATTTCTCTTCCTAAATATCTTGAATTTGGGGGGTTTTACATAAAGTGGGGTGAATTATGCCCATAACTATAATAACACATCTTGATATCCCATAGGAACTCAAGGTCCGGTATTAAAAGTGTTATCCAAACATTTCTTTATACCTACCTCTAAAGCTCTGACGATCGTACCTCTACTCTATAAAGACATAAAAAATATCATAAAACAAATATTAGGCTCTAACACCATTTTGTAGTGAACCAACCTAGAATAAAATGAATCAAGAATTGATATTATCCCGTGAAAATGCCCTATGGGAATTCATAATCCCCATGGGATAGAAAATAGTTCTAGGTTATCAAGGAATAAAGTTTTAGCTATATGAGGTTAAATAACCTGAGAGGGGGGAGAATCAGGGTATGATTTATTAAAACCCTCCTCCATTTGGATCTAGTTTATTCATTAAAAAAAACAATTCTGTCTACTTATTATAGAAATGTTGAGCAGGAATGAAAACATGCATGAGATATGGAAATTTTATGTGATTCATCCTCACTAGGTTACATCCATGTAGCACACACTGATGTTGTATCGATGTGATGAATCCACTAAATCACACTACTATTATAAGTTTAGAGTAGACTCTCTATCCCTCCTAATTCCCTACCAGTCACACTTTGAAAGCTCGCTATTCTCTTAACTGAAGTGTGTGCACTACTCCCTCATAAGATTCTTCCTTTGATCATTTGAATCAATATTTTTTACACCAAATTTGATGAATCATGAATCACTTATTTAATCTAACTAATTAATTTTATTTTACTATAAAATATTGGGTAAATTCTTTAAAATTTCATGTGACTTTTACTTCCATGAAACATTTCATGATTTTTATGAAACTTCCCCAGATTTTTCATAACTTTTATGTTTTTTCATAGAAATCCAAAATTATGAAACTCTTCATATTTTCATGGATCTCTCAACATTCACACAACATTAATTTTTTCATAGAACTCTCAAATTTTTCAATACTTTCAGTTTTTTGTGGAACCCACTTGGCCTTATAGACAAAATTCTATTTCTTCATCCAACTGATGTTTCAGTCACTACATCACAAAAAAAATAGATTTACATAACTCTTACTCCATTAAAACACATAAAATTCTCTAAGGTTTGGGCTACTAAAATGAGCGGGTAGTGTCCTATTAGTAGATGTGGATGACCCTTCAGTCAATACCCTTGTGTGCACTGACAGGGTGCATAACATTCATTTCCCACTAAAATCTAAAGATTTGACATCGCCTTTAGTGTGCAAATTAATGCCATCGTGTAACTCCATCTCTTTTTCATGGATACATGTAACTATAACTACATCATGGAACTCAGACTTGGGTGAATATTAACTTTCTAAAAACACTTTCCTTAGCCATAATTTGATAAGGTGGACTTGAATCTTCACTCACACACAACTTCATGAAATCCATACACCCTTTTATGTAACTTTTTTATTTTCATAAAAATCTTCCCTTAATTAAAAAAAGTTTTTTTCTTCCTTTAAATTTTAGACCACATAATTTTAGAAAAACATCAGGAAACACTTCCACCTTATATTTAAAACTTCTTAAACACCTTCTAGAGCTTTCATACTTATTTCATGGATCATTTTCAACATACTCTATCAACATATGTAATGGAACTTCACAACTGACCCCATCAACTTTTTTTTTCAATAAATACAATCAACCTAAAAACACTGTAAAGTCTTCTTGAGGTATGTTTTCCCAACATAAACCATTGGGAAAGGTTTCATCCAAGAAAAATTTAATTTTAAGTGGTCCTATAAGAGAAGTTGACATAGATTCACAATACATAGAGATTCATGCTCCCAATAAATAGAAAATAATAATTATCTCAACACATGTCATAAACAAGTTAAAGCTATAAATAAACACAACAATAAGTCATAACCGAACAAAATCATCAATACAACCTATGATATAAAAAATAATAGTGGCGGGATAGAAATACTAATAGGAAATACATGAACATTAAAAAAATACTACATAATAAACCAAAATAAACAAAATAATATAATACTCGTCCCCATGTGTCATGGGAGTCACCCCACCATGTCACCTCTATTCCCTCAAATCACGATAATATGAATACCTTTTACCTTTAAATGGTGAATTTCCTTTTCCTTTATCAGATAAAACAAGGTCCACATACACCCATTGGTGTGTGTAGGGTGTGATCATGAAAATACTAGTAGGATCCCACCAAGTGTTCCATATAAAACCTTTTTTTAGAAAAACCAAACCACATGGAAATTAAAATTTTAACATTTTTAAGAAAAAAATGATGCATGATATATTCCATTTATAAAATAATACAAAATATAAAGTCATAAATCCTATGAATTGTTTAAAAAATTATTATGGGAGTGCACCCTAAGTCCACTAAGGCTAGGGTCACCTAGTGATATGAGAACAATAATTAGGGGAAACCGTCAATTAGTAAGATAAATTTATAATTACTTCAATCATAAAATGGGGTTTAATGAGAGATTATTTCACTAATCAAAGAAATAGATATAAATATTGGTAAAAGACCGCATCTATTCTATTATTTCTTATATAATCACTAGAAGTTTCTCGTGAAGTTTATCTAATATAAGAAACCATTATTAAATAATTACTTTCATCAAAAAATTGATAAGAATTATTAAATACATAAAAAATATACTATAGCAATCCAATTTCATCTCTAATAAGGAAGATAATATTCAGGGCATAATTATTTAAGTGACATTTCATTAAACAATTTATAACATCATTTATACTACTTATAAGAATGATTTAAAACAACTTTAAGCATCTATAATGAAGTAAATGATCAAAATATCCATAACATATGTATATCAATCTATAATATAACCATATAATTCTATTTATGGAATTTTTAAATTTTAATTTTAAAAGACAGGCTTCAAGGGATCAAATAAAAAAGGGAGAATATGAAACAAACTACCTTAACCTAATTTAGTCCTCGATACCTAATGTGAATCCACATAGTATGGGAAGAGGGGATCACTTGGAGTCAAGAAAAAACCCTAAACATAAAAACCTATTCTATAAATTTTTATCAAAATAAGACTAGGGTTTATATGGCTTTAGAGTATAGAGAAAACTTTGAGTAAGTGGAGAAAAAACCCAAGGAATAGGATAATAGGTACTTACATGATGTTTTCTTATAGAAAATTGAATAAAAACTCCTAAAATAATTCCTTATAAGATGGGGAAGGGTTTATTGAGTGAGATGATATATCTAGGTTTGAAGGGGATTTAGGGGTTTGAGTATTTGATTCAAATATGGGTAATCTTGTAAATTATTATTTTTATGTTTATGGAAATTCTACACAGTTTGGCCACACGGTTCTCCAAAATATGTGCCAACTATGTGGTTGGTTCTAGAGTCATATGGGCATATCATATAGTTTTTATACACAGTTAGGAAAACTATCCACTAACTGTGTGAATAACTCTACTAAAAACCTATGGGATTTTCAATGCTTGGCAACATGGTTTGTCCACACGGTTTAGTAAACCATGTGCCATGCGTAGTCTACCGACACCCCCAATTCTCACAGTTTTTAGATTAAAATACCTTGAAATGATATATAAAGATAAAAACCAATAAATAATACATTTAATGATTGAAAATGACATCATGGTTATAACATCAAATGGAATTCTAATTCTAATTCTTACTATAGATACCAGATCTCCATGATGTGTTTTGTTCCATGCCATGATTTTTTACCTTCCTTTTCAACGGCATTCACATATCCAAATCACTTGATATAACCATGAATAAATTATATCAAATTTATGATTATATATTACTTACATAGGACTATAGTTTTTTCTTGATTTCCGAAAAATGAAAAAATCGACATCAATACCCAATGTAGTTTCAATAATATTCCCATTGGGGTTTTTAGCTACAACTAAAGAAAAAAACATAATCAAAATATTTTTATTAGTCAATATTGATTTAATTAATAAGATTGATTAAAATGTTTAGTATCATTATCATTAAATTTGATTATATTTTTGTAACAGAGAAAATTCAATCGAGTATAAACTAGAATATTTAGTGTCATGATTCTCAGAGATCATAAGTATTTAATGTTTTTAAATACTTCTTGTATTTTAAAAAAAATAGAATAAAATAATGATATAAAAAATATTGAGGAAGTAAAAGGTTTTAATATAATTAAATATGGTTTTTTATTAGTTGTAATACCTAGAGATTTTAAAAATAACACTTTTTTGATGCTATATACAACACGTGACACTGGACTTAAATAAACCAAGAAATATTATTATTTGAATATGACTGTTATAACCTAGACGTTAAATTGTCAGGTATAAATAATAATAAATAGAATATGAAAAATGTTTCTAAATATTTATAAAATTTAAATTTATTTATTAATTCATAACTAATAAGTACTCTATTTTCAGTATTCATTTTATGCTTCAAAAATATGTTTTCTTTAAAAACGATTTTTATTGATTTTTATTAATGAATAATATATTAATTTATAATTGTTTTAGAAGAGATATTTTATAAAGTGGATATAAATTTTTAAATATTCATATAAAAATTATCTTAGGGTAAATTTTTGAGTTTTTCTAAAAAGTTTTATTTTTCAGTGAATAGAGAGAAATACCTATTTTTGTAAAAATATCATTTATATTCACTAAAAAGGATCAATATGATTTGAAATTTATATAAAAGTAAAATTATTATTATTATTTAATTATATATAATATAATTAATTTTATTTTGATCATAATTATACCTAGTTTTTATATAAGTTCATTTTTTAGCTTAAAAACACATTTTTCTAAAAACTATTTTTCATTGTGTTTTAAGCATTTATATTAAAATTGATTTCTTACACTCATAGAAATTGAATCTTGAAAAATGTATTTAATATTTTTAATCATGAGTTTCAAATTTTTTAAATATTCAACTTTTATTTTTTGTCATTGTGAATAGTAACCATGGTAAAATTCATTACCTCGATAAAGGAAAAATAGGTAAACTCAGGTTAAAACTATGCGGTAAGGCCATAAAATTATCAAACAATTTCCCTAATCCTATTGTATGAGTTTATTTAATAAATAATTATATAAGACTCTAAAATATGAAATCTTTATTCCCTTTTTATTTGATAATAACATAAATATTATTTAAGTAAAGTATAAAAACAAAATTTCACCCTCTTTGTTTTAATAAACATTGACAATTTATCACAAGGATTAAAAGAATTTATGATTGATAAAAAAATTAAATTGAGAATGAAAATATTATATTTATTATAGTAATTTTTTTTATAAATGATATAATTACCTAGAACACTTATACATTGTTGATGCAGTGCTTATACAAACAGGTAAAAAATCAAAGTAAATAGATTTAATTGTATTAAATTTGATTTATTTTGAATAATTTAGTGTATTGAATGATTTTTATGAATATAAATGAAATTTAATTAATATTTTAAATATTTACATTCAAATTATATTATTTTCTTGGAATTTTTAATGAAAATGTTTCTTGAATAGTTGACAGATACAATTTTTATGAGATACGATATATTTTATGATATTATCATAACATAAATATGATATATAAATTTATGAAACTTATAGAATATATATTATATGATAATATACTAAAAATATCATTAAAAATAATTCAAAAAATATGATATATAATTTAATTCATGATAAATTAAAAAAAACATTTTCCATGTCGACATAGTGCTTGCGCGGTGTAGGAAAATCCAAATTTGGTGTCCTAATGATAATAATTGAGAAGGAAAAGGCCTTTTAGTGACTTGTTAATTCAATATTATGTATAAATTAGGCTTTGGATTTATATTTTAAACATTTTGAGTTATATAACATTAATATTATCCAAATTATTTTGAAATGCTTGTGCATGGTGTGAAAATTCAAAATAACATACTAAATATGTTGTCATGATAAAAATGATAATTGATATTCCTTATTAATTAATATAAATTATAAAAAGGATTTCTAATAATATTTTATTGTTAATAATTTGTTTTAAAATTTTAAAATTATTATAATTTTCTCAAACATCAACCCCGTAATGGCTCAACGTATATAAAAACAAAAAAAACAATTAAATAAATAATATTAAAAATATTAAAAATGATAATATTTAGATAAGTTTGAGTATACCAGGAATTTTATAAATATTTATGAAGTATAAGTGATGATATATAAAATTATATTATAAATTTTTTGTTTTCGTGATGTTTATAAAGTCATGTATTTTGAATAGTGATGAAAAAAACCTTAAATGGTATTTATTTTTTAAATATTATTTTTAATTCATAAAGAATTATAAAAAAAATCAATAATAAACCATCAAGATATTAGATTTTAATTTATATTATTCATGATATTTATTTTTATCACTTTTCATTTTTAAAATTACCTTTATGACCCTTAAATATTGAAAAATTGCGAAAATGCCATTGATTTTTTCCTATAAAAAGAGACTCACTTTAGCATTTTTTTTCACATAACTCAAATTCCGTTTTTCTTTTTAAAAAATCACAAATCCTTCTCTAAACTTCCATTACCATTCCCCCTGTAAATTGGTGTTATCTTAAATCTATCCAATAAATTCATTAAGATTAATCTAAGGGAAGCGACACAAAGGGAAAGGTAAGGGTTTCATAACTGAATCTTTTTTAATTAGGTTATATAACTTATTAATTGATTATATTATGCAAATATTATGTGTAAAATGAAATTTTATAGAATTATGTTGCATTTAAACTTTTTTTATTTACATTTTTTACACATAATATCTCTATTGATTATTTCTCAGTTCAATGATACGGTCTTTTTGAGGGTTCTTCATCTCAATACTATTTCATTGAGACATGTTTACTTTCATGAACCTATTTTTATTTATATGGTATATATACCTCCCCATTGACATAATATGTAATATATACTCCTTAATTTTTGGTATTTAAACTTACAACTCAATTTCATTCATCGAAGGAGTTTTGATTTTAAAGTTACCAAAGTGGTAATGTTTTATTTCATAATCTCTTCCTTATTCTAGATTTTTTCTATTTAAAATTATATTGGAGGAATTATATGATATTTATATCTCAAAAAAATTATTTTATGATCCTATAGTTATTTTTTTTATTTTCATTTGTTACTTCCATTTTTACCTTCTTGACATCAAAAATACCAAATTAATGTTTTTAAGAAAAAATCAACTTTGTTTTTCTACTCGACCATGAATATTTTTCTTACTTGTATATATTTTATTTAAAATGTTTTCAAGAATTTATTAACTATTCTTAAATGATTTATTAAATATATTTTAACCCATATTTAACTTTATATGAAAAAAATTAAATGGAATATTCGTTTTATTTTCTTGAATAAGTTACATTTTGCTTAAGGTATGAAAAAAAATATTTGTTTTTAATGATTAAAACATGAAAGAAATTCATTACCAGCATGAACACTAAATATTTTGAAACTTATTTTAAAATTTTAAATATTTAATTTCAAATAAAATTATTTACATGATATTTTGGAAATTGTTTTATTTTAAATAAATGATTTCAAAATGAAAAGGGTATTTTCCTCCAGAAATTTTCCAGGGATATTTTAAAAGTATTTTCACCTATGTAAACATCATTTGATGAATCATATTATTTAATGAGGTTATAATATAATTATACAAGACACCATATTTCCTTGTATGGATTTTGAAAATTTTGACTAGGAAATTATTGACATTTTTAATGACAGTTCTTCCATTATAGAAAATTACTAATTATTAAATAATTTTGATTAAGTTTTATTATTTATGAATATAATGGATAAATTGGACCAATTAAGTGATGGGTGAAGCCAATAATTTCCTAGCACCTAGATTCATCGATAGGTGCCATGAGACAAAAAATATTAGGTATTTGGTCGTGGAATTACCCATTTATGTAAGATGTCTTAGCATGAGACATTGACGGAATGTTTATGATGTCTTAGAATGAGGCCTCAAAATTAAGTTTAAGATGTATGAAATTATTTATTCCATATTTATGAAATTAGTTATTGAAATCCATTTGATTATTCGGGGAAAAGTTTCAAGTTCATGTTATTATTTATATGGCATTATTTGATCATGGTTTATTCTTTCCATATTACTCATGCTTTATTTATTTAATGATAGATTCTGTTGTACATATTTTCTTACATAATGTTTGAGATCACCCTTATTATTTTTTCCATTTCCTCAATTTTGGAAGAAATGTTTCAAGTAATTTATACCTAATAGGGTTATTAGATGTGAATAACTTAGTGGAATATGATGTAGATTTTTATAAAAAAGTTTTTTATGTATCCAAGTTATTATGTAAGATTATTCTATAATTCATTAAAACTCTAAACCTAAAATGTGATTTGGTGTTTAAGTGTTCCAAAATTTTAGTTTGATGTTACATGTTTTGAAGGGATAAAATTGAGTCAATGTTATCTGTATAAAAGACATAAATGTAATTCTAGGATTACATGTTCAGTGATGTTATATTAGGGGTTTAAAAATATGAATTGTGATTGATTAAATTAATTAAATAAATTTAAATAATAATCAAGAAGATATTTTATTTCTCCCAACTAAGAAATGATGAATACCATATATAAATCAACTTTATCCCATTGGTCTAATTTAGGTTGAAAAGTATATCAATATCAGTTGTTATTACTCGCTTTGGTACCATAGTTTCTTATTGAATCATATTTATTACCCTAGTGCATGAATTTTACTTCAAGAAATTATACATTATGTGATTCCAATGAATATGATGGTAAATATTTAATAAGTTAATAAAAAATATGATTAATTGAATGAAAAACTTAAAATTACTTCAAAAAATACAATAACGAAATCAAATTACATCCCTTATCCTACTATGAGTTTAATTTCATATTGTGATGTCTTTTAGGAGTTTTATCACATTAATGATATTTTTTGAAAAAATTAAATAAATTTAGTTATAAAATTATCATTGAACATTTCCATATATTACATAGTATTATACAAAACTCCATTATGTTTCTTTTGGGTCATCGGCACTATGAGGCTTGTCCCAAATTCAAATGACTCATGTTATTTTCCCTAAATATTAATAAAACACAATTTAATTACCAATTATTATCCTTGTATAATAAAAAATAATTAATTCCATTATTATTCTATTATATATAAAATAAATACCAATAACATGTGAAAAGTCTTTGTAAATTGAATTTAAGAATAAAAAACATATAACTAAATATCTATAATTTGAGCATTATCAAATTCCACTGCACTTAAGATTTTGTTTGGACTCAATCACAAAAAAAGTACAGAATCATTTCAAGGGATAATTAATATTAAATCAGTAAAAATAATATCCAATTAAGCCTAAATAATTATCAATTATGGATAGTCTTTTAGTATGATGTATTCTAAATTTATTTATTATAATTAAAATTTTATCATAATGAAGAAATATATTAATTTACCAAATTCTATTAATAAAAATTTATTCATATTGGGTCTTTTAATTATTCATTTTAAATATGTAAATTTCTTTTATTTCCATTTCCTTTAACAATTGGTCATATATATACATTTTTTATTCAATGTTAATATTTACATTTTGTTTTTTATACAATGGGAGAAACATTTTCCACAACCAACAATCCCACCATCTATTTCCTCCCATTTTTGTTTTTAAAGAAACTTGATGGGTGTTTTAGGAACTCTAAAATAGAATAAAAATATTAAATAAAACTCTTCTCATATAATCTTCTAAAATATAAGAACCAAAATATTAGGAATAAAATATATAATGGGTAATATTTTAATATTCTTTTAGAATAACCAATCTTTTTATTATTAGATAATTAGAGTTTTAGAATGATTGAGAGGATCATAAGAATGATTTTTTCCCCTTTCCAATTATGGTGGTATGAGTATCACCTTTTAACATACATTTATAGACCCCTAGTCTATAGATTTGACCATGCTAATTATTAATTTCAAAATTAATGAATTTTTTTCTACACATTTAAAGGAAAAATGATATTCAAATATCCATCGATAATCTAATATGATTATGAAAATTTAAAACATACATGTGTAAAATAATGTTTATTTTTATTCATTAATATTTTTTTTTATTCATTAATATTTATACATGCCCTCTATATATATATAAATAAAAATAGCATACTCAAAATATGATTATAACTTTGAGATGAAATTTTATTATAAAAAATATATTTGTATTACATACATCCACTTATTTAAAAAAAAATAGGATCATTTTTTATCTATATTTTTAAATTATAAAAGTTTTTAAAGAGAATGAAAGTATAGAATATAAACCATTCCATATATATCCCTAAAATTCTATGGTTGAAATTTATCCAAAAAAAATTGAGATTCTTGTTGTAGGTTCCGAGCACAGTGGAAGCGTAGAAGGGGTTGTTCCCAAATTTGATTTTTTCCATATTTTATGAACAATCCATGATATATACAAAGATAATGCCATGATCCATAGAGTTCAATCAATGAAATAAGATGAAGGAATAGAAACCTGGAACCAAGAGAGGGGATAAACATATATTTTTTACAATTAATTCAATTAAATAAGAATTACCTTCAAGGTCTATTCTTTCTTCATTGATGTGTCTCACCATAGTTTTACGGTGCACATTCATTGTGTTGTAGATATCAAGGGTATGAATCCTCTAGCATTATTCCACATGTGATCCAAGAATATCTAAACATCACCAAAGTAGTCTTCAGTTACTATCACAGATGATCCTTTCGTTGAAGTCTCCCTCCTTCGATCACCTTCAGAACCGCTTCCAAAGTGATTTCCTTGATCTGGTTGTTGGGGATCACTCTCATTGTTGAGAGAGTTAATGGATAGGGAAGAACATTCTAGGATCGAGAGGATTTATCTAAATGTTGTGCACAACACAATGGTTGTATCTTAGCTTTTCCTTGTATAACGAGAGAATAATATAATCAGGTATTAATTTCACTAGGGTAATAATAAATAATATGCACAAGTGATTTTAATTATTTCATTAACCCTAGAGAAACCCCACATATCAAGTAGTAACAAAAATATTATTATTTCCTAACATTAACTTAAATTGTGTGTTATAATTAAATATTATTTAATCAAATAATATTCTATATTATTATTTCTAACTAGACCATTAATCTCGGTCCACCAATCCTCCTCAATATTTATTAATTATTCCACCCACAATATATTCCCTTGAATAACAAGTGACGGAATACATGAATAATTATTAAACCACAACCAAGATTAATATTTATTCAAATTCTTAAATAATAAATTATTTATCTGAGATTCTGTATACACTTAGTGTGTTACCCTCTAGGACTCTTTTTCAGTTGAGTTAGGCTGAGTAGTCTAATGTCTAAGGTTAACATCTAGAAACATGCTAAAGATCCCATAGATAAATATGTTAATTCTCTAATGAAATTTCAGCTCATACAAATGTTTACCATGTAATATATTCCCTTTATCACAATATCTTTAATCGAGCAGGTTTCATTCCAGTTCCATCAACCTATATGCTCGATATCTCTTTCTTTGATTTTTAAAACATTTAACTTGCGTATAGAATACCATGGACATGGATTTATTTATGTTATATCATTTCCATCAAAGGGCCTGAGATATTTACATCTTTTAGTGAATAGAATGGATAAATCCTTTCTCACATTATTCATTAATTAAATATTACTCAAGACGCGCCCAATGTATCCTACCTCACTACAAACATTTTTCGTCACGGTTTTCATTAATACATCAAATTACGCAACTTGTAATATCTATTAATAATAATATTTATGTCTAAGGAACAATACACTTTTTCATATATAGAAACATCCATTGAAAATTATAAATGTGGATTTCTTACTGTCGAGTCTCGTTCTCATAATATCCTATTGGATATCACCAAGGGATTACACCATGAGAAGGTTCTGCATAGTCATATGAGTATCCACCCCAGATAGCATGTATCATTTGTGTCCCCCAAATTATATCATCTATACATAGAACATTTATCTAAGAATAGTTACATAACACTTCTAGGTTCTCATCATAGTGGAGAACTACTATGACCTTTTAGTGTGATAGCTACTATTGGGACATCATCACATGAAAGGTTACATAGAAGAATAATCATGGTGTGATAAGAAGTTTATTTATATTCAGAAAACATTAATATAAGTTATCATAAAGTACATAGAAGTTGGTATAGGGAACTAACTCAAATAGGCTCCCACATTCAGTATAGCCAACTACTAACAACCTTCAGTCTGCTAGCTCTCACATGATACTCATGCTTCTGCTAAGATAATCCTTTAGTCAAGGGCTCCACTATACTATCATTCATGGATACTTTTCTCACTTTAAATTCACCCCTCTAAGGAAAATCCCTCAAGAGGTGACACTTTTATAGTATTGTTTTGTTCATTTATGTGACCTTATCTCTTTTTAAAGATCCACCATTGTAGTATCATCACAATAGAATGTCATATGGTCTTTACTTCTAGAAACCACATCAATATCCTATAAAAAGTTCTGAATCCAAATGGCTTCCTTGCCTACATCATAAGCCTCTATATACTCAAAATCCACTATATAATCAGCTAAACCTGGCTACATTGAACTCATATAGCTCATAGCTCCTTCGTTGAGATAGAAAACATGTCCTAATTGTGACTTCAGATCATTTTGATCTATATGAAAACTAGCATCAGAATACCCTCTGATGAAAAGATCCTTGTCTCCTCCATACATCAGGAACATATCCTTAATTCTTCTCAGATACATAAGGATTGCCTTAAAATTAGTCCAATATTATTCTCCTATATTTTCTTTATATATACCTACCATGATCAATGCATAAAAAATATCAAGTCAATTATATAAAATGGTATACATGATTGATCCTATCATTGAAGTGTATAGGATCCTACTCATTCTCTCTTTATCTTATTGTGTTTGGGGACAAGTTTTCTTAGAAATATGTAAGCTATGTGAAATTGGAACCAATCTCCACATGGATTATTTCATAATAAATCTCTTTAGTATTTGGTCAATATATATAGTTTGACTTATTCCAAGCAGCCTCTTGGATCTATCACGAATGATCTTGATCCCTAGAATGTTGGTTGTTTCACCTAAGACTTTCATGGAGAAGAATTTGTTCAACCAATCCTTAACTAGCATTAAGACTGGTATTCCATTTCCAATAATCAATATGTCATCAAAATATACTACTAGGATAACAAATGCATTCCCACTAAACCTTTTGTACACACACGTCTCACATTCATTTTTAATGAAACCAAATTCTCTTATGGCTTCATCGAATTGAATGTTCCAGGACCTGGATGCTTGCTTCAATCCATAAATGGATCTATATAAAATTTAAACTTTTTTTGTATCACTTGGTGTCACAAACCCTTCTGTTTGTGTCTTGTAGACATCTTCCTGAAGGTTCCCATTAAGGAAAGTAGTTTTGACATCCATCTGGAAAATCTCATAGTCATGGTAAGATATTATGGAAAGTATGATTCTTATGGATTTAAACATAGGAACTGTTGAAAAGGTTTCATCATAGTCAATTTATATATGATATTTAAAACATTTATCCACTATAATTTCTTTACATGTACTTACTTTACCTTCTATTTCTAGTTTCCTTTTGAATACCCATTTACACTGAATAGGCTTTACAATAACTGGCATATCAAACAGAACCCAAAATTGGTTCTGATACATTGAATCCATCTCAAAATTTATATCATCTATCCATTTTTCATCTTTTGAGATCTATAATTACTCATTTTAGGAGATAGTTTCATCATTATCCAATAATAATGAGTCACCATCCTCGGTGGCAAGAAAACCATATCTCACAAGTTCCCTTACCCCTCTTACACTCTTACGCAGTACTTGTGTTTCAGGAATTACTTCTTCCACAGGGACTTGTGGGACTTGTTCTTATACCAACTCCAATATATCTTGATCATCAACTTCATTGAAGTAAATATTTCTCTCACTATCCTTTTTGAGGATGTGATCCCTCTTAAGAAATATGGCTTGTTTGGAAACAGACACTTTCTTGTCTGAGGGGTTGTATACGTAGTATTCCTTTGTTTAATAGGAATACCATATAAATATTTACATAATGCCTTGTGGTGCTAGTTTGTTGAAAGAAAAAGCCTTAACAAATTCCTTATATCCCCATACATGTGTATGTGACAAAACGAGTTTATTTCCACTCCATGGATTGAAGGGGATTACATTTTCTACCTTAGTTTGTACTCAATTTAATGTGTACGTAGTAGTTTGTAGTGCATATCCCCACAAGGATAATGTAAGATCTTCATGACTCATCATCGACCATACCATGTCCAACAAGGTGTTGTTCCTTCTTTCACTAACACCATTCCATTATGCTGTTTAAGGTGTAGTGAGTTGGGATAGAATCCTAAACTCTTGTAGAAATTTGACAAACTCTTGGTTAAGATATTATCCACCTCGATCCAATCAATCCTTATTTATCTTCTTACCAAGATAATTATCTACTTAATTATTTATTTTTTTAAATTTCTCAAAGGAATCGAACTTATACCTCATCAAGTAAATATAGAAATATCTACTCAAGTCATCAGAAAAAGTTATGATGTAAGAATATCCACCTCTAGCTTCTAATGAAAATGGTCAACACACATCAGTGTATATAAATCCTAAAAACATTTTGGCCCTTTCACCATATCCACTGAATCATAGTTTTGTCATTTCCCCTTGTAAACAAGAATGACATCTATCAAGTGGTTTTACCTTAAAAGAGTTTAAATAACCATCTTCATATAGATTTTTCAAAGGCTTATCTTTTACATGACCAAGATGGTGATGCCACAACTATGTGTTATATGAGTCATGTGAAGATGATTTTTTATCGATTTACAACACTTGGCTTTCAAAATTTAATACATACAGATCGTTATTTAAATGTGTCAAACTATAACATTTGTCATCCTTATAAATGAAACAAACATTATTTCTGAACTTCAAAATAAACCCATCTATTTCTAAAATTCATACAAAAATTATCTTTTTGGTAATAGTTGGTACATAATAAAAGTCATGTAAAACCAAATACATTTTGGTTGGTAATGAAAGTTGGTAGGCACTGATGGAAAGAGCAGTCAGCCTCGCACTATTGGCAGCTCGTAGATCCACCTCTCCTTTGTAAATTCTCCTAAATCTACTTGGTTCATGTATTTAGATATATATGTGAGCACAAAAAGTTGTATCTAATACCCAATGTGTAGAAATGTAATTATTTAACTTGATAATAAATGCACTTTTGGCTTCACTTTTCTTCTGAGTATAGTTTCTCTTCTAGTGGCCTAATTTGGCACATGAAAAACACACTACCTCCTTTTCCTTACCCTGCATTTAAATATTTTTATTCGTGGTCAGATGGTTTTTGGGGGCTCTAGACTATTTATCTGTCTTATGTCCCTTTTCCTTTTCCTTTCTCTTCATATTCCCCACAAGGACTGCATTTTTTTCATGCCCCATTTCTTTATCCACTTGGAGAATTAGGGCTTAAAGTTTTGATAGACTCTTCTAATTATTTATCATATTATAATGCACAATAAAAATAGAGAAAGCCTTGGAAAGTGATGAAATTATGAGATATATACACAACTCATCCGATAATTTAATCCCTAATATGTCCAGGCATTCAATATATCCCATACGCTTGACTACATGGGACCCAGATCGCACAGGCTCTCTGTGATTAGTCATGAACAAATCATTGGATATCTCATACCTCTCTTAACTCTACTTCTCTTGATAAAGATCATGAAGGTGAGTCATCATGCTATAAGCATCCATTTCCTCAGGTTGCTTCAAGATCTCATTGGACAAGGATGATAGCATGAATAAATGAACATATATATCACCATTCAGATGTTTCTCATATAGTGAGATCTCTTAATCACTCTCTACATTTCTAGGAATTACTAGTAAAGGCTCTTCCAGCACCTACAATTTCCTTTTATGGAGAAGGATGACCCATAAGTGCCTTTTCCACTCATGGAAATTCATGATGGTGATAAGTTTTTCCTTCTAGAGTATGGATCATAGGGATATTTTTTATGTCATTTTTCATTATGTTTCTACAAATAAGATAAGTAGTGATTTAGTACTTTATATGATAAAATTTAGACAAAAAAATAAATTACATTTATAAGTCTCCCACTATTTTATTGAAACCCTATAGCCCTAACGATTAGATTTGGAATATCAAGTTTCTTGGACATTCAAGTGGCAAGGATCCATATTCCATTCTCATTACCCTAACTTTTCTAGGTCAAGAAAATCAAATGGTTCAAGGTAGGCATTCCAGATTCCAACAACATTAACTCAAAGTTCATTGATTCGTTGACTGGACTCCCAAATCCTAAAATAATTAATTTATATTTATTCAACCTTTTCCTCTCAATTAAACCAATTCCTATTTTTTCAGTCAACCCTTTATGTCCACAAGGTTAATTCAACCCAAAATGTCAAATTAAAATTCCCTGATAATTAAAGCACCCCAAATTTGGATGGTCAAGCACTTTGAACTATGGTTTGATTCTAACCGAAGTAATAAAAGGCTATACCGACTTGATATTTTATTGAGGGATTTAATCCTTTATGAATAAGTTTCCTTTTATTATATTGATCACATTCTTATTAATATTAAGTGGGATTACATAAGTGATTAATCACATATTTAGATAATATTTATGCATAAGCCAGATTATTTCGGTTCCATCTTGGATGCTTGTTAATTCCTTAATTATGTGATCGTGACAACACATCCATAATGAATAACCATGAAACTAACAGAAATAAACTAAATGGTTTTATCATTAGCTTGTTCTAATGGTTAGTTTATCTAATAGTTGATAAACCAACTTCTGACCAAGGGAAGAAACACCTGAACCATTTAAGGTTTGTTTTTACAGCTTTCCACCTGCCCACCTTTGTATCTCCTTGGGTTGGTTTTACCTCATCTTTTAACTTGAACCATCTTTACTGGATTGGGAGCTCCATCCATTACGTATGATTTTACTCACATGCTTTTGAGGGTTAAAATGGGGTTTACATAAAAGAAACCATGGGCACGTAGGCCCTACATATTAATTAGGAGAGAAGGAACACAATCCAATAAATTAAATTAATAATAAATTAATATGAAACCAATCACATATGATGGTCTGATCTAGATCATGATCATCCACATGCTTGAAGAAAATTACCCATTTAATAAGACTATCATTCAATCCTTTTGTTGTTCTTATTTAAAATAAATCTCACTCAAATCGATTATTTTTTATCTTTAATTAATCAATCCTTTTATCTTAATCCTTTTTTGAATTTCCTTAATATTCTCATCCAATATAATATTAAACAAATTAATATTCATTTAAAATTAACCTTGTACATAAATATTACTTGGAGGTAACTCGGTGAATACCCACCCTAATATACTCAATATGTATTATACTTGAATAAACTTTATTCTTTGTGACATATAGCATGCACGGATTATCACGTACTCTCAAGAAGTGTTGTTCATAGATCATTATATGAATTACATGATTTTTTGGTAACATGTCATGATTTTTTGGTGAATACCCACCCTAATATACTCAATATGTATTATGCATATTTTAAAGTTTTAATTTTGCATAATTTGGTTATAGTACACGGCGTGTAGATCTGATCTACAAGACGTTTACTACATTTACTGTCTATATGAAGTACATGCCTAGGGACTCAGCATGTGAGGCGTACTTCAGAATTCTTGGAGTGAACAGGGTGTCTAGTGGGTCACACGTTGTGTTGACTCTATGTTACACAGTCACCGGTCAGCTAATACGTCTATGGTATACATGGCTCGGCCCTGAATCGAAAGGGACTACACACCATGTCCAGTGGGCCACACAACATGTAGTCTGGATGACCATGTGACAATCTGTCCTGGTCAACATTCAATGAAAGAATTAACTAAATCACATTTATTTAATACACACAGTTTAAGTAATTGCCCAAATACTCCTAATTCATTTAACACAACTACAATTCATGTAATTATGATTACATGATATGTACTGTGGTGTTACCTGTAAAAAATCTTTGGCACCTCTGGATGATATCCTCGATATAATTTTATTCATAAAATTAATCATTTCTGTTAGATATGTGAGAAACGATAGAGGAAGAAAAAAATATCATCATTCAAATTAAAATAAATGATTAAACTTGAGTTGAAAAACTAAATTATAAATGCACAAATCACCAAAAATTATTAAATAATTATAAACAATAATATGTCAGATCTTATACCACTTGTAGGTTTTGAGTGTAGCAGAAGCATGGAAGGGAAAGTACCCAAATTTGATTTTTACTATATTCAATGATCAATCTGGGATCTATGCAACGATGAATGCCTTGATCCACATAATTGAATCAAAGAGATAATACAAAGTAATAGAAACCCATAACTGAGAGAGAGGATCAATATATATTGTTTATAATTAATTTAATTAAATAAGAATTACCTACAAGATTTATTCTCTCTTCATTGATGTGTCTGACCATAGATCTACGGTGTGCCTTTATTGTGTTATAGAGATCAAGGGTATATCTCCACTAGTAATGATCTATATGTGCTCCATGAATCTCTAGACATCACCAAATGAGTCAATGGGTGCTATCACGGAAGATCATTATGCGTGCGTCATCCGCCTTCGATCGCCTTGAGAACCACTTCCAAAGCATTCTATTTTATCCAGTGGAGGAGGATCGCTCTCGTTATTGAGAGAGTTCTTGTAGAGGGAAGAACTATCTAGGATCAAGAGGTTTTCTCCAAATTTTGTGCACAACATAATGTTCATCGCTTATATTTCCCTTGGCTAATAATAGAATAATCTAACTGGGTGTTTATTTCACGAGGTTAATAATAAATAATTTCCACTGGTGCCTTTAATTATTTAATTAATCCTAGAGAAACCCCACATGTCAAATAATAATAGTAATATTATTATTTCTTAACTTTCACTTAACTTGCGAGTTATAATTAAATATTATTTAATCAAATAATACTCAATATTATTATTTCTCACCAGACCATTAATCTCGGTCCACCAATCCTCCTCAATATTTATTAATTATTCTCCATGTAATATATTCTCTTCAATAACTAGAGATAGAATAAATTTGATCATTCCAACATTGATAATTATTAAACAAAAAATGGGATTAACATTTATTCAACTTGTTATATAATAAATTATTTAACTTGGATTCTAGATACACTTAGTATGTGACCCTATAGATCTCTTTTTCAGTGGCATTAGGTGAAATAGCCTAAAGTTCAAGGATAGAGTGTAACAACATGCCAAGGAACCCATAGAGAAAGAAGTTAATGTTGCAATGAAATGTATCTTCATACTAACATTTACTATGTAATAAAATCCCTTTATCACAGTATCTCTAATCGAGTAGGTTGCATGCCAGTGTCATCAACCTATATGTTCGTTATCTCTTTCTTTGACTTTCCAAAAATTGAACTTTCATATAGAAAACCATATCCATGTATTTATTTATGCTATACCATTTTCATCAAAGGGACTGAGATATTACCTTTTTCTGGTGAACAGAATGGATAAATTCTTTCTTGCATTATTAATTAATGTAATATTACTCATGACACACCCAACATATCCTACCTTGTCACAAACATCTGCATCATGGTTTTCATCTATACAACAAATTACATGGATGATAATATTCATTAATAATAATCTTAAAATCTAAGGGCCAATAACCATGTCTGTATATAGGAACATCCAATGAAACTTGTAAATGTGGATTTCCTACTGTCAGGTCTCATTCTCATAATATCCAACCTGATATCACTAAGGGAATACACCATGAGAAGGTGCCTCAAAGTCCTATGAGTCTCCACCCCTGATAGACTGTATCATTTGTGTCCCTTGAATGATATCATTCAGCTATAGAATGGATATCTAAGAATAGTATCATAGCACTTCTGGGTTCTCATCATAGTAGGGACTTCTATGATCTTTTAGTGTGACAGCAACTCTAGGGACATTATAACATGAAATGTTATGAAAAAGAACAATAATGATGTCATAAGGAGTTTATTGATATTCAAAAACCATGAATATAAGTTATCATAGAGTATGTAGAAGTTGGTTCTAGGTCACCAACTCCAACACCTATTAGATGCACAAACATTATTGTGGTTCATCATACCATGATTATTTTTGGTTTTTTTATAAGGAATAAGAAATGAGTTGGACTTGGGCCAAGATTTATTTAAAATTTTGATTATTGAATTTTATGTTGGACTTATAAACCCTGAAAAATGAACTTTTTAAGGTGAATTCATTATAATTTTAATTTATGTTAGTGTTCTCAAATATTAATAATAAATCTTGAGATAGACATTTTGAATTTAGTGAACTCAAAAATATGCTATTTTGACAAATTATGTGAACATGAATATATAAATTCAACTTGATATAGTTTTTTTTGGGTAGAGAGATGATGAATTAAATATAATTTATCAAAACATTTTTCTTTGGAATGGTTTTTATCTTTGGCCTTTTTGAAATTAAATTAATTGTTTGTAAGACATGCCACAATCATTGAAACACATGATGATTTACAAGGTTGTGTGTGTGTGTATATGGATTTTTATTTTAGGTATGGACTATCATCAATTTTAAATTAGTTTTTATGATTAATGAAGACTGTTCAAGAATGATTTCCTAGATATAGTTATTAAGATACACTTTTTTTCAAGTATTTCATTTGAACTAGAAAAAGTGAGATATTTTCCTTTAATTCTTGGATTTATTCTATTTCTATATTGTTTTATTTAATTAATTTTTCCTACTTATGGAATATTTATTATTCATGCATGTATAGTTCTTCAAAAGGGAAGATAATTATGTTGTGAATCCAATTTATATTATTTACCACTATGTCACTCTCTCTGGGATACCCTTGTAGTAGCAGTAGCTGTCTCAATGGATACCTTTTCAAATTCAAACCCTGTCGGGATCACTCCAACATGAATCCATGATGATGAAAAAGTTGGATCTCATTTAAGTATATGGGGAGTCTCCTTTCGCTAAGCCCCACCTCTACTGATTGATGTAGGTGGATGGGTCAGATACCTCATGATCGGTGTCTCTCCTCTCCATTCCTCCAACTAAATATTTTAATTTTCAAAAAAAATAAATTTTATAGGTTAAGTGAGAAACCTAAAAAATAACATCTGATTTAGATACCAACATCCCAAAAATAAATTCTACTATAGCATCATCACAAACCACAACCAACTAAAATGCACAATTCAAAAACCTAAAAACTTACAAAACCATACAAATTCAAATTTCTGAGGACATGAAAAGCTTGCATCCACACCCAATTCGCTCCATCATTGATTCACATGCCACTGGACCAATCCTATACATGAAGTGCCACCTGAAAAGATGTCGACTGCTCGAAAAACACATCCCAAATCCTCCTTGAAGTCACAACACTAGACTGACTGAGAAAGAAGAAATGGAACATAAAGACAGAGCAGAGTTTGCATGGATTCGAGCCTCAAAAGTGATCTGAGACCTGTTCTAGGACCACCGAACTCCATCCAATGTGAGTACTATCAACCTACATAAATTAAATCCTCAATATAACCACTGGAAGAAGAAGTTGGCTTGAAATAACGAAAACCCCCATTATATCGAAGTAACAAAACCACCACACAAAAAAACTCCTTCAAAGGAATTTCATGTCAAACCCAACACCGGAAAGACTCATCATGAGTTGCACCTCCTAGGACACAAAATAAGAATCATCTATTAGTTCCCAAACCATCCCAACATACCGAAATTCTAGACGAATAAGATCTAAACACAAAAGAATATCCTAAGAGAAGAGGGACTACGTTACAGCACAAGAAAGGAAAAGAGGGGAGGGAAAATGATGAAAATAAACTTTATTGAGATGAAGATCTGAAACTCATGATTTGAGAAGAGAAAACCTCTTTAGAGAGGATACAGATGTAGAAGAGTAATAATCCAGAAAGACCCCAATAAGTGGAATCTCAAACCAAGAAGTATCCATATAAGAAGATCCTGATTTAAAACAGAGGTGAACTAAGTCCCTGAATCATGATGAACACACCCTAGGATGGGAAATACGGGGAAGAAAATACATCATACCATTACAGGAATAAATAAATGAAGAAAACCAAATAATAACTTGCAGACATAGAGTGAATGGATGGCGAAGGGCCACCAGGAGGAGCTACCGCCATGAAGAATCTAAGAGAGAAACCCTAAATAAGGGCTGAAGTGGGGGGATAGGAGACTACAGGGCCATAATGTAAGTGATTTTCCCCTCCATTATACTTTTCGTGGTATCATGAAGGGAAACAGAGGATTTCAATGGTGTCCCGTCCATTTCTCTATCTATAGAAGAAGTATTCTTGGCTATAGACTTCCACAAGTAGACTCTGATTGGTAAGTTTGGAAAATACTGGCCGCCACTTATTACATTCAAATAGTTCTTCAAGACCTAGAATCTGTTAGGGTCAATGTGTTGTAATTATAAAATTGTTGACCCACCAGTTCAGCGATAATTACAAGATAAAAATAAAATAAAAAATACCGAAAAATAAATGACAATATATGTAACATGGAAAACCAGAAAAATAAAAGGGGTAAAACCCCATGGAAAATATAAGGATCTCACTAAGGTTAAAATTGGGTACACAATCTCTCACTACTATAAGGAGAAAACCCTTGTAAAAACTATCTTGAATAAGTGGGTAAATCTGCCTTACAAATACTGCTCAAATTATGGTAATGAGAATCACTAAAATTTATGAGAAAAACCATTGGAAAAGATCCTCATTTATAGGATGCCTCTCCCCCTACCTCCTCTTCTTATATGGGTGAGTTTGGAAGAGTTTTTCAACCCACCACCTACCACCACTGGCCCCCCTTTAATAAAGGAGGGGGTCGCCATTGTCCAGTAAATGGAAATCCACCAACACAATGGTGATTTTTTTTCTCTACCAGAGAGACTTTAATGCCCATCTATTCTCAAAATCTAACTTTGTTTTATCCTGAGATAGAGAAGAGATGATTTGTGTGCATATACACCTCCTCCTATATCGTTGGTCTATGGATGTTCATACTGGGCATGACCGAGCTTTATTAGCAGTATAGGTGGAACTTTCTGATCTAGCTCTTTTTCAATCTGCTAATCCTGGGAAATTTCTCTTAGAGGATGTGGAAACTATGACAATGAAAAGCATGTTATCTAAGATCTGTGTTGAGATGGTTCTCTCTCCCCCTTCCCTTTTTGAATAATTATCTGGGCTAGCTCCTCCATTTATTTCTTGTAGGATCTATGTTTTTTTCTACACAATTAATCTACAAGGACATATGTTTAAAATTTGTAGAATATCCTTCTGGTCTCAGATCCTTACTGATGTGGGTAAACTCTAGGATGATCAAAGAAATTTAATGATGTTTTACCCCTTTCCAAACTTCACATCGAGTCCTTCCCTGGTCATAGACCAACCACCCTAGATGCAAGTATATCCCTAATAGGGAGTCCTTTAGGAAATCTCTCCGCATATTGAAGATGACTTGTCTGATCCTCCTCATTATTTACAAGTGCTCCCCCTAGTTTTCGAAGACTATATACTCTCTCCCATCCTAGAAGGTTCACCCTTTGTGTTTATAGGCCCCATTATGATTCTATGATGTTCAGAAGGCATGTCGGAAGATATTTTATCCCTGAAGGTTAGCTCAAATAAGGAATATACTACTCTCCTTATTAAGATTTCTCTAAGGGTCACAACCTCGATGGGGGTAGGTCTCATGTCTATTTTAATTTCTTTAGCGTAATTAGATGTGGTTGTAGAGGATATTTCAATGCCAGATTATACTAAGAGAAATAAAATTTCTAAATCTTCCACTTCTCCCCTATAATTAAGAGTAATTGCCATTAGATCTATATTAAAGTCACACTCATAATTTGTACCCCCATCACAGAGGGGGGAGTGACCACAAGGGACCTCAAGGTCTCAGTTCAGACTAACTGTGTTCTCTATTTTCATCTAGAAAGTTAGAGGTATAATATCCCATGTGAAATTAGTATATATTTACAATGAATATAGAACTTCCTATGTGGATATCCAAGCTATCTTGGAACCTAAACACACCACAATAACTATACAAGCATATGTGACTTGGCTGTAAATCAGTCAATTTCTGAATTATAGTCTGACGAATGAGTATATTTGGATTTTCTGGAAGACCTCTCTACATGTGTACCTTGTCAACTATTCTTATCAATATATTACCATAAGGAAACTCTTAATGCCCATTATATTTTTTTCCTTCATCTATGGTAAATGTGATGTTTTGGGAAGAGAATATCTTTTGAAAACTCTATCTTCTTTAAATATATTATCCAACCCTTTGTTGATTATATGTAATTTCAACTCCATTATCCACTAAATTGTTATGAATAGTGGTCGATATTACTCTAGAAAATCCATTCAAGACTTTACAACATTCTTATATGTTTTTAAACTTCTGAATCTAGGATATGTGGGAGATAAGTTTTTATGGTGTAACAAAAACTATGGTGATCGTAGGATCTTGAGTCACTTAGACAGATTCCTTGCTAAACTTCGGGTGACCACCAATTTTGAATTCCTCTATCACTCATCCGATGAGATCATTGTCGGTTAATTCAACTCTTATTCTTGTACTTAAATATGTATGATCAAAATATTATCGATCTCACTTCTATAATATATGGATTTAATCAGAAGCTTTTTTGAAAGTGGTTCAATACTCTTGGATGATTGTTTTGAGAACAACAGAAGCGTGCGGAGGTGGAAAATATATTAAAATTTATTTTAATATGAGTTACTGTAAACCATGAGTGATGATTTTTCTCAACAAATTTATAATTAATTTATTTTATATCAGAATAAATGAATACCTAATATGAGAACTATTTCTTTGATGTAGATATTTATCGTCTGAAAAAACTCTTTTGGATTTCCTTTTTTGTGTTATGAGGATTCAAGGATAGAATCCTTTTAGTGTTGATCCACACATGCTCCTTTGATTTCAAATCAATTCCAACCAATATTTTGGTTATAGCACGACAAATTGATTGTCTTGCATTGTTTTTATTAATCATTGTTCCTTCTATCTTGAAAGAATCTCTTTTTTGTTTCTCATTCTTGAGAGGGAGATATTATTTTTTATGCATAATAATTATCTATTTTTGATTGCACGCCCTACACAGTAGACATAACTATCTATTTATAGACTTAGAGTTCAAGTTAAAATATTATTAAATTTCACTTCGACCCTTAAACAAAATTATAACCTTTAATAAACCCCATATCTCATAATTATAATATTATTATTATTATTACTATTTTGTGTTGCGAACCAACTTATGCAATAACAAATATTACTTAACCATATTGTTAATTAATATTTGTCACTGGACATGGCCTTGTTCCATTTGAACACCCCTAGGATTTATTGAACATTCGAATAAATATTTACACTCAATAAATCATGAATGAAATTATTCCATAGTCTTAAGAATATTTTTTATTCTATTAATTATATTCATTTATAATTTAATCGAGATCATCGGTAACACTTATTATTTGACCCTATAGGATTCTTTCTCATTGGCATTAGACAGATTTGACTGAAATCCAAGATTACTATTTAAAAATGGTTCAAGACATCCAAGAGATAGAACTTTATATCACAATGAAAATAACCACATACGAACGCTCACTGTGTAATATAATTCATTTATCAAAAAATCTCATCAATTAGGTTGCACATCTATTTAATCAACCTATATGATTGATATGTCTTTCTTTAACTATATGAAATAAACATTTTGTTACACCATGACCATGAAATTTAGGGCGATGGTTTCATTACAATCAAAGGGTCGAAATATAATCTTCCATAAATATGGAAGAGACAAATCATTCATCGACTTATCCATTAATGACATGCCAATCATGATGCACCCAATGTACCCTACCTTTCTGTGAACATATTTCATCATAGTATTTGTTAGAAAATATAAGCCCACAATTCATGACATGCATTAATGGTAATATTAAATTATAAGGACACTTACACATGCTCGTAGATAGGAATATCTTATGACACCAAATCATGGGAAATTCCTACAGGTAGGTCTGTTATCATAATCTTATATCTTGAAGATTACCAAGTGTGAACTTCATGAGAATAAACCTCATCTGCTTACAGGTACTTGCATATGGTAGTCTATGTACTATGTGTTCCATCATAGTATGTTATCCAAACACAAAACATTATTTAAGAATATCATCATAGCACTATAAGGTTCTCATCATAGTGGATAACTGATATGACCTTATTAATGTGACGTATACTCTAAGACTTTTATATCAGAGTCATGAAGAAAAATAAAAAATATGTAACAATATTTTTTATTAATATTCAATATATTGAATATACATATAATTAATATACAAATAGTTGGTTCGAGGAAACCAACTAAAAAAACTTCCACTTGGATTAGATAAATCTAGATACGAATTTCAATCTGCTAGACCTCACATGATAATCATGTTTATCATTATTAAATTATTTATTCAAGGTAACCAGCATGTTTTTTCTGTGGAAATAATACTCACCACAACTTCACCTCTCTGATAAAAATCCCTCAAAATATGATACTTTCAAAGTACGTGTTTCGTCCACTAATGTGACTTAGTCTCTTTTTAATGAGACACTATTTTAGTGTTATCAGAGTATATTATGCTATGATCTTTACCTCCAGGAACCATATCAAGATCTTAGACAAAGTTTAACATTTATAATGCTTCTTTAGAAGCCTCATAATCTTCAATATACTTGGACTCAGCTGTAGAATATGTGACTATATCCCAATTTGATCTCTTCCATCTCACAACACCTCCATTTAAAGTGAATATGTATCCCATTTGTAACTTCATGTCATCTTCATCAGTCTGGAAACTAACATATGCATATCCTCTTTTGACTAGATCTTCATCTCCTCCATAAATCAAGAACATATCCTTAGCACATCTCATATACTTAAGGACAGTATTGAATGACATCAAATGGCGGTCACCTAGGTCAGTTTGATATCTTTCTACTTCAGTTAATGCGTATGCAACATCTATCCTAGTAAATAACATAACATACATGACTGAACCAATTTTTGATTCATATAAAATCCTTTCCATTATATTTATTTCTTCATGTGTTTGGGGGCACATTTTTCTAGAAAGATGAAATTCATGTGATACTGGAAACAATCCCCTCCAAGATTGTTCCATACTTACTATCTTCAATATCTTTTTAATGAATGTATTTCACTCCCACTAAACTGGTTTGTAGACACAGGTCACACACTCATTCTTTATGAAACCAAATTTCTTTATGGATTCATCAAAATGAATGTTCCATGACCTAGATGCTTTCTCTAATTCATAAATGGTTTTTTTGTAATTTTCATACCTTGTTTCCATCCTTTAGAGTCACAAACCCATCAGGTTATGTCATATAGACATATTCCTGAAGGTTTCCGTTAAGGAATACTGTTTTGACATCCATTTTTTAAATCTCATAGTCATGATAAGCCGAAATCACAGGTATATTTTTAATATATTTCAGCATTACAACTGGTGAAAAGGTTTCATCGTATTCAATGCCTTAACATTGTTAAATCCCTTTTGCAACTAGTTGTTTCATATATGTAACGAATTATCCTTACATGCCCAGCTTCTTCTTGAATACTCATTTATGACCAATGAGATTTACATTCACTAACATATATATAAAAATTCATACTTGATTTTGATACATGGAATCCATTTCATAATTTGTGGCTTTTTTCCATTTGACAGCATATGTTCCACTTATTGCTTCCTTGTAGGTTATAGGATTATTATTATCAACTAATAATGATTCACTATCCTCGATGATTATAAAACCGTATTGTTCTAGTTCTCAAACCTCTCTATTACTCCTACACAATACTTCTGTCTTTGGAACAACTTCTTCTTCCACAAGGCATTGTGGATTTTGTTCTTGTGCCAAATCTTATGTATATTGTGCCTAAACATCATCAAAGTCTATCTCTCTCTCACAATCTCTTTTAGAGATATGATCCTTTTAAAAAAAATGTAGGTCATTTGTCAACCAAAATCTTTTTTTTCTAAAGGATTGTGTATATAGTATCCCTTTGTTTCTTTGAGATATCCTATAAAGATACAATTTGTTCCTTGAGATGAAAACTTGTTACCTAAAGAGGCCTTAACAAATTATTCTCGAACCCCTACATTTAGTTAGAAAACATGGGTTTCTTTCCATTTTCTAATTGGAATCATATACCCTCTTTTTCTTTAGTTAGCACTATTTAGTACATATGTTGTTGTTTGTAACGCATATCCACAAAATGATAATGGAAGACTTGCATGACTCATCATTGATCTCACCATGTCTAACAAGGTGTGTTTACTTCTTTATCTTATATTGTTCCACTAAGGTGTTTGAGGAGTGGTTGGAGATAGTATCTTGAACTCTCATAAATAATCAATGAATTCTTGATTAAGATATTCTCCACCACGGTCTGAGTAGAGTTTCTTAGTCTTCTTACCAAGATGGTTCTCAACTTTATTCTTCTATTCCTTGAATTTATCAAAATAATATAACTTATGCCTCATTAAGTAGACATATCTATATCTACTAAAATCATTAGTAAAAGTTATGAATTATGAGGACCCATCCCTTAATTCAACATGAAATGGTCCACACATATCGGTATGAACTAATTCAATAAGCTCTTTAGCCCTTTCACCTTTCCCACTAAATGAGGTCTTAGTTATTTTTCATTGTAATCATTTGCAACATACACCAAATTTTTTTACTTCAAAATAATATTAATTTCTATTTTGATGTAATTTAGTCGATCGCTTTTTGTTTACATGACATAGCCGATGATGTCAAAGTTGGGTGTATTATGAGTCACGTAAAGTAACTTCATTATTGATTTTCATTACTTGGTTTGTGTAATCCACCACATATAGACCATTATTTAAATTTTTCTTACCATAAGAAATGTTATGTTCATAAAATAAGAAACATTTATTCCTATATTTGAAAATAAATCCATCCATATCAATATTTTTCAATCTACTTGGTTCCTGTATTTTTATACATATGTGAGTACCACAAGCTGTATCTAATACCCAATTTGTGGAAACAGATAAATTATACTCGATAACAAACACACATGAATCTTCCTCTTTCTTATTTAACCAGGTGCATTTTTTCTTCAAGTGACCCTTTTTTTATATGTGAAACAAACAAAATCAAGTTCCATTGCTTTTATTTGGAACTTCTTATTCTTGAAAGAGCATAAAGAATCTTCGGACTTAAAGATCTTCTCTTTCCATTTTCATTTGTTCACTATATAGACAAAGGATTCCTACATGTTTGTGTTTTAATGTTTCCTTGTAGGTTTGTAATTCCCCTTCCCTGACCATTTATAATATAAATATAGAATACTTTTTGCATTTAATATCCTCATCTACTTGGCAGAGGATAATAAATAGTTACGGGAGATACTTCTCAATGTTGTTCATATTAAAATTTACAACAAAGCTATAGAATCATTGAGGGTGTGATGTAAGATTTTGATTGGTGCCCTGCACTTCGAGTAGTTTAAACCCCAAAACATCTAAGCACTCAATGTATCTAATGATCTTAACTACGCGAGGACCCATTGGTTCACCCTCAACAAGGTTAATCTAAATGAGTGCTTTGAAAGTCTGAAATTGTTCTTGTCTAGATCCCTACTGGTATAAATCTTGGAGGTGCTCAAGTATGCTATATCCATCCATGTTTTCGTGAGACTCCATGAGTTCACTAAACATAGATGAAAACATCAAAGATTGAACAATGATCGCGTCAAGTGAATCAGACTTTGAAGATTCTAGAATGTAAGATTTCCATTCATGGAGTTGTACATCCCAAAGACATCCAAAACACTCCTAGAAGTTACTAGTAGTGAGTTTATATTTCTCCAATATTGATTGTAGGGATAGTGTGAATGATGATCTTTCCATTTTATTCTACAATTAAAGAGAAAATTATTAATACTTTTTCTTTATTACAAATTATGTTAAAAATAATAAATTAATTTATTTTATTAATTAAATATCCCACTATCTTATCAATCCTTGGTAGCCCTCACCATTGAAATCAGAATGTTTATTGGCTAAGACATTCAAGGGGAAAGTATCCCCATTACTTTTCTTGATGATCTAGACTATGACTATGAAAATCATAAAAAATTAATTAGGTAGGTGGTTTTTTCAACTGCGTGTTTGCGACTCCTTGATTCATTACGTGGATTCCCTTATCTTGAAATCATGACTTGGATTTCCTCAATACATGCCTCCAAATTTGTATTGAACAGAATTTGTCTATTAAACTCAATATAAGCTTGGTTAATTCAACTCAAATTCCTCATGAGAACTCCATGATAAATGTTAATGTCCAAACACTGGCAATGTGATACACTTAGTTCTATAGTTTCATTCACAATCAAGTAATGGAAGACTTATTATGATTTAATATTGGGTTGATAGATTTTAATTTATTATGCATAAATTTTATCTTGTTTTATCCTTTACATATCTTGTTAATATCAAGTGAATGTTACTTTAATTAATTAATCATGCTGGATAAAACATTTACACATAATCCATTTATTTAAATTCAATATTTACACATTAATTCATTTATTTATGTGATCACTATCCTGCATCCATAAAATAAATAATTCATAGAAATAAATAAATAAATAAATAAATTTCTCGATCACGAGATTATATAATAGTTTATTTAATGAGTATACATTAAATTGTTTTTTAACCAAGGGGAAATAACTCTTATTACTAGTTGTGGCATGAGTTACAACATTTCACCTATCCACCTATGTATCTCTTGGGTTGACATTATTATGGTTCCATCTTGAATCGCCTCTACGCACCTTAGGAAACTCCATTATTTACATGTATTTATAACTCACACATAGGTGAGAGGAACCAAATGATTGGTTAATGGGGATTACATAAATTACCATAGACACACAAATACTACATAATAATGGAGGGAGGGATGACTTGCAGACCATCATATTTAATTTAATATTAAATAATTGTAAACAAATGCAATAAATTAAATTAAAAAATACAACACATAAATAGGTGTTGATCAATATCATGAATGGTCAAATATGAAACATGTATGAAAAAGTAAATGGCTATCATTAATTTCTTATTTGTTCTTTATTATTAAGATAAATGTGTTTTCATTAATTAATTAATTCCCTTTTATCTTAATGACCATCTGAATCCTCTTAGAGATAACCATCATAAAGACATTAATGACAAAAAAACAACAGAACCAACAGTTGTATATTTGTGCATTTAATATTCTTTGAAACCCTTATTAAATTTTCATACACTTAAAGTGTCAATCAAAGAAATAAGGTTTTAATTCTACAATTTTTAATTTAATCTAATTTAATTTTTCTTGTAATTAGGAGACTACACGACATGTACTATCTAGATAAATAACTTATACTTTGATTTTCATGTATCTGGGTTACATGTATGGGGCTTTGGTATGTTGACTTGTCCAGACTAGATGATGTGTACATGCTAGCTACACCCCATGTATCCACTTATCGTGTTCTTGAGATACGTCACTTGGGTCTTCAGAATGTATCTTAGTAGTTTACATGGCGTTTACAAGACAACTACACACTGTGTGGTCTGAATTTCACTTTCCCATGCAACCCACCGAAAGACTCAGCATGTTCTCAGGAAAGAGCCGACACAACGTGTGCCACTATCCACACATCATGTATCTCTAATGTCGTGTGTCCAAATATTCAAAAGATCCATGGGTTCATTGACACCCATCATATTTCCCTCTACCTACATGTGGTTTTAAAGAGGGTTGCTCTACAAAGGTCCTCATAGTGGGGTAGTGCAATGAAATAACTAATGGTAGGGGGTCATAGCAACAAGACTGAGATCATGATATGAATTTTGGATTCTTTGATTGGGCCTTCAGGCCATGAAAAAAATGTTTGGGTTACCTCTAAACCCTGTTGAAAAGAGGGTTATCTTTCCTTAATAAAAATGGGTTGTTTCTCTCTAAATTTTTTATTGAGGACTTTACATGTATCTCAAATGTGGAAATTGATGAACTACACGCCTTTTACACCATATAAATGTCATATATATCATAAAGGCTATAGGTTTTCAGTCTCACGTGGTGTGATTATGTATGATAACCACACAGATTGTGTGATTTACACCACTAACCCGTGTAGACTACACGATGTGTACAACCTATACATGTCATATAATCCAACATATTGTGTTCCAGGTTTCTCGGTCAACAGGTGGCATACACCGTGTGTAATAACTACATGGCATGCCTTGTATCCCACAATAAGACCAGGTTTATCATACTAGGGTACATAGAGTGTGCTCTAGATACACGTTGTGTAACCCTATCTTACCGACAAACAATTTGGTAGTTCTCGATGGCATCTTTGTTCATTCTTCATCTATTATTAGACTTTTAAAAAATGAATCATTGAATGAACACAATTAATATGTTGATAACATGTTAATTTAAAATGGATTATAGAATGAATAATATTTGTATATTGGTGAATTACCCTAACTTTAGTTAGAGGTGGAGACATTATTTTGTAGATGAATGAAAAGAATTACAAGTTGTAATAATCTAATGGGTGACTTAGAAATACCCTTAAACAGAAATCCAATTAACTGGGTTAAACACTCCCCCTCAATATATTACATGATATCTTGGAAAAAGAGTTCCAAAAAAGAAAGAAGATACCAAATAAGACCATACACACTCCATCTCAAGCTGGGTCACTGATTCTATGGATGCCTAGATTGGTACATAGAGAGTCTAGTCGAGCTCTTAGGATGCCTTTGGTGAAGTCATCGGTATGCGGATCTGTCGTTGGTATGTGGAAGAAACTTACATGGTGTTATTTAAGGTGATGGAGATGAAAGTGGAAGTCCACCTCTATATTCTTCATGAATTCATGGAATATGGGATTTTAATAAATCTTTGTGGTTACCTGATTATCATACCAACTATGAGTAGACATCTATGGTGGGAAACTAATATCACGGAGGAGATGATGAAGCCATAGGATCTCTGTAGTGATTGTGACCATCGCACATTATTCAAACTCAAAACTGGATCTAGAGATGACATTTTGTTTCTTGATTCTCCATGATATGGGGTTACCTATCCGGAAAACAAAAAACCTAGGAGTATAATTTTGGGTAGCTAAGCAACAAAAATAGTTAGCATTAGAAAATAACCAATATTTAGATGATCGTGATGTGAATACCGAAGATCACAGACATGGTCTTTCTTAATTTATTTGGAAATTTGAATTAAGACATCCCATTGATATTTCATTGGATGTTCTGTGAATTGTCTAACCTTGATGATAGCCCATGAAATGTATGGACGAGTCATGGTGAGATGATTGATTTTTTCCACAAGATAATAGTACCTCTATGGGTGAGAATATGTTGTTGTGTTTTCATAGAGAGATCTTTCCCTGGGCTCAAGTGGAGTGTCAACAACAACTTCTTGATTCAAACCATCATCCTACAAGATACCCAAGGCATATTTCCATTGGAAAAGAAATATGGTATCTGGATAACATGAGACCTCAATGCCAAGGAATTATGTCAGAGGAACCAGATCTTTTGTTTGAAAGTGTTGATGAAGATGACCCTTTAGATGGATGATTCCATTTAAGTCACTCCTAGTGATAATGATATAATCAACATAGACAACCAGCAGGATATAGTCGGAGGACTTCATGTTGTAGAAGACAGTGTGGTCCTTCATACTCTAAGATAGACCAAATGTAGTGACGACTATGAATAATCTTCCAAATCATGCATGAGGAGACTTCTTGAGTCCATAAAGAGAGTGAAGTAGTCGAAAAACATTAGAATCATCTTCTGAGGAATGGAAGATATGATTTTATTGCAGATATACCTTTTCTTCAATAAAACCATGTAGAAAGGCATTTTTGACATCAAGTTGATGAAGAGGACAACGATCATGAGCGGTAAGAGAGATGGATAATCGAACCTATGTCATCTTCACAACCGGAGAGAAAGTATCAAAATAATTGACACCATATTTCTAAATGAAGTCTTTTTTCACAAGTATGGTTTTAAAGTGATGTATAGTGTCATTTTAATTGAGGCGGACTGTATAAATCCATTTTCTACTGACCAAAGGTTTACCTGTCGAAAGGGGGACCAGATCCCAATTTTGATTGTCGTCCAAATCCTACAATTCATCCTGCATTGCTTGAATCCACACATGGTGAGATTTGGATTTTCCAATCATGTGAGGAATAGATATTGTTTCCTAAATAGAAATACCTCTACATAAGGATGTGTAAAGAAGAGTATTCTAGAAATAATGAGTACTTTTTCGCAATGTAATGTACATGTTGTCTGTTGCGGTAGAATGAGTGTCGGATGAAGCTGGAGAGATGGTGTCCTCGACCTGGATAGGGGGACACATTCTATGGGTGACAAGAGTAGGCAATGCCAAACCAGTGATCATTAGTGTGGGATACCTAAGTTAGAGGTGGTTAGATGATGATAGGAATATAATCATCGATGGTGGTGTCTGGAAGGGAAGGGGAAGGAGGGAAATGAGATATCTCAACAAAAGATACACCAGTAGAGATGATATAACATTTTAATTATAGAGAGAAATATCAGTATCTTTGCTGAGTGTGGGAATTTCTGAGTAATATGCAATGAAGTGATTTGGGAGAAAGCTTTGAGAGGTTGGGACAAGTGTCATAGACATAACACAGACACCCAAACACATGGAGTGAAAGTGGGTGAGGAGGAGTAAGGATGGCATCCCCACAAAAAAGAAGAGGCACATGCATGTGGAATAAAAATAAATGAGAAGTATCCATAATATGACAATGCTTACACTCGACCATTCCATTTTACTGAGGTGTATCAGAACAAGATGTTTGATGAATGATGTTGTTATCCTTGAGAAACTTTTCAAGGGAAGTGGATAAATATTCTCATCCATTGTCTGAGTAGAGACATTTTTTAGGCTTCGATAATTGAGTGTGAATTTCATGGTAAAATTTTTTTAAAATATCACACACCATGAAATGATCGTGAAATAGATATATCCATGTCATTCGAGAGATTTCATCAACAAAGGATACATAATAGTTGTACCCTGACTGGATAAGAACCCTGCAAGGACCCCATACATCAGAATAAACAAGGTCTAAAAGATTTTTTGCACACAATTACAATCAATAAACATACATCACCCGATGATTTTTATCAAACATGCAAGATTCATAATGGAAGGAAAGGTGTGGAATGAATTGGTGGAAAATCTTATATAAGATGGAATCTAGTGGATGACCAAGGTGAAAATGTTGGTCGTGGGCACTAGCAGAGGTGGATGAGAAATAAATGGATGGTGGGGTATCGAACATGTACACTCCATCACTAAGATGGCCTCTATCGAGATCTGGATTTTTCAACCACTCTTGAAAAAAAACACCTAAAGATGTAAAAGCAGCAACACAATTTAATTCTTTGATGAGTTTACTAATGTAGATAAGATTAAAAGGGTTGTGAAGAACATGAGCCACTAAATCTAGATGAATAGAAAGGGTCAATGAGCATGTGCTAAGTCTCGCAATGGGGATTGTAGATCCATCGACAATAGAAATTACAGAGGCAATAATATATGAATGTTATGTCTTAATCATACCAAAATCCCCAATGAGATTTTTAGACACACTAGAGTCGTACATCCAAGCTGTCAGTTGATGAGATATACATGTGGTAGGGCCCCCAGTCTGAGAAATGGTGACTAGAGAAGATGAAGGTGGCAAAGTAGCCCGATAAGATTATATAAATGCAATCTCTGACTTCAAGAATGTCAGTTTTTAACGGGTACTAGAGGATGGTGAGGATTAATGCATGTATGGGTATGAAAAGTGCGCCAGGGAAGGGGGACTACCTCATAGGAGGACCAGTGATGGAGCATATTCCAACCACTCAGGTGGGTGCCCAGACGTAGGGATGAAGCGTGGGGCTTCCGTGAGGGATGACTGAAAACCGAGGTGAGGGGGTTTCCACGTAGGAGAGACAATGACAGGAGGCTTAGGGAAAGATGCATGAGCATGCCGGCGATAGAGGAATGAGAAATCCAAGCTGTAGAAGTTTCACTAGCTATTTCTACAAGAATTTTGTGTTGGAGGGATGTGCATGGGATGGCGTGCAGAGGGATGTTGACATGACAGCGGGAACCGGAGGTGCCGATGATGGTAGGTGTCAGCAGGGCGCGGGCGGAAGATCCACATGGAAGGTATCGGACGGGAATTCATCAAAGAGGAAGGGGTTCAATTTCAGTGGTTTTCGGACTCGTGTTGGCAGAAAGCGATGACACGTCCAAGGTAAGGTCATGGAGGTCGACGATCATAGATGACAAAGATTTAGATCTTGGCGTTGGAAGGTGAGGCTGCTATTGAGGGATAGGAGACATGTTGGGAGTTGTTGCGGGAGTAACAGTCCATCGGAATATAAGCGCAATGGCTGGGAGGGCCGACGCTCATAGGCAGGTGCCACAACGGTGTGGAAGGAGAAACGAAAATGGGTAGGGAGGGAGGTCCCAACTAGAGTTGACACACGTAGGGAGAAGTCCACTCAGGATGGGGGTTCATCCGGTAGGGAGGAGCGCACCAGGTGAGGTCGATGTGTGTTAACGGGAGGTCGATCAAGGGGAGGACCTTCGATCACGGGGGGGAGGTGGGGCTAGGATGTAATGTCGAGGATTTTTCCATGTATTATTTTAATATTATATGGGAATTAATTTGAGACAAGGCTCTGAGACGGCGTGCAGTTCCAAGTCCCAGTGAGCCCCGAACAAATTTTAAATTTAATTTAATAATTAAATTACGAGTGCATGCGGTTTTCCTGAAAAAGTGGAATAAATATCGAATCGGTGATCAGATCAGAAATACGAGGGCACCATTGCGTTCAGAACATCTTTTTTTCCTTAGGCAAGGCCTAACTTTAGTCAGCGCAGGTCAGCAGTGAAATCTGGTTTTTGGGACATAAGAGTAATAAAATATTTAAATAAAAATATTTTATTCTGCAGTGAAATCTTTTAAATCTGTTGCAACAGATATCCATTACCTTTTTAATTAAATGTTGGCACAAGGGTCCAGGGTTACAAACCTCATAACCCTGAAACCCTTGGCGGCTCTGGAGGCTCTGGAGAAAACCACCCAATGCGGCGATGATGACGCAATGACAGGATCATCGCTGACAAACACCGCAAAATCCAGGTAGGATTTTTAAATTTTGATTTCTTCCCCATTTTTGATTTCCATGATGAACGCGAACTAATCCACAAATAGATTAGCCGCGGATCAATCATTCTTGTGGGATGAGCTTTTGCGGGAATTGTGTGGATTTGATTCTTGAAATTTATTTTAGTTTTCATTCAACCCTCTAATGGTGATGAACCAAGATCGACACGAACATCGATTGAGGATCGTCCCTCTCGATTGTTGTGTTTTTTTCTCCCGATTCCTATGTGTTCTTCGTGTGTGTTTGACATGTTCTTGGAGGGAATCGATCGTTGCACATTCGTTTGTTTGCGCAATGATCTGAAATCAAAGATCCAACCTAGAGACGACCTATCAGAGGTGTGACGGCGATGGTGGTGGACAAATTGGTGTGGTTTGGAATTCCCGTTCTTTGAGCATTTTCATGCGGACAGATTGGGATGCGCTATCAAGGCCGATCGAGATCCCGAAACCAACAGAATTAGTTTCGTAGGAGCAGTACAACCCCAAATCAGGAGTTTCATGATGATCGGACGGTTGGATCAAGATTCGGATGATCAGTCGAGGCGCGCAAAGGAAGACGATGCTTCTAGAAATTTCCCAAAAACACGCCGTGTAGTATGGGATACACGACATGTGTTCATCGGAGGATTTACCTGGAGTGTACTTTGGGAGTACACAGACACAGGCAGGGTACACGGCTAAGGACACGTCGTGTATACCCCTCCTCGGCCAGACCCTTCCAGATACACGGGATACCCCGTGTACTGGTACACGGGCATGCGACATGGACACGGGCAGGGTACACGGCCAAGGACATGCCGTGTATACCCCTCCCAGGCCAGATACACGGGATACCCCATGTATTGGTAAACGGCCAGGTGACACGGGCATGGGCAGAGACCGTGTACGAGCACATGGCCAGCATACACGGAGCGAGCCCCAGATGCTCAAACACGGCGTGTGATTCTTCTACACGCTGTGTAGTTGCCTTCTATCGGACAAGCCGAATGACACAGGCCGGTTTCATGAGCAGTACCAAGGGTCAAGGAACAGAGCGTGTACTTTTTTTACACGCTGTCTAGATTGGTTTTACTCGGATTAAATGAATGACACGGGCTGTTTACACAGGCAGTACCCAGGGTCAAGGAACACGGCATGTAACCATACTACACACCGTGTAACCTTTCTTAAATGACTTGAGATACTTTCCTTCTATGAATTGGACTATTTTTCTTAAGGTTCATACCCTTGGTATGTTCCCTGAAGGTTCTGGTATCATTTCCTTTACACAAAAGTATGATCCCTTCAGCAGAACTTCCTGAATAGAGTTTTTGGAATCCCCTTTGTGAGACTTATAGTCGAATCCTCTATTCATTCCTGGAACCCTAGGTAGAGTTCTTTGTAACGACGTGACCAACATTACCCAGGCGATGATCCTCTGCATAGCGGATTAGCTCAGACTGAGTTGTCAGAACCACCCCATGACTTGGTTGTGATCCTCATCTGAGCATCATGTTCTCAAGGTACTTGTAGAGTGTGTCACCCCAGAAAGATTACTTTGTATATCTCTCCTCAGACCTAGGAGTGTGTTCTCATTGTTACGTGCTTAGTGGAATCTTCAAGTAGGATCTTAGTGGTGGTATTCGTGATAGTCGATCATGCATGAGTATATCTGGATATTCTTGTCATATGTTCGGTGGACATATACTGTGTAGAGATGACTGTATCTTTCCTTTTTGGTATTCACCTTGTTGTATTTTCTTTGTGTTTTTGGGTTTCATACTGGGTATTTTTATACTCACCCCTGCACGGGCTTTGCCCGCACGTGTCATGTCTAGTGCAGATGAGCGAGACTTTGACAGGATTCTAGGTGGAGCAGGACCGGATGGTACTCTGTGAGATCATACGGGTCGAGGTGTGTTTCTACAGTTACAGACTGCAGTCCCAACACCATTCTTTACAGGTTGGACTTTGTTACAGACTCTCTTTTGGTGGGCTTGTACTTTTGGGCCAGGGTTTTACTTTCTTGTACTTTACTTTCCTGTCGTACTCTGTGTTTGGGTTTTGGTGTATGCATACATCTTTCCCTTTTACTATTTTTTTACGTTTTCAGCTTTCTGGGCTTGGAGATTGGTGTGCATGTGTAGAGGTTTATAGGCAATGCTTCTCATGTTAGTAGCATGCCTACTCGGTGCTAGTCACCAGCCCTTGGCCTATTGGAGGTGGGCTTGGGGCGTTGCGGCTTGGGCCCCACAGGGACGGGTTGTGACAGAGTGGTATCAGAGGTGGTCGGTTCTACTTTAAGACCGAGAGTCTGTGAGTTGGTTTGGGGCAATAGTGTTAAGTGTTTCAAGTTCATCTTTCAGGCCAGGGACCCCAGTGATGGTGCGGGCGGACGACTTATCCATACATCAGGACTCTGATAAATTGATTTTTGACTTGGAACATGAGAACACTAGATGCAAGGAAAAATAAGGGTACACGCATCATATAGGAATGGGTTGTGGTTTCCATGTCCTTTTTTGAGTCAGCTCTCCAAATATACTCCCTGACTGAGATACATCTTGTTTCTTTAACAGGATGCCTCCGCGATGCGCACCCTCTAGGATCTAGCAGCTCGATCATGAGGTTGACCCCCTCAGTGATGAAGCCTCGATACATGGACCGGATCCCCCAGTTTTACCATCAGGTGGTGTGCTAGTTATCCTGCCACCTATGGAGCAGTGTTTTGTGCCTGCTGTACCAGTGTAGGAGGAGTGCAGGCTGAGTGCACTCCATGAGTTTTAGAGATAGAGACCCCTCAGGTTTCGAGGCGATCCTAACCCTCAGGCAGCATAGGACTAGCTTGAGGAGGTGTCCAGAGTCTTCCATTTGGTAAGGACACTAGCCACTACCACAAAACTGGGCAAGGCCTGTGCCCCCCTTTATCAGCGCTAACGGTTTAGCGCTAATAAAGGGTCGGACCTTTATCAGCGCTGATAAAGGACACCTTTATCAGCACTAAAACTAGCGCTGATGAAGGCCCACCCCTTTATCAGTGCGTTTTTAGCACTGATAAAGGGATTATTTATCAGCGCTAACAAAGCGCTGATAAAGTTTGTATTTATCAGCCCTTTTCATTTTAGCGCTGATAAATACACCCTTTATCAGCGCTTTTTACTAGCACTGATAAAGGGTCCCGCGGATTTGTTAAAAACCCGCAGGTCCTCTTCCTCCTCCCCGCACACAATCAAGCTCTCGCGGAAGCCCTCGTCTGCGCCGCTGCCGCCGCCTCCTCCTCCTCCGCCGCGGCCGCCTCCTCCTCCTCTGCTTCTGCTCCTCCTCCTCCTCCTCCACCGGCCTCATCCTCCTCCTCCTCCGGTGCCTCCGCTGCCTCCGCCCTGCCTCAGCCCTGCCTCTGCGCCGCTGCTGCCAGTGCCTCCTCCTCCACCGCGGCCTCCTCCTCCTCCGCTGGTGCTTCCTCCTCCTCCGTCGTTGCCTCCTCCTCCACCGCGGCCTCCTCCTCCGCCGGTATCTTGTTTAATATCTAAATTATACTCATATTTCTTCTCCTCTAACCTATATACTCATCCTATGGATTTCAAATGGGATGAATATAAATAAAGAATGGATGAATGGAAATCGGTTGACAAAACAGTATGAAGAAGGGGTGAAAGAGTTTATCAAGTTTGCAAAAGATCATGCATGTGACTCTTCTCAAATCCTTTGTCTGTGTTTACATTGTTGTTATTCAAAACAAATTAGTCCAGATGAGTTGGAAGAACACTTGATCTGTCACGGAATAGATCAAAGTTATACATGTTGGAATAAACACAGGGAAACAACGAATGTAGGTAGTGACTGGGGTGACACTGCATTTTATGGATCATCTGATATGATTACAAACATGAACAATGAAGATGACCGTATGGAGGATGTGATTATAGATGTGAATGATGATGAAGATCGTATTGAGGAAATGACAAGGACCTTCGAAGATGAACTTTGTGATTGCCCAAAATTGTTTGAGAAGTTAAATAGTTGTGCAAAGACGGCATTGTATGCTGGTTGCACTAAATATACAGCATTGTCAGCCGTACTGAAGCTGTATAATTTGAAAGCAGATAACGGGTGGAGTGACGACAGTTTTATGAAACTACTTTCCCTCTTGAATGACATGCTCCCAGAAGACAATGAGCTCCTGAGCTTAACATACAATGCCAAACGAATGCTACGCTCTATGGGTATGATCTCTGAAAGAATACACGCCTGCCCGAATGACTGTATACTGTTTCGCAAGGACCACAAATCACTTAAAGAATTCCCAAAGTGTGGTGCTTCTCGATACAAGAAAGATGAATCCAGCCCTACTAAAGTTGTATGGTACTTTCCAATCATTCCAAGGTTTAGACGCCTATATGGAAGTGAGGAGACTGCAGAACAATTAACATGGCATGCAGAGCGCCGAGCTACCCGTGCCAAATGACGATGACGACATTCATATAGTGGAAAAAGCTGTTGGAACATTCGTTGCATGGCCGTCGAATCTTGTAAAAAAACATGTCAAGCAGGAGGTATTCATTTTCAGTTCATTTTTCAAGCAGAACCTTTAATATTAAATTAGAAAATGGATGAACCGATGAATTTTTTTTACAGAAGGATAATATGGAGAAGCTAAAAAGAAAGAGCGGCTCCATCATTGGATCAACCAACCGATCAAAATGATCTATTGAGAGCGCTTTCACCCCACCCTTTCTATATCCACATTTAATAGCATTGCAAGCTCATGTGGATATGAAAATGAAAGACGGAAAGAGTCATACTATTGATTGTGAAGAAGATATGTACGGAGAGGAAACATTAGATTTCGTTAGTGCAGACGCTGTTTCTGAGATAATCACATACGACTGGCTAGGCGCCTCAGTTATAAATGTATACATGAGGTATGTTTTCATGATTTGATTTTACAGAAGCTGATATACTTTGATAATTATGGATAAATACATCTCATATTTTTCACAGGCGTATATATGAAAAACAATTGAAGGGATTTTCCCATGAATAAAAATTTGGACTCATTAGTCCTCACACAATTTCTACACAACGAAGAGAAGTAGATTCTAATGTTCAGGCTGAATTGATGTCAAATCTGCTCAGAACGTTTCAAAGAAGAATTACGACTAACAGGCTCTTTTTAATACCAACGATGCAAGGGTAAAACTATACATTTTAATCATATCAATTATATTTTCATTTTTATTAGTACTTATTTCTTTTTTTGTTTTTAGGGAACATTGGATGCTCATTGTAGTCAATTTGGATACTCCAAAGACTTATTTTCTGGATTCACTGCATGGATATCCAACTAACCAACCACAATGATGGCGATTGTCAATTTTTAATACAATAGATCCAACATTTTAGAACTAAATATCTAGTTATATAATTTATATTATCTTTTAATGAGGATTTTGTTATGATAGGGTGGTGTATGAATATCGTCTAAAGGCTGGAATGAATCCAGGGCATAAGGACGACAATTCCCACAAGATCTACAAATGGAGAAGTATCTGGGTATATATAATTATATTTCACTAACAAAATACATATCAAAACAGATTACTTATTTTTCTCGATGTTTCTGCAGTTTCAGAAACAAACAAATGACAAGGACTGCAGTTATTATGTTTGTAAATTTATGAAAGAGATCATATTTCATGAACAAACTAGCATCCCTGAAAAGGTATTTTTGAAAATAATTACTACTTTATTTAAAATAAATATTAATCCTTTGTGTATTTATATTTTTTCAGTACTACTATGAGTGTCTCAAAAACTCCTATTCAGAAGATGATATAAATGTCTTTAGAAACGAATGGGCATCGTACCTGATGGAAGAATGTAAAAAAATAGGACAATGAAGGTGAATTACTAATACTTATGTTATCTTTATATGGTCATTGATATCTCTCTTTACACTTATTGAGCATCTATGACGTGTATGAATTGACCGCACCTCAATCCGACGCACGGTGTGACCGGTATGGCTAAAAGTGTCTGTTATCAGTTGTAAAATGACATAAACTTTAGAAAACAACACCAATGACATACGGAATACCGAGCAAACACGTTTGGATTGTTTTGAAACTTTAGGAAAATGATCCACGAGTCATTTTTGATGTGTACGAATCAACCGCACCTCAATCCGACGCACGGTGTGACCGGTATGGCTAAAAGTGTCTGTTATCAGTTGGAAAATGACATAAACTTTAGAAAACAACACCAATGACATACGGAATACCAAGCAAATGCATTCGGATTGTTTTTATATTTTAGTACAACGATCCACGAGTCATTTTTGACGTGTAAAAATCGACCGCACCTCAATCTGACGCACGGTGTGACCGGTATGGCTAAAAGTGTTTGATATCAGTTTCAAATTGAGATAAACTTTGGAAAACAACACCAATGACATAAGGAAAACCGAGAAAACGCATTCGGGTTGTTTTGATACTTTAGGAAAATGATCCACGAGTCATTTGTGACGTGTACGAATCGACCGCACCTCAATCCGATGCACGGTGTGACCGGTATGGCTCAAAGTTTCTGATATCAGTTTTAAAATGACATAAACTTTAGAAAACAACAATACTGACACACGGAATATTGATCAAACGCATTCGGATTGTTTTAAAACGTTATAAAAACGATCCAAGAGTCAATTTTGATGTGTACGAATCGACCGCACCTCAATCCGACGCACGGTGTGACCTGTATGGCTCAAAGTGTTTTATATCAGTTTCAAAATGACATAAACTTTGGAAAACAACACTACTGACATAGGGAATACCGAGAAAACGCGTTTTAATTGTTTTGAAAATTTAGTACAATGATCCACTAGTCATTTGTGACGTGTACGAATCGACTGCACCTCAATCCGACGCACGGTGTGATCGGTATGTCTAAAAGTGTCTGTTATTAGTTGGAAAATGACATAAACTTTAGAAAACAACAACAATGACATACGGAATACTGAGCAAACGCATTCGGATTGTTTTGAAACTTTAGGACAATGATCCATGAGTCATTTTGGACGTGTGCGAATCGACCACACCTAAATCTAATGCACGGTGTGACCGGTATGGCTAAAAGTGTCTGTTATCAGTCGGAAAATGACATAAACTTTGGAAAACAACACCAATGACATACGGCAAACCAAGCAAACGCGTTCAGATTGTTTTGATACTTTAGGACAACGATCCACGAGTCATTTTTGACATCTAAGAATTGACCGCACCTCAATATGATGTACGGTGTGACCGGTATGGCTAAAAGTGTCTGTTATCAGTTGGAAAATGACATAAACTTTAGAAAACAACACCAATGACATACGGAATACCGAGAAAATGCATTCGGATTGTTATGATATTTTAGTACAACGATCCATGAGTCATTTGTGACGTGTACGAATCGACCGCACCTCAATCCGACGCACGGTGTGACCGGTATGGCTAAAAGTGTATGATATCAGTTTCAAATTGAGATAAACTTTGTAAAACAACACCAATGACATACGTCAAACCGAGCAAACACGTTCGGATTGTTTTGATACTTTAGGAAAACGATCCACGAGTCCTTTGTGATGTTTACGAATCAAACTCACCTCAATCCGATGCACGGTGTGACCGGTATGGCTCAAAGTGTCTGATATCAGTTTTAAAATGACATAAACTTTAGAAAACAACAATACTGACACACAGAATACCGAGAAAACGCATTCGGATTGTTTTGAAACTTTAGAACAATGATCCACGAGTCAATTTTGACGTGTACAAATCGACCGCACCTCAATCTGACACACGGTGTGACCCGTATGGCTCAAAGTGTTTTATATCAGTTTCAAAATGACATAAACTTTGGAAAACAACAATACTGACATACGGAATACCGATAAAACACATTTGAATTGTTTTGAAAATTTAGGAAAATGATCCACGAGTCATTTGTGACGTGTACGAATTGACCGCACCTTAATCCGATGCACGGTGTGACCGGTATGGATAAAAGTGTCTGTTATTAGTTGGAAAATGACATAAACTTTAGAAAACAACACCAATGACAAATGGAATACCGGTCAAACGCATTCGGATTGTTTTGAAACTTTAGGACAATGATCCATGAGTCATTTTGGACGTGTACGAATTGACCGGACCTCAATCTGACGCACGGTGTGACCGGTATGGCTAAAAGTGTATGTTATCAGTTGGAAAATGACATAAACTTTGGAAAACAACACCAATGACATACGGAAAACCAAGAAAACGTGTTCATATTGTTTTGATACTTTAGGAAAACAATCCAAGAGTCATTTGTGACGTGTACGAATTGACCGCACCTAAATCCGACGCACGGTGTGACCAGTATGGCTAAAAGTGTCTGATATCAGTTTTAAAATGACATAAACTTTAGAAAACAACACTACTGACAAACGGAATACTGAGAAAACACGTTCGGATTGTTTTGAAACTTTAGAACAACGATCCACGAGTCAATTGTGACGTGTAAGAATCGACCGCACCTCAATCCGACGCACGGTGTGACCGGTATGGAGAAAAGTGTATGATATCAGTTTCAAATTGAGATAAACTTTGGAAAACAAAACAAATGACATACATAAAACCGATAAAACACGTTCGGATTGTTTTGATACTTTAGTACAATGATCCACGAGTCATTTGTGACGTGTACGAATTGACCGCACCTCAATCCGACTCACAGTGTGACCCGTATGGCTCAATGTGTTTGATATCAGTTTCAAAATGACATAAACTTTAGAAAACAACACTACTGACATACGGAATACTGAGAAAACGCATTCGGATAGTTTTGAAACTTTAGGAAAACGATCCATGAGTCAATTGTGACGTGTACAAATCGACCGCACCTCAATCCGACGCACGGTGTGACCCGTATGGCTCAAAGTGTTTTATATCAGTTTCAAAATGACATAAACTTTAGAAAACAACACTGCTGACATACGGAATACCAATAAAACACGTTCGGATTGTTTTGAAACTTTAGGAAAATGATCCATGAGTCATTTGTGACGTTTACGAATCAACCGCACCTCAATCCGATGCACATTGTGACCGGTATGGCTAAAAGTGTCTGATATCAGTTTCAAATTGAGATAAACTTTTGAAAACAACACCAATGACATACGGAAAACCGAGCAAATGAGTTCGGATTGTTTTGATACTTTAGGAAAATGATCCACGAGTCATTTGTGACGTGTAAGAATCGACCGCACCTCAATCTGACACACGGCGTGACCCGTATTGCTCAAAGTGTTTGATATCAGTTTGAAAATGACATAAACTTTAGAAAACAACACTATTGACATACGGAATACCGAGCAAATGCGTTCGGATTGTTTTGAAACTTTAGGAAAATTATCCACGAGTACTTTTTGACGTGTACGAATTCAACGCACCTCAATCCGATGCATAGTGTGACTGGTACGGCTAAAAGAGTCTGATATCAGTTTCAAATTGAGATAATCTTTGGAAAACAACACCAATGACATACAGCAAACTGAGCAAACGTGTTCGGATTGTTTTGATACTTTAGGACAACGATCCACGAGTCATTTGTGACGTGTACGAATCGACCGCACCTCAATCTGACGCACGGTGTGACCCGTATGGCTCAAAGTGATTTATATCAGTTTAAAAATGACATAAACTTTAGAAAACAACACTACTGACATACAGAATACCGAGAAAACGCGTTTGGATTGTTTTGAAACATTAGGAAAATGATCCACGAGTCATTTGTGACGTGTCAGAATCGATCGCACCTCAATCCGACGCATGGTGTGACCGGTATGGATAAAAGTGTCTATTATCAGTTGGAAAATGACATAAACTTTAGAAAACAACACCAATGACATACGGAATACCGATGAAACGCATTCGGATTGTTTTGATATTTTAGGACAACGATCCACAAGTCATTTGTGACGTGTACGAATTGACTGCACCTCAATCCGACGCACGGTGTGACCGGTATGGCTAAAAGTGTCTGATATTAGTTTCAAATTGAGATAAACTTTGGAAAACAACACCAATGACATACGGCAAACCGAGAAAACGCGTTCGGATTTTTTTGATAATTTAGGAAAACTATCCATGAGTCATTTATGACGTGTACGAATCGACCGCACCTCAATCTAACTGATGCATGGTGTGACCGGTAAGTCTTTTTATTAGATAAAGAATCAGTATATATTAAATGAGATAAATCAATCAAAAACATATTGATTTTACATTATTCCCTTTCATTGTTTTGAAAATGAAAACATTTGAGTTTAAAATTTCATATTTTAGTTTCACATTTCCATATTAATGTATTCTTTCATATTACTGTTTTAATTTCTTTTATTATTGCATTACTAACATAATATTTGTTTTATTATATAGGTGACTTTTTTTCCTTGAGTTCGGATGCTTTTTTCGGCAACAAATACCATTGAGAGAGGATCACGGATATCAAAGGATGAAACATGAATTTTTATAACTATTGTTGAATAATTGTAATTGTAACCATGTAAAACAATGTTTGAAATGTATATAGCAATGCGTTTTTTTGTATTCATGATGTTAAGTAAATGTATATACCGTTGTCGGTCAAAATATTGTGTGCGGTTGCTAGGGTGTGCAGGTGTGCATGTGCTACTTTGTGAAGGTATTCTGGTGTACAGGTGTGCAGGTCCTGTTTTGTAGGTGTAGGCGATGGGGCCTTTATCAGTGCTTTTTTAGCGCTGATAAAGGACACCTTTAACAGCGCTAGAGGAGCGCTGATAAAGTAAGACTTTATCAGCGCTCCGTTAAGCACCAATAGAGGAGACCTTTATCAGCGCTAAAAGAAGCGCTGATAAAGGGTTCCTTTATCAGCGCTAAAAGAAGCGCTGATAAAGGGTTCCTTTATCAGCGATCCCAGAAGCGCTGATATTGGGGACCTATATCAGCGCTTCTCGGAGCACTGATAAAGGGGACCCCCCCCCCCCCCCCTATATCTACTCCGGCATTAACAGCACTTTTCTAGCACTGTTAATGATGGTTTTTAGCGCTGATAAAGGAACAGTTTGTAGTAGTGAGTAGACCAGATGGTGATCCTGGCAGCGAGCCTTCTGTAGGGCTCAGCAGGACGATGGTGGATTTTGGTTATCCAGACCCACGACGAGGCGACTCTTGCATGGTCGGAGTTTGAGCGTCTCTTCAGAGAGAAGCTTTAACCGGTTACCCTGAGAGAAGTACGCATACAATAGCTTCTTCAGCTCCAGTAGGGAACCATGATGGTGTCTGACTATTCGTTGAGATTTACCGACCTCTCGTGGTACTCGATGGATATGGTCAGAGATCAGTACTTCGGAGCTCAGACTTTTGAGTGGGGCTTGCGTAGAGATATCTGAGCTAGCATCATCCCTATGAGCATCCCTACTTATACTGGGGTGCTGGAGCGGGCTTTGGTGGTCGAGATCTTCTTGGTAGAGCAGAGACAGCTGGTAGTTCTTAGTAGTGGGCGAGCTGGAGCAGATACCTCGGCAGCAGGGAGCCGAAGTCAGGGACCCAGGCATGGGATACATTTCTAGAGGAGATCCTAGGACAGGGGATCTGCCGTACAGGGTTCGCAGGGTGCATCCAGCCATCCTCAAGAGAGGCGATGCTACTCATGTGATGGTAGGGGACATCTCGCTCGAGATTGTCTGACCCGTTGTACTACTGACACAGGATTAGTGGATGGACCACTGAGGTAGAGGCAAAATGTGGATCAAACAGATCTGCAGGGGTGGTGCATGTGGTAGGGGAGCGGGGAGAGCAGCTGGAGGTGGTCTGCGTTTTGACCTTTTACCATCACCACCCCCAAGAGTTCCACCCCAGGCTCAGGGAGCTGGTGGACAGAGGAAGGGACAGCTGCTGGCAGCAGAGGCTTATGACCCAGGTACTCCCGGAATGATTAGAGGTACTATCTGTGTCTTTTCTACTTTGGTTGTCGTATTGATAGACACAGGTGTTATTCATTCCTTTCTGGCTGCTTATCTTGTTCGAGACCTTGAGATTCCAGTTGAGCCGTTGACTCGACCCTTACGCTTAGAAACACCGACTGGAGAAGATTCAGAGATCACACACCTCTGTAGACAGTGTGACCTGACCCTTGGAGGCAAGAGTTTCGGTTGGAAACTCTTGGTGGTAGCGTTGAGGCCTTGTGATGTCATTCTTGGTATGGATTGCATATCCATAGTTCATGCCCAGATCGATTGTTTTAGGCGAAGGGTGCGGTGTGTCCGCAGTGATGGAATGGGGTTCTCTTTTTTTGGTGAAAGAGAGACCCAGGCAGCATAGGATGGACTCGTGCATAGGAGGGCACAAACGATTTCACATCAGTTGGCTAGCCTAGCCCTTGGCGCAGCAGATGTTACGAGTTTCCAATTTCTATCAGTAGTGGCTGAATACGAGGACGTCTTTCCAGAGGATGTCCCTAGGCTACCTCCCCATCGGGAGATAGATTTCTGCATAGAGTTGCAACCCGGGATGACACCGATATCAGCATCAGCATATCGAATGGCTCCTGTAGAGTTTCTTGAGTTGAGGGTGCAACTGGACAACTTGTATAAGAATGGATTTGTGAGACCCAGAATTTCACCCTAGGCGGCCCTAGTGCTATTTTCCAAGAAGGAAGACGGGAGCTTGAGGCTATGTGTGGATTACCGGGGCTTGAATCAAGTGACCATGAAGAACCGGTATCCACTACCAAGGATCGATGACCTCTTCGACCAGTTGAGTGGGTCATGATGGTTCTCAAAGGTTGATATATGATCAGGCTATCACCAGTTGCGAGTATGGGACGTGGATATACTGAAGATGGATTTCAGATGCTGCTACGGTCACTATGAGTACTTGGTTATGCCCTTCGGCGTGACGAACGCCCCGAAAGTATTCATGGGACTCATGAACCAGATCTTTCAGCCCTATCTAGACCGGTTTTTAGAGGTCTTCATCGATGATATCCTTTTGTACTCTACATCTGAGGAGGATCACGCGAGACACCTAAGGATGGTTCTAGACACACTCCGAGAGCACCAGTTGTATGGGAAACTCTCTAAGTGTCAGTTCTGGTTACAGGAGGTCCACTTTATGGGACACGTTATCTCGGTAGATGGGGTAGTGGTGGACCCATCCAAGGTGGAGGCAGTGCTAGCATGGGAGCCACCCTGGAGCATGACAGAGGTGCGGAGTTTCCTTGGGTTGGCAGGCTACTATCGGAGATTCATCCTTGATTTCTCTTCGATTGCAGCACCCATGACAGCTTTGACCCAAAAAGGGTAGCCTTTTGTGTGGACCGAGAGATGACAGCAGCCTTTCCAATAGTTGAGACCGATTTTGACGAGCTCCCTAATATTGAGGTAACTGGAGGAGGGTGTTGAGTACGTCTTGTTCTGCAAAGAATCAAGAACCGGTCTTGGTTGTGTTGGGATTTAGAGGCAAGCGGTGATTGCCTATGGCTCACGTAAGTTGAGGCCACAAGAGCAGAACTACGCGACCCATGATCTTGAGTTGGCAGTGGTATTCTTCGCATTGATGATGTGGTGGCACTACCTAATGGGACAACGGTTTACCATCTACTCTGATCACAAGAGTCTCAGATATATCTTTTCTCAGAAGGATCTGAATTTGAGACAAAGATGGTGGCTTGAGTTCCTCCAGGATTATGACTTTGAGATCATTTATACACCTGGGAAGGGGAACGTCATGGAAGATTCTCTCAGCAGAAAATCCAGTTTGTAGTTTCTGGATGAGGCGACGAGGCAGTTTTCCTCTTTACAGTTATCCTTCATTGATAGAGATGTGGGAGATTACCTTCAGTCGATGGTTGTTACCCCTCCACTCTTACAGCGAGTAAGGAAAGCACAGCTCGAGGATGCTAGCTATGAGACTCTACGTGCTCAGTTATCCACAGGCGATGCTGCTAATGGATATTCAGAAGGTGGGGATCACATTGTTCTTTTTAGTGGGCGTACGGTAGTACCAGTGATGTTACAAGAGGAGGTTTTATGGGAGATCAATACATCTCTTTTGGCGGTACATCCAGACATGGAAAAGATGTATCAGGACCTCCAACGTTAGTTCTGGTGGCCAGGAATGAAGAAGTGTGTGGCAGAGTTTGTTTCTCGGTGCCTTACTTGTCAGTAAGAAAAGGCTGAGCACCAGGTGCCAGCGGGCTTGACCCAGCCCCTTGAGGTTCCAGAGTGGAAGTGGGATGGGATATCCCTGGACTTCGTGATAGGTTTTCCACGTATTTCAAGGGGACATGATGTCATCTAGGTGATCATTGATCGACTCACCAAGTCAGCCCACTTCCTTGCCATACGGGAGCAGAGTTCAGTAGAGAGATTGGGACGCCTCTACGTGCAAAATATAGTTCGACTTCATGGAGTTCCATCCACGATCGTCTCATATCGTGATGCTAGTTTCACATCCTGGTTGTGGAAGGGATTGCAGGAATCTTTTGGGACTCAGTTGAGCTTGAGCACAGTGTTTCATCCCCAGACTGATGGTCAGATAGAGCAGACCATCCAGGTCCTGGAGGATATTCCTCAAGCTTTAATACTTGACTTCGGTCGTAGCTAGGAGGATCACCTACCACTATTGGAATTTTCTTATAACAACAATTATCATTACACTATTGGTATGGCACCATTCGAGGCTCTATACGGGTGACCTTGCAGGTCACCGCTTTGCTGGACTGACCCAGGAGAGACAACACTTATGGGCCTAGAGATGGTGAGAGCTACTACAGAGAAGGTGCAGGTCATCCAGGAGTAGAGGAATACATAACAGAGTCGGAAAAAGTATTATTCTGATACGAGTAGGAGGCCCTTGGAGTTAAAGGAAGGAGACCATGTGTTCCTTCGGGTCTCACCTCGATGGGGATTGCGGAGATTTGGCCGAGGCGACAAGCTATCTCCAAGGTTCATTGGACCTTTTTAGATTAGGAGTAGAGTTGGTGAGGTGGTGTATCGCTTGGATATACCTCATCAGATGGACCGGGTACAAAACGTCTTCCGTGTGTCGCAGCTGCGGAGGTACGTGCATGATCTATCGCACGTAATCGACAGGGGCAAGCTGGACATCAACGACGAAGTGACCTTTGCTGCGTACCTAGTGGAGATCGAGGATCGGCAGGAGAAGATCCTTTGTGGGTGAGTTATTCCTTTAGTGTGTGTCTGATGGCAGCACAGGAATCTTTAGGAGATAACGTGGGAGCGGGAGGCTCAGATTCGCGTGCAGTACCCACATCTTTTTTAGTAGCCTTTGTTTTGGCTTTTCGGGGACGTAAAATCCCTACGGTGGGTTTGATGTAATGTCCCAGATTTTTCCATGAATTATTTTAATATTATATGGGAATTAATTTGAGACTAGGCTCTGAGACGGCGTGCAGTTCCAAGGCATGATGAGCCCAGAAAAAATGTTTAAATTTAATTTAATAATTAAATTACGCGCACTTGCGGTTTTCCTGAAAAAGTGTAATAACACTCGAATGGGTTCTCAGATCAGAAATATGAGGGCACCATTGCGTTCGTAACAATGTTTTTACCTTAGGCGAGGCCTAACTTCGGCCGGAGCAGGTCGGTAGTGAAATCTGGTTTTTAGGACGTAAGAGTAATAAAATATTTAAATAAAAATATTTTATTCTACAGCAAAATATTTTAAATCTGTTGCAACAGATATCCCTTACCTTTTTAATTAAAGGTTGTCACAAGGGTCCAGGGTTACAAACCTCATAACCCTGAAACCCTTGGTGGCTCTGGAGGCTCTGGAGAAAACCTCCCAACACGGCGACGATGACGCATTGACAGGATCATCGCCGATGAACACCACAAAATCCAGGTTGGATGTTTAAATTGTGATTTCTTCCCCGTTTTTGATTTCCACGACGAACGTGGACTAATCCACGAAAAGATTAGCCGCAGATCGAAATTTCTTGTAGGATGAGCTTTTTCGGAAATCTTGGGGATTTGATTCTTGAAATTTATTTTAGTTTTCATTCAACCTTCTAATGGTGGCGAACCAAGATCGACATGAACATCGATCAAGGTTTGTCCCTCTCGATTGTTGTGTTTTTCTCTCCCGATTCTATGCGTTCTTCGTGTGTGTTCTACAAGTTATTGGAGGGAATCGATCGTTGTGCATTCATTTGTTGGCGCAACGATCTGAAATCAAAGATCCAACCTCGAGAAGACCTATCAAAGGTGCGAAGGCGACGATGGTGAACAAATCGGTGTGGTTCAGAATTCTCGTTATTCGAGCGTTTTCGTGCGTACAGATCGAGACGTGCCATCAAGGCCGATCGGGAGCCCGAAACAGATGGAATAGGTTTTGTAGGAGAGGGACAACCCCAAATCCAGATTCTCGTGATGATCAGATGGTTGGATGAAGATCCGGAAGATCAGCCGAGGCGCGCAGAGGAAGATGAAGCTTCTGGAAATTTTCCGACAACACGTCGTGTAGTATAGGCTACATGGCATGTGTTCATCAGCAGATTTACCTAGCGTGTACTTAGAGAGTACACGGACACGGGAAGGGTACACGGCCAAGGAAACGCCGTGTATACCCCTCCCCAGCCAGACCCAGCTATATACATGGGATACCCCGTGTACTGGTACACGGGCAGGCGACACAGACACGGGCAGGGTACACGGCCAAGGACATGCCGTGTATACCCCTCCCCGGCCAGACCCAGCCAGATACACGGGATACCCCTTGTACTAGTACATGGGCAAGTGACACGGACACGGGCAGAGACCGTGTACGGGCACATGGCCAGCGTACACGGAGCGAGCCCCAGATTCTCGGACATGGCATGTGATTCTTCAACATGTTGTGTAGCTTCTTTCTATCCGACAAGCCAAATGACATAGGCCGGTTACACGGGTAGTACCCGGGGTCAAGGAACACAATGTGATCTTTTTCTACACGCCGTGTAGTTTGGTTTTACTCAGCTTGAACGAATGACACGGGCCGTTTACACGGGCAGTACCCAGGGTCAGGGAACAGGGCGTGTGACCATACTACACGCCGTGTAAACTGTCCTAAATGACTTGATATACTTTACTTCTGTGACTTGGACTAGTTTTCTTAGGGTTTGTACCCCTGGTCCTTTCCCTGAATGTTCTGGTATCATTTCATTTACATAGGAGTATGATCCCATCAGCAGAACTTCCTGAATAAAGTTGTTGGAATCCCCTCTATGAGACTTAGAGCTGGATCCTCTGTTCATTCCTCGAAACCTAGGTAGAGTTCTTGGTATCGAGGTGACCAACTTTACCTGGGCACTGATCCTCTGCTTAGCAGATTAGAACATACTGAGTTGTCAGAATCACCCCATGACTTGGATGTGATCCTCATCTGAGCATCATCTTCTCAAGGTACTTTTGGAGTGTGTCCTCCCAGAATGAGTACTTTGTATCTCTCTCCTTAGACCTAGGAGTGTGTTCTCCTTGTTACGTTCTTAGTAGAATCTTCAAACTGGATCTTAGTGGTGGTATTCACGATAGTCGATCGTGCATGAGTATATCTGGATATTCTTGTTATATGTTCGGTGGACATATATTGTGTAGAACTGATTGTATCTTTCCTTTGTGATATTTCCCTTGTTGTATTTCCTTTGTGGTTTCGGGGTGTCATACTGGGTATTGTTATACTCACCCATGCACGGGCTTTTCCAGCACGTGTCGTGTCTTGTGCAGATGAGCGAGCCTTTTACAGGATTCTAGGCAGACCAGGACTGGATGGTTCTCAGTGAGATCAGACAGGCCGAGGTGTGTTTCTATAGCTACAGACTGTAGTCCTAGCACCTTTCTTTACAGGTTGGAATTTTTTATGGACTCTCTTTTGGTGGGATTGTATGTTTGGCCTAGGGTTTTACTTTCTTGTACTTTACTTTCCCGTCGTACTCTGTGGTTGGGTTTTAGGGTATGCATGCATCTTTCCCTTTTAGTAGTTTTTACTTTTTCATCTTTGTGGGCTTGGAGATGTGTGTGCATTTGTACAGGTTTATAGGTAATTCCTCCCATGTTAGTAGAATGCCTACTCAGTGCTAGTCACCAGCCCCGGGCCTATTGGAGGCGGGCTTGGGGAGTTGTGGCTCGGGCCCCACTAGGATGGGTCGTGACATAGGATACTGCATATCGAGGTGGGGCTAGGAGACCATGAGGGGGTGGGTCTAGGAGACTATGAAGGAGGCAGGCCAGGAGACCATGAGGGAGGAAGGCTGGGAGATCGATGAGGGAGGAGGGCTAGGATATCGTTGTTGGAGGCAGGCTGAGAAGTTGTTGAGGGAGGCGGTAGGAGGGTTCCATCAAGAGGAATGAGGACACTGGATGAGAGGAGAAAAAATGTATTATTGGGAGTTTTCCTTTTATACCATGTAGATTAATGAATTCCCCTGACCAAAAGGAGAGGTGATGACATTATTTTATACATGGTTGAAAAGAATTACAAGTTTGAATAATCTGATGTGGGATTTAGAAATACCCTTTACCCAGAAATAAAATTAAACAGGTTCAACTAATATGAAATGAAAATTCAACTATGATTTTGTATGAGTCAACAAACAAATAAATAATTATAAATTTAAACATTATCTCTTTGATACCACTTTATAGTTTCGGGCTCAGCATAAAGATGCAGTGGTGGATGATATATTAAAATTTCTTTTAATATTGAGTTACTTGAAACCTCGAGTGAGAATCTTGAACATCATATTTATAATTAATTTTTTCAATATCATATGAAATGAATACCTGATATGATAATTCTTTCTTCGATGTATATGTAAATCATCAGAAAAGACCCTTTCAGATTTCTTTTATTGCGTTGTGAGGATTCAGGGATAGAAGCCCTCTAGTGGGGATCCACATGTTCTTCTCTAATCTCCACAAAATGTCAATCGATCTACAGGTTCTAGAATGATGAATCAATTATCTTTCATTTTTTGTGTTGACCACTCATCATTCTAACTTGAATGGATCTCTCTTGAATTTATCATTCTTGGGAGGGAGAGAATAAGAAGTCGATAGAGAATTATTTGTGCGTAAAAATTCTTTATTTTCAATTTCACACCCTATGCAATAGACATAATCTTCTATTTATAGAGTTAGGGTTTAGGTTAAGATATTATTTAACTGCATACCATCCCTTAAAAAATATTTTATCCTTTAATAAAAGTCATGTCTCATAATAATAATAATAATAATATTATTATTATAATTATTATTATTATTATTTTGTGGTGCACGCCAACTTGCGCCAAAACTAATATTATTTAATCAACTTCTTAATTGATATTTTTTATCGGACACAGTTTTGGTCCATTCGAACCCCTCTAGAATATATTGAATATCCAAATAAATATTAGATATTTTAGTAACCATTAGGTATTTGTGATCAATAAAATGTTAATAAAGTTATTTCTCAGTCTTGAGAATATTATTTATTCTATTAATTAAATTCACTTATAATTTAATCAAGATCCTCAGTAACACTTAGTGTGTGACCCTCTATAATTATTTTTCATTGAAACTTGGAAGTCTTACCTAAAGTTCAATATTATTGTCTAGAAACAGGTCAAAGAATCCAAGAGAAATAACTTATGTCATAATGAAAAATACTTGTTGTGTAATATAATTAATTTATAAAAATATCTCATCAAGCAGGTTGCACATTCGTGTCATCAATATATATGCTCGATACGTCTTTCTTTGACTATCTGAAATAAACATATCATTAAACCATGACCATGAAATTTGGGGTCATGGTTCTATTCCAATCAAAAGGTCGAGATATCAGCTTCCATAAAGATGGAAGAGACCAATCCTTTCTTGACTTATCCATTAATGACATGTCAATTATGACATAACCAACATACCATAGCTCACCGCAAACATATTATGTCACAATTTTCATCAATAAATCTAAGTTTGTGAGTCATGAAATACATTAATGATAATATTAAAGTTAAGGTATGCTCGCAAATAGAAATATTTTATAACACTAATACATGTGTGGGAACTTCATGAGAATAAGGCTCATCTTCTTGTGGGTACCCACACCTAAAATTCTACGTACTATGTGTCCCATCATATTATTTTATCCAACCACACAATATTATTTAAAAATATTATTATAGTGGAGAACTACTATGATCATATCAATGCAATGTATACTCTAGGGAATTATTGCATCAGAGTCATATAGAAAAATGAACAATCTGTAATAATATGTTTTTGTAATATTCAATACATCGAATATGCATGTAATAAAAGTACAAAAATTTGGTCCTAGAACACCAATTTCAACACTGGTAGTGTCCTATTCTTGTACAACTATGGGATATTCTCCATAGGCAACTTAGGCGGTGTTAGGTGTCCGGGTAATATGGGCCATCCAAGGTAGTTGGGGGGAATATTCGATGGAACCAAGTGATATGTTGTAAATACCTCTATAAAAAGAGATTAGGTGCATTATACAAAGAGGAGATGGAATTATATTATGGGCAAGTAGCCACTTGTCTTGGGGGACTATGGTCGTTAGGCTTGGGTAGAAGTGTTGTCACGCCTCTTGAGTCTTCTTCTTCTTTCTGTATTCTCTTCTTCCTCTAATAATTCTTATCCTTCCATTTTTAGTTCTTCTCATTCTATATAAATAGGTTTCTATGAGTTTTGGGTCCTATCATTTGGTTTAACCTGTCGTTTTGCATCCACTCCCTCAAACGCGTGACTTGTTGCTACTGCTGCTGGTCTTCCACCATTGACAAAGCCAGGGGACGCATGAGCTAGGACATAGAATGACAATGATGCATGAGAATTACATGGAATAGGTGTTGTGCCACTCCAATGCATCACATGAACCATTCGATTCCAGCTAGTAAGAAATAGTGTGTAATCCTAAAATTATCTAATAATGTGTTTTATCATAAATTGTCTTACAAAAGTGTGTTTTGGCAGGACTTGATTGGAGACAAGTGGACTCGTTCATGCAGTCACCCGATAAGAGGAGCCACCTACTGTTTTTGACCACCATCACTCTCGATGCACTGTTGAATTTACAAGAGATTACCCATGCCTAAGTTGTTGGGAGAGAATCCCGATTCCGGGCTGAAAATTTCTTTCCAAAAAATATAGTGAGAAACCCGTCGAAATATGGAAGCGGTATAAACAGAATAAATAAATCAACATGCATGATTTTTTTAACATGGAAAAACACACCCATAAGGAGGATTAAAAAACCATGGGGCAATTCCCAATAATATCCACTATGAATCAGAAAATACAAGAATCCAAGTAATGCCCGAACTTGAATTACAAATAAAAGAGAGCATATAAAACTTGTGTGAAAACCACACCCTGATACGCCTCTGCCTTCTCTCTGATAAACATCCTACTGATGCCATGTATCAGAAGATCAATCTGTGAAAAAATGTCACCCTTATGTTGACGAAACGTCACTACCTCGGAGATCTTCACCCAAACATGCATCAACCTCGCACCAACTTGTGACACCAGAATGATCTCTCCATCATGATGTACCCCCAATCATGAACTAGGACACACCACCTAATCACCACTATCAATAAGACTTTCGATACGTGGCCCCTATAATCAATTGCATCACTGCTACTCTGCACCTGTCAAACGCTGACGCGCTGCACATGCTACCGCCGACGCGACATCCCCCTTCTTGCTTCTGGTGGATTGCATCTTGAACACCCTTCCAAGAACATCGCCACATGTACAAGATAATTGCATCGTCGTCATTGTTTCACACGGGTCACCGCAAATGCGGTAAACCCTTCCTGGGTCTCCCTTGCATGATACATCTTGCTGGCACACCCCTTCTTCTTGGAGAATATGTTTCTACATCCTCCTTATATAGACACCAAGTCCATAATCATCAATTCAGGCAGTCAAAACCCCTTATTCCAACCATTAATATTGAGGATTAAATATCCATTAATGTTGGGATAAAATATTCAATTAATAGTGATATAAATCTCCCCATTAATAATTTTCCTCTCTCATCAATAAATGTGATGAATCCCTCCATTAATAATTTTCCTCTCTCTCCAATAAAGGTGATGAATCTGAAAAATCTCCCCCTTCATCACATTAATGAATGGAACCATCCAACAATCCCAGTTGGAAAGAAAATATGTCAGTATCACACCAACCATCATCAACTGTAGAAAATATGACGACGTCCTTTTTCACTTCTGATAAAAAAATCAGTTCCTCCTGCAAAAAGAAAATAAAATGCCGAAATCTTCATCACATTTGTATACACACCTTCATGCTCATCCTGCTGAACAAGACAAGAACCAGAAACATCTGTCTCCCCCAAAATAGTGATTACCACATAATCTAGAGCACCTGCAAGAAAAACATGCTCCCCCAGCTCGACATCTCATGAGAGGACATGTGTATCACCTCTCTCAACCTGCATTAATTTGAGAATTTATTCTGCTCCATGCACGCATATGAGATCCTCTTCAAAGCTTCCATAATTCTCACGTTAAACTACAACCACGAACCAACCCCTGATACCACTTGTTGTGGAGAATCCTAATTTCGGGATGAAAATTTCTTGCCAAAAAATATCGTGAGAAACTCGTCGAAATATGGAAGCGGTATAAGCAGAATAAATAAATCAACATGCATGATTATTTTAACATGTAAAAACCCTCCCATGTGGAGATTTAAAAAACCATGGGTAAATTCCCAACAATATCCACTATGAATCAAAGAATACAAGAATCCAAGTAATTCCTGAACTTGAATTACAAATAAGAGAGAGTGTAGAAATCCTGTGTGAAAACCGAACCCTGATACGCCTCTGCCTTCTCTTTGATAAACATCTCGCTGACGACATGTATTGGAAGATCAATCTGTGACAAAATGTCACCATTCTATCAATGAAATGTCACTACCTTGGAGATATTCACCCGAACATGCATCCACCTCACACCAGCTTGCGACACCCAAATGATCTCACCATCATGATGTACCACCGATCATGAACCGGGACACAACATCTAATCACTGCTATCAGGAAGTCTTTAGATATGTGGCCCATATCATCAATTGCATCTCTGCTGCTCCACACCTATCAAATGCCAACGCGCCGCACATGCTACCACTGATGCAATATCCTCCTTCTTGCTCCTGGTGGATTGCATCTTGAACACGCTTCCAAGAACATCGCCACACATACAAGATAATTGTGCCATAATCTTCGTGTCACACGGGTCATCACAAACATGGAAACCCCTTCCTGGGTCTCCCTTTCCAGCAACATCTTGCTGGAACACCCCCTCTTCTTGAAAAATATGTTTCTGCATCCTCCTTATATAGACACCAAGTCCATAATCATCAATTAATCCAGTCAACATCCATTATTCCATCCATAAATATTGAGAAATAAATATCCATTATTTTTGGGAGAATATCCTCAATTAATGGTGATATAAAAATCTCTCTATTAATAATTTTCCTCTCTCTTCAATAAATGTGATGAATCCCTCCATTAATAATTTTCCTCTCTCACCAATAAATGTTATGAATCTAAACATAAGTAACAACGACCTTCCCCCAACTCGCATTACTAGGGGACTTCACCGACAACAAATGTCACCAGCTCCGCACTACTATGGGATTTTTTTCACACAAGAAAAAGAAGCCTCTCCCTGGTCTTCATGCATTGTCTTGTTCCATTCTGTGAAGGCACACATTATTAGCTTCATCTCAGCCTGATTGCACATGTTTCTAAAAGCCTCTCACCACCAAAAGGTACACCTAGCTAGATTTCCCTCTAAGGGGATGCTCTTCAGTTCATCGGAGGCATGCTACCCATTCAATTAAGGTGTTTACAAAGATCTTTGGGTCCTATCATGCAGCTATAAGAAATAACCATCAAGTGGTTGAAATTATGTGAAAATAACCAAATCGTGCATAAATATTTGGAGAGTAAAATTAAATTACATGATGACATGATTCAAAAATCCTTGGATGGAGATATGTCTATAAATTTTATGTCTAAGCATAGAGAGACTTTGGATAGTCTCTTGAAGGAATACAGTGACACTTGGGAATGGTCTAGAAAATATTTTCTCAAGGAAGGATATAGAAACATAACATTTATCTATGCATGCTCTAAGGAGAGGAAATTCATAAGGCAACTCAACCATCAACTAGAGGATGGTTCCCTCTCAAGTGATATCAATATTACAAGATCCATTATAGTGGATCACTTCACAAATTTGTTCACAATATTATGGAACAACCTAAGGGGGATATGGTAGTGTGGATTACAATTCATTTTTTGACATGATTCCATTTTCCATTAATGAACATAAAAATTCTCGTCTTGATGATTCTCCCAAAGAGGAGATTCAGGCCATTATTAAAACACAAAATCTAGATAATTCTTCAAGCCCAAAGGTGCCTCTTTTCCTAGAGCCTTGTGGGAAACATCCCTTGTTCTCATTTTGAATAATAAGTATCCCAAATATTTAAATTAATTTTGGCCTATCAGTATGTGAAACTTCTAAAAAATCTTGGGAAAATTATTAATTATAGATTTTCTCTCTTCCTACCCTACTTGGTCATTAAGAAGAAACATGGATTTATCGAGAACAAGAGTATCTAAGGTTCCATTGGATTAGCCAATGAAATGATGCATGGCATCAATAAGAGAGTATTGATATCTAATATCATGTTGAAATTCAACATTGATAAAGGTTACACTAAATTAGAATGGAGCTTCATCATCAAGGTCATGCTGCAATTTGGATTCTCTTAGTGGTTTTTTCACCTATGTTTTCATTATTATTCCTCACTATGGTTCTTAGTCACACCAATGGGAAGTACATTTAGTTTCTTCAAATCCCCCAAATTCCTTCATCAGAGTGACCTTCTTTCTCCTATCTTATTTTTTATTTCACAAGACTCACTTAGTAGAATTTGACATCATGTGATCTCTACTGGCCTTATCATCCCCTTTAATGGAAGGTATGGATCATCGAGAGTTTCCCATTTATTTATTGCAGTAGATGATATGCTATTTTCCATAATGGAAGGTGTAGTTCTATCATGGGTTTGTGATAGGAACACATGGGTAGGGAAAGAGGGGAGGTGCTACTAGATAGCGGAGCCATTGGTTATGGAGGGTAATCTCCCATGGAGAGATTGGGTGGGCCACCTGAAGTTGTTAGGGGATTGTTATCTGGATGGACAACCATGGAGTTTCTTGGGTAATATGCTGAGAATAATTTAACTTATTCTTGGTGTGACCAGTCTATTATTCCTTGGGGGATATGCTGGTTGGGGGCCCACATGGGGTTATAAGGGGCTATAAATTGGTAGATATGGAGAGTAGGGTTAATTTTGTGTACATCGGCCTGGGGGCTTTGGACAGGTTGGGGTATGTCTCACCTATAGTTTTATTCTTCTGTAAGTTTCTGAAATTTCCTCACTGTTCCTCCTACATTTTTCTTCTTAATACATTGAAGTTTCTTCCATGTACTATGTACTTAATAGTTTAAAATAACTATTGAACATATAATATAAGTGGAGTGGGAAACTAGATAAACTGTCTAAAAGCAGTTTCCATATTTCCAGTAGTTTCTATACCAGTTGAGCTATGTTGATTGAGGATAAGCATAGTTTTCCTAAGAGTAGTTTCCCCATGGATTATCTTGGAGATCCTCTATCTAAATGTAAAATCAAGATCCACTATTTTGATAGCCTGACTAGCATAATCACTAGTGACATTACTATTTGGAAAATCTATCTCCTCACTTTGGAGGGTAGATTGACTCTTGTGAACAATGTCCTATATTTGATTCTTATGCATATTTTATTTATTATTAGAGTTCCCAAAGGTGTAATCGGGAGTATTGAGAATGATATTAACTATTTCCTTTGGGATTCCCATTAGGAAGTTTTTATGTTATTCAGTTTTGTATAAGAGGTTTAGATGATTCATAGATTTATGGACCAACTAAAAAGTAGCCTTCAAGATGAATTTTATACACTAGAGAATTATAGTGTTATAGGAAGAGAAACATTACAAAAGATTCTGCTCGATTATTACTTATGCTTTCTCTAAGTTCTAGGAGTGAAATTCTAACCCGAAGGAAGTCTACTCCCTTCAAACTAGCAGCTCCACCTCGCAGCGATCTCCCTGTTCTTTCTCCCGAAAATAACCAACATAACCTCCTAACTCCTCTAACTTCCTACTTATAGGTAGTTAACTGAGTTAATAAGGCATATTGTCTAAAATATCCTCTTGTGTCAGTAATTCTAGATAATTGGGGGTTGATCAAGCTAGTCTTGGTTAGGAAAACTAACATTTCCCCCTCCTCTATTGGTAAGTCTTGATAATTAGGGGCCGAGCAAGATGGTCTTGGTTGGGACAACTAACAGAAGGTAGCTTCCATTGGTCAACATACATGCATTTATTGAAACCTCTCGATGAAGGTTGGATCAACCTGAGAATCCTAACATATACATGTAGTCCAAGAAGGCCAAACTATCCTAAGAAATCATTTGGGGACATTTATTGTGGGTGAAGTATAGAAAAAAAATACATTAAAGCTATGGATGACACTCAGTATCTGAACTCTGTGGCTTATCTATTATAGCAGAAGCTTCAAGAACCTCTATACACTCTTCTTGGGAACTCACAGTGTATTATTAGAAAGAAGGAGGTATTGTCATAGCTGGGAATCCCCTCTTCTTCCCCAGCTTCTTGACTTCTAAGATTACTTTCAAGGAGGTTAGGGACTTTCCTAGCCTCACCAATGTGGTCCTCATGATAAATTGGGGGGTCTATTCAAGAGAATTTGGTTGGTGGGCAATCTGGATCATCATTTTTTTACCCCTAATCATTCATCCATGTACAACATGAGAAAGACGAATGGGTGTGTTACATCAGGAAGTTCCTTGGAGTACATCTTGGAATCTCCCTCAACCTTGGATCTTTTTGTCAATTTCTATTCACTTTTTCATACAGAGTGGTTTCTTCTTCCAATGTTGGTAAGTCTTGGAACATAGAATTTTTTACTAGTTACTAGACCATTTGGGCAAGGTGTAATGACACAAGGCACCATGTTGCGCATCCTATCTTCTATCTTATAAAAATAAAGTTTCTCTCCTCAATTTTTTATATGGACTATATCATTTAGAGGTTCAATATTTTATCCTCCTTATAGAGTCCACATATAGACATGATGGAAGATCAGGTTAACGTGGTTAGTAGGGGGTACGGGCATTGGGTTCAATGGATCCCACCATATTCTCATTAAAAGATTAATACTGACGATGCATATAATGATGGCATTATGCGAGTTGGGGGGTTTCATCCATGATAGGTGTGAAGTGGTTATCCTTTTTTATAGTTCATTCTATGGTGAGAGATTCCTACTTTGATTAGAAACCAGAGTACTGCTTGCCAGCCCGAACATTTGAAAAAATAGAGGTATCCCTCTATTGATTGTCGAATCTGATTCGATATTAGTAGTCAGGTTTATGTTTGGATTCTCACCGCATCACTAGTCAATTATCTACCTTAATGGTGATTTCAAGTGTTTGATCTACTAGGATGATACAATCCAGTACAATTTTTGAGAGGGGAACATGGAAACATATTGTTTGGTTGAGAAATGTGGTAGATCCTTCACTATAAATATCTTCTCTTCACATGGTTTCCCCCGACTAGATAGTCAGAACATTTTTCTTTAGGATTCTCTCAGCCTCCACCATTTTAGGACCCCTTAAACTAGTGTTCCGGTGCTGTTACAACACTTTTTTAATAAAAATTTATTTTTTAGTAAATTAAATTGAATTGTTAATAGTATATTGAGAATCACAATTTTATTCTATTTTAATCAAAAGTATTTAATAATAAAGGAGACCCAATATGGCATGGGTGATGAAATCATTAGAATGGTTTTTATTCATCTTTTCCTAAATAATATTTGAGCTTAATCTATTTTAATTTATTAAAATTTCATTGATCATGGGGGTTGGAATATTTTGAGTAGTATTATTTAAATCTAGTCAAGTTGATATAATTAATTTTATAATATTTTAATTATTATATTGAATTATTTTTTAATTGTATGGGATTTAATTATTTTTTGAAAAAGCATACCATGAAACATTTCACTTACCACTATTTTCTTCAAAATACTTAATTTTTTTAGTAATTTTCATATGATTTTAAATCATAATTTTGATAACTTGTGATAAATCAGACATTTAGTGTGAAATTTTTTTTAGGATTCACTTGTTGGCATTAATGTTGGACTACTATTTTAAAATGAGATATTAATTAAATATGTGAAGGTTATATTTTAAATTCTAAATTTTCATATATTGTAGTATAAAGATACATCAAAGGCCTGCCAAATTTTTGGAACCTTTTCTAAGGAGTGTGAGGAAGTTATAAAATTTTAATACACTTGAGTGATTAATTCACTCTTCAATTATCTAATTTATGTTTTCATTTTTATTCTATATATATCTATGGTCTGTTTTTGTCATTTTAGGTTCCCTTTGCATCAAAGAGAGAAAAACTCAACTAACTATTTGTTTTCAACCCCAATATAAAGATATTTTTTTGATATAGATGAGAAAATATGATATAAAAAAATATCATGTTAGAAAAAAATCATTTATGTAGAAATACAATGTTCAAGAGAATCCAAATTCACCTCAGTCATAAACAAACAACTAGTCAAATCATAAACCAAAAATCATCATGGACTATGGTCTACCATCTATTATGAGATCAACTTCAAATATCGAGAGATTAGTTGTACATTATAACAACATTAATATCATGATATAAATATTAAAAATTATTAAAATCTATTAATAGTGTGGTAGGATGTAGCTCGAATATACCCACTCCCACTTGTATTCTAGAAATGTGTGATGTGTTCAAGTACAATAGTCTAATGACATGATTTTGTTGAGGATTTACAATATCACTTAGAGAAAACAATTGGTTAAAATGTCACCACATTGACTGATTGATACATGACATGTGTTAATAAATAAATTATTGGATGAGAACTTTCTGCCATCCAAAAATCTTATATTATTAAAAAAAATTAAATTTTTTGAAAAGTCAAAAAATCTATCTATGAGGCATGATAACATTTTAAGGTATTGATGAGAAAGTGAGAACATAATGGATTGGGTATTTGGATTCAAATTAAAACATTCTATTGTTGTTTACAACCCAATACAAGAGTTATAATTAATGCTCCATGTAACAGAGGATTGATGTTAAAGATACATGAAGAAACATGAGGCACTTGATATACTCTTAGACAATCAAAGCTAATGGAAAACTAGTTGAGGCCCCAAAAAAAGTAATCCATAAAGAATAGGAGACCCAAAAACATGTAACTTAATGGGGGTTTTTATTAATAAATTTGGGGATTGAAAATTTGTCTTTGTATCACATATAATACTTACCCAACAACCACCAGATTATACAAGAAGTTGCATTACAATTTTTAAAAATATTTATATAATCATTTCAACTGAAAATGAAATTTAGAAAATATTTACCTATGATATATTCTTAAAGTATTTATACTTGAATAAGAATAAGTGTGAAGAATTAAAATTCAGTTCATTAAGGGAGGAGTTCCCAACATCTCTTTAATGGAAGATAACTTAAAATATTAAACCCATGGATATTTTCAACTCAATGAATGATTGTATTATGTATATTAGGAAATGAACTATGTTAAATTTTGGAAATAATTAATACAAATACCCTATACTTTTTAATACTTTTAATATTTAAAGTGTAAACAAACTTGAATTGAAATTTAACTTGTTGATCAATTTTTAAAATATCAAAAAGGAATTCTTGAAGGGATAAGCATACATGTATGAAAGTTTATATTCTCTTATTAAATTTTAAACTTTTATATTGAGTAATAATTTGAGGTTACTTTTATACTTGGAATACCTTTCTTGTATTATATAAAAGAGATTATTGACATCAAACAATGGAGATTAATCTTGTGAGTTAACTATGAATTCCTAAAATTTATCTTAATAAAGGTTACTAATAACATGGAATATGTGATAGAATATAGTTAAATATTTCCCTATGAATATTTCTTATAACCATTGTATATGATGCTAGAGGAAGAGAACAAAGTGTCGTTACTCATTGACTCCATGGTAGAAAATAACTTGTGAAAATATTATGTAAATTTTATAGACCACTTGTCTAGGGACTCTTATGTGAATTTAGTATCTTATATAATTGGTCTAACCAAACTAGAGTTTAAGAAACTCTAAATTAACCTTAAGTACTAATTATTAGAATATGATCTTTCAATAATGATAATAGTGAAGAAAGTGTTGATGATGGAATAAGTGAATTAGTTTTTGAAGATGTTAAAAGAAAATGAATAATAAATTTAATGGATAATAGTTAATATAAGAGGTATCATCCCTACTATATGCACTCAAAAAGTTATATAAAAGAAAGGTATTAACTATTAAATAAATAAAATGGTGATTGAATCCTCCCATTAAATAAGTTTAAAAGATGGATGACATAAGGCTCCTTGATGTGGGATTCATCTACCCAATTTCCAATAGTAAATAGGTAAGTAATTTTCAAGTGATACTGAAGAAGGGTGGAATTATAGTGATCAATAATGATAACAATGAGTTAATTCCTACATGAGAACTCACTATATTGAGATTATACTTTGAATATAACAAAATAATGAAATTAGTAAAAGCCAATCATTACTACCCATTGTTTATCTGATGATAATTTTTTAGTGATTCATGAATATTATGGTTTCCTGAACAAATATTTATGATATAATCATAGTTTAATAGATTTAGAAGACTAAATTAATTCCACTTTTTTATGTCTATAAAATACACTTTTGTACCTTTGAATATATTTCGGCATGTGAAATGCACTCTTTACATTTCAAAGGTTCATGAAATATAACATTTAGAGGGTGAAAAATAATTTTATTACAAAGAAGCCTTTAAGAAGATAAAGAATAATTTGATAGACACTCAGATCATGATTCAACCTAATTGAGAATCAACTATCATGATGATATTGTAGAATCAAAATTTAGATTTAGATGCTCAAATACAAGAGGGAGTGAATTGTAAGTTTAAAAACTTCTATTTTTACACTTAATAAAATCTATGTTTAACAAAGTTTAACAGGGTAAATTCATGAACCCTCTTTGGTTCTTAATCAAAGGGATAATTGGAAAGGCTGAGGTCTAATTATAAAGAACCTAAAATTAAACAAGGTTATGTGTAAGAAACTAAAGTAAGTTTATATTAGGGAAATATTCTACCATAAATATTATAGAATATTATTTATCAGAGTATAAAAGTATAAAAAAGTATAACAAAATTATAATTTCTTTCTTTAAAAAAATACAGCATATATAAAACTTGTATCAAAGCAAGTAAACAATAAAGAAATCTTTTTACCCAAAGAGAAGGGTATCCAATAACCTTTGATAACGGTATCTTGATTTATACTTTCAATAAATTCTCTCTTAACTGCACCAGTGTAAGCCCTTGATAATAATATCACAATCTATCTTACTATCCTCATAAGCCCTCAAACTTTAAAGTAGTTGGGACCTACGCTTCCTATCCCCGGAAGTCCTCAAACTTTAAGGTAGTCGGAACCTTTGCCTTCCCATTCCCAGAAGTTCCTGAACATTAAAATAGTCAGTACCTCTGTCTTCCTATACTTGAAAGTCCTCAATTGTAAACAGAAACAATCAGAGTTACACTAGGAATGTTTGAACAAGTTGTTCACGGCTGAAAAATATGTTCACAGATCGCACAAAGAATGAGAGTATTTACCTCTATAAATCACTTCACAACATCACAGCATGTAATCTCATGATCGATTTCAACACTTTCAAATGGATGGTGTATTTATATATGAAAACCCCAATGGTAATCTCCTCCTTCAATGGTCATATTTTTCCATGAATTTCGTAGGGACCTTTACACATGTCACTCAGCGAACGATAAGTTAAAAACATATTGTACAAAATCATTTTATGTAATGAAAACATGGGAAATATTATCATGATTAAGAAACAATAATATATAAGGAGAATAATATTTTGTTTAAAAAACTAGGATCTTATAAACATGAAATATTATGTTAGGAAAGTAATGTAACATTAATAAAAATAATCATAATCTAGAAAATGGATATTCAGAGTCTGAATTCTGATGAATTCAGAATCTGAATTCTAAGGAATTCAGACTCTAACTTATAAGGACTTCAAATTATTAATTCTTAGGAATTTGTAATTTTAATTCTGATGAATTCAAATCCTGAATTTTGATGAATTCAGAGTCTGAATTATGATGAATTCGGAGTTAGAATTGGGAGGAATTAGGAGTCTTAATTATGTGGAATTTTTAGTCTGAATTTTTAAGAATTCGGAGTCATATTTCTGAGGAATTCGGATTTGGAATTTCAAACAATTCAGAGTCTAAATTTTAGGGAATTCAGAGTCTTAATTTCAAATAATTCAGAATTACAATTCTAGGGAAAACATAGTTTAAGAAACTATAAGGTTCTAAGATAGGTGAGGATCTGATTTTTTGACTTTAAAAAATGGTTATACATGGTTTGAGAAGACATTAAATCGGACATATAAAAACAAAGGGTAAGGTTAAAAATATTAATAGACAAAGAATATTTTCCTTAGGAAAATTATTCTCAAAGAAGGATAATTTTCCATAAGAAATTGTGTTTGTGATTTTAAATACATATTGGAATGGAAAATTCACTAGGAAACTTATTTACATAACAATCACCCCCTTTTTCGAAATCACAAACAACTTTTCAAAAAAGAGTATAAGGAATAAGGTTTTTGCTTTTTGAACTTTAAATGAAATACTTATCTCCCTTTAAATTGACCCATATTGAATATGAATAACTACCCCCTTAGGTTTTGAAACCCCTAAGGATCTTTTTCTTGACTTTCTTAGAGAGGTTACTTTTTTTCTTAAGAAAATATTAATTAAGTAATCACCCCCTTACATAATATCCCCCTTACTTAATCTCCCCCTTACTTAATCTCCCCCATACTTAGGGTATTCTCTTATTTTAAATTAATATTCTTTTGATCATTATTTTCCCCCCCTTTGTGATTTTGAAAAAGTAATGGGGGGAAGAAAAAAATTATACCTGAAAGGTTATAAATATACAGGACAAAATAATGGAAAAATAACAAAATTTCATTATGATTAGAAAAATTTTACAAAGAGAATACAACAAAATATTAGATCTAAAGTGAAATAATTCATCCATATTTTCCTTCAGAATAAACTTTTTCATAGTGGCTTTTAGCTTCTTTAGCTCTTTGTGATCATCTTCAAATATATTGAGTAGCTAATCATAATCCTGATTCTTCTTCTTGAGAACTTTTATTGTTTATTCTTGGGTCTTAAGAATTTAGGCTTGAGACTTTACAAACTCTTTTTGTGGTTTTAACTTTTCCTCCAACTCTTCCCTGAGTTCTCTTTCTCTTTTCAAAATGAGGGAAACAGAATTCAGATTTCCATTCAGATCATTATCCTCTTGAATTCAGTAAGCTTGTTCTTGATTCATCTTTTCTGAAATATTTGATGTAAGGTTCTTCATGGTCTCATTTGACTGATCAAAATCATCTATTACTAAATCATGGAAATCATCTATGTTTTTTAGACAACCAATTACTATCTTAGACTATTTGGTTATTTCCTTGAAAGATATCCTATGAGAATCATAACCAATGTGAAATGTATGGAATTTCGCTTCAAGATTGATATGCTTTCCCATGAGCATGCTTATCAAATCTGACTTTTGATTTAAATAATGTTGAAGCAACTGACATCTTGAATCAATACTTGGAAATAGGAGAATTGTGTTCAATTCCTTTTTCAAAGATTGAACAACAAAATATTTTCCCAAAGAAGATGAAGATTCTGAAGCAGATTCCCTTATTGGTGAGGAAACTTTATCTTGCTCTTCATCTTTCCTCATAGATGTTCCAACAACATGTTTATTAGATTTCAAAACCATATCTTTTCTAGGTGAATCATAAACCACTTATTTTCCTTTTTTATCCCCATAGATTTCTTTCTTAACTCTTAGAGTATCATGCTCACTATCAGAGACTTGAATTATCTTATCATTGTCAATATAAACTTTTTCAGCACCTTTCTTAACATCTTCATGATGAATAAAATCATGATTGTTTCTTTCATCATCATTAGGTTTATCAACCTCATATTTTGCATCATCATCTTTCCCTTATAATATTATTTTTGTTGATTCAACCTAGAAGGTTATAATCAATAATTTTTTATAAGGACATTCCATCCCATGGTATTCTTCCATAATTTTTATCACATCTTCACTCTCTTAATAATCCTCTTCTTCTTCTACTTCTTCTTCTTGTTAAGATATTTCTTCTTCCACAATGGGTTCTGATATTGAAAATATATTTCGTTGAGTTTCTACTAGAACTGTCTCTTGAAGGAAGGATTCTAGTACCTAGATCTATTCAGAATCTTTCTTTATATCTTTAAGAAAATCTTGGAGAGTTTCATCTTCTAACATATTCTTCTTCATCTTTTTATCTTTAGCTTGCTTCTCAAGATCTTCTTCTTCTTTAATCTTCAAGGCCTTATCCTCAGCAAGGTCTAATACAATCTTTGCATCTCCCTCTTTCTTCTTCTTCTTATTCTACTCTCTCCACTTAGCTACCACTTCATCAGATTTGGACTTTTTCTTTTTCTGCTTGGGTGGAGCTAACTGAGTTTCCGGAATAAATGTTTTTTCTTCTGATTCTATTTCTTTCTATTTTCTCTTTTTTGGAGTTTTCTTAGAAGTTTCACCTACTTTTTCTTTCTTTATAAAATCTTGAATTTCACTTTCAGAGAGATCATAAAACTCTCTCAAGTTAACACTGAAACTGATTTTCATTATCCTTATAGCATCATCACTCATCAACATAATGTTAAAGGTTCTGGGTTTTAAACTACAAGTAATTTTGAAGTATTCTAAATAGAGAACAATTATCTTTGACAAGATCATTGGGTACATAATTATCTGATTCTTGATGGTGTCATACTTGATATTTTTTATTGTAAAGAGAATATACTTGATAAGGTTTACTTTTCTTAGATTCACCAGGAAATTCATCATAAAGATATCACACTTGTTGAGGGAATCCTTATCTCCCTTTCTCGGAATGAGAAAACCTTGCATCCACAAAGATAACAATAATTAGTTGGTTTTAAGGTGATTGGTTTTGGGTTACTTACCTTCTTAAAGTCCTAAGCACTCAATTTTTTTACCCTTCTCAGAACTTCCTTCCTTATTTCGAAACATGTGAGAGAAAAATATGGCCTCTCCTTCAAATGGAATATCTAGAATACATGCAACTTTGTTGAAAGATAAAGAATAATTCTTACCGTAGCTTTTGAAATAAAACTTTTATTTTCATTCTTATTTATAAAAACTTACTGAATCATAGAATTAAATAACAATATTAGGATTAACCAGATCCTAATTTTTTAGCTTGGATACACAAAGACTTTTCCAAATATTCTTCTCTTTAACCTTAGAAATTAGGGAATCATACTTCAGAAAGAATTTTTTTCAACCAACATTTCTTCATAAATATTCCAATATTTTAGTTCCTTGTTTTATTTCATCTGATTTTTCAAGGAAACTTCCAAAGACATCCAGAACATAAGGAAATTGAGAAATATAGATCGTGGATTTGAAGGGAAGAAGAGCTTTGATGCAAAGTCACTTGAAAAGCCGATGCGGGACATGAATACGGGGGGCCTTTATTTAGGATTCTCAATGAAGGATTGAATTTCTAAATCAATCCAATGGTTGATATAATCTTGATTTGATCTGACAGTTGAAATCAATACTGAGGAAGGATTTAAAGGTTCAGATATTTTGAGGTTTTAAGGAAAAATCATATTTAAGGAAACTAAATCCTATAGAGTTTTCTTAAAATAGGATAGAAATACAAACAAATAAAGAAATTCAATTACAAATATTTACGTAAGGAAACCTACCATTAAGATTTCTTAGAAATAATTATCAATATCGATGAGGTTATTCTAGAAGAACTTAGATTATGAAATTTTTTATTAATGAAAGGAAAAAATTTAGGTTCTGAAAAAATTTATTATGGAAAGGAATAATTTATGTTTCGAAAAATATTATTAAGGACAGTAAAAATTTAGGTTCCAAAAAATTTATGACAAAGAGATTTTTTGAAAGAATAAAAAAAATGTACTCCCCCTATTAAAATGAGTTTCTTAGTTTATGGAGATAGTTTTAAACAAAATTTTAATATTGGATATTATCTTATGGTTACCATTCTAAACTTTTGTTTAATGTATTCAAATCTATCAGAGGATAAATATTTTTAAAAAATGTCAGCAAGTTGATCTTGATTTCCGATAAACTGAAGAATGATATCTCTTTTAAGAAAAATAAACAATTGAAATCAAAATATTTTCAAGAAGAATGGTGTTACTTATACCAACAATATCTCCTTCAAAATTATCTCTGAAATTTATTTTTCCACCTTTCATCTTGATAATTTTTTCAAAGTAGTTTTTTACCAGTCATGTTATAAGAACATCCACTATCCATGTAACATGTATTGTTGTTGTCACTTCCTTTATTTTTCTAAAAATAAAATAGTTAGACTATCATAATATAAACATTCTTGGATCTAGAATTGTTAAAATGTAAAATATTAGGTATCCACATTTTATTAGAAATATAATATCTATTAAAACCTACAGATTGTGTTTTATTCAAAGAACAATTTTTCTACCAATGTCCGCCACATTGAAACTTAGTGTAAAATGGATAACTTTGGGGCACAAAATAATTATTAATAAAAATAGGTTTTGCATGAGTATAACCAAATCCAAAAGTGTTACTAAGTGGAAGAAGTTTTGAATACATTTTATCAAATTATTTCCTTTTAAAAGTGAAATTTGATAAAATTTTCTTTAAGTAAAAGATTTCAAATTTTAGTCTGATGACTAAACTCTTATCCTCAAAGTCATTAGTATTAAAGTTTTAGTTATTCTTGAAAATATTTTAAAGATCCTTAGAAAGTTTATCCTACTAAAAATTTGCATCCTTCAAGTTTTTAAAAACATTATCAAAATCAAGAGTTCTCTGAACAATATCTTTATAAAGATCTAATACTTTTTGTTAAAACAGAAATTCTAGAATTTTTTTATCTAACTTATTTTTTATCATACAGTTTTCATTCTCAAGTAATTTAGAAAATCTATAAACTTCTTCAAATGAAGGTAAAGTGTTATATTATTATGATGAAGATTCTTCATCTAAATATTAAAAACATTCTTCATTAGGAAAATTATCATTTAAAAAATATTGGTTAAAGATTCAATATTGTGTACCTTAGCAACAAGACTATGATTTTCAATAGGTAATCTGGCTATAAGACCAATATTTTTATGAACAAAAGATTTGTATTTCAAAGATTCATCTAAAGAGTCTCCACCACTGGAACTCCAGGTATCATTATATTTCAATACTTTCTTAGCCTTAGATTTTTATTTCTTATTTTTGTGACTTTCATAATTTCTATCCTTTTTTTCTTTTCTATTAAGAATATGACAATCAGTTCTGATACATCCATACCTTTTGCATTTATAACAAATTACTTCAGAATATTTCTTGTCCTTTTTGTATTTATTATTAAATATGTACTAAAAATATTTCTTTCCCACAATCTTGTTCATACTTTAAGAAATATTGGCTAATTTATTTTTAGACTGATCATTGTCACTGGATACAGATATAACAACATATTTCTTATCTTTTGATCTAGTTACCATTTCTGGAGTCTTGGATTTATATGTAATAGTGAAAGAAACACTTACATTACCATTCTTATTCTTATTAAATTCGACATATCTCTTCATTCTTGTTTCATGCTAGAGAATATTTCCAAATAACTCATCAAGAGTAATGTTAGATACTTTCCTATTTTCATCAATATTTTTCCTATTAGATTCCCACTAATTGGGAATGATGTCAATGATCTTGTCCACAAGAACATAATCATCAAGTCCTTTTTCTCCCATATATTGAATATTGTATATGATTTTCATAAACCTTTATTTCACTTTTCATACAGGTTATCCATAAGGAAATAAAAATCCATGATATTCATCTCTGAGCATAGCTCTTCTAGTTTCAATCACTTTAGAAGATCCAAAGTGTGTAACTTCTAGTTTATTTCAAATGCTATTAAGAGCTTCACAAGAGGATATTTGAATGTAAATATTCATGGTAATAAAACCTAAAAGGGTATTGTGTACCTTGTAGTTTAGTTAATATTCTTGTTTTTCCTTATTTGTGAATGTTCTGATTTCTTTATTAGGAATCTTGCATTCACCAGTTAGCATGAAAAAGTTGTCTACTCCAATGTTAATAATAATGGTCTTCATCCTATCTCTCTAGTATTCATAATAATTACCATAAAAGATTAGTGGTCTGGTAGGATTTTGGTTGTCTATATATCCAACATTTAATCCAACCATTTTATAAAAAAACAAAAATATTTTCCACAAAAAGGATAAGTAACAAAAGATAATAAAATATCATGAAAAACTTGGCATGTAAAGATAAGAAAGAAAAATTGATCAAGAAAACTTATACACAAGTATATGTATTTCAGATGCTTTCTCTGATACTAATTGCTGGATCAAAATATAGATGTATATTCTCAAATACAAGAGGTGGGTGAATTTTAAGTGTAAAAAATTTCGTTTTTAACATTAATAAAATCTTTGTTTAACAAAGTTAAACAAGGTAAACTCACAAACCCTCTTTAGTTGTTAAATAAAGGGATAATTGGAAGGGTCTAAGTCCAATTATAAAGAACTTACACTTAAAAAAATTATCTTTAAGAAACTTAAGTAAGATTATATTAGGGAAATATTCTACCTTAAAGAATATAGAATCTTATTTATCAGAGTATAAAAGTATAAGAATGTATAAGAAAATTATGCATTCTTTCTTTAAAAAACTAAAGTAGAAATAAAACTTGTAACAAAGAAAGTAAAAAAGTAGGAAATATTTTGAACCAAAGAGAAGGGTATCTAAAAACCTTGGATAAAGGTCCCTTGATTTATACTTTCAAGAAAGTATGTCTTACCCACACCAGGGTAAGCCCTTGATAAGAGTATCAGAATCTGTCTTTCTATCCTTGCAAGCCCTCAAACTTTAAGGTAGTCGGCACCTCTATCTTTCTATCTCCAAAATTCACTTGAACTTTAAGGTAGTCAGAACATCTGTCTTAATATCCCTAGAATTTCTTGAACTTTAAGGTAGTCAGCACCTCTATCTTCCTATCCCCGGAAGTCCTCGATTGTACACAGCAACAATCAGAGTCCCACTAAGAAAGTTTGAAAAGGTTGTTCACAAATGAACAAGATGTTCACAGATCACACAAAGCATGAGAGTCATTATCTCTAGAAATCACTTCATAGCATCACAACATGTAATATCATGATATATTTCTACACTTTCAAAATGGCTGGGGTATTTATTGTAGAAAAACCCAATTGTCATCTCCTCCTTCAACAGTTATATTTTTCCTTGAATTTCGAAGGCACATGTAAATGTGTCACTCATCCAATGTTTAGTTAAAAACATATTGTACAACATCGTTTTATGTTAGAAAAACTTATGAAATATTATCATGCTTAAGAAACAATAATATCTAAGGATAACAGTTTTATAATTAAGAAATTCAGATCTGATAAACCTTACATAGTGTGTTAGGAAGGAAAAGTAACTTTAACAAAAATAATAAAAATCTAAAAAAATGGATATTCAGAGTATGAATTCTGATGAATTAGGAATCCAAATACTAAGGAATTGGGAGTATGAATTTTGAGGAATTTGGACTCTGAATTCTAAGGAATTCAGAGTCTAAATTCTTTGGAATTTGGAATCTGAATTCCGATGAATTCAGATTAAAAATTCTGAGGAATTTGGAGTCATAATTATAAAGAATTAAGAGTCTAATTTTTGAGTAGTTTGAAGACTGAATTATTAGGAATTCAGAGTCTGAATTTCAGATAATTCAGAGACTGAATTTCAGATAATTTGGAGTCTGAATTTTAGATAATTTAGACTCTAAATTTCATAGAATTCAAGGGTTTAATTTCATAGAATTTGGAGTCTAAATTTTAGAGAATTCAAAGTCTGAATTTTAGAGAATCCGGAGTCTAAATTTGAGAGAATTTGGAGTCTTAATTTCAGAGAATTCTGAGTCTTTATTTCATAGAATTCGGAGTCTGAATTTTAAAAAATTCAGAGTCTAAATTTCAAAGAATTCGGAATCTGAATTTTATAGAATTTGAATTCTGAATTTCAAGGAATTTTGAATTATAATTCTATGGAAAAAATAATCTAAGAAAATTTAAGTTTCTAACATAGGTAAGGACCCAATTTTTTGACTTTAAAAAAATTGTTAGACTTGGTTTGAGAATACATTTAAAAACCAAGTGTAAGGATAAAACTTTTCTTAGAGAATGAAAATTTTCCTTGAGAAAATTATTCTTAGAGAAGGATAATTTTCTTTAAGAAATTTTATTTGTGATTTTTAAAACATAATGGAATGGAAAATTCATAAGGATACTTATTGACTTAATAGATGTGTGATAAGAGTGACTATATAATAAGGAAAATAAAAGGACAAAGATTTGCTATTGCAAACAATTTCTGAAACACCCTAAGAGATGACATGTGAATTGAGTGTAACTTATTTTCATTAAACACCATTGAAATAGATCTTGTTCCAATATTAAGAGAAACAAAAAATATATCATGCCTACTAATAAATATTATCAACCATGTAATAAAATATAATGTTCACAAACACAAGGATTTTATGTGGTTCACCTAAGGTGCAACATTTAAGGGGAATAAACATGATGATGTGACAGTGTACCAACAAGATAACTAATCCAAAATTATATGAGTATTGATAATGAGTATTACATGTTAACATTGATCAATAAAATATACCGTGTAGAAATTCCTAAATTCACATTTCCTTATACACATCAGATACATGATGTTAATAAAAGGGGCATCTATGTAGTGGATAATAACCATTGTAGAAACTTCCATTATATTTCAAATGTGATTTAGAAATAAAGACATTATCCCATAACCATATTCTATCTATCATGAAAAATTAATATTGTATGAGTTATAATATTATGTAAATCCATTATGTCATAATAAAATGTGTTCAGATGCAAAGAGTTTGTTAGGATATAAAAAACATGTATCAAGCAAAAACACAAGATTGTATCTAAATTAATTATCCTAAAAGTTTCTTAGGATATTATTGAAATTCCTATGATAGAAAATGTATGGTCAAGTGATGGAATAAATTTCTATATAAGGGTGTACATATCTATTTGAGATAGTGAGAGCCATATTGACTTGGGTTTAGTAAATTATATAGGTGTAAAAGTATATGGAATAAGAAAGTATTCCATAAGATACATGGAAGAGGAATGTTATAATATAGGAAGGATAAAACCATGGTGATGGTTTTGTATTCACCACGACCGGTGATCCATTATTCATTGAAAATAATAATAACTACAGATAAGAAGAATATGGAAATTAACTAAGATTGACAAGATCAATTAAAATTCAATAACGGGTCCCATGTATCAAAGTACAAGGGGCGTATTGATTTGAATACTACTATGGGTATTCAAATGAGACTATACATGGATTGTACATGTGTGGTACTAATAAGGATCAATTGATTAAACCAAGTCATTATTCCTAAATCCATTGTAATTTTACTTACTATGTTTAATTTCTAAGATCATTTTATTAAGTATTTGATGTCAAGAACACCAATCGTGGAAGGCGTCTATACGATGCAACCAGAAAGAGTTGGTGATATCAAAAAATGCCAATAAAGGGTGAATTTCACTGAAATCCAGTTCAGGATCAAATTAAACAACAAGATCTTATAATTTTCATTTGGAATGAGACTTTTACATGTGTCTACTGGTGGTTAGTGGGAGTTATATGGTATTCTGATTCAAATATAATTAATATCATATGGAAAATAACTATTGGTCTTATAGTTAGTTAAGACTAGGATGAAAGTAACTCACTAGAGTTTGACTTAAAGTAGCAACCTAAATTATAGGGAATATGATCTACTAAGGTAGATCTAATGGTTTTATACACCTAGTAAATCATACATATACTGACATAATATTAAAAAAAATAAAAGTTAGAACAATTTGAGGGAGAATTGTTGTCAGTATCACATGGTATAAACCTCTCCAAGTATATATGTTTGGGAATAAGATGAGATTAATGTGGTGAGATATAATTCCATATTCTTTTATGATGTATCAATGATGTATTCCATTATATGTACGAGAAATTATATTGAAAAAATAAATTTATGATAGGAAAATATCACATTACTACAAAATTAGGTTTATCTAGCGCTAAGCTTTATCAACACTAACTAAAATCACTGATAAAGGTTATATTTCCAAATAAAAACATTTAAAATAATATACTAATATATAAATATATTTATATTGATATAAATATAATATATATTTTTAAAATATTTTTAGATATGGATAAATAGATATTTACACTTAATATATAATATATTTTGTGAAAATGACTTATAAAATAAATTAAAAATATTATTAATTAATAATTTTCTAATTATTATTGAGTAATAATCATTTAATAATAGTTAGATGACATAAATATTAAATTAATTAATGAATGGTCTAAGATAAGTTAAAAACATGACTTGAACTTCAAAAGACCATAAATTTTGATCCTAGTGTCTGTTTGGGCTCTACCACATATCAAATCAATGTCTACGAAAATATCTACGCTCTAGTGATTGGGATAACCCCTTGTCAAATTTTTTTAAGCCAAAAAAGACCTATATGGCCTCTAAAACTATGTTTTTTACTGGGGTATCCCATTTTTTTGACATTCGATGGAATTTTTGTCTTTTTTAAGGGGGTATTATTGAATTTTTTTGGTGGGGAAAGAATTTATTCCCCAAGATTACATTCATAAAGATATTATGGTTTTGAAATTTTATCATTTTTCCTAATGTAGTATTATTTATAAATAAATATATGCATACTTTCTTATATTTACTTATAATAAATCACTTATATAAATTCATATATCAACATATTTATGTAAAACTGTATTTTTTAAATTTTAAAATAAATATTTATTTTTCATTTTATTTAAAGTGAAAAATTTTCTATTTTATCTACCTTATAAAAATTCATTAATATGTATATATATACCTATACAAGTAATGTTCATATATTAACATGTGTGTCAATAAGAAAATAAATGTATATATATATTCTAATATATGTAAATAAATACAAATTCTAAAAATTTATTTTAAATAATATCTAACCATTTTTAAAATTATAAAAATATATGAATATATATATACTTATACAAATATATATATAAAGTTTATATATACATATATGTGTGTATTAATAAACATATATATTTATATTATATTTTCGTATATGTAAATGAATATAATCTATAATATATAATATATTTAAATAAATATATATATATATAGCACACACACACACAAACATATATTGTATACATGTATTTAAAAATAATTATATAAATATATATAAATAATATATATATATAAATATAAATATTTTAAAATATACAAAATAACATCTTGGTGCAGTGGTAAAGGCATTCAAGTCTTAAAAGAGAGGTACAAAGATCAAATACAGGCACTTGTAGAATGATTGAAATTCACAAAGCATTGATAAATGGGATGGGGAAGCACTGATAAAGGGGGTGGGTGGGGGGAAGTGATGATAATGGGGGGTCTCATCGAGGTCAAAAACATTCCCACTTTGTTAGAATTACCTTTGTAAAGACTTTTTTAGCACTGATAAATTCCCCCATTATTAGTTCTTTTTTTAGCACTTTTAAAGGGGGGCTTTATTAGTGATTTTTGTGAGTGTTGATAAAGCCTTAACTTTAACCTCATTTTCATATTTAGTGCTTTATAAGCACTGATAAAGGCCCTTTATTAGCACTATTAAAATGAAATTTTGTAGTAGTGTTAGTTATATCTAGGAGAACTGTAAGGGAAGCAGTCAAAACTATCCAATTGTATTTGAGAAAGTGCACAAAGGATATATACTTGGTATGTGGAGTTAAAGGGATACTAGTTTCAAGATGACAAAAATTTATCTTCCTTGGATCAATGTGATCTAAAATTGTAGTCAAGATAAGGCAATAAGCGAGACAAGCTCATACAAGCTTTTGGTTTCCATATCTAAAAATACTGAGTACATTGCAACTTCTGAGAAAGATAAGAAGCAGTGTAAAACATGAAATAATTTGTTCTCGTTCATAGAATCACAAATAGTAAGTAAAATATTATCATAATGTAAATTATCATACTCTTACTATCTAAGATGTAAAGTTTGCTAGTGGAAAAAAAGAATATGCTCAGGGATTACATATCTTGAGGATTTTTTCTCAAGGAGATGAGGTCACACAAAGAATAATAGCCATGAAAAAGATACATGGAATACCCAAAAACAAAATACATGACAAAATAGAAACATGATCTCAATCATGTGAGAGATATCATGTATGGTTAGCAAGTTGGATATAGTACAATTTGGAGTGTTATAAAAGTGGGTTCCCTAGACCCAACTTTAACAGTACTTTTGATTACCATATCCTGGATACAATGAGTTATACATGATGTATACTTACCATTATAGTGTCGAAATTTTTCATCCACTATTTAATGGTAATTTACATGTATTTATTATCATATCAAAAATTTATACAATAACCCAAGCTATAATGTGAACCTCGAGATACTATGATGTTATTATTAAATATATATCCTATGGTCATAATAATGACTGGACACGGTTAATGTATGACTATCAGGGGCTGAGGGATAATAATCATTAATATTTTTCTCATGAAGTTCTCACTTAGTGATCTCTAGTAATTGATATCATGAGGACAAACCGCCAATAGGAACACCACATGTTTCGGGTGTCATTGGATGTTCCTATCTACAGACATGTGTATTTGTCTCCTAACTTGAGATAATTACCAATGTATTCCATTTGATAATGTGATTTAATGCAAGGAAATAACCATGATAATGAAATCATGGTGAGGTAGCTTTTGTTGGGTGCGTCATTGATGGTATGACATTGGGTGAATGATCATGATAGGATTTGTTTCTTATCAGTAAGGAAGTAATATATTAGGATTGATTGATCAAGATAGTAGTACCTTTATAAATCCATGTTCATGGAAGTTGAAAATAAATCCATCCATATTGATCAACAAAATAATAAATGAAGAAATTATAATGACACTAGTGTGTGTCATGCTTTATGAGATTATATTACATCATGCATGTTTGTAGGTTGGTTATCTTTACTATGAATACTCTTTATCTCTTTAGGGGAGATGAGGGGTTACTAGATTCCACTCTTGGTCTGTAAATAATATTTACTACTATCGATATAAAGGCATAGAGGGTCACACATAATATCATATTAAATAATATTCCCTATTATGATGAATAGGTATATAGGATATGGTGGGCTCCACCACTAGGGTCCGGGATTTGTCCAAGGATTTACGATCACTAAATAAATAAATAAATAAATATTATATGATTTAATAATAATTTAAATTGAATTTATTTATTGTATTTAAAATTTTTAAAGTAAGTACATGGAAAATATTATATGAACAAATATTAGTTTTAAAATATTCAAGGTTCATTTACTATTTATAGGAATAATGAGTCTAGTCAATGGAATAAGTTTTATCATGAAATATAGTTATTATATGAAAAGAAATTTATAAAAATATTAATGATATTTATGACTCAACACAATAGTCATAATATATCATTTATAGTGTGTAAAAATATTCGGGGGTTGGGGAGACTTTTCCGAGTAATTTCACAACACATTATAAATAGGATGAGAGAGGCTCCCACCAGTTAATATTCACTACGATATCTTGAGTGATTCTCTATCTTATTCTAATTTATAGAGAGATAATATTCTAATTCAGGTGATCGGATCAATATCTCCCTCATGTATCAAAGTTACATCGAAGGTGTTATTGGATATCTGCGCTAGCACTCAGAATTTAGAAATTGACACTACTATAGTTTTTTTATGCTTGTGTGGATGATATTGTGGGTTTTTTCTTTGGATCTGTTGAGCAATGATTTTTGGTGACAATAATATGTTGAGCACTTCATTAGATCCAACCAGGTATTTATAGTTTAATTTTTATGCTTAAACTTCATCACACGTGATCCGTTGGCTTATACTGGGGTAGTAAATCACCAAATATGACATTGTTATGTTGATCACTAGTGAAATATTTTAAATCCCTAGCCCATCGGCTTCTATTTTTCACTCTGACCCCTTCATAATATTGTGTATCAAAAAACTCTTCTTCTTATGATGATATCTTTTTATCCCAAAAAATACATCTCTCTATATATCTTCATTTCTATTATTGTTATGAATTATATATTTATCTTTCAACCTTCTAAAATCTAGAAAATGGTCTTTAACATTCCTTGAAATTATCTATATTTTTTCATGTGTTATAACCATTAAAGGGTAACATCTATATAATTTAAATTATATCTCCCACAAATAACTCCAAACTTCCAAAAATTTAATGGGATATGATTTTTTTAATTTTCTCTATTTTCTAAAAAACCATGACATGGTCTTGATTCACCACTAGAATGGTTTTTTTGGTTCAAGTGTTGACTTTAATATTTAGAACATGGATTCTATATCCTCTTATATTTCTATCCATTTAAATATTTAAATGTTTTTTCTATTAGTACCCTCATGGTGTGGTTTCCCTAGGCATGACATGGTTTTCTCACCTCATGTACAAAATCATTTTTCTCTAGTTGAACATTGAGTGTCCATTACTTCAAAACTAATTTTTAATTAAAACCCCTAAGCACCAAATTTTTTTTCTTTTTTACTGCATATAAAATTTAGTGAATTTCTAAAATCTTCTCTTAAAAAGGAATTTCTCCATAACACGATATTCTAGAATATCTCATTTTTTATAATAGTTCATAAACAACCTTCATTAACCATAACTATCCACTAAAGTATGTTTCATTATATATTTTTGGAATCCAATAAATTTATGTAATGGATTTTTCCTTCAAGCTTTGTTACTTTTCCAGTTTTGGTGGTTGGAGGTGTTTGGGGTAGGTTTTGGGAGTTTTCAATGGAGGCTTGAGGTGCATCAGATCTACTGCAAGAAATACATGCCCTAAATTGTCTATATGACATGTAATAGAGGTTCAAAAATTGTGTAGCCGACTAGTTCATAGATTGTATGTGGATAGGGGTTGGAGTTTTGAGATGGATTACTTACCATGTAAGTAGATTTCACAAAATGTATTAAAAAATCTCTAGGTGACACATTTTTCAGAGAAGGGTGGAAATTTTGGAAAATACAGGGATTACATGCCGTATAAAATTTACACGACAAGAAACAAATGGGCATTCTTGGTTTTATGTTTATTTTCTCAGCCGATTTATTTCATTCAACTAAACCATCCTCCCTCTCGTTTGTTTGGTGAGTCCGTGAAGATTTTTAGGGACCTTATATCCCTCTTCCTCCCGCTTCTATTTGATGGTTCGGGTTGATCTGCATTGGTAATTCATGGTATGTTCTTCTCCCTTATTAGTGGGTTTTCTCTTGTTCTTATTTTGGGAACTTGCTGTGGTGTTATTGTTTTGGTTTAGGGTGTGAATTGGGATTGTTTTTTATGATCATTTCATGGGGTGTAAGTTTATCCATGTTTTCTCATGGTGTAGTTGTGGTTTGTGGGTGTTTTTTGTTCACCTCATGGTGTGCAGCGAGTTTGAAAAGTTTCTTTGAGGTTGGGAATCCATCATTTCTCTTTATTATGTATCCTACATGAGAGGTTCTCTATTTTTTATCTATGGGTTATGGTTGTGCTAGATTAATCAAAGATAAATAATTCGTTAAATTTAAATTTAATGGTAAAGGGGTTTGATTCACATGTTTTTATAGTTTTCTTACTACTGTGATATGTTGGGTTGTACGGGCTTGATTCCACATTCAATATTGTGGCTATTAGTGGCTTTGTTTGAGCTGTTTTGGCATGATTTGTGTAACCATTTTTTGTTGTGCTTATTGTGATATCACCCTAAAGTGGAAATTGGATAACCACTTATATTTGGATAATAAAATTTTTTCCCTAGGATTATGTCTTGTGTGATAACACCCCTAAAATAAAGTTAAATGTGATAAAATCCCCATTCTTAAACATGTAAAGTGATCTTTGATATACTATGTGTGTATTTGTGTTGTTTGGTGGCAGGCATGTGGGGGTAATGGTTAGATGGTTCTAATTTTGAGTTATTGAGGTGGTAATTTTTTGGCCATAGTTTTGGGGTTGTGAGGTGATTCTATGGTGGGTATTATAAGATACTTGTGATTTATTGTTACTTTATGCTATATTCCCGAGTAGTGATGGAATAAATGTTTAATAATGATTGAAATATCTGGGGTTTCTTTGTTTAATGATATGGAAATGAGTAATGAATAAATAAATGATTGGATATGTTTTTAAATGTGGATTATTCTTAATAACGATATGAATGAGCTGGATAATGGAATTGGTTGGTCGTGTGATATGGATTGTGGCTTATGTGGTGGTATGAATTTAGATGTGTCAGTGATAATGGATATGTATTGAGTTGGTTAGTTATTTTTTTAACAACATGTTATTTTATTTTAGTCATTTATTGACCCTGGTTTGATCTCATTTTGGTTGGGTCTTAATTTAGGGAGTTTTGGGTGCAATTTGGAAAATTTTGGAGGTTTTCTGTGCTGTGCATGGTTGGTGTGTGGTTTTACCAAAATGTGAATCCCTCTAGTTAAAAATGTGGAACCCTAGACAGTGAGGGTTTTCATGGTTGGTGCACAATTTAAAAAATTACACACCCACCTAGTATAAATTATGCACTCTAGTATAGAGGCTCATGGTTAGGGCGCATAGTTTGTCTTACTGTGCAACCTTGCCTAGATAACCTTTCATGGGAGATTAATTTATCTTAAAAATATATTAATTTTTTTTAAAACTTCTGGTTTAACCCCTATTTTACCCACGCATGAGCTAAATTTATTTCCTTAACTTTGGAGGCTCTTAATAATTCGTTTTGGCATCTTTAAACCCTTTCCTTGGCGGATTGAAGCATGTTGGATCTCATTCAATGTTCTCCAGGTAAGTGGATCTCCTCTCTTTTTTTTCTCCCAATCTATCCTTCCTTAATACTTATAGTTTGATATATCATCACATATTGGATGGATCTAAACTATTCTTAATTAGATCTTGGTTCTAGGTTTGGTTTTTAGATCTCTGTCGCCTTTGTTCTTCTTCGACGAATCTCATTGTAGGTGTTGATTTTAGATCTTTGATTAAAGGTAGGTAGTTTAATTTGAGATCTTCTATGTAATTACATCCTTGATTTGGTTGATTTGTTTAAAATATCTTTAAATTTATTAATGAAAACCCAAATTGATATGATTTAAAATTGTAATCTTAAATGGAATTGATTTTGGTAAAACCCCCTAATTCCAATAGAATTAGAATTTGGGGCATATTTTTAAATTGGTATAATTGATGAATTTATTTTATAATTGATTTCAGAAATTGGATTAAATTAAATTGATGGAAATGTATGATTGGTTTTTTATTGAAAAGGCATGAAATTATGAAAACCCCATGTTTTGGTTTTGAAATTGAGTCGGAATATTGAAACTAAAAATTGGAAAATTTAATTGTAAATGATGTTTGATTTTAAATGATATGATTTCACTTTCTTATTGATTGAATAATCACATGCGATCTTGGGTAGTTACTAGGTTATTTGGGAAAATCATGCTAGGATTATGATTTCCTAGAAATGGATTGACTATAAAAACTCACAAAAACCTAGTTTGACATACTTATCTCTGATGGTATGTTGATGAGTCTTATTCGGTATGAGCCTAAGGGATGTGTATACACATATTTCTATGATCACCAATATGATAAGTGTGAGGATACTATAACTAGAAACCATTTACCCATAGGGAATATGACCATAGTGCTTGTTTTGGTTATTTTTATTATATATTCCATTGATTATATAACAATTTTCTTCATCCTAGTTGATTTATTTAAACTGTTTTATATAAAAATGTTTACTTAATCCATTTTTTGAAATGTTTTCACTCCTTTTAAAAGAATAATTTTTTTTAATATGAAATTTATATATTATGACACACCCAATTTTATTTAAAATTTAAATCATGATTTGGTTTACTTTTATGGAATCTATTACAAAACACATGGTGAGACCCTACTTGTATTTATAGTGCACACCCTACCTTTTCCTTTAAGAGTTTATAGAGTTTCTTATGGAAGGTTTGAGAAAATGGAAAGAGCCACTTGTATGTGGTGAATGTTCTTGATCCTTTGAACCATGGGTTGTTTTTTTCATCTTGGTATGTTTGGTTTTATTATTAGTACCTTGATGATGTACTGTTTTGGGTTTTGTTATACCTGTTTGGTTTCTAGTACTTTCTCCCTTTTTAGTGTTGAGCATGCTGATGTGCATCTTTTATCTTCTACTAATTTGTGGAAAATTCATCCCCTATTTCATCTTGAATTATTATAAGTGAAAGTCTCCAACCTATGGGGATCAAGAATACCCTTCGGGCTATGTCATAGCTGGATCAATTATCAGGGTACTAGGTTATCTGGGCTGGTTTATGGAAAACTAGTATCAGATCTAGGTTGATAATCTTTCCTTGATGTTAGTGTGCAGTTTGGGATATCTTTTTGGGACATAAGAGGTAGTTATGGGAAAGTGAATTTCTAGATATCAAATTAACAAGCCTTAATTAACCATGGGTGGTTTGGGAAATGTATCTTGAGGAACAATTTGATCTAATTCTACTCTTTTCACTAGGTTTTATTTAGAAAGTTTAAAATCCAAATCTTTCTATTTTATCTGATGAAATTAATTTTTCCAGTACTCTTACTTGATTTTTTGACCTATGGAACCTTCTAATGTCTTCAATGTTGTTTTTAATTTTGTGTATCTCCATTCCTCTAAGAATATGTGTGAACAGGTTCTAAGAGGAATCTTCTGGTGAACCATATTGAGCAGATCCTCCCATTGAACAAAATCTTATCCAGATTGTTGTGCGTTTTTTCTAAGCTCTTGGATAGTCACTTACACCTATTCCCATTTAGGCTCTAGCTATGGAGCCCTAGAGGGATAAATCTCAGAATCATTATCAGGAGTTCCTTCACTAGAATCCACCAGTGTTCCAAGTCTATAATGTTCCTCAAGATTATAAGGATTGGTTGATAAATATATATTTTTTTTATGAGTTCTTGGAAGTTTCTAATTCAATAAAGGTGAATGTACCACCTTTAAGATAGAGGGACCTAGCAGAAGATGACAGGACTTGATGGTGATGGAAAATAAGCCTAAGGGTTTAGAGTGGAAGTAATTTAGAGTTATTTTCACTGAATAGTTATATCCAAAGTATATGGTGCTAGATAAGGTTATGGAGTTTTTCAAACTTGAATAGGCTGATCGGACCATGACAGAGTATGATGACTAATTCTATGATCTTTTTCAGTTTTCACCTAAGCTTTTATCAAGTTAGAAAATGAAGATTCTATGATTTGATATGGGTATTCGACCTGATATTCATTATCAGGTTTTCTTGCTAAATATTTCTTCTTATGATGACATACTAGATAGGTATTTGATGATTGAACTTGACTTGGATGGTATATCAAGGTTTTTTGGAGATACTTTTTCTCCCAGTGGGAGTTCTATGAGTTCCTTTAAAGGAAAAAAGGAAGCCCAATGAGTCTTGTGGTGGATCTTGATAGAAAGAAGATTCTAGACCTCTTGTAGTTCCTGGAAGAGGCCCTTTGAATTTCTTATAGTGTAGAAAGCCTCGGCATTCAAAATGGATTTTCACTGAGGCACCCAAGATATATAGTTCTTTTATATGCTCAAGACACTTTTTGAAATTCTATTATATATTTATTGTCGTTTGTAGTGTAATGGGATCATCAACACCTAAAAGTAATATGATGTAATCATATTCTTCATGAAAAATGTTTTCCAACCATAAGCATCCAAAATTAAGCTTCTTCACATAGAGGAAGATCCTCTAGAGGAAACTGATATAGGTCGAGTAACTTTTAGAGGTACCATCACTATAAATTCTTCTTTAGTGACTTATTTATTTGATACTTCTGAATCTCACTCATTTATATCAACTTGAATTATGAACCTTCTAAATATTCCTATAGATATTTTCTCTTATGTGATGGATATTATTACACCCCTCAGTACAAAGAGAGAGAAAGGTCTCCTTTGTTTTTCTTGTGTCATCTATTTATCAGATATCAAGCTTACTTGTGATTTTTTGGTTCTCAACATGACACCACTTGATGTCATTCTTATCATGGATTGACTCATTTCTAGAAAGGATCAAATTGACTGCTATCTTCAATGGGTCTCCTTTACTAGACCTGATGTGGTGTGTCGTATATTTTAGGGAGAATTAGACATGAGGTTGAGTAGAGACGGACCGTATTATCTAGAGTTGGGGAAAGTAATATCAAAATTTTATTTTGATCTATAGTATGAATCCTTGAGTAATGATCTCCCTTTGGTCGTTGTCGAGTTTCCCAATGTTTTTCCTTTTGAATTATCTGGTTTTCCACTGGTAAGAGAGGTAGAGTTTTATATTGATTCGGTGACTGATACTCAACCAATATCTATTCTTTATTACAACATGGAACATGCTAAAATTAAATAGTTGAAGACTTAGTTGGATGATCTATTAGAGAAATGTTTTATATGCCTAAGTGTATCACATTGGGTGGAACTTGTATTGATATAACACTTCACCTATGTATTGATTACTAGAAACTCAACCAATTAATGGTAAAGAATAAGTATATGTTTCCACATATTAATGATCTATTTGACTATTTGAAAGGGGTGAAGTGGTTTTATATGATTGATCTTTAATCTGGTTATTACCAGTTGAGAATAAAAGAATATAACATTCAGAAAACCACCTTCTGAAGCAGGTATGACCATTATAAGTATCTTGCCATTCCATTTGGTCTAACCAATGATCCTACAATATTTATAGATTTAATGAATATGGTATTCCATGAGTATCTTGATACGTTAATGGTGGTATTTGTAGGAGAAATCATAGTTTACTCTATGTCTAAGGAGGATCATGTGCATCATCAAAGAGTAATTTTGGAATTGTTTAGAAATCAATAACATTATTCCAAGCTATCAAAATGTAATTATGGATTAATGAGGTGAAATTTTTAGGTCACATGGTGTTATAACATCATATTTCAGTTTATCCTTAGAAGGTGAAGTCTATTATGACAAGGGAATAGCCATAAAATGTTTTTGATATTTGAATATTATTGGGTTTAATAGGGTATTATCACTAGTTTTTAATGTATTTATTGAATTTGTATTCTATGATTACCACTATCAATTAGAATGTGGTAATGTCTTCTTGGGATGATAAATGTTAGAGTTCTTTTGTTGAGTTGAAATTTATTTTGACTTCCATGCCAGAGTTGGCTCTTCTAGGGGCTTAGTAGGACTATGTGGTATTTTTTGATGCATTAAGTTTAGGTTTGAACTATGTTAATATTTAGAGTGACCATGTGGTATCCTATATATCTTTAAATCTTAGGATAAATGATAAGAATTATCTAACCCATGACCTTGAACTCATAGTCTTGATACATGTTCTTAAGAGTTGATGAAATTACCTTATCAAAGAAAGGTCTATCGTGTGTTCTAACCATAAAAGCTTTAGTTATATCTTCTATAAAAAAATATTTGAATCATAATAAGAGGAATTGATTGGAGTACTTGAAATATTTTTTTTAAATAACCTATACCTTAGAGAAAGGAAATGTTGTTGCAAATTATTATTGAAGGAAACTTCCAACCCATGCCATGAAAAATCATCAGAAGAGTGGAACTTGATGGATGTTTTTTCGTAGTTTCATTTAGTAGTTCAGGAGGAAAATTCCAATGTTTTCTTTGAGAGTGTTCAGTCTAACACTTCTCTTTTCAAGATGATTCTTCATTTGAAGTAGATTGATGACAAATTCTATAGCATTAGGAACTCTCTTTATGGTGGGGAGATCATTGTTGAGTGGTCATTCTCCATAGAGGGTATTCTATGTTTCCAAAAATTATTTTCTGTGACATTATCCATTAGAAAAATGTGATTGGGTATTTTCATAATTCCCAATGACCTATGCACCCAGGAACCATAAAAATTATCTATGACATGCGTTAGTGATTTTGATTTCCATGTATGAGATAGGACATCACTAAAATTTTTTCTCATTATTATACCTACCAACGGGTCAAGGTCGAACACCAGATACCTTTGGGATTACTTCAACCACTTACTGTGCCGACTTAGAGGTGGGATGAGATATCTATAGACTTTATGGTTTTTTTACACATAACTAGATAAAGAATAATGTGATATGGGTTGTGATTGATAGGCTGACCAAATCAGATCACTTTATACCCATTCATGATATAACCAAATTTGAGGAGTTAGGAAATCTCTACATGAAATATATTTTTTATTTTCACAAAGTTCCATATTCTATAGTCTCTAATAGAGATCCCCATTTTACCTATGGTTTTTGGAAATTCCTTCTGAAGGTGCTGGGATCTCAAGTTTTTTTATGTATGGCATACCATCTACAGATGGATGGATAGACATAGAGAGCTATACATATTATTACAGATATGGTACATGCCCATGTTCTTAACTTCAGTAGATCTTGGAATGACTATTTGGGACTGGTTGATTTTTCTTATAGCAATAGTTTCTATTCATCACTTAAAATGGTTCCTTTTGAGTCCTTGTATGGAAGGCCATGTAAATCTCTATTGTGCTTGTCAGAGATTGGTGAAACTTCCTTGGTTGGACCAAGTTTGGTCCAGTAGATGATGAGGAAGTTTATATTGATTCATTAGATATTATTGTTGGAATAGAGCCGGTATAAATCCTATGATGATCATCATCACAGACCGTTGGAGTTTCTTATTGGTGACTGAGTGTTCTTGAGAGTTTTTCCATGGTTGGGTCACCAACTTCTTGGGAGTCAAGGGAAGCTTCATCCTTATTTTGTGGGATATTGTGATGATGTTGAGATTTTTTGGAAATAGGATCACCATTTATCCCTTCTACCATATTTTTAATCAATACATAATGTGTTCCATGTATTGTAGCTACAGAAGTATCTTTCAGACCCATCTCATGTCTTCAGTTGGGAGGATCTGGATGTTAAGCCCGGTTTATCCATGACTGAGCATACAGTAAGGATTGTTGATTATAAGACATAAGTAATTCATGGTGGGATTATACCTTTCTTCTGTGTGATATGGTATCATGGTTTTTATTTTCATGATACTTGGGAGCTTGAGGCATTGATGAGAGAGCAATGACCTCATCTCTTTAATATAGAAACTTCTTGATATGATTTTTGGGGGTAGAATATTTCTATTGTGGGGAGGTTGTAACATCTGGTTACTTGACTCTAGGTATTATTTGACCCTAGTTTGGTCTCTTTATATTTGGGTCTCGATTCAGGGATTTTCAGGTGAATGTTGGAAAATTTTGGAGGCTTTCTGGGTTGTGCACAACTGGTGCATAGTTTTTCCAAACCATGCGCTCTTCTTATTCAAACCATGAAACCCTAGATAAAGAGGGTGGGCATGGTTAACACATGGTTTGAAAAACTCTACACCCACCTAGTAGAAACCATGAACCCCGGTGTAGGGGCACATAGTTAGGGAACATAGTTTTTCTAACCATGAAACCCTTCCCATCTTACTGTGTGTGTATGATTAATTTATTACAAAAAAAATATTTTAAATTTAAAACCACCTATTTAAACCCTAGTAGACCCCCACATGAACTAAATTGACTTACTTGGCTTTTGAGGCTATCAAGAAGTGGTTTTGTCTCCTCCAAACCCTTTCTTTAGTTGATCAATGTGTGGTGGATCTCATTCGATCTCCTCTAGGTAAGTGGATAAACTCTCTTTTATTTCTCTTGACCTCTTCTTAATTCATACTTATAGTTTAATAGATCATCACATATTGGATGGATCTAATCTCCATTTAATTATATCTTGATTCTAGGTTTGGTTTCTAGATCTCAGTCACCTTCATTCTTCATTGGTGAATCCCACTGTAGGTGTCGATTCAAGATCTTTTATTAGAGGTAGGTGGTTTCATTTGAGATTTTCCATGTAATTAAATCCATAATTTTCTTGATTTTTTGGAAATAAGTTTCAATTTATTTATGAAAAAAAAAATTGATATGATTTGGAATTGGAATTTTAAATGTAATGAATTTTGTGAAAACCCCCAATACTAATAGAATTTGAATTTGGGGCATATTTTGAAATTGATGGAATTAATGAATTGATTTTAGAATTGATTTTAAAAAATGGATTAAATTAAATTGATTAAAACCTATGATTATTTTTATATTGAAAAGGGAATGAAATGCTGAAAACACGTGTTTTTTTTTGAAATTAAATTGGCATATTAAAACTAAAAATTAGGAAATTGAATTGTAAATGATGTTTTATTTGAAATAAGATGATTTTATTTTTCTATTGATTGATTGAGCACATGCATTCATGGGTAGTAAGTAGGTTATTTGGGACAAGAACACTAGAACGATGATTCCATATAAATGCATTGACGATGATAAATACATGAAAAACTTATTTTGGAAGATATTATACCCAATGGGATGTTTACTACACCAAACTGAGCATTTAGAGGCGGTTTTTTAGCAGTGGTTTACTAAACCATCGTGAATTTTTTAAAAATAATTTCAGGGCGGTTTTTTATAAACCGCCACTAAATAGTTTAGAATTTTTACAAACTCGATACTTTACCACTCCCCTGACACCCCCGACCCCCCAACACCCCCGACCCCCACCCCACTAACTCAATGAAGCCCTAGCCTTGTCACCACTCATCGCCACCAATAAGTGGCCCTCACCGCACCTTTCCAAGATGCGCCTCGACTCACCGACCCTCATCGCGCCTCGCCTCGTTGTCCCACACCACTCCTTTCCACCCCTCATCGCTGATACCAACCTCCACCTCTCCGCCCCTCAAAGGCCAATTTGTAAGTGAAAGGGAGTTTCTATAAAGCTATTTTTTGTATAAAAATTCGATTTACCATGGGTGTTTAGGAATTATATAATGATTTGAGTTTTGTTCTTGGGTGTTTTGATATATTTTTATGTGATTTAAAACTATTATGAGTAATTGGATAGCCTTTTATATGTTATCATTATTGAATTAAGTATTTATCAAATTATATGTTTCATGTTTATAGATAATACCTTTTAGAAGTTTGAGTATGGATTTTATTCAGTGATGGAGTATATCTCTTGGTTTTTTGAGTTAGTTTTAATTTAGCCAAATCCCATCATGAATGATTATGAAAATTAAATTTTTTTTACTTCACTTGAAGAATTATAATTTTAATACCAACCTCTTTATTTGGTTTATTATAAATTTTATATTTTAATTAAATTACATTGGAATGAAAATTATTTTTATCAATTGAAACTGGTTTAATATCATCATTGAAATTTAATTACTTTATTTTTAATTATGGTTTTTATTATAATTGTTTGAATTTAATTGTTAATTAATTGTACTCCATTTATTCATATTATTTTTATTATTATTTATAATTATTTTTATTTGAAAACTATGAAAATTTAATTTTCTAAAGATTATTTTTACCTTTAAATAATCCCTATAAAGTTCATGTTACCCTTATATAAATTTGGTGTACCCTTAAAAATTTTATTCTACCTTTACATATTTAGTTTAATGTCCAGTTTACCCTTATGTAACTATTTTTTTACCCTTACATGGAATTTATAGTTTGCGTATTACCTTGAAATATGTACCTTCGTACACTTACACATGATTTTTATTCTTGGTTTAACCCTTATGTAATCTCTACTTACATTTACAAAAGTGTTACTTACCTTTATGCAAGTTTTTCTTACCTTTTGGCAAGTTCTTCTTACCTTTATGCAAGTTCTGCTTACCTTTACTCAAGTGCTAAGCTACCCTTAAGAAGCATGAAAAAACTGAAAGCTACCCTTTTGTAGTAAACTAGCTACCATTAAATAGCGTATGGAATTTATGTTTTTCCGTTACGTTTTCTTTATAAAATGATTATTACCCTTATATAACTTTTGGGTTCCTTTATACATCTTTTCTAGTTACCATTACATGACCAGTTTAAGTAAATGATTATCATTACACAACATTACTAGTTACTCTTATGCAATGCTTATAATTTGTTCTTACCCTTACATAGAATTTTAGTTTTCCTATATACAGTATTTGTAATATGCATCTTATCTTTATGTGATATGTATATTTTAAAGGTTATCTTTATGTAGATTATAAAAATTATGAGGTACCCTTATGCAGCCTTTGAAAAAAATATTTTTCCCTTAGGTGGTCTATATAGGTATAAAATTTCCCTATTATATTTAATTAGTAGCATCTCTCATCTGTTTGCTTGGTAAAAATCCTATGTCACTAGACATTGATACCAGGAATGAAATACATTGAGTATATTTGAATTTGAGCATGATATTTTAAACAGTAATATGTTTGTATTTTAATTTCTAATAGTTGGGTTTTAAATATATGATAAAGAATTAGGAAACACCCATGTGTATAAGATTCAATGGATTTCTAAATAATGTTATCCATTTTTGGTTTCTCTATAGATATAAGCTAAGGAAATAAGTGGATAAAGAATGAGAAATACATTTATAACTTCATGGATTCATTATACTGATTTTTTGAGGCATTTTTAGTTTTCCTATATTTCCTTGTTTTGTATCGATTAAAGAAGGGTAAAAGTTCACTACTCTACACCAGTTTCTTCATTGACATATTCTAATAGTCCAAATTGTTTTATTATTTGTTAGAAGTGTCTATAATTCTTATTTCACAAGTGGTTATACATACATTTAAAATGTAGTGTATGGTTATTCTTACCTAATCAAAAGGTAATAACAAAGGTTTTTTTCCATCTTTTAGAATAGAGTAGGTTCTGTCTACACCTATAAAATAATGAGTGATAGATAGGGCTTCACTTTAGAAAATATTGGGTTTTTTCTTGAACCTACAAAAGTAAACGGTCAGTTATGTCCTTTAATAGACTAGGTTGATCATAATACTGTAAAATACATCTTATCTCTTTAATTTAAGTCAATGTTAAAAAAATAAAAACGTTCTTTTATGTTTTCAACTATGTTTACATTTTATATAAAAAATTATTTAACCTCAAAGAATTTATGTTACATGATTAATCCCTTAATAAATATAATTATTTATAATTTAGGTGATTGAACTCGTAGAGTCATGAAAATTGATTCTTGATCCCTTCTTATGTATTTATATATGAAACAATTATTTAACATATTCATATTTTTTTCAACTAGTGTACATGAATCTCTTTTCCTATTTAGTAATAGTTATGTGTTAATTTTTTTTAATAATGTGTAGGAACATTGTGATATATATATATATAGATAAATTTTGGATCACATTACCAAGGAACACAATTCAGTATGCTAAGGGTTTGGAGGAGTTTTTATATTTTTCAATTTCCAATCGATCCATTTATAGGAGAATAATATTTCAATGTCCTAAATTTAAATTTAGAATATGGTTAAAGAGAGATTAAGTTTATGAACACTTTATATTGAAGCAATTTCCTACTCAATATTTGTGTTGGATTTGGCATGGAGAATAGAATGTTACAGAAAGGTTGAGCACTAATGTCAATCCACAGAATAAGCTCCCAACATCGTCAATAATGGTAAATGAAATTCATAACCTTATAAATGATGCATTTAGAATTTCAAGACACCAATATCAACATCAAAACATATCAGAATATCCAGTTGAGGGTGCCACAAATAGAAACATGACACGTGATGTTTTTGAGATAGTAGGACAACCAGATCAAGATTGTAACATATCATTGGATCATCCTTGTGATTATGTCGATACTAATTTAAGAGAGAACATCACTGAGAAAATAGATGCGTTTCATGGTTTAGTTTATGATGGAAATCAAGAGTTGTATAGTGGATGTTTGAAATATTCAAAACATTATTTTCTTCGGAAGTTGTACCATATCAAATTCTTATGAGGAATTAAAAATAAGGTGATGTCCATGATTTTGTAATTTTTGTGTGATGAATTTCCTAAACCAAAGATCCTTGAGTCTTTTTATGTTATGAAAAAAGTTGTTAACAAGATTGGTTTGAATTATACAAAAAATCATGTGTGCCCCAATGATTGTATGCTTTATTGGGAAGATGATTCATGCAAACATGATTTCAAAAAATGTTCTTCTTCAAGATGGCAGTTTATGGGTGATGTTGGAAGTCTGAATCAACATACTACCATGAAGAAGAAGAAAATTAACACACCTACAAAGTTTGTTCATTACTTTTCTTTAAATCCTCGATTGAAATAATTATTCATTCCATTGAAACCCCACTAAACACATGAAGTGGAATTTTGTATATAATAACAATGATGATTTAATGAGACATACAAGATATTCACAATTGTGGAAGAAATTTGATTCATTACATCCATATTTGTCATCTGATTCTAGGAATGTTCGATTGGGATTGGCTGGTAATGGATTTAACCCATTTGGGACATTGAGTACCAGTTATAGCATTTGTCTCATTATTTTGATCCCTTACTATCTTCTTGTGAGGACGTGTATTCAAAAAATTTCTTTTATCATTTTGATGATTATTCCTATAAAATAAATTCCTATAGATGATATTGATGTATACTTGCAGACATTAATTGAAGAATTACATGAGTTATGGAGCAATGGTGTTGATATATATGATGAATATTCTAGAAAAATGTTAAAAATGAAAGCTACTCTAATGTAAACCATTAGTGAATTCCATGTACTTGAGAATTTAGTTGGTTGGAACACTTACATAGGTTTGTATTGTCCTGTTTGTAACTTTCATTTTTGAGCCCAAACGACTAACTCACAGTAGAATATGCTTCTTCTTGTTTCATCTAATATTTCTCGATGAATCTCATAGATTTATGATGAACAAGTAAAAATTCAATGGTTTCATTGATTGCAGACCACCTCCAAATTTGTTAATAGGTTCTAAAATATTGGCACAACTTAGAAATGCTGAAACAGAATTGGAGAAGGTGTATCATTTGAATGATAGTGGGAAATGAGTTCTAATTGCATTATCATGTGAAATTGAAAAGCAATAATGGAAGGAAAAAAGTATATTCTTCAAACTTTTGTATTGTAAATTTAATTTTTTACGGCATAATCTTGATGTGATGCATATTGAGAATAATGTTTTTGAAAATTTTATCTTCACATTTCTTAATGAACATGGAATGTCTAAGGATCGTCTCAATACTCGAAAAGACTTATAAGTAATGGACATAAAGTGTAATCTATGTCCAGATGAGAATGGAAAGTATTATCTGAAAAATATTTCAATGAGAAATTGGGATAAAGATGCATTATTTAGAATTTTAAAACATGTGAAGGTATATTAGGGGTATTCAATTAGTATATCAATGTGTGTTGACTTATATCATCATAGGTTTCATATATTAAAAATCTACGAATTACATATTTTTTTACAGTAGTTACTTTCATTGGAATTGCGTACATTATTACCTGAAAAGGATATTGCTATTGTACTCCAATTCTTCACATTTTTTAGACAACTATTTGAGAAAACTCTAAATCCATTTCAGCTTGAAAACCTTCAGGAGATATTTTTTTGACACTTTTTTCAATGGAGATGATCTTTCCTCTGTATTTTTTTATAATCATGATTCATTTAAATGATCATTTTTTTTAGGAATCTAAATTAGAATGCCTCATACATTATCGACGGATGTATCCAATTGACAGGTACTTTATTTATATGTTTTTCATTTAATTAATCAATTCTTTTCCCTTCATTAAATACATAATTATGTTTTTTTATTTTATTTCACGAATATCTTGGTCGTTTGAAATCATACGTGAAAAATAAATCTCAACATGAAGGCTCTATTTCTGAAGGATATTTGGAAGAGGAGTGGATTACCTTTCGTTCTAGATACTTGGATAGTATTGATACAAGATTTAATCAAGTTTTACATGTTGACAACACATCTAATCAATCTGAAATACATGGAAAATCAAAAATCTTTCCTGCTATTGGCCAATCAGTTGGGAGGAGCTCAAATGTTGCACTAACAGAAATGGAATTATTATAGGTACATAGATATGTGATGTGGAATAGTGAAATTGAAGATCCATTTATTGATGATTTTAGGATACAAAAAAAGAGAAAAATGGTAGGAAGAACATGAAATGAGAAAGATATAACAAAAGCTGTTAATAAAGAGCTTGTAGAATGGTTTTCACAGTGTGTAAGTTCAAAAATATTGAAATCAATATGGATATTAGGTTGATACATATATTTTGTAAATATAATAATGTATATCAATTTTTTTAGATAACAAATAATGATACTCGAGCTGAGTTTTTAGAATATTTGAAGTTTCTTGCTCTAGGTACTCTAAAACAAGCTAAAAAGTTCAGCACTTACAAAGTGAATGGCTTTATATTTTGTATAGTTGATCGGGAAGAAGGTTTGAAAACACATAATAGTGTCATATTAATATTTTTTGAAGTGAAATAATATAAAATTTGAGTGAAATAATAGAATTAAACTACCACATACATTTTTCAGTTTTTTTATTCAAATGTAATTGGGTGGATATTATCAGGGGTGTTAAAAGATATTCCTTGCAATTTACTTCTATAAACTTCTCTCACTTGATGGATGTTTGTGATAAAGAACTACATGATCTGTATATCTTATCATCATAAGAAAAAATGGTATATTATGTTAAATATGTTGTGGATGAAGGGTGGAGTGTAGTTTCTCACGTAAAACAGAGATACATGAATGATATGGTTGATGAAGTCGATGATTTGACCTCTGAAATTGAATCCCATAAATAAGAAGAAGCAGACTTATTTTTCCATCATGATATTGGAAATATTAGTCTTGAAATAGTGGATGAAGTGTATGAAGTAACGATGGAACAGAAAATCGACATTATTAAAGGATAAAATGATTATATATGTAGTTATAAATTCGTTTATCAACCACTTATGTCATTTTTGTAGTCATTTATTATCATTATTGTGTATATTTTGTTTGTTAGTAATGTGCATATTTTATAATTTATATTTTTTTCTGTATGAAGTTTTCAAAATATATGTTCTAAACTTAATTATATTTTATTAAATGATAGGAATTCCAAGGAGGAAGCGGTATACTCACACTCTGGGTCAAAGAGTTTTTCTTGAAGATGATCGACACTGGTAATATTTTCATTAGTTTAAATATTTATTAGAAAATTTTATCTAGTTAATATATTAAATTATTGCTTTATATTTGTTTAATGTAGTCATAGAGTTTATTCCACCAAGAATATCGAACATAAGTTTGGTTGAATGTTAATAAAAAAATCTTATGCGAGTTTTGTTAATGAGACTGCCAAAGAAGTTGGGGTATGGATTAATTTTACATTATAATAACTTATTATCAGTTGTCACTATGTTACAATATATTTCTTCTAATATGAATAAGATTTGATTTAAAGGAAAAAATTAAATAAGTATGGGATTTCAATCCCACACAGACCTACTCAGTCTCCTAGGATGACCATTTGGTAAAGTCCATGGGAAGTAGCATCCTAGTCAAGTGCATGGGATGAGTTTCAGAACATTACCATCTGAGGTATTTGGAATGAAAATGGGGATTTCAAGTGAATATACTATTAGTTTTAGTAACTCCCTACCCCAATATTCTTAGAGAAATATTGTTTCTATGAAAAACATAATTGAGGAACAGGGGGATGAGATATCCATTTTGAAGAAAATGTTTCTTGATTTATATCAAAAGACGACTGAATCTTCCCCTAAGGATTTTCTAGCGATGAATGGTGGTGAGAAGGTAAATCACACAACTTAAAAATCATTTAGTTCACAAAAATTTATTCATTTTAGGTTTAAATATAAATATGCATCATTCTTTAGTATTCAATATAATTGTCTTACATGTTCTGGTAGCAGGAAGTATAGATGGAGATGGAGAGGGTGACGAGTAGATTTCATTGTTGGGAATTTATTAATAGAGAGGGTTTTCTCGTGTATCAATACATCCAATGTGGGTATTTATTATCTTTTTCTTATATTTTAGATGCTATCAAGATAATGGGTTCCCTATATATGTGTCATATAACAATGTTTCTATATGTTGTGTTTCAACTGGCTATGGAGATTGAAATTTCTTTATGATCATATATGATGTTTAGTTTCTTGTCTCTAGTTAAAATATAGGTTGGTATGACTATTATATTCTACAACTACCCACTTTTTTCATGGTGAATTACTAATTATGTTTATACTCACACCTACATGGGCTTTGCATGCATGATTTTTTTCTCAAACACACAACTGGTAGATGGTGACCTTAGTGGACTGAGTATCTATGGAACATAGAAGGAAGTGGAGTCACAGACAATGTTTGGTGGTCAGACATAGGTATCTTGAGTTGGGAACTCTTATTATTTTTTCTTTTAGTAGTTTCTGGACTGGGACCTACTTTCCTTATTCTTGGTTAGGCATGTATTTTACCCTTTTCCTTTCCTGTATATTTATATATCTCATTCTAATGTATTTCCTAGAGGTTACTACATGATTTTTTTACACCGAGAGGTTTTATTTTATTATACCTATGCACTATTTCATGGATTTGAGTGTGTGTGTGTGTGTGTGTGTGTTCACATACAATAGTATAACACCTCCCACTTCAGTGATATTATTATTGTGTGCTTGTCTCTATCCCTTAAACTATTGGGGGTGAACATGTGGTGTCACTCTTAGCTTACTAGTGTCCCACGTAGGGTCTTTATAGGTCAATTCATAACACAAAACCCCATGGTTTTCTCCAAGACCATAATCTCTATCTAACCCCATCCATTATAGGAAATTCTATACAATTTTCCAAATCACAAATCACAACCCAGTCCTACTGAACAAGGATCGGTCTATGTTATCTCTCACCAAACTAAGGTCCTATATAACTTATCCATACAATGATATCTAAACCCTATAACATATAGGATAACCTATATCTTTCAGACCCTTTTTTTGATTAGTATCCTCTTTTTTTCATGTTCTTGGTTAGAGCTCAATCTTGATGTGTTGGTTGATCTCCCTTTGGGAATATTTTTGTGCTCTATTTGTGCATAGACCCTATTTTCTGAGCTTTTTCTTGTTAGTCTGGGATAGCTCATGAGGATTTAATCAGGTAACTCAGACTATGTTAATTCTTGTCATACTAGGCACATAGATGCATCTATGTTGTTTTTCGTGATCTCATCAAGGGGTTGGATTAGTGTTGGAAGTCCTTGGATTTCATAAAGTATTTACCCATTGTATAAATCCAAGTCATTTTTAATCCTATCTTGTGTGATTTTATATCATTTATGGATATTTAGGGTGATTTCTCTTTTGGATAAGCATGTATTATTGGATTTGAATCATTAATGAACCTTCTGATGAAAATGGTATTCATTATGGATAGTTTTATTTTGAGAATTATTTCTTTATTATTAAATTAATTTATCTTGTTTGTAATTTTGGTGGATTTAGTTTTAACATGTGAAGCCTCATTTTAATGAAAGTACATTTATTCTTTATAGCTAGTTTTAAATGTATTAAATTTATGTTTTCCTTAGAAATGTGTTGTGTAATAGTTTAAATAATAATTGTACTTTCAGTGAGAAATGTTTTGATTATTTAAATGTATTGAGATATGTATTGATTTTTTCAATTTATTGATAAATATATTATTGATTCTTTAAATGTGTTGATTCTTTCAATGTATTTATTTATTATTGATTCTTTTAATGTGTTGTGTCTTGTTTGATTCTTTCAATGTATTGATATATGTATTATTTCTTTCCATGTGTTGTTTTCCGTGGTCAATGTGTTTATTATTTTTGTTTTGGTGAGAATCAGCATATATTGATTCTTTAGTTTTAACATGGTTTTTTCCTTGTACATTGATGATATATTTAATGATCTAGTTAAATTTTTAGTGTTACTATTGTGTTGTTCTGTCTATAGGTTATAGGGCTACATAACCTATAACTTTTTTTTTGTAATTCATGATTTAGATTCAGTTTAAACAACCACTATATATAGTTTTTTTATTATAGCAGTTTAAACCGCTGCTATATTATGGTATTTTTTAAGGTGGTGGTAAAAACCACCACTAAATATGACAAAATTTTACTTAGTGGTAGTTTTAACCATTTTAATATTAGTTTATTTGGTAAAAAGTTCAGAATTTAGTGGCAGTTTAAACCTCTTCTAGATAACAGTTATTTTTTTAAGTGAAAACTGCTGCTAAAACTGAAAAAACACTTTGAAATATGATTTCTAAAAAAATTTATATAAACCACCGCTAAATGTAAGAAATAACCATGTGTTGAATGACAAAACCAATTTTAGTGGGGTTTATTTAAAACTGTCATAGAACCTTCTAGAGGTGGTTTAAACCTCCACTAAAGGGGCATTTTTTCATAGTGGTTGATGAGTCATATTTGGCTGATCCTGTAGCATGTGTATACACATATTTTTGTAATCACTGATATGAGAAGTGTGAGGATCTTATAACAAGAAAATATCGTACAACATATCAGATGACCATAATGCTTATTTTGATTTTTTTTGATTATATATACCTTTTATTATAGAACTATTTTTTCATTCGAGTTTATTTATATAAACTCTTTTATGTAAAAAAAAATATTTAAGCCATTATTTGAAATTTTCTTTATCCTTTGAAAAGAAGCATGTTTTATTTTAATTATGAAAATGATATATTATTTCAGGCCCAATTTTATTTAAAATTGAATGTAAGATTTGGATTATTATTATGGGATCTATTATGGAAGACTTAGTGGGATCCTACTAGGATTTATATCTCACAACCAACCTTTCCTTTAGGTGTTTTTATATTTTCTTATTCCATATTTGAGAAAAGGGGAAGTTCCACTTAGAGGTGGTGGATATTCTTGATCCTTTAGACCATTGGTTATTACTATCATCATGGGATGTTTGGATTTCTACTTGGTAATTTAATGATGTACTATATTGGGTAATGTTATACCTGTTTGGTTTGTGGTACTTTCACCTTTTTGAGTGTGGATCATACTGACATGTATCTTTTATCATCCAATTTTTTTTGGAAAATTTCTTCCCTCTTTTATCTTGTATGATTTAAGGTGCTAGTCGAAAACCCATAGGAATTAGAATGCCCTTTGGGCTATGTTATAGATAGCTCAGTTATCAGGGTACGAGGGTATCCAGGTTGGTTTGTGACATTTTTTTTGAACACATATAGTGGTATTATGTGTGGATATATATATATATACACTTGTAAATTTCTTTTTTATTTCTATAAGAACCACATCCACATCGAGCATTATGTTCCAACACCCACATAGTCGTGCAGGGGGTGTTTTTCCTAACATCCCAGTAAAGAGGATGGATGGATAACTACACAATCTTTCATACTCTGTAACTCCACGACCCCAGTTGCCCAGAGTCGGTGTATTATTACAAAACATTGGCATGATCACAAGAAAGATCAAGTCTCGAAAGACCTATTAGTTTAGTAGTCTTAGAAACACTAGATACATTCATAAAGTTTATATTACATCATAAATTGAAAACTACAACAAAATCATGACTCCACACTCATAACCCCTTATACTATACCTGCAGGTCATTCACAAAATTCTTCTTCACATCCTGGGAAAAATAAAACATAAAAATGGGTGAGCTCAAATGCCTAGTAAGGATAACAATATAGCGGAAACTTTTATAAATAAGCATAAACATTTAAGTCAATGTATAACTAAAACAAAAGCCTTTTAAACTTGAAATTCAGCATAATATGGAAAAGATCAAATGAAATAATTCCATTTACTTATTCACATGGATATTCTACTAGTCAAATAATCACATGAAATATCAATAACCACTTTCAAAATTATGGAATGCGTAATTCCAGACTATCATAACCACATATCCAAGGCCTCGTGCCAAGACTACAAATAAGATTTTGTCACGGACTTGTGCCAAGACACTAGTTTGTCTCATGAGACCTACCGATGAATCGAGGATCTATATCGGGCTCTACCCGTCAATTATTAAGTCCAATGCATTCCTCATATTAAAAGGTTTAAACATAACATAAACATTCGTATTAAAACTAGCATACGAAATGTCAATAATTTTTCCATAAACCATGAATGGTATAAAAATAACACATCCACAATCAAACACATCACAAAACCTTCAATACAATATAGAATATTTGTATCATAATAAATAAACTTCAAATAAACTTAAAATCCATCAAAGGATGTTGACATAGATGAAATCAAAACTATTTGAGAGAAATATATCTTTTTTTGAAATAATTTAAAAGTAACATAATTATAAAATAAAACTTTTACTTTGAAAATATTCTTAGAATCATGTAAGGGAAGCTTCTAAGATTTTATAACGGTGGAAAAAAAGCCACACTTGCCGTATAAGTTAAAAAAAGACATTCTTACTTTAATTCTGTCGAAAATGTTAAAAAGGACCTTATTTGGAAAATGATGGAAAGATTCTATTATAAACCTCTTATAAAAAGTCAAACAAGGGTATAAATGACATTAACCCATATTCTGTAAAATAGCAAGAATGTTTTGAAATACATTTTTAAGAAACATGGATGTGGATGATAAAGGGGTCCCAGTAGATAATTATGTATAAACAACCTCAGATAATGAAGAGATTATGAAATAACCCTTACCTTGTAATTTTTCTTTAGTTGATGTTATGTTAACCTCCTGTATAATAGTTAAAAAAATTGTTATTAAATTATAAAAGAACCATATACATAATTATGATATCATATATGATCTTTTAACATTGATTTGTTAATAATATCTTAGTATTATCATTGTTTCGGGTGTTAACTTACTCGTTTTTATTTTATATGTTTTGTTATATAAGTCATGTTTGTTATGGATAGGTTGTAACTTATTCATATCCATAATGATATAAAGTTCTTAAACATTACTTTTAATCATCAAATGAGAATTAGTCTTGAATGGATACAATGGGGAATGAATCTCATCGCGTTCGTGGAGACGGTAGTCCGTACGTACGCATGAGAGACAATATCATTATTTTGATATTAAAATAATATATAATTGGATGGTATATATACAGAATCATTATCATGTTATATTTATTATTTACATGAATTACACATCATTATTATACCCATCCAAATAATAATATATTGAATAACAATTACACCACGGCGTGGAGACGGTAAGCCGTACGTATGCACGTATGGTGAAATGTCATTCAAAGGATGGATAGAATAATGAATATGGTTGTACCATATTTATAATAATATCACAGTATATAGGAGATACTGGATTTATTATTTTAGAATAACCAAGAAAGAATAAGTTGAATAAGAAAGGAACTTGAAAGAGGGTGGTGAAAACATTACCTCTTCTTCGGGTTCTTCCTTTTGATTTGATAAAAAGGGATACTTGGGTTGTCTTTATGATAAAAATAAGGCCTCTAAGTTGAAGTGAGGGAAGTTCATAGAGTATTTGGTCATGTTTTGGCCGATTCAAAAGGCTTTTAATGTGTTATTTAGTGAGAAGGGAGGTGCCCTTTTATAAGGGGGGTAAGGGGCACCTTTGGAAAAGCTACAAATATTATTTTATAATAAATTCATATTCGGTTTCTAATGGCTCTGAAGTGTATTATTTAAAGGTTAAGGAGGGGTGGGTCGAAAACCACTCAACTGATAGGTTTTAGATAGGTTTGGGTCACTATATTAACCTTATCTTTTAGTTTTAACTCTTAGTTAATTAGTTTGACACTTACCATGTCACTTTGTATTTTTATATTATATAGTTAATAAACTTACTATATACCTCCAAGAGACCCCCAAGTGGTCCATTAATGATACACATATCATGATATAAGTCTCATGGCCGAACCTTACATTTTTTGGAATTTAATATCAATTAATAATATAATATTTGTTTTAAAAACTCTTTTATGTGAATTTTGACACTATTCAATAATTGATTTTTGTTAAAGTCTTAAAAACTTCATCAATTCAAAAGAAATTAATTTAAGCAATCCTATAATGTAATATTAAGCAATAAAAGTTATGGATGTCATCAAAACTTTCAAATTATATTAATTTTAACAATTATAATACCAATTATTTGATTCTTTCATTTGTAAGGAAAATACTGCATCATTATTGTGTCATATATAATATTAATTATTAAATGTATAAAAATTATAAATAAAATACCATTATGTAGGAAATATTTTTATCTTTATAATTAATATTTATAGTCTAAAACACAACTTATATAACCCTATGTAAAAATTGTTTGTCTAAAAGATATATCCTTGCGTCATTTTTGTATTTATTTTAACTTAATTAATATAAAGTGTCATTATCACTTACAAGTGGCTCCATGGGGTCCCAAAATCGGCCCAAAGATGCCCATGGTCGGAAATGTATCAATCAATAAGGATAGTACATGTTTTAGGGTAATTTATTATTATTATAATATTATTTCTTTACCCTTATTTACCGGATTTACCCTTTAACCATAGTAAATAAAATATTTACCGAAGTAATTACTCAAAATGTCTAAAAATAAATGTTACTTATTTACACAATTTGGAAATCATCATTCCAAATATGGAATCAATTTTTCCAAATTCAAAACACAGAAGTGGCAGAAATTAATTTAAAATTAATTCCCAAAGTTAAAATAAATAGCGTGTTTTTAAGATATAATAACTATCAAAAGATTGACACATGTTCATATCCGGTTTAATTGTGAAATTATGTCCAATGACCAAAATTGTATTAAATGGTAAAAATATATTCTAAATATACTTTAAAACCACTCAAATTAATAATTTATCACTATTAATTATTTCGATTAAAAAAGTTGTTTTTAATTAAAATTTAGTAATTTTCACTATTCATCTAAATATAAATGTTTTCCGAAAAGTTCCAAAATTTTACCCTAGGCTAATTTCGATATTTTGAATCCAAAAATGAAGTGAATTTTGATAGATAAAATTTATAAAATTTCAAAAAGTGGGTATTACTATTCATAACGGCTAGTTTGATTGGGAGTGGTGTGTGTGTTAGAACTCGAAGTTGCGTACAACACACTCTACTATATTATTCAAAGGGAAGCGTACCGTGGAAGCTTGGGGTGTTACATTCTACCCTCATTCAAATAATTTCGTCCTCGAAATTTCTAGAATACTACCACATGAAAAGACTCAGGTGGTTCTTCATCATATGTTCCTCGGGTTCCCACGTTACATCTTCCATCTTATGGTTTCTCCACAAAACTTTTACCAGACGATTCGTCCAGTTTCTCAGTACTTGTTCTCTTGTATCAAGAATCCTGATGGGCTCTTTGCAGTAAGACAGATCGGGTTCCAGTTCTAATTCCTCATAGGTGAGTACATGCATTGGGTCAGGCATGTATTTTCTCAATAGTGATATGTGGAACACATCGTGAACTTTTGGAGAGATTTGGCGGCATTGCCAAACGATAAGCTACATCCCCAATTTGTTCTAGAATTTTGAAAGGACTGATGTACCTGGGACTCAATTTACCTTTCTTTCCAAAACTTATAACTCCCTTCCATGGAGATACCTTCAAGAAAACATTATATCCCACCTGAAATTCCAAATTCTTTCTTCGGTTGTCAACATAGCTCTTATGCCTATTTTTAGAAACTTTGATTTGGTTTTGGATTACCTTCACCTTTTCCATTGTTTCCTCCACCAGTTATGGGCCTACAAGTTTTATTTCACCAATGTCATCCCAACAGGTTGGTGTGCGACATCTCTTTCCATATAAAGCTTCATATGGTGCCATCTGAATACTTGAATGAAAGCTATTGTTTTAGAAAAATTATACCATAGGTAAATATTGATCCCACATACCCTGAAAGTCAAGTGAGAAAGATCTCAACATGTCTTCTAAGGTTTGAATAGTCCCTTCCGATTGTCCATCTATTTGAGGGTGGTAAGCAGTGCTCAAATGAAGTTCAGTATCCAAGGCTTTCTGAAGACTCTTCCAGAATCTTGAAGTAAAACGAGGATCATGATCCGAAACAATTGATAGGGGTACTCCATGAAGTCTCACCACTTCATTAATATATAGACTTTCTAGACGTTCAAGTTGTAAATCTTCCTTATAACAAGAAAATGTACTGACTTGGTAAGACGGTCAACAATGACCCATATTGCATCATTCCTTCTAGGAGTATTTGGTAGCCCCATGACAAAGTCCATCGTAATATTGTCCAATTTCCACTCTGGTATGGGAAGAGGTTGCATAACTCCTCCAGGATATTGTCTTCCAGCTTTCACTTGTTGACAAACTATACATCTTGAAACAAAATCAGCAATCTCCCTCTTCATGTTTTCCCACTAAAAATGTTCCTTCAAGTCTCTATACATTTTGGTGCTCCCAGGGTTTATAGAGAAATTGGAACTATGTGTATCGTACAACAATTCCCTTTTTAGATCAGGTATATTGGGAACACAAAGTCTCTTCCCAAATTTCAAAATTCCATCTTCATACCCAAAGTCATTCAATCTCCCATCATTCACAACTTTAATCTTCTTTTGAAACTCTTCATCACTGGTCTGAGAACTCTTTATCCTTTCAAGTAAAGATGGTTTTGAAACCATTTGTAAAAGTATTGATGTTTCACCTTCCACGGTAATTCCCATATCCATCTTCACTAGATCCATGAAAATAGGATCCCGTTCAATTCTCATCTTGTTCAAAACTCCATGATCTTTTCTACTCAAAGCATCTTCCACCTTATTTTCCTTCCTCGGGTGGTAGTGTATCGTGAAATCATAATCCTTAAGTAGTTCAAGCCATCTTATTTGCCTCATGTTGAGTTATTTTTGTGAGAAAATATACTTCAAAATCTTGTGATCAGTATAAATCTCACATTTATCACCATAGAGGTAGTGCCTCCATATCTTTAAAGCAAAGATCACAGCTGCTAATTCGATATCATGAGTCGGATAGTTTTTCTCATGAATTTTCAACTTTCGTGATGCATAGGAAATCACCCTATCATTCTGTATAAGGACACAACCAAGTCCTTTCTTCGATGCATCACTATAAATAACAAACCCATCATTCTCCGATGGTAGATTCAATATAGGATCATTGAATAATATTCTTTTCAGTTCTTCAAAATAGTCTTCACACTCTTTGTCCAAACAAATTTAACCCCCTTACGTGTGAGCTTTGTTAATGGTTTAGCCAATCAGGAAAAATTCTGGATGAAACGTCAATAATAACCTGTTAAACCAATAAAACTACGTACCTCAGTTATACTCGTAGGTTCTGGCCATTCCTGGATTTCTTTGGTCTTAGAAGGATCAACAAGGATTCCATCTTTAGAGACAGTATGGCCAAGAAAAGAAATCTCTTGAATCCATAATTCACACTTGCTAAACTTCCCATATAATTCATATCTTCTCAGAGTCTTCAGGATAATGCAAAAGTGATTTTCATGATCTTCGTAGCTTTTAAAGTATACCAAGATATCATCAATAAATACCACCACAAAATCATCGAGATATTCCTTGAATACTCTATTCATTAGATCCATGAATACAGAGGGTGCATTAGTCAGCCCAAAAGGCATTACCGTAAACTCATAATGCTTGTACCTTGTTCGAAATGTGGTCTTCGGAATGTCTTCCTTCTTCACAGACAACTGATGGTATCCAGATCGAAGGTGAATCTTTGAAAAGTATTGAGCTCCATGCATTTGGTCAAATAAATCATCAATGCGAGGTAGGGGATACTTGTTCTTTATTGTTATAGCATTGATCTCCCTGTAGTCGATACATAACCTCATAGATCCATCTTTCTTTTTAACAAAAAGAACATGGGATCCCCACGGAGAAACACTAGGGAGAATAAATCCCTTATTACTCAATTCCTTTTGTTGTTTATTTAGTTCAACTAATTCCACAGTGTCCATTCTATAAGGGGTCTTCGATATAGGCCTTGATCCATGAATTAAATCAATGGAAAACTCAACTTCTTGTTCTGGAGGATGTCCAGGTAAATCTTCTGAAAACACAACTACATATTCTTTCACAATAGGTACATCCTATTTTTGAACATTACTTTCCTCAACCACAATCATTTCATTCCCTTCCTCCCCAATAATTGAATTTAGTTGAGCTACTGGGGGTGGATCTAGATAAGAATTAGGTGGTGACGATTCTGCTCTAAAGATAAGGTGTTCCTTATCATCATCATACAAAATTGTAACCTCCTTCTTCATACAATAAATCTTCACATCATGGTCTGAAAGCCAATCCATACCGAGGATTATATCAAACTCAATCATAGGTACGATGATGAGATAAGCAGATAAAGATCATTTATGTGTTATAATGGGGACTGAATCACAAAACTTTGTTGCAATGATACTTCCCTTGGGAGTTTTAACAGACAACTTCCTTGTTAAATCAAATTGAAAATATCTAATTTTCTTAGAAAACTAGGAAGATATGAAACAATGCGATAATCTAGAATCAAATAATGCATTTTCTAAACTTGAGGAAACCATTAAATTACCTGTTGCCACGTCTTTCGGAGCTTCTACCTCAGAAGTAGTGATAGCATAAGCTTGGCCTTTATCCCTTGTCCTTTTCTGAGGTAAGTTCCCCTGACTCTTAGGACATTCATTTGCATAATGTCCCATATCCTTGGAATTGTAGCATTGGACATAGGTAGCTTCCTTCTTCCCCTTGAAATCACGAGCTTGGTGGCCTTTTTCACCACAATTATAACAGACTCCCTTTCCTTTTAAGCAAGTACCGGGGTGTTTCTTCCCAGATTTACTGTAGTATAGATATTCAAGTTTTCCCTTATTCCCCTTATTTCCATTCCTAGATTGATCAGCAGATCTCTTCTTATCTTGCTTTGCTTTAAAGTCATAAGACTTAGAGAATTATTTTTCTGTCTTGATAGCACATGAGAGAATGTCTTCGTACGACGAGATGGATTGTGAGACTAATGCTCGACGGAGAAATGGTTTTAACCCATCAAAGAAATGATCAATACTAATTATTGGGTTACGTATATAATCTCCAGCATACCTTGCTAACCATGTAAAGTTAGCCTCATACTTTGCGACATTATCATCCTCCTTTTGTCTCAGACTCAGAAATTGTCTTTCCATATCTACTTGATGGTCATGAGGAAAGTATTTTTCTAAAAAAAATCTTTGAACTCCCTCCATTCCATATTTGATACTTCATCATCTTCCTTCATGTTTTGAATCAATGACCACCATTGATCAGCCTCTCCAGTGAGGCGGTAAACTTCCATGATAACTTTTTCCCTTTCACTGCTCCCCAAAGCCTGAAATATTTTCTCTAGGGAACTTATCCATTGCTCAGCTACTAATGGATTTGTACTCCCATTTAATGTTGGTGTTTTCTACCTCATGAATCGATCTAAAATTGATCCTCCACGCTGTGGATCAGGGTGCTCTATACGGGTAATGTTATTATTAATAACCTGTGTGAGTTATCCCAGTATGGTGATTAGTTGATCAGCACCGGTTGCTTCACCAGCTCCACTATAATTATCTTGAGCAGGAGGGAAATCCCTACATGGAGTGCATGCATTGATTTGGTTTCAATTTCATACACTAGGCTCCATTTCTAAACAATGGCATAAACTAGATCAGTTTATGAATCAAAATACATAATTCCATACTTATAAAACACTTAACATAAATTGAACTATTTATGGATATAATCCATAATCATAAAAAAAAATCTTTGAGGATGTATATACTCATAAACCCTTCATAATGATTTGTAAAAAAAAAGAGAGCTATCCTAAGAATATCCTCCGGGAGTGTCGTAACCAAGAGTGTAGCAAGGCCCGTTGTCGTGCACCAGTTCCCGTTCGAGTCTAGCTCAAAGCGGTGTTTTCAAATTTTACCCCTAGGTACTTCTTTGCCAGAGCCGCCTCTACCTGCTCGTATCTAGACAGGGATGTATTTCTCGGAAAACTCACAAAATCTCTACAATACCAAAATTCTAGGAAGTTCTTCTATATTAATCCTCAACGTAAATCTTAGGTCTATGTGATCTAATCAGAGTGTATCTAAATCTATCTTCCAAGTTTTTTACTAAACTTCCTCTGATACCAACTGTAATGCCTCGAACCCAGTTTCCCAGAGTCGGTGCATTATTACAAAACATTGGCATGATCACAATAAAGATCAAGTCTCGAAAGACCAATTAGTTTAGTAGTCTTTGAAACACTAGTTACATTCATAAAGTTTACATTACATCATAAATTGAAAACTACAACAACATCTTGACTCCCAACTCCCCTTATACTATTCCTGCAGGTTATTCATAAAATAATTCTTCACATCCTGGGAAAAATAAAACATAGAAAGGGGTGAGCTCAAATTCCCAGTAAGGAGCGGAAAATTTTATAAATAAGCATAAACATTTAAGGCAATGTATAACTAAAAAAAAGCCTTTTAAACTTAAACTTAAGCATAATATAGCAACGATCAAATAAAATAATTCCATTTACTTATTCACATGGATATTCTACTAGTCGAATAATCACATGCAATATCAATAACCACTTTCATAATGATAGAATGCATAATGCCAGACTATCATAACCACATAGCCAAGGCCTCCTTCCAAGACTACAAATAAGATTTTGTCGAGGCATTATGCCAAGACACTAGTTTGTCTCATGAGACCTACAGATGCATCTAGGAGCTATAGCGGGCTCCACCCATCACTTATTAAGTAAAATTCATTCCTCATATGAACAGGTTTAAACATAACATAAACATTCATACTAAAACTAGCATACGAAATGTCAATACTTTTTCCATAAATCATGAATGGTATAAAAATAACACATCCACAGTCAAAAATATCACAAAACCTTCAATACAATATGGAAGATTTGTATCATAATAAATAAACCTTAAATAAGATTAAAATCTATCAAAGGATGTTGGCATAGATTAAATGAAAACTATTTGCGAGAAATATCTCTTTTTCTGAAATCATTTAAAAGTCACATGATTATAAAATAAAACTTTTACTTTGAAAATATTCTTAGAAGCTTGTAAGGGAAGCTTATAAGATTTTATAACGGCGTAAAATAACCACACCCACCGTATAAGTTAAAAAAAAGACATTCTTACCTTAATTCTGTCAAAAAGGTTAAAAAGGACCTTGTTTGGAAAATGACGGAAAGATTCCTTTAAAAACCTCTTATAAAAAGTCAAACAAGGGTATAAATGACTTTTACCCATATTCTGTAAAATAGTAAGAATGTTTTGAAATACATTTTTAAGAAACATGGACGTGGACGATAAAGGGTTCCCGGTAGATAATTACGTATAAACAACATCAGATAATGAAGATATTGTGAAATAACCCTTACCTTGTACTTTTCCTTAGTCAATGGTATGTTAACCTCCTGTATAATAGTTAAAACATTGTTATTAAATTATACAAGAACCATATACATAATTATGATATCATATATGATATTTTAACATTGATTTTTTTATAAGATCTTAGTATTATCATTGTTTCAGGTGTTAACTTACTCGTTTTTCTTTTATATGTTTTGTTACATAAGTCATGTTTGTTATGGATAGGTTGTAGCATATTCATATCCATAATGATATAAAGTTCTTAAACATTACTTTTAATCATCAAATGAGAATTATTCTTGAATGGATACGATGGGGAATGAATCTCATCACTTTCACGGAGACGGTAGTCCGTACGTACGCACATGCGACAATATCATTCTTTTGATATTAAAATAATATATAATTTTATGGTATGTATATAGAATCATTATCATGTTATATTTATTATTTACATTAATTACACATCATTATTATACACATCCAAATAATAATATATTGAATAACAATTACACCACGACGTGGAGACGGTAAGTCGTACGTACGCACGTATAGTGACATGTCATTCAAAGGATGGATAGAATACTAAATATGGTTGTACCATATTTATAATAATATCACATTATATAGGAGATACTATATTTATTATTTTATAATAACAAAGAAAGAATAAGTTGAAGAATAAAGGAACTTGAAAGAGGGTGGTGAAAACATTACCTCTTCTTCGGGTTCTTCCTTTTGATTTGATCAAAAGGGATCCTTAGGTTGGATTTCTGATAAAACTAAGGCCTATAGGTTGAAGTGAGGAAAGTTGAGAGAGTATTTTTTTCAGGGGTTGGCTGAGCCAAAAGGCTTTGAATTTGTGATTTAGTGAGAAGTGGGAGTTCCCTTTTATAAGAGTGGTAAGGGGCACCTTTGGAAAAGCTATAAATATTATTTTATAATAAATTTATATTCAGTTTATAATGGCTCAAAAGTGAGTTATTTAAATTTTAAGGTGGGGATGGGTCTAAAACCACTCAACCAATAGGTTTTAGACAGGTTTGGGTCACTATATTAACCTTATCTCTTAGTTTTAACTCTTACTTAATTAGTTTGACACTTACCATGTCACTTTGTATTTTTATATTATATAGTTAATAAACTTACTATATACATCCAAGAGACCCCAAAGTGGTCCATTAATGATACACCTATCATTATATAAGTCTCTTGGCCGAACCATAGATTTTTAGGAATTTAATATCAATTAATAATATAATATTTGTTTTAAAAACTCTTTTATGTGAATTTTGACACTATTCAATAATTTATTTTTGTTAAAGTCTTAAAAACTTCATTAATTAGAAAAAAAATCATTTAAGAAATCTTATAATGTCATATTAAGAAATAAAATTCATGTATGTCAACAAAACTTTCAAATTATATTAATTTTAACATTTATAATACCAATTATTTGATTCTTTCATTAATTAGGAAAATTTTGCATCATTATTGTGTCATAAATAATATTAATTATTAAATGTCTAAAAATTATAAATAAAATACCATTATGTAGGAAATATTTTTAGCTTTATATTTAATATTTATAGTCGAAAATCAAACATATATAACCCTATCTAAAAATTTTGTTTCTAAAAGATATATGCTTATGTCATTTTTGTATTTATTTTAACTTAATTAATATACAATGTCATTATCACTTACAAGTGGCTCCATGGGGTCCCAAAGTCGACCCAAAGATTCCCATGGTCGGACATTTATCAACCAATATGTTTAGGACATGTTTTAGGGTAATTTATTATTATTATTATAATATTTTTTTACCCTTATTTACCGGATTTACCCTTTAACCATGGTAAATAAAATATTTACCGAAGTAATTATTCAAAATGTCTAAAAATAAAAGTTACATTTTTACACAATTTGGACATCCTGATTATAAATATGGAATCCATTTTAACAAATTCAAAACACAGAAGTGGTAGAAATTAATTTAAAATTAATTACCGTTGTTAAAACAAAAAACGTGGTTTTAAGAGATAATAAGTATCAAAATATTGGCACTTGTTCATGTCTAGTTTAATTGTGAAATTATGTCCAATGACCAAAATTGTATTAAATGGTAAAAATATATTCTAAATATACTTTAAAACCACTCAAATTCATAATTTATCACTATTAATTATTTTGATTAAAAAAGTTGTTTTTAATTAAAATTTAGTAATTTTCACTATTCATCAAAATATAAATGTTATCCGAAAAGTTCCAAAATTTTACCCTAGGATAATTTCGATATTCCGAATCCAAAAATTAATTCAATTTTGATAGATAAAATTTAAAAAAATTCAAAAAGTGGTTATTACTATTCATAACGACTAGTTTGATTGGTTGTGGTGTCTGTGTTAGAACTCGAAGTTGCGTACAACACATGCTACTGTATTATTCAAAGGGAAGTGTACCATGGAATCTTGTGTTGTTACATACTACCTCTTCTAGGAGAGGTAGTAATTTCATAGGATATAATGGATATAGGTATATTAGTGTATTAGATGATATATTTGATAACCTAGGTGTCTTCAATCAATATGTGATAGCCTAGGTGTTTTAAAGTGATATGTGATATGACCATGATTGTGGGGAAGTTTATGGTGGGGTTTGTGCTTGGTGGGAGGAGGGCATGAGGTTGGTTTCCTTAATGTTAATTATAACCTAGTATTGTGGTTATAGTAGTGGTTGTTATGTGATAGCCAAAGTGTTTGTGAGTGATGTGTGATGGGACTATGCTTGTGGGGAGGTGGCCCAGGTGTCTGTGGGCATGATGTGATGTGGTAGTTATTTTGAGGTGGTGGTATATTTTATTTAGAGGATATGGGATTGCTATTATGTACAAAATTGGGGTGTGTGTGGAAAATCAGTGATAATGTAGTGTGGGGTACCCTTTATTGATATTATACTTATTATGTTACTATACCTAGCTTGAGTTATTTGGGGAGCGTGACTTGGTGAGCTTGGGATGGATAGTTGACCTATTTAGGTGCTTCTTGGTTTAACTATTTTCTCATGGGTGCATTAGTTTGATTCTTTCACATGTTCATGAGAGACTTTAGTTTTTCTATTGAGTATACTGGTATTCTCACCCTATGTATATACACTATTTTCAGGTTTCTAGGAGGATTACATGGACTATTCTGGACATTACTAGCTTGGAACATGGAAAGTTTTTATGTCACTACTTTATCTTTTCTTTTGGGTATTTTTTATTTTGGAGAATTTTATTTTTATTAGTTTTCTTTATAGATGAATTGTGGGATGGTTTTGGTTTCTTTTATTTTATGTCATGGAGTTTTTTATGGATGATTCATCTTACCTCTTTATTCTATATTATCATTGTGGGTAATTCCTCCCATTTTATGATATTTTTATATACTTGGTACTAGTATCCAACCCAAGGCCTATTGGAGGCATGACTCGAGGGGTCATTATCTATCTCACAACATTATAGTATCTTTTTTGGGAGGGGTTTCTGACATTTAACATTCCATCCTATAAAATTCATAAGACCATATAATTATTTCTTTAACCACAACATGGTTTTCAAGAATTAATATATGGTTTATTACTATTTTTTAGGATGAACACCAAAAATTTTATAAAATTTTTATAATAAAACCATGACTATTAAAATAGTCACTATCATGATATAGTTTATCTTGTATTAAAAAAATATTTTTCTTTAAATAATAAAAAAACTTGAAACACTTTCCTTTATATTTCAATCAAATCTATCTATATAGGAACTCTACTAAAACTCATGAATTTTCAATCAATTCAAAACTAATAATCTTTCATTTTTTTAGTAGGAAAATAATTCCAACATTCTCCTCTATTTTCCATAAGTTTACAACATTCTCCCCATTTGAGTTTATTAGAAAATATACACTGGATGTTGATTTATGATTCACATTAATCTCCTTGAACAAATTCAAATGACTAAAGATATCTTTTCCTTCAACTCTAATCCCACTTGAGTCTTACTCATTGTAGGATGAAAGTGTGTGTGGAAATATTCCATGTTATTCCAATTTTTCATTTAATAAACTTCAAAGAACTCAAATCATAAATCTATTTAATGATTTTGTTCATAATAATTCTTATATACCATCTATTTTATAAAAGTTAATCATATTAAGGGAATAAGACATTTTCCAAAATGACATATGAAACTCCCACTTAATATGTACCACCTAGTATTGCTCATATGGTGAATTATACCTCTTAATGGATTTAATTTTGACCATCATTCCATAACAATTAATATATCATGATTGTGCCTCTCCTTATTATCATATCTCCTCCTCGAATTCACTTTATAACCCTTTGAAAATAAACCAAATGGGAACCTCATTTAATATGAAAATTAAAGAAACTAAATTTCTAATCAAAAACTCATGGGGAGAGGTGATATTTTAAACATCATTATGCTGGGGAGGGGTGGTTGATTACTATGACTCAAAAATTTCTTTCCAAATAACAATGTAGTGACTGGGTTTATAAAAGTATCCTATACTTGTTCATTTTTACCAATATTCCCCACATTAAAAATCTATTAATATATTTTCTCTAAAATTAAGTGACACTAAAACATAATTTCTTTATATATGAGTGTTATACCATGTTTTTTATTTGAGAAATATAACATTTTTTCAAAAAACATAACTATTGGAATCTTCACTTATTCACTAAGATCCTTAAAATACAACTTTATCCAAATCATTTGGGTACATGTCTTTGTCTCAAAAACAAATTACACTTTAATTGTACTAAGAGAAATATTCTCTTATTTTCTGCTTAATTAATCAATGAATTTGTTTTCAATTTATAAATATCATCAACTCATCCATTCTTTATCCATGAAATCTTCATCCCAATCCACATCCTTATAGTTTATGCATTTGATTTTGTCTCTATTTTTTTATAATTAGGTAACTTATTTTATTTTTTAAAATAAAATTATTTTTTTAGTTTATTTAGTTATATTTTCCCATGAGATTCTATTAGAGGATCACAAGTGTTTAAAATTATCAAAAATGGTATTAGTTATAAGTCTAAGATATCATTTTATATATTGATCCTACAAAAAAAATACATTTTTCTAAAAATAAAAGAGTTATGCATGGGGTTCATTCCATTAAATGTAAGTTTACACCCTTTGTGCCAAATGGTTGATGGTCTAAAATTAATGAGAAGAAACATTTTACCATAATTGTAGAACATAGCATGAGGTTGTGTCCCTTTGGTATGATGTTTTCCCAAGACCATTAAAACTCAATTAAATCAATCATTATGAGGATAAAATAAAATATTAGGTGGAGTGAAATGAGAAAATGGATAATTTAATGAAGGTATAATAAAAGCACCAAGGGGAAATATGAAAACAATTATTAAGGATTGAAACTAGAATATTGAGGCAATATCTTTCTTTTCTTATTGTATCTCATTTCTACTAGCCTCGTCAATGAAAAACTATGCCTTTTAATTGAATGTCTTAGATTAAAATCAATTTAATAAATCTCAATGGTTGATAAATTTATTATTATTATTATTAAATTTATTTTCACAAAGTTGGATGAAGGATTTATTATGTTTTCATTTCACAATTTTTTATACTAAATTTGTTCTCGGTATCCCTCTAATTAAGAAATTATATGAAATTGAGTTCAATTAGAGTATTAAAAGATTTATTATCATTTATGTGTCATATTCAATAATTTTAAATGTTTGTTCCCTAGAAATACTAGAAAACTATTTTTAGGTGATAATTTTTTAGTAAAGTGGGAATCAACCACCTTAATCTTTATACATGAATATAAATGATAATTTATTTAAAAAATAAAATTAATTTTTTGAAACCTCAGGAATTAAATATATTCTTAGATTCTAAGGCCCCAAAGTCTCTTCTCTTCTGAATCTTTTAATTTTATTAAATTTCAATTTTTTTCAAAAACAATCAACCATTCATGATTCTACTACTTGTAAGTGAGTCCTATATGTAATTTAAGTCCATGAAAAAAAATTCGCTTTGACCCTGAACTCATGTAATAAATTTTTGTATTGAATAGATAAGGTTATAAATTTCTAAACTCTATGTGTGTGTTCATGATGTGGTGTAACTTGTTTTAACACTATTGTCAGGAAATCATAAAATTCATAGAGTTGAGTATAGGATTTACTTATTTAATGGTTGGAAATAATTTTATTATCTTATTTATTTATTTATTTATTTATTATTTTATATAGAGAATTTATTATTGTGGTTTTTTTGGAACAACACTAAATGACTTCCAGGGGATCCACTCGATCACATAGAGGATAGAATAAACTTTTTGACCTGAGCCTAAACATTAAATTATTGCTAATAATAATTCATAGTCAAAGGATGGAGGATAAAAATTGAAAAATGGTTAATAATTTTTATGATCTAGATCCCAATAAATATTAAATAAGACTGTTGGTGAATTATGGTATATTTTTAGTGAGAAGAACATATAAAATTATTGTTTGACCAAATATACATGAACATACTCTTGAAATAAAGTTATCCATCATCCAACTGATTTAAAACAATTCATAATTTGGTGGGTTAGTGATGAAAGAATATAATGCAGATATTTCTAATTTCATAGAAATATTTGATAGATTTTAAATTAATATAATAGTTGATGATGCTATGAAGTTATTGTTGCATAAATTTTTATTACGGGATAAGGGAAAATATTGGTTAAATTTCCTACCTTAATAATTTATTACAACATGGGGTGATCTCATATAAAATGTACTTTCTAAAAATTACCCTCCCTAAGAAATAGTAAAAATGAGAAATAATATCCAAAACATCCAAAAATAAGAAAACCAATCATTATTATAATCATGGAGAAGATTATAATATCTTATTCAAAAATGTATACATGAAAAATTATAATTGTTCATCTAGGTATAAACCTTTTATATAGGTTTTAATCTTGAAATAAGAATGAAATTAGATTCATTTTCTAGAAAAAGTATTATGAACAATTCATTGGTAGATATCTTTTATCTACTTAATGAGATAGTCATCAGAAGATTCCAATGGAATATAAAATGAAGATTTGAGAAGAGGGTAGTACATCATTTAGATAAAACCTCAATGTATGTGGTAAATCTAAATTCTATGTAAAAATAGATAATATAATTGAATACGAAACTTAAGGAGAAGGTGAATATGTTCCAACAAATTAATTTTCAATGATACAGAGGAGTACATGTACAAGGTGATTTCTTATTGAGTCAAACATCATTGACATCAATGATCGAATTAGCTAACTATATGGGATTTAAAAGAAAATAACAGTAAAGTTTTCCATTCCAAAATTAGTTCATTAGACAATGAAAAAATCAACTTAACTCTAGATAATGATCCCAATTCTCATCAAAATGAAGAGTAGAACAACCTCTATGTTTTCAGAAACCTGAAAATAAAAAAATTTAAAATCAAAATGAAGATAATTTTTAAAAATGACTAAAAATGTAAGAGAAAAAATTATAAACTGATAATTTTTTTTGATAATTAGTAAATATGAAGCAATCACAAAGAAATGATTTTATAGAAATACTTTATAATTAATAAGAATCCATAAAAAAATATTGAAATTTATAAGTGAATAAATAAAAATTGAAGGATCAAGAGAGAAAAAGAAAATATTACCAATAATATTGAATAGAATCCTAATGAGGAAGTGAATGTAATTTTCTTGATAAGGGGAAGGGATTTTGAGAAAAAAAGTTAATGAGAATAAAAATAAAAAAAATATATGAAAAAATTAATGATGAAGTGGATTGATATGTTAATCTAAATTAAAAATAAAAATATATAAACCTCTTATAAGGAGGAATAAAAGTAAAATAATGTAGAATTCAACCCTTATGACACACCACTTAAAATTTGGACTAGGTTGACTCGACCAAAAAGGTAGTATAATTCTATAAATTCCTATAAGTTTTTAAGCAGCTAATGATAAACATTTAATTTTCTAAATCTTTGGTTATGATGAAAATATATTCCAAATTTTTCAAATAAATTGTCTTAAGTAAGAAAAAGATTAAATAATTGATAAAAATATCTATGAATGAAGAATTATTATAAATTATTCCAAAGAATCTACTATTAAAGCTATATGATCTATAAAGTTTCACCATACCATGGAATATTGGAGATTGTGAGTGTAACAAATAAATTTTAGATCTTTTGCAGAAATCAATTTAATTTCATGTAAATTTCTTAAAAAAAATTAGTTTACAAATTTAACCTAATGAGGATGGATTAATAAGTTTTCAATCGAATAGTTTAGTCTCCTAGAGGGATTCAGAAATATGTACTAAAATTTTTAGAAATTTTATCTTCTTATGGATATCATTATTTTGGATATGGATGATATGAGGCTTTTCTATCAATTCTTAGAAGACAATTTCTAGTAACTAGAAATTCACTCATTGATGTAAAAAATGAAATACATATTTTCATAGTATGAGAAGAGGATACATTAAAAGTAAATAAAAAAATATAATGTGGTGGCCAAAGTTTATAATTACAACTATATGAATGTGATTGTGGAGAGAAAAATCATAAATATTGATGATGGATATGAATTTAAAGTGGAAATAAAAATAATCCTTTGTGATTTTATATCATTATAGTAAATTTAAAAGGTTAATATTTAAATTTAAATCACATTAAAATTTGATTAAAGGAACTCAAATTTTGAAAAAGGTCAATGTTTGGTTACCATTAAAAATGAGAAGTTTGATAAAGAAAAAGTTTTGTAAGAAGAATAGTATATTGAAGTAAATTCTCTTGAATTTTTTATTTTTTTGATGATATAATTTCATTATAATATTATTAGGTCAAATATGATGATTTAATGATTAAAACTTCACCCAAACAAAAAAAACAAGAAAAATTAAAATCCACGGGTGAAGGAAAATAAGTTATGGTGGAAAAATAGTTACTTGACACACCATCAGATTATGAGTAAGATTTGGTAACAAAGTCAATATAATGACTCAAAATAATCATTTATTAGGAGAAACATTATCATAAAATATTATTTTGACTACTTTATAGTTATAGAAAAAAACCTAAATTTTTAAGTGAGTGGGACAGGTGTTGTCCCACATTAACATGGGGATATATAACTTTCTTTCAGCCTCCCCAATAGATTTTTTTAGGCTATTTCAAGTAGTTAGGTGAACACACCATATGTATAAGGGCACCAAAAATGAAATTTACACTCAAATGTTTTTAAAAATAAATAAATTTGTGTAGAGTGGTTTCAAATTGAAATAACACTTAGAAAATTTTATAATAAAAAATAAAAGATCTTCATGACATCATAATATTTTTAAATGGGGTAGTGACAATTTTATTAGGACCCATTTATTTAGTTCAATTCCAAAAGAAATAAATAGATAAGTAGTTTCCAATTTTAAAAGAAGGATATGATACATTGGCATGATACAATATCAAAAATTTAGCTATAAAAGAAGGGTTCCTCCATTATTTTTCACACATTTCCCTCTATTATCACATTCAAATCTAATATTACTCTAAGTGATTCTCAATTAAAATATCAAAATAAAGATATAATTAATTTTATTTTTCAGTATTTCTTTCATTTTATTTATTTCTTATCTTTTCTTTTTTATTAATTTTCTTCATTTTTCCTTTTTTTATTTTATTTTATTTTTCTCATTTCATTTCAATGATCTTTCATTTTATTTTCCTTTTTTTGTGCTTTTAAAAAAATAATTTATTTTATTTCTTTCTTATTTCTTTATTTTTATATATTTCATCCATTTTATTTGATTTAACTTATTTTTATATTATTTTATTTTCTTTATTTTATTTGTATGAATTATTTTTCTTTTAAAAACTAATTTTTCTAATTTTTTTATTTCTTTTCTTTTTTTCTATTTTAATATAATTTTTAAATTAAAAATTGAATCACAACATGAAAGTATTATGGAAAAAACACATAGGATGGTAATGATCACATAAGTTCAGTAAAATTGATATTTGGTATCGAGGCTCTGGTTACTTAGATTATCTTGATACATTGATATGGAAATCACTTATATTTTTGGATTATAATTGATGTTGATTCCACTTATTCCCATTATTTTATGGATACATTTCATAAAGTTTAGGGATCTGGTGGAAATTTCAATGATGTGGGAGTTCTTCATTTTTCTAAAAGAATCTATTCTAAATTCCAATTACGATATTGAGCCTGAGGATCTAACAGTTTTATATTAGAAAATCTCATTTTTTCATTTCTATAATTACCATATTATCACTATGATCTACTTCATGGATATTCTCAATAAACCTCATGGAGGAATTATTTACATTCCACTAAATCTCTTTTTGTAGGATACTTGGGAAAGTCTCATGAACTAGGAATCATATGAGGTATAAAAGAAAAAGGCTCAAAGACTGTACTTATTATCCCATAGATTCATCTATCATCTCATGACTATGATGTTTTTTTTATAATGGGATAACACTAGAATTTATGTATGTAATGTTATTTCATTCATTTAGTAATGGAAGATGGTGCCTATAATGACCCACGTCATTACAAGTTGGATAAATTAAGATAAAGTTGAATTTTGAGTTCTAGATAAAGGGTTGTTTCCATAATTGGAAATTTAATTATAATTATATAAGTTTTGAAATCTTTAGGAGATGTTTTTACACATATTTGGAAGTTAAATTTGTTTTTGGGAGGATTGGGTGCATGTAATATGGGTTAGTTTCAATTAAGAATAAAAATTATTATATAGGTGGTGCTTCATATCATAACCAATGAGGATTGTACTATAACGACAGACTAATGTAGAGTGTTGTATTTCAGAATAATATTTTTTACATGGGTTAATCTTGAATGTGAAATACTATACCTCAACTAAGGGGTTTCATAATGAAGAGTGCCAGTAAGAGAGGATCACACTGTAATGTAATTGTTGTGCCTTAAGGGTTGTTAGGGGTAGAGTGTAAAACTGAAACTGATGGGTTTTATTTTACATGATTCACCCAATTAAGGTTCTAGGTTCTATAATTGGGATAATTGTTTCACCATGGAGTCTTAGGCCACACTCTAATGGGTGGTCGTTGGTTTTGGGTGTGGTTATGGGGGTAGGAATTGTTCCATGACCCAAGTGGGTCATGTTGTAATCAAACCTTGAAAGAGGGGTGTTGTTCCATGACCCATGGGGTCACACCTCAATGGGATTATTTTGTATTTATTAAGTTGTGGTAGGCCCATATTTACCAAGTATGCCATCTTCAAGTTTAGGACAAATTGCCATGTAGGAGGGCCATTTTGGCTGAATCTTCACCTCTTTATTCCTCCCCCTCCTCTATTTGATGAGTGGTGTTATTGATGGAAATTTCATGTAATTTTAGAGGTTATATCTCCTCACTTATAACTATGTACTTCTTCTTCTTGGTTTCCTATATTTTAGTGATTTTGAAGTTATGGTTTTAATAACCATTCCACTGGATCATGGTGAAATCATCTTGAACCATGGGGATTTTGGGAGTGGTGGATATAGGATGTTGTGGAATGGTGAACATAAGTCATCTCTCATAATCTCTCTTAAGTTATGTTTTTCAATGAATTTATTTAGGGATTTTGTTTAAATTATATGAAATTAACGGATTAATGTGTTTCAATTGAAATATATTTTTTTCATAGAGATGATGGGAGTGAATTATAGACATTTTGTACATGATGGGTCAAAGTTTTGGCTTCACTGGATTGTTCTATGAGTTTTGATGGGTTTATTCCAACTTGGATGGAATTTTTTAATTAATTATAAATTATTATAATTAATTGTTTGTGTGTTATGGGTTGATATGGGGTCCTGGAATCTTGGTGATGCCTAGAAATTCTTAGATGGAGTTTGGAAATAATTTTTTAAAGGTTGGTAAATCCTATAAGAAGGTAGGTGGTTCCTATTATACTTAACCATATACATTTTTATGATTGATTGTGCATGATTTTATATGGTTTCATGATTGGGGATTTTGGATAGGGACTAAGAGAAACCATAATAGGAGAATTAGTTGCCTAGATACTTTTTGTACTGAATTGAGTGCTCCATTATTTATATTATAATCTAGAATCACCTGATGAAACCATCTCTAAGGGGTGGGGTTTCTAGTTTAGTATATATGGGGACCGTGATAGGTCTTTGAACCTAGAATTATTTTAGAAATCCTAGTTTATTTTTCCAATGGATAGTATGGTGGGACTAAGCTTATGGGTAACATGTGAGATAACCATCGATCTCATGTATGGTTGGAAACACCCCCATTAATGGTGGGTGGTAGTGTCAATGAATTTAGTGAGTGTGTTAAGTCCCACAAGTATTGGTTTTGTGTGATGAGGAGGGTTCCCTGCAAATAATGAGCTTGAGAGCTCTCTTAAGGGAGATGTGAGATGAGACCCCCATATGGGTCATGGGACACATGTTCTTATGGCCTAACAATGAGGTTCCAAGGTGAATTGAGTGTGTTTTTCCTAGAATGTGTTGAGTTAAATAGATGTTGAGACCTTTTTGATGTAATTTTTTGCTGGATATATAGAATAAATACTCTAAAATGTGGAATTTATCTAGAGAAGATATATTGAATAATATTGAAGTGAATATGGTTTTACTATGTTGGATTTTATTTTCAATGTCTAATTTATGTTCAATATCACATAAAACAAAGGTGAATATGTGAGGTTAATGCTACTGATATGTTTTAAGATTTTTAGAGGTGATATGGAGAGGCTTGAACCAATTCTGGAGGTATTTTGATGAATACTAAAATTTTGGAATTGAAATATAAAAATTTTCTATGTCTCCATAACTTCTTAAGATTCATTCTAGTACAATGTATATTGAAAATATGGTAAAGGAATGATTTGATAAGAGTAATGAAACACTTCAGAATTATAAATAGATGAATTTTTAGGAGTCACATGTAACTTCATAAGAGTTACTTTGAACTTAAAAAGAGTAAAAAAACTCTATAATAGTAATATCATGATATTTAAAGAGAAATCCCAGACTTTAGAAAGGTAAATGGGAACTTCAAAAGATTCAAAAGAACTTTGGAAGAGACATGCACTAAATAAAAAGAGTAATTCACTAATTTAGAAGAATATTTCATTACTTTAGAAGAGTAAATTCATGAATTTTTAAAATTAACTGATTGAATTTGTAATAGTTGAGTGCTTTGTAATTTTTATGATAAAGTATTAAAATATGAGTTTATTCAGATTTATATATTCTAAAAAAATAATTAAATTTAATGATGTTAATCCAAGCCTTAAATTTAAATATCATGATTTGGTTCATCATGATCTTAGAATTTTTTGGAAGAAGGTGAAGAATCCAAATAGTCTTTCACCATGAAGTAAGATGAAACCATGATTGTATTTAATGGTTTAATTAATATTTAGAATATGTATCAAGCAGGCTTCATGAAATATGTAAGAAGCATCATTAGTTTTGAAAGAAGTTCATAATAACTCTGTTATTATGGAAATGAGAATGAAGGTCCACATGAATAATTTTCTAGAAGTTTGAATGTTGATAAATTTGGAAAATTGTATTTGTATAGATTAAAAACATCGAAGTAGAGAAGAATAATAAAATATAAGATTCAATGTTGCATTTACTATATAAATATATTTTTTGGGTCCAAAAATTGTGAAGAAAAATAATCGATAAACCTTATCATTGAACACCTACCATATCTAAGAGAGAGAGAGAGATAAATAAGATATTGAAGAAGAAGCTATTATTTCTCACTTATATGCAATAAAAGAAAGTGGAAGAAGAAAAAACATGTGACATTACAAGTTAGGAAGAAAGAATCAACACAATGATGACACAATTGAAGTATACATTGATGGAGGAATCTCTTTTTTTTATAATACCATTCTATATCATTCTAATTGTGTATGATTAACATACAATATTAGGAGACTATAATGTAATGAATGTTCATAGATAATAGTAGATTTTGTGATATTTATATTTTTCAGATCACGCTAAGGATTAAATACTATTGTTGAGTAATGACCCTTGTAAATAAATTGTGTTCTCTATGTGTGTGCTTGTGTATATACATCAACAAAAAATTTATATCACTCTAATATACAATGAATGTTTTTTAAAAGGGTCTAAAATAAAAATGATATATATGCCACTGATTTACCCCCTATTGATTTCACTGATCCTATGGGTGTATTTTCATGGGATATCATGGCCAAGAACACTATTGACTCAAGGATGTTTGGAGGTTGAGAAATTAGTGATATTATCTGATTTAATTTTCAATTACTGAATTATTTTTATATATGTATGGAAAATTGTAATTCATTGAATGTAAAAGGTATTTAACAATTATAATGGAAAGAATTATCATATTAGGAAATATTGTATGCTTCCTTTTCTACTATCTATTGTTTGTATTTTTTGGTGGCTAGTAAAAATGGATTTCCACCCCATGTTGTGATAAATATAGATATAATTAATATATAAAACAGTGCATGTGCAAAAAATTATATATAATCATAAATTTCAGATAGTGGACTTTTTAAATTTAAATGATTCAAAATAGATACCAGAATTTGGGATAATCTGGAGTATATTTTGGAAGGGAAAACCAAATTAAATAGTGAAAAATTATAAATTTAGATATATAAATATGAAGATATAAAAAATAACGGATGATGAATTTGTAAGTTAATTATTTATAAGGGTGAATGATATATTGAGCACTATAAATAGATATGGTGAGGAGTTGGAAGATTTCATAGTTTTCGAGAAGATTTTTCACATTTTACCTAACATGTTTGATGAAAAAGTATCATAACTAGAAGATTGATTTATAGACACACTTACTCTTTATTAAATATATAACATTATAATTACATATTAAATTATGAATAATATTTTTTTCAATAATAAAGGTAATTCTGAGAAGAACTTTTGTTTTTAATCCTCAAAGATGGAGAAAGGAAAGGAGGAATTTGAAGTTAATAAAGCTGGATACTCTGACCGAGAAGAAGGAGTGGATCAAATGTTTTATGAAATTATGTACCTTTTCTATAGAAATATGAGATAAGGCATTAAAAAGTACAAATATAATCTTTGATGAAAGTGATTCAAGTATGGAGATATTGGATACCTTGTTGAAAATAGTCCATGATTTAAATAAGAATAACCTAGTGATGAAGAGGTAAAAGACTGATAATATCCTTGAAGATGAAGGTTGATAAGTCAAAGTATTTTTCTAAAGGGATAGGTATGAAGTTATCTAAATATAAATAGAGAAAAATCTTTTCTATGTGAAAAGTAATTTATGAAATTGAATATTAATATGAAGATAATAATTCCAATGAAGAATATTTAAAGCATCAAGAGGGTATTAATTCTATGAATAAAGAATTATAACATATAGAGAATAGTGACACTTTATAGAAAATACCCAATCTTGAAATAATAATATGATTGGAACAAAATTGGGTTTTCAAAAAAAGTTAAATAAAAGATGTGAAGTTGTGAGAAATAACAAAATACTTATATACAAGCGGTATTCTTAGGATGAATGAATTGATTTTTATGAGACATTTTCACTAGTTGAAAGGGTTTAAACTATTATAATATTTATTTATATTGTATAAAAAATAAAATATAATACATTCTAGATGGATGTAAATTACACCTACCTCAATGGAGAGCTGGATGAGATAGCGTACATTGAACATCCTAGTAGATTCTTGTTGGGAAAAGGTGATAATATTTTGGTATATAAAATAAAGGTTTATATGGGTTAATAAAATCCCCAAGTACTTTGTATTATAAGTTAGATACCTTATTGAAGAGGTTAAAAATCAAGAAAAAAAGAGTGGGAAATAATGTCTATATTAAATAAGATAATAATGTGTCACTTGTTATTATTGTATATGTATATAATATAATTTTCTCTATAAATGATAAATAAATGTGTGAATAATTTTCTATGGAGATTAAGAAGATATTTGAAATGGATACGCTTGGTGAAATTAGATACTTCCTATGTTTATAAATTTATCAATAAAAATATGAAATGTATTTTTCTCAAGTTAAGTACACTCAACAGATTCCAAATTTGTTTGGTATAGAGGATTCAAAGCTAGTTTCTATACTTATCTTACTAGGAATAATGTTTTCAAAGGATATGAAAGGAAAATAATTTAAAACCAAAGAATTTCAAAATATAATTTGGATTTTATTGTATTTGAAATCTTCTAGACCAAATATTTTCTATGCTATTAACCTTTGTTCTAGATTTATAAGTGAACCAAATATGTTGCATTTTTTGGTTGGAAATAGGATCCTCATATACATCAAGGGAACTAGAGAATATGGGTTAAAGTGTGAAAACAAGGGACTACTAAATCTGTTTGGTTATATAGTTATAGATTTATCATGTTGTCTTGGTGACAACAGATGAAATTTTTGTGGAGTGTTTTCTCTGGGTGATAGGTATGTGTGTTTGTTGGAACACAAAGAAGTAGAATTGTGTTATATTGAGAAATTTTGAAGCTGAGTTGGTGGTTTCAACTCAATCCACTACCCAAATGATGTGGATGAGAACATGATTTTAATATATTAAGGTGTAGAGAAGATACCATTGTTATTGAGTTGTGATTGTAAATGTGTAACAAAATTTTCAAGGAATCTAATACAACCTTCAAGGTCTAAGAACATTGATATCAAATATCCCTTTATCAAGGATCTTGTGGAGTAATATGAGTTTAATCTAGAATTTTTTCCTTCATTGGAGAAAATAGTTGATGTGTTTACCAAACCATTGCCTAAAGATTCATTTAAAAGACTAAGGTTGAAAATGGGAGTTCAACCTCACCCTTCTCAAGGATAAGATGTTTTATTTATGTCCCCTATATCATATATTTATTTGGATATTATTGTGAAAGGGGAAGAAAAATACAACATAAATATATTTAGGTTTAATCTATTAACATATCCACAAATGGGAGGACAACTATAAGTGGGGCATTCAAATGTATGTGTTTATCTTATTTAGAGGGATAATATATTTATTGGGATTTTTTAAAATGGGTAATCTATGATTTAGCTTGTGTTGTTTTTGTGAATTTTTAATGACCTATTTTAAAAATTTTGTTAGCATGGATTCAAGAATTTATTTTATCAAAGGTTAAATGAATAGATTTATTGGGTGTAAGAAGTGGAAGGAGAGCTGATCTCATATAGTATCCCATGTGGTATCACAAATTGAGAAAAATTGATATTTTCATATTGTTTTATGTGGAATTCAGAGATGTATATAATTGAATATAAATCACTATTTTCATGGAAAGAAAGATTCTGTTATTAAATTTTCTTGTTTCCTACCTCAAAAGATATCTAATAGGCTTATAAATATTGGATGGTGGTTTATTGTTAAGTGAATTTATTTTGTGAGTGATTTATGTTCCTTGGTTGATAACAAAATACAATGGGGGGGATTATTGATGCCAAGGGATGTTGAGACCTTTTTTAATCTATCATGTGTTTAATATATAGAAAAAATCCTCTTGATTGAGGAATTTATCTAGAGAATATATATTAAAGAAGATTGTGATGAATATGGTTTTATTTTGTTATATTTTTTTAATACATAAATCGTGTGAAAAAACACATAAAACAAAGGTAATTATATGAGGTGAAGGCTTATGAAATGTTTGAAGATATTTCAATGTGATATAAAGAGGTATGAACCAAGTATAGATGTATTTTTATGAATACAAAATTTTTTAATTGAAATTTAAAATTTGTATAAGTCCCTAGAATTTCATAAGAATCATTTCAATGTCGTAGATGTTGAAAATATATAAAATTCATGACTACATAAGATTCATTATAGACTTAAGAAGAGTAACTCCATTACTTCAAAAGAGTCTTAGAAAACTTTATAAGAGTTACTGCATGCTTTATAATATTAAAAAAACTTTAAAAGATTCATTTCATGAATTTAAAAGAGAAATCGTAGACTTAGGAAAGGTAAATGAAAAATTTATAAGATTCAAAACCAATTTATAATAGTTATCCACTAATTTATAAGAGTAGTTTACTGCTTTAGAATAGTAGCTCACTACTTCAGAAGAGTAGTTCACTACTTTATAATAATATATTTTTTTCTTCATAAGAGTAAATTACTTAGTAAAAATTTAGATAAAGTCTTCAAATTATAGTTTTCCATAATTATATATTCTAAATAAATAATTTAAACTGGCAATTATAATCCAAAATTTAAATTCAAATATCATGATTTGGATAATAGTGAACCTAAAAGATGTTTGAAGAAGAAGAAGAATTCAATGAGCCTTATTCTATGAATTAAAGATCAACCAAAACTATATTTAATGGTTTCATTCATACATGGAATAATAATGAAGCGGGATTCATTAAATAAAGAATAATAATATATGGGTTTTAAATAATATCTTAATAACATAATTATTATGGAAATAAGAAGGTGAGTTTACACATAAGATTTTTGGTAAGTTTGAATGCTTGTAATTTTTGGAAATGATATTTTTGTGGATATAAAAATATCAAGGCATATAAGAAGAGAACATATAAATATGATGCTTCATTTGCTGTATAAATTTATTTTTACGATTGAGAAATTATGAAAAAAATAAATGATATGTTGAATCATTAAACACATACTATATCAAAGTGATAAATAGAATGATAAGAAAGAAGAATAAGAAATTCATGCTCACTATTATGCAAGAAAAGGAAGATAAATAAGAATATATTGGGAATAATTCTAGCTAGAAAGAAAGAAGCAAAATAGTGATGAAACTATTGAATTATACATTAGTGGAATACTCTCTTATTATTTCCAAACTACCCTATATCATTATAACTATATGTGATATAGATTAACTTATAGAAGACTACAATCTAAAATTTTTTTATGAATATACCCTACTTTCTATAATAAATTGGTTTAATACTAGTTAACTATGAAATCTTGGATTTTTCCAGATCATGTTAAGGATTAACTACTCTTTTTGAGTAGTGAACCTTTTAAATAATTTTTTTCACTTTTTGCATGCTTATGTGTATGAATTAATAATAAAATCATATCACTCTAAGTGGTGGTGATGATTTTTTGTAAGGGTATACATAAAAATGATTAAATATAATTGATTTACCCACTCTCCTAGTGATTTGATTGATCATGCTAGTAGATTTTTATCATGGACCTTGGGTATCAAGACCTGGGTGGTGATGTGGGAATTATGAAAGAAGTTAGACTGAACTATTGAGGTTTTATTAAGGTAGGGTCTTCTGTCTAGGAAGCCACTATGGGTTGTTTGGTGTAGGTTAGTAGTTGTGAGTAAATATTGGGTTAATTATAAGGTTATTAGTCGATACCTTCATGTGTGATATGAGAATACCAATGGTTATGGCTTTTTATGTCCGGGGAAATAGGGCCTGGTTTGAGAATTTGAACCAATGAGGTTGAGTTGGCATTTCCATGGGTGGTAGTTTTGAGTCATGTATGATCAATGTCTATGTTATGATCTAGAAAAATGGGATTTTAGTTGTAATATACATTTAGGGATTTGATTTCCATGTTTTTATGTTCATTGGGTCTTTATTGATTTATGTGTTAAGGTGATCGAGATATGGGCCCTATGAAGTGGGGTGTTGAGTAACACCACCCAAGGGTTTATCTCATCAAATGATTCACATTTAGAATCTATGATTAGACTAGTTGAGATTCTAGGACACCATATAACATTTCCTTCTAATCATCAGACTAGTTGAGATCCTAGGATTCCATATGGAGATTTTTTCATTTATAGTTAGACAGGAAGAGATTTCGAGATTACATATAATATTTATTGTCTATGGCCAAGAATTCATAGAGTCGAAGATACCATAATACATTTTACACCTATAGTCAGACCAACTAACAGCATGGGATGCCATATAGTACTTGTTAGGATCTATGGTTATATAGACATAGATCCCAATATTACATATGAAATTTTCACTTATGGTCAGACCAGTTGAGATCCTAAGATGCCATATAGATTTTAACATTGATGGTCAAACCAATAGAGAGTCTGAGAAACTATATGGAATTTGACACCCAAGGTCAGATCCTTTTATAGATGAGATGCCATCTAACACTTGTTAGAGTTTATGGTCAGACTAGAAGCATTTTTGGATGCCATATGATATCTTCTTATTCAGGAGGCTGTGATGAACTAGGATCACCTGAGTTGATCGTACTAGGTATGTTTGGATGTTTCTGTGGCTTGGTTAGTACACTATTTCCTAGAATGCATGCTTGAATGTCATATATTCTATTTATTTATTTCCTCATTCATACACATTTATATGGTTTTGTATATAAAGGGAACTTGGTGAGACCTTAGTTACTTGAATTTTTCAAAACCATTAAAAGAACCCCAATGCATTTGCAAAAATCATGTCTATTACACAACTATGATCATAGGTTACACTATGGATTATGTTAGAGAATCTCAACGAGATTTAAAGACATGGCTGAGGAGAGGATAAATATTATTAGTGGAGCCTCTTGTTCATTCCATTATTTTATTTATTTTGTAATGTACTAGTGAAAATCACTCATCAATATCTTACCTAGAGAACCACATGACCTCAAACATGCCTCCCAATACACTAGATACCACCAAAAAGTGGAGAGAGTCTATAATACATGTTGGGGAGGCAACACTTTCATTAACAATATCATAAATAAGAATAATAAAATAAATATCATCCAAAAAACACATATTAGAGTACAAAAAAATAACAAAAAACTATGTTGCATTAATTAATATGTAATTAATATTGTCATGCATCCAAACTTGTCAAAAACTGGTCCAATCCTATAAATAGAACAAATAAAATAAAATAAATACAATGTAGATCTACTATAACCTTAATCCACATCTCAAACCCATCTTCCAACATTGTCGAACTACTCTATCTTGATCCCCTATGTAAGTTATTCTCATTTAGAAAATCAAACATATATTCTACACATTCACCAATGTTTCTATATAGGGTGTGAGAAATACATTTCAATAGGGTCTCATAATTATCCCCTAATATACACCATCATATGTTGTTTAGAGACAAACTACACAAAGACTTAAGAGGGGTAAATCGGGTTCTTCAAAATTTATTCACTTAAAACCACCCTCTCTTAAGGTATGAAAGAATATGATCTTTTCATAAGATAAGAAATAAAAGTAAATAAAATAAAAAAGAAAAAGAGAATAAATAAATGATTTATAGTGGTTTTGGGAACAAAAATCCACTAGTCCACTCAATTAATGATCAACTCCTATATCTGAGTAATTTTTGCTAATACTAGTCCTTTTCCTAGGAACTTCCTGACTGAGTGAAAGAACCCATCAATTATTACAAAACTAGGAGATTTTTCCAAGATCCTACAAGTATTTTTAAAAACATTAGCCTTCAACACTCGATATAAGGAGTGCTCAATTTTAATAGTATGAAATAATGACGAGATATTACAAATGAAGAACACATTTACAAGAATAAACTGAAAGAAGAGAAGAGATCTCTAGGAGAGAAAATAATATCAAAGTATATTTTGAGGGGAGTCTTCAAAAAAATAGTAATATTTAACATTGAGGTATAGTTATAGAAAACATGATTATTCTTCTTCTTTTTCATAGCATAGAGAAAAAAACATAGAAGGCTTCTTGAGAGAGTGTGAGAGTGTTGTTGTTTTTTTCTATTCTTTTTTGAATACTATGTATATTTCTTACTTTCTATTTCATGGAATAATATCCAACAAAATATTCCCTGGATAAAAATTCATTTTTAATTTTATTGAAAATTACCTCAAAAATTTACAAAGCAATAAAATAATCATCACTCTTTATTTTCTTGCTACTTACGACCATTGAAAATTTATTTTACCATAAATAGGTAGCATAATGTTTTAATGCATTGAAATCACCATTAATTTTCACACTAAAAGATCCAATGATAATAAAAACCCAATTATAAAATGATGTGGCGTATTTTGGATCACCACATAGCCGGATTCCAAATAGTTTAATTAATACATGTATCTATTATTCATGTAGTTGATTTCATCACATATCCAAATCACACATCCAATCTACACACATAGCTAAATTTCAAATAGATGACTGAATCATGCAGCCAATTGAAACCACATAGCCAAATATTATATAGATCCAATTAACATAGCTGGTTACTCCCCATAGATAATTTAAATATCCTTTTAAACGATGTTGTCATATCTAATGTAGTTAATTCATCTACATAGTATATTTTCACATTGTAGATTATATTATATAGTTGATTCACATAGGAAATTAATTTACATAGCCAATTATGTAGTTGATTTCTCGACGTAGCTAAATATTCATGTAGCTAAAAACCACACATAGACATACAATAGAAATGACTTAAATAAGAAAAAACGTGATAAAAAAATTAAAACCAAAATAATTATAAACATATGAAGAGTTTTTTGAGATCATAAAAACACAAATCACATAGGATATGTTGGAACAATATCAACAGTAAAAAAATATCCCCCATTTTTATGATCACCAAACCCATTAAACATTAAACTTGAAATTTTAAAATATCTAATGTTTTAAAAAATATATATAATGTATGATAATTTTAAAATTTTTTGTTTATCCTTTCCCCCCCTTAATTTGTCTTCTCATCCTTTTGTGACATTAAAATGGAAGGGTAATGAGAGGAAAAAAACATTTAATGTAGCACCTTGAGTTATGAATTGTTAAATTATAATTCTGAAACTAAATTTTCATAGGTAATGTCTTAAATTCATAAAGTATAGAAAATAAAAACATTCAATAAATAAAAAAATTAAATGAATAAAATCACTTTAAACATAAAGAAATAAATAGGAATTTTATTAACAAAAACACTTGTACATGATACAAAACTCAACCCATACAAAAAATTATTATATAATAAATTTGTTAGATGATTCTAACTTATGGATGGGTTAAAAATAAGGGGGAGGTTTCGGTTGAGGTTTCCTGAAGGATGGAGAGAATAAAGAGGTTTTAATAGGGTCTATTACTGTAGGAATAACTGATCTTACAAGCTTTATAATTGAACTATCTTTAACTCTAAAACTCGATCTGTCTTGCAGTCTCTAGGCTGGTGTACTCAATACCATGTCAAGGTTCCCATAATCTATGATGAATTCATAAAAACTAGAACCTATTAAGTACATCTTCTTGGAAGAGTATAAAGATTTATCTTCCTTATCCATAGATTCAACAATAACATCAATAGAAACCTTTAATTTTCCCCACTTATTAATACTTAATTGATAAAAAATAGAATCCATACTTTTCCTAGATCCCCTATAGGTATCTGTAGGTGTTAGTCCAAGGGTTATTCCCCCTCTTATAGAGAAAATCAGATCAACACAAATATCTATACATTTTATGGTATTTTATTTGATGAAATAAAATATTTACATGTAGGTTTTCCTTTTCATCTAAGAAATAGAAGATAAATCGTTGTTGAAAAATAATTTAAAAGATTCAATTTGGAAGGAGGAAAATAAATGAGAATATTAAAATAGAAAAATAGCAGGTTAAGGAATAAATGGAGTTTTAGTTAGTTTTGAATAAAACATGTCATGAATTTGTTTTGTAGACACCTAGAGACTGATCAACCTTCCTTCCAAAGAAGTTAACTTGTGATTCACATGGTTTAGATTCTCTATAATCACTTAAGAAAACTCATTAACAGAACTAGCAGGAGTAGTGAAAAAAACTGGCATAGAGTCATTGATAATAGATAGAATAGTGGAAAATGGATTATAAGTTCTGTACAAAGTAATATTATTTCCCTTTTCATTAGAAAGTACCATAGAAGATTCCTCATACTTTGTATAAGTAAAACCCTCTTCAAAAGATCATGTGTATATATCTGATAGTGCTTTATAAATATTATCCAATAGAGTGGAAAAATTATAATGATTCCTATTGATATATTCAATGGAATATGAAATATTATGTTTGATTTACATGGAAACCTCAATGGTTTAACCTACCTTAGTATCAATTGAGAAAATAGATCCCTAAAGGTAGATAACTTTTTCATTTATTGAAACATCTATACCAACACCTACTATGTGAACATCTTCTATTATTTCATAAAACATAGCTAATAGATCCATTTTAAATTATCTCATAAACATTAGAGTAAACATGTCACATTGGAGTGACTAGATATGTGAATAAACCAAATTCTAATTAAAATAAAGTTGGTAAAACATATTCTAGAGATCTAAAATCACTATATGTTCTGAAGTAGGCATGGAACTTGGTTGAAACCTCTTAAGTAATTCAAAATGACTCACAACTAAACTCTTTAGAGTGTGAAAGATCTCCATTATGTATGTCTTTAAACCCTATATCTCATCAAGTGCATCCAATAAAGGATCTAATTTAGCCAAAGGAATATTCTGAACTATATCCATTTGTGATACCACAATCACTCCAATCTCATTCACCTCAGCCTATGTGGCACAAATTTCTCTAATCTCACTCACTTGACTCCCAAAACCTAAATATCATTATAAATTACACCAGATTAAACATGTTTCACCAGTTGTAGGTTTTGGATCAATGTGGTTTGGGAATCCATCATCCCAATTAGCTTATCAAAATTTACTTTGGATAATGAAATTTCCTTCAGATGTTTAATTTCATCCCTATAATATATACACACTTTATTTAACTCAACATAATCTTCTTTGTGATTATAAAATTCACTTATTATAGTAGAGGAAAAATACTACATGTTCTTCTCAACTTCTATTTATTAAAAAAAATCTCATAAAAGGGGAACCCTATTACACATGAGGATTATATGCAAGATTCTCAGTGGTATATGAGAGAACAATCAATTATTCAAAAAATTACAAACCCATTTACGTATCTACCAGTAGGAGGTGATCCAAGGGTCAGATCAACTACTGTGTTTTTAACCCCAGGTTCCAATCTACTCTTAGTAGTAGGCATACTAGGCATGGTATCAACCAACATTTACTCTTGATCTCTAGCAGCTCTCTCAATAGATAACACAATAGGATAAACTAACTCAATAATAATAAAAATAATAGATTTCTAAATATGGATAACGTCTTCCACAATAGGTTTGATTTCTATTACTAGAGGTTTTGATCTGGTAGAAACATACTCCTCTACTTCCCCAGCAAGAACCATCTCAACAGTTTTTGTATCCTTAGGTGGTGAGGTAGTGGATGACTCACCCTAAGTTGGTATAAAAGGTGGTATAACCACTTGAGAATTAGTTTCCTATTCAATATATCTTACAGAGTTGGAGGTATCATTCCAATTATAATAAAAATTATTCAAGATAAGCACATAAAGAGTGTTTCTATTATAACACTTAATAACTTATTCTCCATTTAATTCTACTTATTTCTTCTTTAAGACTAAAGAAATGATCTATTTTAGGGTTAATAATTCGTAACCCCTTTACCTTGGAAGTTTTTTTTCATGAAACTTATCATGTACCATGGTTGATTCAACTAACATTATTGATTAGGACATATAAAAGATACATATCTTGAAACATTACCTTTTCCATCTCCCCTTATCTTTGAGGAATGCTACTATGGATAAACTTTCACAACACCATAAACTCTATTTCTATGTCCTATAGAACCTTCTTCTCAAAATAAGAGGTATCAAATAGATACTTTAGGACTTTAGTGGGTCCAAATAAGTTCTTACTAACTATATTCTAACTAAAAGTGGACCCACCCTCATGAGGATAAAGCATAACCTTATCGATATCCATATAATATACTATCAATTATTTCCCACTAACATTTGTTGAGATCACATCCTATGTTCCACCAAATTAAAACTCAACATTACTCATGAACTCTCTTACCACTTATTCAAACAAAAATCACAATTTATTCTTTTCAAAGACAAATTCCCATCCTTGGAACTGGAAAACCTTCTTCAATGGTATCTTGGTTCATTTTAACAAATCCATGTCCAATGTAAGAACCTAGTTTTTCTATGAGGTATGTATCCTTTAATTTTCAGTCTAATTCTTGTGTTTTGACCCAATATGAATGCCTAGTGAGGCTATGGAGAAAATGACGGTGTTTGGGTCTTTTTCATAGCCTAGAACCCCGACCATTGGAAGGAAGCACTAGACCACATGGTTAATATAAACCGTGTATCCCATCCCAAATAGTTTCACCTAAAAATTTGGGGATTTTTAGTGATAATAATAGGGTGCACATTCTCTCTTAACCATGCTCCAAGGTATTCACACCCATATGAGGGATAATTAATTTTTAGTGGAAATAAATCATATAGTTTCCCAAACTGTGCGCATTAACCACGTGACACCCCTCCATAGAGAGTGGGTCATGCACAGTTGGAGCACAGTTTGACTAACCATGCACCCAAACCATGTGACATAGTTTTAAAGGGTTGAATTAATATTTTTACCTTGTGGATTTATAATTTTATCACCCTTACACCTTTCTTATTTCCAGCAGATAGAACACCCTCCTCCTCTCCCATTGAGTTTTTCAATGGAATCCACCTAGGTTTTTTAATTTCTTCACCATATGGACTTAGAATCAAGATATGATTATCTCATTAGATTAATCTAGGTATGTTATTTAGACATTAATCTTAGTTCATAGTTTTCCTCCTCTTGATGATGTTATTTTGATGTAGGCTCATATGCCCTATTTTCAGGTTGTTTACCCTTTCTTTAGTTTTCTTATGATCCAAGCCAAACTAAGGGATGACATTGAATTAAGCATATTCTATAGGAATAATTTAGGTGTTCTATGAATCATCCCTTAATGTCTCACCATCTATAAATTGTTTCCATTTTACACACAGGGGTTTCACTAGGGGATACGTCTAAAATTAATCTTCCTTAATTTTAATTGTTTAGCTTATGTTCTAAACCCTTAATTATATATTTTATTCATGCCATTGGAGGTTGGAACTCCAATTCCTTAAACCCAATTAGGTTTCATACCATGTTATTCCTTTTTTACCATTTTTTGTGATTATTGAGCCACCGTTTATGTGCACTTTACCTGGCCTTGATAAGTTAAGTGTTCCATCATAATTAAATGAATATTAAAATGGTTAAATGTATATTATATTTATAGATATCACTTAGCCTAGTTAATTATAATTTAATTTTGTTGATATTGATTTAATGTCTTCTACCAATTTTCAAGCATAACGAAAGTTGTGGAATGATCCTATTAAATGTTTATAAATTAAAGTAATAAATGGTTTCATATCTTTGATACACCTTGTCACAATTAAGTAAATGTAATATAATTAACTAGTTAAATGTTTATATGGAAGGATTATTACATATAACATAATAAAATATGTTATAAATAGAACGATTATAAGGTGACTATTTCATATGGACCTTTTTACCTTTATATGAATGGTCAGATTTGATCCAAATTTGGATTCTCAAGGTAATTCATTGAGCACTCAATGGATGAAATTTTTATTCAAGGAGAGAGTTTCTAATATATATACCCACCTTGGAATTATAAGACTTTATGTTACACCTTTATCAATTTTACATGATCATGACCCTCATTTCACATCAATAATTTTGAGGAGTATTCAAAATTATTAGAGCACTGAGTTAAATTTTATCCCTACTTATCATCCCCAAGATGATGGTCATATTAAAAAGACTATCCAACCCTTATAGAACATGCTAAAGTAATACTCACTTGAATTCTTTAGAATATGGGACAAGTACCAATATATAGTGTAGTTTTTATAAAAAAAAAATATGTTCCATTTGAGCATAAAAATGGAACCATACAATGCCTTTTATGATAAAATATTTTGAACTCCAACCTGTTGGGATGAAATTGTGGAAATGAAGCTAATAGTTCTAGAATTTATTGAGGATGCAACTAAAAAAGTGAGATCCATCCAGATTCATATAAAAGAAACTAAAATTAGATATAAAATATATGAAAATAATATAAAAAATTATTTATAATTTCAATAAGGTAGTTATGTCATCTAGGAAGTATCACCATATAAGTTTTTTATAAGTTTCGATAAAAAGGGGATGTTAAATCCAAGGTATATTAACCCTTTTTATATTTTGGTGAGAATTGAAGTTGTGAATTATTATTTTATTTTCATACTAATCTATATAAAGTGCATGGTATCTTATATGTTTTTATGTTAAATAAGTGGATTCCAGACCCAACACGTGTACTCACCATAAAGGAAATAGGGATAGAGCAAGAATTTTCATATAATAAAGATATTCTTGATATTCTTGACACTAGATAGAAAGTGTTACAGAATTGTAGAACCAAAATAATGAAAGTAATTTAGAGGAATAAAAATTTAGAGTAAGGAAAATGGGATCCTAAGGAAGTAATGAAGAAAAAATTACATAGATTTTTATGGATTGATTTACACCCCAAATTTCAAGTATTAAATTATTTAGGGAGGATGTATGTTTTGATATTCAACTATAATAAATAAATATTCTATAATAAAAAAAATATACAATGAAAATTTAATTATTTTTATTGTAACGGTATAACAGATAATGTAAAAAAACTAGAAAAATGCATTCATCATACTGGACACAACTAGTGGGAAATAAAAAATAGAAATATAAGGCACTACAACAATATTGAACATTAGAAGATTATACACTAAACTGAATGAAAAATATATGTGATACATTTAAATTATAAAGAAAAAATAATTAATAGAATAGAAATTGTATAATAAGTAATAAAAGAATCTGAATGATCTTATGATATTAAAATTATGTGTATATATAATTGGTAATACGAATGTTGGAATCCGATAGTTGGAATCTATCCATTGGGAATTAAATCATTGTAATAGTAATGAAATAGTTATTCATTCAAGTGTTTAATAAAATGAATAAAATCATATGATAATAGTTCAATTATTAATTATTAATTATATATATTAATTAAAAAATAGTAATATAATTATACGTATATGACTTAGAATATAAATAGTATATAATATAAGAATGCATTTTAAATTTTTTGGCACTAAACAAATAATTTTGAAATTAAACAAGAGTTTTATTTAATAATCAAAATTCCCATATATAGGAAAATATCTTTATAAATAGAACTATAAATTTAAAATCAGCACATTAAAATTACCCAATGGTTATTTTATCATAATTTTTTTAGATAGTCAAATTTTCGGTAAATAGTAAAATATGATAAACAAATACGGTAAGTATTTTGAAAGAATTATGAAGTGAAAATAAATTAATAATTAATATAAGTGAATAAAAAACCAAAAATAAGTTATTTTATTAATATAATGTATATTAATGAATTTAAATGATTTTTAAAACTAATAAATAACTTTCCAAAGTCTAAAATTAAAATTAAGGTTAAAATAGAGTTTGTGAAAAAATTATTATTCCATGGGAAAATTAATATAAAATATTTGATTTAGACTATAAATATTTAAAATGTCAAAAAAATGTCTTATATTTAAAAAAAAATAAATGATTTGAAACCATGATTAATCCAATAGTTTATCATTTTCCACAACATAGATTTTGAATTCCTATGTTTAGAAATTAGTAAACAATTTCCCCTCACTTGTAATAAATGTCCGCCCACCCATCCATTCCTATTTACTCCATAATTAGTGAGCAAGGTTCTCCACTCATTTTCAATCCCTATATTACCACCATGGATTTTTTAATATTCTAATGTGTTCCTCTCATGTTTGAAGATGCTAATTTTAAAGGCATAAGTTCATAATTTCTTTTCTTTATTTACTTATGTAATCCTTTCTAATTCATTTCCATTTAGATGTGAAATTTTATCATGATTCATTTTTATAAATTAGTTATTTTATTTTCAATGATATACCTATATTATCCATCATTATACTACCTTCATAATATGTTATAATTCTCAAATATTAGTGGAAACCAAAGGAAAAAAATCTAAATATAAGAAAGCATATTAATATTTTGGTAATTTAAATTCTGTGGTGTTTCCTAAAATTAAATCTCTATCTGAATACTAAAAGAGGATGTAGTCTATAGATCAGGTGCACCCAGGGGTAATAACCATGAAAATGGCTGGCTTATTATTACATATATCTTCACTTAGTTCACAAAAAGTGGGATTAATTGAAAACCTAATTGATATTATTTTCATGATTCATAATCTATTTAGAAACTATAATGAAGTATTTGAATATATTGTTAATGTTTTGTAATAAATTTTTAATTTATGTATCTAAAGTATTTAAGATTTTCACTAGATTTTTAATTTTTGGCATGGGTATGATTTTATATCATTACTTTATTCTCTTACCATTGAAAACTATTGAAATCAATGAATATATTAAAATGAAATCCTTATACCATGAAATTATCCTACACAATTATTTTAATATCATTACAATGATAAAGGTAATTTCCATTTCATTATGAATATCATATAATTTCAAATTTTATTATTGGATATTCACCTAGATATCCCTATTATTAAATTTAATGTGGAAATAGTAACACTAAAAATATAATTTATTTTTATATATATTCTTATTTATCCCTTATTCGTGATTATGTATGAGATTATTTACAGAACATTATGATATATATTTTTTATCCATACTCTTCATATGATGAAAGCATTTGACTTATTATGTGATGGGTGAGGCCTGAAATTATATATCCCCTTAATGAATCAGTTTTCCTCATGAGAAAAAATATATTGGGTATTTATTGTATTACTTACCCACTTATATATGATGTCTTGGAATAAGGACTTGATGGTATGTTTATGATGCTTGAAATTGTGCATTCCATTAATATAATATTAGTTATTGTTGCCCTTCTGATTTATTTTCCATTGATATTTTATATTTTGAAATATTATACTCATTTTATCACACATATGGAATTTATTTAATTTTTTATTCCTACCAAATAATGTATTCCAAGAATATATTATGTTATCTTCCATTATATTCTCCCCATTACTGAGTATATGAGCTCACCCCTTTATATTGTTTCCCATTTCACCAGGAAACCATAGAGAATAGTATGTGTAACATATGGATTCTCAAGGAGAAGTAATAATGTTTTCTTCTTTTTAGATGATATATATTTATTTTTAAATTTAATTTAATTCTCATATATATATCTAGTTCCATGATACTATTAAAGTTTTAGATCATGAGATCTATTTATTCTATACCAAAATATTAATATAAATGTAGGAGTCGGAGTACTAGAGTTAGGGGTTGTTATAGTAGTGGAAATGAACCAATGTGAGAGTTCTATAGAATGGTCAATATTACCTTGTAATTTATGGTGATTTTTTGTGTTATCTATCCATGAAAGTCCTACTATGTGAAAGAAATTTCATGTAGGTTACACATGATGATTATTTTGTGGTAGTGTTATAATGGGCCATGTATGGGTCTGTTGGAAATTTTCTATGATCTAGGGGAACCTAAGTGGTGTATTAATGATGATATATTGGATATTATCCCTATTTTTTTACTCTTTGGAATCGAGCCATAGAACTTTGGTGGGTTTTGTATCTCTGGATTCCTTAGGAAAATATAGTTAATGATAATTATGAGATGCTTAAGGGAATAGTCTTCCATGGTTTCAGAGATGATTAATGGACCACCAATGTGTTTGGATTGACATAGGTAAAATCACTATGATATCTTGTTTTTTGGATTATTTCATGGTAGGTATTGTCTAGATAAAGATGACCTTAGATCAGGAAGAGCGACATGAATGTGATGTCAAAACCAATGAGGTGTTGTTCTTAGATAGTGGTGGCAAGGGAAGTTTTTTTTCTTGAGTGTACCAATGATTATTATGGTCTTAAAAGAAATTATAAAGAGTTTTTTTGAATTTCAAGGATGAATTTTCTAGTAATATTAGAATTATTTTTCAATAGCAGTTCTTGTTAGAAATCAGGTATAATCAGTTGGTCACATCTGGTAATTATGATGGATATTTGATAACATATTAACTGTATAGATTTGGTACATTGGTTCAATAGAAATATGATAAAGGTACTTCTATATGGAGAAGTATATTATTCATCATAGGTGTACAACCCTTATCTTTGAAGGGATATGGCAGTGGTGAAACTGGTAGGGGTGGTTGAGTTATCACTGATATACTGATGTGTTGGAAGGAATTTTCACCTTTTCCCTTGATAAAAAATATAATTTTAATTAATCTACGGTATCTGGATAGAATAAATTACCTTGATATATAACTTGGTTAGAATTAAGTTTCTTCTTGATAAGGCCTCAAACATAGAGTGTGTTGGTGCTCACGTAGAGAGTATATCAATGAGTTAGTTAGATTAAGGAATTGGTTATAAGATCACATCGAGTGTTAGTTTTGGACTTCAATGTAGATGTTTGGCTATTTTTATAATACCTTCAAGAGTTAATGCATCATGATTAAAGTGATATTTTTATGTGTTGGCATGTGAGGCAGGGTTTTTTTAGAAAAAGTTAGCTGAAGGAGGGATAATCAATGTTTTAACATGTAATTGGATATGGTGGGGTGGAAACCACATCAAATGAATTATTCAAGATATGACTGTCATGTTTCAGGGAATGGAATTGGGATTTAATTAGAAAATTTTACATTTTTTGGGCTTAGTTCATGGGTGGTTGAGCTACATCTAATTCATTTGGGAATCAAGAATGAGTAATGGTGTTAAATTCTTATTAATGGAACTGGTATTTGTGAAAATTTTTTGGGTGCTTCATGAGTATGAGAAGAATTATGGGGGGGTTGGTGAGACATTTCATTATAGGTTGGTGAAATCACCTCTATGAGGTTTCTTTATGCATGTTTGAATGTTCTAGTGGTTTTTAGGGGTGTCAGGTGAAAGTTAGTGGTGTTGGTTTTAGTGTAGAACAAAAATTATGATACAGGTAGTGCTTCATGCCAAAATAAATAGGGGTAATTCCATTGTGGTCACCCATAGGAGGTAATTGTACTATATCATAGACATTGTATTCCTGGGGATACTCATGTGAGAAGTTATATGTCACAACAGAATGTTTGCATGTAAAGGTTGCTTGTGGGAGAGGATCATGCCACAACTTAGGTGTTCTATCATGAGGGATCACTACAACAAACTAGAAATTAGCGATGATTTTCAGAAAACGTTCACTAAATTAAAAAATAGTCACTTTTTAAAACATGTCTAAATTAGTAATATATATATATATATATTAACACATGTAATGTTCCGGGTTTTTGGGGTCCATTACTTGGTAAAAATCTGATGTTGGGGAGTTCTGGGTGGTCTGGAAGGCCATCCCAGCTTCTCAATGACTCCTAGCGGTAGCCTTAGCCTATCAGTAGCCTCGGCCTAACGGTAAACCTAGCCTACCAGTGACCTTGGGGTACCGGTGTCTCTTAGCTACCGGTAGCTCTCAGCTACCAGTAGCTGTCGCCAACCGGTAGCTCTCACCCACCCCCACGGGTTTTCCAGTAGCGCCTCCTTTTAGCACAAATTGGTTTTTTAGCCATATTTTGACCCCTTTAAGCCTGTTTTAGAGCCCATTAATTCCCATTAATGTCCTTTAATTAAATTATTGGTGAGGTACCCTAGTGTGCATCGGTTTAAACCGCCCCGAAAGGTAGGGACCCTTTAATGACGTGTGGGGTGTCCCAGCCGCGTGGTCAACCCACGATCCCACTCCTTATGTGGTTTTGAGTTTTCTCTCCATATCTTAACCATCCCGGGCATGCTGTTTCTCAGCCCTTATCAGCCTTTATAACCTAAAGGATTATCCCTACGTTTCTTTTTCTCGATCACTCTATGGTCAGAGTACCCTTCCTCCTGACGAGTTGTAACACGGCGATGTTTTCCTTGATCGTGTTTCGTGGATCTCATGTTAATCACGTGGGGACTTAACGTCGATCCTTGATCAGTCGGGTAGGGGTTTCATCTTCGTCTCTCCTTTATGTGTATCTTGCGGTGTGGGTACGCTACTGCTTCTATATAATTGGATGAACCAAACTTTAATGAAGATAATAAACAGATTATAAAGAATGAAGGAGAGGGGTGTGATCGATGATGCTACTCTATTTTTATCCTCTTTCGTGATTAATTATTTCTGAATTGTGAGGGCTTACTCCTACTGAAAATCATGGTCGTTGGTGGTCTTTCTCTATGCACTAATAAACCCTTACCCCTCATGATGTTTATATGGATTGTATTTTGGTTGTGAACCTTTTTTTGTGTAAAGGAAATTGGTTAATCACATATATTTGGCTAAATAAATTTGAAGCACTAGGATCAACTCCTTTTCTATGATAACCCCGGTTTAAGCCCAGTGGAATTGAAATCATGGAGTGTGTTAAATCTTTTAAATCTGAAAATATTTGTTGAGTCTGTCTTGTGTTTTTAGTATTGGTTTGGTTGTTTCCTCCACGGTTGGATAGGGGTTTAGATTGATGGGGCGATGCAGGTAGGGATGGGATCCCCTGTTGTTATACTTTGAGGCTATGTGATTACTCTGCCTATATCAAGAATTGGGGTGGGATCCTCTGTTGTTGAGAAACTGTTGGCTCCTGGATTTTGGGGACATGGGGATGTATCTTGGGGTTTTCTTTGGTTTCAGTACTTCGAGGGATCTCCCTTATCCCTTTGTTGTTGTGACCTTGCAATAGAACCGGGTGTGAATGTTTAAATTGATGTTGGTTGTAGTCTTTCCTTGGCTTGTTCTTATGCTTACTAGTTGCCCAAGTAGGTGCAGAAACTTATTTAAACATTATTACTGAACAGGAAAACAAGGATGGGATAAATGGGGATTTGGTTTGATGTGAGTTGTGACTTGGGCATGGGTGTTGTTCTTTTCTCTTATGAATGAATAGTAAGGATAGTGTTCTTCAGGTTGGATGAAGAAAAACCTAGATTGGGTGAGTGCTTATTACCTATACATATACTTATAGATTTTTTGTTTCTTATTCGTGCCCCACCCAAGTTGAGAACTTAGTGCCGAACACCCCCATTTCATGGGGGAGGGTGTTTTTTCCAACACTTCTATTAGTGTATGGTTATTAGCTCCTTTCTACTCCCTTTCCCGGATAGCCCAAGTATCTTTGGGAAAGCTGTGATAGCCTGAGGTCCATTATTAGCCCAAGAATCTTCGGGCAGGGTAGTGTGGTGGTTGGCCCAGGTGTGTGCGGCCAGGTAGTTTCCCAAGTATCTTTGGGATGAGGACCAGGTGTCCTCGGGTGTGGCAGTAGTTCTTCTAGCCCAGGTGTCTTTGGGCGTGGCAGTGGTTGTTCTGGCCTAGGTGTTTGCAGGTGTGGTTACGTGTGACAGTTGTGGCCCAGGTGTCTGTGGGAGGGTTAGTGGTTGTAGCCCAAGTGTTTGCGGGCAGGATGTGTGGTTGTGGCCCAGGTGTGTGTGGGCGGGGTATGGCAGTGGGACTGCGATGAGAATGGCGGGATTGGTCCGATGCGTAGGATGTCTTCAATAACCAGTGGGAAAGTGGCACAGGGTACCCAAATATCAATGTTCTATTACTATACATTACTTGACTTGAGTTATTTGGGGAGTGTGCCTTGGTGAGGCATAGGTGGTTAGTTTCCTTGCTAGGTGCTTGGTTATCTCTTTTCTTATAGGGCATTAGTATGCCTCCCCACTTGTGCATGAGAGTCTTTGGTTTTTCCCTACTGGGTATACTTGTATTCTCACCCTACGTATATAAAACTGCTTTCAGGTTTCCAGGAGGACTTTAGGGATCGTGCGGGACCATACTAGCTTGGACCCTTGGGGAAGTTGCTATAGTTATTTCCATTTTCTTGGTATCTTTTTACCTTTGGAGTTTTGTGACTTGTATCTTTTACCTTTGAACATGCATATGGGAATGGTTTATTTTCATTCGTATTTGCACTTTCAGTTTTGGTGTTGTGGGATTTACTATCTTATCTCCTGATCCTATTAAAAAAAGGTTAATGCCTTCCATTTAGTATGTGATTTTATACCCTTGGTGCTGGTTTCCACTCCGATACCTATTGAAGGCGGGTTTCAGGGGTGATTATCTCTCCTTGAACTTAAAGAAGGAAGGGCTTGGCAATTTTCTGACCCTTCCCTCCTTTTGGTGAAGGCGGGTCGTGACAGAATGGTATCAGAGGGAGAGGTTTGAGAGATAGGATGGAGTATGGGGTTAGGCATAGTGAGGATTGCATGGGATGGTAGGGAAACAGTTTTGGGTGACCTTGGTACGTGAATTAGGCCAGGGAAGATCAGCTAGGACACAGGATTTTAGGTCCCCCATGATCTGATGCAAGGACTCTGGACCTAACGAACGATCAAGTGAGGCCAAGCTGATTGCAGGATAGAGACCCTAGGAAAGGTACATGCATCATAGTGACTTTTGTTCTTGTGTTTCTGAGGTTTTTTGGGAAATTGAAATAAATAAGAAGGTTAAGAAATTTTTAAGAACGATATTCTGCACTACTTGGGCTTAAGAATTCTTTGTTTTCCTTACAGCTATGGCACCTGAGAGACGACCCCGAGTTGTACAGGTGATCGAGGCCCAAGAGGTTGACTTGGTCGATGAGAATAGGGATGATTGAGAGGAGGAGGATGACCAGGGGAAGAAGACGCTTCGAGCCTTCCAGTGACAAACCCTCAAGAAGTATGAGGGCATCACCTCTGACATGAAGACGAAAAGTTGGCTAGAGGAGCTAGTGATAGCTTTCGGCTTGATTCGGGTTTTGACCAAGTACTGGGTTCCTATGTCCTTCAGCCAGATCTGAGGAGCAATGCATCAGTGGTGGACGCTATACCTGGGGGAGACGAGAGAGGCCGAGGTTGCATGGTATGATTTCAAGAAGGAGTTTCGTACGGAATTCCTCTCTTCTACGATGAAGGCAGAGAAGAGGCAGAAGCTACTCTCCCTCCAGCAGGGGAGTATGTCGGTAAGGGATCTGGGGATCAAGTTCAAGGATCTCCTCCACTTTTCTCTGGACCTCTTTCCAGATGAGGAGTCTCAGGTGAGATGTTTAGAGGAGGTGCTCCGACCTTCCCTCCAATACATTGTTACCCCCTTCACCTTGCTGAAATACATGGAGGTTCAAAAGAAGGCAGAGGTGGTGGAGAGGATGCACATGTTGGGAGGTGTGTCATGAGAGGGGATTCAGCTAGGCCCGTCAAAGGGAAAGGCCGTCAGCACCAGACCTCTTGCATTGGGACCCTCTAGGTTCCGACCAGAAGGGAGTAGGATGCAGCAATTCCAGTTCTGATCCCCCGGTCCTCACCATTTCCCTTGGGGCCCAGGAACGAGGTTCTTCATCTGTGGGAGCCATGGACATCTCCGGAGTCTGTGCCCGGACCAAGTATAGTACGGCAGTAGCGGACAGGCCCAGCACTTTCCTTAGTATCAGCTTCCAGTTAGGCCCTTCTAGCAGGGGCAGCGAGCTCCCTCTCCTCCAAGGGCAGATGTTGCAGGGGGAGGCCGACCTCAGAGCACTCCTTAGGGACCTCGACCAGGGCATGGTCGGGGAGGCGGCCGACAGCTGAGGGGTAGAGGAGTTGGGCATGTACAGTTGCACGCTGTAGAGGCAGCAGTTCCAGCGGGACCGGAGGTTTTTCGAGGTATAATCATTTTGTTCAGTACCCTTGCTTACGCCTTGTTCGATACTAGAGCTTCACACTCCTTTGTTGCACCCGGTCTGGCTCGTGCTCTGGGTCTAGATGTCGAGAGACTTCCAGTTCCCTTGGTGCTGAGCACACCAGTTGGAGGTCAGACCGACTTGTTATATGTTCGTAGAGGATGTAGACTGATGATAGGGCCACATCAGTCGGTCAGAGATCTACTACTGCTACAGATACAACCATACGATGTCATCCTAGGCACCGAATGGTTATTCTCTGTTTGTTCCATCATCTAATGCTTCTGAGGAAGGGTTGTGTTCTCATACATGGGTGGCCAATGTGTTACTTTCACCGGAGAGCGGAGTGTCCAGAAGGGTAGCAGGTGAGAGGAATCCCTCCTCTCCTTATTAATCGAGCTGTCAGTAGAGTCAGTGGATGCTGAGATGGTGGAGGTGCCAGGGATCTTCAGTGAGTTTATGGATGTCTTACCTAAGGAGGTGACGACTCTACCCCCTCGACGTGATATCGAGTTTGGGATAGACCTGCTGCCTGGGGCTCATCCGATTTCGATGGCTCCCTACCGGATGGCGCCTTCGGAGCTATGGGAGTTGCGAATTCAGATTGATGATCTGATGAAGAAGGGTTTTGTTCGACCGAGTGCGTCACCATGGGGTGCTCCTGTGTTGTTTGCGAAGAAGACGGATAACGGTCTAAGGCTGTGCATAGACTACAGGATGCTGAATTAGGTAACGGTCAAGAATCACTACCCTCTTCCAAGGATAGACGATCTATTTGACCAGCTGAAAGGTGCAGGATGGTTCTCGAAGATCAGCCGATGGTCTGGGTATCACCAGTTAAGGGTGAAGGAGGGCGACATCTCAAAGACGGCCTTCAGGTGCAGATATGGGCACTTTGAGTTTTTAGTCATGCCTTTCGGTAATACGAATGCTCCGGCTGTGTTTATGGGGCTTATGAACTCCGTCTTCCGAGAGTATCTGGATCGGTTCATAGTTGTGTTCATTGACGACATCCTGATCCACTCAAGATCAGAGGAGGACCACACTGACCACCTGAGGATGGTTTTGGAGGTCCTCTGATATCACCAACTCTATGGGAAGTTGTCGAAGTGCAAGTTCTGGATGTGATAAGTGCACTTCCTTGGGCACGTAGTGTCCGATCAAGGGGTTGCGGTGGACCCATCAAAGGTTGAGGTGGTTGCTTCATGGGAAGAACCCAAGAACGTGGCTTAGGTTCATAGTTCCCTCATGCTGGCAAGTTACTACCAGAGGTTCGTACCCAAATTCTCTTGAGTTGCATCACCTTTGACGTCCTTGACCAAGAAGGACCAGGTTTTCATGTGGAGTGAGCAGTGTGAGGAAGCCTTCAGCTATCTGAAGGAGAAGTTGGTTAGTGCCCTAGTGCTGAGACTACCATAAGAAGGGGCAGTGTATGAGGTTTTTTGTGATGCTTCAAGGAAAGGCCTCAGATGTGTGTTGATGCAGCGACAAGGGGTGATCTGTTATGGGTCTAGGAAGTTATTCCCTCATGAGCGTAATTATGCCACCCACGATCTAGAGCTTTCAGCGGTCATTTTCACACTAAAGTTTTGCCTACATTACCTCATCGGAGAACACATTGTGGTCTTTACGGATCACAAAATCTTGAGTTATATCTTCTCCCAGCGGGACCTAAACTTAAGGCAGTGAACGTGGATGGAGTTCCTCCAAGATTATGACTTCGATATATCCTACACTTCAGGAAAAGGGAGTGTAGTGGCTGACGCTTTGAGTAGGAGGTCGCAGAAGGATGCGGTCCGAGAGTCGGCAGATGCTTGGAAGGTGATAGAGGAGTTGGCTACCTTGCACCTGGATGCGAGGATGGATATTGGTAGAGGTTTCATGTATCAGATGAAAGTGAAGTCTTCTCTATTGCGGAAAGTGGAGGAGTCTCAGTGGGGAGACCCAGAGTGCGAAGTGATGTGCGACTGAGTTGACCAGGGCGATGCTCTATAAGGGTGGACGGAAGATGGTCAAAATCGGATGCTCTTCCGAGGAAAGATGTTTATTCCAGAGGCGATGTGTGGAAAGTTTCTTAGTGCTTTCCAAAACTCACCCCTAGCGGTACACCCAGGAGTTTCCAAGATGTACCAGGGTCTGAGGAGATAGCTTTGGTGGCCTGGAGTAAAGCGAGCAATGGAATAATTTGTGGCTAAGTGCTTAGTGTGTCAGCAGGTAAAGTCTGAACACCGTGTTCCAGGCGGGTTGTTGCAACCTTTATATGTCCCCGAGTGGATGTGGGATGACATCTCGATGGATTTCATCACGGGACTACCCAAGGTGCAAGGGGGTTGTGATGCCATCTGGGTAGTAGTAGACTGCTTGACGAAGTCGGCTCACTTTCTGGTGAATAAGGACTCGAGTGTAGTGGACGCTCTAGCACGGAAGTATGTGGATGAGGTAGTGCGGTTGAATGGAGTTCTGAGTTCCATAGTCCCATACAGGGATGCACGTTTTACCTCACAAGTCTGTAGGGGTTTGCAGCATTCTTTTGGAACCTAGTTGTGCCTTAGCACTGCTTTCTATCCCCATACAGATGGGTAGACAGAGCGCACCATCCAGACGTTGGAGGATATGTTGCGGGCATGTATTCTGGACTTTGTGGGATCATGGGTGCGACACTTGCCTCTAGTAGAGTTCACCTACAATAATATCCTTCACTCTACCATTGGCATGGCTCCATTTGAAGATCTATATGGAAGGTCGTGTCGCTCACCTGTGTGTTGGACTGAGGTTGGGGAAGCAGGTGTTCTTGGCCCGAAGGTGGTGCAGAGCACGACAAAGATGGTTCAGCTTATATGAGAAAAGATGAAGGTGGATCAGGACCGGGAGAAGTCATATGTCGATGATAGGAAGAGACCCTTGGAGTTCGAGGTCGGGGACCACATGTTCTTGAAGGTCTCCCCTCGGCATGGATAGCGTAGGTTCGGCTGGGGAAGTAAGCTTTCTCCCAGGTTCATCGGACCCTTCGAAGTGTTGCGGTGGGTCGGTGAAGTGGCTTATCAGCTAGCGCTACCACCGCCGCTACTGAGGATACATGATGTATTCCATGTATCCCAGCTTCATTGATATCTACAGGACGACTCCCACGTCATCGATTGGGGAGAGTTAGATGTCGAAGATGATGCGACCTTCACAGAACGACCAATCAAGATCGGGGATCGTAAGGAGAAAGTTCTTTGTGGATGAACCATCCCCTTGGTTCATGTGTTGTGGAGGCATGGTGGCCTGGAAGAGAGCACATGGGAGTGGGAGGCCTAGTTATGCGTTCAGTACCTAGAGCTGTTTTGACTTCCTGGTTGGTTTTGTTCTGATCCTTGAGATATTGTACCTTGTTCTCTAATATAGGAAATTCTTGTTTCTCTTAGCTATTAGATGATCTATTCTCTATTCTCTGTGTGTGTGTATGAATTTGTGATGATGGGAAAACCTGAATGCTAATCAGGACACATTAATGTGGATGCGATTAAACCCGTGCAGGCGATTTAGTGCCGCCCAAAGCGGATAATATCCTGACATGTAGGAGGGGACTCCCTAACTCATGTGTTGGACAGTTTGATCCTTGTGCTTGTTGTTAATTTTATGGTTGATAACTCTTTGAGGAGTATTCTTGGATGTTGGTGGAGGGTTATGTTCCAGCTTTCGAGCAACTCTGGGGTTTTCCCCTGAGAAGTATCTTTAGGGGGTGGTTGTTTGGACCCCACTTCTCTCCTTTCTGGGTTGTTCTTATATTCTCGGGGATCAGAATAGTTTGATAAGTATCTAATGTAATGGCCCGGGTTTTTGGGGTCTATTACTTGGTAAAAATCTGATGTTGGGGTGTTCTGGGTGGTCTGGAAGGCCATCCGAGCTTCTCGGTGACTCCTAACGGTAGCCTTGGCCTACTGGTAGCCTCGGCCTACCGGTAGAGCTAGCCTACCAGTGACCATGGGGTACCGATAGCTCTCAGCTACCAGTGTCTCTCAGCTACCAGTGGCTCTAGGCTACCGGCAGCTCTCGGCTACCGTTATCTCTCACCTACCCCCACTGGTTTTCCAATAGCTCCTCCTTTTAGCGCAAATTGGTTTTTAAACCATATTTTGACCCCTTTAAGTCTATTTTAGAGCCCATTAATGTCGTTTAATTAAATGATTAGTGAGTTACCCTGGTGTGCTTCAGTTTAAACCACCCCGAAAGGCGAGGACCCTTTAATGACGTGTGGGGTGTCCCAGCCGCGTGGTCAACCCACGATCCCGCTCCTTATGCAGTTTCGAGTTTTCTCTCCATATATTAACAATCCTATGCATGCTGTATCTCATCCCTTATTATCATTTATAACCTAAAGGCTTCTCCCTACGTTTATTTTTCTCGATAACCGTACGGTCGGAGTACCCTTCCTCCCGACGAGCTGTAACCGAGTGAAATTTTCCTTGATCGTGTTCCGTGGAGCTCATGCTAATCACACGGGGACTTAACGTCGATAATTGATCAGTCAGGTAGGGGTTTCACCTTCGTCTCTCCTTTCTGTGTATCTTGCGGGGTGGGTACACTACTGCTTCTGTAGAATTGGATGAACTAAACTTTAATGAAGATAATAAATAGATTCTAAAGAATGAAGGGGAGGGGTGTGATCGATGATGTTGCTCTGTTTTTCTCCTCTTTCATGATTAATGATTTCTGAATTGTATGGGCTGACGCCTACTAAAAATCATGGCCGTTGGTGGTCTTTATCTGTGCACTAATAAACCCTTACCCCTCGTGATGTTTTGATGGCTTGGATTTTGGTTGTAAACCTTTTGCTGTGTAAAGGAAATTGGCTAATCACGTATATTCAGCTAAATAAATTGGTAGCACCAGGATCAACTCCTTTTCTATGATAACCCCAGCTTAAGCCCAGTGGAATTAAAATCATGGAGTGTGTTAAATATTTTAAATCTGAAAATACCTATTGAGTCTGCCTTGTGTTGGTAATATTGGTTTGGTTGTTTCCTCCATGGTTGGATAGGGGCTTAAATTGATGGGGCAATGTTGGTGGGGATGGGATCCCCTGTTGTTATACTTTGAGGTTGTGTGATTACTCTGCTTATATCACGAATTGGGGTGGGATCCTCTGTTTTTGAGAATCCGTTGGCTCCTAGATTTTGGGGACATGGGGCTGTATCATGGGGTTTTCTTTGGTTCTAGTACTTCAAGGGATCTTCCTTATCCCTTTATTATTGTGACTTTGCAATAGAACTGTGTGTGAATGTTTAAATTGATGTTGGGTGTACTCTTTCCTTGGCTTGTGCTTATGCTTACTAGTTTCCCAAGTAGGTGCAAAAACTTATTTAAACATTATTACTGAACACAAAAACAAGGATGGGACAAATGGGGATTTTGTTTGATGTGAGTTGTGACTTGGGCATGGGTGCTATTCTTTTCTATTTTGAATGAATAGTAAGGATAGTGTTCTTTAGGCTGGATGAGGAAAAACCTAGATTGGGTGAGTGCTTGTTACCTATACATATAGTTGTAGTTTTTTTGTTTCTTATTCGCGCCCCACCCAAGTTGAGCACTTAGTGTCGAACACCCCCATTTCATAGGGGGGGGTGTTTTTCCCAACACTTCTCTTAGTGGATGGTTATTAGTTCCTTTTTGCGCCCTTTCCCGGATAGCCCAGGTATCTTTAGGCAGGCTGTGATGGCCTGAGGTCCATTATTAGTCCAAGAATTTTCAGGCAGGGTAGTGCGGTGTTTGGCCCAGGTGTGTGTGGGCAGGTGGTTTCCCAAGTATCTTCGGGATGAGGCCCAGGTGTCTTCGGGTGTGGCAGTAGTTCTTCTAGCCTAGGTGTCTTCAGGCGTGGCAGTGGTTGTTCTGGAATAGGTGTTTTCAGGCATGGTAACATGTGACAGTTGTGGCCCAGGTGTCTGCGGGCGGGTTAGTGGTTGTGGCCTAGGTGTTTGCGGGCGGTATGTGTGGTTGTTTCCTAGGTGTGTGTGGGCGGGGTATGGCAGTGGGACTGCGATGAGAATGGTGGGATTTGTCTGATGCGTAGGATGTCTTCAATAACCAGTGGTAAAGTGGCCTGAGGTACCCAAATATCGATGTGATATTACTATACATTACTTGAATTGCGTTATTTGGGGAGTGTGCCTTGGTGAGGCATGGGTGGTTAGTTTCCTTGCTAGGTGCTTGGTTATTGCTTTTCTTATAGGGAATTAGTATGCCTCCCCATTTGTGCACGAGAGTATTTGGTTTTTCCCTACTGAGTATAATTGTATTCTCACCCTACGTATATAAAACTACTTTCAGGTTTCCAGGAGGACTTCAGGGATCGTGCGGGACCATACTAGCTTGGACCCTTGGGGAAGTTGTTGTTGTTATTTCCCTTTTTCTTGGTATCTTTTTACCTTTGGAGTTTTGTGACTTGTATCTTTTACCTTTGAACATGCATATGGGAATGGTTTATTTTCAGCCATATTTTCACTTTCAGTTTTGGTGTTTTGGGATTTACTATCTTATCTCTTGGTCCTATTAAAAGAAAAAAGGTAATTCCTTCCATTTAGTGTGTGATTTTATACCCTTGGTGTTGGTCGCCACTCCGGGACCTATTGAAGGTGGGTTTCAGGGGTCATTATCTCTCCATCATCTTAAAAAAGGATGGTCATGGCAATCTGCTGACCCTTCCCTCCTTTTGGTGAAGGCGGGTCGTGAAAACACACACACACACACAGATATATATATTAACAGATATATAATCATATATATATAAACATATATAAAAACACACACACACACAGACATATATATATAAACACACACACACACAGATATATATATATATAAACACACACACACACACACATAAACATATATAAACACACATATATATATATATAAACATATATATACACACAAACACACATAAAAACACATATATAAACATATATAAACACACACACACACAAATATATATATATAAACAAACACATGAATATATAAACATATATAAACACACACACATTTATATATATATATAAACACACGTATACATATAAACATATATATATATATATATATTCATACATACACATATATATTCACACACACACACACATATATAAACATATATATACATACATATAAAAATATATATATAAACACACACATATATAAACATATACATAAAAATATACATATAATATATAAACACACACATACACACACATATTGACATATGTATATTAATATATCAATATATATATAATATTATTATTTTTATTCCTGAAATCTATTACTATATATATAAATAGAGAAAAATGTAGTTTTATAATAAAAATTTATTTAGGTGAGTTGGGCATGTTAATTTTTGTGGTGCTACCTGTCATGGGTTCAATTCCTAGGGAATATAAATTATTGTTGGGCAATAAGTGAAGTCTTCACATGATGGGGTAGTCGAGGGAGGGGCTTGGGGCGTATGAGGGTTGGGGTGGGGTGTGAGGGGGTTTTTGGGTGTATAAAAAATGTTATAATAAACAAATATCTTAACATCACGAATTTAAAAAAAAAAAATAATATTTACCGAAAAACATTCAGAAATATAACCCGTTTACCAATTTTTTTTTAAAAACATTGGTAATAATAAATCATTTATCAAAGTTTCTAAAAAATTTTGTTATTTGAGGTCCTAACAAATAGCGGTGTTTTAAAATATCTCTAATTGGAAAAATTTATAAACCTCGCTAAATATCAACACCACATTTACCGAAGTTTTTAAAAAATGTTGGGAAATGAGAAAAAATCACGAGGGATGGGTTGGCTCCAAAAAATTCAAAAAAAAATATTTTTACATCATGAGTTTCAAAAAAAATATTTACTGAAAAAATCAAGAAATATAACTCATTTACCAAAACTTTTGAAAATTTTTGGTAATAATAGCTCATTTACCAACATTTCTAAAAATCATCAGTATTTTAGGTCTATCGAATTAGCGATGTTTTAAAACATCACTAATTGGAAATGTTTATAAATGTCTCTAAATATCAACACCTAATTACAATAGAAACATTGATAAATATGTTACCAAAAATTTAAAACATTCCTAACTAAAAAAACGTCACTAAATTACATTTTTTATAGTGGCTATTTTAGGAGGGTTCACTACTGGAAACAATTCCTATACCAATTGTGTTATACCCACAGTTTGCTAAAATTGTTGGAATGTGATTATTTATTAAGCCTATACCAACAGTTTTTATAAAACTATTGGTATAAGTTGTATACATAGAATCTATACCAATGGGTTGGAAAATATGTTGGTATAGATGCCTAAAAACAAAATCTTGCTACAATTTTACAATAACTTTTGTCATAGGTAAACTATATACCAACATTTTCAAAAAACTATTGTTATAGGCTGAAATAATGAAGGAAATACCAATGGTTCCAATAAACCATTGGTATAGAGTTCTTAGGTTTTATATACCAATGGTTTTAAAAAACCATTGGTATAGATTTCCCACCAAAGTGCAGTCATGACCTATACTTCCTTAGATCAGAATCCTACTAACAATGAGCCCTATGAGCACGTTACATCTTCTTCCCCAACCATGATGACCCATTGTTGGTTTCTCTTTTAATATTATTGTCATTCAACATAAAATTAATGAGTTCTAGATCAGTAATTTAGTATTCCCCTCATGTAGTTTCACCAGATTTGATTTGTGATTTTTTTAAAGGGCTTGTTGTGAGTAGAGTGGTGATGACATAACATTTTTTTCAAGATTTTTTATGAAAGGGTCTTACTCCTACTGACATACTAATGATTTAGATTAATATATTCTAATATATAATTTGTTACAGAGATTATATGAGTATATTTTGGGAACCTGTGAATGAGGGATAAGTGACAGACATTTTTTTGTTTGAATTTTGGGTTCTCTTTGACTTTCTATTTTTTATTTGATTGAGGGATTGCATTTGTTTCATTATTTTATGTTTTGGTCTTATTTGATGGATAATTTTTGTCATTATTATTGATAAATTTATATTTTTCACACCTTGATTACCCCTTTTGATATTCTTGTTATGATAGGGATTTCCAATAATATATTGAGATTGGATTTTTGTGAGTAGTGAGATAATGGATGTGATATGTTACATTCTAACGGTTTTTTGGATATCTTCTTTTTTCTAAAATGTGGTAATTTCATAGGTTATTTGTAAATTCTATAAAATTATTATCTATACTTAGCGAAGGAGTTTCTTAACCATGATATTATATCTCATGTTATTTTGAACATACTTGGTTATTTATTTAGATGATGTATATATTACTTACACTATATGATTTATGATACATTCTTTTATAGGTATAGATCATATCATTTGATGCTAGGTTATTCAGTTTTCATGGGTATTTGAGTAAAAAAATTGGAGGAAACATTAATCTGAATGTCATTTGTGGGAGGATATTAGATAATGGTATTACATTATGAATTACATAAAGGTGAAATGATATATGATTTAACTTGAGATAATTTTAATATGGTATTGATTGAATTTATTATCACAACTTTATGAATGTGATCATGGTTGATTAAATGAAAAATATATATTATAGTGAGTCATATATACAATATATAGTTGAACCATTTTTTGAATGATAACCTAACCCTATGGTAGATGTAATAGATGTGAATCAGTTCTTCTTTTAGTTTCTCTACACTAAACATTCATGCATCCATTACACTCAATCCAAATGAGACATAATCCCTTAAGAATACTTCTAATATAAATATCTACCACATTTTTTCCAGTATTTGATACTAATAGTTCTAAATCCCTACTCAAAACTCCATAACATTGAATCCTCCATATAATTCATATTACAACACAATATCCTTTAAAATGAATCAAGATGTTATTTCTATATCTAATGCAAAGAATATTCTATGAATTATTATAGCTAGATATGATGTTCCATAATATACTCCATATCTCATCCAGATCCAATTTTTAAAATAGATTAAAAACATGAATAATAAATTACATTCCCTACTAAAACTACAAATTAATTTATAAATAAAATAGACACTAGTGCAGAAAACGTTTTTTACGTCAGTTATTTTTCATTTTTTACGTCGGTTTTTAGCCGACGTTAATACAGACGACATTATAAATAACGTTTTAGCATCAGTTATTTAAAAACCGACGTAAAAAACATAACATCGTGGGGTTTATCACGTCGGTTAATTAATAACCGACGTGAAAACCCCGAGGGGGGGGGGGGTTATGACATCGGTTATTATATAACCGCCGTGATAAACCCAAGCAGGGGCGTTTATCACATCGGTTATATAATAACCAACGTGCTAAACCAGTCCAGGGGGGGTTTATCCCGTCGGTTAATAAATTACTGACGTGATAAACCATTTCCTAGGTATTTTATCACGTCGGTTATTAAATAACCGACCTGATAAACCATGCCACAGGTGTTTACCACGTCGGTTATTAAAAAAGCCGACGTGATAAACCCTTCCCGATTTTTTTATCACGTCAGTTATAAAATAACCGACGTGGAAGAAATTTTTTTAAAAAAAATCGAATTCAGTCCTCTGTTCTCCCTCAGAATCAACTAGAAACCAAATCAAGATTTCATACCACAAAAACAGAAGGAGATCAAAACAAGAACTAAAGAAAATTTAAGCATTTACATTGATAACATATAAAACTTACTCCACTTGACAGCCCCCACCCTCATGTATACCCCCTGGACAGCCCTCCCCCACCCCATTGGAGCCCCCACCACACCCCTGGACAGCCCCCCGACCCCCTGGACAGCCCCAAACACCCCTTGACAACCCCCCACCCTCCCGAACAGCACCCCCTCACCCCACTTGACAGCCCCCACCCCATTGGAGCCCCCACCACACCCCTGGACTGCCCCCCAACCCCCTGGACAGCCCCAAACACCCCTCGACAACCCCCCCCCCCCCCCCCACCCTCCTGAACAGCACCCCCTCACCCCCTCACCCCACTTGATAGCCCCCACCACACCCCTGGACTGCCCTCGACCCCCCGGACAGCTGCAAACACCCCGGGACACCCCCCCCCCCCCACCCACCCTCATGTATACACCCCCACACCTTGGACAACCCTCCCCCACCCCATTGGAGCCCCCACCACACCCCTGGACTGCCCCCCGACCCCATGGATAGCTCCACACACCCCGGGACAACCCCCCCCCCCCCCCCCACACACACCCTTATATATACACCCACACAGCATGGACAACCCTCTCCCACCTTATTAGAGCCCCCACCACACCCTGGACAGCCCCCCGACCCCCTGGACAACCCCCCCCCCCCCCCCACCGGACAGCCCTCCCAGACCCCTGGACACCGCCCAACCCCACTGAACACCCCCCCACACGCTTGGAACCCCTCCCCCCCAGACCAGAATCCATACCTGAAAAACCATCATAAGTAGACCAAAACAAGAAGTAGAGAAAAATTAAACATTCACATATATAACATTCAAAACATACAATGTCAACTTCAAAAAAAACTAAATCCAACCTAAATGACTACCAAATACACAATTAAAATGACAATATTCAAAATCACATTTTACATTACAAACAACTAAAATTCAATCAAACCTCTAAAATAATTTGACCACTCCCCTTGTAAGTGTTTGATGTCTTCAGCAGTATAGGGTTTAGGGTCATCAAAAATCTACAAATGAAAAGGATAGTAGTTAACATGTATAATGATTAAATCAAATTGAAATATTATGGAAAAGTTTAAGAGGAAATCTTACCAGGTCAAAATTCACAATTTTCCCAAATGTTATTATTTCATACATAAATCTTAACATATAATATATGCATTCGATGACTCCTTTTTGTTCATGACAATTCGGTTCGAATGAGTGTAAATTAAATATATTATTTTTATGTAATAAATCAAAAAGTACAAATTATAAATGGATATTTACCTTTGCATTTACATATTTGATCTTTACACTCCTTTTCTTTGTGTTTTTTCAAAAGTAGGCCCATGCCCTGTTAGAAAATAATACGAATGAGGTAAATTTAAAATTCATTATAATATATAAAACTATTGAGATATTGAATCTTACTTTTCCAAAATATTCTTAAAATTTTCCCGCACATCATCATGGATAGAGAATATCCAATAAAGTGATGTCTACCTTGGGAAAAAACCCCTAACATCCAATGATCAATGATAAAAGGAAATTTAACGTTAATGATTTTTTATGTTGAAAGATAATTAACTATTTGAGAGAGATGTGTTTCATACCTCTCACAAAAAGGCATCATCCAACATTGTGTGACTATATTCTTTTCAAGTCTTTCAGCAATATAAATCATTCTTTGTTCCTCATCCAATGCACATGCTTCAGGGGAAATCAATTGTGGGTCCATGAATCCATATACATCTATCAACTCATTCCTCTCACAAATTTTATAAAGATACCTAATAAAAAACAGACATAAGTATACATTTTTAATAAATATAATGTAGGGAAAAGGTGTTAAGACTTACATGGAAAAAAATTGCACCACATTGATGCCCAACTTATCTCCAGTAACAAGCTCCATGATATCAGTTTTCATAATCCCCACACTTATTTCACGTCCACAAACATGAGATTCCATTGGAAACTCATAATGACCCGCCAACAAATTTGAATATCTTGACAATCTTTCAAGACTAATAGAATCTTTATCTGATGTCATATCCATTTTTCTTTGTTGTTGTCTATACAGTATTTCTTTACCTTTGAAGTATTCCTGTAAAAATAAATTGAAAAATATATTTGTTTTCAAATGATAAAACAACTTTAATAAAAAAATAAAATAAAAGATATAACATTCATACCTCTATGGTAATGAGTCGAAGAAGTCTAGATGGCCAAATTAAAAAATGGTCGATACTATGTCCAACTGTCGCCACTTCATCTGTAGGTAATGGTACCCGAGCTGATCTATCTATAATATCCTGTACAGTGACCCTATGATTCTCTACCACTAATTATTGATGATGAACTGTATCTCCTATACAATATACCAACCCATATTCTACTATATGATGTTTATAATCATCAACATACAACTCGCAATAAGTAGGAAGTTGCGGCGAAGGAGTAGGATAAAAAATGGGGTCTGCAGGCTGAGGTGGGGGAGTGGGAGCTACTGGCGGAGGTGGAGGATAAATAATGGGGTCTGCAGGGGGTGGAGGAGTGGGAGCTGCAGTCTGAAATTGTCTTTTCATGTCTACAAACATAGACTGCACCGACGCTCTAATCTTGTCCTCCATCGTCACATTAATATTATGAACTTCAGCCTCCAAGGATTCTATTTTTTTATAAACCCCCTTAACATTAGAAGTTGAAGAACATGGAAACACTTTTCTTACCGATACACCTTTTGGATATCCTCTTACACGACCAGGGTGTTCGGGTTTTCCCAATGCTACAGATAAAATATCTTCCCTCCCAGTAGCTGTAAATGTCCTCTGTGAACTCTTCTCCTCAAGAGAGTCCTGTATTAATTAATTGAATGTTTCTATAATGACTGAAATTATATGAAGAAAATAGTTAACTTAAATAAATAAAATAGATATCTTACAATCCTCTCAGCTACGAGTATCGATTCTTCCGAAAGATATTTCCCCTTTTTTCCCTTCTAAGCTCTCTTACATTTTTCATGTCTAGATGGAGGGGATGGAGGGACCACCTCTCCAGAGATTGAAGACTCACCTCTTAGTTGTTGAAATTTTTCCGCCATCATTTGTTCTTCCAAAAATGCATACCCTCCCTGAGATAAACTATGAGGGTATACATTTTTAGATTGGATCTCCTGATGAGATTTCCTTGTTTTCTATAAATTAAGAATAAGAAATCATTAACAAAACATTAATAAGATCATTTATATAAGAAATCTTATAAAAGTATACATTTACCTTACCAAAAATGACTCTTTTCTTCTACTTTCAAAAAACTATCTCCATGTGTCTTCATATATAAAAGGATATATACGACATGGATTGTCATGACTCCTGTGACCATAAATGAAATCAGATGAGAGGGTTGATTTGAAATCCCTCCATCTCCTGGAAGCCAACGATAAGAATTTCTTCCTGACTCCTCCAGTGTCAGGAATATCAAATTTCATCTGATAAAGAAGAGGTTAAACATATTATATATACTAGAAACATTTAAATAATAGTCAAACAATAGCAAAAGATCTAACCAAAATCGTCTCCCACAACTGAGAGATTATCGATTTATCCACACTTCTCCAGCCATCATACAGAATACTTACTTTTCTCTTAGCCTGAGTTGCTACAAAACTCTTAAAATCTTTTCCATTTGGACCTCTAGTAATATCATCATCATCAAACTCTACGACTATCCTCTGATCCTGCGTACAAGCAAGTGATAATTTTTGTAAATGTGTGCACCCACGTTTACCAACCTTTGAACTCTTTGTCGTAATAGGAGCATGTGAATGTTCCTCTCCAAAGGTATGACCAATATGATCATCACTAGAATCATGTGGTTGATCAACTGAATGATCTTTCATTATCCTTTAAATCAAATTAACAAATTTTAGTTCACAAATATACAAATTCAAATATTTTAATACTACTGTAATTATAAAATACAAAAGTGTACTAAGTTACGTAATAGTAAACATTGGTAATATGGTAAGCATGTTAAACAATGGTAAAGATGGTCAAGTTGGTCAAGATGGTAAACATGGTAAACATAGTAAACCTGGTAAACAAGGTAAAGTAATTGTCACTAAACAAAAATAATATATATATAATTCATGTAATGGTAAACATGATAAAGTAAACTAAAAAAACATTAAACAAACAAAAACTTATACTTATTTTGTTTTAAAACATGTTTTAATAAATAAAAAACTTACAATATCTGACATTTATGAAAAAAATAAATGCAAACAAGAAATAAAAATATGTTACCTGTAATTTTAGGAATGTACAAATGGATTTTTTTTCCCAAATTCCTTCGTCGTGATCGTTCCTTATGGCATAAACCATGTCTTCAACATTCTCACCATTATGTTCTGTTAATCTTTCCATGGAAGTAGGGATCTCACATAAATCAGCATCTTCATCAAGTTCATCCTCACCAACATATTGTTTTTTCCCTTGTAAAACAATAGCCCACTGCATATCTAATTGATCTACTATATAGAAAATTTGTTTATCATGTGTTTCCATTATAAAAGAATCAGTTGTGTCTTCCAATCTATTCAGATTAACAAGTGTCATTCCAAATTCATCATGTCTGACACTGTTGTTACTAATAAACCATTTACAGTTAAAAACAGGAACTTTAATTTTAAAGTAATAAACCTCTCATATGTATTCAATCACTCCATAATATGCACTTGATGCAGAAGTTGGGTTTTTGTCCTTAGCACTCGAAAAATGCATTGCTTCTGCAAACACAAATACACCACTATTCTAAACTGCACTTCTGTTGTCCTGATCTTTCATATGAAATGTATAGCCATTAATTTCATAATCGGACCATGTTATCACATTTAAACATGGACCACCCACTATCCATTTTAATGTTCTGATACATCTGATCTACCAAGAAAAGTCTTTTTAATCCATGACAAAAAAAAATTGTTGTGCTCATTCAAAATCCACAATTCTTTCTTCTTTGGATGACATTGTTTCAACTCATTAATATGCAATGTGATATACGGTTGAGCATCAGTTATGTTATTCAATATGTATGATTCTAAATTCTTCATCTATTCAGCTGATAATGATTTGACTTTCAAGCCATGAATCCCCTTTCCCTCATTATTAACTTGTTCATGGCGAGATGGAGTCAAACCTATGTGTTGCGCCGCAGCCATGTAGCTCGTACAAAACTCTGCTACCTCCTTAGAAATATACTTTTCAATAATGGAGGCTTCAGGTCGATATGGATTTTTAACATACCCCTTTAATATTTTCATATACCATTCAAAGGGATACATCCAACGAAGATATACAGGTCCACAAAGATTTATTTCTCAAACCAGATGAATCATTAAATGCACCATTATATCAAAATAAGTTGGAGGAAAATACATTTTCAATTGAAAAGGTATAAAAATTGCATCCTTTTCCAAAATGTTCAAAGCATTCACATCAATCGCCTTGTTACAAATTGAATTGAAAAAATAACACAACTTCATTATAGTCTTTCTGACATGAATGGGCAATATTCCATGCAATGAAACTGGTAGAATTTTTTGCATCATGACGTGACAATCAGGTGATTTCATACCTAGAAACTTCAAGTCCTTTAATGAGACAAAAAATTTTACATTTGAAGAATAACCTTGAGGAATTTTGATATCATGAAGACCCTGACAAAAGCTAATTTTCTCCCTCTTCAATAATGTATGACAAGCCAGGGGAAGAAATTTTTTTCTTCCTTTAGGAGTGGGAGCTAACTCCAAACATATTCCCAGTGATAGTAAGTCTAATTTTGCATTCAACCCATCTTTTGTCTTTCCTTTAATATCTAACAATGTTCCAATCAAACAATCACAGATATTCTTCTCCACATGCATGACATCAATATTATGTTTAAATTCATGATACCTCCAATATGGTAGCTCAAAAAATATTGACCTTTTCTTCCAAATATGTCTATCATTACCAGATTTCTATGTATTTCCCAATGTCACATCTAGTTTTTCACCCTCTCAAAATACAGATCAGGGGATAAAGGTTTTGGAGCAGTATCAAATTCTTGTGAGCCATTGAATGCCTTTTTAGTCTTCTATAACGGTGATCCATAGGTAAAAACTTTCGATGACCCATGTACATTGTTTTCCTCCCATGATGCAATTGACAATATGACGTCTATTGTTCACAAATTAGACATGCTTTATGCCATTTAACACTGTATCTAGACAAATTTCCATACGTTGGGAAGTTATTTATAGTGAATAGAAGCATTGCATGTAGTTGAAAATATTCCATTTTATAATAATCATACACCATTATACCATCAGCACATAACAGTTTCAACTCATCAATCAACGGTGAAAAGTAAACATCAATATCATTGTCGGGTTGCTTTGGACCAGAGATCATTATACTCAACATGACATATTTGCACTTCATAAAAACTTCAGGAGATAGGTTGTAAATTACCAATAAAACAGGCCATGAACTATGTGTTCTAATGAGGGTTGAGTATGGATTCATTCCATCTTGGCACAACCCTAGTCTAAGATTTCTAATTTCATTTCCAAATGTAGAATACTGCGAATCAATTTTCTTCCATTGTGGAAAATCAGTTCGATGACGTATTTTTCCATCACATACCCACTCATCAGCATGCCATCTTAACCTTTTTGGATCATGTGAATTAGAAAATAAATATTTGAAACGATGAATTATATGAAGATACCAAAATACCTTTGAAGGGAGCTTTGTAATCTCTACATCAGCCTGTGATTTTTCTTTCACCTTATACCGTGATGTCCCACATTTAGGAAACTATGACAGAAATTCATATTCCTTCCTATATATAATGCAGTCATTCGGACAGGCATTTATTTTCTTGTATCCCAATCCCATCGGGCATAATATTTTCTTGGCCTTGTAATGTGAATCTGGAAGATTGGTATCTTTTGGAAGAATGTCTTTCATAAATTGTAGCAGCTCTGTAAAACTTATGTCACTCCATCCATGTTTCCCCTTCAGGTTAATAAATCTTAACACCGCCGAAAAACCCGTAAAATTTGTACAACCAGGATATAATGGTTTTTCAGCATCACCATATAGACGCGCAATTGTCGGTTCTATCTCAATTTTTTTTGCTACAATATCACAAATCATTTCTTCAATTCCATCGGAGTTACCATCTTGTGAATCATCATCATCATTGACATTCCATCCAGTTTCACCATGCCAAATCCAAGGGCTATAACTCAGATTAAAACCATGACAAATCAGATAATCTTTTATCTCTTTACTTTTCAACTTCTTCATATTCAAACATTTCAGGCATGGACAGAAAAAAATGTCACTACTAGGAACATTTCGTTTAGAAAATTCCAAAAAGGCATCAAAACCTTCCTCATATTCATTGCTCATTCGATGTGCCGTAATCCAACTTCGACTCATTATTACCTATAACAAATATCAAAAATATATTTTTTTTAAGATAAGGCAAATATATAATTATATGAAAAAAATCATAATTTGAATGTAAAATAATTTTGAAATATAAAACAAATCTATGCGTATTTAAAAAAATATATGCTTGAATATTATTTTTAAAACAAAATATAGTTAGATATAACAGTTTTAAAATCCATTGAATCAAAGAAAACCATGGTGCCTACATGGTTGATAGAAAATTGGAGAAAATGAAGTAAACCTGAGAATCACCCCTACCCCCCAAACAAACCCAAAAACCCTCTAGACAGGCCCCCACCCCCTTGGACAGCCCCCCCCCCCCCCCACACACACACACACACACACCCACCCACCACCTTGGACACCCCCCTGGACCCCCCCCCCCCCCCAACCCTCTGGGCAGCCCCCCCACCCCATGGATAGCCCCCCACCCCTCTAGACAGTACCCCCCCACCCCTCCTAGACACCACCCCCCACCCCCTACCCCCTTGGACACCCCCCTGGACACCCACCAACCCTCTGGACAGCCCCCCACCCCCCCAGACAAGCCCCAACACCCTCTGAATAGGCCCCCACCCCCGTGGACAACCACCCACACCCACCCACCCCCTTGGACACCACCCCCCCAGACACCCCCACCCCTCTGGCCCAGCCCCCCACCCTCTGGACAGCCCCCCACCCCTCTAGACAGCACCCCCCACCCCTCCTGGACACCCCTACCACCTTGGACACCCCCCTAGACACCCCCAACCCTCTGGACAGCCCCCCACCCCCCGGACAACCCCCAAAACCCTCTGGATAGGCCCCCGCCCCCTTGGACATCCCCCCCCCCACACACACACACCCACCAACCCCCTAGGACACCCCCCCTGGACACCCCCCAACCCTCTGGACAGCCCCCCCCCCCCCCCCCACCCCCCTGGACAGCCCCCCACCCCTCTAGACAGCACCCCCACCCCTCCTGGACACCACCCCCTACCCCCTTGGACACCCCCTGGACACCCCCAACCCTCTGGACAGCCCCCCCACCCCCCAGACAACCCCCAAAACCCTCTAGACAAGCCCCCACCCCCTTAGATAGCCCCCACACCCACCCACCCCCTTGGACACCCCCTGGACACCCCCCAACCCTCTGGACATCCCCCCACCCCCCAGACAACCCCCCAAACAATGGTTTACATATAAAAACTGGGCATGGTGAACAAATAAACACATTAATTTAATATATACTTCAGAATGAAATAGATGGAATTAAATATTATTAAATATGGCTACTTAAAAGATCATATGATAATTAAAATTAACCAATAATATTCAACTAGTCAAATGATCACCAGTTTTCTCGATAACTAATATCATAATGAGGTAAGGGATAATTCTAGAAATCTGAAACATATTGTCAAGGCCTTGGCCAAGACCTCAAAAAATACTAGGGTAAGCCCACATCAGAACCCATTTTTATTTGGAATCATGAGACATAGCGATGCATCGAAGGGCCATAGAGGTCAAAAATCATTAAATTATATGTCTAATAGATTCTCATATAAAAGGGGATAAACATAAGCAACAACAACACATGAAATATCATTTCTTAATTCGTACATTTAATCAATAACCATTCTATGCAATAATATAGGTGAATGAGATCATTAGTTGTCAATGACAACAAAAATTACCATCAATGTCGGGCATTCGCGAAACAAAAACAAACTAAATTGAAGTAGTTGAGGCTTACGTGAATATTGCGAGTCGATATAATATATCTGGGGATGATAAATAAGATGATGATAGAAAAAAGAGGTAAGAGGGTTCGAAATGGAAGAATCTTACCTAGTTTAAACACAAAAATCACAAAACATAAATATAGACTATCCAGGAAAAAAACAAACGAAATAAATTCGTGGAAGGCTTACTTGAGTGTTGTGAGTTGATATGATAGATCTGAGGAGAGTAAAGATGATAAACGATGAAGGAAAAACGATTTTAACGCAGCGAGATCGACGAGATGATTAGGGTTTACCGCGCGAGAGAGACGAGCCGCCGAACTATCGATCGAAAAATCGTAAATGACAATCCACGGGGCTTGTTAAATTTTTAAATGTTTTATAACATCAGTTATTTAATAACCGACATTATAAACTATTTTTTTTTATATTTATAACATCGGTTATTATAATAACCGACGTTATAAATCTATCAGAAATGGATTTTTTACGTCGGTTATTTTATAACCGACGTAAAAAAAAACGCGTGTTGGTTTTTTATGTCGATTATAGAATAACCGACGTAAAAAATACATCAGAAATCATAGTTTTTTACATTGGTTATTTTATAACTGACGTAAAAAACTTTTGTGGGTTGTTTTGTTACATCGGTTATCAAATAACTGATGTCAAAAAGGCCTCAAAATCCTTGTTTATTACATTGGTTATAAAATAACTGATGTAAAAAACTCGTATATATCTCATTTTTTACATCGGTTATAAAATAACCGACGTAGAAAACTCGTAGATATCTTGTTTTTTACGTCGGTTATCAAATAATCGACGTAAAAAATACTGCACTTTGGTTTTTTATGTCGGTTAATTTATAACCGATGTAAAAAACGAACGTGCATGATGTTTAACATCAGTTATTAAAATGACCGACGTTAAAAATTTACTCTCTGCATTTTTTACGTCAGTTATAAAATAACCAACTTAAACAACCACGTCTCACAGATTATCACGTTGGTTATATATAACCGACGTAAAAAATGGTGATGTTAAAAACGTTTTCTGCACTAGTGAGAAACCATGATCTACTGTAACCATTAATAGTACTATATACTACCACATCATCTTATTGTAAATAAACTCTCATTACATAACTTATCACTCAAACAGTAATATAAGAGCACACTGACCAAACCCGATCCAAAATACATTAAACTAAACCAAAATAAACAAATAGAAACATAACCTACTTTAATGGAAATTATTTATACCAACATAATACAAACTAAACTCAACTGACATTACCCAAATTAACCTAACTTGAATGGGATGAAATGGATCAAAATTAACTCTTAACCAAAAAAATATTTACTTGAAACGACCCACCATAAACAAAAAAATTGAACTAAACCAAACTATACAAAAATGAAATGTACCATGAAGACCTAATTAAATACTAAATAGACTAAATTGAAATGAATTGATCAGAACCTAAGAAAACATAATTGTACCAAAATGACCTAACTATGATTGAAAATAAATGAACCAAACAAATCAAACCATTAAACACTGAAAAATAACCAAACCATATCAAACAACACCAAACCAAACCAAATAGAATTTATTTGAACCAAACTAAATAGATTATATTTGAACCCAAATAACCCACTTTGAATCAAAATATCCCAAATTGAAATAAATTAAATTGAAGAAAACTATATTTACTTGAACTAAATATATGAAACCTAAACCAAATTACAATTATCATTCAAATTAGGTTTTATTTTTATAAGATTTCAATATTTTTCATCAATTTTTAAATTGGGATTTTTGATGGAGCTTCTTGGTAGAAACCTTGATGTTTTATTATGGTAAATAAGGGGTTTTCACATGCTTTTTGACTTGGAGTTCCATCTAATGGACACCTTTATTTCTAAAAAATAATTAGAAATATATTTATTCTGGACCACAACAGCATACTTTTAATGGTTTAAAGAGGCATCCATATATCCTATATTCATGTTTTAGTTTAATTGTTTCTTTAATATTAGTCAATTATAACGTTTTTTTTCTTATATGGAGGAAACTGAATTGATAATAATTGTGTAAAGGAAGGGTTTCTGCCTACTAATTTTTACTATGATGGCATTCCCACAGTGTTTTATAATTTCTTGAACGAAGTGAAGGAATGAATTCTTGTTATTTTAAATCCTGTTACTAGGATCTCTAAATGAGATTTTAATTTAATCCAACCATTTTCATTTTAATTTTTGTTAGTTAAGTTACGTATAATCTTCCATTATTTGGTTTGATAATTGGTATTCCCTAATTAAGTTGCAGGTCATATTCTTTATTGTTTGAATTACACATTAATGATGGATTTCAAATTAATTACATTTTTTTCAAATGTAGGAAATTAAAAACATTGAAGAGAAACCAAGGAAAAGGATGAAAAAAAAATAATCAGTAAATGAGAGAGATGGGATTCCTTAATTTGGTTCTTGTTGTGAGTATTTTATTTCACACACACACACACACATATAAATAAGTAACATATATTTTCATGTGATTAATTTTTTTTAATATTTAATTAGGATCCACTACCTAGGGGAAAATTATTCTCTAACTATCCTAGCGGTACCACTGCTTGTTCAAATGATATGGGAGGGATGTTAAGAGAGTTATGTGCACCACTCGGCTTACCTGATCACACCTTGTCTCTTCCTCTAACATACCACCTAGCACACATTCTGATCTCGTAGTGTTGTTAGAGGCACCCTATATATTTAGGCCGCCTATGTTTTCACCACCCTTTTCATCTAATCCTCCTTTCTTATCTTCCACTTATCTGATGATGGATCCTACTCCACATCCATATTATGCATTTCCACAAATTTTTTTGCCATCTTCTTTCTCCTCCTACCTCTTTATCCCCAAGCTTCAACATTCATGATCCTCGTACTTATAATCCAACACATTATATGTCTCTAGAGTATACTTTGGCTCCCATTCCATATTTATATGTTGACGTTATTTCAGACCCTAGGGATCCTGCAACACCCACTGATCAGATTGTCTCAGGTATATTTATAGAACCCTTGTAATTTTTTAACACAGTTTATTTTCATTCTAAGATGTATTTATAAAATATTTCTTTATTTAACAGATGGATATTCTACTAGGCATCGTGGGAATACATGCATGTGTGTGGTTTGGAACTTCCACACATAGGTGACAGTGAAGTACAATAAGAACAATTAAATGATTGTAAAAAACTAAAAAAGAATATTGAATTTTATGGAGAAAATTTCCAAATACCCTGACATTGTTCCCTTTTGAAAACTATCCTAGAGACACCTTCCAAATGAAGTTAAGGATTGTTCCTCGGTGAAATTATGTGTAAGAAAATTCATTGAATTTATTCTTATATTATTATTGTATTTATATGAATTAATATTTTGGTACCAACTATATTATAATTTTTATTATGGTGAGGTTGTGATGATAGAACGAATCATGGAATTAGGTGAGTTGTGGAGATCATATAATCATGAGTTGTATCATGTCAGTCATTCTAGAGGTGGTATAGATTTAGAGGCTACACTTATCATTAATGAGTGTCCAATATCATGTTATCGAGAAATTATTTCTTATTGGGAGAGTAACAAGTTTAAGGTATTATTAAAATTTAAGGGTTTTGAATGAAAATTTACATGATTTTCATTAATACATATTATTTTATTATTGAAAATTCTGTTTCAGTAAGAATTGGGGAAAAACAAGGATGATATAAAATAACTATACACTTTGGAGTATACTATGATGTTGGACCATGAGAGAAGGTAGGTACGACACTCGTTTATAATTTTTCTATTTAAATAAATTATGAAAATAAAATTTATACAATTATCCATCCATTGGTTGTTAGATAGATTAAATAATAGTTCTTTATAACATAGTTTCATGAACCAGACTAGATACCCTGGTACCATGACACCTAATCCAATCTTGGTATGGACCGAAGGGTGTTCCCAATCTCCATGAGTTAAAAACAAACACCTTGTATGAAACAATATGAAAGTGGGAATGAATTTTCTAGAAACACAATAAAAGAAAGAGCCACAAGTAAGTATAAAATTCTATAATGAGAACTATACCTGATGTCAAACTAGTATCAACAACCCAAAGTATATCATTAAAGTACCAGAAAATAGGATAATCAACCCAAGTCCCAATAGAAAAAGTCTCTTAAAGCCTAAAGATCAATAACAACTACCACCTATAAGTTGTGATTTCCCCCTTCCCAAACTCAGTAAGAGGAAATCTACAGACACTCAAAGCCACATTTAGAGTGTGAGATAAAATCCCTATAGGTTCTTTCCAAGGATTCCATAATAAGATGCCATATTAATTAACCAAATAAAACTTTCAATTATAAATAATTCGGCATGGCAGTACAAAATCATATTTAAAATAAAATCATGATTCAAATTTCAATTGATAGAAAAAATTTATAAAAAATGGATTAATAAATTTTTTATATAAAAAAATTATATAAATTCACAAGGCATGTGTAAAACAGTTTACAAATAGTGGAATATATATCAAAATAATCACAAAAGATAAACATGGTCATCTTCCAAGAAGTTTGATAGTTCTAGGTTATGGGATCCTCACACACTCGAATATGTGATCATGATAATATGTGTACACATGCTCCTTAGACACTAGTCTAAGAGGACTCATCAACGTCCCATTGAGAATGTGACCAGCTACATATAATTTTTTAGAGTTTTAAATCATCAATAGAGTGTAGTTATGAATAAATCTATAAATACCGAGGCTTTCATGTGGTCTAAAAATAATTCATAATTGGAAATTTACTTTAAAAATATTCAAAATAAAATTAACCCATTTCCCATTTAAATAAGACAATTTCCATTTAAAAACCAAAAGTGGGTTTTTATTCAATTCATGCCATTTTCCAGGATAAAACTGATGGGTTATTATCAGCCATTTTTTCTCAAATAAAAATTTTAAATCAATTTTAAAAATTAGTTTCACAATTTAAATGCCATAATTTGCCATCAAATTCCACAATCACAACCTAAATCATTAGAATTTTGGGGTTTCCCAAATATCATTCCAAAGTATATTCAAATACAAATTTACATCAAATAAGTTTTTCAAAATAAAATTGAAATAAATTTAATTTAAATCAAACAATTTAGGGTTATATCAATTGGTCAATCTTAAACGAGACCACCTACCTTGAAACAAAGGGATCATAAATCACAATGCCCAAAAAATGAAACTCCAACAAAGAACATTGGAAATGAAGATCTGAGAAATAAAGCCTAGATTCAAGATTACATACAAAGAAGATTGGATTCATTAACAACATTTAGCTCTATCAAACACTAATGAGGAGATAGGAATAGAGTGGGAGAGAAGAAACAGGGGAATACTTCTAACCGAGAATAGATCGAACGACATTCACCATGCTTTGATTTTCTTCAAAAGGGGTTTGGAGGATACAAAATGGGTCTTTGAGAGATTTCAAGGTGTAGTAAATAGTTTTAGGTCGATTTAGGGTTTAGCGGGGGTATAAAAGTGGTTTTAGAAAAATTTTAAATAATTTTTGGAATAATTAAATATCACATGCATGGTTAGCTGGGAAGGGTCATACAGTTTTTTAAAACATGTATCTTAATTATTCACCCTTTCTGGTGGGGTTTCATGATTTCTCCTTAATGGGTTCATAGTTTCAAAAACCATTATCCATCCATGCGTACCACCATTACTTTGGTTTTCACGATTTTCACTAGCAGGGCACACTGTTTGGGAAAACCATGCATCAACAATGCACAACCCAAGATCCCTTCAAAATTTAAAACATTTTACCCGAAGCAATGCTAAAAAACACTCAACCAAATCATGATCAAATGAGGGGTTTAGGAGTACCAAAAAAATTTAACAGGGAGTTACAACATCCCCACTATAAAAACTTTATATCCCCATAAACCCTATTAAGAAGCCTCCATGTCAAAAATATGAGTCCAATGTTATCTCATTAGCGCCTCGCTATCCCAAGTATCATGAATACATAATCATGCTTCCATATCACTTGAACCAAAGGTATCATCCTACCAAAAAGTACCTTGGTTTCAAAATCGACTATCTTAACTGGATGCTTAGTCATGAATAAATCAGGCTCATTATCAAGATATCTCCAACTCATAACATGATATGGATCAGAAATATATTTCCATAGTTGGGATACATAAACCAAGTTATATATCGATATCATGTATGGTGGAAGTTATAAATGGTATGCCGCTATTCCCACTTTATCAAAAACAACAAAAGGTCCTACAAAATGAGGATCAAGTTTCCCTTGAATCCCATGTCATTGATGACTCAAACTAGGTGAAACTTTCAAGAACAAATGATCATTAACTAAAAATTCCAACAGTATATAATGATGATCATCATAAAGTTTATACTTTCTCTATGCCATCAAAATTATATGATTAATCAACTGAATATTTATTTTTATCTCTTGAACCAATATCATTATAAACAAGTAACTTTTATCAATTTCTGACCAACAAATCTTATATTTACAAGGCCAGCCTACAAGGCCTCAAAATGAGACATTATAATCTTGGATAGGTAAATATTTTTATAAGAAAACTCGAACATCCTGAAATGATCATCCCAAGCTACACTAAAGTCAATAACATGAGCACAAAGGATATCATCAAGAATCTATATAGCTCTTTTTGTTTGGCCATATGAATGGAGATGGTATGCCGCAATCAAACAAACCTGATATTTCAGTGCCTCCAGAAGACATCTCCAAAAGTGATAAGTAAAATGAGGATATATATATAATACTATAGTATATGGAACTATTTTCAAATGAAAAAATATCTTTTATGTATATATTTTTGATCTCCTCAACTGTTGTTGTATCATGAATGGGAGTAAAGTGATCCGATCTGATTAGCCTATCGATCACAACTCATATCCCATTATTTTTTTGGGTATGTGGAAACACAACCACAAATTCCACATAGATCTCATCCCACTTTCAATTTTTTAGTGGAAGTGGCTGAAACAAACCCAAAGGTCTCTAGTTCTCATCCTTGACTTGTTGGCATGTATTACAACGAGAGACAAAATCAACAATGCTCTATATCATACCTGACCACCAGAATCATCTCTGCATGTTATAGAACATATCCATGGTTCCTAAGTGAACTATCCATTGGTAATTATTGAAATATTCCAACACATATTTCCTAACTAATAATGGTGCCATAAAATGATTATGACAACATATAATGAACTCCGTGGATAATGACCACTCAGCAATGGTCTCCCCACCAGAAAGAGAGTTTATAATTATTTGAAATTAATCATCAAGATGTTTTTACTAATGAATAATCTGGAGAAGAGTGGAATTCAAATAAACACTTTCCAAGGAAACCTAGGTCCCTGATTCCTAGAATCCAATATGAAAATGTACAAAAAGATCCATAAAGATCCACTCTTCCACTGATTCTTCATGGCATAGGTCATAAGTTTCTAGTTAAAATCGTCTACGATGACATTCCATTTCCCAAGGGTATAGGCAATTTCAAAGTCAAAAGATTATAGGTATTCCACCTAATTACACTGGTATAAATTCAAATATTTTTGCGAGAATATGTAACTCAAGATCTTATGGCTGGAATATATAGTAAAACTTACTCTGAAAATGTAACTCCATTAACTCTTAAGCACATTCATCATAGCTATGATTTCAAGGTCATGGGTTCGATAATTATTCCCATGTTTCCAAAGTTGTTGAGATCCATAGGAAATGACATGATCACCCTTCATAAGAAAAAATCCCAAACATGAACCTGATGTGTAATAGAAGACCATGTATCCCTTCCCACCCTCTGGAAGATTCAACACTAGTGTAGTATTCAAAATACATTTCAACTCAAAAAAAGAACTCTGAAACTTTTCATCCAAAATAAACATTACTCCCTTATGAGCTAAGGCAGTCATTGGGGAATCCAACTTTGAGAATTCCTTTATAAACCAAAAATAATATCCATCCAAACCTAAGAATCTATGAATCTCAAAAACATTTCATGGTTGATCACATGTCATAATATATTTCACCTTTTCAGGGCCAACTAAAATACCATGTTTTGAGACCATGTTTCAAAATAACTTCATGACCTGAATCCAAAAATCACATTTCAAAATCTTAGAATAAAGTTGGTGATTTCTCAACAATTCCAAAATTGATCTTAGATGATGATCTAGATCGTTTTTAAACTTAGAGTAAACAAGTATGTCATCCAAAAATACTACAATGAAATTATCAAGATACTAATGGAAAATCTTGTTCATTAAATCCATGAAGACTGCAAGATCATTGGTTAGACCAAATGGCATGAAAAGGTACTCATAATGCCCATACCTACTCCAAAAGGTGGTTTTATGAATTTCATATTCTTTAATTCTAAACTAATGATAAACAGATTGAAGATAAATATTTGAAAACCACTTTACCCATTTTAACTGAACAAATAGATCATCAATACATGGAAATGGATATTTTTTCTTTATCATAACTCAGTTGAGTTTTTGGTAATCAACACAAAGGTGAACTGACCGATCATCTTTCTTCACAAAGAGAATATACACCACCCAAGGTGACACAATCAGGCATATAAATGATTTCTCTAAAACATCATCCAACTGAGTATTTAGTACTTTAATTTCACATGGTTCCATATGGTATGAAGGAGTAGATACTGGTTGAGTATGAGGCACTAAATCGATAGAAAACTATACCTCCCTCTCAAATGGAATTCAAGAGAAGTCTGAAGGAAAAACATTAGGAAAATTGATGAAAACTAGAGAGATAGCATCACTCAAAAATTATTTCTAAAAATAAATGATGAACAATAATATTAATTTTTTTAAATCTAGATAAGAAGGACTTGATCTAATTGTCCTTGGGTATCATTCTCACCAAAAGATACGACTCACTCCATCAGCCACAGTAAAGAAGACCCATCTAAGATAATAATCAATCTAGGATTTACTGGAAATTATCCAATACATATTGAATATTAAATCAAGAAATTTCATGTATAGAACCCAATAATTACAAGAAAGATCAATTTTTTATAAAGAGAACACACATGCCGGACAACAAAGACCCTTCTCTCTCCCTATTCTGAGGGGTGTGGTAATATCTATTACATAAGATAAAATTTCCATAGGAAGATTTACTAGATTGACAATACTAGTTGGAATAAATGAATAATATGAAGTAGTATCAAAAAAGTTAGTCTCTAATGATTAATTAGTAGTGATGGTACCACTTACAGTCACTAGATCTGTATCTACTTCCTCTGGAGACTCTTCTACTACGTGAAGAAGATTCATTTCGGATGCCTATGGACAAAACCCCTTTGTTCATGAATCATATTATTACAGAACTATTTCATAAGGAATTGATGATACTATTCCACCATATGGAGCATAATATACATGTAATAACTTCTGAAACTGACCTAAGAATCCATAGGAACAACATATTTTTAGTGCCTCGGTGAAAACCCATTTTAAGTGTCCAAGTTTTCCACAATGGTAACAAATAAAAGGGCCTTTGTCAAGCACTACAGGGGGTATAGAAAAACCCTACTGTGGATAACCACCATGATAATCATCATGCTTTATTTTCCCTTTATAAGAAATTACATTACTTCCACTGGGAGAAAAAGGAGCTCCCTTCAACCCTCACTTACCAGCTAGGTCCATTTCAACCATCAACGCTCTATCCAAAACATCATCATAAGAAGGAATCTTTAGAAAAAACCGGAGAATGAATATAAAATGAAAGTCCCATATCAAAAAATTTATTATTCATATTCTCATTAGACACAATCTCAGGTAAAAAATTACACAATATCAGTAAAATGATTTTCATATTCTGTCATAGTCCTGCTAACTTTCTCAAGTTTGAAAAAATATACATCCTTGTACAAAACCATCAAATCTAGATAGAACTAGTTGGTAAAAATAGTTTTAAAGTATTTTCACTATAATACCTCATACTTCTTCACCATAACCATCATGTCCCACCATCTCCTTCTAGGTCCCTCTAGCTTGAAGGTGGCACATTTCACCTTGATTTCATTAGGATTTTCTATGAACTCAAAAAGAATCTCAATATTTCTCAACCAATCCTCATCCAGTTCAGGTTCATTAGATCCTTGGAATGATCATGTATTTTTGAAAATGAACTTATGACCATAAATCCTAAAGTCATCACTTTGAGTTTTCATAGCTAGAGCCTAAATGAGAATGGGTGGAGGTCCCTTTCCGAGAGCTTGGATGGAATGCACAATAAATTTAACCAGATTTTGGTCCACGGGAGGATTTTCTCACTGTAGTTCATCAATAGCTTCCTCTCGGATCTGATTCACCTGTATTATTGGAGTCATGATGATACAAAAAAAACAAAAGAGAGTTTTTAAGAAATCAAAAAGTTACACAAAAAAACACTCAAAAAGGACAAAAAGGGAAAATTAATCCCAATTATAGATAAAAAATTTAGATTTTAATCAATCTAAATAAAAAGTAGGAAAAAGACTTGAACTAATCCTCAAGATGTATTCCCCAAACCACCCCAAGTGACTTAAATCTCATTACGATGAGATCTATTCAAACACTAAATCATAACTACCTCCTCAATCCCAACAAGATTACACAACTACATACTAACATCAAGTCAAGATGTTAAACCACCTATGATACCACTTTTTCATAAACTAAATTGGATACCCTAGTACCCTGAAACCCTATTCAATCCTAATATGGAATGAAGGGCATTCTATATCCCCATAATTTGGAAACAATCACCTGGATTCAAAAAATATGAAAGTGAGAATAATGTTTCTACAAAAATAGTGGAAGAAAGAGCTACAAGTCAGTACTCCCAAAAAAAATCCACTGAGAGAACTGTACAAGAAATCAAATGGGTATCAATAACCCAATGTAAAATATCAAATTACAATAAAATAGGATAAGCTACCCAACTCCAAATGGACACAATATCCCAAATCCAAAAGATCAATATCATATACAGCCTCCAAGTGGTGATTTCCCCTTGCTCAAACATGATAGGATAAAATCTAAAAATTCTCTAAGTAATAGCTTGGGTGTGATCTAAAATTTCAATAGGGTCTCACCAAGGATTCCATAATAATATGACACATTGATTAACCAAATAAATTTTTAAATTTTAAATAATCATGCATGGAAGTACAAAAAGAAAATCTAAAATAAACCATGCTTTACATTTCACTTGATTGAAAACATTTATAAAAAATGTATTAATAAACATTTTATACAAAATAGTTTATATAAATTCACAATCCATGTGTAAAACATTTTACAAACAATGTAATATATATCAAAATACTCACAAAGGAGCAGAATTGTCATATTTCAATAGGTATGAAATTTCTAGGTTATGGGATCCTCAAACAATCATATAGGTGATCATGAGAATATGTGTACACACGTCCCTCAGACATTGGTTAGTGAGGACTCATCACAATCCCATTGGGGATGTGACCTGGTGTGTATTTTTTGTTAGATTTGTAAACTGTCAATAGAGTGTATTCTCAAATAAATCACTAAATACCAAGGATTTCATTTTCACTAAAAACAATCCCAATGGAAATTTTACATTAAAACTACTCAAAATACTATTAACCCATTTCCCATTTCAATATGCCAGTTTTCATTTAAAAAAAATCAGGGTTTTAATCAATCCATGAGTTTTTCCAAGATAAAACTATGGGTTCTTACCAAAACAATTTCATCCATTTTTCTAAAATAAAATTTTGAAATCAATTTCACAATTAAAATTCCATAATTTTCCATCAAATTCTACAATCACATCCCAATTCATTTGAATTGGGGGGTTTTCCACAAATATCATGCCAAAGAAAATTCAAGTCCCAAATTACATAAAATTAGGTTTTTAAAATATAATTGAAAGAAATTTAATTTAAATCAATAAATTTAGGGTTAAATCAATTGTCCAGTCTTAAATGGAACCACCTACCTTAGGATCATGGGATCATGAATTATAATGCCCATAACAGGAAACTCCAATGAAGAATGTCGGTAATGAAGATCCAAAAAATCAACCCTAGATTCAAGATTCTAGATAAAGGATATTAGATCTTATAAAAACACATATATCTATCAAATCCTAGGGAGTATATAGAAAGATATCGGGTGAGAAAGAATAAGGAAAGAATTATTATTGGTAAGAGATCAAATGACATTCGCAATGATTCTATTTTCTTTAAAAAGGGTTTAGAGGAGCCAAAATGGGTACTTGAGAGATTCCAAGACCAAGGAAATCATTATAGGTAGATTTAGATTCAATTTGGGGTCTAAAAGGGGGTTTGGGAAATTTTAAATAATTTTTGGAATAATTAAATCTCACACACGCGGTTAACTAGGAAGGGTCGCACAATTTGTCAAACTGTGTGCCCTAACCTTTCAAACCTACTGGTTGGGTTGCATGATTTATCCTCGGTGGGAAGGTGATTTTAAAAACCATTCACCAACCATGAAAATCCCCACTATCTAGGTTTTCATGATTTTAACTAGCAGGGCGCACAGCTTGGGAAAACCATTCGCCAACTGTGCACAACCCAAGAGCCCTTCAAATTTTCCAAACTTTTACCTGAACCACCTTGAAATGAGACCCAACCAAAGCATGATCAAAATAAGGGTTTAAGAGTAACTAAAAAAAGTAACATGATGTCACACATAATAATAAGATGTGACATAGGTCCCTATTTGAAAAATAAAGAAATATGTGAACAACCTGCCCCCCACCCCCCTCCTCTCTAATACACACACACACAAACACATCAATCTTTCATAATATACATAGAATAGTTTTTGGGAATGTTTTACCAATATATGGTATCATATCCTAATGGTTATTTATTGGATTCCAATCTATCAAATCAATTTTTTATTATTATGGTACATATGGATTTTGATTTTAAGACTCTTGTTTTTATGGTGCTAACATTGAAGATTATAAATTTAAGATATTGATTATATAAAAACTTTTATATATGGTTTTTTGGACTATTTAATCATGATATTAATCTAAAAAATCATATACATGGGGTTTATGGTGAAACTTCCATGAATATTTTTGTTTGTGTTTTAATTGAAAAGGTATTTAAGAATGTTGTTTATTTTTCTTTAAATGTATATAAGGGGATACTTTAACATATATCTATAGAGAGACTATACTAAATTAACATGAAATAAATCCTTTTATATGTATTGAACAAGATAATTTGATTACATAAATAATTGGTGAAAGTAAATATGTCAAAGAAAAATACCTTTTGTATAGAGGAAAAATTAATTAAAAGAATAATAATAAGGTATTAAATGAAAAGGGTAATCTGAAATTGGTGAATAAATTTTATATTCTCAATAAATTTGAAAATAAAACTCATTTGGTCATTTCTTTAAAATTTAAATTTCATCATCTCCCTTAGTGATTAAAAGAGATGATGAATTTTTCAACAAGAATAAGTAACAACAACATCAAGTTTTCAATCTATAGAATGTTCTTGTAACAATCAGGAGGAGGTTCAATCCTTAATAAAAAAAATTAGTGTCAAAAAAATTAAAATGAAAGATGATTTTTTTGTATTATAATTATCTCAATAGAATAAAATTATTGATCAAGAATATATTACCTTGAAGGAATCCATTGAAAGGATAAATGTAAATATGAAGGAAAACGTAAATTATTAGGAGACATTTCTCATAAAATGGAAGAAAAAGTGGATAAGTAAAATGAACATAAAGTAAATTTGTTATCTATAAAGAAATAGTTTGAAGAGAAAATGAAATATATGAAAGTATATAATATGTAAATATAGAAAATTAGAGAATATGGAAATTAAAAAAATATATAATCTAGTAAATGTAATGTAAGGAATGATGAATATGGTAATTCTTACTGAAATAAAGATGGATGAAATAGCTTAATCTATAAAATCAAGTGGTAGTATCCAAGTTTGGAAACTAAAACAAGTAGTGGAAAGAATATAAAGTTCATAATCATGAAAAAAGTTCATTACTTCAAAGTGGTACCAATATTTACTAAATATGGTATCTAATAGAATCAAATAAAAGTGATAGCATACCTTGAAAATGGAGGAGGATAATTCTAATATGATGGATCAATAGAAGCATTAAAATATAAATTTATTAATTGTTTATATTTTTATTACTTTTTGAGTAATTTTTTCTAGGATACTTCATATTTATAAAGGTAACTGTCTTTGTATTAAAATTTCAAGTTTATTTTTTAATTCTTCCACAAAATGATATTATGATTTAAAATTTTATTTTAAACTAAAAAACATATAAAAGTGGATTTTTTTTATATAAAATGGTATCCCTTCACATCCTACTTATTGTGTTGATAATTTTAGAGTATTTTAATGTTTTAAAGGTAGTTATATTATCATGATAGCTTTCATAAATGGAAATTAAAAAGTATTAACTCAATTTTAAAATGGGGGAGTGTCTAGATGAGTGTTCACATGGTTCCATTCACCTGGACTTTTAATCCCAGGTTTGCACTGTGAATTTCTATATTTTAATTTTTTTCTCATCATGGTAATTAATTTGATATGGCTCACTTAATTTGTATTGAAATTGAGTGGGTTATAGTTTGATGAAATTCATGTAATTGAATTATTAAATTCGTTTTTACTTTATATAAAATTTTATGTCTACATTCCTCTTGAAGTTTGGATAACCAAATAAAAATTTTGAGTGCCTTTGAGTAGTTCAAAACCTTAACCTAAATATCTATGGGATATGTAAAGAACTATATCTTTCTCTCACTATACCTATACATCACATGATAGTTAGTTTTTTGGATTCATTCAGTGGTATGTGAATGTGATTCTTCTATTTAAATTCAATACTATATATTTTTATCATGTATTTATTATTTTATCTCATTCCATATTCTTTGAAATTTATATATATATATATATATATTAGGTTAATTAATATTATGTCTTATTATCTTATTAATTTATTGATCTTTATTCACTACTATTACAATATGTGGTTCCCCATGAGAAAGGGGAATTATTCTAGAAATTAATGGATGGGGTAAACTATAATTGTAATGGAAAATAGAATATAAGCATAGTTTACTTATAATTCCATGGTTGATTAAATATTAAATATGTGTTTCCGACATTATATAACTTCCCAAGTGAAATGGGAGATACTCTAGAAATGGATATGAGGAAGAAAATTTATAATGATGGGTATGTTTATAGAAAGTTTAACATGTTCAGATAAACCTTTATTATCCAACTACATATTGTTTATTCTTGATTATTTGATACTATTTCAAATTGATTCCATGATAATATTTTATATTTCCATTAATTGATGCCCATTATTGATAAAGATGTGTTAAAATTATACATTAAAATAGTAAATAATGGAGGGATAGAAACGATGTATAAATCTAGAATGGTAATGAAAATATTAAAGATCGATTATGAGTCTTAGTCATAGGGCCTTTTATTAAATTCATTTTGTTCTGTTAAATTGATTTTTTATATTAAATTTAGTGATAATGTGCTACCATATTATGTCAATTATATACATTTTATTCTAGTTATGATATTAATTATTAATAACCTATTTTAAATTATGCTTTATAACATTAAATGTCATTGCAGATGGAGATTTTGAATATTGAAGGATGTGTGCCTTGAGAAAAATTGTTTTTCTCAAGAAAAAGTAAAAAAGATGGAAGCTCAATAAACTAACCAACACAACAACATATTTTAAGTTTTAATTTGTTGATTTCAAATTTTAATATTTATTTTGAAACTAAATAGTATATTTATATTTTTAATAGCTTTCTTTAGAGGCCTTGATGAGTAGGAAGCTGAAAACTTTTGGCCAAATGATCAATTACATCTGGTTTTGGGAGATGAACGCCATGGAAGAGTACGTTGTCAACCAGGTAAAAGTATTATATTGATTAGATATTGTCCCACATAAAGTGTCGGTTTAGGTATCACTACGTAATAAAAACCAAATGCACATGTAGAATAGGCTCTATCCTAGGTAGAAGAGGCCCCAAAAATGGTTATACAGGAGCGTTAATGGAGTCAAAGGGCCAATGATGAATTTATGAAATTTATGGATGTCTTATGTCCATCACCTCCACCAAATACCATCATGTCTTATGATGAATATATTTCTATGATGAATATGTTATATAGTGCATTATTAAATAGTCCTAGTAGTGGTTGGGACAATGATATTCCTGATGATGGTGATGGAATGGATTATGGTGGGGATGAGGGAGAGGATGAGGGTGATGATGGTGGTGAGGATTACGAAGAGGGTTATGGTGGGGATTACAGTGGGGATTATAGTGAGGATGATGATAAGGATTATGGTGATGATAATGATGGTGTTAACAGATTGATTGATTCTTTCTATTTTTATTGATATTTATGACATTTTATATTTCATGATTAGTTATGAATGAATATATGTGATGGTTTGAATGTGTTCTATCATTTTTTGAATGAATTATTGGTTTTATTATGTTATTATTATTTTTATATTGGTTGGTTATGTTTGGTTTTAGGTAATTGAATAAGGTGGGGTGATGGTGTGGATTATGGTGTCTATTTGAGCAGGTTCTAGTAGCTGTTGAAGGTTCTATGGGCAGGGTGGGGATGCTGCAGGTCTGGGAACTAGGGGTTCTATATTCAAAACTATTTTTATAGAGATATACCAATGGTTTACCTAGTACTGTTTGTATAGACCTATACCAATGATTCTAGGTAAATCTTTGGTTAAACAAAAAAATTTATTAACCCTATACCAATGGTTCACTAAAAACCATTGGTATAAGCCTTTACAAATATCCATATACCCAATGCTTTGGAGAAACATTGGTATAGGCTATACCAATGGTTATCTAGCCTATACCAATGGTTTTGAAGTGTTTTTATAAGAAATAGTTTAAGTAGTGGTTGTTACAAACTAGTCGTAATACCCTGATACCCTAATACCTAAGCTACCCTGACAAAGCCTGAAGGGCATTCCTGATCCCCATAGGTTGGATACTAGAACTTAACATCATACAAGATCAATAGGGAATGAATTTTCCACCAAAAACACAATATTAAAATATAGGTCAGTATGCTCAACACTCCAAAGGTAGAAAGTACCTGGAAAAAATATAGGTATAACAAAAACCAAAGTTATACATCATCAAAGTATTCAAGAACTGGAAAGACAAAACTAAAACATTACAAAGGAAACATCAATACTCTATGGTCCAAAGAATCAACAATATACACCACATCCATATTTCTCTTTTCCTTTTCTCAGGCTTGGAATAAGAATATCAAAAAACACCCAAAGTCAAAGTATGGGTGTGAGATATAAATCACAGCAGGGTGTCACCAAGTGTTCCATAATCAATACCATAACAATTTAACATTTATTTTATTAATTTAAATAAAACCAGGAACAACATTTCATATTCATATTTAAAACCAAATGATACTTTCATTTGAAATATATGTAAGATATATCAAAAAACATTCAAAAGTCTTAAATGAACATTTTATATATAATATTTTACATAAATCAGTTGGTGTTAATAAAGAAGTTCAATAAAATAATGGAATGTATATCAAATCAAACAACTCATAACAACATGGTCAAACACCCCATGGTTCATTAGTTACTAGATATAGGATCATCAAAAAAACACCTTAGTGTTCAAGGCTCAATATCCACATCGACTTAAGGGGAAAATAGTATCATCAACTTCCACATAAGGAGAAATTACTAACTGAACTTGGTTTAGTTAGTTCTGTCATTGTAAATCCAGTGCTAGGGGATCAAGATCCTAGTGTGTTTGTACCAACCACCTACTAAATACTTAGAAACCCATGTGGTTCAATCAATCAATCAATAGATCTATTTGTAAATCAATAATTAAAAAATCATAATTTCAGTTACCAACATGCCTTTTTATTTTCAAAAATAAATAATAGGTTTTCATCATTTCATTCCATTTTAAATCAAATTTCAATTTAATATTTTTTTTCTCAAAATCATCATCAAATAATTTAATCAAAACTATTTCTAAATCAAGCCATCAATTTCATAAATCCACCCCATAATTTCAATTCAATCGAAATTGGGGTTTTTCTCAAATTCCATACCCATTTTAAATCAAGAATAAAATCATCACAGTTCCATGTTTTTAAATCAATTAAAAACATATTTGAATTTAATCAAGAAAATTAAGGGTTTAATAATAGGTAAAATAATGATGGAACCACCTACCTTTAAATGAATGATCTTTAAATCAACACCTGTAACAGGACTCACCAACAAAGAACGAAGGTTTGGAAGATCTCAAAACCCCACCTAGAATAAAGATTCAATAAAATAAAGTTTAGATCCATCAATTACATGATGATATATCAAAATATAAGTTGGATAGAGATAGATAGAGAAAGAAATACATGGGAGGAGATATATTTACCCAGAAAGATGAATGACAACAACAATGAAGATCAACCACAAAATGAGAAATATAGAACGATCAAAGATCTTCAATGTTTCCTAGGGAAGGATTTCAGTCAAGAAAATATGGTAATAAGTAGAATAAAATGAAAATAATATGTGCATCACACTAAAAACCCCTTATCTTGAGATTAACCTATCATCTAATCTTGTTTCACACAATGTAATCCATGAATGCTACATGTTCAGAAAAAGGAGTCTCCTTTTATAATAACCTTCTTTTAGACTTCATATGAAATGAATTGAAAATACCTAGTGTTTAACCTTTCATGCCCTGTAAATTTTCATGACTTGTTCCTGGAAGAAAATAAATGATGTGTAAACCAAATACACAATGTGTAATCTCCCAAAAATTAGTAGAAACCCTATATTCTGTAGTAAAAATCAAAACCAAGGATAAAAATAAAAAAACAAAGGAAAAGGAATACCTTATGAAAGGTAATTGGGTGTTACAACCTCCCCACCATTAAAATTTTATATCCCTATAAATACTATCAATAAGTTTCCATATCCAAGAGATATGGACACTTCTTTCTCATTTTTGACTCATTCTCCCACATCTCATGAGAATCGGAACCATGATTCCATAACACACAAACCAAAGGTATCATCCTCCCATGAATTACCATTGTCTCATAATCAAAAATCATGACTCGATGCTCAATCACAGATGAAACTAACTCAACATCTAGAACCTCCTAGATCAATACATGAGATGGTTCATAAAGATACTTCTGAAGTTGTGATATATGGAAGACATTTTGTATCAACATCAACTATGGTGGAAGTTCTAAATGGTAAGGCACTTTCCCGACCCACTTAACAACCTCAAAAGGTCCCCAAAAATCAGGAGAAATCTTCCTTTACCACCCAAGATAGTGATGAACCAAATGAGGCAAAACTCTCAAAAACACCAGGTTACACTACTACAAAGCATGCCTTTAATAGCACTATAAAAGGCCTTTATCAGCGCTAGAAAAGTACTAACTACCTCAGAGAAAGAAAAGAGATGACTTCCTTAGTATGGTTAAAAGAACAAGGATTTTATTATCACTATAAAAACTAATAAAGGATAATTTTATATGTATAATTAAAAATACTGATAAAAGACACCATTTATCAGTGCTTTTATTAGCCCTAATAAAGCGACCCTTTATCAGCACTTTTGGAAGAACAATTAAAGATTCCCTTATCGGTGCATTAAAAAGAGTTGATAAAAGTATACTTTATCACCTCTTCTATAAGTAATGATAAATATACCCTTTATCAGTCATTATAAAAGCGTTGATAAAGGCTATCTTTATTAGTGCTGATAAAGGTGAAAATGGCAGTGTGATGCTTCAACACACTACATCACCCGAAACAAGTTCAGTGTGTTGTAACAACAGACTACATCACTAGAAATATAAAAAGAAATTCATAAAATAGGAAATATAATAAATTTAACTGAAATAAATTTTTTAACACAAATATAAGAAAAAACAACTATTATAGAGTATGTCAGTTATTTTTTTACTAAAATTAATGTAAATTTTGAATAAAAAGGCACACTTGGAGTCATAATGGTCACACCGTGAGTTGAATTTAGGTGTGACTAATTTCTACATGTCACAAATGATTTATGTATAATTTTACAGAATTACCAAAACAATATGAATGTGTGTGACTGTTTTTGAGTATGTTAGTTGTTTTTTTATTGAAATTAATGTCATTTTTGCATAAAAATATGCCCTTTGAGTCATACTAGTCATACCATACATCATATTGAGGTAAGGACGATTCCTAAATGTCAAAAATGACATATGGATTGTTTTTCTAAAGCACCAAAACAATCCAAATTCATTTTCTCAGTTTTGAGTATGTCAGTTGTTTTTTTTACTAAAATTAAATTCAATTTTCAACAAAAAGACACACTTGGAGTCATATTGGTCAAACTATGCATCATATGGAGGTTTGGTTGATTTCAAAAAAAATTATAAATGACTAATGAAATATTTTCCTAAAGTATCAAAACAATCATAATACATTTCCTTAGTTTTGAGTATGTTACTTGTGTGTTTTACTAAAATTTCATTTTAAACTGGAAACACGCACTTTGATCCATATAGGTAGAATCGTTTATGTGTTTTACATGACACTAATTCATACAGGCCATAAATTAATTATGAATTGTTTTTCCTAACTATTAAGATAATCTAAGTGTATTTTATCAATTTTCATTGAGTAACACTTTTTGTATTAAAATGTCAATTTTAAACTAATAACATACACTTAAAGTCACACCGTGCATCATATTGAGGTCCATCTGATTGTATAACATAAAAATTACTTATGGATCATTTTCTTAAAGTACCAAAACAATCCAAATTCATTTTCTTAGTTTTGATCATGTGAGTTGTTTTTTTCACTAAAATTAATGTCAATTTTGAATAAAAATACGCACTTTGAGTCATACCAGTCACACCATACATCATATTGTGGTGTGGATGATTTCTACCCATCCCAAATGATTAATGGATAATTTTCCCAATGTATCCAAATAATCATAAGTTTTTTCCTCAGTTTTGAGTACGCCGCTTGTGTTTTTTACTAAAATGTCATTTTTAACTAGAAACAACCACATTGAGCCTTAAAGGTGGCATTATGTTTGGGTTTGACATGAGACTGATTCATTAACATCACAAATAAATTATTAATCATTGTCCCAAATTATTAAGACAATCTGAGTACATTTTCTTAGTTCTTAGTGACTGACGTATTTTTTATTAAAATTTCAATGTTTTAACTAATAATGGACACTTTGAGTCACACCGTACATCATATTGAGGTTTTTTCGATTAATACAAGTCAAAAATGACATATGGATCATTTTTCTAAAGTTACAAAATAATACAAATGTGTTTTCTTTTTTTTAGTATGTTAGTTTTTGTTTCACTAAAATTAAATTCAATTTAGAATAAAAAGATGGACTTGGAGTCATATCGATCACATGTTCTTCAGATTTAGGTGAGGATGATTTCTACACATCCAAAATGACTAATTAATCATTTTATTAAAGTATCAAAAATAATCAAAATGTGTTTCCTCCATTTTGAGTATGCCACTTGTGATTTTTATTAAAATGTCATTTTAAATTGGAAACACCCACTTTGATTCATAAAAGTAGAATCATATATGGGTTTGACATGGTACTGACTCATACACATCACAAATGAATTATGAATCATTTTCCCAAATTATCAAGACAATCTGAGCATGTTTTCTTAGTTTTTAGTGAGTGACACTTTTTTGTATAAAATGTCAATTTTAAACTGATAACGGACACTTGGAATCACATCGTGCATCGGATTGAGGTGAGATTGATTTATAAACATCAAAAATGACTTATGGATCATTTTCATAAACTACCAAAACAATCCAAATTCATTTTATTGGTATTGAGTATTTTAATTTTTTCGCTAAAAGTAATGCCAATTTTGAATAAAAGACATACTTAGAGTTATATCGATCATGCAGTGCATCAGATTGAGGTGAAAATAATCTATACACATCCCAAATGACTCATGGATCATTTTCCTAAAGTATCAAAACAATTAGAATGTGTTTCCTCAGTTTTGAGTATGATACTTGTGTTTTTACTAAAATTTCATTTTAAACTCAAAGCACGTACTTTGATCCATACAGGTGGAATCATGTGTTTTTTTGACATGAGAATAATTCACTCACATCATAAATTAATTAGAAATCATTTTTTTAAATTATCAAGGAAATCCAATTGGTTTTTCTCAGTTTTTAGTGAGTGACACTTTTTTGTATTAAAATGTCAATTTTAAACTGATAATGGACACTTGGAGTCACACCGTGTGTCATATTGAGGTGAGACTAATTCATACACATAAAAAATAACATATAGATCATTTTCTTAAAGTAACAAAAACAATCTAAATGAATTTTATCAATTTTGAGTTTGTTAGATTTTTTTCACTAAAATAAATGTCAATTTTGAATAAAAAGTTGCACTTTGAGTCATAATGGTCACATCATGTGTCAGATTGAGGTCAAGATGATTTCTACACATACCAAATGACTCATGGATCATTTTAATAAAGTATCAAAACAATAATAATTTTTTCCTTGGTTTTTAGTATACCACTTGTGTTTTTAACAAAAATGGCATTTTAAACTGGCAATTCCCACTTTGAGCCATACAGGTGGCATAATGTGTAGGTTTGACATGATACTAATTAATATACATCAAAAATGAATTATAAATCATTATCCAAAATTATAAATACAATCTAAGCCTATTTTTTCAGTTTTTAGTGAGTGGCGCATTTTTGTATTAAAATGTCAATTTTAAACTGATAACTGACACTTTGACACCAACCCTCCTCAATGAACATGATATATAAATGCTAGTTTTCCTCCAATAGTTATTATATAAAACTTTTAACTTAAGTGGTTGATTACACACATATTTATTCAAACATTTAAGTTGTATTATATACCTTTTTTTTATTGGTAGTTGTACATGTGTTGCTTCAATAACACTAGTGGATAAATTGAAGCTTACAATGCATAATGATCCTACTGGTGGATTACTAACCTATATAAAATCACTTAAACAAGTGGTAAAAAATTATTTAAAAAATTCACCTGAAACACTTTCACAATGACACTTACCTTAAGTGACAAGTGTTTTTCACTTTTAAACAATTTTTCTCAAACACAATCATGATATGATCCTCATTTTACTTCATTGCCTAATAATTTTTTTATTTTCAAGATAAAGATTCTTATACTCCTCCACCTCATTCTCCACCTCAATCATTGCATCTTCCTCCTCTTCCATGACAATATCTAACTCCAACTCTTTCTTTGACCCTTCCTCTACCTTTGCCTCCACCTTTTCCATTATCTCTGCCTCCACCACCACCTCCGTGATTGCCCAAAAATTGTATTGTTTACAGGTAAATTATGATAAACAATTAATTACATTCATTATTCTTCGCCTTGAGAAAGAGATAAAAAAATATTATATAAGAATTATGACATTAATTCTTCACACCTCAAATATCTTTTGAAGGTCATAAATCATACTAGATCATAAAAACAGTAGGTAATCACCTAAATTTTCTATCAGCATACATTCTGACAAAAAGTAAATTTCCCACTCATCTCTAAAGAAATTTATTTCTTCTTTTGAGTAACTAGGTTATCATAAATCTTGGTAGTACTGAGAAAATATAAACAAAAAAATTATTATGAAATATATTAAATGAAAATTTAATTACCTTTGGAAATTACCTTTTGGGGGATGCTAAAATTTTCATGATTTATGATTTCGCTCATAAATTTGTGAACATAATATTCACAATCGATTTCATTGTCTTATTTCAGACACTACAGAAACATTGACCAAAATAAGTAAATTGTTTTGAAATTTTTTGATAGTTAAATATTTCTATATATACCTTAATTTGTTTCTTTTTGTATTAATACATGGGCTTTATCCCTTTAGACACCAACTTCAAGTCATGATCTATCCTGCATTGAGAGACTGATCTATCATAAGAAAATTATTGTTAAAACACATAATGTATATATAATTCAAATATTATCTATAAAATGTTTATTATATTTTATTATATATTCACAATACACATCATGTGTGGTTGTTTGGTAGAATATCCATGCATTGGATCCAAAAAAATAAATATTTTGGGTGTCAATATTGATTATTATCAACATCTAATACATCCTAAAAAAACAAAAACAATTAATTAATGAAAAAATTAAAAATATATTTTATGTTATTAGATTGTAGATTTTTACCTTTGCATTGTAGGCATAAAAAAGAGTCTTTCATATAATTCTTTTTTTATTAAAATATTTGAGTAAATAATCTTTTTTATTCTTAATTTTTTCCTCATTCCAAGTAAGTTTTTGCATAGAAATGATATAGTGATTAATGAATCCAAATCGTTCTTCGCATGATATCGCCTTTATATAGTTTTTATATAAAATCCTTTAAAAAATATGAATTGTTATTAACTTTAATAAACATATTATCTCACTATTTGGAGAGACGTATTTTGAAAATGTACCTTATATATGTATTTACAACTGAGATACTGAGCCATTCATACTTGATAATCTCATTTACAGTCTCAATACCAATTCTATATATCCAAGAATTTCTATATATTTCTTCTTCATATCCAATGCAAGACATAGTTTTATCTTTAAATGTGGTATCTTCATGATGTTTTAAGGATAATAAATGTTTCCATGGAACTGGTAGGGAGAAGGTACTCTCATAAGGTTGTTTGGTTTTCATAGTCGATTCACTAGATTTTCTTGATTCGACCATCCATTTCTCCACTGATTTATCCATCTCTAATATCATGCCTCACTTCATAAATTTTATCATAAATTGTTACATGGTTTTCATATTAATTTTTTTTAAAGACATACCTCACGTATCTTTATAAGATTAGACAGCCATGTTATGATATCTTCAATAATAGCTTCGACCATTGTAATATTTGTTCCATCTAGTGGAACACACAACTCAACAGTCATCTCATAAGCTACCTCAATACCCACTCTCATGTGATATTTTTGGAGGTATTGATTGTGTAGCTAGTCTCCTGGGATATTATACATTTCACCCATCACAACACGATGGTACATGGGTGTTGACAGATAAAAATCGCATACAACTGCACCCTGTAGAATTTATTAATATAAAGTTATCTAAAGTTGTTTGATTTATATTTAGGAGAAAGAGTAATGAAAACATTTATTACCCTAGGTAAGTTATGTGGTTAGGGGGAATGAATTGCCTCAAATATAGTGGGATCATTTTTTTAATGTGTGGAACTTTGTTCCACCATCGGTTCACTTTGATCATTTCTTATATATTGTTCTTCCAAACCAGACCGCAAAATAATATATTATAGTGAGTTTATTTGAGTCTAAAATCATATCACCATATTATATGTATATTCATGTGGTCTTATCTTCTTGAAATATCTTTGAGGAGAGACTTCAAAACCTAATCCTCTAATGCGACCATATTGTTCAGGCTACTTTAAAACTACTGAAAGTAGATTTTCTTTTGGTATGGTCATTTCTGATTATTATGTCTTAACCATATGAAAAATTATAAACATAAATAGAGTTTTATATAATAATGTTATAAAGAATAACTAATTACAATTATGTCATACTTACACATGATTTACATACTAGTTTTGTGTTTTCATCAACTAATTTACCCTCCTAATTTACATGAGCCTCCTTCCATGGCACATGATGTGGGATGAAAGTGGATTCATATTTTGATTCATTAATATGTATATAAACAAAGGAACATATTTTGTTTCATATCACATAATTAAACATTTATTATTGATTTAAAATACATACCAATTTATTCTCTAATGAAGTATACTTCATCCTTCTTTTGTGATAGGGGTACGTTGGTTTTAGTGCATGTTCTTTATTTTCATAAATCTTTTTTTCATAAATTAGCAGTTTTGAATCATGTTAGATAAAATAAATAATGTCAAATACTATATTATCGACTACAATGAACTTGAAATGATATCTCATTACGATGATTGATGAAATTAGACTATGTTTCTTGACTTATAATGTGTTTATAACTAAGTGGTGGGTGGGGATTTATTTTCCCTTAAGCATACCTAAGATGTAACTTCATCAAAAGAGTCTTAAATCCTATATGGAATTTTATAGAATCCATTAAGACAAATTTATTATAAAAATATTCTAAAATAAATTAATTCATTAAGGAATAATGAAAATTAAATAAATATTTTTTATATAAATTTTCAGTAAAATAGATGAAGTATATTGTACCATTACCACTATATCTTTGCAAAGTATTTAATTCATTACAGGTTGGACATGGTACCATACATCAATATCAATTGGCACATTCATCCTCATTGTGACCCCAAAATAACTAATGATCGTTGACTTTTCAGGGTCAATAGGTTGGCCACTTTGATTCTAACAAACCTCAAATTTTATACCCTAACTTCTTGCCCTGATAATTTTATTCAAAATTATGGTGGTGCATCGTTTTTGTTTTTTACATCAACATGTTGTTGATCCTCTAATAATTCCTTAGTTTCATCATCAAAATTATATTCTTCCTTGGGATTGGTAACATCATCTTGTTCAAAATACATTTTATGTATGCATATTCAAATTTTTAATTTGTCTTTAATAAATAAAATACAATACACTCCACACATAAAACTCCACAATTTCATGCATCTTGCATGAAAATTTTTATTTTCTTGAATATAGATATAATATTTCAATACAATAGTACAACTAACCTTTGTTATCTTTATTTAATATGTTCTCTAACATTGATTACCTTCCATCTATTGATAATAGATTAGAATCACTCTTTCAAACTATCCTTCCTCCCATCATTGTCATTCTAAAGTTCATCAATGAAAAACCACTCAAACAGTTATTATTTCATTTTTTTTGTTTTATATTTATATCCCACATTGTTTGGACATATAACTATGTTTCTTGAACTACTCTAACCAAAAATCATCCCATACTATGTGATGGTGATCATTTTGGATGACTACTGCTCATAGTATTTCAAACAAATGAGAAGAGATGGGGGATGAGTTTCAAGAAAAAAAATACAATAATATCTATTTGGGAGATAAAAGTTGATTTTCTACTGAGGTTCAAAAATAACTTAAATGAAATTTTAATTATGGATTCTAACATATTACATTAAAAAAATGAAGTAATAAACATTAAAATCCACATAACTTCCACTCTTTGTCATTTAATTCCACTCGCAAACATTTATTATTTTATACTTCCTCTGAAATGTTTATTTTTTTGGTAGGGATTATAGGAGATACAAACTTGTGGTGGTATTGGTGTGAGGTGTATGGGAGATCATGAAAACCAACCATTTCTCCAAGCTTCCAAGATAAAGTATCCCAAATATAAAGCCAAAAACAAGGCCATGGAGCTCTGATCATTGTGGGAGGAATACCTTCAAGAGTTATATTGGAACCCCTTTAAATTTATCATGGGTGAATGGTAAGAGAATAGAAAGGTGTGTTTGGTGTGTCCTTTTCACAAAAAAATGTGAAAGATTAGTATTTTAAAGAGTTCACTCATCATAGTAGTATTCTTGTCCACGTATTCTTAACTATGGAGTTCTAATAGGATCCAATGTGACCGAACTCAAAATAAAAGTAATTTTTGATGAAGTGTGGTCAAAATTAACCAAGTGAGTCATGTAAGAAAATGTATATCAAGAAACCAAACAAATTCATTCATTATGTTTTGATTACTTCTTTAGTGTCATTTTTTGTGTCCTCGGGAAGAAGTAAATGAGGAGGATGAAAGGATAAAAGAGTTGAATAATTATTTGGGAGATGTGGTATTCAAATCCATGGTAGAGGATTTGATAGAGATTAATGAATACAATCTGAGTAGATGGTATTTAATCAAGGAACTCTGGAACCATAATGATGGGAGGAAGGCTAGTTTGAAAGAGGGAGTCTAATCCATCATCAAAATATTGAAGGAAATCAAGCTTCTGAGGATGGATTAAATAAAGTTATTTAAGGTTAGTTGTACTTTAGTATTGATTTATTATATATATATTAAATGCAGTAACAATTTTCATGCATGATGCATGCAATTTTGTACTTTTATGCATGGAGTGTATTGTTTTTTATATTAATCTTACCAAAATGAATCCTTATTTACACAACCTTATTTGTAAAACCCATGGTCCTTTTTTCTGAAATTTTAGTTATGTTTCTTATATATATTATGTGTCGTCTGTTTCTTTCACAACAGCGGATGGAGATGTAGTTCTCAGTGGTATCGTATGAAAAATAAAATAAAACTACATCATAATAATGATATAAAAATATTTAAAATGACTATATATACCCATTATAATATCTCAATTTATAAATATACCACATATTACATTCATCTTATCTAGGTGTATCAATAATCATTAAATTTTTGGAAACTTTCACTTTCAATTCAGGAACTTATACCCACTTCTGCCTACCACTATTGTATAAAATTGACACTGATGACTCTTTTTCCATTTGTTTACTTATATAGAATATTGATGTCAATAACATTATTAAAGTTATAATCCCAATCCCATATGAAATATAATATTATCATAAATAACGAATAGAAATATTATGTATCATAAGACTATCAACAAGAGTATAATATACTAGGATTGTACCTATCACTATAGAAGAACCCTATCTAGCATCATCCATAGACTACTCAACCATAAATAATTTACCAATCATATCTAATGACCCTACATAGAAGGAATAGATCAAAAGGAGAATTAAAGGTCCCCAACTAACAATATCTATAGAAATGTTTCACATCAAAGAGGAAATAATTATTAAAGTGTCCTAGGAACCTACACTGATGGAATCAACCAAAAAAAGTATCCTAAATTGAAGAGGAATTGGAATACATCCTATCTAATGGTATTTAATAAATGAATCTCACCCCACCTACATTATACATCACTTATGTCTACTTAGGTATTCCTTACCTTCAAATTTTGGATATTTTTTTAATCCACCATAAGATCCCTCCAATAACATACATCCCTTTAAAGGGTGAATTTTTTGACTTATGCTCAGTATTGATCAAGATTTGTTTTGCTCTTTTAAATGAAAAGAGTATATTCAATGAAATTATAAATTTATTATTATTATATATGACCATAAAATATTAGAGGAACCATAGATACTATATGTTCTTATCATTGAAAATTATACCACATATCTTGAAGTAGATCAATAATTACATCTAGGACATGTAGATCAATATAATTTCTAGAATACAGCGGATGTTCATTGGATCCTTCCTATGGATATCTATGGGTCAGAGTGGTGATTTATTCTATATTAATGTACAGATTCACATAATTTTCCCCTTCCAAAAAACAATAGTCTTTTAGAAATTGGCACATAATAATCTATATTAAATGTGCACCCACTAACCCTCTATCTAATTCATTTCCTTTTTAATAAGTCTTTTCATAGTTTAAATATAATTTAAAATATGTTTTAATAATTATTTTAAATACAAATAACTAACAGTATCAATAAAGGGGGTTACTAAATAAACTTAATCAATTAATAAGTTATATAAACCTAATCATCACTAATATGTAAATAAAAATGTACTATTTATTTATTATTCACATTTCTATTAATATAAATTTATAATTGATTCTAGAAAAAAAATTAAACAAAGACACATAAGAATGTGACATTTCATATATTCTTACCGATTCCTACATATCAACCCCTAAATAAGAGGCATGAGTCTCGAGAGGATAGGTCAAGTAAAAAATAAACAAAAAACAACCTAGACTTCATATGGTAACTCAAGTATATAATATAATTATGTTATACAGACATATTTATGGATTACTTATTATGTTTGGAAAGTTTTTTCTTTTGGATATAATCAATATCAATATCCCTTGTTTCACTCTGATTCCATTTTGTAACATTTTTTGCCTATTATACCCAAATAGTTCCAAATTCAAGTCAACATGTCACCTCAGACACACTTCCTGATCACTAAAGTCTTGTGTCAATGCTAAGGGATATAGATAACATGTTTTATAAATGGGTTAACCTATTCAATGTTTAACAAAACTCAATTTAATCAAGCTAAAATCCAATATTACCTTTTCAATAGTTTGTGGTACAAAATCTATTTTATTTATCCATACAATCCCATACACATATGTTGACTGACCTTACCATATGAATACATCCTTATATTTCTTCCAAACCATTGTCTATAGAGGAAAAAGATGAAATAGAACCACACAATATTTTTCAGTGGTGAGGAGATGAGATATAGGCGTTTTCATGGTTAAGAACAGTGAAAAAACCCAAAACACAGAACCCAAAAAATCAAAGAACGATAGAGGAAAAGTAGAAAATAACAAACATTGGATTCTAGCCTTGATTAATCTGAGAGAATATAGAGGAGTTGCGTTGACAGCAGAGGAGTTCCACAAGAGCTTGAGAATCGTGAGTGACTGAGTTGTATTTAAGGTTCTTTTAAATAGATTAGGGACACTTTTAACAGCACTTTTATAAAAGTGCTGATAAAAGAGATATTTATCATCCTTAAAGTTTTAGAACTGATAAATATCGATCTTTATCAGCACTAAAAAAGTGCTGATAAATATTATTTTTATCAGCGATAAAACTTTAGTGCTGATAAAGGTTTTACAATTATAATTATTTAAATAAATTTATTGTAATTCTATAATTATTTAAATATATATGATTATTTATTTATTATTATATAAATAGTTAATTAAAAAATAATAATGATTTATTTACAATAATTATAAATATAGTAAATATACATTTATAAAAATATTTATTGATGTATATTTATTTACAAATATATTTTTAACATTATTAGTCGATATATAATCTTAAATACATGCATTTTAAAAATGAGTGAAAATTAATAATTCAAAATGAGTACACTTTAAAAATATTGAAAAAATGGATAAGGTTTAATTAAATATAAATTATTAAAAAAATGGATATAAATATATATATACATATTGAAGTAGATGAATAGATATTGAAAATACTAAAACATGGTAAATAAATATATATAAATAAATAATATAAAATGATAAAATTCAAAAATATAATAAAAAATAAAAAATATTAAAAATGAATACCCTAAATATAATAGTATTAACAAAATTGACCAATTAAAAACATAATATATTAAATGTATCATGTTATAATGAAATTATAAAATATACTAAAATTTGAATAAATTTCATATATATTAAGTGTATGTGTTTCTATATATTGCATAAATATATTTGTGTGTGCATTTATATATAAAAATGAATTAATTACATATATATATGTATTTTAAATCAATTTAACACATGACATTTGATATATGTTAAATTGAAAAATCAAACAACATTAAAAATGAATAAGATATTAATATGTTTTTAATTAACATTTTATGCATTTTATGTATATTTATATTGAATATATATTATTTATTACTATTTATAATTAATATATATAAATATATATTATAATTATTCGTTTTATTAATAATTGTTTCATTAAAAAAAATTAAATAATTTTGTAATTTATTCATTTTTAATTTTTTTCCCCAATTATTACAATTTATTCATTTTATATATCTATATTTAATATATACTATTTATTAATATTTATAATCTATATATATGTATAATAAATTTATTCATTTTTATCAATAACTTTTTAATTAATAAAATGTTTAATGTTTTTCTTAATTTACTCATTTTAAATTTTTATTTGTTTAATTATTTCATTTTATTCATTTTACATATCTATATATTTAATATATACAATTTATTAATTTTGAAAATTTATATATATGTATATTCAATTTATTCATTTTTAATAATAATTATTTAATTAATGAAATGGTTAAAAATTTAATTTTTTCATTGTTTCGTTTTATTCTGGACCTTTATCAGCGCTAAAAAAGTACTAACAAAGGATAGTATTTATGAGTGCTAAAATAAGTACTGATAAAAGGTTCACTTTATCAGTTATTTTTTTAGCATTGATAGAGAGATCCCTTTATCAGTGCTTATTTTGGAACTGATAAATATGGACTTTATCAGTGAATTTTTCTAGCGCTGAGAAATTCCAACATTGTTAAAGGTGTGTTTTGTAGTAGAGTCACCAAATGAGAACTCCAATTGTTGCTTATGATGATCATTATAAATTTTTATCAACTCTATGCCAACAACATTATTTGAAAAATCAACAGTATCTTTGATGTCTTCTCTTAGACAAAGATCAGTCCAACCATAGAACTTTCACCTATCTCTGACCAACACAATAGATATTTACATGGCCTGTTGTACAATGCCTCAAAAGAATCTATTCAAATCATGGATTGGTAAATATTGTTATAATAAAAATCTACAATCCCCAGATGGTTGTCCCAAACTCCACCAAAATAGAGGATTCAAGCATGTAGCATATCCTTAAGAATCTATATGTCCCTCTAAGTCCAGCCATCCATTTGTAGATGGTATGTCATACTCAAATGAACTTGAGATCCTAGTTCCTTCTAGAGGCCTCTCTAAAAGGGATAATTAAAATGTGGGTCTATATTAGAGACTATAGAATATATAACTCTATACAAACAAATAATATCTTTCACATAAATATTTCCCAACTCCTCAACTTTGGTTATATCACAAATGGGTAAGAAGTGGGATGATTTAACCAATAAATCAATCACAACCCATATCAAATTCTTCTTCTGAGGGGTCTGAGTCGAACCCACCATGAAGTATATAGTGATCTCGTCTCACTTCCAAATTGGTACTGGAAGTGTCTAAAGTAAACCCAAAGGTCTCTTGTGCTTGAACTTTACGTTTTTGAAAGTATAAAAATGAGAAAAAAATAGTGATGTCTCATTTCATACAAAGAAACCAAAATCATCTCCACATATCATAGAACATATTCATAATTCCTAGGTTCACAACCCATTAGGAATTATAGAAATCCCCTATCACAAATTTTATTACTGTAAAAGGTACCATATACTATTTCAAAAAACATAGGATACCTTCTGTGGAGAATGACCATTCATCAATGTTCTCCCCACCATAATGAGATCCCCTAATGCTATGAAATTCTCCATAAAGTTGTTTCTCTAGAATAATCATCTCAATAAGAGAGGAGTTCAATTAAACACTTGATAAGAAAACCTTGACCTCTTCTTCCCGGACTCCAAAATGAAACTATGAAAAAATATCCATCAAGGTCTACTCTTCTAATGATTCCTCCACAACCTAGGTCCGAAGTTTTATTTTAAATTAATTTTCAACAACATTCCATTTCCCTGAGGTATCTAAAATTTCAAAATCAAAATATTGTAGTTACTCCACCCAACACCTCTGATAGATATTCAAATATTTTTGAGAGAATATATAACTCAGGTTCTTGTAGTCAAAATACATGGAAAACCTTCCTTCGAAAAGATAATTTCTCTAAATCTTGAGCACATGCATCATAATTGAAAGTTAAAGGTCATGATTTGGATAATTATTCTCATGTGGTATAAGATATCGATAACCACAGGCTACCATGTGATCACCCTATATAAGAACACAACCCATACCCATACTTGATGCTTCACAAAAGACCACATAGCATTGCTTGACCTCTATAAGATTCAACATCAGATCAGAAGTCAAAAGATGTTTTAAATCAACAAAAGAACTCTGACATTTATAATCCCAAGTTAACTTCACTCACTTACAAGTGATAGTGAACATCATAGAACCCAATTTTGATAAATCATATAGAAACTAGTGATAATACCCCGCTAAACCCAAGAAACTTAAAATCTCAAAAATATTTCATGGTTATTCCCTTGTCATAATATATTTTACCTACTTAGGGTCAACTGAGATTCCATGTTTGAAGACATGTCTAAATAACTTCATCACCTAGATACAGAAGTAAAATTTTGATATCTTGCCCTAGAGTTAGTGATTTCTCAATATTTCCAGATTTAATCTCATATAACACACATGATCCTTCTTAGACTGATAGTAAACCAATATCTAAACCACAAATACCACCACAAATGTATTAAGATACTCTTGTAAGATCATGTTCATCAAATCCATAAAGACTTCATGACCATTGTTTAGACGAAATATCATGATAAGATACTCATAATGGCCATAACTACTCTAGAAGGTAGTTCTATGAATTTTAGATTCTTTTATTCTCAACTAGTGATAACTAGACTGGAGATCAATCTTCAAAAATCACTTCTCCCCTTTCAAATGGTTAAACAGATAATCTATCCAAGGAAAAAAATATATACTTTTTATTTACCATTAATCAATTGAGTTTATGATAATAAACACAAATAAAACATGTTCCACCATATTTTTTAGCGAAGAGAATATGTGCCTCATAAGGTGACACACTCAGTCATATAAATCCTTTCTCTAACAAATCATCCAAACGATCCTTCAACTCTTTGATTTCAGTTAGTTCGATATGGACAGAAGGTATAGATACTGGCTGAGTATGAGGAACTAAATTAATAAAAAAACTATAACACTCTTACTGGTGGAAAACTAGAGGAATAAGAAGGAATAATGGCATGAAACTCAATTAAAATTGGAAGGAGATTATTTCTCAAAGACTCATACTCTAAATAAAAAAGAGAACATTTATATTACTTTCCCCAAATATATATAAGAATTTCAGGCTCTACTCGACCTCAAATCACATTCTCCCTGAAAGATACGACACATCCCATTGGAAAAATCAATGGATACCCATTGAAGATAATAGTAAATCCAGTCCTTATTTTCAATGAAACAATTCGTCCAGAAAATTAAATTAAGGGGTTTCATATAGAGAACCATAAAATCGAAAGTAAGATAAATTTATGATAAAGATAAAACATTATAAATTCAATGGATACCCTATTATCTCTTCATTCTAAGGGGTGTAGTAATATCCATCAAATAATCCAAAATCTCCATATGAAGATTTAGTAGGTCCACAATTTGAGTTGATATAAATGAGTGAGACGCAGCAATATCAAATAAAGTAGTCACTGAAGATGAATTTATAGTGATGATACCTATCATAGTGGTTGGATTTGTATCAACTTTTTTTGGAGACTCTTTCGTTGCATGAAGATGTTTTTTTTTCTAGATGCATGTGGCTGGAACCCCTTTATTCATAAAGCATGTGATTGTACCATGATCCTCTTTGGTGTTTATGAGCCTGTTACACTGTGCGAAGTAGAAAAAATATGGAAGAACTTCTGTAGGTTTCCTAAACGACCACATAAACTTTATATCTTGGGTAATTTATTAAAAACCCTCTTATAATTCACAACCTTTCCACAATGGAAGTAACTTAAAGGTACTCTATCAGGAACTATAGAAGGTTTATAGGAAACCATTTTCTAGATAACCCATGTGGTTTATCATTATTTATATTTCATTTAAATGAACTCACAAAATTGTTACTACGAGAAAAAGTAACTCCCACCGACCCTAACTTACCTTCCAGATCAAGATCAACCATAAACTCTATATCCCACATGTCAAGATAAGAATATAGATTTAGTAATAAAACCTAAGAAATAATATCAGTTTTAAGACCCATATCAAACCATAAAGTCTTTATCTTATCATTCCCTATAATCTCATGTGAAAATTGAACAATATCAGTAAAGTGGTTCGCATACTCTATCATGGTCCTCTCATCTTGTTCGAGTTTGAGAAACTTCATAGCCTTATCCAACACCATAGAATCTAGATAGAATTAATCTGTGAAATGAAATCTAAATTCCTTAAAATCCAAATCCTCATGCTTCTTATCTATTACCATCATATCCCACCATATCCTACTTGTCCCTTACACTTAAATGTAGTACACATTACCTTAATAGCTTCAGGAATTTCCAGAAAACAAAATAGAATCTATATCTTTCTGAACTAGTCCTCAACCTATTAAGAATCATTATTTCCTTGGAAATCAGGTTGTTTTGGCGAAAAAACTCTTGATTATGATTTATATATTAATCCATATGTGGTTCCACAACTGGATCCTGAACAATAATAGGTGAAGGTTCCAATCCTAGAGATTATAAAACATGCACAATAATCTCAAAAAGATTCTTCTCTATGGGAGGATCTTCCCATTTTGGTTCACTAGAAGCTTTCTCCTTGATCTTATTCAATTTTCTTCTCAAGGGAACGATGCTACAAGACATCCGAAGATTACTCATATTAACAAATCAAACAAGAGAAATAATAATATCAATTCCATAATATAATATTTCAGGAATTGGGTTTCAACATACCGAAATTAAAAGTAGTAAAAGGATTATAACTAGATCAAGTTATTCTTAAAGATGTCTTTCCCCAAACACCCTTGGTAACTTAAGGCTCATTACGATGATAGTTGGATAGGCACTCACCTATAAATACCTTCTAAGTACCAATAATTATACCTCTTGTCTACTAAGACAACTAAAGCAGCATGTAACATCAAGTAAATATGACTCAAATAGGACTTTGATACCACTTTCTCAAAAACTTGCCCTAATACCTTGATACCATGATACCCGATACGACTCTAACATATCCCAAAGGGCATTCTTGATCACCACGGGTTGGAAACTGGAACCTGGAATCATACACAATCGTGAGGGAATTAATTTTCTACAAAAACAGTGGAAGATAAAGATACAATTTAGTATGCTCAACACACCAAACAGGCAAAGTAATAGAAACAAAATAGGTATAAGAAAACCCAAAGCAATACATGTTCAAAGTACTCAATAATTATAAAGGTAAAACTCAAACATTATAAATTAAAACACCAACACTCTATGGGATAAAGGATTAAGAACATCCACCACCTCGAAGTAGTGATTTCCCTTTTCCCAAACCTATTATAATAAAATCTATAAACATCCAAAGTAAAATGTACAGTGTGATATATAAATCCCAATAGGGTCTCACCAAGTGTTATATAATCAATACAATAATAATTTACCATTTATAATTTTAATTTAAATAAAACTAGGCATATAATTTCCATTGAATATTTTAAACCAAAACATTATTTCACATCAAATAGATAGAAGATATATCAAAACAACTTTCAATAGGCTTAAATGATCATTTTATATAAAATATTTAATATAAATCAACTGCCATGAATAAAGATGTTCAATAAAATAATGGTATGCATATAAAATAAAATAAATCATAGAACCATGGTCGAACACCTTGTGGTACATTAGTTACTAGCTATAGAATCCATACACAATACATTAGTGATCATATATCAATACCCATGCCCACATAAGGGCTAATTACTATAATACACTCCCACTAAATGGAAAATTATTAAATAAACTTGGTTTTTTTAGTGTTTTCATCATAAATACTGTGTTATGGGATAAAGATCCTAGCATGATAGTCTCAAACACTTACTAAATACTTAGTATCCCATATTATTTAATCAGTCAATTTTCTAATCAGTAATTTTAAAAAAAAATTCCCAATTTCAGTTTTCAATATTCCTTTCTGTTTTCAAAACCAAATCATCATTTTTCATAATTTCATTCTATTTCAAATCACTTTTCAATTTAAGATTTTTTCTCATAATAAACATCAGATCATTTACTCAAAATTATTTTTAATAAATACATCAATTTCATAAATCCACCTCACAATTTCAATTCCATTGAAATTAGAGGTTTTCTCAAATTCTATACCCATTTCAAATCAAGAATAAAATCATCAAAATCCCATGTTTTTAAATCAATTAAAAACTCATTTCAATTTAATCGAGAAATCAATGTTTCAATGATAAGGAAAATAATTATGGAATTATCTACCTTTAAATCAAATATCCAAAAATCAACAGTCATAACGGGAGACTCCAACAAATAAAAAAGGTGTAGAAGATATAGTAACACCACATAGAATCAAGATTCAATAAAATAGAGTTTAGGTCAATCAATTATATGATGATATATCAAAATCTAAGGAAGATAGAGAGAGAGAGACTACATAAGAGGAGATCCATTTACCCGGAAAGAAAAACCACAACAACAATGATGATCAGCTGCCAAATAAACAATATGGAAGGGGAATAGATCTCTAAAATCACCTAGGTAAGGATCTGGGTTGAGATAGGAAGGTTTTACATCAAATAAAATAAAAATAAGACATGAAACACACTTAAAACCACCTGTCATGAAATTAAAATGACGAGTAACCCCATTTCACGTCATGTAATCCATGAAGGTAACATTTACCAAAAACGACATAACCTTTTATACAAACCTGATTCTAGAATTTATATTATCTGAACTTTAAATACACATCATGTAACCTTTAACACCCCATAAATTCTCACAACTTATTATTGGAACCAAATACATGACGTGTAAACCAAATATATGGCATGTAATTTCCCAGCATTCAGAAAAAAAACCCATATTCTATAGTAAAATTCAAAATCGAGGATGAAAATAAAAAACAAAGGAAAATTTATACCTTATGAAAGGTATAAGGGTGTTATAAGGGTGGAGTTTCATTCCAAAAAAAGGGTTGTTGCATTGTGATCCTCTTAATTAGGTTTATTGGTTCTATATTTAGAATATGCATTGTATCACGGAGTCTTCATCTATATAAAAATGTGTGGTCATGAGTTCTGGGTGTAGTTTGGGTGGGTGTTACACCATGACACAGGTGGGTCACATTGCAATGAAACCTCGAAAGAGAGGTGTTATGAAGTTACCCCTTGGATTATGACACAATAGGTGTTTTTATAGTCTTTTCTTAATTGGGGAGTAACCCCATATTTTCCTAGTCAACCCCCATTAATTTTAGGTCAAATGGAAATGTGAGGAGGTACATTTTTACTAGCTCCTCCCCAACCTCCTTCCTACTTATCATTCTATTTAAGTATTAGTGTTATTAATGAATATTCCATGTAATTTTTTAGGTGGAATATATCACCTTCTCAAGATTTCCTTCTTTATCCAAGTTTCTTTTGATTTGGTGATGTTTAAGGTTAGATTTTTAATTATTATTCCACAAAATCATGGTGGTGTTATCACAAACCTTTGGGTTTTTAATCTGTTAGATAGTGGATTCCTTAGAATGATGAACACATGTTTTCACACTTTATTTATCTCGATTTATATCATATTCTTTATTTATTTGGGTGGTTTTAATTAAATTAGATTAAATTAGGGGATTCCAAGGTGTTAGTTGATAGTTATTTTGATCATAGTGGTTCTAGGAGTATATCATTGAATTTTCATGTGTGATTAGTCATGATTTTGGTGTCATGGGATTTAGCGGTGTGTTTTTAGGGGGTTATGTTACCTTTTTTGGAATTTTTTAATAAATTATAAATTTTTATAATTAATTGGTTGGGTGTTATGTATTGAAATATGGAACAAAGTCTTGTAAATTCTTGGAAAGTCTTAGATAGAGGTTGGTGGTCGTAGATTAAGAATGGTAAAACCTATATTGAGGTTGGTGTTCACTATGATACTTAACTTTATATTTGTTTATGCATGATTTTTTATGCCTATATAGGGGTTTATGTTTTGGTATTTTGGATAGGGATCAAGAGTGCCTTTACATGGAGATTTAGTGTCCAAGAGCCTTTTTGTAATGAAGTGAGTGATACATTATGTAGCAGGTAATATGGAATCGCCTGGTGAATCCATTTCCAAGGGGAAATGAAGAAAGTTTGCTATATGATGGGCCTAAAATAGGTATTTGGTCTTAAGATATGTTTTGGATATCCTAAGTTGGTTTTCCTAGTACTAGTATAGAAGTAATGGTGGTATTAGGCCTATGGGTGATATATGAGATGACCATTCATCTCATGTATAGTTGTAAAACCCTAATTAAAGGTGATTTTTATCCTTTGGCGTGAAGTAAGCATGATAATTCCCCTAGATATTGGTTTAGTATCATGAGGTGGGTTTTCTCTTGATAAAGGTCTTGAGATATTTCCTATGGTAAATGTGGGATGGCACCCTGATACTAGTCATGGGGCATGTGTTCTTATGGATTAGAAATAAATTTGAAATGGGGATTAAGCGTGTTTTAATTGGAATAATCCTTAGTCATTAGGACTAGGGTGGTGATGTGGGGATTGTAAGGGAAGTCTTACGAGCCTATCGAGTCTTTGGTTAGGTAGGTCCTTCGAAATGGGAAGCTTCCATGGGGTGTCTGATGTAGGTTGGTAGTAGTGAATAGAGACCAGGTCGAGTCTGAGGATCATAGTGGATGCCTTAAATAATGATATGGGTATATAAATAGGCTCAAGATGTTATATATAGTGTGATTGGTTATAGAATGTAAAAGTTATCCATTGAGGTTGAGTTGGCATTGAGACATGGCATGTGTGTTGGGGTTGATTCAAGTATAAAAAATTCCTTTGTTTTGATCCAAACATGTGGGATTATAGCTGGGAGTTATATTTGGGGATATTTTTTCCAAGTTTTTTATATTTATATAGTTTATATTTATGAAAGTATTGAGGTATTAGTTATATATATCCCTAGGAATTAGGGTGTTGAGTTTCATAGCCTAGGTTGTTACCTACTTAGATGATTCATGTTTATCATCTATGTTTAGATTGATAGAGTGTATGTGATTCCATGTGGCATTTTACACTTATTTATAGACAATATGAGATCCTAGGAAACTATACAGAACTTTTTTATATCAATATTAAAATTTATATAGAGTCAATAAATCCATATTCCATATTTTATCTATGGTTAGACTGATAGAGAGTCTGTGATTCTATGTTTCATTTTTCATCTATGGTTAGACTGACCAAGATCCCGAGACACCATATGGTACATGCTAGTGTATATTGTTATACCATTATAGATTTTAGTATTCCATATAAAATTTGAAACCTATAGTCATATTATATGGTAACCTACAATTATATATGAATTTTAGACTCTATAGTCAGATTGCTAGAGAATATGGTATGTCATATGATATTTGACACCCATAATTAGATTGGTCAAGAACTATGAATCCATATAGAAATTGTTATAATATATGTTTAGATCAAAAGTATTCTGAGATTCTATATAAAATATTACTATTAATGAGGTTTTGATGAATAGGGTTAACCAGATGTGATCAAACTAGGTATGGTTAGTTTTTATGGTGGCCTAGTCAATACAAAATGTCCCTGCATTGTATGCTTGTATGTATTATATTATATTTATTTATTTATTTAGGGATACACACATATATTATTTCATATATTAGGGGAAATTGATGATACCCAACTGAAATTCACTTATCACACCCTGCATGGTCACCCTAGTGCACATGCAGACCTCATGTATGTTACACAAGTCTGATCATACCATACCATCTATATTATTTTATATTTTTTAAAATTTACTTTATGGTTAAGTGGGAACCAAAAATATTATATAAATTAAAACATAATTCCACCACCAACATATGTCACATGTTTAAAATTCAACACCCCATTTAAAATTTGAAATTCAAACCGACACCATGAGGTTTTCACTGTTCCAACACTTCAACTGAGGTCACATCACCTGACTGAAATAATGTCATGTCATCGCAATCACCTGAAGTCATGTACGATAGTCTTCATCATCCCTATAACCACCAAAACCACCATTTTAAAAAATCCTAGACCATAATAATGATTCATCGCCATTGTTGGGACACTGGATGAACAACTCTGATCGAGAGAATACCAAAAAACACAACCATCACCAAAAGAGAAATAAATAGCATGATCAGGGAAACAATCATGAAATTTGGAACCAAAGACTAAAATGATGAGGCATATAATCCAAAAAACTTTATACCATCACGAACACCAATTCATAGCATGAGAACCATCAAAACCATAATGAACATGGAAACTGGAACCACCATCATCATTAAGGGTGAAGCACCACAAATGTCAAACATCAAACCAAACCAAATATCTGGAAGGAAACACCCTAAAAAATCTAAAGTAAGTCAATGAAGGTAATTAGATTATATACACTATCCACCTGTCGAATATAACATCCCAAAAATTCCATAACAACCACCTCACCGAACTGAATTGAGTAGGAGCGATGGAGTAGGAAACTAGAGAAAAGTTCAATGCAGGCTAATTCAAGGTTTAAGATTGGAAGTAGATACTCTTTAGTATTTAATTATTTTATTTATTTTTTATACACGATAATCCTAGAAATAAATCTATTGATACGTATGACTTTATTCCTAAAATATTCATTTATTATAACACAATGTATGTTATTTTGTTTATGGTTCTCTTTAGATGTAATTCCATATATGCATACTTTGATTATATATTGTGAGTGATATTGAGTTATTTATTATTATTGATGGTAGTTATATAGAAAGTATATTATCCCAAGTATTGATAATAGACTCTATCCACTGGTTGGAATCTATTAGAATATATGGAGGAGCACCCAAGGTCATTTAGAATCCCCTACTAGTGTGTCATTTGGGAGATTTTTGCTGACGAAATACAATACCTTGGTTAATATTTCCTACTTTATTATTTAGTATATTCTTGGTATGGTAATGGAATATAGTTTTTATATCTTTGTTAGAGGTTTTTTTGCTATGGTGTTGGTCTATAGGGGTGATTTGGATTCATTTGATCCCATTTTCCTGATAGATGTGACACAAGAAGAGCTAATGCATAATCTTATAATCTGTTTAATAACTATTATTTATCAATTTTATGAAAAAAATAAGGAGGATAAGTTTCATATTTAGGATATTTCCCATCCCATGGAATGAACACAATGGCATAGGAGTCATGGAAATAATCATGTATGTGCCATTTTATTTCAAGCATTCAGAAGATCTTTTTGAGATATTGATCACACTATAACTTCTAGCACCACCATCCCAAAATTAACCAACCAGTGACCTAATGTATTAAATGATTAATGAGATGTTTCAGGAGATCTACTAATTAATAGGATTTTTTCATCACATTAGACTAAGGCCACATAGTATTTAATACAATAAGATATGTTTATCTTATTAGTTTAACATGTTGGGGACGTGTAGACAGAAAATTAGGGTGGAATATCCCCCACAAACTCAACCACATCCAAAAATTGATTAATTACCTATGAGTTAAAAAAAATGAAAATCATGGATGTTTAATTCTTGTAGTTTTATTTTAAATAAAATTAGTTTTCTCACCCTTTATCTTTTTATAAAATAAAAAATACCAGCACGTTTTTAACATCAAAGGAACCCATATGCAATCTGAGGAAACTTTTTGGTAAATTAATCAAAAAATAAACTCTCATGTTTTTTATTATCTAGATATTAATAATTTATATAGAACTATTTGATCCATAATACCCATGTTTAGATAATCACTTATAATATTCTTTAATTTTGGAAATATTTCTCTAAAATTTGTTTATTTTTGATACTTCTATTAGCATACATGCTCATCAGTGATATAAAATATTAAAATTACAAATATAAAAAGGACTTGCTCCCATTTTCATCACATTATATACATTTCCTTCCTGATATAATATAAAAATAAGGTATTAAATACCTAATTTTATTTGTTTTTCTCATTGCTAAATTTATAATATCTAAATTTTACTTGTATTAATATCTTTTATTTTATGTATGGGGGAGTAATTACTACTTGAAAAAATGTTTTTTGAAGGAATTTAAGTTGATAAATCCCATGATTCAATTTTTATATTAGTTTATTTCAAATATATATCTCTCCTTGATAAATATAAATTCCTTTTAGTTTAAAAAATGAGTATATATTGTATTATTCACATAAAAAACCTCTTACGCAGTGATAACTATAAAAGTAATAACCCATTACTCTAGAAATTGAAATATTTTTTATGACTCTTTTATAAGGAATTTGTGTTATCTATTTTTTATTTTCAGATTATTTTATCCAAGGGATAAATTATATTATTTTCCTAAAGATAATAAAATTATTAAATATGGGATAGTGATTTTGAAGGGATTTTTTAAAATTGAATTTCATGATTATTTCTAAATATTTTCCATTATTTTTTTAAAAAAAATATTTAAATTTCTACCCACCATCTCCCAAAACCATATATTTTTTATCATTTTATTTAGTCCTTATTATTAATGTTGTCTTGTAATTTAAATTAGTATAGATTTAAAATTAATTGAAATCATATGTTAAGAATCCATGTTTTCTAGAATTAATTTAAACTTAAAGAATTATGATATTTTGATATGATAATAATGGAGAGGTAGGCTATAATAATGACTAGAACAAGATTGTTTACTATAAAACAAATAAAAATTTAAGAGATTTTATTTTTAAATATTTCTTTCTAAATAAGTAATTATATTTCTAGGGTGAAAGTATTAATAATTTTAGATTTTTTAGTTTTTTTATTTTATTTAACTAGGATGATTATATTCTTTTTTATTGTTTTTCTTAGATGTGAAAAAGGATTTAGTTTTAAGGATTTTGATGTGGAAAATTATTCACTATTTTTATAAAATTATATAACATATTTTAATTTATTTTTAGAATTAAATTGTCTATTTTATCTTTTTTTTGTTTGGATTTTCCCCAAGGATCCTTCAAAGAAAACAAATTGATGTGACCAAAGGGTAACCTGTTATAAGGCCAGGGTGTTATTTTTCAACTTGGTCCTAAAAAAATAGGATTTTCTTTAAAATTATAGAGATGTTCATAAGGTCTATTCCATTCTACATAGTTTCATGCCATTTACCCTATCTAGTTGATGATTTAGGATTAATGGGAAGATGAATTTTATTAGAGTCATATAACTTGGCATGAAACCATGCCACCTAATCATACCACTATTCAAAAATTATTAAAACATAATTAAATCTATAATTATGGTAATAAAATCAAAATATAGGTGGTGTATAACTAGATAAAATAGAATTTGGTTAAGGGAAAAGAATAATTATAGGGAGAAAGAGTAAAATGGTGATCAAGGATTAGAAGTGGAATATTTAGGCTATATATTTCTTTTATTTTTTGTAAATTATTTCTCTTAACTACATAAATGGTGGATTAATCCATTCTGTGTTGAGTATAAGATGATTATCGATTAAATTATTCTCCATGGTTGATAAAAATTTACTTTTTTAAAAAAATTGGTTTTCTCAAAGTTAGATAAATGATTTATTATAAAAATTATTGAATGTTTTCTTAATTCATTTTTAATTGAGAAATACTATAGAATTGATTTTAATTATATAATTATAATGGTTATTATCTAATTAAGTTTCATATTTAATAATTATAAACATTAGTTCCTATATAATATTGTGAAATTGAGCTTGGGTGATCAATTAAAAATTAGTAAGCTGGGAATCAACTCCCTTAGTCTTTATATATATATATATATATATGGAAATTTATTAATAAAATAAAAAAAGTTAATAAACCTCATTATTTTTTAAATTGGGTGGATTTTAAATCCTTAGAATATCTAATCTCTTAAATCTTTTAATTATTATAAATTTCTATTTATTTTTAATAAATCTAAATTATTCATTGTTCTTTACACTATGAGTGGATTCCATATGTAATTTTACTATATGAACATTTTTCCCTATGGTTTGACCCTGAAATCCCATAATACAACCCACTAATTAAAATACAGGGCTATAAATTTCTAAACTTCATGCACACTTCTGTGAGTATATACACCAATAATTTATCCACTTATTCTTCTTACCTTATTTATATAACGAATCATAATATGTAGTTTCATTAAGAAGCCATTATCATTTTTTACTTCCATGATGCATTCTTCCTTTTTTTTTATTTGAAACCAATTGTTCAAAAATTTCCCATATTCTATATTCATTCATGTTATTATTAAGTAAATAAAACTTTTAGTCATCCTCTAAAAACTATGGATCTATTGATTTTCTATCCTCATTATTTCTATGTTTAATTATAATCATAATGGGAGGTTAAATTGGCTTAATATCATACATCACACATTTATCCAAGATATAAATATAAACTCATTTTTTTATATACTTAAAACCCATATAATTTAGTGAGTTTTCCAATTATTAAAATTTCAAACTATGATCGCTTCATTATTGAAAATTTATTCCATGATTTATCCTTTTTCCACCAAATATCATATTTCCAATATAGATAATTCGTATTAATTACCCTTCCTTTGTGATATTTATATATAAATTGTGGTCAACACCATCTCTCTTGAATCCTGGTTTCTTCAATTCAGTACAAAATAAAGAAAACCATGATCAAAATAATTTATTAAAACTATATAAATATTTATATAGATAAAAAATTAACTATCATATTCAGTAAGTTTAAACACATAAAGTTATTTAATTTACACTTCATCCTTCAATGATCAATTAAATAATTACATATTCATATCCATTTTTTGGATTTTAAATCCACCTTTGGATTTCCATATTGAAGAATAAATGAATGGATCATGATTTTCCATGAGTGAAGATGTTTCTTCCAAATAAATACCATAAATTTTGGAATATCCCATACATACAAGTTGATCATTGATTAAAATTAAATTTCTATGTTCTTCAGGATTTTCTTGAACACCAATTTTATCCCAATGACATTATGTTTATGTTATATCTTTAAAAACAACCATGTATTATTTTTATCAATTTGTTAAAACTCTTTATTTAATGTACTTGTCCCATGATTTATCTTTTATATCCTCTTAAAATGATATATTATCCACTTAATATAGTAAATTTTTCATCTCAATGTTTTTTATTCTTCAGGTTTATGTTTCTCCTATTTTCTTTCCTAAAATTTTTTATTAAACAACTTCAAATATTCTTATTTTATTACCAATTTGAGTTATTTATTTATTTAAATAAACTTAATATTTATATTTTAATTTAATTTAAGAATTCTCTTTATGATATGTATAATGATTTTCTTTAAAACTATATTTATTATCATTATCGTCTTTAATAGTGTACTTAATCTTTGAGACACTTATCATGTTTCCAAATTTTTCTTCAATTGAATTCACATAACATTTGTAGGATTGTAAATTTTTATTCCTACACTTTATTAGATTTGGGATGTTTAAATTATAAGGGAATATTTAAAACTTTAATTATGTATATAAAGATGAAAAATTTTATTTCTAAATAAACAACGTTGTGGTTCCCTGAAAACTATGTCATGGGGTATATCAATCATCATCATTGTTATTATCATCATGATGCAATTATCAAAGTTATAGGAAAATATTTTAATGGATCATTTATCACCATAGGAAAGATAAATTCACAATAGTTTATGCTAATATAATTTGGTATGATAAAAATTAAAGTTTTTTATATTGTGTCTTAGGAGAATATTTATTGGACCCCTTGTTGGAAATTTAGAGTGAAACCCCAACATGGTTTATGGTCATGGATTTGAAAAACATAGTTTTATTAAAGTAACTCATGGTTTTATATCATTTTTTAAATACGAATTGAGGAAAATACATTGTTTTTATGAGACTATGTTATGGTTTTTCTCAATTATATGAAATTTAAATGGAAAATATTGTGAATTGTATAGATAGATATTAATTTTAATAAAAGTTTTTATGATTTATATTTGAATAAAAAAATCAATATGTGGTTAGGTAAACCATGTGTGTTTTTTGATTAAATATATATATAATAATAATAATTTTTTAGGATCAATTATTTTAGCTCCAATATATCCACCATGGATATTTGGACATACTTTAGGTGATTTGGGGAATATATCTAAGGTTCATTAACATCATTTGAATTAATTTATTATTATAGTGAAAAAAAATCATTATTGGATTGATGGGATTTTTTTATTTATATTATGAGATAAACAAATGATCTTTGAATGTATTAATCTTGGAAGAGGTAGGTGAATTTATCTTTTCTTTTTATACATTTTTTAATCTTCATAGTATTATTGATGTGGTGATGGAATTTTTTTTGATTCAAATGATAAAAAATGAAAAATAAATTAAATAGATAGAGAATATGTATATATGAGTATTAAATTAACATAGTTTAAATAGGAGTGGTAAATGGTGCTATTATTTAATAATTATGAATGATATGGAATATCTAGGTAGATGAGGAAATTGATATTAGTTTTATTGGTACAATGGAAATGTAACTGATGTGATTTCATTTTTAGGTGAATCTATGTGACATATGACTTAAGGGATACTATTATTTTAGGTTATGGATGTTAATCACTATTGAATTAATATATGGAGGCATAATAAATGTAAATAGTCTTATAGGAAGGAATGGGCATATAAGAATGAATTATTATGAAATTGGGAATAGATAGATGAAGTATATTAAGTTTGGGTTTGAAAGAAATAACTATATGAATGAGGATAGGTTAATGATAATGTAAATATGAGATAGAATGATAGAGAGAGAGGTAGTATATTAATACCACTTATAAATTTTAGATGAATACATGCATAAATGGAGAGTTATATTATGGGGTTTTTTTTAATATAAACTCTATTTGTGTTGTATTTTTTTTTAAAAGACAATAAAATTAAAAGAAATGAAATACATGACATGCCAAAAATTATTATCATAATGAAAAACACTAATTATCAATCAAGTTTAATTAATTGTATATTTAATAACTTTCTTTAAAGATTGTAAATGGTGAGAATTTTATACAATAATGTTTAATGTTAAAATATTTGTGTATGGGGATATGTTAAACATAGTAAAAATTGTGTTTTAAAGTGTCATCATGTGTTTGAATGATGTTTTAATTTTGAAGAAGATTATTTTAAGAGAAAATGATAGAGAAAATATTTTTTAGACCACTAGAGTTCTAGTGTCTTAGAACAAATGTTATGGTGGATTTTAGACAAAAATAGTAAGTTGTTTATCTATTTTTATCATTTTCATGGAAGGAAACTAGTATTTTTGTGGTAGTACACTAGCATTTTAATGGTAGGATACTATAATTTCCGTGACATACTTATATATGGACTTAGAGAATCTATTCTCTAGTGGACTTCTGGTGGATTGTAACTGGATTTTGGTGGGTTGTAACGGTGAACATTTTCATGAATCACCTCCAATATAACCTCTTCTAGGATGGTAGTAAAGAAATTAGTGTCTCCCAAAATCCACCTCTAATAATACATAGATTGGATACTAGAGTTGAGGGTATAATTACACGACATGGGATGCATTACCCTATATAATCCTAAGAATAATAAGTTAAAAAACTGATCAACTCTAATTATCATTATAATTCATGTAATTTCATATAAAAACAAAATAACATACCAAAATAAATCATCACATATGGTAGAAACTCTAACTATAAACAAACCCCATGTCATGTGCTAGTAATTTTAAGCCCAATCACCAAATCCATCCTAAAAATACAATAAAATAGTATGTAGAATATAAGAGTGAGAATAAAAGTTTACTTGGTATGTTCCTCTACAAAAAATGATGATAAAATGTAGACGAATTATACTAAATCTTTAGTGAAAAAATAGCAAAAAATTATTTTTACCTATACCAAGACAATATCTATTCCAAACTTATGAAGTAATGATAAAAAAATCCTTATATCATTATAATAACATAGTAATCATGAAAATATATCAAGAAAGTACTATGTAATCACTACCCCACTAATGTATTTTCCCTCATGTCTCAATGATATATGTTTAGTCTCTCTTATCCCTCCTATAAACAAATTCACATCCCCATACCCCATCATAGCCACAACCACACAATAATATCCAAACACCATATACCATATCCAAACACGACATAAAATTTACCACATACCTACAAAAAACCATATCACATTTCCACATCATTTATATACAACCACGTCACCACCATAATATGTCTACAAGTGTGAGTGTGAGTGGGGGAGTAGTCATCCATCTGTATCACCCATATCCTAGATATTAGGCTTACATGAAAAACTTAAAACTTGATATGGGTTTCATTCATATCAATCAACCTAGATGGTGGTGTTTAGGGGCCCACTTCCTAAAAAACATCGTCTATAACCAAAACCCATCACTAAAACATCACTACAACTTAACAAAGATAATGATTGACACCTATATGTTTGGTAGTTTTTCTTAATCAGTTTTGATGTATTTCAAACCACTCCCATTATGTAATTTATTTTTGTAATTTGTAATTTTTATATAATATATGATTTTTAATTTTATAAAGTTGGTTTAATAAGTTTATTCTTTTTCATTGAAGGTATTATAATATTTTCATTTTGATATTATGTTTATCCATTATTTTTTTAGTATGATAATGTTTTCATTAGAAACTAATTATATATTAATTGTTATATTAATACATGAATGGGTATTGCAGTGCATGTGGTGATATATATATATAACTGCAAGGTTATATAGTTTTTATATATTCATTTTGATATTTTTTATGATATAGAATAGAATAAGCCAGATAAACCACCACAAGTAGTTAAGATAACATGTCAAACATGGGACTCTTTTTTGGGTTTTTAAAAAAATATAAAATAGGGTAGGGAAACACTATTTGATGAAAAAATAGGTATCAACTAGAGAGACCCCCATCCACACCAGTCAATCTTGAAACTGGCATGAACAGGGTTCATGACAACTATTTAATTAATAAATATATGGTGTGTACCTTATTCACACCAGTGACTGCTCTCGTATAATTAATAAATAATAACATAAATAATCAAAATAAATAACATCTAAAAATATAATTAATTGAAAATTAATATAATTAAAATAATTAATAATTAATATTATAACTGATAGTTTAAAATATAAATAATAATAATAAAGTAATTAATATAATTTCGAAGTAATAATATTATAAATAATTAGTATTATATTTAATATAAATAATAATTTAAAAAATTATTAAAATAATTATTAATTGTTAATAATTTAATTAATCGTAAAAATTAATAATATAGTTAACATAATTTATAAATAATATTATTTTTAATAGAAATAATTATTAATTTAATTAAGTATTACTTATATCATTGATTCCATTATTTATTATAATCATTATTTGAGATGTTGGTGAAGGTTTAGAAGTTTATCTCTATTAACTTGGATGGTGATCATGATGTATCTTCATGATATTAGGTTTTCATGGCTTCAATGAGCATAAATTTAGATTTTCATCATATAGATGGTGCTCCTCTCCCATTCTCATGTGTGTCTCGTCAAACCACAGTCCTTGATGACTCAAGAAAGCAATCAAATGATTTTTCAATTCCTAGGGCTCAAGATTCAAGAATATATTTTCTATCTTCTTATGTTGAGGAGGCATGAATCAGATCCTTATGAATCACTGAAAATTTCATCAGTTGGAAAATCTATAAATACCACTGCAATTTCAAGGGTTCAGGTAGCGGTTGAATCCCTCAATGCTGAAAAAAAGGTTGAAGTTTGTTTTCTACTCATTACAGACCCTAACCATATACAAGAGACTCCATGCACACTGAAATTTGTTGTGAATTCAAGATCCTTTGAGGAGTTTTAGAATGAGTATAATATTCTTTCCAGGAATATAATAAATAAAGGAGAAACTATCTTTGTTGAATCCAACCATGAAATTATTTCCCAAAATATTCAAGAATGTAAGCACTCTATTATTTTTCATTTATCATTTCAGTATCAATATAATCATTGAGGAATTTATAATCTTAAGTAATGTCATCTTGATATATGGGGATTCAACGACTAGAGAATCAAAAACCTGAGAAAGGGGTTTTCCACATTTTTTCCCAACAAAGGCTATGAAATATAAAGCATTGGGGTGCTAACTAGTGAATTTGAATCCTATATTCCTCTAGATTCAAGACTTAGACCAATACTTGAATCCACTATTTTTCAAAATCTCTATAACTCATATCTCTATTAGAATTATAGGACTAAGTTGGTTCCATGGTACCCAACAATTCTGTGGGAAATTTATTTGGAAATTAGAGTCCCTAAAACGATGGATAGGGGAAATGAAAAGGCTAAATATGGCCACTCTATAAGGATGCTAGTGGAGGTTGAACTAAACACTCCATTGATCAAAAAAGTGGGGTTGACTGGTGATGAATTATTTTTGACCTCCTAGTTGAATATGAAAAAAAGTCCTGATTGTTTCTCGAGATATCATAATATAGGACACATATATGCTATATGTAGAAACAGGGCTTTCTGTGGTTCTTATAGATTAAAGGGACACAATATTTAAAGGTTCAGGAGAAATACTTCTTCTAAAGTTAAGGGTGGTGGTACTAAACCATTAAGATATGAACAACCCAAAGTGGACCAATCTAATACTAGAGTTGATGATTCCGGGCTATAGATGGATCTTATGAAGCTATCATCTGGTGAATGTGAGCCTCATGAACAAGCCTATATTTTGGACTTATTCTTACGATATCATAAACATGATGAACCTATTATTTTTGTTTAAAAGGATATTATAAAGGACAAATATCAAAAAATAGACCTTGAGGTGACTTATCACCCTAGTGTTGGGTCTAAAGGTATTGATGGATTTAATTTCTATTGTTTTTTAGAAATGATAATGAGGATTTTCCCAAACCTAATGATTCTTGGTCCTATAAATGTGAGTCTGAATTGGATGAGGATGACCTCAATGAGGACTAGTATCTTACATCTAATAGTAGCAAAGATAAATCTAAGAAGTCATTCCTTCAGGTAACTAAGGGAAAAGGATCTGGTTTTCATGGGAAAAATAATATCCATGGAAAATAGGTTGACAGTAAGTTTGATGCCTCCTTCAAGGTGAAGTCAAATCCTATGGGAACCTATTTTGTGGTTTGAACCTTTGCTTAGGGATGTCCTCCAACATAGATCATGGACTATCCTCGGGATAAAAACCTAGAAACTTGTCTTGCTTAAAGGGATGATAGTTCCAATGGAATTGGCCACATATTCTGTCGGAGAAGGCTATACATGTACATCTTGGTGAGACAAATGTCAACATTACCATAACATTAATGGAAAGGGATATACTAACCACAAAACATACTAATTAGAATATTACTGTTATTAGTTGTGATGCTAATAAGGGGATGGGAGATCAGAGAAAGGTTGTTGTAGCCAATATCTCAATAAAGAAATAGGTGCATGCAGTGGTTACCATAGTACTGTTTGATGAGAGTCTCCAGGAGACAACTGGTGGTGGTACAGGTGATTTCATCACCAAGGAGGTTCCCCTTATGTTAGTTAACATGGAGTTGGATTATGGAAATGTTGTGTGGCCTAGGACTGGACAATGGGTCTAGATAGAATATTTTATAAGATACATCTCTTCTAAATTTGTGGCATCAACTTTTAATGCTTTTTCTCAACTTGAAACTGACCCGTCTACTATTGATCATGCCCATTTGAGGGATTCTCAAGATGAGAAGGTTATTTCTAACATTTATTCCCTCGCTAAGATTGATGGGAATCATTATAGGGTATTTTTGAAAGATATATGTGCAATGGACTCTGTTGAATCATCATTAAATGAAGTTCAAGTGCCTTTTAGAGAATAAAGACATGGAAACAAAGATGAAACACGCATGGAAGAGGTGTCCCTCGTGGTTAGGGTCGGTGGGGGTGTGCATCATACTCAGCCTGAGTTGTTGACTTTAACATTTAGTGATCTAGGGCTTGAGTCTTTCTCTAATTGTGTTTTTGACAGTGCTTGTTCTTTGATAGGGGTTGTCTACCATGTCTGACCCCATCTTCTATGTTGTATTTTTTTTAATAAATGGGATAGGGTCTTTGAGCATTATCCCAAACCACTCTAATTTTTTTTATTATAATCATTACATAAATTTATAATTACATTATAAATTAAATGATAAATTATAATTATTAACTATTAATTACATTATTTATTTATTGTTAATAATTATTAATTATTATTTCTATTTATTAATTATATTAATTAATTACTAATTATAGTAATTATTATTTCAATTATTAATAAATTTATTATATTAATAGTTATTAGTTATTTTAATTTATTTATTAATATATTATTAATTGTTTAGTAATTTATAATTATATTAATTAACTAATAATTTTTATTATTAATATTATTATTTATTAATTATATCAATTAATTATAAAATTATTTTTTAAATTAACAGATGCGAAAAAGACATAACATATATTTGAGTTAAAAATTTATGAACAATAGAAAATGTATCACTGATGTCAGCATCACTGTCTCAAATACTCCTCCATGCCACATTCTAGTGTATAGATAATGTGCCCGTATTGTATCCACCAATTCTTATTCTCTGGAATATGATCCTCCTCAGTATAATATGTTGCAACTTCCTCTATATCATCTATTATGATAGGCAGTGGATCCAAAGTCCTATCTCTTATACCCTGGACAACCTTAAAGGAAGATGGCTGCTGGCTAGAACTCTCTCCCATGTGGTATGAAGATGGCCATTGTTCCATGAGCATCTGATCACTAAGAAAAAAAATTTAGACTCACATGCATACTAATAAATATATATATTTACATATAACTCTAATAAAATAAGGGAATAAGCAGTAGAGTCCATACCAGAAGTGCCTAACTCCCTGTCAGCATAGCCTATGTCATAACAACTAATATTCGAATATATTTCTATCTGAGCAAGATATGTAGCATGATTACTAAGATAAAGTGATGGGTCATCTACATTATTAAGTATAGGATCATCTTGAAAATAATACTATACATCTTACATGTGTGCCATGTCATCATGTAGAACATCTACATCAGGCTCATCTCCTGGTAGTACATCATCCTAGGGCTTAGTAGCCTGTGGAACATCAAATAAAATTCCATGATATATCCCATCCATGGGATGGATAAGCTCTTCCACTAATGATTTAAAATAGACATAGTCAAATATAAATCCCTCTATAGTGTTAGAGATGTGAAATAAGTGTATAATAAGAGAATTTTGTAAAAAATAATTTATTCAATTATAGTTAAAAAAATTATATTAAATAGGGATAGTAGTTATTACCTAGTGATAACCGTACCCATGTCATGTAAGATATATTCATGACCTCATGTGGTATTAGATTTCATAATCTAACTAGCCTATTAGATGTATGCACATTGTGGATTCCCCTATAATCAGGACATCATATGTCTATTTCACATGTTAATGTATTGTGCATCAAATTGACATCATTCTAAGTCTCGCTTCCCTAACATCTTTAGGGAATTCAATGATGCCAACTATCTAGGTGGTTTTTAAATGGGCTATAGGTGCCCAAAATTCTTCAAAAACCAGTCGATATGGTTTTTCTCAACCATGTGAAAATTGATAAGAGTCATGACACATGTATTAGAATCAAGGATCCTCATATAGTAAGTTGGGATACTCTGAAGAACAGTTTGGTAATATGGAATCCATGAAACCTAAAATAAAAAAAATGAAGGTACATTTGGTAAAAGATATAATTAAATATAACATACATCATTTGGTAAAATACTATCCTTTATAAGTTTTTAAGTGTGTAAATCATGTCTTATAGTGTTAAAATGTCTTGTCCTTAGATCTACCAATATATAACATTTTTTAATTTTATTTTTTGTAATATAAATTTTTATATTTGACTTCTATATAATAATGATGGATAATTATACCATATTTAATTAAGGAAGTCATGCAAAATATCTATAAGAAATGATAAATAAACATGGGTACTGAAGCACATGATATTCTCTTATACCCACATATGAGTGAGAATAACACATCTTATAATATATATATCCTCGATGAAACATACACTGCATAGTAATCTATATGTATATATAAAACTTGTTGAACTCTAGTTGTATCTCCTTTCATATTCAAGGACTTTAAGTAAAGGTAAATACATCAGATGGAATAGAATTATAGACAATGGTCATACCTCCAATAAGTCATAGAGTCTCTTTGTGTGAAAATTACAAGACAATAATCTTTTCAGCATTATTGACTAGATGTTTAAAGTGCTCATATATCCATGGATTTCATATCCAACTAAAAAGGATAAAACTTCCATCATCCTAAACCTCTATTACAAGTAGTCTCTATACCAAACCATACTAGTTACCAATAACAAGGATTTTCATGGCCTCACTCTCAATATGAATGCCTATAATAATAGAGATTTCCTCTAGAGTGATAGTCATATATCCCTTCGGTAGATGGAAAGTTTGTTTCTTTGGCCTCCATATCACTAAAAATATATAATGATATGGTCATAAAAAATATTGAAATCACACATGGCTATAACATGGAGCACTTTCTTTTCAAATATGTGGGATGGTCATAGGAGGAGGTACAACATGATAGAAGTGGTGTTACCTCTATATGCTCAGAGTTAGAATAGGATAAAACTCTAAGAAACCTCGAGAAACATGTTTTTCTTAGGTCATGAGAAAGAGGGTTTTATCCACATCTAATTATGAAATAAACATTAATTTTTATAATTAAGGTAATATAGTTTATAAAAAAATATTTATGAATTATAAGAAAACAAATTAGGCACCAAGTCATAAGTCATAGTTAAATATGAAACAAGATTGTATAAAGTAAAATTTTTACATAATAGTGGGGAAATATATAAGAAACCGTTAATGATGATGAGATCAATACCTTGTTCATATAATATTGATATTTTTCATACAATTATTACGTTCTATATAACATGTGATGCATCATAGTCCCACTCCTATTATAAATTCCAGACTGCCTTATTTATAATATAATTATACTTTGGACTTCCCTAGGGGTGAAAACTAGTAATATTAGGGACTACAATTTTCTAATCAGTAGGTAAGGTTAAATGATAAAAATCACTAATAGGAATCGAAGATTCATTGTAGTAGTCAACAAGAGTGCTCATGCGATATACTAGAATGATATAGGGTTCGCATGATTAGTTAATTAATTCCCAAGGAGAAATTATATTTGAAAAATTATACCTTGGTTATTGGAAATAACTATAATCATAGTACATTTTTTCTATTAATACCATAATCACCCAACCACTATTTCCTATGAGTGGGTTTTGAAAATATATAACCTAAAATTGGATCCCTTCTTGATCAATGATTCAAAAACAAAATAATGATGTGTCTCGTAAATTATTATCAATATCACTTTATACATTTCCACTAAAGTTCATCCCTTGTTGCATCCTAAAGAGAGTTTTTAAAAAAAATTACATCACACATCAATAAATTGACTCATGTGCTAAGATTATGATCAATTGTTTATAGAAACCCTTAAATACCCTATGTATACACTCCTCCATATTAATAGTTATATTTCCATATCTCTTACCATCATCATATTTCAATGACCAATTGTCCTTAAAAACAAGTATCATGTAATCAAACAATTCTTGTATGTCCCTTCAAATTCCATCTAGACACTCATCAATTGTTCTCTATTAAGGCTCATACACTAAAAAAATCCAAAAAGAATGTAATTAAAGGGATAGTAAATATTGTCTAAATAGATATAGGTTTAAGGAAATGTACCCAACTAAAGGAACTCCTTTATTATTGATTCATATTTAAAGTTGTTTTAGACGATACTTGAAATGTGTCTAATGCAATATATATGATAATAATTAGGTTCTCTCCATGAAATTCAATCATATTTAACAACCTCTGTAATTTTTTATGATATTAAAATATCATGAACACCCCTTGACTTTTCATAACATGGGTGTGTATAAATTACAAGAACTTACTCTATGATTCAAAGTTCTCTTTATCAACAATAGTGAATGAAAGTGGGATTAGAGAATGATTTACAACCAATTAGATGGTAATTGTTGGGAACACTTTGTGTATTAAGTTTTATTTGTTTTCGATAGTTATAAATACTAGTCAAAATGAAGGAGTGAAGATACATGAATAATTGGGAAATTATTCATAGTTACAAATCAGGAAATTGATGCACTGATCCTTAGTTCAAAGAACTTGTGTAAAAAGTGACACATAGTTTACAAAAATTAAGTACTATCAATTGAGGATGATTGAATTGTTCTTTGGAATTAATGTTCCAAAAATAAATGTTGAAGGATTCTTGAAGATACTAAGAGTGATCTTGAAAAAATAAACGATTCATATAATGTGCATGAAGTGGATAAGATTGGATCATAATGGTTGAAGAAGAAGAAAATAAGGAAAGTTTCATAGTATTTTCATTTTGAAGAAAGGTGTCCATGAAATTTTACACTTAGAACTATTATTTTTTTATGGGATTTACTTAAATATTTTGGGCTAGCCCACAAGATAGCTGGAAGCATCAACCCGAGGCTCATGTGAGACAAATTCAACTACACCCAAGGGGAAGTCAGCTGGGCCAGCCCACAAGTGACAGGGTCAGGCCATGTATAGGCCCATGTAGAGATTGGCCCAAAACCCATGAAGAGGGTGGGCGTAGAGCGATCCTATATAGAACATAGTATGGGGAGGTTTCGTGGAGGGAGATGGAGTAATCTGGTGATGGGGCGTAGCACTTCAATTTTTATACCTCATGCTACCCACATAACAGTTTTGATGCGAGACAAATTAGCAGATATTGTTCATCATTTAAAAAACATGGACATGAGCTCAACCATCCAATCAACCATTACATATGGATCTAATCTTGGTCGTCCATCATCTTGCACCTTGAAGACTTGAATGAGATTTGTCTGATGATCCCACAAACATGTCATCATATTCAACCTCCATCACCCGACGCCAGTGCCACATCCACCGGAGCTAATGAAGAACCATATCCTGACCACCATGGAATATCATTTTGACAACGTGAAAATCATAGGAGCATACCGAGACCATGCATAAAACATACGTTGGCCATGCATGTAATATCTCAATGAAGAAGGCTCGGCTGAGGCAAATGGAGTTGCTAAGGCCATGTGGATAATTCAAGGGTGGATTTAAATGGAGATTTAATGTGATCTCAATCACATGCATATGAAAAGGGGGAGCTAATTTGAAAAGGAAACACTCCACAAACCTTAGCGTATCTCAAACTCGGGTTTGAAAGTTTTAAATATAAAAGATCTCAATTATTCAAAGGGAAGATCTTATTCTATTAAAAGGTGAGATTTAGAATGTGAATAAGATCCATTCCCTACCTATAAAAGGAGTCGCACTGAGCTGAATAGAGGATCTTTCATTCATACACCTGAGAGCTCATGTTTCTTAAAAATGGATCATCTTCGTTCCTGGTTCACGAAGGACGAGTAGAGCATCGCAGACCTTCAAAAAGTGATATTCACCCTTGAACTATCTTGTAAAGAAGTGAAACCACACCTATGTGTAAAGAAAATCCATGAACACATGACTGGTTTATCTAAACCTTCATCATTCTTTGTGAAGGTGATCTCATGGGTACACATATGGTGCATACATGCCCTTATCATGCTTTGTGAAGACAGACCCATGAGCCATCTGGTTCTGTGAAGAAAAACTACACCTTCTCTTTACGAAAGAAAAATGTCCATCCCTTGAATGAGGAAGAAGACCAGTGAATCCTTCAGGGTCACAAAGAGAAGGTAAACACTCCTATGTCTACATGATATACTTATACCGTTTACAGGGGTTTTCATGTAGAAGGGTTTTATGGACATTCATGCACGTATGTGCATTATTTGATGAATCACAAGGACTCATGTGTTTTCAAAGGAAGAAATAAGAATGAAAGTATAATAGGGCTCATGTGTGTGCATGAAAAGATTTTTACCCACTAGGGTTTTCACACAAGCAAGATAGAAAAAGAAGTGAATGGTGTGTTTTGTTTATTCATACAACATGCATGCACACATGTTCATGAATTAAAAAAACCCAAACCAAGTAAAAAATTAAAGAATAGAAAATATAGGAAGAAAAGAGGATATGAATTCTTGTATTAATACATAAAAAATGTGCAATTCATTTTAACAAACATTAATTTCACTAAGAATAAGAGAATAGAAAAAGAAGGATAAGGAAGAGTGTGCCCATCTCTATTGACAATAATTCAGGGAAGTTTAATTATGATGATTGCAATTAAGTTGATCTTCAATGTTTGAATAATCACAAATTTGTTTTTGATTCTTTACAATAAAATAAAAAAGTTCTAGAGGATCTGGTTGTTTCACTAAATAATAATAAAGAAGAAGAAGTAGTGCAGTTGTTTTTGCACTAGAAAAGAAGAGAGAAGAAGAAATGAGATTTTATTGTCTATTACTTTACAAATAATCAAGTGAAGATAACTAAAGAAGATCAAGAGAAGAACCTACCTTATCAAAAATTAAGAATACTATCTTGAGTGCTAGTATAAATAACCATCAAGAAGTTGCAAGTTTAACTAGGTCATCGCCAGTTTAGGAAGAGGATTGTTTCCCTTTCCCCTCCAAAATGTAGGGACTCACACTGACCAGAGGATTGTTTTCCTAGAAAAACCACTATAAAAGTTATCACATTATAGTGGATAATCCATGAACTATTCATTCACATGCATGGAAAGGATGTAGCTTCTCTTATTGAGTAGTGAACCTTGTAAAAATATCATGTACATATTTTTACTTCTTTATATTATTGCATGAAATAGGGAAAAGATAATAAGATAATCAATATCCTAATAGGTCAAGAGGTATGGGGATAAAAGGATGGAATTGGTTTAAAAAGTCCCCAACACTAATTCACCCCCCTTCTCAGTTTTAGTCATATCCCAAACTGGTCCTCTCAATTGGTATCAGAGGCAGTCAGACCTCTATTAGATTCTATAAAGTGAAGTTATTATATTTTAAAGAGTTGAGTTTCTTTATGGATTAATCAATGAAGTGAAGTTTCAATGAATATTAAGTTGCCTCTGATCAGAAGACTATATCTACCAATAATATGATGAAAAGGAAAAAATAAGGAGAATTTAAAGCTGAACAGTAAGTCCCTCTTATCTAAATAATAGGAAGTATTTAGTTTTACATACCTTACTGAAAGTGAAGACATAGTAGGCTTGTAAAGTAATGATTAGGTGGATCAATTTCCCATCAAGAATATAGAAAACCTTCCTACCTCAAGTGATTAGAATTTATGTGTTAGTACATTTGAAAATTATTCTCATGATGAAAATGCTAGTATAAGCGGTGATGATAAATCAACAACCTCTCAAGAATTATCATTTGATAGATTAAGAATGATTCTTCATAGCATTCCAAAAGAAATTACATCCCCTTTTGTGGATTATTTCAACGTATGCAAGAATATATCACCCAAATGAAGGAAGAAAATGATGTTTTGGAGAAGGTCTTACAAGAAATTTTTTTGGATGTTTAAAACTCTCCAAACAAGTTGGAGCCTTTGAAGAAACAAAGAGGTAATATGAAATTAGTTCCTCAAAGTGGATGAAATAAGTTGAAGAAAATGAGGTATTAAACAAGACTCTAAAAGATAAGATCCATTCACTTAAAGATGATATTAAAACAAGAACTGATGTCAAGGAGTTATATTTCAATGAAAATTATAAGAAGATCAAATAACTTGACTCTTTGTTACAAAACATAGTGAAGCTGCATGAAGATAAAGTTAAAATATTGAAGAAATATTGTAAAGATATTATGACTATGATTAAAGATCAAAAAAATAATCCTCAATATCAAATCTCTATAAATGGAGGCTCAGTTGGCCAAACATGAGAAGACACATATTGGGACTTTAAAAATGATTCAAATAGTTACTGCTGGTACTCAATGTTCATTGGAGGATTATAAGGGTGAAATATCTCTAACATGTGATAAGAAGATCATGACTTCACTCAATGATCTATAACAAGAAGCTGAGAAGGAAAAAGTACCATCCATACCATCTTGTAATAATGTTTCTAAATTTTTTTCTACAAAAAGTGTAGGGTTAAAGAAAAATTATGAACAATTATGGATTAGTAAAGGTGATGAGATACCTACCACCATGGCTAGGGTGGATAAGAAGAATAATATAGAAGTTGGTTCCTCACAGACAGCATAATACATCAAGAAGAAGTCCCATAAATATAATACATAAGATATAGAGAAGTCAAGATTTGTGGGTCAATGTTGGTGTTGCAATAGATTTGAGAATTGTGCATTGGATTTTTGGTACAATCCCTTAAATATAAAAACAAAAAGAGCACCCATCTCATGGGGGAGAAATCTATAGAAGAATAAGTAACATCAACAGATCTAGAAGCATCCGTATTCTACAAAAAGATTTAGAATGCTTGATAACATATGTGCTTTATGCAATGGAAGTGTTCACAAGGTTGGTACATGTTCATCTCAACATGCATCCAAAGTTGATAAGAAAACGAGATCATAGAAGCTGGATAAGAAAGAAGAAGCAACCTTGGGAAGAAATTAGAAGAATGTTACGAAAGAAAATTCTCCCGATAAGAATCCAAGAAGAAAATAGGAGAAGACCTTGGATTCTAAATCGAAGAAGGTGAAGGGTGTTGCATCAAAAAGAACTCCTAAGAAGGATGTCACTCAGAAGAAGCCATGTGGAATATCCAATCTTTATTCCTCAATTCATAATGACCTATTGGTTAACAAGACAGAATATTTGGAAAGAATGGGAAAAATGGAAGATGAATAAGCTAAGGATAGTGCAATAAGAAGTAAGAAGATTACACATAAAGATAAAGAAGTCATATGTGTGAGGTAAAACAGGTCTGGTCATACTGTTAGAAATTTCATTGAATTTATTCCATCTCAAGAATAATTTCTTATGAAGATAAAAGTTTCACCATGTGATTCTAGTGCTTCGAAAACTCTTGAAGAAATAAGGATCACACACAAAGAGGTGGAAGATGTATTGAGGTCCACACAAGAACAACTAGAACTGAATATCAAGTGTGCAAGTGTAAAGAGTGGGGAAAATGGAGCATGTTGGTTGGAAAACCCATCTCAACCTAATTTTTTACATTGATGAAGCAAGTAGGATCCACCTTATTCCCTTAACTCTTTGTGTATTGTACTTGTTATTATATTATAGGGAATTAAAGGTGAAGCAAGCTATCAGGGGGAGAACCTAAGAGTCAGTTATGAGGAGTATTCCCTTGAGGGGGAGAGACATGAAGAAGCTACCAGAGTTATTATTTCAATTATTATCAACCTCAGTTGGCATAAAATTCAATTACTCTAGAAATTTATTGAAGAACATGTCATTGGAAAAGGTATGTCATTTATAAATCTCTCATCCTTAGTTACTCAAAATAAAGATAATCTTACAAAGGGGGACTAACTGAATTACTTAGTGACATAAGAAAAATGGATATTCCGCAAGTTCACTCATCCTTCCTGTTGCACTTGAATGTTTTTTATCCATTTATTGAAGTGAGTGCAAGAGTTTGGGGTTGATTATTTCATATCAAATTTGTTATCTTCAACCTGAATTGAAAGTGGAAAACTCTTGAATACAAGTACATGAGTTATCATCTCATTATGTATCATGATTAGTTGATAATGTATATCCTTGTTGTCTAAATAAAACCCTCTTATTTTCTATACTGAGCATTGGTCAAGTAGACTTAGAGTGAAATGATTTATGGAAAATTTCTTAAGTATGGATTAATACCCTTTTCCCATGAACTTTTTATTTCTTGTCAATAAGGGGGAGAGGAAGTAAAATTAAAATTAAAATTGAGAAAAATAAAAATGAATGGGAGAGAGAATATTATAATTTTGATATTGACACATTTATTTGATAAAGAACTTTGAAGTATTGGTAACAAATACAAGGGGGAGATTGTTGGGACCACTTTGTGTATGAAGTTGTATTTTTTTCAATAGTTGTCAATACTATTAAAAATGAAGGAGTGATGATACATGGAGAATTGGGAAATTCTTCATAGTGACAAATCAGACAATTTATGCACTGATCCTTAGTTCAAAGAACTTGTGAAAAAACTGACACATGGTTTACAACAATGAAGTATCATCCATTAAGGATGATTGAAGTGTTATTTGAAATTCAAGTTCTAAAAAAATGGTGAATGAGGTTTAAATGTATTAAGATTGGTCATACAAAAATAAAGGATTCATATAATGTGCATGACGTGAAGAAGATTAGAGTATGATGGTTGAAAAAGAAGAAAATAAGAGAAGTTACATGGGATTATCATTTTGAAGAGAGGTGACCATGAAATTTTACACTTAGAATTTTTTTTATGGGATTTAATTAAAAATTTGGGCCAACCCACAAGCTAGTCAGCAACCTCAACCCGAATCTCATGCAGGAAAAATTTGACTACACCCAAGGGGAAGCTATCCAGGCCGGGCTATGTATAGTCTCATTCAGAGATTGGGCCAAAGCCTATGAACAGGGTGGGTGCAGAGCATGCCTTTAGAGAACATGGTATGAGGAGGTACTTTGGAGGGATAGGGAGTAATCTAGAAATGGGGTGTAGTGATTCGATTGTTATACTATATCATCCCACATTTCAGTTTCAATTTGGGACAAATAAGAGGATCTTTTTCATCGTTTAAAAAACACGGATGCTAGCTCAGTCGTCTGATCACCCATGACATATGTATCTAATCTTGTTCATCCATCATCTCTCACCTCGTAGGCTTGAATGAGAGTTGTCTGATGCTCCCATAGCTGTATCATCATCTTTGATTTCCTGCACCTGATGATGCCATTGTATCCACCGAAGCTAATGAAGAACCATGTCCTGACCACCATGTAAGATCATTTTGTCATCTTAAAGATCTTAGAAGAATACTAAGACCATGCATGAAACTTATGTTGTTAATGTAGGTGATATCTCAATAAATAAGGATCAGTCGAGGAAAATTGATTTTTCAAGGCCACGTAGATAATTCGAGTTTGGATTTAAATGGCGATTTCATGTTATCTTAATCACATGAAAGTGAAAATGAGGATCTCATTTTAAAAGTAAACACTGCACAAATCTCAGCGTATCTCAAACTCAGGTTTGAAAGTTTTAAAGACCAAAGATCTTTTTTATTCAAAGAGAATATCTCATCCAATTCAAAGGCAATATTTAGAATACAAGGAAGATCTATTCCCTATCTATAAAAGGAGTTGCACCGATCCAAAGGGAGGAGCTTTCATTCATACACTCAAGATCTCATGTTTCTCAAAAATAAATCATCTTTGTTTATGGTTTCTAAAGGATGATCAGAGCACTGCAGACCTTCAACAAGTGCTATACACTCTTGAAGTGACCCGCGAAGAAAGAGAATTACACCTCTGTATGAATTAAATCCATGAACACACGGTTAGTTTATCTATACCTTTAACTTGATTCGTGAAGGTGATCCCATGGGTACGCAACTGGTGCATATTCACCCTTTTAGTTATTTTTGAAGACTGACCCACGGTCCATCTGGTTCTATGAAGAAGAACCGAACCTTCTCTATGTGAAGGAGAACAATGCATCCCTTGAACAAGGAAGAAGACTAGTGAATCTTTTAGGGTCATGGAGAGAAGGTAAGAAATCTCTTGTCTACACGATATACCTATACTCTTTACAGGGGTTTTCAGGTAGAAGGGTCATATGAACATTCATGCATGCATGTGAATTTTTTGAAGAAACTTTAGGCCTTGTGTGTTTTAAATGGAAGTAAGAATAAGGGAAGTATAGGAGAGCTCGTTTGTTTTCATGAAAAGGTTTTTATCCATTAGGGTTTTCACACAAGAGAGAAGAAGAAGTTGATTGTGTGTTTAGTTTGTTCATACAACATGCATTCACTCGTGTGCATGAATTAAAAACACATAAACCAAGTAAAAATATAATAATAGAAGAGTCTATGAATGCTTTCATTCATACATAAAAAGGGTTCAATTCCGTTGAACAAACATTAATTGCACCAAGAATAAGAGAAGAGAAGGAGAAGGGGAAGGAAGAGTGTGTCAAGCTCTGTTGACAATCATTTAGAGAATTATAATTACAATGATTCCAAGTAATCCAACATTTAGTGTTTGAATAATCCCAAAGAAGTTTTTGATTCTTTCTAAGAAAAGGGAAAAGTTCTAGTGTAGTTGGTTTTTTCACTAAATAATAAGAAATAAGAAGAAGTAGTGCAGTTGGTTTTACACTAGAGAAGAAGAGAGAAGAAGAAAGGAGAGTTGCTTGTCTACTGCTTTGTAAGTAACCAAGTGAAGATAAATGAAGAAGATCAAGAGCATAACCAACCTTATCAAAAAGGAATATGACTATCTTGAGTGGCAGTATATAGAACCCGCAAGAAGATGCAAGTTGAACTAGGTCATCACCAGTTCTAGAAGAGGATTCTTTCCCTTCCCCCTCCAAAGTGTAGTGACTCACACTGGCTAGAGGATTGTTTCCCTAGCCAAACCACTATAAAAATTATCACATTATAGTGGAGAATCCATGCACTGGTCATTCCCATGAATGGAAAGGATGTCTCTTCTCTTATATATTAGCGAACCTTGTAAAAATATAATTTGTATATTTTTACTACTTTCTATTTATAAGGAATCGGCCTTAAACATTACATAATATTAAGTTAAGTCAAAAATTCTACATTGAGGATCTTTTTATGTTTAGAGATTTAGAGAATTAGGTCATAACCTATACATAACAACATAAATATTGCAAGAAGACACTTCTACTCACTATCGATTTTTTACATAAAACAAAAACTCTTTAAAAAGATACATGTTTTAGTTCCATGATTTAAAGAACATGACTTTTCCTTGATCCCATCCTGGACCCTATTCATATTTATGTCCTGTGAAAAACATTTCAAAAACATGGTATGAGCATAAAAATATCAGTAAAGGTTATAAAATAAAGAAAGAAAACATTAGTCCATTAAAATATACAAAACATAAGCTCTTTAACATACCTCATGAAATCATAAGATTTATAAATAACACATAAAAATCATAAATCATAAAGGTGACTTGTGGAATCTATAACATACTTAAATTGTAGATTTCACAACTATATAGGGAGTCCCATTTGGAATAATCATCATAGTATATTCCCTAAATCTAAAAGTAAAAACATCAATTTTTACCTCCGTCACGTTACCCAATGCATTGGAGAGATATCTTGGGCTCACCCACCCTAGGCTTATCACAGAACCACCCGTATATGTAAATAATGACCAAGAAATATAAAATATTAATAACATATAAAACAAGCATAAAGGGAATATAACATTTCCACATTTTATTCATAAGATATCAGTTCAAGATATTGACATAACCAATTCATTTAAAACATTCAAAAAGACGAGTTTTAAATCAATGTCTATTGTACAACTTTGAAACTTTTTAAAGGAATTTACACTTTAAAACACTAATTTCCATATAAATAAATCCTTTAAATCATTTCTAGAACATGTACATGAAAGAGGTGTATTTATAAGATTAAATCTTTAAAATGGTATTTTAGTTAAAGAGTTCTTGACCAAATGAGAGACACTTGAATACAAATAACTGAGGAATAACATTAGTCAAAACTTTATAATATCAGGATAATAAATGGATTAATGATATAATATGTTAAAGGACAGTATATACACCATATAATAGTGAATTAGGGCATAATAATAAATAAGTCTCAATGGAATGTAAATTGATATGAAATCCCTTATAAAGTCTGTATCCTTAGATTAAGGATAAATCAATGAAGTAATTATTTTTGAAAAATATAAATACACTCAATATGATTGGATATTTAGTGTAAATAAATCATAATAAATTCACACATATTATTTTAAAAACAAAACCAATGACTTGGATGTTTTACTCAATGAATGGAAATTGAGTTAAGATTGCCCTTAACAAGTTCATATCAATGACTTGAGAATTTATCAATGGAGTGATTATGTGAATCAAAAGTATATCCACACAAAGTGGAGTGTAAATTAATACATAAATAAATAAATAGTGATTGTACAAATAATATTGACCTAATATAATCAATAAAATATACATAAAACCAAAAGAGTGGAAATTGAGTTTAGAAATCCCCTTACGAAAATTCAACAGCCTAACAGTGTCACTTTAAAAATTAAAAAAATGAGTTCATGAGAGATAAAATGGTATCTCATCACTTGGACATAAAATGTACAAAAATAAATATATATATATATATATATATATATATAATAACATATCCCAACACAAGATAATGTAAATTAAAAGACATGACGTAAAAAGAAGTCTTCGACTAAAAGAAGAGGGTGAAAGGTTCCCTTAAAAAGATCATTTTTGTAAATAAAATAGATCTATTATGTGTATTAAATATAATTACACATAAATAAAGTATAAATACAAGATATTATATCAAAATTCCTTTCTCATATAATCATAGAATGACATAATCAAGAAGTATAAGATCAACCCAAAGAATGAAAATTGGGTTAAGAAGTTCCTTTACCTTGAGTCTGATTCATCACGTATGTTCCTTATTATTCCTGAATAATAAAATTAAGTTAATTTATACTAGCTTCAAAACCTTTTTAAATTTTATTATTCCTTTTATATCACTTATTACCATGATATAAAAATTACAAAATTCTTTAAGTTAATATCGGTCGTTTTGTCGATATTTGGTAATTGAGTAAAAAATGAACCTGTTATAATTAAAAATTGTCCATGTGGTCAAAAGTACATTATCTCCATAATTATATTCATGATTTAGATATAATATATATCTATTATATCTATTATATATGTATTTAGAATAATCCATATCATTTGGATAAAAGACATGAAATGTGTCGTTTATGGAGACGGAAATCGATACGTATTCATGAACACTACTTTTATTTATTTTTCATATTTAAAAGAATTAAAACCAAATGATACATAGTTACATTATAATTATAGTATAATTTAATATATTATTTCATAAATTATCTCCTTTATATATTCCATGTATTTCATGAACGAGTCATATCACTTTGAGGGGGCAGTATTCTGCACTTCCTCAAATGAAATTATCGTATTTATCTATTATGGAAACCATAAAGGTTTTCTATAAATGAGAAATACAGATAAATATAGACAATATAAATATAATATATATCACATATAAAAACATTTCCATCATAATGGTCACCATGAGAGGTGGTAAGAGATAATTAAACAATCATCATTTCGTGAGGCAGTAGTTCACCGTCCACAGAAACAGTATGTTCTATACCCATTAAATGGAGGTGTGTTTAAGTGTAGTTAGAATAATTCCCATTAAAAAAACCTATTATAATGAGTATACTATTTTTTTATTTAAACAAAGAATAATAAGAGCATAGGGAGTGGAGAAGGAAAATAAAATAAAATAACTTGAGAGAAGACGTTGCCTTTAAATCGGGTAACTCCCTTTGGTTTGAACCAAAAGGCTTTCTTGAATTTCTTTCTGCCTAAGGAAAGGATTATAAGAGGAATAGAAATATGTTGGGAATTTATTTTATCAGATTTTTTACGAGCCAAGAGGCTTGAGAGGTGTGAGTAAAGGGTTATAGGTAATGCCCTTTTATAAGAGGGAGGGGGGCTCTTTAAGAAAGTTTGAAAGTATTATTTTATTATAAAATTTTTTCCATATTTAAAAGGTCTCCAACTCATTTAATTCTAAGTTAATATGATTATTATTATAAATCCACTAAACCAATAGGTTTTATACAAGTTTGGGTTTCATATTTAACCTTATCATTTAGTTTTAACCCTTAGTTAACTTATTTAACTTTTACCACGTCTTCTCGTATATTCATATTATATGGTTAATAAAGTTACTATAAAATTCCAATAGAACAAAAAGTGGTTAATTAATGAAATTTTAAACCTAATATAATTAATTTGGCTAAATATTATATTTTTAGTATTATTATATCATTTAATAAAATAATTTTTTTTAAACTCATTTATATCAATTTTAACACTATTTAGTAATTTATTTTTGTTAAAGTAATAAAAACTTGATTCATTCTAATGAAATGCTTTAAATAAAATATAACATGTTATAGTTATCCATAAAATTAATTTATGGAATAAAAAGTTTTGAAATAAATTTATTTTAACATTTAAAATATCATTTATTTAAATCTTTCATTAATAAGGTAATCACTGCATCATCATTGTGTCCTAAATAAATTAATTTATTTAAGGTATAAAAATTATAAATAAAATACCATGATGTAATAAATTGTTTTAGTTTTCTAATGACTATTTATAGTCAAATATATCAATTATATAACCCCGCGTTAAAATTTTTTTAGTAAAACAATACATGTTTATGATATTTTTTTTACTATAAATAAAAAGTTGTTAATGTCATGATCTTACCCAAGTGGATTTAAAAGGCAAAAAGTTTCACAAAAGGATTGTATTGGTCTTCCATGAATCATCCAATAAGTCTAGGACAAGTTTTAAGGTAATTTTATATTATTTTTATATTATTTTTACCTTGAATTACTCTATTTACCTTTAAAAAAAGTAAATAAATTTCAAAGTTACTATTCAAAAAAATTATTTTGATCCTATTAGACCAAATTTTTCACCTTTATTACAACCATGTATGTCAGATTTTTTAAATTCAATTCAGAGAAGCGATAAAATTACATTTAAATGAAATAGTCGGTTTTTATCTACAATGCATGGTTTTTCACTATTCATCAAAAATTGAAGGCTTTAAGAAAAATATCAAAACTTCACTGTAAGCTAATTTTGATATTCTGAATTAAAAAATTATGTTTATTTTAAAAAATTCAAAACATATAAGTTTCATTAATTAATTTAAAATTAATTATCGTTGTCAAAATCAAAAGGCGTTTTTGTAAGAAGTAAAAACTATCAAAAGATTAACATGTGTTTATGTCCAATTTAAGAGTGAAATTACTTCCAATAAACTAAATTGGATTAAATTGTAAAAATATAATATAATTACACTTTAAAACCAATTAAAATAACAACATAACTATATAAATAAATTATATGAAAAGGAAGTTTTGAATTAAAATGTGGTATTTTTTACTATTCATTAAAAAAATGAACTTTATCAGAAAAATACCAAAAAATTATCCAAAGTAAATTTTGATGTTCCGCTTATAAAGAAAAATTTTATTTTGTCAAATATAACATATAAAAGTGACAAAAACAATATTTAAAAAGGTTCTACCATCAAAAGGCGGTAAAACGACTTTTTAAATAATATTACAGTATTTCATACTTAAAATCGGATTCATTATTATTTTAAGCCTCTAAAATTTATTGGATAAATTTAAAGACATTTAAAAAACATGTGAAATCATAATGTAGTTATTTATATTCATTCCCAACAATACAATGGCTATGTTTTAACTAAAATTTAAAATAATATTATTATATTATTTTTTGGCATAACTCAAAGTTGTGTGCAACATAAGATTTCAAAGAAACTCATTGTTGTGTGTTAAGTACACTATCGAACAAAGTGTCCTCTTTAACATAAAACCAATATATTATTTATAAATATTAGTAGACATGAAAATTTATTATTCTATAAATACCTGGGTTGTTACATCCTTCCCCCCTTTTGGAAATTTCATCCTCACAATTTTAAAATGGGGATTGAAAACTTCATTGAAAATCCCACATCAGGAAAGATTCAATAAAACTATCACTTTTAAAGAAATAATTTGAAGTACAAAGGTCACCCAATATAACATATACTAGGATTACATGAAGGAAAATATGGATATGGAAGAGAAACTAACCATCAAGTTCTATTGGAGAGTGATATAAAACATAATTAGGAGAAATTTAACCATCATAAAATCACAAACTTGTGATGGGTTAAACAGTCTTTGATTAACCAGAAGTAAAAGTAAAAAAGAAAATGTTTTTGTTTTAATTTATTTTTCATAAAGTTGATGAACTTATTAATGAGATAGACTAAAAACATAAGGAAATATACTTACCTTTAAAGTATAGTTTCATCTTTTAATAAATTCTTCCACAAACTCATATTTTATCTAAATGATGAGTATTCAAAATGACATGGTCATACCTGAAGAACTATAATAAAGTTCTAGAGAATAAAATAATCTAAAAAGATGAACTGTATATTTTCTCTATCTATATACATTAACCAAAACCAAAAAGGTTGGTACAATATCATAAAATACCGAAAAAGTTTAATATTTTATAAAAATAAATACTACTCTTAATCTCCAAAATTGAACAAACAATAACCAAAGTTTAACAAATACCATTAAATACAAAAATTGCCCTTAAAATTATTCAAAATAATACAAACTAAGTTTGAAACCCAAAATTCAGAAGTATTTGATCACATAGTATTCCACAAAAATCTTAACATTTATCTTCAAATAACATCAACTACTCTTAAAATATCATACTTAAAAGTAATTAACCTAATCACATATTCTTTATGATAGGTTAATCATTTCCATAAATAACCCAAATCTTCATATGATCACAATAGAAACATAGATTCTTCCCAAAATAAAATTCCACCATTACTCCTCAAATAAAATCTCATAGTATTCTATTTTACTTAGGCATATAGTGTTTCGAAAAGAGAAAACGTCTTCCAAAATATCCTTTATCACTAAATCACCAAATCATTTTTCTATACTAAGGATATCCATTTTATAAAACATAAGTTCCCAAAATCAACTTATTCTTGATTCATAAAATCATTTAATTAAAAATAATGATTCATACTAACTAGGGACTTCACATAGGATAGTGGTAGGAGATGTTCCCTTGTCTCTCTTCGGTTGTGGGTTTGATTCATGAGGCCTTTCTGGACATGAAGGGTTTTCACCCATCTTATGGGTTATCCTTTTTATAAAACTCAAAGATAATCCTAACATGTTTTAACTTGAAAGTTTTTATTATACCTATCACTTTCATCCCAACTCATTAAGACCTCAACATCTTAATTCATTAAGTATATGTTGTCATTTTTTTATTTAACCTCCAAAATATAAAATAAAACTATTCCCAAAAGAAAGAACATCATACCTTGATCATGGTGTCCACATGGTTTCATCGGCATCTTGTTCATGTAGGTAGAAGATCCATGCATCGCAATAATGATTTAGGGATCCCTAAAAATAACTCACTTCCCTCATCCACATACACCTTGTACAACTTGGGTCATATGGGTGTTCGCAGAAAAATAGTTTCAGAAAATAATCATGTATGACATATAATTTCAAAAAATCTGATAAAACTTTATTTTTATAAAACAGTCGGACTGAATTTGAGTTGAAACTTTAAATCAATGTTACTTTTAAAATACTATAAGTATGTGCTGAGAGACTATATTTTAAAGGAAAATATAAATAGGTTGCACAAGGGTCTCCTTCTTTGGCACCTTTTTCAAAATCATAATATTCTTCAATGTCTTGTGATAAGGTAAAATATTCAAAAATTCCTTGATAATATTTACCTTTATTGAAAAGATGAGAATATTGAGAAAATAGTATTTTATTAAATAAAATCCATGATCCAAAATGGTATTGAGGTATAGTGGAGGTATTTTATATCTCAAACAACAGCTTTCAAGTGAGTTGTATGCTAGAAAACGTTTCACAATCATCTGAACATGACTTTGCAATAATTATTGCAAGCATGTCATCACTAAAATATAGGAAGGTTGTTTGAGAACCTCCTCATTACATTTTAAACCAACTTTCCTTGATCTTGAAAAAGTTATAAAATAAGTATTTAATTGAAAGAATTGACATAGTGACTAACAAATTGTTTAACAAAAACTCTTAATCTTTAAAGTTGTCTAAACCGACCTCTGATACCAACTATAAGGACCTAGACTTAAACATTACATAATATTGATTTAAGTCAACAATTAAACATTGAGGATCCTTTTAGGTTTAGAGATTTAGTGAATTAGTTCATAACTTATACATAACAACTTGAATATTACAAGAATAAACTTCTACTAACTATCTATTTTTTAAAATAAAACAAAAACTCTTTAAAAAGGGACATGTTTTAGTTCCATGATTTAAACAACATGACTTTTACTTAATCCCATCCTTGACCCTATTCATCTTTATGTCCTGTGAAAAACATTTTAAAAACTTGGGATGAGAAAAAAAAGCTCAGTAAGGGTTATAAAATAAATAAATAAAACATTATTCCACCAATATACACAAAACATAAGCTCTTTAACATACCTCATGAAATCAAAAGATTTATGAATAACACATAGAAATCATAAATCATAAAGGTAACTTTTGGAATCCATAACATACTTATATTTTATATTTCACAGCTATATAGGGAGTTACGTTTGGAATACCCATCACAGTATATTCCTTAAATATATTATGAGAAACATTAACGTTTACCTCTGTCACGTTACCCAATGAATTAAAGAGCTATCTCAGGGTCACACACCCTAGGTTTATCATGGAACCACCCATTTACATAAAAAATTACCAAGAACCATAAAAATTCATAACACTTAAAACCATCATAAAGGGAAGATAATATTTCCACATTGCCTTCACAAGATATCAGTACAAGATATTGACATAATCAATTCATTTAAAACATTCAAAAAGAATAGGTTTGAATCAATGTTTCCCATACCACTCTAAAAATTTTGAAAGGAATTTAAACTTTAAAACAATAATGTATCTATAAATTAATCCTTAAATTCATTTATAAAACATGGATATGAAATATATAGATTTAGAAGATTAAATCATTAAAATAATATTTTAGTTAAAGCATTCCTAACCAAATGAGAGACACTTTAATACAAATAATTGAGGAATAAAATTAATCAAAACTTTATAATATAATGATAATAAAGGGATTCATGATGAAATATGTCAATGGAAAATATATAGACCATATAAAAGTGAATTGGTGCATAACAATAAATAATTCTCAAAGGAATGTAAATTGACATAAAATCCCTTATAAAATTTATATCCTTAGATTAAGGATAAATCAATGAAATAATTATTTGTGAAAAATGTAAATACAATAAATGTGATTGAATATTTAGTTTAAATAAATAATATAACATTCACACATATTCTTGAAAAAACAAAACCAATGACTTTGATGTTTAACTCAATGAATGGAAATTGAGTTAAGATTTCCCTTAACAAGTTCATATATATGACTTGAGAATTTATAAATGGATTTATTATGTGTATAAAAATTATATCCACACAAAGTCGAGTATAAATTAATAGATAAATAAATAAACAGTGATTTCACACATAATCTTGACATAATATAATAAAAAATATATGCGTAAAACCCAAAGAGTGGAAATTGAGTTTAGAAATTCCCTTAAGAAAACTAGAGAGCCTAACAACGTCACTTTAAAAATTCAGAAAATGAGTTCATAAGAGATAAAAGGTTATCTCATAACTTGGATATAAAATTTACCAAATAAGGATACATAATAACATATCCAAACACAATAGAATGTAAATTAAAATATATAACATAAAATAAGTCTTTGACAAAAAGAGGAGGGTGAAAGGTTCCCTCACAAAGATCATTTTGTGAATAAAATAGATCAATTATGTTTATTAAATATAAGTAAACATAAAGAAAGTATAAATACAATATATTATATCAAAATTCATTTATCACATAATCATATAAGGACATAATCAAGAAGTAGAAGATCAACCCAAAGAATGGAAATTGGGTTAAGAAGTTCCCTTACCTTGAGTCTGATTCATCACGTATGTTCCTTGTTATTCATGAATATTAAACTTAAGTTAATTTATACTTGATTAAGAACCTTTTTAAATTTTATTATTCATTTTATATCACTTATTACCATGTTATAAAAATTAAATAATTATTTAAGTTAATATCGGTCGTTTTGTCGATATTTGGTACTTGAGTCAAAAATGAACTTGTTGTGATTACAATTTGTCCATGTGGTAAAAATTAAATTATCTCAAGAATGGTGTTAATGATTTAGATATGACATATTTCATATATATCTAGTATATATTTATTTATAATATTCCATATCATTTGGATATAAGAAATGAAATGCACCGTTCATGGAGACGGTAAGTCGTACGTACGCATAAATGCTACTTTCATTTCTTTTTCATATTTAAAAGAATTAAAACCAAATGATAAATAGGTATATTATAATTCAATTATAATATCATATATTATTTCATAAATTCCATCCTTTATACGTTCCATGTGTGGCATGAACGAGTCATATCACTTTGAGGGGGTGGTAGTCAGCACTTCCTCAAATGAAATTATCGTATTTATCCATTATGGAAACCATAAAGGTATGCTATAAATAGAAAATAAAGAAGAATATAGAAAATATATATATAATATATATCAAATATAAAAACATTTACATCATAATGGCCACTGTGAGAGGCGGTAAGAGATAATTGAACAATCATCGTTTCGTGAGGCAGTAGTTCGTCGTCCACAGAAACAGTATGTTTTATACACATTGGATGGAGGTGTGTGTAAGTGTAGTTTTAATACTTATAATAACAACCACATATTATATTGATTATACTGGTGTCATTATGTAAACAAATAATAATAAGAACATAAGGAGTGTAGAAGGAAAATAAAAGAAAATAACTTGAGAGAAGACGTTACCTTTAAATCAGGTAACTCCCTTTGGTTCGAAATGAAAGGGTTTATTGAATTGACTTATGCCTAGGGAAATGATTCTAGGAGTAAGATGTGAATTTTTGGAGTTTATTTTATCAGATTTTGGATGATCCAAGAGTCTTGAGAGTTGTGACTAAAGGGTTAGTGGTGATCCCCTTTTATAAGAGGGATGAGGGGCTCTTTAAGAAAGTTTGAAAGTATTATTTTATTATAAAATTATTTTCGGTTTAAAAAGGTCCAAAACTCATTTAATTAGAGGATAAGGTGAATATTATTATAAATCCACTAAACCAATAGGTTTTAGCTAAGTTTTGGTTTCATATTTAACCATATCATTTAGTTTTAACCCTTAGTTATTTTATTTAACTTTTACCATATCTTCTTGTATATTCATACTATATGGTTAATAAAGTTACTATAAAATGAAAATAGAACCACAAGTGGTTAATTAATTAAATTTTCAAAATTATATAATTCATTTGGAAAAATATTATATTTTTAGGATTATTATATTATTTAATAAAATAATATTTGTTTTAAAAACTCATTTATGTCAATTTTGACACTATTTAGTAATTGATTTTTTTTAAAGTGATAACAACTTGATTAATTCAAATAACATGATTTAAAAAAATATAATATTTTATATTTATTCATAAAATTAGTGTGTGGCATAAAAAGTTTCAAAATAAATTTATTTTAGCATTTATAATATCATTTATTTAAACCTTTCATTAATAAGGTAATCACTGCATCATCATTGTGTCATAAATAAATTTATTTATTCAATATTTTAAAATTATAAATAAAATACCATGATTTAGGAAATATTTTTATATTTATAATTACTATTTATAGTCAAATATATCAATTATATAACTCCACCTTAAAACTGTTTTAGTAAAATAATACATGTTTATGATATTTTTATTTTTACTTTAAATAAAGAGTTATTAATGTCATTATTTTACCCAAGTGGTTTTCATCGGCAAAAAGTTCCACCCAAGTATTTTATTGGTTGGTAATGACTCATCCAATAAGGATATGATGAGTGTTAAGGTAATTTTATATTATTATAATATTATTTTTACCTTGAATTACCCTATTTACCTTTAACCGCGGTAAATAAATATCAAAATGTACTATTCACAAAAAAAATTATTTTGATCCTATTAGACCAAATTTTTCACCTTTATTAAAATAATTTATTTCATATTTTTGAAATTCAATTCACAGAAGTGGTAAAATTAAATTTAAATGAAAGAGTCGGTTTTTATCTACAATGTAGTGTTTTTCACTATTCATCAAAAATTGAAGGTTTTCAGAAAAATACCAAAAATTAACCCTAAGATAATTTTGATATTAAAAATTAAAAAATTATTTCCATTTTACCAAATTCAAAACATATAAGTTTCATTAATTAATTTAAAATTAATTTTTGTTGTCAAAACCAAAAAGCGTGTTTTTAAGAAGTAAAAACTATCAAAAGATTGACATGTTTTTATGTCCAATTTAAGAGTGAAATTAATTCCAATGACCAAAATTGTATTAAATGTTAAAAATATAATAAAATTACACTTTAAAACCAATTAAAATAACAATCTAACTATATAAATAAATAATATGAAAATGCAGTTTTGAATTAAAATGCGGTATTTTTCACTATTCATTAAAAAATGAACTTTATCAGAAAAATACCAAAATTTTATCCAAAGTAAATTTTTATGTTATTATTATAAAGAAGAATTTTATTTTTTAAAATAGAACATATAAAAGTTACAAAAACTAGATTTAAAAAGGGTTCGCCATCAAAAAGCAGTAAAATGACCTTTTAAAGAATATTAGAGTATTTTATGCTTGAAAGCAAATTCATTCTTATTTTAAAACTTTAAAATTTATTGGATAAATTTAAAAACATTTAACAAACATTTGGAATCATAATATAGTTAGTTATGTTTATTCCCACCAATATAATGGCTATGTGTTAACTACCGTTTAAAATAATATTATTATAATATTATTTTTCGGTATAACTCGAAGTTGTGTGCAACATAATATTTCAAATAAACCCATTGTTGCATGTTGAGTATGAAATCGAACTAAGTGTCCTCTTTAACATAAAATTAATATCTTATTCATAAATATTAATAGATATGAAAATGAATTATTCTATAAATACCTGGGCAGTTACACTATTATTGCATGCAATATGGAAATGAGAATAAAAGAATCTATATCCTAACAGGTCAAGAGGTACATGGATAAAATGTTATAATTGGTCTAAAATGTCCCCAAAACTGATTCACCCCTCCCCCCTCTCAGGGTTAGGCATATCCCAAACTGGTCCTCTCAATAATGAGTATTAAATGTGTATACATGGAATAAAAAAAGTTTGATCCATCTATATGAACTGTTTTTAATAAAGAAATGTTTCAATACATTACTTGAATGCATAAAATAGCCTATAAAACTTTACAATTGTTTGATCAGCTTGATTACCCTAGGATACATACTCAATGGTTTCAAGATGATAAAAAAGATTCTTGTAGAGAAAAAACAATCCCATTAGCTATGAAAAAACCATTATAGTATTTATCCAAAACACCATACACTTTTACAATTTCCTTCTGTTTTTTCATCCATGCCTTTCTATAGGACATATTGTATTTGGTCAACTATTATATTCATTCCTAGATTATAGACAGAATAACATCCTAACACATTTGTATCATCTCAATAATAATTTTATATGTAAATACCACATCTAGTATAGAATAATTCTATGATAGGATTGGAAATACAAACATATATGGGCATTTTAACTTAAATATCTTCCCAAATGAATTTTTTTATCGTATATTTCCCTCAATTGAATGTTGGTACTCAAAAATGTAACACCTTAGCTTCATTTTCCTGTATATGGAGGTAATTTTATTACAATTATACATAATACAAAGATCAAAATTCAAATGATCAAGTAGTTTAATAATCTATAGAACTAGATACATAATTGAACATTAAATTATATTTAAATATTAAGATACATCAACTTAATACATGAAGACTTGTTATTTTTTCCATTTAAATCCATAAATCACATGTATTAATCTTCATGGTTTTCAATGGAAATGGGAAATAATATAAAGGGTTGAGATTAGATTCTTAGTCATGGGTATAGTGAAACCGAAGTTATCATAGCATAAGCATGACATAAATAAATATGATAGGAATAAATAAATTGAATAGTGATATAAAAAGAAATTGTGAGAACAATATATCCTTAGATAAAATTCTAATAAATAAATACATAGATATCAATAATTAATCTCACAGTGATGGAACGTATAATGTATGGCATCATAAACAAACCATCAAGGTATAAGGAACCGCCAATCCCTTGGCCAAGACATCCTGCTTACCATCAAGGCATCCACTAAGAAATTTTTAATAAATAGGTAGGTATACACTAAATATCCAGACTAGTTTAACTCATGAGATCAACAAATGCATCAATGGGATATATAATTATGATCCCCACCGATCACTAATTAATTCTAGTGAAATCATCATATGAATGAATGGATAAATAATACATATCTTAATTTCCCTTAAGAAACCTTGTAAAATGATTATATTTTCTAATATATATTTCTCCTTAAATAAATTTTATGTGTTTGATATCTTTCTTTACACACAACACCGAGGTTAAACGAACTGTGATACACTATTAAAATATTAAATTAAATTGAACTATTACCACAAATCCATTAGATTAGTGAGTATGAATAGAAATAAATAAAATATGAAAACTAATTATAAAATGTTTCCTTAATAAAGAGGTATTGTTTAATTCTTATTAAATAAGTATTCAGTTTTTTTTGTTAAGAATAATATTGTTTAATGTTAAATAATAAAAATATCAAAGCATTATATTTTTCTGTATATTATGTGTCTTAATCACTAATGATATATGATTTTGATGAAATAAATTTAATGTAAAAAAATTAATAATTATTCATATGTTGATTATCAATTTGTTATAAATTAAGATAAAATAATTTTAAGGTAAAAAAATATTTTTTCAAAAAACCGTTTCTATTGTACACAGTGTATTTTTATCTTAATAAATTTAAATAATATATATATATATATGAATTGTTTTAATGGTATGTGTATATAATATATTAAATAAAATATATTATCATTTATTTAATGGTTTTTACTTGGCAAGTAATAAGAATAAATTCAATTTTATTCATAAAAAATAATTTCTCTAAAAAAAGGTTTTTGTTGCATTTTGTGTACTAATTTTAAAATTAATTTATATCACTTATAAAAATTTATTCTTTTAAATGTATTACATGTTTAAAATTATAGTAATTAAAATTAGGTAATAATTTCATCTTAATTTTTGTTCATAATTAATAACAACCAAGGTAAAAGGGGTTAACATGGGTTAAACTTAAGAGATAAGGGTTAAAGTAGCCTTAAAATTGTCTAAATCCTAGTGCTTAAGTGTATTTCAGAACAAAATTATATTTTATTATAATTTTTTTTATCTAAATTCCCATGATATTTACTTTATTATATTTTAATATTCTTAATAATTACAAGTGTGTCACTCCCCTCACTTATAAAAGGACACCTCATCTTCTCACTTTTACACACCACTTAATACCTTTATCTCAACTAATATATACCCAAATACTTTAAAAACATTAATCCCCATTATATATAGGCATTTATCTCACCAAATTTACAATACATGAAGGCTTAAGGTGTAATCCAAAGGAGGTCTTCAAATAATAGGTATAACTCTTAACCGCGTGTTTTCATGTTTATTTCTTCTTATAACTAATTAAAATATTATATTATCGTGATCATATAATAACATTATCATATTACATATAATTAAATTTTATTATGTGTATGTAAAACCCATTTTTTATTTTCTTTTCTATCCAATGGGAAATGAAATCATCGTTCATGCATACATACAGACTTCCATCTCCACATAGCAATGTAATTAGTTTTTCATCACCATCTATCTTGGATGGTTATATTGAATAACTTAATGGATATGTATGATTATTATAAAATAATTATTATTATTTATATATAATATATTATCTACCTTATTACCCTTCTATCCACTAGAAAATGATTACGTCGCTCATGCGTACGTGTGGACTACCATCTCCATGAAGCGATGTAATTCATTTTTAATTTCCTATTTACATGGACGATAATAAAGATATATCTAAAAAATATATTTTATATTTATAATAAAATTATAATTATATAATGATTAATTATTATTTACCTTTCTTTCATTCCATTCATCAAAATATTGTAACATCACTTGTGCGTACGTACGAACTACCATCTCCATAATGTGATTTAATTCATTTTTCATCACCACATTATATGGATGGTTATAAGAGTTTATATTAAGGATAAATATTATAATTATTAAGTGATTACTATTATGTATATGGTGAAACCATGAAACAATTTTGAGGACCTGAACCATCGAACCAAAACTTACATGAAAAATTGACATTTTACACATGAATAATGATTTTAATGAACAATTGATAAGAAATTTGTAATTAGAAATTAGAAGAAAATTATATTTAGAAATATATATATATTAATATTTTTATAAAATATATTTATAATAAATATATATTCATTATACCATAGGTTTGAATGTGTAAGCAAGAAGAGACATAAGGTAATAGTTTATCGTCTCACTTTTATTTCTGCAAGACTTATGCCATATTCACTACTTGTATATTTTTTATGGTTTATATACTACACACTAATATAATTTATGATTAGTTTTATGAAAATTATAGGGAGTTTAAAATATATATAAGAACATTTATTTCATCATTTTTTGGATTTATATATTACTAACATTGTAAGGGTTCTCCGTCTCAATATTGTTTCATTTATACGTGTTTCATGTTATGTTCTTATTTGTGTTTATATGGTGTATATACTACCCCTTTTATATTTTATATAATGAATATATTTATATTCATGGTTTTATATGTTTAATTTTATGTTATCTCTTTCAAGGGTTTATGATTCAAAAGTTACCAAAGCGGTAAGGGTTTATGTTACAATCTCATTTCTTTTTAGGATTCTCTATGTTAAATTTACTTTGATATAAATTAAATATTACTTATCCTTTAAACCCCATATATTTTCTTATACTCTGTTTATTCCTTTATTTTATATATATTAGCACCATTTTCCTCTATTTTGGAACTTAAAATTATTGATAATATGTTTCTAAGAAAAACCAATCAAATTTCTTCTTTGGTTAAAAAACTTTTCCTTCCAAGTCCATATATTTGAAAATCATTTATGGAATTTTTTATCCATGAATAAATGTTTGGGAATTATTATCTAAATACCTTTAACTTTTTTTTAAATTATTTAATGCAGTATTTTTAAATGTTTTATGCACAACTCACTTTTTTACATTTTACAAAAGTTTTAAAATAATGTTCCCTTTTAATGTATATAAAATGAATAAATTTTACCACCATTATAATCATTTGTTAATTAGAATATTCATTTACAATTTTACATGGTTATATTCAAATAAAAAAATTCTCAATATTCTGGGAATTTTTAGTTTTTTAAAGATACCAAAAAAAATTGTATTCTCCAAATTTTCAAAGAAATTTTCAAATAATTTTTTAAAGTTATTTAATAACTATGTAAAAATACTTTAATTTTTTTATGATTCACCTGAAATATGATCTTATGATACCATCTGATTTCTTTCTCTAGATAGTTTATGATGATGATGTTTTAAGGATGATTCTATGAAATGAGTTTCTTTTCTATGAGTTAATTAAGTTATGATAACATGTTTTTGAAACATTTTCCTTTTCCATAAGTTATGATATGATGAATTGAGGAATTGTTTTATGATCATGTGGTAAAATTTTATATGGTTTTCATTATTATATGGTTAGGTTATGAATTATATATCCCTCCAATTAATTTTCTAATGTTTTATTTCTTATGATCTCAAGGGTACACATGTCATTATCTCGATACCAAGAAGGTAAACGGGTGGTTATACCAATAATAAGAGGATATAAGGGTGTTTATCCCAAACCAAATAGGGTATACAGATAGTTATCCCAATATCAAGAGGGTATATAAGTAGTTAACCCAAACCCATGAAGGTACATTAGTGGTTGTCCCAATCCTATTGTGTGATTAATGTCTTGGTGAATATCCTTGACATAATATTTTAATGCTTATGTGTATGCCAAAAACTTATATCTTATTCTTATGATTTGTTATTGTGGATCATTATTGATTATTGATGATTCTTCACTATTATGATTTGTCTTTTTTTTTATGAAAAATCTAAATTACATAACTTATGGTTTATGATCTTTGACTGATTGGGTATGATTTTCATAAGATATGATCATGTTATCATACAATCATGTTTATCCTATGCTCAATAATGATCATCAATTGATATTTCCCATATTTACCCTTACTTAGAATCTGATCTCACACTTTCTTATATTTCCTTTTCCCTAGTTTATGAAGAAAGTTTTTAAGTAGTGAATATCTTAGATGTAAATTTGGGAGAAGAAATTTTAGGGGGGACATTAAAGATATTTCATGAAATAAGTGGTTTATATATATAGTATAAAAATTCACTAAAACATTATGGTTATGTGGAGTATATTATTATGATATTTATTTAATATTAATCTAAAATGATATAATATTTTTATATTTAATTCTTGGTTATCCTCAGTTGGTATCGAAGCATGGTTTAGTTATATTTATAGATTAGGATTAAAAAACTTTATTGAAAACTTTGTGGATAATTTAAAGTATAAGATAACATCATGAAGTTATGGTAAAGAAGATATTTTGGAGTTTCTTATCAATTAAATCTTTATATGGATAAAAAAAGTGGATGTAAGAAGTCAAATAGATTCACCTAGGGGTAATAACCCTAAAAAGGATAGTTGAGTGATAAATTGATCTTCACCTAGTGTATAAAAAATAGGATTAACTTCACACCTGGTTTGAAACTATTGGAGGATATTCATTGGTTAATTCACATTATTGTATTAATAATGAGAGTACAAAATCTATAACAACCTATGATAAAACTTAGATATATATAATACAATTAAATTTCAATGGGTTTAAATAAGGTGTCCTAATTTAAGACATCTTAGGAATGATTTTTATTATTTATTGCTATGATTAATGAAACTTTATACTTTTTTTCCCAAATTTACCCAAGTTTTCAGAGTTAAAGTGGTCACTTGTAGTGTATCTTTGGTTATGAAATCCTAAAATACCTAAGAAGAAACCTATAAACACATACATTTTATAGAGTTGTTTTCAGCTATAAATTCACCAAACCATGTTTAATTTGAGGGATTATTAATGTTATAAAATACTTAAGTGAATTTAATTTTTGAGAAAGGGTTGATACAAGTTATTAAAATGGGTCGATCGAATAAATTTATTTTTAATGATTTTAATTCTTTAAATTTTATATGGATTCATTCAAATAAGTAAAACAACCACCATCACTTACTGGTTTAATACTTACACATACTAATAATAATCACCTATACATTAAGAGAATCATATTAATGATAACTCAAAGGAAAATAATCATATTAAGATTCAAAATGTGTGGACTTAAAATTCTGTAAATACAAGGAAGTAATTAATCATCTAATGAAATTTATAAATAAAATAAGTGATTAAAAATTTATAGATCAAGAAATAAAATAAAAAATAACCCTTTTATACTCCCTTATATCAAACCATAAGTGTTTTATCCCTCCAATTTTGTAAATATCTCAATGAAATATGGAAGTAGAATCATAAGGGTGGAAGTTGGAGAAGAGAAAACAACAAAATAACAAACATTCCACCATTATGTGATGAATTTCATAACTATTAGTGTGAATAAATTCATACATTATGAAAAATTTATCAATGTGCTAATAAGAAAAATATAATATTAAAATAATAATAATTTTTTTAATAATATAAGGTGATCCGAACAACTAACATGTGATAAATTGAACATATGATTAAAAAATGGCAGCGTAACATTACAATTGAATATAAAGAAACTTGAACTTCAAATTACTTCACCAACACCATATTAAAAATGAATTTTTGAGTCCTTGGGTAAATACTTAATCATTAAATGTCATCCCAATTAATTAGGATATTTAAAGTTGGGTGGGAAAAAATCAAAAGTACACATTTCAACTTTGACCAAAAAATCAACAAGATTCATCCCCCATTTGAAGTGAATATTATAATTTTAAAAAATATGATTTTGGAAAGGTCATATAAGAGAAAAAAATTCATCACAATGTCTTAAAATAGCTTTAAAAACATTAAGTGAATTGGATAAACTAATCATATTTTTTGATCAAAATATCAGAATGACTTTTGTGCCTTGAGTTATATCCCCCAATTTCAACTTAAAATAGGGTCGCCTAGATCAACTTGAAAAATACAAAATTAACTTTTTACATGGTTGAATAAAATGTTCCCCAAATTTTATTATATATAAAGTTCAAATTTAAGATTCATTAGGATTTAATTGTGGTCTCAAAATCTATTTAATGGGCCTAAGCCCCAATCTTATTTGTCTATAAATTTATACATCCATGGATAAAAATGTTCATATCCACTTATGATTCTTCCTTTTATCCTAAAAGATAAAATTTCCCATAAAAAGTGATCAATCATATAAAATAAAATAAAATCCAAATAATTAAAATAATTTATTCTATAATTTAATTATTAATTGGGCCCAAATTGTTATAATTTAAACTTGAATTACACATATGATGAGAAATGAAGTTAAAATTGTAAAATTAATTGAACATGGATTTTAAAAATAATGAATAACATACAAATTCATTAAAATTTAAGGAAAATTATATAATTTTCTAGGTGTAAATAAATTTTCAAACTATATAAGAGCACATATTTTTCGAGTTTAAAAGTGTTTGACATTGATATTTCTAGATTGGTAGGCTTTAAATCTAGATTTATTGGTCATTTATTCTTTATAAGACTCTATCCTAAGTTTTTCAAGTTTATAAAAGTCTAATTTCCTCTCTTTTTCATCCAAATAAATATAAAAATATTTTTTTTTTATTTCTCAAAAGGTCGTATATTAAATTTTAATAGGTAAGTGGAAAGATTTTTCATAAACCAACCTATATGGTGGCATGATTATAATGGTTTTTAATTTAGTATGATATTATCAAAGTGAATCTAATAGCTCCTCTAACTAATATTTCCTAGAGGGATTGATGGTTTTTTCAAGAATTTTCCTAATTTCCCTATTCACTAACTCATCTTGACCATTATTTTAAGGATGATTGGAAATGGAATCTTTGTAAAAAAAATCATACTTAAACATGAGTACATAGAAGGGGTGGTGGTGGAAATATGTTCCATTATCACTAATGATTTCAATTGGAATTCCAAATCTAAAAAATATGTGTTCTTTCAGGATTTAGATCACAACTTTATGGTCATTGAACTTGGTCAGAATGTCCTCAACCCTTTTGAGACATAATCAATAGCTAAGGGGGTATAGAAATATCCCTTGGGGGTTGGGAAGGGTCCCATAAAATCAATTCCCCAAAAATAAATGTTTTTTACAACCAGAATATGAGTAAGGGGAATTCTATTTCTTTTGGGTATGGATCCAAATTACTGATGTTAAGGATAACTTTAAAAAACTTTACATGAATCTTTAGTGAGTTTAGGTCAAAATTAACCAATTTAAAATACCTTTAGCCTGGTTTTATTAGTGAAAAATTGTCCTTAACATGATTCTCTATAAAATTAACTTAAGAATAGACTCTTGTTCAAACTCAGGAATACATATCCTAACAATTGGTCAAGATAGAACTTGAAAAGGTATGAACCATAAAACACATAGTTCATAACATTAGAAAGAAATTTCCTATTACCTTGAGTCCCTACATATTTTTGAATAATTCCCATAATCAATTAGTTTTCTATGTCATTATACCATGGGAAATCACTCATAGAATAGAGGTTCTCATTGGTAAATGAATCAGACATAGAAATGTGATGTGATTTTTCCTTGAATTTCATCCAAGAGAGGTGATCAAAAAAAATTTCAACACCCTTTTTATCCATAATGGTTATATCAAAATATTATAGAATAATGAACCACCTAAAAATTCTAGCCTTGGAATCTTGTTTTTGGAAAATTTATTCCAAATCTAAATAATTTGTGAAGACAATGATGGGGGATCCTAAGAGATAGGGATTAAATTTTTATAAGACAAATACATTAAGAAGAAACTCTTTAACGTTATTTGTGTAGTTTACTTGTTCATCATTCAAGGATTTTATTACATAAGAAATAATGAATGGAGTTTTATCAGATCTTTTTTTCTAAGACAACTCTTGCAATAAAGTCACTCACATCACAAATGATTTTAAAAGGAATATTCCAATTTGAATCATTCATGATGGGTGTAGATGTAAGAGTTGAATTGAGTGTAGATAATTATTCCTCATAGCTCTCTATTTAAACAAATGGAGTATCTTTCCTAAGTAGAACATAAAGGGTTTGGGAAATAGAGATGAAGTTCCTAATGAGCCTTCTATAAAAACTATCATGTCCTCAGTAAGACATTAATTATTTTAATTTTTTTATATATGGAATGTGATTAATGATCTCTAATTTTTATTTATCAACTTTAATCCCTATACTCAAGACCATATGGAACAAAAATGTCCTTAAATTTACCATGAAATGGAATTTTTACGAGTTTATAACAATATTCTTTTCCTCACATCTAGAAAGAAACTTTTCAAAAAAATTAAGGCATCCCTAAAATTTATCCCCAAATATATATAATTCATACATAAATAACTCTAAAAAATCCCCCAACATGTCAAAGAATATTCCCATCATGCATAGTAGGAAGGTACTTGGGGTATTATAAAACCCAAATAGAATGCACCTGAACTCAAAAGTAATAAATGGATAGGGTAAGTTTGTTTTCCATTGATCTTATAATGAGAAATAAATTTTATTATAACCTAATAATTTATATAAGAAGTAGTATAACTCATGAACTACCACTTTTTCAAGGACTTGATCAATGAAGGGTAAGGTAAAATGGTCATTCTTAGTGTAAGAGTTTAACTTCTTATAGTAAATACACACTCTCTATCCACTTCTAACCCTTGTTGGGAGAAGATCACCAGAATAATTGGTAATCATAGTTATTCCAGACTTCTTAGGATCCGATTGGATTGGGATTACCCACTTACTCTCAAAAATAGGGTAGATGATACTATATTTTAAAAAAAATAGAAGTTATTTCCTTACCATATAAATGAGATTGAGATTGAGTCTTAATTGTGGTTGTTTTCAGGGTTTATAATCATATTATAGAAAAAATAATATGGGTTCCAATGAGTGGGATAATCCTATAAATATCAAACAAGTTCCATTTAATTTCTTTATTATGCCTACTCAATAATTCTAGAATAATTATATATTGGTTCAATTTGAGATAATAAGAGATGAAAATAAGAAGTGTTTGATTTTACCCTAGTAATGAATTCTTAAGTGAGGTAGGAAAGACCTTGAATTCGATCTTACATTGGTTGAAATTGTTAGAAGTAGATTGAGAATATGAATGGAACTTGGTTTATTCTTCCAAATTTCCCAATAGAATTGGTTTCTTTTAAACAGAAGTTTTAGCCAAAAATTTAGAGAGATCAATGTCAATAATGGGTATAGACTCGATGTTTGATATTTATCCAAAGGTTTCATTTTTTCCCTAAAAAACATCAAAGTAGTTTTTAAAATAGATTCAAGCTAATAAGATAAATATACCTCATGTGAACAAAGGAAATCAATATCATATTAACTTAAACAACCTTTAACAATTCCTTGATATTACTTGGTTTTACATTTAACACTAACTATCCAGTTAACTTTGTTAACTTACTAATAATCCCCAATTTGAGAGTTTTCATTGTAAATGTTTATAACAAGGCTCATCTTCCCAAAGTTTATGGTCATGTTCCCATTACTTACTCGAATGGATGGCTTAATTATTGTGAGGAAGGGACAACCAAGGATGATTAAAGTTTGTTTTCCTATTGACTACATTTGGATCATTATCAAGGATAAAAAATTATATATAGTAGTTGAAGTTTTCAACTTTCCCAATAGAATCTCTTACGATCCTATTAGGAACTTGAATACTTCAATCAGAATGTTGAAGAGTGAAAGATGTGGGTTAGAGTTCCTCGAGCCCTAAATGGAAATATATAGTATATGGGATAAGCTTCACACTAGTTCCTATATCACAAATGGATTTGATATATTTATTCTCTCCTAACTCAAAATTGATGTATGGACATACTAGGTATTTCAACTTAGGGTGAATGTTTCCCTGAATCATGGTACTCACATTCACAGCCAAAAGGACATGGTTTTTATGTGAAATTTTTCAGTTAAAAGTGAACAAGTCATTAAGGTAATTGAAGTATGGTGTTATGGTTTGAATTTATTTTGGAAGGGGTATATTAAACATAACCTGATATAATATTTTCCTCAATTTTTTCTTTAGTACATGTTTAGATTTTATTCTCATGCATTGAGGTAAGGGAGTATGTTAATGTGTTATTTGGTTTGTTGTGGGTTTTTTCACATGTTCGTTAGATTTTTATATTTCAAAAGTTGTTTCTTTATAATTATCATGAGTTTTTTAGGCTTTATATGTTTTTTTACTATTGTTACATGTTTATCAATTGATTTATCACTTCTTAATATGATCACTACTTTGATTTTTTCAAGATATGATTGTGTACAGCTTGTTTCTCCCCTCAAGTTTGGGGGAGAAATAAATAGAGTGGGCATGGGTGAATTTTAGGTTTTTTATTATTTTTGTTTAATTGAGGAGACTTATAAGTTTATTTTCTCCATTAATTTTCCCAACTTTTCAATGATTAGTATATTTATGGAATGGTTAGGGTCTTGTGTTGGTCGGTTTATCCTAGGAGGATAATTTAGCTATCGGATATGATATTAAATGGGTTCCTAGATAATTTGTTGAAATTGGACTTGTGGATGTTGTTATTAGACCACTTAGGATTGAAACTAGATATTTTTTCAAAAAAAATTAATAGAGTAAGTTGAGACATTTTAGTTTTTTTGGTTTTTGATTTTCCTTCAAATAGAATCATAGATAGTCATTGTACCATGGATTGAATGTGTTTTAGTACTACAGATTTAGAAATTTAAAATAATTTACCACTTCTAGTGTTATTTATAAAATAAAATTATTTATATAAGGTATGTTTAGGAATTTTTTATTCTTGTGGTCATGTTTTTCACAAATTTTGTAAACAGGTTCAATAGTTTGAATTTCTTATACTTTCTTAAGATCAATCTCATCAACCTTCCTAGTGAGTGTAGTCGTTTTTTACATAAGAATTTATTCTCATCTAATATTTTTAATTCTAGTAGATTTTTGTGTCTTATCTTATTAATTTTATGCTCCCCATTTTTGGCTCTATTCCGAAAGATTTTCCAGACACTCATAAGCATCATTATGGGATTTTTCTTAAAGTTCCATTACACATCATGTAAATGAATTGTTTGTTTCCTAGAACCAACCCTTCATAAAAGATTTAAACTTATTCTGAGATTTGAAATCCCTTTTGAGGTACCATATTAAGTTTTTCTTTGAACCATTCCCATTTTTAATAAAATAATTCCACTTATTTTTCATAAAAATTTTGGACACTCTTTTATGTGAAATTTTTTTGTAATGGGAGAAGTATTTTTTGTAAAATTATATTTTACTTGGTCCTAGGAGTGTATGGATACTGTTTGAATATTTTTTAACTAATTATTTTCTTTATACTTTTGTTAAAAATGAATTAGACACATTTTATATAATTCAAGTAGATTTGGGGGCACATTCTTTCAATAAAATCATTGAACTCCTTGGAAAGAAGGCATGGAATTTCAGACTCAGTCCCATAAAAGGTTGGAAGGTGGTTAAAAACATAATGTTTGAACACATATTGGAAATTTAATAGCGTAGAATTCATAATTAATAAGGATGCATTTTTTCAGTTAGTTTTAAGTTTTTTGTTCATGATTTGATCTACAGAGTTGCTCATTTTGGTTTGTTTTTTGGTTACCCCTGGTTTTATGATTTGGTTTCATGAAATATTCTCCATTTGGGTGAATTCAAGTTTAGAATAAAAATTAATTTTAGGATTAGTATATAAATTATATATAATTATAGGATCACTTGAATATTCACCCCTTATATTATCTAACCTCATTGACTATTTGAGTTTTCAAAAGTATAGGCAGACATGCACCCAAAAAAAAGAAAGAATAAAATATAATAGAAATTGGGGTAAGAAAAGAGAAATGGGTTGAGAATAGAATGATAGGACATAAGGTTACTTAATTGGATATTTAAAAACAGAAAAAAAAAATCCCAAATTTACCCATGTTTTTATGGTTAAAGAGGCCACTTGTAGTGTATCTTTGGTTGTTGAATCCTCAAATACCTAAGAAGAAACCTACAGACACATACATTCTATGGAGTTATTTTTTGATATGAAGTGGATAACTTGGGTATAATTTTAGTGGATTATTAAAGTTCTGAAATACTTAAGTGAATTAAATTTATGATAAAGTGTTGATCTTAAGTTATTAAAAGAGGTGGATTTAATGAATGTTTCTTGACGGTTCCAATTCCTTGTATTTTATAGAGATTCATTCAATGAAGTAAAAACCCCATAACTTACTAGTTTAATTCATCAAAATCCTAATAAAAATAAACTATATACTATGATGATCATATTCATGATCACTCTAAGGTAAAGTATTGTATTAACACTCAAATATTGTGTCCTTAAAATTCAATAAGGGTGAAGAAGTAATTAATCATCTAATGAAATTCAAAAAAGAAAGAGGTGATTAAAAATCTATAGATCAAGAAATAAAATCCAAAATAGACACTTTATACTCTATTATACTAACCTATAATATATTTATACCTATATTTATGCAAATATTTTAATTGAATATAGAAGTATATTTATAAGCGTGAAAGTTGAAAAAGAGAAAGTTGCAAAATAGTGAACACACCGCTGTTGTGTGAAGAATTTCATAGTTTTTAGTGTGAATAAATTCAAACATTATAAAAATGGTATCAAATTTTTGATAAGAAAAATAAAATATGATAATAATAATAATAATAATAATAATTCTTATTAATAAACTTAGTTAATCCAAATAACTTATATGATATAAATTAAATACGTGGTTACAAAACAACAACATAACATTACAATTGAAAGAACCAAACTTGAACTCCAAATTCATTCACCAAAAACACATTAAATAGAAATTTTAGTTCCCTTGGGTAAAGAACCCATAATTCAATTCCATAACAATTAATTAGGATTTTCAAACATGGGTGGGAAAAAAGGAAAGTATAATTTTCAACTTTAACTTCAAAAATCAACCAAATGCATCCCCCCAATTGACATGAAAATTTGACATTGAATATAGTCCATTTTGGAAAAGTAGTAAAAGATAACAAAATTATTTAAATTATCTATAATATATTTAAAAATTTCAAACCAATTGGATCTTTAATAAGGATTTTATGATAAAAATAATGGTATTACTTTTTAGGCCCTCAAATCCGTCCAACTGTTTAAACTTTAACTTAGGCCCCTTGGATCAACTTAAAAACATAAGAATTATACTTTGTCACATTTTAATGAGGTTTTAACCATAATTTAATCTATATAAAGTAAACACTTATGATTAATTGGACTTGAAATGTGGGATACACATATATTTAATGAGCCTAAAGCACAATGTTTTTTGTCCAGATATTTCTGCATCCATGGAAAAAAAATGTCAATCTCTAATTATGATTCTCCCTTTCATCCTAAAAGAAGAAAATTTCCATAAAAAAGTGATTAATAATATCCTTTAAAATAAAATTCAAATAATAAAAGTAATTTTTTCCATAATATAATGAATCATTAAGCCCAAATTGATACACGTTAAACCTAAATTTCACATATGATGAGAAATGAAGTTAAAATTGTAAAATGAATAAACCAAGGATTTTAGAAATAATGAATAACATGAAAATTCATCAATATTTAAGGAAATTTTTGTAATTTTAATGGAAAAAAATAATCACACTAATATGTTTTGTTTTAGTCAATAACTATAATTAGGAGGAATCATGTGAACAATGAATGTGATGACCAATGTAATGACTGTCCTCATGAGAAACAAAATTAAATGGGATATGTGATGTCAAATATTATAGATATTCTAAACCAAATATCTCAAGATATGAATAGTGACATGAATCATGTCAAGCTTCCAAATTACCAAAGGAAGGAACAACTCACCACTGATTCATTTATATGTAAATTTACACCTTCCGTTAGTGGTTCCTCCAATACAATTATTACTAAGTAATGGATCATTTATATATAAAATATGTTCTCTGTTCTCTATTTCTTAGACCATGAGAAGGTTATTTTGTCTATATATCATTTATAAGGTGAAGCGGATCAATGGTGGAATTTTATCAATAATATGAGGAAATGGTTGTAAATTAATGATATGACATGGGAAGAGTTTAAGAAGGTATTTTTCAATAATTATTTTCATCAAACACTTCACACTAAAATTGATCAAGGATTACTATAACTAAATTATAAGGATGGTGAATTGATTTGTACTTATCAGGAAAATTTCACCAGATGTTCAAGGTATGCTTATGGTTTTATTATTGATTATTAAAGAAAAATTGATTTATTATTTAGTGTTTTAAGACCAAGTATCCAAAATTAATTTTATATAAGAGACTCTTATAGATATAAATAAATTTTTATATGTGTTTCTAAGATATAAATGGAGAATAGATACTCTCATTATTCTCATGGATTTGGGGATAAGAATAGAAATATGGAGTTTAGTCAAAATTACAAGTATAAAATAACAAAGTAAAGAAAATTAATCTATCTTCATTCCAAAATGAGGAAATAAAAGTTGGGAAAATTTTCTCTAAGAGACATGTAAATTCTTGAAATGTAGAAGAGAAGGTTACTGAGAACATGAATGCCTAAGTGGTGAAATGGTTAGAGAGAATTCTCAATCAAATGCATCACCCCAACTTCAATGCTTCAATTGAAATGATTATGTAAAATATGAAAATATATTATCAAAAATGAAATATTTTTAAGGGGTCAAATAAAACATGTTAATAAAGGTTTAGTAAATTAATATGTTGTTATATCTAAAAATGATGAAATTGTGACAAAAATATAAAAGGTAAGAAGTATTAAGGAGTAAGGTGTAAAATAATGGTTAAAGGCTTATGAAGGAAGTTGAATGATTGAAGTTTTTATGTATTGGTTTTTTATAATTACAATTTAATCAACGATATTCAAGATTATGAAACATCAAAGGATTATTCCGTAGTAGTTTTACATTAAAAATAATTCAAACATGTGTTGAATGGTATCAATAACCTTGAAAAGTAATTTTTTGACAAGTTTATTTTTTTGGATGATATGATGTAACATTAAGAGTGATTAATGTTGTTTAGAGATAAATTTTAATTATATTTTGTTTGAATATTTTATTAAATACTTTTTATTTTTTCTTTTAAATTTTTTCCGGCCTATTTTGGACGAGATTTAAGGTTAATTGTTTATGGAATGATCTATGTTGAACATTTTGTGTTATTTATGTAATTTAAAAGATTAAAATATTATTTCATAACATGAAGTTTTATTTATATTATATTTAATTATGATAACCATTTTTTTTAAATATCTAGAGATAATAGGATTAACTTATCTTTTTTTATCTTGTAATCCATTAAAAGTTACTTTTAGTGTTTTAGGCATGAAAAAATCATCATGGTTTGTTACCATGAAGAAAAGGTAGAAAACTTCTTGAAAAATAACCAAAGTGTGAAATTATGTAAATTAATTAATTAATTATATTTTCTCACATTATTTATCTCTATGATAAAATAATACCTCAAAATTATGAAATATTAAGATAAATATTTTAAGTCCTACATTTATAATATTTCTTATATATCAAGGTATTATTTTTTAAACCTATTCAAAATCATGAGTTTTATAATACATACATGGTTTAAGAAATAATTAGTAAATTATAAGTTTCATAGTCTTAATATGTAAAATAAAGTCCTTATAAAAATGAAATATGATCAATACAGATTAAAAGGTATTTCTTTCCACTTTTGTATATATATCTTCTTCTCATACAAGTTGATTAGAAAAATGTTTCATTATTCATAAAACATGAGATAAAAACTATAAGGATGAAATTTATTTAAGTAAATATAATATAGCACCATAATATTTTATAATATATATTTCTATTTAAATAAATTTTATGTGTTCAATATCTTTCTTTACACACAACACTGAGCTTAAACAAACCTTGATATACTATTAAAATATTATTATCAAATGTGACTATTATCACTTAGCCAGTATATCAGAGGGAATAAATAGGACTAAATAAATTATTAAAATAAATTATAACATTTTTCCTTAATGAAAAAATCTTTATCAATACTTAATAAATAATTTCTCAATTTTAAATATTAAAAATAATATTGTTTTCTGTTAAAAGATCAATTTTTCAAAGAATTGTATTTTTCCTTATATTATGTGTATTTATCACTAATGAGCTATAATTTTGATGAAATTTATTGAATGTGAAAAAATTAAAAAACATTCATTCATTTATTATCAAATGGTTAGAAACAAAGATGAAAGAATTTGAAGGTATAAAGAGGTGTTTTTCATAAAACTATTTTTATTATGATTAATGTATTTTCATATTAATAAATTGCATTATTCAGTATTTATGAATGGTTATATTAATAGGTTTAGATAATATATTAAATAAAATATATTAAAATTAATCTGATTATTTTTACTAGGAAAGAAATAAGAATAAATTCATTTTTATGCTTAAAAATGCATTTTTCAAAAAACGGTTTTCGTTGCATTTTGCGCACTTATTTTAAAATGGTTTTTAGAAATTATAGAAATTTAATCTTTTAAAATTAATTAAATATTTATAATCATAATAATTAATATTATTAAATAATATTAACTCAATTTTTTTCATAATAAATAGTAACAGAGGTAAAAATTCAATACTACGGTAAAGGATAAAAGAGTTAACGAGGGTTAAACTAAATTGATAATGGTTAAAATAACATAAAAATTTGTATAAATCCTATTTTTAATCATATATATACCCAAAATTACATTATATTACAATTTGGGTTAATTTTGAGCCACTTTTCCCTGATATTAACTTTATTATATTTTAATATTTTCCATATTTACAAGTGTGTCACCCCTCACTTATGAAAGGTCAAACACTCTTATCACTTATCCACACCAATTTAGACATTTATATTAACCAATATAATACTAAATACTCTCCAAAAACCCATATCCACATCTGGTAGGTCTTTTTCTCACAAAATGACCAATTATCGATAAATTGAGTTATAACACAATGGAGGTCTCCAAAGAAGAGGTATAACTCTTAACCAGGTATTTTTATCTTTATTTCTTTTTAAAACTCATTAAAATATTATATAAAAATAATGATATAATAAAATTATTATCTTACATTTAATTAAAATTTATTATATGGATTTCACAACCTCTTTTCACCTCTTTTTCCATCTAATGGGAAATGAATGCATCGCTCGTGAGTATATACGGGCTACCGTATCAACGTAGCAATGTTATCATTTTTTTATCACCATGTCTCTTGGATGATTTTATAGATAAATTTAATGGATATATATGATTATTATAAAATAATTATTATTATATAAATATAATATATTATATACCTTTTTACCCTTCCATCCACTTTAAAATGATAATGTCACTCATGAATACGTGTGGACTACCACCTCCTTGAAATGATGTTATTAATTTTTAATTTCCTCCTAAAATAAATGGTAATAAGGATAGGTATAATTAATATATAGGATATTTTTTGGATCTTGAATATACAGATTATACACAAGAGGGGGGTGAATTGTGTCTTTTAGATTTTTCGTTAACTCTTAGATTGAACGAGTTCTGTCCTCTTTGCTTTATCAGATTTGGTCATATAGTAGAAATAAATAAAAGCAGGGACACAAATATTTATAGTGGTTTGGGGAACAGAAGGCCCCTAGTCCACTCCACCAACGCTCAACTCCACGAGCTTGGTGATTTTCACTATCTGGTCCTCGTTTCAACAGACCGGTCCACAACTGAATACAGGTAGTTGACACCTTTACAATCCAAGGAAAAACAAATCCTTATGGTTCAAACACGAACCTACAGAGATTGGTACGAGAAGTTGGTTAATCAAGAATAAAAAGAATTTCAGAAAGAAGTTTTCCGGTTGATCTTCACAATTGCAACAGAATGCAATTGACTACAGATGGATCGCCATCTCTAAAAATATTGATTTTTAAGACAAAGCAATTATAAGTTGATCTAGTTGCAGTAGATATAGAGATATAGTTCACAACTTCAGAAGTAGTAGATCCATATTAAATATTCAATGCAGAACAAGTGAATCTTCTATCAAGTTTTTTCTTCTTAAATGAACAGAGCTTTGAAGCTTCTTTTTGAATCAGCAGATCAACGTGATTTTCTGCAGTCTCTGTTTTTCAACTTTTAAAAAAAAATATTGATCACCACTCTTCTATATATTGTGTTTTTCAGAGAGAACATATATATATAATAAATCTGAGCATATCTCCTGCACATTTAGATCCATAAAAGTCGCCTTTTAATTCGTGATATTCAAACATTTGAATTTACAGAGTAGTCGTAACTTCCCTGAAGACTCGGCATAAAAAGCTCCTTTTAATTCGATCTTTAATCCAATGATAAAATGAATTTGAATCATTCTAATTCATACTTTAAAAATGACTTTAAATCCAGCTTGAAATCTACCCAACAATCATCTTGCTGACCGTTGCATAAAAATATGATCTTTCAAACTTTCTGACGCCAAACGTAAGATAGATGACGTGGCCTTCAAATGTAGGGTTGATGACATAGTCTTCAAACGTAAGGTTCACAACGTAAGGTTGAACATAAATGTAGGGTCCATGTTACTTTATTCAAATGTAAGGTTGATCTTAAATGTAGGGTTTATCATCCATACTTTTTCTTCAACTCTCAAACGTACGATAAAAGATCCATACTTTTACTTCAACACTCAAATGTATGAAAAATGATCCATACTTTTACTTCAACACTCAAACATATGGTTGTTCATAAAAGTAAGGTTGATGAACCATACTTTTGAGAAAAAAACGTAACGTTTAGTACCTACGTACGGTTCTCCTTCCATACTTTGCTGATAACCAAAACATAAGGTTCCTTCCTAACGTAAGGTTTTTCTTCCATACTTTGCTGAAAACATATGGTTGTTTAACCATACTTTTCTATTATATCAAAAAAAAATACACACATTTTACGATACATTTATCCATGTAGGGTATCAACAGTGATTCTAGGACCCGCTTAAAGCAGATTCCGAACAAGTAAGCTATGAACAGTGATTCCAGGACGCGCTTAAAGAAGATTCCGAACAAGTAATAAAATCTCGTTATTTCAAGAGTAAAATAAATTAATAAATTCTTGAAAAATACTTAAATAAATTCATTATAAAATAATAAAGGGAATTTGTGAGCATCAAAATTATCATAAAGAGATAGAGTATTATTTTCAATAATCTCCCCCTTTAAATAACATTATTATGTATTGTCGAAAATAATACTTTGCTCAACAATCTCCACCTTTTTGATGATCACAAAACCCATAAGATAATAAAACAAATTAAATGAAATTAACTCTCAAAATTATTTACATAAAGTTTTATATTTTTTAGAGAATAAAACAATATTTTAATTTTAACAAAATAAATAAAATTTTCTCCCCCTGAAAATAGAATATTTTTTTTAAGAAATAAAAGTTTCTAGTTTTATCCAAATTTCTCCCTCTGTTTTATCCAAATTTCTCCCTCTGAATAAATAAGGGTTTTTAACTAAGGGTTGTTAAAATAAAATGTAAAATGTTGTGTTAATCTAAATTTCCCCCCCCCCCTTTGTGATATCAAAAAGAATGATAAAATATGGATTTGAACACATTTAATGTTGCACTAAACTGTAGGTAAATGCTATTATTAACTATTTATCAATAAGTAAATCTGGAGTACTAGAATATCAAAAATAAAGACAGTAAAACAAATAGAAAAGAAAATATTTTCATTAATAAGGAAAAATAGATACAAGTATGATAAATACAGGAATCAAGGTTTGGGCAAGATAGGCAATAGGTTCTATCTCCTCTGGATTACAGACTTGATTTCTGTGAACTGTTCCCTGAGTCTCTTCATCATCCCATCTCCAAGTTCGATAATGAGCTCTCTATTCTCTTGAGTCATATGAATATCCTCAATTAAATTGACTCTGAAAAACTCATGCATCCTTTCTTCTTTTTTGATAAACATTGACAGCTTCTCTGACATCTGAGTTAACAGAGTCCTGATTCGTGGCTCACTAGATATCAGTTGATCCACTAAAAATTTATGATTTTCTAGCAACACTGATAATGGAGAACTGTTACATTAAAGATCATGCAACCTGTCATTCATGTTTCTCATCGCGGCTGTGCTATCTTGAAATCTTCGGATTAAATTAGGTGAAGTACCTGATCCACTAACAGCACTATTTGAAACTGATGCAAATTGGTTCTCCATAAAAAACTTTAGATCTGATAAATCTGTCTTCATAACCATTTCAGATTTCAAATTTTCAACTGCATTCATCATATCCTCTTTAAACATTTCAACTTCTTTCCTTGAGACTGTACTCTCTTTTAGCTTTTTAAAATTCAATTGTTCAAAGGTTAAGGCATTTCTCAGTGAGATATTCTCATATTCTAATTGAGACACCTTTTTGTACAGTTCTTCAATTTCTTTCTTCCTTGAATTAGAGGCACCATGTTCTTAATTCGCATTCTCAGGCTCTGGATGATGCAGTAGTACCAAAGGTAATTATTCAGTATCAGATTTCTCTTTCTCTTTGTCCTGAGTAGGTTGGTCCACAGATTTTTCCTTAGAGTCCGCAGACTAATCCACAGAAAAATCCTCTTCAATTACTTCTGTGTGAGCTTCAAAAGCATGCTCACCACAAACATCATCATCTTGTCCTTCCACTGGATTTTTGAGAACACCATTTTTAGGAGTTTCCTGAGGTCTGGCCACTTCCTCACCAGGCACTGCCTCCTTATCTTGGTCCTGTTGAAGTGTAACCTCAACATCAGCTAAAATCTATTCCTGATTCTCCCTTTGAGATTCTTCTTGAGCTCTTTATCCCTCTACTGGTGTTTTTCTTTCACTAATAACTTCTATGGTCTTATCAATAACAGCTTATCTTACAAAATAATAAGAAAATAAAGCTTCTGTTGATGCCAATGCAGGGGAAGTAATTTCCTCATTAATAGCTAGAGTTCTTCGAGATTGAAGTCCCTCCTGACTTCTTTCTTCTTCAACATCTTCCACTTCAAATCGGATCCTTCTTGCTACATTGTTGACTCTTGATTCAGCTTGTCCCTCCTTGGACTTAGCAGGTTGAGCCTGAACACTCTCTGAGTCTTCCTCAGCTCCTACTGGCAAGAGTTTTCCTTTAATGTCACTCCAAAAGTATCCAATCTTCCTTAAAGTTCCAGCATTAAACATATTACAGTGATGACAGTGTACTTGGACATCCACTAATCTCACCATGTCTTTCTTAAGCAATAGTTTAGAAATAAATCGACTGGAAGGATAAAAGTTCATTCGGGCGTCACTTTGACAGTAGTAATTGAGGTACTTGACCATGTACCTTGGGAAGTTTAACTTGATATCACTAAACAGAATATACATTATGTACATATCAGGGTACAAAATCTTTTCAATTTCTGCCATTCTGGGAGCTATTCCAGTCTGAAAAATTTTAACCAGCATCTTCTGATCTGGTTCTAAATCTTTCACCATCATTTTCTTAATAATAGATGTTCTAAAAAAAGACATAATTTCCTCGGATTTATGCACAGAATCTCCTATATTATTCAAATCAAAATGAAAAACTCCCTCATGGGGGTAGTTGAGAATCTGCCCAATTTCTACGGACGAGATTGAGAAATCCCTATCCTCTATCTTAGCCATCATACTATCCTCAGTATTCCCCAGACTAAACTATACAGATTTGAAGAATTATCTAAGTTCTACCTCATACAGAAATTCCGTATTTTCACTATTGAATGTCTATTCAAGGTTCTGAAATAACAGCGCTTGTTTCAACAGTAGATTTGTTGGAAATAACCAGTCGAGATCGATTACTTTGCCATGTAAGATTTTTCATCCTTCAGAGCATTGTCTCTTGACATTTCTTAGCTCGGATTCATTGTATCTTTTAGTCCTTACCATCTCTATGATAATATTTTAAGGTTTGAAGGTTAGGGTTTTACATGTTTGAAGATTAGGGTATACGAGCAGAGGTGCGGTTTGCGGATTCGAAAAGGTTTCGATGGAAATGAAGTGGTTTAGAAGTTGAAAGGGTTTCTGACAACCTTGATTCCCGTGTTTTTAATAATCATTACATATATTTAAAAATAAATAAAACAAATTACGTGGATAAAAGAAACTTATTCTATTTTAAAAAAATATCAAAATTATTTTTTAAGCAGAATTAAAAAAACTAGTATTGTGAAATAAAATTTTATTTAAAATCAAATAAACCTATCTCCCCCTTAATAAAATCAAACCTTGCAGTGGGAAGTGTTTTAATAAAAATATCTGCTAATTTAATTTCTGTATTTATAAATTCTAAAAATATATCTTTTTTAATAACATGATCTCTTAAAAATTGATGTCTTATATCAATGTGCTTAGTTATAGAATGACTAATAGGATTTTTTGAAATATTAAATGCACTTGTATTATCACATAAAATAGGTGTATTATTAAAATTTAATCCAAAGTCCATAAGAGTGTTTTTCATCCACAACACTTGTGCACAGCAACTGCCAGTAGAAACATATTCTGCCTCGGATGTTGACAAGGCAACTGAATGTTGTTTCTTACTAGACCATGACACTAAAGACTTTCCTAAAAAGTGACATGTTCCAGATGTGCTTTTTCTATCTAACCTACAACTTTCAAAGTCAGCATCTAAATATGAAATCAAATTGAAATCAGAAGGTTTAGGATAAAGAAAATATTGAAAAACAATTCCTTTTAAATATCTAAAAATTATTTTAACTGCAGTTAGATGAGATTTTTAAGGATTTGATTGAAATATAGCACAAAGACATATTGAATACATTATATATGGCCAGCTAGCAGTAAGATATAATAAACTACTAATCATACCTCTATATAACTTGTTGTCAACTGATTTTCCAGTTTCATCCAAATCAAGTTTTATATTAGTACACATAGGATTTGTAAATGTCTTGTTGTTTTCAAGTCCAAATTTCTTAAGTAAATCAGTAATGTATTTTCTTTGATTCAAAACATTTCCAAAATATTTTTGATAAATTTGAAGTCCTAAAAAGAAATTTAGTTCTCCCATCATACTCATTTCAAATTCTTTTTGCATTAAATTTGAAAACTCATGAGAAAGGGTTTTATTAGTTGATCCAAAAATCACATCATCAACATAAATTTAGACCAATAAAACATTATTTTTTACAGTTTTCTTAAAGAGTGTTGGGTCTGCCATTCCAAAAGTAAAATCATTTTTCAAAATAAAAGAACTTAATCTTTCATACCAAGATCTAGGTGCTTGTTTAAGGCCATAAAGAGCTTTAGTAAGTTTAAAAATAGAATCTGGTTTTTGAGAATTTTCAAAACCAGGAGGTTGCTCAACATAAAATTCCTCCATTAAATAACCATTTAAAAAAGCACATTTAACATCCATATAAAATAATTTTAAATTCATATAAGATGCATAGGCTAAAAGGATTCTAATGACTTCTAACCTAGCTACAGGTGCAAAAGTATCATCATAATCTATCCCTTCTTCTTGATTGTATCCTTTATCAACTAACCTTGCTTTATTTATAGTTATTGTTCATTGGTCATCCTGTTTATTTCTAAAGACTCATTTGGTTCCTATTACTGGATAATTCTTAGGTCTTTCCACTAATTCCCAAACTTCATTTCTTTTAAACTGGTTTAATTCATCTTGCATTTATATTACCCAGCTTTCATCATCTAAAGCTTCTTCTATAGTCTTGGTTTCTTGTTGAGATAGGAAGGTAGAGAATTCCACTAGGTTTCCTAAGCTTCTTCTAGTTTGAATTCATGTAACTAAGTCACCTATCACAGTTTCTAAAGGGTGGTTCTTTAGGGTTTTAGACTTTCTAGGAAAAACATTTAAAGGTTCTTCAGTATAATGTTCCTCTGAACTGGACTGAATTTATTTTATATCATTTTCAAAATCATTTTTTAAGTTCTCAAGTCTCATGTTATCATTATAGTCAAGTTCATCCATTTGATCTGTACTTTTCTCAAAGGTATCAGATTCATCAAATCTCAAATGAACTGATTCTTCAACAATCCTTGACTTCTTATTATAGACTCTATAAGATTTGGAGGTAGAAAAATATCCTAAGAAAATACCTTCATCAGATTTTGGATCGAACTTACCAAGATTATCTTTTGTGTTCAAGCTGTAAACCTTGCATCCAAAAACATTGAAGTAATTTACTTTAGGTTTTCTTTTATTCCATAGGTCATAGGGTGTGTTTTTCAAAATAGGACTATTTAAAACTCTATTAATTATATAGCAAGTTTTATTCATAGCTTCTTCACAAAAATATATAGGTAGGATATATTCATTTAACATAGTTCTATCCACTTCTTGAATTGTTCTATTTCTTCTTTCTACAATCTCATTCTGTTGAGGTGTTCTTGGTGAAGATAAGGTATGTTTAATACCCATGTTTGAGTAAAAGGAATTAAATTCCTGATTCTCAAATTCTCCACCATGATCACTTCTTAATGAAATTATTTTAAAATCTTTTTCATTTTGAACAGCTTTACAAAAACTTTCAAATAAAGTAAAAGCTTCATTTTTAAATTTCAAAAAGAAAATCCATGTAAATCTAGAATAGTCATCAACTAAAACATATACATATAATTTACCAGCTAAGCTTGCTACTCTTGAGGGTCTAAAAAAACCCATATGAATAAGTTCTAGAGGTTTAGATGTAGCAACTTTATTAACAGATTTTAAGGATGATTTGTGTTGCTTGCCAAGTTGACATGCATCACAAAATTGGTCACTTTCAAATTTGAGACTAGGTAAATCAGAAACTAAATGTTTCTTAGATAACTTATTTAAAACATATATATTACAATGTCCAAGTCTCTTATGCCAGATCCAAGATTCACTTACTTTAGCAGTCAAGTAGTTTAATTTTTGTTTACACAAGGAGTTTAAATCCAAAGTATGGACATTTTTAGTTCTTGGTGCTTTAAATTTAAACAGTTTATCTCTAGAAATATTACATCAATTGTTAGTAAAGTCAACAGTATATCCATCATCACAAAGTTGAGATATACTTATCATATTGTGTTTTAATACTTCTAGATAAACTAATTTGTTGATTGTGACTGTTTTTGGATCTTTAATAGTTCTGATGCCAATGATTTTTTCTTTGGCATTGTCACCAAATGTGACAAGTCCTCCATCCTTTTGAGTGAGTGAAGAAAAATTTAATGAGTTTCCACTCATATGTATTGAGCAGCCACTGTCCATATACCATATATCTTTTCTTCTCTGGGGTCCTGCTACCTGCAAAGACATTCAAACAAATTACTTTGGTACCCATATTTTGTTGGGTCCAGTGGTGTTAGCTAGCAATGATCCGGGTATCTAGATTTTCCTTGTTCTTTTAAAATCAGTTGAATCATATAAGTATTTTGAAACATAGGCTTTATTAATACCACAAATTTGAGGCTGTCTTAAGAAACAGTTTTTAGTTATATGTCCCTTTGTCCCACAAAAGTTACAATTAAACTTTTTAGATCTAGGAACAAAATAATTTTTATATATCTTAGATTTTTCTCCTTTACTGCCAATTTCAAATCTCTACTTTTTAATAATAGTTTTTTCCAAGAATTTCATTTAATGAATTCACTCCTTTTGTAAAAACCAATGTAACCTGTTTGTAAGATTCTACTTCATCCTGTAGTGTTTTTATTCTTGTTTCAAAATTAATATAGTCAGTGTTAATCGAATTGTATTTATCAGTTAATTCCTTATGATGTTTCAGCATTGTATCTCTTTCATCTGAAATGGATTTATGTTTGTTTTTTAGTGACTTATGTTTCTTAAATGTTGAGTCATATTTTTCTTCAATCATATTGCAGTAGGCTGAAAGTTTTTCATTTATGTATCTTGATTCAGAATTTGATTCATTATTTGATTCAGAGGAGTAATATGAGTGTACCTCATCGGTTTCTTCCACGAAACACATGTTTGCTTTTAGATTGACTTCTTCTTTCTTTGAGCTTGATTTAGGAGAGCTACTGGAGTCTTCAGATACACTCCAAGTGGAATTCATAGCTTTCTTGTCTTTCTGCTCATAGTCATTTCTTTTGAAAAATTCTTCTTCATTGCATCCTTCAATTGTGCGAAATCTGGTCTGATATGCCCCATCTTCTTGCATTAATGGAATCTTACTTCCTTATCATCTTTCTTAAAGTATTTTTTGTAGCCTCTTTTCTTGCTGTAGAACTTTCTAAATTTCCTGGCTACCTGAGCCAGTTCTTCATCTGAGTTTGATGAGTTAGAGCTCTCTAATTTAGCTTTGACTTCTCTGTTCTTCAGCTTTCTATTCTTTTGTTGTGAAGTTACTTTCAAGGAAGTATCATCCTTTTTGATGTAGAATTTATGCTCATTTTCATCATCTTGCATTTCAGCTTCATACATCATCAATTTACCAATCATCTCTCTCATGGTTAGATTTTTGATAGGTGTTGATTATCTGATTGCAGTAGAGATACCATTCCATCGAGTAGGAAGTACCCTCAGTACTTGTAATGCTTAATCAGCCTGTTTGATAGGTTCTCCTAGAGCTGTTATATTATTGATAATTTCTGTCAATCTCCCATTCATTTGGTTAATGATTTCTCCTTAAAACATTATGAAAGTATCAAATTTCATTATTGCAGTTGCATATATCATTTGTCTCACATTTTCTGTTCCTTCATATGCCACAGCGATTGTCTGTCATATCTCATATGCTGCCGGGCACTGAGATACTCTAATAAATTCATCTGGTCCTAGACCGTAGATGATTGCATTCATATCCAACGAATTCATATCATACTCTACCTCTGTAGCAGCACTCCGTGTCTCAGGATTTTCAGGAATTTCATAAGGATTTATAATCTTTGAATAGACTTTACATCCGAGGTTTTTCATATATATTTTCATGTGCGATTTCTAGCAGCCATAGTTGTCTCCATTAAAATATGGTGCACTGACCATGGACATCCCTTCTCTTATATCAGTCATGATACTCTGTTTTATAATATTTAAATTCTTCTAGCTTGCTAAGTCTCTATCAGAAGCTCCACCTCTGATACCAATTTTTGGATCTTGAATATACAAATTATACACAAGAGGTGGGTGAATTGTGTCTTTAAGATTTTTCGTTAACTCTTTGATTGAATGAGTTCTTTCCTCTTTGCTTTATCAGATTTGGTCATACAGTGAAAATAAATAAAAGTAGGTACACAAAGATGTTTAGTGGTTCGGGGAACAGAAGGCCCCTAGTCTACTCCACCAACGTTCAACTCCACGAGCTTGGTGATTTTTACTATGTGGTCCTCATTTCAACAAATCGGTCCACAACTGAATACAAGCAGTTAACACCTTTACAATAAAAGGCAAAACAAAGCCTTATGGTTCAAACATGAACCTACATAGCTTAGTATGAGAAGCTGGTTACTCAAGAATAAAAAGAATTTCATAAAGAAGTTTTCCGGTTGATCTTCACAATTGCAACAGAATGCAATTGACAGTAGATGTATTGTTATCTCTAGAAATATTGATTTTCAAGACAAACAAATTCTGATTCGATCTGATTGCAGTAGATATAGAGATATAGTTCACAACTTCAGCATTAGTAGATCCATATTAGATATTTGATCCAGAACAATTGAATCTTCTATCGAGTTCCTTCTTCTTAAATGAACAGAGCTTTGACGCTCCTTTTTGAATCAGCAGATCAACGTGATTTCTACAGTCTCTATTTTTCACCTTCTTAAATAAAAGATTAATCACCATTATCCTGTATATGTTGTTTTTTAGAGAGAACATATATATATAATAAATCTGAGCATATCTCCTGCACATTTAGATCCATAAAAGTCGCCTTTTAATTCGTGATATACAAACATTTGAATTTACAGAGTAGTCGTAACTTCCCTGAAGACTCGGCATAAAAAGCTCATTTTAATTCAATCTTTAATCCAATGATAAAACGACTTTGAATCGGTCAAAGTCGTACTTTAAAAATGACTTTAAATCTGTCTTGAAATCTTCCCAACAATCAGCTTGATGACCGTTGCATAAAAATATCATCTTTCAAACTTTCCGACGTCAAATGTAAGGTTGATGACGTGGCCTCCAAACATAGGGTTGATGACATAGTCTTCAAACGTAAGGTTGAACATAAATGTAGGGTTCATGTTACTTTCTTCAAATGTAAGGTTGATCTTAAACATAGGGTTGATCATCCATACTTTTTCTTCAACTCTCAAACGTACGGTAAAAGTTCCATACTTTTACTTCAACACTCAAACGTATGATAAATGATCCATACTTTTACTTCCACGCTCAAACATATGGTTGTTCACAAAAGTAAGGTTGATGAACCATACTTTTGAGAAACAAACGTAACGTTTAGTACCTACGTACAGTTCTCCTTCCATACTTTGCTGATAACCAAAACGTAAGGTTCCTTCCTAACGTAAGGTTCTTCTTCCATACTTTGCTGAAAACGTATAGTTGTTTAACCATACTTTTCTCTTATCTCAAAAATTATACACGCTTTTCATCCATATGCTACGTTTATCCACGTAGGGTATGAACAGTGATTCCAAGACGTTCTTAAAGCAGATTCCGAACAAGTAATAAATTCTTGTTATTTCAAGAGTAAAATAAATTAATAAATTCTTGCAAAATACTTAAATAAATTCATTAGAAAATAATTAAGGGTATTTGTGAGCATCAAAATTATCATAAAGAGACATAGTATTATTTTCAATAATCTCTCCTTTAAATAAAATTATTATGTATTGTTGAAAATAATACTTTGCTCAACAATCTCACCCTTTTTGATGATCACAAAATCCATAAGATAATAAATCAAATTAAATGAAATTAACTCTCAAAATTAGTTATATAAAGTTTTAGAATTTTGAGAGAATAAAACAATATTTTAATTTTAAAAAAATAAATAAAAATTTCAATAAATAAAAATTTTTCCCCCTGAAAATAGAATAATTTTTCTTTAGAAATAAAAGTTTCTAGTTTTATCCAAATGTCTCCCTTTTTTTATCCAAATTTCTCCCTCTAAATAAATAAGGGTTTTTAACTAAGGGTTGTTAGAATAAAATGTAAAATGTTGTGTTTATCCAAATTTCTCCCCCTTTTTGTGATATCAAAAAGAATGATAAAATATGGATTTGAACACATTTAATGTTGCACTGAACTGTAGGTAAATGTTATTATTAACTGTTTATCAATAATTAAATCTGGAGTACTGGAATATCAAAAATAATGACAGTAAAACAAATAGAAAAAAAAAGATTTTTATTAAAAATGAAAAATAGATACAAGTATGATAAACACAGGAAATAAGGTTTGGGAAAGATAGGAAATAGGTTCTATCTCCTTTGGATTGTAGACTTGATTTCTATGAACTATTCTCTAAGTATCTTCATCATCCCATCTCCAAGTTTGATAATGAGCTCTCTATTCTCTTGAGTCATATGAATATCCTCGATTAAATTGACTCTGAAAAACTCATGCATCCTTTCTTCTTTTTCAATAAACACTGACAGATTCTCTAACATCTGAGTTAACAGAGTCCTGATTGGTGGATCACTAGATATCAGTTGATCCACTAAAAATTTATGATTGTCCAGCAACACTGATAATGGAGAATTGTTACACTGAAGATCATGCAACCTGTCATTCATGTTTCTCATCGCGGCTGTGATAGATTGAAATATTCGGATTAAATTAGGTGAAGTACCTGATCCACTAAGAGCACTATTTGCAACTGATGAAAATTGGTTCTACATAAAAAACTTCAGATCTGATAAATCTGTCTTCATAACCATTTCAGATTTCAAATTTGCAACTGCATTCAGTATATCCTCTTTAAAAATTTCAACTTCTTGCCTTGAGACTGTACTCTCTTTCAGATTTTGAAATATAAATTGTTCGAAGGTTAAGGCATTTCTCAGAGAGATATTCTCATATTCCAACTGAGACACCTTTTTATACAGATTTTCAATTTCTTTATTCCTTGAATCAGAGGCACCCTATGCTTGATTCGCATTCTCAGGATCTGGATGATGCAGTAGTACCAAAGGTAATTATTTAGCATCAGATTTCTCTTTCTCTTTGTCCTGAGTAGGTTGGTCCACAGATTTTTCCTTAGAGTATCCAGACTCCTCCATAGAAAAATCCTCTTGAATTACTTATGTGTGAGCTTCAGAAGAATGCTCACCACAAACATCAACATCTTGGCCTTCCACTGGATTTTCGAGAACAACATTTTCAGGAGTTTCTTGAGGTTTGGCCACTTCCTCACTAGGAATTTCCTCCTTATCTTGGTCCTCTTGAAGTGTAACTACAACATCATCTATAATCTGTTCCTGATTCTCCCTTTGAGCTTCTTCTTAAGCTCCTGATCCCTCTACTGGTGTTGTTCTTTCACTAACAACTTCCATGGTCTTATCAATAATAGTTTCTCTTACAAAAGAATAAGAAAATAATGCTTCTGTTGTTTCTAATGCAGGGGAAGTAATTTCTTCATTAACATCTCGAGTTCATTGAGATTGAAGCCCCTTCTGACTTCTTTATTCTTCAGCATCTTCCACTTCAAATCGGATCCTTCTTGCTACATTCCTGACTCTTGATTCAGCCTGTCCCTCCTTGGACTTAGCAGGTTGATCCTGAGTACTCTCTGAGTCTTACTCAGCTCCTACTAGAAAGAGTTTTCCATTAATGGTGCTCTATAAGTATTCAATCTTACTTAAAGTTCCAGCATTAAACATATTACTGTGATGACAGTGTACTCAGGAATCCAGTAATCCCACCATGTCTTTCTTAAGGAACAGTTTAGAAATAAATTGACTGAAAGGATAAAAGTTCATCTGGGTGTCACTTTGACATTAGTAATTGAGGTACATGTCCATGTACCTTGGGAAGTTTAACTTGATATCACTTAACAGAAGATACATTATGTACATATCAGGGTACAAAATCTTTTCCATTTCTGCCATTCTGGGAGCTATTACAGTCTGAACAAAATTAACCAGGATCTTCTGATCTCATTCTAAATATTTCACCATAAATTTCTTAATAGTATATATTCCAAAAAAAAGACATAATGTCCTAGGATTTATGCACAGCATCTCCTATATTCTTCAAATCAAAATGAAAAACTCCCTCATGAGGGAAGTTGAGAATCTTCCCAATTTCTACAGACAAGATTGAGAAATACCTATCCTTTATCTTAGCCATCATACTATCCTCAGTATCCCCCAGACTAAAAATTAAATATTTGAAGAAGTATCTAAGTTCTACCTCATACATAAATTCCGTATTTTCACTGTTGAATGTCTGTTCAAGGTTCTGAAACGACAACGCTTGTTTCAACAGTAGATTTGTCTCAAATAACCAGTGGAGATCGATTCCCATGCCCTGTAAGATTTTTCGTCCTTCGGAGCATTGTCTCTTGACATTGCTTGGCTCGGATTCACTAGCTCTTCTATCCATTACCATATCTGCGAGAATATCTGAAGGTTTGAATGTTAGGGTTTCATAGGTTTGAAGATTAGGGTATACGAGCAGAGTAGCGATTTGTGGATTAGAAAAGGTTTCGATGGAACTGAAGTGGTTTAGAAGTCGAAAGGGTTTCTGACAACCTTGATTCCTGTGTTTTTAATCATAATTACATATATTTAAAAAAAATGAATTACGCGGATAAAAGAAACTTATTCATTTTAAAAAAAACAAAATAGAAAAATTATTTTTAAGCAGAATTAAAAAAAACTAGCATTGTGAAATAAAATTTTATTTAAAATCAAATAAACCTAGCTCCCCCTTAATAAAATAAAAGCTTTCAGTGGGAAGTGGTTTAGTAAAAATATCTGCTAATTGAATTTCTATATTTATAAATTCTAAAAATATATCCTTTTTAATAACATGATCTCTTAAAAAGTGATTCCTTATATCAATGTACTTAGTTCTAGAATGACTAATAGGATTTTTTTGAAATATTAACTGCACTTGTATTATCACATAAAATATGTGTATTATGAAAATTTAATCCAAAGTCCATAAGAGTTTTTTTTATCCACAACACTTGTGCACAGCAACTGCTAGTAGAAACATATTCTACCTCGGCTGTTGACAAGGCAACTGAATGTTGTTTCTTACTAGACCATGACACTAAAGAGTTTCCTAAAAAGTGACATGTTCCTGATGTGATTTTTCTATCTAACCTACAACTTCCAAAGTCATAATCTCAATATGAAATCAAATTCAAATTATAAGTTTTAGGATAAAGAAGATATTGAAAAATAGTTCCTTTTAAATATCTAAAAATTCTTTTAATAGCAGTTAGATGAGATTCTTTAGGATTTGATTGAAATCTAGCACAAAGACACACTGAATACATTATATCTGGCCTGCTAGCAGTAAAATATAATAAACTACTAATCATACCTCTATATAACTTGTTGTCAACTGATTTTCCAATTTCATCCAAATCAAGTTTTATATTAGTACACATAGGAGTTGTAAATGTCTTGCTATTTTCAAGTCCAAATTTCTTAAGTAAATCAGTAATGTATTTTCTTTGATTCAAAATATCTCCAAAATATTTTTGATAAATTTTAAGTCCTAAGAAGAAATTTAGTTCTCCCATCATACTCATTTCAAATTCTTTTTGCATTAACTTTGAAAACTCATGACAATGGGTTTTATTAGTTGATCCAAAAATTACATCATCAACATAAATTTGAACCAATAAAACATTATTTTTTTTAGTTTTCTTAAAGAGTGTTGGGTATGCCATTCCAACAGTAAAATCATTTTTCAAAATAAAAGAACTTAATATTTCATACCAAGTTCTAGGTTCTTGTTTAAGGCCATAAAGAACTTTAGTAAGTATAAAAACAGAATCTGGTTTTTGAGAATTTCCAAAACTAGGAGGTTTCTCAACATAAACTTCCCCCATAAAATAGCCATTCAAAAGGGCACATTTAACATCCATATGAAATAATTTAAAATTCATATAAGATGCATAGGCTAAAAGGATTCTAATGGATTCTAACCTAGCTACAGGTGAAAAGGTCTCATCATAATCTATTCTTTCTTCTTGATTGTATCCTTTAGCTACTAATATTTCTTTATTTCTAGTTATTGTGCCTTGGTCATCCTGTTTATTTCTAAAGACCCATTTGGTTCCTATTACTTGATAATTCTTAGGTCTTTCCACTAATTCCCAAACTTCATTTCTTTTAAACTGGTTTAATTCATCTTGCATTGCTATTACCCAGCTTTCTTTATCTAAAGCTTCTTCTATAGTCTTGGGTTTTTGTTGAGATAGGAAGGTAGAGAATTCCACTAGGTTTCCTAAGCTTCTTCTAGTTTGAATTCTTGTATCTAAGTCACCTATCACAGTTTCTAAAGGGTGATTATTTAGGGTTCTAGACTGTCTAGGAAAAACATTTAAAGGTTCTTTAGTATCATGTTCCTCTGAACTGGACTGAATTTCTTTTATATCATTTTCAAAATCATTTTTTAAGTTCTCAAGTCTCATGTTATCATTAGAGCCAAGTTCATCCATTTAATCTGTCCTTTTATCAAAGGGATCAGATTCATCAAATCTCACATGAACTGGTTCTTCAAAAATCTTTGACTTCTTATTATAGACTCTATAATCTTTGGAGGTATCAGAACATCCTAAGAAAATACCTTCATCTGATTTTGGATTAAATTTACCAATATTATCTTTGGTGTTCAAGATGTAAACCTTGCATCCAAAAACATTAAAGTAATTAACTTTAGGTTTTCTGTTATTCCATAGTTCATAGGGTTTCTTTTTCAAAATAGGTCTAATTAAAACTCTATTAATTATATAGCAATATGTATTCATAGCTTCTGCCCAAAAATATATAGGTAGGCTATATTCATTTAACATAGTTCTATCCATTTCTTGAATTGTTCTATTTCTTCTTTCTACAATCCCATTCTGTTGATGTGTTCTTGGTGCAGAGAAGGCATGTTTAATACCCATGTTTGAGAAAAAGGAATTAAATTCCTGATTCTCAAATTCTCCACCATGACCACTTCTTAATGAAATTATTTTAAAACCTTTTTCATTTTGAACAGCTTTACAAAAACTTTCAAATAAATTAAAAGCTTCATTTTTAAATTTCAAAAAGAAAATCCATGTAAATATAGAATATTCATCAACTAAAACATAAACATATAATTTACCAGCTAAGCTTGCTACTCTTGAGGGTCCAAACAAATCCATATGAATAAGTTCTAGAGGTTTAGATGTTGCAACTTTATTAACAAATTTGAAGGATGATTTGTGTTTCTTTCCAAGTTGACATGCATCATAAAATAGGTTACTTTCAAATTTGAGACTAGGTAAATCGGAAACTAAATGTTTCTTAGATAACTTATTTAAAACATATATATTACAATGTCCAAGCCTCCTATGCCAGATCCAAGATTCACTTACTTTAGCGGTCAAGTAGTTTACTTGTAGTTTACACGAGGAATTTAAATCCAAAGTATAGACATTTTCAGTTCTTGGTGCTTTAAATTTAAACAGTTTATCTTTAAAAATAGTACAGCAATTGTTAGTAAAGTCAACAGCATATCCATCATCACAAAGTTGAGAGATACTTATCAGATTGTGTTTTAATCCTTGTACATAAAGTACTTTGTTGATTGAGACTGTTTTTGGATCTCCAATAGTTCCAATGCCAACGACTTTTCCTTTGGCATTTTCACCAAATGTGACAAGTCCTCCTCACTTTTGAGTGAGTGAAGAAATTTTTAATGATTTTCCACACATATGTCTTGAGCAGCCATTGTCCATGTACCATATATCCTTTCTTCTCTGGTGGCCTGCTACCTGCAAAGACATTCAAACAAATTACTTTGGTAACCATATTTTGTTGGGTCTAGGGGTGTTAGCTAGCAATGATCTGGGTATCCAGATTTTCTTTGTTCTTTTAAAATTAGCTGAATCATATAAGTCTTTTTAAAGATAGGATTTCTTAATACCAAAAATTTGAGGCTGTCTTAAAAAACAGGTTTTAGCTATATGTCCCTTTGTCCCACAAAAGTTACAATTAACCTTTCTAGATCTAGGAACAAAATAATTTTTATATAGCTTAGGTTTTTCTCCTTTACTGCCAATTCCAAATCTCTCATTTTTAATGACAGTTTTTCCAAGAATTTCATTTAATGAATTCTCTCCTTTTGTAAAAACCAATGAAGCCTGTTTGTAAGATTCTACTTTATCTTGCAGTGTTTTTATTCTTGTTTCAAAATTAATATTGTTAGTGTTAATCGAATTGTATTTATCAGTTAATTACTTATGTTGTTTCAGCGTTGTATATCTTTCATCTGAAATGGATTTATGTTTGTTTTTAGTAACTTATGTTTCTTAAAAAGTGAGTCATATTTTTCTTCAAGCATATTGCAGTAGGCTGCAAGTTTTTCATTTGTGTAGTTTGATTCAGAATTTAATTCATTATTTGAGTCAGAGGAGTAATATGAGTGTACCTCATCGGTTTCTACCATGAAACACATGTTTGCTTTTAGATTGACTTCTTCTTTCTCTGAGCTTGATTCAGGAGAGCTACGGGAGTCTTCATATACACTCCAAGTGGATTTCATAGCTTTCTTGTCTTTTTACTCATAGTCATTTCTTTTGAAGAATTTCTTCTTCTTTGCATCCTTCAATTGTAGGCAATTTGGTCTGATATGTCCCATCTTCTTGCATTCATAGCATCTTACTTCCTTATCATCTTTCTTAAAGGATTTTTTGTAGCCTCTTTTCTTGCTGTAGAACTTTCTTAATTTCCTGGTTAGCTGAGCTAGTTCTTCATCTGAGTTTGATGAGACAGAGCTCTCTGATTTAGCTTTGAATTATCTGTTCTTCAGCTTTCTGTTATTTTTTTGTGAAGTTACTTTCAAGGTAGTATCATCCTTTTTGATGTAGAATTTATGATCATTTGACTCATCTTTCATTTCAGCTTCATACATCATCGGTGTACCAATTAGCTCTCTCATGGTTAGATTTTTTATAGGTGTTGATTTTCTGATTGCAGCAGAGATACCATTCCATCGAGTAGTAAGTACCCTCGGTACTTTTAATGCTTGATCAGCCTGTTTGATAGGTTCTCCTAGAGCTGTTATATTATTGACAATTTCTGTCAATCTCCCATTAATTTGGGTAATGATTTCTCCTTCAAATATTATAAAAGTATCAAATTTCAGTATTGCAGTTGCATATCTCATTTGTCTCACATTGTCTGTTCCTTCATATGCCACAGTTATTGTCTGCCCTAACTCATATGCTTTTGGGCACTGAGATACTCTATTAAATTCATCTGGTCCTAGACCGCAGATGATTGCATTCATAGACTTAGAATTCATATCATACTCTGCCTCTGTAGTAGCACTCCATGTCTCAGGATTTTCAGGAATTTCATAAGTAGTTAGAATCTTTGAATAGACTTTATATCCGAGGTTTCTCAGATATATTTTCATTCCAAATTTCCAGCAGCCATAGTTGTCTCCATTAAAATATGGTGCTCTGAACATTGACATCCCTTCTCTTTTATCAATCATGATTCTCTGTTTTGTAATCTTTAAATTCTTCTAGCTTGCTAAGTCTCTATCAGAAGCTCCACCTCTGATACCAATTGTTGGATCTTGAATATACATATTATACACAAGAGGGGGTGAATTGTGTCTTTAAGATTTTTCGTTAACTCTTTGATTGAATGAGTTCTGTCCTCTTTACTTTATCATATTTGGCCATATAGTGGAAATAAATAAAAGTAGGGACACAAATATGTATAGTGGTTCGGGGAACAGAAGGCCCCTAGTCCACTCCACCAACGCTCAACTCCACGATCTTGGTGATTTTCACTATCTGGTCATCGTTTCAACAGACCGGTCCACAACTGAATACAGGCAGTTGACACCTTTACAATCCAAGACAAAACAAATCCTTCTGGTTCAAACACGAACCTACACAGCTTAGTATGAGAAGCTGGTTACTCAAGAATAAAAATAAGTTTAGAAATAAGTTTTTTGGTTGATCTTCACAATTGCAACAGAATGCAATTAACAGCAGATGGATCGTCGTCTCTAGAAATATTGATTTTCAAGACAAAGAAATTCTGAGTCGATCTGGTTGCAGTAGATATAGATATATAGTTCACAAATTCAGCATTAGTAGATCCATATTAGATATTCGATGCATAACAAGTGAATCTTCTATCGAGTTCCTTCTTATTAAATGAACAGAGCTTTGACGCTCCTTTTTGAATCAGCAGATCAACGTGATTTTCTACAGTCTCTATTTTTCACCTTTTTAAATAAAAGATTGATCACCACTCTCCCGTATATGGTGTTTTTCAAAGAGAACATATATATAATAATGCTGATCATATCTCCTACACATTTAGATCCATAAAATTTGCCTTTTTATTCGCGATATTCAAACATTTGAATTTACAGATTAGTCGTAACTTCCCTGAAGTCTCGGCATAAAAATCTCCTTTTAATTCGATATTTAATCCAATGATAGAACAACTTTGAATTAGTCAAAGTCATACTTTAAAAACAACTTTAAATCCGGCTTGAAATCCGCCCAACAATTAACTTGCTGACCGTTGCATAAAAATATCGTCTTTCAAACTTTCCGATGCCAAACGTAAGGTTGATGACGTGGCCTCCAAACATAGGGTTGATAACATAGTCTTCAAGCATAAGGTTCACAACTTAAGGTTGAACATAAACGTAGGTTTCATGTTACTTTCTTTAAACTTAAGGTTGATCTTAAACGTAGGGTTGATCATCCATACTTTTACTTCAACTCTAAAATGTATGGTAAAAGATCCATACTTTTACTTCAACACTCAAATGTATGATAAATGATCCATACTTTTACTTAAACACTCAAACGTATGGGTTTTAACAAAAGTAAGTTTGATGAACCATACTTTTGAGAAAAAAACAGAATGTTTAGTACCTACATATGGTTCTCCATCCATACTTTGCTGATAACCAAAACCTATGGTTCCTTCGTAACATAAGGTTCTTCTTCCATACTTTGCTGAAAACGTATGGTTGTTTAACCATAATTTTCTCTTATCTCAAAAATTATACACATTTTTCATCCTTACGCTACGTTTATCCACGTCAGGTATGAACAGTGATTCTAGGACGTGCTTAAAGCAGATTCCAAACAAGTAAGGTGTGAACAGTGATTCCGGGATGTGCTTAAAGCAGATTATGAACAAGTAATAAATTCTCATTATTTCAAGAGTAAAATAAATTAATAAATTCCTGAAAAATACTTAAATAAATTCATTATAAAATAATTAATTTTATTTTTGAGCATCAAAATTATCATAAAGAGACAGAGTATTATTTTCAATAATATCCCCCTTTAAATAACATTATTATGTATTGTTGAAAATAATACTTTTCTCAACATATAGATTATATAATTATGATTCTATAAAGTTTTATTATTATTTACCATTTTTATCTATCATAAAGGGGAAACATCACTCATGTGTATGCATGGACTACCATTTCCACAAAGTGATGTAATTAATTTTTAATCACCAAATTATATGACAGGTAATAAGAGTTTATATAATGAATAAATATGATAATTATTAAATGATTATTAATTTTTATATGATGAAACCGTTATTAGGGTGCATGGATTAGAACTATCAAATGAAAACATACATAGAAAATGGACCGGTTTTCCCCAGAATAATGATGTTAATGAAGAATTGATAATAAGTGGGTAATTGGAAATTATAAGGGAATTATATATAGAAATATATTTATGAATATGGTTCTTTAAAGTATGAATAATAAATATATATTTATTATACATAAGTTTTTATAATGTATGAATCGGGATGAGACTTAAAAGTCAAGGTTTCCTCGTCTCATTATTATTTTCATGTGACTTATTCCATATTTACCACTTATTTATTTTAGGTAGTTTAAATAATTTACATGAATGTATTTAATGTTTATTTTAAATAAAATTAATAGTATTTAAAATTCCATCTAAGTTTCTCTCTTTCATAAGTTTTTTATTTAGATATTACTAAGTTGTAAGGGATCTTCATCTCAATATTGTTTCATTGACACAAGATTCATGTTATACGCCTATTTGTATTTATATGGAACATATATTACCCATTTTATATGTAAAATCATGAATATCTCTATATTAATGGAATTATATGTTTCATTTGAAGTTATTTCTTTCAAGGGGTTATAATTAAAAAGTTACCAAAGTGGTATAGGTTTATGTTACATTATCATTTCTTTTTTGGATTATTTGTCTTAAAATTTACATTAAGGTAATTATATGATTATTATCATTCAAACCCTATATATTTTCTTCTACAATAGTTGTTCTTATAATTTTCAATTATTAATATCATTCTTCTCTCTTTGGTACTTAAAATGATCAAGAAATGTTTTTTAATAAAAAATGACCTTATTTCCTATTTGGTAAATGAACTTTTTATTGCATGTCCATGTTTTTAAAAATGTTTTATGGAAGTTTCCATCTATAAATTAATTTTCTAGAAAAATTATCTTTAATACCTTTTACTTTATTTACAAATTATTAAAAGAAATATATTAAAATGTGTTATGTGTGAATCACTTTTTACTTTTTATAAAAGTGTGAAAATAATGTTCTCTTTTAACATATACGACATGGATAGATTTTCCCATAATAATAATGGATATCTTCTTTGAAGATTACCATACAAGTTTCCATGGTTATTTTTAAAGAAAATAATTTTCCCAATATTCTGGGGATTTTTATTTTTTAAAAGATACTAAATGATAAGGATAATTTCCCTATTTTTAAATAAATGTTCAAATACTTATTTAAAGGTATTTTTCATCCATGAAAACATTATTTAAGGATTTTTATTCTTTTAATGTGATCTTTTGATACCATCCAATTTCTTTCTATTAATGTTTTATGATGATGATGTTTTAAGAATCATTCTATGAAACTCGTGTCTTTTCAACAAGTTAATTAAGTTATGATGAAATCTTTATGAAAGCTTTTTCTTTTCCATGGGTTATGATAGGATGAATTGATGAACGTTCTTATGATATTATGGAATAATTATGTATGAGTTTCCTAATGATAAGGATATTCCCTGGATTATATATCCCTCCAATGTATAGGTTAATGTTTTATATAATATGATATAAAGGGCACATGATGATTAGATTAATACCAAGAAGTCACATAGGTGGTTATCCCATGCCTAATAAGGAATACAATTGTTTATACTAAGCCCAAAATTGTGCATGGGTAGTTATTCCAATCCCAGGAGGTTATTTGAGTAGTTAACCCAAAACCATGAAGTTACATGTGTGGTTAGCCTAGTAATATTATGTGATTAATTCCTTGGTGAGTATCCGTAACATAATATTTCTATTCTTATGTGTATTCCAAAAACATATACCAAATATTTATGAAATTTTTTCATTTCTCGTTATTGATTATTGATGATTTCAGAATATTATGAATTATATATTTTTTTATGAAAAATTATTATATCATGACTCATGATTTATGATCCTTGACTAATTAGATATGATTTTCATAAGTTATTCTTATATTCTATACCATTACATGTATCTTTTGATAACTTATGATCGTTGATTAATATCTCTGTTTTTACCCTTGCTGAGCATCCAAGCTCGCCCTTTCTTATGTTTCCTTTTAGCTATGAAATAAATAAAGTTTTTAAGTTGGTTATATATAAGAAGTTACTTTGTGAGAACAATATTGTGGTATAATTTGAATATTTTTCACAAAATAAGTTGTTTATGTATCTACACTCTAAATACACTAGACCTTTATGGTTCTGGGGAATATATAATTATGAAATGTATTGAATATTCATATAAAATGGTGTAGTATTTATGTATTTAATTCTTGGGTAACCTCACACATCGTACATAATAATGTATTATTAATCCATCGTTATCTGTATAGAAATAGTAGATATATGGATTATCAATATTTCTCTATTCAATGGAATAATATGGATAACTATGTGAATATACAACAATAAGAATATTCACAAAGAAATGGAGTGTACCCTTATCAATAGAATGAAAAAAATAGTAAATAGGGTTACTTTCATGGTGTAAGGATATGGATAGGAAATTATCTTTCATTATGGTTCAAAAAGAAGCATGTGAAATATTCAAATCATATTCCCTAGGAGCATCAAACCAGGTGTGTGGTTAGTTCTATTAGTTGTGAACTGAGTAAAGATTGAGTTATTACCCAAATAATCCTTTTATTTTTATCACCATAAGGATCATATAATCTGGTTATTTTATCCACTTTTTTGTATCTGGATATATATATCATTTCTAGGAAACTACAGCCTCTTTACTTTATTGAAATTTTATGATGATTATGGATAAAAGAAATTTTTATCATTATAAAGGATTATAGAGGTATTATAATGAGAGGTAATTGTTATCTCTCATTTATAGTGTAACATCACAATATTTTATGAAATATATTTCCTTTAAAATTAATTTAAATTCTTTGATAACTTGAGTTACACGTAGTGCATAGTTTAGCTGAATTACAATATACTATTAATATTATTATTTAATATAGTAGTTATCTCCTAGATGTTATATTAGAGGATATGAATAGTACTAACTATATTATTTTTAAACACGTTTATAATTTTTTTTTGATATTCATCCATTATATTTTGTAGGCATAAGATAAGAATAAATCTGGTTTTATACTTAAAAATTGAATTTTCAAAAAATCATTTTACAACTTTTTAATTGAAGACTTGTTTTAAAACTAAATTTTGAAAATTTTATAAATTTTATTTGAAAAACTAAACTTCTTTTTTAAAAGTTGAATTTAAAGGGTTATTTTTTTGTATTTTTATGATAAGTTTCATTTTTTAATGAATAGTAAAAAATATTGAATTTTAATTGAAAACTGTTTTTTCATATAAGTTATTTATATAGGTAAAATATATTTTGAATTGTTTTTAAAGTAAAATTAGTTCAATTATACATATATTAATCCAATTTAGTTTATTTTAAACATTTCTATAATTAATTTAGATATATAAACTTAGTAAACTTGTGGACATTTTCACTTTAAAAACCCACTTTCTCACCACGTCTACGATATTAGATTTAAATTTCATTTTTCCAATACTATGAATTAAATTTGTAAAAATAGGTATAATTATTTTAAATTAGTATAATATTTATATTCTATTAATTTAAACTTAATTTTTACCAAAAATATTAGTCAAATCAATTAAAATTAATTAATGTGATTAAGGTTAAAATGGTGTTTTTCACATTACATGTGTTTGTATTAAAATTAATTTTAAACCCAAATTGGATTTATATTTAATTAATTAAAATTAATTTTTATAATCATTAGGAATATATAATATAATAATTATGTTTTTAATTATAATATAAAAGGATAAATTACCTAGTAAAATAAAAAGATACAAGTTACATTAGTAGAAACTATAATTATAAAATAGAGTAAACTTAAAGACTAATGAAAACATGATAAAAATGATTTTATTTTTGTTTTTTGTAAGTTTTTATCAACCATAATTTCCATGCACTCTATTATTTTTTAATTTTTTAGGCATGTGATGTAAGGGAGATCTCCCAATAGTGTTTTCCTTTTTATATTTGCAAGAATGCTTCTCCTCCTCCACTATAAAAAAGCACTCACTAAAATCAATTTTGATCACCCAAAACCTACCCAAATAATCTCAAGAAATGCCTCCTATCATATTGGAATATTCAATTTGTGAAGAAACCAGTCCAAGAAACTGATTTGGTGCAAACCAAAAAGAGTTACCCGAAAAAGAGGTTACATTTTTCAACGAGCGCTGTTGTTTTATTTCTTTCTCCAACCCATAAATTCTTATTATTAAATGATTATATATTAAACTAGGTATCTTAAATATACTGATATGTTTTTATGTTAATTATTCTACCTACACCTACACACACTTACATCAAATGGGTAATGAAATCACAATTCATGTGTACGGTAGATTATCGCCTCACGAAATGATGTCATTCATTTTTTCCTTACCACCTATCATGGTTATTAATTATGATATAAATATTGATTGTATATTATATATGTGATATTTATGATTTTTATACGTCTTGAATTATTATATAACACATACATTCATTCTTTCTATTTTGTGGGAATATGATAACATCATTTATGGGCGTGTGGACTACTACCTCCTCAAAGTGATGTGATTCACTCACACTTTACATGAAATGTATTAAGGATTGGTTAAATAAAAATATGTGATATAAATTAAATATATATTATATTCATTGCATAATTAAATTTATGTAAATATAACATATCATTTTCTTTATTAAATTTTCACACATTGAAAAAGTGATGATGTCATTCGTGGACGTGTGGACTACAACCTCCTCGAAGTGATGGGATTCTTCTTTTTTCATCACCACATACCTAGAATAATATATATAAGTATATATAATTGAATAAAATTATATTTATGATATAATTATAATTATTTAAATATAAAAATTAATTACTTCTTTCTGTAATGATCATTGAAAAATGAGAACGTTACTCATGCGTACGTACGACCTACCATCTCTATGATTGTAACGTTGGTTTATTTTTAATAGAAATATTCCATTATTGGTTTTAAAAGAATAATTTATGTATAAATATAATGATTATTTCATACTTATTATTCTATATATGTGTAAACAATTACCTCTCTGACCATAGTCAACCTACCAAAGTTGTTTTGACATGTAAGCCAAATAGGGTCCAAACATTTGACTTAATATTAATTGAATAAGTAATTGTATATACCATGATAATAAATGAAATAAAATTAATAATAAATTGAAATATTTTTTCAAGAAATTAAATAGTTAATATAATTTTATTATTTAGGAAGATAAATACCCACATGAAAATTTAAACTCAAGGTAAGGGACTTCATCTCAATCTCCTTCCATTGAGGAATATTTTGATGTTATACACCCACCTTTATTTATGAGGTGTATATACAACCCCTTTGACATATTATATCGTGGATTTATTTATTATCATGTTATTTAATGTTTTGTTAAATGCTATTATTTCATGGGGATTATGATTTAAATGTTTTAAAGTGGTATGGAACACTTTGAATGTTTAACGATTATATTTCAAAATAAATATTCTTGATATTATTTTATATGTTTATTTATATAGATATAAAAGGATTATAAATTAAATTTTATGTCTATTTTTAATTTAATTTAAAGTTTTTCAAAATTATTCTTTTTATGTGTTTTATTCGGAATATTTTGACAAATGGTAAAAGGAATGTTATATTATTAATTTACATGGTAACAATGAATTTTTCATCATCATGACTATTATTTAGTCTGTATATTTATTTTCAATCTTATATTTTTTATTAAATTAAATTCCTTCTTTCCCTAATTCATATATTTTGGTATTGAAAATGGGTTTTAAAAATAAAATGGTATTTTTATCTGAAATTGTTTTCATATAAGTTTAAAAGATTTTTTAAAAATGGTTTTATGGTGAAAGTGTTTTATTCAAGAAGTGGTACTTGAGAATTAAACTATGGGGAGGTCTAGATAGCATCGGGTGAGCCCATTGCAGCTTATATGATGGGGTTTCCCAGATATCATCAGGTGAGCCCGTTACAACTTACATGATGGGGCGGCCCAAATAGCATTGGGTGATCCCGTTACAGCTCTTCAATGCACTGGGTAATGATTACATTGGGAGTTGTTTGTATGGTTATTCCAATTTAAATTATTTTATGTATATGATCATATAAGTCACCTAAAAGAGTTTTAATTATATTCTATTGGTTCAAATGATTTTTTTGAGAAAAATGTGTGTTTTTTATGTGAAAATGATTTATTTCATATTCTCAAATAACTTTGAAGATAAAGGTAAAAATTATATGAGTTTTTAGGTTTTTAATGAAATAACAGTTTCCTTTATTTTTATATCACTTACTAAGATTTTGTTCTCATCCCAAGTTTTTAAAATGTTTTCAAAGGGTTTAAGGATGGGTAAGGTAAAGAAAGAAGTCAAGTTAAAATTTGTGGAGATTTTCAATGAAAAGAATTATTTATTTATTTTAAATGTTTTATATTATTGGAAAATGGATAATGATTAAAATTGTCCACTTTATATTTTATGGTTTTTTATATGTGATTTATGGCCTAATTCTCTATAACTCGAAACCTGAAAAGAACTTAAAATGTAAGAGAATAAATTCTTGACTAAAAATAAATATTATGTGATGTTTTAAGGATGGGTCCTTATAGTTGATATCAAATGTCATTTTAAACAACTTTAGAGGTTATTATAGTATTAATATCATGCCCTTAGAATATTTTAATTTATGTTTAATTTGAAATGATATATCATTTTAATATTTACATGTTTCTTCATCTAAACTATATCCATTAAAAAATGATTTTTTATAGAGGAAATAGGAAATCTGTTGTGGGAAAGAACTGAAAGAAAAAGATCCTTCCAAAGCATCATCCTGATATAGTTTTAATTGGAATATAATAGTTTTTTTCAGTAATGGATCAGTTGAAAAAATCTATAAATGGTAGTGGTATCCATGATAGAGATGAATCGGATCTATCGTGAAGGAACTTGTCTATAGTGGAGCATTTCATGAGGCTACATACCCCATCATTCAATGGATCATCTGAAACAATGGTAGCTGAAGGATGAATCAATGTATTGGAGAATATATTTGAATTCGTGAGATGTTTAGAATGTCAAAAGTTAACTCTTTTCATCTATCATTTTTAATGTGAATTTGATCTATAGTGGTATTTGGTTAAGAATACAAGATAGAAATATGATCTTGATGCCATGGAATGGGAAACATTTACCGATATGTTTCTTGAGAAATATTTCCCTAAGGTTTCTTGGATTATGATGGAGAAATAATTCATGGAATTAAAGTAAAAGAATTATTATTTATTTTTCATGTATAAAGAAAACTTCACAATATTATCGAGGTATGTGCTAGATTTTATTCAAGACATTAAAATTAAAATTAATAGATTTCACTCATGATTGAAACCAGGTCTATGAAGATATTTGGCCTTAAGATAATTTAAAATTTATGATAAAGTTTTTCTTTATGTTGAGAATGTTGAGATGGATTTTTCTAACACTTAGGTTCTATAAGATTAAATGAGTAAGAAATGGTCAAATTGGAAGGAAATGGAAAAGAAACTAGCTAATAAGCCTGTAGATAAGATTTAAAATTGTTCTAAGTGTGGTAAAAATAAATTTCAAGGAATGTATTTTAGGATCTATAAAGTGTTACTAGTGTGGTAACATTGGTCACAAGGATCATGACTATAAGAAAAAGATCCCTAAACAATCCAAAAATGTGGTGACAGATAGATAGCAGATAGTGAAATGTTTTAGTTGCAATGATTTGGGAAATTATGTTAATGTTTGTCTGAAAAATATTGTTTGAAATTGAAATCATCATGATAAAAAAACAAAAGGTGTGGGAAAATCATTTTCTACTACCACAGCTGATGTTGAGACACCTAGTGAACTGATGGAAGCTCTATGGAGATTGGTATTTTTGAAGGTTGACCCTAAGTTCAAGGTTTTAGACACTCCTTATGAAGTTTTAAGTGATTTTACCATAAAGTGATTAAGTAATTTTTTGGAGATTTTTAGTTTGGTTTATATTTATGTAAGTATTTATTTTAATGAGAAGTATACATTTACTTTTGAATATTAGATATTAATGTATTATCTCATCCCATGAATTTTTGAATTATATTACTATATTATAACCATTTTAGTTTAGTTTAATATATAAATATAAAATGAATTTAGTTTTATAATTATTAGGATTATGTGATCCATTAGAAGTTGATTCTAGTACTTTAATCATGAAATGTCATCTTGGATGTTCATTGTTTGGAGAAAGAGATGAGTCTGTGGTGGAAATTGATTAAAGGATGAATCTCTACTCATCAAGTAAGTATATTTCCTTATTTTCTTATTATACATAGTGAAATAATCATCAAAATATTGTAAAAGGATCTTTAAATAAAATTTTATCCTATTACTATATTTTATAAGGATATCAATGACCCTTTCGACACCTATTTGGCTTATGGTTTTTTCATCATTGAATTCCTCTTGACCATGTTCTCTATCACTCTCTACTAGTTCATAGGAAATAGTTTTACCTTCCAAATCCATTTTTTGGTTTCCCAAAAATTTTATCCCTATGTTTAATCCTAGTTATTTATAACTTCCATTGACCTTTATGTTTCCCACTTTCTCTCTTTAAGAGGATGTTTTATTAACCATTTGTATGATGTGGTTTTAAATAAAATAATTCTAGAAATGCTAATAATTTTATAACCAAGATGAATTTTTAGGGAGAAATTAATACTAATGGGGGTATTATATAATATCTCTATATTTTATGAAATATATTTTCTTTAAAATTAATTTAAATTATTCAATAACCTGAGTTACACGCAATGCACAATTTATCCAAACAATAATATACTATAAATATTACTATTTAATATGGCAGTTATCATCTTGTTATTATATTTGTGAGTATTAATATTACTAACTATATTATGTTTACTTGAATTTATAAAATGGTTTTATATTCATCCAATAAATTTTATAGTCATAGGAAAAGAATAAATTTAGTGTTACGCCTAAAGTCTATATTTTTCTAAAAAGTATTTTTACTTATTTTAATGGAAGAATTGTTTTCAAACAAAATTTTGACACTTATATAAATTTTATTTGAAAAAATAAACTTTAGTTTTGAAATAATAGTGCAAAAAATATCTTAGGATAATTTTTTGGTATTGTTCTGGGAAGTTCATTTTTTGATAAATAGCGAAAAACACTGAATTTTAATTGAAAAACATCTCAGACTCAAGGAAGCACTGTATAACTCATAAGCTGGGCATAAGGGAGGGATCCCTTCCTTTTACCTATCTTGTGGTCCCAATGTTCCTTTGAAAACCTCATACCTCTTATTTTGCTGATGTTGTGAGACAAGTTAGAATAACTCTCTCCACCTGGAAGGGTAATTCACTCTCAATGGCGGGAAGGATCTACCTTGTTAAACATGTTATTGTCTCAAAGCTGGTTTACTCCTTCATGGTGTACTCTTGGCCTATTTCCACCATTAAAAATATCAATGCCCTCATGAGGAACTTTTTGTGCAGTGGAAGTATACTTGAAAGGAAAATTATAACAACTCCATGGAATATTTTCTGCTTGCCACATACCATAGGAGGCCTGGGTATTAAAAATATTGAAATCTTCAATCAATATATTAAAGAACATTTACTTTGGAGAATTATCAATGAAAAATCAGAATCTCTTGATTTCATTAGAACTAAAATCCTGAGTAGGTTGATTGTAGGGAAGATGAATCATATTCAATCCTCAATTTGGCCAGGTCTAAAAAAGATTTTCTAGAAGTTAAAACTGCACTCTCACTGGTTGGTCAGCATGCACTCCTCCATCAAATTTTTGAGGGATAATTGGATTGGTACCCCCTTTATTTACAGTGTGGATATTCAGGATATGTCTATAGACTACAATGCCACTATTAAAAACCATCTTTAGTAGTATTAGCAGCTTTTAACTCATATTTCACTCATGGTCTCCTCCTATGATTTTCTGAGCATAAAAGATGTTCTAATTTGGTAATTGATCATAAATGGAATTTTGGACTCCAAATTCTTCTAAAATTTTCTTCTGCAAGGAATCAGTAATGTAACTGTTAATTACAACAGAAAATTGCTTCCAACACCTATATTTACACTCATTTGGCGCCTCCATCTCAACAAATTTCCAGTAGACAATAACCTGCAGCGAGTTGGGATATCCCTCTAATTCAGATGTGACTTATTTCATCAGCACCATGATGATTTAAATAATTTGTTCTTATCCTATAAGATTCCATCTTCACTCTGTAATTCGATCTTTAACTGGTTCGAGATTCAGCCTCTGCAACTGAACAATATCTAGACCTATTATTTCTACTTTTAGCGATCCAATTCTCAAAACAGGTTAGTATACTCTTCCTTTCTGCATGTTTTGAAGTAATTCACATTATTTTGAAGAGCATAAATAAGGTTCTCCCGACAAATTCTTGATTCAACTACAATGTGGTGCTCTCTGAAATTTTGTTTGCGACTAAACAAGAAAATTTTTTGCATGATGAAAAATGTGACAACTCAGTTAGAGACCTTACTATTCTGAAAAACCTACAACTACAAGGTAACTATCCTAGACCTCTTGGAACCATATAAGTCTTCTAGTTACCTCCTTTATAGGCTGGATTAAATTTAACTCGGATAGATCCTTGAGAGGTAATCCAGGACCCGCTGGATATGAGATTGTCTTCAAAAATCATGATAGTGACTTCCTTGAAGGGGTTCATGGTACGTGTGGATAGGCCACTGCTCTTGAAGCATAAATGATCTCTCTCATCAAAGTAGATAAATTTTCTCATCGAAGTAATTTAAGAAAAATCTAATAATTATATTTTTAATTATAATCTTAAAGTATAAATTACCTAGGAAAATAAAAATATACAAGTTACCTTCGTAAAAACTATAAAGATAAAATTCAATAAACTTAAAGACTAAGGAAAAAATGATAAAAATGATTTTATTTTTGTGTGATGTAAGTTTTTTATCAAACATAATTTCTTTCCACTCAATTATTTTTCAATTTTTTAGGCACATGATATAAGGGAGACCTCTCAATAGTGTTCTTTTTTATGTTTACAACAATTTCACTCTACCTCCACTATAAAAAGGCACTCACTCCCTTCAATTTTTCACACATATAAAGCCATTTGGATCATAAAAAATCATGAAATAAATAATATACCATCATTCATCCACTCATCCTAGAACCCTAAAATTCATCATAAAGAAATATAAGGAAGTTCTTTGGTGAAAACCAAAAGGAGTTACCCAAAGAGGAGAATAAATTCTTCAACGACCACTTTTTTTATTTATTTATATACCACTTTAAATATTCTAATTACATATTTATATAATAAACTCAGTATCCTCAATATATGTAGATATTTTATGTTCTGATTTCAACCTACACCTACACACACTTCCATCAAATGGGTAATGAAATCATCGTTCATGTGTATGGGATACTACCACCAAGTGAAACTATGTTGTTTGTTTTTCCTTTACCACATATCATGGTTGGGAAATATGATGTACATACTATTTTTATATTATATATGTGATAATTATAATGTATTAATACTTCTATAAATATTATATAACACATACCTTCATTCTTTCCACTTTACAAGAATATGTTAACATCTTTTGTGTACGTGCAGACCACCGCCTCCTCAAAATGATGTGATTCATTCACACTTTAAATGGAATATATTAAAAATAAGTTTAATAAATATTTATGATATAAATTAAATCTATAATATATTAATTAAATAATTACCTTTATGTAAATATAATATATCATTTTATTTATTACCTTTTCACGCACTGAAAAAGCGATAATGTCGTTCGTGGACGTGTGGACAACTACCTCCTTGAAGTGATGTGATTCTTATTTTTTCATCACCACATCAAAATAATGATATATATAAGTATATATAATTAAATAATATGTAATATTTTTTATGTTATCACCTTAAAACTTTCATGAGTGATACATAATATATGATTTCATGTGAGAAAACCAGACACAGGTAGATACTTTAACTTTGTGAGAAATAGGTTATTATATTTCACCAAGTGATTCAGTTCTACAATGACATGAAAATTATTCATTAGGATAGAGAATGAAATGGAATATGATTTGTGTAAATATTAGAGTACTTTCTAACATCATAGAATGATACCTAATAGTAATTTGACTAAATTTTGAATTGGTGATAATTGAATCAACAAATATTCATATGTGGAAATTAAATAACTGGAATTGCATGCACCTGAACAAACGTCACAAATCTAACACTTCAATCTCTTCCATTTTATTACATTTTTTAGTTTGATTCACTTCGATAGTTTTAGTTCATTTAATTATTTTTTTTAAATATTTATTTAATTTTTATAATTTTTTGTTTTTAATCACAATTAGAACTCATCATCCTCAACATTCTTCCAAGTGGATATTCCTATTATCTATACACATTCTCTATATGGTTCAACCCTAATTTTTTCTTCTATATTAGTTAATAGGTTTAAAAATATTGAAAAAATTTATGTGTCATGACACACGTGCCAAATTTCTAGCACCATTTCTGGGGATAATAGTGGCATTAGTAATTCCTCAAACAAATTGATTTTGGTTCAAAAAATAAAGACAAAAAAAGTTCAGTTTACTACTTTTGGAATTTGTCAATTTAGGGAATTTCAAGACACCCAGAAGCTTTGAATGGATTTTTCATCACTATATAGATATAATCAACACCCTCCCTACATTCCCACAACTCAAGGTAAGATGTATAATGATTCACCACACATGATCTCTCTAGGTAATTATGTTTATTTTAATTATTATTATTCAATTATGTGTTACGATCCCCATTCTACTACAAGTTCTTACCCACCTGTTACTAATTTAAAAGTCAAATAATTCCTAAGAATTTAGAATTTTATAATTCATGTGAAACAAATGATTTAATAATTGAGTACATGTTGCAGTATTCTATCACTAATACAAATAAGATGTTTAAACTCCAAGATGAATGTAATGAAAAGTTTTTGTCCTTAAAAAAGAATATAGAAAATAAAATAAATCATCTTGTCCAACTAGTTGCCTCATTTCCAATATATGATCCAATTCAGAATAATTATTTTGAGGAAAGTGCAGTAGAGGTTTCATTTGAACAATATCCATATCCTGATTCAGATAATGAGGATGATCCACCTTCTTTTCATGCAAGTGATGAATCCTCTCCATCACAATTTAATTATTTTAATCTAACCGCATTTCATGAATATGAGAGCTTAGTCTTCCACCCTGCTAAATATAATGGTCCCTCAAAAAATGTTATTCCATGTTCTTGTTATTTTAGTTCACAACCTATATTTCCCAAAGTGAAAAAGGACACATTCAATGTCTATCAGATTTCACCTTTTGAGGATGAAAATTTCATGACCCAAAACAAGTCGGGACTCAAGCCACAACTACCCCAATTCTGACTCCATAAGATAGGGGTAAAAATAGGTGCTAAAGGCATAATAAACTTGGTGAGTCCTTTGCCTAAAAACCTGTACACATGAACATATACAACTCAATGAAAAATTGCAGAGGGAAAGTTGAAAAGGTAAAAACTGTTATAAAGTAAAATGAACATACATGAACCTCTAGAAAGTAAAAATGTGTGGTAGTTTATACTGAAAATTAAAGGGGGGAAATACATTCCCAAACCAGAAACATGTCCTAACTAGAAAATAACTAGAAAGTGTAATAGCTGAGAGATTCCTACTTCTATATCCAAAGATATGACCACCGTATGTGGTCCAAGAAGCTTGTATCCCTATGCTCCACTATATTCACGGTCAACCTATCCACCATCTAAAAAATACAATACACATGTTGGGAAAGTCTCATATAGGGGTGAGTATATACATACCTTGTATAATTCCCTAAAAAGGTGAATGAGAAGAAATAAGACATACAAGTGAAGAGAAGTAGTAGATATAACAAGGTAAGGTAAAAGAGAATAGCTCAACCCAACAAGAGGGTGAAATTAGACTCATCCAAACACAAGGAGCCTGAAGTGGTGAGAATATGAAATTCTCATAGATTCTTCACTATCTATAGTGGGAGAGTAGACTCATCCAACCACAAGATTCTAGACATGGAAAGCACGTGGCATACCCCATGCGTTTTCACCTCTCCTATAATGAGAGTAACCAAAACCCAAGGAGTGCGTACTAAAATAGGATATATAAATGTGTGTGTGTGTGTGTGTGTGTGTGCTCAGTAAAATAATCCCAAATGATAGAGTAAGGGGATCTACATATCACAGCTCATCCTAAGAAGAATAGTCTCCATTAGTTCCAAAATAATCCATCAATGATCTCGGAAACCCACATGTATTCCCTAAACATGAAATTAAAAGGGACTCAATCACCACACCTTGATACTATCTTCTTTTTGTGGAACAGACTCACCCACACAGTTTTAAGTTGTTTCACAAGGACGTGTCCCGGTGGGTAAAGTATCCCTCTTTCTCATGAGTCCAAATGTACATCAAACCACGTCTTGTCACTGTGTCTAATAGTCGATGGGTCACAAACTGTAGAATACTTATACCCTAGTATATCAGGGGGTCACACTAGTCATTGGGGATCCATGCCCTAGTACTTTAGGGGGACCAACACTCATAAGTAGACGGGGACCCACTACCCATCCCCACTTAAGGGTATACGTTGTAGGGAATTTCTTATCAAGTAGCTACAGAGGACCCACACCCATGTTGATGGGGGTCAACACTTTTGTCATCAGGGATCCGCTCCCTAGTATGTTAGGGGGGTCAACACCTGGAAGTAGCTGTAGAGGACCCACACCCAATTCTATGGGTGTTAAACATTCTGGTCATCAGGGATTTGCACCCAAGTACATTAGGGGGATAATCATCTAGAAATAAGCCTCTAATAACCTTCCTAAACACTTTCTGAAATATATCTCATCATGTCTCAAAATCCACTACAGAGGACACCATCACGTTTTATATGGGAAAACACTCAAGATAGGCTACTTGAAGGACAAATTTTGAGTCCAAAAGAATTAGATATGAGAGGTAGAAGATTCATAATGAGGTAAATGACATGTATGGGGCATACATGATGTGTGAACCTGCCTCATTGCATGTCCATGTACCAATTCATACTAGGGTACTAAACTGTGTACATGTACCTCTATACATGCCAGTGTACTCCCAGAGTATGTGGAATATCTGGCCAAAAGGATGATGAGCGGATGATTCTCATAATGGTCTGAATGGAAAAAATGTAATTTCACTAATATGCATCCTCAGATGGACCTGGAGGCTTTGACAACATATATTCATTCATCTTCTCCACTCTCACAAGAGCCAGTAATGACCTCAGTAGTGGGTTCTCTTTAAACACATTAGAAGGATCTTCCACCTATATTCCTTTCATGTTTCCACATTTAATGAGATCATGAATAAGGCACCACACATCATAGTGAGCAGAAAATTGGTAGGCCTATAATAATCAAACGAATCACACCATTGGGATCCTTTCTAAAAAGTGCACATGATCAACTATTCATTCTCCCGAATTGAACACCTGATGAAAAGTCATATTTCACCGCATTACACTCAAATGATGTCTCGTGAGGACCAAATATCAATGTTAAATTAAAATCCTGATATTAGTTTCAAAACATCCTCCTCAATATCAAGGTCAAAAATCCACTGATGGATCACCAATTGGGCATCTTATGCAGGAGTAATAGAGGTTAAAAGTTTTAATAATAATAATAATAATAATATATTATTATTATTTGAGAGTTTCATGGACCTAACCCACTAACTCAAAAAATGTATCCAACCTCAATCTCGAAATGACCATCTCAAAAACTGGGTCATGCTATTGCAAATGGAACATCAAATGGACACTCTATGTAGGAGTTACGTTTGAATCGGTGTTTGAAAATAATAACATTTTTATTATTATTAGGTCATTTTATAGGCCTGATCCCCAAGTCGGAAAAAGGTATCCAACATTGGTATTAAAAAGGCCATCTCGAAGACAGGGTCACATACTCACTGATGGCACATCGATCGGACACTTCGTGGGGTATTTATGGAAGATAAACCATTTACTAATAATATTATTATTATTATGAAAAATATTATTTTTTATTTTTATTATTTTAATTAAAATTTATCCCCCCACCCCTTGTTGGTACGTGGTCTGCTGTCGTGTGGACCCCGCTCTATCGATTGCCTATGTGCCCCATCGGCCTCTGGTCATTGCGCTGACCCTGCTCGTCGGACTGCCTCACCCAATCGCCACAAGTTACCTCATCGGACTACTACTCCACCAACCACCTAGACCAGCCTTTGCTGGCTCATCATGCTTCCCTGCTACCATAACCTCATTGGACCGCACACCATCATCTCGACCAATTCGTGCCACTGCCACCTTCAGCACACCACATCACCTCTGTTTAAACCCCAAGAATTGAAATAATCACATATCTATGATCCTTGGGTCCTGATCTACACAAATCAAGGCTTGATTCTCAATTTTTTCATTATTTCTTCAATCTGCCTCAAATATGGGTTCCTGATCGAGCTCAGGTCACTGGACAACTGTCGAGCTAGGAACTGTGGGGTTCCAAAGATGAAGAACACGAATAAAGAGAGAAGAAAAACATCACAAAATTTTTTCTAGAAATGTTGACCAAGTGTTCATGGACAATGATCAAGAACGAGCAGTTGGGGTTAGAAAACCTTGAAATAAAAGAATTAAAAATGGTACGTAGGCGCATGCATAGTCCCTAATTGGTGAAGATCCAAGGAAGGTGATGGATCTTCTCAAATATTTAATCAAAATGAAAAAAATAACCAGTTGATGAGTCCTAGATGTATTTAATCAATCTTCATTCAAGAAAAATTCACTTGCCAAAAATCATTGTGTTTATTGTGTTTTGAATCACCTTGATCCAAAGTTTCATCATCGTCTGCTATCGTTCGTTGTCATTTACCAATAGAAAGGAGAGGGGAGGTCATCATTAGAAATCGCAGGGTTATAAGAAAACCCTTGGAAAACCTCCACAAAGATATATTTATAGATATATCATTAGGTCAAAAATTAATTAATTAATTAATTAAATTAATTAATTAACTCACTGAACGTACTTCCAACAACTGTCTTTTCTGAACGCCCCACACCGACTTACTTTATGTCACGCCTATGGTAAGCATTGTGTTATGAACTCAAAATTGGTCTCAAATTTCCAATCTGAGTCCCCATTCATGATCTATTTATATTATAACTAAAAATAAAATTATTTTATTTTATTATTTTTTTTATAGTTACATCCTTGGTGACTTTTTCTATAGATGACCCATGCCAACGGGATTTATGTCGTGCCTAGCATAAATGTCACATCCAGGACTCAACCATGCCCTCAAATTTCTGATCTAATATTCCTTTTTGGAGATATTTGGATTTGATCTATTGAAAGAATTAATAAATTAATTAATTCATCCATTTAACATACCACCAATGAGAAAGGGGTCTGGACATCCCACACTGAATAATTTTATGTCATGCCTAGGGTAAGGACAACAATTTAGACCCAATAATGGCCTCGAATTTATGATCTAATCTAATATTTAATATTTATCCCCATTTCTTTAAGAATTTGTGTGCGTGTAATATAAAATGTCTTTAATATTTTTATAAAATTAATTTTGGGCACACCAGGCCTCAGAATCATTCATCGTCTCAATACCTGGATCTAAAAATATTCCTAGATATATTAAAAAGTATTAATGGAAAAAACCAAGGTCTATACATTATTCCCTTATTCAAAACTTTTCATCCCCAAAAGGAACAAACTAATAAAAGAGGTGGGGATACTGAGCTTACACATGGATCTTCCCTACATTAGGATGTACGAACAAAGGAGAAGTGTGAAACTTCCTTATTACCACTTCTTGTAACGTGTCCAAAATCACCATTAATCACTGAAAAAGATGATGTGATTTCATTCTTTAGAAACAAATCAATATTGTGAATCTTCTGAGAACATCTATTCATGCAATACCTTACAGTCGATGTCCCCCATAAGGTAGTACCTCCACATTCTTAGGGAAAAAATACCATTGTCAGCTCTAGGTAGGAATTCATAATGTTTTGTTCATGGGGTCTCAACTACCCCGATCCACATGTGATAATTATATGTTTTTGTATCGAGGTTAATTCCAAGAATTCAAGAGTACCAACGAATATGGCTGGTGGGTAGACTCATCCAACCATTAGAAGCTAGAAAAATAAAGAATGTGGCATACCCCACATGTCTTCACCTCTCTTGGAAGGAGAGTAACCCCCAAATAATAAAATTGGTCACACTAACTAGTGGTATCCAAAGTAAAAAAAGGATTATTTGGAAAAAATCCACCAGAAAAGTCAAGTCATGCTCTAACACTCCATCGCACAACTTGGCCCTAAATACACAAGTCATAGAGAATCATCTACCACACCTCAATACTATCCAATTTAGGTGGATCTGACTCGCCCTCACAATTTTTCTCACATCATAAAAACTAATCTTGGTGGGGGAAGAACCCTTATTCCTCATGAATTTGATGTTATGTCGAACAATACTGACACAGGGTTACACAGACATCCCGCGTCACCCCAGCATAGGTGGGGAGGTATAAGGGAACAATGCTAGCTCAGATCTCTCTACGGAGTCCCTTCTCAAACTTTTGTGCGTGGAAGTAGCCATATTTTTTCATGTCCAGAGAGTAGCATGTAAGTTATGTAAACCTCAACGCATAATCTTCCACTATCACCCCTCCCTACAGAAGATCCATAAGATCCTGTATCCAAATGGAGCATAAGTAGGAGGGGTAGTAATCCTCAAGAAATAGCTTCTAGAAGTCATCTCATGATAGAGTCGACTCATCATGCATCTGATTAACTAGCCTCCACCAATTCCCAACTACTCTATGGAAAAGGCTAGCTTCCAAATCTACCATATGATCTTTTAGGGTCCGAACAAGATTTAAAATATGGAACACCAACTCTAAACAATCATCTGTTTCCTGGGGATCTAGCTTGTCGCAAAACCCCAACAGTCTCTAATGTTGGAACTCATAGAGTGCCCTCACCCTACGCATATACTTAGACTTCTCTACTATGATGACATGCTACTCAACAGGTGGAGGTGCTTCTACCTACCCACATGGGGGAAGGGGATCGCATGATGGACCCTAAATTGAGGCCTCTTTTCTCATCAAATATTCTTCACAAACCAGAGCTAGTTTCCTAGATGGCTATAATCATGGAGGTATCTCAAAAGTTTCTGAGATGTACCACTATCATTTGAGCATATATATATATACGTAGAAACGGGGAGATGATTCAAGAAGGTAAGTCAAAGACTCAATCCTATACAATTCATGTACCATTGTACCCTGCAACAAATGTCTCAAAGTGAAAATTTGATAAGTGGGTAATCAGGGTCCTAGTGAATGAATATCTTGGCCTCCCGTACCACCAATAGGTTTCCCGACCCTAGAGCCACACTTGATACATTTTTCATTACTTCCCTAAATCATAACCAATTCCTTTTTAGGGAACATCCGAACAACACCCCAAGTGAGTGAAAGTAGACTCATCAAAACAAAAGGATCCCTAAATGGTGATAAGATTAACTTATAATCAATTCTTCACTACCTACAGAAGGAGTGTAGACTCATCTAACCACGATAATCTAGACATAGAAAACAGGTGGCATACCTCAGGTGTCTTCGCCTATCTTGGAAGGAGAGTAACAAAAACACAAGGAGTGGATATTGAAATGAGATGTGTTTGTGTGTGCTTAGTAAAAGTTGATCAAACAATATAGTAATGGGATCTCCATCTCACATATCAACCCAAGAAGAAGAGTCTCCAACAATTCCAAAAAAATCCATCAATGATGCCCATCATCCCACACATCTACCCTGAACATGAAAGTTAAAGGGATGCAATCACCACACCTTGATATTATCCGCTTTGGGTGGAACTGACTCACCCGCATGGTTTTAGGTAATTTCACCATGACGCGTCTATGTGGGTAAAGCATCCCTATTTCGTGTGAGTCCAAAGATACATAAAACCATGTATCTTCATTATGTCTCATAGTCAAGGGTTCAAAACTATATAAAACATACACCCTAGTATATTGGGGGAGTTACTCTAGTCATTGGGGATCCACGCCCTAGTATGTCAAGGGAATCAACACCCAGATGTCAATAGGGACCCACTACCAAGCCCTGCTGAAGGGTATACGTTGGAGGGTACTTCCCATAAAGTAGTTATAGAGGACCCACACCCATTCCAATGGGGGATCAACACTTTGGTCATCAGGGATCCACACCCGAGTACGTTAGGGGGATCAACACCTAGAAGTACCTGTAGAGGATCTGCGCCCATTTCGATGGGGGTCAACACTCTGGTCATCAGGGATCCACACCCAAGTACATCCGGGGGATCATCACCTGGAAAAAATCCTATAATAACCTTACTAAAAAACCTAAAAGATATCTCAACATATCTCCAAATCCACTATAGAGGGAAACATCGAATTCTATGAGTAAAAACACTCAGGATAGGCTACTCGTGGTCCAAATTCTGAGTCCAAAATAAGGTGATATGAGAGATAGAAGTTTCATAATGAGATACATGACATATATAGGGCCCACACGACATGTGACCTCACCTTATTACCTGGAAGTGTACATACTCGGGTACTAAATAGTGTACATGTACCCCTAGGCCTTCTAGTATACTCTTATAGTATATGGCATATTTGTCCAGGAGGCTGATGAGTGCACGTTGCTCGTCATTGGTCTAAAAGGAAAAAATGTAATTTCACTAAAATTCATCCTCAAACGTCCCCAGAAGCTTTAACTGCATATCTTCATACATATTCTCCTCTCCCACAAGAGTCAGTGTTAACCAAAGTCATGGGTTCTCCTCAAACACATTAGAAGGATCTTCCACTGATATTCCTTTCATGTTTCCACATTTAATTAGATCACGAATAAGGCTCTGCATATCACAACAAGAAGAAAATTGGGAGGCACTGAATAATCAAACGGATACCACCATTACGATCCTTGTGGAAAAGTTCATAGTATTGGCTATTCATTTTCTAAAATAAAACACCTAATGAAAAGGTAATATTTTTCTACATTACACTTGAATGGTGTCTCAAGAATCCCACTTCTAGATCCTAAAATAAAATCATGATATTGGCCTCAAAACATCCACCTTAATATCAAGGTCAAAAAGTTGCTAACGTCTTTCTAATTGGACATCGTATGCAAGAGTTATAGTGAGTATAAGTTTTAATAATAATAATATATTATTATTATATGAGTGTTTTGTGGACCCAATCCACAAACCCAAAAAAGGTATCCAACCTAGGTCACAAAATGACCATCTCAAAAACGGGGTCACGCTTTTGCAGACATCACGTAAAATAGAAACTTCATGTAGGAGTTACGTTCGAATAAAAATTTGAAAATAATAATAATAATAATATTTTATGGGAATTTTATAGTCTTGATCACTGAGTTGGATAAAATTATCCAATATTGGTCTTAAAAAGACCGTCTCAAAGACAGGGTCACATCTTCATTGACGACGCATCGATCAGATGCTCCGTGGGGGATTTATGGCAGATAAACCATTTAATAATATTATTATTTTAATTGTTTTAATTGTTTTAATTAAAATTTATCCCCTACACCTTAATAGAATGTGGTCCACCACCGCCTGGACCCCTCTCCACCGACTGCCTCCATTGGTGAATATCGTGTCGCCGCCTGTGCACCCCACCGGCCTCCTACCACTGCGTCGACCATGCTCACCAGACCGCCTCTGGCCGCCTCGCCTTAATGTCAAGGGCCACCTTGTCGTACTATCACTCTATCATCCACCTAGATTAGCCATCATGGGCTCACCGTGCTACCATGCTACTATGGCCTCACTGGACTGTGCACCGCCATCTTGGTCAACTCACACTGCCTCCACCATCTACACACTGCATCACCACCATTTCAACCCAAAACATTGAAATAATTCCATATCTGTTATCCTCATGTCCGGATCTACAGATATCTAGGCTTGATTCTTGATTTTGTCACTGTTTTTTTTATCCTCCTCAAATCGGGGTGTCTGATCGTGCTCGGGTCACCCAAAAACTATCAATCCGGGAACCGTGGGGTTCCAACGGAAAAAAAAGAAAATAATGAAGGAAGAAAAGAATCACAACAAAGATTTTATAAATTTTGACCAAGATTTATTGTCCAACTATCAAGAATGGGTAGTTGGGGTTAGATAGACTTGAAATAAAATAATTAAATATGGTATGTAAGTGCATGCTTAGTCAGCAATTAGCACAGATCCAAGGAAGATGATGGATCTGCTCAACCATTTAATCAAAAGGTGAAAACCACCAAGTTAAGGAGTCCTACCTATATTGGATCGATCTTCATCGATGAAGAACACTCTCACCAAGATATTTTTCATTATTCATGCTTTGAATCTCCTTGATCTGATGTTTTTTCGTCGTACACCATCGTTCGTCGTTGTTAGCCAATAGAAAGGAGAGGGGAGGTCGTTGTTGGAAATATAATGGTTATGAAGCAACCCTAGGAAAACCTTTATAGTGATATATTTATAGATATATCATTAAGTCAAAACTAATTAATTAATCAAGTTAATTAATTAATTAACTCACTGAACATATCGACAACGACTATCTCATCCAGACATCCCATTCCAAGCCACTTTATGTCGTGCCTAGGGTAAGCATCGCGTTAAAAAATCAATGGTGGTATTGGATTTACAATATGAGTCCCTGTTCAAGATTTATTTAGATTAATTCTAAAAATAAAATTATTTTATTTTACTATTTTATTTACGGTTACGTCCTCGGTGACTTTTTCTATAGATGACCCTCACCAAAAGAAGTTATGTTCTTCCTAGGGTAAATATCACATCTCGGACTCAACTGTGACCTCAGATTTATGTTATGAGATTATTTTTAAGAGATATTTGGGTTGGACCTATTTAATGAATGTATAACTTAATTAATTCATCCATTTAACATACTTACAATGAGTGAGGGGTCCAAACGTCCCGTGCCGACTCATTTTATGCCCTAAGGTAAGAACTGCATTCCAGACCCAACTATGGCCTTGAATTTCTGATCTGAGCTACCATTTAAGCTTTATCTCATTTTTTTAAAGAATCTATGTGTTCCTAACATAAAATATCTTTAATATTTTTATAAAATTAATTTCAAGAACACCATACCTTAGAATCATGCATCGTCTCAGTACCTAGCTCTGAAAATATTCCTAGAAATATTCCAAAGTATTACAGGAAAAAACTAGGGTCTCTATAGAAGAATACATTGAACTGGGACCATTATTTACCATGATAGAGTTATAATTGAACCAAGACATCTTGTATTTACACATTCAAGAGAACATCAATTTAAATGGAATTAAATCACCTCTTTTTTAAAAGCTTTACGAGTCTGAAAATTTTTCCAAAATAGAGACATATGAATCATTTAAAGAGTCGAAAAATTAGTTAGAATTGGTGGTTGTGGACACTCATAATTTTTGAGAAATAATGTAAGAATAGTATTTCCTAGAGGATCTTGAGTTCATGGTTCCATATATTTCAATAGATAAATATGATGAGGGGAGTATAGAAGAATCTTTTGAAAAAGATTTCATTCTTGACACAATGGAGACACATAATCCAATTGAACTCGACCTATTTTCTCTATGCATCGAGCATGAACTGATTTGTAAACTAGTGTATTTCTTTGTTCTAGTAGTTGGTAGTGAAAATAATTGGGGTACATCATCAACCTAGATACCGCATTCAAGGATGTGATGGATATAATCCGACAACTAAAATATTTTGGTAAGGGCGTTTTTTATCTCATGAAAATTAAAAGAGATAATTTTCTTGATCTTACCACTTATACCATTTGCACAAACATCAATTATTTAGTGATTATTTATTTACGATAGGTACATTCATTCCCTTATGAACTGTTTTATTTTCATTTCATTCCACCCATCAATTTTTCTAATAAGTTCCCATTGAGATAATGTGAAGCTTATAGGATAATTTCATTTTCAACAAATAGATCCCAAACTCCCACTAATAAAGAATAAGATGCATGGTATACATTTCCATTTGATTCTAGTTTAATATTAACAATTCATAGCTGAATAATAAGTAAACTTAGTGCTCAATTGGAGGAAACCCATAATTTGTTTGTTTTCCTTTCACTGCATCTAGCTTCATTTAATTTAGTTTTTAAGTAGTAAAATGGCATAAATTTACCGCAATCTATTTTCTCCAAGAACTATATTGTATTTTAATTAATCATACATATTTTTATCATCCACATGATTTTGATAATGGTGTAACTTCTTTGATATGATGTGGTTGTGTTTTTTCATGTGTAGATTTTACAGGTATATCATTTCTTGAGATTCATCATATATAGGAATCCTTTTCGTGTCAATATTCACTTACATGAGGAACATTTTTTCCATATTTTATGCTTCAAAAAACACCATGTGAAATAAATAACTCAAAACAAAAAAAAAAGAAAATGAAAAAAATACTAACATTCATGTCATCTTTTGAACCCATATGAAAATGGATACATTTCTATAATAACACAATCGATAACATACTACTTTTATCCCTAGAAATTTTGATCACATTATTCCTATTTGTAATAATTTTATCCTTAATACCTAGACTTATATTATTTCATGCTTTGAATTTTTTTTTGGAAACATGTGTATTTTTTAGACACCTATTTGCACTCATACTCATCTTATTGTTAAACATATTATCTCCATACCCATGATGATTATAGCCCTTTTTTGAACCATCTCCTATTTCTATTATTCTTGAGGGAATCTTGACTATGTTATGTCTTCTAGAACTTACCATGTTTTTTCCATCAAAGCAATAGGAATTTTAAAGTTTCACTAGAATGACTGAGCCATCTATTGATTCTTCATCCCCTTTGACCCACTAATCCACCCATACATTTTCTCTATCATGTATCCCTTATAATCCATGAAGAATAATTTTAGGATGATCCCAAATCCGATACCCTTCCCTACCCAATTATTGAATATTTTCATGATGATTTTCTATCTAAGTGTGGTAGATACATTTATTCATGGTGAGGGTGGTTTGAGGGGCAGTGAGGAATTTTATACACATGGATTGACATTAACCCATCATCATTTTATGTGTTATTTTTTTCATAGTAGCCACATTCATTATATGTATTTTGATATGAGAATTTTGATTCCTTTTTGTTCTAATAATTAGTACTTTTGTTGTCATTATGCGGTAACCCTCGCATTTAAGGATACCTATAAAGGTGATGACTAGTTACTCCCAGAGCTAGAGAGTTTTCCATTTGACCTAATTTCACTGATATGATATAGTGTACATGCTACTTGTGTACCTTTCTCTGATATTTTGTCTAAAATTTATTTCATGGTGTTTGGGAGTTGTTACTCACCCGTTTTTTATCCATCTTCTGAGTGGGTTGTATCCCTAAAAAAATTAAGCCAAAAAATTAACTTAAAAAAATAGTGTGGCATTTTTATTTTCATATTCTTTGGGAAAAAAAATTATAAGTGTCAGGAGTTATATTTTGAGGTATACATTTGGATTTACACTTATCATGTATTTATTTCAAGATTCATCCCTTCTTTTTTACAAAAATCAACACAATTTTTTTTAATGACCCACCATCCTGCAGCCTCAGAGACCTTTGAACCTAATGTGAAGTCCTTATAATTAATTTATTCCTTTTGTTTCTACTAGTGGAGATGTGAAATTCATGGAAATCCTATGGTAAGTATTCATGTGTATGAGAATTGATATGAATTTTTTTCAATTTTTTTGAGTGATGAGAGTAATGGAGAGGTAGGTCACATAATGCATGAGAGTAAATACTTGTTTTAGAAAGACTATGAGTGGAAGATAAACTATTTTTGAAAATTGTAATTTTAAATGAATAATGATATTTGGTGGTTAAAATAGAATTTTTTAACATGTTATTCGAATGCCTTGAATTTTCCACAGTCCACTTGTGTATTCTTTCTGATTGTTTTACCCAGAATATGGAATGTTTATAATAGTATGTTAAAATTTAAAATATTTACAAACCTACTTACTACTATAGAAGTGGAGATCATGGTCAAAACATAGACATAATATGAGTATACACTAGGAATATACTCTTGGAAGAATGTTCAGGTAGATGTTTTCTAATTGTGATTAAAAACTAAAAATTATAAAAAGTAAAAAATATTTAAAAATGATTAATTAAATTAACTAAAACTATATAAGTGAACCAAACTAAGCAATGGGATAAATTGGAGGAGATGGAAGTGTCAGAGTTGTGACCTCCATTCAGGTGTGTGCAATACCAATTATTTAATTTCCACATCTGAATATTTATTTATTAAGTTATCAATGATTCAAAAATTAATCAAAATACTACCAGATCTCATTATCTACTGTTATATAGTATTATAATTTTTACAAAAATCATCCTTCATTTCATTCTCTATCTTGATGAATAATTTGTGTGTCATTGTAGCACTGAATCACTTGGTGAAATAAAACAACCTGTTTCTTAAAAATTCAAAGTATCTACCTATGTCAGTTTTTCTCACATGATATCACTTATTAGGTATCACTCATGCAAGTTTGAAGGCGATCACACATAAAATATTAATTTTTCAATTAATATATTTATTTATTCAAAATTCTCTTGCGTGTGACTTATGATTCTCTCATGTATCCGACTGAATTCCAAACAAATAAATTATTTAATGATCTCCCACATAAGATCACTTATTAGATATCACATGAATGGGAACTAAATCATGTGTATAGAATCAAAATAAAAATTAATAAAAATTCATACCTAATAAATTAATAAACATCCAATTAAAAATAATTATTTTTAAAGACCATCAAACAAGGAAATAAAATACAGGAATGAAAGTACCGTCACGTTTATAAAAAATCTAACACTAGAAATGTTATCCAACCATCATGAAAACATGACATGAAAAATAAATAAATGAATTCTCCATGTTCATGTAGACGTTAGGACCACCGAAATCCACCATAGATGATCTCAAAATAATAAACATTTCCCTTCAATCACCTCAATGTCGAACTGAACCACCATGCCATCAAAAAAAATAATCAAATCATTATTTACTCTACGCCCATAGCATGGATCTCTTGAATCAAATAGAATCCCCCATACATTATTATTTTAATAACAACTCACAAATCACAAACAATTTCACACCCACCCGGACAGAATCCTTGAAGCAGCGGTGAAGTAGTCGGGTATCTACCTTTAGTGGTGCATAGTAGAGGGGATGTGATGGTTGGGTGGTGTGCACCTGGATGCAGCCGAGGTTTATTGTGCATGGCCTTCTATATATAGAGGGTGTGGAGTATGAGGGGATGAGGTTGGGATGAGGGGGGAGGGGGGATGGGGGGATGGGGCGAGGGGGCACTGGGGACGTGGGGAGAGGGGGTGAGGGGAGAGGGGGAATGGGGGAATAGGGGGCTGGGGCATAGGGATGTGGGGAGAGGGGGCAAGGGGATAGGGGAGGAGGGAGGGGCGGGGCTGGTGAGGGGGAGGGGGAGGGTGATGGTAAGGGGGAGGGGTTACGGGGTAAGGGAGTGGGTCAAGGGGGAGGGTAGGTAGATAGGGGGAGGGGGAGTAGAAAAAAACTAAAAAATAAGAATAAAAAATCCAATTAACAAAAATTAAAAAAAAAATATAATTATCGAAAAGTTAAAGAATAATAATTATTATAATAATAAATAATTATAATAATAATTAAATATGAATGCACATGTACTTAGAATTAAAATACACATACATATATATATATACACAAGTAATTAAATATAATACTACTATTAAATATAAAAATAATAATAAACTAATAGAATTATAGAATTTTATTAATACTACAAAAATAATAAAATAAAATAAAATACTAATAGAGAATTAAAATATATACATATTAATAAAAATTAATAAACTAAAATTAGAGAAACTAATAATAATATTATAGTTTTGAATATAATAAAATCAATATAACTAAAAAAATACTAAATTACTAATATAAGTATATAAATTAACTAAAAATTATCAAAATATCTAAAATACTACAAAACTACAAAAATAAACTAAAAATATAAAAAATGGTTAAACTAATTAATTAAAACTAAGTTAGAAATTTATAAAAACACTAGTGAAATCCATGTACATCAATATAGTATTTATTATATAACAATCATTATAGAAATATAAATCTTAATTACCTTCTTTTCATAATGATCATTGAAAAATATGAATGTTACTCATGCATATGTATGGCCTACCATCTCCATAATAATAAAATTGGTTCATTTTTTACAACCATATTCCATAATTGGTTTTAAAATAATAATTGATGTATAAATATGATTATAATTTTAGATATTTTTAAATAATGACCGCTTTGACCATATCCAAACTACCAAATTCGTTTTGACACATAATCTGAATAGGTTCAAAGAATTTGACTTAATCTTAATTAATTAATTAATTGTATATACCATAATAATAAGTAAAATAAAAGTAATAATAAACTTGAAAAATGTTATAAAAAATAAAATAGTTAATATAATCTTATTATTTAGAAATATAATGACACACATGACAATTTGGACTCAAGGTAAGGGACTCCATCTGAATATCCTTTCATTGAGGCATATTTTTTTGTTTTACACTCACCTTATTTTATAGGGTGTATATATAGACCCTTTCACATATCATATCACGAATTTATTTATTCTCATTTTATTTAATTTTTTTAAATGTTATTATTTCATGGGGATTATGTCACGAACCAAAATGAGGTGCCATCTAACCCGACACCCAAACTGGACCATGGCATGTCTTAAAGGGTGTTCTTGATCTCCGTAGGATGGAAATAAGTGTCTAGGAATCAAAAATACATCATGGGCACAATTTCACCCATTTTCAAAAGAATTAATAACCAACAAAAATAAATAATACATAACTCAATAACCATAACAAAACATGACATAAAAAATTTCAGATTCAATGTTTACAACTATTAACAAAACCCAAAAATGAATACAATAAAAAGGGAGTAATGAAAATATCCCAAAAACCTCTGTGTAACAAGAGGATCGTCATCTTTAAGACACCACCACCAACACCTACAGGAGAATACCACTAGCAACCTGAACCACCATCATGATACATATTTCCTTTACTTGAGTCAATCATAACCAATTATACCTACACCCAAAGGTTTATGCAGGGTTTGATCCAAATCCCATTAGGTTTCCACCCAATAAAAGAGATTTCATGCCAAAACATTATAAGAAAAATCAAAATGAAAGTTTTATAAAAATGATAGAGACATTTTTATGGAAAATATCTTTGAAATAAAAACATGATTTTACATTAACCAACCAAGTGCACTATATACCGATGGTAAGAAAAATGTCCCAAAAGAGCACCAAGTCATGGTAAATATTTATATGCACTAGCTAAAATGGGACACAAGGTACATCGTATATTGGTGAATCGTGGTATAGTAACCACACTGATCATCATCCTCGTGCAAGAGCCACTAAAGATGAATATATCCAAAATTCTAGAAGTCTCCAACTATCCTAGTTTAGTTAGTATTGTATCATCAATCCTTCCATAAAGAACTGGTCCTTTTACCCACTGATCTAACTATCATACTAGTACTAGTTTGCCCACCTAGTCACCTAGGATTCCCTTTTTTCTCAAGTTCTCTTCACACATCACATAGATCACTACATTCACTTACACACATGCCAATACATAAAATCACACTTGATAAATCACCCTTTTCACAACCAAAACAATTTTCAAATCCAAATACACACCAAACCCATTTTAAAATATGTTTCTCTCCACTTATACATTTTATCTAACACCTTTAGGGAGAATAATGTGAAATCACACATGAAACACACATGGTTCATAACCCATTTCCTTTGAAAACCCACTTTTCAACACAAAATCACCTTCTATCATTTTAAAGACAAATTTCAAACCTCATAAACAATGCATAGAACAGAACCAAGAAGAAAATAAATCATACCAAAGTCACCAAATAATTTTTAAGCATGGAACCACTTACATCAAGTGAAGAAAATTCTGGAAAAAGGTTCAAAATCACAAACGGCCCTCATGAGAACCCTATAAAAAATATTAAACCAAAAACATAAATAATGAAGCCTAAAAATAAATATACAATCCTAAATAGTTCACCCAACCCACTGGAGATATGAAACCCCAAGAAAGAAGAAGAGAAACCCTAGAAAAGAGGGAAAAATCAAGAAAAGAGGGACTTGGAGAATATTAAAGAAACCACACCAAAATCTAGGTCCAAGGGAGAAAGAAGGAGTACGGGAGGTGCCTAGGGAAGGAAATATCAAGTGGGGAAGAAAATGGGTGATTTGGGGTTAAATACCAAGAGTACACAACCATAATTTTTAAATATTTAATGGCCCAGACAAGTTTCACTTATTCATGCACGGTTTTCTAAACCGTGCACCCCTCATTATCTAAGAGGATCAGGCGGCATGGTTATCCTTCATGGTCTCCAAACCATGAGATTCTTTATTTTTAATAGAATTAACATAGATCATGTTTTTAGAGTATATTTCTAGAATCCCTAACCTCACATGAGTATTTGTTGGCATAAGAAACAAGGGGTAGATGGGATATTGATTGTTCCATGCAAGAGTTCATGATAGGGAATGTTTGGTGATGTTTAAATTTAAATGTGCACTGGATACTCTATATGGATCTGAATATCTTGGAGGGACATGGTTGGGATAAAAAAACTCATTTTTGGTCCTATAATAGCGGATTCTTGCATCAGTACATATCTTGTGATGGAAGGAATCAAGCCCCATGTAGTTATTCAAAGGAAATATCTCTACACATGTTTGGGATATATACATGGAGGGGGTATTTTATTCTTTATATACCATTATTTTATAAATTGTATGGGATTAGGATTTTCGGTATGGTCATCACTAAGTATCCTATGGTAATAATAATCATTCACCACATAGTTATTATTAGTGAATCTTGTGCACATGTATGAATTGTATGCAATGGAAGAGGTATTTTGTTTATGTAATGGATGGAACCAGATTCAAGACCTATGAATCAATACATATCATGTTGTAATAATAATAAGGATACATTTAGTTTTTATAAATAAATATTCCTACATATATCAATCTCATATATAGGTAACTGGGGCATTATTACTCTCTGGCAGAGGCCACCCATGTGAAAAGGACTTCTCTATGGATCATATTTTCCTAGAGGGGTCTAGTTGTTAGTAAAGAAGATTTAATGTTAGGCCTAAAATTGAAGATATAAGAATAAATACATACCCTATAGTATGGGAATAAATCCTTAAACAATTCTTATATAGAATATTCCCTATGCAGGTCTGACCCATACATAGGGGCGAATTCCCTTTTATATATTGCAACCTGACCCATGATTTGATATATGGAAATCACTATGAATCTTGTGGGATTAAGAATCAAGATACATGTATTTTAAATAAATAGTATTCCCTATACATATTGATATGTTGTATATGGAAAAAGGGAATAATAATTCTCAAGAATTGGCCACCCATGTGAGAAGGACTTCCTCATGGATTTGATTCTCATATAGGGGTCTAGTTGGGAGTAAAAATGATTTGAATCTATTACTAAAATGGAATATGTAGGAATTAATATGAACCCCATTGTATATAAATCAATACACATATAGTTATTATATGTAAGGTTCTCTATGCAGTTCTAACCCATGTAGAGGAGGAATTTTACTTTTACATGTTGTGGATAGAACTGCGATTTCAAATTCAGGCATCACTATGTGTCCTATGAGAACAGGAATAAATCAAAATATAGATCTTATATGTAAAATTCCATGTACAGGTTATACCCATACACATTTTATATTATGGATGGAACTAGGATTTTAGATCCAGGAATCAATACATATCATGAGAAGTCAGTAATCATGCCACATGTAGTCCATAAAAGATCTCCCTCTAGAGGCCTGGATCATATATAGGGAGGGGTGAATTTTTATATATTGTAGCCATACATAGGATTAGATACATGGGTGTCACAATATTTCTTGTGGGAAAATTAATTAACAAAACATCTAGTTCTCATGATAATTTTTTGTATTTTAAATTCATACATTCAAGACTTGGAATTTTTTGTAGTTTATGGTCTTTTGACCAGGACCAGGTTTTCTGAAGTATAATTTCATGTCGCAATGATGTCTCTCGTATATTTTAACATCATTTAGCAGGGAATTCATCCATTAAAATTAATGTTATATGGAAAGGATGTAAATATTTTTGTGAAACATAAATCCATGCCTCCATAACATAGGTAAGATAATGGTAGTGATATAATGTACTTCTTAACAAAACTCACATTATTGGGGAAATAAATTATTCCAAATCCATTTGGAAAATGAGATATACCTATGGGAATATACCTTAAGTATGATGTAAGGACCTTCTCACGTGAGTTATATCTTTAGGGATTTCTTCCTAGGTATCTTCAGTGTTCTGATCCCCAATACCAATTGTCCTTGGAGGAACAAACTCATGTGATCTTTTTTGTTTAAGTCACACTCAAACTAGTTTTGATGGATTTCAAGGTTGTGTATGGTAAGATACCATTTTTCAATGAGTTATTATAACTTATCTAGCTGATTCTTTGAATCTTCGTCATCTGATAGTTATCAACATATTTCTATTTTGAGTGGGGACAATTGGACCTTGATAGAAAAAAACAACTTTTGGTCTATACACCTCTGAATATAAATTCCCCAACATGGAAATGTGAGTTGTGGTACAATAAGCCCATAAATCCTACTTGAGTTTATCCAGCCAAGACTTATTATTTTTTTCTAACATTTTCTAGAGTATATTTGATAGAGTATTATTGAATACCTTAATCTCCTCAATTTTAACTCTATGATAGCGAGATAAATTGTTAGAATCATTTTTAAACTCTTGGTAAACCATATTCATCTCGGAAGAACATAAATTGTTTCTATTCTCCATCAATGTCGGGTGAGGGAAACCAAATAAGGTAATTATATTGGACATCATGAATATAAATATATTCTTCATCATGACTACCATGATGGTTATGGATCAACACATTTGTAAATTAATTTGGTAGTAAAAATGATGTACATAAACTACTTATCTTCGAATGGGGGATATGGTCCCATAATTTCAATTCTCCATATAGAAAAATGCCAAGAATATTTAGCTATGTGTGTGTGAATTTTGATGGATAATGGAGAAATTTTTCATGAATTTGAGATAGGAGACATTTCTTGGAGATTTCTAGAAACTCCTAGATTATTTTCTTCATGTAGTAAAAAAGAGTCCTTATTTGGTGGGAGAGTGTGGTTCTATAATAGTGAGTTCCATTGGAGCACATAAGTACTTCCTTCATACTTGCGGGATTATATTCTTATATAATTCATTTGAGGATATTCCCATCGAAGCCTTTTTATAGAGGTCTTGCTCATTCAGATCTTCTTAAAGGGGGAATTTTGTTGTTCGGTGTCTAATCTATTCCCTTTTCGATCATTCCAATAGGGGTACCATTTTGGAGGAAATATATCATGGGATATATCCATCTAGTTGTAGATGTCTCCCCATAATTCTATAGGGAATTATTGATTTGATTAATTTCCTCCAGGTCATGGATGATGAATGGTAATACTAGCCTTCAGTGTGTGATGTGGAAGAATAACTCGTATTGATTGGGATTATCCAGGGCTATGGATTTATTATCCAGTATATAAATGTGAGCATTATTTTATTGAGGGATCTGATGTATAATTTTATAAAAAGTAAATTATACCATTAATCCTCTAATTTATCCATTGATATGGGTCAGTTAATAATTTTTTATTTCATACTCACTGTTTATCTTTATGATCACCAAATTTGAATCACCATTGACATTTATGTTGGATATATGTAGTTTTAGGGCTAACTCTAGCCCTGCAATGTGGGATTCATATTCTTCCTCATTATTATTATGGCCTTTGGATAGCGAAAAAGATTAGTTAAAAATTTCCTTATTAAGAAAAAATTAAATCCACTAAACCAACATAGTTGAACCTTGAATTTTCCATTCTATTTCCAATCATACTTTTGGATGAAAAATAAAAACATATCTTCCATTTTTGCAAAGTTACATTGGCATATAAAACCTCTTCTTCTTGATGTTCGACATCTACTTATGTGTTTTATTAGACAACATGTTCCCCTAGGAAATAATCCATGTCCTATCACTTGATTTTATTTTGTGACATGCATTAAATTACATAGTACTTCAAAATAACTATCCACCACACCAATACCCTAGTAAATGTAGGGAACCTTATAATGTACTTGAGTGGGTTGATATGAGAGACCAGGTGGACCTCATGCTGTAGTAAGTAATACCTCGATATTTTCCCAAAAAAATGAGCATGAGTTGATTCTTCCATATATCATAATATCGAGTCTTTGTATTTAGCATTTTTCCACTGAGATAGTAGATATTTTTTCATTCCTTGTATCTTATTTTGGTAATGGAGGGTATCGAGTGATCCTTCCATAGTGACCACATGTAGGAATAGTGGACCTCCTTCTACTGGAAACACTAATATTAGTGGGTATAGAAGGTAAAGCATAGGGTTCTCAAATGTTTTTGGGAAACCATCATAACCCTATTACGAGACTCCCTTATCAAATAGCTTAGTGAATGGGAGAGTTTTTCTAGCCATGTTAGTTATAAAATGTATAATATATGCAATGTTATCTTTGATACCTCTCAATTTTTTAAATATTATTATGTGTTGTAATTTCTAGTATTGAACTGGTTTTTTATAGGTCGACCTCGATGAAACTATGGCATACCATAATGAAGAGGAATTTCCCTAACTCAACTCCAAAGGAACACTTCAATGGATTCATATTCAAAAAGGGTTCCTGCTATTTTTCGATAATTTTTCAAGTATCAGTTAGTTGATCAAAATGTTGTCAAGATTAAACCACAAGGTTATCAATATAAAAATCAATGATTTTTACAAATAAGGGTTTAAATATATGATGTATGGTATACTGATATATAACACCAACGTTTTTTAAGACAAATGGCTTGACCTGTTAGAAAAGTATTCCTTAAGGGAATCTGAAGGCAGTGGCTTCCTCATACACATGGCCCATCATGGTCTTATTATACCAATAATATACATCCATAAAGTAAAGGTATTCGAATCTAGTTGTTGCATCGATAAAATATTTTTTTATCGTTACCAGGGGATCATATTTAAGAAGTGTCGATTAAGGTACCTAAAATCAATATAGACCCTAATATTTCTATTCTTTTTCTTAACTAGAATGATGTATAAAATCCATTTTGACCATTAAAAATCTTAGATGAAGAAGTATATGTTCAAGATTTCAACATTAGATTCTACCTCTATATCATGAGAGGGGTCCATTCTTTAGGTTTTCTTCTTGAAACCTCCGTATTAATTTTGAAAGCCAAGATGATGACTGGAAACATTAGGGTTCAATATGGGATTCTCTATAAATTTCCCTGAGAAAACATATCGATGATTATTTACAAATGAAATATGAAAATCTTTCTCTTTGATTGGAATGGAGGAACTAATCATTATGGATTTTGGGTCCTCTTTTGTTACAATATTCCCCTATATGAGATCATCAATAGTGGTGGATATTACCACATAAAATGTGGGAGGGGTTTTTCTGAGGCAAATTTATTCCTCTAATATGTCTATATATCTTGATTCATCTTTAGAAATGGTGGATAATTCGTTCAAATATCTACCCCTTAAGAAGGATGAGAAGTGATAAGAATATGTTTTTATGTGATTAACCACAAAAGTTGTTATTCTTAAATCTTATATGTGATTTAATTCCTTATAGATACCACCAAGGGTTTTAGATATATATACATCCAAAGTTACAAGGTATGTCCATGGTAGGTTATTGATTTTTTATAATTGTGAAAGGGAATTTTTCCATTCCAATAGAACATTATCTATGATACCCTTCGATGAACCCACATTAGCTGGAATGATCATTATCACATAGAGATGGTCCCATTTAATTTGTGGTTTATAAAAACTCACTGGGGTTGATTCTACTACCCTGATTAGGTTTATGAGTGACACATAATCACTACTAATCATACTCTTAGGATTCACATGTGTGGTTCCCAATAAATTTGGAGAATATACCTACATATAACCCTCCATATTTTTTTATTTTTCCTCCCCTCATGTTGAAACTGTCCTTGACATATTCAAATTCACAAGGTTCAAAGGGGGAACTGTGACCATATAAAATGTTGACCCTTTAATTAATAGAGTATTTCAAACATTGGTGGAACATTGATGGTACAACACCATGGGTATTAAATCAGGGTCTCTAGAGTATAACATTATATTGTGTCTTTATTTATAACCATGATCTCAGTATCAGACAACAGGTACAAAAATTGAACATTTAACGTGATCTTTTTGAGGTGTATTTTCTCACTTTTTTTATACCCTTGAATGGTTATCTTCATGAGAGAAAAATCCTCCTTGTTATACCAAAAATCATGGAGGTTCCTAATAGTGATGATTTTGTTCATGAAACCATTTTCAACTAGATATCTTCCGATGTTGAAATTATCAACCATTATTGAAATGTATAGGGGGTGATATGTCCTTGAATAGTTTCTTCCAAATATTTCTCTGTAAATAATATAGTGGTATGACAGTGGGATGGTGTAGTTTCCATCTGGTAAACCTCATCCATGGATACTTCTTTTCAAAATGTCTGTGGACTCCATAGGGCCTTGAAAAATACCTCTTTCATCTCTTTCAAAAGATTCAGAGATCCAAGATTTGAGAGTTTGGCTACGATAACTACTAAATGTTTTAAAATGTCATATTTTTATGTCAGAGGCCTACACTTACCAAAGCGGGGTTACTCGTTATCATGCGGATTGGGAGCTGAATTGTTTGAGGTATATGGGCCAAAATATTGGTAGAGTTCAATGGATCCATTTTTACTAATGGAATAGGTCGTGTTGGGATACTGTAACGCCCTGACCCCAGTTACCCATAGTTGGATATTTATTACATAACATTGGCATGATACATGGAATCATTTCCCAAAAGACCGATCAGTTTAGTATTATTAGAAACAAGATACATACATAAGTTCAACATTAAAACTGGAAAAGAAACACAACACTAATTTGTTCCATTCGAAACATCCAAGTCTCCTAGATTATTCCTTCAAGTAACTCATAAATTACTTCTTCATATCCTAGGAATATTAAACATAAGAAATGGGTGAGATCAAACGCCCAGTAAGGGTAAGAAAAACAGTAGAAGATAACATAAACATTAGGCATTATGAATAATTAAAAACGCATGCCTTTACAAATAATAAAAATGAACACTTTATGGAAGGAATATGAGATGAGTAAATAATTCCATAATAAAACATAGTCATGGGTATTCTACTAGTTGAATAACCACATGAACCATCATTATTATTTTCATAATGAGGGAATGTATAATGTCGTACATTATGAAACATCTTTTCAAAGCCTCGACCAAGAAGTCTAAAAATGATTTAGGCCTTGGCCAAAACCATATATAAATTTTGGAAAGGCATCAGCCAATTCCATGCCTAATTTTCTCATGAGACCTACCGATGCATCAAGGAGCTATAACGGGCTCCACCCATCACATACTAAGTCTAATACATTTCTCATATGAAAATGTTGAAACATAACACAAACATTCGTATTAAAACTAACATACAAAATTTCAATACTTTAACCATAAACCATGAATGGTATAAAAATAACTCATGCATAGTCAAACATATCACAAAACCTTAAATACAATATGTAATATTTGTATCATAATAAATCAACTTCAAACAAGTGTAAAATTTATCAAACGATGTTGACATGGATGAAATCAAAACTATTTGAGAGAAATATCTCTTTCTATTTTGAAATATTTTAAGAGTCACATAATTATAAAAGAAAACATTTATTTTGAAAATATTTTTATATGCTTATAAGGGAAGCTTCGATGATGTTATAACAGTGGAAAATAGTTTCACCCACCGTATAAGTTAAAAACATTCTTACCTTAATTTTGTCAAAAAGGTCATAAAGGACCTTATTTGGAAAACAACGAAAAGATTCCTTTCAAAAAATATAAGGTCAAATAAGGGTATAAATTTCTTTAACCAATAGTATATTAAATAGTAAAAATTCTTTGAAATACATTTTTAAGAAAACACGGATATGGATGATAAAGAGGTCTCAGTAGATACTTACGTAAAAACAACCTCGGATAATAAAGAGATTGTAAAATTAACCCTTACCTTGTAAAAATCCTTAGTCGATGGTATGTTATCCTCCAGTATAATAGTTAAAAAAATTTATTAAATTATACAAGAACTATATACATAAATATAATATCATATATGATCCTTTAATATTTATTATTAATAATATTTCAGTAGTATCATCATTCTGAGTGTTAACTGATTCATTTTTCTTTATATGATTGGTTACTTAAGACATGTTTGTTATGGAAAAGATGTATTTGATTCATATACAGAATGATATTATGTTCATAAATATTATTTTTAATCATAAAATTAAAATTATTCTTGAATGATTATGATGGGGAATGAATCTCATCGCGTTCGTGGAGACGGTAATTCGTATGTAAGAACGAGCGACAATATCATTATATTGATGGTGAAATTGTATGTAATTGGATGGTATATCATATATAAAAAATCATTAACATGTTATATTTATTATTTAAATTAGTTATACTCATTATTATAACCATCCAAATAATGAAGTGTTTGAAAAACAAACTACACCACGACGTGGAGACGGTAAGTCTTACGTACGCACGTATGGTGACTTTTTCATTCATATGATGGATAGAATAATGAATATGGTTGTACCATTTTTATAATAACATCACAGTATATATAATATACTGAAGTTATTATTTTAGAATGGAAACAATAAAGAAAGAGGAAGTAGAAGAAGAAAATAATTTGAAAGAGGTGTTGAAATATTTACCTCTTCTTCGGGTTCTTCCTTTTTATTTGATCAAAAGGGCTCCTTGGGTTGGATTTATGACCAAATGAAGGCCTCTAGGATGAATATAGTAAATTTGGTTCTATATTTGGGCAGGGTTTTTCCTATCCAAAAGTCTTTGGAGGTGTGAAATTAAGAGAAGGGGAAGTTCCCTTTTATAAGAGAGGTGAGGGTCACTTTAGGAAAAGCTTGAAATATTATTTTATAATAAAATAATTTTCAGTTTCTAATTGATAAAAAATAATTTATTTAGAGGATAATGTGGGGATGGGTCGAAAACCTCTCAACAAATAGGTTTTATATAGGTTTATGTCACCATATTAACCTTATCTTTTAGATTTAACTCTTAGTTAAATAGTTTGTCATTTACCATGTCTCTTTGTATTTTTATATTATATGGTTAATAAACTTACTATAAACTTCCAATAGAACCCCAAGTGGTTCATTATTAATATATATAACCTTATCTAAGTCATTTTTCTAAACATTAGATTTTTAGGAATATAATATCAATTAATAATATAGTATTTGTTTTAAAAACTCAATTATGTCAATTTTGACACTATTTAGTATTTGTTTTTTTTAATCATAACAACATGATTACTAAGAAAAAAAATTATTTAATCAACCATAACATGTCATATTAACCTATAAAATTAGTGTAATTTATAAAAAGTCTCAAATTGTATTTATTTTGATATTTATAATATCAATTATTTTAATCTTTCATTAATATGGTAATTACTGCATCATCATTGTGTCATAAATAAATTAAATTATTTAAGGTCTAAAAATTATAAATAAAATACCATTATGTAGGAAATATTTTTATATTTTAATGAATATTTATAGTCAAATTTATCTTATGAAAAACTCTATATTAAAAATACCTCTTTCATCTCTTTCAAAAGATTCAGAGATCTAAGATTTGAGAGTTTGGCTTGGATAACTACTAAATGTTTTAGAATGTCATATTTTTATGTTAGAGTCCTACACTTCCCAAATCGGGGTTACTCATTATCATGCGGAATGGGAGCTGAATTGTTTGAGGTATATGGGCCAAAATATTGGTAGATTTAAATGGATCCATTTTTACTAATGGCATAGGTCGTGTTGGGATACTGCAACGCCTCGACCCCAGTTACCTATAGTTGGTGATTTATTACATAAAATTGGAATGATATAAGAAATAATGTCCCGAAAGACTGATCATTTTAGTATTATTGGAAACAAGATACATACATAAGTTCAACATTACAACTGGAAAAGAAAAACACAACACTAATTTTTTCCATTAGAAACATCCAAGTCTCCTAGATTATGCCTGCAAGTCACACATAACTAATGTAACGCCCCGACCCCAGTTACCCAGAGTCGGTGAATTAATTACATAACATTGGCATGATCACGATAAAGATCAAGTCTCGAAAGACCGATTAGTTTAGTATCCTTGGAATAACTAGATACATCCATAAATTTTTACATTACATCATAAAAAAAACATCTTGTCTTCATATCCCCTCATACTATCCCTACAGGTCATTCATAATTACTTCTTCATAATCCTGGGAAAAAAATAAAACATTGAAAGGGGTGAGCTCAGATGCTCAGTAAGGATAACATTATAGCAGAAGCTTTCATAAATAAGCATAAACACTTAAGGCAATTTATAACTAAAACAAAAGCCTTTTAAAACTTGAACTTCAGCATAAAATGGAAAAGGTAAAATGAAATAATTCCATTTACTTACTCACATGGATATTCTACTAGTCGAATGATCACATGCAATATCAATATCCACTTTCATAATGATGGAATGCATAATACCAGACTATCATAACCACATAGCCAAGGCCTCGTGCCAAGACTACAAATAAGATTTTGCCAAGGCCTTGTGCCAAGACACTAGTTTGTCTCATGAGACATACTTATGCATCGAGGAGCTATATCGGGCTCCACCCGTCACTTATTAATTCCAATGCATTCCTCATATGAATAGGTTTAAGCATAAAATAAACATTCGTATTAAAACTAGCATACGAAATGTCAATACATTAACCACAAACCATGAATGGTATAAAAATAGAACATCCACAGTCAAACATAACTCATTTGATACAATATGGAAGATTGTATTATATCACATTAACCTCAATCATGAATAATGAAGGATGTTGACATAGATGAAAATAATCATCAAAACTATTTGAGGGAAATATCCCCCTTTTCTTGAAATCATTTAAAAGTCACACTATTTGTCAAGAAGCCATTTAAAAATAGATTTTTGAATCAAAGTGTCCCATACCAGTTTGAAACTTTTAAAAGAGTTTTAATTTTAAAACTTTAATGTTCATATAAATAAATCCTTAAAACCATTTTTTTAAAACATGGACATTAATGAGCAAGATTTAGAAGAATAAGTCTTTAAAACATTTTAAAATGGTATTTTGGTTAGAGATTCTAACCAAAAGAGAGACACTTGAGTACAAATAATTGAGGTAATCAAAAATTTGTAATATCATGAGAATAAAGGGATTCATGATATACTATGTCAAAGTACATTATATACACCACATAAAAGTGATTTGGTGTATATCAACAAAGAAGTCCCAATTGAATGTAAATTGAGATGAAATCTCTCATAAAGGTCGTATCCTTAGGTTAAGGATAAATCAATGACATAATTATGTGAGAAAATATAAATACACTATATATGATTGAATATTAAGTGTAAAACAATCAAAGGATATTCACACATATTCTTGTAGAAACAACACCAACGAATTGGATGTTTAACTCAACAAATGGTGAAAGAGTTAAAATTACTCTTATCAAATTCATATTAATGACTTGAGAATTATCAATAGAGTGATTATGTGTATCAAAAGTATATCCACAGAAAGGGGAGTGGAAATTATGACATAATCAAATGAATAGTGATTCCACACATAATCTTGGAGTAATATAATCAATGAAATATGCGTAAAGCCGAATGAGTGGAAATTGAAATGTCAAATTCCCTTATCGATTTGGTAACTTACGAAACATACAACTATGAAAGAAGGATCATACCATGACTATGTAAGTACCCATAAATTAATGTATATTACACAATGAATACAATCATGGGCAGTACACATACACCACATGTAATAATTAAGTGGTGAACAATGGAATTCTCACGGAGTTGAAAGTGAGATAAGAAAATCCCTTACCTTGAACTTTCCCTTAGTCGATGGTATGTTAACCTCCTGTATAATAATTAAAACATTGTTATTAAATTATAAAATAATCATATACATCAATATGATATCATATATGATCTTTTAACATTGCTTTATTAATAATATCTTAGTATTATCGTCGTTTTGGGTGATAATCGATTCGTTCTTCTTAAATGTTTGGTTACGTAAGACATGTTTGTAATGGATATATTATATCTTATTCATAATAAGAATGATATTAACATTATTTTTATCCCTAAAATGATAATAAGACTTGAATGGATACGATGGAGGATGGATCTCATCGTGTTCGTGGAGACGGTAGTCCGTACGTACGCACGAACGCTACTTCCATTTCATTTTTCATTTTAAAAGAATTGAATCCAAATGATACATAGGTATATTATTATTCCAGTATAATATAATATTTTATATATGTTACTTATGTTCATTAACACCATTATTTATACATTCTATGTGTGGTATGAACGAGTCATATCATTTTAAGGGGGCAGTAGTCCGCACTTCCTCAAATGAAATTGTCGTACGTATATACAACATGAAACGAATAATGGTATGAAATAAAATGGAATTACAGAAGGTTATATATAAAATATTTATCATTAATATCACACTTAATTACAGTGACATCATAATGGCCACCATGAGAGGTGGTAAGATGTATTTGAACAATCATCGTTTCGTGAGGCGTTAGTTTTCCATTCACAGAAACATTATGTTCATCATCCATTAGATGGAGGTGTGTGTATGTGTAGTTCTAATCCTTATTATAAAAACATCCTAGTATATTGAGTATACTTTTTTTGTTACAAAAGAAAGTAAATAAAAAGATTTTGGGGGTTGGAGAAGCAAAATAAATGAAAATAATTTAAGAGAAATCGTTACCTTTAATTTAGGTAACTCACTTTGGTTGGAACCAAAGGACTTCTTGAAATGCTTTCTACCTAAGGGGAAGCTTCAAGGAGGAGTAGAGGGATGTGGGGAGATTATTTGTGTAGGGTTTGGACGAGCCAAGTGGCTTGAGAGGTGTGAGGAATGAGTAGAAGTGGTCTCCTTTTATAAGGGAGAGGAGGGGCTCTTTAGGAAAGAGTGAAAGTATTACTTTATAATATAATTATATTCGGTTTATAATGGTCCAAAAATCATTGAGGTCGAAGATAAGATGACTCATATTATAAATAACATCAACTAATAAGAATTGGACAGGTTTTAGATAATATTTTAATCATTATAATCTTATTTATTTAAATGATTTATTAATGAGGTGAACATTGCATCATTATTGTGTCATTAATAATTTAAATTATTTGATGTCTAAAAATTATAAATAAAATATCATTAAGTAGGAAATATTGTTATCTTTCTAATGAATATTTATAATCGAAAATCCAACATGTATAACCCTATGTAAAAATTGTTCTTCTAAAAGATGTAAGCTTATGCCATTTTTATTTTTATTTTAACTTTATTAATATAATGTGTCCCTACCACATACAAGTGGCTCCAAGGGGTCCCCAAATCGACCCAAGGATGCCCATGGTCGGGTATGTGTCCACCAATAAGGTTAGGACACATTTTAGGGTAATTTTGTATTATTATAATATTATTTTTTAACCCTTATTTACCGGATTTACCCTTAACCATGGTAAATAAAATATTTACCACAGTAATTATTCAAAATGTATAAAAATAAAAGTTACCTATTTACACAATTTGGACATCCTGATTACAAATATGGAATCCATTTTTCTAAATTCAAAACACAGAAGTGGCAGAAATTAATTTAAAATTAATTCCCGCTGTCAAAACAAAAAGCGTGTTTTTAAGAGGTAATAACTATCAAAAGATTGACACTTGTTTATGTTCGGTTTAATTGTAAAATTATGTCCAATGACCAACATTATATTAAATGGTAAAAATATATTCTAAATATACTTTAAAACCACTCAAATTCACAATTTATCACAATTAATTATTTTGATTAAAAAAGTTGTTTTTAATTAAAATTTAGTAATGTTCACTATTCATCAAAATATGAAAGTTATCCAAAAAGTACCAAAATTTCACCTTAGGCTAAATTTGATATTCCGAATCCAAAAATGAAGTCCATTTTAAAATATAAAATATATATAATTTCAAAATTTAGGTGTTACTATTCATAACGGCTAGTTTGATTGGTTGTGGCGTGTGTTAAAACTCAAGGTTGCGTTCAACACACGCTACTATTTTATTCAAAGGAAAGCATATCGTGGAAGCTTGGGATGTTTCATTTTAAATTTTTTTGATGTCCCAATTTATTCAGATAGTTTAAAATATTTTATTTAAAAAGGTTTCACTATTAAAAGTTGATAAAAGTGCAATACTGAAAATGAATCTGTTCTTGCATTATGACTAAGAAACTCATAATAGGGATTCTAAAATTATAAGGATTATATAAAGTTCAAAATGTAGTTAATACTATTCATGACCTCTTTTAATGGATTTTTTTTTGTACGTCATGCTGTGATTGAACTCGGTGTTGCGTGTAGTGCAAGTTATTGAATTATTTTTAAGATATAACACACTATGAAATCCTGGGGTGTTACATTCTCCCCTCCTTCAATAAATTGCGTCCTCGCAATTTGAAATTGTTCTTTGAAAATAAAAGGTTGAAAGTAGAAAATATATTTGTGGGAAAACCCACATCGGAAATTGGGTTACTAAAATTTAGTCTTAATATAAGGAAAAGAGAAATGAAAGGGTCACCACCAAATTATGATCTCGATTAGGAGAACATTGGTGGCAATTAGAGACATATAATTGGAGGAAAAACGTAAATATTTATAGGTAGTGATTGAGGTCATAAATCACAAACAAGTATAAAATTGAGGTCCTTAAACTCATCAATCTATGATGATTTGAAATACCATCGGTCCAAGAAAACATAGGGTATTGGGATAACACATTTTTGACGTTTCAAAATATCTTAGTTGAAATCCCACATCGAAAAATGAATTAATGAGGCCTCTATTTAAAATAAAGAGTGGAAAGTATGAAGATTACCGAAAATAACACATACTAGGGTTCCATGTAGGAAAATATGGATATGGAAGAGAAATCTAACCATCAATTATCTGATGGAGAGTGGTAGAGAACATGGCTATGAAAAGGCCAACAATCCCAAAGCCATAAATTAGTGATGATTTAATGTACTATCTAGGACAACATTTTTTTTTAAAGTTACATTACATAAGGAAGAGGAATTCATTTATGATATTTACTAAGAAAATTATGAGATATACTTAAATTTTAAGTAGATTTTCATTCTTTAATAAATTTCCACCTCTAACTCAATTTTTTTTAAATGATGAGTATTCAAGAAGACTTGGTCACACTGGAAGAACTAGAATAAACTTCTATAGAATCACATGATACATGTAGGATAAACCATATATTTACATTGTCTTTGAAGATTAATCAAAACCAAAATGGTTAGTGAATGATCTAATGATCCCCCAAAAGGATATTCATTGAGATAAATATGCACTAATCTTAATTTCTAAAATTAAACCAACAATACCCCAAAGTTAAATAGATACCATTCATTAACGAATTGTCCTTACAATCCTTTAATATAATCCAAACTAATATTGAAACCCAAAACATAGAAGAATTTGATTATGTAGTCTCCCATGTTACATTGTATCTCCAAATGACATCAAATACTCTTAAAGTCACATACTTAAAAGTAATTAACATCATCACATATTCTCTGTTATAGGTTAATCATTTCCATAAATAACCCAAATCACTATAAATCAACAATAAAAATGTAGATAAAAATCCACCATTACTCTACAAATGAAACCTCATTGTATTCTATTTTCCTTGGGCATATAGTGTTCCTAACAAAACGAACATCTTCCAAAATAACATTTATCACTTAATCACCAAATCATTTTCCTATACCAATGGTATTCATTTGATAAGACATAAGAACCCAAATCATCTTATTATTGATCAATAAAATCATTTAACAAAAAAAATAGTCACACTAACCAGGGACTTCACGTAGTCCAGTGGTAGGCGATAAATCCCAATCGCACTTTGGTTGTGGGTTCGATTCCCACAGCTTTGTCTGACGCGATGGGTTGTCACACGGTCTACGTGTTGTCCTTTTTTAAAAACTATATTTTATAATATTACCAATATGAGATAAATTCCTCAAAATAACATAATTTAACCACAAATGTTATATCATACTTTGCATTTTCATCCCAAATTATAATAACTTATCATTTTCTCAAACCCCAATGATCATATAAAACCAAATGGTTATTTATATCTATATCCACAAGAGAAGAGACAATTCTTCCTCAAATATCATTCTCACATGGCAAACTGCGGGGTTACAAATACAAGAGAAAATTATTCCAAAGTAAACCCATCAACAAGGAGTGCTAATACTTTTTAAATTTTTCTCCAACCATTTATTTCTACATAGCTTCTTCTTTGACCAAGAAAATATCCTATAGAATAGGACATTCACTCGGGTAATGGCCAGGTCCCCTACATTTACGGAAAATGACTGTAAATGGACTCTTGGGACCATTTTTATCTTCTTCCATAGTACTCTTCATTTTTCTTCGGCAATTCTTCACTTTATGTCCTTCCTTCCCGCATGTAAAACATTTCGTTGTCCCATTGAGACACTTTCCTAGGTGTCTCTTTCCACATTTCCTGCATGATGAAAATTGAGGTTTCTTTTCTCCATGGTCTCCATTGTTGGAGATCTTATCATTTATCACCTTTCTCTTCCTTGTTGAGTCTGGGAGTTGGTTAATATATATGTTGTTGATCATATTTTTGGAAAACTGATTTGGCATAAAGATGATATCTTTTACGCCTATCAACATTCCATTTTGTTTCTCATCGCCACCACCGTTCCCACCTTGTACATCATTCTCAAAGTCACTATGACTTCTTTGGAATCTAGCCATTGACTAAAACCAGAAAGCATTGTGTGAGTAATAGTAGTCGTAAAATCATTTATAGATTAAAATGTCACCATATTCTCAATTTGAAACATATTAGGATTAACCAAGGTCATTTACTCTCATCTTATGTATATATTACTTAAATCGGTTTGTAAATAAAATGTAAATTATCCTAATCATATCCCCCGGGAGTGTCGTAACCAAGAGTGCAGCAAGGCCCGTTGTCGTGCACCAGTTCCCGTTCGAGTCTAGCTCAAAGCGGTGTTTTCGTGTTTTACCCCTAGGTACATCTGTGCCAGAGCCGCCTCTACCTGCTCGTATCCAGACAGGGATGTATTGCTCGGAAAACTCACAAAATCTCTACAATACCAAAATTCTAGGAAGTTCTTTTATACTAATCCTCAAAGTTCATCTTAGGTCTACGTGCTCTAATCAGAGTTTATCTAAATCTAGCTACCAAGGTTTGTACTAAACTTCCTCTGATACCAACTGTAATGCCCCGACCCCAGTTACCCAGAGTCGGTGCATTAATTACATAACATTGGAAAGATCACGATAAAGATCAAGTCTTGAAAGACCGATTAGTTTAGTAGCCTTGAAATAACTAGATACATCCATAAATTTTTACATTACATCATAAAAAAAACATCTTGTCTTCATATCCCCTCATACTATCCCTGCAGGTCATTCATAATTACTTCTTCATAATCCTGGGAAAAAAATAAAACATTGAAAGGGGTGAGCTCAAATGCTCAGTAAGGATAACATTATAGCAGAAGCTTTTATAAATAAGCATAAACACTTAAGGCAATTTATAACTAAAACAAAAGCCTTTTAAAACTTGAACTTCAGCATAAAATGGAAAAGGTAAAATGAAATAATGCCATTTACTTACTCACATGGATATTCTACTAGTCGAATGATCACATGCAATATCAATATCCACTTTCATAATGATGGAATGCATAATTCCAGACTATCATAACCACATAGCCAAGGCCTCGTGCCAAGACTACAAATAAGATTTTTCCAAGGCCTTGTGCCAAGACACTAGTTTGTCTCATGAGACCTACTGATGCATCGAGGAGATATAGCGGGCTCCACCCGTCACTTATTAAGTCCAATGCATTCCTCATATGAATAGGTTTAAGCATAAAATAAACATTCGTATTAAAACTAGCATACGAAATGTCAATACTTTAACCACAAACCATGAATGGTATAAAAATAGAACATCCACAGTCAAACATAACTCATTTGATACAATATGGAAGATTGTATTGTATCACATTAACCTCAATCATGAATAATGAAGGATGTTGACATAGATGAAAATAATCATCAAAACTATTTGAGGGAAATATCCCCCTTTTCTTGAAATCATTTAAAAGTCACACTATTTGTCAAGAAGCCATTTAAAAATAGATTTTTGAATCAAAGTGTCCCATACCACTTTGAAACTTTTAAAAGGAGTTTTAATTTTAATACTTTAATGTCCATATAAATAAATCCTTAAAACCATTTTTTTAAAACATGGACATTAATGAGCAAGATTTAGAAGAATAAGTCTTTAAAACATTTTAAAATGGTATTTTGGTTAGAGATTCTAACCAAAAGAGAGACACTTGAGTACAAATAATTGAGGTAATCAAAACTTTGTAATATCATGAGAATAAAGGGATTCATGATATACTATGTCAAAGTACATTATATACACCACATAAAAGTGATTTGGTGTATATCAACAAAGAAGTCCCAATTGAATGTAAATTGAGATGAAATCTCTCATAAAGGTCGTATCCTTAGGTTAAGGATAAATCAATGACATAATTATGTGTGAAAATATAAATACACTATATATGATTGAATATTCAGTGTAAAACAATCAAAGGATATTCACACATATTCTTTTAGAAACAACACCAACGAATTGGATGTTTAACTCAACAAATGGTGAAAGAGTTAAAATTACTCTTATAAAATTCATATTAATGACTTGAGAATTATCAATAGAGTGATTATGTGTATCAAAAGTATATCCACAGGAAGGGGAGTGGAAATTATGACATAATCAAATGAATAGTGATTCCACACATAATCTTGGAGTATTATAATCAATGAAATATGCGTAAAGCCGAATGAGTGGAAATTGAAATGTCAAATTCCCTTATCGATTTGGAAACTTACGAAACATACAACTATGAAAGAAGGATCATACCATGACTATGTAAGTACCCATAAATTAATTTATATTACACAATGAATACAATCATGGGCAGTACACATACACCACATGTAATAATTAAGTGGTGAACAATGGAATTCTCACGGAGTTGAAAGTGAGATAAGAAAATCCCTTACCTTGAAATTTCCCTTAGTCGATGGTATGTTAACCTCCTGTATAATAATTAAAACATTTTTATTAAATTATACAATAATCATATACATCAATATGATATCATATATGATCTTTTAACATTTCTTTATTAATAATATCTTAGTATTATCGTCATTTCGGGTGATAATCGATTCGTTCTTCTTAAATGTTTGGTTATGTAAGACATGTTTGTAATGGATATATTATATCTTATTCATAATCAGAATGATATTAACATTATTTTTATCCCTAAAATGAGAATAAGACTTGAATGGATACGATGGAGGATGGATCTCATCGTGTTCGTGGAGACGGTAGTCCGTACGTACGCACGAACGCTACTTCCATTTAATTTTTCATTTTAAAAGAATTGAATCCAAATGATACATAGGTATATTATTATTCCAGTATAATATAATATTTTATATATGTTACTTATTTTCATTAACACCATTCTTTATACGTTCCATGTGTGGTATGAACGAGTCATATCATTTTAAGGGGGCGGTAGTCCGCACTTCCTCAAATGAAATTGTCGTATGTATATACAACATGAAACGAATAATGGTATGAAATAAAATGGAATTACAGAAGGTTATATATAAAATATTTATCATTAATATCACACTTAATTATATTGCCATCATAATGGCCACCATGAGAGGCGGTAAGATGTATTTGAACAATCATCGTTTTGTGAGGCGTTAGTTTGCCATTCACAGAAACATTATGTTCATCATCCATTAGATGGAGGTGTGTGTATGTGTAGTTCTAATCCTTCTTATAAAAACATCCTAGTATATTGAGTATACTTTTTTTGTTACAAAAGAAAGGAAATAAAAAGAGTTTGGGGGTTGGAGAAGCAAAATAAATGAAAATAATTTAAGAGAAATTGTTACCTTTAATTTAGGTAACTCACTTTGGTTGGAACCAAAGGACTTCTTGAAATGCTTTTTGCCTAAGGGGAAGCTTCAAGGAGGAGGAGAGGAATGTGGGGAGCTTATTTGTGTAGTGTTTGGACGAGCCAAGTTGCTTGAGAGGTGTGAGGAATGAGTAGAAGTGGTCTCCTTTTATAAGGGAGAGGAGGGGCTCTTTAGGAAAGAGTGAAAGTATTACTTTATAATATAATTATATTCGGTTTATAATGGTCCAAAAATCATTGAGGTCTAAGATAAGATGACTCATATTCTAAATAATGTCAACCAATAATAATTGGAAAGGTTTTAGATAATATTTTAATCATTATAATCTTATTTATTTAAATGATTTATTAATGAGGTAAACATTGCATCATTATTGTGTCATTAATAATTTAAATTATATGATGTCTAAAAATTATAAATAAAATACCATTAAGTATTAAATCTTTTTATATTTCTAATGAATATTTATAATCTAAAATCCAACATGTATAACCCTATGTAAAAATTGTTCTTCTAAAAGATGTAAGCTTATGCCATTTTTATTTTTATTTTAACTTTATTAATATAATGTGTCCCTACCACATACAAGTGGCTCCAAGGGGTCCCCAAATCGACCCAAGGATGCCCATGGTAGGTTATGTGTCCACCAATAAGGTTAGGACACGTTTTAGGGTAATTTTGTATTATTATAATATTATTTTTAACCCTTATTTACCGGATTTACCCTTAACCATGGTAAATAAAATATTTACCACAGTAATTATTCAAAATGTCTAAAAATAAAAGTTACATATTTACACAATTTGGACATCCTGATTCAAAATATGGAATCCATTTTTCTAAATTCAAAACACAGAAGTGGCAGAAATTAATTTAAAATTAATTCCCGCTGTCAAAACAAAAAGTGTGTTTTTAAGAGGTAATAACTATCAAAAGATTGACACTTGTTTATGTTCGGTTTAATTGTAAAATTATGTCCAATGAACAACATTATATTAAATGGTAAAAATATATTCTAAATATACTTTAAAACCACTCAAATTCACAATTTATCACAATTAATTATTTTGATTAAAAAAGTTGTTTTTAATTAAAATTTAGTAATTTTCACTATTCATCAAAATATGAAAGTTATCCGAAAAGTACCAAAATTTCACCTTAGGCTAAATTTGATATTCCGAATCCAAAAATGAAGTCCATTTTAAAATATAAAATATATATAATTTCAAAATTTAGGTATTACTATTCATAACGGCTAGTTTGATTGGTTGTGGCGTGTGTTAAAACTCAAGGTTGCGTTCAACACACGCTACTATTTTATTCAAAGGAAAGCATACCGTGGAAGCTTGGGATGTTTCATTTTAAATTTTTTTGATGTCCCAATTTATTCAGATAGTTTAAAATATTTTATTTAAAAAGGTTTCACTATTAAAAGTTGATAAAAGTGCAATACTGAAAATGAATCTGTTCTTGCATTATGACTAAGAAACTCATAATAGGGATTCTAAAATTATAAGGATTATATAAAGTTCAAAATGTAGTTAATACTATTCATGACCTCTTTTAATGGCTTTTTTTTTGTACGTCATGGTGTGATTGAACTCGGTGTTGCGTGTAGTGCAAGTTATTGAATTATTTTTAAGATATAACACACTATGAAATCCTGGGGTGTTACAACTAACTTCTTCATATCCTAATAAAATGAAACATAATAAAGGGGTGAGCTCAAATGCTCAGTAAGGGTAAGAAATATAGCAGAAGATAACATAAACATTAGGTATGATGAATAATTAAAAACACATGCCTTTACAAATAATAAACATGAACAATTATGGAAGGAATGTGAGTTGAGTAGATAATGTCATAATAAAACATATCCATGGGTATTCTAATAGTATAATAATCACATGAACCATAATTATTATTTTTATAATGAGTGAATGTATAATTCTGGACATTCTGAAACATCTTTTCAAGGTCTCATCCAAGACATCTAAAAATGATTTAGGCCTTGGCCAAACCATATATCAAAATGGGAAAGGCCTCGGCAAATTCCATGTCTAATTTTTTCATGTGGCCTACTGATGCATCGAGGAGCTATAGCGGGCTCCACCCATCACATACTAAGTCCAATACATTTTTCATATGAAAAGGTTGAAACATAACATAAACATTCATATTAAAACTAGTATATGAAATGTTAATACTTTAACTATAAACCATGAATGGTATAAAAATAACTCATCCATATTCAAACAGATCACAAAACCTTAAATACAATATGGAATATTTTTATCATAATAAATCAACTTCAAACAAGTATAAAATTTATCAAAGGATGCTGACATAGATGAAATCAAAACTATTTGAGAGAAATATCTTTTTCTATTTTGAAATAATTTAAGAGTAACATAATTATAAAAGAAAAGATTCATTTTGAAAATATTCTTATATTATTGTAAGGGAATATTGTATGATTTTATAATAGTGGAAAATAGACACACCCACCATAAAAGTTAAAAAACATTCTTACCTTAGTTTTGTCAAAAAGGTCATAAAGGACCTTGTTTGGAAAACAATGGAAAGATTAATTTAAAAACATATAAGGTTAAATAAGGGTAGAAATGAATTTAACTCATAGTCTAGTAAATATTAAAAAAAATTTAAATACATTTTTAAGAAAACATGGATGTGGATGATAAATAGGTCTGAGTAGATACTTACGTAAAAACAACCTCGGATAATAAAGAGATTGTGAAATTAACCCTTACCTTGTAATTTTCCTTATTCTATCGTATGTTATCCTCATGTATAATAGTTAAAAAAAATTTATTAAATTATACAAGAACTATATACATAAATATGATATCATATATGATCCTCTAATATTTCTTGTTAATAATATTTCAGTATTATCATCATTTTGGGTGTTAACTGATTCATTTTTCTTTATATGATTGGTTACATAAGACATTTATGTTATGGAAAGTATGTATTTGATTCATATACAGAATTATATTATGTTCATAAACATTATTTTTAATCATAAAATGAAAATTATTATTGAATGATTAAGAAGGGGAATGAATCTCATCACGTTCATGGAGACGGTAATCCGTACATAAGCACGAGTGACAATATCATTATATTGATGGTGAAACTGTATGTAATTGGATGTTATATAATATATAAAAAATCATTAACATGTTATATTTATTATTTACATTAGTTATACTCATTATTATACCAATCCAAATAATGAAGTGTTTGGATAACAAACTACACCACGACGTGGAGACGGTAAGCCGTACGTACGCACGTATGGTGACTTTGTCATTCATATGATGGATAGAATAATGAATATGGTTGTACAATTTTTAAAATAACATAATAGTATATATAATATACTGGAGTTGTTATTTTATAATGGAAACAACAAAGAAATATTAAGTGGAAGAAGAAAAGAACTTGAAAGAGGTGATGAAATATTTACCTCTTCTTCAGGTTCTTCCTTTTGATTTGATCAAAATGGATCCTTATGTTGGATTTATAACAAAATTAAGGCCTGTAGGATGAATAGAGTAAAGTTTTGAGGATATTTGGGCAGGTTTTGGCCGATCCAAAAGGCATTGGAGGTGTGAAATTAAGAGAAGGGGAAGTTCCCTTTTATTAGACAGGTGAGGGTCACTTTAGGAAAATCTTGAAATATTATTTTATAATAAAATCATTTTCGGTTTATAATGGATAAAAAATGATTTATTTATAAGATAATGTTGTTATGTTTTAAAACCTCTCAAATAATAGGTTTTATACAGGTTTAGGTCACCATATTAACCTTTTATTTTAGATTTAACTCTTAGTTAAATAGTTTGTCATGTACCATGTCTCTTTATATTTTTATATTATATGGTTAATAAACTTACTATAAACTTCCAAGAGAACCACAAGTGGTTCATTATTAATATATATAACCTTATCTAAGTCCTTTTTCCTAACCTTATATTTTTAGGAATATTATATCAATTAATAATATTGTGTTTTTTTTAAAACTCAATTATGTCAATTTTGACACTATTTAGTATTTGGTTTTTTTGAAAATCATAACAGCATGATTACTTCAAAAAAATTATTTAATAAACCATAACATGTCATATTAACCTATAAAATTAGTGTAATTTATCAAAAGTCTCAAATTACATTTATTTGGATATTTATAATATCAATTATTTTAATCTTTCATTAATAAGGTAATTATTTATTCATCATTGTGTCATAAATAAATTAAATTATTTAAGGTCTAAAAATTATAAATAAAATACCATTATATAGGAAATATTCTTATATTTCTAATGAATATTTATAGTCAAATTTATCTTATGTATATCCCTATATTAAAAATGGTTTAGTTATTAAAATTTTAATTTAACTCTTTTAACTCTTCTTTAAATAAAATAATAATAAATGTCCTAATCTAATCCATGTAGACCAAAGGGGATAATATTTTATTCCAAATATTGTTTTTGGTCAAATTACACTTATCCAATATAATTAGGACATGTGTTAGGGTAATTATGATATCATTTTTACCCTTAATTACCCTATTTTCTTTTAATCGTGGTAAATAAAAGTCAAAAGTTACTATTCACCAAAAATTATTTTCATCTTATTGAACCACATTTTACTTATTTATATTAACCATGTCTCTCAGATTTTTAAAATTCATATCACAGAAGTGGTAAAATTAATTTTTATGCAAATTTGCAAATGCTCCAAGGAGGTGGGTAAAAGACAGTAAATGTTCAATAAAATTTTTAAATATATAAACTTATTATAAAATGACTCCAATTAATTACATTGAACTTATATAGGTATTATGTATCTATTTTGACCTAAAAAAATTAAATAAAATAAATAATTATTTAAATAAAAAGTCGATTTTAACCAATAACGCGGTGTTTTCACTATTCATCAAAAATTAAAAGTTTTCAGAAAAATACCAAAAAAACACCCTAAGCTCATTTCAATATTCAAAAATCAAAAATGAAGTCCATTTTGAAAAATAAAATTTATAAAACTTCAAAAAGTGGGTATTACTATTCATAATAGCTAGTTTGATTGGTCGCGGTGTGTTAAAATCTCAAATTTGCATACAATGCAAGCTATTGTATTATTTAAAGGGAAACATACCATGAAATCTTGGGGTGTTACTGATACCCCTTTGATTAGGATGATCAAGAAAATTCACCCTCACCAGCTAGTCATTTAAAATGAGTGGGTTCAAATGACCACCTAATGGTTTTGAGGAATCTTTATACTTTATTAGGCTTATTGAATTTCTCTCACATGATTCTTGGCCACATATATGGATTATATAGGGATGTGACTAGAATATTGGGTTCATCAATGATAGTGTCTTCCCCTTTACCCCCCATCTTTTGCGGCCTCGATCTCTGGCTCCTCAATCATGTATGAAGAACTGTTAATCATTATAATATTCACCATCAATGAAATGTTGTGTCAGGTTATTAAAATTAACATAACTTAAAATGAGTTCTTCATATGATGAGGATTCAGTTGGGCGGGGTGGTGCTTTATCTTCATAAATTGATGGAAAGAAGTCTGAAAGAGTCAGAGCCTATGTGGGAGTCTGGTATGACTCTTTTTCTTTGAAATTTTCCCTATATATAACAATTTATCTTTCTCTAGGAGTTGGATTCAATATAACCTCATTGGATCCTAGGATTGGTACCGGTTTTTTGCAGTTGTTCTCTTTGGGTGGCATTAGCTTGGTCAATTGTCATTGAAGTCATCTACTTATAAAACATATGTTCATTTTTAACTGGAACATGTTTATAGTAATTATGTTATTCGGGTTGGGTGGAATTCACAAAGCATATTTATTCTAGGGATTTTCCCAGTATTAGCTTTCCATAATAAACCATTCCTTGGATAATGTATTTAAAGACAAAACAGTCATGCATAATGTAACCTCATCTCATATGAAAAGGAAAATAATCATGGTGGTCACTAAGGTTGACATATTTCTTGGTCTCCAGCATCCTGAGGTGTTTTTTCCCATGGATGTAAGGAAATAATATGGAACCTATTAAATTTTTAGGGAATATACTTTTTCATTCAATTCTTAAAATCATGGGAAACCCTAGTCTCTATTTACCTCTGGTTAAGGGAAATTTTACTAAGGATTCCACTAGATGTGAGGTTCTGAATAATTAGAGGCCTACATGGGTTATCCAACATGAACCATTCCTAGTTTAAGGATGACTGTAGTAGTATCTTCTCTACCCAGACTTTTTCCATGTATATTGGGTGTGGATTGGGATTTGGCATTACTTCATTGAATGTAATACTCTAGGAGTTGTGCCATTTCTATGAACTCATGAAATATTCATGGGTATTTCTTCTAGAACAAAGTTTATTGTAGATCATCTTGAAGGATCTCACAAAAAAGTTCCAATAATTTCTCTTATGAGAGTGGAATATTAAGGGAGTATGAAGATCCCTCCATCTAGTGATAAATTTCGAAACCCTATAATTCTCAATTTTTTTGAAATTTTTTTATGTTAATGATCATTGTTTACCTTAACATGGAGCTAAATTGAAAAATATATTGATGGTGAATTTTTTTTCCAGCCCGTGATGGATCCTACTAGAAGGATGTTGTACCAAACAAAGGATAGAAATACAATATTTTTTTCAAAGCACCATAGTTTTTTCACCACATTTTGGACTTACTGGCCCATAATAGGGATAAATCATGATACAAATTATGTGATATTTTGTTATAGGTTTCTCATGATATCAAAGTTTTCAAAGATAGGTTTGTATAAATTAGTTGGGGAAATGTATTTTCCACCCATTTGGGATATGGATTCTTTTATAGGTGCATTGGGGAACTCCATGCCTCCATGGATTCCATAAGAGCAGATAAGGACTTGATGCTTTTGAGGAGTTTTTGTGGTACCACAATCTAGAAAATATCCTATAAATGGAGAGTTGGTGAGTCTTTACATAGCTATCTTGCGTTCGTATTCTTCTGGTTTTAAATATGTGATAGGTTTGAATGAATACCCAAATGAAGAAGAGGTTGTCACTATAAAGGAGGAAGTTTATGAACATCTTAAACTTCCTCATTTATGTAAACAGGTTTCTTAGATCTAGAGATATCCCAATTCTCATGTTCTACCCTGTTAGGTGGATTATCTCTCTCCATATGGGTGGGTGGATAGATACTCCTTTATTCTTGAAGGCGATACCCAGTGGGAATATTTCCCCTAAGTAATTCCTTATTTAGTTGTCTGAGGTTTTGTGTCTTACTCATATTGTCATTACCATTCCTCTATAGAGGTGAATTTATCCCTTCTAATTGGGGATTCGGATGTATCCATGCCCTATCCTTTATCCTTGGTGAAATTCTATCAAGGAATTAGTTGCTCATCATTTTTAGTTTCCATATTCAATCTTCTTTTCTGATTACTTTTATGTGTAGCCTCAGTTTGTACATCTATGTAACCTACCTCTCAAAGTACCACTTTGTAATTATTCCCCAATGATTTTTTTCTTGATATGATTCATTCCTAGATTGATGTTTATAACATTAACTGAGGTTTAATGAGTGAAAATAGTCATCCCATCATTGACCAAATAGTAGGGTAGCTTTGTACCTCATATTTCCCCATTGATAGTTTCATGGGGGTCCTTCCCCTAACCCTTGGTCTTATTGGGCCATCATGGATTATTTCCCCTATTGGGTGTAATTGTATTTCAAAAATTTCATCCTATCTTGGTCTGTGAATAATGATCATGAGGGTGTTTATGATCTTTCCTTCCTTTTGGATCCTGAATGAGAGGGGTTTGTCTTGTGGTGGGAGGAACAGCTAGGATTCCATCCATTGGTGTTGGATTCATAGACTAGAAAAATAATGATTTCCTTTGATATGATGATGAAAATTACCCTATGACTATAGGATGGAGTTGATCTAGTGTCTTTATTATCACATTCTAACCATTTTTAAGGTCTATTAACCCCTAGGAAAATACTTGATATAAAATTTCCCTCATCCTATGGGTAGTTTTTGATTTAAGACACTAATGATTTCATAGGGACACTCTTCGGATTATATTACACTATGGGTGGAGGGGATAATAAAAATACCCCCACCCATATGGGCTGCATTTTTTACTTGATGGTTTCTATGAAAGTTTCCATAATGATCTTTCTGATTTCACACAATTTTATTTGAACATGGGCGGGTTGTAGCAGCTACTTGTGATGGGAGTAAACTTCTTATGAGGAGTTTTCAGGTTGTCCACGACTTCAAATTTTGTAGTTTAGATGTGCTCCCATTTTTATGAGAGGCCCAGCGTAAGAGCCTATTGATGGACCTCTGAGATGTGTTGGATTGACCAATTGAACCTTTAATTATTTGGTCTCATGATCTCTCATGTGGATTTGAAATTGCATGATATTTTATCCATGTAGAGTTACTATTTTGGGGATGGATTGAAGTGAAAACCCCATGAAAGAAACATCTTTGAATACGAACATCTAATAGGGCTCTAGAAATTAGTCATTGGATAGTTTTTATGATGCAAAGAAAAACTATTAATAGGTTTATTTTATGGTTCTCTATTCTTGGGGCATGATCCATAGAGAAAGATATTAGTTCCACCTGACAGTAAAGTGATTTTTGGATCTATATGTGACCCTCATATCCTTGACAAGGTAGGTGTATATACTTCAATATTTGATCATTTTCCCATATATTCTGGCATAATTAAAGAATTCACTCCTACTCTAGATCATCTGGGATACATAGTAGGAGGTAGTTATGTAATAAGACATTATTTGGAGGTTGTTTCTAGCCAAATCTATCTATAAATCCATTTCATCACCTTTTTATTCAGTTTTTATATGCCTCAAACTATAAAAACCATAGAGGTTTCTTTTATATGTCTCCATATAATCATGGAGAAGTGTTTCTAGTAGTTTATGTGGAACTATATATGATAAAAAATGGAATTTTGAGTAACTATTTCATCAAAGGAGTCTGGATAGGGGGAGTATTTCCTTGTCCGAGAGAGATATCACCAAGGGGAGAATGTACATAGTAGACTTTAGGGGTGGATTCCCTCTAATACATCTGTATAGTAATAAGTGGAGTACTATTAAGGTTTTCATTTACTTCTTCTTTGGATGAAAATTTGGTGAACCCTTGAGGTATTTTAGATATGCATTGTATAGCATTGAGTACATTAACAATGAGTATATTAGGAATGTGAGCCTCATTATACATCATAATAATAATATTTCATCATGACTTTTGGAGTTTAGTAGGAATATTATCTTTCTATATGATGGTATTCGAATATTTTGATGACCATCTTTTTATAAGGGGATTGGACCTAAATACTAAGAATCTACTAGAATATTATGGCAAGATTTTTTATCATCGTAAGGGGTTATGATCCTTCCATTGGGAGGTTACTATAATATTTTGGTCAACCCTTCTTGAAGCAAGGCTATGAGCCTAGTTTAGTTATGCATTACCCATCAGAATATACCTATGAAACTACTTAATAGAAAAAGGTATATTGGCCTTTTTCTATATATCCAATAAAGAATTATGGTATAGTATTTCATCTTTGGGAGTAGGAATGTGAACCTCACTCCTGTAAAATGATAGATATGATTAGTTTCTCCATAAAAAAGGATATGATAATGCCCTAAGGTGATTTACAAACTATATTGTTGGACCACAATTAGAGTGGGGATATGTGTTCAATCCTGGTTGCTCTTTGGATTAGTCCAATAGATTTCTTTGATAATAATTTTTATCTTTCCTAAGGTTATTTTCAAGGTACATTGATGGACCCCAGCCAAAATGTGATATGAGCCCAGCCTTATACCTCACCCTTTACCGGGATATTATAATAATCCTCCAAGATGGGAGTTATAATATCAACCTCCTACAAAGATTCCACCTATTCATGTTGATCATGGTGATTTGTTTCTTTGACTGTTGGGATAGGGATATGTTTATATCCTTATATTAGTACCTCTGATGGAATATGTCGTAATATATCTTTTTTCATTTCCAGAATTTAGTTTAACTTTAGTAAATTATATGTTGGAACATATCCTTGCATGTTCTCAGTCTTCAGAATATATTATTAGATAACTTTGATGGAAGCGAGGATATAATCACACTTCTTTCATCCTTATTCCAAAATATTATTCTAATGGACTTCTGGTGTGGGGCGAGTATTAGTTTATTCCCCATGTTTTTTCTAGGATAAGTAAGAATACTTGACTCAAGTGAGTAGGGATATGATCATCATTTTATGATAATTTTAGGATATTTCAGTGGGATTCATCGATGAAAACTATTATATGATCTTACTCCCCTTGGTCTATAGCTTTTAGACCCCCATAATATCTCCTTGTTTCCTGGGTATGAGTGTCTAGGGTGGTGACTGGCTGGGTAGTACCCTTAATAGTCGATTGAGGGGCACTGAAGGGATGAAGCTAACAATGGAAGTTGACAAAATCCCTCCTATGAAGCTCCTAAACTAGGATAGAGCTATAGATGAATACTTGATATGCCTTCCTAAGATAATAAAGGTGTTTATTTTAATGATATGGGGATAGAATTTTGAAGCTGTTGGTATTGAAACTAGGTTTCATCATTTATCCAAATCATTCCCTTAATGAGGTAGTCTTGGGGGATTTCGTGCCTGAAGTCCCATGTGTGTGTCCTTGAATTTCAGGATTATACCATGTCAATGGTATTCCCTAACAATCAAATTTTTTATATGATGTTGAACGTGACAGGTGGGTGACATTGTTTTGTGATCTGTGGAGTTTGTTTTTATAGCTGAGGTTCTATCATAATTTCTTGATGATTCCATGGTCTTTACTCATGGTGATGTTTGTGAAAAAAATCAACAGTCTCAAGGAAAATAATGAAAAATATCTCCAATTAGTGCATCATTGAAAGTATGAAACATTCTCAGTTAGCTATGAATTGGTAACTTAATCATTCATCGTTGTTTCAACTTTGTCCTTGTTTTGTATTGGACTTCTACAAATGGACTATTTCTTCGGAAAATTTTTTGTGTTTTATTATTGAAATATTTACATCAGGTATACCATTTTGGTTTTTTAAGGAATTGTATGGTAATATTGGTTTGAAAAAAAAATATGAATGATTCCCATCAAAACTTATTTATTATTTTATCACATGATTTCATGTTTCCTTCACTAATTTTTTTTCTGAAAAAATGGTTTGGTAATGGCCTATTTGGATTTTACAAAAATTTATTTCCCATAGAAACTCCCAATGGATCCCATATCCATAATTGGAATGGGCCTTCTTTCCAATGGAATGGGGTCACACGGGGTTTCAAACCAAATGAAACATAGGAAGACACATTGGTTGAGAAGATGGGAGGTTGGGCTCATCAAACCCTCTTGGGGGAATTATAGTCTACTTCCAAACCCTCCTATATATTTAATATATGTCTGTAAATATTACTCTAATATTATTATGGGAAAATTTAGCATAATAAAACTATAATTTTTTAAATCCATATACAAGAAATGGGGAGTTATATTAATGAAACCATCTATTTCTCGTTATTTCCAAACAATGAGGGAAAACATGATCTTTGAAGCTTGAGTAATAGTCAATATGGAGTTTACTTCCATCTAAGAAGTTTATTGGTTTTTTGGAATTAAGATTGAACCTTTAAGAGGAATCCTACACATCATGTGATCACATGAATCAAAACCCAAATATTTCATTTAGGAATAATCCATAGAGTTTAACTTCATGTGGAAAGGATGTATACAATAGAATTTAAGCATTGAGTATGGATATTGGGCCTTAGAGAGGTATCCTTTATTTCTTGTGATGAAAGGAATAAATTTACATGTAGTTTATTCAATTTGAGTGGGTCATACACACCGAGGCTGGCCTTAATAAGGATTTTTATTATGCTATTGTCATGAAATTTGAAAATACATGAGTCACATGAGTCTTACTCAAAGTGAAGAATAATAGATTTTCATATACCATAAACAAGGCACATAGATATTAGACTTATACATTGATGTAGCCTCAATTAGATGTATATTTTAAAGATCATGTCTTGGGAAGACATCCTATATATCCTTCTTATAAATATAATAGGATTCCTTATACTTCACTTTGTATTAAACAAACTAACGGGTGATGAAAGATGGTAGAACCATATAAAGTGTCCTATGGGCTAGAGTAATTGTAATGTCTTGGAAATTACACCATTGCGGAGGCCCATATCACATGTTCAGCCTCTATCGTCTAACTGAAAATGAAAAGGGACCACGATAGATCCATTAAAAGTGTTTGGATGGAATGAGGGTTTCATGTAATAAATAATGTTTCATAGGTGAATAACCATAATCAATTATGAAAAAATCCTATATGAAGGGGGAATTATTATTTAAGGACTCATGGATCTACGTTTAAATGGCTTAAGGGTGTATATCTATGTATTCCTAATTGAAAAGGCCGACATGTATGATGATGTCTTCCTGAAATGTATAATAACATCTTGAAATGCCTTTGGTTTCCTACATGACATGTATAATTATGTCCTAAAACACCCTAGGTTATCTTCCTTACATGTTTAATAGGTATGAGTGCTGTTACGTGATCTTCCCTCCATGTATGGGGTTCATCACCTGAACTTCCCAACTTTTATAAGGATATTTTCAGGATCTTCCTGACATGTTTGCAGAAATTCACATGATCTAGGATGAAATTTCCAAGGTACATAATATAATCTACCAAATATGTCTGAGGATCACTGCATGATCTAAGATGGCATGCCTGAGGTTCGTCTCGTGATCTTCCCAACATAACTGGTGTCCATCTCATGATTACATGGACACATCCAGAGACTTCACATAATCCAAGCTGGCTGTAACATACCAGGTAAATAAAGAAATAATACATTTTCTTTTTAATTAATATTTTGTGAATTAAATATTAATTTTACCTTAAAGTGGTTGCTATGTTCGATGGCGTACCTGATACGCAACACTGTATTTCTTTGAAATCTTATGTTTCACAATAATAATATAATATTATTATTTTAAATGGTAGTTAACGCCTAGTAGTTGTATTGGTGGGAATGAACAGAACTAACTAAAATATTATTATACATATTTTTTAAATGTTTTAACATTTATCCAATAAAATTTAGTGGCTTAAAATGTGAATGAATCTAATTTTAAGCATAATTTACTTTAAAAGGTTGATTTACCACCTTTTAATGGAGAACTCTATTTAAATCTATTTTTGGTCACTTTTATATGTTATATTTGAAAAAATAAAATTCTTATTTAGAATTGGGACATCAAAATTTACATTGGATGAAATTTTGGTATTTTTCTGATAAAGTTCATTTTTTTAATGAATTGTGAAAAATACTGTATTTTAATTCAAAAATGACTTTAAATATAATTTATTTATATGGTTAGATTATCTTTTTAATTAGTTTTAAAGTTTAATTAGAATATATTTTTACCATTTAATCCAATTTTGGTCATTCGAAGTAATTTCACGTTGAAATTGGACATAAACAAATGTCAATATTTTGATAGTTATTTCTTAAAAACACGCTTTTTGTTTTAACAGCGGGAATTAAATTTAAATTAATTTATACCAATTCTATGTTTTGAATTTGGAAACATTTATTCCATATTTGGAATCAAGATTTCCAAAAATTTTAAATATTTAACCTTTGTTTTTAGACATTATTAATATTTACTTCAGTAAATATTTTATTTACCATGGTTAAAGGGTTGATCTGATAAATAAGGGTAAACAAATATTACTATAATAATATAAAATTACCCTAACATGTGTCCTAATCCTATTTTTTGATACACTTCCTACCATTATCATCCTTGATTCTATTTTAGGACCTCATGGGGCCACTTGGGAGTGATAATGACACTTTATTTTAATTAACTTAAAGTAAAGACAAAAATGACATAAACAAATATCTTTTAGTAAATTAATTTTTACATAGGTTTGTACAAGTTATCTTTTCGAATATAAATATTATTTGAAAATATAAAAATATTTCCTACATCATGGTATTTTTTTATAATTTTTAGACATCAAAAAAATTAAATTATTTATGACACAATAATGATGCAGTGTTTACCTCATTAATAAATGATTTGAATAAATAAGATTATAAAGATTAAAATAATATCCAAAACCTGTAAAATTATTATTGGATGATTTTATTTATACAATGAGTCATCTTATATTCTACCTTAATAAGTTTTTTACATTTAGAAACCAAAAATAATGATGTAATAAAATAATATTTTCACACTTTCCTAAAGAGACCCTCCTCCCCCTTATAAAAATCCCTCAACTCTAACTCATTCCTCACACCTATAAAGCCCCTTTTCTCATCCAAACTCTACCCAATTAAGCTCCATACATCCCTATCCTACTCCTATAATCCTTAACTTAGTCATAAGGCACTTCAACAAACCATTTTGGTTCAAACCAAAGGGAGTTACCCGATTTAAAGGTAACGTCTTATCTTAATTTCTTTTATTAATTTTACTTATCTAACCCCCTAAACACTTTTTATTCCTTTATTTTATAACAAAACCAGTATATTAAATATACTATGATTTTTTTATGATAAGGATTCGTACTACACTTACACACACCTCCGTATAATGGGGAAAGAACATAGTGTTTCTGTGGATGGAAAACTAACGCCTCACGAAACGGTGATTGTTCAATTATCTACTACAACCTCTAATGGTGGCCATTATGTTGAAATATATTTATATATGATATATATTATGTTTATTTTTTCTTTATACTTCTATATTTTCAATTTATAGCATGCCTTTATGGTTTCCATTATGGGTAAACATGATAATTTCATTTGAGGAAGTGCGGACTACCGCCCCCTCAAAGTGATATGACTCATTAATGCCATATGTGGGACTTATAAAGTATGGAGTTAATGATATTATATATGATATTATACTGTAATTATAATATAACTATGTATCATTGTGTTTTAATTCCATTAAAATATGAAATATAAATGGAAGTAGCGTGCATGCATACGTACGGCTTACCGTCTCCATGAACGGTGCATTTCATTTTTTACCTCTAAATGTTATGTACTATTATAAATACATGTATATACTGGATATGTATGATATATATGATATATAAATCATGAAAATAATTCTGGATATAATGTAATTTTGACCACGTAGACAAATTGTAAATATAAGAAGTTCATTTTTGACTCAAGTACCAAATATCGAAAAAATGAGCATTATTAACTTAAATGATTAAATGGTGTTTATAACATGGTAATAATTGATATAAAAGGAATAATAAATATGAATAATTCTCTTAATCAAGTAGAAATTAACTTTAGTTTATTATTCAAGAGTTTAAAGAACGAACGGGTTAAGTCGGACACGAGGTAAGGGACTTCGTCTCAATATCCTTTCATTGAGGCATATTTTGTTTTAATACATGACCTTATTTTATACGCTTTATAAACACCTTTTAATTTTCATTTCATTAAAATGGAATCCTTTTCTACAAATTTTTTTACGAAATGACAAAAAATAATGTTTCTTTTAATGTAAGCGGTGACAACGGACTTTTCCGCAACCGTGAGTATTATTTGATCTATGGCTTCATTAACAAGACGTAATGTTTTTAAAAGGAAAATAAATACCATATACTCTTTTACGTATTTTTGTATTGAAATTTATTTTGAAATTGGATTTTTTATGTCAATATATTTAAATGATATATTTTGATTGAAATGTGAAAATGTTATATTTCCTTTGTGTTTATTTTATGTGTTATGAATATGTTATGGTTCTTGGGAATTGTTACGTATACAAGTGGTTCTGTGATAAACCTAGGGCATGTGAGCCCAAGATAGCTCTTCAATGCATTGGGTAACGTGACGGAGGTAAACGTGAATGTTTCTCTAAAGAGATTTAGGGAATATACTGTGATGGGTATTCCAAATGTAACTCTCTACGTAGCTGTGATAGCTACAATGTAAGTATGATATGGATGCCACAAGTTAACTTTATGATTTATGATTTCTATGTGTTATTCATAAATCTTATGATTTCATGAGTTATGTTAAAGAGCTTATATTATGTATGTAATGATGAACTAATGTTTTCTTTCTTTGTTTTATAACCCTTACAGAGCTTTTTAAGCTCATCCCGTGTTTTGAAATGTTTTTCACATGACCTAAAGATAAATAGTGTAACGACCCAAAGTTTCATTAATGGAAATCCCTCTTGATCTAATTAAATGTCTCTTTATGTTTATATAAATTTTAAACTTCATTGGTTTTATGTTAAGAATTTTGACCGTTGCTAATATAGCCATTGAACAGTGATCACATGATTAGTATAAATATAGGGCCTTAACAAATCCAAATTTACTCAGACAAAAGAAGCGATAGCCTCATCCAGTAGAATTGCTCCATACGAAGCCCATTTGTCGGAGCTCGGAAAAGAGGTGGCATCCTTGGGCTTCTATCTTGACCAAGCCCAAGCTGAGATTCATCATTTCAAGCTCAAATGAGACCATCTATGGGAAAAGTGGAAGTTGATAGAAATTACCACTCGAGCGATGTTATCTGAACCACCCCAAGAGTCTGTCACCATCGCACACCTTACCCTTAGGTCTTATACGGCTGTTTTAAGGTGTTATGTAACTAATCTATAGTACTATGTTCATGTACATTATTTTTTATATAATAATGAATATAATTTCTTGTCATTATTGATACATTGTAAATAGTTTTTAAAGTACAAATGGTGTTTTTAGTTATTATTTAATTAATAAATCTATTTTATTAAATTAAGGGATTTTTGAATTAAATAATATTTTAATAAAATATTATTATTATTATTAGATTAATTTTATTATATATAAATTATCATATAATTGTATGAATGCAATTATAATTTTTATTAAGGTTTGAAAACCATTTTTGTCAAAACCCGTGAATTTTTTATAAATGTCTGTTTTTATTTTAAAAGTGAAAATTAACATATTTAGAAAATTAATTAGATAAAATAAATGTTATTTTTGGAATCAGGACGTCAAAATTATCAAACAGTGAATTTTTCATAATTTTCTGAGACAGTCAAATTTTTTAGTAAAAATTAAATACCGTTTAAATATATAATGTGTTTTATGACATCATAATAACCCTATAGTGATGTAATAAAATACTATAATCTTTATTTAAGGCCAATATATGTTTTAAAATTAAAATAATGTGATTTTGGGTTTGTTTGGATTACTTTTCAAAGCATTAATGGACCCCTCAAGACTTATTAAACACCTTGTCTTTTTAAATTAATTTCCATGGGAGTGTGACTCACCTCCACATAAGCAACCCGATTATTTTAAGAATTTAGGACTTTGGCCTTATAAAATAATTTTTTCCTCTTCTATTTTCCAAAATCCATGGGCAAAAACCATGGGATGGTTTGTGTTTTGGATTAGTTTAATATAAGGGGTCCCAAACCTAAATAATAAAGAATTCCCTCACCTTTCCTATATAAACCCACCCAAGCTTCCACTACCTCCTCACTAAAAGCCTTTTGAGTTCGTCCAACATCTACCCTACTCTCTCTATAATCCTCCCAAGGTGCCACAAGCTCCCAATAATCCTCTCACAAGCCTCTCTCTATCCTTTGGAAGCACACTTCCAAGTAAGGGTTTTTTCTTCCTTTCTCATTTTTGTCCAATTTTCTTTAAGTTGTTTTGCCCTTTTAATTTCAATTATGAATGTTGGGGTATAGTTTTTCACCTCCCTTATACTTCCCTCTTTATGTTTTAATGATGGGAGACCCATTTCTTTCTCATTAAATTCCTCCCATGTGCACCCGTTACTATGCCGAAATTCCGAAAGGAACTTCTCTCTCCTCTTTCACATTCAAGCAATATTTTTGTATCATGAATCTAATTTCCATTACAATTGTTGGGACATGTATCTATATGACTTACTTACTTTCCATTACATGTAAATATGATGAGGAACCCCTTTCTCTCTCATCAACCATTTTTATGAATTCTTATGTCACGCCGTTACGCTGCTGAAATCGCATCGATTTTCTAAGCCAATGCCATTGTATAGTGAATAAAATGACCATTTCTCCATCAAAAGTATTAACCTTTATGAAAATTTACTTATTGAATATAATTTTTCATGTATGAATTCCATATTCCTTTATCATGTAATAAATTATTATGTTTTATGAATCCATGTTTTATGATCCATGTGGCACACTTATGCATGAAATGAAATTTTTAAGAAGGGTGCGCCCTTATAGCGCTCCAATGCATTGGGTAAAGTATAGTATCATGATACTTCATGTGAAATGAGTGTTTACTCATGCTAATTCAAGTGAAATGAGGGTTTACTCATGCTTTATGTGCAATGAGGATTTACTCATGTTCCATGTGCAATGAACCTTGGCTCATGATAATTCCATGTTAAGTGTTGTTGCCACATTTCCATGTTATGATTATCATGTTTTATCATGCCTTTATGTTCATGTTTTTTCTTATGCTCTATTGATATGCCTATTGTCTAACATGTATTGTACTCCTCATGTTATTCCATGTGTACTCCCTTACTGGGCTTTATAGCTCACCCTTTTCTTATGCATGTCCTCAGGTTATCCCATGCAATGCTAAGTATGAAGGAATGTAGTGGTCATCTAAAGGAAGTTTTCAATAAAGATGTTGTATTTCATGTTTTAAGTTTTTATGTAATGATCCTAAGCCCCAAAGACACTAAACCTCTCGATCTTCTTTGTTGTATCAAGTGAAGTTTTATGTAATAAATCATGTTTAAGTTTGTAATAAAAGCAGGGTTATCATGAATAGGGTCAAGGATGGGATCAAGGAAAAGTCATGCTGTCTAAAACATGGGACTAGACATGAATCTTTTTTTAAGAGTTTTTATTTTATAAAAAAAATGGAAACTGAGTAGAAGTCTCTACCTTGTAATTTTTGAGATGTAATGTAATAGTTATGGCCTAATTCTCTAAAACTCTAAACCTAAAAAGATCCTCAATGTGAATTTTTCATTTAATTCAAGATTATGTAATGTTTAAGGCTGATTTCTTATAGTTGGTATCAGAGGTCTGTTTAGATTACTTTATAAGTTATGATATTGTTAAATTAATGTCCATAAATTAATTTATGGTAAGATTGAAGTGATATATCATTTACGGATTACCATGTTTCTTTGCCTAAGATATTTCTGTGTTCAGAATGGTTTTCCATAGAGGAAATAGGGTAGCTATGTTGAGACGACATTAGGAGGAAGACAACCTACCAAATCAGAAAACTGATATGGTCGGAATCGGAACTGAACAGTTTGTTGCAGTGATGTAACAGTTGACTCATACTATAAATGGTGGTGGTATCCATGCACGAGATCATCCAGATCAACCACAAAGGAACATGTCAGTAGTAGATAATTTCATGAGGCAGCATCCCCCACCATTTAGAGGATTATCTAACCTTGTCCTAGCATAAGGGTGGATTAAATCACTGGAGAATATTTTTGATGTCATGAGGTGTTCAGAACAACAAAATGTTAGTCTCGATATTTATTATTTTGAAGTTGAAGCTGATCAGTGGTGGTCGATGGTGAAAAATATCAGAGGTAGTGAGGATATTGATGCTCTTGATTGGGATGAATTCAAGGGTATGTTTCTTGAGAAATATTTTTCTAAGGTGGTTCGTCTTAGGATAGGAAAACAATTCCTAGAATTGAGGTAGGAGGATGACTCAGTGGATGCTTATGAAGAAATATTCACTCGACTTGCAAGGTATACTCCAAATTTCATACGATATCTTGATAGTAAAATAAACTATTTTTACTCAGGATTAAAGCCAAAGTATTGAAGGGATTTATCTTCTTGTGAGTTCAATAGTTATGAAAAACTTTTTCGATGTGCGGAGAAGGTGGAAATGGATTTTGCTAATGATCAGGTCTTCTTTGACAAACAATAAAATAAGAGGTCAAGGTGTCAAGCGAAAGGTAAAAACTCTTCAAAAAATCTGATGGTAAGAAAATTAAGTTTATAGTTTGTGAAAATTGTGGTAAAAAGCATGTTGGGGAATGCCTTGTGAATTTTAATAAGTGCTACCAATATGGTAAAATGGGACATAAGGCTTGTAATTTCACTAAAAAAGATCAGGGTAATGGTAATAAAAAATCTGATTTACAGTCAGTAAAATGTTTTAAGTGAAATTAAATGGGTCATTATGAAAATGAGTGTCCAATGAAGAACTCAAATTATGGAAAGCAGCCAGACTACAAGAATAAAGGGGTGGTGAAGTCCTTTGAAACTACTTCAGTAGATGTTGGGCCATAAAATGAAGTATTATCAGGTATACTATTTTTTTGTTTAGATTATGCCAATGTGTTGTTTGATTCGAGGTCTACACAATCATTCATTTCTAAGAAGTTTTTTAGTAAATTCGGAATTTCATCTCAAGATATTAATCCTGAACTCATCGTAAAAACACCTGGAGGAAATGTTGAAACAAAAAAAATTATAAGAACCTTCTTGTCCTTGTGTGTATAAAGAATCTACCTACAAACCTTATTGTTTTTCCTCTAGTAGAGTTTGATGTTATTTTGGGTATTGATTGGATTTCTGTTTATCATGCTAAGATTGATTGTAGAGCTAAAGAGGTTTATTTTCAAAAATATTTTCAGTTTGTGTACAAGAATGAACCCTTACTTTTTATAATATATCAGGAATCTCAGAAACTAGTAAAATATGGAAATGAACGTTACCTTGAACATATTGTTGAAAATAAATGAACTCTTCAGATTAATTATTTTCTAGTGGTAAATGAGTACCTTGATGTTTTTCCTGATGATTTTCCCAGTATTATACCTGATCGAGAAGTTTAATTTACTGTTGACTTAGTTCTTGATGTTAATCCAATTTCAAAACCCCCTTATCGAATGGCTCAAATTGAAGTTTTAGATTTAAAGAATAAATTGTAGGAGTTATTAGATAAATGTTTCCTTTGACCTAGCACATCACCATAGGGTGCTCCTGTCTTATTTGTTAAAAATAAAGATGGTTCAATGAGACTTTGAATTGATTATGGAGCATTGAATAACATCACTGTTAAGAACAAGTATCATTAGCCTCATATCAATGATTTTTTTTATCAACTCTAGGGAGATCAATATTTTTCAAAGATTGACTTGAGGTCGGGGTACCATCAATTTAAAGTAAAGAAAATATACATTCCAAAGACCGTGTTTTATACTAGATATGACTATTATGAATTTGTAGTTATACCTTTTGGTTTAACCAATTCACCTGCTGTATTCATGGATCTTAATGAATAGAATTTTTCGTGTGTTCTTGGATAAGTTTGTGGTTATGTTCATTAATGATATTTTGGTTTATTTAAAAATTAAAGAGGAACATGAAAATCATTTAATGTTTGTCTTGAAAACATTAAAAGAAAATAATCTATTTGGGAAATTCAGAAAGTGTGAGTTCTGGTTATAGAAAATTTCTTTCCTTGGTCACATTGTATCAAAAAATGGCATAACTATTGATCCTAATAAAACAAATGTTGTTGAAGAATGGCCAAGACCCACAAATATAATTGAGATTCATAGTTTTCTTGGTTTGGAGGGTTATTACCGAAGGTTTGTCGAAAATTTTGCATGGTTATCTAGTCCAATGACTAAGTTAACTCAAAAAGGTGTTAAGTAATTTTGGACAAAATAATGTGATCATTGTTTTCAGGAATTGAAAAGAAGATTGGAGAATGCTCTAGTTTTTGCAATACCTTCCAGAAATGGTGAGTTTGTTATCTACAATGATGATTAATTGAAAGGACTTAGTTGTTTCCTTGTGTAGAATGATCAGGTAATTTCTTATGCTTCACGTCAGTTGAAACCTCATGAGTTAAATTACCCTACACATGATTTGGAACTAGCTGTTGTTTTTTTTCTTTAAAAATTTAGAGGCATCATCTATATGGAGTAAAATGTAAAATATATACTGACCACAAAAGTTTAAAGTATATATTCACTCAGAATTAATTAAACATGAGACATAGGAGATGGCTGGAATTAATCAAGGATTATGATTGCACGATTCATTATCATCCAGGAAAGGAAAATAAAGTGTCTGATTCTTTGAGTCAAAAAAGTAATGCTTCATTGACTGTGCTACATTTAGAACGATATTGTTTGGTTTTTGATTTGATGAACTTTTTCATATAATTTTTTGGTGTAGGAAATTTTTCTATTTTGTTTCAGGTGTTAGTGAAATCATCTCTATCAGACATAATAAAGCAAGCGCAGAAGGAAGACAGTGAGTTTCACAAAAAGGTAGAGTTAGTTCAGAAGGGAAAGTTGCCTGAATTTAACATTGGTAATGATTTTTTTCTGATATTTTTAAAGAGATTATGTGTGCCTTGTAATTCGCAATTGAAGAATGAGTTGTTATGTAAAGCTCATAGTTCCCATTTTTCAGTTCATCCTGTAAGTACTAAGATGTACAAAGATCTCTGGGAGTATTATTGGTGGGATGTAATGAAAAGAGATATTGATGATTTTACTATGAAGTATTTGACTTATCAGTAGGTTAAAGCAGAGCGACATTTACTGAAAGGGATGATTCAGTCTTTACCAGTGCCAGAATGGAAATGGGAAAATATATCCATGGACTTTATTGTGGTATTACCAAATACATCTCGAGGTAATAATTCAATTTGGGTTATTGTTGATTGATTGACTAAATCTACTCATTTCCTTCCTATTAGAGATAATTTGTCTCTAGATCAACTTTCTTGGTTGTATGTTAAAGAGATAGTCAGGTTTCATGGTGTTCCCCTCTCCATTATATCTAATTGTGATCCCAGGTTTACTTCTAACTTTTGGAAAGGCCTTCAGAAGTCGTTGGGTACTAAATTAAATTTTAGTACATCTTTTCATCCGAAATCAGATGGGCAGTCAGAATGAATAATTTTGACCTTAAAGGATATGTTACATGCTTTCTTGATAGATTACCATGGATGTTGGGACCAACATCTTTCTTTGGTTGAATTTTTTTTATAATAACAGTTTTCATTCTAGTATACAGATTGCTCCATTTGAGGAATTATATGGGAAGCAGTGTCGATATCCGTCTTTTTGGGATGAAGTAGGTGAAAGGAAGTTGATGGGACCATAATTGGTAGAAGAGATGGCATAAAAAGTTCAGTTGATTCAGAAGCACATGAGAACAGTTCAGAGAAGGAAGAAAAGTTATGCAGATAATCAGAGGAAAGATCTTTCTTTTGAGGTAGTTGATCATGTCTTTCTCAAAGTTTCTCCATGGAAAAGTGTGATGAATTTTGGTAAGAAAGGAAATTTGAGTCTGAGGTTCATTGGACCTTATGAAATCCTGGATAAAGTTGGATCAGTTGCATACATAGTGGCTTTACCTCCATGTTTATCCTAGGTACACAATTTTTTTCATGTTTCAATTTTGAGAAAGTATATTCCATATCCATCTCATGTTTTGATCTCATAGATAGTTTAGTTGGAAGAGAATCTCTCTTATGAGAAACAGCCAGTTCATATTCTTGACCGAAGAGAGTATGTATTGTGGAATAAGGTAATTCACTAGGTAAAGGTTTTGTGGAAAAACCATATGGTTTAAGAGGCAATGTAAGAATCTAAAAATGCTATGAGGGATAAATACCCCCCATTTATTTGATAAGTGAATAAAATTTCAAGGACGCAATTTCCAAAAGGGGGGAAGGATGTAACATCCCAGGTAAATGAAGAAATAATACATTTTATTTTTAATTAATATTTTGTGAATTAAATATTAATTTTACCTTAAAGGGGTTTCTATGTTCGATGGTGTACCCGATACGCAACAATGGGTTTCTTTGAAATCTTACATTGCACAATAATAATATAATATTATTATTTTAAATGGTAGTTAAATTTTATCCATTAAACTAGAAAAAATGAACAGAACTAACTAAAATATTAGTATACATGTTTTTTAAATTTTTTTACATTTATCCAAAAAAAATTAGAGGCCTAAAATGTGAATGAATCTAATTTTAATCATAATTTACTTTAAAAGGTTTATTAACCGCCTTTTGATGGTGAACCCTCTTTAAATATAGGTTTGGTCATTTTTATATGTTATATTTGAAAAAATAAAATTCTTCTTTATAATTGGGACATTAAAATTTACTTTGGATGAAATTTTGATATTTTTATGATAAAGTTCATTTTTTAATGAATAGTGAAAAATACTATATTTTAATTCAAAACTTCCATTTAATCTAATTTATTTATATGATTATATTATCTTTTTTATTGGTTTTAAAGTGTAATTATAGTATATTTTTACCATTTAATCTAACTTTGGTCATTGGAAGTAATTTCACATTGAAATTGGACACAAACAAGTGCCAATCTTTTGATAGTTATTTCTTAAAAACGCGCTTTTTGTTTTAACAGTGGGAATTAATTTTAAATTAATTTATGCCACTTTTGTGTTTTGAATTTAGAAAAATGGATTCCATATTTGGAATCAGTAGTTCCAAATTTTTTAAATATGTAACTTTTATTTTTAGACATTATGAATATTTACTTCAGTAAATATTTTATTTACCTTGGTTAAAGGGTAAATCTGGTAAATAAGGGTAAACAAATATTACTATAATAATATAAAATTACCCTAACATGTGTCATAATCCTATTGGTTGATACATATCCGACCATTTTCATCCTTGGGTTGATTTTGGGACCCCATGGGGCCACTTGGTAGTGATAATGACACTTTATTTTAATTAACTTAAAGTAAACACAAAAATGACATAAACAAATATCTTTTAGTAATTTAATTTTTAAATAAAGTTATTGAAGTTATATTTTTGACTATAAATATTATTTGGAAAGATAAAATTATTTCCTACATCATGGCATTTTTTTATAATTTTTAGACATCAAATAAATTAAATTATTTATGACACAATAATGATACGGTATTTTTCTCATTAATAAATTATTTAAATAAATAAGATTATAAAGATTAAAATAATATCCAAAACCTGCCCAATTTTTATTGGATAGTTTTATTTTGACCATGAGTCATCTTATTTTATTCTTTAATAAGTTTTGGACCTTTATAAACCTAAAATAATTATATAATAAAATAATATTTTCACACTTTCCTAAAGAGCCCCTCCTCCCCCTTATAAAAATTCCTCACCTCTAACCCATTCCTCACACCTCTCAAGCCCATTGGATCATCAAAAATCTACCCAATTAAACTCCATACATCCCTCTCCTCCTACTATAAGCCTTAACTTAGTCATAAGGAACTTCAACAAACCCTTTTGGTTCAAACCAAAGGGAGTTACCCGATTTAAAGGTAACGTCTTCTCTTAAGTTTTTTTTTGTTTTATTTTACTTCTCCAACCCCCTAAACTCTTTTTATTACTTTATTTTATAACAACACCAGTATCCTAAATATAATATTATTTTTTTATGAGAAGTATTATAACTACACTTACACACACCTCCATCTAATGGGTAAAGAACATATTGTTTCTGTGCATGGAAAACTAACACATCACGAAATGATGATTGTTCAATTATCTCCTACCACCTCTCATGGTGTCCATTATGTCATTTATATATGATATATATTATTTTTATGTTATATTTATTCTTATTTATTTTCTATTTATATCATTCCTTTATAGTTTCCATTATGGGTAAACGCGATGATTTCATTTGGGAAAGTGCAGACTACCGCCCCCTTAAAGTTTTTTTTTAAAGGTTGGGGTTGAAGCCTCAAATTATTATTTAAAGCAAAGACCTCTTTAGAGGGTAGAGGGAGACCCAATACATATCCTGAAGTCCCAAGGCCAAGTGTCTTGAATACAAGGCTTGAAAGCCCATTTTTTGGCCCAAAGGACCCACTGTGAACAGTACTGCTACAGTACCCTACACAGCTACAGTACCTACTACAGAACCCGTAGCCGCTATATTATCCTGCAACAGTTCCTCCGCCGCTATAGTGTTGTCGCCGCTACAGTACCACCGCTGCTACAGTGTCCGCTACAGTTCCCCTCTATAGTTCCCTGCTACAGTACCCCGCTACAGTAACCCGAAAATTCATCCCTACCCAGATTTGAACCCAGGTCTTTTGGATGCCAAGCAAGAGCCTGTACCACTTGGGTACAGGCTCGTTGGCACCGCCCCCTTAAAGTGATATGAATCATTAATGCCATATGTGGGATGTATAACAGATGGAATTAATGATATTATATATGATATTATATGGGAATTATAATATACCTCTGTATAATTCTGTTTTAATTCCATTAAAATACGAAATAGAAATGGAAGTAGCGTTCATGCATACGTACGGCTTACTGTCACCATGAACGGTGCATTTCATTTCTTACCTCTAAATGTTATGTACTATTATAAATACATGTATATACTAGATATCTATGATATATATGATATCTAAATCATGAATATCATTCTGAATATAATGTACTTTTTGACCACATAGACAACTTGTAAATATAAGAAGTTCATTTTTGACTCAAGTATCAAATATCGACAAAACAACCATTATTAACTTAAATGATTACATGATGTTTATAAAATGGTAATAATTGATATAAAAGGAATAATAAACATGAAAAAATTTCTTAATAAAGTAGAAATTAACTTTAGTTTATTATTCATGAGATTAAATGACGAACGGGTCAAGTCAGACACGTGGTAAGGGACTTCGTCTCAATCTCCTTTTATTGAGGCATATTTTGTTTTATACATGACATTATTTTATACAGTGTATAAACACCTTTGAATTTTACTTTTATTAAAAATGAATCTTTTCTATACTAATCATTTTACTAAATAAAAAATAATAATTTTTCTTTTAACGTATTCGGTGACAATGACCTTTCTGCCACCGCGAGTATTATTTGATCTTTGGCTTCCTTAACAATCTGTAATGTTTTTAGAGGGAAAATAAATAACATATACTCTTTAACATATTTTGGTATTGATAACAGTTTTTATAATAGATTTTTTATGTCAATATATTTAAATGATATATTGTGATTGAAATGTGGAAATGTTATCTTTCTTTTGTGTTTATTTTTTATGAATATGTTATGGTTCTTGGGCACTGTTACATATACAGTTGGTTCCGTGATAAACCTAGGGTGGGTGATCCTGAGATAGCTCTTCAATAAATTGGGTAACATGATGGATGTCAACATAAATGTCTCTCTTAAGAGATTTTGGGAATATAATGTGATGGGTATTCCAAATGTAACTCCCTACGTAGTTGTGATAGCTAGAATGTAAGTATGATATGGATGCCACAAGTTACCTTTATGATTTATGATTTATGATTTCTATGTGTTATTCATAAATATTATGATTTCATGAGGTATGTTTAAGATCTTATGTTATGTATGTAATTATGAAATAATGTTTTCTTTCATTGTTTTATAACCCTTACTGAGCTTTTTATGCTCATCTCAAGTTTTGAACTGTTTTTCACAGGACTTAAAGATGAATAGGGTCAAGGGTGGGATCAAGGAAAAGTTATGTTGTCTAAAACATGGGACTAGACATGACTCTTTTTTTCAATAATTTTTATTTTATGAAAAAAAATGTAAACTGAGTAGAAGTGTCTACCTTGTAATTTTTGAGATGTAATTTAATAGTTATGTCCTAATTCTCTAAAACTCTAAACCAAAAAATATCCTCAATGTGAATTATTCATTTAATTCAAGATTATGTAATGTTTAAGGTCAGGTCCTTATAAAATTCCCACATGTCTACACTGGTGGTAAGATAGGGGTGGGTATGGTCATTTTATTACAAATAACCGAGATTCCCATATTGATGGCACACAACCGATACAGCATCTGAAACTAATGACGATGACATTCAGGAGGGATGTCCCAAGCTACCACCTCCCTTTCTTTCCTACTCATCCCACTTCCTTTTCTTCTCAGATGAACTACCACTTCCCCCTGCTAGCACAACCCTAAAGAATCCATACTTTGCCTTGTGATCAATATCCACCATGAAATCATGGTCAGCCACCTTGACATAATATTTCATCTTAAACAAAAATACCTGATAATAAATCTCTAGTCTCAAACCCTTTTTGAACCTCTGAGCCTTCATCTTCTTGTTGGAAACGATTTTGGGTGAGTATCATACTAGCTCCGTGAAGCGATTAGTATAATACATAAATTTCTTGTCTCCCTGGGTAATATCCATGAAATCTTAGGACCTAAAATAGTCTAAAACCTCATGATAGTACTGCTCATTGAAAATTATCTTGAAATATTTCCAATTCATCTTCTCGTTCTTTCCAGTTTGGACCATTGAGTCCCACCACCTCCAAATGGGACCTTCCAAAAATAATGAAGTTAATTTCAAGATGACTAACTTAGGAGTATAAATAAATTCAAAAATCCTATTGATATTCTCAAGACACTTCTATACTTCTTGAGGTTCCACATTTCCCCAGAAAGAAGGAGGCTTATTCTTGAGAAACTCCTTATATTTTTCCTTCTTATGACCCAGTTCAACTTCTCTAACTAGATAAGGAACAAAACCCACTCCCTGTCCCAACACCTAGATATCCCAGAACACATAATCCACTAGTCTCTGGTCAATTGGTGAGGTATAACACTCTCTTACCTCTTCCCATGGTTGCACAAGAATTCTCCAAGGAGGCATTTTACTGAAACAAACACAAAGAAAACCATCAACACAATCATTCTGAAATTTTTCAATAACAACAAAAAATATAAAACACTTACATAACTCAAAACATAACCAAATACATCACAATAATAATCCAAAACAACAAAACCACTTCACCCCTACCCAGTGTCCAAATATAGTCCGCATCCTATACTTCTCACCTAGAGGATAATTCAAATAAAATATCAACATCTCATGGAAACTTGAGACATTCCACAAGGTGTGTTAGTCAAAAACCCTACTCATAACTAGAATCTCAAACCCCGATAGTACTAGATCTAGTCTATTTAGACTCATCCCAAAATAACTTCACCCAAAAGAGCATAACCTTATCTAATATAATTTTTTCACAAACCAAGCCAGGGTTCCATCCAACCTGACACACGACCTAACCCATTTTATGGCACGAAGGTCATTCCCAATCCCCATGGTCTAAAAAAAAGTTCCCGGGTGTCAATAATACATCATGGGAATGATTTCACCCATTTATACAAGCATAAATAACCAATAGAAATAAACAAGACATAACTTAATAACCATAACCAAACATTAAATAACAATTTTTATATTTAATGTTTACAACTTTAAAAAAACCCAAAATGACTAAAATAGAAAGGGAACAATTGCATTATCCTAAAAACCTCTGTGCAACAACATTAGCATCATCCTCAAGCCGCCACCACCAGAACCTGTAAGAGAAGACCACTAGCAACCTGAACCACAATCACGATACATATTTCCTTTACCTAAGTCAAACATAACCAAGCATACAAACACCCAAAGATTTATACAATTTGTGAGGAAAATCCCAGTATGTTTCCACCCAATAAAATATATTTTATGCCAAAACATTATATTACAAATCAACATGTAGGTTTTTCAAAAAGGCTAGAAACATTTTTATGGAAAACATATTTGAAAGAAAAACAAGATTTACCTTTGGAGTAACCAACCAAGTGCATCGTATTCCAATGGTAATAACAATGTCTCAAAAGAGAACTAATTCATGGAAATACCTATAGGCAGTAGCTAAAATGGGACATTAGGTACATTGTATCTCATTGAAACGTGGTATAAAAACCACACTGATCATCTTACTCATGCATGATCCACTAGACATGAATCTATCCAAAATTATAGTGGTCTCTAACCATAATAGTTTAGTTAGTGTTGTATCATAAATTCAACTAAAAAGAACTAGTCCTTGGCCCCACCAAGTGAATAAACTTCCGTAAAATAGTGTAAAATCTCAATTATACCTCAAGAAATCCCTATAAAGTCAAGATTAAACCAAAAACATCAAGAATGAACCCTAAAAATCAATATATCATCCTAAATAGGTCACCCAACCCACTAGAGATATGAACCCCCAAGAAAGAACAAGAGAAACCCTAGAAAATAGGAAGAAATAAAGAAACTATAGAATTACTTGGATAATATTGAAGAAACCGCACCAAAATCACCACCAAAATGGAGGTCTAAGGGAGAAAGGAGGAGGGTTGGAGGCACCTAGGGTAATAAATCCCAAGTAGGCAAGATAATGGGTGATTTGGGATTAAATATCAAGAGGGTGAAACTTTTATTTTTTTAATTTTTTAATGGCCTGAACAAGTTGCTTAGTTTTCCCACATGGTTTTCCAAACTATGAAGAAACCATGCGTCCCTCACTATCCAAGAGGAATTGGATGCACATTCTCAAAATGGTGCACCAACCATGTGATTCGCCTCTGTCCAAAATCACCACTTGGACACACGGTTACCTAGGAAAGGGCGCATGATTTGAAAAATCATGCACCAACTATGCACCACCTATTATTGACCCAAAATTCCCATTTTTCTCTAAAAAAACAAGGAAAATCCCAAGTTAAAAATTATAGACCAAAAATAAATGGAAAATTACCTCTAAATAAAATCATAGGTGTGATAACTTATAATTTAAATATTTCAAAGTGGTATGGGAAATTTTGAATGTTTAAAGATTCTATTTCAAAATAAATATTCTTGATATTATCTTATATTTTTATTTATATGGATATAAAAGGATTATAAAGGAAATTCTAGTTCTATTTATAATTTCATTCAAAGGTTTTAAAAAGGAATATTTTTATTTGTTTTATATGTAATGTTTTGAAAAACGAGAAAAGGAATGTTCAATTCTTAATGTACATGGTGAAAATGAATTTTTCATAACCTTGAATATTATTTAATTTCTATATTACTTTGAAATATTACGGTTTTTATTAAATTAAAAGACTAATTTCACTTATTTGGATATTTTGGTACTTAAATTTGGTTTTTAAAAGAAAATAGTTTTTTTATCCACAATTATTTTCATATGAGTTTAAAAGAGTTTTTCAAAGGGTTTTATGATGAAATTGTTTTATTCATGAATTTTTAATTGAGAATTACATGATGGAGTAGCCTAGATAGTGTCGGGTGATCCCATTATTGCTTACAGAATTTGGAAGCCCAGATAGCACAAGGTGATACCATTATAGCTTACATAATGGGCGGCCTAGATAGCACTGGGTGAGCCTATTATAGCTCTCCAATGCATTGTTTAATGATGATATTTGAATTTTTTCATATGTTTATTCTAATTAAATTTTTTTGAAAGGTTTTGGAAATGGTTTAATATATATGAATCTCTAAGTCACCTTAAGGATTTTTAATTGCTTACTATGGATTTTAATGATTTTCTTTGACCAAATTGTGTGTTTTGTTTCATGTGAAAAAATTTATTTCATATTCTTAAATAACGTAGAAGATAAAGGTAAAATTTATATTAATTTCCATTTTTTTACTAATCTAATGGTTTCCTTTATTTTTATATCCCTTGTGGAGCTTTTGTGCTCATCTAAATTTTTTAAAATGTTTTTATAGGGTTTAAGGCTGGGTAAGGGAAGGTAAGAATTCAAGTTGAATGTCATGGAGATTTTACATGAAAATAATTCATTATTTATTTAAAATGTTTTATATTATGGTAAAAATGGATATTGATCAGAATATTCCACTTTGTATTCTTTGGTTCTATTATGTGTGAGTTTTGGCCTAATTCTCTAAAACTTTAAACATGAAAAGAACCTCAAATGTAATAGAATAAATTCTTGACTAAAAATAAATATTACATAATTTTTTAAGTCTAGTTCCTTATATATAGTATAATAATGAATTTATAACAATGACATTTCCAATTTAAAAGATAAGGAAATAGACAGGATTGTAAAAATAAAGGAAGGTAAAGGTTATAAACCCTCATAGCTTCAATAACATTAGAATTAAATCCCTTTGAAATTTAAATATTGAAATTTAAATATTGAAATAGAAATTTAATTTCCATGAATAATTAAATAATTATGTTAAAATATGTCAATTTTATAGTTTAAACACCACAAAAAATAAAATAAATAGTGATTATGGTATATGTCTCAATGAAAGAAACTTGATATGAGAAACCCTTACCTTAAATTTTTACTTCATAAAAAGTTATTTAAACCTCATATATAATAAATATATACATATTAATAACTCATTTAATAAACTTATACATATCTATTAATTTTTTTACTCTTCAATTATAATCATCCATTTATGTTTATTAGCTAATTATTGTTTATTTTTATCATTGAGTGTTAGTATCCTTGATTGATTATTATAAGTTTCATAATGTAAATGTTAATCACCATTATTCTATATAAAATTTACCATTATTATATTATTTATGGTACTATAATATTTTTCCCTAATATTTTATAAAGTTCTAATTTCATTCCATGAGCTAGTTTTGGTAATTTTTAATGTATGAAAGGTGGTATCTTAATTAATGAGTTAAATATTAATATTATAATTCTAGGACAAAAAACAATGTATCTTTTCATATGAATTTATATTATACTAGTAATTAACTTTACATAACAATCCTTGATAAAAATATATAGCATCATTCATGTAGGTGGTTAAACTGACTCAAAGAAGAACATATTATAATCAATAGATTATTATTATTATTAAGTTCTTATAATTTCATTATTCTAAATGAAAAATTATATTATAGAGATTTTATAAAAAATTTTAATTAAAATTTAGAATATTTAGATGAATAAGATAAGAATCTATTTGTTACAAAAGAGAAATTGGTTTTCCTCTTAGTATGCTCGTTTTAGGGGGATAAATTTATAATGATCCTTTATTACTATTATTTATAATAAAATGACTAATTTATCTTTATATAATATTAATAATGTAATAAATATAATATTTATTCATTAAACCCATGTTTATATCCATCCATGAAATTAGGTGATGAAAACCAATTTACATTATTCATGGAGGAAGTAGTATGCACGTTACACAAGGGATATTTTCATTTTTCGAATGAAAGGGAGGAAGGTATAAAATTTTTATTGAATTAACATAATAAAATTTCAGTAACTAATTGTACTAATTTAATTATATTTTTATGGTTATTATAGGTTTGGATTATAAAAATAATGAAGAAAATATTAGGGAGTGGGTAATACTCATGTTGAGAACTTGATTCTTCTCTTGAAATAATTCTCAAAAATTGAGGAATTGGGACACGTTCCTATATATAAATACTAAAAACATTTAATTTAATACTAAAATATGGATAATGGGTTAGTATTAAAGCGAAATTATATGGAAAATTTTGGATTTAAGTGGGTGGAAGTGATCTCCTCTTAAGGTTAAAAAGAATTACTTTTCCTTAGAATTGAAAGTTAGGTAAGGGGTAAAGATAGAACACATGGGAGTTAGATGAGTAAATATTAGTGATCAATGTGGGTATAAATTTAAAACCTAAAAAAGTTATTATATATGTTATATATTTTATATAAACTTAACAAAACTAAATCCACTTTAAGTTACTCATTTTACCCTTATTAACCTTGATTAATTATTTACCATGGTAATTAATTTTTTACTAAAAATATAAGATGATCCATTTTGACTAATTTAAATTTTTTTAATATGAATTTGGAATCATTTAAATATAATTAAGTTTCTAAATATGTGAAAAATAACTTTTAAATTAAAACATAAGATATAGAAACAATTTTTGTTATAAAAATATATTTTTATACATTAAGTTGTTTTTATTATTATGTCTTATAAATTAATAAATAAGTGAGTGTTGATATTTTTTTATATGTTTATAAATAATATTATATTAATTATTAAAAATTATTTTACTCAAATAAAAATAAATAATACTAAAATAATAATTACTTGAAAATAAATCTTTTTAGAAATTTACCAAAAAATAACCTTAAGCTAATTTTGATATTCAGAATAAAAAATGATTATTATTTTATCAAATTAGAAATATAAATTTTAAATGTAATTATTAATAAAATTCCTTTCTACTATTATATAATGATGAGGTAATAGAATATGTGTTGTGTAATATTTTTAGGGGTATAGTGTTTACCTTCTATAGAAGAATCTTGTGTCCTACATTATCCCCCAATTAAATAATTTCATTCTAGAAATTTTTTATACAGGTTATTTCGTAAAAATATTTGGGTAGTTCATCATTTCTTCTTCCAGTTCCCATATTAATTCTACTAACTTATGATTCCTCAAGAGTGATTTCACTGGTCGAGTTGTCCGAGTTCTCAATACTTGCTATTTATTATTAAAAATTTGGATAAAATCTAAATTATAAGACAATTTAGGTTACAAATCTATTTCCTCAGTAATGAGTACATACATTGAGTCTAGAATGTACTTCCTTGATAATGATAAATGGAATACAGCATTCACCTTAGAATTATTGGGTTGCATATCCAAATGGTAAGCTATAACTCTGATTGTCTCTAAATTTTCAAAAGGTCCAATTTACCTTAGACCTAGCTTACATTTATTAAAAAAACTTATAAATCTAATCCATGGTGATAATTTCAAGAAGGCATGATCCTGCACTTGGAATTCAAATTCCTTAATTTTATTATCAACATGTATTTTTCATCTACCATGAGATATCTTGGTATGATTCTGGATAACTCACACCTTCTCAGTTGTCTCCTCAATTATTTATAGACTAACTAGCCTCTTTTCCCCATATTTATCCTAAAAGTATAGAGTATGAAATCTTATCCCATAAAAGGATTCATAAGGTGTCAACTTTATATTCGAATTAAAGATATTGTTTTATAAAAATTACACCAAAGTTAGGTATCAGATCCATGTTCCTTGGAAGTAAAGTGAGCATGACCTCAACATGTCTTCTAAGGTTTAGATGGTCCTTTTAGAATAACTGTCCATATGAGGATAATAAGTAAGGCTTAAATATACCTTAGTGTTCAAATCCTTTTAAATACCCCTCTAATATTTTTATGTGAATCAAGGTTCATGATTAAATATAATAGATATACGTTCACCATGAATCCTCAAAACATCATTGATATAGATTCATGCATGATGTTCAAGAGGTAGATCATACCTTATCATTAGGAAGTGTGTACACTTAATGAGTTAATCTACAAAAAACCATATAACATCATACTTATTATATTTATTAGTAATTTTAGTAATAAATACCATTGTGATATTGTCCCACTTCAATATTGGTATATGGATGGGTTGCATTAGACCATTTTTTAGTTGTCTCTCAATTGTTACTTGTTGGCATACCAATCATATTGACACATGGTCAAAATTTACCCACTTAATGTTTTCCCCCCCATAAATTCTCCCTTAAGTACCTATAAATCTTGGTAACACCAGTTTTTATAGGGAAATTAAATCTATAAGATTAATCCAAAAATTAATTATTCTACTTAGGTACTTAGGGTATACATAGTATCTTTCCAAACATATAAAAATTATTTTTATAAGAAAATTATATCAATTTTACATCATCTATTACTTTAATATTCTTTTGGAATCCCTTGTCATCCTTTTGAGACTAATTTATCTTATCAAGTAAATATGGTTGGTAAGTTACTTATAAAATGGGTGATGTTTCTCTTTCCTTAATAATCTCTATATACAACTTTACTAAATCCATAAATATTGAATCTTTTTCTATCCTTTTCATAAATAGAACTCCATGATCCTTCCTACTTAATGAAGAAAAAAACTTTGTTTAATTTCAAAGGTTATTAGTGTATTTAACGGTCATAGTCTTTGAGTAGTTCTAGATATCTCCTTCATCTCATGTTAAGAACCTTCTGAGTGAATATATGCTTCAAAAATTTATAATTGATATATATGTTGCATATTTCACCATAAATATAGTTCCACTATATATTAAATATAAATATTATGGCTTTCAGCTCAAGATCTTGAGTTATATAGTTTTTCTCAAGGGTACTCAATTTCCTCGATTCACAAGTAACCACATTATGATTTCGTATAATGACACACCATAGTTTTTTATTTTATGCATCACTATATATAAAAAAAATAATTCTTTTACAAATGTTAAGGACAATTCTAGTTCATTGATCAATATTTTCTTTAATTCCTCTAACCATTATCACACTCCTTGGACTATATGAATTTAATCCTTTTACATGTTAAAATGGGTTAGCTAATTAGGTTAAATTTCAACAAATATCTGAGATTAACCAACTACGCCAAGGAAACTATGCATTTTAGTTATATTTTTTGTGTGGGATATTATTTAATAACTTTTTTATTTTTAAGTTAAAATCATATTCCGTATTTGGAGATAATGTGGCCAAAAAAAGAAAATTTCTAAATCCAAAATTCATACCTACTAAATTCCCCATATAGATCCTTCTCCCTTAGTGTATCAAGAAAAATCCAAAAATGTATTTTACTCTCTTCATATCACTTAGATTATGACAAGATATCATTAATAAAAACCATAAACAATTTATCTAGATATCCCTTAAATACTCTATTAATTAGATCCATAAACAAAAAGGTTTCATTAATTAACCCAAAAGGCATTATTATTAACTCATAATGCCCATACCTTGTGTTTAAAGATGTATTCAGTATATCAACCTTATTGAATTTTAATTTATGGTACCTAAAATAAAGATCAATCTTGGAGAAGTATTGGAACCCTTGAAATTGATCAAATAGATTATCAATATAAGGTAAAAGATACATTTTCTTAATAGTAATGGAATTGATTTCCCTAAAATCAAAGAATTACCACATATAAACATCCTTTATCTTCACAAATAATATAGGACCTCCCTAAGGTGAAAAATTAGGGTGTATAAATCCCTTATCACATCACTCTTATAGTTTTTTATTCAATTCCACCAATTTCACCAAATCCATTCTATAGGGAGGATTATATATGGGCTTTTCAGCAGGTAAAAGGTTAATATAGAGAATTAAACCTTATATTAAGGTGATTATCTAAGAAATTATTTGGGAAAAACGTTATTATAATCCCTCAAAATAGATACATCCTCTATTATAAGGATATCATTCACATTAATTAATTCATGTTCTATGATAATTTTATTAAGATGAGGCATTAAAGGTTTTTCAAAACATGGATTGGGTATAGTGGTTACTCCTTTAAAAAAAGGGATTTTATTATTGCCTAAGAGATTTTAATTTCCTTCTATCGATAATAAATTTTTTCATTATAATTTTAGATCCAATTCATACCAAGTATTATGTCATAGTCAACCATTGGTATAACAAAAATGCTTGAAACTAAAGATCCTTCATAAATTTTAATAGAGAAACAATATTATACTTTTATTTCTATATAATTTCCATATATATTTTTTATTGACAACTCCTTCCTTAGTGCATCAAAGGATGACTCAATGCTCTTAGAATAATTATAAGATATGAATGATTGTGTATATACAGAATAAAATAATTCATTAGATAACTTTTATTTTATTATCAAATTTCCTACTATGACATCATCTAAGGCCTTAATCTCTACTTTTTTATATTATAAGACTAAAATTTATACTTTGGGTTATTCTAGGGTTAGATTACCTGAATGATTAGGTCATTTATTTGAATAGCAACCCATCTCTTTACAGTTGAAGTATTAACCATGTGAAACTTATTTCCTTCCCTTAAGTTCATGAGATTTATGTCCTTTATCTCCATAGTTTTATCTAAATACTATTCCCTTAAATAAATATATGGGGAGTTTCTTCTAATTTTTATTATATGATGGGAATTCCACAATTCCCTTATTATTATTTGCGTGATTTTTTTCCAAAATGGTGCTCAACTACCCTTTTCTTCTCTTAATACCCTTTAAAAGTATGAAACTTGGAGAAATCTATATCAAACTTGATGTAACTTGCCACAATGTCCTCATAACATGAAAATTATAGAGAGATTAATTCCATTCTAAGAATTGTATTTAGTATTTTAAAGAAGCGATCAATATTTCTTTCATGGATGTGTACATAATCCATAGAATATCTTGTTAACCATGTATAGTTAACCTCATACTCAAAAACAACCTCCTATTTATTTTGTCTTAGATTTAGAAACTAACTTTCAATGTCATCTCTTTGATCATGAGGAAAGTACTTCTCAAATAATATCACCTTAAAAGGCATACATTCCATATCCTCTATCTTATCTTCCTTCTTAGATTTTTTAATCAAATACCACCATTGACCAGAATCTCCCTTTAGATCATATATAACTGTGATGACCTTCTCCCATTCACTACATCTCAAAGTAAGGAATACCTTCTCTACAGATTTGATCCATTTTTCATATTTTAACGGATTCATGGTTCCATTAAAGGGTGCAGGTTTCGGCCTCATGAGGTGGTCTAACATTATTTCTCCTTATTATGAAGCAATATTTTTTTCATATAGGCAAGGTCATTTTTCATAATCTGAGTTAATTTAAATAACGTATTTAAAATATTATTAGTTCAAATGAAATATCTATATATTTGATCAAGATTTTAATCTCTACATTGATTATGGGTTTTGACATGATTTACATTCCATCCATTAGTTACTATTTCTAGAAAATGAAATATAATTAATTAGTTCATGAATAACACTATGAATCATATAATTTATATGGCCTGAATAGCCTGAAGGCCTTAATTTTTATTCATTTTTTATAATCCCCCTTTTAAGGGTTGAAGGGGAACCCTTACATGGCTCGTAGAATTCATGAAATCACATGACCTGAAGGTCTTAAAGGAATACATCCAGACTATAACTACTTGGAATTTCCCCTCTCCAATGTCTACACTGTGATTTCATCTTCTATACCTTTGCATGGTTGTTCAGCTAGGCTTCCCATGCTTGCACAAGTTGGTCCTGATGGAAATTTTCATACCCTCTAATTCTTCCAAACACATTAGCTCTTCACTGTTGAATGTTCCTGCTCTGAATCCTCATTTAGAGCATTCTTCTTGTAGAGTATTCCTGGTCTATTTAAGCTCAATTTCATGTGGACTAAAGGCCTTAAGGTGACCCGAAGGCCTTGAGGTGGCCTGAAAGCCTTACTATCCCGAAGATATTAGGTGGCCTAAAAGGATTGAAGGACTCAAGAACCAAACTAATAGCCCGAAAGCCCAAACAGATTAATGGTTATAGATGTTTCAGTACCAAACATTAGTTTCTACAGTGTCTACTATAGTACTCAAAAATATTTCTCCACCCATATTTGATCTTGGGTCTCTTGGATTCACTTGTTGAGTCCTCAAAAACTGGGATGAGTTTCTTGTGCATATAATTCATATGAATTTATCAAAAATTAATTTCATGTAATCATAAATATTTCTATAATATCCTAAGGGGTTTTCATAGGGTTGTTTTATCAAACTATGTTCTTCTATATCTAGTTCCTAAGGTTTCTACTAAAATTATTTTTATATAAACTATGACGTCCTGACTCCAATACCATGGATCTAGATGTTATTTTATTAAAATGTTATAGATTACATATATCACAATTCATAGGATCCAATAGTTTGGTCGTATCAATAACTATATATATAAATTAACATTAAATTATTATAAAATCTTAAGATGTATAAACATAATACATTAAGATTTATTATTTTTCATCGGAACACATATTAATATTCATGGTCTCCTGGGGAAATAGGAAACAATATAAAGGGGTGAGATGAGATGCTTAGTAAGGGGTAATGTGTAATAAAATATATTATAGTATAATGATAGAATAAATAAATTGAATAATTCCATAACAATTAAACTATGATCATAATATATCCATGGATGACATGATAATAAATAAACACAAAGATATCATTAATTAATTTCATAGTGATGGAATACATAATGTTAGATATCATAAGCATAGTGTCAAGGCCTTAAGCCAAGACATCCTACTTATCATCAATGCCTCAGCCAAGACATCTGACTTACCATCAAGGCCTCATCAAAGGTATTATTAATAAATGAGTAGGCATAAAACAAATACCTAAACTAGTTTTTCTCATGACACTACTTTAGCGGTGGTCTTTTAGCAGCGGTTTTGTAAACCGCTGCTAAACCCCCCATTTTTTTACAGTGGTGACGCTTCCCCCCTCCCACCCGACCCCGACCCCCCTTCTCCCCCCGACCCCTACAACACCATCTTCTCCCCCTGACCTAAACCCTAGATCGGCTCCCCACCCGTGTCGTCAGTGACCTCGCCACCCATAAGTGTGCCCCGCCACCCATCAGCGCGCCTCGTCACCCGTCGTCGCCGACCCGCCAAATCCCTATCTCTCCTCCCATGTATGGTTTCAAAAGTTCCAATTATACAAGAAAATAATTTGAAAATTCTTTTAACAATTTCATATCATACTCATCACCAGCACTCATCAAACAAGACATATGTGTTGATTCATGAAAAGAATAATTAGGATTGTGAATTGGATTTAACCTATGATTTTAATTTAATATTTGATGTTTTAGTATATTAGGATGTTTATAAAGTATAAAATTTTAATATATTTTAGTCATTTTTCCTCCCACTGTAATTTAATTTTAAAATTAAATCCAACCCCTCACATTACAGATTATATTATAGGAGTAAGTGGATGTTTGTGTTTGTTATTCAACAATGGAGAGATAAATTTAATTTTATCATTTTTTATATTTTCTATAATTATGTTTTGATATATGAGTGTACGAAATGATCAAGATTTGAGAAAACATTTATCATTTTAGAGAGATAATTCCTAACTTAGAGAGGGTTGTGTATGGAATGACACCCAAAAAGAACGTGGAAAACTGCACCAATAATGCTTGAGATACCTTATATGGGCACCCAATATGAGAAAGGAAGTGGTAAAATTCCACATCAATGAGTGGTAAACATAATTCTTCTAGTTGTGTCTCGATAGGCATCCCTATGGTGACTATGCACTTAACTAAAATGGTTATGGACTATGTTGAGCAGGAATTCCAAATAACTGGTGGTGGATAGTCAATCAAAATAGTTTAAAAAATGAGATGATTTATGTTTGTTAGAAGTAGTCTCATTCACTATATGTTTTTACCACTTCCATTGGATCTAACTTACTATTTTTCAACTTAGATCAGGTGATCTATAATCATAATTGACCATCTATTACACATTCAAACATTCTCACTTTTCCACCCTATAATATTTGTTTTAACTCTTAAAAAATTACACTTGTAATTTTATCCCATCCCAATGAAGATGACCTGGTACATACAAGTATTATACTACATAGAATAGAGGGAGTGTTTATTCCACCACTACAAATGATACATGTATTATATAAGGAAATGATAAAACACATTCTATATTCCATTACAAATAATTTTAAGTGGAATTATAATGGTAATTAGTAAACTTAAAACATTCATGTATCATAGGATATATGATAATGAAAAATTATATAATCATACACATTTTAGTGTTTTATGATAATAAATGGTTATTATAAACACAATAGCATCCCTCGTGAACTTGAAAATTGTTTATAACATGATATAAAAATGAGAACATAAAAATCATATAATATTCTAAATCTTGGGATGTGAAAATAATCATGGATGACTAATATAGTAGTTTATGACCTTTAAATAGTGTGTGAAAAGTAGTTTGGACTAGTCGGTTTTGAAAAGAGTGTTGTGGAACCCTATGTGATTGTTTACAAGGTGGGGTGGGGAATCAAGGTTCTTTTCAAATTTATTTTTTCATTACTTTAAATATATAACCCCTACCATTCATCAAATATTATTCTTGTGTGATCCAGATCATGATTAATCTAGCACTTTTTTGTCCTTGACATTGAATTTCAAAAACTAATATGGACCTTAACGCACAGAAAAACATAATTTTTTATTTACTTGTTTCACATGCACTAGGTTTCATCTAAATGGAACACACATGATTAATTTTCAATATAAAAATAGTCCCTATCAAATAATTTTTCTATTAGATATAAATATTTTAGTTGTGACCACTACATTCCAAGGAACACTTCCTTTATAATTATTTGGTTTTTGATCAATGTTCACCCAAGTGAAACTCCCTTTTCTTCATTCTACACACACTAATTCAAGGAAAAAATTGTTTATACGATTGTATTTATCTTTCAGATTAGTATAAAAAGCTAAATTTTTGTAGTTATTTAATCCTAGGTTTTATGTGGTATCGATCTCGATGTTTTTGTGCACTTCTTCTTCAAGGACATATGATATCATCTTCTTGATGAGAAAGTAGATTAATTTAACTCCACATAATGAAAAAAATAACAATATAAGACTCCATATAAAGAATAATTCTATCAATATAATTATCTTATTGTGATTTATTTTAATCACAATCAACTATATTAATCATTGTAACTCCATAAACAATAAAACATTGTCCTCAAACACCTCATTATGGAACTTCAAAGTTTGTTGAATCTTACTTCTTTATTTTCAATATTGATTGTTGTGGTATGTTCTTCCATTTATAGGTTCCCATTGTGGTGAGGATTTATGTAGTTTCAATAATGGTCATCTATGATCAAGATCTTAATTTACCTCCCAATTTTAGAAGATATTGTAGCATGATTTTTTTCATTTTTTAAGTACTTTTCATCCTTGGATGGAAGGTTGGATAGAGAGAATTATCCAAATTATAATGGATGTATTAAAGATGTTCATTCTTTATTTTATAGGTTCTTGGGTGAATCATTACCTTTTGGTTGATTTTTACTATTATAATAACTATTGATTAACCATTGGTAAAACTTCATTTAAATAATCGTATGAATGTTCTTACATATCTCTATTGTGTTGGAACGAGGTTAGAGAGTTAATTAAACTTAGACCAAATTTAGTAAAGAGAATGATAAAGATGGTGTAGTTGTTCTATGAGAGAATAAAATATGCTCAAGACCATCATGTCATTGACCTGGGTATAGAGTTGTTTAAGTGAGATGGGTTTGATCCAGTGAACAGTAATTCATTTCTCTTTTTATGATTTCTTGAAAAATAAACCTAATTTACCTATTAGAGTGAGAAAACTCACTGCTTAACTCACACACACTATTGAAAAAAAATAGAAAAAGACACTTGATATATAATTTTCACCACTCAAATTGATAATTTAACCCTTGGCATGATCTAGAATCACCTAAGTGATATCAAAGTTATGGCATAATTAGTTTTTCCATCTGTTTTGGTGGAGCATGACATACAAAAAACTACAAGGATGGGATCCCTATTCTCGTCTTCTTTTGTGGATATTTTTAATTTGCATGCTTTGGTTTTCAAGTGGGTGATTTACCATATGTATCTATATAGGAAAAACTTATGTAACATATTTATATATTTTTTCAACTAGTATATATGAATCTCTTTCCCTATTTAGTAGTAACTATGTGTTTTAATTTTCTTTAATATTTTGTAGGCTCATTGTGATATACATAGATAAAAGCTAGATCACATTACCAAGGAACACACCTTAGTATATTAAGGGTTTGAAGGATTTTTTAGATTTTTCAATTTCCAATCGATTCGTTGAAGGGATAATAAGATTTCCATGTCCTAAATGTAAATTTAGAATATGGTTGAAGAGAGATGAAGTTTATGAACATTTAATACTAAATCAATTCCCTGGTGAATATTTATTATTGGGAATCTATTATCATTTTTAAATTTTTTTCTGCATATTTTTTTTGAAATATATGTTTTGAACTTAATTTTATTTGATTAAATGATAGGAATGCCAAAGAGGAAGCAATGTACTATTTCATCCACTACAGTGACAGATGATGATCCATCTGTCTCCCTCCCTACGTCATCTGAGCCACCAGCTGCCTACCCCCTACACCATCTTCCCATGCACCATCTCTCACACCCACTGTGAGTGTCCCTTCAGAAGCTGAGTTATCGACTCCCCCTTCAGCAGCCTCAGCAGCAGGGTGGTGGCACGCCACTTCTAGTTCATCATGGGCATACTGGAGGGTCACTGTTATAGGTACAAATTTTAATATAAATAAATTTATTGCACTTTTTTAAAACTAATTTTTTGTTCATTAAAGATAAAAAAATGCAACTATGTAGAAAAAAAAAAATTAAAATGTGTGTAATATGAATGGAGAGAAGATATTTATCCCATTTGATTCATATGGGGTCTCTATGGATGACGCCACAGGATTACTTGGACAAATTCTAGGCCAGCTGGCAGCGGAGCCCATTTACCTTTCTATTTCTTATGATGATTGGAGAGATATGCCTCCAAGTTGGAAAAATGAAGTTTTTTATTCTCAAATAAAGGTAATTTTAATACATTATGGTGTAATTTAATGTCATGTTATTAATATGTTCAAAATGAATTTTTGTATACAGATGTTTTTTCACTTTATAGTTGCTGATGTGATAGCATGAAAGTGGACATTGAAAAATCTTGGTAAGAAATGGAAAGACTTAAAATGGAGATTGTGGATAAATGTTAATGATACTTTGTTAACTGTCCAACAAATGTATGAGAATCTACCCAATGGGGTACCCAAAGAACAGTGGAAAGTTTTTGTTGACAGACATTGTGATGAGAAGCAGATAGTATTTAAATATATATTATTATATTAACCTAATTTTAAATCTATACATGTATATGAAGAGTATATGACATTTAATACATTACTATTAAATTTCATTTTATTTATTTCAGGATCTCTCAAGAAAGAATGTATCAAGTCGGGCTAAGCAAGTCATCCCTCACACTGCGGGGTCAAAAATCTTTTCTAAAAGCTGATCAACTCTGGTAATATTTTCATTAGTTTAAATATTTATAAGATATTATTATATTTTTAATATATTAAACTATTTATTTATCATTGTTTAATTCAGTCACATAGTTTAGGGCACGAAACATCCCGAACTCAAGTGTGGTTTGATGTTCATAAAAAATATAATGGAAGTTTTGTTAATGAGATTTCCAAAGAAGTTGGGGTATGAACTCATTTTTTTCATTATAATAACTTATTATCAGTTTTAAATATGTTAATATATATTGATATTTTATTTATATGTAAAAAATTAAAGAAATATGGTATGTCAATCCTGGGCATTCCAACTCAGTCTCCTAGGATGACCTGGTTGCTAAAGTCCTTGGGAAGGAGCACCCTGGTAGAGTGTGCGGGATGGGATTGGGACCAATACCATCTAAGGTCTTTGGCAGGACATCGAGGATTGCAGTTTCATCTACTCCTGGTTGTAGTTAGTTCATACACATAGATGCTCAGAGAGATATTGTTTCCCTATGAAACACAGTTCAAGACCAGGGGGCTCAAATATCCGCTTTCCAGAAAGTGTTGAATGATATATGTCAGCAGATAAGCAGATATCCCCCCGGTGGTATTGCATCGACTGGTGGTGAGTACGTTGTTGACACCCCTTTAAATAAATTCAAAATTTTCAAAGGAAACATCAACCAATATCCAGAATCTTCACGAAAGAGCTACTCGGTCGAGCTGCGCGAAAGAGCTTCACGGCCGAGCTGCGCGACAGGGCTACACGGTCGAGCTACGCGATACGGCTACGTGTCCGAACTATGTGTGAGAGGATTTGGGATGCCTCTGCATGGAGCACTTGTGTGGTGGAGCTACATGGCATATCTTCACGACCCAAGTTTTTTCAGCCAGGCCCATCCGTGCCTATAAATAGGACCCTTGGGCTCCCCATTTCCAGACTAAAAATTTTTGAAAGACTCTCTGAAGCTCCCATTGCGTAGCTCTTTCGCCTAGATCTCTCAAATTGTCTCAGGTAGTTCTCTAAAATTCAAGAGAAGGGATAATTAAAGAGAATAGGTATGTTTTTGAAGTTCTTCAAATTCTTCAGTCACCATTCATACCTACGCGGTGTACCTGCGCACAATACCAGTGCAGTACAACTACGCAGTACATTTGCGCGCCATACCTGTGCGATTGAGCAGCGCGGGGTACCTATGCTGCATACCAACGTGAGGTACCTATGATAAAAACTCAAATACCCTTTGAAGCCTTTCATGGTGGGGTATCTCTTTCTTTGGTTCCATTATTCAAAAGGGGATAAGTTGAAACATCACCCAAAACCTCTTGACTTATCAGAACTTTGGGTAAGGCACATCAGTGTGTCTCCAATTTGGGTTTGTATTTCCGTAGTCAGAGTTTTCCCACATTTGTTTCACAATGGTTTTAAGATTCATGGGATTCTTCTGGATTTGTATATCCGTAGTCACATGGACATTTCTCCCAGAAACAATGTTGGGAAGTTCCCAGTTTGGAAAATAGTGGACTTCTGGCCTCTCCCTTTTTAAAGAGGTGACCCGGGACCTCAGTTCTCTGGTAGGTAAGGTACACTTCACACTTTCCATTCCGCGCAAGAATAGGAAAAGTCTCCCTCCCCTACCAGAACCAATTTCAGGGAAGCCATCCTGGTATAATCCCCTCACCTTCACCCCTTCTTCCTTACATTGGACCCTTGTCCAATGTAAATAGAACAGAGGGAAGGCTCATCGCTCTTCCCTCTTCCATGGTCGACGCGCCCTCTTACATCAACATGGAGGAAAAATTTGGAAGTGTGAATGTCATTATTGAATCTTCCACATCTACTTGTTTCTCACACTGAGCATGACTCACGTGGTCTTAGAGATACATGATGATTACAACATATGCACAAACACTCACCTGAAGGAACTATGAGAACTCTGATTCTTGTTCAAACCAGGATACGTAGGAATATCTTTCAGAGCTCGAGCTCACTGGATATCCTCCTTAGGAATCCAACCCTAATTCCCCCAATTTAGCCATCCTTTTTTTTCAAAAATTAATCCCAAACTCATATTTCTAAAAGGACTATACTCTCCTATAAGATTCATCGAACTATGTGGGCTTTGATTCCCATCCATATGGGATACGTAGGAAGCCTCCTTGAGGTTCAAACCAAACACTTCAAATCAACCCTGTTCTCTTTGGGCCATACTCCCAATAGGGTTTGATCCTATTTGGAAACCTATATCCTTTCCAAAGTTCCTTATGTTTTTTTAACATAAGTCCCATACTAAGTTGTAACTAAGCACCTTCCACTTAGGGGTCCTTATCACATGACCTTAAAAGGTATGATGTGTCCCATTAAGTGGCACTGAACTATGAGGGTTCTGATTCCTTTCACAAGGATATGTAGGTAGCTCATTTTATGAGCACGATCCCAAGATCAAAACAAACCTTCATCTCCCTGGATGATAATAAACTCTAGAGTTCCCCACTGAGTGGATTAAAAAACCAGTATCATCATAAATAGTTATTAAAAGAATCTCTAATAAGTATATTAGAGGATACCATTGATGGAAAACCTCAAATACATACTGATAATTTTAAAAATATTAATACATGTTAAATAAGTGATTTTAAATTCCAAGGGATACTTATGATATACTTATTGAATTAATAAGGATTCATGAAAATATTTTAATTTCCAAGAGAGTCCCAGAGTAGACAACAATTCCCCTCAAGAGGGTGTGATGAGTCTAACCTCCCATCTTCTCGACCAATGCATGTTCTTAAGTACTGTAAACTTTAAAACTTAAATGAATTCCTTCCTTTAGAAAGAAGGTCCTCTTTGGATAAAGAACTGTTGGAAGTTTCCGGTTCCATGAATAAATCCAATGGAAACCGCCTGGAAACATGGATTATTAAATCTAGAATTTCATGTTTCAAGGACCTACGAAACAAAAATGTTGAACCCAATGTGAATCCTTAACCAAGTTAATAATTTTACCCACATTATAGTCCCCTATCAATTGATAAAGGAAGTCCAGACAAAGGAATTAATCATGCATGTATCTATCTGACAAGATGTCACTTTAATATAATTTTTTATTGTTCTTAGTTTTCTAGAGAATTCCCTTCAATCCAAAGAATGGATTTCTCAAAGACAACATCTGTGAATTTCCCAACTGTTTCCCAAGTTGGATCTCCATCCACGGTAAGGACGTTATCACCAACCCAGCATCTTCAACGTTGGGTCTCTAATGTGATGATAAAGTAATATCGCCAACATGATACAATTCAGACTTTGGAGGCTGCTCAAAAGGCCCTCCAGGTCAACAATAATCCTCGATCATCTGGTCAACAATGACTAATGATCAAGAAGAAAATGGTTTCAACCATTGTTTCCAACCATTTTGGGTCTTTATCCCCTGAACGCAACAATAAATCTTTCCCATACTGTAGGTATTTAGATCAAGAGGTCACTGAAGGCCTCACTTCAAGAATATAGGAGTCCATCTTGAGGACTCCCACCATCAATAACTACAAGATTCATGCGGTATTATATCCCCAACATGATGGGGATATTTCCTCTGGACGTTTGGCCTAGGTCTCTCAGACTCGAGCATGCAAGATAAACCGCTAAGGACGACGTTCGGTTAATAGGAAGCAGGTTCTCACCTCTTCCCTCTCCGGAGAAATCCATCAATTTAACTTGATGGAAAACAACGAGCAGACATATACACCCATATGTCCTGATTTCACTGCCCAGCTGACTCATCTGGAAGTAACACATCAATCCCACCAGGCAATTCCAGCGGAGTACTATAGGTGGGCACATACACCTATTTATAATTCATCAGCCAGTTAGAAATCTTGTCTGACTGTATCCAAAGAGACCCGCCAATCTAATATGGTGGAAAATGGTAAGTAGGAACATACACCTATTTCTAATCACTAATTATGTCAGCAGTCTCGTCTGCTAGTATTGAAGGAAACTTTTCAACCATACTTGATGGAGAATATCCAGCAGGCACATACACCTTCCAATGTTCATCAAGTCTATCAATAGTCTTGTTTAGTAACACCCGGAGAAGTCATTCAAAAAGCTCCGATGACAAATTTGGAGCAGACTCAACTCTCTACCCCTATGTGTAAGTACTGTCAATATCCATTGACAGGAAAAGGAGGACAGGAGCAGGCACATACACCTACTCCAGATACGAAATGGATATATATTCACGTTCCAGTCGGTGAAGTCACTAAACACATCTTGTCAATGGTGAAAGGGAAGACTCATATCCCTGCCCATATTCTAGAAACATGTCAGGATATTTTAACAAATACTTTAGCAGTATCAGGGGAACAGACACATAAATTTGTCCCCACACATAGGATGACACAACAACATGCTATCCCAAAGTAGATACACACCTTTGTTCCAGTCCAGGAGGGTCATTGGGCATACTTACCCATATCATATGGACAACAAGATCGAGAATATACACCCTTTCCAATTGGAGGTAACCGGTCTGTTCTGGTAACTAATCCAAGACAGGCACATATACCTTCCCATGATAACCACTTTTCCCAGAAATTGGCCCCAACTAAGTATAAGAGAACATACAAGAATAAATCTCACCAAATATCATTGGAAAATCAATATTAAAGTTGTAATTTAGCTCCTCTTAATGTTGGAGTTCTTTAAGCCCTCAGACATTTATTTGTTGCTGCTCAAGATCCTACCCTCCCATTACCAAATTTTGGGAGTGGTAGTTGTAATTCTGAAGCTTCTCATCAGAAACTTCATCATGAAAACTTTATTCATGAAAATTCAGTCAATCCAGAGTGCCTATCTCTAGATGAGAGACACAGAAACCCTCCATATGGCCAGAAGACCAAGGATCAAGAAGATTTATCCCTTGCTGTAATCCACCATGGTGATCCTCCCCATGATGGTTTTCACTACGAAAGTCCTATCCACAGTAGTATTTCGCATTTTCAAAACAATTCTATAATTGAAAATATAGTAACAAGAAAGCTCTCCTATCTCGAGGCACTTGCAAACACAAGGCCAATCATGTCTGATGCCTTGTCATTTACAGGTGAAACACTTTCTCAGTAAAAAAACATCTTAAGGGAACGGTCATTCTATGAACCTCCCTTGGCTCATTTATCCTCAAATGCAGAGCATCCACTTTGGTCATACCAAGTGGAGAAACCTCTGGTATAAGATGATGAAGATGTGTTAAACATGAGGAAACAATCAGCTAAAGGAGAAATACCAGTCATGTTATGGCCTTCAGCAAATTCTCAGTTTGATATTCCAGAATTGATGACAGAAGATTGTATTCATGACATTCATTTCAACTTATGGAAAACTCTTCATCATTTGAAAACCAAAGTCTTACCATATGATGAATATCAAAATCATATAAAGGTAATATAAGGGTTTCAGAACCAAATTGACTTGGCATCTCTTTCAGTTTCCCAACATCGAAGGGTTGAAAAACAATAGAGAACCCTTCAGCATGCATGTCTCAATGCTCTGAAAAGGATACACCAATTAATTTATGATTCCCCATCTAATGATCGCATCAAAGGATGGGGTGCATATGGGGAATTTCATTTCACTACACTCCAAAATCAATAAAGTCTGCCAAAAGTGGTTTCATGCAATTTTATTTCCCAAAATTGGCCTCAATAAATAGGTTTTGTATGTAATAAAATGTATGCTCAAGAACAAACCTCAACCAGTTATCATCAGAATCATGCTCAAGGAAAAGAAGTTATTGAGATACTTTTACATCAAGCTTCTGAGAATATTGAGAAGGAATCATGTTTAGAGGATGTCAGGCATCAGAGGATGAAAATATCTAAAATAGCACAGTGATCTTCTGAAACAGATGGTGTAAATGATGGTCGGATAATGCACCCAGCTAATGTCCGAACCAAAATCTGCAAAATCATAAGAGCAGTTGCACAGATTTCATCTATAAAGGTTCAAGAATCACCCCAGCTTGCGAGGATAGGGGCTCATCTAAATCAATCTTTTAATTCATTAAACAATGTTCAAATATTTGAAGAATAAGAAAAAAAACAACCCCAGCATACAAGGCTGGGGGATTTTTCACATTTACAATCCCCTCCTCAGAAGAAGTTAGTTTTCTCCCGATTAGGGAAGAAGCCACAATGAAAGCATATAATTTAATTATCTAATTATTCCCTTCAGATTACTTTCTTCCAAACAATTCCAAATAATTCTTTATATAGGAGAACGGAGTCTCATAGAAGACACAAAGGGCGAAAATCTAGCAGAAGAACTGAAAGAATGCCATCAATGTGTTATGCATCAATAAATGTCATCAATGTCATTGTCACTAATCCCCCAGAACATGAGGCTCACTCTGAGGGATCATATGAAGAAGTTATTATTCAAGAGGTTGTACACAGAGAAACAAATGAAGGAGGTGTGCGTACCAGAATCCAGAGGGTTTCTCAGAGGAAATACATTCCTTCGGGTAATGCCCTTCCATAATCCAGAAAGTCACATGCCAAGGAAAAAGGTAAAAGTTAGGTTACATCCTACCCTACCTCTAGAGAAGTCCAATCACTCTCATTAGAGGAAAGGTTCGCACAAAAAGAAGAATAAATAAAGGAGTTAAGGAGGTTAAATATAGAACTACTTCAAGGTAGTCTTCCTCATAAGCATGCTAGAGTTAATCAATCAAGGGAATTTGTTATATCTAATGGGATGGATCAAAAATACCCCCCTTTATAATTACACCCTCACAGGTCCAATCCTATGGGTCATATGCGACAACAATCACCAATACTACCATCAGTGGCAGTACCGGTCATCACACCCATCCAAACTCTAGTTATTGAACCTGATCAGGTCCAAGATAAACCAAATGTTTCTCAAATATTAATGACTATCATTGAGACATTAAAATATTGGTTAGAAGCTATGGAAGGAAAACATTCACAAGTTCAACCAAAAAAGAGATCTTACCCTGAATGGGTGGATGCAATTCCTCCCCCATCAAATTTTGTGAATACCACATTCCCAATTTTTAATGGTTTGGGAGATCCAGAACAACACTTAACACATTTTGTTTCTCATTGTAATCCTATTATGGGAACTCCTCAACAAAAATAAGTAGTTAAGCTCAGGTGTTTTGTGCAGTCATTACAAGGACCTGCTTTTTTATGGTATACAAGTTTGCAATCTTGGTCAATTACTGGGTGGGAAGATCTTTGTCAAAGGTTCCTTTTTCAATTTAGCTCAACATTACCAAAGACAGCTGTTTTTTATCTTACCAGTTGTAAAAAAATGGAGAATGAAAGAGTTTTGGATTTCATTGCTCGCTGGAAAGGATTAACATATTCCTTAACTTTAGCACTCCCTTAAGAATAATTGTTTCCAATTTCGGTGGAAAATCTGCGTGTTGAATTACACACATCGTTGATCCCTATGAAATACACAGGAGGGTTTTGAGACCTTACTTCAATTTCTCAACAGATATAAGACTCTCTTAAAAATACTAAGGCTAAAACTCATGTAATTCAATCAGTTCCAGGAAGGAGAATAGTAAAATCAGAGACTGCTACAGTTACACTTAAACAAGCACTTGTACCTGCTTCCACTTCAAAACCTTCATCGTATCGAAGGGCTCCACCTCTTGAGCGTCAACAACAACGGCCACCTCATCAAGATGATCAAAAAGATCAAAGGTGGAAACAGTTAGAGGATTTAAAGAAAAAATTTATTCTTTCTGGAATGAACAAGTTCTTGGTTACTTCATCTCGGCTTTGGAAAACAGTCTGGTTTAGTTGCCAAGGCCCAAAAGGCCGAACAAGGAGGGAGATGAAGACCTCCCCAACTATTTCATATTTCATCAGATGTTGGGGCATCCCATTCAGGAGTGTTTTGTCTTCAAAGACCTCCTACAAAAGATGGTTGACACTGGATAGGTAAAACTAAAAGGTTCTTCAGCCCAGATAGCATGTGTTACTGCTACTGATCCAGAGGAAGAAGGCAAATGGCATGAATTCAAAAGTAAAAATGTGCAGAAATATGATGATTAGATGGTCAGGAAAATGATCAACCGAACTCATGACATTTTACGAACACAAATGAATCAATCAATTGTGTCTTTTGCTATGTCTTCCATAGTAAAACCCCCTTCATCAGAAGGAAAATCCTCAAAGAAGTAGCATAATTTGAAAAAAGAAGAGCAGTCAGAAGAAGATGAGCTCGTGTAAAAACCTAAGTTGTCTTTGACTCTGGAAGATTTCATGCCTTTTGCTTCAAAAGCACAGGCACCGCCCCCACCAAACGAAACAGTCTGAACTGGTTAATCAGGCATAATCTTTATTAGATGAAGAATTGATCATTGGTTCTGTTAACATGATTCATTTAACAGATCCTTATTCCAATGACAGTTTTAATTATGATGAGCCTGAGTTCCATGTATCTAATAGAGTAATTAGAGGAAGAGATAGAGGTCTAGGATATAGGGGAAGACATGGATATTCCAGAAGCCACTATTTCAATCCTACCCCTGCTAGAACTGTATATGCTGTAGAAACTCATGGAAAAGCCCTTCAGTGGGATCAACAGGAACAAAAAATTTCTTCCACACATGGAAGATTCGGTCCTGACACAGTTATTTTGGAAGACCGGTTAGAGTTCACCCCTTCTTCCTCTCATAAAATAGACAGAACTAGTCGGTCTAATCTACCAAAGCCAGGAGTATTTCCAACTCCTACCCTAATACGAGATGCATCTACTGCCAAAGCATCAACTTCCAAGGCACCAGAAAAACCACATTTTCATGATAGGAAACGCAGACCTTTGGACCAAAATTATGATGTCTTGAAACATTTGGCCCAATTACTGTCCAAGTTATCAATCACGGATGCCTTGAATATATCAAAATATCTTTGGGAGGTGCTTATTGAGGATTTTTCAAGTCCTCAAGAATTTGAAACTAAAATTGTTGTGGTTGAGGTCTACCATATAGAGAATGATCCTGCAGAATTCCATGTAGTGATATCTTTTACAAATGAAGATGAAGATGATGTTGTACATGGACATATCAGACCTTTGTATCTATCTGGAAAAGTCAATGATATAGACATCCGACAAGTTTTCATTGATAATGGTTTAGGAGTCAACCTCATCCCTATTCGTACACTTCATCGATTAGGCCTCACTAAATCTGATTTATCTCCTTCTACTTTGATGTTGCAAGGATATAATAAAAATTAACAAGAACCTTTGGGCGAGATTACACTCAGAATATAGTTTGGAGATCTTGTCTCTAATTCAGATTTCATGGTTGTTCGTCAGGACACAGCCTTCAACATTTTTCTTGGAAGACCTTGGATACATCAACATGCGGTCGTACCTTTTTCATACCATCAGTGTCTAAAATATTGTTTCAATGGTCAAATTGGGACATTTTATGGTGATAAGGACCCATTCAAAACATGTGAATCTCAATACATTGAGGCAGAATTTTATCACATAGAGGGAAAGGAAAAATACATGGCAAAGAAGGTCACCAAAATTAATGCTCTAAATGGTTTGGAAAAGATTCATGTAAACCCATTCGTACATGTGAGTATAAATTATGTGTTGCCTATTAGTCAAATCGATAAGATAGACATATATCCAAACACTCTTATGAAAACTTCCATAATGTCAATTACAGCAACCAAGCCATACAGCATGGGAGAAAATATTGATTCACCAAGCAGTGATTAAAGCTTAAATGGAGATGTCTTCATTTCATCTACTGAAATCTAGCAATTCTATACTTCATCAACTAGGTTAGAAGAAGTTATAGAAATACTAGAGGAAAATAATGATGTCGATTCTCAATCCATCATCTTCTCTCTATCACCCTAGGAAGACCCTTCATCATTAATAGGGTCAGAAATGGCAGCCTCTTCTCCAAGATGTTCAAATTTTAACTTCTCCCCTGGCCATGGAAATTTTTCTTCGTCATCTACTGTGCAAGTAGAAATAGAATAAGTAACACATATTGAAGAAGAAGAGGAATATCTCAGGGATTCTCCTCCAGCATTTGAAGAGGGTATCTCTACCACTGTGGATGAGCTCAGAGAAATAAATCTGGGTACAAAAGAAGATCTATGCCCCACTTTAATTAGTACAGCCATGACTCTTGAAGAGCAAGAAATGTATGCTTCATTTCTAAAGAAAAATCGAGATTTATTTGCTTGGAATTATATAGAAATGTTGGGTCTTGATCCCTATGTTTCCACTAATCATTGGGGCTTTCCATAAGAACATCAAGGATTCAAGCAAGTAGCAAGAAGAACACACCCAACTTATGCCTCAAAAATTGAAGCTAAAGTTGATAAGCTTATCAAGGATAACTTCTTCAGAGAAGTTCAATATCCCTAATGGCTGGCTAATATTGTCCCTATGAAAAAGAAGAATAGACAAATTATAGTTTGAATTGACTTCAGAGATCTTAATCGGTATGGTCCCAAGGATGATTTTCCAGTTCCAACCACAGAACTCTTAATTGATGCAACAGCTAGCTATGAAGTACTTTCCTTCATACATGGATATTCTTGGTATAATCAAATCCAAATAGCTCTAGAAGATGAAGAATCTACAGCCTTCAAATCCCTTAAAGGTGTGTTTTTCTATCAGGTAATTCCCTTTGTCATGAAGAATGTAGGTTCAACGTATCAACGTGCCATGCACCATATCTTAAAACCCTTTTTAGATAAATTTGTTGAATGTTATGTGTATGATTTGGTGGTTAAATCCAGACAAAGTTCTTATCACTTGGCCGATCTGGAAATCATGTTCAATAAACTTTGACAACACAATTTGAAGATGAACCCCTTGAAATGTGCTTTCGGGGTAACCTTAGGAAAATTTCTTGGATTTGTTGTACACCATCATGGTATTAAAGTTGATCCTGATAAAAAAAATCCTTGGTATGTCACCTCCTATAAATTTGAAATAATTAATAGGACTTTAAGGAAACTTGGCCTATATTTGGCGCTTTATCTCCAATTTGGTAGGAAAATGTTTACCCTTCACCAAATTAATGAAGAAGGTAGTTACCTACCAATGGACCGAATATTGCCAAGAGGCATTTGATACCCTTAAGAAATATCTCTTGAGTCCACTGGTATTAATGCCGCCTATTGAAGGAAGACCAATTATTCTCTATGTGATAGCTTTAGAGCGATCAATAGGTGCTTTCCTCTCCCAAAAGAATGATGTCAGGAGTGAAAACAGCCTTTACTATCTCAGTCGCACTATGCTTGATGTGGAAACTCGGTATTCAAATATTTAAAAGTGTTTCCTGGCATTAATCTTTGCAGTTCAGAAATTGAGGCATTATCTACAAAATCATGAGGTCCAATTGGTATCTCGTAATAACCCACTCAAATTTATCCTCATTCGTCCTATGCTTACAGGACGTCTAGCACGGTGGGCGGTTATTTTGCAGTAGTTTGATATCCAGTTTGTGCCTCAAAAGGAAATAAAGGGTCGATACCTGTCTGATTTCCTTGCTGAGCATCCATCTGCGGAAGATACATTATTTAATACTAAACTTCTTAATGAAGAGGTATTCTCTATTCAAGATAATTCCCAGACATGGGAAATGTATTTTTATGGTGCTTCTAGAAGTACAACTGGGAAGAGACTGGAAAATCCTAAACTCAACAAGGTTGGATTAGGAGTAGTCTTTATTTCCTCAGAAAAGGTAGTATTGCCTTATTATTTTCTATTATCGGAAGGTGGTACCAATAATGAGGTAGAATATCAATCTCTCATCGCAGGTTTGGAATTGTCCCTTCAGGTGTGAATGGATCATTTAAAGATAAAAGGTGATTCAAAATTGGTAATCAAAAAAATCAATGGGGAATACTCTATCAGAAAATAAGAGTTAATACCTTTGTTTGATTTTTTTAGATAATTAATGGCTGAATTTCCTTTAGAGCCAATATTGTCCTATGTCCCACTATCATGAAATGCCCAAGCAGATGCACTAGTTAATACAGCTATAGACTTGGCAGATCCAAATTAGGATGAGACAGTTATCATCATAGCCCATCGCTGCATGGTTTCACCTTTTTTTCAAACCATGAGGGAGGAAATCAATGAAATTTTCCCTATTTCTTAACTGTATGGTCATACCACAAGATAGAGAACATCTATCACGGAATATATTCAAAATGAGATACTTCCACCAAATAGGGCTGAGAAGGAGAAGATCTGGTGATGAGCGGCTAATTTTACTCTTTATGATGGTCCAAATCACTAAAAGATCCTTTATAAGCAGGGATTTGATGGGATTCTCTTTAGATGTATTGATGGAGAATAAATTGCGACTGTCATAAAAGAAGTTCATTCAAGAGCTTGTGGTGCCCACCAATCTGGGCACAGACTCTCCGATCAGATTCAAAGGCTTGGATATTTTTATCCTTAAATGATACAGGATTGTACAGACTTCACAAAAAAATATCATCCCTATCAAGTGCATGAAAACTTCATTCATCAACCCCCAGAGTTACTACATACAGCTAAATACTCTTGGCCATTTGCCACATGGGGAATGGATGTAGTAGGGCCTTATCCTCCAGCCACGGCTAAGCAGTTCAAGTATATTCTCACTACTACTGATTTCTTCTCAATGTGGGTTGAGGCAATACCTCTCAAGGAAGTTGGAGCTAAAAACATCATTAGTTTTTTCAAAACTAATATCATCACCAGATTTGGAGTCCCTCATACTATTTTGATGGACAATGGTACCGATTTTTGTTCTTCTAAAGTAAAAAAGTTATATCGGGAATATAATATCAAATCCAACCATTCATCTTGCTATCATGCTGCGGCCAATGGACAGATAGAGGATTTCAATAAAACCCTGTTAAATATACTCCAAAAGATGGTGGATAAAGATAAGAAATCATGGCCTGATAAACTTTTGAATTCTTTATGGTATTATCGGACAACTATATGTACTACCACGCAAGCAACTCCTTATTCATTGGTATATGGAACTGAAGCGGTTTTACCAATTGAAATGCAATTGCCTTCACTAAGAGTTTCAATCTGTGATCAATTATCTACAAATGAAATGTCCCAAAAATGATTCAATGAGTTGGAACGATTAGATGAGAAAAGATTGCATACTTTGCATCATCTAGAAGTCTATCAGAACAGAATTGCATGAGCTTTTAATAATAAAGTTCGTCTTTGTTCATTTCTTCAAGGAGAATTGGTATTGGTCCTTAGAACTCCAATGATGCCAGGAAAGAAACCTCCAAAACTTAAGCCAGATTGGGAAGGACCATATTCCATAGATAAGGTGTATTCAAATGGATCATATGATTTAATCTCCATGGATGGAGATCTCATCAAAACCCCAACCAATGCAAGATTTTTGAAGAAATACTTTGTATAGTTTTTCATAATTATTCCTCACTGCAAGACTTTAAACTGCATGGTACCACTTCCTTGCTGCAATACTTAAAACTACACAGCCCCCATGTCCTAGTTACAAGACATTAAACTGCATAACAACCATAAGAGTCCATGTTGCATGATGTTAAAGTGCATAGCATTTTAGTCCTTGTCGCATGATGTTAAACTGCATGACATCATTTTTACAACTAACATTTTCTCTATAAGACGTTAGAAGTTTCCATAAGTAAATATTATTGACATCATCACTAATCCTTAGTAATACATGAGTCCCTCTCTTTCCTATGTCAGAGTCAGATCTACATAGAGACCAAGTTTCAAGAACTACGTACGGCTTGATTCTCATTTTTTTTATTTCCAATGAGATACGTAGAGACACCTAAATCGGGCCCAACCATGATAAAAACAACAACAACAAAACCCCCTTTATTTCTGGTATAAGAATAAAATCTACATAAGAAATGCTTTAAGAACTATGCATGAATTGATTCTTTATCCAACAAGACACATAATGACATTTAGATTTATCTCTTAATCCAATTACAATGTGTCTTTTATTTCATATTGGTTCTTTATCATCCTTACCACATGACGTTAAACTGCATGGAAATTTAACACCCCTATTTCTCACTTGTATCGCCTTTTTATTATAAAAGAAACCCTTACTGCTCCTTGTTTCTCACACCGAGCATAGATCACGTGGGATTAGGAATTGGTTAAATGGATTCTTTATATAAATAGGGTGTCTTCAATTTCTTATGGGTTTATCAATGTCCTCACTTCATGACTCAAAACTGCATAGTATAATTTCCTCACTGCATGACTTAAAACTGCACATTGCCATATTCATTCAAAGGAAACAAATAAAGACTCCAGTTTACATATGAGTCAGATCTATGTAAAGGACATCAAATTTATGGAGAATATTGATTCAAATATTTCTTATATACATTGGGCATAACCCCCTTCCATATTTTACACTCTTAATCTTGAATTTTTCTTTCATATTTTCATAATATTTCTTACGGTTCTTAGTAGTAAGGTTTTCAATATCTGAGAGCTCTTTTGCTGACTACGCAGCATGTACCCTTAGGTAGCCTTGCATAAGTTGCCTACATAATAGGTCTGTCAGTCAAAAGATGGCACTATTTTACTATGCAGCATATACCCTAGTTGGCCCGACATAATTAATCCCCCATAACGGGTTTGTCAAATAATGGTAACTTCGTTATTGGTTATAGTATCTTTTTCCCCTTTAATCTTTGATGACAATATACAAGAATCTTTATTTTAAAATAGTCAATCAAGTATACTTGTCCCATTATCTTTCTCACAATCTAAAAGTCTTCAAGACCATGGTTTACACATTTCCCTCATCATGTGCTCAGTACACTATGAAATAATCTGGAAATCACTTAACTATATGTTATATATTTTTTCCATTTCTGGTCCTAGTTGTATGACCTAAAACTACAGACACCATATCTTTTATATTTGGTTCAGACCATTGTAAAAGTCTTATTCCTCTGATTCATTGGATATATTGATTAGAGATACCCTTTCCATATTTAGGTACCTTTCTCCATAAACCAAACTCTATGATTTGGAAAATATGAATCTCCATAAACTTTCTTTGACTTTTAACAATAGAACTTCAAAATTCTGAAAGCTCTTTTTCCTGACTATATAGCACGTGCCCATAGGCGGCCTTGCATAAGTTGCCTACATAATAGGCCTGTCAGTCAAAAGATGCCACTATTTGACTATGCAGTATATGCCCTAGTTGGCCCTGCATAATGTATCCCCCATAACGGGTTTTTCATGTAATGGTAACTTCATTCCTGGAAAAGTCACACATTATGGTGCTGTAGGCTTTAAGATTTGGTATCCATAAAAAAATCATGGCCCAAAAAAAATTCCCCTTGGAAATATTTAAATAAAGTTAAAGCAATTCTTAGCCGTGAATTTTTGTTTGGGATCTAATTCAAAATTTATTTTCAAAGCTATTTGACCCTAAATATTATCACTTTATAGTATAATATGCATGACTTTAAACTTCCAGTAACAAAAGACTTGATACTCATCAGACTAAGAACCTGCAAAGGGAACTCTGAACAAAATTTGAGTCCCAGCTCACTAAATATACATTTTTTTTATTATTTAGGTAATATTGAGCAATGAAAATTCAAAAGATACAAAAATTTTGGGGTTATCCATGTAACCCTAGAAATAATAAAATTATGCTCCTTCAATCACTCAGCTTAATAAGAAAATTTTAATAACCTCATTCTTGTTATTATAATGATGATTGTTTAACATAAAGGAATCCTTATCATCATTTACCTTTCATATTGTAATCATGAAAGAAGAACAGGAATGAATCCATGTATATGATTAGAAACAAAATTTCTTTCATTTATGTGAAAATGGAAAGCCATCCACAAATCGGAGCCTCTCTATCATGTTTTAAAATAAACTTTCAAAATGACTTTTCATTTGTTGAACCACTTCATAAGATCCATCAGCTGCCTATTGAAGTTGAGATAATTGAGCAACTCCAGCCTCCTTGGCCTGACGAAGTGCTTCCTTAGCTATTGAAATGGCAGTTATCCCATCTAATTGGGTTTCTCCTAATGTCTGATTTAGTTTCTCAAGTCTGTTATGAACAGCATCCAGATGATGTTGAAGAGATAATAACTCCTTAGTGGATTCTTTGATTTGTTGGATAATCTCGATTGATTTCTTGTTATAATTTTCCTTCCCCTCAACCACTATAGCTTGAAATACCTTAAATTTAATGAGTTGTTTAGCCTCTTCAAAATCTTGTCTCAATTTATGCTCTTTCTCCTGTTGGCGGATAGTCTCTTTCATGGCATCGTAAACCGGCCGGTAATTGAATCCACCAAATCCTAACACATAGAATAATGCTGGGAGTTTTGGAAAATGGTAAGATAATTCATCTAAAGGATTTTCAGTAATTATGTTCCAGATCTGACTCCATTTCTTCTTACGTGCCATGACAAGAGCATATTTCATCTCTAAATCTGAATCTGAGTCACTACCATGAGGTAAAATGTACTCTGAAAATAGGTTGCTTAAATAATTGTTTCGTTCTTCTTCTCTTGGGATGGTAGAATCTTCACCCTTAGACCTAGGAGATGATAACCCTAAATAATAAATCAAGTTCATTATTAGTTTCAAATGGAAGAAACAAATATGACTCAGATGGATGACTATATATACCCAACAATAAGTCAGGTACTTGATTGGATTCATCCCCTTATTTTCAGCTCCGGTGTTTTGAGCAGGTGTTTCTTGCGGAGGGCGTTGAATTTGTTCAGATATGACATTTGAAGGCTCTGGAACGTCTCCTGATGAAGGATCCTCTGTAAGTGTTTCTTCAGCCCCAGCAGAAGGATAAAGTGGAACACCTTGTTCCTGGGGAGCCTTTGTGAAATTTTCTGTAGATAAATCTTCATAAGGTTAATTTTTATATAAATAATCAAGTTTAAGAACAAAATATGTATGGAAAATGTAGGAATAGGAACTTACTTCCCTTAAATTCCTCATGGAAATCTCCAAACTCCTTGATGGAACCTGGAATATCAATATTCAGATTAAGGGTGTCCATCATTTCAGTATATATGGCCTGAAATGTTACAGAATCCTCACCATTTAAGGTATCCAACAAATGTTGGTTGATTCCCAAATTGAATCTGCTGAAATTTTGTTCTACTGAATATTCAATTGGTATTCTAGCATCAGATGGGTTAATTTCAGCATTGGTTTCAGATTGCCCTAGATTTTCAGTCCTTTCTTATGAAGCAATAGGAATATCAGTATTGATTATTTTCATAATCCTTTGACAAAAAAATAACTGGGGAATGTATTTAATCTTACCATGGCCTTCCTCTCTCTCAATAGAGCCAGGAGTAGGTATAGATGAATCTTTTGACTATACAGATACGTCAGCATGAACCTGGGTTTCCCCTGGGATTTCTTTTTCTAGTTGTGGAGAATCATCTCTTAATCCCTTGATAGAGTAAAGAGACATAGATCCTATAAGAGGATAAAACATGGTTACCAAAACGTCTTGAGAAAATTTTATGCTCTGAAGATTGTATAAATACTTACTCTTTCAGCGAAAGTTTCGAAGAAATGTCATTGATCTTTTGTGTTTCTGTTCAAAAGCTTGCAGAGAGATTGAAACACTTTTCTTAGTAGGGGAAACTTGAGGTAATGGTTGAGGATTATCTATCACTATTACCCCAGTCATGATTCTTTCTCCTGGAGAAAGTTCTGGTGACTTAGGAGGATTATTTGTTGCACCAATGGGAGAACATGCAGGACTATACTGAGGTAATTCAAGAATAGTTCCATATCTTCCTTCTCTAAATTCAAGCTATAGAGATACATTTTCATAATGATTAATGATTCCAAATGATAAAGCAGAGTTGAGATGAAATAAAAAAGGGAAATACATTCTCAATATTAACATAAATATCCCACTCCTCCTCGGAGTCAATAATTACCCATTCGCGGACTCCTAAGTCCAGCATATGAGATTCTCGTTTAGAAGCTGGGATTTTTTCATCAGTTGCATATATAAAAGTCTCTAACTCCACAATATACTTTTTTACTTTAGAAAAGTTATTTTCTGGATTTAAATCATAAGGTTCTTTGATATCACCAATATCTGGTATTCGAATGTCATTTTGAAGAAATTCCCAAGAATCCCTGAGATCATGGGTTATATTCTCCCAGTAATGAATGGTCGAAGGACGCACATAATTTGATTTAGCCTGGTTGACTGTGTAAGAGGTTTGAAACCTTCCGATTGAAGATCTTATTCAGACCTTTCTTCCTCAGAAAATTCGACAGGTGGAATAGGAATCTATGTTTGATGGCGGTGACTGGATCACCTTGGTGTTTGAGGTATTGCTTCTTTAGCCTTGGTCTTCCTGGTGTAATTCCTGCAAAGTCTCTTTGAGGGCTCTGAAACCTCTGAAATTCTTGTATCATATTTGGCCTTGGACTTCTTTCCATGATTTTTACATGCAACAGTCGTTGTAGCTGCCACTCGATATACTCCTTTTGTTAGAGCCCCTTGAGGATATGAAGAAACCCAAGATTTGGCATACCCAGCTTCCAATCTGATTGATGCATTTGGTGGAGGTAATGTAATTGATAGTTTGGATACCTCTAAAGCTGTGATAATCCATAATTGTCGTGCTACCAATGGCTGCTTCTCATGTCTGACATGTGTGGGTGGAAAGGTTCTTGCCTGTTGAAGACACCTGAACTGACAAGCAAACCTGTAGGGTATATAAGCCTCACAGATAATTTCACCATCAATCCTGGTTGATAGTACACCATCCCTAAATTCCATCATATAAGATCTCAGCTCATACTCTCCTTTACCATCATTGATAAATGTTCCAGTTGGTGGATTACCAAAAGGAAAGAAGTTGAATTATCCTAAGACATTCAATAACTTTAGTACCTCGTCATGTCTCAAGATTATAGGCTTAATACCAAAAAATTTCTGTAAAAAATGGGTGAATCGACCATTAGTAACTCTCACTAAGTTTAATACTGAGTATGAAGAAAAATGTGTTGTAATCCATCCCCACAACACTTAAAATGGACCCGAAATTCTAAATGGATCCCTCTCATTGTATAAATGCAGTAGGAGATGGTAAACTCTTGCCAAAATAGGGGTTTATAGCTCAATATACTTCCCCTCTACCAATTTAGTGGCAATTACAAAATTCTATGATCTTACACCACCACCAGATTCACTGACTAGAAGCAAATAAACACTTAGACACATAGAAAGGAAGGCAGCTAAGCGTACTTTTGCATCTATATCAGGTTTGAATTTATAAACCCAGCACTTGTAATCACCTTTTTCCAGTGTAGGCCAATATGTTCATGAACTTCCTCGGTTGTTGGTGGAAGGAAAATAGTAGGACATCCACAGGTTGGACCTTTCTCTGTAGTTGGTTCTAATAAAGATTTCATCCACACTCTGGCATGAATATATTTCTTGTCTTTGGGTAAATTCTTTGCTATCTTAAATAATTCATGGGCCAGTATTGGTGTTTTGGTAACATCATCCCATGTTGAAGTAGTCAGAATGAATTCATCATACATTTTCCCAAGAATAGGAACTCCATCTATTTGGTAAACGTCCCAGAGACTAATACCAACTTTGTCGTGCATCAGATGAAAGGAGTTTGTTTGTGGGATCCATTGCCTCAATAATTCAGGAATGAGTTCATTTTTGTAAACATAATTTTTTCCCATCTAGATAGCTACATAAATTTGAAACGTTTGATAATTATTTTCTGAATTCTGCACAAGTCTGACGTACCCAAAATGCCCACATCCACTCAGGTTTCACACCCCCTCCAGAATGAAGGTCCCAATCTCCTTTCCAACCATTCGATTGATCTGTTTGAGAAGCTCATAAAGTGGAATCATAAAAATGTGGTCTTGGTTCTACAACATGATCCTTCATATCTGGATCACAACCACTATGATGAAGGATGAAACTAATAGGGATTGTTCTATCTTGTATTGGAACCCCCCTTACACTAATATTCATGCAGTTATAGTTGGAATGCTGAAGAAACCAATTATTTGGAAAGTATTTCTTAATATATGGAAAATGGGCATCCTGCAAAAGTCTATTCCCGTACATAGGTAAGTAAGGAATTTGTGGATAGTCATGCTGGTATGGAATTAGACCCTTCCATAGCCCAGGAAGAGTACTCTCAATAGTGTCATAATAATCTGGCCCGACAATCCTCATCATTTCACTTTGGCAAGCCTTAGCTTCCTCGGTATGGGTCATCAAATGAGTCATTATTTCCTACAAAATAATAACCAAAATTAAATATCAGATTTCTAAAAGAAGAAAGTAAGAAAATTGGAAAAGGACACTTGTCGCGTAGGTCCTTCGACGAGGTCCTTCGATGAGGTCCTTTGACGAGGTCCTTCGACAACATCAGTCGCATAAGTCCTTTGAAAAAGATCTCAGTGCCACTCCATCGGTGGAGTCCTTTTGGCGTAGCTCTATCATGTAAATAATCTTACCTTGAAGAAATTTCAAGAGAATTACGCGAGATCACAACGTGATGTAGCTGAACGAACAGGCTACGCAGTGAGAGCTCCAAACTTAGGAAAGAGTAGGTGAAGAAGAAAAAATGATAAAGGTTGAAACCTATTTATAGGAAACAGAAGACCTATGTGGAATAGTTGCGCAACATATCTGCATGATATAACTGTGCGAAATTTCCTCAGGACTTGACCCTCTTTTTTATATTTTCGGATCCAATCCTAAGGGGGGGGATTTTGTTGAAACGTCTTTAAAGAAATTCAAAAAGTTCAAAGGAAACATCAACCAATATACAGAAGCTTCGCAAAAGAGCTACTCAGTCGAGCTGCGTGAAAGAGTTCCACGGCTGAGCTGTGCGACAGGGCTACACGGCTGAGCTGCGCGATACGGCTACGCGTCTGAACTACGTGCGAGAGGATTTGGGATGCCTCTACGCGGAGCACTTGTGCGGTGGAGCTACGTGGAATATCTACGCGACCCATGTTTTTTTGGACAGGCCCATCCATGCCTATAAATAGCACCCTTGGGCTCCCCATTTCCGAACTGAAAATTTTTGAAAGACTCTCGGAATCTCCCATTGTGTAGCTCTTTCACCTAGATCTCTAAAATTGTCTCAGGTGGTTCTCTAAACTCTGAGATAAGGGATAATTAAAGGGAATAGGCATGTTTTTGAAGTTCTTAAAATTCTTCAGTCACCATTCATACCTACACAGTGTACCTACGCACCATACCTGTGCAGTACAACTGCCTGGTACATTTTCATGCCATACCTGTGCGATTGAACAGCACAGGGTACCTACGCAGCATACCTGCATGAGGTACCTATGCGAAAAACTCAAATAACCTTTGAAGCCTTTCATGGAGGGGTGTCTCTATCTTTGGTTCCCTTATTAAAAAGGGGATAAGTTGATTCCTCCCCCAAAACCTCCTGACTTCTCAGACCTTTGGGTAAGGCACATCAGTGTGTCTCCAATTTGGGTTTGTATTTCTACAGTCATAGGTTTCCCACATTTGTTTCACAATGGGGTTAAGATTCATGGGATGCTTGTGGATTTTTATATCCATAGTCACATGGACGTTTCTCCCAGAAACAATGTTGGGAAGTTCCCGGTTTGGAAAATGGTGGGCTTCCGGCCTCTCCCTTTTCAAAGAGGTGACCCGGGACCTCATTTCTCCGGTAGGGAAGGTACACTTCACACTTGTCATTCTGCGCAAGTATAGGAGAAGTCTCCCTCCCATACCAGAACCAATTTCAGGGCAGCCATCTGGGTATAAGCCCCTCACCTTCACCCCTTATTCCTTACATTGGACCCTTGTCCAATGTAAATAGAACAGAGGGAAGTCTCATCGCCCCACCCTCTTCCACGGTCGACATTCCCTCTTCTATCAACATGGAGGAAAATTTTGGAAGTGTGAATGTCATTGTTGAATCTTTCACATCCTCTTGTTTCTCACACCGAGCATGAATCATGTGGGCTTAGAGATACGTGATGATTAAAAAATATGCACAAACACTCACCAGAATGAACTATGATAACTCTTATTCCTATTCAAACTAGGATACGTAGGAAGAAATTTCAGAGCCCTAGCTCACTGGATATCCTCCTTAGTAATCCAACCCTAATTCCCCCAATTTAAGCATCCTTTTTTTCAGAAAGTAAGCCCAAAATCATCTTTCTCAAAGGACTATAATCTCCTATAAGATTCATCGAACTACATGGGATTTTATTCCCATCCATATGGGATACGTAGGAAGCCTCCTTGAGGTTCAAACCAAACACTTAAAATCAACCCTGTTCTCTTTGGTCCATACTCCCAATAGGGTTTGATCCTATTTGGAAACCTATATCCTTTTCAAAGTTCCTTGTGTTTTTTTAACATAAGTAACACACTAAGTTGTAACTAATAACCTTCCACTTAGGGGTCCTTATCACATGACCTTAAAAGGTATGATATGTCCCATTAAGTGGCATCGAACTACGAGGGTTATAATTCCTTTCACAAGGATACGTAGGTAGCTCATTTTATGAGCATGATCCCAAGATCAAAACAAACCTTTGTCTCCCTGGATGACAATAAACTCCAGAGTGCCCCACTGAGTGGTTTAAAAACTAGTATCATCATAAATGGTGATTAAAAGAATCTATAATTAGTATATTAGACGATACCATTGATGGAAAACCTCGAATACATACTGATAATTTTAAAAATCTTAATACATGTTAAATAAGTGATTTTAAATTCCATGGGATACTTATGATATACTTGGTGAATTAATAAAGATTCATTAAAATATTTTAATTTCAAAGAGAGTCCTGGAGTAGACAGTAATTCCCCCAAAGAAGGTGTGATGAGTCTGACCTCCCATCCTCTTGACCAATGCATTTCTTAAGTATGATAAATTTTAAAACTTAAATGAACGGCTACCTTTGGAAAGAAGGTCCTCTTTGGATAAATAACTGGTGGAAGTTTCTGGTTCCGTGAATAAATCCAATGGAAACCGCCTAGAAACAAGGATTCTTAAATCTAGAATATCATGTTTCAAGGACCTACGAAACATACATAAATCAAAAAAATTCAAAATAATTTAGTTTGAAAACTTTTATTGGTTTTAAGTTTAAATATAAATATGAAACACTATTTATTTTTCAATATAATGTTATTACAGGTGGTAGTAGGAAGTGGAGATGGAGGTGGAGAGGGTGACAATATATGTTCATCATCAGATAGTGATTAGTATTATTGTTGATATGTGGACAAATATTGACAGTCGGTTTGTATATATATCATGTGTGGCACATAGTTTCCTCAAAACATTTTCAGGACCTAACATTTTCTTTCTTGATTTCTCATGTTTCCTTTTATGTATTTTATTGATTTCTGATGTTTCATTTTATGTCTTGATTTCTCGAGTGTGGTATGAACCATATATATTGACTCTTTATTGTGATGATTTGTTTTTTATGATTCATTTTTCCGAAATTCATTTTTTCATTATAATAACATATCCTACATTTTCTATCCCAATGCATTTACCACTTAATTTTAATTTCTAAGAATTAATTCTTAGTTATGCTCTTGTATCAATCCCTAGGGATGAGAATGTGTGTATCGCTAACATGTTTAAGATATATCACCCTTTAGTGTGGCAAAATCCTAGTATTCAAAATTTCAAAAAATAGTTTGAATCCATATATACTGATATGATATTAGGGGAAATTTTGCTACACTGTCTGAAATGGGGTTTTCCCACCATTTCCAAAGTGGCCTCCAAGAACAGTTAGGCAGTGTGAATGAAAGTGTCCATTATCTTAGTAGGCATGACCTGTCGATGGGAAACTCCTAGTAGATTCAGTAGAACCCCCTGCCCTAGAAAAATTTTAAATAGACTACATGATCAGTTACTTACCAATCATAACATCAACTACCCTATCACAAATAATTTATTATTAGCATCCATATTCCTTGATAGAATACATCAATCCCATTCACAAGACACTCTTCCCTTTTAAGGAATGTGCCCGATCACTTCTATTATATTCTACACGTCAAAATAACTAGGATTCATAATGGGAGTTACAATATATTAGGAACTAGATTCCATTCCTTCTAAGGAAACCACACTAAAGACTCCTTTTCCAAAGAAATCACATTAGTGAAACAAATATGATACTTGAACCTGATCCATCACTCTTAAAAAATTAGGAACCCTTATCCATGGGAGAGATGATTTTACCTTTTTTCTATCTTTAGTGTCAAGTATAATAATTCCACATGGAATAACCCAAGCGAGAGATGATTTTAACTAATTCCTATGTTATGTTTAATTTATAATAATTCCACATGGAACACCAACATAAATTAATCCCAAGAAAATTTTACCACATAATTATTCCCATGATAAAGGGTCTACCACCAACATACTACACCCCACATCTTTTGAGTAACTAAGGAATAAATAAATAACCACCCAATCATGTTCTTAAAGGACTGTAGGGGGGTTTAAATTTATTGACACATAGATGGAATAGAAATCTGAATAGTTACTGTATATATAGTATTAATATATATAGTTTATATATATTTCATCCACCTATATTTTCAAGGTATGTGAAGATGTATGTATCCATATACTTATAATAATATTGATGAATAGACCATGGCATAACTCATACATCCCTAACCAGACTAACGAGCCTATGTGCTCATGTAATTGGGTACATGCCCTATATCCCAATAGAGTGAGAGAAACCATGAAACAACACATGGGATGTTCAGTGCTCCATCAGGTCAAAATTCTAGTCATGGAATGTGGTGAGTAAATCAAAATACTTATATAGTAACATTTTTGTGATACACCATGCTCAACACCTGATGTAAGGAATTGTGATATCTCTATGCTCAACAATCTCATACCATCATACCACAACCTCTATAAAGGCATATATTAAATATAACTAGCAAGGGTAATTACCTCAAATCCATCTATTATATCTACACCATATACATAATAAAGGAATAATCATTTGTGTCATAATAGATAAGGAATAACCTCTTATTCATGTCTTTATCCATGTTCAATTCCCATTTAAAATATTACAGTTCGTATGAAGCATTTTATAAAGAATAAATCAAGAGCATGACATTACAATTACTTGGGGTCATTCCATTTAAAACTAATTGATTTATTTTAATAAAGGAAACCCATCATTAATTATCCATTTCACATTATCAGTTACATTTAACCCATTCAATTCATTAAAACATGGGAAACCCATATATAATCTCAATGGAGTCACTTAGATGGTGATATGTTAATCTAAGAAATTTCCCACTTTAGAAATTCCAACTATAAGTGGTCCAAACACCTAAGGGATGCCTTGGTTTCTATCAAATAATCATATATAAAGGGATATTACATTCTTTAACAATTCCAGAAGATATGTGGGAGTACCAAAATTTGAAAAAAAATCATATTTCCCCATTTCACCAAGATCACTCAATGGGTGACCATATAAGTTGCACACAACATGTGAACATCCAATAAAGGATCAACTAGTACATATGAGTCTACAATGGTAAATTTTAAATACATAAATTCATCACTAAATTTTATTGGATACTAGGATTATTCTATTTGATATGTTTATTTTCATTTCTTTACTCACTGAATGATGCATTTGGTTGTGCTTAGTTAAGCATCTCTTTTCATATTGACTGTAGTATGTATTATGTTGGTGTTTTGGTATTCTTGGAATGGTTTTTTTTTCAGGGCACTGGTACAGGGGCTCCAAAAACTGGTTCTTTTTTTATAAATATGCTCTTTAGATGTAGTTTTAACCATTTCTAACTTTAAGAGGTACATTTAGTAGTGATTTTAACTGCTGCTAAATGTCAATATATTTTCTATTAGTGGTGGTTTTAACCACCACTGTTGTCTTAAATTTAGCTGTGGTTTTAACCTCTGCTAAAAAAAGTAATCCCCTTCCTAGAAAAACTGATGTGAGAAACAATATAACTGCCACAAAAATGTTCCCACTATGATAGTTCCCATAAACCGCTACTAAACCACTTTAACCGCTTCAAATAGTTTCTCGACACACAATTTAGCAATGGTTTTCAGAAACCTCCGCAGAAGCATACGGCGGTGGTTTAAACCGCCACCATAGCCAAAAAAACCACCGTGAAATTGCAATTTTCCTACACTGTGATAATTACATATACATCAAGGTTCCATATAAATCAAATCCCCAACATTCACTAATTATGCTTAATTTATTCATCATATGAATAAATTGATAGACAACTCAAATATTAATGTCCCCTAAGGAACCTCATACATAATCATAACTCAAAAATAAATAGTTATTTATATAGAAATAATATATATATGAACTATTAAAATTTTCCTAACTAATAGAATAATGTGGCTAACTATGTGAGTATAAAAAAATAGGAATATTCATAATGTAATGGAAATTTGCATTATCAAAGGAATGAAAACAATGTAGTAAAGTAGAGTAGTTTCATTGTACAAGGATATCAATAGGAAATTATCCTTCATTATTATTCATAAATAAGAAATTAAAATATCCAAATCATATCCCTAGGGAGTGTCAAACCAAGTTCGTAGTTAGAAAAGTTAGTTGTGCACTATAAAACCTCATGTATGTACATGTGTATGGATGGGTTTGGATTTTTAGAAAAAGTTTGATTTTTAGAACTAGTAGTATGGTTGTTTTATGAACCAAGGTTTAGATGAGTAAACCAAAGTCTTATAAACCTTAAAATGGTGGTTTTAGACTTGGTATTGGGTTTTCTGAGGTCTTGGGTGAGTTCAAGATAAGCGAGAGGGGGTTATGGAATGCATCCAAAAGGATACAATGTCACCAACTAGTAAGTGGCCTTCCTGTAGGTATAAAGTTCTTCCTAGTATGAACATCCACCCAATGGGGCTAGTTTAGATTCTTTTAAAGAAGGTAAAATGGGTTATTTAACCCCTATACCATTTCTTTTTAGCTTGAAAATTTCTATAAATGGGGCCATTTTCCAGGCATGCAAAAGGATTCCTTCCCCCTCATTTGGCTATGGAGGAACTCCTTTGATCTTATACCATTTGAATTTTCATTAGATATGTTGGAAGCCTAGAGGTAAGTATAAGATTCATATCCCCTATATTATTTTTTTCTTCCATTTTTTAGATTTATCATGTTGTTTATGTGAGTTATACCCTACTTTTCAGGGTGTTTTTCTACTTCTCCAATTTCTCTCATTTCAGATCAAATTGACGGCTGGTATCAGATGATTCAATATTTATAAGCATGATATGGATTATCTATAAACTTATGCATAAAATTATTATCATTTAAAAAAATTTATATTATTCCGAATGTTGGAATTTATGATAATTGTCTCAAAAATTAATATTCCTTTAGATTGTCACCTAGAGTATGACCTAGATACACTACAGGTTTCCTAAATGTCATTAGAGATTGAAAACATTAACTCAAACCATACCTTAGGGTGTGTTTTTATTAACACCCATAAAAACCATAATCTATTTCAAAACCAAACCACCCCTTAGGGTGTGTTTTTATTAACACTTAGTAAATCCCTAATTTATTCTCCCCCTAAGTAATGAAACCAACCATTAGGGTGTGTTTAGAATTGAATTTCTTGATGAGAATAACTATGGTATAACCAACAACACCCCCTGAGTGTTTAGTTTGGAAATTAAGAAAAAACCAAAATTAGATTTGAAAAAAAACACCCCTTAGGGTTTGTTTTGAATGTCACTTAAATAAGGGAATTTCCTAAGATAGTCCTTTGGGTTTGTCTTGTTTTCTTGAATGTGATTAAACTAATAAGGTTGTCATAGATAAATTTTAGAGATTATAAACTATACTTGTTTTATATTATCAAGTAAATTTAAATAATTAAATTGTTAATTGATATTATTACTTCACTTTCACTTATGATTTATACCTTTAATTCCTTGGTTATTATTTATATAACTTGGTCATGCAGTTAAATTTTTGGCTTGCCTTAAGCATGTCTTGGATTCCCTTTTGGAATGCCTTGATTGGATTCATATAATGATAAGTGGTAAACCCATTATGGATTTGGTTAAAAAATTACTCTCATAAATTACATGACTAGTCAGTAAGAATTCATCTGGACTCTAAAAAAATTAGAATGCTCGGGATGATCTCCCAAGTTTAGCTTGATGTCTTTGGGCAAGGAACACCTTGGGTCATCCCCTTGGATTATAATTGATACCAACCTTAAAATTCAAGGATATATTTCCTTGGTTCAGTTAGAAATTATTAGGATTATAATTTCATGGGTTCATCCCTTATATTCCACTCAAAATCAAATATATAAACATCACAGGTTAATCACAATGAGTTGTCTCAACTACAAAAGTCAAGAATTTAATGGGTCTTCTATGGATTCAAAATGGGTTTTTTGTGTGGGAATTCCTAAAAATATTCACTAATTACTTTTCATTATTTATAATTGAATTTTTTTGTCACAATCCTTAGGTCCCTTGAATAATTAAAATGTCACATGATCAGAGACACCTAGCTTAGGCCGAAGCAAGTAGATTTGATCGAGTATCCCATAAGGACCCCGAGTTTTAAATGAGTTATATTACATTACTTATTTAAATTTTATATACCTACACACTATTTCATTTTATATTCATGTTGTATATTTTAAATATACACCACTATTGGTGGCCTACTGAGTTTTACTCACACCCTATTCGGGCTGTTTGGTACCTAGGAAAAATTCATTGATGTAAAAATGAAAAAAGGAAAGCGCTTTATTGTGGATACTTGAATTTTAATATGGGTTGGGAAAATGGGAGAAATTAATGATTTGAGACTTAGGATTATCATATATATTATCATACTTTGAGTCTTTTTTTTATCGTTACACTATATGTATGACTACTTCCATGATATACCTGGTTTACATTTTTCAACACCATGAAAACTATATGTATTATTATTTACTAAATATTATTTTTTGTATTTATTATCTAGATTTTATGAGTTATATTTATTTATAAAATGTTTCAATATGATAAATAGGGTATGGTATCTCCACCATACCACCATACACCCTCACTATGAGTTGGTATCCTCTGGTGTACGAGGAGGCATGCATGAGGCCTGCTAGCCCTCTGGACTGGTCACTTGTCTATAAACCAAGACAAAGACATCACATACACTGAGTGAAGATAAATTTATTACCCAATAAAACTTTTTTATAGTTATTACACATAGGTGAATTTTATTTAGATATTATATCCACTTGTTTTTATCTAGACAAAGATGTCATTGCTAGGAAACCACACACTCTTTACTTTACCAATGTTTTAGGTTGTTTATGACTGTAGAAATGTTTGAGAATTGTAAAGGATTTTTGATGTAGTATAATGATATATAATGGTTATATATCATTGATAATATAATAATTAATTTATAACAATTACATTTACCATTGGAAATAAAAGTAAATGGAAAGGATTGTAAAAATATAGGAAAATAAAGGATTAGAACCCTCACTGATTTGATAACCTTAGAATAAAAGACTTTTAAATGATAAATATTGACAAATAACTTTAATTTCCATGAATAAAGATATAATTATGGTAAAATATTTCAATGTTTAAGTATATACACCATACAAAATAAAACAAGTGGTGAATATTCTCTATGTCTCAAAGAAAGAAAATTGAAATGAGAAACCCTTTCCTTAACTTTAAAATTCTATAAAAGCACTTTAACCTAATATATAATAAAAATAGTCATATTAATAACTCATTTAATAACATTATACATATATATTTAATTTTATACTCTTTATTTATATTCATTCATTATATGTTCATTAGCTAGTTATCGTTTATTTTCATCAATGAGTGTTAATATCCTTGATTGTTTTATATAAGTTTTGTAAGATATTGATCCGCATTATTTGATAAACTTTTCATAGTTACTAGATTATTTAAGGTACCCAAATATATTTTACCTAATTATTTTTAATGTTTTAATTTTATTCTATGAGAGTTTTAGTTTTGATTTATGAGGATGAAATCATTGATGAGCTAGTTTCAGTAATTTTTAATGAACAAAATGTGTTATCTTAATTTATGAGTTAAATATTAATATCATATTTTAAAAAAAAGAAAAATTATTTAGATATTAATATCATAGTATACTAGTAATTAATTTTCCATAACGATCCATGATAAAAAATTATATCATTATTCATATAGGTGATTAAACTAACCCAAAGACGAATATGTTATAATCAATGGAAGAGTATAGTTATGAAGTGATTATTATTTCATTATTACAGAATAAAAGTTATATTTTTTATATTTTATTAAATTAATTAATCATAATTGGGAAGTTTTTGATGAAAAATATAAGATAATAATCTATTGTCTTCAAAGGAGAAATCAAGTTTCCGCTCAGTATACTCGCTTTAGGTGGTTAAATTTACAATGATCATTTATTATTATTATTATTATAATTATAAATTTATATTTATGGAATCATAATAATTTCATAAATAAAATATTTATTAATTAAATATTTTTTTATAACCATCCATGAAATGCGATGATGAAAAAAATACATCGTTCATGGAGGTGGTAGTTCTCACATAACATGAGTGATGTTTTCATATTTCAAATGGATGGGAGGAAGATAGAAAATGGTTATTACATTAACCTAATAAAATTTTAGTATAATAATTTTGATTATTTCATTATATTATTATGTTTATAATAGTTTTTCAGTATAAATATAGAGAATAAAAGGTTAGGTAGTGGGAAATACTCGCGTTAAAATCTTGATTTTTCTCTTAAAGGACTTCATAGAAATAGAGGACTTTGGACACTTTATTGTATCCATAATCTAAAAAACCTATAATGGGATTATAGGATAGGTAAAATGGGTAGGATTTAAAGAGAAATTTTTAGGATAAATATAGATTGAATTGGGTGGAAATAAACTCCCTTTATAGGAGAAAAGAGGGACTTTTCCTTAGAATTGAAGTTAGATGTGGGGTAAAGATGGAATCACATGGGAGTTAGGTGAGAAAATGTTGGTGAGATATGTGGGTATGGATTTAAAACCTAACTAATGTCTTTTATATGGTCTTTGTTTCATGAAAATTTAACAAAATTTGATCCACTTTAATTTACCCATTTTTACCCCTATTAACCTTGATTATTTATTTTCCATGGTAATTAATTTTTTGCTAAAAAACTAGATGAAAAATATTGACTAATTTCAATATTATGAATATAAATTTTGAATTTTTTTAATCTAATTAAATTTATAAATATGATAATATTAACTTATAAATTAAAACATAAGATATAGAGGTAACAATTTTCATAGAAAATTTTATTTCTATATATTAAGTATTTTTATTCTTATTTCATGTCAATTACTAATTAAATGATTATTAATAATTTTTTATATGTGTAAAAATAATATAGGTGTAATTATTTAAATTTATGTAATTTGAATAAAAATACACAATACTAAAAGAATGGTTATTTAAAAATAAACCTTTTAGAAAAAATTCCAAATATTCACCTTAAGATAATTTCAATATTCAAAATCCAAAAATAATATCTATTTTATTAAATTAGTAATGTAAATTTTAAATATATTTATGCATAAAATCCTTTTATTCTATAATATAATGATGAGGTAATATAATTTGTGTTGTGTGATATTTTAGGGGTATAGAATTTACCTATTATAGAAGAACATATGGTCTTATAAAAAATGTGTGCCACACACTTTACCAAAAAATCCATGATAAAGTTCTCACTTAGAATACACAAGTAAAGTATGAGTATGAATTGATATTTCTACAAAAATAAGATGAAAATTGTATCTCTATGTGTTATATGATTTTGCAAAATCTGTTGGATAGAAATTTATCAAAAATGTTTCTCAGTTCGTTGATATGGTGGTGAGAACCTCCCACTAGGAGTAGGCCATGTATTTCATCCATTGTTGAAAAAGGGGTGTCAAAACCATTAAATACATTTTGATGGTCTTTTGGGCACCTTTTGGACTCAAAAGACATATTCTATAGGGGATATCTATAATTAAGGGTGTATTTCATCTCATCTGATTTTATTTGACTTATTTTGGACCCAAAAGGGACTTATAGATCAATTTAGGACCATTTTAAGTTAGAATTATTTTAATATAAATTAAAATATTGAAAAGAAAATTTTACTAAAAAATCCTTCATGATCTCATATCAAGTTTGAAAAAATGGGTTCATTTGTGGAGAGTTAGCACAAATCCTTCATGATCCTATGGCCCCTTTATGTTGTATAGTTACTTCATGCTCATGTAATTCCTTCACACTCTTAGGGTTCATTCATAGATAATAATTTTATTTTGATGAGGTGACACAAATCCTTTTTTCTCATGTCATTCCTTCACGCTCTCATTATCCTTCATAGACAAACATTTTTTCACTGTAACGTAGTATTTTTATGTGGTCAGATGGTCTTTGGTGGTTGTGAGACTCCTATGTGGATTCCTTTTATGTGAATATTTTTTATATAAATATATTTCACTCCATCACTAAATAGGGTTAATTTTCCCATTTTGTAGAAATATTTTCACTTTGAGAAATAATTTGCACAAATAAATCACATAGGTAAATATTGGGTTAGAAACCTAAGTGGGAATAAAAGGGAAATGCATATGAATCTTCTTTATGAATAGAATCGGTGAGGATCCTTCATAAAGAATTCTTGATGTCTACTTAACAAATAACACCTATGAGGATCCTTTACGAATAATTACACTAGGGATCATTTATGAAGTGTTCTCATGAGTCTCCATCATGAGTCATATCAGTTTGGATCTTTTACAAAGCACTCCCATGTGAATCCTTCATAAATCATTCCTACAGTGTTTCTCTATGCATCCCCTCCATGAATTTTCTTCATAGATCATTACCATGAACCTCTATCATGGGTATGTGCTCATTTAAATCACTTCATGAGTAGGATTTAACCCCAAACCTACATGAACCATTCCCTTATTTTCATAATATCTTAATTCTACATTAAGTGGGGGCTTCTTAAGGTTCCCTTCGACCTCTATTTAATGATATAGGGTCACTAAGAAATTGTTTTGTTTATAGCCATTTCATAAACCAATCCAATAATGGGTATAAGATCCTCTCCCATTACATTTGTTTCCCTAGGATCATATATCTAGAATAAATCAACACAAATGACATCACTAGATTCCTTTTTTCATATTCATATCCCTAAAAAGACTATAATTATCAACGACCTCCTACTAAGTGTAATCCTACAACCCACAATCACCTAAGACACCTACAAGGTTAGGTATCTCCAGGAAGAACATGTATAATACCCACACATATCCTTATTTCTCTAAATAAATACATGATCCTTCTACCAGGTGTAATCCCTAACCTCTTTATATATGATTCTCCTATATGGTTGAATACCTAACCATGCCCTCTCTTTCTTGGTTACCAATAAAAAATATGTTCCAAAAAGGGCCACTCATGTTTAAGTCTCATGCCAACCATTCTATGAACCTTGCACTAAATAGCTATAGTTATATTAATTTAAGATACATAGTACAAATATCCTTACCAAAAGATGTTAAACTGCATGGATCAGTCTGGTCATATAACCTTCAACAATGCAACTTGAACTGATTGGGTTTTAATTACTATTCTAATAGGATATATAAGACTCCTATTTGAGTTTTAATCCTAGATACCCAACAACTTCTAATCATACCATATCTCCCTCAAGAGTTTTTATACCCCAAACCTAATCCCCACAAGACTTTAAATCATGAATATCCCCCTAGACTCCAAACTATTCCCACTCACCTACCAAGATTTAAACTTACATACCACCCTATGTGATGATCATGATATATTTAACCTTTATTTACATAAAGAGTTTAATATCGCCTTATCCCAATGAATTTGAAAGAGAAATCTACCGCTTATGTAATGATCATAAGAGACCCATCCTTTCCCCTAAGTGATGATCGGAAGATGACTCATTATTCCTTTTGTGAAAAGTATAAGATTCCCTCATGGCCTTAGATGAGGAATAAAAAATTCCCTCCTAATAGATCTAATCCCAAATAATACCCTCTCTTGTCCATATACCAACATAGAGATTAAAAAAAGAGTTGATCATCCATGATCTCCATACTATCCATTTATAGGTACCTTTCATATAGTAGTCTAATCTACAAGAAATTATACTACTTGACACATGTCTTAGACACACTAAATTAAAAGTAACTTCACCTGGTCATGGATCCATGACCATAAAAGTAAGCATTATGGTCCTTTTCACATTACCTTAAAAGTTATGACATGTCCCATAAAGCAATACCGAACTATGTGGTTTTTTTCCTTGATAGGGATACATTGGAAGCCCTTATCAGGGGCCTAATTCCAACTTTAAAACACATCTTTCCTCCTTTCACAGGATCCCAATGCCTCTCTAGATAGAAATAAATTCCATAGTTCCAACCTATATGGATCTAAATTTTAGAGTGTCCAAATACTTGGATCAAATAAGAGATAATATAATTTCAGTGTGGAGTATCCTTTTAAATGCATGTTATCAGTTAATTAATTTCTTAAGGGTAGATAATACTCCTACTGGTAAGGATTTAACAATGAAACCACTAAAATTATATTGAACACATATTCTTTACTTAGATCAACTTTTCTCACATCATCATATAATTTCTCATAAGAGAAAGTATCATCCATTAAATCTAGAGTATTGATTGATATGTTTCCTATATCTATCATGACATTATTTTTACTATGTTCATAATTAGTATCATTTGATATTAAACACTTCACAATATTTGGATATGTAGTCTCTATTACTAGAGACATATGATAATATGTTGAATCATATTATTCTGAATGACTAAATTCAATAGATATCCCATATTACGGTTCTATAATAGTAGGTTGTAACTCAAAAATAATAGAAATATCTATATAAAATTCCATTAAACCATGATTGCATGGTTTCCTAGACAAAATGATGCCACTTCACAATTCTCATATTCGAGTAGTGGATATGAAATATGGTATAGGTGGTCAACATATTGAACATTTTGATATGTGATTTATTTTATTACTTGATCATGCCTTATTTTTAAATGACTATCAATCCTTATACAAACTTCTTTCAATGTTATACAATCATGAATATTATAACTCTTTTAACTGAAAAAATGTAGTTAAGACACTGATTTTTATAAGCTAGTTTTCTATTATAGTATATGGATGTAGGGATGATTACCTGTAAATAAAATTTATTAACTTGTTATATATATTTATACTACATAATTAAATTCCTAACATTTTTTATTAGTTCAAGTTAAATAAATGGGACTTGAGCTAGATTTTTTTTCTATAGATTAGTTTTTCATTGTACAATAAACTAACCAAGACCTAGGGGAAATTCATTGATCTTGTATTATATTATTATTTATAAATGGTTCTTCTACTTTTATTCCTGGTTTATAAATCTAACATCAAACATCATTATCCCTTGTGAATGCTCGTTTTTTTAAAATATTACTCACATTAAAGTGAGTGTCATCCAATATTTTTGATATAAAAATTTATCATGGAAATGTAGGTCCATAAAACCTTATAAATAGGGATGAAACATATTCCATAAATAAATAAATTAATTGTAATTATTAAAAATTATAGAACCAATTTAAAAATAATTACAGCATATAATTCCAATCATATATTGGTCGGTTATCTCAAGATCAGTCGTTATCAATTCATTTGCCAATTTTTTAATAGAAATTTTATATTTTATGAATATATTTACATAAATTAAAACATAATTGACCAATATTTCTTGTATGTTAGGAAATGGAAATAAATTAATATTAAAATAATATTTTATTTTCTCGTGTATTTTGATAGCCTAAAACCACACTTATATATTAGGTACTAAAAATATGATGTATATTTTTATTTTTATAAAAGATAATTGAAAAAAACAAACAATACTTTACACAATTGAGGATATTTTCCAGTCAAGGGTTTGGAGGATTATGAAAACCTCTTACATAGTATCAGAGTTTAAAAAAATATAAAATAAATAATTCTCTTTACATACTTTAATTTATTAATTGAAAACATTTACCTTTGATTTTTCTAAGTACCCTATGAAAAATCATTTTAAAAACATTTGGTGAATAAAATCGCTCAATAAGGGGTTTTAAAACCAGTGAAAAATAATTTTTTAAATATTTTTTAAAAATTATTACAAAACATTTTATGTCAAATATATAATATTTTATATAGAAATTAATTTTCAAAATAAAATTATAAGGTTTTTTATTATCCAAATCAGATTTTTATAAAAGAAAAATTCAACTGATACAACAAAGTCAACAAGAAACAACAAAGTTAGGGTGTCCTGAAATAGTGCAACCCGAGGGCATCTCCTCTGACCAAATTAACTCCCTCTAGCTTAAATCTGTTAGGATCAAGGATAGAAGTGTGGATGGAATTTTTGTCCACCACCGAAGTAAGATAATCTACAACCTTTTTCCCTTCACGCCATGTGTGAGACACTTGGATTGTATTATTTAGGAGAGCTCTACATTGCCTCACTATGTAAGAAATGGACCAAGGAATGAGGCCCTTTCCAGTCAGGGAATCATGAAAAATTAGTGATTCAATCTCCGCCTGGGATAGGACAACTTGTTGTTGTGTACAAAGGGTTAGCCCGGTAAGCATTGCTTTGGCCTCAGCTATAAGCGGGATGTCATGGCCAAAGGATGATGTGAAGGCAAGGACCATGCTTCCCCCTTCACCATAGACTACACCCCCTCCTCTAATGTTTCCCAACATAAAGGACCCATCAGTGTTCAGCTTGTAGCCAATTTCTAGGGGGCGCCAATAAACCCAGCTCCCCGACGTGGACCTGGAAGGATGTGGCACTGGGATACTACCCTGCATAAACCGCAACGACTGTGCATCCCACCAGTCGTGGATGAACTGAACCATGTCTGTCAGCATGAAGCGGGTTCTCATAATGATGGAACTTATGGAGGGAAGAGACCCCTCGAACCTAGCTTGGTTCATGGCTTTCCACAAGCATCGGCACCCCGTGTTGAGGATCACTGCCCTGGCCATCCGTTCAACACCAGAGTCGCAAGCACTGTGGAACCACCTCTCCAGAAAATACACCTCCCTCTGATCCTGAAAAGAAGGATCCAAAAATCACCAAAGGAAAGACCATACCTCCATATCCCATTCGCCTTCGAAGAAAAGGTGGGTCGTGCCTTCCTCCCACCTGGTATTGTAGCAGTGACATCTCGAGGAAAAAATGTTCCCCAGTTTCTTCACGTTCTCATCCATAATGAGAGCAGAATTCCTGATGTTCCAGGTAAGAAAATTAAACTTTTTTGGGATCTTGTTACACCATACCACATCATGCCAATTTTCTTGGTGCTCCGGGGAATAGGATAGCTTTCAGAAATCCCTGTATGTAAAGGAACCCAGGGAAGACAAAGTAAAAACACACCGGTCTGGTTTAGGGGTGAACACAATTGACTCAAGGAGATCCTATGTCGCCTCATCCTGGATAGCCTGCGTGAACCTGGGATGCCCTCTTGCTTCCTTAAGGGTAATCATGGGGTCAGGACAACCCGAAAAGCTGAGCACTGAGCCCCCCAGTTCCTAAACCAGAAGAGTAAGGTACCTTCTCCCAAGATCCAGCGAAAGTGCTCCTAGAGATCCTGGATGAGAGGGAAAATTTTCAACCCGAAAGGAGAAACATATCCTCGCACTGCTCCCTCATTCCCCCTAAGGATATGCAACATTTTATTCACCCATAAGGTGCGCTCCTCGAGAAATTCCCACTCAAGCTTTGTGTTCATGCAGTGCAGTGTGCTTCGAGGACTTCTAACATTAATCCCCCCTTCGTGGACTGGTCTCTCCAGCCTTTCCCACGCAGCCTAGTGTCGTTTGCCTTCGGACAAAGAATCCTAGATAAACCTGCCCAGCACATTTTCAATGGTGTTTATGACCCCTTATGGGACTATGTTGGAGGCCAAGGCATGTATAGGGATGGCAGATAAGACACTATTAACAATTTCAATACGAACCCCAAAATACAAGAATCTGTTTTTCCAATTCAGGACATGACTGGTAATTTTGTCCACAACACGGTCAAAGTCACGAACCTGAAGCCTTCCTGAAGAAATTGGTGTTCCCAAGTACTCCATGGGGAAGGATCCCCATTGCATATCCAGGCGGCTGCAAAGGGATAACACACGGATGGGAGCACTTTTGGAGTTGAAAAATATATTACTCCTGGGATTACTGATCACTTTCCCACTCCAATAGCAATACTCATCTAGAATTCGCTTGATTCCCTAAAACGTGCCTCTATCACCATTAATAAAATTGAAATTATCATCTTCAAACATAAGGTGAGAGATAGAGTGAATGTTCTACATCCTACTTTATGGGAGAACTGCTCTGGAAGAAAGACCCCGGTTGATGAGGCGGCTAAGAGCATCCTGAGCTAAGATGAAAATGCTCGGTAAAATCGGGTCCCCATAACGGAGACCACGAGTAGCCTTGAAGAAACCATGTGTCTTTACCATAAAGGAGTGATCCAACCAGAATGAACTGAAGTAGCAGAAGAGGAGATAAACTGACTTAGATGAGAAACCCATAACTGAGAGAACTCTATTTTTGTAGCTCCACTCGATCCTGTCATAAGACTTGTTCATGTCGAGTTTGATTACCAAGTTGGAACTATGAGATTCAAAATTGATTTTCTAGACCAATTCCTATGCCAAAGCAATGGCTCCATGAATGGAGTGTCCCCTAACCAAACCATGTTGCTCAATCGAGATCCATTAGGGAAGACATCTAGAAAGCCTCTGATTGATAATGCTTGCATGGATCTTATAAGGGAATTTGCACAAGCTAACTGGCCTGAAATGCGAGAGGGAAGAAGGGTCCTTTATCTTTGGGATAAAACAAGGGCGGTAGCACTAGAAACCTGAGGGAGGTTCCCTTCATGAAAAAAATCTTGAATGGCTCAACTGATGTCACCCTTAACCACAACCCAAGCTCCCCTGTAGAACGAACCTGGAAAACTATCAGGACCGGGATCACTCTCTCGGTCAAGAAGCAACATAGCCTAGAGGATATCATCCTCATTGGGAATACCCTCCAAGCCCTCATTATCCTAAAAAACACAACACTGGGAATCGACTCCCAAAGCTCTGCATTTCCACTGGGGTAGCCTCTGGGCATCCTCAGATTGGGGCCAGCAAGGAGGTCCTTGAAGAAAGAGAGATCCAAGATTCCCACTATGCCTCTATAATTTATGTAAGTGTCATCTTTAAGTAAAATGTTAGGCTAGATCAACCATATTTTTTCTCTGATACAAGCATGGAAGAACACTGTGTTTATATCACCCTCATTCATCCATTTCACCCGAGATCGGTCCCTCTCCATGCGCTCCTATTTAAGAAGAAACACCGCCCATGAGTTCTTCATAGAAATCAACTCCTCAAACCTCTCATCACTCCAGTCCTCCTCCAACTAAGATTCCAGACTGGTGATGATACATTTCATATCCTCCAAATTTTTATCAAAGGGAGGCAAGTTCCTATCCCACAATTGGAGCCCCTGTTTCAACCACTGAAGGTTATTGTGGAGAGCCACCCAAGAATTCCCCAGTGTCAGACCCTCCCACAGCTCCCAAAAAAATCACTGGTAGTCAAGAGAATGATCCCATTGGGTGTGAAACCTAAAATGTTCCTGCGAGTCCTGACACGGGAGAAAGGAGACGAGGAGTGGAGAATGATCCGAGATACCACACACCAGATGATCAACCTTTGTGTTAGGGAACGAGTTGATATAATTTCTATTTTCCAGGCACCGGTCGAGCCGGCTCTAGAACCGCCTAGCACCTCGCTGGTTGCTCCAGGAGAAGCGATCACCAGTGTACCCCAAGTCCAGAAGACCCTTACTTGATGCGAACTGAACAGAGTCCAGGCCAGCCTGGCGTAGGAAAATACCTCTACCTTTCTTCTCATCGGGATCAAATACCATGTTGAAGTCCCCATCCACCATCCATGGTAAATCCCACGGATCAAAGGAACCAAGCTCTTGCCATAAGTGCTTCCAAGATTGAGCATCGCAACTCCCATAGACAAAGGATTCCAAGAATATCTCCAAGACTATTGAAACTTTCACAGAGAAGAATTGATCACCCACCAAAACCAAATCCACAAAAGTATCCCTATTCCAGAAGATCCAAATATGCCGGTTTGTCAGGTCTGTGTGTATAAATCTCTACATCTTAAACTTACCACAGATATCCTTTATCTTAGCCGGATTTTTCTTCGGCTCCAAAACTGTCACAATTGAAACTTTGTGTTTTCTAGCTTCTGAGGATATAAAGTTGGTCTTAACCAGATCCCCCAGGCCATGGGAATTCTAGATAATCATTGATAACATTAAAACAGAATAGGCCTAGTTGTGACCCCATGTGAAACAGTCCTGCTGTTGTGGGAGGAGGGTCCATCCCTAAGGGTAAGTCTCAATCCTGCATGCATGCACACACCGGGGCTATGCGCTAGAGTAAAGGAAACCACGGGGGTCTGGGGAGAGGGGGGATCGGCATCCACACCTCGCTTGAACTTTGAAATCGGATAGAAGAAGGGAGACTTACCCTTCTTTTCTATAAGCTCTGAACAAACTGGACTAGCCAGGGTCATGCTGCATCCATCCAGTGAACCAACCTCAAAAGGATGAGGAGAAGAGGACTCGCAGGCTACAAGCTCCAGCTCCAAGGGCATGACCCGAGAGGATCTTGATGAGGGAAGGAGAAACACTCAGTTATACAGGGAGAGTTAGGGGGAATACAAGAACTTCTCCCACAATTTTCCTACTAGAAGAAGCTGGTGAGGAATGAACAGGCGGATGGAAAAGCCAACAGTCCGTGAAAAACGAGCCTCTGGACTGAGCGCCACTAAACTCGTGATGAGGGAAAAAGAACAATCTAGAGGAGTGGAGGACTGGTCCTGAGGATCTGGGATCTCCGAAAGAGGAATAACACCATCCAGCTTCGAGGCTGCCAACCGAGAAGAGGAGAGCTCTTAGCCTTCTTCCCTGGGGGAAGGGAAGTCTTCATGTGAGCAGACCCTGGGAGCCTGACCAGGGCCGCCGGACTTTATCCTCCTATACACCTGCCTCAAGTGGCCCTGGAGGCAACAATAGGATCAGAAACTAGGTAACACCGGATAGGAAAGTTCTTAATCCAAAGACACCAAATCATGCACTCTCAATGATATTTTCTTTGGAATCGAAATAGAAAGGTCCAGCTCAACACAAATGAGAGGAACCAAAAAATCTTCACAAGAAAGGGTGCGGTCATACACGCACAGAAAGTCCCCTAACGATTCCCATATGTCCTAGAGGAAATCTCCATTCTGTAAAGGAAGAGGTAGGCTAGAGAGGCCAACCCAGACTGCAGCACAGGGACACTCTTGCCCCTTATGAGACTCCAAGGACCAGGGCGCCAAACTGAACATCCATCGACTGAACGATCTCAGAGCTTTACACCATGCTGAAACAAAATTCACCTCTGAATCCATCACTATAAAGAAGGAATTTTGATGAATCGTAGAAACCCGCACCGTGCCGAGCAAGCCCTAGGATTCCTCGCATCGTCTGAAGATCAACAGAGACGGTTGTGTTGTCCCAAAATATTCCACTAGGGTCCACCTCAAATGATCCACCACCTCTGATAATCCCCCTGGGGGGACTTCTAGTGATATGCATGAACCATCTCTCGACACTGTTGGATTGACTGGACTAACCATCGGAAAGCAGATCCACTAAGAGCTGCTGGACGAGCCGCACAGAGCGTCATGAAAAGACCGCACTGGATGGCGAGGCCCCGGAGGAGACCGGGCCTCACCAGAGAATGTTGGGGATCTGGGAAGCCAGGGTCGAAGGGTTCCAGACCTGGGGACGCCACCAGGGCACCTCCCACCGGTGAAGCAATGGACAAAAGAGAATGAAAACCCTCCAGCGCGTGGGGCATGTTCTTCTGAGCACCGAGAGAATCCATCCTCTATAGGGTTTTCAAAACATAAAAATATTGTTCAAAAACATTAATTTCAAAAACAAATACCTTTAAATAAGATTTTTTATTTCTCTTTTAAAAATATTTTGTAATTAATAACTTTTTGTATTAAAATGATATTTAGAAGATCTTAATAAATCCATGAGTCCACTAGCGGTATCAATATTATCAAAATGTCTTGTTGAGGTTGTAAGATCACCCCATTCCTCTTCAACTCATTCAATACCAAAGTTCCAAGTTTTATTTTAAGAAAATGATTTTTTATTAGATATTCCTTCCTTATTTATAATTTATTAAAACCTTTCAAAACTTATAGAATTTATTTTCAAGGAGAAAAATAATTTTATATTCACCAGGATTTAATAAAATTTATTTATTAGATCCAAGAGAAATCCATACTTTTAAATAAATATAATTATTTTAAAATAATTTTATAAATACCTTGATAATTAAATTTATAAAAAAAATCTTTATAAATATGCATGGAATGTTTTTTATATGTATAGTGCATGGTCATAACCACTTATTTGCACAACATCCATATATTTTAAAATAAATTTTTCACCTAAAATAATAGTTTTAACATTACAAAACATATTTAAATCAATGAAGTATCTCATAAGTAGGATAAATAATAATAATAATCCTATTGTATATAATTTTGAAATAAAATTATAATTTAAAAAAATGCATTTTTTTAAAATATTATATCTTTAAATAAATAGAAATTTAAAAAAATATCTCCTTATCATATAATTTTAAATCATAAATCATATTTGTTTTTAAAAAATAATCCCTTACATAAATATAAATTTTTAAATTATAATTCCCTCGCCATAATATAATTTTAAAAATATATAAGTTTGAAAATAAATAATCCCCTTACATATAATTTTAAAACATAAAATCATATATGATTCTAAAAAAATCCCTTACAAAATATTTTTGAAAAAATATAGGATTTATAAAAATAAATATAATTTTTCCCTTACCTCTAATCTTACAGAAGGTCTTCTCCTTCAAGGTTTAGACTCTCTCTCTCATCTTTATCTCTCTCACTTTCTCTCACTCTCCCTGAACTAGAATACTTGGTTTTTAATTTACACAGTAGAATAAGGCTCTTTATAGCCATATATTAACTATTTAGATATGTGTGTGTGTGTGTTTATCTCTTTTATAATAATCGGTGTGGCTGGATATATCCACTAGATAGAAAAATCAAGAGAGATATTGATTTTCAAAACATGTGTTTAATTATTATGGCTTTATGAGAAATCTTAGACATGGATTGATAATATATATATATTCTACCCTAAAAGAAGACATAATTGAACTAGGAAAATTTAGTATGAGTAGTGGATGATCTTGGGTTCTTAATTGCAATAGATACTGATAATTTTATACAGATATATGTATATTTTATAAAAAAATAGTTTTGTGGAACTTCAATTTTAAATGAAAGTGTTACAGATTATATATTTTATAATTCATTTAAATGGGTTTTTAAGAACATGAAGACACTTGTTAGTTAGAGTTAAATATCGAGTTGGCCCATGGGCTATTGTGGATGAAGAAACCAGTGAGAGGAGAGGATAGAATCCATAGAGGGTTCACTAGATCGGGAAGAAGGTAGAAGATGAATAGTGGGATGACAAATGGTTAAGATTAGACCAATCAGATGGTCATGATATAATTGATCATTTTTAACATGGGTGAACAGTAACTTGTGATGTCATCCCACATCAAAGTTTTGTTCAAATTTGTGATTACAAAATATAAATTTGTTTCCATTACTTAGAAGATGCAAGTAACTTTTTTCACTCCTGATCCCTCTCTATTGGTACTGACCCTTTCCAGATCCTCTTCCTTTATGCTACCCTGCATAATATTGTCACTATTCTCCCTAGAACTTTGGACCTGTCATGCAGGCATTCATCTGTGCCCATGCCTCTTATAGGCTTGGCTGGTTGACATGATTTCCCACCTCAGTACTGGTGAAAAGGTCCTAGATAGCTCATGGGTTGGTAGATATTTTTTTTATAAAAAGTATTTTACTTGGTTAAAATAAAACACAATTATATAACATGTGTTTCATTTTGTCCTTTTAGTGCCTTATCAAAATTAAGGTACTCATATACTATTTATTATCATATTACATAAATCTTTAATACTACCTATTATTCTTAAATATTATTAATAAAGTAATTACATTTTAATAATTTCAAATCTAAATTTATAATTTAATTAAAGATTATTTTTTAAAATTAGAAATAATAGTTTATTTAAAAGTAATAAGATATTATTTTGAAAATATTTTAAAGACTATAAATTTACATAATAAATAAAAAAATTATTTTTTAATACAATATATTTTTAAAAATAATATTAAATATATCTAATCACAAATTTACACATTTAACATTATTATTTAAAATTAATGTTTAGTATCTTTACTTATATAAATTATTTAATAAAAAAGTTAATATAAAGTATTATTATTACATGATAATGTTATTTTTAATATTAATATCTTAGTAATAATATTTTGAAATAAAAAATTAAATAATGTTCTTAAAAATATTGTATTAAATATTTTCATTAAAATTATCCACATATAACTATAATTTCAAAAGGTCCTTTTATAAACATTTAAAAATATATTTACATAGAATTTCTCATGACCCCCTCCCCACAAAGATACCAAAATAAGGGGAGAGAGATGGTGACTGAATGATTCCCGCTTCCAGTAGGCCCCAAGTTGGCCAATAGCACCAAGGGTATAGTAAACATGCAAATGGGAGGCATTAACCATTAATAGAAACATGCAGAAGAGATAGATAAGATTGATACAACAATCAACATGTGTTAAGAAATATATATATATAAAATAAAACCCAAGTTAAAACATGAAATGACATATAGTACTAAACAACTGAATGGAAACTATAAGTACCAAAAAGGTAAAGACAGTAGTGACCATGAAGCCCAAACAACTCTTGCTAATCCCCAAGCTAGTAATATCCATCCCGATCACCAAATTGATCTGGTTGAACTGAAACATAGTTTATATGAACATAGGGTGAGTATAATAGTTTACTCAGTAGTATCCTCTCATGAAAAAGATAAATAAATAATGTTAAAGCACAGTGAACAATAGTGAAACTAGCTCATCACCTAAATAGGTTTTCTAAGTTCCCAACCTCACCATGACTAACTCTCACTAAGTATCACTTACAAGAGATCATATAATATAATAATAAAACATAATGGGTACCCCTCTCTTACCTACCCACTATTTTTTAACTCTTCCCCAACATCGCATGTCCCAATCATCTCTCTCAAAAATTAATTCATCTCAAAAATACCTGGGTAGGGCGCCACCACATGCACCTAATGCATCACATAACCACACCATCTCATATAACAAACCATCTCATACATGTACACACATATATAGGAAAGAAAACCAATGTACATACCATCACAAGTATCTACCAAGAGAAGAGTGTGGGGCCAGAGAGGGCAGTCATCCATCCATCCTCCCACCTGGATGTTGGGGAAAACATCTTCCTAGAGTCTACTGGATATCAATCACCCTAACCGACATGGATGGGGTAGCATATGAAATAAAAAAATATGCATGAAATAATATAGATCACAACTACACTATAGGAATAACCTAGTCTTAGACTGAATTTCACCTAACGTCACTTGGAATCCCAACTACCACTACAAGGATCAAATATCCTATAAGGACATAAGGATTTAAAAAAGCTACATTAAATTCATCATTTACTTTTATCATTTTCTTTAGTTAATTAATTCATTATACATTAATTAAACATTAAAATTATACCAAATTACACTTCATTACATTAACATAAGTCTATTTCCTCTAGGTATAATCCAAACCAAGGACTTGGTTTATCATGATTAACAACATTTAATCATTTTCATTCCATCATCAAAAAAATCATTTGATTTAAAAATTTATTTATTAATTATTAAAATCATCCCATATCTAGGTACTATAGGAAACCCAACTTAAGCTACCACCAAGAGGAAAAATGCAACCAATCACCTCCATATGCCTCAAGCAGTGGGGAAAGGAATGAAGATAAACAATAAACTCAACCATCAACCATTAAACATATTCAAAACCAAGCACACCCACTCTAAGCATCTCATCAATGGGTAAGACCAAGATTAACCTATTTTATCAGCTCTGGTAATATCATTGAAACCCACATGCATATACTAATGCATCTTCCCATAATAGGCTTCATATTTTTCCATGCCATTAGGGAATCCCTAGCCAAAATATCACAAAATACATCCCAAATTCAGCCATACTAGGATCACATCGCATCCAAGCCTCCCCACCCCATATCACACATCATCCCTCCAATCTCAGCCATCCTAGGCTCATATTAAAAATATAATATCCAAATAAAATCACTAGGCAATAGTAAAATAACAAATAAAGTAATTGGGTAACTAGGCCCTTAAAACAAGGAATTATTTCTTCTTATAAAAACGAGAACTCGTGACTCCAAAACTAGCCACTCAGACGTCTTAAGAAAATGGTCAAATCATGTCCCATAAAATTATCTTTATCACACATCCAGTTCTTATTCCATATTTAATTAACCTATTCATTTATTTTTAGGTTCCAACTACAGAAAACCTAAGGCATCAAGCTATACAATCTAATAAAAGTCAAATCATGTTCTTAGCATTTATTCCAGTTTCAACAATCCTAGAGAAGTACCATTCTCAATTAACATGAATTTTTAATTATCAAAAATAATTATCATGTTTTAGGTTAATTAACTAATCTTATCAATTCCATTAATCACATGGAATATTAATTTTAATTAAACATGTGTATTGCATGAATTTTATTTTCATCAAATTACATTAACCACCATAATACAAACATGCCTCTTTAATTAATTAATCATAAGACAATTAATTATTAATTAATTATTACTTTAATTTATTTACCAATTTCCATCAAGAACAACATGTTAACTAAGAAAGGAATAGATATCACACTATATTTCAAATCAAGAGGCAAACCGTTATCACAGTATAAACCAACAACATCGAAAACGTGTGATATCTATCAAATTATTTAATTAGGTTCAATAAATACTAGTTAAATTACATTTTCATCCAAAAGGATAAAGCATGCTCATTTTATGATTTAATTTAAATAAATTAAGGGAAGAAATGAATCCCCTACCTCAAAAGTCACCAACATTCTTCACATGAGAATAGACCAATAGAATAGATCTTCGATCAACTATCCTACATAAATGCATCCATACACGAATTATATGGAATATCAACACCAATAATAACCAATATAAACCCCATTTGAAACATGGGATATCAAACTCCATAACATGGAGATAATATATGGGATAAAATGCACATGGGCCTCATCCCAGTTGGTGGGGACTACTTAAGTGAATCCAAGAGACTCGGGATCAAATCCAGGTGGAGGCTAATTCCTAGATACTATAGTAATTACTGTAGCAGGTACTATAGCAGGGACTGTGCAGAACTGTAGTGGGTACTGTAGTGGGTACTATAGTAGGAACTGTTTGGCACTATAGAAGCAGGGAATATTCTCTTGTTTTGGCCTTAGGGCCATCAATTTGGTCCCCGAGTCCTTTAAGGCCTTCAGGCCACCCAGGCCTTCGGGTCAGTAAGGCCTTTGGTCCACCTCAAGGCCTTCAGGCCACATTAAGTGCATATGTAAACCAAAAAACCTATAAGGAACAAGATTCAGAAGGAGGAGGAGCAAGGAGCTTTCACCATAGTAGAAGCTAAACGGATTGCAATAATGAGAGGGTATGGCACCTGCCATCGGGACAAGTCTGTGCATGCATGGGAAAGCCTAGCTGAACAGCCATGTGAAGGTGGAGAGCTGATTTCACGATGAAGATGTTAGGGAGGAGTAGTTCCAAGTAGTTAGTCTGGGGTGTATGTAATGTTTGAAGCCTACGGGCAATGAATTCCTCTAAGACCTATGACTCGTGTAATACTTATGCCTATGGGCCTTGTAAGGGTTCCAACTCACCCCTTGAAAGGTGTATTATAAAAAATAAATAAAAAATGAAGGCCTTCGGGCCATTGGAATGAAGGGATGAAATGATACCAAAATAAAAATAAATCGCAAAAAATGGAGGTAGAATTCACCTTGGATCAACAAAGATCGAAGAAGGAAGTCAATAATCAATTCCCTATTGAAGGGATATTGAAATTTAAAAGGGGGCCACTAAAAACCTAGAACAAGAGATGGAGGTGTTGTAGTCCTAAGTTTTAGAGAAAGACCTGAGTGGATGAAACATTTAAAGATATACAGCATCGGAGATTTACATGGTTTTTAATCTCCCTACTTTCATCATTTTACATCCAACCCCCTCTAGAAAAATTCCAAGCCTCCTAAAAAATCCACTAGCCTTAGAAACTAATAGGGTGTTGGACCACATGGATCCAAACCCTTACATTAGATACCTCTCAAACAATTCTCATCCTTGAGAATCTAAAACTAACCCAGATAAGAAACAAGAGGGGGTTATCTGAACAACCACCCTATGAGATACCTCTCAAAGATCTCAACACCAAAGGAGATCAACCACCACACTAGAAGAACAATCTCAAAACCTCACCAAAACATCATACATCCTATAAAAACTCTCCCAAGGGATATACCTCTCAAACAAAAGTAAATCCACAACAAGAAATAAAAGGAAACCATCTCATAAATGAAAATGGATCAACATCCACAAGAGGAAAAAATTATAAGATAAAGATAAAAATAAACATCTTAGGGTAATAAGTACATATTTGACACCCAAATTCCCAAGTACCCCCCTCCATGCTACCATTATACCACAAGAAACGAACCAAGGGAATAGAATTCCCATGCAACACCTTCTCCTGGTGGTATGGGATCTCCATAGGCCACTCTTCAAAGGTTGTGTCATCATCGACATTGATCTCGCCCCAATTGATGACATGAGAGTTGTCATGAAGATAAGTATAGATCTATGACACATGAAAAACATCATGTATACATCTCATATATGGGGGAAATTCTATTTGATACAACGTGACTCCAACATGATCCAATACACCAAAAGTACTAACAAACCAGGGAGAAAGATTACTCCCACAACCAAACCTTCACTGTCCATGACGAGAAGTCACCTTCAAGAACACATGATCTCTAATACCAAACTTCATATGTCTCATCCTATGATCATCATAGGATTTCTAATGATCTTGTGATTCTTTAATCCTCTCAGGAATTACATGAACCATCTTAGTTTTATTTTATACCAGTTTTAGCCTAAGAATTGCAACCTCTCCAACCCCAGCCCATAAAAATTGAGAACAACAAGTTTGTCTGTAAAAATATTCAAAAAGAACCATACCAATGGTGTATTATAAACTATTGTTGTAATAAAACTCAACCAAGGGTAGGTGAATTGTCCACAAACCAGAAAAATCAAATACACAAGAGTGAATCATTTCTTTAAGAGTTTGGATGGTCTGCTCTATATGAATATTCATATGCCGATGAAAATAATTACTAAGGAATGGTTGAGAACCAAAATCATTTTGGAGACCTCTCCACACCCTAGAGGTAAAATAAGGATCTCAATTAGAAATGATCATCCTCAAGACTCTATGGAGTCACACCACCTCTTTTAGATACTTACTCAATAAAACCTCTACTGATCTCGACTCCCTGATCACTATAACATATGATAATTTCATCAAACAATCCACTATCACCCATATAGCATCACAGTCTCCCTAAGATTGATGTAAAGTAGTAACTAAGTCCATAAAGTTTTCCTCCCACTTCAATTCTGGGACATCTAATAACTGTATAAAACCAGTTAGAACACAGTGATCAACCTTCACCTTTTGGAATACCAAACATCGAGAAACAAACATTGCAACTTCACACTTCAACCCCGGCCACCAAACCTGACCTCTCAAATTTCAGAACATCTTGGTCATGATGGGATGTACCACCAAAGGTGAACTATGGAACTCATTTAAAACTATCTCATGCATTTCCAAATGAAAAAAATCCTTTCTTAAAACAACACTTGGTGATGTACGTCCTCAAACCAACCATCAGGGGCATCGCCAAAAACAAATCGGTATCTCCAGACCTCCTCCTAAGAATCCCCCAATTGGGACTCCTCCACATAATAAACCAAAGATTAATACAATTTCATTTGGAAAATATATCCTCTACCTCCAACCTCTCCCATATCTAAATGTGTAAGAACCTGGGTTTTTGGAACGGGTCAAAATCCCGACCCTGTTTAAATTTTTGACTTGTTTCCGAGGAAACTGGATTTAATGGGAAGTTTCTGGAAATTTCTAGACTACACGCCGTGTACTTTAAGTACACACTGTGTATGTGTAGGTGAGTGACCGGCCGTGTACTCGCCGAGTACATGCCGTGTGATGACCGTTTAGTAGTTTCTTACTACACGGCGTGTAGTTTTGAACACGCTGTGTAGACCCCCGACTGTGTGAGGCCATACATGGTGTGCAGGCCGTTGGCCGGGTAGAACCGAGGACACGCCGTGTTCCCCTTGGACACGCTGTGTAGTCTAGCCGTGTATAAAGAAAACACATGGCGTGTGAGTATGTCGGCGAGGAAGAGAATAGGAACCCGGTACACGCCGTGTACCAAGAGGTACACGCCGTGTACTCATGTCGGCAGGTTTGGAAAGTAAGTTAGTGGAATCTTTCCGTCTTTTGAACAGTTAAATGAAATATACATGGAGTGTAGTCCTAAAGTAAACGCCGTGTACTTTCTTTATTTCGCTTAAATCGGGCAGTAGCCTCGTTTTGAGGCAGAACACCCCTCCTCCGCCTGGATACACGAACCAGGCTGTCCAAACCCCTTTCCTCTTCCCGATCGTCCATCTGAGACCCGTTTCAAGTTCTGATTAGTGCGTTGGAACCCCCTCGGTAAGGCCTCGATTCCTCTTTGGCCGTTTTGTTTGATTTTCGTTATAGAACGATTTATAGCCCTTTGAGCGGTTTTGAATCTTTTGTAGATTTACCGTGTTCTAGACTGAATTGGCGGGTGTTACTAGAGGAGTAGCATCGTGCGAGTCTCAGGTAGGTGGTGCATACCTCATTTTGTGTTTTCATGGTTGTTTGGGTGATGCGGCTTCGGCGCGTTTTTGGGTATTTTTGAGCGGGACCCGTTTTATCTGCTTTTTCATACTGTATTGTTTATGGGACCTCTGGGATGCCTTTGGGTATGCCCGGTTACCAGTTTGCGTGAGTGAGGTCGGGTGAGGGGCAGTGGCTCATCGGGGCATTTTGGTCGGGGAATGCCAAAATGGTTTTATTTGCAATATTATTGTGTTAAACTGTTAGTTTAAATTATTTCAGCCTGTTATAATTGTTGGAGGCTTTTAAGACCTCTGTGCTGGTATGGGACAGCACCTCGTATAGTGCAATTCGACTGTTTAGTTGGTTTTTCCTGGTTATGTTTTCTGTTTAAATATGTTATATATGCAATTATTGAATTGCATCTGCTGGACCCTTTTGGGTTGAGTTGGTCTTAGCCCGGTTACGTCTGAGTGATGCTGATCACAGGTTGGGGCTTTGCCCGGGTTACTTTGGGTGGTTTTGACCACGGGATTGGGTGTCATGGACATCGGTTTGAGACAGTATGACTGTCAGGTTGGGCATGGCCTGGGATACTAGGGTGGCGATGCCATCGGACTTGAGCAACATGGTCGCAGGGACACGAGGTGTCAGATGTTTTGGTGGCTTAGGACTATTTGCGTGATTACCTCACTGGGACTTGAGTAGTGTGCACACAGAGATACTCCGTGATGAGGTGGTTTTGACCACTCGTGTGGGTAGAGGCCCCCGTAGTTGCGGTTAGGTATTTTGGTTGGGGGTGCTTGCCGTAGAAAGCCACGTGGGAGGTGAGGAGCCTTCAGAAAATGGGCGTGCCTTCGGGACGTCGGTACTTGAGACACGAGGTTTCAGGAGGTACATAGTGCCGGGTTACTATTTGTGGGCATTCCTTCGGGATATCGGTACTTGAGACACGAGGTGTCATGAGGCACATGGTGTCAGGTTACTATTTGTGGGTGTGTCTGCGGGACGTCGGTACTTGAGACACGAGGTGTCAGGTGGCACACGGTGCCGGGTTACACGACAGAGATTCTGGCGTTGGCCGAAGCAGGTGACACTCCATGGTGGTTGTTGAGAACCAGTGGAGTTTGTATTTATTTTTTCATTGTACTGATTACTTCTTTCCTGGTAAATGCATGACTGCTTAAACACCTATATTTGGTATGCACTGTTGCGTGGTATCCTACTGAGATTTGTCTCACACCCTGCACGGGCCCTTCAGGATGCGTGCAGACTTTATGGACTTACGTGCAGGAAAGAGGCCAGCTTCAAGAGCCGGGCTGCGTTAGTTATTGCATGGAGATGGTATGGACCTTGAGGTCATGCCTAGCTGGGTTTACTTTGTTTTGTTTACCTTCTGTATTGGCATGCTTATTGTAGCTACTGTTGGTTATCCATTGACGCCCTGTTTATATTCAGTTGTGTATGACCTGCTCTGGATGCATGTTTTACTGTTCGGTTGTAGTTACATGTTCTTATCATGCTGTTGTGTTTATTTCCACTGTTTTTGTGTCATTTACTGCTTTCGCTGTTTATCTATATTGATTATGCTTCCGCTCTGCGGGTCTTGTTCGAGTCTGTTGAGTCTTTCTTTCCACTGCATCTTTACTGTTATACTTGGACCAGTACCCTTATTATGATCCTCTAAGAGGGTATAGACTCCCCACTATACCTAACAAACCCTTGCTTCTAGTCGGCAGCCTTTGGCGTTTGGGGAGGTGTGCCTAAGGTAGTAACACCCGACCCGTTCGGCACTGTTCGGGTGGCTGGCCGGGTCCGGGACGTTACAAAATGCATTATTGAGATTTCTTCCATCACCCTCCAGGAATCTCCATATTCACACATGAAATCACTACGTGACTTCCTTCTAAGATCATCGGATACAACATTTCCTTTTTTTGAATATATGAAATTTCAATGTTATAATCCTATAATAATTCCATCCACCGATTTTGATGCAAGTTCAAGTCACATTGGGAGAATATATACCTCCGGATCTTATGGTCTGTAAATACCACAAAATGCTCAACCATGAGGTAATGTCGCCATAACTTCAAAAAAAACACAATTTATACAAACTCAATATCCTGGGTATCATAGTTACACTCATGTAGATGTAACTACCAAGACCCATAAGAAATAAATGATATATAATTAATCATAATGAATCTCAGTCCTAAATGCAAAGCATCATAGAAAAACTCAAACTAAACTCCCTCCACTAGTAAACATAGGAATGGAACATTGTCCAACTTCTCCTTAAGGTACTCAAAAGATTCCTAATATGGGTTATTCCATAAGAAATCTTGATCCTTTTGGGTCAAGGCTATCATAGGAGTTGTAACCCAAGAGAAATCGGCTACAAACATCCTATAATAGCCTAAATAACCAAAGAAACTCTCCACCTCTTCCACTGTCTTGGGGGATTCCCAAGACACAACCACCTCTATCTTCAAAGGGTCCATAGCTACTTACTGCTGAGACACCACATGCCCCCAATAAATGGACTTCATGATCCCAGAACACAGACTTTAAAAACTTACCAAATATTTGATCATGATGAAGAAATCCCAAAATATAACGCAGATTCTCTGCATGCTCCTCCTTTGACACGAAGTAAACAGGGATGTCGATGAAGAAAACCACCACGAACTTATCCAAGAACTCTCTGAAAAATATTTTCATCAACCCCATGAACATAGTTAGATCATTTTTTATACCGAACAAAATCACATCAAACTCGTAATGCTCATGGTGAAAATGAAAACGGTCTTATGAATATCCTCATCCTTCACCCACATATAATGATATCCAAACTATAAATTGGTCTTCAAGAACAAACTTTTACCTTTAATATAATAAAATAAATAATCATTACATAGAAGATGATAGTGGTTCTTCACTATCACTTGGTTTAAGTGATGATAATCAATACAAGGCCAAAAAATGCCACTAGACTTCTTCATGAACAAATCTATTGTATCCCAAGGTGACACACTCATCAAAAAAAACATCTCTTCAATAGATCATCAAGTTGTACTCACAGCTCTCACAACTTATAAGGTTCCATCCTATACAAATACATCAAGATACAAGAAAATTCTTGTTGTAGCTCAACCCCAAACTCAATCTCCCATCAAGGTGGTAATGCTACAACATCTTTTGCAAAGAAATCAAGGTATTATTCTATAACCCTAGGAAACACCAACTATTGAACCTCTAATAGGATCAACATTAGCTCTTCCATCAGAGATTAAAAATATGGAACATGTATCTAACCCATCTGAGGGTCTCGCTCACCAACAAACACTATTGGATCTTCGTCAGCATCATAAAACACAACCTGCCTCCTGAAGCAATCCATGATATCATGTGCTACATACAACCAATCCATGCCAAGGATGATTTCATATGGCTATATATATAAACATAGTAAATCTCCCTAAGAGGGGTGTTTCCCTAGCACTATCTCACGGTCTCTACATACTTCATATGAGTCAGCTTGACCAAGGGAATTGGAAGTCTATCTACCTCAAGTCCCAAATCAATGAAGTGGGTAGGTGATATAAAGGAGTACGTCACTCCAATATCAAACAAGACATGCTCCCATGTAGAAAACATGAAAAGGGTACCTCGAATGACATCTGGATCAAATGGAACTAGCAAAGATAAAGCACGAAGTTGACCATAACATGCTCCACGACCTCTTTGACCCTACTGATGACCACCTATATGTCTACACTCTATTCTATGAGAACTAGGATCGTCTTGTGGATGTCCTCTACCTGCCCCATCTCCACTCTATTGATCACAAACTAAACCACCCTGTTATTGACGCATCGGCTTAAACTTACTCAATGATGAAACCTGAAGTGGAACAATTGTCATACACTGACTACTCAAAAAGTTCAGGCACTCTCACTGATGATAACCTTATACTCCATAAGAAAAATAGGTGTCTGGTCCCTTGGAATGGGTCTTAGAGCCACCTCCCCCAGAGAAATGATAATATGAGGGGTGGGCCCTACCCCTGATAGCCAAAAAACTCTTATGTCCTAATAACTAGGAACCCAAAACCACAACTCTACTTCATGATGAATCCTAAAAACTCCCCTCTAATGATGACCCGATTCTGTCCAGCATCCTCTCAATAACCTATGCTCTCACTATCACCTCGAGATATATCTTTATCATAAACAGGGTGACCTTGTAATGACCCAAACTATTATAAATAAAACTTCCCCTTTAATTTAATTAAATATATTATTATGTATTATGGTTATAGAAAACAAATGCACTTATTTGGTTTTATTTAATATTGAATTTAAAAGACCATTAAGCATCGTTACCATTGATAATATAGTTGTTGAAAAGTGATCACATGATTAGTATAAATATAGGGTTTTAACAAATCCAATTGACACAAACAAAGGAAGTGATGGCCTCAAACGGAAAGATCATACCCTATGAATCCCATTTATTAGAGCTTACAAGGGAGATAGAATCATTAGGATTTTTCCTTGACAAATCCCAAGATGATATAAAACAAATTAAACATGATCAAAACCATTTACAGGATAAGTTCAAGCTCATCGAGATCATGACCCAAAACATATTTGTTGAACCACCCCATGAAGGTCTCATCATTGCGTACCTTACTCTAAGGAAGTTTGCTGGTATATTAAAGGGATATGTATCAAGATCCTATAAAAATGAGTATGTACATTATTTTTTATAGAAAAATGGATATATTTTCATTCTATTATTTTTATTTTATAAATTATTTTTATTTTGATACAATAAAACACAAATAGTATTTTTAGGTAATATTCAAATTGAATTAATAAATTTATTTTGATGAATTAATGGATTTTTGAAATAAATAATATTTTAATAAAGTATTATTATTAAATATTATTTAGTAAATATAAATTATCATATAATTTTTATGATGTCAAATGTAATTTTTATAAGGGTTTGAAAAATATTATTGTCATAAAACGGCATTTCTCAATAATTTTTTATTCTCATTTTAAAAGTAAAAATGCACAAATTTAGAGAATTATTTTGATAAAATGAATATTATTTTTATAATTGTAATGTCAAAATTATCCAATGTGTAATTTTCTATAATTTTCTAAGATAGTCAAATTTTTAGGTAAAAATTAAATACCATATAATTATATGGTGTGTATTATGATAACATAATGACCCAAAAGTGATGTAATAAATAATATAAATGGTATCTAATACCAAATGTATGTTTTCTATTTAAAATAATGTGATTTTTTTTATTTTATTAATTTTATAAATCCATTATGAATCCTCCAAAACCATTAATATATTTTAAGGTTTTAAAATCCTTTCTTTAAGAGTATGACTCGCTTACACATAATCAAGGGAATTATTTTATTATGTTAGTCCCTTCGCCTTATAAAATAAGGAAAACCAATCCCATTTTTCAAAAACCATTGGAAAAATAGTGGTAAGGTTTGTGATTTTGGTTATTTTATTATATAGATTCCAAAACCTAAGTTTGAGAAATAATAAATAATTCCCCACTCATTTACTATATAAACCCACCCAATATCTCATTTATCTTCACTAAAAATCCTTGGAGAACATCCTTACTCTTTATTTACCTATCTAGATTCCTCCAAATATTCCCCCAATCTCTGAAGAATCTCCTCCCAAACATTTAGTGTCACACACTCAAGTAAGGTATCTTCCACTCTTCTTTTTTTATCCAGGAACCTCTTTTATATTACGCTTCTCCACTCTGAAATCCCGAAGGCCTTTTTAATTTATTTTTTGATAATAAATATTTTAATGGTTTAGGGGTGACCCTTAAATGACCCATAGTACCAATTCATAAGGCCCATACATGACCCAAATTCCCAGAGGCATAAGGCCTAATACAAGACCTTGAATGCCTAAGACCTGACACACTTGAAACAGTCCCTCCCCAACATATGAATCTTGAAGGAGCCTAGATCATCACCTCAAATCGATGATTTTATATCATTTACCTATGAATAGATTAAAGGTTCTTGGTAATGATGTAATTTTTCATTCTCTCTCATTCTTCCAATCTCGTTAGCTCTGCTCTGGTGGTTACTACTTTGCTCTGAATCCTCTTCTAGGCCTGCTCCTGTGTGGTCTGCCAGGGATCTTTCTTGGTCTCTATGTCTAAAAATACCTATGGCCCAAATTCAATTAGTGTCCCAAAATACCTATCATCCAAATTCTCATGGTGGCTCAAATACCCTGAACTATTATGTACACTCATTATGTACACCCATTACCATGCCAAAATGTAGTAAGGGATCCTCACATCCTCTTCTTTATTCAAGTTTCTTTATTATATTATGCCTTCTATTTCAAAATAATAATATTGGGATATGTATTTCTATGTCCCTACTAATTATAATTTTATTTACAAATTATGAAATACCCTTTTCACTCTCATCAACCCATTTTATGAATTTTCAAGTGACGTAGTAATGCTGCAGAAATTTCATCGTGATTTTCAATGCCAAAATAATTATGTAGTGAATACCATACCCATTTCTTATCAAGGTTTTTCACCTTTATAAACTTATACTTCTTTGAATTGGGAATTACATGTATGTATTACACACTCCTTGATTGTGTAATAAAATATGATGATGAATGAATCCATTTTTTATGATATATATAGAACACTTAAAAATGAGAATAAAATGAAAGTGACAGGTGCACTCGGAATTATATAGCGCTCTAATGAATTGGGTAATATTTTCTCTCATGAAACATCGTGTTGGGACATGGAGTAAAACTAATTCCTTTATGGGACTTTTTCCATCATGATATCCTGATAGTTAGCCTTGACATATGTTTATGATGTTGTGTTTTAAGTTGTTTCCACATTTCCCATGTTACCTTTATGTTATCATGTTATATCATGCCTCATTGTTCATTTTATGATTCTTACCCCTTTTATTACTCATTTATATACCTATTGTATAACATGTATTACCATATTCATTTTATTCCATGTTTATTCCCTTATTGGGTTTTATAGATCACCCCATTCTTATATATTTCCCCAGGTTATCCTGTGCAATTTTAAGTGTGATCATGTTAAGGAAATTTTCAATAAAGATGATGTTTTTCTTGTTTAAACTGTTATTAAATGTAACTAATTCCCAAATACACTAGACTTTTCAATCTTATAGATTGTATTAAGTGTAATATTATGTAATAAATCATGAATTAATGTGTAATAAATAGAAGGGTTGTTATAGTTGGTATCAAAGAAAAAGTTTGGTTATTTTTGGGTTTAGGATTATAAAACTCTAGAGAAAGCCTTAGGGATAAGAATAAGTATAAGAAAACATCCCTAAATTTTTTTAAGTATAGATTAAGTGGTTTATAAAGAAAATGGATCCCTGTCAGGATACTATAGGTGGATGTGGATTTGGAATACATGTATATAGGTGTAAAACATGAAAACACCATGTTGAGAAAGAATCAACTAGGAACTGGTGTATGAAAATGTGCCTTGTTGTACACCTAGTTTGAAACTCCCAAGGGACATGATTTGGTAAATTTATATTCTTATTACGAACCATTATTAATATAATAAAAGAAATTCCATAAGAATATATGTTAGGAAATAGATCACAAATAACATATATTGAAGCCTATAAATTCATAAGTTAAGAAATAAATATAATTTATAAGTCATGACTTTGATTTCATTGGATTACCCCTTTATGTGTTTAATAGTTTAAAAATACTCATCCTTAATTTTCTTTATATTCTATCCAATGTCCAGAAATAAGAGGAATCAGGTAAACAACCAATGTGAAGGGAAATGTTATGAATGCCCCAATGAGATGCCCAACCCGATGGGAGCAATAATCACAAATTTTATTATGATACTCTCTCAACTTACTTAGGTTCTAAATAGAAATATAGATTAAGAGGATCATCTAAATCCCCCTAATATAGAACAAGATTTTATTGATACCTTTATGTGAAAAAGGCCTCCGAATTTCAATGGATCATATGATCCCTTAATCATGGAACAATGGATCAACTCCATTGAGAAGATATTCTGCATCCTTCAATGTTCTGATAAAGATAAGGTTCTACTATATTTTTATCATATGGAGGTATAATATTATTAGTGGTGGACATTAATCAAAAATACAAAGTCTGATGAAGATATCGAAGTGATGGTATGTAATAATTATGGGAAAAAATAAATAAATATTTTCCTTGAAGTATTCTAATTAAAATGGAAAGGGGTTTCCTTTGCATAAACTAAAAAAGATAAGGAATCTATCAAGGCGTATGAGGAAAACTTCACAAGAAATGCATAATAAAATTCAACCTTTTTCTTTACCCCAAAATGCAAGGTTGTCCGCTTCTTTTGTGAGCTAAAACTTAGTATACAAAAAATCCAAGTGATCTGAGATTTTGATAGCTATGAGGAAATTGTCTGATGTGCCCTTAAAGTCAAAATTGAGATCAGTAAATCTCAATGGTATCATGGGGATAAGAAGTGAAAAGTGGAGTTTAATTCTGGTGATCTGATGGAGAAATCTAATGGTGCTAAGAAATTTCAACATCCCACTTTTCAAAGGTGCAGAAAGAAGCACCCTGGAAATTGTCTAAGGGGAATGAGGAAATGCTTTAGGTGTGGGAAGGAAGGATGCCTAACTAATGACTTCCAATAGGATAAAACCACTATTGCGATGGAGGAAAGGGATACTCTGGTCAAACCTTAGTGCATTTTTCATTACTTTAACTGCAAGGAACCAATTCACTTTGTAAACCAATGCACTAAGACAAGGTTTTTTGAGACAACTAACAACCTCCAAGGCTGTAAGGGAAATATTTTTCCATCACAAATGCTAATTTGGATCATGAAAATGAAGTGGTGATAGGTAAATTAGTTATTAATTCAAGAATAAAGAACATAATTTTTTATTCTATTTCTACACATTCCTTCATATCATGAAAGTTTAGTAGAACTATTCAAACACCACCACAGTGCAAGGAAGTAGAGCTGCCAGTAAAAATGGAAAATGAGGAAATTATTGCATCCTAAGTGTATAAATCCTCCCCTATCATAATTTATGGGTTGAACTTCCTAGTTAAACTTTGAATACTCCCTTTTAGGGAATTTTATATAATTCTAGGTATGGATTAGCTTTCCCCATATAGAGAAAACATAAATTTTCATGAGAAGTAAATCACTCTTCATATTTTGAATCATTCCCCGATTCTATATAAGTGTAATAAGGAGTATGAATCTTATTTAGAACCAATATCTAAAGAATGGATATTATTACCCTAAAATAAATAATAACTAGCTCAAATAATTTACTCTAAGGAAGGAATTATAGTTGAATACATGACCATTGTGAGGGAATATGGTGATGTATTTCCTAAGGAATTTTTTGGTCTTCCTCATAGTCGAGAGGTTGGATTTTCAATTGATATTATACATAGGATATTACCAATATTCAAGGCTCCATATATAATGGATGTTGTGTAACTTGAGGAGATGAAGAAACAACTATAGTAGAATCTTTATAAAGGTTTTATATTCCAAAGTACTTTACCGAGGAAAGTACCGGTCCTCTTTGTTAAGAAAAAGGACGTGTCAATGTGCCTTTGTATTGATTATCATGGGATCAACAAGATCATAATAAATAACAAGTATCGTCTCCCATAGATTAATTACTTGTTCGATCATCTACATGGAGTACAATACTTCTCCAAGGTGGATCTGCGGTCCGGATATTACCAAGTTAGGGTAAAGGAGGAGGATATCCCCAATACTACTTTTCATACTAGGAATGGACACTATGAGTTCATAGTAATTCCTTTAAAACTCACTAATTATCTAGAAATATTCATGCACTTGACTAATAGAGTCTTTATATATTAACTCAACAAATTTTTGGTACTCTTTATAGATGATATTATAACATTATCCAAGACTAATGAGGAGAATGAGGAGCATCTGACCACTGTGCATAAGACCTTACGAAATGGGAAACTTTATGATAAGTACATAAAATGTAAATTATTATTGAAATAAGTCTCATTCTTATGTAATATCATCATAAGAAATGGAATATATATGGAGCCTTAAAATACATAATCAATTTAAGGATGGTTGAGGCCAACATATGTGACATATATCCATAGTTTCCTTGGATTAGATGGAATTATCATTGATTTGTGATAAATTTATCATGATTTTTAAAACCTCTAACCAATATACTTATAAGGTAGTCAAGTTTTCATGGAATGGTGAAATTAAAGATAGATTCAAGGAGTTGAAAAGGATGCTTATCATCGCCCTTGTACCCACACTACCCACAAGTGGAGAACTTTTCATAGTATTCAACGATGCTTAGAAGAAGAGATTGGGTTGTGTGTTAATGTGTAATAAAAAATTAATATACTATGATTCAAGTAATTTTAAAGTTCATGAATAGAAATACCCAACACATGATCAAGAGTTTGTTGTAGTGATATTTTCTTTGAAAATATGGTGGTATTGTCTCTTTGGGGAGAAATGTGAAATATATATGGATCACAAAATCCTCAAGTATATATTCACATTGAAATAGATTAATATGAACCAATGAAGATGGTTAGATCTAAGCAAGGACTATGAATGATCAATTCACTATCATCCTGGGAAAGTGAATAAAGTGGCAGATGCTCTAAGAAGAAAGGATCCAGCAATTTTATCATTAATAATAATTGATAATGATCTGATCTAATTACATTTGGAAAGAATGGACATGGGGTTCATAAATAAATGAACATCATAAATCCTTTCAAAAATGATTGCTCAATTTTCCCTTTTGGAGAGGTTAAAGGATTATCAAAGAGATGATGTTGGAATTCAGAAGAAAGTGGAAGCTATAAGAAAAGATAAATCTTTGCAGTTCAATGTTAATGAAGAAAGTGTTGTAAGATTTAGGTCAAGACTATTTTTACCATTAAATACTGATTTAAAGAAGGATTTTTTGGATAATTCACATAGCTCAACATTATCTATCCATCCTGGAAGAAAAAAAGATGTATTGATATCTTTGAGAGAACTATTGGTGGTACAATATGAATAAAGAGATCATGGAGTATACATCAAGATGTCTTGTATGTTATCAAGTGAAAGTGTAAAGGAAAATATAATGGGATGATGAAACCATTACCCATACCTATATAGAAATGGGAAAACATCATCATGGACTTTGTCACTGGTCTTCCAAAGACATCAAGAAATAATAATGCTATATGGGTTATGGTTGATCATCTTACAAAGATTGCAGACTTCATTATGATTCGAGAGGATTTCTCATTAAATCAACTTGTACGAATATACATTAGAGAAGAGGTGAGGCTATATAGAGTGCCACTATTGATTATATCTAATTGAGATCCTAGATTCGCCTAAAAGATCTAAAAAAGTCTCTAACATGCTCTAAAAATACTGAGTTTAACTTCATCATGTCTTATTATCCCCAAACTGATGTCCAATATAAGCGGACTATCTAAACAGTGGAGGAAATGTTGAGAGCATGATAAATTGACTTCAAATGAGGATGGGACCAATATCTTCCTTTGGTCGAGTTCTCATAAAATAAAATTTTCCACTCAAGCATCCAAATGTCTCCCTACGATTCCATTTATGGGAAGAGGTGTATAACACATGCATGATAGGTTGAAGTTGGGGAACGAAAACTGCTAGGTCCTAAAATGGTTATGTAAATGGTGTAAAAGGTTAAGACTATTTAGTAGAACATCAAGGCTGCTTAAAGTTGAAAGAAGATCTATGCTGACAATCATCAATGAGAACTAGATTTTGATGTTGGAGACATGGTTTTCCTCTCCACATCTCTATGGAAGAAATTGATGAGATTTTGGAAGAAGGGAAATCTTAGTCCAATATACATCATACCCTTTGAGATCATTGATCACATCCGAGTGGTAGCCTATCAACTAGCACTCCCACCTAACATATCTCAAGTATATGATGTATTCCATATATCCCTCTTGAGGAATTAAATACTAGACCCCTCACATGTACTCAATCTAGAGGTGGTACCATTGTAAAATGATCTTTCTTATAAAGAGAAGTTGGTGAAAATATTAGATCGTTGAGATAATGTTCTATGTAATAATACAATGAAACTTTTAAAAGTGCTATGGAGAAACCACAATTTTAAAGAACTGATGTGGGAACTAGAGAAGGTGGTGAATTAGAGTTACCCTCATCTATTTTAGTGTGGGAAATAAAAATTTTGAGGGAAAAGTTTCTTAATGTGGGAAGATTATAATGACCCAAACTATTATAAATAAAATTTCCCTTTTGATTTAATTAAATTTATTATTATGTATTATGGTTATATAAAAAACATTCACTTATTTGGTTTTATATCCTATAGGATTTAAAATACCATTAAGAATAATTATGATTGATAATATATTCATTGGATGGTGATCACATGATTATTATAAATATAGGGTTTTAACAAATCCAATTGACACGAATAAAGGAAGTGATGCCCTCAACCAGTAGGATCGTACCCTATGAATACAATTTATTGGAGCTTATAAGGGTGATATAATCACTAGGATTTTCCCTTGACCAATACCAAGATTATATCTAATAACTTAATCATGAACAAAACCATTTATGGGATAATTCCATGATCATCGAGATCATAATCTAACCCATATTCACCAAACCACCCCATGAAAGTCTCATTGTTGCACACCTTACTCTTGGAGAATTTGGTAGTTAATTAAAGGTATATGAATCAAGACCCTATAAAAATTAGTATATACATTATTTTTTATAGAATAATGAATATATTTCAATCCTATTATTGTTACTTTACAAATGTTTTTTATTTTGATACAATAAAACAAAAATAGTATTTTTGAGTAATATTAAAATTCAATTAAGGAATTTATTTTAATGAATTAATGGATTTTTTAAATAAATAATATTTTAATAAATATTATTATTAAGTACTTTTTATTAAATATAAATGATCATATAATTTTTATGAAGTCAAATATAATTTTTATAAGGGTTCGAAAACTGTTATTGTCAAAAAAACACATTATTTATCAATAAATGTAGATTATTATTTTAAAAGTGAAAATGAAAATATTTATAAAATTATTTTTATAAAATTAATATTATTTTTTAAATCATAATTTCTAGATTATCCAACAGTAAATTTTTCATAATTTTCTAAGACAGTCGAATTTTTGGGTAAAAATTAAATACCGTATAAATATACAATGTGTATAATGACATAATAATGACCCAAAATTATTTTAATAACTAATATAAAGAGTATAAATGAATAAATATATATTTTTAATTTAAAATTATGTGATTTTATGTTAATTTTATTAATTTTATAAATCCATTATGAATCCTCCAAAACTATTAATATATTTTAATGTTTTAAAATCCTTTCTTTTAGAGTATGACTCACTTCCACATAATAAAGGGTATTATTTTATTATATTCAACCATTGATCTTATAAAATAATAAAAACCAATCCCATTTGGAAGAAACCATTTTCAAAAAACATGGGAATGTTTTTGGTTTTGGTTATTTTTGTATATTGAGTCCAAACCCTAGGTTTAATAAATAATAAATAATTCCCCACTCATTTACTATATAAACCAACCCAATATCCCATTTCTCTTCACTAAAAATACTTGGATCAAAACCTTACTCTAACACACCCTCTCTAGAGTCCTCCCAAGGTTCCCCCAAGCTCTCAAGAAGCTCCTCCCAAGCATTTAGAGTCACATGCTAAAGGGATTTTCCACTCTCCTTTTTTTAATCAAGCACCTCTTTTATGTTATGATTATTAATTTCCATTTTTTTCATTTTGGGATATATTATTAAATATTTAAATTACTATACATTTTATTTTCATATGATTAGATGCCCATTTCACTCTCATTAATCCCTCCAATGAACTTTTATGTACACCTGTTACCATGCTGAAATTTAGTAAGGGATCCTCACCTTCTCTTATTTATTCAAGTTTCTTAATTATCCTATACCTTATATTTCCAATTCCTAATGTTGGGATATGTCTTTCCATGACCCTATTACTTCCAATTTTATTTAAAAATTATGAGATACCCATTTCTCTCTCATCAACCCATTTTTTGAATTTTTAAGTGACGTCGTTGTGCTATTGAGATTTCATCAGGATTTTACATGCCAAAACAATTATGCAGTGAATAACATACCAATTTATTATCAAGGGTATTTTCCTTTATAAAATTACACTTATTTTAATTGGTACTTACATTTATGTATTCTACACTCCTTAATCATATAATAAAATATTATGATGAATGGATCCATGTTTTATGATCTATGTGGAACACTTGAGCATGATAATGAAATGAAAGTGACATGTGTGCCCATAATTATATAGTGATCCAATGCATTAGGTAATTTTTAGTCTCATGAAACGTCATGTTGGGATAAGGATTGAACTTGATTCCTTTATGGGACTTTTTCCATCATAATGTCTTGGAAGTTAGCCTTGACCTATGTTTATGATGTAGTGTTTAAGTTGTTGCCACATTTTCTATGTTTCCCTTATGTTATCATGTTATATCATTCCTCGTTATTCATGTGTATGATAATCTCTCCTTTTATTACCCATTAATATGCCTATTTTCTTACATTTATTACCTTATTTATGTTATTCCATGTTTATTCCCATACTAGGCTTTATAGCTCACCCATTTCTTATGTATATCACCAGGTTATCCCGTACAGTTTTAAGTGTCGTCATGTTAAGGAATTTTTCAATAAAGATGATGGGTTTCTAATTTAAATTGTTATGTAATGTACATATTACCAAATAAACTAGTCTTATCAATATTTGGGGTTATATTAAGTGTAATATTATGTAATAAATCATAAATTTATGTGTAATAAATAGAAGGGTTTTTATATAACTAGTGATATATATCTAGATGAAAAGCCTCTTAGAAATTACCCACATTGGCCTCCCCATATAGAAACAGGTTTGAAGCATATCACAGAAGGGTCCCAAAATGGATCTCGAACTCTCACGCACTGGCATACCCGTCGAAGGGTAAGCAGATCCTAGCGACTTGGGTAAAAGGTAAATTTTTTCTTGCATGGCTCAAATGACACATTGAGAGTTATCATATTCTAGTTCTTTTGAGATTTTTATTTGATGGACTATTTTATTTAGCAATCTTACAAGCCATTTAATTTTACATTATAACCCCTTTTTACTCTTTATCTTTTTTTAATAAATAGAATCATGGGCTTGGTTATCCAGGCTCATGGTTCAGACAGTTTCAAATTTATATAATAGAAAATATATATAATTTTGTTTATTATTTTATATTTTTGAATAATTATATGTATAATTATAATTACACACACATGTGTGTGTGTGTGTGTAATAGAATATAGTTATATGAACTATATAAATAAATATATAAGTATATATATAAATAAATTAAATATAGTTTATGTTTAAATTTATATATTTATATTCATATTAAATAATTTAAAATATACACATATATTTTTATATATGTTTATGCATGGGTATGTATGTGGATGTATGTGTATGACTGTATGTGTGTGTATGTTTGCATATTTATGCATATTTTTTTGTATGTATGTGTATTTATTTGTATGTAGATGTATGTATGTGTATATATGTATATGTGCATGTATGTATGTGTGTATATGTGTATGTGTATGTGTATGTGTATGTGTATGTGTATGTGTATGTGTATGTGTATGTGTATGTGTATGTGTATGTGTATGTGTATGTGTATGTGTATGTGTATGTGTATGTGTATGTGTATGTGTATGTGTATGTGTATGTGTATGTGTATGTGTATGTGTATGTGTATGTGTATGTGTAGGTGTATGTGTATGTGTATGTGTATGTGTATGTGTATGTGTATGTGTATGTGTATGTGTATGTGTATGTGTATGTGTATTTGTATGTGTTTGTGTATGTGTATGTGTATGTGTATGCGTATGTGTATGTGTATGTGTATGTGTATGTGTATGTGTATGTGTATGTGTATGTGTATGTGTATGTGTATGTGTATGTGTATGTGTATGTGTATGTGTATGTGTATGTATATGTGTATGTTTATGTGTATGTGTATGTGTATGTGTATGTGTATGTGTATGTGTATGTGTATGTGTATGTGTATGTGTATGTGTATGTGTATGTGTATGTGTATGTGTATGTGTATGTGTATGTGTATGTGTATGTGTATGTGTATGTGTATGTGTATGTGTATGTGTATGTGTATGTGTATGTGTATGTGTATGTGTATGTGTATGTGTATGTGTATGTGTATCTGTATCTGTATCTGTATGTGTATGTGAATGTGTATGTGTATGTGTATGTGTATGTGTATGTGTATGTGTATGTGTGTGTGCATGTGCATGTGTATGTGTATGTGTATGTGTGTGTGTGTGTGTGTGTATGTGTATGTGTATGTGTATGTGTATGTGTATGTGTATGTGTATGTGGATGTGGATGTGGATGTGCATGTGCATGTGCATGTGGATGTGTATGTGTATGTGTATGTGTATCTGTATGTGTATGTGTATGTGTATGTGTATGTGTATGTGTATGTGTATGTGTATGTGTATGTGTATGTGTATGTGTATGTGTATGTGTATGTGTATGTGTATGTGTATGTGTATGTGTACGTGTATGTGTATGTGTATGTGTATGTGTATGTGTATGTGTATGTGTATGTGTATGTGTATGTGTATGTGTACGTGTGTGTGTATGCATATAGATGTATATGTTTTGTATGTGTGTTTATGTATACGTTTATATATGTATGTATGTATGTATGTATATTCATATATGTGCATGTATATATATGTACATGTATATGTGTGTGTGAGTGTGTGTATTTGTATGTCTATGTGTATGAGTTTGTGTATGTTTATGTATGTGTATGTATGTATTTATATGGGTTAGTGTATGTGTATGTGTATGTATGAGGATGTATATGTATTTTTGTCTGTTTATGTAGTATGTGTATATATGTGTAGGTATATGTATGTATGTGTATTTAATTTTATGTATGTGTGTATGTGTGTGCATGTATGTGTATATGCTTGTTTATGTATGTACTTATATGTGTATGTGTGTGACTGTGTATGTGTATGTATGTGTACATCTATGTGAATGTATGTAATGTGTATGCTCCTGCATATGTATTTGAATATATCATTATATAAAAGGAAAAATCACTTTTTTTCAATTTGACATATCTCATTACAGTGTAAATATATATTTATACATATACATACACATAATCTTATGAAAAGTCATTTCGATTTTCAAGTGTAATTAATGAAATTTTATATATAAATATATATATATACATTTAATATTTTTTTAATTTATTCATTTTTAATATTTATATATTTTTTAAAATTATTAATATTTAATAATTTTAATATATTTATAATTTATATATTTAATATTTATCTATTTTTATTTTAATACTTTCGTGTCTATATCTTTATACAACAATTATTTATTCAATTTTAATTGTGAATATCTTTTTTTTAAATGTAATTTTTAATATTGATTCATTTTTAATATTTTTTCTACTGATATAATCAATATTTTTTATTCATTGTTTTATATTTTTTGTAATTTATTTAATTTTAATTATTCAATTTTTTTCTTTTTTAAGATTTCTTCATTTGATATTATTTAATCATTTTTAATATTTATCCATTTTTAGTATTTTCTGTAATTTATTCATTTAATATTTTTTTAATGTATTTATTTTTTGTGGTTATTTATACATTTTTTAATATTAACTTTTGATAATTTTAATATATTTGTAATTTATATAGTAAATATTTATTTTAATATATCCATCTTGGATTTACTTTGATCCTCACAATGTGTTTTTTTTCCTCTTCAAAGCGGATTGATGATGTGGTTACTTCAAATAGGGCAATCTCGAATTCTTTCATCAGCCTTGATTTGAAATTTGTGATGTTGAAGGTTTCAGATGAAGTGAAAATGGGATCTATGTATCTGTTGATGATAACTCTCAAATTGATAGGTTCTTCTATAATTGTAGGAATAGAGATGTTATGATGAGCAAGAGAATCAATAAGGATGGAACTCTTTCCTTTGTCAAAGTGGATCATGGAATTTTTTAAGAGAGACTTGCATAATGAAAAAATTCAATCATAATTTGATTTATGCTTCAAATAACTCCCCAAAAATTAGTGATTTTCAATGATATTTCTAGAAAATATAGGGCTTTGTTTACTGGAATTTCACCTCGATTTGTATGGGATTTTTTCATGTTGTCTTTCCTTTGGAATATTTTAATTTAAATGAATGGGGGATGGGATCTGTCTCTCTCAAGCTGATATTTATGAGGATTCATGAGTGAGACCCCTTATTCAATCCTGATTTGGATAATAACTCTATCATGAAATCGAGGATCTAAATCAAAGGACTGAGCTGGTTATTCTAACATCCTAAAATTCTTGGGGATATTGCTTTTTTGGTAGGAATTCCTATCAAATTTTATTGAAAAACGAACTAGGTATGACCATTTTTCTCCTGTCTTTGTTGATATTGACCTGAGTTATTTACTTATTGATATTTTTATTGTTATTTCTACTATAAATCAATTATAATTATTTATTGTATTTAAGAATTTAACTTCTTTTAGTGTTGTAATTACATTGGACACTCAATTTATGGGTGTTATGTGAATCTATTCTATATGAAGTGAAAAAAGTATGTCCATGTCATTGAGAATTGAAAGTTTAAATTTCCAATTTCTATAGATGGGGGTATCCCAGTTGGAAGCAACAATAAACCACAATGAAATGGTTAATCGTCACTAATTAGAGAATTGGTATCCTATAGGGTTTTAATGGAACACAATACTCACCAAGATTCTTCTTCAAAGGTTAAATCACTTCACAAGGAAGTTGTCCCTCTTGATTGAAAATTCAGGAATAAGAGGGGTACTGTAACATCCCAGGTAAATATAAAATATAACATTTTAATATTTATTAATATTTGTGAATTAAATATTAATTTTACTTTAAATGGGATGATATGTTCGATGGCGCATCTAATACGTAACAACAGGTTTCTTTGAAATCTTACGTAGCACACAACGTTGAGTTATACTGAAAAATAATATTATAATATTATTATTTTAAATGGTAGTTAAATCCTAACCATTGTATTGGCGGGAATGAACAAAAATAACCATATTATGATTAAATATGTTTCTTAAATGTTTTTATATTTATCCAATAAATTTTAGAGGCATAAAATAAGAAAGAATATGATTTTAAGCATAAATACTCTAATATTCTTTAAAAGGTCGTTTTACCACCTTTTGATGGTGATCCCTTTTTAAATATATTTTTTGTAACTTTTATATGTTCGATTTGAAAAAATAAAATTATTCTTTAGAATATGGACATCAAAATTTACTTCGAATGAAATTTTGGTATTTTTCTGATAAAGTTCATTTTTTATGAATAGTGAAAAATACTGTATTTTAATTCAAAACTGCCATTTAATCTAATTTATTTATATAGTTAGATTATCTTTTTAATTTGTTTTAAAGTTTAATTAGATTATTTTTTACCATTTAATCCAATTTTGGTCATTGTAAATAATTTCAATTTGAAATTGGACATAAACAAGTGTCAATCTTTTGATAGTTATTATTTCTTAAAAACACACTTTTTGTTTTGACAGCAGAAATTAATTTTAAATTAATTTCTGCCACTTCTGTGTTTTGAATTTGTAAAAATGGATTCCATATTTGGAATCAGGAGGTCCAAATTTTGTAAATAGGTAACTTTTATTTTTAGACATTATGAATATTTACTTCGGTAAATATTTTATTTACCATGGTTAAAAGGTAAATCTGGTAAATAAGGGTAAAAAAATAATTTTATAATAATATTAAATTACCTTAACATGTATCCTAATCCTATTGGTTGATAAATTTCCAACCATGTTCAACCTTGGGTCGATTTTGGGACCCCATGGAGCCACTTAAGAGTGATTATGACACTTTATATTAATTAATTTAAAGTAAAGACAAAAATGACATAAACATATGTATTTTAGTAAATCAATTTTTACATGGGATTATATAAGTTTTCTCGTTGACTATAAATATTCATTGGAAATATAAAAATATATCCTACATCATGGTATTTTGTTTATAATTTTTAGACATAAAATAAATAAAATTATTTATGACACAATAATGATGCAGTGTTTACCTCATTAATGAATGATTTAAATAAATAAGATTATAAAAATTAAAACAATATAAAAAACCTGTCCAATTCTTATTGGATGATTTTATTTCTAACATTAGTAATCTTATCTTCAACTTTAATGAGTTTTGGACCTTTAGAAACCGAAAATAATTATATAATAAAATAATATTTTCAAACTTTTCTAAAGAGCTCCTCCTTCCCTTTATAAAAAGCTCTCACTTCTAACTCATTCCTCAGACCTCTAAATCCCCTTGGCTCATCCAACCTCTGACTAATTAAGAACCCTACATCCCTCTCTTCCTCCTATAAGCCTTACCTTAGGCATAAGGAACTTTAAGAAATCCTTTGGTTCAAACCAAAGGGAGTTACCCGATTTAAAGGTAACATCTTCTTTTAGTTCTTTTGTTTTATTTTCCTTCTCCAACCCCCTAAACTCTTTTTCTCCTTTATTTTATAATAACACCAGTATCCCCAATATAATATATTGTTTTTATGAGAAGTATTATAACTACACTTACACACACCTCCATCTAATGGTTAAAGAACATATTGTTTTTGTGGACGCTGAACTACTGTCTCACGAAATGATGATTGTTCAATCTTCTCCTACCACCTCTTATAGTGCTCATTAAGATGGAACTATATTTATATGTGATATATATTATATTTATATTGTTTATATTCTTCTGTATTTTTCATTTATATAATACCTTTATGGTTTCCATAGTGGCTAAATATGATAATTTCATTTGAGGAAGTGCGTACTATCGCCCCTCAAAGTGATATGACTCATTCATACCATACGTGGGACGTATAAAGGATAGAGTTAATAAAATTATATATGATATTATACTGGAATTATAATATACATATTTATCATTATGTTTTTATTCCATTAAATATGAAATAGAAATGAAAGTTGTGTTCATGTGTACGTACGGCTAACCATCTCCATGAATGGTGCATTTCATTTCTTATCTCCAAATGTTATTACTATTATAAATACATATATATACTGGATATATGTGATATATGTGATATATATGATATATAAATAATTAATATCATTCTGGAGATAATGAAATATTGACCACATGGACAACTCGTAAATATTAGTAATTCATTTTTTACTCAAATTCTGAACATCGACAGAATGTCCGATATGAACTCAAATAATTAACTAATTTTTATAGCAAGGTAATAAGTGGTATAAAATAAATAATAAACTTAAAAAGGGTTCTTAAACAAGTAGAAATTAACTTGAGTTTACTATTCAGGAAGAATAAGGAACAAATGATCCAAGTTAGGCACGAGGTAAGGGGTTTCTTATCTCACTTTTAATTCCGTGAGATTTCCATTGTTCGCCACTTATTTATTGCTTGTGGTGTATTTTGTACTTCCATTTGATATATATTATCATTATTATATTTATATTCATGGTATTATGTGATTAATTTGTTTTTTATTAACTTTTTTTCATACGACTCGATTAATTACAATGTGGTAAGGGGTTTTCATCTCACTTTTTATTCTCGTAAGATTCATCCTATATTTGCCACTATTTCCTTTTTTGTGGTGTATGTACTACCCATGATTGTATTCTTTATATAATATACTTAAATTTATGGGTATTTATATCTTCATTTTATGATCCTTCTTTCATGTGGTGTATGTTTCATAAGTTACCCAATCGGTAAGGGAACCTTTCACCCTCCTCTTTTTAAAAGACTTCTTTTTTGTTATGTCTTTTAATTTACATCTTCTTATGTGGGGATATGTTCTTATATATCCTTATTGCTGTAAATTATATGTGCAAGTTATGAGATACCATTTTCTCTCTCATCAACTCATTTTATTAATTTTAATGTGACGACGTTATGCTGTCGAATTTCTTTAAGGGATCTTCTTAACCCAATTTCAATTCTTTGGGTTAAACTTCTATTGTTGATTATGTCGTGCTATGAATATGTTTGAATGACCTATTATTGTTTTATACTGAATATACAATCATATTGAGTGTATTTTTATTTGTCACACATAATTATGTAATTGATTTATTTTTAATCTAAGGATACCTTCTTTATAAGGGATTGCGTCTCAATTTAAATTCCATTGAGACATCATTGTTGTTATGCGGCAATTCACTTTTATATGGTATATATATTGTCCTTTGGAATATTATATCATGAATACATTTATTATCATGATATTATAAGCTTTGATTAATGTTATTCCTCATTTATTTTTATTCAAGCGTCTCTCATTTGGTTAAGAACTCTTTAACTAAAAAAATTTTTTAAATGTTTTAAAGATTTATTATTCTAAATATTTCTCATTAATGTCCATGTTTTAAAAATGGTTTTAAGGATTTATTTATATGCACATTATTGTTTTAAAATTTTAATTCCTTTAAAAGTTTGAAAGTGGTATGGGACACTTTGATTCCAAAAATCTCTTTATTAAATGTTTTAAATGGTTTTGAAAATGGTTTGATAAAGCATTGTTTATTTCAATATCTTGAATTGATATATTGTGATTGGAATGTGGAAATTTTATCTTTACTTTATGCTTGTGTTATGTGTTATGATTATGTTATGTATATTGGGAATTTTTTACGTATACGGGCGGTTCTGTGATAAACCTTGGGCGGGTGAGCCCGAGATATCTCTCCAATGCATTGGGTAACGTGACAGAGGTAAACATGAATGTTTCTCCTAAGAGATTTAGAGAATATATTGTGATGGGTATTCCAAATGTAACTCCCTACATAGTTGTGAAATCTACAAAGTAATTATGTTATGTATGCCACAAGTTACCTTTATTATTTATGATTTCTATGTGTTATTCATAAATCTTATGATTTCATGAGGTATGAGCTTATGCTTGGTATGTATTTGGGTACTAATGTTATATTTCTTTATCTTATAACCCTTATTGAGCTTTCTATGCGCATCCCAAGTTTTGAAATGTTTTTCACAGGACTTAAATATGGATAGGGTCAAGGATGGGATAAAGTAAAAGTCATGCTATCTAAAACATGGAACTAGACATCACACTTTTTTTTCAAGAGTTTTTATTTTATGAAAAAAATGGAAACTGGGTAGAATTATCTACTTTGTAATTTTTTATATGTAATGTAATAGTTATGGCCTAATTCTCTAAAACTCTAAACCTAAAAAGATCCTCAATGTGAATTATTCATTTAATTCAATATTATGTAATGTTTTAAGGTCGGTCCTTATAGTTGGTATCAAAGGAAGGTTTAGACAACTTTAGGGATTAGGATTTTTCATTAAACACATGGTTAGTCTCTATGTCTATTATTTCAGTTAAATCCTTTTTAATAACTTTTTCAAATCAAGGAAAGTCGGTTATAAATGGAAGGAGGAGGATCTCAAATGACATTCTTATCTCTTCCTGATGACATGCTTGCAATAGTTATTGCAAAGTCATGTTCAGATTATTGTGAAACTTTTTCTAGCATACAAATCACTTGAAAGTAGTTGTTTGAGATGTCAAACACCTCCACTATACCTCAATATCATTGTGGATCATGGGTTGTATTTAATAAAATCCTATTTTCACAATATTCTCATATTTTTCAATAAAGGTGAATATTATCAAGTCATTTTTAAATATTTTACCTTATAAAAATATTTTGAATCATATTATGATTTTGAAAAAGGTGCTGAATAAGGAGACCCTTATGCGACCTATTTATATTTTCTTTTATAATATAGTCTCTCAGCACATACTTATGGTATTTTAAAATGACTATTGATTGGAAGTTCCAACTCAAATTCGGTCCAAGTGTTTTAAAAAAATCATGCTTTAACAAATGTTTTGAAATTATATGTCATACATGATTACTTTCCGAAACTATTTTTCTGCAAACACCCATATGAACCATGATATACAAGGTGTATTTAGATGAAGGAAGCAAATGATTTTAAAGGATCTCTAAATCATTGTTGCAATTCATGGAACTTCTACCTACGTGAATAAGATGATGATGAAACCATATGGACACCATGATCAAGGTATGATGTTCTTTCTATTGGGAATAGTTTTATTTTATCAAATGGAGGTGAAAAAAAATGACAATATATAAGATGTTGAGGTCTTAATGTATTGGGATGAAAATGAAAGGTATAATAAAACCTTTTAGGTTAAAACATGTTAGTGTTATTTTTTATTTTTATAAAAAGGACAACCCATAAGATGGGTGACAACCCATCGCATCCAGTAAGGTCGCAGGAATCGAACCCACAACCAAAGGGCGACAAGGGTGCATTGCCTACCACTATCCTATGTGAAGTCCCTGGTTAGTATAACTTATTATTTTTAGTTAAATGATTTTATGGATCAATAATAAGTTGATTTTGTGAAATTATGTTTTATCAAATAGATATCCTTAATATAGGAAAATGATTTGGTGATTAAGTGATAATGGTTATTTTGGAAGATGTTCCCTATTTTGGTAAAACACTCTATGCCTATAGAAAATAGAATACTTTGGGATTTCAATTGAGGAGTAATGGTGAAATTTTATTTTTGGAAGAATATATGTTTTGGGTTATTAATAACCTATCATAGAGAATATTTTATTAGGTTAATTACTTTTCATTATGATACTTTAAGAGTATTTTATGTTATTTGGAGATAAATTTTAAGATTTACTGTGGAAGACTATGTGATTAAATACTTCTGAGTTTTGAGTTTCAATATTAGTTTGAATTATATTGAAGGATTTTAAGGAAAATTGTATATTGAATGGTCTTTGTTGAACTTTGGGTATTGTTTGTTCAATTTTGGAGATTAAGAGTAGTATTTCTTTTTATAAATGATTATACTTTATGTGAATTAGCTGATATTGTACTAAACTTTTTGGTTTTGGTTGATAATTAAAGATAGGGGAAATATATAGTTCATCTTTTGTGGATTATGTGATAATATAGAAGTTTATTATAGTGATTTTAATGTGACCAAGTCGGTATGAATACTCATCATTTGGATAAAATATGAGTTTGTGATAGAAATTTAGTAAAGGATGAAAGTCTGCATGACAAGTAAGTATGTTTCCTTATAATTTTAGTTAAGCTTATAAATAAATTCCTCAACTTTATGAAAATTAACTTAAAACCAAAACATTGTCTGTTAACTTTTCCTACTGGGAAATCAAAGACCATTTAACCCATCACAAGTTTGTGATTTTCTGGTGGTTAAATTTCTCTTAATCATGTTTTATACAATTCTCCATCAAACCTTGATGATTTGTTTCTCTTCCATATCCATGTTTTCATGGAATCCTAGTATATGTTGTCTCAGGTGACCTTTTTTCTTTTTTTTTAAAAGTGATAGTTTTATTGACTCTTTTTCTATGTGGGACTTTTAATGAAGTTTCCAAGCCCAATTTTAAAATTGTGAGGATGCAATTCCTAAAAGGGGGGAAGGATGTAACATCCCAGGTAAATATGGAATATAACATTTTCATATTTATTAATATTTGTGAATTAAATATTAATTTTACTTTAAATGGGATGATATGTTCTATGGCACATCTAATATATAACAACGGGTTTCTTTGAAATCTTGCGTAGCACACAACATTGAGTTATACTGAAAAATAATATTATAATATTATTATTTTAAATGGTAGTTAAATCCTAATTGTTATATTGGTAGGAATGAATAGAACTCACCATATTATGATTAAATATGTTTCTTAAATATTTTTACATTTATCCAATAAATTTTAGAGGCTTAAAATAAGAAAGAATCTGATTTTAAGCATAAATACTCTAATATTCTTTAAAAGGTCGTTTCCCGCCTTTTGATGGTGATACCGTTTTAAATCTAGTTTTTGTAACGTTCATATGTTATATTTGACAAAATAAAATTATTATTTAAAATTGGGACCTCAAAATTTACTTTAGATGAAATTTTGGTATTTTTCTAATAAAGTTCTTTTTTTTATGAATAGTGAAAAATACTGTATTTTAATTCAAAACTACCTTTTAATCTAATTTATTTATATGGATAGATTATCTTTTTAATTGGTTTTAAAGTGCAATTAGATTATGTTTTTACCATTTAATACAATTTTGGTCATTTTAAGTAATTTTACTTTAAAATTGGACATAAACAAGTGTCAATATTTTGATAGTTATTATTTCTTAAAAACATGCTTATTATTTTTATAGCGGGAATTGATTTTAAATTAATTTCTGCCACTTTTGTGTTTTGAATTTGGAAAATTGGATTCCATATTTGGAATCATGAGGTCTAAATTTTTTAAATAGGTGACTTTTATTTATAGACATTATGAATATTTACTTCGGTAAATATTTTATTTACTATGGTTAAAAGGTAAATCTGGTAAATAAGGGTAAAAAAATAATATTATAATAATATTAAATTACCCTAACACGTGTCCTAATCCTATTTGTTGATAAATTTCTGACCATGGAAATCCTTGGGTCGATTTTGGGACCCCATGGAGCCACTTAAGAGTGATAATGACACTTTATATTAATTAATTTAAAGTAAAGACAAAAATAACATAAACATATATCTTTTAGTAAATAAATTTTTACATGGGGTTATATAAATTATATATTTGACTATAAATATTCATTATAAATCTGAAAATATTTCCTACACCATGGTATTTTTTTTATAATTTTTAAACATCAAATAAATAAAATTATTTATGACACAATAATGATGTAGTGTTTAACTAATTAATGAATGATTTAAATAAATAAGATTATAAAAATTAAAACAATATCAAAAAATTGTCCAATTATTATTGGATGGTTTTATTTCTAACATGAGTCATATTATCTTCTAATTTAATGAGTTTTTGACATTTAGAAACCAAAAATAATTATATAATAAAATAATATTTTTAAACTTTCCTAAAGATCCCCTCCTCCCCCTTATAAAAAACTCTCACTTCTAACCCATTACTTACACCTCTCAAGCCCCTTGGATCATCCAACCTCTACCCAATTAAGTTCCCTACATCTCTATCCTCTTCCTAGAATCCTTAACTTAGTCATAATGCACTTCAAGAAATTATTTTGGTTCAAACCAAAGGGAGTTACCTGATTTAAAGGTAACGTCGTCTTTTAAGTTCTTTTGTTTTATTTTCATTATCCAACCCCATAAACTCTTATTTTTACTTTATTTTATAATAAAACCAGTATCCTCAATATACTAGTTTTTTTTAGAAGTATTGGAACTACACTTACACACACCACCATCTAATCGTGAAAGAACATACTGTTTCTATGGACGGCAAACTACTGCCTCACGAAACGATGATTGTTCAATATTATCCTACCACCTCTTATAGTGGACATTAAGATGGAACTATATTAATATATGATATATATTATATTTATATTGTTTCTATTTTTCTGTATTTTTCATTTATATAATACCTTTATGGTTTTCATAGTGGGTAAATATGATAATTTCATTTGAGGAAGTGCAGACTATTGCCCCCTCAAAGTGATATGACTCATTCATGTCATACATAGAAAGTATAAAGGATGTAGTTAATGAAATTATATATGATATTATACTGGAATTATAATATACCTATGTATCATTATTTTTTTATTCCATTAAATATGAAATATAAATGAAAGTAGCATTCATGCGTACATACGGCTTACCATCTCCATGAACAGTGCATTTCATTTCTTATCTACAAATGTTATGTGCTGTTATACATACATATATATATTGTATATATATTATATATATGATATATATGATATCTAAATCATGAATATAATTCTGGATATAATGAACTTTTGACTACATGGATAACTTGTAAATATTAGAAGTTCATTTTTGACTCAAGTTCCAAACATCGACAGAATGTCCGATATGAACTCAAATAATTAACTAGTTGTTATAGAAAGGTAATAGGTGATATAAAAGGAATAAAAAACTTGAAAAGTTTTATTAATCAAGTATAAATTAACTTAATTTTATTATTTAGGAAGAACAAGGAACAAACGAGTCAAGTCGGATACGAGGTAAGGGGTTTCTTATCTCACTTTTAATTCTGTGAGATTTCCATTGTTCGCCACATATTTATTGCTTGTGGTGTATTGTGTACTGCTATATGATATATATATATATATATATATTATCATTATTCTATTTATATTTATGGTATTCTATGATTCATTTGGTGGTTATTAACTTTTGTTCATACGACTCGATTAATTACAATGTGGTAAGGGATTTTCATCTCACTTTTTATTCTCGTGAGATTCATGCTATATTTGCCAGTATTTCATTTTTTGTGGTGTATGTACTGTCCATGATTGTATTATTTGTATAATAATTTATGGGTATTTACATATTCATTTTATGATCCTTCTTTCATGTGGTGTATGTTTCGTAAGTTACCAAATCGGTAAGGGAACCTTTCACCCTCCTCTTTTTAAAAGACTTCTTTCTATTATGTCTTTTAATTTACATATTCTTATATGTGGATATATTCTTATATATTATTATTACTGTAAATTTTATGTCCAAGTGATGAGATTCCATTTTCTCTCTCATCAACTCATTTTATTAATTTTAATGTGACGTCATTAGGCTGTCGAATTTCTGTAAGGGAACTTCTTAACACAATTTAAATTCTTTGGGTTAAACTTATAATTGTTGATTATGTCATGATATGAATATGTATGAATGACCTATGATTTTTTTACACTTAATATACAATCATATTGAGTGTATTTATATTTTTCATGGATAATTATGTAATTGATTTATCCTTAATCTAAGGATACCTTCTTTATAAGGGATTTCATCTCAATTTACATTCCATTGAGACTTAATTGTTGTCGTGTTCCAATTCAATTTTATATGGTGTATATACTATCATTTGGCATATTATATCATTAATACATTTATTCTCATGATATTATAATCTTTTATTAATGTTATTCCTCAATTATTTGTATTCAATCGTCTCTCATTTGGTTAGGAACTCTTTAACTAAAATATCGTTTTTAATGTTTTAAAGATTTATTCTTCTAAATATTTATCATTAATGTTCATGTTTTAAAAATGGTTTTAAGGATTTATTTATATGGACATTATTGTTTTAAAATTTTTATTCCTTTAAAAGTTTCAAAGTGTTATGGGACACTTTGATTCCAAAAATCTATTTATTGAATGTTTTAAATGGTTTTGAAAATGGTTTGATAAAGCATTGTTTATTTAAATATCTTTAATTGATATATTGTGATTGGAATGTGGAAGTGTTATCTTTCCTTTATGCTTGTGCTATACGTTATGATTATTTTATGGTTATTGGGAATTGTTTACGTATATGGGTGGTTCCATGATAAACCTAGGGCGGGTGAGCCCAAGATAAATCTCAAATACATTGGGTAACGTGACGGAGGTAAATGTGAATGTTTCTCCTAAGAGATTTTGGGAATATACTCTGATGGGTATTCCAAATTTAACTCCCTACATAACTGTGAAAGCTAAAACGTAAGTATGTTATGGATTCCACAGGTTACCTTTATGATTTATGATTTCTATGTGTTATTCATAAATCTTAGGATTTCATGAGGTATGAGATTATGCTTGGTATGTATTTATAGAATAATGTTATCTTTCTTTATATTATAACCCTTATTGATATTTTTATGCTCATACAAAGTTTTGAAATGTTTTTCACAGGACTTAAAGATTTATAGGGTCAGGGATGGGATCAAGGAAACATCATGTTGTATAAAACATGGAACTAGACATGACTCTTTTTTTCAAGAGATTTTATTTTATAAAAAAATGGAAACTAAGTAGAATTGTCTACTTTGTAATTTTTGAGATGTAATGTAATAGTTATGCCAGAATTATCTAAAACTATAAACCTAAAAATATCCTAAATGTGAATTATTCATTTAATTCAAGATTATATAATGTTTTAAGGTCGGGTCCTTATAGGTACAGAGAAAAATTACTCTATCCTCTTTCTTGGAAAAATTATCTTAATGTTGTTTCAAATCTAATTGATAATAAAGGTTTAAAGGCTTGTGAGATTACTACTCAGTATTCAGATAATACCCTTAAAAATTTGGGTTCATATCAAGAAAGGTTGTTTGAATAATAGTCTTCTAGGTATGAAGATTATTTTGACTCAGTTGATGTGCAACATGTCATAAACCTGGGCTCTATAAATTGTAAGGGTAAGAAACAACTTGTTGTGGTGGGATCTCATTATGTTAACTTGAAACAAGAAATGATGGTGTATCGGAAACCAATGAATCTAAATAATGTAAAGAATGATCCTTCTTCCATTAATCCTAATTCTTCTATGAATGGAAATATTTTTTAAGTTATTATTCTCACTTATCCATCTATGGAGACATCTGGTGAAATACCTGTGGTTAGAAATCTATCTCATCCATAATAAAGACAAAATTTCATTTAGAAAATTCCAAAGAAACCTCAAAGGAGGAGGTAGTTATTTGTAAGAACTTGGTTTTTATCTTAGGTATGGATCCTTTAAATTTTTTTCTAATTATTTTTTTTCAAAATAATATGTATTCCAAATGAGTTCATGAAGGTTTTGGAGGCATATGGGTTTTGTTCGAAGCTTGAATCTCTGGTCATTGGAGAAAATCACTCAGGCGCATGGTTAGTAGAAATTGTATGACCTAGTCCACATGGTCTCTCCTAACCATGTGGGGCCATATGGTGGGGTGAAGCAAGGTTCATGGTTTTCCTTAACCATGTGTCAAGGTATGCACGCCTATGAAAAATTTCTATAATTTTTAGTAGAGGTGATCCGTACATTTGATGCACGGTTTTCCTAACTGTGCAACCTAACCATGCGAGTGCCCTCCTTAAGTAGTGGGAGATGCGCAGTTTGGATAACTATGAGAAAAAACCATGCAACCCAAATATTTTGAGTGAAATGACCATTTTTTCCTTAATGATCTAATATTTTGATACCCCTTCCTCCTTGGATCATTCTAGCAGATAGCAGTGGGCTCATTCTCCCATTATGAGCTCCCAAATCCCTCTTTGATAGTTTTTCTTCTGAGCTCGGATCTAAAGTCTAATTTGATCCCCGTTCATCACAATGGATGACCATCTATAATATCTCAATTAATTTTTTGTTTTTCTTCATTTCTCTTCTCCTTAATTAAGTTATTCAGGTGCAGGATCATATGCCCTATTTTTATGGTGTTGATCCATTCTTCAAATATCTTCCCATCCAGAACAAAATAAAGTTTTATACTGGATGAGGAGAGTCATATGAGCCTAGAGTGGGTGGTATATAACTCATCCCTCAAGTTTATTCATTTTATAAATTATCATGTGTGTGTTTGTGTCGATTTCAATGAGCATGTCCTATTAAATTCATGTTCCTTGATTATAGTCATTAGTACCATGTTTCAATACCCTTGTTAAATATGTTATCCATCATTGGAGGTTACATCCTCAATGTCAACCACCCCAAGTAGGGTGTTATCCTTGGTTATTATTTTAGTATAATTTTAATACTATCTGCACCACCATTCGGGTGTGATTCAACTTGAACTCTAAAGGTAAGTGTTTTAATTAAATGAATGAATCATAAATGGTTTTTATGTGTATATATCACTTTACCCTTCTTAAGAAAGTGTTCTAATTAATTAAATGAAGCTTTAAATGGTTAATGTAAAGTATACATATGGATATCACTTGGCCTAGAAATTTATAATATAATGACATGGTTGCACACTTTTAGAATACCTTTCCATGTTAATGAAAGGCAGTGGGGTGAACCAAACTAATTATTAAGTAATTAAATAATTGGATGGTTTTGTGTCCTTTAACATTGTTACACTAATGAAAGGTATGGAATGAACCCTTTGACTTTTTAAATGAAATTATTATTACATGGACTTAATTAATTTATTAATCAAGTATAAAGTGCATATTACTTACATACCTTGACATATTTATAGGAGTGGTCATACTCGAGCCAGCCTTGGATTCCTAAGGGAATGGCTTGAGGTGCCTCGAATACAACCTTAGGCCTAGGTTGATACCCACCTTGAAACCCAATCCTTTTCTACTAGTGGATTCTTAGTATGACACTGTAGGATCACTCCATTATTATTACATGATGTGTTGGATACACTCCTTGGATCCAACATGACATCTACAGACATGAGGTGCCTCGGATACACCCTTGGGCCTAGTCATTTATTATCATGTTTTACCTTGGATGGATTCCTTGGAATCAGTTAGAATTAAATTATTGTGGAATACCTTGGGTGATTCCCTTTGGATTACACTCTTACCCTTATAGCTATTCTATAGGTTATTACTGAGTTAGATTGAACTCTGAGGTCAAGGATGCCTTGGTTATTACCTTGGATACTCGTCATTATTACCATTATTATTGGATTCCTTGTTATACCTTGGATCCTTTATTATTATCATCACGTCATAATATCAGTGCTAGTTATACATCTCATGAATTAAATATATAAACTAAAACATAATTAATTAATGAAATGGTTACATGATCATACAACAGCTGAGGTTAAAGTAGGTACTTGGGAATTTACATTATTGTACTAATTTCCTTTATATATGAATTCTTTAACACTATTTCAGTTTATATTACATGGACTGGATGTTATAGACATTGTTGGTGGTGGCCTAATATATTTATCTAACACCCTATCTGGGCTGCCTTTGGTACCCAGGTATATTACATGTATGCAATGTTGGCAAGGGTAAGCGTCCTACTTTGGACACCTAATATTTCTTGCTTGCTTAGGATGGAGATTGGTCACATATGACTGAGATGGAGCATAGTATGCTTGGATATTTTTTGGTTTCTTTTTAATTATTTTCTATATAATGTATGGTATACTACCTTGTATCTATGTTTTCTAGTTTTGTATACATATGACATGCATTATCATCAACTTTTGAACATTATTATTAGTTGCACCTATTGTTTATTATTTTTTCTACTTATGATGTTCCATATGTTTATATTACTTCTTCTATTTACCTATTATTATATTTATACACTATGTTAAAATCTAGTAATGAGGGAATAGTCTCCCCATGGACACACCATAGGCCCTTTCTGCTAGTCGGTAGCCTCTGGAATTCATGGAGATGTGCTTGAGGCCATGTGGGCAACTGGGATCAGAAAAAATTTGAGTAGAACTAGGGTTCAAGACATCATAAAGTGTTATCAAAGCATTTCCTTTCTTTCTTTACTATTTTGATACAATATATAGGAGATTATGAATTCTTTTGAACATGATTATAATTCATACATGTGTGTAGCTAACCCGTTTGTGGGGTAAATGTCGAGTTACCAGAATTATAATTGTTGTTATTATTTTTCTTATTACAGTTGATATCCTTTCACCATTGGGTGATTCACATGTTGTGTTGTGGTTATTATTATTATTCTTATTGATAATTTCATTTTATACTTGGATCGATGATATGAGGGCAAGGAAAATTGTTACCTGCATCATCATAGGCACCTAAAATTCACATTCCATGCATATGTGATGCCATTTAGGTGGATTTAAATTCTTTAATTTTGTATTTTTCCTATGATTTTTGAGTGATTATATGGTAGTTAAATTTTTCCTATGCTGCTATTTAGCTGTGATTGAGTGATTTTCAATTTTAATTCATGATTTGTATGGGACCTTGTGGGTTGTAATGGGTAGTTTATAGAGTCAAGCCATTGTATATAACCCATTAAATTCTGATACTATATTTAGACTGGGTTATATTGAGATTAAATGGGTGTTTCCTTCAGTGATAAGTTGTATGGGCCCTGATTCACTGGAAGTGAAAATCTATTTTAATTAGACTGATATAATTTTATAAGAAAATGCAATTTAAAAATGTGAAACTTGACTTATAAAAAGACATGGTTTCTGGTAAATAAAGAGGCAAGGTGTTATTGAACCACTCATCAACTGGAACCCTTGTAATCTAAACTTGAACACTTACCAATACATATCCTTATAAGTGGGTAGTTGGGGTATTATACCTTGGTTAGCAAGCCCTTATTTTTATGTTCTACTTCTGAAAGTGTTTTTATCTTCTCAATCTTGTTCTGAGGTGTGTTATTGGCACGTTTAGACCTATGTCACCACCACTTCCTCATGTCGTGCACTAGGAGGGTGGAGAAGACCATGATTTAGAAGTGGTGGGACCTGAGATTTCAATATTACCGCTAGGAGTGCCACTTAATGTACTACCTATTATACCTGATCTAGGAACTGACACTCAAATTAGTGAGAGTTTCTTAAATCTGATGAATTCCATGAAAGGTGCTCCATGATCTGCACCTACAATGGATAATCTGACCCATGATTTCCAACAGCATCATCTTCCTACCTTCTTGGGGGATGGTGGTCCACATGCAGATGAGTCTTGGACAGGTTCTACCTTATATATCTTTGAGAATATAGAGTCACCTATAGAGTGGAGGGTCAATCTTTATACTTATATTCTATGTGATTTTTCCAAGCACTAGTGGGATGTGATTACCCAGGATGGTCACCATCAGGGCATGGTATGGGATGATTTCCATACTTCTTTCTATGATCACTTCTTTCTTCAAACACTGAGAGCTAACCAAGACAAAAATTTCATGCATCTAGAGTATGGTGCTATGTCATTTATAGAGTATTTAGTGTGTTTCACTATGTTATGGTGATTTTCACCTCTTCTAGATGATAACAATATTTTGTGTGCTAGACGCTTCGAGGATGGGATTTAATATTCCATCCATACTCAGGTGAATGTCTTCCACCTACCTACTTTCTCTGAGATCATAAATCAGTCTCTTATCACTATGTGTAACCTGAGGGAAGGAGAGAGTATTGGGCATATATGATCAATATCAAGGCAAGCCAGTAGTTCTTCTAGTAGCAGGAAACGTTCCCTATAGGTTTCTAATTAGAGAAGTAGAATTCAGAGTAACCACACTAGCAGCTAAATTGTATGTCATTAGTATAGACGGAAGAGGAATATGAATCCTTAGTGTGATAGAGACTTGATGAAGTTTCATACTTGCGGTCATATGGGACATATTCAGATATTTTGTCATACCTTTCCATCCTATTCCAGTGGAAGAGGCTCTACACCAGCTCCACCTTTAGGGGAGGGTTTGTTTACATCGTGTTAGGCAGGGAGTTATAGTAGCACTGACAGGGCTGGTCAAGGAGGAGGTCGTAGTCATGGTATCCAGACTCCAGATAATAATCACCAGTAGAGAATTCATACTTAGGGTAGTCCATATATAGCACAGGTTCATGGATCAGGCCATATGCATGAATTACAGCTAATACCCAAGGATCAGAGTATAGGTCCCTTTATTGTATGAGGTAATATTATAGTAGCCTCTACTATAGTATCTGGTTTATTTGATATAGATGCTTCACACTCCTTCATCTCTTTATCTATCATGGAAAGTATAGTGATGAAAATTCAGTATTACTATGGTGTAATGACCCTGGATACATAGTCGAGAGTACAATAATAGGGCATACACCAATGTAGGGATTATCCCCTTGAGGTATGTAGTTACCCTTTCTTGTTGGACCTCTACATAATTGAGAAGAAATTATTTGATTTCATTCTCAAGATGGATTGGTTGGTCCCGTATCATGTCATTGTAGATTGTTATCACTGTAGGGTATCATTTACATCACCATAAGGAAAAAATTATCTATATAAGTGTAAGTGCTATGTGTAGGCCAGTAAAGCTGGACCAAATATATTAGAAATCTGTGTGCATTGCTAATTAAGGAGGATATAATCTTACGTTCATTTCTAATGAAGGAGGATATAATCTGGGTGCATTGGGATAGGTTTATTGCTAATAAAGGAGTATATAATCGTTTCATATAGATCTCAATAGTTGAGGAATCATGAGAAAAATTACCCAACACATGACCTTGATCTAGAAGAAGTTTTCCATGATATACATTGCTGAAGACACTATTTGATGGGTGAGAATTTTATGGTGTATATAGACCATAAGAGACTCAAATATATCTTTACACAGCATGAATTGAACCTCAAATAGTTAATATGGGTCAAATATCATCAATAATTTGATTTTGACCTTTCTTATACACCTGTAAAGGGAAATGAGGTAGTGGATGTGCTGAACTGGAAAACTCGAGCACATGGCGTATTGGAAGCTAGTGATGAATTGAAATTAATGACGCTCTTTTCTAAGACGTATCTAGAGTTTCATGATATTCATGATAGGTGTAACGACCCGAATCTGGAGCCACTCAACCGGTGCCCCGTACCCGGTTTTCCACATGACCTCAAGCACATTTCCCCAAACTCCAGAGGCTATCAACTAGCAGTGAGGGCCTTGGTCAGTCATTGGGGAAACTATTCCCTCATTTGTTAAGGTATACACGGGAAAGGAAATAACAGTCAATAGCAGAAGTAGTAAAAAAGAATACAGTAACTGAAACTAAACAGCGGAAGAAATGAATATATAGTAATGATGATAATGATGCATCAGGTACAAGTATCTAAGGAAAGCATCAAACACAACAACGTGCTAAAATACAGGTGAGAAACAATTTACGAAAAGTAAACAGTAACTCCAGCAGCATCGCAAGCCTAAGCTCGGTCCTATGCTCTCCAGCTCCAACCAGAAATCATGTACCTGAAGTAGAAGGTCCACATTCCCTATCCAAACCTACAAACATATAACCTATTTGGGCCAAAAAATAGGACCCAAACATGGTGTGAGACTAATCCCAGTAGGCAACCACCACAAGATTTGTGCCCTACTATCAGTGAGTAATATAATAGAAGTAATGAAAGTAAATGTAGTAATAAACTAAGAGTACACAAGTAAAAAATCCTACAATTACCATTCACATTCATTTAAAAATTAATTCATTCATTTAATCAAACAACCAAGGAATCTAGAAAGGCTCTCTATTCCAAGGTAGACAGGTAACACAGTAGGCATTAAAAGACTACCTAAACAAACAAGCAGGCCAATAGATCCAAGATTGTGCTTTGGCTTGGTAGACTCATCTAAACCAACCAAAAAATCCACAATCACACTGACTCTCTAGGTGGCTCAAACTATCAGACCCCTATAGTCAAGTAAACATACAAAGGCATAGACACTCTGGGAAGCACTCACGTTGATTCCCCTGTGGTCTTGCAACGATAGCTACAGAATCTCTGAGGAAGCTCTTACGTCTAATTCCTCTTGTGGTCTCGATACATGTATAAACTAAGGACACTATTAGGAAGCACAAATTCCAATTCTCGTAGGTCCTGTGTACGAAACTAATTCCAACAGACCCCCTAGGGAATCACTTAATCGTCTATTCCCTCTTTGGTCTCCCGCACTAGGTTCTCACAGCCCTGAGCAGTCCAGTCCTACGTAATCGACTATCAACAGCCCTAAGTAAGTTTAGAAACTACTTGGATAAAAGATAAAATTCATAAAAAGCATTAAAATAGCAGGAAACACATTCAATCAGTTATAACAAGAAAACTAGCAATTGCAATAGGGTTTGCCTTGTAGGAAAACTGTGCTAAACAGTGATAAACAGCCAAACATGGATAACACCCATGGGGTGATCCTAAAACATGCAAAAAATCATATATTATTATCAATTAACCTTAAGCTAACACGCAATATAAGGAAATTAAACAATAGGACCAAAATCCCTAACCCGGGATACCCAAAACATGGGAATCCGGTAATTTTTCACAAAAACTCAAAGTCATTTAACATAAGAAAACAAACCACCTACCTCGATCCTAGGAGATCGATATACTTGAACCTCGGCCCGTGAATCGGCCTAAAATGGAGTATATCTACAAAAATTTATAAAACTCTCAACCTAAGATAACTCTCATAAGATAAAGAATCAGGAAACATGGCCAAATAAGATCCAAGAACTCACCGCTGTGATTCTATTGCAACGGATGGTGTTCAATTCGGATAACCAGTGATAGATCAGCAGCTCGGAGAAGATTCAGCCTCCTCGAATGCTCTGGATGGAATTAGACAAAGAAGAATATGGAAATAAGGATTAGACATGACCCTGGTCCATTTAACGAAATAAAAAGAAAGTACATGGCATGTACTTCTGGATTACACGACATGTACTTTCCTTTTCCGTACTCCGCTTTAGGAGGCCTCCAAGTCACCCTTACATGGTCATGTGTGTGTCCATGACACGGCCAGCACACGGCTTCCAGTGGAATCTAAGTACACGGCATGTACTCAAAAAGTACACGGTGTGTACTCCGAAAATTCCCAGATTTTCCTCTTTTTCTCAAAAACTACCAGAAAAGAAAAAACATACCTGAAAGGAAGATCTGGGTTCTTAAAAACTTCCCCCCTTAAAGAAATTTGTCCCCGAATTTCCCTAACAAGGTGGAGAAGAATAAACCTTGAACAACTCTATCCATTGTGATCGTATATCAGCCTCCCTCTCCCAAGTCTCATCCTGTACACGGTTGTGCTGCCATAGCACCCATACCAAAGGAACAGACTAGCCACGGATTACCTTTGCACTACGATTAACAATCCTAATAGGATGCTCCTCGAATGATGCATCCTACTCCAGATCAACCTCCTCGGGTTGAAAAACATGAGATGGGTCTGATAAATAGTGTCAAAGCTGAGAAACATGGAAGACGTCGTGCATAGCCTGGTACCTCTGAGGTAACTGCAACCTATAATCAACCAGGCCAACTCTCTCCAGAAACTCAAACGGCCTGACGTATCTTGGTGAAATCTTACCCTGTCTCTGGATCAACCTGTGTTCCAACCTTGGGGTAACACATAGGAAAACCTGATCTCCGACCTTGAACTCCAAGGGTCATCTCCACTGATCAGCATAAGATTTCTGCCGAGATTGTGCAGTAGTCATCCTTTTTCGAATCAACTCCACCTATTTTGTTGTCTTCTGAATAAGGCGAGGTCCTAGCATAGCTACCTATCCTACCTTTATCCAACACAAGGGTGATCGGTATGGCCTACTGTATAAAGCCTCGTAAGGTTTCATCTGAATAGTTGCTTGAAAACTATTATTGTAGGAAAACTCCACCAGAGGTATATGTCACCCCCATGAACCTCCAAAATCAAGGACGCATGCTCGTAGCATGTCCTCTAGCACTTGAATCGTACGCTCTGACTGGACATCTGTCTGGGGATGGTAAGCTGTACTCAAAAGTACCTATGTACCCAAACCCCTCTGTATCCCTTGCCAGAAATGTGACATAAAGCGGGCGTCCCTATCTGAAATGATAGTACTCGGAACCCCATGCAAGCGTATAATATCATGAATGTACAACCGTCCAAGATCATTAACACCAAAGGTCTTCTTAATTGGTAAGAAGTGAGAAACATTTGTGAGCTTATCAATGAAAACCCATACCACGTCATTCCCTCAATGAGATCTCGGTAACCCTATCACGAATTCCATCGTGACATCATTACACTTCCACTCAAGAATAGGTAGATGTTGTAAAAGCCATGTTGGTCGCTGGTGCTTCGCCTTCATCGGATGACAGGTGGAACACCTCATAACAAAACCAGCAACATATCTCTTCATACATGGCCACCAATACTGGCGGTGTATATCAAGATACATCATAGTGATGCCAGGATGAACTTCCCAAACTGAGGAATGAAAGTCTCGCATCATCTCCTCGCGTATATCTGTTGGAACCCATACGCATCCCTAGAAATACAAGATCTCACCCTCGCCTATGGTCCATCTAGGAAGAGGGTCCTCTCCTGACATGATTTTCCATAGGACTAGGCCTTTAGAATATAATAGATGCCTCATTAAAACTCAGTCAAGAAGGGTAGAGGGAACAGCTGCAGAAGAAAGAAAAGTCTCACCCTATCTGTCATGCACCTCCAAATGCAATTTAGAGAACAGAGTCATCAGCTACCACTCGTTGCTGGCCTCCTAAACAGCCTGTATCTGTGTCATCTTGATCAGTGTGTCTTCCACAGCATTGCCTTTCCCAGACGTATAAGAAATCTCGAAATAAAAATATTGTAGGTACTCAAACCACCTCCATTGTCTCAGATTCAAGTCACGTTGTGTGAAGATATACTTGAGGCTCTTGTGGTTAGTATATACCACAAAATGCTCTCCCAGAAGATAATGTCTCCAACAACGCAAAGAATGAACAACTACATCCAACTCCAGGTCGTGCGTAGGATAGTTCCTCTCATGCGGCCTCAACTTCCGAGATCTATATGCAACAACACAATCCTCCTACATAAGCACTGCTCCAAGCCCGACGCCATATGCATCACAGAAAACTGTATAACTCTTGCCCGGCTCCGGTAAAACTAGAATCGGTGCCGAAGTCAATCTCCCCTTTAGCTCCTGAAAGGCTGAATCACAGGCTTCTGACCAAACATACTTCACCCCTTTCTTAGTCAAGCCCATTAATGGCACTTCTAAGCATGATAAGTCCTGTATAAATCTCCTGTATTAACCATCCATCCCTAAGAAACTTCGTACCTCGAAGTCATTCTTCGGCTGCTCCCAGGTAACTACTGCTCTCACCTTCTCTGGGACTACTGATACTCCTGTCTCTGAGATGACATGACCCAGGAAGTGAATATTTTCCATCCAAAAGTGTCACTTTGAGAGCTTAGCATATAACTGATGCTCACTCAGTGTACTCAAAATGATCTCAAGATGGGTAGCATGGTCGTGTCGAGTGTAAGAGTACACCAAGATATCATCTACAAAAACCACCACAAAATAATCCAAGTAAGGATGAAAAACTTTTTTCATCAGTGCCATGAAAACTATTGGCACGTTCATGAGACCGAATGTCATAACTAAATACTCATACAGACTATACCTGCTCTGAAAGGCTGTAAGAGGTATACCAGATGGTCTGACACGCAACTGATGATAGTCGGATCTCAAGTCGATCTTAGAGAACACTCTGGATCCTTGAATCTGATCAAATAGATCATCTATCTGTGGAAAAGGATATTGGTTTTTGACCATCAACTGGTTTAGGTTCCGACAATCCACACAAATCCGTAAAGTAACATCCACCTTCTTTGAAAACAGAACAGGCGAACCCCAAGGAGAAGTACTGGGTCAGATAAAACCCTTTGTCTGCAACTCCTCCAACTACTTTTTGAGCTCCTGTAACTCAGGTGTAGACATCCTATAAGGAGGTATGGATATCGGTGTTGCTCCTGGAACAAGCTCAATAGAGAAGTCTACCTCTCGCTCTGGAGGAAAACCTGAAAATTCTTCTGGAAAAACATCTGGAAAGCGATCAACCACTGGAGGAAAAACTATCTGGGAAGTCCCCTGGTCATCCAAATATAAGATAGCAATCTGGGCCGTAAAACCACCCAACCCATGATTCTCTGGTCCAGCTATGCTCACCTGGACATCCCATTCGCCCTTGTGAAGAAAATATCCACCCTTCGGTGATGTGAAACTCACCCTACGGTGATAACAATTGACAAAGGCATGGAAGGGAACTAACCAGTCCATCCCGAGAATGTCATCATATCTTGTCATCTCCAAAATATATATATTCCATGAAAAACAACACCCTCCAAACTCAATGGGTCAGTCTAAGAACTAACGCACGCTAGCCGTTCTAATTCCCAAGGGAGTGTCTAGCATCATCATATCCTCAGAAGTATAAACAGTAAGTCTAATGATTTCCACAGTACGCATAGAAATAAATCTATGAGAAGATCCTGTATCGAAAAGTGTAGAGGATAAAACTGAGGCTACTAAAATCGTACCTCGAACTGTAGAAGGTCCAGGATCCTACTTCTGATGAATTTTCTCTACCGCAAAAGTCTGGCCTGCACCGCGGCCCTGTATAACAGGATGAGATCCCTGAGATGACCCTCCCTAAGCCTGACCACTATGTCCATGGCCTCTACCCTGGCCTGAATAACCTGAATAACTCTAGCCCCCAGTCTACTAAAGAACTGGTAATCCTGCTCCTGTATGCGGAGTCGAAACTGATCCTCCTTCACTAGCCGCTGGAAGGAAAACCTTACAGAAACGCTACAGATGACCCATCTTGCTGCAAGATTGGCACTCCAATGGGTCTCTCGGGCATTGACTCTTATTATTACTTCTTTTTCCACACTGATAGCACACCACTTGGTTTCCAGAAGGAAGATCCCATCTACCAGAAGTAATACCTCGTTTCCTCGAGTCACCTCGTGTAGACTCTCGGTGGTGCTTCCTGGTGTCTATCTGAAATGAAACAGCCCTGGATGCTGAATTGCCCTAGTCCAAAGCTCCAGTATCCTTTATATTTATCTCTATGATAAGTTCCTAGTTTACTATCAGAGTAATATAAGTCAACTGAAATACGTTCACCTGTGATCTGATGTCCGGTCTGAGGCCTTCCTCAAACTTCTTCACTAAAAACAGCTCTTCATTCCCCAGAATAGGAGTGAAACACTGTAACTATGTGAAGCGAGAGGAATACTCCATAACTGTGAGATTACCCTGATGAAGGTTCATGAACTCTCTGGCTCTATCAGCCCTCAGCGTCGCCGGGTATAAGTAGTTGTAGAACATACGCTGAAACTCGTCCCAAGCTATATCATGTTAGAGCCCCGCCCGCAAAACCACATCCCACCATCTTTTGGCGGAATCTCACAGCATATAGGTCGCAAGATTCACTATCCTCTCCGGAGGCGTCTCCAGGTGCTCGAAGATGGATAGCATGGCTTCTATCCATGACTCTGCAGCCTATGTTCCTCCATCCCCTGTGAACGTGGGAGGATGCAGTTGTTGAAAAATCCGCATCAGCTCTGCCATAGACAGGGCAGGATGCTGATCTCCCTGGAAGGTCTGCATGAATCTCATGAAACCATCTCTGAACTAAGTGTCGGCACCAGTGTCTGGAATCACTGCAGGTTCCATGTATGAAATGATAGGCGGAACTACTGTTAGTCCCTAATCTACCGTATTAGGCATACAGTCACTACCTGGTTCCTGACATGAAACGGGAGGACGTCTCGGTGCCATGACTCTGCAAGGTCAGAAGCACACTTTAGATCACATTACCAGGAATTGGAAACTAGGATTGTAAGAAGGTAACAGGGGAAATAATCATTCAAAATTTACAAAGCATGACTACACAGCGTGTATAAGGACTACACAGTGTGTTCCCTTAAGTCATTTACATGGGCGTTCACTTTTTCCAAAACTGGTCATGTAACACCCCAAACACACAGCGTGTTATCCCTACACACGGCGTGTAACCGAATCCTCTTTCCCTTCCCGAGTCCTTCTATACGGTTAATCCACATGGCTCTCCTAAGGAAAAACTACATGGAGTGTTCAAGGTACACACGACGTGTACTCAACAAGATTCATCTAGCCTGTGTTGTTAGTGACACGGCCTGTGTACCCAGGTCACACTACACGGCGTGTTCCAGAAGGACACGGTGTGTACAAAGAAGTCCTAACAGACTGTGTGGTTAGCTACATGGCCGGCTACATGGATGACACTACACGGCGTGTTTCAGGCGGACACGGCATGTATGAGAAAGGATAACACCAACCTGTGTTGTTTGTGACATGGTCGGGTACCTAGATAAAACTACATGGTATTTAAAATTCATACACGACGTATATGTGAAAAGATAACATGACCCATGTTTTTTGTGACACAGTCGGGGTAGCTATTTCATACTATGCGGCGTGCTAAACTAGTACACGGCGTGTTCCTATGATATTTTTCACAACCCCGTGTCCTTGCTCACACGATCAGTGACACGGCTATAGACTACACAGTGTGTATTCATAAAGTACATGCTGTATATTCTAGGTTTTTCCGGATAGTAGCCTTAGAACTGCACCGGAGCCCAAAAAACACAGAAAAACAAGCATTAAGGTGCCAAATTCCGATCTGTGAAGGTCCATACTCCCCGTGAATCAAAGTTTGGAATCTTTAACAAGTCACAACAAGGTAAACAGGATAATAAACCCACGATCCACCAAATTCTGATCCTAGAGGGCCCATAACACCTCTAAGACCAAAGTTTGGCGTCCATGGTAAAGAAGCTCTAAACAAACAATACCCTATCAACATAGCAGGTATTCTATCACAGTATCTATCACAATAGCATGCATATTCTATCATAAATTCTATCACAACAGCATGAAACGTCTAATGAAATTTAGATGGAATGGGAAAATGCATGACATGTGACTTTCTAACAAGTGCCTATATGATGAATGAGATAGCATACCATCATCTCATCGGGTTGCAACAAAATAGAACCACAATCATATAAATAGTAACATCACAACACAAGTGCACCACCCAATGGTGAAGTCAATTAAACTGTAACATTTGAAAAACTCGAAAATTGAAATATTCGAGGTAACCTGGATTTTTCCCTATACACGGGTTCTAGAACTCTCAGGAAAAACTATTTACCATTTACCTATTCTGTCATATCCCTATCTAATGTCACTAAACAGTAAGTCAATAGAAAATAAAAGAACCTCCTTTGAAACCACTTTGTAATGACCTGAATCCGGATCCACTCAACTGGTTCCCCATACCCGGTTCTCTACATGACCTCAAGCGCATTTCCCCAAATGCCAGAGGCTGCCGACTAGCAGCGAGGGCCTTGGTGAGTCATTCTAGAAACTATGCCCTCATTTTATAAGGTATACACGGGAAAGGAAATAATATTCAATAACGGAAGCAGTAAACAGTATACAGTAACTAAAACTAAATAGTGGAAGCAATGAATATATATTAATGATGATAATGATGTAGTAGGTATAAGTATCTAAGGAAATCAGCAAACACAACAACGTGCTGAAATACAACTGAGAAACGATGTACGAAAAGTAAACAGTAACTCCAGCAGCATCGCAAGCCTAAGCTCGGTCCTATGCTCTCCAGCTCCAACCAGCAATCATGTACCTTAAGTAGAAGGGCCACAGTCCCTATCCACACCTGCAACCATATAACCTCTTTGGGCTGAAAAACAGGACCCAAACAGGGTGTGAGACTAATCCCAGTAGGCAACCACCACAAGATCTGTGCCCTACTGTCAGTGAGTAATATAGTATAAGTAATGACAGTAAATGTAGTAATGAACTAGGAGTAAACAAGTAAACAATCTTAAAATTACCATTCACATTCATTTAACAATTAATTCATTCATTTAATAAAACAACCAAGGAATATAGAAAGGCTCTCTATTCCAAGGTAAACAGGTAACACAGCAGTCATTGAAAGACTACCGAAACAAACAAGCAGGACAATAGATCCAAGCTTGTGCTTTGGCTTGGTAGACTCATCTAAACTAACCAAACAATCCACAATCACACTGACTCTCTGGGTGGATCAAACTAGCATACCCCTATAGTCAAGTAAACATACAAAGGCACAGACACTCTGGGAAGTACTCACGTCGATTCCCTTATGGTCTTCCAATGATAGCTACAGACTCTTTGAGGAAGCTCTTACGCCTAATTCCTCCTGTGGTCTTGATACGTGCGTAAACTAAGGACACTCTTAGGAAGCACAAAGTCCAATTCCCATAGGTCCTGCATACGAAACTAATTCCAACAGACCCCCTAGGGAAGCACTTAATCATCTATTCCCTCTTTGGTTTCCCGCACTAGGTTCTCACAACCCTGAGCAGTCCAGTCATGCGTAATCGACTGTCAACAGCCCTAAGTAAGTTTAGAAACTACTTGTCTAAAATATAAAATTCATCAAAAGCATTAAAACAGCAGGCAACATATGCAATCAGTTATAACAAGCAAACTAGAAATTGCAATAGGGTTTGCCTTGCAGGCAAACTGTGCCAAACGGCAATAAACAGACAAAGAGGGATAACACCCATGGGGTGATCCTCAAACATGAAAACAATCATATATTATTATTAATTAACCTTAATCTAACAATAAATCTAAGGAAATTAAACAATAGGACCAAAATCCCTAACTCGGGATACCCGAAACATGGGTATCCGGTAATTTTGCACAAAAACTCAAAGACATTTAACATAAGGCAACAAACCACCTACCTCGATCCTAGGAGATCGATATGCTTGAACCTCTACCTATGAATTGTCCTATAATGGAGTAGATCTGCAAAAACATCTAAAACACTCGACCTACGATAACTCTCATAAGAGGAAGAATCAATAAATGTGTCCAAAGACGATCCAAGAACTCACCGCTTCGATTCTATTGCAACTGACGGTGTTCGATTCGGATAAACAGTGACAGGTCAGTGTCTCGGAGAAGATTCGGCCTCCTTAGACACTCTGGATGGAATTAGGCGAAGAATAAGATGGAAATAAGGATTAGACGCAACCCCAGTCTATTTAACGAAATAAAAAGAAAGTACACAGTGTGTACTTCTGGAGTACAAGGCGTGTACTTGCCTTTTCTGTACTCTGCTTTAGGCGGCCTCCAATTCACCCTTACACGGTAGTGTGTGTGGCCATGACATGGAAAGCACATAGCTTCCAATGGCATCAAAGTACACAGCGTGTACTCATAAATTACACGATGTGTACTCCGAAAATTCCCAGATTTTCCTCTTTTTCTCAAAAACTACCAGAAAAGAAAAAACATACTTGAAAGGAAGATCCGGGTTCTTACAATAAGTATTATATCTTATCCTTAATAGTTACCTCTTCACACCTTAAGAGGGTAAAGAGAATGTAATTTTCAGATCTTGAGGGGTTGGTTCTTTGGGAGATGACCTGCCTTCAGATTGGTCTGTGGATAGAGATGATATTCTATATATACATGGAAGTGTCTGGGTTACTACAAATGTGAGAGAGGAATTGATGTTTGAGTATCACACCTCTTAGTGGGTAGTTTATCTAGACATATCCAAAATGTATTGAGATATGTGATTCCAGTATTTGTGAGATTACCTGCCTCCAGATTGGTCTATGGATAGAGATGATTTCCTATATATACATGGAAGTGTATAGGTTACTATAAATATGAGAGAGGAATTGATGTGTGAGTATCACACCTCTTAGTGGGTAGTTTATCTAGACATATCCAAAATGTATTGAGATATGTGATTCCAGTATTTGTGGCCTATGATGAAATATTAGATAGTAGGCTTTATCACTAGGTGTTCTACCCCTCGACAGTTGAAGGAAGAGCACCAGTGACCTGTAGGCTTGTTACAGCCACTTCCAATCTAGAAATGTAAATGGGAATATTTCTCCTAGAATTTGAAGTCAACTTACTAAGGTCTCTTAGAGGTAGTGATGTTGTTTGGTTATTTATTGACCAAATGATGAAATTAGCTCACTTCCTTCCTTTCCAGGAGAATTTCTCAGTTGATGAGTTGGGAAGATTATATATCTGTGAGATCATCTGACTACATGGGGTCCCTCATACTATAATTTCATATAGGTATTCTTATTTCAAGTCATGGTTCTAGTAGGGGTTGTAGAAGGCTATGGTTACATAGGTTCTTCTGAGCATATCCTTTCACCCTCAGACTGATGGTCAGTCAGAATGGAAAATACAAGTGTTATGGGACATGCTCCAGGCATGTGTCCTTGATTTTGGTGCTTCTTGGTAGAATCATATCTCTCTTTTCATGTTTTCCTAAAATAATATATTTTAGGATACAATTTATATGGATTATTTTGAGGCCTTGTACGGTAGGTCATTTTTTTCACCCATGTGCTAGTTAGAGGTAGTTTAGGCAGCCTTACTAGGTCCTTATCTCATGCAGGATACTTCTAAATAGGTTTAGCTGATAAAGAAGTGTATGTATACTTCTCATTCTTAATAGAAATCATATGTCAATCATCATTAATGACCTCTAGAGTTTGAGGTTAGGAATGATTTTTTCCTACGAGTATTCACTGGGATTGGTAATATATGGATACAAAGGAAAGCGAAGTTTTTTCCTCGTTATGTAGGCCATTTTATATTCTTAAGAGAGTCGGGATGGTAGCCTATCATTTGTCACATAATTTTGATCCCAAGGAGGTTGAGTTAGATGATGATGATATTTTTGAGGAGTATATTATACCCATCATTGACCAGAGTACGAAAAATCTCTGAGGTCGATATGTCCTTATAGTATATGTGTTATGGTATCTCAATCATGTATAGGATGAGACTTGGGTGTGGGAGGTTGATGTGCATGACCAGTGACCAGAGTTGTTCTCATACAGTGTTTCTCCTCCCTTGGAAGGTGAACTTGAAGATGAGTTCCTTTAAGGGGGAAAGACTGTAGGAACCCAGTTTTTATCTTAGGTATGGATTCTTTAAATTTTGGTCTAATATTTTTTTGGGCCTAATACGGATGCCTAATGAGTTCATAAAGGTTTTGGGGGTGTCTGGGGCTTGTTTGGAGCTTGTAACCCCGGTCAGTGGAGAAAATCATCGGGTCGTACAGTTAGTTGAAACTGTGCAATCCATCATGCACAGTCTCTCCTAACCATGTAGGTTTGGATAGTGGGGTGAAGCAGGGAACATAGTTTTCCCTAACTGTGTGATAGGGTCCACACACTCATGCAAAATTTATGTAGTTTTTAGCAGAGGTGATTCATACAGTTGGCACACGATTTCCCTAACTGTGTGGTCTAACCATGTGGGTGACCTCCTTATGTAACACCCCAAGATTCCACGGTACGCTTCCCTTTGAATAATACAGTAGTGTGTGTTGTACGCAACTTCGAGTTCTAACACACACACCACAACCAATCAAACTAGCTGTTATGAATAGTAATACCCACCTTTTGAAATTTTATAAATTTTATCTTTCAAAATGTACTTCATTTTTGGATTCGGAATATCGAAATTAGCCTAGGGTGAAATTTTGGTATTTTTCTGAAAACTTTCAATTTTTGATGAATAGTGAAAAAACACTGAGTTATAGTTTAAAACCGAATTTTTATTTAAATAATTATATATTTTATTTAAATTTAATTAAGGTCAAAATAGATGCATAATACCTATATAAGTTTAATGTAATTCATTGGAGTTAGTTTAGAATAATTTTATATATATAAAAATTTTATTGAACTTTTCACCGTCTTTTACCCACCTCCTAGGAGAATTTGGAAATTCACATAAAACTTAATTTTACCACTTATATGAGTGGAATTTAGAAAATTTGAGAGACACGGTTAATATCAAAAAGTAAAATGTGGTTCAATGAGATGAAAATAATTTTTTGGTGAATAGTAACTTTTTACTTTTATTTATCACGGTTAAAAGTAAATAGGGTAATTAAGGGTAAAAATGATATTAATATTACCCTAACACATGTCCTAATTCGATTGGACAAGTGTATCTCGACCAAAAACAACCTTAGGAATAAAATAGTATCATTTAGGTCCTCTTGGATTAGATTAGGACATTAATTATTATTTAATTCAAAGAAGAGTTAAAAGAGTTAAAATCAAAGTTTAATAACTAAAACATTTTTAATGTAGGGTTATACATAAGATAAATTCGATTGTAAATATTAATTAGAAAGATAAAAAGGTTTCATACATAATGGTATTTTATTTATAATTTTTAGACATTAAATAATTAAATTTATCTATGACACAATGGTGATGAAGTAATTACCTAATTAATGAAATATTAAAATAATTGATATTATAAATATCAAAATAAATGTAATTTGAGACTTTTTATGAATTCCACTAATTTTCTAGGTTAATATGACATGTTATTATTGGTTATATAAATTTTTTTCGAAGTAATAATGTTGTTATAAAATTATCAAAAACAAAATACCCAATAGTGTAAAAATTGACAAAAAAAGAGTTTTTAAAACAAATATTATATTATTAATTTATATTATATTCCTAAAAATATAAGGTTCGGCCAAAAGACTTGTATCATGATAGGTGTATCATTAATGGACCACTTGGGGGGTCTCTTGGATGTATATAGTAATTTTATTAACTATATAATATAAAAATACAAAGTGACATGGTAAATGTCAAAGTAATTAACTAAGAGATAAAACTAAAAGATAAGGTAAATATAATGACCCAAAACTGTCTAAAACCTATTGGTTGAGTGGTTTTTGACCCATCACCACCTTAAAATTTAAATAATCCACTTTTTATCCTTTAGAAACCAAATATGAATTTATTATAAAATAATATTTCTAGCTTTTCCAAAGGTGCCCCTCACCCCTCTTATAAAAGGGCACCCCACCTTCTCAATAATTCACACATTCAAAGATTCTTGTCTCAGACAACACCTACCCAAATACTCTCTAAACTTCCCTCACTACAACCTAGAGGACTTAGTTTGATCAGAAAGCCAACCTATGGATCCCTTTTGATCAAATGAAAAGGAAGAACCCGAAGAAGAGGTAATGATTTCACCACCCTTTTTCAAGTTCCTTTCTTCTTCAACTTCTTCTTTATTTGTTATTCCCATTATAAAATAATAAATCCAGTATCTTATATATACTGTGATGTTATTATAAATATGGTACAACCATATTCTGTATTCTATTCATCCTTTGAATGACATGTCACCATACGTGCGTACGTACGGCTTACCGTCTCCACGTTGTGGTGTAATTGTTATTCAATAAATTATTATTTTGATGGGTATAATAATGATGTGTAATTAATGTAAATAATAAATATAACATGATAATTATTCTGTATATATGATATAACATCCAATTATATATTATTTTAATATCAAAAGAATGATATTGTCGCTCGTGCGTACGTACGGACTACCGTCTCCACGAACGCGATGAGATTCATTATCCATCGTATCCATTCAAGTATAATTATCATTTGATGATTAAAAATAATTTTTAAGGAATTTATATCATTCTGAATATGAATAAGATACAACCTATCCATAACAGACATGGCTTATGTAACAAAACATATACGAGTAAGTTAACACCCGAAACGACGATAATACTAAGATATTATTAACAAATCAATGTTAAAAGATCATATATGATATCATATTAATTTATATGATTCTTGTATAATTTAATAACAATTATTTAACTATTATACAGGAGGTTAACCTACCCTCAACCAAGGAAAAGTACAAGGTAAGGGTTTATTTCACAATCTCTTCATTATCTGAGGTTGTTTATACGTAATTATCTACTCGGACCTCTTTATCATCCACATCCATGTTTCTTAAAAATGTATTTCAAATCATTCTTACTATTTTACAGACTATGGGTTAAATTCATTTATACCCTTGTTGAATTTTTATAAAGGAATCTTTCTTTCATTTTCCAAATAAGGTCCTTTTTAACCTTTTTGACAGAATTAAGGTAAGAATGTTTTTTTAACTTATACGGTGAGTGCGGCTATTTTCCGCCGTTATAAAATCGTCGAAGCTTCCCTTACAAGAATATAAGAAAATTTTCAAAGTAATTTTTTTATTTTATAATTATGTGACTTTTAAATGATTTCAAAAAAAATAGATATTTCTCTCAAATAGTTTTGATTTCATCTATGTCAACATCCTTTGATGGATTTTAAGCTTATTTGAATTTTATTTATTATGATACAAAAATTTCATATTGTATTGAAGGTTTTGTGATATGTTTGACTATGGATGTGTTATTTTTATACCATTCATGGTTTATGGATAAAGTATTGACATTTCGTATGCTAATTTTAATACGAAGGTTTATGTTATGTTTAAACTTGTTCATATGAGGAATGCATTGGACTTAATATGTGATGGGTGGAGCCTTCTATAGCTCCTCGATGAATCGGTAGGTATCATGAGACAAACTAGTGTCTTGACATAAGGCCTTGACAAAATCTTATTTGTAGTCTTGGAACGAGGCCTTGGCTATGTGGTTATGATAGTCTGGAATTATGCATTCCATCATTATGAAAGTGGTTATTGATATTGCATGTGATTATTCGACTAGTAGAATATCCATGTGAATAAGTAAATGGCATTATTTCATTTTATTTTTGTCATATTATGCTGAAGTTCAAGTTTAAAAGGCTTTTTTTTAGTTATACATTGCCTTAAATGTTTATGCTTATTTATAAAAGTTTCCGCTATATTGTTATCCTTACTGGAAATTTGAGATCACCCCTTTCTATGTTTTATTTTTCCTAGGATGTGAAGAAGTATTTTATGAATGACCTATAGGGATAGTATAAGGGGATATGAGTGTGGATAAAATATGTTGTTGTAGTTTTAAATTTATGATGTAATGTAAAATTTATGAATGTATCTAGTGTTTCCAAGACTACTAAACTAATTGTTCTTTCGAGACTTGATCTTTCTTGTGATCATGTCAATCATATGTACTAATGCACCGACTCTGGGCAACTGGGTTTGGGGCATTACAGTTGGTATCATAGGAAGTTTAGTACAAACCTTGGAAGCTAGATTTAGATAAACTCTGATTAGAGCACATAGACCTAAGATGGACTTTGAGGATTAGTATAGAATAACTTCCTAGAATTTTGGTGTTGTAGAGATTTTGTGAGTTTTACGAGAAATACATCCATGTCTGGATACGAGCAGGTAGAGGTAGCTCTGGCACAGATGTACCTAGGGGAAAAACCCGAAAACACCACTTTGAGCTAGACTCGAACAGGAACTGGTGCACGACAACAGGCCTTGCTGCACTCTTGGTTATGACACTCCTGGGGGATATGCTTAGGATAACTCTCATTTTCTTTACAAATAATTATGAAGGGTTTATGAGTATATACTTCCTCAAAGAAAACATTTTTATGATTATAGATTATATCCATAAATAGTTCAATTTATGTTAAGTGTTTTATAAGTATGGAATTATGTATTTTGATTCATAAATTGATCTAGTTTATTCCATTGTTTAGAAATGGAACCTAGTGGAAGAAATGGAAACTGTATCAATGCACGCACTCCATTTAGGGATTGTCCTCTTTCTCAAGATAATTATAGTGGAGCTGGTGATGCAACTGGTGCTGATCAGATAATCACCATACTAGGACAACTCACTCAGGTTATGAATAATAACCTTACCCATATGGAGCACCCCGATCCGCAGTGTGGAGGATCAATGTTAGATCGCTTCATGAGGAAACAACCACCAACATTCAATGGGAGTACAAATCCATTAGTAGATGAGCAATGGATAAATTCCCTAGAGAAAATATTTCAGGCTTTGGGTAGTAGTGAAAGGGAAAAAGTTATCATGGTAGTTTATCGCCTCATTGGAGATGCTAATCAATGGTGGTCATTGATTCAAAACACGAAGTAATATGATGAAGTATAAAATATGGAATAGAGGGAGTTCAAAGATCTGTTTTTAGAAAAATACTTTCCTCGTGACCATCGAGCAGATATGGAAAGACAATTTCTGAGTCTGAGACAAAAGGAGGATGAGAATGTCGCAAAGTATGAGGCTAACTTTACAAGGTTAGTAAGGTATGCTGGAGATTATATAAATAACCCAAGAAGTAATATTGATCATTTCTTTTATGGGTTAAAACCATTTCTCCATCGAGCATTAGTCTCACAATCCTTCTCATCGTACGAAGACATTGTCTCATGTGCTATCAAGACAGAAAAGGAATTCTCTAAGTCTTTTGACTTTAAAGAAAAGAAAGAGAATAAGAGATCTTCTGATCAATCTGGGAATGGAAATAAGGGGAATAAGGGAAAATTTGAATGTCCATCCTGCAGTAAATGTGGGAGAAACACCCCGGTACTTTCTTAAAAGGAATGGGAGTCTGTTATAAGTGTGGTGAAAAAGGACACCAATCCCATGATTTCAAGGGGAAGAAGGAAGCTATCGATATCCAATGCTACAATTGTAGGGAGATGGGACATTATGAAAATGAATTTCCTAAGCGTCAGGGGAACTTACCTTAGAAAAGGCCAAGGGATCAAGGACAAGCTTATGTTATCACTACTGCAGAGGTAGAAGCTTCGAAAGACGTGGTGGCAGGTTATTTAATGGTTTCCTCAAGTTTAGAAAATGCATTATTTGATTCTAGATCATCACATTGTTTCATATCTTCCTAGTTTTCTAAGAAAATTAGATATTTCCAATTTGATTTAACAAGGGAGTTGTCAGTTAAAACTCCTAAGGGAAGTATCATTGCAACAAAGTTTTGTGAATCAGTCCTCATTAGAGAACATAAATGTTCTTTATCCGTTGATCTCATCGTCATACCTATGATTGAGTTTGATATAATCCTTAGTATGGATTGGCTTTTGGACCATGATGCGAATATTTATTGTAAGAAGAAAGAGGTTATGATTTTTGATGATGATGATAAGGAACACCTTATCTTTAGAGCAGAATCGTCACCACCTAATTCTTATCTAGGTCCACCCCCAGTAGCTCAACTAAATTCAATTATTGGGGAGGAAGAGAATGAAATGAATGTGGTTGAGGAAAGGAATGTTCAAATAGAGGATGTACCTATTGTGAAAGAATATGTAGATGTGTTTCTGAAAGATTTACCTAGACATCCTCTAGAACAAGAAGTTGAATTTTCCATTGATTTAATTCCTGGATCAAGGCCTATATCGAAGACCCCTTATAGAATGGCCACTGTAAAATTAGTTGAACTAAAGAAACAACTAGAGGAATTGAGTAATAAGGGATTTATTCACCCTATTATTTCTCCATGGGGATCCCCTATTCTTTTTGTTAAAAAGAAAGATGGATCTATGAGGTTATGTATCGACTACAGGGAGATCAATGCTATAACAATAAAGAATAAGTATCCCCTACCTCGCATTGATGATTTATTTGACCAACTGCATGGATATCAATACTTTTCAAATATTTACCTTCGATCTGGATACCATCATTTGTGTGTGAATAAGGAATACATTCCGAAGACAGCATTTCAAACAAGGTACAGGCATTACAAGTTTACGGTAATGCCTTTTGGGCTGACTAATGCACCCTTTGTATTCATAGATCTAATGAATAGAGTTTTCAAGGAATATCTCGATGATTTTTTGGTGGTATTTATTGATGATATATTGTTATACTCCAAAATCTACAAAGATCATGAAAATCACTTGCGCATTATCCTGAAGACTCTGAGAAGACATGAATTATATGGGAAGTTTAGCAAGTGTGAATTCTGGCTTCAGGAGATTTCTTTTCTTGGCCATATTGTCTTTAAAGATGGAATCTCTATTGATCCGTCTAAGACCAAGGCAATCAAATAATGGCCAGCACCTATGAGTATAATTGAGGTACGCAGTTTTATTGTTTTAGCAGGTTATTATCGACGTTTCTTCTAGAATTTTGCCCGATTGGATAACCCATTAACAAAGCTCACATGTAAGGGGGTTAAATTTGTTTGGAAAAAAGAGTGTGAAGAATGTTTTGAAGAACTAAAGAGAAGATTATTCAATGCTCCTATATTGACTCTACCATCAGGGAATGATGGGTTAGTTATTTATAGTGATGCATCGAAGAAAGGACTTGGTTGTGTCCTTATGCATAATGATAGGGTTATTGTCTATGCATCACGACAGTTGAAAATTCATGAGCAAAACTATCCTACTCGTGATCTCTAGTTAGAAGCTATGATCTTTTCTTTAAATATATGGAGGCACTACCTCTATGGTGAAAAATGTGAGATTTATACTGATCACAAGAGTTTGAAGTATATTTTCTCACAAAAAGAACTCAACATGAGGAAAAGGAGATGGCTTTAATTACTCAAGGATTATGATTGTACGATACACTACCACCTAGGGAAGGCAAATAAGGTGGAAGATGCTTTGAGTAGAAAAGATCATGGAGTTTTGAACAATATGAGAATTGAAAGGGATCCAATTTTCATGGATCTAGTGAAGATGGACATGGGAATAACCATGGAAGGTGAAACATCAGTTCTTTTTCAAATGGTTTCTAAACCATCTTTACTAGAAATGATTAAGAGTTCTCAGACTGATGATGAAGAATTTCAAAAGAAGATTAAATCTATGAATGATAGGAGATTGAGAGACTTTGTGTATGAAGAAGGAATTTTGAAATTCGGGAAGAGACATGAATGTATTTGATACCAATTTTTCAAAAACCAACCTAGATAACCTACATAAAAAGTACATAATCTAGTTTTGACATATCCCAATGGGTGTTCCTAATCCCCAAAGGTTGGTGACTAGTATCTAGGAATAAAAACAAACCAGAGGGAATGATTTCACTATAAGTAAAACTAATCATGAAAAATTGGAGAATATAAAATTAAAAATATTTGGTATTCCAAACACTCCATGAGGAATAAAAGCACAAGTAAATAGATACAAGTATAAAAAATGGTATGTTTCATCAATTCAACCATTAATATCACAACCTAGAAACTCCATGTAATAAGTGGATTGCACGTTCCAGCAGTCACCACTAACTCCCCAGGTCACTCTAATTAAGAACATCCACCACCTTTGAGTGGCTCTTTCCATATTCTTGGACCATGAATAATAAAATATATAAATTACTAAAGGAAAAGGTAGGGTGTGATAAAAAAGATCAGTATGATATCACTGAGCATTTCATAATCAATCTTTAACAAATAAATAAAATTTATCATGGAAATATTTTTTTCAATTTGAATAAAAACATGCTTGATAAAACATTTCAATGTCTAAGTTAAAACATGTTTCAAAGTGAATTTACATAAAATTAGGGAGACATAAGCATATACGTCAAAATAAGAATGAATAATCATTTCTATCAAAACATACATGATTAAATCATTTCAATAAATAATTGGCATGTGTAAATCATTTTACATCATTTTAAATAATATAACCATGGTGATAACATATAGGGTTAGTACCAGTCACAATGATTCACAAAATATCAGTGAAATATGCCTTTAGGTGTACACACACTCCTTAGATCCACAAGCTTAGGGGGAATATGATAACACCCCAAAGAATGAAATACCTTCCCTCAAGTAGTTTTGTTTCATTTTCATCATCAAGTCGATGTAAGATATCAATTTACCTATCATGAATATTCTTTCTCCTAACTACTTTTAATCCCATGTGCTTCAAGGAAATTAGTCATAATTTGGAATATCATTCAATACAATCAATAATTAAATCAATCAAAGAAATAGTCCCCAAGTTAAAGTTTAAAAACATGTATTTCATTTTCAAAACCAATAACGATTTTACTAGAAAAATAATAAACAACTAAATTATAGTACAATTTAGAGATATATAAATAATTATAATAGACTTAGATAGAACCAGGTAGAAGAATTCAATGAAGATAGGTGAATAACAGCCTCTAAATTGTTGATTAAATGATAATTTCATCTTGTTAAGATGGTAGTATTAGTTAAATAATTTTTTATTCCCCTTAATAGATTTTATAATAGATGAAAATAGGTTTTCACTGGATCATAGAATCACACAGTACTTTACATTGTCAAAGATAACTTGAGAAATTAAAAGTTATCATTGAAGGGAAATTTTCACATCACTATGGTATCCCTTACCAATTATATGGGTCTCAAATCCATTTAAATAAAACTATACAGAAACTTCATGGCCAAATAATTGGTTAGATATTTTAAATTCAAAAAATAGTTCAGAATTATCAGTGAGAGTGAATAGATAGATTATCATTCCAAAATAATCATTGATAATAAAAAACTAAAGACCAATTCAAACCAATTTTAATTAATTTATAAATAGTTAAAAATATATCTATAATAATAGGTTAAAAAACTTATAATTATCACATCATTACCTTATGTAAAATTCAAATTTTAATTTTGATAAAATATTTTCCATAAACATGAAATTATATGATATAAATTCAAAATTCAAAAACATAATATTTTAAATATTAAAAAATAACTTTGAATATAATTATTAGCACTAAAAATCAATTTATATATTTTAAAAACAAATAAATCACTCAAAATAAATAAATTTAAAATCTAAAACATCATTCTTTAGGTTTATGTGTGAAAAGAATAATTAATTAAATCTATATCTAAAACTATTTAAAACATTCTAAAAATATATCTCATGGATTCTATATAATATATATGTATTTATAAAATAAATAAAGTAAAAAAATAACTAATATAAACTTTCAATAAGTGAAATTATCAAAATACATGAAAAATAGATAATTCTAGAATTCCATAAAAATGAAGTATTGGACCGAAAACACATATAAATTGATCATTTGCATAAAACATGAGGTATGATCATTTGAATATATCAATAAATTGACCATGAGAATCATATCAACCATAAGAAGAAAACTATCCATGAAGTATCGACCATGTGAACAAATAATCGACCGGGATATAGATAAGAGATTGCATGAACAAAATTTGGATCAACTATATAAAGGAAATGATTGACCACATGAATAAATCATGTGATTGTGAGGTAACTACCAGAATGTCGCTGAGGCGGCGAGGCAGCGAGGTGGTGAGGAGATGAGGGGCTAGGGATTCGGGGGTCATCGGGGGTTTCATAGGGGTCGGGGGGAGAAGGGGGTCTCGTGGGGTCGAAGGGGAGAAGTGTCAAGATTGAAAAAAAAATTAGCAGCGGATTATTAAAAACCACCGCTAAATCATTTAAAAAAACTAGCGGCGGTTCAGTAAACCGATGCTAAAAACCCTCCACAAAAGGCTATTAATGTTGTAGTGCTAGATGGTTGTATGGTAAAGTGGTATATTTATAAGGAATTAATTGAATTATATATTGACTAACTATCTATTGTGGACAACATCAGTCTCCTAAAATCACTCCATAGAAGGAACATTGTGGGTAAAGGAATTTCCAGAAGTGATATTTTCATAATTACCATTACAGCATGGGAGAAGGATTTACTTTACATTTTACATAATAGTTTAGAGGTTAAGATATATTTTCAAACCCAAAAAGTGATTCTTATGAATTATAATTTATCAATGGTTGAAATTTAGATATCAAATACGCATAAATAATAGGTTATATGATGGTTTTGAGACCATATTTTTAAGGAGTTATTTGAAAATATAAATTTAATTTTAGAATAACTTAAATGGTTATTTTTGGGACCAAGTGTGCATATGTTATCTTATAATTGTTATGTAATTAAAAATTATACATTCTATACAAAGTAACATGATGAATATAGTATGATAAAAAATAGTGGAGTTGCTCTTATGGAGAAAACGATGCATGTATCTAGTAAAATGGAATGAAAAAACAATTTAAGAGAATATACCATACTTTGGCATCATCAAAAAATATGGGATTTGTATTATAAAATATTCAAAGTGCTTATTTTTTTGATTCAAATGGGTTGATAATATGAGTGTAGTAAAAATTGATGAATTTGGATTCATGAAAGTGAATTTCAGTAAGGAAGGTTGCATGGTTAAACCATTCATAATGGAATCATAGGTAGTACATGTATTTAATGTATTAGGTCCTACAAATAGAAATTGGTTAATTGTTATGTTCTCAACTAAAACAACTGTAACGTTAAGAAAAATTACATTGAGGATGACCCTTTCATTGGGAAGTTGCAATAATTTTGCAGTGGTCTAAATATATATGGCATCATGTATGTCATAGGGGACCATAATGAATGGATTTGGATACCCAATAAAGGGTATAAACCCATTCAATATTTAAATTAAAAAAAGTGAGTTCAAGAATTAAGCTAAAGTTTTTTAAATATAAAATTAATTACCACATAATATTATGTGTTCACTACTAAATTTATTTAATCTAAATAAAATTTTCAACTATATTTGTATATAATGGATTATCCATATGCAGATACTACCAATCTTAAGGAACAATAGGTTTCTATACATGATTATGTTACCAAACCTGTGCAACAACATATTGACAATGTTGAAATAGAGGAAATGGTAGAAGGTTAAAAACCTATATCAAAGAGAAAATAAGAGCATCGTAGTCTGGTAGTCTTAATAAAAATTATTAAAGTGATAAGAATAGGCATAAAATTCAAGGTTGGATGTAATTAACATAGTAAATCTATTGACCCCAACAAGTCTATTTTCATTAGTTACATTGGGATAACCACTCGAATACACATTATGATTGATATATATTCATTGAACAATGTTGTGTCTGTGATGAAGACACTAATTTGGGTAGAAAATAGGGTAACATTATCATATACTTTTCTATTTTACTAAAAAATAAAATAACAAAATGTTGATTTAATCTTCATTATCCCTTGTATATTACATTTATATTAGATGGTTTTCATGTGAAATTTTTATTAATAATTTCTAGAAAGGCTAATAGATCCTTTAAATCAATTATTATGAAGTATCATATTAGGGATGATGAAAGGAAAGTAATGTAACACCCACCACATATATATGCACACATGATAAACTAAGAAACATATAATGAGTTCATTAATCATCATAAGGATGCATAATTTCATGTATATTGTAATTGGTAATACTTTAATTATCATTAAATGTATTAATCACTTGGATTAATAATTTTAAATTTATGAAACATCAATCGAGTGCTAAAAATAAGAAGCATGAATCAAAACCAATATACCCCTACTATAAATCAAGGATAGGATATGTTTCATTTGAAAAAAAAATGGTATTTATATTAAATATACAATAATAATTTTATGTGATTTGAAAATAAAACATAACTATTTTCATTTATTTATATATATATATATGAATCAAAATTTAACTATACTTTTGTCACATATCATGTGTTATAGAATGAATCTCGTGTAAATAAATTTGAAAAACTAGTAGATGAAAAAACACAGAGTATGAGAATCATATGTAGGTATGATATATAAAAAATGTATTCTAATTTAAATCATTATTATATAATAATGAATTCTTATATTCATATATTTTTTATCTAGTTTTGATATGAGAATCATCATTGGTTGTACCTAATGAATGACTGGTTTTAGAGGCCTTGAAGCGGCTAGAATAATTTGGTAGTGTTATAAGTGCGTGTTTTAGAGTATCACCTTGAATGTATTTTGATAAATCAAGACACTGGTGTTATTGTAGTTTCATCACTGGTGTATGCACATATAGATTTTCTAAAATAAAAACTTATTTAGTTGTCTGAATTGTTTGGAAAGGTTATGGGAAAGGACCAAGGAGACAGAACAACACAATAATAGCCACTGTATTAAGAGACATCCCCCATTATTTAGGCTAGTCATTACCATAAAATTCCTACATTACTAGAGGTAATCGATTTTGTCATAACTATTTATGTGAAATTTGAATCAGACATATATAGATACATTTCTTATAATAAAATTCTACAGGGTGTAATTGATTTTGATTTAAATATATCAGCACCCACCCATCACCTTATTATGATAGGTATAGTGTAAAAATCCAAATATATATTCAATACAAAAATCAACTTACAAAAGATCATGTGAGAGTATAGATTCATGTATCTCATGATCCAAACACCAAGTAATCTATTCCCCCTTGATAATTTGGATATTCACATGGTCAAAATTTCTATTAGAACTTTTTCAGAATAGCCATTTAATATTTTAAAAATATATGACCATAATGAGGAATGTCCTTTCCAATTTATATTTATAAAAAAACATTCACAATTAATTAAAAAAGTCTAAATTGAGGAGCATTATTGTAAATATATAAAAGGAATGGTAAATGGAAGGTCAAATAAAAAAAATCTAAAGGATAAACTGATGAATCAAAAAGACCTTCCAGGAGTACCTTTACCCTGCCAATTCAAATTTAGTATTTACTAACATTAAAATTTCATTAAGATGAATCATTAAAAGATAATAACATGGCCTATATTGAATTATATGAACAAATGTATAAATACACCATTCTAGACATGATTGGACTTGAAAGTGTAAATGAAATCTTCAAGCATGAATAGTTGGGAGCCTTAGTTGTGAATGTATATATGAGGTATATTTTCATTAATATTTTTGTCCAATAACTAATCTACTATATTAATTACTATTAAATTATATTCATTTTTTTAAAAGCATATATATTAGTACTATGTGAAGGGAAATCCCTATGAATAGAAATTTGGACTCATTAGTCCACACATAACTTCTATAGAAAAATATTTATTAGATGAAGATTAAATTTCCATAATAGTGAAGAAACTAGATGAATATTTTGAAAAAAAACTTATAGAAAATGGAAAAAAATTAATACCCATGAATAGGCGTAAAAAAATATAATATAATCATATAAAATATATTTTAATTTCTTTGATTACTTATTCATTTTTGTTTTTTTAGGAAACATTGGATACTCATTGAAATCAATTTAGATGCTCTAAAGATTTACTTTTTGGATCCAATGAATGTATATCCAAAAAAATCGATCACATGTTATGTCCTTTATTAATTTGTAATACACCATATTCAAAATTCAACAAATAAAATTCAAATTATACATTTTATATTTTATTTTAATGAAATTTTTGTTATGATAGGGAGGTGTTTAAATATCATCAAAATAATTGAATGAGGAGGGATTATGAGCAGAAGAAGCCTATGGATTTATAAAAATGTATAATTATTTTGGTATATATAATTTTATTTCACTATTAAAATATATATATCAAACCAAATTACTTATTTTTATCAATTTTTTTGTAGTGTCCGTAATAATGTAATGATGTTGATTATGGTTATTAAATTTGTAGATTTATGAAAGATATCATGTTCCATAAATAAACTAGTATCTGCAAAGAGGTATTTTTATGGTAATTAAAGTTTCATTTTAAATATTTATTTATATTTTATTTATTTATATTTTTCTAGTACTACCAATTTTTTTTAGTCTTTGTATTCAAAACAGGAAGTAAATTTGTTTACAAATGAGTGGACAAAATATATGCTGTCAGAATGTTTTCATACACCATGAAGAGGTGATTTCCTATCAATTTTTTTATATTTTAAAGAGATCATGAAGAGTTGGTTTAACTATGGATTATTTAGGATTATAGATATTGATTGATTTTTGAAATATAGGAATAGACTCCATATATATTTTTTATTCCTTCTCCATGAATTTTGTTCCTATGATAAGGGAAAAGGCATACTTATAGATTTCAAGATCCTTCTTGGAGGATAAAATCATCTCCCCTTGAGAATGATACTTCTTTTTAACTCTATTAATTTATAATTCATTAAGAGTGAAACAAAACATTCATGAATTAAAAATTCATGGAGTTGACATGAAGTGGGATTATAAAGGGGATATGATTTTATTCTTTAATAAGGACCTTGAACTATGTATATAGGCCTTTTGTGCTATTCATATAGAGAAAATTCCTAAAAAATCAAATTTTGACAAAATATTTGATAAGGATGTTGCACTCAGGTACTATTTTTTCTTTCGATAGAGCTGTTTATTTTTTATTTGATTTTTTATGTTCAGTAATAATGCAATTAGAAGATGGGGGGATTACTCAGGTGTTAAGGACTCTTCATAATCTTGAATCAAACCCTGCTTCAAATCCATGTGGGAGAGAATTTCTACAGATATTGTATTAGTATTATAACAATATCGTAGTAGTGAAGGTACTATAAAGGGGTAATGTGGTAGTAGTATTATTCATATATAATGGGATTTAGGAACTTATAAATGGGCCTTCTATCCTTATAGCATTCAATACACCTCAGGCCTTTGGTCCATGAAGTATATTGAGTTCACCTACACTAGATCAGCCCCAAGAAAATTGATCAAATAAGAAAGAAGTCACCAGGTAGAGATAATCAGGAACTATACTGAAGGAGGGATATGATAGACATGAAATCGGCCTATTCATCTCTACATAGGGTACTTAATTCTAATAGAACATTAGGTTTTGATCTAGGTACACACTTGTGAGATGCTAGTGAGGGGTTATTTTAGTGCAGTTGGTCCATAATAAAATTATAAGGGCTTAGTGCCTCTGGGACAATGAGAAATGTAATCTAAGGACTTTGTGCCACTAGGACTTCAGGTTATGTAATGATTCCCTCTCAACCAAGGTTAAAAATAGGGGTTATAATAAAATAAAAATATATAATTTTCATTCATTAGTGATGTAATGAATTCACTTTTGAGTCCAAGCAATTTTAAAAACATGTTGATGATATAACTTTAAGTTTTATTGAGAAAATGTACTTGGAATGTATTATTACTTCATTTAAACAATCCAAAAGTCATTTTTTATATTTAGGATTCATCCAGGAATCAATCTAACAAATGTTGTGGTTTATATGATTTAAAGTGAATGTTTTTATTTAAAATTGACATTTTTGTTCAATACATGCATCACATACTCAAAACCAAGTAAATATGCTCATATTGTCTTTATAGTATTTGAAAAAAATCTATAATTCAATTTTTATGTGTAGGAATTTTTAGTAAATCAATAATACACATGATGTATCAGGTATAGATCAAAGTATGTTTTTTCAGTTTAAAAGTGAAATTTTAGTTCAAAACATGAATCACATACTTGAAATTGAGAAAACATGCTCAAATTTTCTTAATACTTCAAGAAAATGATCCATAAGTCTTTTTATGTGTAAGAATCAGCCTACATCAATCCAACACATGATGTGGTCAGTATGAGTAAAATTACATGTTTTTATTTAAAATGTATATTTTAGTTCAAAACACATATTACAAACTCAAAATTGAGAAAACATGATAGGATTATCATGATATATTAATAAAATGATCCATAAATCATTTGTGACATGTATGAATCAATTGCACATCAATATAACACACGGTGTGCCTGATATGAATCAAAGTGTGTGTTTTCATTTAAAAAGTGAGATTTTAGTTTAAAAGGTACATCAATCACTAAAAAAATAAAACACACTCATATTTTCTTAATACATTAGTAAAAAATATCCACAAGTCATTAATGATTTGTATAAATTAACTACACATCTATCTGATAAATGGTGTTCCAGATATGACTCAAAGTGTGTGTTTTTAGTTTAAAAGTGACATTTTAGTTTAAAACATGAATTTCCCATTGAAAAATAATCAAACACACTCATATTGTATTAATACTTTATAAAAATTATTTATAAGACATTTATGATGTGTAAGAATTAACCACATATCAATCTGACACATGGTGTGTCTGGTATGACTCAAAGTGTGTGTTTTCAGTTTAAAAGTGACATTTTAGTTAAAGATGCAGTCACTCACTTAAAACTAAGCCAACACACTCTGATTATCATTATACATAGGTGAAAGGATCTATATGTCATTTTTTATGTATAGGAATTATCCACACATAAATCTGACACACGATGTGGATGATATGACTGGAGGCGCGTGTTTTTATTTAAAATTGATATTTTTGTTCAAAACACACATCACATACTCAAAACTATTAAAAAACACTCATATTATCTTCATACTTCATGAAAACAATCTACAAGTCATTTTTAATGTGTCGGAATCAAACTCATGTTAATTATACACACTATGTGGCAGATATGACTCAAAGTATATGTTTTTAGTTTAAAACTGACATTTTATTTCAAAACATTCATCCCTAATTGAAAACTAAGAAAACTCACTTGGATTTTCTTGATACATTAGTAAAGAGATCCATAATTTATTTATGATGTATAGGAATTATCTGAGCATCAATTTGACATAAAGTATGGCTGAAAAGAATGAAAGTGTGTGTTTTATTTAGAATTAATTTTTTAGTTTAAAACATGCATTACATATTCAAAACCAATAAAACACAATTATATTGTCTTAATAGATCATGAAAATGATACACGTGTCATTTTTTATGTGTAGGAATCAAATTCACATCAATCTGACACACTGTGAGGCTAACATGAATCAGAGTATGTGTTTTCAGTTTACAAGTTCCATTTTATTTCAAAACATGTGTCACTCACTAAAAACTGGTCAAATTCACTTTTATTGACTTGTTAGATTATAAAAATTATCCATATATCATTTTTAACATGTAGGAATGAACCAAATGTCAATATGAAACATGATGTTCTTGGTATGATTGAAGGAGTGTGTTTTTATTTAAAATGAACATTTTAGTTCAAAACAAACGTGACATGATCAAAACCAATAAAACATTCTTGGATTTTCTTGATACTACATGAAAAATATATAAATCATTTTTGATGTGTAAGAATCAACCACATGTTGATTCAACACATGGTGTGCCTCGTATGATCAAAGTGCATGTTTTTAGTTAAAAAGTGACATTTTAGTTCAAAACATGTTTCTCTCTAAAAAATAATAAAAAACATTTGGATTGTATTAATACATCATAAAAATGATTCATAATTCATTATTGACATGTAGAAATCATCTTCACATCAATCCAACAAATGGTGTGATTGGTATGATTAAAAGCACGTGTTTTTATTTAAAATTAACATTTTAGTTTAAAACAAATGTCACGTACTCAAAACCAAGAAAACATATTCAAATTGCCTTTATAATTTAGGATATTGATCCATAAATCATTTGTGACATGTCGGAATCAGGTTCAAGTTAATTTGATTCAAGATGTTCCTTGTATGACTCAAAGTGCGTGATTTTAGTTTAAAAGTGACACTTTAGTTCAAAACATGTGTCAATCGCTGATAACTAAGAAAATGAACTTGGATGGTTGTGATACTTTAATAAAATGATCCATAAGTCATTTTTTACATGTATGAATTAATCGCACATCAAGCCAACACATAGTTTTCCTGATATGATTGAAATTTCCTGTTTTGATTTAAAATGGACATTTTAGTTCAAAACACATATCACATATTCAGAACCAAGAAAATGCACATGGATTGTCTTAATACTTTAGTAAAATTATCCATAAATCATTTTTGATGTGTTGGGATAAACTGAACATCAATTTGACACATGGTGTGTTCGATATAATTCAAAGGGCATGTTTTCAGTTTAAAAGTAACATTTTAGTTTAAAACATGCATCACTCAGTGAAAACCAAGAAAAAACACTCATATTGTCTTGTTACTTTAGGAAAATGATCTATATATCATTTGTGAGGTTTAATCATTAATTACATAAAAATATGACACACATTGTTCCTAGTATGATTCAAAGTGTTCTTTAGTTTGAAAGTGGAATTTTAGTTTAAAACATGCATCACTCATTGAAACTAAGAAAACACACTTTTATTGTATTGATACATTATGATAATGATTCATAATTCATTTTTTAAATGTGAGAATTAACCTCATGTTAATTTAATACACGGTGAGACCGGTATAACTAAAAGTGTGTGTTTTTAGTTTAAAAGTGACATTTTACTTCAAAAAGTTCACCACTCACTAAAAACCAAAAAAAATGAACTCATGTTGTCTTGATAATTTAGGAAAATGATTCACAAGTCATTTGTGACATGTAGGAATCAACCGTACATAAATCTAACATATGGTGTTCCCGGTAAGACTGAAAATACATGTTTTTATATAAAATCGACATTTTAGTTCAAAACATGCACCAAATACTCAAAACCAAAAAAAAATGCTTTTATTGCCTCAATAATTTAGAACAATGATCCATAAATAATTTTTCATGTGTAAGATTCAATCACAAGTTAATATGACATAATTTCATGTTTTATGTTTAAAAGTGGTGATTTAGTAATTCAATATTGTATTATATTTATGTATCATTTATTTATTAATAGTATTAATAACATAATAACTATTTTTATTACAAGTACACTCTTATTTTGTTTTATAAAGGGTGGTGTGTTTGGAAACTAGTATCATTATTGGGTACTTTTGAAAGGGAGTCCCAAAGATAGTAGAATACAAGGCCACCATGTTATTTTATAATGTTTTAGAAAATTTAATGTTTTTAATAAATTGTACATACCAATGTAATTGTAATTTGTTGAAATGTTTGTAATGTAAATTTATTTTAAATTAAATTATGTAGTGTTTTGTAAATGTATTGAAATGATTGATTTTTTTTGTAATTGTAATGTTACTGCAATGTTCTATAAATATATCAACACTTTATTGTAACTAATGCTTTTATCAATGATAAATGTAATCCTTATAAAATGTGATTTTATTAGTGCTAGAAATAGCATCGATAAAATTCAGCTTTATCATCACTAAAATATGCACTGATAAAGGACATCATTTATCAAATTTTTTAGCGTTTATGATGGGTGCTTTTATCAGCACTTTTTTAGTGCTAATAAAAGCATCGGGTTTTTAAAGGTGCTTAAAATGTAAGTGCTTTTTTAGTGTTGATAATAGAAATTTCTAGAGATGGTAAAATTCTATTATGTAGTAGTACCCGATGACCATAAGTAATAATTTTAGAAATAATATCAAAGATAATGAAGTTTTGCTACAAAATAAAAGGAAGAGTGAAATGTAGAATATGGGTGACACACACCTATCGTGGGGTGTTAGAAAGGAAATTATTCATTTTTCCTAGTTCAACATAGTTATTGAATAGGACCATATCACTTGAGGATTTTTTTAGTTCAAACACTCACAATTCTAAATTCACTTATTATATTTTTGGTGTTTTAAAACTAAACATGGTTTTTTGGTTTATTGAATGTAAAACAAGGAAGTAACTATACAAAAGAAAATATAATTAATGAAGTTAAAAAGTAAGGTGATTATGTAAAGTGAATTACACATAGTGAACCTTAATTTTCAAATTATTAATTTCATATTTACTTAATGAACACACTTTATCAAATGTGAACACCCTCTTCTGTCCCAGTTGTGAACATACAATTCAATCATTGATTGAACTAAATGTCCATATCCACCATTAAGAGAAAATAATTTCATAAAGAAACATTTATACCTTAGATAATAATTTAGACACGTACAGGGTCTTACCAACATAGATTACTATCAACCTAACTCTAAGAAAGTAATAAATATCAAGCATGAATGTGCGAAGAATTAGGTTCAAACACTGGATTATTCCTTCAAGAGAGTCCTCAAGTCACTTACTCATGATCAAGAGTATAATAGATCATAGTGGAGAATATGGGAAGAGAGAAATGAGAGAAATTTTATTAAAATATGAAATATTTGAATTGTAGAATAAAAGAAATTAAATTGAAACAGAAAAAAAACAGAATAAATTCAGTAAGATATATCTGTGTAATGGCCATTCTTTTTCAGCAACGAATACCTATTTTGATTAATAGGAATTTAAAAACTTATCCTCAATGTTTTTATATTTAATTATTATTTTTGGGTTAAAACCTTATAATATTTTCTCTCTTTTGAATTCTAGAAAGTTCCCTTTCCCCCTGTGGCCTCCCTTCTTTTTATGTCTTCAAATTTCCTTAAAATCAGTGGGTTTATTTCCTTTTTTTGAATGAAATATTCTGCATGTTTAGAACCATTTAGAAGACTACTATTGATCATATGATTACTAAAATGGTAGCGTAAAGGTTGGGTTTGATGTGTAGGTGAGTTTTATAAAGCCTACTCATGACCTTCCATAAATAGTTTTTTGGGAAAGCCTTGGATTGACCATGAGGTGAAACTTAATGAATTGATTGTGATGGAAAGAGAGCATATGCCAGACAAGTGACCATTAATTGGGTTTATCAATTGGTTGATCTGAATGCTAGTGAGATTTATCTTCACACAGTTGATCAGATTTAATATGTGGTTGTGGTCGATTGATCGAACACATGGAAAACAAGTGACTATACATTTGATTATGGGATGGAAAAATCAATGGATCTCTTCTTGCATGACTAAGAAGTCTGAAGATTCCCCATGCTTATAAAGACATGTCTAGGACATGTTTGATGCTTACAAAGTTTTATATGATGACTACATAGATTAGATGAGTTTGTGGTGATGATTTTTTTGGATAACATAATGGTAAAACAGAGTTATGATGGTGGTTACATAGGTTTGTCGAGGACTTACTTGATGTTTACATTGGGGGAAATGTCCCTACACATCCCCTTCAATGATTCTTACATATACAGGTTCATGCCTATGTAAGCTGAATAATGTGTACACTACTTAATGTTTACATAGCTCGGACTTCTCCAAAAATTCATATCCTCTTAAATATTCATGAAATAACATAAAAAAGAGAATTAAATAAAGGATTTATTCCAACAATTTCAAAAATAAATAACACAATTAAAAACCATGTTTTAAGACATTTTTTGTAATTGAATCAAAAATATTCCTATATACTAAATATTAGATAATTACTCATTAAATGATAAATTCGTGTGATTAAAATAATTGAAAATTGCAATTAAAATATATGAAAGTATCATCTCTATTAATTTTCTAGAAACAGTGTCAAGTTTTTATGCACACTTATTATGGGGTGTAAAAAAACAATTTTTTATTTTTCATGTTGTATCATAGCAATGGAACAGGGTTGTCTTGCTTAAGAGGATTTTTAGTTTCAACACTCACTATTTTAAATTCACCTATTATATTTTTGATGTGTTCTATTTTATGAAAGTAAGTAAACATGGTTTTTTTATAAAATGAAAAACATGAAAGTGAATATGAATATGCTAATAGAATGAATATAGTTAAAAATAAAGGATATTCTCTATTGAGAGTTACCCCAAGTGAACCGTTATTATCAAATTGTTAATTTCATATCTTCTTAACAATCACACTCTATCGAATGTGAACACCATCTTCTACCCTAGTTGTGAACATACATTGCACTCATTGATTTTACTACACATCCACCTCCTCCAATGAGGGATACTAGTTATAGAAGGAAACATGTAGACCTTAGATAATAAAGTAGAGACACGTAGGTTCTTTCCCACTTAGATTACCCTAAGCCTAACTCTAATAAAATATGAAATGTTAAGCATAAATGTTCAAAGACATGGGTTTGAACACTGGATTACTCCCCCAAGAGAGTCCATAGGTTAGTTAATCATGATCAAAAATATAAGAGATCATAGTTGAGAATATGGGAAGAGATATATGATATAAATTTTATTAAAATATGAAATATGTGAATTAGTGAATAAATGAAATTAAACTGCAATAGCGAAACAAAATAGTAGAACTTCTTCTTGATTTCTCTATATAGTAGCTGATCTTTTTCAACCATGGAAACCTCTTCTTATTAATAGGAATATCCAACCCTATCCCCCCCCCCCAAGATTTTATTTTTCCTTCTTCTTCACATAGGAAAACTTCTCTATATTTTCTCTCTTTCCAATCCCAACAAAAATCCTTTTTCTCCCATTAGTATCCCTTATTTCTTATAGCTTCAAATATACATGAGATTCATGGATTTCATTCCTTGATTATAATCAAAATATTCGTGATGTTTAGATCCATGTGGCAGCCTCCTATGGATCATATGCTTATTAACATGGAAGGCCAAAGGTTAAGTTTGAGGTGCAGGTCAATTTCACAAAGCCTGCTTACGGACTTCCATAAATCATTTTTTGGAAAAGAGTTGGATCAAAAATGAGTTGAAACTTAATGGATTGACTATGATTATAAGAGATTGTAGACATAAAAGTGATTGTATGATATAAAAATGACTGTGTGGTTGGTTCATCAGGTGGTCGATCAGAATGGTCGTGTGGTCGATCAAAACATGGTTGGTTGACTCTTTTTTTAGAGAAGATATTTACATGCATGGTCGAATTCAACATGTGTTTGATCTCTTCTTGCAATCGATTGATCAACTGTGTGGCAGAAAATGGACTATGCAGTCGATTGTGGTAAGACACGATCAATGGATCTCTTCTTGCACAACTAAGGTGTCTGAAGCTTGTCCAATTCTTATACAGGCATGTCTTGGACCTATTTGATGTTTACAAAGTGTCATGTGATGGTTACTCAAATTGGAAGAGTGTGGGATGATGATTCTTTAAGGTAACATCATGGTTACATAGAGTTGTGATAATGGTTTGCAAGCTTTTCTAGGACTTACCTGATGTTTACGCAAGGGAAAAATGATCCCTATGCAGCCAGGTTCATGCGTATGTAGGCTAAATAATGTGAGCACATTATGATGTTTACACAGCTCAGACTTCTCCAAATATGTAGAGCCTCTTAAATCTTCCTGATATAAAATAAAAAATATAGAGAATTAAATGTATGTTTTATTCCAATAATTCCAAAGATAGATAAAACAATTAAAAGCCAGGTTTTATTCCATTTTCATAATTGAATCCAAAATATTCCTAAATACTAAATATATGATAATTTACCATTAAATGATAAATTGGTGGGATTAAAATCATTGAATGTCTAAGTGAAATATATAAAATTAATGTCTCTATAAATTATCCCACACTTAAACATTTCACTCCATGTAATCATCTAATATGATGTTCAAACAAAATTTATCAATATATCATTGACATCATGTTTCAATTCAAACAACCAATGAATTATTATGCCTCCTTAATGGATTTAAACTTTCTCTTTCCTATTATGCCTAAAAATTCATCCAATCACCAGTTAATTCTCATGTTCATTTTGTGCTTACCTCCCCATATATGTATCTGTTTTTACTCAAGGATGTTGAATTAGATTTTTTCTCATTATTAATATCATGCATGATTTATATATGTTTGATTTACTCCTTGAATCTTCACTTCATGGAATCATAAAATTATGTTAAATCAAGAGGACTTTGCACGAGTTGTTCTAAGGCTCAAGGGTTGGTAGGATTCAAATATAAAACTATTGAGGTCGAATGGAGAGGTTTTTCTCTAAAATGAAGTAAAATGCATGAAATGGTTTAAGATAAAGAATTGGTAGTCACTCACTACCCCTTATAGATATATAACCTCCAAACTCCTCTTGCTTTTTTTGGGAAATCCACACCTTGGAATTTTCAGTATCAATGAGTAGATTACTTATCCCCCCCCCCCCTTTGGCATTGTTTTTGCCTGCATTTAGATATTGATTTCTTTTCAAAATAATATTTTTTATGGAAAGAGAAGTATATTTTGATCATAAAGTAGTGGTGAAATCCTATCCCAACATTGAATGACATTTTTGGTCATCCTCGCATCTTTCCATCATGTATTTTCTTCCCAAAAAATAACAGGAAAAAAGTGTACAACAACTCACAAAACAGTCCAACAGATTTTACAAAGTAGTATGATTCTACCTTTACCACACTTGAATTAAACCATGCTTATGTAATTAACTTCTAGAGAAAGTAGGTGAAATTTTTTGGATTGTAATTTGGTTGACTATCAAGGATTTTCATGGCTACTATGGGATTTTTAAAAAGGATATATGTAAGGGTAGGCTTGAAAATAGTGATTAGTGTAAAAATTTGTCTTTTCAAAATGATGACTCAATCACTTTTGACACATTTCATAAACTAAAATGTATTTGATTAAGAGTAAAATAACGAGTTTTAGATTTCATATCATGCCTCAAGACTCAATAAAAATATAAATGAAATAAGTTGTCAAAAAAGGTTAGAAACCTCTTGGGTTTGGGAAATTTTAAATATTGTGGACAACACTAGTGTACGGTGAGTTTCACATTTGATCAAACTTCATTAAATGAGAATATTGTAAATCAATAATCAAAATTATATTTAAGAAATTATTTAAAACTTTTAGAAATTCAAATAAATTAGTTTTGTCAAAAACATATAGATAGTATCAATTTTTTAAAGTTTTTAATGAAGCTCAAGGTTCCCAACCTAAAAAACACTCCAAAAAAACAAAACAAACATTCAAGTCCTAAAATAATTCCTATCTAAATAGTTTGGTACTATTCCCCCACACGTACACCATTATTTCGCACTTTTCTTTGTTTAAAAAAATGAATTCAACTTTTTTGTGAAAAAATTTCATTGGGCATGAGGTAAATCAAAGCATAAGAGGAGTAATACAACATGGTTTATTGTAGAGCCAACTCTAAGTTAGTCTCCTAAATTTCATCTGCATAAAATATATAAATAAAAATAAGAAAACATAAGAAAAATTATTAAAATTTGGAATAAAAATAATATAAATAGAAAATTGAGAGGAAAGAAAGGGATAATCTTGGTTTTAACCCCTCAAGTGGGCCCAAGGTCTTGAATTCCCCCATATGGGTAGTACCAACTGTTATCCATAATTAGATGGTGGGTGGATCTTCTTTAATTTGAACTTTCAAAACTTCTTCCTTCTAGCTTTCATTCCTTTACACTGCTTGTTGAGGTCCCTATGCATAGAGTATAACAATTCCATCCCTATAGCTATCAGGTACACCTTCCATGGTGGAGGTAGAAGTAAAAAAAGGGTCCTCATCCTTTGTGGCTACAACTTCAAGAACCACTAACTATGTCAGTATCTTCCCCTTCTATGTGCATAGCTTGTGGCTTGAGTTATTCTAGAAAATTCACTAGGGATTCCTCTTTTACTCCCTCCAATAAGTTTTAAATTGGTTTAGGGAGCTCTATGTGTTCCTCATCAAGTGATTCTCCTTGTACTTCCTCATCCTCCAAGCAAAAACACGTGTTAGTAGAATCTAAAAAAATTAATCAAAGGGGGTTAATGATCAATACATTTTCAATAAAATTAAAGGAAATTGGATGCAAGATAGAATTATCTCCCTAAGTTGGTTCGATTTCTGGTTCTTATTCATTACTCAAGGCCTCTTTGAGTAGGGTTGTAGTCAGGCTTCTACAGTCTTTTTCAACATTCCACCATTTGGGTGGTTTTTTCTTCCAAATCTAGAGAGAGGTATAATGGTGATAGTTTTTATTCTTTAAAGATTGTATGATTGTGTTGCAATTTTCTTCCTATGAAATGGTTCCAAGATTCTTCTAAAAAAAATAGATCTCCCTTTTATACATCAGCATGCATGTGTTCTTTAGGGATCTCCTTCGTCCATGGCTAAGGGAGGGCTAATAATAGTAATTATCTAAGTAACTCCCCGTCCAACATAAGTTCCTTAACAAAAAATGGGTAGAGAGATATTTTCTACTACTAATTCAGGTTCAGGTTGCTCCATATGTTGTTCCTGAAATGCACAGACATTATCAGCTAGCCATTTTATTATGCTCCCCATGTTTTGTATGTCCTATATAATTCATTTCAACTAATATTTTCTTTGAATTTATTCTTATTATTCTTGTTTTTACACATGAGAGTAGTCAGTCCATACATAATAATTACAATTCAAATACATCATGGACAAGTTTTTTTAGTTTTTTTAGTTTTATTTAATGAAAGTAAAGAAATTTATTTATAAAATGTATGTAAAAATAGTGAGTGAAACCTCACTTGGATCCATGACAATGATACCAAGTTTGTCATAGGGTGTGGAAAAAGAAATTGTTTATTTTCCTTAGTGCAACACATTGGCTGACCAGAGCGGCCTCACTTGAGGGGCTTTTTCAGTTCAAACACTCCCTATTCTAAATTCACTTATTATATTTTTAGTGTTTTATATTTTATGAATGCAAGTAAACATGATGTTTTGTTTATAGAATAAAAAATATGAAATTAAATACGCATATACAAACAGAATTAATGAAATTAGAAAGAAATGAGATTCTATCTCAAGAGTTTCTTAGAGTGAAACTTCATTATCTAATTATTAATTTCATATTTACTTAATGAAAAAAAATCTATCGAAAGTGAACACCCTCTTCTACCTCGGTTGTGAGTATACAGTGCACTCTTCGATTTCATTATACATCCACCTCCTCCATCAAAAGAGAATAGTTACAGAAAGAAGCTGCTAGACCTTAGATAACAAAGTATAGACACAAAGGGTCTTTCCCGTGTTGGATTGGTGTTGCCCGATCCGGTTGGGCCGAATGCTTGTGGCCCGCAACTATCGCGGGTCGAGCTCCGCGGTGAGCTCGTTGGGGGTTGCAGGGGGCAACGCGCCCCTGCTCCGGGGGTCCGGGGGCTGAAGGCCCCCGGCCCAATTTTTCGGCATTGTAGCATCTCTGACCACTGTAGCGGAGCTGACCGACCGACACCGACATGTACTGTAGCGGTGCGGACTTCGGGGTCAACAGTACTGTAGCGCTTTTGACTTCCAGCCGGCAGACACTGTAGCACTTTTGACAAAGTGAGCCGCCGATCACTGTTGCAACGCGGACTACTATTCAGAACAGTAGACCGTCTTCTTCATATGTAGCCCATTTTTGGGCTAGGGTTTTATGTTGGAAATCCTCTGTAATTTTTTGTGCTCCCGAATCATAGTGAAATTCTGCCTCTCCCGTGGACGTAGGGATTTTTCCCGAACCACGTAAATCGCCGTGTTCATTGTTGCTTTTTCTTTCTTTCGTTTTCTCGTTTTTCTGTCGTTCTGTCTCCCGGTGATTCCGCAACATCCCGCATAGATTAACCTCAATTGAACTCCATGAAAATAAGAAATGTCAAGCTTGAATACACACTGACTTGGGTTCGAACACCATATTACCCCCCTAGGAGAGTCCTTGGGTAAGTTACTCATGGTCAAGAATACAAGAGATCGCAATGGAGAATATGGGAAGAGAGAAACAAGAGAAATTTGATTAAAATATGAAATATGTGATTGACAGAATAAAAGAAATTAAATTATAGTAGCGAAACAGAATTACAGAACTTCAACATGATTTCTCCGTATAGTAGCTGGTTTATTTCAACAGCATTGACTTATTATTATTAGTAAGCATCATCAAAATTCTCCTCAAAGTTTCAATATTTGCTTATTCGTACGATCAAACCTCTCAGGATTTTCTCTCTTTTGAATCCCAAGAAGTTTCCTTTTTCTCCCTGCGATCTTCCTTCTTTCTCGAGGCTTCAAGTCTCCATGATATCCATGGATTTATTTCCTTGTTTCTGATTAAAATATTCTACATGTTTAGATCCATGTGGAAGCCTCCAATTGATCATATTCTTACTAACATGGTAAAAAAAAGGTTGGGTTCTAAGTGCAGGTGAGTTTCACGAAGCCTGCTCTTGACCTTCCATAAACAGATTTTTAGCAAAGTATTAGATTGACTGTAAGGTGCAACTCCAGGGATCGACTGTGATTGAAAGTGACCATATGATAGATGATTAACCATGTAAAAGACAAGTGACAGTGTAGCTTGTTCATCATTCAATCAATTAGAAAGCTCACACAATCGATCAAAACTTGGTCGATCAACTTTCTTTTTGTGGTCGATCTTCAAATGGTTGATTGGAATCAATGTGTAGTCGATCTCTTCTTAGGGTCAATTGACACATGGCAGACAAGCAACCATGTCGTCGATTATGGGAAGGCATGGTCGATGGATCCCCTCTTGCATATATGAGGTGTCTGAAGCTTGTACCATGTTAACCCATACATGTTCGAGACCTGTTTGATGCTTAAGAAGCGTCGGATGATGGTTATGCAGATTGGCAGAGTGTTGGTTGATTCATCCATAGTATAACATCATGGTTACATAGTGATGTGATGATGGTTACACAAACTTGTCTGGGACTTGGCCTATGTTTATGTAGGGGTATAATGATCCCTACACATCCCCCTTCAAATATGCTTACACAATTTGGTTCATGTATACGAAGGCTGAATGATTTTCACACAGACTGATGTCTATGCATCTCAGACTTCTACAAAGACGCAGAGCTTATTAAATCTTCTTGAAATAACATCAAAACCAAGGGCAATTAAATATAGGCTTTATTCTAACAAGAGGCGTGAACATGGTTCACATCTCTCACCGTCATGGAAAACTAACATGAAACACATTAATGCTAACTAGTAGAAGCATTAGCGTGAACTGAGTTCCTGCCACCTTAAACCCATTTAAAAAAAAGTATAAACCCTATCCCTTTTTCAAAGAAAAAACAAAAACAAAACTCCAAGCTTGTTGATAGAATCAATGCTTGTGTGATGATGTATATAGATGGGATAATATATGTACTGAGAGGATATATGGGTATTTGGTCATTTAATATATTATTTCTATCATATTTTTACTGTATATTTGTGCATTAATTGAAGAACATCACGTGAACAACACGCTTTGCATTAGAAACCCCATGTTAGGGTGGAGCCCGATATCGCAACAGAAGCAATCGAAAACACTAGAAATTTTACCCAAAGGATTTTTCATACCCGAAAGAATTTTACAACAACATCAAAAGGATTTTTCAAACTCGCAAGGATTTTTTACTCTCACATGAACTTTCCATTGTATTGTACCGCCTATCTTGGGAATCAAGACACGTCGTCTGATCTCCATAACCATGAAGTCTTTCAATATGTCGCCCTGACATCTCTTCAAATGCAATCGTGGACGCTTTCATTATCTTCAACACCCCATCTTCGTCACTTCATTCATCATTGTCTCTCTTCACATGATCTTGTTGGATTGGTGAAACCCGATTCGTTTGGATAATGCTGGGTCGAATGCTCATGGTCCATACCAAACACTAGGCCACAGCTCTCACGGGACGAGCTCCGCGGTGAGCTTGTTAGGGGTTGTAGGAAATGTACCCCTACTCCAGGGGTTGAAGGCCTCTGTCCAAATTTTTTTGAGCACTGTAGTAACTCTAACACTATAGTAGAACTGATCGGGCGACACCGATAGGGCACTGTAGCTGTGCGGACTTTAGCATGACTACTGTAGCAGCTTGGACTTTGGAGACAGTGGTGTTGTAGCTCCGCGGACTTCTTGTCACCGACACTGTAGCAGTTTGGTCTTGGGTGGCCGCAACACCGCAGCAGTACGGACTTCTAGTCACCTTTCATTATAGCACAGTAGACTTTCTGTGTGGTTGGTGGAACAGTATTTCGTCCTCTTTATTAGCTCATTCCGAGCTAGGGTTTCTGTGTTGTGAAACTCTGATATTCTCTCTGTATTTGTACTCTCGAATCATAGTGAAATTTTGTCTCTCTGTGAACATAGGGATTATTCTCGAACCACGTAAATCGTTGTATCCTGTGAAATCTTCTTATCGTTCTTTTCTCATTGTTTTCTTTTTTTCTTTTTTTCATCTGCAAACATGTTTGGTCGCTGCGACTCCCGACGTTTCTGCAACAAAGGGTGCATTTGGCGCAGCCTGTTTGGGAGTGGAAGGTGCCATAACCAATGTGGCATGTACCACACTTGTGGGGGAGCTGTAGATGGTGGGCATCTTCTCCACCACCTTCATGCCTGCCAAATCCCGATTAGAAGGGGATTTATCTTTAAAAGTATCCAAGCCACTTGCTGAAGAAGAATGTTGCAGGGGGTTAAAAGCTTCCATGGTGGGTGCAACCACAATTTCACTTGATTGCAACCCTTGCTTTTCATCATTCTTCACAATCTCAATTGCAGGAGATGGTCCTGACAAAGCCTGTTTAGAAGTGAGCAGGCTCCCACCTCCCTTTTTCGGCCTTTTCATCTACAAAGGAGGGATCACCCCTGCAGCTCCTTTTTTCACCTTGTTGTTACCAGCATTTAAATATGCATCCTCTGTTAATTCAACTGCATCCAAATCAAGCTCGTCCTCTGAGGACCACCATTCCTCCTGAGCACACTCATCATTCACCAAACTAGTTAAGGTTATAGGATGAGTTGCATCGACATTGGTATTTCCAGTTGTGGGATGGTGAGAACATTCCACATTCTCCTTCTCAATTGATGAGGTAGTCCCATCCTGAAGCATCTTTTGGGTTTTGACCATGTCAGCATTTCCTACCAGCGTATCCTTATCATCCCGAGAATCCCTTCCATTTCCATCTTTAGCCAGTAAAACAACATTCCCATGAACCTGTATTTATCTGCAATACTCTGAATCATGGCCTTCCATCCAACAAGAAGAGCAAATCAATCTCCTACAACAAACCTCAAAGGTACGCCCTATGTTATTGCAACCCTTACAAAAATCAGGGGCTTTCTCATAATCAACAATGAGATCAATCCAGAAGTCAGTAACCGACAATACAATTGTTTTAATTAAAGGGGAGTTAAGAACAGCTTCAATAAGAATCCTTGCAAAGTGCCTATATTTGGCCCTTTTAGGCACTTTGTCCGTCTTGATTGGGACCCCAACTGCCAATGCAATTTGTCGGAGGATTTGAGGGTGCTAAAGGAACCAACTCAATCCCTAGATGGGAATCCATACTTAAGTGATTGAGTTCTTAACATTTAAGGGATTGAAGGATGGATCTCAGTCCTGAATTTTCAGGAATCTTGGCTTCAAATTAACAAGCCTCTGCCCCCGTGCTGGATTTCATATCCACAGAGGGGAAGACAATGTGAAAAAAATCTCTCCCTAATGATGTAAGACGTCAATTATCAAATCCCCGAAGAACCAAATGGTGCTTTCTAATATCATGAAGACTCCATTGGTGCTCCTTGGCTTGTAAAGAGAGATGAGCAATAAGAGAATGCTTACATTCTTTAAGCCTAATTGATATGATACCTTGCGAAGCTTCCACAAAAGTCATATCCCCTTTATTCTTGATCCTTTGTGATAGCAGATCGGGATTGCAACGAAGCTCATCGAAGAATCGATTCGCTAAAGCAGAATCAACTTCCAGCAGGGGGTTAAGGTATGCTGAAGGAGCCACATCAAGCAGATCTGGATCAATCCAAGTCACCCACGACTCAAGAATCGAAGGATTAATCACTATTTGGGCATACAAGACATGCTTTTCCGGATTTGGGGTGAACCCTAGAATATGAAATCTTCTTCTGAAGATCTGGGTCATCCGAGATTGGGATCGAGAAGGAAGATCAATCCTCAAGGATCCCCAAATTACGAACACCGTCGTTAGCAAGACCAGGAGTCGAAGTCATTGAAGTCGTATCGAAGGAAGGTCAACGTCGATCACCATTAAGACCGAGATGTCACGGGACTTGGCCTTCTCCCAAGCTCTCGTGCGGCACCCGGCTAGCTTTCCTTTCACAAAGCCTAGACGAGTTCAGCCTTTCGACACTCACAACGGAAGTAAGGATCGTAAGGGAAGTGCTCGACAAGCTCACAAGACACAAGTGCAAAGAAGCTCTCAAATGCTCTCAACTTCTGTGTGTCTTTACAAATGAGGAGCCACTCCCTTTATATAGGGCTTGGTGGCAAAGTCTACAACATTCTAGAATATGTACACATCCACACGATTCTAGAGTATTCTAGCCTACTCTACTAGAATATACATGGAGCATTCTAGAACCCGTTGAGATCCACAACCTTCCATGGAGGCCTAGAATGTTCCGGACCCTTCAAGGCCCAAGGGGTGTTCCGCAACACTCCGGAGAAGTCTGGAATATTCCGGAACTTGGTGGAGATGTAGAGAACTCTAGAGGATTCTAGAGAACCTCACCACCGGGTCTCCTCTCCAGTTGGCGGGCCGTGACATCCTCCCCCACCTATTCTGGCGACGTCCTCGGCGCGTCCATGATGATACTCCTCGATTGCCCGCGCAAACTGCCACAAGTTGTCTGCAGGTTCCCAGGTTGCCTCGCACTCTGGTAATTCCTTCCACTTGATCAAGTACTCCTTGCTTCGTGGCACTCCACGTCGCCGAACAATCCGATCGTCGAGTATGAGATCCACCTGCTTGTCATATGACTCGACAACCGCTGTAGGTGCCCTTGTAGACACCCCTCTGCTCGGGTCCTCCACGTCTTCATGATATGGCTTGAGCATACTCACATGGAAGACTGGATGGATCTTCAGCTTGGGAGGCAACTCCAAGCGGTATGATACCTCCCCAACTCGGTGCACGACCTCATATGGTCCCTCATATCGCCGAATCAGGCCCTTGTGCACCCTCCTGAATGCTTTGTGCTGCTGAGGCAAGAGTTTCACCATCACCTTGTCCCCAGGCTGGAAGCTCACATCCCTTCGCCCTTTGTCAGCCCACTTCTTCATCCTCTTGGCAGCCTTGTGCAAGTGGGTTCTCGTCATGTCGGTCTGCTCATGCCACTCCTTGGTCATAGTGTAGGCGGTTGGGCTGCTTCCTTGGTACTTCTCCCCAAGTACCGCTGTGTGAGGAGTAAGGGGTTGTTGTCCGGTCACCACCTCAAATGGACTTTTCCCCGTCGACTCACTCCTTTGCAAATTGTAGGAGAATTGAGCCACATCAAGCAACTTGGCCCAATCTCGCTGGTTGGCACTCACAAAGTGCCTCAAGTAGAGCTCCAATAAGGCATTCACCCTCTCTGTCTGCCCATCCGTCTGGGGGTGAAAGCTCGTAGAGTAGTGGAGCTTCGATCCCAACAATCCGAAGAGCTCGGTCCACAACTTACCCGTGAAGCGTGGATCCCGGTCACTAATGATGTGTCGTGGTATCCCCCAATACTTCACCACATGCTTGAAGAGTAGCCTTGCGGTGAGCTCTGCCGTCACGTCTGCTGGAGCGGGGATAAAAGTGGCATACTTCGAGAACTTGTCCACCACCACGATGATGCTCCCATACCCTTCGGACTTTGGCAATGCAACGATGAAGTCCATGGTGACTGTCTCCCATGGCCTTTCTGCAATGGGCAATGGCTGCAACAATCCTCCAGGCAACTGATTGTCCACCTTGTCTTGTTGGCACACAAGACAAGTCTTCACATAAGACTCCACATCATCCTCCATCCTCGGCCAATAATATGCTCCCTCTAGCAAGGCCTTGGTGCGGTGTTGCCCTGGATGTCCTGCCCATCTCGAGTCATGACACTCCTTGATGAGATCCCTCCGCAGGTTCCCCCACTTTGGGACATATATCCTCCTCCCTGTGGTAAGAAGAGTGTCATCCTCCTCCCAAAATCTCCTTGTCTTGCCCTCCGCCGCGAGAGCCAAGACGTTCTTGGCTATAGGATCATGCGCCATGTCTTCCTTGATCCTACCCAAGATCCCGTCATCCACACATGACAAGTGGCTGAACACCATCTTCCTGCTAAGTGCATCGGCCACCACATTGGCTGTCCCAGGCTTGTACTCCTGAGAATAATCGAACTCGGCCAAGAATTCCTGCCATCTTGCCTGCTTCGGAGTCAGCTTCTTCTGGGTTTGGAAGTAGCTTGTGGCAACGTTGTCGGTCTTCACCACAAACTTGGACCCCAAGAGATAATGTCTCCATGCCCGAAGACAATGTACCACGGCTGTCATCTCCTTCTCTTGCACCATGTACCTCCTCTCAGTGTCATTTAGCTTCCGGCTCTCAAAAGCTATGGGATGTCTTTCCTGCATGAGAACACCCCCAATAGCAAAGTCTGAGGCATCGGTGTGTACCTCATAAGGCTTGGTCGGATCCGCCAAGCTTAAGACCGGTTCCTCCATGACCGTCTTCTTCAAGCCCTCAAATGCCTCCTCGCATTTGACATCCCACTCCCACGGCTTGTTCTTCTTTAGCAAGTCGGTGAGTGGAGCCGCCTTCTTTGAGTAGTCACAAATGAATCGCCGATAATAGTTCACCAACCCAAGGAAAGATCTCAACTCGGGAACCTTGGTTGGCCTCTCCCATTCATCGATAGCCCGGATCTTCTCATGATCCATCATGAGCTTCCCTCCTTTGATCTTGTGCCCCAAGAAGAGAACTTCATCCCTCGCAAAGGAACACTTCTCCTTCTTCACATATAACTCGTTCTCCCTCAATACCTTGAACACGGTTTGTAAGTGTTCCACATGATCCGCCATTGTCTCACTATAGATGACAATGTCGTCCAAGTAGACTACCACAAACTTATCCAAGTATTGGTGGAAGACTTTGTTCATCAAGGTGCAAAATGTCGCTGGGGCGTTAGTCAAACCAAATGGCATAACAAGGAACTCATAGGATCCGTACCTTGTCACGCATGCGGTCTTTGGCACATCCTCCATGGAAATTCGGACTTGATAATACCCCGATCTCAAGTCCAGCTTGGTGAACACCCGTGCCTTGCCCAATTGATCAAAGAGATCCGCTATCACTGGGATAGGATACTTGTTCTTCACTGTGACCTTGTTCAACGCCCGATAGTCCACGCACATCCTCAAGGAGCCATCATGCTTCTTTTGGAATAGAACGGGCGATCCATATGGCGACTTGGATGGTTGGATTTGTCCCGCATCCAACATCTCTTCCAACTGCCTCTTTAACTCCTCCAACTCGGGTGGAGCCATGCGATAGGGTGCCATGGATGGTGGCTTTGATCCTGGCACCAACTCAATTTCATGATCCACCTCTCTCTTGGGTGGTAACTTCTTGGGCAACTCCGGTGGCATGACGTCGCTAAACTCCCTTAGTACGCCCTTCACCTCCTTCGGCAACTCATGGTTGTTGTCCACCGGCCCATCATCTTTCAAGGAAACCAAGTAGGTCACCTCTCCCTTCTTGAAACCCTTCTTCACTTGCATGGCAGAGAGTAAAGACAAGTCATGATTTCCACATACCTTTGTCGTCACCATGCACGGGCTTCGCTCCTCCATAATCACCATTTGCTCCAAGTGAGGTGTCGGAATGGCCTTGGCTTTCTTGAAGAACTCCATCCCCAACACTAGCTTGAAGTCATCCATGGGAACCACCGTGAGATCAATAGCACCCCTCCATTCGCCAATGCAAAGGGTCACTCCACGGACAATGCCACTCGCCGGTTGAGGTGTGGCATTCACGGCTTTCATGCGACTAGTTGTCTTGGCCACAACTAGCCCAAGTCTTCTCGCCTCATCTTCAGCCACAAAGTTGTGTGTGGCTCCTGTGTCGAGCATCGCATAGGTGGACTTCCCATTCAACTCCACCTTTGCATACATCAACCCATCCTTAGGTGGCGCCTTAGGTGGGTTCTTCACCTCCAACGCATTGAAGAGCCTTAGAGTCCCCATTTGCCGCTCCTTGGGAACTTCCTCCTTCTCTTCAAACATGGAGTTGAGTGCCTTCCGCTTGGGACACTCCTTCCATGTGTGAGGCCCATCACAAAAGTAGCATCCTCGGGGCTTGAATTCCCTTGAGAAGTCCTTGGTGTGCTCCTTGGACTTCCCCTTGTCATGGGCATCTCGGTTCCACCTCCTCTCTTGGTCTCCCCCACCTTTACCCTTGAACTCCTTCTTGGGCTTAGGGGGTTCAACCTTCTTCTTGTATTCCACCAAGGACTCGGCAATAGACACGGCTTCGGTGAAGGTCTTAGGCCGTCGACCTCGCACCTCTTGTTGTGCCCATGGCTGAAGACCTTTGATGAAATCATACATATGATCATAATCAGGCTTGCCACGTACCTGGAGCTTTAGTGAGACATACTCCCGAACATACTCATGGATTGTCCCCGTATGCTTCAAAGTTCGCAGCTTGTCCCTTGCTTCCCAATCAGCTTCCTCGGGGTAGAACTGAGCATAGACCCATTGCTTGAATTCTTCCCATGATGGAAGTGCCTTCCCACCATCCTTGAGCTCTTGGTGCTTCATCCTCCACCATAGAGATGCATCGTCACCAAAGTAAAGAACGGCGGTCTTCACACGGCTCATGTCTTCCATCAAGCCTATCGCCTCGAAGTATTGCTCCACTTGCCAAAAGAAGTTGTCTACCTCCTTGGCATCTCTCTTGCCATTGAAGTGTTTGGGACGAGGCACATCAATCTTTGGTGTGTCACGCACAAGCACCCCACTAGCCAACTCGCCACGATAATTTGACCACTCCCTCTTAAGTTGATCAAGAGTTTGGTCGTACCTGGCCATAGCATCTCCATGCTGTGCTAAGATCCCCTTTGTCCAGTCCATGAAGGCATCTTTCTCGGCAGCATTCTCCTTGGCGTACCTCTCAACTGATGCCACTCGGTCTTGGAGAGTGAAGAGCGCATCACGTAGGCCCACGACGCCTAGTGCCCCTTCCTCATCGTCTCCCTCGACATACTCGAGCCTTTCTTTCACATCAGCAAGGCACTCCTCCGCCCTTAGGAGACGCTCCTCAAGAGTCGCCACGGTCTCACGAGACTTCCCGGCCTTCTTCTTAGGAACGGTCGGCATGGTCTCCTTCTCGGACATAACAGGATCCTCCACATTCGAGCCTGCCATCGCGAACACTTGCCTTGAACACCTTTGATACCAACTGTCACGGGACTTGGCCTTCTCCCAAGCTCTCGTGCGGCACCCGGCTAGCTTTCCTTTCACAAAGCCTAGACGAGTTCAGCCTTTCGACACTCACAACGGAAGTAAGGATCGTAAGGGAAGTGCTCGACAAGCTCACAAGACACAAGTGCAAAGAAGCTCTCAAATGCTCTCAACTTCTGTGTGTCTTTACAAATGAGGAGCCACTCCCTTTATATAGGGCTTGATGGCAAAGTCTACAACATTCTAGAATATGTACACATCCACACGATTCTAGAGTATTCTAGCCTACTCTACTAGAATATACATGGAGCATTCTAGAACCCGTTGAGATCCACAACCTTCCATGGAGGCCTAGAATGTTCCGGACCCTTCAAGGCCCAAGGGGTGTTCCGCAACACTCCGGAGAAGTCTGGAATATTCCGGAACTTGGTGGAGATGTAGAGAACTCTAGAGGATTCTAGAGAACCTCACCACCGGGTCTCCTCTCCAGTTGGCGGGCCGTGACAGAGAGCTCTCCTCTCTCAGTCTAATTAATTATTATTATTATTATTATTATAAATAATAACAATGTTATAAATAATTTTTGATTAATAATATAATTAATAATAATATAGTTTAAAATAATAAAAATTATAATAATTAAAAAATAAATAAATAATCTAATTTTATATGTATTTAATACCAGTTTATAATAATATAATTAATAATATAATTAATGATAAATAACCATTTAAACACAAAGCATGTTATGTGTGTAGTTTTTTTTATGTATGGATGTTATGCTTTTTAAACAACATTGTTTTGTGCTATTTAAATTATTTAATATTTGTTATTTTAATAAAATTCTTTTTATTTTCAAAATTATTTTGTGTCCAGTCAGTGTTTTAAATTTCATTAAAATTCTATATCTAATTTATATTTTATAATTTTTTAAAGTCTCCTACTTGAAACAACGTTGTTTTGTGTCAGTTAATTTTTTTATTATTTAAAAAAATCATTTTATTTTCAATTATTTTTTATGCGTTTAGTCAATGTTTCAAATTCCATTTAGAATGTATTTACACTTTAAAATTTATAAGCTTTTGAATTCACCTAAACATAATAATGTTTGTCCACTTTGAAAGCATATAAAATATATAATAGAAATAGATGGGGATCAAAGACCTCTTTTATTAAAAAGAGAAAAAACAAAAAGAGAAGGAAAATGGGGGTTTGACAAAACAACCTGGCCTCATTCAAGACAGCACAAACAAGAAAAAGAAGTACATGTCAACAATCCAGAATCACTAGAACAAAAAGCAAAAACTACCAAAACAACATACTGAAAGACAATTGTTTCCGACGCTTTCCGTCGGGGCGCGCGCGCACATCCGTCACAAAGGGGAGGACGCGCGGCTTGTTGCCCTGCATTCCCGCTTTCCAAAGGCGGGCGACATTCGTTCCTTGTTTAGGAACGTCTGCTCCTTGATCGAAACTGGGATGATGGGATGTCGGTTCTTCCTTCCGTGGATTCCTCCTTGGAGCTCGTCACCTAGTCCAGGTCTCCCTCATAGATTTAAGACGTATTCGTGAATCTCGTTCCCGGTACCATATCTTCATGGACACCAGTTAATTACGCTGCTTTCGTCGAGACGCTCCAAGGGGTCTGGTCGAGGCAGCAACCTTCGGTGATGAGAATGGTAACGTTGGGGTGTCGTTGGCGTGTCTTGACGCTGGGGGATTGGCATGTCTGTCTTCTATCCCTTATTATAGGGCTTCTCGAGGGCGCGGAAGCCTGAGGCATCTCACATCGAACACGGGGAATTGGCATGCCATAGGCATGTATCTGAGGTTTTCATCAGCTTCCCATGTTTAACACGGGGTATGTTGTGAGTTTAACGTCTTGCGGAGACGGATCGGACTGATCGGAACACTAAGAGTGGATCAGATAAAAGGACCCCCTGAAGGGAACTCCGATGTTGGGGCCAGCACGTGAGCGGCTTCCCGGATACTGTGGAGTGGAATGAGGTGGCATGATCCCACCGGGATGTGGCGGCCCGGGTAGGAACCAGGATGGGTGATGGAGTGAAGGTGGCATGAACCTCGTGGAGACTACCTACGTACCATGCTTTGACATGGATCAAAGTCCCTGTAGTTTGAGCATACAGTTTAACGTCATGCGGGATGGGGGCATATGGGGCTTACGCTCTGAGGCGGCCCACAATGGATGGATATGGGGCTTACGCTCTGAGACGGCCCACAATGGTGGATATGGGCCTTATGCTCTCAGGCGGCCCACAATGGTGGATATGGGGCTTACGCTCTGAGGCGGCCCATAATGGTGGGTATGGGGCTTACGCTCTGAGGCGGCCCATAATGGTGGGTATAGGGCTTACGCTCTGAGGCGGCCCATAATGGTGGTTGGTGAACCGAAACTAAGGGGTCGGAACAACCGAGTGATGGACTTGAACCTCGTGGAGGCTACCTACGTACCATGCCTTAGCACAGATCAAAGTCCACGTAGTTCGGGCATACAGTTTAACGTCATGCGAGACGAGGCAAACAGTTTAACGTCATGCTGGACGGGCATACAGTTTAACGTCATGTTGGACGGGCAATTTGGGGCTTACGCTCTGAGGCGGCCCAAAGTGTTGGCGAACCGACGTGAAGAGGTCGGAATGACCGGGTGGTGGGCTTGAACCTCACGGAGGCTACCTACGTACCATGCTTTAGCACGGATCAAAGTCATCGTAGTTCACCGGGATACGGCTTATGCTATGAGGCGGCCCATAAGAGGGTGTCATGGTCCATGCTCACTCTAAGCCAACGTGAGTCATACTCAGTGTGAGAAACAAGAGGCAACAGGGACCAGACGATCACGTCGCGAAGGGTGCGTCCGTGAGAAGCGGAGAGGGGCTTACGCGTTGAGCGGCCCATGGTGTCGGGACTTACTTCAGGATGGAGGCCCGTGATGCGACAAAGCGCAGAGGGAAGTACGGAGGTGCATGGGTGCTACCTTCTGCAGGAGAGGCTAGGGGCTTACGCTCTGAGGCAGCCCTTCCCCCGTGGACAAACGTCACTCCGAGAGGGAGGATATCATTCCATGTGAGGAAGATTCCATTCCCGTGGAGACGAGCGGTGTAAAGAATGTCCGAGCCGGGGGGACTCTGCGTGCGAGGCACGGGGTCAGAACACAGTTTAACGTCATGTGTTGAGAACGAAGTGCTTGACAGTTTAACGTCCTGCAGCTCAGACAATGTAGGTTCGCTCCACACCCCTAGGGCTTACATGCCCAACACCCTCTACCCCTTGTGGGAGGGAAGGCATCGGCAAGGTCGTGGTGAAAGGGGGCCGCAGGGCGAACCATCAAGGGGTCCACGTTAGCGTGGATATGCGACGAAGCAATAACCGTTAGTGTGCCTATGCGAAGGAGCATTAGGCAAAGCAATGCAACGGGAAACACCGCACAAGGGACCTTAAGGTTACATCGTACGAGCCTAGAAGGCCGTACGGGAAAACAACGCATGACGTGCATGCCCGGTATAGAGGACATCAGGCGTCTATGCAGGGAGGCACCCCGGGGGGCGTCAAGGTGAGGGGTCCTGAGGTTTGCGCGCAAAGAGAAGGTTTGCGCGCAAAACACCGGGATGACGCACAATTGGGGTAGAGGGATTGCGCGCGACGGGCTTGGATTGCGCACGGGGGCGACGACCGATCCCTAAGGTAGGGCAAAACCTAACGATGGGATTGCGCGCAAATGAGTTTCGCGCGCAAAGGAGGGAGTGCACGCAAAGGCGAACCCCAATACCTGAAAGTCATATTGCGCGCGCGAGAGTCCAATTTCGCGCACGGGAGCTGGTCCGAATTACGCAACCCCGAAACAGAAGGGGTCTCCTTCTATTTATAGGCCGCAGGCGTTGCGGAATCCGGGCGATGCGCGAAATCTTCCGCTCCAGGACCGGTCGGCGCGAAAGGCCGCACTGCGCGGAACTGGGCGCGCAAAATTGCGCGCCCCACCGGTGCTTTTTTGTGAATCCCAAACTTCCTTCGCGCGGGCAACATTTTTTCGTGCAAGTCCTCTGTAATTTTGCGCACCACTTCCGGGCCCTCCGGACCGAGCCTCCGGGTCTGATTATGACTTTGCTTCGTCATTTTGAAACTTCCTTTAGGAATTACGGACTTTTTCGGCATCTACAAATGCCCCCTTAGGAATTGGATCGGCGAGAGGTCGCAACGATCGGATTCCCAGGGAAACGCCAAAACGCCGAAGTAGTGGATTTTGTGGGCACTTTGCGCGCAAAAGCCAAACGGGGCGCGCAAAACTCCGGGTCAGCGCGGAATTCTCTTTCCGCGCGTCACGGAACCCCGGCCTCGCCTATAAAAAGGGGTGCATTTCCACGTGAACTCGGGATATTCCGCACCAAGTGCTCTGATTTTGCGCCTAACTCCTGGATTGCGCGCCGAAGACCCAAATTTCGCGCCACTCTCTCTGATTTCGCGCACCTCATCCGGATTTCGCACAACTCTCAAAACATTCGAGATGGCCGCAAACCCAGTCGATGAGGGGGGAGCCGCCGCTCGTAGAGCTGAAATGGCGGTGAACGAGGAGGTTTATGGCGCCAGGGTGTTCGTTTCCAACAACCTTACCTTGTTCAACCTGCTGACCCCTGCCTAGAAAGAGTATCCTCTGTCCAACAACCTCCCGCTCTAGAACTTTAGCATCCTGGAGGAGGTCCCACTGTCGGGCTTCAAGGTGGACACACCGCGGTCATGGGTGACCCGGGAGGACAACCTTCCCCGTTACAACATCACCAACAATGGTCATCCTACCAGAGAGACCAGACACATGGATGTGTATGTCCTGAACCCGAGGACCAGAACCATTGTTGGGGGTGATCCTGTTGCGGAGAGCTTTCCGGCCCTCTACGCAAGCACGTTCCGTCAGAGCATCACGGACGACACTAAGGGCTGGCTGTAAGATTGGGACCTGCGGTTCGGAGTCAACTTCACCAGTGAGTGGGCCTGGGCGTACTGGGTTCGCCATACGTGCGACCAATTCGAGGTCGAGCTGCGGCACATTGGCCTGTTCGAGGCGGTGTGGACGTCGGAGTTCCACTTCTACCGTCAACCCGAACTCAGACCGGAGATGTTTACCCGATGGTCCCCCTGACACTAACACATTCCATCTTCACCATGGGGAAGTTGACATCAGCCTCTGTGACGTTCACTATATCGGAGATATCCCACTGGAGGGCTACCAATACGACGAGTTCATCCCTCCAATGAACACCTGGGAAGATAGGTCACGGACCCACATGCTAACGTGGCACCTGTTGGAGCTGGCCAAAGAGAGGCTTGGGGGTCAAGGACTTCCTGAAGGATATTGCCTACAAGGACTGGTTTAGCCAGTTCCTGGAGAAGGACCCGGCGGTCAAGATGTCGGGGCGGGGAAAACGATGTTCAACCGCGGCTCAGAGGAGCAAGAATGGATCGTATTGGAGGACCCTGGAGGCGGGGCAATACCAATCGTGAGGCTACCGCATCATTGAGGCACGGGACCCCGAACGTCCGATATGTCGGGTTCCTCGCCACCTTCCTGAGCGGGTGGCTCCTGCCGGTGCGGGACGCAAGAATGGGCGTCCGTCCAGCAACACCGGTGATGGCAGGCACCATGGCTGCCAACAAAAGGTTCAATCTGGGGGTCCCCGTGCTGGCTAGGTTGTATGTCATTCTGGGATGCATCTCCAGAGGGGGGTCGCCTCGGAGGTTGTGTGGCCCCCTTCCAGATCTTTCACGGCTAGGTGGCGGCCCATCTTGACGGAAACACCTTCCCGAACGTCGTTCGTCCCTCCAGGAAACGGCCTGCAGCCATCTCTCCTGAATATTGTCGGGGTTGCACCGATGACGCTCAACGAGGAGGGCGTAAGGATCTGAATTGGTAACCACGCCAATTTCAACTTCAGCATGTTCCCCACCCCCGGTCGGCCAGATGGTGGATAATGGTCAAGGCTCGCTGGAGCAGCAAGAATACTTCCAGAGCATCCGAGGTGGGGTGCTTGTAGCTCGGATTGACAGAAATATCATATGTGAGCCTTATGTGTCGTCCCGGTTCGCCAGGCAGTTCGGGTGCCTCCAGCGAATGCCGAAGAAGTTATTCACGGACATCTGGGAGGAGAATAATCCCTGCGTCCTTCGCCAGATGTGATTGATGTTCACCACTTACGGCTCTGGTGACATCATTACCCTTCCTCCCACTGGGGTCGATGCTGGCTTATCAACCGAGTATGCTGAACACTGGACCATCGCGTACCCTGAGGGGCTTTTACGCAAGTGAGTCCGGCAACTCGAGACTACCCGCATGGAAACTGGGCGACGGGGGAGCAGGCAAGGTGCTGCTAGGAGGGGGGGAAACCAGGGGCGCGTCAGGCAACGAGGCATGCACAGGCCGGGACCCTCAGCAGCGGGGACATCGCATGGTGTCGCTGCGACCTCGTTGCCCAGAGGGGGGTCACACGAGGCGGCCAGAGAGCTGCCTAGGAAGCAGATAAGATACCTGCTCAAACCTTCCTAAGATGCAATTTTCTCGGCATTGTGGTCGGCCTGGATGACCCTGCAGCAATCAATGAGCGTTGAAGTCATCTGGCAGAAGATAATGCAAGACGGGATCTAGCTGCCAGAGGTCGAGCTCATTCGAGTTACCGACCGGGTAAACTTCCATCGACGGCATGCATATCTAACGGTCATGGGACACATACGCGCGCCAAAGGGGTCGGCGTGCGGAGCCACCTTTCCTGGTGAAAGTGATGCTCGACCAAGAGCATGATCTGGAAGTGATGTCGCCGAGAGAAGGCAATAGTGATGAGGAGTCAGAGGGGGAGGAGGAAACAGGAGAAGATGAAGGCGAAGGAGAAGATGAAGGAGAAGGTGAAGGAGAAGGAGAACCCGAAGGTGAGGGGTCGCAGGGGGCGTCCTACCAAGAGAGTCTCCGGGAGAGCGGCGAGATTGTCGGCTCTGATCTCGACATAACCGAGATACTCGAGGTTTGTCTCTATCCTTATTCATCTTCCTTCTTCGTCCATTCTCTTCTGCAATTTCTAATCCATCTCTATATTTCACTCAGGAGCACATAGGTGCTGATCAGGCATCCCCAATAGAGGAAGGAGGAGAAGCGCCGGTAGGACAGGGTAAGGACTCTGACGCCCATCATCGAACTGACAAGTGCAAAGGGGTCTCCCGCCACGACAACTCCTGTAGCGGCCAGAACACCGGAGGCTGATGCTCTGGGTTCCTGTAATTCCCATGCTTCGCTATTGGTGATTACTGTCAGAAAACCCAACTAATCAGGATGCTCCTCGTACAGTGATCTCGGCGTTGGAGGCTCGTCAGGCTGTTGAGCCCGGGGCCGTCCGTGAGTGGGACTAGTGGCGGACGTACCACCTCCTCTAGAACATACCTCCCAATCTGAGTCGGCCCCGGGCAATTGGTGAGCAGGGGGCGGGCGGACATCAGCGGTGCTGTCATTGGAGCAAGGCCGGAAGCTGACGAAGGCACCGCCGTTGTCGGGGCGAGAGAGGAAGGTCGCCCGATACGTCGAGGATCATATTCCTTGTGGAGGCATCCCTGAGGCAGACCCTGCTGCTGACCTGCTGGTTGCCTTTCCTGCGTACCGGCCCGCTGATCCCGAGGAGATAGAGGATTCAGACTCGGAAGCGGCCGAGAGGAGAGTCGGATGACACGACGCAAAGGGTGGAAGTGTATCCAGCGCTTTCTCAGGCAGCCTCAGGCGGATTGGCTGAGGCGGATGGGATCACTCCAGACCTGGATGCGTTTCCTGTGTGTCGGAGGGGCTGACGCTCAACGCCCTTCATCTGACGGTCCGTGATTACATGGCCAAGAAGATACGTGAGAGCAGCTGGCGCACCGACGTTGCCCAGTGTCGGGAAAGATCGGTGAGCACTCGAGCGTTCCTGAGGGCGGAGCAGGAAGTCCGACGCCTCGAAGGGCAGGCGGCAGAGAAGGAGGTCTTCATCGCAACATGCTCTGAGCTCGTGGAGCAACTGACGGCCCAGCTGGCTGACGCCCAAGAACAACTGATGGAGGCGAGTCACCAGATGACCGTTACTTCCAAACAGAATGAGCACATGCACAAGCTAGGATTGGTGAACTGCGCTCTGCGGCTGCTGATGAAGAGAGAGTCTTCAGGGAGCGAGAAGCAGTCCCGGAGGCTACCAACCAAAGGGTAGCAGCATTGGAAAGATCAATCCTGCACGTTGATCCTTAAGGGCTCTGTTTTGGCCATCCCATGAACTTTTTGCTTTCACTGCTCAATATTTCGATCCAATGTGTAGACCAATCTATTTATCTGTACCTTTGGTTTAATGTGCTCAACCATAATCCTGAAATGAATAACAACTCACCCCTAAGTTCATGTGGGTCGCACCCAATGTGAGAAACAAAGGATGCTCATGTTATCATTTCGTCCGACTGTGGGGCGTCAACCAAGCTGCAGGCATCCGAAATCGGGCCTGGATTTCTGAGGAGGAGAGGGATGGTCCAGCCGAAGGGAGGGGACCTCAGACCAATCGATATATCGTCTCCTCAATGTTCTCTAACACACGAGCGGGGCAATGCCGGGGGGCATTGAAATCAATCCGAACATAGGGAGATGAAAAGGGTGAATCACGTTACCCAAATTCGGAACACTATGGGGTGGGCACGACGATAGATGATAACTGTTAACCGTGGCGGAAACGCAGCATCCATATCGCATTGACCTGAAATGGGGACAACAAATGAGGGTTGACCGCTGACCATGTTTGCAACACGGGGCCTAACTCAAATATCGTCGATCAGTCTTCCAGAACGTTAGCCCAGGACAACAGGCGGACTGTAGGGTCAATCATCCATATTGTTACAATAGGCGGACCAAAGGTCTATCATCCATATTGTTACGATAGGCGGACCAAAGGTCTATCATCCATATTGTTAGGGGGTCCCATCAAACAGGACCAGTCTTCCGAAACGTTGGCCCAGGACAGCAGGCAGACCATAGATCAAGCATCCATACTGTTGCAATAGGCGGACCAAAGGTCTATCATCCATATTGCTACAGCAGGCGGACCAAAGGTCTATCATCCATACTGTTAGGGGTCACATCAAACATGAAAGAGGATGAAGATCCGAATAACGGGGCACGCAAAGCGTGGAAAGTGGAGTGGTGGTTTGTTCGAACAGAATCTAACACTCCCAAGATTGTGCCACCGTGGTGGAGGCGCATTAGGCAGACGTATTAATCTGGTCACGGATCATCCCAATCTCTAGACAGGACCTCTCTAGCGAGAGAACTGTCGCTTCCCAATATTACTATGGGGCATCCTGAACTTATTCGGGGTAAATGTCGCAATTACACCACTCCCTAAGAAGCCAGGCCAAGGGGCCGACAGTGAGGAGGGACGGGATTTGGTAATCCCTGGGGCTGGACCCAAGACGAAATGTCTGGGCGTTCCTACGTACCTTATAAGGATGAGAATCAAGCCACACGTAGTTCTAGAAGCACGGTTTAACGTCATGTAGGATGATGAGAGGCATTTCATCCAGGAATGTGTACGGTGCGCCGGGTAACCCATGGTGAATGAGAACATAGTCCTACACTACACCGCACACTCTGGGCAAGGACTGGGGCCAAGGTTAACGTCTTGCAATGAGGACGAGCATGCAGTTTAAGGTCATGCTGGACCAAAAGGATCCTAGTTTAAGGTCTTAGAACTCGGACCAAAGGGGCCCAGATGTAGGGCCAAGTGCAGTTTAAGGTCGTGCTGGACCAAATGCAGTTTAGGGTCATGCAGGATCGGGTGCAATTTAGGGTCATGCGGGACCGTTATCCAGTTTAAGGTCATGGGGGACCCCGTAGAGTCAGGAAAAATACTGCTTGAGGAACTTGGCGTTGGTGGGAGGAGTGACACACTCGCTATCCATAGTCACCAGGGAGTACGAACCATTGGGATAGACCTTATGGACGATGAAAGGCCCCTCCCATTTGGGCTCCAACTTGGGGTGGTTTCCTGCCGGGATTCATTGGCGCCCTGAGGGTCAGTACCCAGGTCACCTTGCAGGAAAGAGCGGAGGTGAACCTTCTTGTTGAAAGCTCGAGCCATCCCGCTCTGATGCCTTTCCATGTTGTGCAAAGCGCGAAGCATATTCTCGTCCAGCGCTTCTAATTCCGCTAAACGAATTTCGGCAACTCTATCTGGCGCTTGTTGGTCGTAGACCGCCGTGCGCAATGAGGGCAACTGAATCTCGATGGGCAGGACGACCTCAGCTCCGTACACCAGGGAATACGGGGTCACCTGGGTGGAATTATGAGTCGTCGTTCGATAAGCTCAGAGAGCATTGGGGAGCTTGTTCGACCAACTTTTCTTGTTCTGACCAACCATTTTTTACAGAATGTTAGAGAGGGTTTTGTTAAACGCCTTGATCTGTCCATTTGCATGCGCGTGATAGCGGGAGGTATGGTTGGAGCGAATGTTGTACTTGGCGTACAATTTCTTCAGCTCGGCTGCTCGAAAGTTGGTTCCGTTATCCGTGAGGATAGCGTGAGGCACTCCAAATCGATAGATGATGTTGGAACTCACGAAGTCAGCGATAGAACGTGCTTTGACTTCCTTGAGCGGAATTGCCTCTGCCCACTTGGAAAAGAAATCTGTAGCGGTCAGAATGAATCGGCATTGGCGAGCCGTCGCCAGTGGGTAAGGTCCCTACGACATCCAACCCCCAGACTGCAAAGGGGCAAGAATACTTGGTAGTGTTGAGGGGCTCCGGTGGCCGATGCACAAAGTTAGCATGAACTTGGCACGCATGACACCTCTTGGAAAACTCGATGCAATCATAGATCATGGAGGGCCAGAAGTACCCCAGCCTCTGAATATGGTGAGACAACTTCGACCCGGCCTGATGGGCGCCACAGGAACCAGTATGAACCTCTTGCATGACCTGAGAGATCTCGACTCCTTGAAGGCAACGGAGGATAACACCATCAAATCCGCGTTTGTAAAGGATCTGCTCAAGGCTGGGACCGCTCTGAAGGGTAAACTGCAGCGCGCTACGTCGGATTCACTCGCGCTCGGCCCGGTCTGATGGATGATTACCACATTGGAGGTATTCAACCAAGGGCATCCTCTAATCAGGAACTATTTCGTTCACCATATCTGAAGTACCTGGGGCTCCCGACGTAGGGGCACCAGCGGTAAGATGGTTCACCCTCGGGCCACAATCATCCTCCGGGGTAACGGGAGCAATGACTCTCTGGTGCGCTACGTGGATAATCAGGTCGTCCTGTTCGGGCTCCGCAAGCGACGCGGCCAGGATGGCCAAAGCATCTGCTCGACCGTTCTATGACTGGGGAATATGAACGACCTCTGGCCAAGAAAGGAACTGAGCCATTAGACGGAGGGTGCACTCCAACAATGACACGAGTTCTGGCTTTCTGACAACATAGTCACCATTGACCTGCTTGATGACCAGCTCGGAGTCCCCTTTCACATGCAGATGGGGCACGTCAATCTCGATGGCCAGTTCAAGGCCAGTGATGAGGGCATGATATTCGGCCTCATTGTTGGTGCATCCCTCAGACAACAGGAACGAATATGGCAGGACAGCTTGCTCCAAGGTGATGAAGACGATACCCAGGCCCACTCTGTTGAGCCTGGGATCGTTGAGTCTCCTACCGGTGGGGCTCCGAGAGGCACCGTCAAAGTGCATCTGCCAGCATGGGACGACATGATCAACTGAGAGGATTACCTCATCAGGAAAACCTAGGTCCAGTGGCTGATCCGTGGAGGTTGGGTGGGAAGCTAGAAAGTCTGTCAATGCCTGTCCTTTGATAGCCTTCTGAGGTACGAACCTGATGTCGAACTGCTGGAGGATCACCGCCCACCGTGCTAGTCGGCCAGTCAACATAGATCGGTTCAGGATGTACTTCAACAGGTCTACCCGAGAGACCAGTTGTACCTCGTGGTGCTGCAAGTAGTGCCGCAATTTCTGTACGACGAATACGAGCGCTAGGCAGCTCTTCTCGATGGGAGAATATCTAATTTCCGTATCGAGGAACATGCGGCTGAGGTAGTAGAGGTTATTCTCTGTTCCCTCGTTGTTCTTATGGGCGAGAAGTGCGCCGAGGGACCGTTCCAGGGCGGTCACGTAAAGGACCAGCGGCTTCCCGGAAATGGGTGGCATCAAGACCGGAGGTTGGAGCAGATACTGCTTAATTTCCTCGAAGGCGGTCTGACACTCTTCATCCCATTCATAGGTGGCGCCTTTCTTCATGAGCCGGGAAAAGGGCTTACACTTGCCCGCTAGATTCGCAATGAATCAGCATATGTAGGCTAAGTGGCCTTGGAGACCTCGAAGCTCCCGAATATTGCTCGGGGGAGGCATCTGGTTGATGGCCTTGATCTTCTCCGGGTCGATCTCGATGGCTCAGTATCTGACAACAAAGCCAAGAAACTTCCCGGAGGTGACCCTGAAGGCACACTTCAACGGGTTCATCTTCAGGTGGCGGGAACGGAGGAAGCCGAACACTTTCTCAAGGTCCTTGAGATGGTCCTGGCGCTGGCGAGATTTGACCACCAGATCATCCACGTAGCATTCCACCAACGTCCCGAGAATTGGCTTGAATATGCGATGCATGGCCCGCTGATAGGTGGCGCCTGCATTCTTCAGGCCGAAGGGCATAACCTGGTAACAAAAAGTACCTTGAGGGGCCCTGAATGCAGTGAACTCTTCATCCTCGGGGAACATCCGGATCTGGTTATACCCGGAATACCCATCCATGAAGGAGAGGGCTTGGAACCTAGTCGTGGCATCAATCAACAACTCTGTCACTGGAAGGGAAAAATCATCCTTCAGACAGTGGCGGTTGAGATCGCGGAAGTCGATACAGACCCTAATCTGTCCGTTCTTCTTCCTGACTGGCACAATGTTGGCTAGCCACCGGGGTACTGAACTTCCTTGACGAAGTTGGCTTTAATAAGCTTGTCAACTTCGGCCTCAACCATGGCACTGTGAGAAGGGTGCATCTTTCTGGGAGGCTGCTTGAACCCGCGATGGTTTGCTGGAAGGCCAAGGCGGTGGACGACTACCTGAGGATTTAGTCCTGGCATCTCTTCGTAACTCCAAGCGAACACATCACGGTGTTGTTTAAGAAAGTCCACGTACTGTTGCTGCTCCTCGGGGGACATGGCGGCGCTGACCAACGTGGGTCTTGGGTCCGCCTCGCTACCGAGGTTCACCTGCACTAACTCGTCGATCGTGGTAGAGACGCCTTCTTCAAAGGCAGGGGGAGCATCCTCAAGATCCTCTTCTCCACTTGTGAAGGGATCTTCCGCGGGGGGAGTCGTTTCGGGGCTACCAGACCCTGATGGGAAGCTGGTGCCGGCTTTGGCGGAAGTGGTCATCATATCAGGAGACTCACGCGCCACTGAGACCATAGAGATGAAGGCAGTCGATCCAATCTCATCTGGTCTTCGGCCTAAGGGGCCACGCTTGATGACATCAAAGCAGTAGAGGCGTGTCGGCTTGAGCCAATTAATTCTAGCCCGGGGGAAGAGACATGTATGACGCACCGTCGTTGCCATGAGCCTGACGTTCTGATACCGTACAGGGGTAGGAGGTTCCGGAATCACCTGAGCCTGGTTGGTGTATGAGTATGAGGTGATTTTCCGCCGTCGCTTGGACCTGGGAACATACCTTCCTCTCGTACCCGATACCACAAAGCATTGCCCCTGTCGGGGGTTGTGGCCTCCAACCGATGGATTGGGAAGACGTAAGCGTCATCCAAACCTGCCCAGAAATCACTTGTGACAGCGGCGGACTCAACCACACCTGCCAAAACCTGCTTATCCTTGCTCTTGTAGTAGTCGGTGTCCAGATAACGGGTTTCACAAGAGGCAAAAGGAGACGCATCTCATTGGAGCACGCCTACTCGACCATTAAGGGAGTATTTGAGGCATCGGTGATATGATGAGGCGACTGCCGCGTGAAGGTGGAACCACGACCTGCCCATCAATGCGTTGTAGGCGGTGTCCTGAGAGACAACCATGAATTTGGTGCTGGAAATTAGGTCACTGAACTGGGTCTTCAAGCGAATCTTGTCGACTGGAGTTTGCTCGGTCCTGTCATACCCCTGAATCCTGAGGTCGGAGGGAGTTAAATCATCCTCAGACAGACCCAGCTTTCGCAGTGTCCGAGTTGGGATTAGGTTAATCCCAGAACCCATGTCAACAAGACAGCGGCGAACTTTCGCGCCATTGAACTGGCCAGTGATGTACAATGGACGAATGTGCCCCTATATGGGAGGGTCTTCATCTTCACCGGAGAATGAGATAACCGCCTGACATTCGACGTTCTCAATTGCCTCAGCGTGGAAGGCTTCTGCAGCCGCTACCTCCGTCTCAAACTGGAGGGGGCTCCTTAGGGCCTCGGCGAGCGCCTCACGCATTTCAGATGACAGGCGAAGAGCCTCAAGGATAGAAACCCTTGCTAGAATGTCGGCCAGATGCTTCATAACATCATACTTCCGGGCCAAACGCGAGCCCCTGCTTGCAAGAGGCCGCTCTGCGATTGGAGGCATGACGGGCCCTGCCGGCTGGACCGGTGGCTAACTAGTACTAGGCACGTCTCGTTGTTCACTAGTCGAAGCCCGGAGAGTGGCTGCCGGATTAGGACTAGAAGGCTGGGGTCGGCTGGTCGCAGGGCGGAGCGGGTCGCGGTACGACCGAGGTGGTTCCGCCTGATCCAGCAACACAAACGGTGGCGAAGGCGAACCCGTCGACACCAGATAAAGGGGCCGAGTGTGTTGAGCTCTGTACTGGGCCTACTGCTTGGTCTCAGTGGCGTGCACGGCCTGGCTGGAGGTGTCAACTGTCGTACCCCGGCTATTCATGTAGCCACGGCTCCGCCGACGTTGGTGATGGCTGGGGACATTGGGAAGGTCCACCTGGCGTCCCTCATTGTCGGGAGTCAAAAAGGGATTTACCAACTCTACGGTGTTAACCGAAGCATACCTCTGACTATCACTCGAGGAGTCATCCATTACCGGGCGGAGTCTCGGAGGGATCCCCATTTCTGGGGGCATGAAGTCGCCAAGAGTGCGGGATGACGACGACATTGGAAGGGCGCGTTCTTTCTTTTTGTGTCGCCGCCGCTTGCTCTTCTGGGAAGAGGCAAGCTGGGATGACAATGTCGAGGTAGCAACCGCAGCTCCTGAGGGCTCTGGCTGATTCAGGCGTGCGCAGATGATGCCATGGGCACGGGCGACCGTCTTGCGGGCCATCCAGTCGTTATACTTCCGGGACCCACGGTCGGAAACCTACTGCCATTCATCCTCGTCGCCGCTAACGCCCTCTGATCTCACAAAGACACCCACTACTTGTGTCGGGGCTGGGCCCAACCTGACTATACTGTTGTCAATCTGTTCTTAGAGCCAGTCCTTAAACAAGTAGCATCGCTAGATGGTGTGCCCCAGGGTCCGATGATAAGGGCAGTAGTTGGGGTGATCAGTGAGATGCGCCTCTTCCGGCTTCCGGCACTTAGGCAGCCGCACAATTCTCTGCTCCAAAGCACTACAGAAGTAACCAGGGACCTGAGCCTCGTCAAACGAGTAGGTCCGATTCCTTCTGTCCGGAAAGGGGGCTCTAGGAGGTTGGCCCTGACGAGGGGCCGGAGAAGCATGCCGAGGAGGCGGAACCTAATTATCTCGCCTAGGTGGTGGTGGTGCGTTACGTGGAGGCGCTTACCGATTTTGAGGTGGTCGCTGCTGGACCGGAGGCTGTGCCCGTGGGGGTGGACCCCTATGAGGCTGCGAAGCTGGCCTCACTGGTAGCAACTCTAGCTGCCTGGGGGCCTCTATCTGGGCCACAGCAGCGGGCTCGGCTATGGCAGCTCTCCTTGCAGGGATTACAGGAGATAGTGGGCGTGCCTGACTGGCCTGTTGCAGGGCCTCTTCGAGGCGCTGAGCCTTGTCTGAGAAGTCCCGGAACCCTCCGGGGTAATTCTGAGTGATCAGAGAAGGAACCAGCTCTGCCTTGACGTTCCCTACGCACATTGTTTGTAATTGCTCCTGAGTTAGTGTCATGTCAAGGGAGTATGTGAGCCCCTTCCACCGGGCGATGAAGTCCGCGACTCGCTCATCGGGCCTTTGCTTGCACCTGAAGAGGTCTGCGATGTTCGACTTACAGGTTATGGAACTGAACTGGTAAAGGAATTGTCTGCGAAGGTCCCCCCAACTAGTCACAGATCCGATAGGGAGCTGGTTGTACCAGACGAATGTTGGCCCTTCTAGTGTCTGAACAAAGCAACAGAGCTTGGTGGCCTCCTGCTGCGCCGGAGTCCCTAACATAGCCCCACACCTTGAGTTGAAGTGGGTCAGGTGCTGTGGCGGGTCTCCTGTCCCGTTAAAGGGGGGCGAAAGTGGGGTTCCCAAATCCCAAAGGTGCTGGCATATCATCCACCCATGCTGGGTATGGCTTTCCGTCCGGTGGGATTGCCACCTGTCGAGTTTCCAAAGCCTCTAAGTGGGCGATGAGTGCCGCCATCGGATCGTCTGCACGCGGGTTCCTGTCCTGACGGGGATCCCTAACCACAAGCGCATTGTCGGGCTCTTCAATCTGGTAGTCAAGCTCAGCAGCTCGCAGGGCGGCTGGTGGAGCGACTCTTGGGGTAGCGGGAGGAACCCGAGCGGGGTCTCTTGGGTGATCGCGTCGTTCAGGAGGGTTTGACGAAACGTATTGCGCCCTCTTTCCATGAGCTCTGGTCTCTCCTCTGTCGGCGAACACGGCATGATCGCGGTTGCCTGGGAGAATCTCGCCGAGGTGTAGTTGTTCCTGCCCCTGCTGTCCCGGCCTAGGATCACCGTAGTCGGGCCGCCGCTCTGCAATGCGTTCGGCCAGAAGCTCATCGACCAGCCTCTTCTGCTCAGCAAGCTGTTGGCACAGCGCGGCCTTCTCGGGATCTTCCTCTGCCTTCTGCACTGAGGCAGATGGGTCGACGAGCTTGACAACCCCGACGTGTTCCTTACCCTTGCCGATGTTCCGGCTCAGTGTTAATGCCTCAGTGGGTGCGGGGAGACCTAGAAGGTTCCTCTGTTGGCGAGTAATCCTCCCGGATAGGTCCAATAGTGGCATGTCCTCAGAGGGTGAGTCCCCATCGAGAAGTTCCAAACCGTTCCCCTCTCCTGACAGGTCGACCATGTTGACCGTTGTTGCCCTTGGGGGCATGCCCTCAAAACCGCTCGGTGAGTCGGGCTGTCGGCGAATCGTACTGAAGAGAAGGGCAGCGTACTGCCCCCATCCACGGACGTGCGCGTGGGGGGTGGCTTCCTCGATAACTTTGCGGAGTATTTGAAAACTCTGGACGCATTGTTGTTGGAGGGCCCTGTGGTGGCCAAGTGACTCGGGGTGCCGAACCGTGGGGAGCGTGGCCAGGTCGACCCGACGACACTGCTCACCGATATCCTCGAGATGTGTTGGACTCCTGGGATAAGGCACTTGCTGATGGCGAAGACGGGAGTGAATCGCCCGGAGAGTCTGGCGGAAACATTCAAACTCTCCCGGGGTGAGCAATCCTGGTATATCAAAATCTAATCCTGCAACCGGCCAAAACTTTTCAGGGAAGTGGCCAGCTGCGAGGACGGTCCAGAAGCTCCACGGCTCAGGTTCAGGATCTGGCCCTTGCTGGCCCCGCTCATCAACCAAGAATGGTTGGGGAACTGGCAGCGGTGCCGAGGCAGGCCGCTGGGCCGGTGGGCTGGTCGGCGGAGAATACGGCGAGCAGGCCGATTGGCCGCCGAATCCTAAGTCGCCCTCCAAGGGTTGCAGTGTCCTGGCTGTCACGTCACGATAGGATGGGCCGGCGAACGGGCCTCCTGTCACAGTGTCGGCGTTTGCCGAGGGTGTGCCATATCGCGACTCTTCCGTCGGTCCCCAAAAAAGTTCTCCACCCTCTCTAACCGAGGTGGAAGGTGCTTCCGGAGAGGCCAATGGTAACTGCAAGTTTGACCCCTGGGGGTATGTCAAGTCCCCGTCCTCCTGGATATACCTTCAGAGGGAGATGTCGAAAGAGACATGGGGAGGACCTTCATGTGGGTGAGTGACCGGATATGCAATGGCTCCATACTCGCGGCCAGCGGTAGGGGAAGTGGCCCCGTACCCAGCGCAGTGAGCGCTGGAAAGAGCTACACCCGGAGCGTAGCTGTCACGGGGAAGCCTTCTGCTTTCCAGAACGGTGGCACGGAGTAGGCCTTCACGCTGGATAGCACTACCGCGAATTGGTCTGCGGTGGCCATTGCCTGTGTCAGCGACCGGGAGAGTCGACCCAACCTGCCTGTGGGGCGGTCGGGGCCTCGATCCAGGTCGGGCATGTAACTGCCCCTGCTCAACGTGTGCGGGGGTTTGATGACAGGAGCCAGCAGTGGCTCGGGCCACAGTGGTTGCTGACGCTGATGCCCCAGGGCGGGCATCCTCTTCTGCTCGCGCCCGACGCTGGCGTCAGGTCAGATGGGTTGGAGTCGATGGTGCGGGCACATGGATTGCCTGCTCTTCGGCCCGGGGAGTCGGGCGACGGCGTCAACGCGGCCTGGCGAGGGCCCTTGCCGTGAACCCCTGGAGCGGGTCCCCGATCGGGCAAACTCGGACATCCCCCACCTCGTCGGCATAGGGAAGGGAGGTGTCGAGGCATTCCGGGGATAGGCTCCCGAAATGGTTGAACGTCGGTGTGGGAAGCAGTGGCTCCCTGTGCGGCCCTCGGGGGCGGCGATGGCAGTGAGGCGCAGCTGCCTCGAGATCCAAACGGGTCATGTCCCTGGTCGGGATGACCCCTTCCTCCTCGTACCTACGCACAAGGTCGTTGATCACCCTCCGTTGAATAATCTCTGACGGAGAGAGGGGGCGCGAGGCGGTCGGAGCAGCTGTGGAAAAGGCGGGACCGCGCGGGGTGGCCGCGTCGGTACTGCCCCTGCCCCTACGCTAGTGGGCAGGTGGCGATCGAGCTCCGGATGCAGCGATCTGATTCCTGAAAGCAGGGAGATGAACTCATTAACACTAGCAGGAAAAGGAATCGACAACCAATAGCCCAGCGTCATTCCGCCTTCCGTGGTCGATAAGAGGGATCCACGATGACGACGTCGCAGAACGGAGTGCTCAACGTCCTGACCGCCCCAACCCCTGGCGGGTTTCACGTCCTGGTGCTGGGTGCCCGGACCTGGTGACATGTTAATCTTCTGACACCCCAAATGCTACCGGTCTCCGTATTGAGGAGAAGAGATTCACGTCGGGTTCAACATTTTTTGTTTCCGACGATTTCCGCCGGGGCGCGCGCCCACATCCGTCACGCAGGGGAGGACGCGCGACTTGTTGCCCCGCATTCCCGCTTTCCAAAGGCGGGCGGCATCCGTTCCTTGTTCAGGGACGTCTGCTCCTTGATCAAAACCGAGATGATTGGATATCGGTTCTTCCTTCCGTGGATTCCTCCTCGGAGCTCGTCACCTAGTCCGGGTCTCCTTCATAGATTTAAGACGTATTCGTGAATCTCGTTCCTGGTGTCATATCTTCATGGACACCAGTTAATTACGCTGCTTCCGTCGAGACGCTCCAAGGGGTCTGGTCGGGGCAGCAACCTTCGGTGAGGAGAATGGTCACGCTGGGGCGCCGTTGGCGTGTCTTGGCGCTGGGGGATTGGCATGTATGTCTTTTGTCCCTTATTATAGAGCTTCTCGAGGGCGCGGAAGCCCAAGGCATCCCACATCGAACGCGGGGAATTGGCATGCCATAGGCATGTATCTGAGGTTTTCCTCAGCTTCTCATGTTTAACACGGGGTATGTCGTGAGTTTAACGTCTTGCAGAGACTGATCGAACTGATCGGAACACTAAGAGTGGATCAGATAAAAGGACCCCCTGAAGGGAACTCCGATGTTGGGGTTAGCACGTGAGCGGCTTCCCGGATACTGTGGAGTGGAATGAGGTGGCATGATCCCACCGGGATGTGGCGGCCCGGGTAGGAACCAGGATGGGTGATGGAGTGAAGGTGGCATGAACCTCGTGGAGACTACCTACGTACCATGCTTTGACATGGATCAAAGTCCCTGTAGTTTGAGCATACAGTTTAACGTCATGCGGGATGGGGGCATATGGGGCTTACGCTCTGAGGCAGCCCACAATGGATGGATATGGGGCTTACGCTCTGAGGCGGCCCACAATGGTGGATATGGGTCTTATGCTCTGAGGCGGCCCACAATGGTGGATATGGGGGTTACGCTCTGAGGCAGCTCATAATGGTGGGTATGGGGCTTACGCTCTGAGGCGGCCCATAATGGTGGGTATGGGGCTTACGCTCTGAGGCGGCCCATAATGGTGGTTGGTGAACCGAAACTAAGGGGTCGGAACAACCGAGTGATGGGCTTGAACCTCGTGGAGGCTACCTACGTATTATGCCTTAGCACAGATCAAAGTCCACGTAGTTCGGGCATACAGTTTAACGTCATGCGGGACGGTATACAGTTTAACGTCATGCGGGACGAGGCAAACAGTTTAACGTCATGCTGGACGGGCATACAGTTTAACGTCATGCTGGACGGGCAATTTGGGGCTTACGCTCTGAGGCGGCCCAAAGTGTTGGCGAACCGACATGAAGAGGTCGGAACGACCGGGTGGTGGGCTTGAACCTCGTGGAGGCTACCTACGTACCATACTTTAGCACGGATCAAAGTTCTCGTAGTTCACCAGGATGGGGCTTACGCTCTGAGGCGGCCCATAAGAGGGTGTCATGGTCCATGCTCACTCTAAGCCCACGTGAGTCATGCTCGGTGTGAGAAACAAGAGGCAGTAGGGACCAGACGATCACGTCGCAAAGGGTGTGTCCGTGAGAAGCGGAGAGGGGCTTACGCGTTGAGTGGCTCATGGTGTCGGGACTTACTCCAGGATGGAGGCCCGTGATGCGACAAAGCGCAGAGGGAAGTACGGAGATGCATCGGTGCTACCTTCCGCAGGAGAGGCTAGGGGCTTACGCTCTGAGGCAGCCCTTCCCCCGTGGACAAACACCACTCCGAGAGGGAGGATATCATTCCATGTGAGGAAGATTTTCTTCCCATGGAGACGAGCGGTGTAAAGAATGTCTGAGCCGGGGGGACCCTGCGTGCGAGGCACGGGGTCGGATCACAGTTTAACGTCATGTGTTGAGGACGAGGTGCTTGACAGTTTAACGTCCTGCAGCTCAGACGAGGTGGGTTCGCTCCACACCCCTAGGGCTTACATGTCCAACACCCTCTACCCCTTGTGGGAGGGAAGGCATCGGCAAGGCCGTGGTGAAAGGGGGCCGCAGGGCGAACCATCGAGGGGTCCACGTTAGCGTGACTATGCGACGAAGCAATAGCCGTTAGCGTGCCTATGCGAAGGAGCATAAGGCAAAGCAACGCAACGGGAAACACCGCCCAATGGACCTTGAGGTTACTTCGTACGAGTCTGGAAGGCCGTACGGGAAAACAACGCATGGCGTGCATGCCCGGTATAGAGGACATCGGGCGCCTATGCAGGGAGGCACCCCAGGGGGCGTCAAGGTGAGGGGTCATGGGGTTTACGCGCAAAATACCGGGATAGCGCGCAATTGGGGTAGAGGGATTGCGCGCGGCTAGGGGGATTGCGCGCAACGGGCTTGGATTGCGCGCGGGGGCGACGACCGATCCCTAAGGTAGGGCAAAACCTAACGACGGGACTGCGCGCAATTGGGTTTCGCGTGCAAAGGAGGGAGTGCGCGCAAAGGCGAACACCGGGGCAAGGTTGTGCGAAAAGGGTCAATACCTGAAAGTCATATTGCGCGCGCGGGTGTCCAATTTCGCGCACGGGAGCTGGTCCGAATTCCGCAACCCCGAAACAGAAGGGGTCTCCTTCTATTTATAGGCCGCAGGCATCGCGGAATCCGGGCGATGCGCGAAATCTTCCACGCCAGGACCGGTCGGCGCGAAAGGCCGCACTGCGCGAAACCGGGCACGCAAATTTGCGCGCCCCACCGGTGCTTTTTCGCGAATCCCGGACTTCCTTCGCGCGGGCAACATTTTTTCGCGCAAGTCCTCCGTAATTTCGCGCACCACTTCCAGGCCCTCCGGACCAAGCATCCGAGTCCGAATATGACTTCGTTTCGTCATTTCGAAACTTGCTTTAGGAATTACGGACTTTTTCGGTGTCTACAACAATGCACCGTCATCTTCAGCATCAGGGACAAGCATTCATGTCAACGCAGAAATTTCAAAACAAAGTTACCTAGCTCTACCCAAATGAGGCAGGGAGTCCCAACCTCCCCAGCCATGTAAATGTCATCATCTTCTCCAACCTTTAGCAGGTTTCCATGAGTTCTCTTGATCGTACAAGTCCTCATCCATAGAGACATCATTAATACTGATAGGCATGACCTCCATATCAGTAGTATCAACATGTTTCAATCCGAACTTTAAAACTATTTCCAGAGTCCGATAAGCTTTCAGAAGAATGCAGTAAGCCAAGTGTGGAAAAAAGAGTTAAAAGTGGAGACCCGGTTTTTCACCTTGCCTGTAAGTTGAGCGAAGCCTTTATCCCCTTTAAAAGAGATTTTAGTTGAAGAAGAAGGTGCATCTTGAGTTCCCATGTTATTGACCTTGGAGATGACTGGTTTTAATGGTTTGGATGATCCATGACTAGAGCTAGAAGGAACTCTGGCCTGCTGATCACTAACAACTCTAGGCATGACCAGAGGTGCTGTGCCCACAACCTATTGACTGGAAATAGCCGTAACATTGGAAAGATCCATCTTGCTATTAGATAACTGGAGTGCTCCTCACAGTCCCATTTTAGAATCAATATTAGATGCAACCTTAGAATGGGATGCAATATCCTCACTATAACAGGAGCAGTAGGTACTACCATGCCCTGGCTCTTCTCGGAAACTTCACTGCATCTAAGACACTGAACATGAGTTGATTTCTGATCAGTGTCAAGAAGATGAAAAGTCCTTGGCACTGCTTTGGCGGGTGCTTGATCCCTTGCTACTTTTCTAGCAGCACGAGTGATAGGCACCATCTTGCTACATGATGGTACCAATTTCTGAATGCCCACTATAACTCCTTTATCTAAGGCCTGCTGGCCTCGTGCAGCTTCAGGGTTAGCCACATTCTTTTGAGAATCATACTCAGCTAGAACCTTCTTGGTAATTTTAGAGCTACAGGAAAGCTGCACGGGTAGAGCTTTCTTGGAGAAAGCTCCAGCTTCATCCACGTCCTTCTTACCTTATTCCAAAGTAGACGATTCTAATCTAACTTGAGATCCAAGGGAAGGGGAACCCTTCCGGGACTAAATTTTCATTGGAGAATCAGCAACCATCTTCATTTTCCCGTTATGACGTTTAGCTGAAATTAACTTGTGCTCCTGCCATATTTCATGGTCCACAACTGCTTGTGTAGCTAATTCACTGTAACAATTTGATCTCCCCTATACCCTTGTTTAGAGCATCCCTAAATGTAACACCTGTAAGAAGCATCTGCCTCTCATCCTCCAAGGCAGCCCAAGATCCTTCAGACCTACCCAGTTGCAATTGAGGACTAAGATACTCTGATCTTTCCTGCTCCCAAGTTAAGTGCACATGAATCTTAGTACCCACAGAGTTCTTAACCAGTTCCTCTTACTTTTGGAGGCCTTCAGTAGCTGGCCATTGCACATTCTCTATGCAACTCATCTACCCCTACATATAATGAGCTTGAGAAGCTCCTACACCAGGCTGTAATTGGAAAGCAGCACCAGTACTAGAAGCCTGCTCCAGAACCAAACCCTCCACTTGATTCCGCCCTTTCCCAGTTATAGCTTCATCCACAACCTGTAGTCTTTGAATTCTCCAGCTTTCAATTCTTTAGAAAAATCCTATCATCATGCCCTTTCAGGGAGAAAAATGTACAAATAGAGTCTACGTAGCAATCTTCCTGTAAATGTCTAATGGATTGACAAAATACACAGAAATAGGGAAGCTTCTCTATTTAATCTGAAGATCAATGTCATCCTCATCAGTTGATGGTACTACCGTAAGAATTCTAGAGAAGCAGCCAAACCTAGCAACCTATGTGGACCTATCCATTTTAATGGGTATGATAATATAAAAAGAAACATCAAATAAGATTTGAGGGTACCACGATATCCAATTTAGACCAATGATTCTAATCCAGATCTGTGCTCTGGTGGTCTTAAGATTAAATGGATTAAATTGAAAATCCTAGTCCTGAATCGTCAGTATGGTTGGTTTGAGAGTGATGGAGCCATGGTCCCAGGATTTACGCTTTAATTCCTCAAAAGGAAACAAAATATGGAAGTAACCCTTACCGGTTGCAATGCTCCTCCAGTATGAGAAGCCCTAACTAGAAGATAAACAACTAGTAAATTCGTCAGTGTTCCAAGACTTTCCACCAGCAGGAAAGACCATCCTTGCTGTGATCGAGAATCTACAAATTTGAATTCTATCATTTATCTCATCCTAATTTTCAATGACATGAGCAGTAGAATCCCTTCGCACAGCTTGCTCAGCAAGAGAATCCTTCAACAAGTAAAATGTCGCCTATTAACATCCTCATCACTTGCAAATCCAGTACGAGCAGGAATATGCCCATCCTTAGCCCTCTTCAAAGAATCAACCCACCGATATGAGTCTGAATACTTTCCACCAGCCAAAAGATCAAAAGCAACGTCGTACGAGGACTCCATGAGCCGCGGAGAACACTAATCGCCATTAGAAACGCCATTCGAGAGCTCCGGTTCCCCGAACATTATCCCATCAATAATAATTATTATTAACTTATGAGATATAAAATATAAATATTATCTATATAAAATTTGCAACATTGACAATGTGTACAAAAAATAACTGAAAATAAAAACAATTTCATTAAAATAATAAATGCAAAAAAATATAAATGACACAAAACTATGTTGTTTCAAAACTTAGAATTTATACTCTAAAAAATTTCAAATATGCGACTTTGAAACCTTATAAAATATAAAGTATTGATGTCGTCTAAATTAAATTTAAAAAAAATATTGGAAACATACAAAGTAATTGAAAATAAAGAGTTTTATAAAAATAATAAACATTAAATAATTTAAATAACACAAAATAATGTTGTTTAAAAAACGTAACATTAATACTTTAAAAAAATTCTGCACATGGTAAGATTTGTTTTTGAATGATTATTTATCATTAATTACATTATTAATTATATTATTATAAAGTAGTATTAAATACATAAAAAATATAGTATTTATTTAATTTATTATTATTATTCATTTTTTCAAATTACAGTGTTAATTATATTACTAATAATTATTATAAAAGAAACTTAATTACAATAATATATTTCATTAATTAAATTACATTAATATTAATTTTATTATTAATAAATATTGCATGGTATAAATGCAAACACTTGTGATTGATGTAAGGGAACCAACACATTGATTCGCTAGCAGAAATCTCTTGGAAGAATCATCTGTAGACAGTCAACCACTTATAGTTGTCTCAAACAATGGTAAAGGTTTGGGTGACAATTTGTTTGTTATACTTGACCTTCCCAATGCTGCTCATAGTAGGGAGTCTCACACTCTAGGTGTTAAAAATTCAGAGGGGAAGTCCAATTTCATATATAGGCTATCCCCCAAAGTTGGTTCTAAACACCCAAATGAAGGATGTTAGGAGCTTCATTGCGAGGATGTTGAAACAAAGGAGTAGGTCATATACGTTCTTATTGATGCTCAATTGAACCCTCCCTCGGGCTTAACTGATTCCTCATTGTAATGGTGACAGTTCCAATTAAGGAGTTTTATAAGATATACCTCTTTTGGCTACAACTAGGGAATATAGGGTAGATCCAGGTGTTGAACCTACTCTGATGAATATAGGATGTGGGAGAAACGTGGCTCGAGTTGACCAAGCTTCTGAAGGTTTGGGGTGCAACGGAAGCACCTTGATTGGTGAAATAAACCAAAATGTTTTGTCAATTCGATGGATCATTCACAAATTGTGCATGACATACACATCATGCCCAATGAAATTTTTCCGGTGAATATTGACATAAGAGAACACATAACCCGAAGAGGATCTTTGTACATTAAATTTATAATTAATTTATATTAGATCTTAAAGAAAGAATACCTGGCCTGAGGATCTTTCTACTGTGAAAATGTTGATCGCTCAAAACCCTTTTTCAAATTACCTTTGTTGCGCTTGTAGGATCCAAGTGTAGAATCCCTCTAACGGTGATCCACACGTGCTCCTTTGATCACCGAAAAATCACTAATGGAACGCCAAGTGCTAGCGCGAAGAATTAATCGTGTTGTGTTGTTCGTTTTGATCGCTTTAAGATCCTTTAGGTTTGAAGGAGTTTTTCTGGTTCTTGACAGGAGTAAAGAAGGAAAAAATCGAGAGAGAAGTCCGTTTTGCACAACGATTCTCAATTATCAATTTTTCGATTAACCCTACACAATAGACATAACAATTTATTTATAGAGCTAGTGTTTATGTTAAAATATTATTTAATTTTGCACCAGTGTTTAAATAATATAATAATCTTTATCAAACCCCATGCTATATACCCATTTTTTTAGCCCAAAGCCCATTCTGTGAATAGTATTGCTACAGTACCTGCCCGCTACAGTACCTGCCGCCGCTACGATGCCCGCTGCCGCTACAGTACTTGTCGCTGCTACAATGTCGCTATAGTGCTGCTACAGTACCTGCACCCAATGGGTTTTGAACTCCCATTTTTCATGTAGGATTGCGCTAGTTGACGCAATGCTAAATATTATTTTACCAGCTTGCAAATTAATTTTTATCACTGGACATGATATTGGTCCACTCCAACTCGTCGACATTTATTGAATATATGAATAAATATTTTATTCATAAATAAATACTTTATCTACAAACTAGCGAACATATATTTATTAAATATTTAATAAATAAAATAAATATATTTTATTCATAATCTGTTGCATAAATATTTATTTAATTTATGCGATCAATAAAACTTAATAAAATTATTCATCGGTCTCAAGAATAATATTTATTTTAATAATTAAATTCAAATAGAATTTAATTGAGATCAATGGAAACACTCAACGCGTGACCCTCTAGAATTCTTTATCATTGACATTAGATGAGTTTATCTAAAGTCCAAGATTACCGTCTAACAACAGATTATGACACCCAAGAGAAAGAACATAATGTTGCAACATCGACAACCACATACAAACGATCATTGTGTAACATAATCCCTTTGTCATAATATCTCACTAAGTAGGTTGGATACCCGTGTCATCAACCTATATGCTTGATATGTCTTTCTTTGAGTATCTGAAATAAACGTTTCGTTATGTCATGACCATGGAATTTAATGTGATAGGACCATTTTAATCAAAGATCAAGTTATCAACTTCCATAAATGTAAGAACCCGGTTCTTATTCTTGATGTACGAGTTTCTTCTTTTCTCTTTTCCTTAAGTGTTTTTGAGAAAATAAGGAAAATGGGAGAAAATCCTAAATTTTGTGACTACACGCCATGTACTTTTCCACACGCCGTGTACTTTGGCCGTGTGGAATGAGTACACAGGGCGTGTAGGCCGGTCGACAATGATGGGTGTAAAAACCGACTACATGTCGTGCAGTCAGTCGGCAGGCAAACAGTAAGGCAGTGGCCAACTAAGCGACAGTACACGCCGTGTACTCATGTATGACACGCCGTGTACTCATGTCGACAGATGAACAGTGGAACGCTGGCGAGAAGCCGCTGAAGGAACAGTTAAAAAAAATGAAAACTACACGCCATGTACCCAATAATACACGCCGTGTAGTCTATTTTTTTCGCTTAAAATGGGCAGTAGCCTCCCCTGTTCACAGGGAAGGCTTAGAACCGGAGGAGAACTCGGGAGGAACAACCAGAGCTTTGGAGATCACCCGATCGAGCACTGGGAATCCGTTTCCGCCTCCGTCGATCTCGTTGGAACCGCACGGGCGAGTTCTTCCTTATCCTTGTGTAGCTTCTGCCAATTCTTCCTCTAAGGGAAGTTATTTACGTTTGAACAAGATTTCTTTTACCTCAAATCTACGTCGTTCTCGGGCATTTCGTGGAGCATCGTTCACGTATACCGTTCAGGGGCGATCGAGGTAGGTGGTTTAGTGCTTATTTCCAACTGCTGTGGTGATTTTGTGTACCGTTGTGATATGCGCCCATGAATGGGGTGTCGTATGGCTGAGGCCTTGCATAACTAAATACCTAGAATTGCATAGGTAGTTAAATGAACATGTATAACTGTTGTTTGGGATCGCTGCTTGGATCCAGGACCACCCCTGGGGTGCATTCCTCTGTTTAGCCGTTTGGTCAGGTTACCCGAGGGTATACCGTGAATTTTTGCACGTCTTAAATTGCCTTGAGAGGAATTGTATATAAATTGCTTGTTTATATGTTGGGCATGACCCGGTTACTTGTTTAGCCTGAGGGCAGTGTTGTGATATGCCTGTGGGCAGTGCTCTGTTCAGCTTGAGGGCAACTTCTTTCGTGCCTGTGGGCAGTAGATTCTGTGCCTGTGGGCGACACCTCGTAAGCCTGTGGGCATTATTCGATATGCCTGTGGGTAGATTCTTGTGGGTTTAGATTCTCTTTACCTGAGGGTAAGGGTTTACGTGCCTGAGGACACTGATTGTTTACTTAGAAATACACCGTGGTGGTTTCCTGTTGTTGAATGATTAAATGAACATTAAAATGGCAATATTACTGGTAAAGTTAGTTACTTTTGAGTACTGCTTAGTTTATTGCATTTACTCCTGCACACTGCTGTTGCACATTTACACTGACAGTTGGGCATAGATCTTTGGTGGGTGCCAACTGGGATTCATTTCTCACACCTTGTTTGGGTCATGTCCTCAACCCAAACAGACTATATTTCAACAGGTGTGGATAAGGGAAAGGGTCCCTATATAGGTACATGAGTGTTGCTGAGGTGTAGGGGAGCATGGGACCGAGATCAGGATCGCGATGCTGCCAACTGTTCTATTTTGTTTTGTTGTACCTGTACTTTCCATTGTATTGTGTTGTACTGTTGTGTAACATGTTCTGGCTATTTTCATAGAATAGTGACATGTTGCATCTTGACATACATATATATATGATTGTTGGTTCTTTTTACTGCAGTTGTTCATTTCAGTTATGTCTGTTTTACTTCTTCCGTTGTTGTTGTATGTTTGTTCTTGTATTCCGCTGCACTACACTTTGACAAATGAGGGCATAGTTTCCCCACTATCAGACCTGAGTCCTCGCTGCTAGTCGGCAACCTCTGGCATTTGGGGAAATGCGCTTGAGGTCATGTGGCGAACTGGGTTCGGGGCACCCGTGGAATAGTTCCCGGATCCGGGGTGTTACAAAGTGGTATCAAAGGAGGTTTTCTTTTCCTTGACTTACTATTTGGAGCCTTAGTCAGGGATATGACGGAAATGGGAGTTGGTAATAAGCTATGCTCGGGAGTAGCTAACCCATGTATAGGGAAAATCCAATTTACCTCGTGTTGAAATTTTATTGATTTTGCAAATTTTACAGTTGATCTGATTTTCACCGTTGGGTGACACACTTGGGATTGTGCTATTTATATGTTATCCATGAGTTCTATTTAGTTGCAACCCGATGAGATGAGGGTATGTCATCTCATGCATCATTTAGGCACATGCTAGATTTCACATGCCATGCATAGTTTCATGCCATGTAGGTGCATTAGAAATTGCATGCTGTTGTGATAGTCGTTGTGCTAGAAAAGCATGCTATTGTGATAGCTGCTTTGATAAAAACCTGCTACGTGATTGGGTATTTTTGTGTGAGCCTGTTGAAAGGATGGACGCCAAACTTTGGTTTTTCGGGAGTATGGGCCCTCAATAACTGGAATTTGGTGGATCATTGACTTGTTTACTTGTGTATAACATGTATAAGCTGTCAAACTTTGATTCGCGGGGATTATGGGCCCTCACGGATTAGAATTTGGAACTTAGGTGTTGTTTTTCAGTATTTTATGGGTTCCGAAGTAGTATTTGAGGCTTACTGTCCGGAAAACCCATGATACATGTCGTGTAGTTCCTCGGACACACGTCGTGTGTTCTTCTGTTCGGGAAGAAATGAAAACTTTTTAAGTGCACGCCGTGTAGTCTCTTCCTGTTCCATAGACCATGTGAGAGGGGACACAGGGTAGGGAAAGGCTTGGAAAAAACACGTCGTGTTCTAGATGTACACGCCGTGTAGTGTTGACCCATAGTTTGCCCGTGTAACTAACAACACGGACGTAGGAGACCTTGAGACATACACACCGTGTCCACCTTGGAACACGCCGTGTAGTCTAGCCTGGGGACCTGGCTGTGTAGCTAACAAACACAGGTTGGTGTTACCTCTTCTTGAACACGCCGTGTGCCTGAGGGACACGTCGTGTAGTGCTTACCGGTGGGAGACCGTGTGGACTTGGCTGTGTGGATGAGAAACGCGGTGGTGTACACGCCGTGTGGTCTTAGCCGAGTAGTCGGCCATTCCATGAACAACACGGGCAGTTGGAAATTAAACCATACACACCGTGTAGATGCCATACATGCCGTGTAGTCTTGTTTAAGTGAGCCGTGTAGAAGGACTCGGGCAGGAAAAGGATGGTTCAAGTACACACCGTGTATATAGAAGGCACGCCGTGTGTTTGGGGTGTTACATGGCCAATTTAAGCTGGGGTACACGCCCATGTGAATGGATTAAGAGAACACGTCATGTAGGCAAGTTTTGTAAATTTTGAAAACTTTTCTTCTCCGTCTCCTTGTTTTCGGTCTTTGATACTCTTGATCTAAGGTGTGTGTTTGACCTTGTAGATTCATGTTGCCGAGACGACCACGCATTTTTCGCCAAGAGAGTGACAACGATTATACTCCAGAAATGGTAGGCCATGGGCTACCAGTGGATCCTCCAGCAGAGCCAGATACGGCGCCAGTCGTTATACCGGACACAGGCACGAATGCGCAGTTCCGTGAAGGCTTCATGCGGTTCATGCAGAACTTTCAGGGAGCACCGCTGGCTACCACATCTATGGTAGAGCTAACTCGTATATTCCAGCAGTAGCATCCACCTACGTTTTCAAGGGATGGCGAACCACAGGATGTGGAGTCTTGGCTGGGTTCTATGCAGACTATTTTTGAGCATCTGGAGACGCCTACAGGGCGGAGGGTCAAGCTCGCTATTTACATGCTACGTGATTTCACCAAGAGGTGGTGGGATGTTACCACTCAGTCTGAACATCACCGCGACATGGAATGAGAAGATTTTCAGACAGATTTTTATGACTTCTTCTTCCCAGAGATGCTGAGGGCAGATCGAGCTTGAGAGTTCATGAATCTGCAGCAGGGCGCTATGTTGGTGATGGATTATTCTACTCGTTTCACCAAGCTTCAGCGTTTTGCACCCGTTCTGGTCGGTGATGAGACGTTGAGGGCTAGACACTTTGAGGATGGTCTTTGATATGAAATCCGAGCACTGGTGAATGTTTTCAGGTTGCCTACTATACATGCTATTGTGAACCAGACACTGATTACCGAGCGGAATCTGCGAAAAGCTAGTGGTGTGGGCTAGGGCGGTTCAGCACCAGTTTCTGGTACTATTTCTACTGGCAAGAGGAAGAGACAGATGGACTTCTCTCACGGTGGTAGTACCAGCCAGAAGAATGTTTCAGGTGTCCAGGGCATGTGCTACCAGTGTGGCAAGGAGGGGCACAAGAGACCGTAGTGTCCACGTGACCCAGTGGAATGCCGAGCTTGCGGCAGGATAAAGCATCTGCAACGCTTTTGCAGGGCATTTCCACCAGTGGCTAGTGAGAGGGGTTCTGTGCAGACTCCGCGTGCGGGAGCAAGACCAGAAGCTTCTTACCAGTCAGGAAACTAGAATATGTCAGGGCGTGCATGCATAGATGGTGGTTATGGCCATGGTAGCCAGACACCAGGATCTTAGAGGCAGCAGGGCGAGACAGCTCAGGGTAGCCAAGCTGTGTCGCAGGGCCGCAACACTGGGTAGGCATATGCAGTGCAACAGACCCAATAGGAGCATGATCCCAGACCTTCTACTATAAGAGGTACTATTCTAGTAGCTTCTGTCTTATCTTCAGTACTTTTTAATACGGGTGCTACACATAACTTTATATCTGTGCCTGTCGTGGAGAGCCTTGGGCTCTGTGTTTCTTCTTCTTATGATGTTATGATGCTAGACACTCCGTTGGGGACTAGAACGGCTAGTGTGCGTCAGTGCAAGGAGTGCCCCCTTGAGGTTGGTGGGTGTCACTTCCTTTGGAACCTCTATATATTGGATATGATGAGTTATGGTGTCATTCTCGGTATGGACTGGTTGGTTCCCTTTCGAGCCTTTGTAGACTGGTATCGTCGTAGGGTGTGTTTCATGTCACCAGAGGGAAAAGAGTTTCTATACAAAGGTGAGTGGTATGTTCAGGCGAGTCGAGTTGAACCAGAGCATCGTGGGCGAGGTGGAGTCACAGCCCAGATTGCGAGTTTATATCTGGATGACTTGGGAACTTGCCAGAAAGATTTCCCTCCTGTGGTTGATCATTTCAGGGATGTCTTCCTAAATGACTTTTTAGGTCTACCTCTAGAGCGTGAGGTGGATTTATCTATTGAGCTTGTTCCAGGAGCGGCACTGGTATCCATTCCTCCTTATAGGATGGCTACACCTGAGTTACAGGAGCTCAAGAGACAGTTAGAGGAGTTACAATCAAAGGGTTTTATCCGACCCAGTACTTCTCCTTGGGGTTCTCCGGTCCTTTTTGCGAAGAAGGCGGATGGTACCCTCAGACTCTGTGTGGACTATTGGAAGCTGAACTAGTTGACGGTCAAGAATCGATATCCCTTGCCGAGGATTGATGATCTTTTTGATCAACTTCGAGGTGCATGAGTGTTCTCGAAGATTGACTTGAGATCCAAATATCATCAGTTGCGCGTTAGACCATCTGATATACCTCTCATAGCCTTCAGGAGTAGTTATGGTCTATACGAGTACTTGGTTATGCCGTTCAGACTCACGAACACGCCCACAATTTTCATGGATCTGATGAATCGTGTGTTCCATCCTTATCTGGATTCTTTTGTGATAGTATTCATGGATGATATCTTGGTGTACTCTCACACTCGACATTACCATTCCATTCATATTGAGATCGTATTGATTACACTGAGAGAGAATCAACTATATGCTAAGCTCTCAAAGTGCCACTTTTGGATGGACCAAATACAATTCCTAGGTCATATCATCTCAGAGGCAGGAGTTACAGTAGACCTAGAGAAGGTGAGAGTGGTAGTTTCCTGGGAGTAGCCTAAGAACGTGTTTGAGATACAGAGTTTCTTAGGGATGGCTAGTTACTACAAGTGTTTTATACAGGACTTCTTCCACTTAGCAGCGCCGTTGACGGGTTTGACTAAGAAGGGTGTGAAGTTCGTTTGAACCGAAGCTTGCGAGACAGCCTTTCAGGAGCTGAAGGGAAAGTTGACATCAACACCAATCCTGATACTCCCAGAGCAGGGAAAGAGATATACAATTTACTATGATGCATCAAGTATTGGGCTGGGAGCTGTGTTGATTCAAGGTGATCGAGTTTTTGCGTACGGGTCTCGATAGTTGAGGCCACATGAGAAGAATTACCCGACGCATGACCTCGAGTTGGCTATATTCGTTCATACGTTGCGCCGTTGGAGACATTATCTCTTGGGAGAGCATTTTGTGGTTTTCACTGACCAAAAAATCTCAAGTATATCTTTACTCAGCGTGACCTGAATTTGAGACAACGAAGGTGGGTTGAGTACCTACAGTCCTTCGATTTTGAGTTTGCCTATACACCTGGTAAGGGTAATGCAGTTGCTGATGCACTGAGCAGGAAGACTCAGACACAGAAGGTTCATGAGGCTAGTGGTGAGTGGAAGCTTATGGATTTTTTCTCTGAGATTCATTTGGAGGTGCACGACAGTCAGGGGTAGACCTATCTTTCTTCTTTAGCTATGACTTCTACCCTCCTGGATAGAGTGAGGATGAAACAACTATCTGATTCAGAAGGACTAGTTCACCGGGAGTCGGTGGCAAGTGAGGACCCTCCTCTTGGGTGGACGATAGGTGATGATGAGGTATTGAGTTTCCATGGACGAGTATGGGTTCCAGGGGATATACGCGAGGAGCTGATGTGGGAGTTTCATGCTTAAGCTTGGGAAGTTCATCCCGGAGTTACCAAGATGTACCGTGACTTGAGACGTCAGTACTAGTGGCCAGGTATGAAGAGAGAAGTAGCTGGTTTTGTTACGAGATGTTCCACCTGTCAGCAAGTGAAGGCGGAACATCAGAGGCCAGCCGGACTGTTACAGTAGTTACCCATTCCAGAGTGGAAATGAGATGATGTCATCAAGGACTTCGTGACTGGATTACCGAGGTCACCTCGAGGCAATGATGCTGTGTGGGTTGTTGTGGACAGAATCACGAAGGTAGCTCACTTTTTGCCAATCAAGGAGACCTTCGGTGTTGACGAGCTCAGAAATCTGTATATCTGAGAGGTCGTACGTCTTCATGGGGTCCCTCATTCTATCGTTTCGGATAGGGACGCCCACTTTACACCTTGTTTCTGGCAAAGTTTTCAGAGGGCACTGGGTACACAGGTGCTTCTGAGCACAACTTACCACCCTCAGACCGATGGCCAGTCAGAGCGTACGATATAGGTGCTTGAGGACATTCTGCGTGCATGCATCCTAGATTTTGGGGGATCTTGGGAGAAACATATACCCCTAGTCGAGTTTGCCTATAATAATAGTTTTCAGGAAACTATTGAGATGGCACCTTACAAGGCTTTATATGGTAGTCCATGCCGATCACCTTTGTGATGGATGGAGGCAGGTGAAACAGCTTTACTAGGACCACGTCTTGTGTAGGAGACATCAGAGCAGGTCCAATTGATACAAAAGCAGATGGCTACTGCGCAGTCTTGTCAGAAATCTTATGCTGATCGCCGTAGACAACCCTTGGAGTTCGTGGTTGGGGATCAGATGTTTTTGTGTGTTTCACCAAGGTTGGGACACAGACGGATCAGAAGACAGGGTAAACTTTCATCAAGGTATGTGGGGCCATTTGAGATTCTGGAGAGATCCGGGCCAGTTGCCTATCGGTTGCAGTTACCACAGAGGTACCGGGCCATGCATGACATCTTCCATGTATCTCAGTTGCGCCATTATCATTCAGACCCGTCTCACGTCTTTCAGCCAGGGGAGGTTGAGCTTCATGTCGATGCATCCTTTGAGGAGCATCCAATTCGTATCATGGATAGAAGCACGAAGGTTCTCTGAGGCCAGTCAGTTCCTCTCATACGGGTGATATGGCAGCATGGCCGAGTGCAGGACGAAACCTGGGAGTGGGAGACCGACGTACATGCTCAGTGTCTAGAGTTGTTCTGAGATTTATCTTCACCACCCTTGGAAAAGAAATTTGGGGACGAATTACTTTAAGGGGGAAAGTTTGTAAGAACCCGGTTCTTATTCTTGAGGTATGAGTTTCTTCTTTTCTCTTTTCCTTAAGTGTTTTTGAGAAAATAAGGAAAATGGGAGAAAATCCTAAATTTTGTGACTACATTCCGTGTACTTTTCCACACGCCATGTACTTTGGCCGTGTGGAATGAGTACACAGGGCGTGTAGGTCGGTCGGCGATGATGGATGTAAAAACCGACTACACGCCGTGTAGTTGGTAGTTACACGCCGTGTAGTCAGTCGACAAGAAAAAAGTAAGGCGGTGGCCAGTTGAGCGACAGTACATGTCGTGTACTCAGGTATGACATGCCGTTTACTTATGTCGACAGATGAACAGTTCCACGCTGGCGAGAAGCCGCCGAAGGAACAATTAAAAAAAATGAAAACTACACGCCGTGTACCCAATAGTACACGCCGTGTAGTCTTTTTTTTCTGCTTAAAATGGGCAGTAGCCTCCCCTGTTCATAGGGAAGGCTTAGAACTGAAGGAGAACTCAGGAGGGATGGTCGGAGATTTGGAGATCACCCGATCGAGCACCAGTAATCCGTTTCCGCCTCCGTCGATCTCGTTGGAACCGCATGGGTGAGTTCTTCCTTCTCTTTGCGTAGCTTCTGCCAATTCTTCCTCTAAGGGAAGTTATTTATATTTGAACAAGATTTATTTTACCTGAGATCTACTTCATTATCGGGCATTTTGTGGAGCATCATTCATGTATACTGTTCAGGGGTGATCGAGGTAGGTGGTCCAGTGCTTATTTCCAACTACTGTGGTGAATTTGCATACCGTTGTGATACGCTCCCATGAATGGGGTGTCGTATGGCTGAGGCCTTGCATAAATAAATACCTAGAATTTCATAGGTAGTTAAATGAACATGTATAATTGTTGTTTGGGATCAATTCTTGGATCCAGGACCACCCCTGGGGTGCGTTCCTCTGTTTAGCCGTTTGGCCAGGTTACCCAAGGGTATACTGTGAATTTTAGCATGTCTTAAATTTCCTTGAGAGGAATTGTATATAAAATTATTTTTTATATGTTGGGCATGGACCGATTACTTTTTTATCCTGACGGAAATGTTGTGATATGCCTGTGGCCAGTACTCTGTTCAGCCTGAGGGAAACTTCTTTCATGCCTGTGGGCAGTAGATTCTGTGCCTGTGGGCGACACCTCGTAAGCCTGTAGGCATTATTCGATATGCCTGTGGGTAGATTCCTGTGGGTTTATATTCTCTTTACCTGAGGGTAAGAGTTTACATGCCTGAGGACACTGATTGTTTACTTAGAAATACACTGTGGTGTTTTACTGTTGTTGAATGATTAAATGAACATTAAAATGACAATATTACTGGTAAAGTTAGTTACTTTTGAGTACTGCTTAGTTTATTGCATTTACTCCTGCACACTGCTGTTGCACATTTACATTGATAGTTGGGCACAGATCTTTGGTGGGTGCTTACTGGGATTCATTTCTCACACCCTGTTTGGGTCATGTCCTCGGCCCAAACAGAATATATTTATACAGGTGTGGATAAGGTAAAAGGTCCCTATACAGGTACATTAGTGTTGCTGAGGTGTAGGGGAGCATGGGACCGAGCTCAGGATCGCGATGCTGCCGGCTATTCTATTTTGTTTTGTTGTACCTGTACTTTCCATTGTATTGTGTTGTACTGTTGTGTAACATGTTCCGACTGTTTTCATAGAATAGTGACATGTTGCATCTTGACATACATATATATATGACTCCTGGTTCTTTTTACTGCAGTTATTCATTTCAATTATGTCTATTTTACTTCTTCCGTTGCTGCCGTATGTTTGTTATTGTATTCCGCTGCACTACACTTTGACAAATGAGGGCATAGTTTCCCCACTATCAGACCAGGTTTCTCGCTGCTAGTCGGCAGCCTCTGGCGTTTGGGGAAATGCGCTTGAGGTCATGTGGCGAACCAGGTTTGGGGCACCTGTGGAATGGTTCCCAGATCCGGTACGTTACAATAAATATGGAAGAGAAAAATTCTCCCTTGACATATTCATTAACAACACATCACTCGTGACGCACCCAACATATCCAACTTCTCCATGAACTGTAAACTGCTATAAAATAATTATTATTTTTCCAACAAGGGGATATTTGTTGGTAAAAGTGAATTTTCTTTTGGTAAAACATTTTACCAACAAAAATTTCCCTATCACTAAATTGTTGGAAAAAAGTCTATCACTAAATGTTATTGTGGAAAATAAAATAGTTTTATTGCAATTATAAAAATACCAATAGATAATATATATGTTGTTAAAAATGTTTAGCAACATATTAATATAAAAAATTTATCTGTTGATAATATTATTATCAACTTTCATAACCAATACCAACATTTATTATTTGTTTGTAATTTATATTTTAAATAAGATATTATGCGTGGGTATTTCAATATTTATTGCAAAAATTTTATATTATATTTATTAATCTATTTTTATATAATATATTTATTATATAATAGTTAAAAAATTTGATTATATTACACTCCAACAAACTAAGGATTTATTTTAAAAAACATGTTCAAATATAATTTAACAAAAATGTTCAAACTCTAAGGGAATACATGAAGCTCCAAGAAACATGATACTGACATGTTTATGCATATTCAACCTCTAAAACACTTTATGTGAAACTCCATCAAACTTCATCCGCAATTTGTTTCACACATCAGTTGTCATCGTCATGGTTCACACTAGAGACATGATCAACACATGCATCTTACCCACCTAGTCATGACATGGACACAATGACAATGATCACCTACAAAATGATCACTTTGGATCAGATGTCAAACCAATGGGCCAAGTCGTATCATCCAGACAGAGAATCGACACATTGAACCAACGATCCAAGCCGCATTGTACAAACTAAGAACTGAGCTAGAAGAAACATCAAGTGACACCTCATGGGATCTGAAAAAATTTAATGAATTGTAATGAATGATACACATATTTTAATCTTTTACACACATATTTTATAATAGATAATGATCTATTATAAATATTACATAGATAAAGCATACATGTTTCATAGATAACACATACAAAGATTACACAACATATTGAATGACAAACATATTGATGCATGAACTACACCCTAAAATAAAGTAGAAAAATTGAATACAGTATGCACAAATAAATAAAATAAAATAAGGCAATCCAAGAATTACCAAGTTGGAATTACTTTCATGTATAGTTCAACCGGTTTTTTATAGATAAGAAAAAGCACTAGAATTAACCTTGAATATTCAAATAGTAGGAGCCTAGGTACCTTTATGGGATCAAGAATCTTTCTATAAAATTCAGTTGGGAACCATAAGAAGGCCTCTCATCGTATTCCAGTGATCATATTTTGATCATCCCACCAAAAGCTCTAGTGAAAAAAATGAACTAGTTGAACCACCAACTTCAGCTTATACATGAACAACAATATTGAACTCAAGTCACATGGCCTCAAGTTTCGAAATTCCAAACCTATAGTTGTATAAATAGTAAATTTTAGCTACCATTATAACGAACAAACACAAAACCATCCCAACCCTAGATTTATACGGGTCTAGTGTAGTAAAAACTGAAATACTTGCTTGAACATTCAATCCTTAGATTGGTACATACTGATATACATATTGATATATTACACATATTACATAATAGAAAATAATATATTACAAAGAATACATAGGTAACACATGAAGATAATTTTTGAATCAATTGAAATGAATTGTAATCTGTTAATGAATTGTAATGAATGAATTATAATAAATTATACACTGATAATGGATGAATTGTAAAGAGATACAAATAATGAATGAATTTTAATATTTTACAAATAATGAATGAATGATACAAAGATAATGAATGAATTTTAAACTATGAATGAATTGTAATATGATATAGATAATGAATGGATGATGCATATATAATGAATGAATTATGAGATGTTAATGAACTTCAATGAATGGATTTTAATAAATAATGCATAGATAATGAATTGTAATCAATTATAGAGATTTCACATACTGTACTGTAATGAATGATGCACGAATAATCTTTTATAGATGATATGATATAATGATTGCATAGATAATCTGTCAATAAATTATAATAAATGATACACATATTAATATATTACACATATATTATATAATAGATAATAATCCATTACAAATATTACACAGATAACATATACAAATTTTACATTATTCATGTTTTAGATTTTATATAGATTCTGGATTTCACACAATGCATATATATCACACACATATTTTTATAAATATTACATAGTAATTCTAGACTATAGAGGTAAAATGAATCACACATACGATCTAGAATAACAATGTAGGTCTTTGTGTGTAATAGATGAAAATTCAATAATCATATATCGCAGCGTAGTATACTACAGTCTTTGTGTGACTCTGCTGATATGATATACGATGTACTGCAAGTATGTTTAGTATAATACAATCTATGTGTGAACATTACTATAGTCTATGTGTAAGTATGATCAATCTACTAGTAGTTTGTATGTGATAACAAGGACATATGTTAGTGTATGTACTGCAGTATGTGTGATCAATCTACAAAATTCTATGTCTGAGAAGTCTATGTGTAAGTATGATCATTCTATTATAGTTAGTATGATCAGTCTACTATGATTAGTGTGAAAAGTATGATCAGTCTTATGCTATTACACATAGGCTATAGTATATATTTTACTATGATATATTATGTATTGTAAGTATGATCAGTCTACTACAGTTTCAATATAGATTAAAATAAAAAAATTATTTCACACATCATTAAATAAGAAAGAAGAAATTACATGAAAAAAATTCATTTGTAACCATCTTCATAAAATATTGACGGTGATTAAATTCAAGTGGAGAAGGTTTTAGGTTCCCAGAGTACCCATAGTGGCGTGCATATTCACTTTTTGAAGAAGGATACACAAAACCATACCACATTATGAATAATAATATATTTTATGACACCATTTGGCACTATTTGACCAAATATAGAAAAAATAGAGATTGTATAAGCATAAATAATCATATAGATTTTCTCCCATATGGCTATTGAAAATTTCTTATAACACTTATCACTTATGATAAGTGTTTATGAAGAATAATCTATTTGATGGAACTTCATGAAAAATTCTTTTAGCACTCAACAATTTTTATAAGTGAATTTGTGTAAGTGTTTTTAGATTTATTATTGAACAAGTTATTTTTTTACCACTTATTTAAGGGGATTTCTTTAGGAATTTATGTTTTCTTTTTCAAAAATAGAACTAACTTCAATCATTTTTGAACATGATCATCCCAACCGATAACTGTTATAAGTAGTTTTTAGTATATAATGAAACCCTACCAATGTAATATTCACTGTAAAAAAGAGATGAATCAAAATCCACTAGGAGAATGGGTTCCCTTGTCATACAGGACAACCAGATCAGTGACTTAACTATATTCTTTTGAAAAACTCATGAAAACCTTATTCTCTTGGAGTGAAAAACATGCCACTAAAAAAATTATTTTGTTTCCTCATAGCTCCACCATTCCCCAATTTTTTGGAAAGAAAATTATTTTTAGTCATGGTAGAAGTATAACATTATTAACTTGAGAAGGATCTCTTGTATTTATCAATTATACCATTTATATTAGGTGTTTCTTATAGAACCATTTCAATTATTGATGGATATATGAATTACATATGTTTAAATCCTTGGTATTTCTTAGTGATCCAACTGGACAAGAATAAATATCACAATGGCAGTCAACAATTTGGTCAGAAAATGGTTTCAATTCAGTAAGAGAGATAAAACAATCATTTTAATTGTAAGTATGTATGTGATTATTGAAAAAATTTCATTAACTATAATTTCTATAATAGTGTTGTTTTGATTGTCCTTTAGACCAATGTTCTAATGAAAATTTCAATATTCTAATCAAAATTAGAAAAATATATTGTATAAAAAAAATTAACTAAGAAATATTTGTCCACTAGAGATTTATCTTATAAGAGTATGCACCACATATTCTTTATATATAATATCTCTTAAGAAAAAAATGAATATTCTAATAATGGTAACATATAGTAGGTGATGAAAACCATTTCCCTTTTAAAGGTTATATTTCCTTTGTGTGAATGAGCTTATGTAGCTGATCTAAAGTTCATTTATGCAAGTGGAGTGTATCATAGAGGGAAAACACTATATTTTTGGTGGAAACCTTCATATAACTAGAAACAAATCATGTTTACTAGTTTTTTAAAGAGTTACATGAGTATAACATGCCTATCATGGGTGTATAATATCTTAAACTAATAAATTTATTTAGTTTGTTTTCTTTTTGTGTCATATTATTTACATTTCCATTTTTTTCCTAATCATTAGAACTTATAGAAAGAACTGATCATAAGAAATCATCTTCACACTATGAAACCTCAAAATAACTCAATCTTATTAATTTATTAATAAAAAAACAAAAAACCCACTTGGAGACTCTAATTACCAAATTCATCACAAATGCATAAATAAAAGAAAGACCAGAATGATGTAAAAATAATTAAAGCTTATTCCAAGTTTAACATTTCTAATTGAGTATCATAAAGAAAGAGTGAAAATGGTATGAAATCATAAAAAATTAACTCTTTCATAAAAAAATAATCATAGATATTAATGAGGATAAAATGGTATAAACCTACCATAGGGAACCAAATATGCATGTGGCATAGACTAAAATAAACTTGGAATTGGGGTTCTTTTTCCATATATAGTCAGAGGCCCTAAAAATATCTATGTCACCCATTATCACATGCATAGAATGGAAATTTACCTTACCCTGTCTGAAGGAATCAATGATTCACACAAAACACATGCAATCACATGCATGTATATGTGTGTGCATGTGTGTGTAGAGCATATAAAATTATGTTCCCAAGGATGGATAAAGTGGAATAAATATGTTCTTTATATACATAACTTGAAAAATTGGTTTAAAATTGGGATAAATTAGCATTTCTAACAGATGCAAGATGTAGAGAAAACAAATACAAGATGTAGGAATAGAATATGCAAGATGCATGAATATAAGGAAAATATATAAAGAGGATGTATGATTACCTGAGGTCTTGGAAATGTGAGAAATAAAAATAATCTTAGTATGAATATTTCAAATTTGACTCCCAGTATCATTGAACAATAGATGCACTAACTTGGATATAGAGAGACAATTGTACTAAATGTCTTGGAGGAATAAGTGGAGAAAGGTGATGTGTAAGGTGGATCTAGAAAATCATGAAGCAAATGACTTTGAATATAGTTATAAACTCGATTAGGGTTATAGGAAACGCTGAAAAATTGTGAAATAGATAGCTTTTATTAGAGATAAAAAATTACATACTCGAAGATAGATCACACACGAATTTGAGGAGAGGATGAAAGATTCAAGAGGGTGCAGAAAATTTCGATATTATGGTGGTTTTAAAATGATCAAAGATAAAAGGATTGTGGAAAACCTAAAATGGGGCTAATAATAATGGGGGAAATCAGATATAAAAAATAGGATAAAAATTAAAATATCTTAATTAAAAATCAAATTAAAAACTAAATTTTATATTGATTTTTTATTCTAGAAATGTAAAATTAATAAAATATAAAATATCATTAAATACATTAAATTATTTAAAAATATTTCAAATATAATTATTAATTTTATAAATTTGTATAACAATTCATAGTTTTTTCTATAATTTCAAATAAAATTTCAAAATTTAAATATATTTATTAATAAGATAATAATATTTAATTTATTTTTATGTTTTTTTATTTTTTAAAGTTATTTTAATAATTTATTGGATTTATATTGATTAATTTTTTATATTTAATTAATTTCAATATAAAAATAAATTTCAATGTATAATGAGATATTTTAACAAAACATCCAAAAATTATAAATTGAACATTAACACTAGTCTTATAAATGATAATAAAAAATTACTTTTCTAAATTGGTTAATGGTGAAATAATTTTTATTCAATATTTTATTGCAACATAGTTTTATGATGTTAAAATATTTATTGGTAATAATGGTTAATAATAATAGATTCATGTGTTGGTGAAAAAAATTAGTATTGATATAATAAACTAATAGATTTAACTATTAGTAAAAAAATTGTTGGTATTTAATAATAATTATTAATAAATATATCTATTGGTAAAAACATTTGTTGGTATGTTAAATTAATATCAACAAAACCTAATATGTATATTTGGAAATACTCTTTTTTACCAAAAGATATGTTATCTGTCATTGAATTTCTATTGATATATGTCTTTTTTGTAGTGTGTTATCATCATGTTTTTGAAATGCATCTAAGTGTGCTATTCATAATATGCACTAATAATAATCTTAAATTCTAAGGACCATCATACACATTCACAGATAGAAATATTCGATGACACAAAACATACAAAATTCCTTCTAGCGGGTTTGTTCTCATAATATTTCATCTAGGAGATTATCAAGTGCAAACTTCATGAGAAGAAGTCTCATCAACTTATGAGTACTCACACCTGATAGTCAACATTATATGTGTCCCATCAAAGTTTTTTATTATACCATATAACTATATTTAAGAATATCATCATAACACTTCAAGGTTCTCATCATAGAGAGGAACTACTATAATCTTATCAATGAAATAAATACTCTAGGATATTATTACATTAAAGTCATGTAGAATAATAAACAATATGTAATAAGATTTTTTTTTATTAATATTTAAATATTTGAATACACATTTAATCCAAAGTATAAATAGTTTGTTCTAGAACACTAACTCTAATAAACTCCCACTTGAACTATATCCAACTACCTATCAATTTCAGTCCTCTAGAATTAACAAGATGATCATGTTTCTATTAAGTTAAGGATTTATTAAAGGGTTACTCTAAATTTTATTCCATGGATATTATACTCATTGTGAATTAACCTCTTTATACTTTTAAATTATATGCTTCATCTACCAATGTGACATTGGATCCTTTAAAAGGCCCAACACTATAGTATTATCACAATAGAGCATGATAAGATCTTTACTGATAGGTACCGCATTAAGCTCTTAAAAAAGTTACATATCCATACTACTTATTTAGATACCTCATAATCTATAATATACTTAGACCTTACTGTAGAGTCTATGACCATAGCTTGATTTGAGCTCTTACAGATCACAACACCTCCATTCAGAGTGAAGATGTATGTAAGATCCTGGTTTTTTCTTGAGGTACATATCTTATTTTTGGGTTAAAGGTGTTTATTTCCTTTTTGGATTATACCCTAGGTCGGGTCGTAGGCCGGTTGGGTTATTTTTGGGAAAGAAAGGGGAAAATAGGATGAAATATGGCTGCAGGCTAGGTACACATCGTGTACTTGGTCTACACGCTGTGTACTTCAAGTACACATCATGTACTTGGCCGTCACGATGTGTAGCCAGTCTCGCTCAAAAAAAAATAAGTTGGAGTACACTCCGTGTACTTGAGGTACACGCCGTGTACTTTCCCAATGGGTTTTTTTATCAAAGAGGTAGTAGATCATATTTTTGAGGGAAAATATGTTTTCTCTCATTTTTGAACCCAAAAACCATCTATTCTAGTTTTTCAAGTATTGAAGCCGTCCAGAATATGATTCGAGCATCATCTATCACATTGGAACCATATAAATTTCTTCCAAACCAAGACAAATTAGGACATGATACTAGACAATCTCTATACTACTGATATGAGGTCGGTCTTCTATACTTTCTTTTGGCTTTTTTGGTGTTTTTTGAGCATTCGACTGAAATTCCATTTGTCAGACTTTCTGGTGAGGTCACATTTTTGAGAGAGTAGCTTTTAGTATCTGTAGTTGGACCTAGTGATGTTGAACATGGGTTTTTTTAGGTGCTTTGGCACCTTTTTCTCATTTTTAGGTCCCTCGAAGGGTGCACCTTAAGGGAATATCTTGTTTATGCCTGTTTAAACCACCCAAGGGGTGTGTTCTTATAAGAACCCGACCTTATTACCTTACATAATCTTGAATTTAGTCAAGAAATAACATCCTTCCACATTGAGGATCCTTTAAAGTTTATATATTTAGATAATTGGTACATAATACATTCATAAAATTACACATTATTACAGAGTTTATACCATAAAAACAATATTCATTTCTTGCAAAATATAAAACTTTTTACATAAAAAATGATTTTTTTGACTAATATTCAAACATTTAACTTGGATTAATTATTTTTCTTACACATAATTATAACTTATTAAAATCATTTAAAAACTTGGGACGAACACAAAATCTTAGTAAGGGATATAAAAACAAGGAAAGAACATATTAGTCCATGAACACTTGTAATGTATGAAATCATTTTCAAAAGACATACTTGTTACCCATATATACTTACTTTGAAAAACATGAGATTTTAAAAAGATCCACACAAAATATAATAACATAAATATAACCATAAAGGTATCTTGAGGGCATTAATTACATAATATTGTAACCCTCTCGGCTACCTTATAATTTGTAACCCTCACGGCTACCTTACTATTTGTGTAACCATCATAGTTATACTTGGAGTAACCATACAACCGACCTCCAACTTACACATAAATAATGCATTGGAGGGAAATATAGGTACCACCATTCATCATAAAAAATACCCAATATCCAGAACATAATCATACAACATGAATAATAGCATAAAAACATTTCTTTTGAATTTTGTAAAACAAAATTTTAAAAGAAGATTTTAAAATAAAATTCCCTTATAAATATCATATAATTGAAGTGAGACTTGATATAGTGGATGGAATATGTATATAATATATAAATACACATAATTCAACATAATATAATTACAATTTATCACACAAATAATTTAAATACCACATAAATAATGAAGTATAAGGTTAACCTAAAGGATGGAAATCGGGTTAAGAATCCCCTTACCTTGGGGTTGTCTTACTTCCAAATCGTTTAAACCTCATGTATAATGGTTAAAAGAGTGTTATTAATATCTTATATAAACATATCCATCTTTATAATACCTTATATTATCATTTCATTACATAATTTAACCCTTTAATTGTTAGTATTTTGTTCCTTGCACTGTTTTGGGTGAGTTCTTTACATGATTTCCATGATTGGTTCATGATGGTTGTTCTTGTCAATTGGAAGTGAAACTCGAGAATTGGACTGGAATGGTATTTAAATATTTATAGAATCATAAATTATACCATTTATCATTTTGAATTATTACATGAGAATGATTCATAAGTTAAAACATTATTGACATTTGTTTAGGTCATTTTACCGATTCTTTGATTGTAAAGAACTCATTTTGTTTCATAAATTAATAACATGTGTATAAAATTATTCCATAACCATGAATGAGACATAATAAATATATAATAATCTGGTTCAACCATAAAAATGGTTTCATGACCATCCTTGAAGTAATTAAATAAAATTGAAATCACATCATCCACGATGTCGGTAATTCGACACATCACAGACAATGTTTTTATTCCTTGAATAAGTGGGGGAGGAGAAGAATATTGATGGGTAATTTTCCATGAAAATGAGAAAATAAAGAATATAAAATATTATGGATCTTTAATGCCTCTTTTATAAGAGGAGGTGGGGAAATAATAAGAAAATAAAGGAACTCAAAAAAAAAGAACAGGAGAAATCCTTTAGAAAAATTCGGCAGCCTAACAGCTATGAAATAGGGTTTTAGAAAACATTAAAAAGAGAGGAGACAGGGGTAACCCATATATAAATGAATCATAATATAGAATAGATCAAGAATAAAATGTAAATAAGAACATAATATGTAAACTTGAAATTTATACCACATAAAAGAGAACATGAATGAAAAAAAGAAAGAAGTTGAGAATTCTCTTACCTTGTAGAGTAACTACTAGAACTTGAATGTTGGACCTTGGAGAATTGAGGACATCTTGGGAGGAATAATAGGGAGTTAAGGAGTCTAGATATTCATTTAGGAGGAATTTGTAATGAATGGAATGAATGAATGGGTTGGTATTTATAGCAAAAGTGAGAGAATATTTTATTAATTTCCAAGGGACACCTCATTAGTGGTATTTGAAAAACCATGAGATTTCCCATGGTATTTTCTCATGGTATTAGCCACTTGGGACAACTCATAACTTAATTTACTATAAATAAGTCGACCAGAATTATTACATCATTATTACATCATTAATGATGTCATTAAACACACTGAAACTCAAAACTGTATTTTTACTATTCACCAAAAAATCAACTGTTTCAGAAAAATCCAAAAAATTTACCTTTACCATTTCTCAACATGTAGAATTCAAAAATTAAATCAATTTTTTGAAAATAATTTTCTAAATATTATTAATTTAATTTTTAAATAAAATTATACTTAATTCAAAAATTAAAAATTTTAATTTTATAACTGCTTTTATATCACATTGAAAAATTAACCAAGATGTCATTATCTTAAAGCTGTAAAAAAATAAAATAATAATAAAATTCACTATTCATTAGGGTCATATTACTATTCATATTACTATTTATAAGGGTATGTTACTATTCACCAAAAAAACAAGTTGGTTCCATTAGGCTCCAAATAACTTACTGAACACAATTGTAGATGACCGTTTTTTGAAATTCAAATCATGAAGCAGCAAAATTATGTTTAAAGGATAGTTATAAATATATACTTAAAACAAAGTTTCATGCATTTCTATTTATTTTTAGAAAAACTTGGGGTGTCACATTATCCCCACCCTATGAAAATTTCATCCTCGTAATTTTATTTACTTATTAAACAAGTGAGGGTACCTTTCTCTCATAGCATTTTCAAAATCACATGTTGCTTCTTCTACCATGTGGTTTCTCCACAAAACCTTTACCTGGTGGATTACCTTATTCCGCAATACCTATTCTCTTCAATCAAGAATCTGAACTGGTTTCTCTTCATAAGAAATGTTCTCTTCTAGTTGAACTGATTCTGGGTTCAAGACATGTGATGAATCTGACACATACTTTCTCAACATTGAAACATGAAAAACATTGTGTACCTGAGACAAACTCAGAGGCAAAGCTACTTGTTATGAAACTGGTCCAACTTTCTCCAAGATTTCAAAAGGACCAATGAACCGCAGACTTAACTTCCCTTTCTTACTGATACACATCATACTTTTCCAAGGAGACATTTTAAGGAAAACATGGTCACCTACCTCAAAGGAGAAGACTTTCCTTCTTTTATCTACATAACTTTTCTGCCTGATCTGAGCTGTCCTCATGTGCTGCTGGATCATCTTCACTTTCTCAGCCACTTTCTCTACTAATTCTGGCCCTATCAACTTTCTTTCACCGACTTCATCCCAAAATGCCGGAGTTCAACACTTCCTTCCATACAATGACTCAAAATATTCCATCTGTATACTATAATGAAAACTATTATTATAAGAAAAATCAACTAAAGAAAGAGGCTAATCCCAACTTCCCTGGTAGTCCATTGAACAAGATCAAAGCATATCCTCCAAATGTCTGAATCGTTCTTTCTGACTATCCATCTGATTGAGGATGAAAAGCTATACTGAAATTTAATTCTATTCCCAATGACTTTTGAAGTCCCTTCCAAAAGTTAAAAGTGAAACTAAAATCCCAGTCAGATACAGTGGAAATAGGAACTCCATGTAACCTGATAATCTTCTTAAGGTACAATCAAGAAAGCTGATCCAAAGACATTATATCCTGAATAGAAAGAAAATGTGAAGATTTTTTTAGATGATCAACAATAACCCAAATTGCATTGTTACCTCGAGATGTATTAGGTAGTCCCACCACAAAGTCCATGGATACATTCTCCCACTTCCACTCTGAAACTGGAAAAGGTTGAAACATCCCTTTAGGTAATTGATGCTCTTCTTTAACCTGTTGACATGTCAAACATTTCATGGTAAAATTAGCAATATCTCTTTTAATTACATCCCACCAGTAATACTCCTGAAGGTCTCTGTAGATCTTAGTACTTCCAAGATGAATTGAAAATAGAGAACTATAAGATTCACACAACAAATCTTTCTTTAACTGGGAATCACAAGGCACACACAAAATTTTTCCAAATCATAAAACACAATCTTTATCAAGGTTAAATTATAGAAACCTACCCCTTTTAACCAATTATATCTTTTTATATAGCTCATGTTCTTCCTTATACACTTTCTTAATTCTGTTTGATAATGATGACTGCACTGAAACCTGAAACAAAACAGAGTTATTTCCTACACCAACAACTTCTAATCCAAAATTCATCAAATCATTAATCAAGGGATTATGTTCCAAACATAACATGGTTAATGATGCATGATATTTTTGACTCAAGGCATCCACCACTTTGTTTTCTTTTCCCAGATGGTAATTAATCGTGCAATCATAATCCTTTATCAGTTCAAGTCATCTTCTCTACCTCATGTTTAATTCCTTCTGAGTGAATATATAATTCATAATTTTATGGTCTGTATATATTTGACATTTGGATCCATATAAATGATGCCTCAAAATTTTAAAATCAAAAACCATATCTACCAATTCCAAATAATGTGTGGGATAATTTAACTCATGGGGTTTTAGTTGTCTTGAAGCATAAGCAATTACCAAATCACTCTTCATCAAAACACAACCAAGTCCCTTCAAAGAAGAATCAATGTAGATGAAAAACTCACCATTTTGGGAAGGCAAGGCCAAAACTGGAGCATTCACCAATCTCTTCTTCAGTTCCTAAAAACAAACATCACATTCTTCCATCCAAATAAATTTAACCCCTTTTCATGTTAACTTAGTTATCGGGCTAGATAACTGTGCAAAGTTCTTAACAAACCATCGGTAATAACCTGCTAATCCAAGAAAAATACAAATCTCTGTAACATTTGTAGGTCTTGGACATTTATAAAACACTTTTTTTGGTAGGATCAACTTTTATTACATCCTTATTTACAATGTTCCCAAGAAAAGAAATCTGTTGCAAACAAAAATTACACTTTCTGAATTTTCCATACAATTTCTTTTCTTTTAGGGTTTGTAAAAAAACCCTTAGATGTTTTTCATGATCCTCTTTATTTTTAGAAAATACCAGAATGTCATCGATAAAAACATCCAAGAACTTATCCAAGAACTCATGAAATATTCTATTCATAAGATTCATGAATACAATAGGTTCATTATTTAACCCAAACTACATAAACAAAAATTCATAATGCCCATATCTAGTACGAAAGGCTATTTTTGGGATGTTATCCTCCTTCACCTTCAACTGATGATATCCGTATCTCAATTAATTCTTGGAAAAGTACTGAGCTCTTTGGATATGATCAAATAAGTCATCGATATGAGTCAAAGGATGCTTGTTTTTAATAGTGATGTTATTTAAAGCTCTATAATCAATGCATAGTCTCATGGAACCATATTTCTTTTTAACAAACAAAACAGGAGCACCCCATGGTGAAGTTCTAGGACGAATGAAGCCTTTATCAAGCAAATCCTGCAACTAAATTTTCAATTCAAGAAGTTCTATTTAATCCATACGATATGGGGGTTTTGAAATTATCTTAGCATCAGAAACTAAGTAAATTTTGAATTCAACTTCTCGATCAGGTATGACACCAGGTAACTCATCAGGAAAAACATCAAGGTATTAATTTACCATAGGCACATCATCAATCTGAAAAGTTCCCTTGTTTTCAATAATATGATCAAGATAACTTTCATTTACATCTTTCAATAGTTTCTCAGCTTCCTGATATGTTATCAATTTTATGGGTTCTTTCTTTATACAAACTGAAACTATTTCTAAAAAACAACTTCTTTAGCTCTATAGTCAATCTTAACATGATAAAAAGAAATCCAATCCATTCCTAGAATAACATCAAACTCGACTAAGGGTAAAAAAACAAGGTTTGTAGGTAAAGTCTTTCCATATACAACAATAGAAAGATTCTTATAATTCCTCTTTACTATAATATTTTCCCCTGGTGTTTTAACAACAAGTTCCAATCTCATTTGTTGAGGTGATATTTCCAATTTACCAGAAAATTTCTTAGAGATGAAAGAATGTGTAGACCCCATATCAAACAAAAACTTTAGAAAATATGAGTAAACGAACAAAGTACCTGATAAAACTTCATTGGATGACTTGTCATCTGCTGAAGTAGTCGCAAAAGATCTCACTACACCTTTATGCTTATAGTCTGGCTTCTTTTCATCATTTGGATCTCTCTTTGGGCAAAAATTTGTATAGTGACCCATCTCACCACATTTAAAACACTTAATAGTTTTCCTATCAAGATTAGTCTTATGACAATTTTCATTACAATCTAAAGATATATGTCCAAAATTACCTCATTTAAAACACTTCTTAGTTTTGGTAAGATATTCCCCATGGGACTTCTTGCCACACTTTTCACAAACTGGAAACAATATTTTCTTACCATCATATTTCTTTTGTTCATTCTTACCCATTGCTTGCAATTTGGGCCTCTTCTCATCCTTATTTCCAAAATTCATGTGATCATCAGAAAACTCCATCTTTACCCTCTCAACACATCAGACAAGTTTCTCATAACTTTTGAATTAACTGGAGTCCAATGCCATTCGATACCTTGGATTCAGTCCTGAGTAAAAGCGGTTAATTTTTCTATCAAGATCCAGAATAATATTTGGAGCATACCTTATCAGTCAGGTGAAGTTCGCTTCATACACATCCAATGAATCTTCCTCATTCTGTTTCAATTCAAGTAATTTCTTCTCCATCTTAAGTCACACCACCTTAGGAAAATATTTTTCAAGGAAAATAATTTTAAATTAATCCCACTCTAAGGAATCAAAATCCTCTCTATCCCTAAAATTCCTTACCATTGACCACAAATGATCAACTTCACCTTCAAAATAATAAATGTCAAGACTTACATTTTGATTGTCTGAACATCCCATAACATCGAATATCTTTTCAAGGTCTTTAATCCATCCTTCAGCCACTATTGGGTCAAAATATCCATTAAAAGAAAGAGGGTGTTGTCTCATGAAATGTTCCACTATTGTCATGTTCTATTGTGGTACCTCTAATTTTTCTCTTTCATGGATGCCACCGCCATTTATTGCTTGCTGTAAGAACCCGGATCTTCATTTCAAGTATGTCTTTCCTTTTCTGGAGTTTTTGAGTTTTTTAGAGTTTCTGTAAAATTTTGAAGTACACGCCGTGTACTTTTTGAGTACACGCTGTGTACTCTTTTCCCGCTCGAAGCCGTGTGCTGTCCGTGTTCGGGCCATACACACGGTGTGTAGGGCTGACGTGGAGGCCGATTTTGGCGGAGTATGGAAAACCCCACTACACACCGTGTACTTTAAAAATACACGCCGTGTACTTTTTTTTTTCACTAAACGGACCGGGGTCACACCTCATCGCGATATTTGTCTTCTTCTAGGTTTGGTTCGTCCGAGAGCGACCCGTAAGGCCGAATCTTCCCCGAGCTCCCGCATCTCCGTCCGATATCCGATTCGAGCACGGTCGATTGCGTTGGAAGCGAAATAGTTATTTCTTCCTTCTACTTGAACCTTGTTTTCCAATTATTCCTCCTTCTCAAGTTATCTAAGGTTGAACGTTTTTTGCGTTTTCTCAGATATATGACGTTCTAGGGAGAATCAGCCGTCGTGGTTCAAGTATATCGATCTCCTAGGATCGAGGTAGGTGGTTTGTGCCTTACCGTTCAAATTCCTTGAGTTTATGTGTGAATTCGCATCACGTTTTTACCTTTTTTCCCTTGTTGTTTTCCTACCTTGCCTGCATGCTTTTTTAAAGGTAATTTGACCATGTTAGAGGATAATTTGCTGTGCTTGGATGTGTTTTCCCTTGCTTTGTCATGTTTACGACCTTTGGGTCTCGTTTGCCTTTGGATGCTACACCTGTTTTCATGCCTTGCGATTATCGGTTGAAGTGGAATTCATGACATGCTTGTTGCCTAATAGACTGTTTAGCTAAGTAGCTCTATAGGTGTACTTTGGTTAGCCAAGTAGCTATATAGGTGTACTTTGACCTTATAGAATTATTATGCATTGACTGGAACGAGTCTGAGAGGACCTGGTGCTATAGACTATAAGAGATAGACCGAGTGAGCTTCCCAGAGAGTCTTAGACATTACAGACTACAAAGGGTATGGACCGAGTGAGCTCCCAGAGAGTCTTGGATTTTATAGACTACAGGAGGGTAGACTGAGTGCGCTTCCTCATAGAGTCTTACCTTGTTTGAATCTCTTTAAGAACCTTCCCAGGCTAGAGGGGGAATTGACCAAGTGAGCTTCCTCAGAGAGTCTGTGGTATACCTGAGGCTATAGGAGGAATTGTCCGAGATAGCTTCCTCAGAGAGTCTCTAGACCTTGGGGATAAGAGGGTTAGACCACGTGATCTTCCTTAAGAGAGTCCCTGACTACCCTAGACTATAAGGGGAATTGACCGAGTGAGCTTCCCTAGAGAGTCTCATAAATGCGTATGACCAAACCAGAGGGGTTAGGCTGAGTGCACTGCCCAGAGGGTTGTGGTACTTCTTGGTTATGACCAGAGGGGATGGCTGCGAGTACTCCCCATAGGGTTTCTTATTTGTTAGCTTTGTGCTTCATTGCTATTGTTGGTTGTGGTTTGATTGCTGTTGTATCATCCTGCCTTACTGCTTACTGTTACTGCCTATTGCTTGCTGTTGCTGTTTACTGCTTATTGTACTTTTACCTGCCATATACTCATTGACTGTTAGACACAAATCTTTGGGTGAATGCCTACTGGGATTTTATCTCACACCCTGTTTGGGCCATGATTTTGGGACCAAGAAGATATGTTGCTCCAGGTATAGACAAGGGCAAACACCCTTAGACTTCTGGAACTTGATTGCTTGGAGCAGGGGAGCATGGAACCAAGCTTCGACTTGCGATGATGAGGAGCTGTTTACTTTTCTCTTTTGTACTTATTTTGGTACTGTAGTGTTTTTCCAGCATTGTGACTTGTTTGGATACTTTCCTAGTTATGTATCATGCATCATTTCATATACATACATGTGTGCTCCAGTTTGTTGATTTAGTCTTCCACTGTTTATATTTTTGGTTATTACTACTTCCATGATTTCATGTTTATTTTTCTTCCGTTGTGTGCTCTTCCAATGAGGGAATAGTTTCTCCACTATCATACCCAAGGCCCTCGCTGCTAGTCGGCAGCCTCTGGGATTTGGGGAAATGATCTTGAGGCCATGTGACCAACCGGGTACGGGGCGCCTCTGGGTGGATTCCGGTACCGGGACATTACAAAGTGGTATCAGAGGATTATTTTCTCTTGATTTACTATTTGGAGACTTTAGCCAGGGATAAGATGGATTCGGTACTTGGTAATAAGCTGTTCCTGGGAGTAGCTAACCCGTGTACAGGGAAAAGCCATACTACCTCGTTTATTACAGTTTCTGGTTTTGAGATTTTACGGTTGATACGATTTCACCTAGAGTGATTCACATGCTTTGTACTGTTATTGTTTTGATATTGCAGTTCTATTTCTGTCGCAACCCGATGAGATGAGGGTATTCCATATCATAAATCATCTAGGCACTTGTAGAAATCACATGCCATGCATTCTTGCCATGCCATATAGGGTGTATTATCGATTGCATGATGTTGTGATAGGCTTTGTGTAAATTATGCATGCTGTTGTGATAGATGCTTGATAGAATCTATGATGCTTTGTTAGAGAATTGTTTGTATTGAATTTTGATCAAATTAATGCCAAATTTTGATTCTTGAGGTGTTATGGGCCCTCTTGAATCGGAAGTTGGTGGATCATGATCCTGTTTTCTCTTGTACATGACTGTTGGAGATGCCAAACTTTGATTCATGGGGAGTATGGGCCCTCACAGATCGGAATTTGGCACCTCTTTGCTTGGTTTTCTGTGTTTCTGGGTATTCTACGTGGTTTCTGAGCTACTGCCCAGAAAAACCCAGAATACACGGCGTGTACTTTCTGGTTACACGCCGTGTAGTTTTCAAGACGTGTTACTGACTGTGTTTGCAGGAACACGGTGTTGTAGCAATAACTTCAGGAACACACTGTGTACGGAAGGTACACGCTGTGTAGTTTAGAGCCGTGTACCCGGCCGTGTCGCCAACAACACAGGTCGGGGAAGCTCGAGTAGACACGCCGTGTTGCTTTCAGAACATGCCGTGTAGTCCTGCCCAGGTACCCAGCCGTGTCACGAACAACACGGGACGATGTCACCTTCATCTATACATGCCGTGTTTGTTCGGAACATACCGTGTAAATTCCAACTGTGTAGATGATCGTGTAACTAACAACACGGGCCGCCGAGTCAGTGTCTAGTACACGTTGTGTCCCTAGGGAACACGCCGTGTAGTCTGAGGTTTGTTTGACCGTGTGAGTTAGCTGTGTAAAGAGACTCGGGCAGGGGAATAGTCTTCAAGTACATACTGTGTGTTGGGTCAACACGCCGTGTAGTTGGGGTGTCACACGACTTGTCAGGAAGGGGTATACGCCCATGTCAGTGGCTTAAGTAGACACACCGTGTAGTTTTTATACACGCCGTGTAGTCGGGTTTTGTAAAACTTGATAGTTTCTTCCCCCTGTTCCCATTTTGTACTCATGTGTTTTCAATCCTTGTTAATCCTGATCTAAGGTGTAATTTTTGATCTTTCATAGCTATGCCTCCGAGACGTCCTCCTATTGTAAATCTGTCGTCAGGCAGTGATTAGACGCCAGATATGGCTGATCAGGGACTTCCTATCGATCCCCCAGTCGAGCCAGCCTTGGCACCGGCTGTCATACCCATTGCAGGCACTGATAGTTCAGTGAAGAATTCCTGAGGATGATGCATACCTTTCAGGGAGCGCCGCCTCCTGCCCCATCGATGGCTGAGTTGACGCGGGTTTTCCAGCAGCAGCATCCTCCTAATTTTTCAGAGGATGGAGGACCTCAGGCTGTAGAGTCATGGATAGAGGCCTCACTGACCATCTTTGAGCACCTAGAGATCCCTCCGGAGAAAAGGGTAAAGATGGCTACTTATATGCTCCGAGACACCGCCAAGAGGTGGTGGGAGGTGATCTCACGATCAGGGCGTCAGCAGGATATGTCTTGGGACGAGTTCTGCCACACCTTCTATGCCTACTTATATCCGAAGACCCTGAGGGCCGACCGAGCCCGGGAGTTTATGAGTCTGCAGTAGGGTACTCTCTCTGTAATGGAGTACTCATCTCGTTTCACTGAGCTATAGCATTTCACACCGATCCCAGTAAGTGATGAGTTGTTCCTTGCTAGGAAGTTCAAGGACGGTCTCAGGCAGGAGATCTGTTCCCAGGTGAATATCTTCCAGTTGACTTCAATATCCTCTATCGTCAACCAGACGCTGATCACTGAGTGCAATTTGAGATATTCTGGAGTAGTGAGCTAGGGCGGTTCAATATCCAGAGCTGGTGTTCCTCCTACGGACAGTAGGAAGCGTCGCAGAGAGTCTTCTCGAGGAGATCAAGGTTCACGGGATGCATCTTCTGGCAGCCAGGTTGTATGCTACCAGTGCGGTAGGAGTGGGAATACTAGGCCTCAGCGCCAGAGAGATCCGATGGAGTGCCGATCTTGCAGAAAGATGGGCCATCTTCAGCATTTCTATCACATCTTCTCACCTTCAGCTGGTGGTAGGGGTTCCTCGATGACCCCACGTTCTAGAGATGCTTCACCAGTTTCCCACCAGTCAGGGAACTGGAGTTCTTCTGGCCGTTTAGGCTGAGGTGGAGGTCGCGACCATGGTGGTCAGTCACCAGGTCATCAGCGACAACAGAGTGGATCAGCTCAGAGCGGTCAGCCAGGGGTGCAGGGTCGTGGTGCAAGCCAGTCTTTCGCCATAGAGCAGACCTATCAGGATCAGGATCCTGACCCTTCTATAGTTCGAGGTACGATCTTAGTAGCCTCAGTTTTATCTTCAGTTCTTTTCGATACTGGTGCTTCCCATATCTTTATCTCTATTGTGGTTGTGGAGAGCCTTGGGCTTTGTATCTTTTCGTCTGCCGACTTGTTGACTCTTGACACACCATTGGGAACGAGGAAATCTAGCGTACGACAGTGCAGAGAGTGCCCTCTTGAGGTTACAGGGTGTCATTTCTTATGGGACCTCTATGTCCTAGAGAATATGGGCTATGAAGTCATTCTCAGTATGGACTGGTTGGTTACCTTCTAGGCAGTCGTTGATTTCCATCACCACAGGGTGAGTTTCATATCACTAGAGGGAAGATCTTTCCTTCATAGAGGCGAGTGGGATGTCCAGGTGGGTAGAGCTGGACCAGAGCATCATGGGCTAGGGGAAGTTACAGCCCAGATTTCCAGTCTTTATCTAGATGACCAGGGGACTTCACAATTAGACTTTCCTCCAGTGGTGGATCATTTCAGGGATGTCTTTCTAGAAGACTTTTCAGGTTTACCTTCGGAGCTTGAGGTATAATTCTTGATTGAGCTCATCCTAGGAGAGGCATCGGTGTCCATTCCTCCTTATAGGATGGCTACACCTGAGTTACATGAGCTCAAGAAGCAGTTGGAGGAGTTGCAGGTAAAGGGTTTCATCCGACCCAGTACTTCTCCTTGGGGTTCGCCTGTCCTGTTTGCAAAGAAGGCAAACGGTACCCTTCGGCTTTGTGTGGATTATCGAAAGCTTAACCAGTTGACAGTCAAGAACCGATATCCCTTTCCGAGGATCGATGACCTCTTTGATCAGCTTTGAGGAGCCTGGGTGTTCTCGAAGATCGACTTGAGGTCTGGTTATCATCAGTTGCGCGTTAGACCATCAGATATACCTCTGACAGCTTTCAGGAGTAGGTATGGTCTTTACGAATATACAGTCATGCTGTTCGGTCTTACGAACGCACCTGCGGTCTTCATGGAACTGATGAACCGAGTGTTCCATCCGTACTTGGACTCCTTTGTCGTGTTCTTCATGGACGATATCTTGGTGTACTCTCACACTCGACACGACCATGCCACACATCTTGAGATCATTCTGAGTACGCTGAGAGAGCATCAGTTGTATGCTAAACTCCCGAAGTGCCACTTTTGGATGGATCAGATTCACTTCTTGGGTCATGTCATCTTAGAGGCTGGAGTATCTGTGGACCCAGATAAAGTAAGAGCCATAATTTCCTGGGAGCAGCCGAAGAACGTCTTTGGGGTACAGAGTTTTCTAGGGCTGGCCGGGTACTACAAACACTTCATTCAGGACTTCTCGCGCCTAGCAGCACCGTTGATAGGTCTGACTAAGAAGGGGGCGAAGTTTTTATGGTCAGATTCTTGTGAGTCAGCCTTTCAAGAGCTGAAGGGGAGGTTGACGTCAGCACCGATACTAGTCTTTCCAGAGCCAGGAAAGGGATACACTATTTACTGTGATGCTTCGGGTATCAGGCTAGGAGCCGTGCTTATGCAGGGAGATGGAGTCATTGCGTACGAGTCTCAGAAGTTGAGGCCACACGAGAGGAACTACCCGACGCATGATTTGGAGTTGGCAGTAGTTGTTCACGCCCTACACTGTTGGAGACACTATCTTCTGGGAGAGCACTTTGTGGTTTTAACCGACCAAAAGAGTCTCAAGTATATCTTCACTCAGCGTGATCTGAATCTGAGATAGCGCAGGTGGGTCAAGTATCTTCAGTCCTTTGACTTCGAGCTCGCCTATACGCCGGGAAATGGAAATGCAGTGGTAGATGCATTGAGCAGACGAACTCAGATTCAGGCAGTTCAGGAGGCCAGCAGTGAGTGGTAGCTTATGGCTCTATTCTCTGAGATGCACTTGGAAGTGCACGACAGGTAGGGACAAACTATCCTATATTCTTTGGCTGTTACCTCTACACTTCTTGATCGGGTACGAATGAGGCAAATATCAGACTTAGAGGCCTTGGTACTGTAGGAGAGTGTGTCAGGAGGGGACCCTCATCCTGGATGGACAGTGGGTGAAGATGAGATCTTGCGTTTCTAGGGATGCGTATGGGTTCCAGCAGACATACGCGAGGAGATGATGCGGGATTTTCATTCCTCTGTTTGGGCAGTTCATCCTGGCGTCACCAAAATGTATCGGGATCTTCATCTCCAGTACTGGTGGCCAGGTATGAAGAGAGATGTTGCTAGTTTTTTCATGAGATGTTCTACTTGTCATCAGGTGAAAGTAGAGCATCAGTGACCAGTAGGGCTCTTACAGCAGTTACCCATTCCGGAGTGGAAGTGGAACGATATCGCGAAGGACTTCGTGACCAGGTTACCGAGGTCACCTCGGGGAAGTGATACTGTTTGGGTTGTCGTTGACAGGCTTATGAAGTTATCACACTTCTTGCCTATCAAGGAAACCTTCGGTGTTGATGATCTGGGACGACTGTACATCTGAGAGATTGTACGTCTACATGGAGTTCCACACTCCATTTTTTCGGACAGGGATGCACGCTTTACCTCTCGGTTCTGGCAGGGACTTCAGAAGGCCTTGGGTACACAAGTACTTTTGAGTACAACATACCATCCCCAGACTGATGGCTAGTCCGAGCGCACGATCCAGGTTCTTGAGGATATGCTCCAAGCTTGCATTTTAGACTTAGGAGGTTCTTGGTATAAGCATATAAATCTTGTGGAATTCTCTTAAAACAACAGTTTTCAGGTGACCATTCAGATGGAACCATACGATGCTCTGTATGGTAGGCCATGTCAATCACCCTTATGCTGGCTGGAGGCAGGAGAGACAGCTTTTCTGGGACCTCGTCTTGTTCAGGAGACCTCAGTACAGATAGAGTTTATTTGGAAGAGGATGGCTACAACACAGTCTCGACAGAAGTCTTATGCTGATCAGCGGAGACAACCTCTGGAGTTCGAGGTTGGAGATCAGGTTTTCTTGCGTGTCACACCGAGGTTGGGACACAATAGGATTCAAAGATAGGGTAAGCTTTCACCACAGTACGTCGGGCTGTTTGAGGTATTGGAGAGAGTTGGGCTAGTTGCCTATCGGTTGAAACTACCTCAGAGGTACTACTCTATGCACGACGTCTTCCACGTCTCTCAGTTCCGATGTTACTTCTCAGACCCATCTCATGTCTTCTAACCCGAGGAGGTTGAGTTGGAAGCGGATGTATCGTTTGAGGAGCATCCTATCCGGATTGTCGATCGCAGCACAAAGGTTCTCCGAGGCCGGTCTAGTCCTCTGGTATGGGTGCTATGGCAGCACGGGTGAGTACAGGATGAGACTTGGGAGAGGGAGGCTGAGGTTCGATCGCAGTGGCCGGAGCTGTTCGAGGATCTTTCTTCTACGCCATTTAGGGAAATTCGGGGACAAATTTCTTTAAGGGGGAAAGTTTGTAAGAACCCGGATCTTCGTTTCATGTATGTATTTCCTTTTCTAGAGTTTTTTGAGTTTTTTGGAGTTTGTAGAAAATTTTGAAGTATACGCCGTGTACTTTCTGAGTACACGCCGTGTACTCTTCCCCAGCTCAAAGCCATGTGCTGGCCGTGCCCGGGCCACACACATGGTGTGTAGGGGTGATGTGGAGGCTGATTTTGGAAGAGTATTGAAAAACCCACTACACGCTGTGTACTTTAAAAATACACGCTGTGTACTTTTCTTTTTTTTTTCACTAAACGGACCAGGGTTGCACCTCATCGCGATATTTGTCTTCTTCTAGGTCTGGTTCGTACGAGAGTGAACCGTACGGACGAATCTTTCCCAAGCTCCCGCCTCTCCATCTGATCTCCTATTTGAGCACAGTCTATTGCGTTGGAAGCACAACGGTGAGTTCTTACTTCTTCTTGAACCTTGTTTTCCAATTCTTCCTCCTTCTCAAGTTATCTAAGGTTGAACGTTTTGTGTGTTTTCTTAGATCTACGACATTCTAGGGAGAATCAACCGTCGTGGTTCAAGTATATCGATCTCCTAGGATCGAGGTAGGTGGTTTGTGCCTTACCATTCAAAGTCCTGAGTTTATGTGCAAATTCCCACCGATACCCATGAACGGGGCATTGCGTGTTTACCTTTTTTCCCTTGTTGTTTTCCTGCCTTGCCTGCATGCTTGTGTAGAGGTAATTTGACCATTTTAGAGGATAATTTGTTGTGATTGGATGTGTTTTCCCTTGCTTTGTCCAGTTTATGACCTTTGGGCCTCGTTTTCCTTTGGCTGCTACACCTGTTTTCATACCTTGTGATTATCGGTTGAAGTGGAATTCATGACATGCTTGTTTCCTAGTAGACTGTTTAGCTAAGTAGCTCTATAGGTGTACTTTGGTTAGCCAAGTAGCTCTATAGGTTTACTTTGGCCTTATAACATTATTATGCACTGACTGGCACATGGATGAGAGGACCTGGTGCTATAGACTATAAGGGATAGACCGAGTGAGCTTCCCAGAGAGTCTTAGACATTACAGACTACAGAGGGGATGGACCGAGTGAGCTCCCACAGAGTCTTGGATTTTATAGACTACAGAAGGGTAGACCGAGTGTGCTTCCTCATAGAGTCTTACCTTGTTTGAATCTCTTTAAGAACCTTCCCAGGCTAGAGGGGGAATTGACCGAGTGAGCTTCCTTAGAGAGTCTATGGTATAACTGAGGCTATAGGAGGAATTGACCGAGATAGCTTCCTCAGAGAGTCTCTAGACCTTGGGGCTAAGAGGGTTGGACCGCGTGATCTTCCTCAAGAGAGTCCCTGACTACCCTAGAATATAAGGGGAATTGACCGAGTGAGCTTCCCCAGAGAGTCTCATAAATGCGTATGACCAAACCAGAGGGGTTAGGCTGAGTGCACTTCCCAGAGGGTTGTGGTACTTCTTGGTTAGGACCAGAGGGGATGGATGTGAGTACTCCCCATAGGGTTTCCTATTTGTTAGATTTGTGCTTCACTACTATTGTTGGTTGTGGTTTGATTGCTCTTGTATCATCCTGCCTTACTGCTTACTGTTACTGCCTATTGCTTTCTGTTGCTGTTTACTGCTTATTGTACTTTTACCTGCCATACACTCACTGAGTGTTAGACACAGATCTTCAGGTGAATACCTACTAGGATTTTATCTCACACCCTGTTTGGGCCATGATTTTGGGCCCAAGCAGACTATGTTGCTGTAGGTATAGACAAGGGAAAGCGCCCTTCGACTTCTGGAACTTGATTGCTTAGAGCATGGGAGCATGGGACCAAGCTTCGTCTTGCGATGCTGAGGAGTTTTTTACTTTTCTCTTTTGTACTTGTTTTGGTACTGTAGTGTTTTCCAGCATTGTGACTTGTTTAGCTGCTTTCCTAGTTATGTATCATGCATCATTTCATATACATACATGTGTTCTGGAGTTTGTTGATTTAGTCTTCCACTGTTTATATTGTTGGTTATTACTGCTTCCGTGATTGCATGTTTATTTTTCTTCCGCTGTGTGCTCTGCCAATGAGGGAATAGTTTCCCCACTATCACACCCAAGGCCCTCGCTGCTAGTCGGTAGCCTATAGCATTTGGGGAAATGCGCTTGAGGCCATGTGACCAATCGGGTACGGGGCGCCTCTAGGTGGCTTCCAGAACTGGGACGTTACACTTGCGTTATCTGAGACATTACTGTCACAAACTATTTGGTTCCAATCCCTACCATTCCGGACTATAGATTCGGAAGGATGTCGTTCCGTCGGTGCTTCTCCTCTTTAGCTTCCTTGTTCCTTATGTGGAAAACCATTCTAAAAAAACATATCTTAGTCAAAGTAACATGGTAATTTTTAAATGATATATCATTTCAAATTTATCCTAGAGTAAAAAAACATTTATGGTAATATATTAACATCATTATAACCCCTAAAGTTATCTAAACCATCCTCTGATAACAACTATAAGAACCCAGCCTTATTACCTTACATAATCTTGAATTTAGTCTAGAAATCACTTCCTTTCACATTGAGGATATTTTCAAGTTTATAGATTTAGATAATTTGAACATAATACATTCATAAAATTACACATTATTACAGAGTGGATAACATAAAAACAATATTCATTTTTTGCAAAATATAAATTTTTTTACATAAAACATGATTTCTTTGACTAATATTAAAAAATTTAACTTGGCTTAATTCTTTGTCTTAAAAATACTTATAGACTTTGAAAATCATTTAAAAACTTGAGATGATCACAAAATCTCAGTAAGGGATATAAAAATAAGGAAGGAACACATTAGTCCATGAACACTTGTAACGTATGAAATCATTTTCAAAATACATACTTGTCACCCATATATACTTACTTTGAGAAACATGAGATTTACACAAGATCCACACAAAAAATAAGAACATAAATATAACCATAAAGTTATCTTGTGGTATTAATTACATAATATTGTAACCCTCTCGACTACCTTATAATTTTTAACCCTCACGGCTACCTTACAATTTGTGTAACCATCGCAGTTACACTTGGAGTAACCATACAGAAGACCTCAAACTTATACATAAAAAATGAATTGGAGGTAAATATAGGTCCCAAAATTCATAATAAGTAGTTCCCAAGATCCATAACATAATCATACAACATGAATAATAGCATAAAAACATTACTTTTGAATTTTGTAAAACAAAATTTTAAAAGAATATTTTAAAAGAAAAGTACCTTATAAATATAATATAATTGAAGTGAGACTTAATATAGTGGATGGAATATGTATATAATCTATAAATAAACATAATTAAACATAAAAAAAATCATAATTCATCACACAAACAATTTAAATACCACATAAATAATGAAGTATAAGGTTAACCCAAAGGATGTAAATCAGGTTAAGAATTCCCTTACCTCGGGTTTGTCTTACTTAAAAATTGTTTAAAAATACTGTATAATGGTTAAAATAGTGTTATTAATATCTTAAAGAAACATATACATCTTTATAATACCTTATATGATCATTTCATTATATCATTTCACCATTTAATTGTTAGTATTTTGTTCCTTGCACTGTTTTGGGTGAGTTCTTTACATGATTTTCATGATTGGTTCATGATGGTTGTTCTTGTCAATTGGAAGTAAAACTCCAGAATTGGAATGGAATGGTATTTAAATATTTATAGAACCATATATTATACCATTTATCATTTTTAATTCTTACATAAGGATGATTCATAAGTTAAAACATTATTGATATCTATTTAGGTCATTTTAGCAATTCATCGATTGTAAATAACTCATTTTGTTTCATAAATTAATAACATGTGTATAGAATGATTAAATAACCATGTATTAGACATAATAAATATATCATAACCTGGTTTAACCATAAAAATGGTTTCATGACCAGCCTTTAATGAATTAAAGTAAATTGAAATCACATCGTCCATAATGTCGATAATTCGACACATCACATACAATGTTTTTATTCCTTGAATAAGTGGGAGAGGAGAAGAAGATTGATGAGGAATTTTACATGAACATGAAAAAATAAAGAATATAAAATATTATGGAGCTTTAATTCCTCTTGTATAAGAATAGGTGAGGAAATAATAATAAAATAAAGGAACTCAAAAAAATAGTTGAGAAATCCTTTACAAAAATTCGGTAGCCTAACGGCTATGCAACAGGGTTTTAGAAAACATTAAAAAGAGAGGGTACAAGGATAAACCATATATAAATGAATCATAATAAAGAATATATAAATAATAAAATGTAAATAATAACATGTTATGGAAAATTAAAAGTTATACCACATAAAAGAGAACTTGAATGGAAAAAAAAGAAAGAAGTTGAGAATTCTATTACCTTGTAGAGTAACTACTAGAACTTGAAGGTTGGAACCTAGGGGGATTGAGGAAAACTTGGCATAAATAATACGGTATTAAGGAGTCCATATATCCTTTAATGAGTAATTTGGAATGAATGTAATGAAGTAATGGGTTGGTATTTATAGCAAAAGTGAGGGAATATTTTATTAATTTCCAAGGGACGCCTCATTAGTGGTATTTGCAAAACCATGGGCTTGCCCATGATATTTTCCCATGGTATTAGCCACTTGGAAAAAATAATAACTTATTTTACTTTATATAAGTCTACCATAATTATTACATCATTATTACATCATTAATGATGTCATTAAACACACTGAAACTCAAAACTGTATTTTTACTATTCACCGAAAAATCAACTATTTCAGAAAAATCCCAAAAATTCACCCTTAACATTTCTCAAAGTGTAGAATTAAAAAATGAAATCCATTTTTTGAAAATAATTTTCTAAATATTATTAATTTAATTTTTAAATAAAATCATACTTAATTCAAAAATTAACAATTCGAATTCTACAACTGCTTTTATATCACATTGAAAAATAACCAGGATGTCATTATCTTAAATCCTTGAGAAAATAAAATAATAACACAATTCACTATTCATTAGGGTCATATTAATATTTATATTACTATTCATAAGGGTATGTTACTATTCACCAAAAAAACAAGTCGGTTCTATTAGGCTCCAAATAACTTACTGGACACAATTGTAGATGACCATTTTTCAAAATTCAAAACATAGAAGCAACAAAATTATGTTTAAAGGATATTTATAAATATATAATTAAAACAAAGTTTCATTCATTTCCATTTATTTTTATAAAACCTTGGGGTGTTACTGTTCTTGTGCTTTCCTAGTTAGAGGAATCCTGTTAATGACTTGATAGATTGAGTAGCTAGTTTAGGAGACGTACTGCCTCCTTGCTCTTTGAATATCATGTTATACCTCACCTATTTTAATATATTGGCATGTTAAATGGATTATATGGGTAGGTATACCTATATGTAAATGATTAATGAGTTGTTAAATGGATTATATGGGAGGGTAGTCCCATATGATTATGATAAATGGTTTGCATGAGTGGGTATACTCATGGCTTGTACTTGTTGATGTGAGTGGGTATACTCACCTGGTTATAAATGTTTAAATTGAATGATTTAATGCTTGAATTCTTGAATGCTTAATTTAATAGTTTGATATATTCCTTGGACTACTCTCCTTGGATCTGGAACGCAGTAGTGGAAGCCTTGGGTTGATTCTTCCCATTGGGTCTTGATTCTGTGGGATGCCTCGGGCCTTGCTACCCCGCAGGATTCGGCTTACTTGGGATCGTGTAGGACTTGCTATTGGCTTACTCCTAGGACCTCAACCAGTGCATAACCAAGTTTTCACTAGGGATTCCCATGGGACTTAATGAGATGGCTCAGACACACTTCTTGAATCTAACCCTCCTTGGTCTAGATATTTATTACTTGGATGCCTTGGTTTGCTTAAACCTTGGATCCAGCCCTCGGGGTCTACATTTCACTATACAGCATGGCCGTGGGATGCCACTTCACTATACGATGTGGCCACGGGATAATTTTCTACTTTATATATTGTGGCTATGGGTTACTTGTTACTTGTTATAATTTCCTTGTTAGGAGTAGACTCTCTTTTGCAGGTAGCCTTAAGGGATGTCTAGTTTTACTTGTTATAGTAGACTTATGCCATGAGAATATGCACTTACTTACCTGTTGTTTACAATTTCTAGCACCTTTGTAGAATTGTTGTTATAATTGTATAGACTTGTGTGGTTGCCTACTGGGATGCTTATCTCACACCCTATTTGGGCCTCCTTGGGGACCCAAACAGATTATATGGTTGCAGGTGATGATAGGGGAAAGTGCTCTAGTACAGGTTGTGGACTGTGGCTTTGAAGCAGGGAAGCATATGACCAAGCTGAGGCTTGCGATGTTGGGATACATTTTTGGTATTTTTTTCTTTTTGGGACTTTTACTATATTACATTTCCTTGTACCTAATTTGGATGTTTTCTAGACACTTGTACCATCTACATCATTTTTTTATATGAGGCACTTCTATTTATTGATATGTATATTCCTGTCTACATGTATTACTTTTAGTTGTCTGATTATTTATTCGCTTCCACTATTTCATGTTTTGAATTCCGTTGTGATACATTGGTAATGAGGGAATAATCTCCCCATTGACTCACCTAGGCCCTCACTACTAGTCGGAAAACTCTGGCATTTGGGGAGATGCACTTGATGCCTTGTTCCCAACCAGGTCTGGGGCACCATTTCAGGTGGCATCTGGGTCCGGGATGTTACAAAGTGGTATCAGAGGATTTTCCTTTTTCTGGTTGACTTAATATTTGGTGAATTTATACAAGGATAGGAAGGAAATGAAGTTTGGTAATAAGTTGTGCCTGGGAGTAGCTACTCCGTGTACAGGGAAAAGCCAAATTGCCTCAAATTGAGTTCTGATTTTATGGATTTTGACTATTACAGTTGATTTGATTTCACCGTTAGGTGATGCACTTGATTTCTTCTATTACTGTTGATGCAATTTTTGGGTTCTATTTCAGTTTCAACCCAATGATATGAGGGTGTGCCATCTCATGTATCATATAGACACTTGTTATATTTACATTCCATGCATTATACCATTCCATCTAGGATTCATTAGACATTGCATGCTGTTGTGATAGTTGATGTGATAGATTTTCCCACTATTGTGTTAGTTGGGTTTAGTATACAAAGGTGTGACATCATCTCTCAATCCATAAATTTTATGGTCCCTTATGAATTGGGAAATGATGCACCGATGGAATATAAATGCTTAAATGAAATTTTTATATGTATGGTTTTAATGGGATATAAGTTTTGAGTTCATGAGGTGTTATGGTCCCTCATGAATTTAGAAATTGGTAAACCCTTGGTAAAATTTCCTGAATAACTGAATGTGAAATGGAAATGAAAACTCGAATGGAAAAAAGAGACTTGACCTCGACCCGACTTTTGAGTGGGTGAGAGGCACAATTTCTAGTGGTTCGTTGGATGTTATCTATATAGTCCTAGCTTTAGGAGTAGGCTGTGGGTTTGACTTGGTTTTTAGGAGGGTTCTGACCCGTCCTATGCTTTGAGATTTGTGCTTTGATGTTGTTTTTTTCTGGGGCATGCGTTTGTAATTGTAGAGACATTCCACCACGACGACCTCCAGAGGTACACCATGATGGAGGTGATGACCATACTTTAAAGACGGTGGTACACAAGCTACCGCTTGATCCTCCTATAGTTCCAGATGCGGCACCTGAGGCTGTTCTAGACACAGTTTCCAATGAAAATTTCTGTGAGGGTTTCTCTCCATATATGCAGACTTTCCAAGGAGCTCCGCAGCCATCCTTGACTATAGTTGAGCTGACATGGGTGTTCCAGTAGCATCCTCCTCCTACGTTTTCAGGGGATGATGGACCACAGGCTGTAGAGCTATGTCTAGAGACCACGTTAGTAATTTTCAAGCATATGGAGACGCCTTTGTAGTGAAGGGTCAAGCTCACGACTTACATGCTATGTGGAGCAGAAAAGAGATGGTGTGACGCTCTGAACCAGGCTGATGGACTGCGTAATATGGGTTGGAATGAGTTACAAACCCGATTTTATGACTACTTTTATCTCAAAACTCTGAGAGAAGAGCAGGCTAGTGATTTCATGCGTCTGAAGAAGGGTGCGATGTCAGTTATGGAATACTCGACACACTTTACAGAGATGTAATGTTTTGTGCTGATGTATCTTATTGATGAGCTATCGAGGGAAATACACTTCGGGGAATGTCTCAGACATGCTATCAGATCTCAGGTCAACATGTTTAGGTTTCCTTTTATCACTGAGATTGTGAATCAGGCTCTGATTATAGATCAGAATCTGAGGGAAGCTAGGGGTATAGAACAAGGGAGTGTTGTTTCTCGCCCAAGTGGATCTACATCTTCAGGCAGGAAGTGTCGTTTCAAGGATTCCCGCGACATAAGTTCTAATCAAGCTGTGGGTTAAGGAATCTTGGTTTTTTTCCATCAGTGTGGTAGGTGAGGCCACATGAAAAATCAATGCGACCATGACCCAGTCGAGTGCTGAGATTGCAATAGGATGGGGCACATACAACAATTTTTCAGGACCTTCCCTCTAGCTGTGAGTGTTAGGGGGTTAGCTCCGATGTTAGGTTCAAGAGCAGGGTCTTCATCTCCGTACCAGGTTAGAAGCTGGAGTAGTGTAGGCTAGTTAGGCCAGGGTAGTGGTGGTCATGGACATGGTAACTAGACACTGAGTTCTTAGAGGAAAAAAGGAATATTAGCTTAGGGTAGCTAGGCAGGGTCATAGGGACGTGGTACAGGCCAGACTTATGCAGTGCAACAGACCCAATAGGAGTAGGATCCAGGACTATCTACAGTGAGAGGTATGATTTTAGTAGCTTTTACTATTGCATCTGCTCTTTTTGATATAGGTTCCTCTCACAACTTTATCTCTGCATGAGTGGTAAAGATCCTTGGGCTTATTGTTTTTCTTTATGAGGGAATTTTTATGATAGAAACACCATTGGGAGTTAGAACGAGTGATGTACACCAGTGTATGGAGTGTCCCCTTGAGGTCGGAGGGTGTCAATTCATCCGAGATCTTTATGTCCTTAAGATGATAGGGTTTGACGTCATTCTCAGAATGGACTAGCTCGTATATTATCGAGCATACGTAGACCGCTATCACCGAATGGTGACTTTTACATCACCATAGGGTGCAGTTTTTATTCACAAGGGTGAATGGGATGTCCAGGCAAGCAGAGATGGACCCAAGCAGCATGGTATTGGTGGGATGATAGCCCAGATTTCTAGTTTGTTTCTAGATGATCAGGGAGTGAGTCTGGAAAACTTTCCTCCAGTGTTTGAGTGCTTTAGGGATGCCTTTCCTGATGACTTTTCTGGTTTCCCTCCTAAGATAGAGGTGGAGTCCTCCATCGAGATAGTGCCAGGAGCTGTGCCAATATCCATTTCTCTTTACAGGATGTCTACGACAGAGTTGCAAAAGCTCAAGAGGTAGCTAGAGGATTTGGAGGTGAAGGGGTTTATTAGACCCAGTACTTATTTATGGGGTTCTCTAGTCCTTTTTGAGAAAAAGGAAAACAAAACTCTTAGGTTATTCATGGATTATAAAAAACTGAACCATTTGATGGTTAAAAACCGACATCCCTTTCCACAGATTGATGAACTGTTTGATCAGCTTCGAGGATATTGAGTGTTCTCGAAGATTTAATCTAGGTCAGTATATCACCAGGTATGTGTTCGACCTAAAAACATACCTCGTAATACCTTCTGTAGTAGGTATGGGTTATATGAGTATCTGGTTACGCCGTTTTGTCTCACAAACATGCCAGCAGTTTTCATGGATTTGATGAACCGAGTGTTCGATCCTTACCTGTATTATTTTATGGTTGTTTTTGTGGATGATATCTTGGTGTATTCTCAAAAATTACATGACCATGATAACCATCTTGAGATCATTTTGAATACACTGAGAGAGCATCATTTATATGCTAAGATCACAAAATTCCAATTTTGGATGGATCAGATTCACTTCCTGGGTCACATTATCTCAAAGGTAGGAGTGTTAGTAGACCCAGAGAAGGTGAGAGCTGTAGGTTTCTGAGAACATCTTAAGAAATTTTTTGACATAAAGAGCTTATTAGGGCTATTTGGCTACTAAAGGCATTTTATACAGGACTTCTTACACTTAGTAGTGCCATTTACGATCTTGACCGAGAAGGGTGTGAAGTTTGTGTGGTCAAAATATTGTAAGAAAACCTTTCAGGAGCTGAAAGGGAGGATGACATCAGCACCAGTCCTGATACTTCCAGAGTAGTGACAGAGTTACAAAGTGTACTATGATGCTTCAGGTATTGGGCTGGGGGCAGTGCTGATGCAGGGGGATCAAGTCATAGAATACGGTTCTCAACAGCTGAGGCCTCACGAGAGGAATTACTCTACACACAATCTCAAGTTAGCTGCAGTTGTTCATGCATTTCACTATTGGAGGCACTATTTACTGGGAGAGAGTTTTGTGGTGTACACAGACCACAAAAGCCTAAAGTATATCTTTACGCAGCATGATTTGAATTTGAGGCAGTGAAGGTGGGTGAAGTACCTACATTCCTTTGACTTCAATCTTGCCTACACACCCGGTAAGGGAAATGCATTATCCAATGAACCGAGTAGGAGGACTCAGATACAGGCAGTGCAACGTGCCAATAATGAGTGGTAGCTTATGGCATTGTTCTCTGAGATGCATCTGGAGGTTCATGATAGACAAGTGCATACTTTTCTTTCATCCTTAGCTATTACCTCTACCCTGCTAGATAAATTTAGGATGAGGTAGCTATCATATTTAGAAGTTTTAGTTCTACAGGAAGGTGTGGCAGGTGAGGACCCTCCTCCTATTTGGATGGTAGGCGATGATGAGATCTTTCATATCCATGTATGTGTCTAGGTTTTAGTGGATATACGTGAGGAGTTGATGCGGGAGTTTCATCCTTCAACTTGGGCAGTGCATCTGGGGGTTACCAAGATGTATTGTGACTTGAGACGTCAGTACTGGTAGCCAGGAATGAAGAGAGAGGTGGTTGGTTTTGTAACGAGGTGTTCCACCAGTCAGCAGGTGAAGGCGGAACATCAATGACCAGCTGTACTTTTACAACAGTTACCCATCCCAGAGTGAAAATGGGATGATGTCACGATGAATTTCGTGACGGGTTTGCTGAGGTCACCTCAAGGTAATGATGCTATGTGGATTGTCATTGATAGGCTTATGAAGGTCACACACTTCTTGTCGATCAAGGAGACCTTTATTGTTGATGATGTTGGAAAGTTGTACATCCAAGAGGTGGTATGAATTCATGGGGTCCCATGCACTATAGTTTTAGATAGGGACGCCTGCTTTACATCTCATTTCTGGAAGAGTTTTCAGAGGGAGCTAGGTACACAGGTGCTTCTGAGCACAACATACCACCCTCAAACTAATGGCTAGTTAGAGCGTACGATACAGGTGATAGAGGACATGCTACGAGCATGCGTCTTGGATTTTGGGGGCTCTTGTAAGAGGCACATCAACCTAGTTGAGTTTGCCTACAATAATATTGATCAGGCGACGATATAGATAGCACCTTATGAGGCTTTATACGGTAGACCATTCCATTCTCCCCTATGTTGGTTAGAGGTAGGTGATGAAACTTTACTGGGACCACGTCTCATGCAGGAGACTTATGAGTAGGTCTAGTTGATTCAGAAGTGGATGGATATTGTACAGTATCTTCAGAAATCATACATCGATCACCGTAGATGACCTTTAGAGTTTGAGGTAAGGGATCAATTTTTCTTGCATGTTTCACCATGGTTGGGACACTGGTGGATCATGATATATGGTAAACTTTCACATAGATATGTCAGGCCGTTTGAGGTTCTAGAGAGAGTCGGGTTGGTTGCCTATCGGTTGCAGTTACCTTAGAGGTACTGAGTCATGAACAATGTTTTCCATGTATCTCAGCTACACCATTATCACTCAGACCCATCTCACATTTTTCATCCTGAGGTGGTTGAGCTTCAGGTTGATACATCCTTTGAGGAGCATCTGATTCGTATCATTGACAGGAGCACGAAGGTTCTTCGAGGCTGGTCAGTTCCTCTAGTACGGGTGCTCTGGAAGCATGACCATTTATAGGATGAGACTTGGGAGAGGGAGGCTTACATATGTGCTTAGTGGCTGGAGTTGTTTTTAGATGAATCTTGACCACCCTTCAGAGAGAAATATAGGGACGAATTGTTATAAGGGGATATGATTGTAAGATCTTGGGTTTTTCTTGAGGTACAAATCTTCTTTTTGGGTTAAATGTGTTTCTTTACTTTTTGGCTTAGACCTTAGATTATTCCATGGGATGGTTGGGTTGTTTTTGGGAAAGAAAGGGAAAAACATGCTGAAATCTGGCTGCAGGCCAGGTACACGTTGTGTACTTGGTCTACACGCCGTGTACTTAGCCGTCATAATGTGTAGCTAGTCTGGCTTAAAAAAATAAGTTGGAATACACAACGTGTACTTTAGGTACACGCCGTGTACTTTACCAATGAGGTTTTTTTATAAAAGAGGCAGTAGCTCATATTTTTGATGGACAATATGTTTTCTCTCATTTTTGAACTCCCAAACCATTTATTCTAATTTTTCAAGTATTGAAGCCGTACGGACTCCGATTCGAGCGCTGTATGTCACATTGGAACCGTATCGATTTCTTCCAAACTGAAATGAATTAGAACATGATACTGGATGAACTATCTACTACCGAGGTGAGGTAAGTGTTATATAATTTCTTTTATCTTTTCTTGGTGTTTTTCGAGCATTCAACCAAAATTCCATTTGCCGGACTTTCCGGCGAGGTCTCGTTTTTGAGCGAGTATCTTTTAGTTGCTGTATTTGGAACTAATGAGGTAGACCATGGGTTTTGTTTAGGTGCGTTAACACCTGTTGCTCATTTTGAGGTCTCTCGAGGGGTGCACCTTAAGGGAATAACTTGTTTATGCCTGTTTAAACCACCCAAGGGGTGTGTTCTTGTGCTGGACTAGTTAGAGTAAGCCTGTTAATGACTTGATATCTTGAGTATCTAGTTTAGAAGATGTAATGCCTCCTTTATCTTTGAATATCATGTTATTCATCACCTATTTTGATAGATTTACATGTTAAATGTATGATATGGGTGGGTATACCTATATGTAAATGATTAATGACATGTTAAAAGGTTTATATGGGAGGGTTGGCCCATATGTTTATGATAAATGGTTTGTATGAGTGGGTATAATCATGGATTATGATTGTTGATGTGAGTGGGTGCACTCACCTGGTTATAAATGTTTAACTTGAATTCTTGAATGTTTGAATGATTAATTGAATGGTTTGATAGACCCCTTAGACTACTCTCCTTGGATCTAGAATGTAGTAGTGGACGCCTTGGGTTGATTCTTCCCCTTGGGTCTTGATTCTGTGGGATGCCTTGGGCCTTGCTACCCTGCAGGATCCGGATTTCTTGGGCTCGCGTAGGATTTTCTATTGCCTTTCTCCTAGGACCTCAGCCAGTGCCTAACTAAGTTTCCACTAGGGATGTGCATGGGACTCGATGGGATGCCTCAAACACGCTCCTTGGATCCAACCCTCCATGGTCTAGATATTTATTACTTGGGTGCCTTGGTCTAATGAAACCTTGGATCTAGTCCTCAGGGTTTACATTTCACTATACAACATGTTCGTGGGATGCTACTTCACTACATGGCGTGGCTGTGGGATACTTTTCTACTTTATACAGTGTGGTTGTGGGTTGCTTGTTACTTGTTATAGTTTCCTTGTTAGGAGTAAACTCTCTTTTGTAGGTAGCCTTGAGGGCTATTCAGTTTTACTTTTTATAGTAAACTTATTCCATGGGAATATTCACTTACTTACCCATTGTTTACACTTGCTAGCACCATTGTAGAATTACTGTTAGAATTATATAGACTTGGGTGGTTGCCTACTAGGATGTTTATCTCACACCCTATTTGGGCCTCCTTGGGGACCCAAATAGATTATATGGTTACAGGTGATGATAGGGTAAAGTTACCTAGTATTGGTTGTTGAATGTGGCTTTATATTAGGGGAGAATAGGACCAAATCGAGGCATGCGATGCTGGGATACCTTTTTGGTATTTTGTTTTTTGGGACTTGTACTGTATTACATTGCCTTGTACCTGCTTTGGCTATTTTCTAGAAACTTGTACCATCTGCATCATTTTTGTATATGAGATACTTCTGTTTATTGATATGTATATTCTTATTTTCCTGTATTACTTTCAGTTGTTTGCTTATTTATTCACTTACACTATTGCATGTTTTTGACTTCCATTGTGACACTCTGGTAATGAGGGAATAGTCTCCCCACTGAATCACCTAGGCACCAACTACTAGTTGGTATACTCTAGCATTTGGGGGGGGGGATACACTTGAGGTCTTATGCCTAACTGGGCTTGGGGCACCATTTTGGGTGGCATCTGGGTCCAGGACGTTACAATGTATCTCGTATATGATTTCAAATCATCTTGATCTATTTGGAAACTAGAATCTACATATCCTCTAATGAATAGTTCCTTATCTCCTCCATAGAACATGAACATATACTTAGTATGCCTTATATACTTAAGGATAGTATTGTCTTCTGTCCAATGGTGGTCACCTGGGTCAGCTTGATGTCTTCCAATTACACTTAAGGTGTATACAACATCTACCCTAGTATATAGAATAACATAAATGATTGAACTAATTACTGATGCATATGGAATCCTTCCATACTTTTTCTTTACTCATGTGTCTTTGAACACATTTTACTAGAAATATAAATTCCATGTGATATTGGAAAGAATCCCCTATTAGACTATTCCATACTGAACCTCTTTAGTATCTTGTCAATATATGTACCTTGACTTAGACCGATTGGTATCTTGGATACATCATGATGGATCTTAATCCCAATAATATATGCTACCTCTCTTAAGTCCTTTATAGAGAAGAATTTATCCAATCAGGCTTTAACAAACTATAATAATGGTATTTTATTTCCAATAAGTAATATTTCATCAACATATAATATTAATAAAATGACCAAACTCCCACTAAACTACTTATAGACACAAGGCTCACATTTATTCTCTATGAAACCAAATTCCTTTATAGATTCATCAAATTGAATGTTCCGTGACCATGATTCTTTCTTTAATCCATAAATTCATCTTTTCAATTTTCATACCTTGTTGGAATCCTTTGGAGTCACAAAACCATTGGGTTGTTTCATATAGACATATTCCTGAAGGTTCCCATTAAGGAAGGCTATTTTGACATCCATTTTCTAAATCTCATATTCATGGTAATCCACAGTGGTAGGTATAATTATGATGGATTTCAAAATTGAAACTAGTGAAAAGGGTTCATCATAGTCTATACCTTAACACTGCTTGAACCCTTTTTCAACCAGTCATGCCTTATAAGTATTGAATTATACATCCATGTCTAGTTTGTTTTTAAATACCCATTTATAACCAACATGATTTACATATTCCAGAGGATCTACCAAAATCTAGACTTGGTTTTGGTACGTGGAATCTATCTCAAAACTCATGTATTATTTCCACTTGGTAACATTTTTTCCACTTACTATTTCCTTTTAGGTTACAATATCATTATTATCAACTAATAATGATTCACCATCCGTGATGATTAAAAAAAATATCATTTTGGTTCTCTAACCTCTCTTGTAATCCTACATACTACTTATGTCTTTATAACTTCTTCTTACACAAGGATTTATGGAATTTGTTCTTATTCCAACTCTTTTGTATCTTGAGCATAGACTTCATCAAATTCTTTCTTTCTCTCACTGTATCTTTTAGAGATATAATCCTTATTAAGGAATATGAGACATCTCTCAACCACAACTTTTTATCTAAAGGGTTGTATAAGTAGTATCCACTTATTTCCTTGAGATGTCCCATAAAGATAAAATTTCTTCCTAAGGGTGAAATTTTGTAACTTGAAGAGACCTAAACAAACAATTTACATCCCCACACTTTTATGTATGAAAAAAAGAGTTTCTTTCTACTCCACAGTTGGTATGGAATACCATCTTCCAATTTAGTTGTCACTAAGTTTAATATGTATAATACTATTTATAATGTGTATCCCTAAAAGGATAATAGAAGAATCACATAACTCATCATTAATCTCACAATGTCTAACAAGTTGTGGTTCCTTATTTCACTTACACCATTCCACTGAGGTGTATATATAGGAGTGATTTTCCCATAAATAATCAATGAAGTCTTGATTAAGATATTCTTTACCATGGTTCGAGAGAAGTTTTTTAATCTTATTACTAAGCTAGTTCTCAAATTAATTCTCGTATTCCTTGAATTTTTAAAAGAAAACTAACTTATACCTCACCAAGAAGACATGCCCATATCTACTTAAATCATCAGTAAAAGTTATGAAGTATGAGTACGCACCCCTTTATTCAGCTATAAATGGTCCACAAACATCGCTATGAACTAATTCAAGAAGCACTTTGGACCTTTCATCTTTTCCACTAAATGGGGATTTGGTCATTTTTCCTTGTAAACACGTGTGACATACACCAAGTGGTTTTAGTTCAAAGGAATCTAAATAACCATATTGGTGTAATTTAGTCACATGTTTTTTATTTACATGACCTATCTAGTGATTCCATATTTGGGTGTGGTATGAGTAATGTGAACTAATTTTGTTATTAATTTCTATTACTAGTTAATGTAATCTAACACATAAAGACCATTATTTAAATGTACCTTACTATAACAAATTCTATACTTATAAAAGATGAAATATTTTTCCAAAATTTGAAAATAAATCCATTTTGTATCATGTCTAGATATATAAATAATGTTTTTGGTAACAAATGGGGCATAATAACAAAATTTCAAAACCAAGATCATTCCTACTAACAATGTGAGGTGGTAGTCCCCAATAGACACACTAGAAAGTTTAACTCCACTAGCTACTCATAGATCTACCACCCCTCATACAACATTTCTTAATCTAATTGGTTCTTGTATTTGAATAAATATGTGAGCACCACAAGCTATATCTAATACCCAATTTGTATAACTAGATAAATTAAATTTTATAAAAAATACATATGAAAATTTCCCTTGATTATTTGACCGGGTGAAATTTTTTTCCAGTGGACCTTCTTTCAACATTCCAAAAAAATAACATCTTTCTCCCTTTCTTACCCCTTAATATTTCTCTTCTTAGAAGAGTGTGAAGAAGATTTGGTCTTAGAACTCTTTTCTTGGCCTTTCCATCTATTCACCATAAGGACATAAGGATTTTCATGCATTTTCTCCCTATAAACTTGGTGAAGAAGATTGAGTATATTTGAGAGAGACTTCTCAATGTTGTTCATATTAAAATTAACAACAATACTGGAGAATATTTAAGGTAGTGATGCAAGTATGAGATAAGTTCATAGTTTTTCATAGAGTTTAAAACCCAGAATCTCTAGGCACTCAATGTAGAAATGAGTTTTACTACATGAGGCCTAGATGGTGCACCTTCTCTAAGATTACTCTGAAAGAGTTACTTGTATATCTCAAAATGTTCTCATCTTTCTCTATCCTAGTAAAGACCATGTAGATGCTCAAGCATGTTATAAACATTCATGTCTTCCTAAGACTTCATGAGTTTATTATACATATATGAAATCAATAAACATTTAATACTGACTACATCGCTCAAAATTTTATCATAGACAGTGAAATATTCATCACTAACCTCCTTAGAAGGAAGACCAATTAATGAGGATTCAAGCACATAAGATTTTTGTCCATGGTGAAACACAACCCAAAGGCATATGAATAATTCCTAGGAGTTATTTCTAGTGAGGAGATGATATTTATCTAATATTTATCACAAGGATAGTGTGGATTATGAACTTTCCATTTATTATAAAATTATAAAAGAGCACATTATTATTACTTTTCTTGATTAAAAATTATGTGAGACATAATAATAATATTAATTTTATTAACTATCACACTATTTTATCAAGTCTCAAAGGCCCTCACCAATTAAATTATAATGTCCCGTCATGGTAGAAATTATAGTATAAATTATTCATATTTAATTTATTATAATCCAGACACGGACCGTGAAAATTACAAGAAAGTATTTAGGTAGGTGGTATTTTCAACTACAGGCTTGTTGTTCCTCAATCCATTGGGTGGAATCCCAAATCCAGAGATCCTAATTGGGATTTTCTCAACTCATACCTCTAAATTTTTATTTAATTGACATAATCCATTAAACCCAATATAAATTTGGTTAAGTAAACCCACTATCTTAGTTAATAATTATTGATAATTAAAATTTCCCCTGACGCAGGCTAGACCAATGCCTTAACTACGGGTTCATCTCAATTTAGATGATGGGAGGCTTAATGGATTAATATTACCTTGAGGTATTTTGTTTTATTATGTGTAAATATTTCCCATTTTATATTTTAAATTTCATTGTTAATATTAAGTGGATTTTACTTAAGTGATTAACTATGTTTTGATAAAATATTTACACACAAACCATTTATTTATATTCTATCTTTGTACATTAATTAATTTATTTATATGATTGAAGTCATACATCCATAAAATAAATAACACATATGACAGAAATAAACAAACAAACAAACAAATAAATAACCCAATCATGTGCTTATATAATAGTTGATTTATTGTGTGGATAATAAATCAACATATAAACTAGGTGAAAAACTCATTGTGCTAGTATTGGCATGAGTTGCAGCATTCCACATATCCAACTATGTATCATTTGGGTTTGTATCATATCAATTACATATGAATCTCCTCTATTCACCTTGACATACTCTATTTATTACATGCATTTATAAATCACATGCAAATGAGGGTAACCAACAAATTAGTTAAGAGAAATTATATAAATCACCTTCGACATACAGGGCCTACATAATAAAGGAGAGGGATGAATCACATGCCATCATGTTTAATTTAATATTAAATAATTTCAAACCAATGAAATAAATTAAATTAAATAAAACCAGTGTGTGCACAGTTCTTGATCAAGCTCATTAATAGCCATACACATACAATGAATATGAAAAATTATACTAGTTAACATTCATTTATATTAATTATTTACTATTAATATAAACATTCTTGATTTAATTAATTAACTTTTATCATAATTTCCATCCAAATTATCTTGGATATATCCACCATAAATGAATTTATGGAAAATAAACGGTAGAACCAATAGTTTTATATAATTATCATAAATTAATTAAGATTTTAATAATTCCATAAAACCTTTATTAAATTTTAAAAAACATCACGTGTCAATAAATATATCAAATTTTTAATACTATAATTAATAATTTAATGTAATTTAATTCTATCCTTTATTGGGATACCACATGATGTGTACTTACGAGCTACACATCGTGTACCTCAATTACCGTGTACCTGGGATAAATTCACGGAGCTTCAGTGTGTATCTCATATATATTACACAATATTTACTAGCCATTTAAATGCCATATATCATGTTTTATGTGTGTTTGTACATCATGTTAAAGTAATTGGTGTGTTCTTTAGACACAGGACCACAAGATGTGTACTCCAGGTACATGTCATGTGTTCCACTAGCTATTTGTTTGCTTGAATTTCCAAATGGATTAATGTGTACTTTAGAAATGGGAATTAATGAAACACTCCTCGTGTATGACAATGAAACATCATGTATTTCATTAATACTTGAGCTTTTAGTCTCATAGGAGTTTGACCTTGTATTTAACCACATGACTATCATGAATTTCAATACTAAACAATATAGACTACATGATGTGTATCAAAAATACACAATGTGTAATCTAACAATCCATGTGATAGGTTGGCCTAGTCTATATACAGTGTGAAATAAATGCACTGTGTGTTGTTACTTCTTGGCATGCCATGTATCCCACAAGACATCCAAGTGTATTCACTTGGACACACAACGTGTACTCCGGATGTATGCTGTGTAACCTTATTTTACTAGATAAAATCCTTGGAACTTACTAATGGAATCTTTGATTGTTATTCATATGTTCTTAGTACTTGAAGAAAAAAGAAACATTGAACAATGATGATTAATATTCTAAAATCATGTTAATTAAGAGCTGATTAAAGAATTAATAATTCTTGAAATGAAAATCTAATCACTATTACATATAATTGATCAACAATCAAATATATAATAATAAATTAAAACATGATTGATCTGATACCACTTGACTGTTCTAGGCACAACAAAAGCGTCTTGGTAGAAAAAAAATCCAAAAAGTTTTTTTCGATTCAATGGATCATTAGAAAATTGTTCATGATGTAAACTCCATGACCAACAAAATTTTTCAACTGAATATTGATATAAGAGAACCCAAAACCTATAGAGGATCTTTACACTTTAAATTTATAATTAATTTACATTAGATCTTGAAGAAATAATACATGATATGAGGATATTACTAAGATGAATATATTGATAGTCTGAAATCCATTTTCAGAGTACCTTTGTTGCGCTTTTAGGATTCAAGTATAGAATCCCAGTAGCGGTGATCTACATATGATCTTTTGATCTTCGAACAATCACTAATGGAATTTCAGGAGTTATCCTGGTAGATCAATATTCTTGTGTTTTTCATTTTGATCACTTCAATATCCTTTGGTCTTGAATCAGTTCTTCTCATTATTTAGAGGAGGAGAAAAGGAAAAATTTGAGAGAGAATTCTATTGCACATGATGATTTTCAATTCAAAATTTTTCGATTAACCCTACCCAATAAACATAGTCATCTATTTATAGAGCTATAGTTTAGGTTAAAATATTTTTTAATTTCATACTATATCTTAAATAATATAATAATTTTTATCAAACCTCATGCCATATAATAATAATAATATTATTATTTTTATGGATGGTGCTAGCTAACACAATGATAAATATTAATTTACCAGATTGTAAATTAATATTTATCACTAGACATGATCTTGGTCTGATCCAACTCTAATAATTTTTTTGAATAAATGAGTAAATATTTTATTCATAAATAAATAATTTATCCACAAAATAGAGAAAAAATACTTATTAAATATTCAATAAATTAAATAAATATATTTTATTCACAATATGGTGAATAAATATTTATTTAATTTATGATAATAATAAAACATGAATAAAATTATTCTTTAGTCTTCAAAATAATATTTATTCCAAAATTAAATTCAAATATAATTTAATTGAGATCATTGAAAACATTAAGTGTGTGACCCTATAGGATTTTTTATCATTGACATTAAGCAGACTTTCCTAAAGTCTAATATTACTATCTAGTAACGAGTCAAGGAAACCAAGAGAAAGAACTTAATATTGCAACATGGAAAACCACATATGAATGATAATTGTGTAATATAATCTCTTTGTCACAATATCTCATCAAGCAAGTTGCACACCCATGCCATCAACCTATATGCTTGATACATCTTTCTTTGACTATATAAAATAAATGCATCATGACACCTTAGACATGGGATTTAATACGATGAATCCATTTAAATAAAATGGATAAGATATCAAATTCCATAAACATGGAAGGTAAAAATCATTCCTAAACTTATTCATTAATAGAACATCACTCGTGATGCACCCAATGTATCTAAATTCATTATGAACTATTATCTTCATGGTTTATAAAATACAACTAAGTGTGTGAGTCATAACATGCATTAATAACAATCTTAAAGTATAAGGGCTATTATACACATTAGATGATTGGAATATATGATGAAACAAAACATGAAAAATTTCTACTAGTAGGTCTGTTCTCATAATCTACCATCCTAGAGATTACCAAGTGCGACCTTCATGAGAAGAATTCTAATAAACTTACAAATACTCACACCTGACAGTCAACATGCTATGTATACCATCGAAATATGTTATCGGACTATAGAACTATATTTAAGAATATCATCATAGAACTTCAATGTTCTCATCAAAGTGGGGAACTGCTATGACCTTATCAATGCGAAAGATACCCTAACACATTACAAAAATTTATTTAGAACTATGAAAAATATAAAATAATATATTTTTATTAATATTTACATATTTGAATATACATGTAATATAAAGTAAAAATAGTTGGTTCTAGAATACCAACTCCAATAGCTTCTAGGTTTATGGTCCCCGCCAGAGAGGATTCTCAAATCCTTGATGCCTATGAGGACCTCGATACAAATATTACTAGGGTTAAAACCTAGAGAATTGGATGACACCCGCATAGTAGAGGTGGTAGGCGTGGATGAAGATCTACTCCACTCCATTCAAATATTTGTGTTTTTCTTTTTTTAGTGGATGTAGTCCACTTGTATGCATCCAAAACCCCCCTGTACTCTCTCAAGGAGTGTATTTTCTGATAAATTTTCTATATTTGATGGGTATGGGTCTATAAACCCATGATTTATACCATTTATTATTAATTAATGTTTTTAAAAGGATCGAGTGTGACATGACCCGACCCAAGATGGGGCTTGAGCTGCAACTACCCCAAGATCACCTCCATAGGCCAGGGGGTGGCAACCAGTGCTGAAGGAATAACTATCTCAAACCAGCCTGGGTACCCTGGTAACTCGATAACCGAGCCAACCCTAACATAACCCAAAGGGAATTCCCAATCCCCACAGGCTGGTGACTAGCACTTAGCATCATACAACATACAAGTAGGAATGATTTTTTCCACAAGAATGCAAAAGCGAAAGATAAAAGACAGTATGCATATCCAAATGAAAAATCCACTAGGAGTAAAAGTACCATAACACAAAGAGGCATAAAATCCAAAGTACTAAAACCCAAATTACTAAATAGGGAAATAGCCCCAAGGTCCCTAAGGACACAACTTACCACTTCCAAAGCTCAATAGATGGATCCACCTCCAAGAGATCCCTTACCTTTGCTCGAGCTTGGAAGGAGAAATTCCACAAACACCCGAAGGAAAAAGTAGGGTGTGAGCCTAGTCCTAGTAAGATTCCACTAAGGATTCCATAATAGATGCCAAATATAGATTATCCAAAAAAAATCTTTCAATTTTCAAAATAAAAAGGTTTGTTAATTAAAAATAATATTTAAAAAAAACATGATAAATAATTTTGATATGATGGAAAATTCATTTAAAGCACATGCTTTACTTTACAAGAGAGGAAATATTTATAATAAAATGGATTAAGTAAAGCATTTATATAAAACAGTTTATATAAATTCAACAGTAATGTAAAGTAGTACCAACAAACATTAGCATACATTTATATCTCAAATATAAATAAAAAAGCGAGAAACATGGTCATCTTCCAAAAGGTACGATAGTATTAACTAGCTATAAGATTTCATACTCTCTATGTGAACTTAGAAAAATGTATACACACACGTCCCTATGAAACTGGACAAAGGAGACTTTTCACCATCCCGTCGGGGATGTGACCCGCCACAAGTATGTTTTAGAACATTTTCATAGCGTAGAGTGTATCTAAATAACTCACTAACTAACTAATGATTGCATGCACTCTTACATGATGTGTGAACTATTTTTAGACTGCTTAAAATATGATCAATCCCATTATTCCATTTCAAAAATGTCAATTTATTTCCATTTAAAACAAAAATGAGTTTTATTCAAAAACATGCCTTTTTCACAAGATAAAACAACTAGGTTTCTATCAAATCATTTTAAGAAATTTTCATGAGTTTTAAATCCATTCAAAAACAAATTCCATAATTTTTGAAATTAATTTCCATAATTAAATTAAAAAAATTAATTGAAAAAATTTCCATCAAATCTATAATTTAAATTAAGCAATTTAAATCATTTAATTTCCACAAACCCACCCCAATTCAATGGAATTGGGGGTTTTCAAAATTTTCATGCTAAAACCATTTCAAATCCTCCAATTCATTGGAATTGGTTTTTTATAAAAGTAATTGAAAGAATGATTAAGAAATTGAATTTAAATAATTAATTGAAATAAATCAAGTAATTTGATGGCAATCAATTTGGAAAATCAGGACAGAACCACCTACCTCTTTTCTGAAGAACGACACTCATAACGACACCCGTCAATGAGAAAGAAGGTGTAGAAGACCTTGAAACTATACCTAGTATCAATATCCAACACCAAAAGACATGGATCCATCAATCCCAAGATGATCCATTGAAAACCTAATATGAGAGGAAGAGAGAAAATCAAATAAAGAGGGGGAAAACTTACCCGAGAATCGCACCACTGGAAGAATGAATATCCCAATCTGTTTGGTTTGATCCGTAAGGAGTTGAGTCTCTCAAAAACATACCAGAAATTCTCTAGGTTGAGAGCCATGAAGTTTGGAATAAAAAGGACTGAGAAAAATATCCAAACACATGAATTTAAGATGGGCATGGGCCGAGTCACGACATGTACCTTGGGGTCCCAACGTGTAGGCCTTGCTAGATAAGTATGCAAAAAACCCATTAACTCGGGCTACAAATTTTATTTTTATCACCTACACAAAATGTACTAACTCACGGCATGGCATGCCCATTCATGACTTGAATCCCTCCCCAAGTACAAGGCATGTACTTCAGGTACACAACGTGTACTTCAGGTACACGACATGTACTTTAGGTACATGATGTGTTCCTATCCTAAAACCTACAAAAAAACACAAAAAACTATTTATAAGGATTTTTGACCGAATAGGGACTTAGAAAAAGTGGAAAATTACCTATTCAAGGTAACAAAATGTTACAACCTCCCCACTATAAAAACTTTATGTCCCCTGAAATCCTATGAAGAATCTTCCATGCCAAAGAGATGAGGCCACTACTCTCTCATCAGTGACTCCCTCTACCACGTATCATAAGAATCATAACCATGATTCCATATCACACAAACCAAATGTATCCTCCTCCCATGAAGTACCTTGGTCTCATAATCAACTATCATAACTGGCTAATCAGTCAAAGATAAATCAGGCTCGATCTCAAGATCACTCCATCTCAAAACGTGAGATGAATCAGATATATAATTTCTCAAATGTGATACATGGAACATGTTATGTATTGATGTTAGATGTGGTGGAAGTTCCAAGCTATACACAAATTTCCCCACCTACTCAACAACCTCGAAAGGTCCCACAAAGTGAGGTGCAAGACTCCCTTGCTTCCCAAGCCATTGATGACCCAACCGGGGTGAAACTTTCAAGAACACCTGGTCACCAACTGAGAACTCCAATGGTCTACAATGTTGATCATCATAAGACTTATATCAGCTTTATATCATATTTGTGCTATTAACATCCTTTGATGAATTAGTTGAATATTTTCTGTCTTCTCCTGCACCAAGCTTGGTCCAACCAAAGAACTTTCACCGACCTCCGAGCAACAAAAAAAAGATTTACAAGGTCGGTCATACAAGGCCTCAAAATGTGCAATTATGATCATGGACTGGTAACTTTTTTTATAGTTGAACTCAACCATCCTCAAGTGATCATACCAATCCCTTCCAAAGTTGAGAACACAGGTGCGAAGCATATACTTAAGAATTTGTATAGCTATTTCTGTCTGGACATTTGACTGCGGATGGTAGGCCATGCTCAAATGGACCTGAGATCCCAGTGCCTCTTGAAGGCCTCTCCAAAAGTGTTAAGTGAAACAGATATCCCTATAAAAGACTATAGCAGATGGAACACCATGAAAACGAACAATATATTTCACGTAGAGATTTCATAACTCCTCAAATTTGGTCGTATCACGAATGGGTATAAAGTGAGTCTACTTGGTTAGCCTATCGATCACAAACCATATTTCATTATTCTTTCTATGGGTATGAGGTAACCCAACCAAAAAGTCCATAGAGATCTCACCCCATTTCCAAGTAGTAACTAGAAGTGGCTAAAGAAAATATGAAGGTTTCTGGTGCTTGGATTTCACCTATTGGTACATAAAGCAACAAGAGACAAATTAAGAAATGTCCCATCTCATACCTTGACACTAGAACTTTCGCCTCATGACATAGAACATCTTAGTGGTTCCCAGGTGCACATCCCACTGAGAATTATGGAAATACCTCACCACTTCCTTTCTTTCCGTTAACAGCACAATGAAGCGGTTCTAATAGCACAGGACACCCTATTTAGAGAATGACCACTGGGAAACTGTCTCCCCACCATAATTTTTTTTTCTAATTCTATGAAACTCATTATAAAGCTCTTGATCTTTCAGAATTATCTCGAGAAGAGAGGACATCAACTACACACTGGCTAAAGAAACATCATCCCCTTCCTCCTGAACTCCAATATGAAACTGTGCAAAGAGAGCCATCAAATTCCACTCTTCCGAAGATTCTTTCACTGCCCGGGTTGGAAGTTTTCTACTCAAAGCATAAACAATGACATTCCCTTTCCCTGAGGTATAGGTGATGTCAAAGTCAAAAGACTACAGGTACTCCACCCAACGCCTCTGCTGAAGATTCAAATATTTTTTGTAGAAGATATAACTCAGGATTTTGTGGTCTAAATACACCATAAACCTTTCTACAAAAAGGTAATGCTGCCAACTTTTAAGTGCATTCATCATAGCTATAAGTTCTAGATCGTGGGTAGGATAATTATTCTCATGTGGCCTAAGATTATGAGATCCATATGCTACTACATGATCACCCTGCATAAGAACGCAACCCAAGACATAACCTGATGCATCACAAAAAACCACATAGACCTGCCCAGTTACTGGAAGAGTTAACACTGTCACAATAGTCAAAAAACACTTTAGCTCAACAAAATAACTCTAACATTTATCATCCCACAAAAACTTCACCCCCTTCTGAGTCAGAGTAGTCATTGGAGAAGACAACTTTGATAAGTCCTTCACGAACCTACAATAATATACAGCTAATCTCAAGAAGCTACGGATCTCGAAGACATTTTGTGGTTTCTCCCATGTCATGAAAACCTTAACCATCTCAGGATCAAATGATATAACCTATTCAGACACCATGTGCCCTATTAATTTCACTTCCCAAATCCAAAAATAACAATTTTAAATCTTGGTATAAAGGTGGTGATTTATTAGTAGGCTTAGAACTATTATCAGATGCTGCACATGATCCTCCATGGACTTGAAGTAGACAAGAATGTCATCCAAAAATACTACCACAAAGGTATCCAGATACTCATGGAAAATCTTTTTCATTAAATCCATGAAAACTAAAGAAGCATTTGTCAAACCAAAGGGAATAACAAGGTACTCAAAGTTCCCATACTTAATCCTAAAGGTGGTTTTCAAAATGTCAAATTCTTTTATCCTCAACTTATGGTAACCATATTGAAGATCAATCTTTGAAAACCACTTCACCCCTTTTAGCTGATCAAATATATCATCAATATGTGGCAATGGATATTTTTTCTTTATCGTAACTCTATTGAGATTTCGATAATCAATACATAAGCAAAGATAACCATCAACCTTATTAGCAAAGAGAACCGGCGCTGCCCAAGGTGACATACTTGGATGAATAAATCCTTTCTCAAGAAGGTCATCCAATTGAGAATTAGTTCTTTCAACTCAGAAGGTTCCATGCATTAAGAGGGTATAGAGACCAGTTGAGTGTTGAGCATTAATTCAATAGAAAACTCAACCTCATTCACTGGAGGAAGACCAGAGAAATCTGAAGGGAACACATCAGAAAACTCAGTGAAAACTAAAGGAAGATCACCACCCATTGGATCTCACTCTAAGTAAAAAAGAAAAAATTGATATCACTTTACCAAAATCTAGATAATATGGTCTGAATCTTCTCAAACTTGGGTCCCATTCTCCTTGAAAAACAAGGGGCACACCAATGGGTGTAGTAAAGTAGACCCGTCGAAGTTAAAAATCAATTCGGGCTTTGTTGGAAACATGCCAATCCATCCTGAATATTATTAGAGTTGGTTTCCTAGAATTTTTTTTGTACATTGATTACATGGATATTTAATGTATTTAAATATTAAACATATTATTACATATTGTTCATTGTTTTGTATGGATATGATGTAATAATTTCCAAGAGTATTTATTGTATTTATAAGGTCATGGCAGTTCCCTACTATGATGAGAAACTTGAAATTCTATAACAATATTCTTAAATATAGTTCTATGGTTGGATTATATACTATGATGGGACACATAGCATGCATACCATCATGTGCGAGTACTCATAAGCATATGATACTTCTTCTCATGAAGTTCACACTTGGTAATCTCCAAGACAAGAGATTATGAGAACAAACCTGCCAGTTGGAATTTCGCATGTTTTGGTGTCATCAGATATTTCTATCTGTGAGCATGTATAATGATACTTAGACTTTAATATTATCATTAATATGTGTCATGACTCACAGAATTTGATTTACTGATGAAAACCTTCATGCAGATAGTTGGTGGGAAGTAAGGCACATTTGGTGCATCACAAGTGGCATGTTATTAATGGATAAGTCAAGGAAGGATTTGTACCTTCCATTTATGGAAGTTGATATCTCGGCCCTTTGATTGAAATAGAACCGTTGTTCAAAATTCCATGGCTATGGTGTAACGAAAATTTTATTTAAGGAAATTAAAGAATGACATATCAAGCATAAAATTTGATGACACTATCATGAAACCTGCTTGATGAGATATCACGATAAATAGATTATATTACGTAGTGAGCATTCTTATTTGGATGTCATTGTTGTGAATTTATGTTCTTTCTCTTGGGTGACTTGACCCATTTCTAGATAGTACTCTTGTACTTTAGGCAAACCTGCCTAATTCCAATGAGAAAGAATCCTAGAGGGTCACACACTAAGTGTTTCTGGTGGTCTCAGTTAAATTCGATTTGAATTTAATTAATAAATATTATTCTCAAGATAGTGGAATAATTTTATTCAAGTTAAAATGATTGTATAAATTAAATAAATATTTATTCACCAGATTGTGGGTAAAATATTTTTATTTATTTTATTGAACATTTAATAAATATTTATTTACTAGTTTGTAAATAAAATATTTATTTAATAGAAAAATTTATTTATTTATTTATTCAAGTGTTTAATAAATGGAAGTGGAGTTTGAGTAGACCAAGACTGGTCCAGTAGTAAAATAATTATTTGCAAGATGATAAATAATTATTTAACTAGTTGGCAAAAATTAAAATAACACTGCTATTATTTTGTGATGCGAAATATTATTTATAATTTCGTTTTACACAAGTGGCACACCATAAATAATGACACGGTATTATTATTAATAGAATGAGTTTTCTCTAAGGTTATGAATGTATTTAATTGTTGTTATGCAATTAAATATTATAACCAAATCCTCATGTCAATAAATAGACATGTATATCTATTGTTCCATGTACCGAACCGCACACCTGGTGAATTGAGAATTATTGAGCTAAACTATTTCTCTCTTGAATCCTTTTCCCACCCTTCTCAAGAATGAGAGACGTTCTTCAAGGCCTAAGAACAAGTGATCAAGAACAACCAACTTAAGACACTCACTTTACCGCGCTAGCACCTGGAGAACGAGTGGTGTCGATCGGAGGCCATCAGAGAACGTGTGGATCACCACTAGAGGGATTCTAGTTTGGATCCTCGCAAGCGCAATGAGATAATTTGGAAGGGTCATTCCAGAAGTTCAACATCATCAATGAATAAAATACCAAATATCCATGTATTCTTTTTTTATTAAATTGATTATAAACACGATGTGCAATATCCTCTTTAAAGGTTTAGGCCTCTTCCTTCTTTATATAAATCTTTGATTCTATTCCATGGAGACTGGAATTCATCATCGTATTGATCCAAAAAATAATCATTGATCGTGGTAAAAATTAAATTTGGGTGCTGGCCCAACCGCGCTTCCATTGCACCCAGGACCTACAAGTGGTATCAGAGCAATTAGATCATAGTTTATAATTATTTAAATATTTCTTTGATGATTTACGCATTTAATAATCTAGTTTTTTCAAGTTAAGTTAATTGTTCTACAAATTTGAATATTGAGATTTGTTCCTCCTCTTTCATTTCTTGTTCACCTTACAAAAATGATCTTTTCTTTTAATTTTGATAAAAATAAAACAGATGATCTCATCCAGAGGTGCCAAAGGTTCCTGTCTATACAACACCAGAACACACAACATGTATTCGGCAGTACACTTTGTGTAGTAAAGGTTCAATGTACCGGGTTTGGTCCGCCAATCCAAGCCGTGTCATTGGAGTTTGTATAATTCTTAATGAATCTGTGTGTTGAAAAGGAACAGGTGGCACACGGTTTCCAGATTACATGCAGTGTGGCCCACTAGACACGACGTGTAGTCCCTTTGGGTTAAGGTTGGACCATGTACCCCATACATGGATTGCCCAGCTGGAGACCGTGTAACACGGATACTACACAACGTGTGGCCCACTAGACACGTCGTGTACTCTAAATATTTCTGAAGTACACCCACATGCCGCATCCCCAAGCATGTACTTTGGATAGATAGTGAACAATAGTACACGCTGTGTAGTTGGAACTACACTCCATGTACTCACCCAAATTATGTAGATTTATTAAAATTTATTATTATATTATACAAACCCTTGATATGTGTACCATGGTGCGGGCGTAAAGCTGATTCACAACATGTGATACATGTTATATATATGTGTGTTTAATTTAACATCTGTGTAATGTTCATTTATACTCATTGGGTAGTTATGAACAAGAATTCACCAGGTTTCCTTCAAGGTACAAGTTACATCCAAAGATAATTTTCAATGAATTTATTTTTTTAAAATTATAATGGATGATAATATCAAGGAAATTCATAATAGGGTTTAAGATAAAAGGATTTCTTAATTAAAGATCATAATTAATTGATTCGAGCATGATTTATCTTAAACAAGAATGATTAAATAATTTAATTCTAGTTTTATTTATGTGTAAATATCATTGCATGTAATGATGATCATGATCTAGACCAGGACCTTTGTATGTAGATGGTTTCTTTTAATTAATTTATTTAAATTAAATTTGTTGGCCTGAGAGCCTTATCCTCATTAATATGTAGGGTCTGTGTGCCCAAGGTTTATTTTATGTAAAACCCCATTTTAACCCTCACCTGTGTGTGAGTTTAAAAGCATATGTAATGGATGTAACTCCCAAGATAGTGGAGGTGGTTCAAGATGAAGCTGAGACAAAACCAATCCCAAGAGACACAGAGGTGGACAAGTGGAAAGCTATAAACATGAACCTAAAAGGTTAAAGGTGTTTCTTCCCTAGGTCAGGGTTAGTTTATCAACTGATAGATAAACTAAACATTAGAAAATCTCATGATCATGCCATTTACTTTATTTTATTTCTGTCAGCTACATGGTTTATCATTATGGATGTGTTGTCGCGATCACATAATTAATGAATTAAGAAAGAATGCAAGATAGAACTAAAATAAACCATGACTTATGCACAAATATTATCAAGAAATGGTTAATCACATAAGTAAGTTCCTCTTAATATTAACAAGCATGTGATAATGGTAATAAAAAATTCACGCATAAGAGATAAAAATCCCTCAAATAAAATTTTAAGTCAGACCAAGACTTCCCTTACTTGATTAAGGGAAAAAATAAATAAAACTATGTGTTTGACCAACCCTTATTGGGACACTTAATTTTATATTGGAATCCATTATGAAAGGTTTTAGGTTGACTTAACCATATTACATCAAGAATAGTAGCCCTTTCTATAATTGGGTAATATTGGAGGCAAGAGTTGAGGAAATCCAAAGTCAGGATTTCAAGATTGGGGAGTCCACTCAATAGATCTAGGAACTGCAAGTCCACAGTTGACAAAGACCTACGTACCAAATATCTTCAAATAGCTTGACCAACCCTTTCTGGGTTTATGTGAAGGGGAATATGGATCCTTTACACTAGAATGTCTTGGAAATTGGACATTCTGAGTTCAATGGTGAGGGCCATTGGGACTTGATAAAATAGTGATAGACTTAATAAAATTAATTTATTATTTCTCATAAAATGTAATCAAGAAAGTACTAATGATCTGATCTTTTAATTTTAGAATAAAAATGACAATATTGTTAACCACACTATCCCTACGATCAATTATGGATAAAGACAACAACCTCACCGGCATTAAATTCTAAGAATGGTTGAGACGCCTCCGGGTTATCCTACACCATGAATGAAAGTCTTATTTTTTGGAGTCTGCATTACCTGATCTACCTTCTAAAGAGGTGAGTGATGAGGATTTCTTGGTCTATGAGAAACATATAAATGATATGGTCAACATTCAATGTTTGATGCTATCATCAATGTCTAGTGAGCTCATGAAGTCTCATAAAAACATAGATGCTTATAGCATGCTCGAGCACCTCTGTGGTATTTACCAAGAGAGAGAAAGACATGAAAGGTTTGAGATCTCCAAGGCACTCTTTCAGAGTAAGCATAGAGAGGGTACCCCAGCTGGGCTTTATGTTGTCAAGATCATTGGCTACATTGAGTGCCTGGAGGTTCTAGGGTTTAAAATCCCTAAAGAACTAGGCACCGATCTCATTCTCACATCACTCTCTCAGAGCTTCTCTGACTTTTTGTCAATTTCAACATGAACAACATTGAGAAGTCTCCATTTTATCTTCTTATCCTCATTCACCAAGTGGAAAAATATATGAAGCACAAAAATCCTTCTGTACTTATGGTGAATAAGAGGAAAGGGAAGACAAAGAGATTTAATCCCAAAGATTCTTTACATCCTTCCAAGAAAAGGAAGATCAAAGGGGAGGCAAGGGAACATGAGGTTGTTTGTTTCGCATGTGGCAAGAAATTCCACTAGAAGAAGAACTGAACCCAACCTAAGAAGCAAGGGGAAGCTTCATGTGCATTTTTATCGAATAAAATCTATTTGTTTCTACAAATTGGGTATTAGATACAGCTTGTTGTGATCACATATGTATCCAAATATAGGAACCAAGTAGATTCAAGAATATTGACCAAGGGGAGGTAGATATACGAGCAATAAATAGATCCAGACTTTTTGCTGTAGCTATCAGGGACTACCACCTCACGTTGTCAACTGGGATGATCTTAGTGTTAAAGGGTTATTATTATGTACTGTCGGTTACTAAAAACATTATTTTTGTATCTATATTAGATACATATGGATTTTCTTTCATGTTTGGAAATTAATGTTGCTTCTTTTAAAAATATATCATTTGTTTTGTTAGGGAACATTTATACAATGGTCTTTACATATTGGATTACACAAACCAAGTAATGGAAATTGATAACAAAGATACTTCACATGACTCATACCAAACCCAACTTTGGAATCACCGGCTAGGTCATGTAAACGAGAAACACTTAATAAATTTACATCAAGATGGATATTTAGATTCTTTCAAACTAAAACCACTTGGCATATGTCATTCATGTTTACAAGGAAAAATGACTAAAGCCCCATTTAGTGAGAAAGGTGAAAGGTCTAAAGAACTTCTTGAATTGGTTCATACCGATGTGTGTGGACCATTTTTAGTTAAAGAAAGGGGAGGGTACTCATACTTAATAACTTTTACTGATGATTTTAGTAGATACGAACATATCTACTTAATGTGGTATAAGTTAGATTCTTTTGATAAGTTTAAATAATAAAAGAATGAATTTGAGAACCAGCTTGGTAAGAAGATTAAGAAAATCCACTCAGACCGAGGTGGAGAATATCTTAATCAAGACTTCATTGATTACTTATAGGAGTTTGGTATCCTATCCCAACTCACTCCTCCTTACACTCCCCAGTGGAATGGTGTGAGCGAAAGGAGGAACCACACCCTATTGGACATGGTGAGATCAATGATGAGTCATGCAACTCTTCCATTATCCTTTTGGGGATATGCGTTACAAATAGAAGTGCACATACTAAACCAAGTACTAAATAAATCGATAAATGGTATTCCATACGATTTATAGAGTAGAAATAAATCCATGTTATCAAATTTACTTGCGTGGGGAAGCGATGCATTTGTTAAGGCCTCTTTAGGTAACAAACTTGCACCCCGAGGCATAAAGTTTACCTTTATAGGATACCCCAAGGAAACAAGGGGATATTACCTATAAAACCCCTCAGACAAAAAGGTTATAGTGTAAAGACACACCATATTCCTTGAGAGGGATCACATCTCCAAAATAGATAATGGGAGTGAGATATACTTCGATGAAGTTGAGGATTAAGGTACACAAGAGTTGGTACAGGAGCAGATTCCACAAAGCCCCACGGAAGAAAGAAATATTCTAGAGACATAAGAACTACATAGGAGTACAAGAGAGGTTAGATAACTAGAATAGTACAATTTTCTAGTTACTGAGGATGGTGACTCATTATTAGTTGATAATAATGATCCTCTAACCTAAATGGAAGCAGTAAGTGGCATATATGTTTCCAAGTGGCAAGAAGCCATGAATTATGAAATGGATTCCATATAACAAAACCAATTATGAATTTTGGTATATCCTATAGTTGATGTAAAGATTATTTGTTAAAAATGGGTATTCAAGAAGAAATTGGACATGGAAGGACAATTCAGTACCTATAAGGTACGACTAGTTGCAAAAGGGTTCAAGCAGCGTCAAGGCATTGACTGCGACGAAACCTTTTCACCAGTTTCAATGATAAAATCCATCATAATTATATTGTCCATTGCCTCTTACCATGACTATGAGATTTGGAAAATGGATTTTAAAACATAATTCCTTAACGGTAACCTTCAGGAAGATGTCTACATGACACAAATTGAAGGGTTTATGACTCCAAAGGATTCCAATAAGGTATGCTAGTTGAAGAAATCCATTTATGGATTAAAGAAATCATCCAGGTCATGGAAAATCTATTTTGATGAATAAATAATGAAATTTGGTTTTATCAAGAAAAAATGTGATCCATGTGTCTACAAATGGTTTAGTGGGAGTGAAATCATTTTTCTAATAGTATATATTGATGACATATTACTTATTAGAAATGAGATACCAATCTTACAGTCGGTTAGAACATGGTTGAATCAATGATTCTCCATGAATGAATTGGGCGAGGAAACATATATTCTTGGGATCAAGATCCATCGTGATAAATCCAAGAGATTGCTGGGCCTAAGTCAAAGTACATACATTGATAAGATACTACAGATATTTAGTATGGAATAATGCAAGAGAAGATTTTTTCCAGTATCACATAGCATTCATCTTTCTAAGAAAATGTGTCCTTAGACACATGAGGAAAGAAATATAATGGAAAGGAATTCATACACATCAGAGATTGGGTCAGTCATATATGCCATGCTATGTACTAGGCTGGATGTCGCCTACGCATTGAGTGCGGTAGGCAGATATCAAGATGACCCAAGTGACCGCCATTGGATGGAAGTCAAGACTATTCTAAAGTATCTGAGGTGTACTAAGGATATGTTACTAGTTTATGGATAAGATGAGGAACTAGTCATCAGAGGATATGCAGATTCTAGTTTCCAGAATGATCAAGATAACATGAAGTTGCAAAAATTATATATCTTCACTTTGAATTGAGGTATAGTGAGCTAGAAGAGCTCAAAGTAGAGTTTGGTCGCATATTATACAGTAGAGTCCGAATATATCGCATCTTCTGAGGTAGCTAAAGAAACATTTTGGATGAAAAACTTCATCTAGGAGCTGGATGTGATAGATAGTAGTAAAGATCCCATTATACTATACTATGATAATACTATAGCAGTGGCTCTTGAAAAATATCCAAGGTCACATCAGCGGACGAAGCACATACTTCGGAAGTATCATCTCTTGAGGGATTTTTCTCAGAGAGGAGAAGTTATAGTGAGAAGTATTTCCATAGAAGACAACAAACCTATGGTAATATCCATCTAATCCCAAGAAGCTCTAGATATCGAATACATTGCATGGTTTCTCCCATGTCATGACAACCTTCACCTTCTCAGAATCAACTGATACACCTTGTTCCGACACCATGTGCCCCAAGAGTTTCAATTCTCGAATAAAAAAATCACACTTTGAAAGCTTGGAATAAAGGTGGTGATTTCTTAGTAGTCTTGGAACTGTTATCAGATTCTGCACATGATCCTCCTCGAACTTGGAGTAGACAAGAATGAAATCCATAAAGAATACCACAAAGGTATCCAGATACTCATGAAAAATCTTGTTCATTAAAGCCATGAAAACTGCAGGAGAATTTTTTAAACCAAAGGGCATAAAAAGGTACTCAAAGTGTCCATACCTGCTTTAAAAGGCAGTTTTTGGAATGTCAAATTATTTTATCCTTAACTGATGGTAACCAGATCAAAGATAAATCTTTGAAAACAACTTCTACCCTTTCAGCTGATCAAATATATCATCAATCCATGGTAATGGATATTTGTTCTTTATCGTAACTTAATTGATATTTCGATAATCAATGCATAAGAAAAGAGAACCATCAACCTTCTTAGAAAAGAGAACTGGTGCTGCCCAAGGTGACACAATTGGATGAATAAATCCTTTCTCAAGAAGGTCGTCCAACTGAGACTTTAGCTCTTTCATCTCATCTGGTTCCATGCAGTAAGAGGGGATATATAACAGTTGAGTGTTAGGAATTAAGTCAATAGAAAACCCAACCTATCTCACTGGAGGTAGACCGGAGAAATCCGAACGGAACACATCAGAAAACTCAGTGACAACTAAGGGAAGATAACCAACCATTGAATCTTGCTCCCAGTCAAAATCAAACATTGATATCACTTTCCCCAACTCCTGATAAGATGGTTTGGATCTGCTCAACCTTGAGTCCCATTCTCCTTGAAAAACAAGGGGAACACCACTGGGTGTAGTAAAGTAGACCTGTTGAAGATAAAAATCAATTCGGTCTTTATTGGGAATGATCCAATCCATCCCGAATATGACATCAAGAGATTTCATATCAGTAACTAGAAAAATCCAAGCTAGCTTGACTTCTGATAGAGAGAAGACATAGTCAAGACTATGGAGACCCTGCTCTCTCTTCATACCAAGGGGTGTAGTAATATCCATTGCACAAGATAGTTGCTACATAGGAAGATTAATTAGGTTAACAATACGGGTTGAAATAAAGGAGTGAGATGCACCAGTATCAAAAAGAGTAGTCACTAATGATAAAGTAATGGTAATGGTACCTCTCATAGTCACTGGACCTGTGTCTTCTTCCTCTGGAGACTCTTCCACTATGTGAAGAAGCTTCGTTCTGGATGCTTGTGGCTAAAACCCTTTTGAATGTGAAGAATTTGATTTACTCGCAGTGTTAAGAAGAGATAATGATCCTGTCCCACTATGTGGGGTAGATAAGTGATGACAGAACCTCTGTAAGTGTCTTGAACATCCACAGAAGCTACAATTATTTGGTGCCTTAGTGAAAATCCTCTTAGAATGTCCTGGCTTTCCACATTGATAGTAGGTCAACAAACTTCTTCCTAGAGATGTATGAGGTCTGTAATGACTCTATAATCGATAACTTCCATGAGGATCATCATGCTTCCATTTTCCTTTGAAGGATCCAATGCTGCCACTGGGAGAAAAAGGAACTCCCATCAAACCTGACCTTCCATCCAAGTCCATCTCAACCATCATCGCCCTATCCAGCACATCAGCATAAGTGGGAAACATCAGCAAGAAAACTTAAGAATGGATATCTGATAAAAGTCCCAACTCGAACTGTCGAGCCTTCATCCTCTCATTAGATACAATCTCAGGAGAAAACTTCACCAACTCATAAAAGTGATTTGAATACTCAGTCACAGTTTTTTCGGTCTGCTCAAGCTTGAAAAACTTTACAGACTTAGCCAACACCATTGAATCTGGATATAACTAATTGGTGAAAAGAACCTTGAAGTCTTTCCATTTTAATCCCTCATGTTTCCATACCTTCCCCATAATGTCCCACCATCTACTACTTGGTCCCTCCAACACGAAGGTGGCACACTTCACCCTAATAACTTCTGGTGTCTCCAAGAACTCAAATAGACATTCTATCTTTCCCAAAAATTCCTCATCATATTGAGGATTTGTGGAGCCTTTGAAGACTGGTGGATTCTGAAAAAAAAACTATTGAGAAAGTCTTCGAAGAACATCCTCCTGAGGATCCATAGTTGGATCCTGAGTAGGAATTGATGGTGGTGCCTATCCTAGAGCTTGGATAGTGTGCACAATTACCTCAACCAGATTTGGGTCGACAATAGGATTTTCTTACTGAGGTTCAATAGAATACTTTTCCCATATCTGATTTTCATGTCTCCTTAGAGGCATGATGCTACAAAACATCAGAAGATAAAAGGATAACATTATATTAACACTCAAACTGAGTAGAAAGAGAAAATATTCTCAACAGAAGGGACAAAAAAGATTTGGATTTCAACCTATCCAAATCTCTATAGGGAAAATAATAGAACTAATACACAAGAAATCTTTCCCTAACCACCCCTGGATACTTAAGGTTCATTGTGGTGAGATATGGCTAGACACTCAATCGCAACTACCTCCTAAGTCCCGAAAAGATTTCAAAAATGCATATTGACTTCAATAGAAAGTAAGATAAAAAAACTCTTCTGATACCAATTTTTCATGAACCCGCCCTGGTACCCTGGTAACCCGATAACCAAGCTGGCCCTGACATAACCCGAAGGGAATTCTTGATCCCTATGGGCTGGTGACTAGCACCTGGAATTGTATAACATACAAGTAGGAATGATTTTTTTCCACAAGAATGAAAAATCAAAAGATAAAAGACAATATGAATGTATAAAGGAAAACTCCACTAGGAGTAAAATTACCATAACACAAAGAGGCATAAAATCCAAAGTACTACAACCCAAAGTACTAAACAGGGAAGTAGGACCAAGGTACCTAAGGGCACAACTCACCACGTCCAAAGCTCAACAGATGGATCCACCTCCCAGAGATCCCTTCCCTTTTCTCGAGCCTAGAAGGAGAAATTCTACAAACACCCGAAGGAAAAAGTAGGGTGTGAGCCTAATCCCAATAATATTCCACCAAGTATTCCATAAAAGATGCTAAATATAGATTATCCAAACAAAATATTTCAATTTTCAAAATAAAAAGGTTTGGTAATTCAAAATAATATTTAAATAAAACATGCTAAACAATTTTGATATGATGAAAAATTCATTTAAAACATAGGTTTTAATTTACAAGAGATGGAATATTTCTAAAAAAATGGCTTAAGTAAAGCATTTATATAAAACAGTTTATATAAATTCATTAGGTATGTAAATTAGTTCCAACAAACACTGGAATACATTTATATCTCAAATATAAATAAACAAGTGAGCAACATGGTCATCTTCCAAAAGGTACGATAGTATTAACCAGATATAAGATTACACACTCTATGTGAACTCAGTAAAATGTGTATACACAAGTCTATATAACACTAGATAAAGGAGACTCATCACCATCCCATTGGGGATGTGACCCACTGAAAGTATGTTTTAGAATGTTTTTGTAGCGTAGAGTGTCCAAATAACTCACTAACTACCTAAGCCTTGCATACAATCTTACATGATAGACGAACTATTTTAAGACTGATTAAAATACGATCAATACCATTCTTCCATTTAAAAAATTACAATTTATTTTCATTTAAAACCAATTTTTTTATTAAAAAACACACTTTTTTCACAAGATAAAACCATTGGGTTTCTGTATAATCATTTTAAGCCATTTTCATGAGTTTGAAATCCATTCAAAACTAATTTCATCCTTTTTTCAATTAATTTCCACAATTAAATTTTAAAAATTAATTGAAAACATTTCCATCAAATCCATAATTTAAATTAAACAATTTAAATCATCTAATTTCCATAAACCCACCCCAATTCAATGGAATTAGGGGTTTTCTAAATTTCTATGCCAAAACCATTTCAAATCCTCAAATTCATTGGAATTGGGTTTTTATAAAAGCAATTGAAATCATGATTAATTAATTTAATTTAAATCAGTAATTGAAATAAATCAAGCAATTCGATGGTAATCAATTTGGAAAATCGGGACAGAACCACCTACCTCTTTTCCGAAAAATGACACTTGTAATGACACCCGTCGACGAGAACAGAGGTGTAGAAGACCTAGAAACTCTACCTAGTATCAAGATCCAACACCACAAGACATGGATCCATCAATCCCAAGATGATACATTGAAAACCCAAGATGAGAGGAAGAGAGAAACTAAAATAATGAGGGGTAACACTTACCCATGAATCGCACCGCTAGAAGAATGAAGATCCCAAGCCGTTTGGTTCGATCCAGAAGGATTTGAGTCTCTAAAAAATGCACCAGAACTTCTCTAGGTCGAGATACATGAAGTTTATAATAAAAAGGACTGAGCGAAATATCCAAACACGTGACTTTAAGCTGGGAACAGGATGAGTCACGATGTGTAACTTGGGGTTATGACGTGTAGGCCATGCTGGATAAGTACATCAAAAAACCCATTACCTCAGGCTAAAAATTCAATTTTTATAACCTACAAGACGTGTAATTAAAGTAAACAATGTGTAAAAACTCACGACATGAACTCCCCATTCACAGCTTGAATCTGTCCCCAAGTACATGACGTGTACTTCTGGTACATGACATGTGCCTGTCATGAAACCTACAAAAAAACCCAGAAAACTGTTTTTAAGGATTTTTGACTGAATAGGGACTTATAAAAAGTGGAAAATTACCTTTTTAAGGTAACATAATTTTATAATAACTAACTTGGGGATGCCTTTTCCTAAAAACCTATACACACGCACACAACCCAATTAATATAAAAGTGTAGAGGGAAAGAAGAAAAGATACAACACTACTATAAAGTAAACCAAGCATGCTTGAACCTATAGATAGTACAAGAGTATGAAAGTGTATATTTAAAGTAAAGGGAAAAAATACACACCCAACCAAAAATATTTCCCAAACCAACAAAACTGGAAAAGAGTAAAAAACTGAGAGAGTCAAACTCTTGTATCCCAAGCTATGACTACCATATGCGGTCCAAACACCCAGTATCTCTAAACTCTTTTGAATTCATGGCTGACCTTTCCATCATCTGAAAAAGACACAAAACATGTGGGTGAATCCCATGAAGGGGTGAGTATATACATACCCATTAGAATGACCCAAAAGGGTGAAGGGGGAGTAGAAAGAGATGCAATTGAAGAGGAAAAAGAGTAAATAGAACAAGGTACAATGAAAGAGCACAACTCAACCCAATAAGAGAATGAAAGTAAGATCATCCAAGAAAAATGGGTTAAACATGATGATTAGATGAACTACCCATCGAGCCATCACAACCTATAATAGGAGAGTATACTCATAAAACAATGAGAAGATAAACACAAAAATCACATGGCATACCCCATACATCGTCACCTCTCCTGGAAGGAGAGTATCTAAATCCAAGGTGTGAATCCACAAGAAAGAATATACACACACACACACACACACACACACACATATATATATATATATATATATATATATATATATATGACCAGTCAAAGAATCCCAAATGAGAGATTAAGGGGATCTCTATCTCACATCTTAGCCCAAGAAGAAGAGTCACCAACAGTTTAAAAAGGCCATCAATGATTTCTAGAATCTCATGTGTCTTTCATGAACATAAAAGTATAATAAAATCAATAACCACACCTTGATACTATCCACTTTTGGTGACACTGAATCACCCTCATGATTTTAGGTTGCGTCACAAAAACACATCTCAGTGGGGAAAGCGTCCCTCTTCCTCGTGAGTCCAAAGTTACATCAAACCACATCTCATCATTGTGCCGCATAGTTGAGGGGGAGAAATATCTAGGTAAGGATACCATGCCATGGTACTATAAGAGGGTCCTACTCTACTAGTCACTGAGGAACTCCACTGGATAGCCCTACTGAAGGGTAATGTTTGGGAAAGGTCATCGGGGAACTCCACTACCCAGCCCTGCTGAGGGGTAACGCTCGAAAGAAGTTTTCATGGAACTCCACTGCCCAACCCTGCTAGAGGGTAACACCCAGAAGAAGTTATTGGGGAACTCCACTACCCAAACCTACTGTAAGCTAACACCTAGAATGTCGAGGAACTCCACTACCTAACCATGCTGGAGGGAAACTCAGAAATTTATTTATTAAGTTGTAATATTTTTAAAATGTTTGAAATTTATATAATTAATATATTTAAATGTTTTTTTAATATTTTATAATTTAAATTGTTAAACTAATTCATTTTTAACAATTTTTTATTTATATAATTTATATAATTTATTAATTCATTTTTCTTCATTTTTGTATGTGTTTACCATTCATGTAATTATTCTTACAAATTCGTTTTTTTAAACAATTTTATAATCTAATAAATTTTAATTCTTCATTTTAAATATTATATTATTTAATATTATTTAATCATTTTTAATATTTATTAATTTTTACATTTTTTGAATTTAATCATTTTTCAATATTTATTTATACATATTTATTTACTATGTTTTAATATTTTCAATATGTTTGCAGATTATATGAATAATATTTATTCATTTTTGTTTATTATGTTTTAATATTTTAATATGTTTTAGATTTATACAATTAATTAATTTAAATTAATTTATTAATATTTTTTTAAAATTTAAATAGTTAATATCATTCATTTTTAATAATTTTGTAATTTATATAATTAATATTATTTATTTGTTCATTTTTATGTGTCTACAATTTATGTAATTAATGTTATGAATTCAATTTTTTTAATATTTTTGTAATCTATTCAAATTTATTTATTTATTTTTAATATCCATTCATTTAATATTAATTATTAATTATTAATATTTATTAATATTTATTAATTTTTGAATTTATTCATTTTTAATATTTATTTTTACAAATTTATTTATTAAGTTTTAATATTTTCAATATTTTTTGTAATTTATATAATTAATTTATTTAAATTCATATTTTAATATTTTTGTAACTTAAATAGTTAGTATTGTTCATTTTTCATAATTTTATTATTTATATAATTAATATTATTTATTCATTTTTTTACATTTTTGTCTGTGATAGGTTACGTGTCAATAAAAATGTATTTTATTAGCATTGAAACATAAGTGCAAATAAATACCACTTTTTTCGGCGCTTTTTTAACACCGATAAAAGTGATGATTTTTTCAGCATTAAGAAAGCACCAACAAAAGTGGTATTTCTCAGTGCTTATGATTTTAATACTGATAAAATACACTTTTATCATCGCTTTTCAATAAGAACTAATAAAACCCTTCATCTTCTTTAAAAAATAACCCTAACAAATCACATCTTCCTCGCACCACACTCAAGCTCTCATAGAACCAAAGATCTACTACTACCAAAGTAGATTGTTTTGGAAAAATCGAACCTCAAAATGAAGGTATGAAATTTATAACTTTTTTTAAAGAATCCCAGTTGACATTTCATGTGATTTGTATGATTTTTTGAGTTTATCTTCCCTTTAACCCCACATTGCTGAAAATTTCTTTTTATTAAAAGATTTTCCGGTGGCCACAACATACCACCCAAACAAGAATTCAAGGAGGGAGAAAATAGTGAAAACCAAGGGAATACCCTTGAATAAAAGACATAAAATCCGATGGCATAGAGCCTACACTATCATAAACAACAAGCACCTCCTCTTGCCTGTCAACTCGTGAGAGCGCATCAGCCAAAAAGTTAGCCTCCCTCCATTATTGCTTAACAATTCTTCCAAAATCTGTTGCAACCGCACATTTTTGAATGACATACAATAGGTCCTAGGGCGGTTCATAAATACCTTTCCCTGATCTGACCAGGACTTTCGAGTCCGAATCCACTTCATCCACCTGAAAACCTGCCCTTTGATAAACATTGATCCCTCTGAGAAGCATTCGTGCCTCTGCCCCCAAGGAACTTACAAGGACAAAGTATACGCTGAAGGCCACCAACACTGATCCACAAGAATCTCTTAGCACTCCACCGCCTCTCATAATCCCATTTATCAGAGAACCATCCACATTCAGTTTGACACCACTCACCAGTGGGTGCCATATGATCCATCGACCTTCCTGGATTCCATGTCTGTTTGTGGCATTTGGCCAGGACTGTCCCAACATATGCTGACCCCCTTTTAACATAGGTCCCAACTCAAATAAAAGAGCTTTCAATCGGACCCAGAGTAAGGTATAAGGCCTCCCATCACCCATCCGAGATAGGTTCCAGGCCTCCCAGATGACCTAACATATGGAAGAAAGAATGAAACACCTTACCTTACCTTCCAAGGACCTTCTGTCAAGACCTTGAAACCAATCTTCTAGGAAATCGTGGAGGGAGGGGAGATCATGATCAATGTGTGGAGCAGGAGAGAAATGCGACCAAAGAAATAATGACCAGTCGCTCTGACAAAATAGGTGCACCCCAGATTCCGCCCAAGGATTCCTACAACAAAAGCAACGAGAGGCCAGTTGAACTCCCTTCTTATGGATGAAATCCTCTATAGGCAGCACACTGTTAATGATGAAACAAACTAGCAGGATCATTTTTAGGGGAATCTCTTTGAACCAACACTTCTACACCCACATAATCCTTGGAAATGTGATTAAATATTATATGATTAATGGGAGTGTGTTTAATATGATGCGAGTCAACCAAAATTAAATTTAATCACAAAAAAGTGTATATTTTCCATTTTATTCATCTACAACCCATGAAATTCCCAATAAATCAAATGTAGATGCATTCTAAACTTGAAAATCAATTAAAATATCATTTTAAAGTATAGGCTGATACCAAAATTAATCCTAAAATTAACGAAACAATATAAAGCATTAAATTAATCCATTGAATAATTTTACTCCAAAATATTCTAAAACAAAAAAAATGTGATAAACTAATGTAAATATGGGGGAATATTTAGAATTAAAATCAATTAAAAATTCAAAAAAAATTCTCATTTTATCACCCCCTACACTTAATACAAACTCAAACCAATTAAATTAAAAATAGAAATGACCACTCATTTTCCATCACATTATTACCTTTTTTATTCTATAACTTCCCTTTCCATTATGCTCAAGAAATTTCATTCAAGTCAATTGATCAATCAATCCACATGTTTTCCCACCTCACATAGAAATCCATCTCCCTTACTCAAGAATATATGTTTTTAAGTTATCCTCTTCTTAAGATCATGAACACATGGTATAATATTGTAATGTACCTATATCTCCACTCACAGAGAAAAGTTGATCTTAATAATAAGGATTTTTTCATGGGTTATGTAGGAGATTTAGGTTTTTAGTTTTATGTTTAAAAATAAAGGATTCAAAGATGTTTTTTATCTCTTAAGATTCAATGCATGAAATTTCAAGAAATGACAATAAAAATTCACTCTTCCTTCTCCTCCCTAAAATGCATCACTAAATATAATATCCACACCGCCTTTCAATGGAAAGACACATAAATTTTTTTATAAATTCCAAAATAAAATTATAAACATTATTTTCCCATTATAATTAATATAATTCACCTAATATTTTTAAACTTCGTTTTAAAACTTTACATTATTTTAAATGATAGATGAATCAAAATTTAAAAATTCCTATTTTTTTAGAATTTAAAATTTTTAAAACATAATTTTTTTGAATTTTAATAAAAATATTATTTACTTTGTTTATTCCATTACTCATTAATATTATTTTTGTGCTAAAATAAATCTTCTTCATGGTTTTGAAATTTAAAAATTTATGTTATTTAGGTTAAATCATTCATTTTTCCAATTCTATCCGCAATCTTAACTATTTTTAAAATATCATGGCATATTAATATTATTATTTTTATTATTAATAAATAAATAATTCAAATATGATATCTTTAATAAATTTAAAAATGTAATAACCATAACCAATTTGATAAATTTATATCAAACACCATATACACATTGTTAAAATAAGTAATTTGTTTTGGTATATGTTTTGATAGTAAAATATTATTATATATACCCTAATGCTGATCAAATTATAGAAATACATTGGTTTCTTGTGAACATTGATAGTGATAGAGAGTGATTTTCCTCCCTTGATGAATCCATTTAAAAAAAAGAATAATTTATGATATTTGAATTCTTGTGATAAAAAAATAAGCGTTATAGTACTTTAAATTCGTATAATTCTTGGTCTTTATATGTTTTAAGAAGTTATTAATGAAATGAAAATTTATATCAAATATTATGACTATATTTGTGTGTATATATAAAGAATAGCATTTTAGGGTTCTAATCTCATACCTTCTATGTATTTATTTATTTTGTTAAATATGAATATTACTGAATCAAATAGGATGGATATGAATAAAAAATGATGAATGCTAATTGTAAGACAAAAAAGTATAATGATAGGGTGAAAGTGTTCATCAAGTTTGCAAAAATATCATGCATATAAACCTCCTCAAATACTTTGTTCATATTTATGTTATTGTTATTAAAGACTAATTAGTATAGAGGAATTGTAAGAAAACTTAGTCTACCATGGAATAGATCGAAGTTATAAATGTTGTAATAAACATGGAGAAGAATTGAATGTAGCTAGTGAATGGGGTAACACTACATTTTAAGGATCATCAGAAATGATTACAAGTGTTAATGATGATGGAGACCATATCAAAGATATTATTATAGGAGTAAATGACAATGAAGATCATATTAAAGAAATGAAAATGAAAGTTGAAGATGAACTTAATGATTGACCAAAACTGTTTCGGTAGTTAAAGATTTGTGAAAATATACCATTGTATAATGGTTGTATTAAATATACAACATTTTAATCCATAATGAAGATATATAATGTAAAAGTTATCAATATATGGAGTGATACCAGATTTACTGAACTAATTTCTCTCTTGAATGATATGATTCCAAAAGAGAATGATTTTACTTGATAAACATATGACACTAAAAAAATTCTGTATTCAATGGGTATGATCTATATAAGAATATATGCCTATCTAAATGACTTTATACTATTTAAAAATGATAATGAATCACTTAAAAAATTTCCAAAGTGTTGTGCGTCATAATATAATAAAGATAAATCAAGTCCTTAGAAATTTTTATAGTACTTTCCAAACATTACAAGTATTAGGAACCTATATAGAAGTGATGAGACTTCAAGTCAATTGATATGTCACTTAAATATAAGAAATAAATATGGGAAACTTCATCACCCAACCTACTATCCTTAGTGGAAGAAAATTCTAGAATTTAGAAATGAGTTGAGAAACCTTCATCTTGCGCTATCTATAGATAGAGTGAATCCTTTTGGTTTACAAAGTATCACTCATAATATATGGTTGGTTATATTGGTAAATTATTAATTTTCACTATGGTTATGCATGAAACAAAAATCCATTATTCTGTATCTACTTATATTAGTAAAAAAAACTGGGTAATGATGTTGATGTTTATTTAGCTGTATTGATCAAAGATTTGAAATTAATATAGGATTTAGGTGTTACGTTGTATGATTATTACAAAAATTAATATTTCAAATTGAGAGACATATTTCATGGGAAGATAAATGTATCTCCTTATTATGAAAATTTATTAGGATATAACATTAAAGTAAATCAAGGTTGTTCCATTTGTGAACAAGGAACACACTTAGTTAGGTTGAAATATTACCCAGAAACTATTTTTCTTAGATATCAAATATTTTTACCCTGAAGACTTAAATACTGATCATGGATGACATCATTCGGTGAGAATTTAGAAGAAGGTAAAACATCGACTCCACTAACAATTGATCAATAGTTTAAGAAATTAGAGGATATGAACATCAATTTTAGTAGACCTTCGAAAAGACTTAAGAAAACCGGTTTGAAAAGAGACTAGTTTTTAAATTACTATATTGAAATTGTTTCTACGTCAGTAATTTTATTGATGTCATGCATATGTAAAAAATATATTTTATAGTGTAATTGGAATGTTACTAAATGAACTTGAAAAAACAAAGAATGAAATTATGTCTAGGTTGGACATGATTGAGATAGAGACATGGGAAGAGTTTGCACCGATGAAGGGTGAAATATATACTTCTCTTCCTTCAGATTCTTACACTCCTTCTAGAAAAGAGATATATCAATTTTTTAACTTCTTGAATGATGTAAAGGTTATAGAGGGGTATTAATTAAATATCAATAATATTATGTTAATGATTGATTTAAAGTTAAATGACCTAAAATCACATGATTGTTATGTTTTTATGAAAGATATAATTCATGTAGATTTACGTTGCATTTTGCCTAAAAATGTCTATCATACATTAACCAAGTTTTATTTATTTTTCAAAGTTATATGTAGTAAAGTTATAAACCCAATGAAATTTCCAACTATTCAAAAGGAAATTGCTATCATATTATGTGAATTAGATATTTTCTTCCTATCATTATTCTTTGACATGACAGTTCACTTGGTTATAGAGATCCAACTATATAGTCTGATACATTATATATATATGTATCCCAATGAATGGTATATGAATATTTTGAAAGGGTATATCAAAAATTGAAGTCATCCAGAAGGTAGTATTGTAGAGCGATATATTCTTGAGAAATCCATTGAATTCTATACCAACTACCTGTTTGATGTAGAAAGCATTGGTCTACCAAAATATTATCACAGTAGGTAACTTATGGGTAAAGGAATTTCTAGAATAGATTTTTTCATAATTACTATTAAAGAGTAGGATCATGATTACCTTTATGTTTTACATAAAAAATTAGTGGTTGGACTATATGTTGATACCCACAAAGTAATTCTTAGGAATTTTAATCTATCAAGGGATGAAAGTTGGATATGGAATACACATAATAGATAGTTTATAGGATGGTTTTGAGACCATATTTTTAAGGAGTTAACTGTAAATATGAATTCAATTTCAAAATGACTTCGATGGATATCTATAAGACCAAGTGTGCTTATATTATATTATAATGGTTATGCAATTTATAGTTATATTTTCTATATAAAGGAACACAATGAACACAATACCATGAAAAATAGAAGAGTTACATATATATATATATATATATGAAGTGATGCATGTATTTAGTATCAAATACATAAATCTAATTTATATGAATATGTAATACTTTGGAATCATTGAATAAATATGTGAGTTAGATTATGCAACATTCCCAGTGCTGATTTTTCAATGAAAATGGGTTGATAATTTGAGCATAGTTAAAATTAATGAATTAGTATTCATACAAGTATATTTCAGTAAGGATTGGTGAAAAGATGAACCATTAATAATGGAATCATAGGAAGTGCAAGTATTTTTTCCCCAAATAATGAAATCATAAAGTAGTCAATTGTTTTATTATCGATCAAAACCACCATAGGGGTATATTTTAATAAAAATGATGATGGACATTTCATTGGGATGTCAAAATCATTGAAAAAAGATCCCAAATTATAATAGGTATTGTATGGTAGAGGATACCACAATGAGGGGATTTGGATACTCGATAAAGGGGTCAAACCCTTCAAAAATTTAAAGGAAAAAAGAGAGTTCAATAATCAGGTTATATATTTTTTGTAATATACATTGCATTACATCATATTATTATTTGTTCACTACTGAATTTATATAATCTAAATTAAATATTAAACCACTTTTGTAGATAATAGATTCTGTACATACTGATTCTCTCAATCCTATTGAATAATAGGTTTCTTAACACACTAATGCTCTCAATGTAGAGGAACAACATGTTTCTCCAAATGCCATTTCTACAAATCTTGAGGAATATTATATTAATGATGTTGAAACTGAATAAATAGTAGAAGGAGAATAAATTATGTACTAGAAAAAAATAATAGCATCATAGAGTGTTGATGTTAATTAAAATTATTAAGGTGAGAAGTAGAGGAATAAAATTAGATGTTGGATGGAATGCACACGACCAATCTGTTAACCCTGATAATTTCATTTTCATTAGTTACATTGGGGTCACCACTAGAATTCACACGTATATTGATATATATACATGAAACAATGTTGTGATTATGATTAATCCACTAATTTAGGAATATATTAGCGTAATATTATGATATAATTTCTTTAATTTTCTAAAAAATAAAATAACCAAATGTTTATTTACTCTTTATTATATCTTCCAAAGTGTATTTTTACTAGATGAATTTTGAATTAATTTTTTATTAATGATATTTGTAAAGGATCATAGAGGTTTTGAGAAAATTCTTATAAAGAATTATCTTAGGGATACTGAAGGGAAAGTAATCCCTCACCCACCATAGATATATACACACATGATAAACCAATAAACATGGAATGCATTTATTGGTTATCGCGAGGATGCATATTTTCAGGTACATTGTGATTGGTAATAATTTACTTGGAAATACATGTATTAATTACTTTGATAATATTTTTTAATTTATGAAATAATAAATTAGTGCTAAATATAAGAAGCATGCATTAAAATCAATATACCCCTACCATAAAGTAATGATGGGGTATGCTATACTTGAAAAAATGGTATGTATTTTAAATCTATAGTAATACATTTATGTGGAATAAAACAACAACATAATTTTATTCTTTTGATAATATGAATATTGATGAATAAAAATCTAAGGCCACTTTCATACCACATAATATTCTATGTATGAAGACTTATGTAAATAAATATAGAATTATAGTAGTTGAAAACACACAAAAGGTATAACAATCATGTGTAAATATGACATAATAAAAATTTGTTATTCCTTAAATTAGTATTACATAATAATGATTAGTTATTTTATTATATTTTTATCTGGTTTAGACACAAGAATCATCACAAGATATACCCAATGAATTAATACTTTCAGAGTCCCTGAAGTGGCTAAAACAATATGGCTACATCAGAGGTGGAAGTTTCAAAGTGTCACCCTAAACATATTTTGATAAAATACATTCATAAGGGGATAAAAATAAGAAAATTTAAGAGATGCAGTCACAAATAATTTCTCTATAAGAAAACTTAATTGATAGTTTTATTTACTATATAATGTTATGAAAAGTAATCAAAGATAATAAACAATATAAGAATAACCACTACATGAAGATCCCCCAACTTTTAGGTGATCCATTACCCTCAAATTTCTACCTTACCAGAGGTAATACATTTTTTTATAACTATTTATGTGAAATGTGAATAAGGAAGATACTAATAAATTTCCTATACTAATATTTTATAGGGTAAAATTGATTGTGATTTATATCTATCAGCATCCACCCATCACGTTGTTGTGAGGGGTATAATGTACAATATCCAAGGACATACTCTATATGAAAAAACCTCTAAAAGGTCATGTGAGAGAAAGGATTCATGTAGATCATGATCCAAGCATTGACCTATATGTTACCCTTGACGATCTAGGTGTTCACATAGTCAAACTTGCTATTGTAACTTTCATATCATAGTCATTTGATCTTGTAAAAATACATACCAACAAGGAGGTATTAATTTACTATTTATTTTTTATAAAAAACCTTTATCAATTAATGAAAAAAGGATTGAAATGAGGAATGTTATTACAGATGAAGAAATATAAGGAGAAACAAAAGGTTGAATCAAAACAATATAAAGGATCAACCAATCGATTAAAAAACCTTTAGAGTGTACCTTTACCCTAACAATTTAGATTCCACATTTACTAATATTACAAGTTTATGAAAATAAAATGTTTAAAAATAGTGATATGACAATTATTGATTTTGAGTAAAAAATTTATGGATATTTCATTACAAACTTTCTTGGTCTTGAGAATGTAGATGAAATCCTCATGCATGGATGGCTAGGAGTCTCAGTTGTAAATGTATACATGAGGTGTGTTTTCATAATCTGTTTGTCCAATAGCTAATATACTATGTTAATTATAGTTAAATAATATTTACATATTTTTAAAGAGTATATATTAGTACTATTTAAAGGGAGAACCCCACAAAAAAAATGGACTCATTATTCCTCACATCACTTATACACAAAAAATTTTATTAGAAGAAGAGAAATATTCAGTAATAGTGTAAAAACTGAAATTGATGTTTGAAAATAAAATTATAGATGATAGAAAATTGTTAATACCCATTATGCATGGGTAAAACTTTACAATTTAATCATATGAAATATATTTTCATTTCTATCATTACTTATTCCTTGTTTAGGGATAATTGGTTTATCATTACAATAAATTTAAATACTCCAAATATTTATTCCATGGATTCAATGTCTGGATAACAAACAAATCAACCACACATAATTATAATCACCAATTTATAATTCACCACATTCAAAATTTTATAAAAAAACTTCAATTTATACATTTTATATAATATTTTAATTATTTTTTAATGATTGGGGAGTGTTTAAATATCCTCAAAATCATGGTATGAGGGTGGTCTATGAGAAAAAATACTATCGAATTCTACAACTCGATAAGTATTAGGGTATATATAATAATATTTCACTATTAAAACATTTATCAAAACAAATTACTTATTTTTATCAATATTTCTATAGTGTCTAAAAAAACTAATGACAAATATTGTGGTTATTATGTTTTAAATTTATGAAAGATATCATATTTCATCAATAAACTAGCATCCTCAAAGAGTTATTTCAGATGATAATTAAAATTTCATTTAAAATATTTATTAATATTTTTTATTTATATTTTTCAAGTGCTACTAGGAAAATATAAAATACACATATTCAAAAGAGTAAATATATTTGTTTAAAAATGAATGGATAGAATACATGGTGTAATAATGTATGTGGACTTCATGAAGAGGTGAATTCATACTACTTATTTAGTTAGTTATTTCATTATTTTATCTACTTTTTTCAGTTAATTTACTTATCATTTTTCTCTGATACTTATTTAGTTAAGTTTCCTAGAGATCATGAAGAAATGACTTTGTCAATAATTTATTTTTATCTGACCATTTTTTGCTCTGTAAAGAGAATAAAATGATCAGAGAAAAATAAATTCTCGACAATGTATTCAATAAGGATGATGCACTTAGCTACTATTTATTATCTTTATATAGATATTTTTTCTTTATTTGATCTATTTATGTTCAATAATGTGTGTTTTTAGTTTATAAATGACTCAAAGTTAGTGTTTTTAGTTTTTTAAAGACCTTAACCCTAGTATCCCAGAGTTGGTGGTTACATTATTACGTTGTCTCTAGATACAAGCAATCACATCCCAAAGGACTGAATAGTTTAGAAATATTATTAAACTATATACATAATCTAATATCACATTACAATTGAAAACATAAAATATAACATAGAATTATCTTCGAGTGCATCATTATTTCCTCTTGAATAACTATGCATATCAATCACAATACACGTCTTATAATCCTAGGGAAAATAAAACATAAGAAATGGGTGAGCTTAGATGCTTAATAAGGGTATGTATATAGAAAAATATATCCTGAATACATAAGAAATAATCAATATAGAAAGCTAAATAACTTAAACACATCTTATTTAATCAATAACTTGAACATAAATAATAATATGGTGGGAATAAATAATGATCAAATAATTCCATATAAATAATCTCATGAGCTTGAAACTTAATTATGAATATTCTAACTAATTGAATAATCACATAAAAAATAAATAAATAATCTCATAATGAGTAAATTCATAATTCCATACATCATAGCCATACCATCAAGGCCTCATGCCAAGCCATATTACATAAATGGGCAAGACCTTTGCCAAAAACCCAATCTAGTTTGTCTCATAAGACCTACCGATGCATCGATGATCTATAAGAGGACCCTACCATCAATTGTTAAGTCTAATCCATTACTAATACAAAATTGATGAAACATAATCATCCTAAACATTTTTATTGAAAAACTAGAATATAAAATGTTAATAATTACCCCAATAAATAAACATAATAATAAACCATCCAGAGTAATGTGAATGGTATCAAATTATTACATCCCCAGTCAAACTAATCATAAAATATATGGATAAATAATAAGGATGGTATCATTAAAATATATCCCCGATGTAAAAAAATTAAAATAAAGGGTTTATGTTTTTTATGAATAGAAATACCATAAAAATTTCATTAAAAAAGTTCTTGAGGAAAATAAAAATTTTTACTTCGAAAATATTTTTAAAAATAAAAGTTTAAAAAATATTTGTAAAATCATTTTATTTGAAAATAAAATTTTAAACTTATAAAATAATATTTAAAAAATTGAGTGTTCCGAACACCATAATTTCTATACATGCCATATACATTAAAACAAATATTCCTTTAACATTCTTGGTAAAATCCAAATGATCCTTGTTTGGAAAATGATAGGAAGATTAATTTAAATTTTTTTATAAGAAGTAAAATATGGGTAAAAATTACATTAAAAAATATTTTTTATAATGTTAAAAATATTTTTGATTTTTTTTAGAAAACATGGTTTTATAAGAAAAAAGGATCTTCAAGCAAAGAGAAAAATAAAGTCAAATTTTATTAAAAATATTTTCTAAATAATTTTAAGTACCAAAGAGAGAAAAAATAGAACTATTTCTCAAAAAATTTCATGATAAACATATTATAATAAAATATATTGAGTTTAAGAAATATAAAATAATTCTCCCAAGGGAGACTTAAACATAAACAATCCTGAATAATGATGAGATTGTGAAATAAACCCTTACCACTTTGGTAACTTTTTAATCATAATCCCCATGAAAGAAATAACTTCAAATTAAAATTTAAATAACATAAAGATAAATATATTCACGATATAAAATATTAATAGGGTAATTATATACACCAAAAAAATAACTAAGTGGTGAATATTACATAGGTCTCACAGAAGTAAAAGTGTGACAAGAAACCCTTAACTCAAGTCTGATTTCCTTCATACATGTATATAACTCCTATATAATAAATATATTTTTATTATAAATATATTAAATAAAAATATTCATATATTATATACTATATATATTTTACTTAAACCATTTTATCACATGTTTATTAACCATTCTTTATCAAAATCACTGTTTCAGGTGATAACTACTTCATTTTTCATTTATATTTTGGTTTGGTAATTTCGATCCTTTTACTTTAATCATGGTTCCATGATATCCATAATGTTAAAATAGATATAAATATAATATATATTCATTATATATTCATTCAAATTAATCTATAAAAGTTAGAGATAGAAAATAAATTACACTGTTCAAGGAGATGGTAGGCCTACGTACGCATGAACACTGTTTCCATTTTTTCTCAACGAATGGAAAAAAGTAAAATTAATATTAATAAAACTTTAAGGAATCAATATTATTTTATATATATAATTTATATTAATCAAATACATCCTTATTTCCATCCATTCATAAATAAAATGAAAAACATTTCACATTGTTACATAGAGGCGGTAGTCCACACATACACACAAGTGACATTATTTTTTTTCCAAAGGATTATAAGGTAAGAAGTTAGATGTGATATTATATTTAAATAGGTATTTTTAGGTCATTAATATCACATATATTCATTAAATTCATCCTTAATACCTTCCATGTAAAGCATAAACAAAAAATGATTTATATCGCATTGTGAGGCGGTAATCCACTATACACATGAGCGACATTATCGTATCCCCACACAAAATAAAAATTAAGAAGAAATATATGATATAATTATTAAAAAATTATAATAATTTCATATATATCATATAAATATGTTAAATCCATAATTATATCAAGCCTTAAAATGTGTTGATGAAAAATGAATTACATCGGTTCACAAGGCGGTAGTTTGTTGTTCACACGATCTACAGTTTCGTTTCCCATTTGATGGAAGAGGAGATGAATATAGTTCATTAAATTAAAATAATAAAATATCAGTATATATTATATATTGATAATATCATAAGTAGTTAAAATAATAAGTAAAATGAAAACGCATAGTTAAAAACTTCACCTCTTCTTTGGGAAACCTCTTAGGTATAACCTAAATAATTCCTAGATTGGATTTATGATATAAAAAAGGACTATAGGATTTGGGAAGGTAATTATGTATGATATTTTTTTAGGAATTTTATTAAACAAATGGTTTTGTATTTGTGAAGAGGAGAGAATAGGAGGTGGCCTTTTATTAAGTAGGGGATAGGATACACTTGGAATTTTTGAAAAGATAAAGTGATACCCACATTTTTCTCATTTAAAAAGCATAAAAAATGGGTAATTACAAAAAATTAGAGGTTATAAGGTTAAAATATTTCTATGAAATGGGTTTTGGATAAATTTTACATCATTTTTAACCCTTATATTTTTAGTTTAACACTCGGTAAATTAGTTTTTTCTTTGACCTCGACAATTAATTTTTAATGTTCTCACTATTAATTATGGTGAAAAATTAACTTGAAATTATTATATAATATTAATTATTATTATTAAAAATATTAAATCCATTTTTCCAAATTCAATCCACATAAGTGGTAGAATTAAATTTAAACTTAAATCCACAAATGCGTCGAAAAATGATTTTTTCAAAGAAAAACCTTCAAAATTTTAAAAAGTTTTTATATTAGAATTCAATATGAGATTAATTAAAATTATTAAAATTAGTTAAATTGTAATATAATTAAACTAATTTTCTTTAAAACTAACTTAAAATATAATTTAACTATGTAAATAAGTTAAATGAAAAGTCAACTTTCATTAAAAATCATTATTTTTCATTATTCATTAAAAAATTAATCTTTTAATAGAACTATAAAAAATTCATCCAAAGATAATTTTTTAATATAGATTAAAAAAATTCAGTTTATTTTTTTAAATAAATTTTCTAAAATTGGTAAAAATTAATTGTAAATTATGTGCGTAAAGTGCGACTAAACCACATTTTAGAAGAATACAGTTTTTTTGAAAACATTTATTTTTATTTCAAATGGTTCTTATTTTATTTATAATCAATAGATAACCCTTGAATTTATTTTATAAATGTTTAAACCATATGATTTTAATAATTTATTTTGTCTTATTCATACCAACCAACTTAATGACAATTTTATAATGGTCTTGTTTAAATAATAATATTAATAGTATATAACAGTTTGTTAAAACTAAACGTTTCGTGTTACACAAACTATCAATAAAATTAAATTTATTAAAAATAAATATATTGTAAAGTCTCAGGGTGTTACATTCTAACCCCCTTAAATAAATTTCATCCTCAAAATTTAATCTTTATCGCATTATTCAAGGGTTTTATATTTGAAAATAGATTTTTTATAAACCTACATTATAAAAAGGGTTAATAAAACATCCTATTGATAAGAGAGAAAGGAATGTACAAAGGTTATATAGAATAACACATAAGTAGGTTTCCCAGTAGGATAAAATTTTTGGGAAGTGAATATATGGACATGGAATAAAATAATAAATAGTTATAGAGAGTGATAGAGATTATTGATCATAATAAAGTGAATGATAAAAGAAAATTTAAGGAAATCAAAACCATAAATCCGTGATGATTTAAAATACCATTTTATTCATCATATATAAAGGTAATATGATAACATTTTTGTTTCAAGATCATTTTCCTAATGTTGAAGAATTATTTTTTTGTCTGAGAATATAAAGAAATATACTTACTTGATATCTTTATTTTAGATAATAAAAATTTCATCCTTTTGTTGTGCTTCAATCAATTTCCACTTCATCACTTACTAAAATAAATAAATATCAAAAAATGAATTTTTTATGTCTGAATCACTAAAATTAACTTTTAACATATTATAAGGTTTATAAAAGAGTGAAAATTATTTCTTCCTGTCTCTAAATATTTTCCAAAACCAATATGTTTGTCACAAGTTATCCAATATAATATATTAATCTCTAAACCTCAATAGTAACACCAACATATCAACATTAATATTTATTTATCAAATAATTTAAATAAAAACAACGACATATTAACCATAACATCACATGGGCCAGTGGTAGGCACAACATCCCTATTACCCTTTATTTGTTGGTTCAAGCCCCATGATCTTACCAGATGTGATGGGTTGTCACTCGATATGAAGGTTGTACTTTTTCTAAAACATTATTAATATGATTCCTATAATGTTACCAAATTTTAATAACCCATAATTACCTTAACATCAAAGGCAAGATAAACCTTAAAGGTTACCAATATCTTCATAGAAACCTATTTATCATTATTATCTCAACATCAAGAACATATTAAGGGTTATCCTCCCACAATCATGTTTTTTTTCTAAAAAGTTCAACTTGCCACTGAATCACTTTTCCTAGTTATCAGTACCATTAAACATTTTCTCACAAATCCTTAAAGAAAAATTTAAATAATGAAATATTTATACATTTCATAATTCTTATAACTGGAATATCATTGATAAAATACTTATATAAAAAAATTCTTGAATCCAAACAGAAGCATATTAATCATTACACTTCGTGTTTAGTAATAAAATAAGCTTAAACTTGATCCCTTATATTATTTTGAGGTATATTCCCTTGAAACTTGGGGAATTTATTATCATAGTATCAAATATTTTTATAATTGAATCATTTCACATTGGAAGATTATTTATTTACCTTGTAATCACGAACATAATGGCCTTTCTCTCCATACTTGTGGAAAAATACCATTACATTTAAGAAAGTACCATAATGTTTCTTTACACAATTATCACATAAGGGAAATACTTATTTACCTTGTTAACTTTATTAGTCTTTTTCTCTTTTATCCTCTTATTCTCTTACTTCCCTTAAAATCCATAAGACTTAGAGAATTCTTTCTCTATATTTATACCACATGATATTATGTCCTCGTATGATGATAATGATTGGGAGACTAGTTCCATCCAAATAATTGGATTCAAACCATCAAAGAAATGGTTAATATTTCTCTTTAGATTATGTTTTTAGTCCATAATATTCCTTTATAACCTTGTAAATTTGACTTCACACTTAGAAAAATTTTCATCTTAATTTCTTCTTAGATTTAGGAATTGTCTCTCTATATTTTCTAGTGAGAAAAATACTTTTCCAAGAAGAGTACCTTAAAACCCTTCTATTCCATGTTTTCTATTTCTTATTCATACTCAGTGTTTTAAATCAATGAAAACTATTGATATGTATCTCCTAATAGATAATAGACATACATGATAAATTTCTCCCTTTTATTGATTCCCAAAGAAATAAATATCTTGTCTAAGGAACTTATCCATTAATTAGTTACAAATGGATTTGTAGTACCATTAAATGATGTAGGTTTTTGATGAATAAAGTTGAATAAAATTGTTACACCATGTGGTGGATCTAAAAGACACTCCATACAGGAAAGGTTATTTCTTATAACCTAAGTCAGTTTCCCTAATATGGTTATAATTTTATCAGTTCCAGCTGCAACTCTAGCTCCAGCTTCATTATCTTTACTAGGGGAAAAATCTCTACACGGGGTATATGAGTTGATACAGTTCATATTAATTCTACTAGGTTCCATTTCTAAATAATGGTATAAACTATATTAGATCATAAAATTATAAAACATAATATATAATACAAAAAATAGTGAAATACATAACATAAATTGAAAAATTTATGCATAGTTAATATCATAATCATAAAAATGGTTTCTTTGGGAAAGTTTTCAGATCATATAAATATTTCCAAAACCTAATGGTTTTTAGATAAAATTTTAATTAACCTAAGAACATCCCTTGTGAGTGTAAAAATAGGTGTATAATAAGTCCTGTTGTCATATTCCAGGTAATTCTTGAGTTAAGACTGACACACCCTTTTTTGAGTTATTACCCCTAGGTACATTTGTTTCAGAACCACATACACTTTTAGTATCTATAAACGGATGTATTGATAGAAAAAACTGAGTTATCTATACCTTAACAAAACTTTAGGATGTTCTTATATACTTATCCTTAATATATTTCGAAGGTTATTATATATAATCTATGTTTTTATAAATCTAGTTCCAAAGGTATCAACTAAAATTAATTTTATACCAACTATAAAGACCCTAACCCTAGTAGCCTAGATTCAATGGTTACCTTATTACATTGGCTCTAGATATGAGCAATCACATCCCAAAATACCAAATGTTTAGTTGTATTAGTAAACTAGATACACACTCAAATCTCACATTATAATTGAAAACATAAAACATAACATTGTATTCTCTTTGAGTGTATCATTATTTTCTATATCATAACCCTACATATCAATCATAACACACATATTAGCATCTAGAGAAAAATAAAACATAAGAATGGGGTGAGATCAGATGCTCAGTAAGGGTATGCATACAAAAAATATATCATGAATACATAATAAATTATCAATATGAAAAATTAAATAACTAAAACACATGAAATTTAATTAATAAAATAAACATGAAGAATAACATGGCAGGAATAAATGATGATCAAATAATTCCATATAAATAATAATATGAGCTTGTAACTTAACCATGGATATTATAACTAATATAATAATCACACAGAACATCAATAACTAATATCATAATAAGGAAATTCATAATTCCATACATCATAACCATATCATAAAGTCCTCATGCCAAGACATACTATATAAATGGGTAAGGCCTCAGCCAAAAACCCAATCTAGCATGTCTCATGAGACCTACCAATGCATCGAGGGGCTATAGTGGGACCTTATCATCACTTATTAAATCCAATTAATTCCTAATATTAATTTTTTGAAACATAATAAACATAAACATTTGTATTGAAAAAATAGAATATGAAATTTTAACAATTACCCCGACTAAATAAACATAATCATAAACCATCCAGAACAATATGAATGGTATCAAAATGGAACATTCCTATTAAATCTGATCATAAACCATTTGGGTAAATAATAAGGATGTTATAATTATAACATATACCTAGTGAATCATAATTACAATAAATGTTTTATGTTTATGATGAATAGAAATACCGTTAATATGTCCTCAAAACATTCTTGAAAAAAATAACCTTTTTTACTTTGATTTTTTTTTAAAACTAAAAGTTAAAAAAATATTTTGAAAATCATTAACTTTTAAAATAACATTTGAAACTTATAAAGGAATATTTAAAATATTGAGTGGTTATGATGGAAGAAATTCCATATATGCTATACAAGTTAAAACAAATATTCCTTTCACATTTTCAGTGAAATCCAAACAAGACTTTTTTGGAAAACGACATGAAGATTACTTTAAAATTTTTTAAAGTAAAATATGACTAAAAATTTATTTAATAACTATTTTTGATAATTTTCTAAAAAATTTAGATTTTTTTTATAAAACATGGTTTTGGAAGAAAAAAGGATTTTCAACCAAAGAGAGAAATAAAATTGAACTTTCTTAAAACAAATTTTCTCAATAATTTAAAGTAAAAAAGAGATGAAAAATGGTAATATTACTTGAAAAATTTCATTAATAACCATTGTATAAAAAAATATATTTATTTTAATAAATATCAAAAAATTCTCCCAAGGGAGACTTAAACATAAACAATCCTAGATAATGATGAGATTGTGAAATAAACCCTTACAACTTTTTCAACTTTTGAATCATAAGCCCCATGAAAGAAATAACTTCAAATGAAACTTTAAATACCATGAATAGAAATATGTTCATGATATAACATATCAAAAGGGGAATTATATATACCATAAGAAAGAACTAAGTGGTGAATATGACATATATCTCAGGGAAGTAAAAGTGAGATGAGAAACCCTTACTTCAGTTCTGATTTACTTCGTACATGTCTGTACCTACTGTATAATAAATATATATTTATTATAGATATAATAAATATATGTTTATTATAAATATAATAAAATAATAGTAATATATTTAATATCATATATTTTTTTACTTATACCCTTTTATCACTCGTTTATTAACCATTCTTTATCAAAATCAATGTTTCGAGTGATAACTTCTTTATTTTTCACATATATTTTGGTTTGGTAATTTTTGGCCCTTTTAGGTTGATCATGGTTAAATAATCTCCAGAATGTTAAACTTGATATAAATATCATATATATTCATTATATATTAATTTATAATAATCTATAAAAATCATATATAGAAAATGGATTACATTGTTCATGGAGACGGTAGACCCCACGTATGTATGAATGTCGTTTCAAATTTTTCTTGAAAAATAGAAAAAAGGAAAATAAATATTAATTAAAATTTTAAGAATAATTATTATGTTATATATATTATTTATATTAATAATATACATCCTTATTATTATCCATACAAAAATAAAATGAAAAACATTTCACATCGCTACATGGAGGTGTTAGTCCACATGTACGCATGAGTGACATTACTATTTTCCAATGAATTGAAAGGTAAGAAGTTAGATATTATATTATATTTAAATAAATAATTTTATTCCATAAATATCACATAAATTCATTAACTTTATTCTTAATACCTTCCATGTAAAGTGTAAGTGAAAAACAAATCACATCTCTTCGTGAGGCGGTAGTCCGCCGTACACACGAGCGATGCTATCATACCCCCCAAAGAAGGGAAATAAATAAGTTATATGTGATATAATAATTAAATAATTATAATAATTTTATAAATATCATATAAATATGTTAAATAAATCATTATATCAATCCTTTAAAGGTGGTGATGTAAAAAAATTACATTATTTCGCGAGATGGTAGTCCACCGTACACATGATTAATGGTTTTGTTTCTCATTTGATGGAAAAAGAGATGGATATAAGTAATTAAATTAAAATAATAAATATAATTATATGGTATATACTGGTTTTATTATATTATTATAGATGAATAATATTATAATTATTTAGAAGAAGAATTAAAATTAAAATGCATGGTTAAAAACTTTACCACTTCTTTGGGAAACCTCTTTAGGTTTAAATTAAATCCTTTTTAGATTAAATTTATGATATAAAAAGGAATATAGTATATGGTTAAGGAATTAAGGAATATATTTGGGTAGGTATTGACCGAACTGAAAGATTTTGTAAGTGTGAATAGGAGAGTTGAGGGGATGACCTTTTATAAGTGGGGGATAAGACACACTTGGAATTTTTGAAAAGATTAAGTGATAACCACATTTTTATCAAAAAAAGCCATAAAATGTGTCATTATAGAAACTTATAGGTGATAATATTAAAATATGTCAAAATGGGTGTTGTAAAAATTTTAGGTCCTTTTTAACCTGTTTAACCCCTTAGTAAATCAGTTTTTACCTTAACCATGACAATTAATTTTTAATGTTTTCACTATTCATTATGATAAAAATTAAGTTGAACTTATTAGATAATATTAATTATTATTATTCAAAATATGGAATCCATTTTTCAAAATTAAATCCACATAATTATTAGAATTCAATTTAAAATTAAATCTGCAGATGCGTTGAAAAAATGATTTTCTAAAGAAAAACCTTCAAAAGTTTAGAAGGTTTTTATATCAAAATTAAATATAAGATTGATTAAAATGACCAAAATTAGTTAAATTATAACATAATTTAACTAATTTTACTTTAAATACATCTTAAAATATAATTTAACTATGTAAAATAATTAAATGAGAAGACAATTTTCTTTAAAATTTAGTATTTTTCACTATTCATCAAAAAATTAACCTTTTCATAAAATTATAAAAAATTCGACCAAAGATAAATTTGAAATTTATATTTTTAAAATGAATTTTATTTTTTCAATTAAATTTTCTAAAGTGGTAAAAATTAATTTTAAATTATGTGCGCAAAGAGCGATTAAACCACATTTTAGAAAAATACATTTTTTCAAAAAACATTTTTTTTATTTAAAATGGTTCATATTTTATTGATAATAAATATACAACCATTGAATTTATTTTATACATATGTAAACCATATAATTTTGATAATATATTTAGTCCTATGCATACCCGCCAACTTAACTACTAGATTATAAAGAGCTTATTTAAATAATAATATTTATAGTATATCATGGTTTGTTAAAACCCAATGTTGTGTGTTAAACAAGCTGTTTAAGAAATTAAATTTATTAAAAATAAATAAATATTAAATAATTATAATTTTATAAGTTTAAATTGAAATTTTAATTAAGAAAATGTGTCACTCACTGAAAACCAAGAAAACATGCTCAATTTGTCTTGATACTTTAGGAAAATGAGAAAAAAGTCATTTATAATGTGTAGGAATCAAATGCATGTCATTTTAACACATGATATGGCTAGTATGACTCAAAGTGCGTGTTTTCATTTAAAATTGATTTTTTAGTTCAAAATACATCTGACATACTCAAAACTGATCAAACACATTCAGATTATTTTGATACTTTAGGACAATGATCTATAAAACATTTTTGAGATATAGGAATTGGTCATAATTCAATATGATACATGGTATGATTGATGTGACTCAAAATGTGTTTTTTTATTTTAAAAATGGATTTTTTAAAAACATGTGTCACTCATTAAAAAATGATAAAATTAACTCAGATTATATTTTTAATTTAGTAAAATGACCCATAAGTCATTTTTAATGTGTAGGTATCATCCACATGCCAATCAAACACATGGTGTGACTGATATTACTTAAAGTACATGTTTTTAGTTTAAAATGTAATTTTATTTAAAAAATGTGTTGCTCACTGTAAACCTATAAAGAACACCCGTCTTGTCTTGATAGTTTAAGAAAGTGATCCTTAATTTATTTTGATGTGTAAGAATCAACTACACATAAATCCAACACACGATGTGGTTGATATGACCCAAAGTGTGTTTTTTTTAAATTTAAAATTGACATTTTAGTTCAAAAGACACCATACATTCTCAAAATTGAGAAAAAAAACATTTTTATTATTTTGATACTTTAGGAAAATAATACATAAGTCATTTTTGGTGTGTAGGAATTGACCACACCTCAATTTGACTCATGGTGTGACCAGTATTGTCACGACCAATCCCAATGGGGCCCATGCTGCGACTCCCCAAGCCCGCCTTCAATAGGATATAGGTTGGAGACTAGCATCGAGTAGGCATATCACTGATATGGAAGGCCTTAGCCTAAGTACCTGTACAAACTCACACATATCCAAGCTTATACAATGCTGAAATGTAAAGATAGACAAACAACCATGCATGAATACATCTAAATCCCACAACCAGAGCAGTATAAGAATTAAAGGAAAGTAAACAGGTCCAAATAAAAGCCCTCCACAATGAGTCTAAAAACAAGTCTAACTTGAAAGTAAATTAGGGAATGCTGTCAAGATACTGTAAGAACACACATTGGTATATCCAGTCTCACTAAGCATCATCTAGTCTTGGTCCATCTAGGACTCTGTCAAAGGTTTGATCATCTTCACAAGACACAACACTGTGGGAAAATCCCATGTAGGGGTGAGTATAATAATACCCAGTAGGATACCCCGAAACCACAAAGAATATAATAAAAGAATATAGTCATCTCCACACAGATATATGTCTACAACACATATAACAAGAATATCTAGATATAATCAACAAAGAAATATAATCTAAAGCTATTTTACAACCATAATACCAGCCTAGGATCCCAGCTCAAAGGTTCCACATAACACTCGTTTGGGAGAACACATTCCTGAGTCTAATAGCACTAATGATGCCCATCCGAGAGGTAATTATTTTCAGTTCTCACCATTAGAAGAACATGATAAAAGTATAAAGAGACACGATACATAGATAAGGATCACACCCAAGGCCATGGGGTATACCAACAACTCAATTTGGACTAATCTGCTAAGTAAAGAATCAGTGCCCATGCAGTATTGGTCACGACGATACCAAGAACTCCTCATAGGCCATGAAGATGAATAGAGGATCTCACTTCAGGCCTCACAAAGTGATTCTAAAAACTCTATCCAAGAAGTCTTACTGGAGGGATCACTGTCCATTGTGTAGGAGGTGATTCCATACTAACCCTCTAGGAAAGGATACAGGGAATGTATCCTAATAAATTTGTTTAAGATGAAAAGGACAAGGACTCCAAGGAAACTTTTTAAAAGTACATGACATGTAGTAGGGTTACACACCGTGTCCCTTCGACCCTGGGTCCTGCCCATGTAAACAGATCATTTCCATGTCTGTGTAAAAGCACACAATGTGTTGTTTCTTGTGTACTTCACCCCATATACCAGTACATGTGTATTCCTGTGTACACTTGGCTAAGACATGTCCATTTAGGAGTACATAGTGTGCCTATTCCCATGTACTCCACCCTGTGTCCATATACCATCCTAGGTACACGCTGATCCATAAGAGATAGGTCACATTCCATGTGACCTAGTCTTATTACATGTGATACTTATATTTCTCCCAAAACCCTAGAATCCACTGAGAGGGTCCCACACGAGATGTCACTCTGCCATACACGCCGTGTATTGAATTTTTTTTCTAGATTCTCAGATTTATATACCACATCTTTTATTATTCCTTCAGTCTTTGATCCTTCAACTACCTCATCAAAAAATCATGAACCATATCCCGAAAAGTCATTCCATCACTGATTAACACATTCTGGCCCTTCGATTCATTTGGAAAATTTCTTCGAACAATGTTCTTCATTACACACTAAAGAACACAAAAACTAGGTACCTACGTCATCCTATATGCTGTTTTCTCCATCGTAGCACCAACATCATCTCATTCTAAGCCCAGATCTATGATTTCAAACCATTGCGCCATGAATTGGGTGTGCAATGTTCAAATTTATGATATATTTCGAACCGTGGGCCAAACGAAGAATGCCTGCGATGGACGAAGAATCAAGGGATAAAATTATAAGAACAATGACGAGGAATGGAACTCAGTCAATGTTTTCATATACTTAAATTCATTTATTTTATAATTATTAATGAAGATATAACAATTTAATCAAAAATAAAATTCTCCCAATAAAATCCTCACAATAATCGCACCCCACAGAACGACAGATCTACGAATCAATCCATGAGTTGATTAATTTATGTTTATTATAGAAATTAATAATGAGGAAATAATACAATCAAAATAAACTTCCTACCGCTATTTGGAATGATTGTTGACGATGAACAAAGTTGAGTCATTTTCATTTGTAAGATCCTCTGATTTCGTTGTACATCGATCATCGATCTTCGATCTGGTTTCTGTTCATCTGAGAGAGATCCTCTAACACTCTCTCCAATGAATATCCAATGTCTCTAGGGATATGTGGCTAACCCATAACAGTCTTCTTAAAGATATGTCAGTATATACACCAAAGAAATAAAAATAAAATAATTTATTTAATTATTTTATTCATATTCACTCCCAGGATTAATTTTCCACAAAATCTCTAATCCAAACAAGGTTATGTTGTGAATGGGGTAAAAAACATGTTTTAAAATCAATGGTGCCATAAAATTTCTAATTTGGGCCCCCATTTATAAGTTATTACACTTTTTCAGGAAAACTATATGCACATTCTATTTAATATATTTAATATATTTCGAATATTTATTTTGGGCATTCCATGCCTCAGAATCACACGTTTTCTTAGTGCCTAGTCTCAAAATTAATCCATAAAATATCCAAAAATAATACACGGAAAATACAAGTAATTATAGGTATTAATTGAAATGTGTTTTTTCAATTTAAAAATGAAATTTTAGTTAAAAATATGCGTGACATACTGAAAATTGAGAAAACACATTTATATTGTATTTATACTTTAATTCAAGGTTCCAAAATTCATTTTTCACATGTAGGAATTAGTATTTTCTCAATACGATATACGGTGTGACCAATATGATTCAAAATGTGTGTTTTCAATTTAAAAATGAAATTTTTGTTAAAAACACATGCCACTCACTGAAAAATGAAAAAAATGTAATGGGATTGTATTTCTTACTTTATAAAAATTTCCCATAAGTCATATTTTATGTGAATGAATCATCAAAACATAAAATTGACACATGGCGTGACCAGTATTATTTAAGGTGTGTGTTTTCAATTTTGAAATAAAATTTTAGTTAAAAAAATGTTTCAATAATTTAAAACCTAGAAAATACACTTGGGTTGTCTTGATACTTTAAGACAATAATACTTAAGTCATTTTTAATGTGTAAGAATCAACCTCATGTCAATCTGATACATAGTGCGACCAGTATGACTTAAAGTATGTATTTTTATTTAAAATTGACATTTTAGTTTAAAAGATGTGTGATATAATCAAAACTAATAAAATACATTAATATTATTTTGATACTTTATTAAAATGATATATAAGTCATTTTTTATGTGTAAGAATAATTCATACATCAATCTAACACACGGTGTGACTGGTATGACTTAAAATGTGTGTTTCCAGTTTAAAAATTAAATTTTAGTTAAAAAGATGCATGTTATACTCAAAACCGAGGAAAAAAATTTATATTGTTTTTATACATTAATTTAATTATCAATAAGTCATTTGTGACATATATGAATTAGGCATACCTTAATCTGATAGATGGTGTGACCAATATGACTTGAAATACGTGTTTCAGTTTTAAAATGAAATTTTAGGTAAAGACATGTGTTACTAACTAGAAACCAATAAAATATTATTATATTGTATTTATAATTTTGGAAAATAATCCATAATTAATTTTTGACATATAGGAATAAATTTCACACCAACCCGACACATAGTGTAATCGATATGATCTAAAGTGCCTGTTTTTATTTTAAATTGACATTTTAGTTCAAAACAATAGTCACATACTCAAAACCAATTAAATTCACTCAAATTGGTTTCATAATTTATTACAAGTATCCACATGGCATTTTTGATGTGTAGAAATAAACCACATTCAAATTAGACACACAATGTGACCAGTATGACTCAAAGTGTGTGTTTTTATTTAAAATTGAGATTTTACATCAAAAGATGTGTGACATTCTCAAAATCAAGAAAAAATTATTATATTATTTTGATACTTTAATAAAATTATTCATAAGTAATTTTTTATGTGTATGAATTAATTATACCTCAATCCAACACATAGTGTGATGGGTACAACTTCAAATGTGTGTTTTTAGTTTAAAAATGACATTTCAGTTAAAAAACCTACAACGTACTCAAAACCAAGAAAACAAATTCAGATTATTTTTATAATTTAGGAAATGATACACAAGTTATTTTTTTTCATACCAGAATTAGTCACACCTCAATATAATACACGTTGTGACTGGTATGAATCAGAATATGTGTTTTGAGTTTAAAAATTAAATTTTAGTTAAAAACATATGTGACTCACTGAAAACTAAGAAAACGTACTCATATTGTCTTAATAATTTAGGAAAATGATATATAAGTCATTTGTGATGTGTAATAATCAACCACACGTCATTCAAACACATGGTGTGGCCGATATGACTCAAAGTGCCTATTTTTATTTAAAATTGATATTTTAGTTCAAATCACATGTCACATACTCCAAACTAAGAAAATGAACTCTTATTCTCTTAATAATTTATAAAATGATCCACAATTCATTTTTGACTTATAAGAATCAACCAAACATAAATTTGACACATGGTGTGATTGATATGACTCAAAGTGTGTGTTTTTATTTAAAACCAACAATTTAGTTCAAAAGACGTGTGACATACTCAAAACTTAGAAAAAATATTCAGATTGTTTTTATACTTTAGGAGAACAATAAAAAAGTCATATATGATATTTATGATTTATTTTTACCTCAATCTGATACACAGTGTGGCTAGTATGATATGAAAGGTATGTTTTCAATTTAAAAATGAAATTTTAGTCGAAAACACGTGTCACTCACTAAAACCTAATCAAAAACTCACAAATTATCTTGATACTTTATAAAAACTATTCAAAAGTCAATTTTTTTATGTATAGGAATTATCTGCATGATAATCTAAAACATGGTATGATCGGTATAACTCAAAGTTTGTGTTTTCTGTTAAAAAATGACATTTTAGTTAAAAATGTTTTTTACTCAGAAAAACTAGGAAAACACTCATATTACCTTTATATTTTAGGAAAATTATCCATAAATAATATTTAATGTGTAAGAATCATCCAAATATCAATATGACACACGATGTAGTTAGTACAATTCAAAGTGGATGTTTTTATTTAAAATTGACATTTTAGTTCAAAACAAAATTTACAAACTTAAAACTAAGAAAATGTGTTTGGATTGTATTGATACATTAGGAAAATAATCCATAAATAATTTATTATGGGTAGGAATTTAACACACATTAATTTGACATATAGTCTGCCCGATATGAATCAAAGTGTATGTTTTCAGTTTAAAATTAACATTTTATTTTAAAACACATGAAACATACTTAAAATCGAAAAAATTAACTTTAATTGTATTTATATTTTAAGAAAATTATCCATACATAATTTGTGACATGTAGGAATCAAACACACATTAATTTGACACACAGTGTCCCTGATATGGCTCAAAGTGCATGTTCTTAGTTTAAAAGTGACATTTTATTAATGCATTATTTCATATGTGTGTTTAATTTATTTATTTATAATATTACTTATATAATAATTGTTTTTTATATAGGTAGTCATTTTTTCTCAAGCTAGGGTGGTTTGTTTGGCAACTGGTAGCATGAAAAAACTCTTGAGTGGAGGTTGGGGTCCAAAGACAATGAAACATTAATGTTTTTGAATTTATTGATGTTTTTGATAAATTTTACATAAAAATGTAATTGTAAAAACCAATATTTGAAATGTTTGTAATCATTGTACAGTGATTTTTGTTGTTGTATTTTGATGTAAATTTAATTGAATTTAAATTTTCTATTTGTTGCCACATTGTTTTATAATTTCAGCAACACACTATTGCTGCCTATCTTTAATCAATTCTTGGAATAGTGTTGATAAATAGTCACTTTATCATTGCTAAAAATGCAATGATAAAGTTACCCCTTTATTAGCACTACAAAAATCACTGATAAAGGGCCCTCTTTATCAGTTATAAATAAACAATGATAAAGGAATCCATTGATCATTGCTTTTTTAGCTCTAATGAAAGGGCCCTTTTATCAGTACCATTTTTAGCGACCTTAAAAACTATTGAATTTTAAAGGTGCTTACAAAATTAGCTATTTTTACCACTGATAAAGGCTATTTATAGTGACATTAATTCCCATATCTGTAGTAGTGAAGGGGAATTCTTACCGTCAAATGTGGGGCCTTTAGACTATAAAAACTATAATGGGAAAGCTATAGAGGGGGTCAATCCTTATAGGGGGTGTGACCTATCCTTACTGGACCATGAGTGTTTGATTTGTTTCATTTTATTATAACTTCTATGACCTTAAAAATTAATATTACATTGTTAATAATTATTAGTAATTATTAATTTGACAATGAAATATATTATTAATTACTAATTAAATTATTATTATTAATAATAATTACTAATTACTTTTAATTACATTTTAGGTATTATTATTAAGGAATTATTAATAATATTATATTGTTTTTTGAATGTGCTGGAAATAGGGAGCGTGAATCCCACATGTAAAACCTGTAAGGGATGGAAAGGGGTTTCCCTTATAAAAGGGAGGGATGAGTGGAGGTTTAAGGGGTGTAATATTTTTTTTGGAGTACTTTATTCAAAGAAATGATGAATAAAAAAACTTAAATACTATTTTAATTTATATATATATATATAAATATAAAAAAAAATATATTTTTTTAAAATAAGAAGGTGCCTAACAAAAATGAACCTTCTATTTAAAAATTCTGAATAAGTTTCTGAGTGGGAAAGAACCTTCTTCAAAAATTTTATAAAGAATTTGTTTTCTTATTCTGCATATACTTCAAAGGATTTATGAAGAATAATTTAAATGAGAAAATTCCTTCTTCACAACCCTTCTGAATAAGGAAATAACTAATTTAGTTTCCAACATTTGATGAAAAAAACCCCATATACTGGGAAATAGTTTCTTGGATTCCTTATTTTTAGAATTTATTTTTTTATATTATATGATTTTCTTCCATTAGTACAGTGTGTGGATGATGCTTCCCACATATTAAATTTGTTCAAACCTATGAAGTATACTTTATGTCTGAAATAAAAACCAATTTAATATATTTACCACAAGGATGTGAACAACTATCTTAATAGAGAGAGACCATATAAAGTTTTATAATATAATAATATGACAGTGTAACCAAGTATGTGATATTAGAAGTGGTTGAAAATTGTGATATAGATCCACCACCATATTAGTGGATGACATGAAATAGTATTATGATAAAAATGATTCTTGAAGTTCCAATGTAGGAATTGAATTCTATTCAATGTAGTATTACGAGAAAACATAGATATAATTCCAAACATGAAAAAATTCTATTTATTTTATATATATTACATCTTATTAACTAGGTTATTTCCATGTGCAGTGTAGGACCGTTGGTGGGTGTTTAAATATCCTATGACCTTATTCCAAGTGATATCACCATTGGTTTTTTGAATTTAGGTTTTTTCATATTAAAATGGTCTATTCTACCATTCTTCCATTTATATAAAGGCATAAAAAATTGTTTGTTTTATTTTTATTTTGTTTATCTTGCTCAAATTATAATCACAGTTAAGTGGGATTTCTGGCTTGGACCACCACCTGGCCTATTAACCCAGGCCTGATGCTTGGCCTACTTATTTATCCTAATTTATTCTCTTTTTATTTGGATTTAACCTCATTTAACCCACCATGCCATTGATACCACTATGGGATTTCTTCTAGATTCTAATCAGGGCCACTGCCCTTTTGATTTACACCCTCCACCTGTTCGACATTGATTAATCTTATCGTTTGCATATTTGAATCTATTTTTTTGGAACTCACTCATTCTCCCACATCCTCTTTACTATATTCTATTATTATGATGCATCATGGTTATTGATAACCCTCCACACTTTTCTTTTCATCGCACTCAATCCCACTTCCTCTACCCAGCTTGTTTGCTCTCATTTTGGTGTAGGGAAAACCTTGTTCCTTCTTGAGATTTTCTTCGATGGAGACTGGAAACCTTGGCCTACCATCCTCCTCATCCACCCCTACTACACTGATTTTGGTAGATCTTGGTGATAATCATTCTTATTGAATATGTATTTTTTTTCTTTTTATCCAATAACATCGGTGGAATATCCACACTTCCATGCACTCATTCATGTCTAGGAGATCTTGAAGTGAACAAGTATACTAGATGGATTAGTACTATCTGATGTTGTGCGTATTCCTACCTTTATCTTTAAATTTTTAAGATTAAGGTTTTTCAACTCTTTTATTCTTCCTTCACCATTCCTAGACTATTTCTTGTATCATTTTTCTTTTTTATTTAATAAAATGTGTGTGTGGGTGGTGTTTTATCCATTCACATAGCTCCAAAATAGTCTAAATCATGTTAAATAATTTTTTCTCTTTTACTTTTTTATTATATGTTATTTTTAATTTGTTTTTTGTTTGAAAAATAATTTTATTGAATTATTCGTATAGAACTCATCTTAACTCATCACATTTATTTCTCTATTTCCATTTGAAATCATTGTAGCCATGATATCCCTTTTGAATTCAAATACTTAATTGAATATAAGTGTATATCCGTTGATCTTGGATATTTATTAGGGGAGTACACCTAACATTTTTCCCAAAAAATTGGAATCAAATTTATTATATAAAGATGGATTCAACTAAGTATAAAATCAAAAAGTTTTATGGTGATACTTATTTTAATTTTTGGGGAATTAAAATTAGGGATCTAATTTTACAGTAGGGGCATATAAATACTTTTCATTGACTGAAGAAACCTATTATAACCCATTATTATGGTGTACATACCTCTAATATATACCAAGATTTCCCTATTGACATTCTAGTTAAGGCCCATAGTTCTTTATTACTTTCTTTAGGTGATAAGGTGCTAGAGAAGTAGAATATGAATCTACCTATACTAAAAATTGGAATAAATTTGAGAAACTTTATATGACTATATATCTTATTGATAGATTACACAAAAAAACCACATGTTTAACATTAAAATTTATTATGGTATTTATATTAAATCACATTTATATAACTTTAATAAAATCACAACTGACTTGTATAATATTTATGTTAATGTAGATGACGAGGTTTAATCTATAATACTCTTAATTTATTTTGATAATTTATATATTAAATTTTCAAAAACCATGATGTATGAAATAATCTCATTGAATTTATAATAAGTCAAATCTGGAATACTTTTAAAGAATCACACTATAAACCTAGGGTCAAGGGTGAGGCTGATAGTATTTTTACTAGAGGTAGATCAAAATTTAAGGGTAAAAATAAAGACAAAAATAATTAAAAGGTTAATAAAAATATCCAAAACAATTTCAAGTATAAGTATAAGGATAATAAAGTTGTTTATTATAATATTGGTAAGCCTAATCATATAATACTCGAGTACAAAAAATAAAAATAGAATCCTATGACTAAAGAACATGTTGAACGATCCCTTTTAGTTGATTCTGATTATGATATTTTTGAAGTCCAAAATGTGTCTAGGCATGTAATCATTGATGATTGGGTCTTATATTCTGAATTTTCATTTCATATGTGTCTTAATAGAGGTAAATTATTTGAGGAAACTGAAATAGTATAATAAAAATCCATATAAGGCAACAATAGGAGATATAAAGTCTTAGGAAGAGGTTATGTTTTGATAGAACTTGATGAAAATTATATCATTACATTGTTACATGTTAGGTTGGAACTTGAATTTCATAGAAACATAATCTACCTAGGGGTTAAAGACCATACAAGGTTTATTTTGTAGGTCTGAATCATGTTGCTTAAAAATGTCTAAAGGCTCTATGGCAGTAATAAAGGTCTCTATTGTTAATAGGAATTATGTTTTGAATGTAAAAAAATATTAAAGGAAATTAGGTAGTGTTTATATTACTAATATATATAATACATTGATATGGAATTGGATATTGGGGCATATAAGAACCAAGGGTCTTGAGGAAATTCATAATAAAGGACTGTTAAGTGACATCACACCCACAAACCTTACCTTTTGTGAAGATATTATCATGGGTAACTCTAAGAGGGTTAGTTTTAGTATGTCCTCATTCAAAGATAATCAACCTTCAGAGTACATATATTTTAATATTTGGGGTCTAAGTAGGGCTACCTCTCAAGGTTGAGTATCTTATTTTGTCACCTTCATTGATGATTACTCTAGAAATGCATGGGTTTAAATCCTTAAAAACAAGTCTGATGTGTTTTACACTTTCAAAACTTGGAAAAGACTTGTTGAAAACCAAATTGTAAAGAATATTAAAATAATGAGAACTGATAATGGGATCAAATACCTATCTATTGATTTTATTCAATTATGGAAATATAAGGGAATTTTTATAAACCAGACTATTAGAGAAACTTACCAACAAAATTTTATTACTAAAAATATAAACTATACCATACTTGAGTGGGTCCAAATCATGATTTCATGCTTAGGTCTACCCAAATATTTATAGGTAGAGTAATCCTCTAAGTATATCTAACTAATTAATATATTCTTATATATTTCCAACTAAATCAAAACCCCATAATAATTGTGGCGTAACAAACCTAATTATTATACCCACTTAAGAATTTTTGGGTGAAATGTATATGCTCATGTCAAAAATGAAAATTTAGAATAAAGGGATCTTAACTATGTCTTTATAGGCTATCTTAAAAGTGTTAAAGGTTACAAGTTATGGGTTGATAAAACCATATACAAAAAATATATAATCAGTAGATATGTTGTGTTCCATGAGTCCTATTCTCCTAAATCTAAAGATTTCATAGATGAAAGCATTGATACCCTTCGCAATGAGGTTGTTCAACATGGATCACCAACCTAGTTTTAGGTTTCTGTTGAGCCTATTACACTTGTTCCTCAACCTATGACTCAGACTAAATCTAGTTTTGATTAAGATTCATATTTTGATTCAAATTCTCCTAATAACAACAATTATTATCAATTGACTCGAGAAAGACCAAAGAGGGTCCCTAAACGTCCTGTTCAGTTTATCTAGTAAGACATGGCTTTGTTTGTTTTTCATATATCCTATGATCACACATATGATGATCCTAAATCCTATAAAAAAAATCCAAAAATGATATATATTCCAAGTAGTGGATCTCTTCCATGGATTAAGAGATAAAATCCTTAAATAAAAATCACACATATCCTATTATTAATAGGCCTCATGATTCTAAATTCATTAGGTTTAAGTGGATTTATAAAATAAAAGAAGGCAATACAACTTAAAAGAAAATAAATTTCAATGCCAGATTAGCGGCCAATGGATTCCTTCAAATATAATTAATTTACTATGATTAGATATTTCTCTTTTTGTTAAGCACTCTTCAATTATACTGATTATTTCTCTTACTGCCTTTCATGATTTTTAAATTGAAAAATTGGATGTGAAAACTAATTTTCTCTATGGTGAATTTAATGAGAAATTTTATATGAAACCTCATGATAGTTATTCTGAAAATTTAAAAATTAATCAGGTATTCCTCTTGAATAAATCTCTATATGGTTTAAAACACGATTCAAGAAAATGGTATAGGAAGTTTGATTATTTTATGCTTGATAACCATTTCAATAGGAGTCACCATGATGCATGTGTTTATTTAAATTATGTTAAAACTATAATGATTTACCTCATGCTTTATGTTGATGATATTTTGGTTATGTACAATAATTTTAAGCTCTTTATTTCTGATAAGTCTTAATTAAATTTGTTTATTAAAATTAAATAATCAGGATCATCAAAACAAATCCTATATATGAAAATTAATAGGAATAAACCTAATAAATTTCTATACCTATTCCAAAATGATTATATTTTGAAAATAATTAAAATGTATTTTCTTGAGTCTTTAAAGCCTATTAATTTCCCATTTTATCAACATTTTAAACTATATTTATCCTAAGAACCTACTACTACTATCGATATTTAATTTATGACTAAAATACCTTCTGAAAATATTGTTGGAAGTATTATGTATTTAATGATATATACTAGGGATAACTTAGCCTTTATAATTTTCACCCTTATAAGATTTATAGACAATCCGGGAAAGCCTCATTAGCAAGATATAAAATGGATACTTAAATACATATCATATTCAGCTACCTTTTCCTTAGGTTATGGTAGAAATTTGGATACTAATGAGCTTGTTTATTAAATGGATACTTAGATACATATCTAAAACAGATACTTAGATCTGAAATGGATACTTTGATATTTATTTGAAATAGATAGTTAGATACACATCACAATTAGTCATGGATTTATCAACCAAAGAGGCTGAATATATAGCCTTGACTAAGGCTATGAAGGAGGATTTATGGTCAAAGGGTTTACTTTATGAACTAAAATTATACAATTATATTATTACTTTTTATTTTGATAGTTATACATCTTTAGATTTGTCCAAAAAATTATTATTCCATGGTAATTCAAATCATAATGGCATTAGGATTAATTTTATTAGAGATGTTATTTAATCTATAATCATACCTGTCAATAAGATACATACTAGTAATAACACATCTAATAGGTTGAATAAGGCTATGGTATTATCAAAATTCAAATACTATTTAGACTGAATGAATTTGATTCCAATTTAATGACTATAGGTTCAATAAAATCCCTGATTTTAAATGAAAATGGTGGAGATTTGTGAATTTAGGTGTTTTCATATTAAGATTTCTAATTTTACTATTCTTAAATTTATTTACATTCATAAATAATTGTTTTTTTATTTTTATTTAGTTTATTATGATCAAATTATATGTGTGGTTCATTGGTATTTCTAGATTAGACATTTTATTGGTCTGTTGACTTGGGCTAGGAAGTTGGATTGTTTCTTTGACATGATCTATGATCCTTTTAGTTGTCCCACACCTCATTTTACTTACCATGTCATTGATTCTGCCATGGGATTTCTCCTATCCATAAATCAAGGTCACCACCCTTTTTATATTCATCCTCCACCTATTTGAAGTTTCTTTATCCCATAATTCATCTATTCAACTCCCATGTTCATGGAACTAATTCATTCATCTATATCCCCGCACCCATCTATTGTGCTTGAAATGTGTCAAGGGGATTGCTGAACTTATATTCTATTCCTTTTACTGCACTTTATCTCTATTCTGATACTTATATTATTCTCTATTGTTTTGGTGTGAGTAGAACCTAGTTACTCATTGAGAGTTTCTTTGACCAATATTAGAGACCTTGGATGTTCATCCTCCTCATGCACCCCTGGTGCACTACTTTTGGTGGATCTTGATAATGATATTTCTTATTGAAGAAGTGTTTCCATTTATTTTGATCTTGAAGTTTTAGTGGAAGATCTAGTTGAGCAATGTTCACACATTCAAGTCTAGGATATCTTGATGAGAACATGACTTCTAGATAGATTAGAACCACCTAACATTGTGAGTATTCTTGCCTTTGTCTTTATATCTTGAAGATTAAGTTTCTAGAACTATTTTATTCCTCTTTCACCATCCCTAGAATATTTATTGTATAATTTTCTATTGTGTTTCATAAAATATATGTATGGGTGGAGTTTTTTCTGTGCACCTAGGTCCAAAGCAGACTTAAACATGTTTAATCCTTTTTCCTCTTTTATCAATTTCTTGCTTGTTCTTTCAAACTTGTTCATTGTTTAAAAATTGGTTTTTGTTTAATACCTATTAACAAACTTGTCTCAACTCACCAGATTTATTTCTCTATTTCCATTAAAGATAATCAAAACCATGGAATCACTTTCAAATTCAAATACTTAATTGAAAATAAGTGTATATCTGTTGATATGTTCTATTTCATGGGGGTGTACACCTAGCATTGTCTTCAACTGGTTAATACCATTATGGTCCAAAGTGATGAATTTATCATGTGAAGTGATCATTAGATAAAAAAATTGTTAATGATATTTCCATACAAAGAAATCAGAGGCTTATTATCTATATATAAAAACTAATCAAGGTCAAGAATAAAGGGTACATGATAAAATATATATATATATCTTGATTATTAAAATTTTTTTCTATCAAATTGAGATACACGATAAATTTTCTTTTTTTCCAAACTATATCATCGTCTAAGATGATCATTGAGTATAGAATATTTCTTGTTCAACACCAACACTCATATTCTATATTTTTGTATTTATTGTTTTACTCTATTTTAGTTTAATTGTAAATAACTATAATATAAAATACAAGTTAAAATATATAAACCATCACAAGTTATAACATCCCAAACAAAATGTATGTATATAGTTATTCCTTATCTATAAAATAATTTATATGGGTTATGTCTCAATGTTAAAAAATACACACATCAGGTTCATATCCCTAGGTTAAAAATGACACAAATGATAGGTTAGGGATACATGTAGCACCCATGCTTGGATCACATGAATGACACCCAAGTGGGGAATATATGTGGCCTCAAGTGTGTTTACTCATATATATTATAGTCCATTGACAATTTGTGATGGAATAACACATTTTTTAGGTGTCTATTACCTCAAAAATAAATCCCATGATCCATGCTCAAATATACTAAAAATTTGGCATGACCTATTTTTATAATGGAAACAAAAAAACCTAAAAATAAATAAATATAGAGCCAAGTGGGAACCCCAAATCTCAAGTATAAAGTAATAAATAGTCTATATGATTCATAGAAACATAGTATAGAAGCAACAATAGATAAACATATAACACTCATTATATAAATAATAAATAGAACACTAGAAAATAAATTCTAAATGAAAACTAAAAATAAATTGGCCAAAAACCCATCTCACATAATCATCCTTCTGAATCCTCAACCTCCATGATATGCTAACTGAACCATATGTCCTTCTCCAAGTTATACTTGTGATTTGAAATAAAACATGAAGTTCTATGCATATAAATCAAAAACCATGACATGTATGTCAGTAGGGGTGAGTCCAATGATCCAGTAAGAATAAACAATTCATTAATTATATTGATTGTTTCTATGATCAAGTGAATGTGGATGAAATATATGTAAGGTATAAAATTCATGCTCATGAAACACAACCACAGAGAAATATAATACATAATGAAAACAAAAGAATACAAGTTAGGTCATCATGCGTTAACCAGGCCACTATGACACCTGACCCTACCTACTTCGGCTCTATTTCAGAAGGAAGAAAGTCAACTTATTCCATAACCCGACCCATAATAAAATATGAAAGGTAGGGTTTCTAACAAACTCCTCAACCCATACCTAAAGATGTAGAGTAGGGTCCTACGTCCAAGTCCTGGACTCACCATATCACTTAAGGCGGTCCTACCAACACCTTCTCACTCATGGTGAGGCCCCATTCCAAACCTCATCCATATTATAACATGTCCCAACCACTACCATATATTTATGTTAGGGTTTAATGAACACAAGTATACAAATATCTTCTCACTCAAGGTGGTTCCTACTAGTACCCTCCCACTCAAATCAAATCCATGCCTCATGATATTGACCACTACCCTCTTAATTAGGGTAGGATCTCATAATATCTAAGTCTTCACCCTCTCAGTTAGAGGAGGTAATCTATCAAAAACCACTTCTTTATCACTTAAAGTGGGGTTACAACTATAAGCCTTAACATATAAACAACATGAAACAAACACATAGTCATAATGAACACACAATAATAATAGGTCATGCAACCCATCTCACAACATACCAACCCATAATTAGGGTTCTTTTACCTTGATACCTAATCCCACACATCTTATCATACATCTTGGACAACTGTATCAAATCCCAAAATCAACTCAGTCATACACACAAAGCATGTAGATCCCCTAAAAAACCCCATCCCACCCATAATAGTATCCACCAATGTCCTTCAAATCCATCTCTACCCCTTAAGGGGTTAACTACATCACCTCAACAAAACTTGGTCTTATATAACTTACCAGAATTCATAATACACATCATCATGAAACAATATACACTATAATAAACCACAACTAGGAATCACAACAAAAACACATTCCTTAAAAAATAGTTCATTTCCCACATTATGTAAAACATACCAAAATTAGTTTCAAACTAATCCCTTTTGGATTAATTTTTAAAACCAATTAAAAATATTCCTATAAAATTATTTAGAAAATGAATCACATTCCATCTCACTCATGATAGTCTCTTTTCCAAAACCAAACATTCATTTTTGAATACGATTTCAAAACGCATTATCAAACCAATTATTTCCCCTTTTTAAATTACACTAAAAACAAATCTATTTCTAAAATAAAATTTTAAAAAGGAAATATATTTATCCTTAAAAACCACTCATACCACCAAGAAACCCAAAAAAGGGACACCAACACTCATTCAACCAATTCACCACTATTTAATAATTTATAAATCTATGTATTCTATATTGACTTAGGGTGATGTGAGGCCATCCCAATATATGATGAGATAATATAAATCATGAAACATGAAAATAAAAATAACAATGATAACACACAAATATAAAATAACAAATGAGTAAGATAGTCAATAATGTCAAGATACCCTACTAGAACTGGTGATCCATAAATCATCCCAAGATCATACCAATCTCCTTCAAGTATATGATCCCCTATCTCATCAATAAATGCCATAAAATTAATAAACTGAAGATTTAAAACAAAAATACAAAACCATAATAACCGATTCTCAACTCATAGGGTGACCACATGATGCAAAAACCATGAATTTTTTTGTGGTTTACTCCAATTATATACCTAGACCCAAGACACACAAAATTCCTAAATTAAAATTTCAAATCAATGAAAAATTTCACAAAAAATCAACAAAAACCCTAAATAAGTTTGCGAGGAAATATAACTCAAATAAAATGATGAATGACTGCTTGAATACCTCCTCTAAGTTCCTACTCTATGAGATACACATGTAATCCCCATAAAGTGGGATGATTTCACCCTGATCCAGTGAAATAATCTCTCTAAAAACCTAACCATCCAAACTAAAATCACAGGTAATCAAGGAAGAATAATAAGGGATATTAGTGGAGTGAACTTACTCTAAATATATATGACAAAATCCTCTCTAAAAATATAGAATGAAGAAGAACCAAAGGAGGATATGGGAGAGAAAAATAGGGTTCTCCCCTTTTTTTATTGTATGTATAGAATGGTGGATCTTGTGGGGGTTACAAATATCCCCCCATGAAATTACCAGAAGGTCCTTCTAAAATAAATTTAAGTGGAGTGTCCTTAGGGCATGGACAATGATCCACAAAAAAACCCCTCACCCAAGGATTCCTTATGAAACAATACCCTAGGTTGTACCATAAAGGGCCTACTTCTGGACTTCGTTTACAACACAGATGAAGGCTCTATGGAATATCCCACATTGGGGGGAAACCTGAGGGCTTACCTCATAAGGGTCCTCCATGGAACAATATTTTGGGTGTGATGTGGTCAATCCCCTATTGACACCACCTTGACACAACAACCCTCTAGGTGGAAGCCATATGGACCTACCTCTTGGGACCCCTCTATAATACAAAACTACCCCTATAGCATGGTCATATCTTGCAGACATCACTATGACATATCCCTTTGGTCTACCACATGGCTTACTTTATCATGGAATATCCATAAATTCCACAACTCATACCACACCACAAAATCTATGGATGCATTGTGTTCTTCCACATATAGCTAATTTTTTTAATAAGGGTCACCTCAAACATTATCCAAATATCATTAAAACATTAAAACAAATAACTAGGCCTTATTACATATTCAAAAAAATCTTCCGAATATGTTTCAACCCTAATATTTATGATTTATGTCCCAATTCATGAAACCTCTCTTTCTCTGAGACCAAATGTTCAAATTCCTTTATAATCTCACAACATGTAATGATATGGATTGTTATAAACTCCCCAAATACAAGGTTTCTTTTCCCTAAGAAGTATTCATTATTTCTTGAACCATTATTACCAACCTTCCATGGACAACAATTCACTATTAATGCCCCATATTTCATCACCAAGTGCCCAATGTGCCTCCATTGTACAACTCCAACCACTAAACACACTATACATCATAAGACAAGTTAACCACTTATCGAGCATCCTACACCTCGAACCACGACCGTCATCACATCTCTAGCATCATATTATTTTGAGCTATCCATAAATGATCATAATGTGGGTTACAACTCACCACATCTACCTCTATAAAACAACACTAGTCAGTCCTTCTTTGACCAAATATCTCTAAAAGACTTGGTCTCACCCACCAATATAAAGTAATATCCCTCAACCATGATTCCTTAATCCATAGAGGTGTCATAGAACCAAATCCACTTTCATACTCTTCTCTCAAGTACCAACGTGCCCCAATTCCAACTTACTCTCTAATTCCACTAAATACTTGACCCCATACAACTTGAGGGTCACACATCTATGAAAACATCCTCCATAGAAGTATCCTTATCATCACCTAATTGAACAAATACACTTGATCTACACCACTCATGTCCCATCAATTTCCATGTGTAATGATGGGATGTGACCACATTTCTCCTACCCATGCACCAACACAACATTGATAACTAAACACTAAGATGATGCTCAACCATACCCATCAGTACCAAAAAATTGAATCACCAACACCCAATTCATCCTTAAGATTATGGTTCTCCCCACTAAAGTAATTCTTTAATAATGGAAAGTTTCAGCTAATGGTGATCACCACTGTACAAATAGCCTATATAAAACATACCTCAAGCATTATAAACCATGAAACATATAAAAACCACACATCTATCTACTCGAGGCCAACAAAAAACATCCATACCATCAGCCTAAGAACAAGAATATTTAAAAAATACACTAAAATACCTACCAAATGCATAACCAAACTACCCGGGTAAGCCCATTCTATTATAAAAAAAAAGAAAACTCATCCAAAACAAGAACCGATTTATTTTTCCCATAATCTGACTAAAATAGGTCCATAACCACCAACCAAAATTGGAACATGTTAAGAAAACGTTACATACAAGGAGAACACACAATTAAATCTTCTATTTCAAACCATCTAAAATACTAAAATACAAGCACACATGGTTTTTATAAATACTAATTTCTTATTTTAAAACCATATAAAATCATTTACACACACCAAAACTCACCAAAATTTACAAAACACCCATGTAATCCCAAGGTTATTACCTAAAATAAAAAATAAAATCACTAGAACTAGCCTATAACTTTCCCAAAAACCATTCGAATTTTTAAAAACTATTTATAAATCCAATTTCAAAAACTATTTTCCTTATATTTTCTCAAAATATAAAAAATATGATCATTTAAAAATCACTAAAACCATGATCCATTTAAACTAAAACCGACTTATAAAAACATTTTACACACATATCATTCTAGAGCTTGATCTTTTTTTTCAAACCCGGTTTTCTTAAAATCCAATCATCCTAAAAATAATTTACCTATGGTGGCCAATAAGAAAAATCAAAATTAAAAAAAATATCCCCTAAAATTAATATTAATATAACATCCCTTAATAATTTAATTTTTAAAACATCAATTATATTATAAGTTTCTTTAGTTAATAATGGATTTTGATGAGGAAACATTCCAAACAAAACTACTTATCGGAGCTTGTATCAGGTCCTAAGCATGCCACTATCATGATGCATGAATGACTTAATGACTCATAATCACACCCTATATTTCATGACCCCCTCCCCATAAATTATACCCCTCCTAGGGAAACAATGTGATAAGAGAGATAATGACCCCCCTAAGTCCCACCTCCAGTAGGCCCTGGGGTGGCGACTAGCACCAAGGGTATAATAAACCCACATTTTGGAGGCATTAACCTCTAAAATTACACATGAGAAAGAGAGAGATAAGATAAACACCAAACAATTCCTATTCATATTATAATATAAAATAAAACCCAAGTACAAACTTGTAATTTCATGCAAATTCTACTAAAACTAAAAAGGAAAAACTGCATGTATTGAGAGAAAAGTGAAACAACAACGACCACAAATCCTGAATAGCTCCAGTAAATCCCGAGCTAATAGTAACTACCCTGATCTCCGACCTGATCTAACTGACCTGAAAAATATATTATATAACATAGGGTGAGTATAATAGTATACTAAGTAGGATCCTCTCTAGATCCTCTCATGGAAAAGTAAAGAAATCATGCTAAATCACAATGAATAAAAAGTGAAACTAACTTTTCACCTAAACAGGTATAATAAGTTTCCAGCCTCACCATGGATACTCAAAAAAGGTATCACATAAAAGATTATATAATATAATAAATAATATCAAGGGTACCCTGCTACCACTTCCCCAATAGTTTTCCACTTTTCCATAACATCTCAAGTCCTGAGCATCTTGTCGAGCAAGTGTTGTTTTCAACAATAAATAATATTTTTATTAAAAAGGGGGAGATTTTCGAGAACAATAATCTATCTCTATGATGATTTTGATGCTCACAAATACCCTTAATTGTTTTCTAATGATTTTATTTTTTAAGTATATTTTATGAATTTATTATTATTTTTTTTATTTCTGGAAGAAATATTTAAGTTCTTGAACAACGAGATTTAATTGCTAAATTATTTGCATTAGCGTGTTCTGGAAACATTTTTCATGCTCTACATATTCGAGAATTTCTTAAGCGTGTTCTAGAATCACTGTTCATACCATACGTGGATAAACGTAGAGTCATGATGGAATTTAGTGTATACTTTATGAGATATCAGAAAAGTATGGTTAATCAATGACACGTTATTGGAAAATTATGGAAGAGGAACCCTACGTTAGGAAGTAACCCTAAATTTGGGTTATTGAACAAGTATGGAAGAAGAACCATACATATGTTTTAAATGTTACGTTTGTTTCTCAAAAGTAAGGTTCATCAACCTTAATTTTGTAAAAATTCTTACGTTTTATCAAAAGTATGGATCATTTACCTTACGTTTGGAAGCTTATAAAAGTATGTATCATTTATCATACGTTTGGTTATTGAAAAGAAAAGTATGGTTCATCAACCCTACGTTTGTAATCAACCTTATATTTGAAGGATGCGACATCAACCCTACGTTTGTGTTCAACCTTACATTTGAAAGATGCATGCTATACAGTTGAACCTTACATTTGGTGTCGAAGAATTAAAGAAGATATTATTATGCAATGGTCTGTAAGCAGTTTATTAGGATAATTTCAAGGCAGATTTAAAGTTGATTTTAAAGTGCGCTTTTGAATGATTCAAGCGGTGGAGTGGACTAGGGGCCTTCTGTTCTCCGAACCACTATACATCGTGTGTCTCTACTATTTAAATTTCCACTACATTAATTCATCTGATTAAAGTTAAAGGGTAGAACATGATCTTACAAAGAATTTGTAAAAGACACAATTCACCCCCCTCTTGTGTATATTTATTATAATCTGATCCAAAAATTGGTATCAGAGGTTGAGCTTTCTGATAAAGTCTTAACAAGATGAAAGTGATTATACACAGAGCAAGATGACTGATACAAGAGAGGGAATTTCTATGGTCTGAGAACCATACTTCAATGGAGAAAATTACGGATGCTGGAAGTCAAGAATGATTATATATATGAAAAACCTTGGATACAGAGTATACTCTAAGATTCTGCCTCCATATGAAATACTAGAAAAACCTAAAACATGGAGTGTAGCCACTGAAGCAGAATATGATATGAACTCGAAGGCAATGAATGCAATTATATGTGTTCTAGGACCTGATAAATTTAACAGAGTATCTCAATGCCCGACAACATATGAGATGTGAAAAACTATTACTGTTGCTTATGAAGGAACTAACAATATCAGGGAAATGAGATATGCTACTGCTAAGATTAAATTTTATACATTCAGAATGGTTGAAGGAGAAATCATTAATCAAATGAATGGAATGTTGATAGATATTTTCAATAATATAATAGCTTTGGGTGACCCAATCAAACAAGATGATCAAGCTTTAAAAGTTCTGAGAGTACTACCTACTAAATGGAATGGAATCTCTACTGCAATCAAAAAATCAACACCTATCAAAGACTTAACCATGAGAGAGATGATTGGAACAATTATGATATATGAATCCGAGATGGAAGATGAAGCAAATGAGCATAAGGTTCTGATCAAGAGAGAAGACACTGCCTTAAAAGTGTCATCTCAAGGGAAAAGAAAAAAGCTAAAGAAAAAAAGAAGTAAAGGTGAAATAAGAAAGTTTTGCTTCATCAAGTTCTAATATAGAACTGGCTCAGCTAGCCCGAAAATTTAGTAAATTCTATAGAAAGAAGAAAGGTTCCAGAAAAACTTTCAAAAAGGATGAAAAGGAAGTCAAATGTTATGAGTGCAAGAAGATGGGTCATATCAGACCTAACTGTCCATAGTTAAAAGAAGACAAGAAGAAGAAGTTCTTCAAAAGGAATGATTATGAGAAAAAAGACAAGAAAGTAATGAAAGCTACATGGAGTGTGTCTGAAGACTCTAGTAGCTCTTCAAAATCATATTCATAGAAGGAAGAAGTAAATCTGAAAGACAACATGTGTTTTATGGTAGAAACAGATGAGGTAAAAACATATTACTATTCTGACTCTGACTCTAGATCTGAAACAAGCTATTCTAATGAAAAACTTGCAGCCTACTGCAACATGCTTGAAGAAAAATTTGACTCTCTTTTTAAGAAACATAAGTCATTAAAGAACATTCACAAGGCTATTTCAGATGAAAGAGATACAATACTAAATCAATTTAAGGAGTTAACTAATAAGTATAATTCAATTAAAATTGACTATACAGATCATGAAGCTAAAATAAAAACACTGTAAATAGAAGTAGAAACATATAAAAGTGCAGCTCTTATTTTTACCAAAGGAGAAAACTGCTTGAATGAAATTCTTGGAAAAACTGTTATCAAGAAAGAAAGATTTGGAATTGGCAGTAAAGGTGAAAAACCTAAGCTGGACAAGAATTATTTTGTTCCAAGCTCAAAAAGATTAAATTGTAATTACTGTGGAACAAGGGGACATATTTCTAAAAACTGTTTCTTAAGACAACCTCAAATGAGTGGTATTAAGAAAGCTTTTGTTTCAAATAATTTATTTGATTCTGTTGATTTTAGAAAAACAAAGCAAGTATGGATTCCCAGATCTTTTCTGGCTAACACAACTGTACCCAATAGAATATGGGTACCAAATAAACTTGTTTAAATGCCTTTTTAGGAAGTAGGTCACAGAAGAAAAAATACCATATGGTATATGGACATTGGCTGCTCAAGGCATATGAGTGGAAACTCCTCAAATTTCTCTACACTCACTCAAAAAGATTGGTGGACTTTTCACTTTTGGTGACAATTCCAAAGGGAAAATCATTGGTATTAGAACATTTGGAGATCCAGAAGCTATCTCAATAAAAAAAGTACTTTATGTACAAGGATTGAAACAAAATTTGATAAGTATCTCTTAACTATGTGATGGTGGTTATGCTTTTGTTTTTTCTAAAAATTTCTGTTCTATTTTCAAAAATAAACTGCTTAAATTTAGAGCACCTAGAACTGACAATGTGTATACCCTGGATTTAAATTCATTGTGTAAAAAACAAGTAAACTTCTTAAATTCTAAGATAAATGAATCCTGGATCTGGCATGGAAGACCTAGACATTACAATATATATGATTTACATAAATTATCTAAGAAACAATTAGTTTCTGATTTTCCTAGTCTCAAGTTTGAAAGTGATAGATTCTGTGATGCATGTCAACTTGGAAAGAAGTACAAATCATCTTTCAAATCTGTTAACAAAATTTCTACATCTAAACCTCTAGAACTTATCCATATGGATTTGTTTGGACCTTAAAGAGTAGTAAGCTTGGCTGGTAAATTATATGTATATGTTTTTGTTGATGACTATTCTATATTTACATGGATTTTCTTTTTAAAATTTAAAAATTAAGATTTTAATTTATTTGAAAGTTTTTTTAAATCTGTTCAAAATGAAAAAGATTTTAGAATAATTTCATTAAGAAGTGATCATGGTGGATAATTTGAGAATCTAGAATTCAATTACTTTTTCTCAAATATGGGTATTAAACACACCTTCTCTGCACCAAGAACGCCTCAACAAAATGGAATTGTTGAAAGAAGAAATATGACTATTCAGAAAATGGCTAGGACCATGCTAAATGAATACAGTATTCCTACCTATTTTTGGGCATAAGCTGTAAGCACAACCTTCTATATAATGAATAGAGTTTTAATTATACCAATTTTAAAAAAGACACTCTATAAAATCTAGAATAACAGAAAACATAAAGTAAATTACTTTAAAGTTTTTAGATGCAAGGTTTACACCTTAAACACCAAAGATAATCTTGGTAAGTTTAATCCAAAATCTGATGAAGACATTTTCTTAGGATATTCTGCTACTTCCAATGCTTATAGAATTTTTAATAAAAAGTTAAGTATTGTTAAAGAATCAGTTCATGTGAAATTTGATGAATCTAATCCCTTTGAGAAAAGGACAAATCAAATGGATGAGCTTGAATCTAATTATAACATGAGACTTGAGAACCTGAAAGATGATTTTGAAAAAGATATAAATGAAATTCAGTCCAGTCCAGAAGAACTTGACACTGAAGAACCTATAAGTGTACTACCTAGACAGTCAAGGACCGTAAAGAATCACCCTTTAGAATCTGTAATAGGATACTTAGAAGCAGGAATAAAAAATAGAAGGAACACATGAAATCTTGTTAAGTTTTCTTTCTTTCTATCCCAATTAGAACCAAAGTCAATAGAAGAAGCTCTAGATGATGAAAGTTGGATGATAGCAATGCAATAAGAACTAAACCAGTTCAAAATAAATGAAGTCTGGAAATTAGTTGAAAGACCACAAAATTATCTGGTTATTGGAAACAAATGGGTTTTTAGAAATAAACAAGATGATCAAGGAATAATAACTAGAAATAAAGAAATACTAGTAGCTAAAGGATATAATCAAGAAGAAGGTATAGATTATGATGATACCTTTGCACCTATAGCTAGATTAGAAGCCATTGGAATTTTCTTAGCATATACAACTCATATTAATTTTAGATTATTTTAGATGGATGTTAAGTATGACTTTTTAAATGGTTTTTTAATGGAGGAATTTTATGTTGAGAAACCTTCTAGTTTTGAAAATTCACAAAACCAGATTCTGTTTTTAAACTTACTAAAGCTCTTTATGGTCTTAAACAAGCACCTATAGCTTGGTATGAAGGATTACGATCTTTTCTTCTGAAAAATGATTTTATTGTTGGAATGGAAGATCCAACACTATTTAAGAAAACTATAAATTATAATATTTTATTGGTTCAAATTTATGTTGATGATGTAATTTTTGGATCAACTAATAAATCCATTTTTTATGAGTTTTGAAATCTAATGCAAAAAGAATTTGAAATGAGCATGATGGGAGAATTAAATTTCTTTTTAGGACTTCATATTTATCAAAAATATTTTGAAAATTTTTTATATAAAAGAAAATACATTAATGATTTACTAAAGAAATTTGGACTTGAAAACAACAAGACATATACAACTCCTATGTGTACTAATATAAAACTTGATTTGGATGAAATTGTAAAAGCAGTTGACAACAAGTTATATAGAGGTATGATTGGTAGTTTATTATATCTTACTGCTAGCAGGATATATATAATGTATTCAGCATGTCTTTGTGAAAAATTTCAATCAAATCCTAAATAATCCCATTTAACTGCCATTAAAATAATTTTTAGATATTTAAAAGAAACTGTTTTTCAATGTATTCTTTATCCTAAACGTATGATTTTAATTTAATTTCATATTCAGATGCAGACTTTGGGATTTTTAGATTAGATAGGAAAAGCAATTCAGGTACTTGTCACTTTTTAGGAAAATCCTTAGTGTCATGGTCAAGTAAGAAACAACACTCAGTTTCCCTGTCAATAGCCGAGGCATAATATGTATCTGCTGGCAGTTACTGTGCACAAGTTTTCTGGATGAAAAACACTCTTATGGATTTTGAACTAAATTTTAATAGTATGCCTATTTTATGTGATAATACTAGTGCTATAAATATTTCAAAAAATCATATTAATCATTCTAGGACTAAGCATATTGATATTAGACATCATTTTCTAAGAGATCATGTTCTGAAAAAGGATATATCTTTGGAATTTGTAAGTAATGAAATTCAATTAGCAGATATTTTTACTAAACCACTTCCCACTGTAAGGTTTGATTTTCTTAAGGGGAAGTTAGGTTTATTTAATTTTAAATAAAGTTTTATTTTATTACGTTGTTTATTTATTTTAATACTATTTAAAATAAATTAGTTATTTGTTTTTCAAACAGAATAAGTTTTTTTTTCTCGTGATCAATTTTATTCATTTTAAAAATCTATGTAATAATTATTGATGAAATGGGAATCAAGGCTTTAAGAAACCTTTCGAATTCTGAATCATTTTATTTTCTTCCAAAAAAACCTTCAAACCCACAGCACTTTACCACTCTTTGTCTATTCAAACCTGAACCTTCGAAACCCTAATCCTCTTTCAAACCTTCAAAGTTTTTTTCGACAGAAATGGGAAAGACCAAGAGAACCGATGAAGCTAAGACCATCACAACAAAGAAACAATGCTATAAAGGAAGAAATTTTTTTCAAGGAAAGTCCATAGACCTGGAATGGATATTTCAGACGAATATTATGCTGAAACAATCTATCACTTTTTAAAATCTAGAGAATACCTTCAATGGTGAGAAGTATGAGTTTTTTTATGAGATAAAACTAAGATATTTATTTAAGTCTATACAATTTATTCTGGGAGATGATGAGGATACTTTGGTAGCTAATATAGAAGATCAAGATGTTTTGATATCCTCTGTAGAGATTGGTCAGATTCTAAATTTCCCTCATGAGGGAGTTTTTCATTTTTATTTGAAAAATATAGGATATTTAGTGAATAATTCTGAAGATATCATGTATTTTATTTTTGGTTCTACTCATATAAAGAATATGTTCATAAAGGACCTAGAGCCAGATCAGAAAATTCTAGTGAAATTTGTGCAAACAGGGATTGCACTGAGGATGTATGAGTTGGAGAAAATCTTGTATCCAGACATGTATATAATGTTTCTTTTAATGATTGATATAAGGCTTAACTTTCCTAGGTACATGGTAAGGTATCTTCATTATTATTTTCAATTAAAATCCCGCATTAATTTTTATCCGTTTGGTAGATTCATCTCAAAAATTCTATTCAAAAAGGATATGATATGGCTGGTGGAAGCCCGAGTTAGATGCCATCATAGTAACACTTTTGCTGCTGAGACCCTGAGAAAAATTGGTTATTTCTAGATCACATTAAAAAGAAAACTTTTTCCAGTAGGGGATGAGGAAGAAGAAGAGAGTGATCAAGATCAGTCTACAAAGTCCAACGAGGGACAAGCTGAATCAAGAGTGAGCACTGTTTTAAGAAGAATAAGATTCGAAACTGAAGAAAATCAAGAAGAAGGAAGTCGGGAGGGACTTCAGATTCAAAGAAAAAGAACTAGTAATGAGGAACTTGTTTCACATGTTTTGAAAACTAGGGATTTAATCTCTTACAGCTTTTTCAGAGAAGCAACTGTTGAGAAGCCACGAGAAAAGGATATTGCTCAAATTACAGAGACTCCTCACGTAAAAATTGAAATTGAACCTCAAATTGTAACTACAACTGATATTACAATTGAAAAGGGAAAGGAGGTAGAGCCTGGTGAGGAAGTGGCTAGTCCTCAGGAAAATCAAGAAGATATTATTTTAGAAAATCCAATGGAATAACTGATTGCTAATGTTCATGATGAGAATGTTTCTGAAGTTCAAACAGAGGTAATTCATGAGGATTTTTCTGTGGAAGAGTCTGGAAAAGACTCTGAGGAAAAGTCTGTAGACCAGCCAGCTTAGGAGAAAGCAAAAGAAAAATCTGATGCAGACTCTTTTCCATTAGTACTCCTGCATCAAGCACAAGCTGAAAATGAGAATCAAGCACAGGGTGCCTCTGATTCAATGAATAAGGAAGTAAAAGAACTATATAGGAAGCTATCCAGTTTTGAATATGAAAATGTTGCTTTGTGGAGAGTCTTAGAACAAGAACAATTAAAATTTTAGAAACTTAAAGAAAGTACAGTTTCAATATAGGAAGTTGAAGCTTTTAAGAAAAATATGTTGACAGAGGTTTACAAGATGAAATCCAAAATGGTGATGAAGTCAGATCTATCAGAATTCAAAACCTATATAGAGACATAGTTTGCATCTATCAGATCTGGTGAAGCTAGTGGATCAGGTACTTCACCTGATTTAATCATAAAATTTCAGGCTATCACAACAGAAATGAGCAATATGAATGACATATTGCATGATTTTCAATGCAATAGTGCTCCACTATCAATTTTGTTAGATAATCAGAAGTTTTTTGTTGACCAGTTGGCCTCAAGTGAACTAGGTATTAGAACTGTGCTGAATCAGTTCACAAAGAAGTTAACTTTGTTTATGGAGAAGGAAGAGAGACTTCATGAGTTTTTCAGAGTAAACTTGATAGAAGATATTCATATGACTCAGGAGAGTCGCGATCTTATTATCAAATTGGGAGATGGAATGATGAAAAGGATAAGGGAGTAGTTAACAGAAATCAAGTTAGTATTTTAGAGGAGATAGACCCTATCTTATACTCTTACCATACCTTGATTCCCGCGATCATCATGATTTTACATATTCCATGTTATCAATGAAAATTTTGATTTATTCTATATTTGTGTGTATTTTATTTGTTTTACTATCTTTTTTTCAATATGCCGGTAATCTAGATTTAATTATTGAAAATAGTTCATAATAGAATTTACTTAAGTTCAGTGCTACATTACATGTGTTCTATTCCATATTATATAATTATTTTTGATATCAAAAAAGGGGGAGAAATTAGATAAACACAACATTTTATATTTTAACCTTTTCAAATATTAAGTATTATCTTAATCCTTTAAAGGGGGAGAAATTGAGTTAATTATAATATTGTATTTATCTTTACAAAATTCAAAATTATATGTAATTAATTTTGTAAGTTAATTTCATTAGTTATTTTATGGGTTTTGTGATCATCAAAAAGGGGGAGATTGTTGAGAAAGTGTTGTTTTCAACAATACATAATATTTTTATTAAAAAGGGAGAGATTGTTGAGAACAATACTATATCTCTATGATGATTTTGATGCTCACAAATACCCTTAATTGTTTTCTAATGATTTTATTTTTTAATTATATTTCATGAATTTATTATTTATTATTTATTTCTAGAAGAAATATTTAAGTTCTTGAACAAAGATATTTAATTGCTAAAGTATTCGTATTAGCGTGTTCTGGAAACACTATTCATGCTCTACATATTCGGGAATTGCTTAAGCGTGTTGTGGAATCACTGTTCATACCCTATGTGGAGAAACATAGTTTAAGGATGGAATGCGGTGTATACTTAATGAGATATCAAAAAAGTATGGTTAATCAATCATACGTTATTGGAAAAGTATGGAAGAGGAACCCTGCGTTAGGAAGGAACCCTACGTTTGGGTTATTGAACAGGTATGGAAGAAGAACCGTACATAAGTTTTAAAAGTTACGTTTGTTTCTCAAAAGTATGGTTCATCAACCTTACTTTTGTAAAAAATCTTACGTTTCATCAAAAGTATGGATCATGTACCTTACATTTGGAAGCTTATAAAAGTATGGATCATTTATCATACGTTTGGTTATTGAAAAGAAAAGTATACTTCATCAACCCTACGTTTGTAATCAACCTTACGTTTGAAGGATGCGACATTAACCCTATGTTTGTATTCAACCTTACATTTGAAAGATGCATGCTATACAGTTCAACCTTATGTTTGGTGTCGGATAATTAAAGATGATATTATTATACAACAGTCTGTAAGCAGTTTATTAGGCTAATTTCAAGCCAGATTTAAAGCTGATTTTAAAGCACGTATTTGACTGATTTAAATCTGTTTTATCAATGATTTAAAGGATCAATTTAAAAGGATATTTTTATGCTGAATCTTCAGGAAAGTTATGATTGCTCTGTTATTTTGAATTTTTGAGTATAGCGAGTCAGAAGGTGACTTTTGTGGATCTACATTTGTAGGAGAAGTGCTCGTCTTTATTATATAGATGTGATATTTTTTTTACACAAAAAAATATATATGAGTTTTTCTGAACAGTAACATTTGATCATTCATAAAAAAGAAGGAAAACAGAGACTATCAAGATCACAAATTTACTGATTCAAAAGAGTGAAAAAGATCTGTTTATTGAAGAAGAAGAATCATGATAGAAGATTCACTTGTTCTACATCAAATATCTACTGTGAATCTGCTACTGCTGAAGGCGATGATCCATCTACTATCAATTTCATTCTATTGCAATTGTGAAGAACAACTAGAAAGTATTTTCAAAGTAAAAATACATTTCTTTTCTATTCTTGAGTGACCAGTTTCTCGTACTAAGCTGTGTAGGTTCTGTGATTGAACCAAAAGGCTTTGTTCTAAATTAGATTGTAAAGGTGTCAACTGCCTGTACTCAGTTGTGAAATGGTCTTTTGACAAGAGGACCAGATAATGAAAATCACCAAGCTCATGGAGTTGAGCATTGGTGGAGTATACTAGGGGCCTTCTGTTCCTCGAACCACTATACATCATGTTTCTCTGCTATTTAAATTTCTACTTCATTAATTAATTTTATTAAAGTTAAAGGGCAGAACACGATCTTGCAAAGAATTTTTAAAAGACACAATTCACCCCCCTCTTGTGTATATTTAGTATAATCTGATCCAAAACATCTCTCTCCAAAAAGGCTAGCCTGAAGATACCTGGGTGTAGCACCAAAACATGAAACTTGTGCAACTCACCAACACCACATCCACATAAACAAAAGTAACTAGGTATTTTCTGGGATCCTCCACAGCCTACATAACATGTATTAAATGTTGGGTATTATACCTCAAGCCACTAAATCCCATACACCGAGTAAGGATCCTCAACCATCACATCATATACACGTTATACCTATAGTATCACAAAAGAAACTATATCTAGAATATACATGTGTTAAATAATCACAAGCCATTAGAGCCCTCTACACACATATATTATAAAAAATAACCACTGTGCTTATTAGCACAAGTAACTACCAAGAGAAGAGAGTAGGGCCAAAGGGGGAAGTCATCCATCTATCCTCCCACTAGGATGTTGAGGAAAACACCCCCAGGGATCAGAATCCCTTGGGTGTTAGTCACCATAAATAACAGGGTAGGGTAGTATATAGATACACAAAAATTACATGATATATAATAGATCATGACCATAATATAAGGAAAACCTAGTCTTAAACTCAGCTTCAGCTAACGTCTCTCGAACTCCTGACTGATACTGTCAAGACTAGATATCCTATAAGCACACAACCATTTGAATAGATATATTAAGTAACTTATCCATTTTTATCAATTGAAATTTATGTTAATTATTTCATTGAACATTAATTAACTATTATCATTTACCATGTTGCATCCCATTACCATTCCAACCAAGATCCATGCCCTCCATACATAACCAAACCGAGTCTATGAATACTTAGAAATATTACCTCAACATTACATCCCAACAAGATCCAACCCCATGGGTTAAACATTCATTCATTCAACCATTTATTAATAACATCTTCACTTTCAATAAATACAAGCATTCTAGAAAATCATTCTATGATACCAAACACAAGGGGCTAAACACGGTGAGTAGATGAACTACCCGTCGAGTATTTGACACCTATAACAGGAGTGTAGACCCAACCATCCTTGAGAAGCTAAATACAGAAAGCACATGGAATAGCCCATGCATCTTTGCCTATTTCTAATGGAGGGTAATAAAGACTAGCTACCTCAAGCATTGGAGAAAGTAAAACCAATAAAAAAACAATAGATTCAAAAATCATCACAACATTCATATCAATGGGTAAGCCTAGCTTCAACCTGTTCCATCATTCCTAATGTCACACTTGACATTTTTAAATTATTTATTTTATTAATGTTCTGGGCATCAAGTATTTAGGGTTGAAGCCCGACTTAATAATTTTAGGATTCTTTTTAAAAATGCAAATTTTATCCTTGACAGTGTGCAACGACCCACAGTTGAAGCCATGCGGCCTTGCCTGGGTCACTGCATGGCCTTACCCGGTTCACCGTACGACCTTCCTGATGTTCAAGGCAGATGGATAAAATTTAATGAATAATAAAATGATAATAAAAAATAAAAATAAGAATTGTAATAAAAATAAAGGTACTATTTTAATGATAATAATAATAATATCATTTGAGAATATTATTATTATTATTATCAATAGCATTAATAATATAAATTTTATTAAGTTGTTATTAATATTATAATAATTAATATTATTGTTAGTATTATATTATGTTACTATCAATTTATTATTTTATTTGGATTTAAAATATTAGGTCGAGGTGTGGGATGAGTCCCGGTTGAATTTTTAGTTTTTGTCAATAAATGAGTTTTCACAGCTTGATAATGTCCGACGCTCAGGTGAAGCATGATTTTGAAACTGCATGGCTCCTCTTGGGACTCCATGTGACTTTCTAATGTTAAATTAATTAAATAAAATGAATAATTAATTAATAAATAAAATTAAGAGTGGTAAAATAAAAATAAAATAAAATAAGAAGAGTGTGATAAATTTTAATGAATTATTTTAATGATAAAAACAATATTATTATTTGAGGATGTTATTATTATCATTATCATTATCATTATTGTTATTATTAGAATTGTCACAAATTTTTATTTTATTTTATTACTATCAATTTATTATTATTATTATTGTATTTAGGTTTTAGGTTTTTATTTTCCTCTTCCCTTTCCCCTTATTTTCTTTTTATTTCTTTCCATTTTTTATTTCCCTTTTCTTTTCTATTTTCTTTTTTCCCTCTGCCTCTCTTCCTTCCCCCTCTATCTCCCATTGCACCCATCCTATAACCTTAGCATGCACCCCTGGTTGGATGCTCCACCTCCCACCACTCTCACTCGCCTCGCACCGCCGAACCCAGGTCACGACCTCCCTCCTCCCTGCCATCCTCAGCCAACTGCTTGTGCCATCAAACCTCTCCCTCTATAGTCCCATTCGGTACCCTCCCATATGTCCAATGAACCATATCGTTGTTCTTACCTAACCTCCCAGCCAGTACCGAGCCGCACCGCCGTCTGCCTCGCACCACTCGGACCCACGCCGCCTCTCCCTTCCAGCTGGATTTTCCAGCATGGTGCACCTCCAGTGGCCCCCATTAAGCTTCATCTAGCCTCCTATATCTTTAACACTAGTGCGTTCTATTTCGATTAGTTATTCTTACTTTTGGTAGAGTTATAGGTAGAAGTTCTATGTTGTTTGGGGTCCAAGTTTTGCTGAATTTGGTTTGATCTTAGTGCTTTTGTCAATATCTTGGTTTAAGGTTCATTTTGAATTTCTTGTGGTGCGTTTGATGAGAAATTAGAGTCACGCACCCAATTTTTTGGAATTTATTCACCCGATGTAGGTGGTTTCACGTTTAAGAATTATTTAATGAATTAATTTTCCTGCTTAATTAATTTATAATGTTCTTTGACTAATTTTTTTTGGGTGCGTATTTGGTTTTCTTGAAATTTTATATGTGTTAGATTTTTTTAGTTGCATGTTCATGTGGTGTGGGTGTGTTCTTTGGCTGAAACTTGTAATTAGTCAATCGTTAGTGTTTTAATAATATGTGTAGTTATTTTTTCATCTGTATAAGTGGTATTAATCATGTTTTTGGTATGGTGTTGCATGTGCTTGGTCATAAGTGAAGGTGTTATGTGGGTTGATTAGGTTGTTTCTGTGAAAACCCATGTTGAATTGTTATCTAGTGTTTTATAAATTGTGCATTTGTTTTGTGAAAATGTGAAAAGTGCATGGTTTATGTTTTCTTATAGAATTCATGTGCGTTTTGTCCAAAAAGAGGGTTTGAGTGAGCCGTTGGTGTTTAATGTCATGTGTCATATTCTTAAATTTCTTAATGAAATTTCCAGTGTTTTGTTTAATTGGGAAAATGATCTTTTAACAGTATAATTGGGTTATTAATTGATGTAAGTGGTGCAGTTTGTGTTCTTGATGTAGTGTTGGGTGTGTTTGGTCATAAAGGAAGACTGAGTTGGTTTTGTGTGTTAATCAGTGTTATGTTTCATTTTAAATAATTTGTTTACAAAATTTAATATTTTTTAATAAATAATTATTAACGATGAAAAAATTGTTTTAATTGAGTTGTGTAAATTCTTTTGGTGTGTGTACTATTTCAGATGGATTTTTGTGTGTGTGTGCAAGTGTGGTGTTGGGTTTAGGTAACACCCTGTTTATTTTTCTTATCTGAGCTTGACATGAAATGTTAAATTGGAACATCTTGAGCACAAAAGGGGAAGCCTAGGTACTAGGTTGGCAGACTAGATCTAGTGTGCTAGTGATATAGAAGAGGCTCTGACCTAGTTTCACTTATCTGTTTTGACGATTACAACACTAGCTAAACTTTGGATGATTATTGGAGACCACTAGGTTATGGATGTGTTTCCCTACTAGTGGCTCGTGCACAAGAACGTATATTGTTTTGATTCCTATACTACTATTCACTTAGACATGATGGTCTAGGGTCCCAGTATTTTTTCTAGTACCTATTGGGACGCTCCCACTTTTGGTGATCCTGGACTACTTTACACTCACCGTCGGCATACAATTTAATATTTGGGTTTTCTTGAAGTTTTGGGTTTTCTTAATGGAAAGGGTGTTTTTTTAATTTAATTTATTTTCTTTGAAATTGTTTTTTATAGAAACTATTTCTTAAAATTCATTCAATATTTGGTTTCCTTTCATTTATTAATCCTGAAAATGTATTTGTCATTTAATTTTTATACGTGGAACCTTTTTATTGGGTGACTTTCTACTATGTTCTTTGCTCACACCCTACATACACCTCTGAGTGTATGTAGTTTTCATTCCTTGTGTATTTCAGGTCAAGACATCGTGCTTATAGATGGTGGTTTGGGTTTTCAAGAGTCTTCCCGTATAGGTTTGACGATGGTGGTTTGAGGAGGTGGCTCCTCATGTTGCATGAAAGTTCAGGTAGATGTTTTAGTTTTCTATTCATTGCAGTCTTCTTTGCATTTTGGGTTAAGTTGTAAACTTTAAATATAGTCAAATGAAAAGGGCTTGTTTTGTTATGTTTTTACAAATTTTTTTGTTTATTCGTTGGTTGTTTTATTGTCTCATGTTTCGAGTAAATCATTCCGATGTATTATTTTGATACTCGGGCACTTCTTCCAGCTCGTGGGGATCGGGAATGCCCTTTGGTCCATGTCGCGGACCGGGTCAGGTGCCAGGTCAGATGGAAACTTGTCTTGGTTCATGAAAAAATCGTATCAGAGGAGGTTTTATCTCTTGGGTCATGCTCTTTTGGGATAAAGTCAAGGTAGACCAAAGTTAAGGGTGTCAGAACTCAACGTTCTAGCTACGAGAAAGGTGCCCGACCAGCACACCTCGTGACAGGACTCAAATTACCAGGGTAAGTTGAGGTTTTTCTGAGTATTTGGTCCTTATAGTTAATCTTGTTTAGGGTAAATGAAAAAGGAGTGTAGTTAGTGGTCCTAGTGAGCTTGTAGGGTCTGGAAATCCATGTGGATCCGGAGACGCTATCCTAGAATACTCGCTATGGCAGTGGCGTGATTAGCGTATGACCTCCAACCATATGTCCCAATCACCCACCGACACTAGTCTCCTCCTGCATCATTCCTCATATCTTTATTTTGGATTTGTAGGAATCTGTTTTTTGGGTAAAAATTATTTGGTCTTGGAATTTTTTTTGAAATGAATCTATTTAAAAAGAAAATGTTGTGTGAGGTTTGAGAAGTGTGGGTTGAATGTTTTGGTTTTGAAAAATGGAAGGGTATGGTTTTGATACTTGTTGATCTTATGGTGAAACACATGCATGGACATATATGTAAAGAGAAATGGTTAATGAAATGAGTGGATGAGTTCCTGGATGGACATGAGGTGGGTGCCAATGTGTCATGAGAACATTCATGTGTGAGGCCCATTGGACACCCTTGGTGTTTGTGAAACCCACCAACTTCGTTTATTTTCAAAAAGTTTTGTTAAAGGAAAAATTTTATGTTTTAATAAACTGTGATTGTGTGGTATGCCCTTGTTTTTTTGGAAATATTGGATGTGAGGCGTTTCGAACTGAGAATCATTTTTGACTGATTTGTATCTTGAGTTTGAATTATTATTGGTAAGTTGGTTTGAAAGCATGTGGTTAGTGGTTTATTTTGAAAAGTGCTTAGGGAAGCCCTTGCAATGGTTCCCCCTACACATTTAGTTCTCACTTGTGGAATGTCTTGTCCATTGGACCAGTTTGATTGGGTCCACAGTCTTATTTCTTGACTATTTTATACCCCCAAAAAGTGTTAGCATGCAATTGAAGTGTGACCACAAGCAATTTTCCATTGGCTGGTCCTATAGTTGATTAAAGTAAGGAATCTATCTTTTGAGTGATAGTGTTAAGTCTATCCCTTATCCCTTTTAGTGAAGAAGATCCTCTCGTAGAGGGATGATAGTTTCAAGGGATGTTTAAGGTAGTTTTGGTCTCTTTGAGTTTCCCGAGTTGTCGGGTATGATGTTTGAAACCGTTGCATCTAAAGGTCCCCCTGGAAGCGGTGAAAGAAAATCCAGTAGGGAAGGGTGAAGGTGGTTCAGAGTTATCAGTGCTAAATGATGTCTTGAAAGGATTTTAGTGCTTTTATCGACCGAAAGGGTCATGTTTGATTAAATCTTTCTATGTGATTTCTCTTATATGTGCAAAGGTGGATTTCGTAGAACCCTTCAAAAATCCCTGTTTTCATAGGAATGTGTCCTCCTCTTAGGGAAATATAATTTTTCTGTTCAAAGGGGAGTGTTTTTCATGCGCCTTTCCTTTTTTAAGTTTCTTGGTTAAGGTGAAGAGGTGATGCATGTGCATCATATAAACCCCTGTTTTGGTGGATGTGCCGTAGGAGAGTAGTTGGATATTGAGGTGTGTTGTGTCTGTTGGAATTTTCTCGATTATGGTGCAATAACTAGTGGCACTAGTAAAAGAAGTCCCATCGAGAGTTTCTATAGCCTAACTACAAAGCATGAGATACTTCAATCATTTGAGCTCTAGTCGTAGGTCTCGGAGTGAAGTTGGCGCATAGACAGGGAAAATCTAGGGCTGTGAAAGGCTTGGGTTTAATTCTTGTTCTCAGTATGTAAGATATGAATAGTTTAAACCTCTAGAATTTTTATCCTATTTAGGTTGTACTTTTTCGGTGGAGAATGGCGGGAGGAACCCTTTTCCACGTTGTGTCCTATTTGAGTGTAAGGTTTATCACTTGGGTATTTGTTGGCTTTGTTATTTCATTTTCTTAAAAACCCAGTGGTTGTGTCTCACCAGGTGCGGGCCCTTACTTAACGACCCTTATGGGGTCTTTTTGGGTAAATTGGTCTCGAATTTGAATAGTGATCATCCAGGGACATGGTGATGCTAGTTTGTCTTGGGTTTTGGTTTTTATGCCCTAGTAGTTGGGCCCTGCCCTCCCCACCCCTTAGGGTGGGGTGTTTGGTCACCGTCGGGATTTTTTTGTAGTTTCTGTATCTTTTTTCAGTTTTAATTATGGGGAGACCTACAATGGGTCTCACTCAAATTTCACTGGAACGAATCAGTGTTGACCTTTTTCATAATAGTGGGGAGTCTACTTGGGCCTCCCCATGTCTGTTTTCTAGTCTCATGTTGGGCCTCCCCGTGTCATTTTTCCAGTCTCGTCTCGGGCGTTAGTAGGAATCCTATGGTGGGGAGCACCTTTGGGCTTCCCCATGTTGGCATTTTGGTTCTATTATTAAGTATGGATTGGTGGTTAGTGATAATAGTGTTCCTTGGATGTGGTTTAATCTTGTTTGTTTGTTCCACTAAGTTGGTGTGGTTTTCATTCAATGGTGCTTGAGATGTTTCAACTTGTGAAGTTGGTTTTTGTGGGTGTGGGAGTTCCTTTACTTAATTAATCAACTGGAGGTGTTTTAACTCTTTAGGGCGGGTGACACTTAGCGAAAAAAATATTTTTTATGGGTTACCTAAGGTTGTAATTTAATTCACTTTCTCTGAGCACAATGATTTTTCATCTTTTCACTTTTTTTTCATAGGGATCCTCTTTGAATCTTAAGGGGTTTATCATTTTCTACTTTGGGGTTCAATCTTAGTTGTGGTTTTCTGAGGATGGAAAGCGTTATGGTGGGGACAATTGTCACACCTGCCATTTTTAAAATATTTATTTTATTAATTTTCTGGGAATCAGGTATTTCAGTTTGATGAATGACTTAAAGATTTTTGGGTTCTTTTAAAAAAAGAACATTTTTTCCTTGAAAGTGTGCAGCGCCCCGTAGTCGAAGTCGCACGGCCTCACTTAAGTTACCGCGCGGCCTCACTCGGTTCACCGTACGACCTGCCCGAGGTTCAAGGTAAATTAATAAAATGTAATGAATAATAAAATGATAATAAAAATAAAAATAAGAAGTGTAATAAAAATCAAGGGACTATTTTAATGATAATAATAATAAAATCATTTGATAATAATAATAATATTATTATCGATAGCGTTAATAATATAAATTTTATTAAGTTGTTATTAATATTATAATAATTAATATTATTGTTAATATTATATTATGTTACTATCACTTTATTATTTTATTTTTCATTAAAATATTAGGTTGAGGTGCGGGATGACTCCTAGTTTATTTTTGATTTTTTTTATAAATGAGTTTTCATAGCTTGAAAGCGTTTGACGCTCAGGAAAATCATGATTTTGATACTTCATGGATCCTATTGGGCCACCGTGTGACTTTCTGATGTTCAATTAAATAAATAAAACGAATTATTAATGAAGAAATAAAATAAAATTATAAGGGTGTGATAAAATTTAATGAATTGTTTTAATGATAATAATAATATTATTATTTGAGGATGTTATTATCATTATCATTATTATTATTGTTATTATTAGAATTTTCACAACTTTTTATTTTATTTTATTACTATAAATTTATTATTATTATTGTATTTAGGTTTTAGGTTTTTATTTTTTTATTTTCCTCTTCCCTTTCCCCTTATTTTATTTTTATTTCTTCCCATTTTTTTCTTTCAATTTTCTTTTCTCTTTTCCTTTTTACCTCTTCCTCTCTTCCTTCTCCATCTATCTCTCATCGCACCCCTCCTCTAACCTAAGCGCACACCCCCTGGTTGGCCGCTCCACCTCCCACCACTCTTACTCACCTCGCATCGCTGAACCCAAGTTACGACCTCCCTCCTCCCAACCATCCTTGTCCAGCCGCTCGCACCGTCAACCTTTCCCCTCTCTAGTCCCAGCCGGCACCCTCCCATATGTTCAGCGAACTAGCCCAACATGCTGCCCTGACCTCCCATCCAGCACCGAGCTGCACCGCCGTCTGCCTTGCACCACTTGGACCCACGTCGCCTCTCCCTTTCGGCTAGTTTTTCCATCACGACGCACCTTCGACAACCCCTTTTAAGCTCTAACTAGCCTCCAATATCTTCGCCATATGTGAGTTCTATTTCTATTAGTTGTTCTTCCTTTTGGTAGAGTTGCAGGTAGGAGTATCATGTTGTTTGGGGTCCAAGTTGTGATGAATTTGGTTTGATCTTAATGCTTTTGTCAATATCTTGGTTTAAGGTTCATTTTGAATTTTTTGTGGTGTGTTTGATGAGCAATTGGAGTCGCACACCAGATTTTATGGAATTTCTTCATCTGAGGTAGGTGGTTCCATGTTTAAGCATTATTTAATGAATTAATTTTCTTGGTTAATTAATTTATAATGTTCTTTGATTAATTTTTTTGGTGCGGATTTGGTTTTCTTGAAGTTTTCTATGTGTTATATTTGTTTGGAAGGATGTTCATGTGGAGTGGGTTCATTATTTGGCTAAAACTTGTATTTAGTCAATCATTAGTCTTTTAATAATATGTGCAGTTAGTTTTTCATCTGTGCAAGTGGTGTTGATCATGTTTTCGACATGGTGTTTCATGTTCCCAATCATAAGTGAAGGCATTCTGTGGATTAAGTAGGTTGTTGCTATGAAAAACCACGTTGAACTATTTACTAGTATTTTATAAATTGTGTGTTTGTTTTGTGAAAATGTGCAAAGTGCACGATTTATGTTTTGGTGTAGCATTCAAGTGCGTTTTGTCCAAAAAGAGGGTTTGAGTTAGAAATTGGTGTTTAAAGTCATGTGTCATATTCTGAAATTGCTTAATAAAATTTCTAGAGTTTTGTTTAACTAGAAAAATGATCTTTTAACTATGCACTTGGGTTATTAATTTATGTAAGTGGTGAAGTTTGTGTTCTTGATGTGGCATTGGGTGTGTTTGGTAATGAAGGAAGACCGAGTTAGGGTCGTGTGTTAAGCCATGTAATGTTTCTTTTCAAATAATTTGTTCACAAAATTTAATATGTTTTAATAAATAATTATTAATGATGAAAAAATTGTTTTAATTGAGTTGTGTAAAGTCTTTTGGTGTGCGTACTATTTAAAATAGATTTTATGTGTGTGAAAGTGAGACATTGGGTTTAGGTAACACCCTGTTTGTTTTTTCATATGATCTTGACATGAAATGTGAATTTGGAACATCTTGAGCACAAAAGGGGAAGCTTGGGTACTATGTGGGTGGACTAGATCTAGTGTGCTAATGATATAGAAGCGGCTCTGGCCTGTTTTCACTTAGCTGGTTTGAAGATTACAACACTAAATAAACTTGGGATAATGATTGGATACCACTAGGTTATGGATGTGTTTCCCTACCAGTGGATCATGCATGAGAACACATATTGTTGTGATTCCTATACTACTATTCACCAAGACATGATGCTCTAGGGTCCCATTATTTTTGATAGTACCTATAGGTCCTCTCCCACTTTTGGTGCTCCTGGACTACTTTACACTCACCTTTGGTATATGGTGTAACATTTCAGTTTTCTTGAAGGTTTGGGTTTTCTTAAAGGCTAGGGTGTTTTTTTATTTTAAGTTGTTTTCTTTGAAATCATTTTTTATAGAAAATGTTTCTTTAAAATAGTTCAATCTTTGGTGTCCTTTAATTTATTAAGCCTACAAATGTATTTATCATTTAATGTTTATACATGGAACCTTTTTATTGGGTGAATTCCTACTGGGATATTGGCTTACACCCTACATACACCTCTGGGTGTATGTATTTTTTGTTCCTTGTGTATTTTAGGTTGAGAAATCATGCTTAGAGATAGTGGTTTGGGTTGTTGAGAGTCTTCCCATGCAGGTTTGATGATGGTGGTTTGAGGAGGTGGCTTCTCATGTTGTATGAAGGTTTGGGTAGATTTTTTAGTTTTCGCTTCATTGTAGTCTTCTTTGCGTTTTGGGTTAAGTTGTAAACTTTAAATTTGGTCAAATGTGAAGGGCTTGTTTGGTTATGTTTTTACAGCTTTTTATTTATTTATTAGTTGGTTGTTTTATTGTTTCATGTTTCGGGTAAATCATTCCAATGTATTATTTGGATACCTGGGAACTTGTGCCAGCCTATGGGGATCATGAACGCCCTTCGGGCCATGTCACGGACCGGGTCAAGTGACAGGTCAGATTGCGACCGACTTGGTTCATGACACCCGATATCCTAACCGACACCCACATGCATAAACCAATGCATCTTAGAACTCTAAGAATCAACTTCTTCCACAAACACTAGGCCTCCCTACCCCCACATACCACAACATCCCTCCAAGCCCAACCATCCTAGGATCACGTCACATCACAAGCAATAGGAAACAAACAAATCAACTAGGATCTTGGTCCTAAACAAGGCATTCAGATTTCACACAAAATGATCTCTCACGAATCCAAAGAACAAGGCACTTGACCTTTACAAGAAAGAGGGTAACTAAGACCCCATAAAACATTAAATTTATCACAAAACAAGTTCTTTATTCCATCTTGAATTAACCAATTCAATTAAGCATGCATAACTACATTCATTTGATTATCATCAAATTACAACAGTAACTAGATTCATTAAGATGACTCTTTAACCTTTAGATAATCAATTTAAAATTAATCCTGGCTTTACATTATTTACCAATATCCATCAAGAATGAAATTCTAAACAAGACAAGTATAGACATCACACTATCTAGAAAATAAAGAGGTAATAATATCTCTAAGAAATGGATACCAATTATTTAATATGGTTCGAATACTTATTATGTCATTTTTTTGTGATCCAATGGGATAAATCATGCTAAATATACACATAAATAAAATAGAGAAGTAATGAATCCCCTACCTCAAAAGGTTTCTGATGTTATTTTCATGATAATGAGCCAATACAATAGATCACGATCACCTCTCATGTAATGACTGCATCCACCTGATGATGGCACAACACAACTGCATCAACCAACACCCAAGAAAGATACATTAGAAACATGGAGATCACATTCCATCAAATGAAAAGGATAAATTGGAGGAAAAAAATTTAGGAACCTAGAAAAACATAGGTATAAAATATCTTATATCGAAGATGGATCGACACTTCTTGGTTGCACCAAAATAGGGGGTGTGCATGCAATATGAAAAACTATAAGGGGAAAGGATCCAAGGATTGTAGTTCGATCACATGACTCCTACGGGAAGAAAGGTTCTAGAATTTCATACAAAAAAAAGATGGAAGAACAAGGGTGGAAGATATCTCAGCCTTTTGAAAATCTAAACGGTGCAATGGTTTAGATATGGATTAGATTTTTCATTAAAGGAAGATTTGGTCAAGATTATGCATTTTGATCGAGTAAAGGCACCTGAAAACTTAGGAAAATTTATATAGGAGTTTTGTGATTTCAATCATCCTTAAATCCATTAAAATAAGGCTTTGAATGCATTTTACATCAAAGATAACATCAAAGGGTAGAAACTATAGGAAATTGGAAACACTATTCATGACTTACCATTAGACGAGTCACCATTGGATGATTCACTATTGGATGAATCAATGTTGGATGAGTCACCATTGGATGACTCAATGGTCATGACTCACTATTCTAGAAACACTGTTCAACCTATCATTGGATGAATCATCATTCTAGAAACACTGTACACCTACCGTTGGATGACTCACCATTCTAGAAACACTGTACACCTACTATTGGATGAATCACCATTCGGAAAACACTATAAACCTACCATTGAATGACTCACCCTCCTAGAAACACTATACACTTATTGTTGGATGAGTCACTATTCTATAAACACTATACACCTACCGTTGGATGACTCACCATTCTAGAAACACTGTACACCTACCATTGAATGACTCACCATTGCTGGAAACACTATACACCTACCACTGGAAAACTCACCATCCTAGAAATACTATACACCTACTGTTGGATGACTCACCATTTTAGAAACACTTTACACCTACTGTTGGATGTCTCACCATTCTAGAAACACTATACACCTATTGTTGGATGATTCACTATACTGGAAACACTGCACACCTACCTTTGGATGACTCACTGTTATGGAAAAATTGTATAGCTACCATTGGATGAATCACAGTTTTAGAAATGTTGTACACCTACCATTGGATGACTCACCATTTTTGGAAACACTGTACACCTATCGTTGGATGAATCATCATCATGTAAACACTGTTCACAGAAATGGAAATTTTTTTAAGTGTTATAAATAAGTCGCTTTGACCTCCCAAAACACCTCAAACACCGAATTATCACAAAGTAATTGACCAGAGAGGTATAGAACATTTCATAAAATATTTCTCAAGCTATTCTCACCCTCGATAATCCAAAACCAATCCATAGAGGAAATAAAAAAAGGGGTCTGAATAACCACCCCACGAGATACCTCTCAAGGCTCTCGCCACCACAGGAGCTCAACAAATTCAAAAAAAGAACAATGCAAAACCACTTTACAAATACAACCAGCTCCTAAACACTATCCTAGAGGATATACCTCTAAAAAGAGATCAAGACACAACAATAAACAAGAGAAAGAAATGTCATTAAAAGAAAAGGTCTACTACCACCAAACGAACAACTCTACAAGAGAAGATATAAACCTAAAATAACTCGGGGTAATGAGCATATATCTGTGACTCACATTCCCAAGTACTCTCTACCACACCACCATGATGCCATAATACATAAAAAAAGGGGATAACATGCCTATGCAACACATTTTCCTTGCGGTCCTAGATCTCTACAAGACACTCCTCGAAGGTCGTATCATTGTCAACATTGATCTCTACCAAATCGATGATGTGAGATTCATTAGGAAGATAATGGTGGATATGAAACACATAGAAAAAATCATGTATCTGACTCATCTGCATGGGAAGTGATACCTGATACGCCACGACTCCGACATGAGCCAATACCTCGAAAGGACCAATAAAATGGGGATAAATCTTACTTCCATGACCAAACCTTCGCTACCCATGATAGGGAGTCACCTTTAGAAACACGTGATCCCCAATATCAAACTCCATAGGTCTCCTCCTATGATCTACATAGGAATTATGATGATCCTATACTTCCTTCATCCTCCCATGAATCACCTGAGCCATCTCTGTTGTATTCTTTACCAGTTCCAATCTGAGAATTCCTGACTCTCCGATCCTAGTCTAGAATAATAGAGAATGGAAAGGGCATCCATACAAGGATTCAAATGGTATACCAATGGTGGATTGAAAACTATTATTATAAAAGAACTCAACCAAGGGTAAGTGCCTTATCCAAGAACCTCCAAAATCTAGAACACAAGAGTGCCACATGTCTTCAAATGTTTGGATGGTATGCTCTGTCTGACCATCCATATGCATATGAAAAGGAGTGCTAAGGCATAGATAATAACCAAAATCATGTTGGTGAACTCTACACACCCTAGAGGTAAAACAAAGATCTTTATTGGAAATGAACGTCCTTAGGACTCTGTGGAGTCTCACCACCTCCTCCAGATATTTATTCGATAAAAACTCCACTGAGCTCGGCTCATTTATTTCTATGAAGTGGGATGATTTCATCAAATGATCCACTAACACCCATATAGCATCATAGTATCCCTGAGGTCAAGGTAAAACAATAAAAAAGTACATTGATATTTCCTCCAACTTCTAATGAAGAACATCTAACAGCTGGAGTAAACCACTAGGAACATAGTGCTCAGCCTTCACCTTATAGTAGAACAAACATCGAGACACAAACTCAACAACTATATGCTTCAACCTAGGCCACCAAAACCGACCTCTCAAATCTTGGTACATCTTTTTTCATGTCTTTATGTACCACTAAGGATGAAATATGGAACTCTTTGAGAACCATCTCACACATCGCCAAAGGACTGAAAATCCTTCCCTAAAACAACACCTGATGTTGTTCATCCTCAAACCAAAAATCAAGGTCCTTGACACAAACTACTCGGTCTCTCCAGAAATCCACCTCAAGATCCCCCAACTGGGACTCTTCTACCTCATACACTAGAGATGAATAAACCTTCATTGAAAAATACAACCTCTTCCCCTAGATTCTCCCATAACCAAATGTAACGATGAAAGTTATTTTATAACTCTCTAATAATAAATTGATTCATTCACTGCTTCACTACATGACTTCTTGCTCAACACATCATCCACAACATCCCCCTTTGCAAGAGTATATGAAATTTAAAATTTGTAATCCTTTAAGAAATCCATCCATTGATGATAGAAAAAGTTCAAGTCATGCTGGGAGAAAACATACCTCAAACTTTTATGACCAGTGAATACCAAAAAATGCTCTCTGATATGGTAATGTATCCAAAAATATTGGGAAAACACCACTGCCATAAACTCAAGATCATGGGTGTCATAGTTATGTTTGTGGGGACACAACTGCTAAGACCCATAAGAAATGAGTGATCTCTACTGCATCAGAACACATCCTAACCCCAAACACGAAGCATCATAGAAAACATCGAATTGGACTCCTTCTGTTGGAATACAAAGAACCGAAGCACTAACCAAATTTTCTTTTAGATACTTGAAAGTTTCCTGACACTGATCAGTCCACATGAACATATAATCCCTTCTATTCAATACTGTTAGAGGAGTCACAACCCGAGATAAATTGTTTATGAACCTCCTATAATAGCCTATGAGATCAAGGAAACTTCACACTTCTACCACTATCTTGGGGGATTCCCAAGAAACAAATGCTTCTATCTTAGATAGATCTATAGCTACTACTTGATGGGATACAACATGAACCAAGAAATAAACTTTTCAAGACCAAAACTCATACTTCTAAAACTTCCCAAATAGCTTCTCATGGTGAATAACTCCCAAAACAACACGTAGATTCCCTGAATGATCCTCCTCAAATGCAGAGTACACAAGGATACCATCAATGGAAACCACAATGAACTTATCCAGGAACTAAAAAAACACAATGTTCATCTTCCCTATGAACATAGATAGATCATTCGTCACACTGAACGACATCACAACAAACTTGTAATTCTCATGATGACAATGTAAAGAAGTCTTTGGGATATCCTCATCCTTCACACACATTTGATGATATCCTGACCACAAATCAATCTTTGAGAACAAACTTTTAACCTTTAGTTGATCAAACAAATCATCAATCTGTGGAAGAGGATAATGGTTATTCACTGTCACTTTATTCAAGAGACCATAATCAAAACACAAAAACAAAATTCTATTATCATTTTTTACAAAAAAATACTGGTGCACCCCCTGGTGACATACTCAGCTGAACAAAACTGCACTTTAATAAAACATCGAGATGTATACATATCTCATGAGACTGAGAAGGCACCATACTATATGGATACATTGAGATAAGAGACACACTTGGATAAATATTGATCCCGAAATCGATCTCCCATCGAGGGGGTAATACTACAACCTCTTTTGGAAAGACATCAGGGTACTCTTCTACAACCCTAGGAAATGTAAATTGCTAAACCTCTAATGAAATCAACATCAACTTAGCCATCAAGGATGAAAAAGATAGAACACACCACTAATCCATCTAAGGGTATTTCTCACCAACAAACAATGTTGGCTCTCCATCATCATCGAAGAACACTACCTGCCTCTAGAAGCAATCCAATATATCCTAAATTTAATACAAACAATCCATGTTAATGATGAAATCATATGGTTTTATTCATAGACATAGTAAATCTCCCTAAGAGTGGTGCTTCCCCAAAAATAGATCACAGTCTCTACATACTTCAAACAAGTCAGCTCGACCTCTAACTGGTGTAGTCAATGACAAGGGCACTAGAATCCTCTCTACCTAAAGTGTCAAGGTATGGAAAAGGAAAGGTGATATAAAGGATTACATTACTCCTAAATCAAACAAGGCATGAACCCAACTAGAAAACAAGAAAAGGGTACCTCGAACGATGTCTGTCTTGCTTGGTGCTGGAAACGCTAAAGCATGAAGCTGACCACGACCTTCTCCATGGCCTCTCTGACCTTACTAAAGACCTCCTCCATATCCATGCTTGGATCTTTGAGGATGGGGATCATCTTGAGGCTATCCTCTGCCCGCCCCATATTCTCTCTGCTAATAAAAATCTGGTGAAACCTATTGCTACTACCTCCACTGGAACTACCTCAATGGAGGAACCTGAAGTGAAACACCTGACGCATGATGAATGATCAGAAAGGTCGGAAACTCTCACTGTAGATAACCTCAGCCTCTACAAGAAAAACAATAACTTGATCCCTTATCATGCTCCTAAGAGCTTCTTCCCCTAGATAAATGAGATATTGAGGGCTAGGACCTACCCTAGGCTGAATGGAAACTCTTCTACCCTAAAAACTAGGAACCCTGGAAAACATCTATGCTTTGTTAGGAATCATAACGGCTCCCATCTCATGATGATCCGGTTCTGGATAATTTTCTATCAATTATCTCTTCCCTCACCAATACCTTGAGATATATCATCGACATAAATGGGGTGACCTAGAACTGAATCTCTGAATGAAAATCCTCCTCGAAATTCATCGCCCTAGCCTCCTCATTTGGAAATAGGTCCAAATCATATCGTAGAAGGTTCCTAAAATAGACCTTGAACTCCCGCACACTAAAGCTCCCCTGCCAAAGGGTAAGAAACTCCTGGTGACTAGCCACCTTCATGGCTGAATAAAGAAACTCTTATTTAAACTACTCTCAGATTTTCTCCCATGAGACTGCTGACTCCTCACAATACCCAAGGAACAAGAACCACCACTGCCTCACTACCCCATACATCATCATCCCAACCAAGGATACCCAGTGCTACTTCTAAGCATGGATTGAACTAAAAGATATCTCAAACTCTTCCAACTAGTCTTCTGTGATCGCATCTGAAATGGATCCCTCATACTTTTGTAGACTATGGTGCTGAAGCTCTCAGAGTTTCCTCCTCTAGGTGTCATCTCCTTCAACCTCTACTCTATGGAAATCTGCTGAACATATTTTACACAAACCTGATGAGGACGTCGACCTAGAGACATACATAAAAAAGGAAAAATAGTTAGATATATTAAACATGGAATATGAAATACTTTAACATTAATTAATTGTTTTATTTTATTAATTTTAGGTTAACCTATCCAAAGTTACACCCATACAAACAGAGGCACAAAGAATAATGATGCATGATCCTTTCCTAGGTCTCTACCCTGTAACCAGTATCACCTCATTTAGTAGCCACTATAAGATTAAAGGTCCATGAAACCGATCATAGGGGGACCTAAATACCCATGTCTCAACCAGTCTCCTATGTTTATAGTTCTTTCTAAACTTAGTTGACACCGTTTCCCTACCAACCCATGAAACCTCACCTGTGCCTAACTTCAAACTCCATCCTATCCCTCAAACCCCCTTTGACACCACTCTGTAACAACCCCATCCCCACAAAGTGTACCCCTACTAGGCCAACAATGTGAGAAGATAGATAATGACCCCTGGGTCCCACCTCTAGTAGGACCTGGGTTGACAACTAGCATTGAGGGTATAGTAAATACATAGATGGGAGGCATTACCCTCTAAAATTACACATGAAAAAGAGAGAGATAAGATAGTCACCAACCAACTCCTACTAAGATTACAATATAAAATAAAACCCATATACAAATATGCAATGTCATGAAAAGGATACTACAACTGAAAAGGAAAAACTGTAAGTACTGAAAGAAAAGTGAACTGACAATGACCACGAAGCCCGGACAACTCCTAAAAAACCTGAGCTAGTAGTAACCAGCCTGATCTCCAACCTTCTCTAACTAACCTAAAAAACAGTTTATATAACATAGGGTGAGTATAATATTATACTCAATAGGATCATCCTTGGACCCTCTCTTGAAAAAGTAAAGAGAACATGCTAAATCACAATGAACAACAAGTGAAACTAACTCATCACCTATACAAGTATACTAATTTCCCATCCTCACCACTAATACTCTCACCAAGTATCACATACAAGAGTATAAAATATAATAAATAATATCAAGGGTACCCACTATCACTTCCCCACTGGTTTTCCTCTTTTCCCTAATGTCGCACGTCCTAATCATCTCTCTCCAAAAAGGATATCCAAAAGACACATGGGCGTAGCACCACAACATGCACCTCGTGAAAATCACCACCACTACATCCAAATAACCAAAATTAACCATGTAGTTTTTGGTAGCCACCACATCCCACATAACATGTATCAAACATCATCTATTATACCTCAAGCCACCACACCCCATACACTGAGTAAGGATTCTTAAGCCATCATATCCTATACATGCTGCACCTATAGTAGAACATAGAAAAGTACATCCAAAATATACATGTGTGAAATAAACACAAGCCATTAGATCCCTCTACACACATATATGGGGAAATATAATTGTCATGAATACTAACACAAGTAAATACCAAGAGAAGAGAGTAGGGGAAAAGGGGGAAGTTATCCATCCATCCTCTCACCGAGATATTGGGGAAAAACCCCCAGGGTTTAAAATCCCTAGGTGTCAAATTCTGCCACAAACACTAAGCCTCCTTGCCCCTACATACCATAATATCCCTCCAGGCTCATCCATCCTAAGCTCATGTCACATCAAAAGAAACATGAAGCAAACAAAGAAACTAGGATCTTGGCCCTAAACAAGGCATTCAACCTTAACAGACAACAAGATCTCATAGATCTATAGAATAATGTACTTGGACATTACAATAAAGAGAGAAACTCAGACCCCATAAGCCATTACATTTATCACACAACCAATTCTTTATTCCACCTTGAATTAACCAATTTAATTAAACATGCATAATTGCATCCATTTGATTATCATAAAATCACAACAACAACTTAATTCATTAACATGTCTATTTAACCTTTGGCCAATCAATTTACAATTAATCCCGATATTATGTTCTTTACCAATTTCTATCAAGAACGACATGCTAAACAAGCAAAGCATAAATATCACACTATTTATCAAATCAAGAGGCAATAACATCACTAAGTAATTGATACCAATTATTTAATCTAGTTAAGATATTTATTATGTCAATTTCATTGTGATATAAAGGGCTAAATAATTCTAACTCTACACATAAATAAAATAGGGAAGCAATGAATCCCCTACCTTAAAAGGTTTCTGATGTTATTTTCATGAGAATGGGACAACACAACAGATCATGATCACCTCTCCTGCAATGACTTCATCCACATGAGGACACCACGACACCACCTCATCAACCAACACCCAAGAAAGATACATTAGAAACATGGAGATCACATTCCATCACATGGAAAGGAGAAATGAGAGGAAACAAATTGAGGAACCTAGAAGAACAAAGGTAGAACACACCTTATATCCAAGATGGATCAACACTTCTTGGTTGGACCAAAATAGGGGGTGCTCATGAATTAGGGAAAACTATAAGGGAAAATGAACGAAGGAATGTAGTTCGATCACACGAATCCTATGGGAAGAAAGGTTTGGGAATCTCGAACCAGGGAAAAACAAGATGGATGAAAAAAGGAAAAATATATCTCGGTCTTTGGAAATCTAAATAAAACAACAATTTAAATATGACTTAGATTTTCCATTAAATGTGGATTTGGTCAAGATTACGCAATTTTAATGAGTAAAGGCACCAGAACCCTTAAGAAAATTTAGATAGGAGTTATGGGATTTTAATTAGCCGTAAATCCCTTAAAAAAGGCATTGAATATGTTTTACGTCAAAGGGGTGAAACTATAGGAAATTGGAAACACTCTTTATGACTCACCATTGGCTGAGTCACCATTGGATGAATCACTATTGGATGAGTCAGTGTTGGATGACTCACTAGTCCTAAATCACTATTCGGGAAACACTGTTCAACCTACCATTGGATGACTCACAGTTCTGGAAACACTGTACACCTACCGTTGGATGAGTCACCTTTCTTGAAACACTATACACCTACCAATAGATGACTCACCCTTTCAGAAACATTATACACCTACCGTTGGAAAACTCACCATCCTGGAAACACTATACACCTACTATTGGATGATTCACCATTCTAAAAACACTATACACCTATTGTTGGATGAATCACCATTCTAGAAACATTGTACACCTACTATTGGATGAATCACCATTTTTAGAAAGACTATACACTTACCGTTGGATGACTCACCATCCTAGAAATATTGTACACCTACTTTGGATGAATCACCATTCTGGAAACACTATACACCTACCATTATGAGACTCAACATTCTAGAAACACTATACACCTACTGTTGGATGACTAAATATTCTTGAAACACTGTACACCTACCGTTAGAGGACTCACCATTCTGGAAACAATTTACACCTACCATTGGATGACTCACCATTTTGGAAACACTATACACCTACCATTGGATGACCACCATCCTAGAAACATTATTTATAGAACTGGAAAATTTTCCAAGTGTTAGAAATAAGTCACCTTGACCTATCATAACACCCCAAACACTGGATTCTCACAAAGTAATGGACCAAAGAGGTCTGAGCCATTACACTATGAATCATCTTGATTCATATCCATATAATGATGGTATTCTTAGTCAAACACCTTAATCATTCTGGATTTCCAAGTCAAAACACTAGACATCCCCTAGAAACTTAGGTTTCAACAAATGTTATATTGGCTAGGCATTCCCTTAATCTATATCCCAAGTCCTGAAAACATATCTCCACCTCTATATGACACTTCCCCTTACTAAAACACACTATGATACCATTTTATAATGTCCCGTTCCATATCTACCAAATGAAACCTAAGTGGGGACACTACATGACCTGAATCACACCTCTACATATGCCAGAGGCTACCAACTAGTAGCGACGACCTAACACAGTTGTGGGGAGACTATTCCCTATAAAATAAATACCAAGGGTTATGCCTAAATATTTTGAAAATTTAGTATAACCTATATATATAATTGACACACCAAAACCCATAGATAAATAAAGAATAATCCAAGAGGTCCCACGTAGTCCATAATGGAATTCCATAAACAGTATATATAATGCATCAGAACATAGTAGAGTAGAAACAAAAAATAAAAACATAAAATTGATAATATAAATAAAAAATTGTACACCATCCATCACATGATAAATGATAACTAAAAATAAACTATTCTCATTCCCAAATCAGATAATGACACTTTGAAATCCTCAATCTCTATGACTTACTAACGGAACAATGTGTCTAGAAGTCATGATCGTGCAACATATACATCTTGAAGCATAACACATAATAAATATATAATCATATGAGTTGGGTTATATTGTTCAATACAAGACACCATGACACATGACCCAACCTTCTTTGGATCTATTACAAAATGAAGAGAGTCGCCTTATACCACAACGTGACCCATAGATGAAGATATAGGGTAGTGTATCCAACCAAGTCCTTAACCCAAACATGAAGATGTAGGTCAGGTTCCTACCTCCATGTCCTAGACTCACCTTCTCACTAGGTGGTCCTATTAACATCTTCTCACTCATGGAGAATACTTTTTTAGAACATCAACCACATCATACCACATCACAACCACTACCTTCTATTTATAGAAGGGTTTAGTGAACAAAATTGGACTAAAACCCTCTCACTCAGGGCAGTCCCTTCTAGTACCCTCTCAATCAGGGTAACACCATGTCATAAGATCATAAACAATTCCCTATTACTTAGGGAATTGTGTCATAATATCACTAAATATACCCTCTCACTTAGGGGAGGTCATCTATACACACCTACCACCCTATCACTCAAGACAGGGTCACAACCATCAGTCTCGAAATATAAAAAATATGTAGTAAGAACATAGTCATCATGGTTACACAACCAAAATAGAGTATGAATCCCATATAATAGATTAGTTACTCATAATTTGGGAATTATTTCTTTGATACCTTGTCCTGTACATCTCATCATATATCTAGACTCATCATCTAAACTCCTAAAATCAACTTAGTCACACATGCACAACATTCTAAGCCCCTAAGCATTCCCATTACTACTATAATGGTATCCACTAGGGTACTTCAAACCTATCAATAACCATTATTATATTAACTACATGACCTTAAAAAAATCTAGATTTCAATAACAAAATAAAACATCACCAACTAACAAACTCAAAATGAATCAACATGCAATAATATACACTCTGAGTAACCAAAACTAAGAAGAACTAAAAGGGATATGTCTTTGAAAAATAGGTCATTACCTATACAAGGTTAAACATATTAAAACCAATTTCAAACTAATAACTTTTTGCTTCCCTTTTTAAACCATGCCAAAAAAACTCCTTTAAAACCATTTCGAAAATTCATCACATTTCTTCCCACTCATGATAGGACCTTTTCCAAAATCCAAATTATGTTTTGAAATTCCATTTCAAAACCAATTCCCAAAACTAATATTTCAACTTCTAAATTCCACTTGAATAAAACTTCTTTTTAAAATCAAATTTTAAAAAGGAAATCTATTGGTATTTTAAACCCTCTAACACCACCAAGAAAAAAAAAGGTCCATTGAAAATCATTCAACCAAGGTTACACCACCAAACCATTTAGTAGGCTATATAGTACATGTTAACTATTAGGCTTAAGTGATCCCATCCTAATATATGGAGAGATCATAAAAATCATGAAAACATATATATAATAATAATAATCATTTCATATAAACATAAATTACTAAATGTGTAAGAGACTCAATAAATTATAGTCCACCCACCTCAACCAACAATCTATAAATTGTATTAATATCATACTAACCTACTTAAAGTCCACAAACACCTATAATATTGTTTAAATCTATGAAATTAATAAACTAAACATTTTAAATCAAAATTATAAATCAGCATAACCTATGCCAAAATCACTGAGTGACCTCACTATTCCAATACCATGAGAAACGATGTATGGTCCACTCCCATCTTGCATATGGACCTAAACCACAAAAAATCACCAAATTAAACTCATGAATTTATTATCAAATATCCAAAATTACCAAAAAAATAAATAATCCCATGGGAAAACATAACTTAAAGAAAATTAAAAACAATGACATAAATACCTCCTTCTGAGACCTCTTATATGATTCGCACATTAAAGAAACATAAAGTGGGATTATTTCACCATGCTATGGTAAAATAATCTCTAAAAAATACTAACTCACCAAATAAAAACTAGATGAAGGAATTGAATACGAATATGGTAGGGGAGAGGAGAGGACTTACCTCAAATCTATTTGACAAAATCCTCCAAAACCACTTAGAATAAAAGCACACCAAATAATGAGATGAGATATCAAAAGAGAGCTCTACCACTTTATATCACACATCTAGAATTATGGATCCTAATGGGGGTTCCAAATAAAATACCCTATGAAATTACTAGAATGCCCCTCTAAAAAACTAGACTTGGAAACCTTGAAGTTTGGTTGTAGGGTCCATGATGTAAGCCCATCAATTGGGACAATGTTTTAGTGCAACCCACTGGGTTGCGACATAAATGGATCACCTCTAGTCCCAGGTTGTGAAACTGAGCAAGGATACATGGCATAAACCACCTCAGAGGGAGGGGGGACCTCGAGGGTAAAAATCACATGGGCCTTTAAGGTGTCACCAATTGGTTATGCCATGGTCTATCCCCTACATATTCCACCATGGTGTAGTGACCTCCTTTATAGAACAACGCCCATCCAAGGGCCATATAACTTTCCATAACTTAAGAACCCCTAATTATTACTTTAATATAAGGATGTAATTTTCTTACATCACTATATTATTTTAGGTTTAGAGTTTTAGATAATTAGTAAAAACAATCACATACTGAACCCTTACAAAACATGGTAGACACTTCCCCCCAATATCCATGTTTTCTATAAAAATAAGATTTTTTAATTTAAACTCCTATTTCATTCAAAACACATTCTCTTATTTTAAGACAAATACCCATATTAGAAAGATAGACCTTTATATAGTTTTCTACTAATTATTAAGATCTGTGAACAAAATTTGAAAACATGAGATGAGAAAAAAATATCAATAATGGATACAAAAATAAAGAAACCTATTAGTAAATTTTGAAAAGTAATAAATCCCATAGAAAATTTACCTTTTATATAATTTACTTTGAGCTCAAATTAATCATTTACTTACTTAATAAATCAAAAATTATTCCTAAATATTTTTATAATATATATAATAATAAATATTAAAGTAAAAATTATAATCATGAGGATTTATTATAAAATATGATAACTCATGAAAATATTTTATTGAAAAACATAGTTTTCACCCTTAAAATGGGAAATAACTTTACTTTAAGTTGAATATCATTAGTTTACCTTATGAAATCAATAGAATTTGATAAAAAATCATTTTAAATCATAAAAAATTAATATAGGTACCTTTTAATATCATATTTATATCAATATTACAATCACTCTTACAATAACTCTTATAAATGGAATTAATTACTCTTATAATTCCAATATATATTCCCTAGAGAACAAAATAATTACCTAATGTATTATAGAGCTATATCAGGATCACCCATCATTATTAAAAATTTAAAAAGACCATAATATACATTTAAGACATAAAATATTTCATTTAAATTATAAATATCATAAATTATTCCATTGAATACATATACAAAAGAACTTTCAGTCTTCTTGTAAACACAAGGATAATAATCCTCTTCCTTGAAAACCCTTAAAAATAAAAAATCCCAAGCAGAATATGAAATAAATTTTTACTTAAAAATCCATGAAAACTTATATAGGGATATTATTAAAGAATATTGGTCATGAAAATGTAAAATTATTCTCATGTGCTATAATTTTAAAAAATTTCTTTTACACTTTTTTAAAAACATCAAAAAATAACCCAGTTAGAAAATGATAAAAAGAATTATTTTAAAAATTTCTTATAGAATGTTGAAAATTATTTATAATTATTTTAAAATTCATTTCATTATATAAATAAAATACTTAAATAATTTTAAATAACATGTACATGCAGGTAAAAAATAATAAAAACTTTAAATATTTTAAAATAAGGTTTTAAAGAAAAATCCATTACCTCAATTCAGACTCACCATGTATGTACTTTAACTATTTCATAATAAACATATATAAATTATGTAATTTCATACAAATTTTTTTCAGGTTTATTAAATTATTATTATCTCTTTTATTTCATTCATCAAATTTCTTATATAGTTATTAAATTAATTATATTCATGTTATATTTTTTGAGGACGCTCAATTCATAATCTCAGAAAAACATCACTAGTTTGACCATGATAAAAGGGTTAATTATTATATAATTATCATATATATATAAATTAAATACAATTTTATAACCATACATTAATGGTGGAAATGAAAAATGAATCACATCACTTCATAAAGGGGGTAGTCCATACGTACACACGAGCGACGTCAACTGTAAGAAGGGTAAGAAATTAAGTGATGCATTATCTTAATAAAATGATAATTATATAACAAATATAATATATATATATTAAATATATTATAATAACCATCCTTATAAGGTTCTTATGAAAAAATAAACACATCACTTCATGGAGGTGGTAGTCCACACATACGCATGAGAGATGTTTTCATTTAACATAGGATAGAAAAGGAGATGAAAAAGGGTTGTAAAAAAATATAATTAAATTTAAGTATATTTAAGATAATTATGTTTTTATATAATCATGGTTAGGATAGTTTTTAAGGATATATAAGAAGAAATAAAATTAAAGAATTTGGTTAAGAGTTATACATCTTCTTTGGAAAACCTTATCTGGCTTATACCTTAAGCCTTATAGGTTAGTATTTTAGTGAGAAAAAAAATACTCTAATTAATAGGGAAGGGGTTTGGGAAGGTATTTGGATAGATTTTGGTCAAGATAAAAGTCTCAATAGGTGTTAGGAAGAGAGGAGAGGTGGTGACCTTTTATATACTAGGGGAGTGGCACACTTGTAATTTTTTTTAACTTTTAAATATTATAAACGTATCACTCATGGTAAAGTGGAACTAAATCAAACCAGTTTTTAATATAAGAGGATAAAGGAAAAAATAATCACATAAAATAATAATTAATATTATTTTTTTGACCTTATCACTTAGTTTTTACAATAATTAACCCATTTTACCTTGTACTGTGGTAACAAATTTTTATCATGGTAAATATTCATTATGAACACAAATGAAATAGAAATCATTAGTAAATTTGAACATTATGATCCCAAAAATGAAATAAAAAATTTCAATATCCAATTTTTATAAGTGGAAAATATTAATTTAAATATAATAATACAAAACACAATGAAAAACATCTTTTTAGAAAAATATGCTTTTAATCCAAAAAATGAATTTATACCAAAATCAAGTATAATTAAGATTAATATATAATTTATTAGATTATTTTAATTCATAGAGTATAAATTTTAATTTTAAACCAATCCAAAATATAATGTTATTTTTTAAATACTTGTAAAAAATGATAGTTTTTTTAACAAATCAGTATTTTTCACTATTTACCAAAAAATCAATCTTTTTAGAAAAATCCCAAAAACTCATCCTAATATTTATTTTGTTTGCAGGTATAAAAATTAATTAAATTAATTAATTTGGATTTTTAAAATTTTAAATTTTAAATTTTAAATAAACAATATAATACAAATAAAACACTTAAGTTAGAATAAAACTATTTCTTTTTTGATTTAAAAAATAATATAAAATTATTTTAATGAATGTGAATCCATAAAATATAATCATGAGTATTAATAATACTTGAAATTGATTTGTTATTAAAATTACCTAGTTTGAAACATTCCCCACTTAAATAAATTATGTACTCATAATTTTATTCATCACTTAAATAAGTATGATATTTTTCCATCATAGATTTTTTAGGTTCCCATGTTGAATCTTCAATCGTGTGATTTTTTGAAAAAAATTAACCAAGTGAGTTACCTTTTTATATAAAACCTACTATCTATAATAAAAAAATTTTCATTGGATTTTCCTCTTAAGAAATATTCTATTTGAACTGTACCACCTTAGGGATCAAAACATGGGAGGCATCTAGTACATATTTCCTTAAAAGTGAAACATGAAACACATTGTGTACCTGAGATAAATTTAGAGGAAAATATAATAAGTATGAAAATAATCCAAAATTTTATATAATATCATATTGTCTAACAAACTAAGTAATTAACTTTACCCTTTTACCACATCTTATAACACCTTTCTATGGAGGTATTTTAAGAAAGACATGATTACCTACCTCAAATGAAAGATCATTACTCTTATTATCTGTGTAACTCTTATTCCTATTATTAGATACCCTCATGTTCTATGGAATCATATATACCATATAAATCATTTCTTATACCAGTTTTGGTCCTAAAAACTTTCTTTCACATAATTTTTCACAAAATGATAGATTCTAAAACCACTTTCTATATAATTATTCAAAAGGTTCCATATGTATACTGGATTGAAATCATTGATAACCCTCACAATGAGGTTGTTCAACATGGATCACCAACCTAGTTTTAGGTTTCTATTGAGCCTATTCCACTTTCTCCCCAACCTATGACTTGAACTAAATCAATTTTTGATTAAGATTCATATTTTGATTCAAATCCTTCTAATAAAAAAAATTATTATCAACTAACTTGAGAAAGAACAAGGAGGGTCCCTAAACATCCTACTCAGTTTAGCTAGTATGAAATGGCTTTGTTTGTTTTTCATATAGTCAAGGATCACATATATGATGATCCTAAATCCTATAAGAAATCAAAAAATGATAGATATTCCAAGTAGTGGATCTATCCCATGGGTGAAGAGATAAAATCCTTAAACTAAAATCACACATAACCTATTATTAATAGGCCTCCTAATTCTAAATTCATTAGGTTTAGGTGGATTTATAAAATAAAATAATATCATACAACTTAAAATAAAATAAATTTCAATTCCAGATTAGTGTCCAATGTCTTCCTTCAAATATAATTAATTTACTATGATGAGATTTTTCCCTTGTTGTTAAGAACTCTTCAATTCTGCTGATTATTTCTCTTACTGCCTTTCATGATTTTTACATTGAACAATTGGACGTGAAAACTAATTTTCTCCATGGTGAATTTAATGAGAAATTTTATATGAAACATCCTAATAGTTATTCTAAATTTTTAAAAATTAATAGTGTATGCCTCTTGAATAAATCTATATATGGTTTAAAAAAAGATTCAAGGAAATGGTATAGGAAGTTTGATTCTTTTATGCTTGATAACCATTTCAGAAGGAGTCAACATGATACATGTGTTTATTTCAATTATGTTAAAACTAACATGATTTACCTACTAATTTATTTTGATGTTATTTTGGTTATGTACAATAATTCTAATCTCTTTAATTATAATAATTCTTAATTAAAAAGTTTCATTGAAATGAAATAATTAGGATAATCAAAATAAATCCTATATATGAAAATTAAAAAGGATAAACATAAAAAATTTATATACGTATCCCAAAATTCTTATATTTTGAAAATCATCAAAAGGTATTTCATTAAGTCTTTAAATACTATTAATTTTCCATTTTATCAACATTTTAAACTATATTTATCCTAAGCCCCCACTATTGTTACCGATATTGAATACATGACTAAAATACCTTATGATAATATTGTTGGAAGTATTATATATTCAATGATATATACGAAGGCTAACTTAGACTTTATAATTTACACCCTTAGAAGATTTATAGACAATATAGGTAAGCCTCATTGGCATGATCTGAAATGGATACTTACATACATATCATATTCAGCTACCTTATCCTTGGGTTATGGTATAAATTTAGATACTAATGAGAATGTTACTAAAATGGATACTTAGATACATATCTAAAATGGATACTTAGATCTGAAATGGATACTTTAATACATATCTGAAATAAATACTTAGATACACATCACCATCAGTCATAGATTTTCAACCATAAAGGCTGAATATATATCCTTGAATAAGGCTATCAAGGAGTATTTTTGGTCAAAGTGTTTACTTTATGAAATAAACATATACAATTATATTATAAATTTTTATTGTGATATTTATAAATCTTTAAAATTTTCAAAAAAATTATTATTCCATGGTAAGTGAAAGCATAATAGAATTAGGATTCATTTTATTAGATATGTTATTGAATCTATAATCATATGTGTCAATAAGATACATACCAGTAATAACCCATCTTATAGGTTGACTAAGGTTGTGGTATTATCAAAATTCAAATACTATCTAGACTTAATGAATTTGATTCCTGTTCAATGAATACAGGTTCAAGAAAACCCCTGAATTTAAATGAAAATGGCGGAGATTTATAAATTTAGGTGTTTTCATATTAATATTTCCAATTTTACTATTCTTATATTTATTCACATGAATGAATAATTATTTTTAGTTTTTTTAGTTTTTTATCCTCAAATTTTATGTGTGGTTTAGTGGTATTTCTGGATTGGACCTTCTCTTGGGCTTGGTGGTTGTCTTGTTTCTTTGACATGATCTATGCTCTTTTTAGTTCACCCACTCCTCATTTTACTTTCTATGTAATCGATCCTACCACGGGATTTATCCTATCCATAAATCAATGTCACCACCCTTTTGATATTCATCCTCTACCTATATAGAGTTCCTTTATCACATAATTCATTTATTCAGCTCCCATGTGCATGGAAATTTCTCATTCATACATATCCCCTCATCCATATACTATGCTTGAAATGTGTCAAGTGTATTGATTACCTCCTTTTCTCTTCCTTTCACTACACTTTATCTCTATTCCTCTAACCATATTATTCTCTCTTGTTTTGGTGTGAGGAAAACCTAGTTACTCATTGAGAGTTTCTTTGACCAAGAGTAGAGACCTTGGATAGTCATCCTCCTCATGCACCCCTAGTGCACTAATTTTGGTGGATCTCAATGATGATCTTTATTATTGAAGAAGTTTTTCCATTTATTTTGATCTTGAAGTTTCAGTAGAAGATCTAGGTCTAGGATATCTTGATGATAATATGACTTATAGATATATTAGAACCACCTGACATTGTGAGTATTTTTTCCTTTGTCTTTACATCTTAAAGATTAAGTTTCTAGAACTCTTATATTCCTCTTTCACCATCCCAAGAATATTTCTTGTATAATTTTATATTGTGTTTAATAAAATGTACGTATGGGTGGAGTTTTTTTTGTGCACCTAGGTCCAAAGAAAACTCAATAATGTTTAATATTTTTTCCTCTTTTATCACTTTCTTGCATGTTATTTCAAACTTGTTCATTGTTTGAAAACTGGTTTCTATTTAATTTCTATTATCCAACTCATCTCAACTCATCAGATTTACTTCTCTATTTCCATTAAAAATAATAAAAACCCTGACATCCATTTCAAATTGAAATACTTAATTGAAAATAAGTGTATATCCATTGATCTAGGATATTTCATTTGGGTGTACACCTAACATTGTCTCTAATTGGTTTAATGCCATTATGGTCCAAAGTGATGAATTTCCCATGTGAAATGATCATTAGAGAAAAAAATTGTTAAGGATGTTTCCATACAAAGAAATCAGAGGCTTATTCTCTCTATATAAAAACTAATGAAGGTCAAGGATAAAGGATACATGATAAAATATATATAAATCTTGATTATTAAAATTTGTTTCTATAATTTTGAGATAAAATATAACTTTTCTTGTTTTCCCAACTATATCATCATCTAAGAAGATCATTGAGTTTAGAATATTTCTCGTTCAATACCAACAATCATATTATATATTTTGGGAGTTATTATTTTACTCAATTTTAGTTTAATTGTAAATAATTATACTATAAAATAAAAATTAAAGTATATAAACTATCACAAGTTATAACATATCAAACAAACGGTATGCATGTCACGAACCAACCTGGGTCGACCCTGAAATGATCACCCAAGCCGATCTGCGACATGGCCCGAGAGGTGTTACTGATCCTCCTCGGCTGGCGACAAGCGCGAGGGCATCAATAGAGGAAAATTGGGAATGATTTTGCCCAGTGAACATAAATAGAGTAGTGGAAAAATTAGAATAACACAAAGTAAATAAATGACACTGAAAAGAAAGAACGACCAACAAAACAAACTAACCTGATCTCAACCAAAAACACCTTGTGAACTCGAGAGTCACTTTCCAAACCACAACCAACTCTCACCCACGATGAGCAAGATCAAGTAAAATATTTAATAAAACTAAAAATAGGATAACACTATAGGCGTGAATATTAAAACTCAGTAGGAGTGCCTAACAAACTATTCACAATGCACTACCTATAAATAAAGAATTTACCAACTTCAGGTTTGAACTAAATTATTTAAAATATGGGTTTCCACATACACACTTTTATTTATAAAACAAGTAAAAGTCCATTTCCCTTTTTAATTTTAAAAAAACAAGTTTAATGTTTGAAAGGGACAGGTGCATTGCATTTTAAAACATTTTTCTAAACAATTTAGATATCCAAATTTTTGTTGTTAGTTAGAAGGAAAACCACACACAACACACAACACACACTAAGGAAAATGGAAAAAATGGCACACAGAGGACAAAAACTGAACTAGACCTCTCATTCATCTTTTACATACAAATAAATACTAAAGAAAACATGGGTCAAACCTAGGAGCTCATGAAAAATACATAACGTACTATACATCTAACTCATCCTGAAGGCATTCCCTACTCAATGATGTCATAATGCCCAAAATCCTGGTGTTTCCCTACATGGCCCAATCGAGGGGACCAATCCTATAACACTAATAACATAACACCTCTATACCATGGGCCACTAGCTAATGTGTAGTCTAAAATTGTGAAACAATCATTCTCATAAGACTCACTTACTATTCCAGGTTCCCATGTCAACACATGTAATAAAAATGGATGAGTCCACAATGTAAATCAATCAGTCATGATTCACAAACATCACACACAACTCACACAATCAACATACAAAAAAATATCACCCCTGAGTCACCTCAAAGAACGTTTTCCAAAATAATTTATTTTATTAAAGTGCCAAATGGGACTTCACCAAATTTAAGGAAAAACCTCATTTCTCAAGAGAACCAAAACACTTGTTCATGATTCAGAAGAAATAATTTATCATTAAACCATAACTACATTTGAAATTCCATGAATTATTTTCAAAGGCCAAATGATAATTCTTGCAAAATTGTGTGTCCGTTCATCAAGAAAATATTTCAAGTGTCGTGTATAAAATAAACATCTCTTTTTACATCAAATAATTATTCCAAAATTAATTATCTAATACTATTTCTCATTTATTAAAATTAATAAAATATAAAGCAATTAATACATTCTAAATTTAAAGGCAAGTGCAGTGGGGGAACTACCTCGAATCGTAGTCCAACCACGATGACGCGACATGCCTTGAGAGGGCGCACAAACACGTGTAATCCGAAGACCGCAGTATCACAAAAATACCTTGCCAATACACTAAAACCGAAAAGATAACTAAAAATACATAAACGATAATTTAAAAATAATTCAAACAAAAGACAAAGAAAACCTCACATAAAATTTAGTGCAGGCGAATTTAAACAAACTTATAAGGCTCGCCTTTGGCGGCAGGCGTTTATTGCATGCCCAATTGTGAACTAAGTGCGCAACTAGTCATGTGAACGAATGAGACAGGAGTCAGCATAGTAATTGTAAAGGGGAGGCAACACTGACAGGGAGGGTCGCTAGTCGGGAGAGACCGAGAAAGGGGTCACTGGCTGGGAAAGTGGCTAGCAGGAGGTCACGTAGGGACTACACGGCTAGACAGGATGTCCGTGGGGCGACACTGCTTCAGTGGAAAGAAGAAAAGATCCCATGCGGACCAAACACACACCTAAAATGAAGATAACAACATGTGAAAACCCAAAGCAGATTTAAACTCTTACATTGGATGACGATGGAGAATCAAGTCGAAGAAAAACTTCCTCTCCTTCTATGGTGGATGTCAAAAAAAGAAAGAACAATACCAAAGGAGGTCTTCACCTACTCAATTTTGAGTTGTGTTCCAAAGAGGGAACTAGTGAGGTAATGCATATAACAACCCATACTTTACATACATTGATAATACTTAAAAATTGAAGCATACTTATTACAATATATAACAAAACCACAAAAGGACCGTATAGGTATAGTGTCCTTAGAAACTGGGAAACATAAACAACTGGTTCATAAAGCGTCTACATTGTCTCCCATTTATTTCATCATATCTAAAGTCCCTTTTGGCATATCTTACTTAATAACCTTCTCCCTGACCCGGGGAAAGAAAACATACAAAAGGGTGAGCTCAAATGCTCAGTAAGGGTAAACAAAAGAAATATCAATCACATCATATTCATAAGAACATAACATTTTGGAAATCTTACCCTGCAAAAGAGATCATAATTTCATAACATGGGATAAATCATGGTAGTGAAATGTAATCACAATAATCATAACTTAAAACATGAAGCTTTGTGGCATACACACATAATCATAGAGAATCATTTCTTAGTAGTCAAGACTCATTGCCAAGACTATCTTAGTGGACAAAGTCCATTTCGGAACCGAGTTCACTCCTCCTTTCAGTCCTGTTTCACTGAACCGGTTTAACCTGCCGTTCCAGCCATGTCTATCTCATGAGATATAAAATCTTTACCAAATTCATTGGAGGGAGATATAGGTCCCACCCATCTCATAATGATACCATTATTATGTGTGCCACAAAATCATAAACCATACATCATAGCATAACCCATGTAATAAAAATGGGAATCTTAAAAATCGTGACATCATAAAACAATTCATATAAGATAAAGTAATTCATAAAAATAATTCCATCACAACATAGTCAAATTAATGTAATAATAGTGATAGAAACAGAACCATTTATTATCTTATATGGAAAATAATTTTGATAAAACACTTGAACTCCATTCTTGAAGAAAATATCCTTTCTACTTCAAAAACACTTTTCCTTTCTTAACATGTCATAAAATTATAAACTAAAAGAAGTTGATTAAAAATAAACATGAAAACTTGTAAAGGAAGCTTCTTGGAAATAATGTTTTAAAAATCCATTCATGCCGTATAAGTTACAAAAAAACATTCTTCTCTTACTTTTGTTGGAAAAGTCAAAAAGTACCTCGTACGAAAAACGACAAAAGATTCCTTTAATATCTTTCACTAAAAACTCACCGAAGGGTAAAATTGGATTTAAACAATTATAGGTGGATGGAAATAATATTACATATTGAGGGAACATGGATGTTGATGATAAAATACACCCCAGTAAATACCAAAGTATAAACAATCTCGGATAAAAATGAGATTGTGATATTTTCCCTTACCTTAGGTCTGATTTGCATCGTAAGTGTCTGAACATCCTGTATAATGATTTAAATAATGTTATTGAATTATTCCAAAATCATAATTATTTTTATGATATCATATATGATCATATTAGTAGCTTCTTATTAGTAATATTTCATTACTACTTGTTATTCGAGTGTTTATTACTTTTTGTTCTTATGCGCGTTTTGTCGAATAAATTCTTATTTTTTATTTTTAGGTTATAGATACCTAATTTCCAGAATGGTATTAGTGTAATATATATCATATTCATTCATTCAATTCATTTATATAATCATTATGCAATGAATATCATGTAGAACGAGTCGCATCACATCGTGGAGACGGTATTCCGTACGTACGCACGAGCGATGATATCGTTCCCATGATTGTGGAATTGTATTGGAGTGTATATATACTATTTCAGAATCAATATCACTTTACAATAGTCATATATAGTCATTATTTACACCATTATACCCATCCAAGTAAGGTGGTGGTGGAAAATAGATTACACCACGGTGTGGATACGGTATTCCGTACGTACGCACACGCGGTGATTTCATTTTCCGTAGGATGGATAGATGGTGAAATAGGGTTGTTTCATAATTATAATAACATATCAGTATATGAGTGATACTAATGTTATTACTTCGTAATGAAACAACTAAAGAAGAAGAAGTGGAAGAAGAAATAAAGATGAAAGAATCGGTAACGGGCATTACCTCTTCTTTGAAGCGCTTCTTTGAGACCTCCTTTTAGGGAACTAAAATTGGTCTTTGAAGAATATCAGGACCTCTAGTATGTCTCTAGGGAAGTGGAGAGAAGAAATTGGTAGGTTTTGGCCGAGCTTGAAGGCTCAAAGTGGTGTGAGTAAGAGAGGGAGGAGGTTCCCTTTTATAAGGGAGGAGAGGGGCACCTTTGGAATAACTAAAAATATTATTATATTATAAAGCCAAATTCGGTTTTAAATAGCTCCAAATTGATTTATTTAAAATCTAAGGTGGGGATGGGTCTAAATCCTCTCATAGAATAGAATTTAGATAAGTTTAGGTTCCTATTTTAACCTTATCATTTAGATTTAACATTAAGTTAAATAATTTTACTTTTACCGTGTCTTCTTGTGTTCTTACACTATAAGGTTCATAAACTTACTATAACAAGAAAAAAGAACCCAAAGTTGTTTATTATTAATATATATAACCTTATATAAGTAATTTGGCCGAACCTTATATTTTTATGAATAAAATAACAATTAATAATATAATATTTGTTTTAAAAACGATTTTATGTCAATTTTGACACTATTTAGTAATTGATTTTTGTGAATATCATAACAGAATGATTAGTTCGAAAAAATTTAATGAAATAAATAATAACAAGTCATATTAACATATAAAATTATTTTAATTCATAAAAAGTCTCAAATTACATTTATTTGGGTATTTATAACATCAATTATGTCAATATTTCATTAATAAGATAATTACTGCATCATCATTGTGTCATAAATAAATTAAATTATTTAATGTCTAAAAATTACAAATAAAATACCATTATGTAGGAAATGTTTTTATATTTCTAATGAATATTTATAGTCGAATTTATCTTATTTATAACCCCATATTAAAAATGATTTACTTATTAAACTTTGATTTTAACTATTTTAACCCTTCTTTAAATAAATTAATAATAAATGTCCTAATCTAATACAAGTGGGACTAAATGGTAATATTTTATTCCTAAGGTTGTTTTTGGTCAAATTACACTTATACAATAGAATTATGACATGTGTTAGGGTAATAATAATATCATTTTTACCCTTAATTACCCTATTTACTTTTAACCGTGGTAAATAAAAGTAAAAAGTTATTATTCACCAAAAAATTATTTTCATCTCATTGAACAACATTTTACTTACTGACATCAACCGTGTCTCTCGGAGTTTCGAAATTCCACTCACAGAAGAGGTAAAATTAAGTTTTATGAAAAATTCAGTTTTTTAACTACCACTTAGTGGTTTCACTATTCATCAAAAATTGAAAGTTTTCAGAAAAATACCAAAATTTCACCCTAGGCTAATTTCGATATTCCGAATCCAAAAATGAAGTCCGTTTTGAAAAATAAAATTTATAAAATTTCAAAAAGTGGTTATTACTATTCATAACGGCTAGTTTTAATAATATTTTAATAGCATATCATTGTTTAGTGAAACTCGGTATTGCGTACGACGCACGCTATCGAGGAAGGCCGCGGTTGCGTGTAAAGCAAGCCAAGATAGTTTTGTGTGTAGTGAAAGATTCATTTGATGATTTATATAACATAAAAACAAAATATTCCTCCTAAAAGTCTCGGGTGTTACATTCTACCCCCCTTAAAATGAATTTCACCCTCAAAATTCGGCACTTTGTAACAAACAGATGAGGATACTCTCCCTCATCATATCCTCAAGATCCCATGTAGCTTCTTCTAATTGGTGGTTCCTCCATAAAACTTTCACCAAGCGAGTGGTCTTGTTTCGTAGGACTTTTTCACTACGATCCTGAATCTCTATCGGCTGTTCTTCATAAGAAAGATCTTGCTCCAGCGGTACAACTTCTGAGCTGAGTACATGTGAAGGATCAGGTATGTACTTTCTCAGGAGAGATACATGGAACACATCGTGAACTTGAGAGAGATTTGGTGGAAGTTCCAATAGGTAAGCTACCTTTCCAACACGATCCAGTATTTCGAAAGGACCGATATATCTAGGGCTCAACTTCCCCTTCTTTCCAAATATCATGACCCTCTTCTAGGGAGATATTTGTAAGAACACTTTATCACCCACTTCAAACTCTAGGTATTTTCTTCAGTTGTCGGCATAAATTTTTTGTCGACTCTGAGCTGCTCTTATGTGTTGTTGAATAGATCTGACTTTTTCTGTCATCTCATCAACAAGATTAGGTCCTAATAGCTTTCTTTCCCCAACTTCATCCCAGCAAGTTGGAGTCCTGCATTTCTTTCCATAGAGAGCTTCATAAGGAGCCATCTGAATACTGGAGTGAAAGATATTATTATAAGAAAATTCCACCAAAGGTAGGTGTTGATCCCAACCACCTTTGAAATCCATAGAGCAAGATCTCAACATATCTTCTAGAGTTTGAATTGTTCTCTCAGAATGACCGTCTATCTGAGGATGATAAGCAGTGCTGAAACTCAACTCTGTATCCAGAGTATGCTGAAGACTTCTCCAGAACTTCGAGGTAAATCTCGGATCCCGATGAGATATAATAGAAAGTGGTACTCCATACAATCTTACCACTTCCTTTACATATATCCTGGCAAGCTGATCCAGAGAGAAATCCTCTCTAATAGCAATGAAGTGTGCAGAATTTGTAAGACGATCAACTATGACCCAGATAGCATTATTGCCTTTGGATGTTTTAGGAAGTCCTGTGACAAAGTCCATAGTGATGTTTTCCCATTTCCATTCGAGTATGGGTAATGGTTGTAACATCCCCTGAGACTTCTGTCTCTTAGCTTTAACTTGCTGAAAAACCAAGCATCGAGAGACATATTCAGCAACATCTCTTTTCATGCCATCCCACCAGAAGTACTATTTCAGGTCCTTATACATCTTTGTGCTTCCAGGATGAATAGATAATGAAGAACTATGATCCTCATCCAGCAACTCCTTCTTTAATTCTGGGATGGGAGGAACACAAACCCGATTCCTGAACTTTATTATCCCATCACAATCAAGGTTGAATTTAGGAATATTTCTCACCTTATTTTGTAACTCGACATCTTCTTTCTGTGCCTCTTTAATCTTCACATGTATAGATGGTTGAAAATTCATTTGAGAAAGATACGATTTTACCCCTTCCATTATAATTCCAAGATCCATCCTTTGTAAATCCATAAATATTGGATCTTTTGTGATCCTCATCATGGATAAACTGGCATGGTCTTGTCGACTTAATGCATCTGCCACCTTGTTTGCTTTCCCAGGGTGGTAATGGATTGAGCAGTCGTAATCCTTAATCATCTCTAACCATCTTCTTTGGTGCATATTCAGCTCATTTTTTGTGAAAATATACTTTAAAATTTTATGATCAGTATAAATATCACACCTTTCACCATAAAGGTAATGCCTCTAAATCTTTAATGCAAAAATTACCACAGCTAACTCCAAATCATGAGTTGGGTAATTTTGATCATGTATTTTCAACTTTCGTGAGGCATAAGCTATGACCATATCATTTTGCATAAGAACACATCCCAATCCCTTATTGGATGCATCACTATAGATCACAAACCTTTATCCACTACAAGGAAGTGTGAGCACAGGTGCACTGGATAACCTTCTTTTCAACTCCTTGAAATTATCTTCACATTCCTCTATCCAAACAAACTTAACTCCTTTCCGAGTCAACCTGGTGAGTGGATTAGATAATCGTGAATTTTTTTTCACAAAACGTCGATAATATCCAGCCAAACCAAGAAAACTTCGGATCTCGGTTACTGTTGTTGGTCTCGACCATCTTTCGATAACCTCTATTTTTGCTGAATCCACAGATATCCCCTCTTTTGAGATTATGTGACCCAAAAATGAAACTTTTTGAAGCCAAAATTCACACTTGGTAAATTTGGCATAAAGCTTCTCCTTTCTCAGGGTCTTCAATATAATTCTCAAGTGATCTTCATGTTCTTCCTTGCTCTTTGAATAGACAAGAATATCGTTTATAAAGACTACCAAAAATTGATCAAGATAGTCTCTAAAGACTCTATTCATCAGATCCATGAAGATAACAGGGGCATTAGTAAGACCAAATGGCATCACTATAAATTCATAGTGTCCATACCTTGTATGGAAAGCCGTCTTTGGTATATCCTACCTTTTGAACCTTAATTGATGATACCCTGAATGAAGATCAATCTTGGAAAAGTATTGAGCTCCGCGTAGTTGGTCAAATAAGTCATCAATGCATGGGAGAGGATATTTGTTCTTGATAGTGATCTTGTTAAGTTCTCGATAATCAATGAAGAGTCTCATTGATCCATCTTTATTCTTAACAAACAGAATAGGTGCTCCCCAAGGTGATGCACTAGGGCGTATGAATCCCTTATCAAGATTCTCTTGGATTTGCTTCTTCAATTCCTACAACTCAATTGGGGCCATTCTATAAGGTGTATTTGAAATAGGCAAAGCACCTGGTATGAGTTCTATTGAAAACTCAACTTCACGATTTACTGGAAGACCTAGAAATTCCTCCGGAAAGACATCATCAAACTCCCATACAATGGGCATATTATTAATTGTGAGTTTCTCACCAACCATTTGAGATAAATAACCTTCATTAAGTGGAATCAAGACCCATAAGATGGAAGAAATTTCCACTAGAAGGTTATGTTCATCCTTACATCGATAGACGATCATAGATTGATCTGGAATATGAAATGTGACTTACCTTCTTTGGAAATTGATATGAGCTCCATATGAAGAAAGACAATACATGCCAAGAATCACATCAAATTACACTATAGGAAGGATCACAAGATTTGCAGGAAGCACTTTCCCACAAACTTCAATCGGGGAAGAATTATAAACTTTTGATGCGAATGTTGTGCCATTAGGTGTTGTCACAGCTAACTCAACATCTAATTGTTGAGGTAATACGGTGATACTCTTAGAAAATTATTCAGAAATAAAAGAGTGGGTGGATCCAGAATCAAATAAAACATTTTCTACTTTAGAGTGGATGGTAAGTGTACCTTTCACCACATCTTTATCGTACTCCACATTGCTGATAGAAATTGCATGTGACTTTCCTTTGTCTTTAGCCTTAATATTTTGTTGATTCCGATCATCATCAACAACCCCTGGATTAGGGCATTTATTGGCATAATGCCCCATCTCCTTGCACTTGAAACATTGAAGTGTAGTAGGTTAATTATGTGTATCCCTTCCTTTGTTTTCATCATTAGACATCTTCTTCCCATCATTGCGACATTCAAATGCCCGATGACCTTCCTTTCCACATTTGAAACATTTACTTGTACCTTTAAGACAACTCCCTCCATGTTTCATTCCACACTTTGAGTATAAGGGAAAGCTCATCTTCTTTTCAGTGTGCTCTTTAGATTTTCCTTTGAATTCCATTTTCCTCTTCTTATCAAACCCATATGACTGATGGGTTACTCCAATATCCATCTCAACTTTGAGAGCACATCGAACGATTTCCTCGTATCTATTGAAGTCCCTTATGGCTAAGGCCCTTCGAGGACTTGGTTTTAAGCCACTAAAGAATCAATCGATCTTACTCTCAGGTTGGATAATAATACCAGAAGCATACCTTGCAAGTCTTGTAAAATTTGCTTCATAGGTACCAACAGATTCATCATCCTTTTTCTTCAGTTCAAGAAACTCTTTCTCCATCTTTGTTCAAAGAATACGAGGGAAGTACTTATTGAAAAATAAGTTCTTGAACTCATCCCATTCCATGGACTCAATTTCATCCCTTTGCCTTGTATTCTTAATAATATTCCACCATTGATCAACATCTCCTTCCAAACGATACACTGCTAGGATGACTTTTTCATGTTCAGAACATTGAAGAACTGAAAATATCTTTTCAGTAGTACTAATCCATTATTCAGCAACTAATGGATCAATAGACCCGTTAAAAGAAGGTGGACGCTGCCTCATGAAGGATTCAACAGAATGTTGCTCCTTCCTTTTCTCGTTTGGAAGTCCTGCATGATTCATAGCTTGAGAAAGTTGTGTGAGAATGGCTACAAGATTTTGCATTCCAGCTCCCATAACGTTTGGTTGATCAGGGGGACAATCATTGCATTTCCCGTCGCATTCCGCATTAACACGGTTCCTTCGGGTTCCAGCCATTGACTAAAACTAAGAAGAATAGTGTGAGCAACACTAATTATAATAGGAAAACCACACAATCAAGAATAAAATTTCACACTTAAGGTCTTATCCTAGGTTATTCATGGTCATTTCTAAAACACTAAGATTGTTTTCTATGCTTAGAATTATCCTTAGGGTTCTTACTAAGGCTTTCACATCCTAGTTTCCAAAGGTTGACTATACCTTTCCTCTGATACCAACTATAACGCCCCATACTTTACATACATTGTTAATACTTCAAAATTGAAGCATACTTATTACAACATATAACAAAACCACGAAATGACCGTATAGGTATAGTGTCTTTAGAAACTGGGAAACATAAATAACTGGTTCATAAAACGTCTACACTGTCTCCCATTTATTTCATCATATCTATAGTCCCTTTTGGAATATCTTACTTAATAACCTTCTCCCTGACCTGGGGAAAGAAAACATACAAAAGAGTGAGCTCAAATGCTCAGTAAGGGTAAACAAAAGAAATATCAATCACATCATATTCATAAGAACATAACATTTTGGAAATCTTACCCTGCAAAAGAGATCATAATTTCATAACATGGGATAAATCATGGTAGTGAAATGTAATCACAATAATCACAACTTAAAACATGAAGCTTTGTGGCATGCACACATAATCATAGAGAATCATTTCTTAGTAGTCAAGACTCATTGCCAAGACTATCTTAGTGGACAAAGTCCATTTCGGAACCGAGTTCACTCCTCGTTTCAATCCTGTTTCACTGAACTGGTTTAACCTGCCGTTCCAGCCATGTCTATCTCATGAGATATAAAATCTTTACCCAATTAATTGGAGGGAGATATAGGTCCCACCCATCTCATAATGATACCATTCTTATGTGTGCCACAAAATCATAAAACATACATCATAGCATAACCCATGTAATAAAAATGGGAATCTTAAACATCGTGACATCATAAAACAATTCATATAAGATAAAGTAATTCATAAAAATAATTCCATCACAACATAGTCAAATCAATGTAATAATAGGGATAGAAATAGAAACCTTTATTATCCTAGATGGAAAATAATTTTGATAAAACACTTGAACTCCATTCTTGAGGAAAATATCCTTTCTACTTCAAAAACACTTTTCCTTTCTTAACATGTCATAAAACTATAAACTAAAAGAAGTTGATTAAAAATAAACTTGAAAACTTGTAAAGTAATCTTCTTGGAAATAATGTTTTAAAAATCCATTCATGTCGTATAAGTTAAAAAAACATTCTTCTCATACTTTTGTCGGAAAAGTCAAAAAGTACCTCGTATGAAAAACGACAAAAGATTCCTTTCATATCTTTCACTAAAAACTCACCGAAGGGTAAAATTGGATTTAAAAAATTGTAGGTGGATGGAAATAATATTACATATTTAGGGAAAATGGATGTGGATGATAAAATACACCCCAGTAAATACCAAAGTATAAACAATCTCGGATAAAAATGAGATTGCGATATTTTCCCTTACCTTAGGTCCGATTTGCTTCGTAAGTGTCCAAACCTCCTGTATAATGATTTAAATAATGTTATTTACTTATTCCAGAATCATAATTATTTTTATGATATCATATATGTTCATATTCTTAGCTTCTTATTAGTAATATTTCATTACTACTTGTTATTCGGGTGTTTATTACTTTTTGTTCTTATGTGTGTTTTGTCGAATAAATTCTTATTTTTTCTTTTTAGGTTATAGATACCTCATTTCCAGAATGGTATTAGTGTAATATATATCATATTAATTCATTCAATTCATTTATATAATCATTATTCAATGAAGATCATGTAGAATGAGTCACATCACATCGTGGAGACGGTATTCCGTACGTACGGACGAGCAATGATATCGTTCCCATGTTTGTGAAATTGTATTGGAGTGTATATATACTATTTCAGAATCAATATAACCTTACAATAATCATATATAGTCATTATTTACACCATTATACCCATCCAAGTAAGGTGGTGGTGGAAAATAGATTACACCACAGCGTGGAGACGGTATTCCGTACGTACGCACGTGCGGTGATTTCGTTTTCTGTAGGATGGATAGATGGTGAAATAGGGTTGTTTCATACTTATAATAATATATCAGTATATTAGTGATATATATGTTATTACTTCGTAATGAAACAACTAAAGAATAAGAAGTGTAAGAAGAAATAAAGATGAAAGAATCGGTAACGGGCATTACCTCTTCTTTGAAGCGCTTCTTTGAGACCTCCTTTTAGGGCATTAAAATTGGTCTTTGAAGAAGACCAGGACCTCTAGGATGTCTCTAGGGAAGTGGAGAGAAGAAATTGGCAGGGTTTGGCCGAGCTTGAAGGCTCAAAGTGGTGTGAGGAATAGAGGGAGGAGGTTCCCTTTTATAAGGGAGGAGAGGGGAACCTTTGGAATAACTAAAAATATTATTTTATTATAAAGCCAAATTCGGTTTTAAATAGTTCAAAATTGATTTATTTAGAATCTAAGGTGGGGATGGGTCTAAATCCTCTCATCCAATAGAATTTAGACAAGTTTAGGTTCCTATTTTAACCTTATCATTTAGATTTAACATTAAGTTAAATAATTTTACTTTTACCGTGTCTTCTTGTGTTCTTACACTATAAGGTTCATAAACTTACTATAACAAGCCAAAAGAACCACAAGTTGTTTATTATTAATATATATAACCGTATCTAAGTCATTTGGCCGAACCTTAGATTTTTAGGAATAAAATAACAATTAATAATATAATATTTGTTTTAAAAACTATTTTATGTCAATTTTGACACTATTTAGTAATTGATTTTTGTGAAAATAATAACAGAATGATTAGTTCTAAAAAATTTAATTAAATCAATAATAACATGTCATATTAACATATAAAATTTTTGTAATTCATAAAAAGTATCAAATTACATTTATTTGGGTATTTATAACATCAATTATGTCAATATTTCACGGATAAGATAATTACTGCATCATCATTGTGTCATAAATAAATTAAATTATTTAATGTCTAAAAATTAAAAATAAAATACCATTATGTAGGAATTCTTTTTATCTTTCTAATTAATATTTATAGTCGAATTTATCTTATGTATAACCCCATATTAAAAATTATTTACTTATTAAACTTTGATTTTAACTATTTTAACCCTTCTTTAAATAAATTAATAATAAAGGTTCGAATCTAACCCAAGTGGGACTAAATGGTCATATTTTATTCATAAGGTTGTTTTTGGTCGAATTAAACTTATCCAATAGAATTATGACATGTTTTAGGGTAATAATAATATCATTTTTACCCTTAATTACCCTATTTACTTTTAACCGTGGTAAATAAAAGTAAAAAGTTACTATTCACAAAAAAATTATTTTCATCTCATTGAACCATATTTTACTTACTGACATCAACCGTGTCTCTCGGATTTTTGAAATTCCACTCACTGAAGCGGTAAAATTAAGTTTTATGAAAAATTCAGTTTTTTAACTACCACTTAGTGGTTTCACTATTCATCAAAAATTGAAAGTTTTCAGAAAAATACCAAAATTTCACCCTAGGCTAATTTTGATATTCCGAATCCAAAAATGAAGTCCATTTTGAAAAATAAAATTTATAAAATTTCAAAAAGTGGTTATTACTATTCATAACAGCTAGTTTTAATAATATATTAATAGCATATCATCGTTTAGTGAAACTCGGTATTGCGTACGATGCAAGCTATCGAGGAAGGCTGCAGTTGCGTGTAAAGAAAGCCAAGTTAGTGTTGTGTGTAGTGAAAGATTATTTTGATGATTTATATAACATAAAAACAAAATATTCCTCATAAAAGTCTCAGGTGTTACAATGCATGCCAGAACAGGCCGCTACCGGCGAAGGAGGGCGGCCGAAAAGGGGAAATGCTGAGAGGTCCAGTCACCTGAAGAAGGGTGGCTATTGTAGGTCATCTGAACACAGCCGGATGATGACCGGAGACGAGCCGAAAGTAGCTGTCAGTGCAAGGAGGCAGGTTAGATGTGGCTACCGGTGAGGTGGAGGGGGCCGCAGGATGACCGTCGGGAGCATCGAGGTGAGGAACATTAGGTGCCAAGGCCAGGGGGCGCCACTGTGAGACTGGATGGGAATGAGGGCAAGAGAGAGGGGCATTAGAGCGGGTAAAGGCGGGTGCTGGGGCTGTTGGCTGAGATCTGAACAGGGTGGAGGCTGGGTGTGCAAAGAGACATGGGGTGGCGTTGCCGGCGAGGTCGACCACAGAGGTGAAGAGGGAGCGATGAGGTTTGCTGAGAAGGCCAGTTGGGTGAGAGGTGGCCGGTGTAGTAGGAGGAGGGCACTATGAACATGAGGTGGAGTAGTGGGAGGTAGACACTACGGATGGGTGGCATGGCAGAGGCATGCTGCAGGAGGGTGCGGGGGTATGCGGGATCTCAACGAGGTCAGCAGGCGGAGGGGAGGCCGGCTGGCTCATGATTTGCAGGAGGCGGGAAGCTGAGGGAAGCAGGGTGCAGTGCCACTAGAAGGGGAAAGTGAGGGAAGTGGGAGCGTAGGTGATACCTGGGGGAAACCTGGGTTCAGTGCACTTAGAAACAAGGGGGACAGGGGGGGGGCATGTGGAGAAGGAGAAAAAAAGAAAAAAAAGTAAAAGGAAAACCTAAAAATAAAGAAAAATAATAATACTAAAAGAATAAATTAAAATAAAATAAATAGGCATCCGAGGTCGGGGTGTGACAATTCTCCCCACCACAGACACTTTCTGCCCCCAGAAATTCATCAAGACAACAGTTGACACAACTAGAGTACATTCCACAACAAAACCAAAGGAAAATGAGAGCCTTAGAGTAACTATTCCCAACAAACATTACACCTGAACAATTTAGGGAGGACCACAACCCAATATTGAGGGGAGAACATGGGAGGGTTCTCCCCACCATGAGAATTAAACAATACAGAAACCCTTGAAACCCAAACAACCACCCCCAGGGGGGGGGCATGGGAATTACCAAACCAAACTCATTCATTTTCCTCACATGGGCCGAACAACACAGCTGAGACTTTGACATAAAGCTTTCTATGAATCAACCCATCAACTTGAGGATGAGAAATTAACTCAACACCTCCCATCAATTTCACGAAATAAAACATCCACCTAATGAACACAATTGAGACCAAATCAAAATCAGAAAGGGTCTATTTATTCATGGGCCCAAAGCCCTTCACGGAATATGAACGACTTGGAAACCACGCTGAGAGTAGATAATACCGCTTGGATTGTGGTGGAACAAGCTCATCACGCCACCACAACAACGATGAGCTTATGACATCGAAAAGAATAGAACAAGGAAATTTTTGGACATTTCCATCCCAAATCTGAAAACATTATCCAGACCAAAGTTCCACACACCCTCAGAAACTCCCGACTGTGCGCGAGATTCACCCCAAGACCTATGGCTGGGGCCCTGATGGCTGAAGAATCTCCTGCCTCACAGTCAAACATTTTCATCCTCCCGTCCTTGACTCCTTCTTCCTGAACGGAACTTCTTTCCGAACTCTCCCCAGTGGACCAAACAGTCACACAGTAAGAAGACTTTGGAGGGATACGACAAGGCAGCTTAGAATGCCTAAACCGACCAGACTAGTCTCATGCAAGAGAACAATCCAAAAAATTTGGAGTCGATACAGATGAAGATCCTTGCCAGATGAGAAACCTTCACTAGATCCGACCCCCACCAACTACACCTGAGACTCTAACGATGATGATAAATACCACCTTTACTAGTATAGAACTGAACCCTCAAATAACTCTGGGATGGTAGAAATCTTAACTACCCTGGGAGTTCCTAAAAAATCGAAGACGCACTATCTTTCCGAACTACACAACTGCCTCTAATAGACTTTTATTACATCGATAAGCAGGAAACACACAAAAAGAAGTGGGAACTAGGCATAACTCATTAAAAAATTTTGGAAGCTTTCTGGGTGGCATACTCATAACAACATGAAAAACACCATCAAACCGGTTATCAATCCAAAACTCAATCAAAGAAACAACACAAGACAAGGGAAACAAGCCTATAATCCAAACATACACAAACACAAGAAAAAATCACTTTTCCAAAACCGTTATTTCTTTCAAAATTTTAAAACTCACCAATGACACCTTACGACCTGTCACATGTGCATTTATTTAATCTCGCTCACATCATCTGCAAACAAGTTACCCCACGTACTCTCCGTACATACCCATTCACATGTGACCCTCCATAAGGAGTGCCAAGGTTCAAACACTTATTTTCCTTACCAAATCCAAAAACATACCAATTTTTTCCAAAACGATACACCTTCTCTTTAAAAAACCCACTTTAGTAATTTCAAAAACAATTTTGAAGAAACACTTTTCCATTTCAAAACCAATTTTACATTTAACGTACACTCAAATCAACCAAGATTAAAACACAAAACAATAAATAATAACCCAATAGAATGAGGAACTAGTGCATATATCTGACCCAGCGACATGGTGGTGATCCATGCCCCAAGTAAAGCATGAAACTAAGAGGACCTTGAACCGAGAACTTGGAATCCACATGGGTCAAACCCCATGTGAGGCCGCAAAGTGAACTGATTCACCACCATTTTAATCCCTCAATACAAAAAAACCCAAAACAAAAGACTCAAATCCCAGAATACCCCTGGTAACTCAGGTGTCATCACAAGTGGTGGTGATCAGGCACCAACCCGTAACCTACCTCCTGAGCCCTAACAGTCCTAATCTCCATCTACCAGACACCCCAAATAACAAGGGACTCCTCTGATACCATTTTTTCACGAACCAACCTGGGTCGACCCTAAAATAATCACCCGAGATGGTCCAAAACATGGCCCGAGAGGCGTTCCTGATCCTCCCGGGCTGGAAACAAGTTCCAAGGCATCAATAGAGGATAATTGGGAACAATTTCTCCCAGTGAAAATAAATAAAGTAGTGGAAAAAGTAGAATAACAAAAAGTAAATAAATGACATTGAAAAGAAAGAATGACTAACAAAACACACTAACCTGATCTCAACCAAAAACTCCTCGTGACCTCAAGAGTCACTCTCCAAACCACAACCAACTCTCACCCATGACGAGAAAGCTCGATTCAAATCTACAACAAAACTAAAAATAGGAAAACACTATTGGCGTGAGTATTAAAACTCAGCACACATGCCCAATAAACTATTACCAATGCATTACCTTTAAATAACCAATTTACCAATTTCAGGTTTGAACTAAATTATATAAAATATGGGTTTCCACACACACACTTTAATTTCTAAAACAAGTAATATTCCATTTCCCATTTTAATTTAAAAAAAACAAGTTTAATGTTTGAAAGGGACAAGTGCATTGCATTTTAAAACATTTTTGTGAACAATTTAGAAATCCAAATTTTTGTTGTTAGTCATGAGGAAAACCACACACAACACACAACACACACTAAGGGAAATGGAAAAAATGGCACACATGGGACAACAAACAAACTAGACCTATCAGTAATCCACCATATAAAAATAAATACTAAAGGAAACATGGGTAAAATCTAGGATCTCGTGAACAATCCAGAACGTACTATACATCTGACTCATCTTGAAGGCATGTCCTACTCAATGACATCATAATGCCCAAATGCCCGGTGTTTCCCTACATGGACTAACCGAGGGGACTAATACCATAGTAATGATAAAAGAACACCTCGCTACTAGGGGTCACTAGCTAGTCCATAGTCTAAACTAGTGCAAAAATCGTTCTCAGAAGATTCACTTACTATGAAAGGTTCCCATGTCAATACATGCAATAAAAAAGGGGTGATTTCACAATGAAAATCAATCAGTCATGATGCACAAACATCACACACAACTCACACAATCAACATACACAAAAAGATCACCCCTGAATCATCTCAAAGAAAGTTTTACAAAACAATTTATTTTATTAAAGTGCCAAATGGGCCGTCACCAACTTTAAGGAAAAACCTCATTTCTCAAGAGAACCAAAACACTTTTTCACACTTTAGAAGAAATCATTTATCATTAAACCAAAACTACACTTGAAATTCTATGAATAATGTTCAAATGCCAAATGGGAATTCTTGCACTATTGTGTGTCCATTCATCAAGAAAATATTTCAAGTGCTGTGTATAAAATAAACACCTCTTTTTTACATCTAATTATCATTACAAAATTAATTATATAATACTATTTCTCATTTATTAAAATTAATAAAATATCAAACAATTAATAAATTCTAAATTTAAAGTCAAGTGAAGTGGGGGACCTACCTCGACTCGCAATCCAACCACGATGACGTGGCATGCCTTGAGCGGGTGCACAAGCACGTGTAAGCTTATGATCGCAGTATCATGGAAATACCTCGCCAATGCACTAAAACCACAAAGATAACTAAAAATACATAAACGATAATATGAAAATAATTCAAACAAAAGACAAAGAAAATCTCACCTAAACCTCAGTGTAGGCGAATTGAAACGAACTTACAACGCTCGCCTTCGGCAGTGGGTGTTTGTCGCGTGCCTGATTGCGAGTTGGCTGCACAAACGAATGAGGCAGGGGTCAGCATGACAATCAAAAAGTGGCGAAAACACCAACATGGATGGTTGCTGGACGGGAGAGTGTCCAGCAGGAGGTCGCGCAGGGACTACGTGGATGGACAACAAGTCCGCGGGGTGACACTGCTTCAATAGAAAGAAGAAAAGATCCCCTGCGGACCAAACACACACCTAAAACGAATAGAAAAACACGCAAAAACCCAAAGAATATTTAAAATCTTACATTAGATGATGACAGTGAACCGATTCGCAGCGAAAAAACCCAGCCTTCAGCGGAAGATGTCGGAAAAATCAAGAAAAATACCCAAGGAGGTCTTCGCCTACTCAATTGTGAGTTGCGTGCCGAAGAGGGCACCGATGAGGTCATGCACGCTGGAACAGGCTGATTCCAGTGAAGGCGGGAAGATGAAAAGGGGAAATGCTGGGAGGTCGGGTCGCCTGGAGCTGGGAGGCTATCAGAAGTCAGTAGAGCATAGCCGGATGGTGACCGGAGACAAGCTAAAAGTAGTTGCTGACGCAAGGAGGCAGGCCATACGTGGCTGCCGGGGAGGTGGAGGGGGTTGCGGGACGGTGGTCAGGAGCAGCGCGGCAAGGAGCATGAGGTGCTGAGGCCATGGGGGGTGCCACTGTGAGGCTGGAAAGGGAACGAGGGAAGGAGTGAGGGGCGGAAGAGTAGGAAAAGGCGGGTGTTGGGGCTATCGGTTGGGATCCGAATGGGGCGGAGGCTGGGTGTGAAAGGAGGCGAGGGGTGGCGCTACCAGCGGGGTCGACCACAGAGGTGAATAGGGAGAGAAAAGGTCCACTAGGGAGACCGGCTGGGCGAGCGGTGGATAGTGTATCATGAAGAGGGCTCTGTGAACAGGAGGTGGTGTCGTGGGAGGCAGATGCTGCGGATGGTTTCCATGGAAGAGGCAGGCTGCAGGATGGTGCGGGGGTAGGCGGGATCCCGGTGAGGTCTACATGCAGAGGGGATCCCAAATGGCTCATGATCTATAGGAGGTGGGAAGCTGAGGGAAGTGGGGTGCATCTCCACTAGAAGAGGAAATTGAGGGCAGTGGGAGCGTAGGGGAGACCTGGGGAAGACCTGGGTTCAGTGCACACAGAAACAGGGGGACAGGGGGAGTCAAACTGTGTGGAGGAGGAAAAAAGAAAAAAAGTGAAAAGGAAAACCTAAGAAAGAAAGAAAAATAATAATAGTAAAAGAATAAAATAAAATAAAATAAATAATAATCCAAGGTTATGGTGTGGCAATGCTTATAGTTCTTCCTTATCTATAAAATAATTGTTATGGTTTATGTCTCAATGTTAAAAAGTACACACATCAAGTTTATATCCCAAGGTTATAAAAGATACAAATGATAGGTTAGGGATACATGTAATAACACTGATAATATCACATGAATAACACCCAAGTGGAGAATCTATGTGGCCTCAAGTGTGTCTACTCATACAGTAGAGTCCAAAGACTAGCTGTGATGGACTAACACATTTGTGATGAGGCTATTCCCTTAAAAATAAATCCCATGCTCCATACTAAAAATTTGGCATGAACTATTTTTATAATGGAAACAAAAAATCCTGCAAATAGATAAATATAGATCCAAGAGGGGCCCCTCAATATCAAGTAGAAAGTAATAAATAGTCTATATGATTCATAGAAACATAGTAGAGAAGAAACAACAGATAAACATATAACATGAATTATATAAATAAGAAATGGAACACTAGAAGATATATTCTAAAAAATAACTAAAAATAAATTGGGCACAAACCCATCTCACATAATCATCCTTTTGAACCCTCATCCTCCATGATCTTCTAACTGAACTATATGTCCTTCTCTAAGTGATACTTGTGAAATAGAAGAAAACATTAAGTTCTATGCATATAAATCAAAACCCATGCCATGTATTTCAGTAGGGGTGAGTCCAATGATCCAGTGAGAATAGACAATTCATTAATTATATTGATTGTTTCTATGATCAAGTGAATGTGGATGAAATATATGCAAGGTATTAAAATTCATTCTCATGAAACACAACCACACAGAAATATAACACACAATGAAAACACAAGAATACAAGTAAGGTCATCATGTGTTAACCAGGCCACTATGACACCTGACCCTACCTGCTTTGGCTCTATTCCATAAGGAAGAGAGTCACCTTATTCCACCACCAGATCCATAATAAAATATTAAAGTTAGGGTGTCCAACCTACCCCTCAACCCATACCCAAAGATATAGAGTAGGGTCCTACATCCGAGTCCTAGACTCACCACCTCACTTAAGGCGGTCCTACCAACACCTTCTCCCGCATGATGAGGCCCCATTCCAAATCTCATCCATATTATAACATGTCCCAAACACTACCATCTCTTAATGTTAGGGTTAAATGAAAAAAAGTAGAAAAATACCTCTCACTCAAGGTGGTTCCTACCAGTTCTCTCCCACTCAAATCAAATCCATGCCTCATGATATTGACCACTACCCTCTTACTTAGGGTAGGATCTCATAATATCTAAGTCTTTACCCTCTCACTCAGGGGAGGTAATCCATCTATAAAAACTTACTTATCACTCAGAGTGGGGTTATAAATATAAGTCTTGACATATAAACAACATGAAACAAACACATAGTCATAATGAACACACAATAACAATAAGTCATGCAACCCGTCTCACAACTTACCAACCCATCATTAGGGTGATTTTACCTTGAGACCTAATCCCACACATCTCATCATCCATCTTGAATAACCATATAAACTCACAAAATCAACTTGGTCATATACACAAAGCACGTCGATACCATAAAAATTCCCATCTCACCAATAATAGTATCCACCAATGTCTTTCAAAGCCATCACTACCCCTTAAGGGGTTAACTACATCACCTCAACACAACTTGGGATTCTATACCAAAAGAAAATGTAACTTTCCAGAATTCATAATACACATCATCATGAAACAATATACACTATAATAAACCATAACTAAGAATCACAAAAAAAATCACATTCCTTAAAAAATAGGTTATTTCCCACATGATGTAAAACATACCAAACCCAGTTTCAAACCAACCCCTTTTGGATTTATTTTTAAAACCAATTAAAAAAACTCCTTTAAAATTATTTAGAAAATGAATCACATTCTGTCTCACTCATTCTCGACCCTTTTCCCAAACCACACTTTCATTTTTTAATACCATTTCAAAAACCATTATCAAACCAATTATTTTCACTTTTGAAATTAAAATCGAAACAAATATATTTCTAAAATAAAATTTTAAAAAGGAAATCTATTGATCCTTAAAACCCACTCATACCACCAAGAAAACCAAAAAAGAGACACCAACACTCATTCAAAAAATCCAAAACTATTTAATAATTTAGAAATATATGTAGTCTATATTGAATTAGGGTGATCTACGACCATCCCAATATATGGTGAGATTATAAAAATCATGAAACATAAAGATAAAATTAATAATTAGGGCACACAAACATAACATACCAAATGAGTAAGATAGTCAATAATGTCAAGGTACCCTATGAGAACCGGTGATCCATAAATCATCCCAATATCATACCAATATTCTTCGAGTATATGATCCCCTATGTCATCAATAAATTCCTTATAATTAATAAACTAAAGATTTAAAACAAAAATAAAAAACCATAATAACTGATTCTAAATTCACAAGGTGATCTCATGATGAAAAAACTATGAGAAAAAAGTTCTCGTTTACTCCCATTATATACCTAGACCCAATACACACAAAATTCCTAAATTAAACTCTTGAATCAATGTAAAATTTCACCAAAAATTACCAAAAACCATAAATAAGTTTGCAAGGCAATATACCTCAAAGAAAATGATGAATGAATTCTTGAATAACTCCTCTTGATACCTCCTCTATGAGATACACATGGAATCCCCATAAAGTGGGATTATTTCACCATGATCTAGTGAAATAATCTCTCTAAAAACCGAACCATCCAAACCAAAATTAGAGGCAATTAGGGAAGAATAATATGGGAGATGAGAGGAGTGACCTTACTTTAAATCCATGTGACAAAATCCTCTAAAAACATATATAATGAAGGAGAACCAAAGGTGGATATAGGAGACACAAATTGGGTTCTCCCCTTTCCTCTTGTATGTATAGAATAGTGGATCTCATGGGGTTACAAATATCCCCCATGAAATTACCAGAAGGACCCTCTAAAAAAATTTAAGTGGGGTAGCCTTAAGGAATTAACAATGAGCCATAACACAAACCCCTCACCCAAGGCATCCTTGTAAAACAATACCTTAGGTTTTACCATAAAGTTCCTACTTCTAGACTTGGATTATAACAAAGATAAAGGCTCTATGGTGTATTCCACATTGGGGGAAACCTAAGGACCTACCTCCTGAGGGACCACCATGGAAAAATATTTTGGGCGTGATGTGGTCAATACCCTATAGACACCATAATGACCCAACAACCCTCTAGGTGGAAGTGTTATGGCCCTACCTCTTGGAACCCCTCTATACTACAAAACTACCCCTATAACATAGTCTTATCTTACAAACATCACTATGACATATCCCTTTGGGTTACCACATGGTTTCCTTACTCATGGAAAATCCATAGGTCACAAATCACACCATACCACAACACCTATGGATGCATTGTGGTGTGTCACATATAGCTAATTTTTTTAACAGGGGTCACCTAAGACATTATCCAAATATTTCTAGAACATTAAAACTAATAACTAGGCCTTATTACATATTCAAAAAAATATTCCTAATATGTTTCAACCCTAATATTTTTGATCCATGTCCCAATTTAAGAAACCTCTCTTACTCTAAGACCAAATGTTCAAATTCCTTTAGAATCTCACAACATGTAATGATATGGATTGTTATAAACTCCCTAATACAAGGTTTCTTATCCCTAATAAGTATTCATTATTCCTTGAACCATTATTACCAACCTACCATGGTCACCAATTCACTATAAATGCCCCATATTTCCTTATAGAGTGCCCAATGTGCCTCCAATGTACAACTCCAACCACCACACACACTATACATCATAAGACAAATTACCAACTTATCAAGCATACTACACCTCCAACCACGACCATAATCACATCTCTAGCATCATATTATTTTGATCTATCCATAAATGATTCTAATGTGGGTTACACCTCACCACATCTACCTCTATAAAACAACACTAGTCGGTCCTTCTTTGACCAAATATATCTAAAAACATGGTCTCAACCATCAATATAAAGGAATATCCCTCAACCATGATTCCGTAATCCAAAAAGACATCATAGAACCAAATATACTTTCATACTCTTCTCTCGAGTACCAACATGCCCCCAATCCAACTTACTCTCGAATTCCACTGCATCCTTGACCCCATCCAACATGAGGGTCACACATTTGTGTCTAATTCCTCCATATGAGTATCCTTATCGTCACATCATTGAAGAAATACAACTGATCTCCACCACTCATGTCCCATAAGCTTCCATGTGTAATGATGGGATGTGATAAACTTTCTCCTACCCATGCACCAGAAGAACATTGATCACTAAAAACCGAGATTATGCTCAACCATACCCATCAATACCAAAACACTGAAGCACCAACACCCAATTCATCCTTAAGATTACAGTTCTCCCCACTAAAAGAATTCTCTACCAATGGAAAATTATGGCTAATAGTGATCACCACTATACAAATAGCCTATATACAACATACCTCAAGTATTATAAACCATGAAACCTATAAAACCCACACATCTATCTACTTGAGTCCAACAAAAAACATCCATCCCATGAGCCTATGAACAAAAATATCTAAAAACTACCATAAAATACCTTCCGAACGTATAACCAAACAACCTGGGTTAGCCCATTATATCATAGAAAACCAAGAAAACTCATCCAACACAAGAACTAATTTATTTTTACCATAATCTGACCAAACTAGGTCCATACCCACCAACCAAACTTTGAACATGTTAAGAAAACGTTACATACAAGATGAGAACACAATTAAGTAATCTATTTCAACCCATCTGAAATACTAAAATAAAAGAACACATGGGTTTTATAGGTACTAGTTTATTATTTAAAAACAATATAAAATAATTTACACACCCCAAAAATCACCAAAATTTATAAAACACCCCTGTAATCCCAAGGTTTTTACCACAACTAAAATATAAAAATCCCCAAAACTATCCTATAACTTTACCAAAAACCATTCCAATTTTCAAAAACTATTTATAATTATAATTTCAATAATGATTTTCCTTATATTTTCTCAAAATATAAAAAATATGATCATTTCAAAATCACTAGAACCATGATCCATTTAAACAAAAACCAACTTATAAAATCATTTCACACACATATCATTCCATAGATTGAGCTTTCTTTTCAAACCTAATTTTATTAAAATCAAACCATCCTAAAAATCATTTACATATGGTGGCCAATAAGAAAAACACAAATTAATAAAACCATCCCATAAAATCCATATTAGTCTAATATCCCTCAATAATTTAATTGTTTAAACATTATATGTTTCTTTAGTTAATAATAGATTTTGATGAGGTAACATTCCAAACAAAACTACTTATAGGAGCATGTATCAGGCCCTAAGCATTCCACTATAATGATGCATGAACAAATTAATGACTCCTAATAACACCCTGTGGGTCACGACCCCCTCTACACAAAGTGTACCCCTCTCAGGCCAACAATGTGAGAAGAGAGATAATGACCCCCTGAGTCCCACCTCCAGTACACCCTAGGTTGGCGACTAGCATTGAGGGTATAGTAAACACACATATCAGACATATTACCCTCTAAAATTACACATGAGAAAGAGATAGATAAGATAGAAACCAACCAAATACTTCTCATATTAAAATATAAAATAAAACCCCATTACAAACATGTAATTTCATGCAAGGGATACTACAACTGAAAATGAAAAATTGCAAGTACTAAAAGAAAAGTGAAACAACAGTGACCATGAAGCCCAAAAAACTCCTACAAACCCTGATCTGATAGTAACTATCCTATTCTCCAACCTAATCCAAATGACCTGAAAAATATATTATATAATGTAGGGTGAGTATAAAAATATACTCAGTATGATCCTCCCTAGATCCTCTCATGAAAAAGTAAGGAAACCATTCTAAATCACAGTGAATAACAAGTAAAACTTACTCATCACCTAAATAGGTATACTAAGTTCCCAGTATCACCATGGCTACTCTCACAAAGTATCACATACAAGAGTATATAATATAATAAAGAATATAAAGGGTACCTCACTACCACTTCTCTATTGGTTTTTCAATTTCCCCCAACATCACACATCTTGAGAATATCTCTCAAAAAATGCTAACCCGAAGACATCTGGGCGCAACACCAAAACATGAACCTCATGAAACTCACCACCACCACATCCACATAAACTAAAGTAACCAAGTATTTTTTGGGAGCCACTATAGCCCGCATAACATGTATCAGATGTCGGGTATTATACCTCAAGACACTAAAGCCCATACACTGAGTAAGGATCCTCAAGCCATCACAAAATATAGACATTATACCTATTATAGAACATCAGAAACTATATCTAGAATATACATGTGTTAAATAACCATAATCAGTTAGATCCCTCTACACACATATATAGGAAAAAATAACCATCGTGTATACCATCACATGTAACTACCAAGAGAAGGGAGGGGGAAAAAGGGGGAAGTCAACCATCCATCCTCCCACCAAGATATTGGGGAAAACACCCCCAGGGCTCAGAATCCCTGGGGTGTTAGTCACCCTAACTGACAGGGTGGGGTGGAATATAGAAACATAAAAATTAAATGATATAATATAGATCTCAACCAAACTATGGGAAAAACCTAGTCTTAGAATCAATTGCATCTAACGTCTCTCAGACTCCTGACTACCACTGTTAAGACTAGATATCCTATAAGAACACAACCATTTGAGGAGAAACATTAAGTTACTTATCCATTTTTATTAGTTTAAATTTAGGTTTATTAATTATTTGACCATTAATTAACCATTATCATTTACCATATTACATCCCATTACTATTCCAACCAAGATCCATGCCCTCCAGAAATAACCAAACCAAGTCTGCGACTTCTCAGAAATATTACCTCGACGTTTCATCCCAATAAGATCCAACCCCATGGGTTAAACAATCATTCATTTAATAATTTATTAATAACATCTTCACTTTCCATAATTACAATCATTCTAGAAAATCATTCTAAGATACCAAACACAAGGGGCTAAGAAAATGAATATATAAACTACCCGTCAAGTCTTTTCCACCTATAATAGGAGCATAGAACCAACCATAATCATGGATTAAACTTTAATTCATTAAATCATTTATTAATAACATATTCAATTTCCATAATTAAAAGCATTCTAGAAAATAATTCTAAGCTACCAAACATAAGGGGCTAAATACGGTGAGTAGATGAACTACCCATTGAGTCTTTTCCATCTATAATAGGAGCATAGAACCAACTATTAATTAACCATTATCATTTACCACATTTCATCCCATTACCATTCCAACCAATATCCATGCCTTCCATATATAACCAAAACAAGTCCACAACTTATCAGAAATATTACCTCAACATTGTATCCCAACAATCTCTAACAACATGGGTTAAAAATTCATTAATTAAATCATTTATTAATAACACATTCACTTTCCATAATTATAAGAATTCTAGAAAATCATTCTAAGCTACGAAACCCAAGGGGATAAAAACAGTGAGTAGATGAACTACCCATCGAGTCTTTTACACCTGGGCATAGCACCAGAACATGCACCTCATGCAACTCACTACCACCACATCCACATAGCCAAAAGTAACCAGGTAGTTTTTAGGAGCCACCATATCCCGCATAACATGTATCAAACATTGGGTATTATAACTCAAGCCTCTAAAACCCATACAACAAGTAAGGATACTCAATCCATCACAACCTATACACGTTATACCTATAGTAGAACATAAGAAACTATATCCAGAATATACATGTGTGAAATAACCATAATACATTAGATACCTCTACACACATATATGGGAAAAAATAACCACCGTGAATACCATCATATGTAACTAACAAGAGAAGAGAGTGAGGCCAAAGGGGGAAGTTATCCACCCATCCTCCAACCGAGATATTGGGGAAAACACCCCATAGGGCTCAAAATTACTGGGGTTTTAGTAACCCTAACCGAAAGGGTGAGTTAGAATATAGAAACAAAAAAATTACATGATATAATATAGATTACAACCACACTATGGGAAAAACCTATTATTAGACTCAACTACAACTAACGTATCTAGGACTCCCAACTTCTACTGCTATGACTAGATATCCAATAAGCACACAACCATTTGAAGTACTAAATTAAGTCACTTACTCATTTTTATTAGTTTCGCTTTACATTAATTAATTATTTGACCATTAATTATCCATTATAATTTACCACATTGAATTTCATTACCATTCTAACCAAGATCCATGCCATCTAGGCATAACCAAACCGAGTCCACGACTTCTCAGAAATATTACCTCATCATTTCATCCTAGTAAGATCCAACCCCAAGGACTAAAAATTCATTAATTCAATCATTTATTAATAAAATATTAACTTTACATAATTACAGGAATTTTAGAAAATAATTATAAGCTACCAAACACAAGTGGCTCAAGATGGTGAGTAGATGAACTACCTGTCGAGTCTTTTCCACCTATAATAGGAGTATACGCCCAACTATCCTTGAGAATCTAAACACGGAATGCACACGGAATACCCCATGTGTCTTCATATCATTAGGAAGGAGGGTAAGAAATACCAGATGCCTTAAGTAGTAGGAAAACTAAAGTATATATACAAACAAAAAATTCAAAAAGCATCACAACATTTATATCAACGAGTAAGCCCAGATTCAACCTATTCCATCATCCTTAATTTCCTCCTTGGCACCCAAATGCATAAACTAATGCATCTCACCACTCCAGTCATCAACTTCTACCACAAAAATTGGGAATCCCTGCCCCCATATACCACAACAGCCCTCTAGGATCATCCATCCTAGGCTCACATCACATCATAATAAATAGGAAACAAACAAAGTAATTGGGCTCTTGGCCCTAAATAAAGCATTCAACCTTCACAGACAATGAGATATCATGGATCCAAAGAATAAGGCACTTGGAATTTACATGAAATTAGGTAACTCAGACCCCATAAGGAATTATATTTATCATAAAAATGGTACTTTATTCCATATTTAATTAACCGATTCAATTAAACATGAATAACTCCTTGAATTTGATTATTATCAAATTACAATAGAAACCGGATTCATTAATATGACTATTTAACCTTTATCTAGTCAATTTACAATTAATCCTGACTTTATGTTCTTTACCAATTTCCATCAAGAATGACATGATAAACAAGAAAATCATAGATATCACACTATCTAGAAAATCAGGAGGCAATACCATTGCTATGTAATTGATACCAATTACTTAATTTGGTTTAAATATTTATTATATTAATTTCATTGTGATAAAGTGGGATAAATCATGCTAAATCTACACATAAATAAAATATAGAAGCAATGAATTCCCTACCTCAAAAGGTTTTCAAAGTTTTTTTCATGAGAACGGGCCAACACAATGGATCACTATCACCTTTCCTGTAATGAATCCATCCAACCAAGGACACCGTGTCCCAACCGCATCAACCAACACCAAAGAAATCTCCATTAGAAACATTGAGATCACATTCCATCACATGGAAAGGAGAAATAGGATGAAATAGATCGAGGAAACCATAAGAATGAAGGTAGAACACACCTTATATCAAAGATGGATCAACACTTCCTAGTTGCACCAAAACTATTGGATGAGTCACCATTGGACTAGTCACCGTTAGATGACTCACCATTGGATGATTCAACATTGGATGACTCACTGGTCCTAAATAACCATGATAGAAACACAGTTCAACCTATTGTTGGACAACTCACTGTTCTAGAAACACTGTACACCTATTGTTGGATGACTCACCGTCTTGGAAACACTATACACCTACCATTGGATGACTCACCATTCTAGAAACACTATACACCTACCGTTGGATGAATCACTATTCTAGAAACACTATACACCTACCGTTGGATGATTCACCATTTCAAAAAAGACTATACACTTACTATTGGATGACTCACTATTCTGGAAATACTGTACACCTACCTTGGATGACTCACCATTCTGGAAACACTGTACACCTACCATTGGATGACTCACCATTCTGGAAACACTGTACACCTACTATTGAATGAGTCACCATCCTGGAAACACTATACACCTACCATTGGATGACTCACCATTCTGGAAACATTGTACACCTACCGTTGGAGGAATCACCATTCTGGAAACACTGTACACCTACCATTGGATGACTCACCATTCCTAAAACACTATACACAAACCGTTGGATGACTCACCGTCCTAGAAACACTATTAACAGAATTGGAAATTTTAAAAAGTGTTAGAAATAAGTTGCCTTGACCTCCCATAACACCTCAAACACTAGATTCTCTCAAAGTAATGGACCAGAGAGGTCTGAGCCATTCTGGAAATACTGTACACCTACTGTTGGAGGAATCACCATTCTGGAAACACTGTACACCTACTGTTGGATAACTCACCATTCATCTCTTTGTCCGCCGTTCGCGATGGTAGCTTCCTTGGTTCATTCGCTTCGGCAGTGCGCTTGATTTTCCATCCTCCTTGCTCAATTCCACTATATGGATAGGGTTCCATGGTGGCGTAATTTTCCAAAGATCGAGTCCCATATTCCGCGGGTTGTGGGAGATGATTCGTCCTCAAATGCGTGCAATGGATGGTTGGGCGTGGCCTCTGCGGGCATTCGGGATGGTGGCGAGGGGATCTGTATCTGGCTTTGAGCTGGGTTCTTCTTCGGTTTTTTGGGTCGAGTTATTCCATGTTAAAGAGCGTTTTGGGTAAAATTGTTTCATTTGTTGCCCGTGTTTTGACTGGTAATTATTCATATGATTAATTAGATAATTATTAATTAATTACAGAATATAAAACAATATTTATATATAATATATATTCAGAATATACATATATATAATAAATCAGTAAATGGAAAGAAATACACCGTTCACGGAAACGGTAGGCCGTACGTACGCATGAACGCTGTTTTAGTTTCCTTATTGAGTTGAATGGAATTAAGTAGATGACATACATATATATACACATAAATCCAGTATCATTATTATGTCATATATTTCATGATTACTTATTATATATACTTTATAACCATTCATGAATGGTTAACGTGGAGAATGAATCTCATCGAGTCGTGGAGACGGTATTCCGTACGTACGCACGAGCGATGATATCATTCTCATGATCGTGGGACTGTATTGGAGTGTATGTATACTATTTCAGAATCATTATCACTTTAAAATAATCATATATAGTTATTATTTACACCATTATACCCATCCAAGTAAGGTGGTGGTGGAAAATAGATTACACCACGGCGTAGAGACGGTATTCCGTACGTACGCACGTGCGGTGATTTCATTTTCCGAAGGATGGATAGATGATGAAATAGAGTTGTTTCATAATTATAATAACATATCCGTATATGAGTGATACTGATTTTATTACTTCATGATGAAACAACTAAAGAAGAAGAAGTGGAAGAAGAAATAAAGATGAAATAATCGGTAACGAGCATTACCTCTTCTTTGAAGCGCTTCTTTGAGACCTCCTTTTAGGGCACTAAAATTGGTCTTTTAAGAAGACCAGGAACTCTAGGATGTATCTAGGGAAGTGGGGAGAAGAAATTGTCAGGGGTTGGCCGAGCTTGAAGGCTCAAAGTGGCGTGAGGAAGAGAGGGAGGAGGTGCCCTTTTATAAGGGAGGAGAGGGGCTCCTTTGGAAAACTAAAAATATTATTTTATTATAAAATCATATTCGGTTTTAAATAGCTCAAAATTGATTTATTTATAATCTAAGGTGGGTATGGGTAGAAATCCTCTCATCCAATATAATTTAGACAAGTTTAGGTTCCTATTTTAACCTTATAATTTAGATTTAACATTAAGTTAAATAATTTTACTTTTACCGTGTCTTCTTGTGTTCTTACACTATAAGGTTAATAAACTTACTATAACAAGCCAAAAGAACCCCAAGTTGTTTATTATTAATATATATAACCTTATCTAAGTAATATGGCCGAACCTTAGATTTTTAAGAATAAAATAACAATTAATAATATAATATTTGTTTTAAAAACTATTTTATGTCAATTTTGACACTATTTGGTAATTGATTTTTGTGAAAATAATAACAGAATGATTGGTCCTAAAAAATTTACTTAAATCAATAATAACATGTCATATTAACCTATAAAATTAGTGGAATTCATAAAAAGTCTCATATGACATTTATTTGGGTGTTTATAACATCAATTACGTCAATATTTCATTAATACGATAATTACTGCATCATTTTTGTGTCATAAATAAATTAAATTATTTAATGTCTAAAAATTAAAAATAAAATATCATTATGTAGGAAATTTTTTATCTTTCTAATTAATATTTATAGTCGAATTTATATTATGTATAAACCTATATTACAAATGATTTACTTATTAAACATTGATTTTAACTATTTTAACCCTTCTTTAAATAAATTAATAATAAATGTCCCAATCTAATCCAAGTGGGACTAAATGGTCATATTTTATTCCTAAGGTTGGTTTTGGTCGAATTACACTTATCCAATAGAATTAGGACATGTTTTAGGGTAATAATAATATCATTTTTACCCTTAATTACCCTATTTACTTTTAACCGTGGTAAAAAAAAAGTAAAAAGTTACTATTCACCAAAAATTATTTTCATCTCATTGAACCAAATTTTACTTACTGACATCAACCGTATCTCTCGGATTTTTTAAATTCCACTCACAGAAGCGGTAAAATTAAGTTGTATGAAAAATTCATTTTTTTAACTACCACTTAGTGGTTTCACTATTCATCAAAAAATGAAAGTTTCCAGAAAAATACCAAAAATTAGGCCTAAGCTATATTTGATATTATGAACTAAAAAATGATGTCTATTTTACCAAATTCAAAACATATCAGTTGCATTAATTAATTTAAAAATTAATTCCCGTCGTCAAAACAAATAGCGTGTTCTTAAGAGATAATAACTATCAAAAGATTGACAGTTGTTTATGTCTGGTTTAAATGTGAAATTACATCCAATAACCAACATTGTATTAAATTGTAAAAATATATTCTAAATATACTTTAAAACCACTCAAATTAATAATTTATCACTATTAATTATTTTGATTAAAAAAGTTGTTTTTAATTAAAATTTAGTAATTTTCACTATTCATTAGAATATGAAAGTTATCTGAAAAGTACCAAAATTTCACCTTAGGCTAAATTCGATACTCCGAATCCAAAAATGAAGTCCATTTTGAGAGATAAAATTTCTAAAATTTTAAAAGGTGGTTATTACTATTCATAACGGCTAGTTTTAATAATATTTTAATAGCATATTGTTGTTTAGTGAAACTCGTTATTGCGTACTACACATGCTATCGAGGAAGTTCGCGATTGCGTGTAATGAAAGGCAAGTCAAGTATGCATGTTATGCAAGCTCCTTTTGGTGTAGCATACAACACAAGACATTAATGAAATTAAAAAGAATATTTTTCAAAAAATCTCAGGGTGTTACATTCTACCCCCCTTAAAATGAATTTCGCCCTCGAAATTCGTCGGGGTTATAAATGGTTAACTAATTGAAAGTTTCTTTAATAGAAACCCACATAGTAAAAAGGAATACCAAAACTTGGCTTTAAAAACTAAAGTATGAAACGTAACGGTTACCCAAATTAACTAATCACTGGGTTTCCACATTGGAGAACATAGGTGAAAATATGGATATGGAAGAGAAATATAACCGTCATGTTCTAATAAAGAGTGGTAGAGAACATGGCTATGAAAAATACAACAATCACAAAGCCATAAATTTGTAATGATCTAGGGTACCATCTGATTCATCGGATATAAGGGCACTAGGACAACATTTTTGGTTTTCAAGATCATTTCCCTAAAGTTGAAGAATTTGAATTAGAATAAATACTTACTTTATTTCGGTACAATCTCACTGTTGTTCGTGATTTGAACAATTTACACTTCATCTCTTAAAGAAATGAAGTTGAATTTGTCATTCGTGATGTGTTAGGAGATCATGTGATAGAATGATGGGTCATTCCATTTGTCTCAAACAAAAGGTTAGAAAAGTTATCAAAAAATACATAAGTCCATATATAGTGAGATTAATCATATATGGTTCCTAAAATGGACTTATACTTCATATATCATACTTCTTAATATAATAAAACTAGTTTCTACTAAATAAGGACTTCTTGTAGGCCAGTGGTAGGCGATAAAGGCCAGTCGCACTTCGGTTGTGGGTTCGATTCCCACAGCCTTGTCCGACGCGATGGGCTGTCGCCCGTCCTGCAGGTTGTCCTTTTTCTAAAGCTATATTACTATAACATCCCATCAACAATATCGAAAAAAGTTCTATCCTTAAACAATACTAACTTATGTCCAACATAATCCATTCCAATCATTAGGCTTATCTAAAATACTTCGGTCCAAGCTCATAGTATAAAGAAAATGATCACGTGAATGCCATCATTTATCCCCCATATATCATAAGATATATCTTGTTGGTCAAATTACAAACATGTGAATACCTTAATCATGTATTCTCTTGAAGAATTAATACCTATTGAACCTTATTGAAAACATGAATGCTGTTAAAAGTTAACTCTTTCCACATACCAAAATCCTCAAAATTCTATATACTCAAACCATGATATCACTTAGTCCTAATATCAATCATGAGCTCATGAATACAATCAAACATCTCATTATCTTCTTATCCCTTCATTATGCGCATATCATCTGTTTACCAAAAATGTCTCAATCACTTTTCATGGTTACTGGTACCATAAAATTATTGAAAACCACAATAGACCAATACATAAATATTCCAATATTCCACGATACTATATACAACATTATTTTGTAATCCCATTACATAAACACTTAATCATTCCACCACATCGTTGTCATATTCAACATCGCCAATAGTGATCACATGTGACTTCCCTTTGTCCTTTTCCTTAAGTGGTTACTCATGTCGATCATCACTAACCCTTGGATTAGGGATTTTATTAGCATAATGCCCCATTTCCTTGCACTTGAAGCATTGAAGTGTAGTAGGTTCATTCTGTGTATCCCTTCCTTTGTTTGCATCATTAGACATCTTCTTCCCATCATTGCGGCATTCAAATGCCTGATGACCTTCCTTTCCACATTTGAAATATTTACTTGTCCCTTTAAGACAATCTCCATCATGCTTCTTTCCACACTTTGAGCATAAGAAAACATTCATCTTCTTTTCACCATTATTCTGAGATTTCTCCTTGAACTCCATCTTTCATTTCTTGTCAAAACTATGAGATGGATAAGCAACACCAACTTCCATTTCTACCTTGATAGCACAACGCACAATTTCTTCATAGCTACTGAAGTCTCTTATAGCTAATGCCCTTCGAAGATTTGGTTTTAAGCTACTGAAGAATCGATCAACATTACATTCAGGTTGGATGATAAATCCAGATGCATACCTTGAAAGCCTTGTAAAATTCGCTTCGTATATACCAACAGATTCATCATCCTTTTGCTTTAGTTCAAGAAACTCCTTCTCCATCTTTGTTCGAAGAATATGAGGGAAGTACTTATTGAAAAATAAGTTCTTGAACTCATCCCATTCCATGGAATCAATTTCATTTCTTTGCCTCGTATTCTTGATAAGATTCCACCATTGATCAGCTTCACCTTCCAAACGATATACTGCTAAGATGACTTTATCATGTTCAGAACATTGAAGAACTGAAAATATATTTTTAGTGGTACTGATCCATTGTTCAGCAACAAGTGGATCAGAAGACCCACTGAAAGAAGGTGGACGTTGCCTCATGAAGGACTCAATAGAATATATTTCCCTTCTCTGCTCATTTGGAAGTCCAGAATGATTCATAGCTTGTGTAAGTATAGAAATAAGATTTTGCACTCCATCTCCCATAACATTTGTTTGTTCAGGAGGACAATCATTGCATTGTCCATTGCATTGATCAACACGGTTCCTTCGGGTTCCAGCCATCATCTAAAACCCAAAAAGAATAGTGTGAGAGGAAAAAATCATGCTAGGGAAAACAACACAATAAAGGAGGAGTACCTTCAATATCAAACATCTTGGGTTACTGTAATTCTAGTACTATAACCTATACTTATACTTAACCTTAGGGACATCCCTAGACATACCTTAGAAATATCTCTAGGGATCTCACTAAAGTTATCGCATCCTAGTTTCCAAAGGTTGACTAAACCTTTCCTCTGATACCAACTGTAGAGACCCGAAGCTTAACGTACATGGACATTACATTACTTTTGCAGAATACTTAGTACATAACAAAAACAAACACATAAGGATCGTAATAGTTTAGTGTCTTTGGAAACTCGGAATATAATCTTATAATTGTGGTGAAAGATCTTCAATATCTCCCATAAATATCTACCCTTTTTTTTACCTAAAACCTTTCTTTATATCCTGGGGAAAAGAAAACATAAAAGGGTGAGCTCAAATGCTCAGTAAGGGTAAACAAAAGAAATATCAATCACATCATATACATAAGAACATAACTTTTGGAAATCTTAACCTGCAAAAGAAATCATAATTTCATAACATGGGATAAATCATAGCAGTGAAATGTAATCACAATAATCATAACTTAAAACATGAAACTTTGTGGCATACACACATAATCATAGAGAATCATTTCTTTATTAGTCAAGACTCATTTCCAAGACTATCTTAGTGGACAAAGTCCATTTCTGAACCGAGTTCACTCCTCGTTTCAGTCCTGTTTCACTGAACCGGTTTAACCTACCGTTCCATCCATGTTTATCTCATGAGATATAAAATCTTTACCCAATGCATTGGAGTGAGATATAGGTTCCACCCATCTCATAATGATACCATTCTTATGTGTGCCACAAAATCATAAATCATACATTATTGCATAACTCACGTAATAAAAATGGGATCCTTAAACAATATGACATCATAAAACAATTAATATAAGATAAAAGAATTCATAAAAATATTTCCTTCACAACATAATCAAATCCATGTAATAATAGTGATAGAAACAGAACCCTATATTATCTCAGATGGAAAATAATTTTGATAAAACACTTGAACTCCATTCTTGAGGAAAATATCCTTTCAACTTCAAAAACATTTTCCTTTCTTAACATGTCATTCAATTTTAAACTAAAAGAAGTTGATTAAAAATAAACTTGAAAACTTTTAAAATAATCTTCTTGGAAATAATGTTTTAAAAACCCATTCATGCCGTATAAGTTAAAAAAATCATTCTTTTCGTACTTTTGTCGGAAAAGTCAAAAAGTACCTCTTACGAAAAATGACAAAAGATTCATTTCATATCTTTTAATAAAAACTCACCAAAGGGTAAAATAGGTTTTAAACAATTTTAGGTGGATGGAAATAATATTACATATTGAGGAAACATGGATGTGGATAATAAAATACACCCCAGTAAATACCAAAGTATAAACAATCTCAGATAAAAATGAGATTGTGATATTTCCCTTACCTTAGGTCCGATTTGCTTCGTAAGTGTCCAAACCTCCTGTATAATGATTTAAATAATGTCATTTACTTATTCCAGAATCATACTCATTGTTATGATATCATATATGGTTCACTTATGACTCTATATTACCCGTTCTTTTGTAAATTCCATGTTAAAGAGCGTTTTGGGTAAAATTGTTTCATTTGTCGTCCGTGTTTTGACTTCTAATTATTCATATGATTACTTAGATAATGATTACTTAATTCCAGAATATAAAACAATATTTATATATAATATAAATTCAGAATATACATATATATAATAAATCAGTAAATGGAATGAAATACACCGTTCATGGAGACGGTAGGCCGTACGTACGCATGAACGCTGTTTTCGTTTCCTTATTGAGTTGAATGGAATTAAGTAGATGACATACATATATACACACATAAATCTAGTATCATTATTGTTTCATATATTTCTTGATTACTTATTAAATATACTTTATAATCATTCATGAATGGTTAATGTGGATAATGAATCTCATCGCGTCGTGGAGACGGTATTCCGTACGTACGCACGAGCGATGATATCGTTCTCATGATCGTGGGACTGTATTGGAGTGTATGTATACTATTTCAGAATCATTATCACTTTAAATTAATCATATATAGTTATTATTTACACCATTATACCCATCCAATTAAGGTGGTGGTGTAAAATAGATTACACCACGGCGTGGAGACGGTATTCCGTACGTACGCACGCGCGGTGATTTCATTTTCCATAGGATGGATAGATGGTGAAATAGGGTTGTTTCATAATTATAATAACATATCAGTATATGAGTGATACTGATGTTATTACTTCATGATGAAACAAAAAAATAAGAATAAGTGGAAGAAGAAATAAAGATGAAAGAATCGGTAACGGGCATTACCTCTTCTTTGAAGCGCTTCTTTGAGACCTCCTTTTAGGGCACTAAAATTGGTCTTCGAAGAATCCCATGACCTCTAGGATGTCTCTAGGGAAGTGGAGAGAAGAAATTGGTAGGGGTTGGCCGATCTTGAAGGCTCAAAGTGGTGTGAGGAAGAGAGGGAGGAGGTGCCCTTTTATAAGGGAGGAGAGGGGCTCCTTTGGAAAACTAAAAATATTATTTTATTATAAAGTCATATTCGGTTTTAAAAATCTCCAAATTGATTTATTTCAAAGATAAGGTGGGTATGGGTCGAAATACTCTCATCCAATATAATTTATACAAGTTTATGTTCCTATTTTAACCTTATCATTTAGATTTAACATTAAGTTAAATAATTTTACTTTTACCGTGTCTTCTTGTGTTCTTACACTATAAGGTTAATAAATTTACTATAACAAGCCAAAAGAACCCAAAGTTGTTTATTATTAATATATATAACCTTATATAAGTCATTTTTCCTAACCTTATATTTTTAGGAATAAAATAAAAATTAATAATATAATATTTGTTTTAAAAACTATTTTATGTCAATTTTGACACTATTTGGTAATTGATTTTTTGTGAAAATCATAACAGAATGATTGGTTCAAAAAAAGTTAATTAAATAAATAATAACATGTCATATTAACCTATAAAATTAGTGTAATTCCTAAAAAGTCTCAAATTACATTTATTTGGGAGTTTATAACATCAATTATGTCAATATTTATTTAATACGATAATTACTGCATCATATTTGTGTCATAAATAAATTAAATTATTTAATGTCTAAAAATTACAAATAAAATATAATTATGTAGGAAAGTTTTTTATCTTTCTAATGAATATTTATAGTCGAATTTATCTTATGTATAACTCCATATTACAAATGATTTACTTATTAAACATTGATTTTAACTATTTTAACCCTTCTTTAAATAAATTAATAATAAATGTCCCAATCTAATGAAAGTGGGCCTAAATGGTCATATTTTATTCCTAAGGTTGTTTTTGGTTGAATTACACTTATCCAATAGAATTAGGACATGTTTTAGGGTAATAATAATATCATTTTTACCCTTAATTACCCTATTTACTTTTAACCGTGGTAAAAAAAGTAAAAAGTTACTATTCACCAAAAATTATCTTCATATCATTGAACCAAATTTTACTTACTGACATCATCCGTGTCTCTTGGATTTTTGAAATTCCACTCACAGAAGCGGTAAAATTAAGTTTTATGAAAAATTCATTTTTTTTAACTACCACTTAGTGGTTTCACTATTCATCAAAAAATGAAAGTTTCCATAAAAATACCAAAAATTAGGCCTAAGATATATTTGATATTATGAACTCAAAAATGATGTCTATTTTACCAAATTCAAAACATATCAGTTGCATTAATTAATTTAAAAATTAATTCCCGTCGTCAAAACAAATAACGTGTTCTTAAGAGATAATAACTATCAAAAGATTGACAGTTGTTTATGTCTAGTTTAAATGTGAAATTACATCCAATAACCAACATTGTATTAAATTTTAAAAATATATTATAAATATACTTTAAAACCACTCAAATTAATAATTTATCACTATTAATTATTTCGATTAAAAAAGTTGTTTTTAATTAAAATTTAGTAATTTTCACTATTCATCAGAATATGAAAGTTATCCGAAAAGTACCAAAATTTCACCTTAAGCTAAATTCGATACTCCGAATCCAAAAATGAAGTCCATTTTGAGAGTTAAAATTTCTAAAATTTTAAAAGGTGGTTATTACTATTCATAACGGCTAGTTTTTATAATATTTTAACAACATATTTTTGTTTAGTGAAACTCGTTATTGCGTACTACACACGCTATCGAGGAAGGACGCAATTGCGTGTAATGCAAGGCAAGTCAAGGATGCGTGTTGTGAAAGCTCCTTTTGGTGTAGCGTACAACAAAAGACAGTAATGAAATTAAAAATAATATTTTTCATAAAATCTTGGGGTGTTACATTCTACCCCCCTAAAAATGAATTTCGCCCTCGAAATTCGTTGGGGTTATAAATGGTTAAATAATTGAAAGTTTATTTAATAGAAACCCACATCATAAAAAGGAATACCAAAACTTGGCTTTAAAAACTAAAGTATGAAACGTAACGGTTACCCAAATTAACTAATCACTGGGTTTCCACATAGGAGAACATAGGTGAAAATATGGATATGGAAGAGAAATCTAACCGTCATGTTCTGATGGAGAGTGGTAGAGAACATGGCTATGAAAAATCCAACAATCACAAAGCCATAAGTTTGTGATGATCTAGGGTACCATCTGATTCATCGGATATAAGGGCACGAGGACAACATTTTTGGTTTTCAAGATCATTTCCCTAAAGTTGAAGAATTTGAATTAGAATAAATACTTACTTTATTTTGGTACAATCTCACTGTTGTTTGTTCTTTGAACAATTTACACTTTATCTCTTAAAGAAATGAAGTTGAATATGTCATTCGTGATGTGCTAGCAGATCATGTGATAGAATGATGGGTCATTCCATCTGTCTCAAACAAAAGGTTAGAAAAGTTATCAAAAAATACATAAGTCCATCTATAGTGAGATTAATCATATATGGTTCCTAAAATGGACTTATACTTCATATATCATATTAATTAATATAATAAAACTAGTTTCTACTAAACAGGGACTTCCTCTAGGCCAATGGTAGGCGATAAAGGCCAGTCGCACTTCGGTTGTGGGTTCGATTCCCACAGCCTTGTCCGACGCGATGGGCTGTCACCCGTCCTGCAGGTTGTCCTTTTTCTAAAGCTATATTACTATAACATACCATCAACAATATCGAAAAAAGTTCTATCCTTAAACAATACTAACTTATGTCCAACATAATCCATTCCAATCTTTAGGCTTATCTAAAATACTTCGGTCCAAGCTCATAGTATAAAGAAAATGATCACGTGAATGCCATCATTTATCCCCCATATATCATAAGATATATCTTGTTGGTCAAATTACAAACATGTGAATACCTTAATCATGTATTCTCTTGAAGAATGAATACCCATTGAACCTTATTAAAAACATGAATGCTGTTAAAAGTTAACTCTTTCCACATACCAAAATCCTCAAAATTCTATATACTCAAACCATGATATCACTTAGTCCTTATATCAATCATGAGCTCATGAATACAATCAAACATCTCATTATCTTCTTATCCCTTCATTATGATCATATCATCTGTTTACCAAAAATGTCTCAATCACTTTTCATGGTTACCGGTACCATAAAATTATTGAAAACCACAATAGACCAATACATATTCCAATATTCCACGATACTATATACAACATTATTTTGGAATCCCATTACATAAACACTTAATCATTCCACCACATCGTTGTCATATTCAACATCGCCAATAGTGATCGCATGTGGCTTCCCTTTGTCCTTTGCCTTAAGTGGTTGCTCATGTCGATCATCACTAACCCTTGGATTAGGGATTTTATTAGCATAATGCCCCATTTCCTTGCACTTGAAGCATTGAAGTGTAGTAGGTTCATTCTGTGTATCCCTTCCTTTGTTTGCATCATTAGACATCTTCTTCCCATCATTACGGCATTCAAATTCCCGATGACCTTCCTTTCCATATTTGAAACATTTACTTGTCCCTTTAAGACAATCTCCACCATGCTTCTTTCCACACTTTGAGCATAAGGAAACATTCATCTTCTTTTCACCATTATTCTGAGATTTCTACTTGAACTCCATCTTTCATTTCTTATCAAAACTATGAGATGGATAAGTAACACCAACTTCCATTTCTACCTTGATAGCACAACGCACAATTTCTTCATAGCTACTGAAGTCTCTTATAGCTAATGCCCTTCGAAGATTTGGTTTTAAGCCACTGAAGAATCGATTAACATTACTTTTAGGTTGGATGATAAATCCAGATGCATACCTTGCAAGCCTTGTAAAATTCTCTTCGTATATACCAACAGATTCATCATCCTTTTTCTTTAGTTCAAGAAACTCCTTCTCTATCTTTGTTCGGTGAATACGAGGGAAGTACTTATTGAAAAATAAGTTCTTGAACTCATCCCATTCCATGGACTCAATTTCATTTCTTTGCCTTGTATTCTTGATAAGATTCCACCATTGATCAGCTTCTCCTTCCAAACAATATACTGCTAAGATGACTTTATCATGTTCAGAACATTTAAGAACTGAAAATATCTTTTCAGTGGTACTGATCCATTTTTCAGAAACAAGTGGATCAGAAGACCCACTTAAAGAAGGTGGACATTGCCTCATGAAGGACTCAATAGAATATTGTTCCCTTCTCTGCTCATTTGGAAGTCCAGAATGATTCATAGCTTGTGTAAGTATAGTAATAAGATTTTGCACTCCATCTCCCATAACATTTGTTTGTTCAGGAGGACAATCATTGCATTGTCCATTGCATTGATCAATATGGTTCCTGCAGGTTCCAGCCATCTTCTAAAACCCAAAAAGAATAGTGTGAGAGGCAAAAATCATGCTAGGGAAAACAACACAATAAAGGGGGAGTACCTTCAATATCTAACATCTTGGGTTACCGTAATTCTAGTACTATAACCTATACTTATACTTAACCTTAGGGACATCCCTAGACATACCTTAGAAATATCTCTAGGGATCTCACTAAATTTATCGCATCCTAGTTTCCAAAGGTTGACTAAACCTTTCCTCTGATACCAACTGTAGAGACCCGAAGCTTAACGTACATGGACATTACATTACTTTTGCGGAATACTTAGTACATAACAAAAACAAACACACAAGGACCGTAATAGTTTAGTGTCTTTGGAAACTTAGAATATAATCTTATTATCGTGGTGAAAGATCTTCAATATCTCCCATAAAGATCTTCCCTTTTTTTACCTAAAACCTTTCTTTATATCTTGGGGAAAAGAAAACATAAAAGGGTGAGATCAAATGCTCAGTAAGGGTAAACAAAATTAATATCAATCACATCATATACATAAGAACATAACTTTTGGAAATCTTAACCTGCAAAAGAAATCATAATTTCATAACATGGGATAAATCATAGTAGTGAAATGTAATCACAATAATCATAAATTAAAACATGAAACTTTGTGGAATACACACATAATCATAGAGAATCATTTCTTTATTAGTCAAGACTCATTTCCAAGACTATCTTAGTGGACAAAGTCCATTTATGAACCGAGTTCACTCCTCGTTTCAGTCCTGTTTCACTGAACCAGTTTAACCTACCATTCCAGCCATGTTTATCTCATGAGATATAAAATCTTTACCCAATTAATTGGAGGGAGATATAGGTCCCACCCATCTCATAATGATACCATTCTTATGTGTGCCACAAAATCATAAATCATACATCATTGCATAACTCATGTAATAAAAATGGGATTCTTAAACAATATGACATCATAAAACAATTCATATAAGATAAAATAATTCATAAAAATATTTCCATCATAACATAATAAAATCCATGTAATAATAGGGATAGAAATAGAACCCTATATTATCTTAGATGAAAAATAATTTTGATAAAACACTTGAACTCCATTCTTGAGGAAAATATCCTTTCAACTTTAAAAACATTTTCCTTTCTTAACATGTCATTCAATTTTAAACTAAAAGAAGTTGATTAAAAATAAACTTGAAAATTTTTAAAAGAATCTTCTTGGAAATAATGTTTTGAAAATCCTTTCATGCCGTATAATTTAAAAAAACATTCTTTTTGTACTTTTGTCGGAAAAGTCAAAAAGTACGTCGTACGAAAAATGACAAAAGATTCATTTCATATCTTTTACTAAAAACTCAACAAAGGGTAAAATAGGTTTTAAAAAATTATAGGTGGATGGAAATAAAATTACATATTGAGGAAACCTAGATGTGTATGATAAAATACACCCCAGTAAATACCAAAGTATAAACAATCTCAGATAAAAATGAGATTGTGATATTTCCCTTACCTTAGGTCCGATTTGCTTCGTAAGTGTCTAAACCTTCTATATAATGATTTAAATATTGTCATTGACTTATTCCAGAATCATACTCATTGTTATGATATCATATATGGTTCACTTATGACTCTATATTACCCGTTCTTTTGTAAATTCCATGTTAAAGAGCGTTTTGGGTAAAATTGTTTCATTTGTCGTCCGTGTTTTGACTTGTAATTATTCATATGATTACTTAGATCATGATTACATAATTCCAGAATATAAAACATGATTTATATATAATATATATTCAGAATATACATATATATAATAAATTAGTAAATGGAAAGAAATACACCGTTCATGGAGACGGTAGGCCGTACGTACGCATGAACGCTGTTTTCGTTTCCTTATTGAGTTGAATGGAATTAATTAGATGACATACATATATATACACATAAATCCAGTATCATTATTATGTAATATATTTCATTATTACTTATTATATATACTTTATAATCATTCATGAATGGTTAACGTGGAGAATGAATCTCATCGCGTCGTGGAGATGGTATTCCGTACGTACGCACGAGCGATGATATCGTTCTCATGATCGCGGGACTATATTGGAGTGTATTTATACTATTTAATAATCATTATAACTTTAAAATAATCCTATATAGTTTTTATTTACACCATTATACCTATCCAAGTAAGGTGGTGGTGGAAAATAGATTACACCACGGCGTGGAGACGGTATTCCGTACGTACACACGCGCGGTGATTTCATTTTCCGTAGGATGGATAGATGGTGAAATAGGGTTGTTTCATACTTATAATAACATATAAGTATATTAGTGATACTGATGTTATTACTTCATGATGAAACAACTAAAGAAGAAGAAGTGGAAGAATAAATAAAGATGAAAGAATCGGTAACGAGCATTACCTCTTCTTTGAAACGCTTCTTTGAGACCTCCTTTTAGGGCACTAAAATTGGTCTTTGAAGAAGAAAAGGACCTCTAGGATGTCTCTAGGGAAGTGGAGAGAATACATTGTCAGGGGTTGGCCGAGCTTGAAGGCTCAAAGTGGTGTGAGGAAGAGAGGGAGGAGGTGCCCTTTTATAAGGGAGGAGATGGGCTCCTTTGGAAAACTAAAAATATTATTTTATTATAAAGTCATATTCGGTTTTAAATAGCTCAAAATTGATTTATTTCTAAGCTAAGGTGGGGATGAGTCGAAATCCTCTCATCCAATATAATTTAGACAAGTTTAGGTTCCTATTTTAACCTTATCATTTAGATTTAACATTAAGTTAAATAATTTTACTTTTACCGTGTCTTCTTGTGTTCTTACACTATAAGGTTAATAAACTTACTATAACAAGCCAAAATAACCCCAAGTTGTTTATTATTAATATATATAACTTTATCTAAGTCATTTGGACGGACATTACATTTTTAGGAATAAAATAACAATTAATAATATAATATTTGTTTTAAAAACTATTTTATGTCAATTTTGACACTATTTGGTAATTGATTTTTGTGAAAATTATAACAGAATGATTGGTCCAAAAAAAGTTAATTAAATAAATACTAACATGTCATATTAATCTAGAAAATTATTGGAATTCATAAAAAGTCTCAAATTACATTTATTTGGGTGTTTATAACATCCATTATGTCAATATTTCATTAATAGGATAATTATTGCATCATCTTTGTGTCATAAATAAATTAAATTATTTAATGTCTAAAAATTACAAATAAAATATAATTATGTAGGAAATTTTTTTATCTTTATAATTAATATTTATATTCGAATTTATCTTATGTATAACCCTATATTAAAAATGATTTACTTATTAAACATTGATTTTAACTATTTTAACCCTTCTTTAAATAAATTAATAATAAATGTCCCAATCTAATCCAAGTGGGACTAAATGGTAATATTTTATTTCTAAGGTTGTTTTTGGTCGAATTGCACTTATCCAATAGAATTAGGACATGTTTTAGGGTAATATTAATATCATTTTTACCCTTAATTACCCTATTTACTTTTAACCGTGGTAAAAAAAGTAAAAAGTTACTATTCACCAAAAATTATTTTCATCTCATTGAACAAAATTTTACTTACTGAAATCAACCGTGTCTATCTGCTTTTTGAAATTCCACTCACAGAAGCGGTAAAATTAAGTTTTATGAAAAAATCATTTTTTTTAACTACCACTTAGTGGTTTCACTATTCATCAAAAAATGAAAGTTTCCAGAAAAATACCAAAAATTAGGCCTAAGATATATTTGATATTATGAACTCAAAAATGATGTCTATTTTACCAAATTCAAAACATATCAGTTGCATTAATTAATTTAAAAATTAATTCCCGTCGTCAAAACAAATAGCGTGTTCGTAAGAGATAATAACTATCAAAAGATTGACAGTTGTTTATGTCTGGTTTAAATGTGAAATTATATCCAATAACCAACATTGTATTAAATTGTAAAAATATATTCTAAATATACTTTAAAACCACTCAAATTAATAATTTATCACTATTAATTATTTCGACTAAAAAGTTGTTTTTAATTAAAATTTAGTAATTTTCACTATTCATCAGAATATGAAAGTTATCCGAAAAGTACCAAAATTTCACCTTAGGCTAAATTCGATACTCCGAATCCACAAATGAAGTCCATTTTAAGAGATAAAATTTCTAAAATTTTAAAAGGTGGTTATTACTATTCATAACAGCTAGTTTTAATAATATTTTAATAGCATATTGTTGTTTAGTGAAACTCGTTATTGCGTACTAAACACGCTATTGAGGATGGTCGTGATTGCGTGTAATGAAAGGCAAGTAAAGGATGCGTGTTGTGCATGATCCTTTTGGTGTAGTGTACAACACAAGACATTAATGAAATTAAAAAGAATATTTTTCATAAAATCTCGGGGTGTTACAAGAAGGGTAGGAAATTAAGTAATATATTATATTAATAAAATGATAATTATGTCTCAAATATAATATATATTTATTAAATATATTATAATAACCATCCTTATAATGCACTGATTGAAAAATAAACATATCACTTCATGGATGTGGTAGTCGACACATACACATGAGAGATGTTTTCATTTAACAAAGGATGAAAAAAGAGATTAAAAAGGGTTGTAAATAAATATAATTAAATTTATGTATATTTAAGATAATTTTGTTTTTATATCATCATTTTTAGGATAGTTTTTAAGGAATTATAAGAAGAAATAAAATGGAAGAACTTGGTTAAGAGTTATACCTCTTCTTTGGTAAACCTCATCTAGCTTACTCCTTAAGCCTTATAGGTTGGTATTTTAGTGAGAAAAAAGACTCTAGGTAATAGTGAAGGGGGTTAGGAAGGTATTTAGATATATTTTGGTAAATATAAATGGCTCAATAGGTGTGGGTAAGAGAGGATAGGTGGTTCCCTTTATATGCGAGGGGAGTGGAACACTTGTAAATTGTTTTAACTTTTAAATATTATAAACATATCAATCATGGTAAGGTGGAACTAAATCAATAAAAATTTTAAGATAAGGTGGTAATGTACAAAATAATCACAGAAAATAATAATTAATATAATATTTTTGACCTTATCATTTAGTTTTTATAATAATTAACCCCTTTTACCCTATTCTGTAGTAACTAATTTTTGTCAGGGTAAATATTCATTATGAAAAAAATGAAATAGAAATAATTACTAAATTTGAACCTTATGATCCCAAATATGAAATAAAAAATTTAAAGATCCAATTTTTAGAAGTGGAAAAAATTAATTTTAATATAATAACACAAAACACAATGAAAAATATCTTTTTAGAAAAATACATTTTTAATCCAAAAAATGAATTTATACAAAAGTAAAGTATAATTAATATTACTATATATTTAATTAGATAATTTTTAGTCATAGGGAAATTTTTTTACTTTGAAACCACTCCAAAATATAATGGTACTTTTGAAATACTTGAAAAAATGATTTTTTAACAAATTAGTATTTTTCACTATTCACCCAAAAATCAATATTTTTAGAAAAATCCCAAAAATTAATCCTAATAATTATTTTGTTTAATGATATAAAAATGAATTCAATTTATCAAGTTAAATTTCTAAAATTTTAAATTTTAAATTTTATATAAAACAATATGATACAAATAAAACACTTTAGTTATAATAAAACTATTTCTTTTTCGATATAAAAAATAATATAAAATTATAGGAATGAATGTTAATCCATAAAATATAATATTGAATATTAACAAGACTTGAAATTGATTTATTATTAACATTTATTAGGTTGAAACATTCCCCCCTTAAATAATTTATGTCTTCAAAATTTTATTCATCAATTAAAAAAGTATGATATTTTCCCCTCATAGTGTTTTTTGGTTCCCAGGTTGCTTATTCAATCATGTGCTTTTTAGAAAAAACATTAACAATGTGAGTTACATTATTATATAAAACCTACCATTGGATTTTCCTCATTGGAAATATTCTATTTCAAATGTACCACCTTAGGGATCAAAACATGGGAGGCATTTGGTACATATTTCATTAAAAGTAAAACATAAAACATATCGTGTATCTGAGATAAATTTAGTGGAAAATATAATAAGTACGCAAATAATCCAACCTTATATATAATATCATATTGTCTTATAAACCAAATAATTAACTTTACCTTTTTATCATATCTTATAAAACCTTTCTATGAAGGTATTTTAAGAAATACATGATTGCCTACCTCAAATGAAAGACCATTCCTCCTATTATCTGTGCAACTCTTCTTCCTGTTATAAGATACCCTCATGTTCTATGGAATAATATTTACCATATCAATCATTTATTATACTAGTTTTGGTCCTAACAACTTTTTTTCACCTACTTCTTCACAAAATGATAGAGTCCAACACTGATTTCTATATAATTATTCAAAAGGTTCTATTTTCATATTGGAATGAAAACTATTATTATAAAAAAATTCAAATAATGAATGATATTTTTCCTAATTTAATTAGTAATTCAATGAACATGATCGAAAAAATACTCGAAATTATGAATTTTTTTCTCTACTTATCCATTAGATCGAGGATTAAAATATATACTAAAATTTAATTCGGTAACCAATGAATTTTGAAGTTCTTTCTTAAAATTAGAGTTAAATCTAGGATCATGATAATATAAAATCGAGGTAGGGACTCTATCTAATTTGAATATCTATTTAAATTATAATATAGAAATATGATCCAAATATATAATATATTGACTATAAAAAATTGCACAAATTTAGTTAATACACTAATAATAACCCAAATCTAATTACTAACTAAAGATGTATTTGGTACTCCTACCATGAAATCTATAGATGTATTCTCCCAATTCCATTAAAGAACGGAAAAATGAAAAAAAATTCTTTCAGTATTTTTCTCTAAACATTAAATTGTTTAAAAGTAAAAAATTTCATGGTAAATTTAGTAATATCCTTTTTCATTACTCATTCCCAATAATATTCCTTATAGTCTCTATACATCTTAGTGCTGCCCAGATGAATAGAAAATTGTGAGATATGAGATTCACTAAAAAATTCCTTATTTAATTGAGGATCACTTAGAAAACATAAACTATTTAAAAATATTATAAAATCTTCTTTCTCAAAGTTAAATTTAGGAAAATAACCTTATTAACAAACACTACCCTTTCTTTCAAAACAAAAAATTATTTTTGATCATGCTTAATTATGTCTGAAAAATATGAATAAAGCGACACTTATACCAAATGAAAAGGAGTTACTACATGAACAATTTTAGTCCGACATTCATTAAATCACATATCAAGAGGTCATATTCCAAATATAGCATAACTAATTATGCATTATCTTTTTGGAACAAGGCATCAACTACCTTGTTCTTTTTATATTGATGCTTGTGAATAGTGAAATTATAGTTATTTATCGATTCCAACCATCTTCTCTGTCACATGTTTAACTCTTTTTGAGTGAATATATAATTTAAAATTTTATGATCAGTATATATTTAACATCTTACCTCATATAAAATATATCTCCATATTTTTAAAATAAAAACCACTTTATCCAATTTAAGATCATGCATAGGGAAACTCTGCTCATTGATTTTCAATTATCATTAAGAATATGTAATTACATAATCATCTTGTATCAATACAATATCGTGTAAATTTAATGAATAGTTATTATTAATAATAAAGTCACTATTTCAAGATAGTAATGATTACTCTATATAATTAACAAATATTCTTTTTAATTCCTAGAAACATTCATAACATTATTTTTCCAGATTAATTTAACTTCTTTTTGAGTTAACTTAGTTAGTGGGTAGTTAACTGAAGAATTGTTTCTAAAAATCATAGGTAATAACTTACTAATCTAACAAAACATCAAATCTTAGTGACATTTCAAGGTTTTGGAAACTATTACTCTACCTTAGTTTTAGCATTATAAATAGTTATGCCATCTTTAAAAGAAAAATGCCTAAGGTAAGAAATATATTGTAGCCAAAACTCATATATACTAAATTTTCCATATAACTAATTTTCTTTTAAAAATTTCATAGAAACCCTTAGATTTTCTTCATGTTCCTCATAAATTTTTGAATATTTTTTTATCAGTAATCACAACTATAAAATTATCCAAATACTCATGGAAACCCTTTTTATAAGATCCATAAATACAAAAATTGCATTAGTTAACCAAAAAGGAATAACCAAAACTCATAACGCCGATATCTAATATGAAACACCATCTTTAGAATGTATTAATCCTTCACATTTGGATAATGATATCTGAACCTAAGATCATTATTTGAAAAATACTGCATTACCCTAACTTGATCAAGAAAACCATCTATATTAGGAAATATATACTTGTATACCAAGAAGGCTCAGCTAGGGACAAAGTCCCTGAACATTTATTAAATAAAGGAAAAAAGTACAGCAAACAAGCAGAAAAAAGGAAACAAGCAAGGAACCATACCCGCCATCATACCCATCACCATCTCCATAATCAAACGCCTCATCTGCAGTTGCCGACTCCCATTCCGAACTTTCATATTGCTTCATCAGCTTCACATACTTCCGTCTGAGATTCATCTTCTCCAATTTCACAAAAGCATCAGAAGAAGTCATTACCTTACCATTGCTCAAAGAAGCTCTGGTGGACATCGGCCTTGGTAAAGAAGAATAATCTTTCCGTTGTCTTCTTTTTGGAGGGGCGGTAGAGTTACCCACACACTATGCCATCACCTTCTTCCCATGTTGGACAACATGACTAAAAGAGGTATGGACATTGCCATCAACCTCCTTCTCAATATCAGAAATATCCCCCCATTTCTCAGGTAAGAACACCATCTGAGGACAAAAGTTCACACCTTGCTCCGGCTCCACATGACTGTTAGGACCAACCAGTGTTAAACATTGAGATTGAGCCACTTTCTCAAGCTCTCCAGACGTCCCAATCTGCATACTATCCCTAGCCTGCATATTACAGCTTTTCATCCTTGGAGAACTACCATGCAACTCAAGAGTTGCAGCAGGCACCTGGCCAGAACCCAAACCAGGTGCCATTTGAACCTGATCCACCTCAGTTTCAGCATCCACAAGACCAGCAAAGCAGTTGCTCACAACAATGCCATCAGCCTTTTGCACATGGTGAGATTTCAGCATGAAAGGTGAAGTGACAAGATGAATAAAACCCATATTAATAACTTTTTAATTACTTTTAAAATTATAATAACTCTAATAGATCCATTTGATGAGTTTTTTTAATTTTCTTACCTTATAGAACTAAGTAAACAATAAATCAAACCTCCTAACCAAGAACAAAACAATGAAAATGATTAGGAGATACAGCCATATATTAATTAAATACTACCACATCACTAATCTAAACAACATCCGTATTTTTGAAAATATGAGCAAGATAACTTTCCCTTACATCTTTAATCAGATTCTCAGTATCTTGATATATAATTATAGGTATGAACCCATTATTATATAAAAATTTAAATTCACTCTAAAAATTGAATATAAATTCCTCATCACTGTAATCAATCTAAACATGATAAGATAAAAGTCAATGAATACCCATAATAACATCAAACTCAACTATGAGAAAGTAATAATATTTTCCGGAAAAAAATTCCAAATATAATTATATGATGATTACTATAAATATTTATTTATTTAATACTTATATTAGGAGTTTTCACTAAAATTTATTTCTCCATTTCTTAAGATAATATTGATATTTAAAATAAAATTTCCTATAAATAAAAGAATGTGTAGACCCATAATTAAAAAATAATATGGAATAATCTGAGTAAACAAGTAATGAACCTATCACCATTTCATTCAATGGTTCTACATTTTCTAAGGTAGTCATGGATAAATTTTACGCATCCTTTTTTCTTAAGGTATTAATGATTCCAAATATTAATGATTTTCTTCAAACACACATGATCATAATAGCACATCTCATTGTATTTAAAACATCTCATTTCCTTCTTATCATAATTGGTTTGACAATTACCATGATTCATTTATTTCTAATCATGAAAAAATTTTCCTAACATACCATATAAATAAATTTTTTTAGATTTCATAACACACTCCCTAGGATTATTCTTACAAACTTATCATAAGAAAAAAATTTAATCATCTTATATTCATATTTCTTTTATAGATGATTTCCCATTTCTTACCACAAAGATTGCTTCTTATCTTTGTTATTTAAAAGTAAAAAAAATTAATAATGAACTTCAAATCACTCTATAAAAATTTATCATAGATTTTAAATTCATGAGAGGATAAGTCCCTTTACAAACTTTGTTTCTATACCATGTAAAACCTATCAATTTTAAAATTATAGTCTAGAATGAAATTTGGTGTAAAAATGGAAAATATAGTAAAGTTGTATTCATAGGTGAAAAAATAGTCCTCATTTTCCTATAGTTCTAAAAAATTTATTTCCATACCAAGTCAAGAAACCTTTGGAAAATATTTCTTAAGTAAAAGACCCACTACTAAAAAAGTGGGTTTATCTGGCACTAGGGTTGTAACAGTGCTAGCTAAAAGTGCTATTAAAGACACCCTTTGTCAGCACTAGAAAAAGCGCTGTTAAAGGGGGCCTTTGACAACCTTTTTTAGAACTATTAAAGGGGGGTATTTAACATTGTTAAAAAAATACAGTTAAAGAGGACATTTTATTAGTACTTGTAAAAAAGAACTGATAAAGGGGGGCCTTTATCAATGATAGAAAAAAAGCTCTAATAAAATCCACCCTTTATCAACATTTTTCTAAAAGTGCTGATAAATTCCTACCCTTTATTAGTGCTTTTTTTTTCTAGCACTGACAAAGGGTATATTTCATAAAAAAATATATTTCATTAAAAATAAAATATTAGTATATAAATATATTTATATTGATATAAATATAAAATATATATTTTAAATATGTTTTAGACAATGCTAAATAGAAATTTACACTTAATATATAAGATATTTTGTGGAAATGGATTCTAAAATAATTTAAAAAATATTATTAATTAATAATTTTCTAATTATTATTGAGTAATAGTCATTTAATAATAGTTGGATGACATAAAAAATAAATGAATTAATTAATGGTCTAAGATATGTTAAAAACATGAATTGAAGTTCAAACATCCATAACTTTTGATATGAGTGTCTGTTTGAGCTCTAACATATAAAAAATCGAATCATTTTATTATCTATATTCCCTAGTGATCAAGGGGAACTTCATCATATTTTTCATAGCCAAAAAGGCATATAAGGCCTCCAAAAATGATTTTTTATTTGGGGCATCCCATTTTTTTTAACATTTGATGGAATTTCAACCTCATTTAAGGGGGTATTATTGTCTTTTTTTATCAGGGACTGAATTTGTTCCCAGGTATTACACTCATATTGATATTATGGATTTAATGTTTTATCATTTTTCACAATGTAGTTTTATTTATAATTAAATAAATGAATATTTTATTATATTTACTTACAATAAATAAATTTTATAAATACATACATTAATATATTTACATAAAAATATATTTTTAAGTATATTAAATAAATATTAAATATTAATTTTATTTAAATAAAAAATTATCCATTTTATTTACCTTATGAAAATGCACTAATATGTATATATATTTCTATACAAGTAATATTTATATATAAACATGTCTATGTCAATAAAAAATATATTTATATGTATATTTTAATATATGTAAATAAATACATATTCTAAAAATGTGTTTAAAACAATATATAACTATTTTTTACATTATAAAAAAATATATAATGTTTATTTGTACATATATGTGTGTATTAATAAGCATATATATATATATTCATATTATATTCTATTATATGTAAATGAATATAATATATACTATATTTAAATAAATATAAGTATATATATATCACACACACATACATATATTTTATAAATGTATTTAAAAATAATTATATAAATATATGAATATAATATATATATATATATATATGAATAGAAATATCATTAAATAGATTACAAAACGACATGGTGTAGTAGTTAAGGTGTTCTATATTCAAATAAGAGGTGCAGGGTTCGAATCCAGGAATGCGCAGGAGGTTGGAAATTTGCAAAGCACTGTTAAAGTGGTGGTGGGGTTAAAATCACTGATAAAGGGGGGTGGAGTGCTATTAAAGGGTTTGTGGAAGCACTGATAAATGGTTTTGGATCATAGAGGTTTGAAAAAAATATAATTTACCCACTTTAATAGTGCATTTTGTGATCACTGTTAAAGCTATCCTTTTAACATTTCTTGTGTAGATAACACTTTATATGCACTGTTAAAGGCCCTTTACTAGCACTATTAAAGCCTAATTTTGTAGTGGTGAACCTTAAATACCATCCACTTCATGTCATCAATCTCATAATTTTTTCATTTTTATTCTTTACTAATGACCACCACTAATCATTTTCACCTTTAAAATGATAAATGGAAAGAATTACATTTTTATGTTCATAATAACCCAAAATTTTGAATATATTTTCTAGAGAATTAATCCATAATTTGACTAACACTAGATCTAAGGCTCCAACAAATTATTAATGGTGCTGTTTAATGAAATGATCCACTATATAAATGTTACTCTATGGAGAGTTTGGTCACTCTCCATCATGGATGAAACTATTAATATCCTGTTCCCATTGAGTTAACATAGTTACAAACTAATCTATTATAATTACAACCATTCCAAGTTGTTGATTCAAAAGGATATTATCTTCTTGATTCCTTTCTAATTCGTTCACCATGTTTCTTCTATAGAAAATAATTTTAAAATAGACATAGATTAGATAAATCAACATAACGACCCTCAATGTTTTCTCATGATAATATAATCCATATATTAACATCCCTTTAATGTCCTTTATTAATAATATCTTAACTTCTAATGTTATATAAACCTTTCTTTGATACCAACTATAATATACCATACCTTAAAAACAATAATTGTGAATTTAATAATAATGATTTAATTTTATTACATTCCCATTTTCTTTTAGGTTTAGAGTTTTATAGAACTAGGAAAAACTCTCACATACCAAAACCATACAAAAAAGTAGACACGTTTTCTCAATGCCTATTTTTTCCTAAAAATAGATTTTTTAAAATTATAACACTGTTTATTCAAAACACATTCACTTATTTTATGATGAATCCCCATAGTGGATATATATACCTTGATATAGTTTCCTAATCATCCTTAATACCTGTGAAAACATGTTAAAATGTGGGATGAATACAAAAATATCAGTAAGGGATAAAAAAATAAAGAAACTTGTCAGTAAATTTTAAAAATCATGAAGTCCCTTAGAAACCTTTGATTTTATATAATTAAACTTAATATAAAAATAATCATTTAATTACTCAAGAAACCAACTATAATTCTTGAATATTTTTATAAAACATTTTATAAGAAATATTAAAGGAAAATTCATAATCATGAGGGTTTATTTTGAAACATGAGTACTCATGAAAACATTTTCCTGAAACACATACTTTTTACCCTTAAAAGGGGTATATATTTCCCTTTAAACATAAGATCATTATCTTAACTTATTAAATAAAAATACTTCCATAAAAACTCATTTTGAAGCATATAAAATTCATGTAGTTACCTTGGTAAATCCTCTTAATATCACTCTTACAATCACTCTTACAAGAATTATTAAAAATAGAATAACCTATTCATTTAGTTCCAATATATATATCCCAGAAAACAAAATTATTACCCAATAAATTGGAGAGATATATTAGGATCACCCTTCATCACGAATAATTTAAAAATACCATAAAATATATAAAAAACATATATTATTTCATTTACATCATAAAATATTATAAATTATTCCATTTAAAACATATACATAAGAACTTTTTGGATTCATGTAAAAATGAGGATAAAAATCATTTTCCTTTGAAAAATCTTGCAAGAAATTTCCTAAAGAACAAGAAATAAAATATTCTTTGAGAAACCATGAAAACCTAGAGAAATATATTCTTAAATAATAATGGTCATTATGGTGATAAATCCCACTCATGCCGTATATGTTAAAAAATATCCCTTTCACATTTTTTCAAAAAGTAAAAAAACCATTTGAAAATTTTTAAATAGTTATTTTAAAACCATCAAAAAGAAAGTAAAAAATAGTTTAAAATCAATTATAACGTACATTTAATATAAATACCCAAACTTAAACATTATATAATATTTATTTTTAGTTAAGAATTTAATTTCTTTCCCTTTTAGTATCATTTTAGTTTTATAGTTTTAGAGAATTAGGCCATAACTCATACATTACAAAAACAAATAATATAAAGTGGACACTTTTTATTAATATCCATTTTTCCATAATGTAAAACCTTTTAAAATAAAAAATTATTTATTTCCTTGAAAAATATTCATAACTTTCAAACTCACTCCTCCTTTCCCTTACCCATTCTATGAAAAAAATTTAAAAACTATGGATGAGCAAAAATATATCAATAGGGTATATAAAAAGAAATAAAATTGTTAGTTTATTAAAAACATGATAAACCATGAAATATTTACCTTTACATCAATTTTATTTGAGTGAAAGAAATAAAAATATTTTACATGAAAAAAACGCACATGTTTTCTCAAAAAAACCATTTAAAACCCATATAAAGCAATTAAAACCCTTATTAGTAACTTAGAGCATCACTTTCGTAAACCATTTTAAACCCATTTCAGAAGTAACTAGATACTATTTAAATCCATAGGAGAAACCATTTGGTAACTTCCTCCTTCTTACCTACTAATAAAAGGAAAATTACCTAATTAATTAGAGATATATCTAGAAAAAACCATCTTTTATGCTATAGTGGGATCACTCATTTCTGTGTGGGCCTCCCTATTATATAATTTTTAATGGACTCACTCAGTTCAATCTAGTATGTCCCAACATATAAGCTACAATGGGCACACTCTACACTTTATAGGAATACCCATTTCTCTTATATACTGATAAAATACCATATTATGAATAATTTTTTTTATTATTGAACTTTTACATCATAAAACATTTAAAAAATTATATTAAAAATGTAAGAAAATCACTTTTGGATATAAAAATAAAATTCTCTTTCAAAAACCCATTTTCAATATAAAAATACCCTTTTATTTTGAAAAACCATTTTCAATAAAAAAACCAAATAAAAGGAAAAATGGTTTTTCATTGAAGTAAAAATGAATGTTTAAAAGGAATCCTGAAATCAAATAATTCTTATAGTGGTGGAAAATTCATTGTCTACATGTATATTAAGAATATGAAATTCCTTTTTTCATTTATCAAAACATTCGATATAAAACATGTAAAAAGATTCATTTTGAATAAATTGAAAATAAAGTAAAAAGAGACATAAAATTTAATTTATAAATATTTTATTCCATATAATTTTTTCATAAATTTATTTTAAAAACATGGTTATGAAAAATAAAGAGTTGGAAGGAAAACTTTATAATATGATTTTCAAAAAATAAAAGACCCATATTACTTGGGAAACAATCGAATCATAAACCCCATTAAATAATAACATTAAAAAAACTTTAAATATAATGATAATAGATGAATTCATGATATATTATTTCAAATAGTCTATATATAAACCTTATAAAATAATAAATGTGATAACATGAGAAAAAGACTCAATGAAAGGAAATTGAGATGAAACCCCTTAACTTGACTATGACTTTTCATGGGTGTCTTTATCTTAATGAATAATAAACTTATGTTAATTATCTACTCAATTAATAAATTTTTTTGAGTTTATTATTACTTTTATTTCACTTATTACCATGTTATAATCAATTAATTAATCAATTAAGTTTAAGTCGGATTTGTTGACCATTTCGGCATATGTGTCAACAATGAATTTGGTAGGTTGAATATGGTCAAATAGGTAATTATTTAAACATATACAGAAATATAATCATGAAATAATTATCATATTTATATATCAGTTATACTTTTAATACCAATCAAGAATCATGGTTATGAAAAATTAACTAATGTTATAATCATGGAGACGACAAACCATACGTACACATGAGTAACATTTCCATTTTTTAATGATCATTATGGAAGGATGATAAGTAATATTTTATCTTTAAATAATGATAATTATATAATAAATATCATATTATTTAATTATATATACTTATATATATATATATATTTCTTGTGATGTGGTGATGAAAAAAAGGAATCACATTGCTTCAAGGAGGCGGTAGTCCACACGTCCACGAACGATGTTATCATTTTTTTTGGTGAGTGAAAAGGTAAGAAATAAAATGATATATGATAAATTAATAATAATAAATATTTCATTAATATAATAAATATTAATTTTATATAAAATATATTTATTATCTTTACCCTTATTACCTTCTATGTAACGTATTAGTGAAAAACGAATCACATTGCTTCGCGAGGCGGTCGTCTTCCGTACACACGAACAACGTTATCATATCCTCTACAAAATGGAAAGTAAAAAAAGGTATATATGATATAATGAATAAATAGGTATAATTATGTTTTAAATTTCATATATAAACTTTATATCCCTCATCATACCTAACCATGATATATGGTAATTAAAAAAACAAATGACATCATTTCAAGAGGCGATAGTCCGTCATACACACAAATGAAGATTTCATAAACCATTTGATGGAAGAGGGAAAATATTTAGGTTATTTAATTAAAATAAAACATATAATTATATTTAATATATTTATTTTATTATATAATCATGGTTCAAAAATAATTAAATGTGGTGGATCAAGAAATAAAATAAAGACACTCATTGATTAATGTTACAACTTTTTTGGGTATCCTCCTAAGGTTTGAACCAAAATCCTTCCTAGGATATCTTTATGACCAAAATAAGGATTATAGGATGAGATAAGGAAGTTGTAAATTGATTTGGTTAGGTATTTTTTTGAACCAAAGTGGATTTATGGTGTGAACAAGAGAGGATATGGGGTGGCCTTTTATAAGTGGGGGAGAGGACACACTTGATGTTTTTGAAAAGAACTGAGTGTTCCCATGTTTTTCATATGTTCAAAGGTCCAAAATGGAACATTATATAACCTTAGAGGTTTAATGGTTGAAATAGTTCCATAAAATATTTTTTATACAAGTGTATATTCCATTTTTACTCTTATGTTTTTAGTTTAACCCATAGTAAACCCATTTTTACCTTAACTGTGGTAATTAATTTTTATTGCATTCACTATTAATTTTGGTCAAAAATTAAGTTGAGATTATTAGATAATATAAATTATTCTAATTCCAAATAGGGAATATATTTTCCTAGATTCCATTCATATAAGTGTAAAAATTTAATTTATAATTAATCTCGTAGATACGATGATAAAGCAAGGTTTTTAAAGGGAAAAAGTTTAAAAGTTTACAAAGTTTTTATATCAAAATTCAATATGAAATTGGTTAAAATGAACTAAATTGTATTAATTTATGTATAATTGAAATAATTTTACTTTAAAACAAATTTAAAATATAATTTAAATTTTTAAATAAATTAAACGAAAAGGGATTTTTCAATTAAAATTCATTATTTTTCACTATTCATCAAAAAATGAAACATTTCCGAAAAATCAAAAAAATTAAACCTAATATAATTTTTAAATTATTATTTAAAAAAATATAATTATTTTATCAAATTAATTTTCTAAAATTTATAAATTTCAATTTTATGTAAAACCTTATAAGAAAAGGGTTTGATTAATACTATTTCCTTTTTGATTTAAAAAAATTACGTAATAGTTTTTAATGAATATAACTATCTAATACATATTAATAAACATGAAAGTGATTTATTTTATCTTTACCTGGGTTTTAAAATTCTTCCCCTCTTTTAGAAATTGCATCATTTCAATTTTATTCACTTATTAAACAAGTGAGGGTATTTTTTCCTCACAAATTTTTTAGATTCTAATGATGCCTCTTCAACTATATGGTTTTTCCATATAACTTTAACCTGGTGAATCAAATTATTCCCAAAAAAATATTACTATGATGAAGAATATTAATAGTCTTTTTCTCATAATAAATATTCTTTTCCAATTGAACTGCTTCCAGGTTCAAAACATGAGATGAATCTGGAACTTATTTTATTAACATCGAAACATGAAATACATTATGTACCTAGGATAAAATAAAATGAAAATATAATTGGTTGGCAACATATCTTAATTTCTTTAAGATTTCATATGGTTCAACGAAATGTGGACTAAACATTCCTTTTTTATCAAGATATATAACAATTTTCCATGGAGATACTTTAAGAAAGACATGATCACCTATCTTGAAAGAAAGATATTTTATCACATTATTTGCATAAATCTTCTGCCTACTCTAAGATTCCCTCATATATTGATTAATCAACTACACATTTTCTTCCATTTCCACTAACAACTATGCTCCCATAAACTTCTTTTATCCTACTCCATCCCAAAATGATGGTGTACAACAAAACTATCCATATAATACCTCAAATTGCATCATCTGTATACTGGAATGAAAAATATTATTAAAAGAAAACTAAACCAAAGAAATATGTTGATCCCAAATTCCCTAGTAATCAATCAAACAAGAATTAAGCATATCTTCCATGGTCTAATTTTTTTCTTAGACTTCCAATCAGATTTAGGATAAAAATATGTACTAAAATTCAAATTTGAACCCAAAAAATTCTGAAGTCCTTTCTAAAAATTAGATGTGAACTTAGGATCATGGTCTGATATAATGGAGAGAGGAACTCCATGTAACCAAACTACCTCCTTTAGACAAAGTAAATAAAGATGATCTAAAGACATTTTATCTTTAATGGTTAGAAAATGTAAATATTTAGTTAATCAATCAATAATAACTCAAATCTCATTGTTACCTCCTAATGTCCTTGTAAATCCCACCATAAAATATATGGATATATTTTCCCATTTCCACTCTAGCACCAAAAAAGTTTGAAGCATCCCATTCAGTAGTTTTCATTTTTCTTTAACCCACTGAAAAGTCAAACACATCATGATAAATTCATCAATATCTATTTTCATTACATACCACCAATAATACTCCCAAAGTCTCTATATATCTTAGTACCACTTGGATGAATGGAAAATGAAGATCTATGATCTTTTCTAAAAAACTATTTCCTCAATTAGAAATCACAAGGAACACATAATATTTTTCCAAATCATAAAACACCTTCATCATCAATATTAAAATTAGGCAACTTACCCTTATTAATAAATTCTACCTTTTCCAGAAAATATTGATCCTCCTTCTAATATTTCTTAATTATTTCTAACAAAGTTGACTGTATTGGAACCTGAAACAAAAAATATGATGTCCCTATTTCACAACTTCTCATACAAAATTTATCAAATAATTATCCAAAGGGACACATTCCAAAATGTAAACTGGTTAATGTAGCATTATTTTTTAATGTCAAAGCATCAACCACTTTGTTTTCTTTTCTAGGATGATAATGAATCATGAAATCATAATCCTTGATCAGTTCAGCCAACTTCTCTATCTCATGTTCAATTATTTTAGAGTGATTATATGATTAAAACTTTTGTGATCAATATATATTTCACAATTTACACTATAAAAATTATGCCTCCAAATTTTTAAAGTAAGAAAATATTTCTTCTAATTATAGATAATGTTTAGGGATATTTTACTCATGAGGTTTCAACTAATGTGATGGAAAATAAGTTACCTAATAATTTCACATTAGGACACAAACAAGTACCTTTAATAAAGAATCACTGTAGATAAAAAATTCACTATTTCTGGAAGGTAGGGAAAATACCTAAGATTTTACCAATCAACTATTCATTTCCTTAAAACAATCATCACATTATTTTTTCTATATGAATTTAAATCATTTTTAAGTTAAATTATTAAGTGGTATAGAAAAACGAGTAAAATTTTCAACAAAAATTGATAGTAACCTTATAATCTGATAAAAATATTAGTCTATGTAGTATTTTTGGGTGTTGGAAATTCTTTAAAAACTTTTGTTTTAGTTGGGGAAAAAATTATTCCATCTTTAGAAACAATATGATCATGGAAAGAAATTTTTTACAACCAAAATTAAAACTTTCTAAATTTCCCATATAGTTTCTTTTCATTTAAGGTATGAAAAAAAATACTTAATTGTATTTCATGTTTCTCCTAAATTTTTGAATATACCAAAATTTCATCAATAAACACAACAAAAAACATTTCCAAGAACTCATGAAAAACTATATTCATAAGGTCTATAAATATAGTAGGTTTATTTGAGAACCCAAATGAAATAAATGTAAAATCATAGTGCCCATATCTATTCTAAAATTATGTCATCATAATATCTACATCCTTCACTTTAAACTGATGGTATCCTGAACTCATACCAACCTTCAAAAAATACTATGCTCCTTAGAGCCGATCAAACAAATCATTAATATGAGGAAAATGATACTTGTTCTTAATTGTGATGTTATTAATGGATATATAATCAATGAAAAGTATCATTGAACCATATTAAAAAAATAGGAGCACCCCATGGTGAAGTACTAGGGTGTATGAAACCCTTATCTAACAACTCCTATAATTGTTTTTTTAATTTAAAAGTCACTTTTGAGTAATTCGATAAGGGGTTTAGAAATAGGATTAACATCAGGAACTAAATGAGCATTTAACATAACCTTAAAATTAGGAATAAAACTAGGAAAATCATCAGTAAATACATACATGTATTCATTTACTGCTGAAAAACCACTAATTTGAATATTTTCTTTATTTTCAGCAATACGAGCTAAGTGACTTTCACTGTCATCTCTAATCAATTTATTAGCTTCTGAAATAATTGAATAAAAATTTATTGGAACTATAATCTATATTAGCATGATAAATTGAAATCCAATCCACACCAAGAATGATATAAAAATATACTATGGATATTTTAAACATATTTTTAGTAAAGACCATCCCACTAATAATAATAGAAAGATTCTTATAAATCTTGGTTGTATTTATACTTCCACCTAGAATTTTAACCAAATGTTCTATCTTACTTTCAAGAGGTGATATTATCAATTTATAAGAAAATTTATCAAATATGAAATAATGCAAAGATCCAGAGTCAAAGAGGGTATTGGAATAATTCAAATACATAAGTAAAACAATTATCCCCACTTCATTTTATGGACCAACATCAACTGGATTAGTAGAAAATGACTTCATTAAACCTTTCTATTTATGATAATGAGGATTTCCATCATGTGAAACTAACCTCAGATATAAATTAATATAATGATCCAACCCCTTGAAACTAAAATACCTCACAATTGTATGTCTATCGGTTACCCCATTCTTTGGTTGGTCACGACTCTTTTCTTTACAGTAATGAGCCCTGTGACCAAATTGACCACACCGAAAATACTTCCCAAATCCTATCAAACACTACTGGAAATGTTTTTTTCCACACTTGGAACATTATTGGGGATTAACTATGGACTTATTATCCATATGTTTCTCTATTTCTTGCCACATTGACCTTTTCCTACTTTTTTCATATATAGAAACATACGTGTCAATAAACTCCATCTCAACTTTCTCAGCACAATGAACAAATTTCTCATAACTTTTAAATTATTATATGACCAATGATATTCATAAAATCAGTTTCAACCATGATTAAAATCTATTAATTTTTCTATTAGTGTCCCAAATAAAATCTAACACATTCCTGGCCAATATTAAGGATTTTTCTTCATATGCAGCTAAAAAATAATTTTATTTTTCCTTAGTTCCAAGAATTGTTTTTCTATCCAAATTCAAAAAACTTTTGGGAAATATTTATCAAGGAAAATATCCTTAAATATTTCCCATTCCATGGCATAAATATCAAATTTTTCTCTGGTATTCTTAACCAAAGACCACTATCAACCAGCTTCACCTTCAAAATGATAAATAGAAAGAGTTAACTTTTAGTGTTCTGAACATCCTATGACATAAAATATATTATCCAGTGCATTTATAAATCATTAAGATACTACATGGTCATATGATCCACTGAATGTTGGGGGTTGTTACCTTATGAAATTCTATATTATAAACATCTTCCTTCATGGTAGACCATGTTCCTCTTTGGAATGGATAACACCACCATTTATTGCTTGGTTAAACTGATGTATCACTGAAATAGACTATTCTATTTTGATTCCAACCATATTGGGATGTTTATTTAAAAGAAAATTTTCCTCTTGGTGCCTTCCCACTATATCTTCCCTCTTTCCTCTATGGAAAACCATTCTGAACAAAAATAGTTTAGACAAAGTAACATGATAATATTCAAATGATATATCATTTTAACTTAACCATAAAGTAAAATATTTCAAGGGTATAATATTAACTTTATCATAACCTCTACATTTATCTAAACCATCTGTTAACACCAAATATAAGGTCCCAAACTTAAATATTTCATAATCTAGAGTTTTAGTTAAGAATTTAATTTCTTTCACTTTGAGGATATTTTCAAGATTATAGTTTTTAAGAATTAAGCCATAAATCCTACATTACAAAAATATATAATAAAAAGTGGAAAATTTCAATTAGTATCTATTTTTCCCACAATATAAAACCTTTTAAAACAATACATTATTTCTTTCCATGAAAACTATTCATGAATTTCAACTTGAATTCATCCTTTACCTTACCCATCCTATGAAAAAAAATTAAAAACTTAGTATAAGCACAAAAATATCAGTAAGGGATATAAAAAGAAAGGAAACCGTTAGTTTAGTAAAACCATGAGAACCTATGAAATATTTACCTTCATATTAATGTTCTTTGAGCGAAACAAATAAATCATTTTCGCATGAAAAGAACTCACAAATTTTTCTCAAATAAATCCTTTAAAACACATGAAATAAATTAAAAATCTTCTTAGCAACTTAGGTCATCACATTCATAACCCATTTTAAACCAATGTCAAAAGTAACTAGATACTTGTTAAATCTATTGTAGAAAACCTTTGGTAACTCTCTCATTATTTCTAATTATGGAAAGAAACATTACCCAATGCATTAGTGCACTATCTGGGTGCACATGTATTTTAAGCTATAATGGTATCACCCATCACTATCTAGGTCTCACCATAGTATAAGTTATAATGGGCTCACCCAGTTCTATTTGGGTGCCCCATCATATAAGCTATAACAAGCTCAACTGACGCTATTTGGTCATACCCATTTCTTACGTATAAAGCTCAACTACCATATCATGAATAATTTTTTATACTTTCAATTTTCCATTATAAAAATTTTAAATACTCTTTTAAAATCATACGTAAATCAATTTTGGATATCAAAATACCCTTTTATTTTAAAAACCCATTTTCAATATAAAAATACCCTTTTATTTTGAATAAAAATTTTCAATACCAACATACCCAAATTAAAGTAAAAAGTGTTTTTCACTGAAGGGAAAATGAAATATTTTAAAAGAATATAGAAATAAAATATCTTTCAAAGTGATAGAAAATTCATTATCACCATGTATGTTATGAATATGACATTTATTTTTTCGTTTTTCAAAACATTCCATATAAAACACACAGAAATATTCCTTTTGAAAACATTTTAAAATAAAGTAAAAAGAGAAATACACTTTAATTTATAAATTTTTTATGTTCATATAAAAATTTTCATAAATTAATTTTAAAAACATGGACATGGAAAAGAAATTCTTGGAAGGAAAACTTTAAAAGATGATTTTTTAAAAGAAAAGTACCTTATCACTTGGGAAACATGTGAATTGTAAACCCCAATAAATAATAATATTTAAAAAAACTTTAAATATTATGATAATATAATAATTAAAGATATATAAAGTGAAAGGGGATATATATACAACTTATAAAATAATAAAGGTTCATAACATCAAAACAATGCCTCAATTAAAGGAAATTGAGATGAAGTCCCTTACCTTGAGTCTAACTTGTCAAAAGTGTCTATATTATTGAATAATAAAATTATGTTAATTATTTAATATATTGAGAAAATATTTCATGTTTATTATCAATTTTAGTTCACTTTTTACCATGTTATATACAATCACTTAATCAATTAAGTTTAAGTCAGATGTTCTGACCATATTCAGCTTATGTGTCAAAAATGATGTTGGTCAGTTGACTATGGTCAAATATGTCATTATTTAAATATATAAAAAAATTTAATAATGAAATAGTTATAATATTTATATATTAGTTATAATTTTTAAACCAATCATGAAATATGGTTATGAAAAATGAACTAACATTACAATCATGGAGATGGTAGGTAATACGTATGCATGAGTAACATTTCAATTTTTCAACGATAATTATAGAAAGAAGGTAAGAAATATTTTATCTTTCCAGAATTATATATATATATATATAATAAATAATATATTATTTGATAATATATATTTTTATATATAATTATTGTGATGTTTTCACGAAAAAAGGAATCACATCACTTCGTGGAGGCGGTAGTCCCCACTTCCATGAATAAGATTATCATTTTTTCCATGAGTGAAAATGTAAAAATAAAATGATATATTATAATTTAATAATAATAAATATGTAATTAATATCATAAATATATATATCACATATATTCATTATATTTACCCTTATTACCTTCCATGTAATGCGTTAGTGAAAACCAAATCACTTCGCTTCGCGAGGCGGTAGTCCACTGTACACACGGGAAACATAATCGTATCCTATATGAAATGGGAAGTAAAAAATGTATACATGAGAGAATTAAGAAAAAGGTATAATTATGTAATAAATATAATTTATAAACTCTATATCCATCATTATACTCAATCGTGTGAGGTGTTAATTGAAAAACGGATGACATCATTTCACAAGGTGATAGTCCGCCGTACACATGAATGATGATTTCATAACCCATTTGATGGAAGAGGGAAATTATTTACATAATAAAATTAACATAAAAATATATATATGTAAGATATTTATATTATTATATAATATCATTTTAAAAAATTAATGGTCTGTAGAAATAAATAATATAAAGATGCTCGTTGATGAACATTACCTATTCTTCAGGTATCATCCTTAGGTTTTCATCAAAAGTATTCTTGGGATGGATTCATTAAAAAAATAAGAGTTATAGGAAGATATTGGATAATTTGGGAATTTATTTGGTTTTTTATTATCCAAATAAAAGTGGTTTGATGGTGTGAAGAAGATAGGAGAGGGGGTGACCATTTATAAGTGGGGAAGATGACACACTTGGTATTTTTGAAAAGAATTGTGTGCAACCAAGTTTTTTCATGTAAATAAGTTCAATAATGGACCCTTATCAAACCTTAGATGTTAGGTGTCCATAATAAATCCATAAAATAGTTTTATACAAGTGTATACGTTATTTTTACCCTTATATTTTTAGTTTATCCCTCAGTAAACCAAATTTTACCTTAATCGCGGTAATTAATTTTTACTACATTCACTACTAATTATGACCAAAAATTAAGTTGAAATTATAATATAATATAAATTATTATGATTCCAAATATAGAGTCCATTTTTCCAAATTCCATTCACATAATTGAAAAAATTTAATTTAAAATTAATCCTGCAGACACGATGCGAAATCGAGTTTTTTAAAGTGAAAAAGTTCAAAACTTTACAAAGTTTTATATCAAAATTCAATATGAAATTGATTAAAATGACATAAATTGGACTAACAGATGTATAAATGAAAATTTTTTACCTTAAAAACAATTTAAAATATAATTTAACTTTATAAATCAATTAAACTAAAAGTCATTTTTCAATTAAAATTTAGTATTTTTAACTATTCATCAAAAAATGAAACTTTAAAGATAATCCAAAAAAATCACCCTAAGATAATTTTTACATGTTTATTTAAAAAAATATGTTTATTTAATCAAATTAATTTTTTCAAATTTAGAAATTAAACTTTTAAGTAAAACCTTATAATAAAAGTGTTTGATTAAAAGTATTTCATTTTTGATTAAAAAAAATTACTTAATATTTTTTATAGTGAATTTAACTATCTAATTAATATTAATAAATCTGAAAATTATTTATTCTATATTGAAATAGGTTTTAAAATTTCATTATATTAATAACATTCTCAAATAATTTTAAAGAATATGGATATGAAGGGGAAAAATAAGAAAAACTTTAAAACTTTTAAAGTTAGGTTTTAAAGAAAAATCAATTATCGTGAATTAAACTCACCATGTACATACTTAAAATCCTATATAATAAACTTATATTAATTATTTAATTCTATAAGAAAATTATCATATTTTATTACCTTATTAGTATCCCTTTTATTTCCTTTATAATCATGTTTTATATAGTTACTAAATCTGTTAATTTCATGTCAGCTATTTTGGGGATGTTCAATTCAAAATCAAAAAATAATTTTGGTAGGCTGACCATGGTCAAAGGGTTCAATGTTTAATCATATATATACTTTTAATCATGAAATAAATACCATTTTTATACATTAAATACAACTTCAGAACTATCTATGAAAACTGAAAATAAAAAACGAATCACATCATTTCATGGACATGGCAGTCCACACGTACGCACAAACAAAGTTATCTTTTTTATAATAGATGGAAGTATAAGAAAGTAATATCTTATCTTTACATAAGGATAACTATGTCAAAATATAAATTATATTTATTAAATTCATCATAATAACCATACTTGTGAGGTGATTATGAAAAAAGAAACAGATTATACAACACCCTAGGATTATGTGAAATATATATTTTTTCAAATAAATGTAATCTTTTTGATATTTTACATTACATTCAACATAGAATTTATCTTGAATTACACACAACACTTATTTATAATGAAATGTTAAATACTATTAAAATATAATTATTTAATATGATAGTTATCACTTAGCTATTGTAATGACAATTATGAATAGAATTAACTAAATTATGAAAATATATTATTTTAAAATGTATATAAAAAGAATTATTTGATAGAATAATTAATTAAAAATGAAAATAAAGACTATTTGAAAATAACGGAAATATATTTTTTGACAAACTATTTTATGCACCAAACAAGTTTTACCTCAATAAATTAGACAATTAACTTTTAGTGAATGATTTTAATGTAATATATATAATATTCATTCAATAATATGTTTAACATTCATCTTATGTGTTTTCTATATATGTGATAAGAATAAATCCAGTTATACTATTAAAAGATGTATTTTTCTAAAAAGAAGTATTGTCGCCTTTTGTGACTTTATTTTAAAATTATTTTTCTCAAATTTTAGAAAATTAATTTGAAAAAATGAAATTATTTTTTGAAAAAATCATGTCATGATTATCTTAGAGTTATTTTTTTTAATTTTTTGAGAAAATATTTTTTTTGATGAATAATAAAAATAATGGTTCTTATTAAGATTTTTTTATTTATTTTATAGAATTTAAAAAATTAAAATTAATTTTAATATGGTTTTAAGAGTAAAATTATTTCACTTTTATATATATTAATAAAATTAATTCATTGGGATCAATTTTATATTTAATTTTGATATAATATTTTTATACTTTTGAACATTTTCTCTTTAGAATAAATCTTTCTCACTACGTCTGTGAGATTAATTTCATATTAAATTTTAAAACTTTTATTAATGGAATTTGGTAAAATGGATTCAATATTTATAATAATAATAATAATATTTATTATATAATAATTTCAAATTAATTTTTTTCCATAATGGATAGTAAAAACAGTAAAAATTAATTACTCCAGTTAAGGTGAAAATGAGTTTACCGAGGGGTTAAAAAAATTATAAGGGATAAAATGACATAGAAAATTGTACAAAACCCATTGTATGACAATATATTGACCTTATTACCTATAATGTTATATAATTTCTCATTTTGGATCTTTGTGGCATGTGAAAAATGTGGGATCACGTTTTTCTTTTCAAAAATTAAAAGTATGCCGCTCACCCCACTTAAAAAAGGCCACCTACTCCCCTCTCCTATTCACACTTCCAAAAATAGTTGGTTCTTCTAAGACATGAAAAAATAAATTCCTTAATTCCTTCCTATAATCCTATAATCCTTAGTTAAATCATAAATCTACCATAATAATCCTTTTGATGCAAACAAAAAGAAATTGTTCGAAGAAGAGGTAACGTCCCTAATCAAACGTTTTATTTTATTTCTCCTTCCACCTCCCCAAATTATTTTTAAACCATGTTGATATAATATCATCAGTATATTAAATATAATTTTATGTTATTAGGTTAATATAATAACCTAAAAAATTATCCTCTTCCATTAAATCAGTTACAAAATCATCATTCGTGTGTCCCTATTCGTTTTTCCATCACCACCCATCAAGAATGTATAAAATGATGGATTAAATATTTATAAATTAAATTTATGATATTATTACACATATATAATTATTATATCACATATAACTTTTTAATTTATATTCTATGGGAATACGATAAAGTTTCTCATGTGTACAACGAACTACCACCTCGCGAAGCGATGTGATTTATTTATGTTTTACATGGAAGGAAATAAGGATGGGTTTACTAAAAATATTATATATATATGATATAAAAATTATTATTTAATGTTAATATATTATTCAAAATTTTCTCTTTCCATCTATTGAGAAAATGGATACAACATTCATACGAATGTACGACCTACCGTCTCTACAAACGACGTATTTTATTTTTTATCTATATATTTGAGGGATTACTATAAATAAATATGTAATGAATATATATTATATTTATATCATGGTTAAAATTATAGAGATTACAGAACCATGATCAAAGTAATATGACCAAAAATAATAAATCAAAACTTACATGAATAATAAATCAGTTATTACCTAAAACACGACTTTAACATGGAATTGTTAATAAACGGGTTGTAGAAGGTCATGAGTAAATTATATATTATATTATATTATAAATATAATTATGGTTATTTAATATATTTATAATAAACTTATATTTATTATATAGGATGTCTGAATATGTATGAAGAAATTCTAGACCTAAGGTATAGGATTTCCAACTCACTTTTTTTACTTCTATGAGACACATACCATATTCACCACCTATTTATTTTATGTGGTATTTATAATGACCATGAATGTATTTTATGATAATTATAATGATAATAATTTGGATTTAAATATCAATTTTATAATATTTCTTTCATGGGTTTTACGGTTCACAATTTACCAAAGCAGTAATGGGTTTTTATCTCAATTTTCCTTCTTTGGGACACAAGGTAAGTTATGAACCTATCTTCTTACATGAGGTGTATATAATATCATTTTAAATGTTAAATCGTGAAAATAGTTTTTTTATGATATTAAATTTTTTATTTTAGTTTATTATTTAATGAGGACTATGATTTAAAAGACACCAAAGTGGTAAAGGTTTGATGTTATAGTCTCATTGTTTATCAGGATTGTTAATGTTTTTGGTTCTTATGATGAAACATTATGATCAATATCTCAAGAAACTCATGAACTTTATTCTTCTATTTTTATTTACTAATTATAAATTTCCATTTATTTTCCTCTATTTATATACTCAATAGTTTATAATAATGCTTTTAAATAAAAAAGACTTTATTTTTCTCTTTGGTAAAAAATCCTCTCTCTTCCAAAATCATGTTTTCTAAAAATTTCTTCAAAAATATTTTTAGAATTATAAAAATGATATATTAAAGGAATTTTTACCCATGTTATACTTTTTAATTTTTTTAAAAGTAATCTTCATGTCATTTTTAAAAACAATTCCCATTTAGATTTTACCGAAAACATGAAAGGAATCATTATTTTAACTCATACGACATGAAAAATATTTTCTTTCATCATGAACACCCAATGTTTTAAATATTCCTTTATAAGTTTCAAAGGTTATTTTCAAATAAAAATATTTGAAAAATTTTATGTTTTAAAAAGTGTTTTCAAGGTGGAAATTATATTTTCCTCAAGAAATGTTCCAAGAGATATTTCAAAATCATTTTCCAAATAATATGATATACTTTGAGGTTAATTATGATTTATTGTAGATAATATTAAATGATACCATACTTATTATTTTTATGGATGGGTATTTTTTTATGTTGATGAAATTTTTCTGAAACCCATTTATTTTTTTCATAGGTTATGGTCTAGTGAATTGATGAAGTGTTTATGAAACTAATTTTATTTACACAAGTTATGATGTGATGATATGATGAATGTTTTATGATATTGTGGAAAAAATAAGTGTGGTTTTAATTATGAGATGGGTGGGATATATATATCCCTCTAATACATTGGGTAAATATGGATAACTCATGAGTAAATATGATATGTGTGAATTTTATTACATGTTCACAATATTAGGCATGAACCTATTGAAATGTTCATAGTGTTATGCGTGAACCTAATGACTTATTTACAGTGTTATGCATGAACCTAATTTCATGTTTATAGTATTATGTGTGGACCTTGATTTCATATTCATAAGCTTATACATGGACCTAGTTTCATGTCCATATGTTTATTCATGGTCATTATTTCATGTCTTTAACTTAATGAGTGAACCTATTTTTATTTATACATATTTACAATGTTAAATGATTACATGTATTACAAAAATTTATGACTTATTCCAATTCAATATTCTCATAAATCATGTTCTTTGATTCCATTATGATTCATGCCTTATGAACCTCCAATATTTATGCCATGACATAAGATTTTTTTATCTTTGATATATAGGGTATGGTTTTCATATGTTATTCTCATGTTATCATACACTTATGATCATAATATGTTTATATATTTCCCATGCTTACCCTTATTAAGAATCTGGTCTCACACTTTCTTTTGTTTCCTTTCTCAGTGTATAAAGAGTTTTTTTTAAGTAGGTTATGTTTTTGAGGAGTACAAAAGGGGAAGATGTTTTTGGGAAATGTTGAATAACTTTCACTAAATAAGAATATAGTATACTTAGTCACCAAAAGAACAAAACCATTATGGTCCTTGGGTGTGTATTTGTAAAATTTAATTAATATTTATCTATTAGGATATTATATCTATATACGATTATTTTGGGTCTCTATATTTAGCATCATAGAAAATGTTTAGTTAACCCTTGAAAACTAGGATAATAAAACTTTAGTGAGTTCCCTAGGGATATGTCTAAGGATATGTCATGGGATATGTTTGAGGATACTTCTAAGGATAATTATAAGTATAAGAAAATATCTTAGTATATTGGTGAAGGATAGAGAGAGTGGTTTCCTAGAAATATATTGATGTTTGAATACTATAAGTGGACATAGTTTTGGAATAGATGTACCTAGGGGTAATAACTTAAAAAAGGCACACCATGCTTGATTCATGAATTACATGGTATATGATAATAGAATTTATTGTGCACTTGGTTTGAAATTTCTAGGGTATATGTTTTGGAAATTCACAAACTCTTTATGAACCATTATGAAAGATTAAAATAATGACCACGAATAACATAGGTTAAGTCTAAGGTGTCATAAATTTAAAGGAAAGAGTCATGATTTAGTCATCATATAAGTGATTTTTCCTGATTATGTGGTTTTAAACTATGAATAATGTTAATCACACTATGATTTTCTAATTTGAGTAAATGGAGAGAACCAGAAGAAATTGGGTTAACATTGAATGTGACAGATAATGTGTTGATGAGAAACCCAATGGGATGACGACTAGAGTGAAAGATATTGTGATTATTCCTAATTAGTTATCATGATATATGATTAACAACTTGTACCTTAACCAATTATCATACTCAACAAAGAAGATAAGGATAGAGTTTATTGAGACTTTGGGTGGTGGATACCATAGTAGAAAGAAAATTAAGTTTTTTATATGTCAAAAATGTGGGAAGAATCATCCAAGTGAATGTCTTAATGGAATGAGAAGATGTATATGTGAGGAGAAGAATGGCATAGAGTAAGAGATTGTCAAGGGAAAATTAAAATTTCAGTTAACATAATGGATTAGAATATTTCTTTACCTAAGGCATCATAAATGGTTTAATGTCACAAATGTGGAATGTATGAGCATTATACAAATCAATTTCGTAAGGGGAAATCTCAAGAAGAGGAATAGAAAGGTGGTATAAGTAATTATTTTTTGATGATTAGGAGACTACAAATGATATATGAAAGGTTGGAGGTATTAATGAATAAGAAGATAAAGCGTAGTTAATGGTTTATGAATGAAGTAGAATGATTAAATTGTTTATTTATTGGAATTCAAGAGTTATAAAATATATAAGGATTGTTCAGTACAAGTTTATCATTAAATATTTTTAAGAATATGTTGAATGGTACTGATGACCTAGAAAAGTGATTTAACAGAATGGTGATATTTTAAAAAAACACATGATTAAAGGAATATAAAACTTAATATGTTAATAATATTGAGACAATAATGTTGGGATATAAAGTTGATGGATATGAATTAATTAATTTGGATAATATTGATGAATTTGGACTTGATTAACAATTTTTTGACAAATTGGTTTATGTTATCATTGATGGAGTTTACAGTATTATTGGATTTATGGAATATAATAAATAATACATGTCTTTATTCAAGTAATGAGAAAGTATTTAGGTTTTCATTAAGGTTTTATGGTAATTATAGTTGTTGACCCATAGATGTAGTTGGACACTATCTCTAATTATAATGATTTTAATTATCACAAATCATGTCATATATTAACATATATCTTACCTTATGTTAAATATTCTAAGTTATGTCACAAAATTATCATGAATATTAGATCATTTAATTTATATAACTATTTGTGTGTGTTTAATTATTTTCAACATTATAACTGATTATCTATGTGTTTATGAGTTTTGACACTCTATGAATTTACTGAAATAAAATATAGGCAGAACATCTAAAATTATCTAAGTATGATTCACTAACACTGACAGACAGGTGACTCAATGATTGGAATATGACTCACTGACATACAAATCAAATAGGAATATATTATATGTATGTGAACCTAAAACTGTTGGAAAGACTCTCCATTGGATATGACACCGAAAAATAGATGACTAACCATTGGATATGACACAGACAGACAGACGACTCACCATTGGACATGACACCGACAGACAGATGAATCACTATTGCATATGACTCACCGATGTAGATGACCTACCGCCATTCCAAGTGACCTACCATTTCATGATGCTACTGATGCAAGGACTCACCATCAGTAGAAATTTCTCACTAACAGTTCAACTATCTCACAGATAGAAGGAAGGACTCACCGTTGAAACAAGTCACCGATGAAATGAGACACATATAGAAGGAGACACTGATATAAATACACACCGATATAAATACACACCAATATAAAGAGACACCAATATAAAGATGAACCGATAGAAGGAGACACCGATAGAAGGGGCCATCGATAGACGAGTAACCGATAGACTATTTAAATCTAAATTTATTAATATTATTTTTAACTACCTTATTTATGTTATTTAATGAATGTGACATAATTAATGCCTACTTGCAAACTTGACAGCAGACAATATGATGTACGAGGTATCTCCACATGAACATTGTCGAGCTAAAAAGTTTAAAGAGGCAAACAAGAATGTGAGAATAAAAAGAAGAGAGGTGTGGTAGACTAAAAGCAGTGCATGCTGTCTGTGAAGAGAGGAATAACTGAAGAACATCAACTCTCATGAAACTACTATAAACCCAATAACTCAAAATAATGGACATATGAGGAGATCAAGAAATCAAGATAAAACTACTGAGATAAACTTGAACATATTTCGAACAAGAAGATGAACATCTCATACTTTTGAAAGCTAGAACCTAGAGGCTACGCCACTCTGTTTTGAATACAACTTCTAGAAGAAGACTCGAACTTCAAATCCACTACATCAAACGAGTCCAGAGATTCACTGCATAACAAAAAGAGCTTTCTAAACCAAACTCTACATCTTTAAGATCTATTTTGTTCATTTATTTACATTTCTGAGTGGTGTGTGTATCTTTCTATTACACACACACTGAAACTTGTGCATTATTGGAGGATACCTGATATCCTCAAACTCAAATTCTATTTATCCTTTTGTATCCCACATAGAACTATGGAAGAGGTCAAGTGTGACCCATTTTCTATTTCCCACAAAGAACTGTGGTAGAGGTCAAGTGTGACCTGGATTACCCTGTGTACTATTTTAAACCCCGATATAGAGTGTGGATGAAACTATTTATTAATTTAAACTTTTTAGTGGCAAGTGATCACCAAGTGGAGGGGACTAAGTCTCATCTTGAGATTGAACCTCTTGTTTATTTACTCTATGTTTTTACTCTTTAGTTTTACTCTATTTACCACGTATTTCATAAAAAAAATTGAACTCTGATAGTTAGGTTATCAGGTGTTTATAACTATTTCAAACAAGTGGGTTAGTTTCAAAAGTCATATTAATCTTTATATTAGTATAGCTGAGAACTAATCAATCTTTTGAGAAATTAATTGAACATTCAAGACTCTTATAAATTCACTACAAACTATCTTAGATTATATTTTTAATTGGGAGAAGTTTTAAAAGAACCAAATTTTAAATAGAAATTTTTATAGATACTCAATTCACCCCCTCTTGAGTAATCTACTCTGACCAACATTTGGTATCAGAGGATTTTGGAATTTTCAGTTTTCAAAAGCTTTCTCAATATTTTTCAACTATGATTTTAGTTAGATTTAAAAGATGTTAAAATTTCTCTCAATACTAAATTTTTATTTCTTTACATTATTATTATAATATTTTTATTATGGATAATAGACTGGAAAAATATGCTACCAATAGACCATATTTCTTCAATGGAACCAATTATACTCAGTGGAAGATTAAAATGAAAATACATTTAGAAAGTATGGGTTTGAAATCTGGACTGCAATTGAAAGTAAATATAAAATCCCTTAAATAGCTAGAAACACTTGGGATGAAGCCACCAAGACAGACTATAACAATAACTATAAATAAATGAATGCTCTATATTGTTCACTAAGAGATTAAGATTTTAATCGCATTTCTGTATGTAAAACTACTCATGAGATTTGGTACACCTTTTCTATTTCCCATTAAGGAATATATAATGTGAAAGATATGAGATTAAATACTTGTACTATTAAATATTAATATTTTAGAATGAATCCTGATGAATCTATTTCTAACATGTATCTTAGGTTCAATGAAATTGTGAACACCATGATTTCTTTAGGAAGAGCTGTCACAGCAGAGGAACAGATCATGAGGATTTTAAGATACTTAACAGGGAGATGGAAATGGAAATCAATATTAATAAGAGAATCACACGACATTGATTAGTGAAGGAAATAATTGGAAAATTAATGATGTATGAAGAGGATCTAAAGGTGAATTAAGACGTGGAAGATAAAAAGAGAAAATCTATATACTTTAAGACTACTACCTCTAAGAATAAGGAAAAAGAGAAGGTTCTAGCCTCTGTTGAAAGCTCCAATATTGATGAATCAACATATAATAGTGATGAAGAGATGGCTCAGCTATCTAGAATAATCAAGAAATTTTATATAAAGAATAAGTTTTTCAGAAATCCCAATTATAAAGGAAGATATGATAATAAGGGAAACTGAAAAAAGGACTAGAAAAGAAATAAAAAATCAGAGGAGATTATCTATTATGAATGCAAGAGGAGGGGACATTTCAAAGCTGACTATCCAAAGTTAAAATACAAAACAAAGTATGAAAACAAAGACAATAAATATAAGAAAGCTATGAAGGTCACATGGAGTGCTTCTGAGGATATCTCTAGTGAATCAACATTATCTCATGATGAGAAAGATAACCTGTAAAATATGTGTTTTATAAAAAACACATCTGAGGTAACATTATATTCCTCTATACACAATTATTATTATTCTAAAAATGAATGTGTGTATGAGAATATGAAAAGTGATGAAATGTTTGAATACTGTAGCATACTAGAAGAAAATTTTAATGAACTAAAAGATAAATATAAATATTTAAAGAAACAATATACTCTTACTGTAAATATTAAATATGAACTTACTACTTAAATGGAAAATAATTCTCAACTGCTCAAATAAAACAATGGATTAAAAATTTATAATGAGAAATTGAAGAAACATTTAGAGAATTTCACCAATAGAAAATATGGTATTAATAAAATTCTTAGTAAAAATATAGCTTCTAAGTACACTTCTGGAACTACTGGAAAATAGGTCTATACCCACGGTTTTATAGAAAACTATGGGTATATGGTACCCCTATACCCACGGTTTTCCAAAGCCATGGGTATAGGGATAGTATGTAAACCTATACCCACGGTTGTGCCAAAAACCGTAAGTATAGTTTTCTTTTAAGACCCATACCCACGGTTTTGGAGAAAACCATGAGTATAGGGTATTTTATGAAGACCTATATAGACAGTTCTTTAAAAACGTGGGTATTAGGGTTTTTTTGAAGACCTATAACCACGGTTCTCTAGAACTGTGGGTATAGATTTCCCGTGTTATAGCGGCGAAAGAAAATTAGGCGGGACACGAAAAAAATTTGGCGGGAAGACATTTTTTCACGGTTTAGATTAATATATTTTCTTTAATATAAATATATATTTATAAAATTTCTTTAGCTCAGTTGGTAAACCCTTCTCTTCCGGTGCAGTAGGTTGTGGGTTCAATTTTCGTAGTTAAATTTTTTTGAAACAAGGATCATATTAATATATATACTTAGATGTATGTGTATATATCAAATGAAAATGACAACTCGGTTGGTCTATTGGGGAGTCGCGACTGTGAGGTGCTCTGTGAGATGCGGGTTCAAATCCCTCTGCCTGTGATTTTTAAATTTAAATACCGCACTATATCATATTAATATATATTTTTAGATATATGTATATATAAAAATATAATATCGTAGCTCGGTTGGTCCCTTAGTGGGGCGCGCCTGTGATTGGCAGCGTGAGGTGCGGGTTCAAAACCCTCTAGTGCTTGATTTTTTGAATTTAAATTCCCCACGGTTTGAAAACCGTGGGGTCTGTTGTGTGCCATGCTGGAACAGCGGTGTGCCATATTTGAATCCCCTATACCCATGGTTCTCCAAAACCGCGGGTATAGGCTGAGACCCCTATACCGATGCCTTTCCAGCCCACGGTTCCCAAAACCGTGGGTATAGGCTATAACCACGGTTTTGGGGGATATACTTAAGGTTCAAAACCGTGGGTATAGGTCGTTTTTTCAGTAGTGTGGTATTGAATATTAGCCTAGATAGAGAAACTTATCTAAAACACATTTTGTAACTAAATCTAGAAAATATTTTCTTTTACCTAAAAAGAAAAAATATGCTACTAGTACCAGTTCTAAAAAATATTTTAGTACCTATAGTTTTTCTAGACCAAATAGAGTTTATTTTTCAAACATGTTTCATAATTTTTATAGTAAACCCATAAATAAAATTTTGGTACCTAAATCATTGATTACTAATTTCATTGGACCCAAATAATTCTAGGTACCAAAATCTGTTTTTGGTTGATTATTCTGTAGGAAATCTATTTGAAGATCTCCTGAAAGAGTTAATGGTAGTTGGATAGTGGATGTTAAAGACACATGATAAAATATTATTCAAGTTTTAATAACCTAATCAATATTGATGGTGGATATTTCACCTTTGGTGACAATTATAAAAGAAAAATAATTGGCTTAGGCAAGATTGTTAACTCTAACTCAGTTTTAATTTCTAGAGTACATTTTGTTGATGGACTGAAATATAATTTGCTTAGTATTTCATAATCATGTGATGATGGTTTTAATGTTAAATTTGAAAATGATGCTTTCAATGTTTTTAACTCTAAAAATTAATTGGTATTTTCTTCTTTTAGAAATGAAAATGTATATTTTGTTAACTTATATTCTTTAGTTTCTCAAAATGTTTCTCGTTTAAGTGAATTTTATAAAGATTCTTGGATTTGGTATAGGAGATCAAGCCACTGTAATGTACACTCTATTAAAAATCTTACTAGAAAAGGATAAGTCAAGGATCTAACCATACATGTGTTTCCAAATAAAAAATTCTGTAATCCTTGTCAAAAGGGTAAACAACACAAGATACCTTTCAAATCAAAGAAATAAGTTTCAACTTCTCAACCTCTAGATCTAGTTCATAAGGATTTGTTTGGACCATCTCTAGTTTCTAGTTTAAATGGTAAGCACTATGTCTATGTTCTTATAGATGACTATTCTAGGTATACTAGGACTTATTTCTTAGCTCACAAGAGTGAATCATGTACTTACTTTACTAACTATTCTAAAACTGGGGAAAATATTAGTGGACATAAAATTAAATCCTTAAGAAGTGACCATGGACATGAGTTTAAAAATCAGTACTTTGAATCATTTTTCTCACACAATGGATATAGTCATAGCTTCTCTACCCCTAGGAGACCTAAAAAAATGGAGTTGTAGAAAGAAGAAATAAAAACTTACAAGAGATAGCTCGAACAATGCTTAATGAATATGATATACCTGTTGGATCGAATAGTAGATATAAAAGTCTATTAGATGGAACAATACAAGAGGGGGGGTGAATTGTAGGTTTAAAAACTTTGAGTTTTAGTAACAAAGAGATTAGTTTAAATGAACTTAAACTAATACAAATACAAACACCCACAATTGTATTGAAAGTAAAAGGTAAGATGTATTGTAATACTATTATAAAGTAAAACAATTGTATTCAAGATGAACACAATAATCAGAGTAATACAAATATGATTGATTCTACCTTAAAGCGTATAGAACCAATTGATACAATATGTAATAGAACAATTGTAATTGAAACAATTACAATTGAATATGTAAAAGAAGAAAGGAAACAATACAATCCCTTTCTAATACAAACAGCGGAAATGTAAAAGTAATACAATTCTTTTAACCCAAAGAGAAGGGTTATCCTTTCACCTAGGATAAGGAGGTCTGTCTCACCAACACCTTGGTGAGCCCTCGATACGATGATCGGCACGTCTGTCTGCCTATCCTCGGCAGCCCTCGATACGATGATCGGCTCGTCTGTCTGCCTATCCCCGGCAGCCCTCGATACGATGATCGGCTTGTCTGTCTGCCTATCCCCAGCAGCCCTCGATTTTGCAGGTAATCGGCACCTCTGTCTTTCAATTACTTGAAAGCCCTCGATACGATGATCGGACGCACAAAGCTGATGAGAGAAGTCAGAGTCTCTCTCTCTAGAATCTTCGGAGTTCACAGTCAATCTCTTTGCTCATCGTTCTTCTCAGCTTCAAATGACCTCCTATTTATAGGCCTCGGGTTCCAACGGTCATATTGCCTCCAACGGTCATCTTGAAACAGAAAGCACGACATCGTTTTGATTAGTATATAACTAACTCAACGACATCGTTTTGTTAGGACAAGAGATATATAGAAAAGTAAAACATGAGTATGATTCATATGCAGAGAGAGTATTTTTGACAAAGTACCAAAACAAATAATGATTATCTGAATAGTAGTTAGTACGATACGATCGACAGAGTCAGTACGATACGTTTGACAGAGTCAGTACGATACATTTGACAGAGTCAGTACGATACGTTTTGGTCGATACGATCAACATCGTACGATACGATAAACATAATAAAAGACAATTTGTTATTTTACAAACATATGATATAATACATTCGAGATTTTCAAAACAAGACAGAATATATTTGTGATTTCCAAAACACGATGTAAAAGCCAAAAGGGAACTTTTGACTTAACAATCTCCCCCTTTTTGGAAAGCACAAACACACAAAGTAAATGAAACAAGAAATACTTATCTCCCCCTGAGTTATTGAAAACTCTTCTGAATAAGAATTTGAATACAACTAACTCCCCCTTAGGTATTGACTTTCCTAAGGATTGTATTCATAGATTTTCCTTAAGAGCATTGTATTGCATTCTCCCCCTTTGTAAAAACAAACTTTGTAAATATTCTCCCCCTTTGTGATTTACAAAAAGAAAGGAGTATCCTCGAATTGTCTGAAAGGATTAGTAAAGTAAAACAAGACAATTGGATAAAAGAGAGAATTATAAGAGTTATTACAACACAAAGTTTCAAAAGAAACAAATACAACAATCATTTCTCTCTTTCCTTCTCCTTCTTTATCAGCTCATGAAGCACGGCTTTCATCTTCTTGATCTCCTTGTCTTCAGAAATTGATTCACCCTGAGTTTTGAGAAGCTCCTGTTGATCCGCAAAAATCTGATCTTGATTTTTGATGGTTTCCTCCTGAACTCTGATTACCTCTTCAAGGGTATCAATTCTGCTTTGCAAAGTTTTGTTGTCCTTAGACAATTCAGAATTTTGTTTCTTCAGAAACACCATTTCATCTTTGAAAGATGAAACCTTCGAAACTTCTGATTGGAAAACATTCATCCTTTCTTGCAAGTCTTTTACTGAAGGAACATCGGTTCTTTGAGAAGATAAAAGATTCAGCCTTTCAACCGTTTCTTTATCAAGCTTATTGAAAGCAATTGCAAGATCATTTGAAAGTCTCCTTATATCTTCAATAGCAACTTCATGGTCATTGATTGAGCTCTCTGTTTTGTACGACCACTTAGTCATCTTATTACATGCCTTCCTGTGAACAACTGAGCTTTCAGAAAGAACTTTCAAATCGGCTTCTACAGACAAGACTTTCTTCCTTAACTCTTTCACGGATCCAAACTTCTTTCTCTGATTTTCAGTAATAAAGTCAATCTTTCCTTCCAGCCTTGGAAAATAAGGAATAGTTTTCTCCATTCTCCTCAAAACATGAACAATGTAATCACTCTTTTTGAGAGAGATTGTGTGCTCTGAATCAGTATCATCATCGTACGATTCTAGTTCATGTGATTTGCTTGATTCAACAACTAGCTGTTTGCCTTTCGCCTTTTCTTTCTGTTTTCCATCATCCACTTTATCACTGATGACAACAACTTTGTCAGAATGAGAAGATTGAGCATCATTCTTTTCTTTCGATGACATCCTGTCTGGTGATCTTTCCTGATCGGCATGAGGAGTTTGTTGAACACCTTCGCTCAGGTTTTGAACCGATTCCTCTCTACCTTTCTTAGAGCTTTGAAGAAATTCTAAAAGAAAATCTTCTTCTTCTTCTTCCACTTCTTCCATCACTTGTTTCCCTTTCTCTTTCTCAGGCTGACTTTGTACGATGGGCTCTTGATGTACTTCCACTGTTAATTGAGCACTTGCATCTTCAACAGCTTTCAAGACTTTAGAAATATCAAAGTCCTGAGCCTTTCTTTTCAACAGAGTCTTCTTTTTCTTTTCAGCTTGAAGGGTTTCTTCTACCCTTATCCTTTCTGCAAAGGCTTCAGCAGGGTCAAGTCCAAACTTTGGATCACTCTCTTTTCTCTGTTCCTTGTCCTTTCTCCACTTTGCCACAACTTCTTTACTATACCTCGGCTTCTTCTTCGGCTTTGAACTAGTCTGTGGATCAGACTTTCGAGTAACACCGGCCGATTGATTATCCTTGGCTGGCATAGGTGCCGATTGATTTTCAGGCACTTCAGCTTCTACATCTCTGACAAAAAGTTTTGAATTTGAATCAAAACAAACATTCAGCTTTTTCATCGTACTCTTATTAATCAAAGATGGCCATAAATCCATAGGTTTTCCTTTCAAAGGAATATTACAGAACTTCATACTCTCAAGAATGAATTTCGTGAGGATGGCTGGATACATTATTATCTGGGATTTAATCCCTCCTTTCTTGACATTCTTGATCGTTTCAAAAATGTATCCCATGAGATTTACCTTCCTCATGTTCACGAGGTAGTCAAGCATAAAAACATCAGAAACTTTAAGGGTTTCTCTATCCCCTTTCCTTGGAACAAGGAAACCTTTCATCCATAGAGTTACAAACCTATTGTCCGGTGAAAGATGATAAACTTTTCTCTTTCCCTCATTAACAACAAATAAAGACTTTTCAGCATTTTCTCTATTGAAAGTACCAACTTCCTCTGGAAGTTTATGAGATGGACAGAATGCATCACCTTCTATAGAAACATTTAGAAAATGCGCCGCTTGTTTCACAGACATAGATAACTTCCTATCGTACACAGCGAAGTTAATATTCATATCCTTGTCAAAAGAAACGGTTTTGTAGAATTGACACACTTCATCAAACAGAACTGGATCTTGACTATCAGGCTTTTCCACACAGAGATGTTCCCATCCTTGAAACAAAATAATCCTCTTGATTGTAGAATCGTACGCATCAAAGAATTCTCGTGATACTAACCTTTCTCTGTGAAAGTCTTTCTCTGTAAAGGTCTTTGAAGACATATCAGCGGGAGTGTTGGCAGAAGATTGAGACATAAAGATGATGCCGATTGGGAAGATCGTACGATTGATTATAGCCGGTTGAGCAGAGCTTCGCCTCAAATCTTGGACAAACGATGTGGGTTTGGGGAGGGGAGGGGGGGTATTTATAGGCAAAAAGATATGACGGTTGATCTTCTACGGTCAGGATTAAAGAAAAGCAGATCAACGGTTAGAAATAAAATAAAAACAAAAAAAAAATGAAAAAGAATACCTGTCGAAGATCGTAAGGTGATTGCTGGTTTTGGTGACAATACGATGGAAAACAATCTCAAAACTATCATCGGTCGATTCAAAATTTATTGAAAGGTACGATGGAAAAGAATTTCAATAGTATCATCGGTCGATTCAAAAAAATTATTGAAAGGTACGATGGAAAAGAATTTCAATAGTATCATCGGTCGATTCAAAAAATTATTGAAAGGTACGATGGAAAAGAATTTCAATAGTATCATCGGTCGATTCAAAAAATTATTGAAAGGTACGATGGAAAAGAATTTCAATAGTATCATCGGTCGATTCAAAAAATTATTGAAAGGTACGATGGAAAAGAATTTCAATAGTATCATCGGTCGATTCAAAAAATTATTGAAAGGTACGATGGAAAAGAATTTCAATACTATCATCGGTCGATTCAAAAATTATTTGAATGGTACGATGGAAAAGAATTTCAATACTATCATCGGTCGATTCAAAAATTATTTTGAATGGTACGATGGAAAAGAATTTCAATACTATCATCGGTCGATTCAAAAATTATTTTGAATGGTACGATGGAAAAGAATTTCAATACTATAAACAGAAAAAATTGAAATAGTCAATACGATAAACAGAAAAATTGAAATAGTCAATACGATAAACAGAAAAAATTGAAATATTCAATACAATAAACAGAAAAATTGAAATATTCAATACGATAAACAGGAAACTAAAAATGTCAATACGATAAACAGAAAACTAAAAATGTCAATACGATAAACAGAGAAAGAATCATAAAAATAGTTAAATAGTTAAATATCAGAAACATAAAGACATATGTCGAGAACAACCACTATCCATGTACCAAATGTTCTTATTGGTACACTTCTGATTTTCCTGAAAAAAAAACAATTAGATTTTCGGAATCCAAACTTGTTTGGATCCAGAAGGATTAGATAAAAGAATTTTAGGAATCCACATTTGTTTTGCAAAATGAGCTTTATGAAATCCTAAGGATTGAGTTTTGTTAAGAGAACAATCTCTTCTCCAATGTCCACCACATTGACACTTGGAACAGAAAATGGTTTTTTGAGGAACAAAATAGTTATTACTAAAAACAGGTTTGGAATAAGTATAACCAAGACCAGAACGATTTCTCAATGGTCTAATTTGAGAATACATCCTATCAAAGTTTTCTTTTCCATGAGTGAAGTTTGACAAACACTTTTTCAAGGATAAAATCTCTGACTTTAGTTTTAAAACCAAATTCTTGTTTTCTAAAACATTTGAATTTGAACTAGAGTTAGATTCTAATATATCTTTCTTTGAAATAGCAGTTTCAAGATCCTTAGAAAGTTTATCCTTTTCAGATTTGACTTTCTCAAGAGTTTTCAGAATACTTTCAAAATCAGCAGTTTTCTCATCAAGATCTTTAGAAAGATCTGATACCTCTTTAGTCAAAACAGAAATTCTAGAATTTGCTTTTTCGAATCTCTTTTTGAGTTTAGAATTTTCATTTTCAAGTAACTTAGCAAATCTAGAAACTTCTTCAAAAGAAGGTAATGTATCATCTTCTGATGATGAGGGTTCATCATTTGAAGATTCATAATATCTATTATCAACACAATTTGCATTTAAAGAGACATTTGTAACAGCTTCAGCACTATGTACCTTAGCCATGAGACAATGATTTTCAATTGGTAGTCTGGCTAGAAGTCCAATATTCCTTTGTCCTGACGTCTCATTATCTGAAGAATCATCTGAGGAATCACTACCACTTGCACTCCATGTATCGTTAGCTTTCAAGACCTTCTTTGTCTTATAAAACTTTTTCTTGTTTCTTTCAGAGTGTTTCTCTTTTCTATCTCTCCTCTTTAGTAAAGGACAATCAGGCCTTATATGTCCTGCTTTCTTGCACTCATAACAAGTTACCTCAGAATCTTTCCTATCTTTCCTGTCTTTCTTTTTGAATCTATATTGAAAATCTTTCTTTCCAACAATCTTGTTCATCCTCCGAGCAAGATTAGCTAACTCATTATCTGAAAGATTACATTCACTTGAATCAGATACAACAACTTTCTTGGATTTAGACCTCGTAACCCTTTCAGGTGTTTTGGCTTTAGATGCAAAAGCTACACTTCCATTCCCATTCTTCTTCTTATTGAAATCAGCATCTCTCTTCATTCTTGTCTCATGCTGTAGAAGAGTTCCAAAGAGTTCATCAAGAGTAATCTGGGAAACTTTTCTATTTTCATCAATAGCTGTTCTTTTTGACTCCCATTCATTTGGCATGATATCTATAATCTTGTCAACAAGAGCTTCATCATCAAGACCCTTTTCTCCCATAGATTGTAAGCTGTTGACAATTGTCATAAACCTCTGTTGCACTTTACAAACTGGCTCTCCATAAGGAAAAACAAAACCATGATACTCTGCTCGAAGCATTGCTCTCCTTGTTTCTATAACTTTGGATGTACCAAAATGAGTGACTTCTAATTTCTTCCAAATACAGTTGGCTGCTTCACATGAAGATATCTGACTATATATATTCCTGGTCATAGAGCATAATAAAGTATTGCGTACCTTGTAATTCAGTTGATATTCTTGCTTCTCTTGATTGGTAAAAGTACTAACTTCTTTGTCAGGTATTTTGTAACCTCCAGTAAGCATAATAAAATTGTCTACACCAGTATTGATGACGAAAGTCTTCATACGATCTCTCCAATATTCGTAATCATTCCCATCAAAGATTGGTGGTCTAGAAGGATTCAGATTATCTATTGATCCGATATTCATTCCTGCCATCTATAACAAAAACAACTTTTCCACTCCACACGTTAGTGTAGTAAGTATTTAAGATAAGAAATAGAGCTAGTAATACAAATCAGTGGAAAACCTTCTCTGATACCAATTGTTGGATCGAATAGTAGATATAAAAGTCTATTAGATGGAACAATACAAGAGGGGGGGTGAATTGTAGGTTTAAAAACTTTGAGTTTTAGTAACAAAGAGATTAGTTTAAATGAACTTAAACTAATACAAATACAAACACCCACAATTGTATTGAAAGTAAAAGGTAAGATGTATTGTAATACTATTATAAAGTAAAACAATTGTATTCAAGATGAACACAATAATCAGAGTAATACAAATATGATTGATTCTACCTTAAAGCGTATAGAACCAATTGATACAATATGTAATAGAACAATTGTAATTGAAACAATTACAATTGAATATGTAAAAGAAGAAAGGAAACAATACAATCCCTTTCTAATACAAACAGCGGAAATGTAAAAGTAATACAATTCTTTTAACCCAAAGAGAAGGGTTATCCTTTCACCTAGGATAAGGAGGTCTGTCTCACCAACACCTTGGTGAGCCCTCGATACGATGATCGGCACGTCTGTCTGCCTATCCTCGGCAGCCCTCGATACGATGATCGGCTCGTCTGTCTGCCTATCCCCGGCAGCCCTCGATACGATGATCGGCTTGTCTGTCTGCCTATCCCCAGCAGCCCTCGATTTTGCAGGTAATCGGCACCTCTGTCTTTCAATTACTTGAAAGCCCTCGATACGATGATCGGACGCACAAAGCTGATGAGAGAAGTCAGAGTCTCTCTCTCTAGAATCTTCGGAGTTCACAGTCAATCTCTTTGCTCATCGTTCTTCTCAGCTTCAAATGACCTCCTATTTATAGGCCTCGGGTTCCAACGGTCATATTGCCTCCAACGGTCATCTTGAAACAGAAAGCACGACATCGTTTTGATTAGTATATAACTAACTCAACGACATCGTTTTGTTAGGACAAGAGATATATAGAAAAGTAAAACATGAGTATGATTCATATGCAGAGAGAGTATTTTTGACAAAGTACCAAAACAAATAATGATTATCTGAATAGTAGTTAGTACGATACGATCGACAGAGTCAGTACGATACGTTTGACAGAGTCAGTACGATACATTTGACAGAGTCAGTACGATACGTTTTGGTCGATACGATCAACATCGTACGATACGATAAACATAATAAAAGACAATTTGTTATTTTACAAACATATGATATAATACATTCGAGATTTTCAAAACAAGACAGAATATATTTGTGATTTCCAAAACACGATGTAAAAGCCAAAAGGGAACTTTTGACTTAACAATACCTATTTACTTTTGGGATGAGGCTATGGATACAAATTGCTACATAATTAACATATTCTTCATTAGGCCTATCCTCAAGAAGCCTCCTTATAAGTTATGAAACAATAGAAAACCCAAATTTAGTTATTTCAATGTTTTTGGTTGTAAAGTCTATATTCTTAATACAAAGGATAATTTTGAAAAATTCTCATCCAAGAGTGATGAAAGGATATTACTAGGTTACTCAACCTCTAGTAAATCCTATGGAGTCTTTAATAAGAGAACCATGTTTGTAGAATAATTCATGCATATCAAATTTGATGAAACAGATACACATAAACCTAATATCTCTCTAAATGACCTTAAAGATGGTATGTAAAACCTGGACATAAATGCAAAATCATCTAATCCTCTTTTCAAGAAATCTATTAAATCAAACAATTTTGGAAATTCTTCGGAATCTAAATACCATGAACCTGAACCTATAGATGTACCTAAAGTTACTAGCCACACCTTTTCTAGATCAACTAGAACTCTTAAGAACCATCCTTTAGATGTTGTTGTTGGAAACATAGAAAAATGAACACAAACTTGGTATTATCTTAGAAATCAGGTTGAGCATGAAGCCTTATTATCACAACTTAATCCTAAATACATCAATGATGCAATTAAAGATGAATTTTGGGTGATGTCTATGCAAGAATAACTAAATCAATTTGAAAGAAATAAAGTCAGGAAACTTGTGGATAGACCCAAGGACACTTTAACAATAGGAACTAAGTGGATGTTTAGGAATAAAGTAGATAAAGATGGTAATATTGTTAGAAAAAAATCTAGACTAGTTGCACAAGGTTATATTCAAGAAGAAGACATTGAATATGAAGAAACTTTTTCACCTGTTGCTAGAATTGAAGCCTTCATAATCCTACTTTCTTATGCTTCCCATATTAATTTCAAACTTTGTAAAATGGATTTCAAAAGTGAATTCTTAAATGGGTATATAGTTGAAGATGTTTTTTAAACAATCTCCTAGTTTTACAAACCCTCATTTTTCAAAATCATGTTTTTAAACTAAAAAATTCTTTATATGGTTTAAAAAAAACTCCAAGAGCTTGGTATGATAGAATAAGTAATTTTCTAATTTCAAAAGGTTTTACAAAAGGAATTACTAATACTACTATTTTTATAAAGCGAATTTCTAAATATGTTTTATTAGTTCAAATCTATGTTGATGATATTTTTTTAGGATCTTCAAGAAATTATTTATGTATGAAATTTTCAAAGATGATGCAAAATGAATTTTAAATGATTTTAATGGGTGAAATCAAATTCTTTCTTGGATTTAATATTTTTAAAAATAAATAAGTTATCATTTTAAATCAAAGTAAATATAAAAAGGATATTTTAAAAATATTTGGATTTGATAGAATTACAAGTAGTGACACTCCAATGAGTTCTGCTTATAAGTTGGATCTTGATAAAGATGGTAAATCTGTTGATCAAACCACTTACAAAGGAATGATTGAAATATTTCTCTACTTGACTGATAGTAGGCTAGATATAATGTTTAGTGTGTGTATGTGTGTCCTTTTTCAAGACAATACCAAATAATTACAGTTAAATTCTGTTAAATAATTTTCAAATACCTCAAGCAGACTATTAATTTAGGTTTGTTTTACCCCAAAGGACAATCATTTGATATAGTGAGTTATTTTGATGATAATTTTGGTGGATTCAAGTTAGATAGAAAGAGAACCTCTGGGACATGCCAATTTTTGGGAAATTATTTGGTTTCATGGTTTAGTAAGTAATTTGTTTTTCATTATATACTGCTGAAGCTAAGTATATAGCTACTGGTAGCTATTGTAGATAAATATTTTTGGATAAAACACACTATTATAGACTATTGATAACAATTTAAACATGTACCTATAAAATGTGACAATACAAGTTCTATTAACATTACTAAGAACCCATTTTATCACTATAGAAGAAAAAATATTGATGCAATACATCACTTTTTGAGAGATCATTATCAAAAGGGTGATATCAATTTATAATTTATTGGCACTGAATATAATATTGCTGACATATACACTAATCCATTGAACTCTGAAAGAATAAATTACATTAGACATGAGTTAGGAATGATCAATCAGTAAGACCCTGTGTTTTCCTTTCCTTTAATATTTTTTAGTGATGTTGTCATACTGAAAAAATAGTCATGCTGACAACATTGTCATGCTGAAACCATTTTCATACTGACCCCGTTGTCATGCCGACCCCATTTTCATGCCGACACCGTTGTCATACCGACACCATTAGTATTTTATAGATTCTATTATGCCGATACTGATGACTCAGTGTTTTTATACTTGTTATGTTTTTATCAAAATGACACTATTTCATTAATTCCAGTGAACCCAGTTCATGATTTCTTGATTTTGAAATTCCAAAATCCATAAAGAATATAAATTTGAATCGATCCACTCTACTCCCTTTACTTCTACTCTCTCTCTCTCTCTCACCCACAGTTCTCTTTTCTTACTCCCAAACTTTCACCTTCTGATCTACTGACTAAACTAATCAAAATGGTGTGAGTGATGTGATCTCTAGAGGAGGTGAGTATCTTGCACCCAAGAAATAGAAATTTGAATCGAGAAAAACTTCAAGTCCTATAAATCATAATCTATTAAATCATGCTGTCACCTCAGAGAAAGATGTTTTGGTGGAATGGATCTTGTAAAGAAAGTATTTTCAGTTGAAAGTGCTGCAAGATCAAGGATGGATTGAATGGTTCGAAAAAAATGACATAGTCTTTTATCTGAAGCTGGTATATGAATTCTATATGAATATGGAACTCTTGATGGAAGGAAGTGATGTTTCTTGGATGAAGTCATTTGTGAAAGGGAATAGAATATCTTTCTCTTCAAGGAATTGGGATGAGTGTCTTAAGGTACCTCATGAAGGAAGGTTTGATGATTACCAAGGTACTTCTCCTCCTGAAAGTGATTTCTTTTTCTATGAGACAGCTCTGAAAGAGATAAATAGAAATGAGTAACACATATGACACATTGACTTAGAACCGAATGGTGAATGCAAAATTTTATTCAAGTTTATTCAACGCTAGATTTGTCCCAGGAAAGGGGAATTTTCTTCACTCGAGTATCAGGATATATACTTAGTGTATTTGCTGCTAAAAGGAGTTAAGTAGAATATTTGTAGATATCTGATGGTGCACATTAATGAGATGATAAAAATTGGATGTAAGCCAAATTCTCTTGTATATTCCAGAATGATTTCATCTATGCTAAAGAAAAAAGGTTGTGTAAGTTAAGCAGATGATTTTATAGTTAGTAAATGTAGTGGTTTCTGTTTAAGTCCTAAAATTTGTAAGAGAATGAAAATTAATTGGAACCCATGGAGGAAGGTATGGGTTGGTGAAGAAGTTAGATTGTATGATAAGTTTAATCATATAGATCATCTAGTTAGACCAAGGGATCTAGTGGATCCTAGCCTCATTCTTGATAAAAAAGTAACCTTTTCTTCAGATGAGGAAAAGGAAACTGCTACTCCTGTTAGAGATATGGGATCACCATTTGATGATATAAGTGACCCAGACACTACTGGACTAACGAAAAGGGTCTCTATTGGACCTGCAAGTCCACCTCTGGAATTACCTTCTCATGAAACTATTCTCAAATCTACTAGAAGTGAAGAAACAAAAGTTGAGTGTAGTGTAGAGTATGTTAGTGAATCCAATGAATAAGAATATGAAGAAGAAGATGAAGATGAAGAATCTAGTAGTGGTGAAAGTGGTTCAGAATCAGGAAGGTAAGAAGAATATGAGCAAGTTGATGATGAATCTGGAGATGGAAAGGATAAAGATGGTGAAAATGAAGAAATTAGTGAAATTGGAAGTGATAGTGAGTCCAATCAACCTGATGAGAATCTTGGTGATGTTATCATGGAATTTGCTAAAGATAATACTGGTGTATCTTTTGAGGGTGATGTTCAAGAATAAAATGTTTCTCCAGATGAACTTGTTGCTCAAGTTGTTTATACTAGGAAAATAACTATACATAAGGAAAAGAAACCTATCCTGGAAGCCTTGACTGAGGGAGAGCAATCTGGACTAAAAGATGATACTGAGGGCGATCCTCAAGGGCCAGTTTCTTAAGCTGATGAAGATCATAAAATAGGAATAGTAAGGTTTGATACTCTTACTCCTCTAGATTTTTATATTCTTGCTGAATGGGTAAGGAATCTTAGTTATGTAGCCCTGGGATTGGATTATAAATATTCTGATAATGATTGTTTTTGAACTTGATGCATGGGAACCAGTGGATGAGACCACTTCTAGTGACTATATCACTAAATTTGATTTTGAACAATTCAAGAAAGAGATATGTGCCTCCCTAAGACATATAGTACAATCTCAGATGAGGTATGAAATTGATGAATCCATGAGAGATAACAATGATATAACTGATAATTTAAGATCTATTTGATCTATAACTAATGGTGTAAAGCAAGCTAGGGACTCTAGTTATACTTTTGCCTCAACTAGTATGTCTCAAGATGTTGCTTATTCAATTTCAAAGATGCTGATTAAAGAAATTCATCCAAATCTAATCACAACTGTAGATAAAATTGTGACAATCCAAAAAAATATAGAGGATGACATGAAGAAGTTAAAATCTGGGATCAATGATTTGACCACCAAGTATTGGAATACAATGAAAACTGTCATAAAAGGAATTGAGAATATATTTCTCATTTAAAATCTCTTGAGTTTTCCCAGCTAAGAAATGAAGTTAAGGAACTTACCTCTTCTGATCTTACTTAAATTTATGCTCCACCTGCTTAGTATTCCCGATCTGTAGATCTTGCTACTCTTAGTTCAAATTTGAAAGAGGAGTTTCAATATTTGATTTCAAGTATTCCCAAAGTTTATAAAACTTCAGATAAGATGCATGATCATGTGAAGTATTATATTAGGAGTGCTTCACATACTTAGGAAGATATGACCAAAAGGATTAATTAGTTTTTCTCCAAACTCATTACAAAGCATCAAATGAACAGTCTGTTTAAGTATTTGACCACAAATATTACTCTTACTACAGTGAAAAATGCCTTTAAGGATCATATTTAGAAGCTAAAAGAATTTACTCCCTTATTGGAAAAGTTTATAGAAAACAAATATGATTTTGAAAATATGAAATATTGTAAAGATATTATTGAAGAGTTAATCAAGATATTAAAACTATATCTCCATGCCCAAACTGAAGACATTGTGGTACCTCCTACTGCACCACTTGGTTCTGCTGGTTCTGTGCCTGCTCAACCTCAAATGTCAGTTTCTCAGGATTTATCTCATATTAGATCAGTCATTATAGAAACTATTCATCCTTGGATTCTTTCTCAGTATAGAACTTCCCTATATTCTACAGTTAATGAAGGAGTGCCTCTACCTCCTCTAAAAGTCTATTCAGACCCTCCTACTTCCTGGTATAATCCTCTTGATGAACCTTCCATTGATCCTTTGGATAAGGGGAAGGAACCCCTTGATCCTACCCTGTAGTGTGGAGTGATTTTTTTATAGGTTTGACTCATTGTACATTTTTTTTCAGTGTACTCTATTTATGAATGCTATTTCATTGTCTCTAATTTTCTTTTGTTAGTGTTTTTTCACCTTCTACTTTTTACTAATCCCAAATGGGGGAGAATTTTATTAATAATTATTATGAGTTTACAAATTATTATGTGTTTATGATTATCTGATACATTATTTTAATCTTCTCTCTAATATGTTATTATTCACTAATGGTACTTAATAAGGCCATGATTTGTGATTATCAAAAAGGGGGATATTGTCGGCCCATAGATGTAACTATAATGGTTTTAATTATCACAAATCATGTCATATATTAACATATATATTTCCTTATGTTAAATATTATAAGTTATGCCACAAAATTATCGTGAATATCATTTCATTTCATTTATATAACTATTTGTGTGTGTTTAAATATTTTCAATATTATAACTGATTTTCTATGTGTTTATGAGTTTTGATACTCTCTGACTTTGCTGAAATGAAAGACAGACAATACATCTAAAATTATCTAAGTATGAGTCACTGAAACTGAAAGACAGGTTACTCACTGATAGAAATATGACTCACTGATAGATAGATCAAACAAGAATATATTCTATGTTTGTGAAGCTGACACTGTTGGAAAGACTCACTATTGGATATGACACAGATAGAAAGATGAATCACAGTTGGATATGACACCGACAGATAGATGACTCACCGTTGGACATGACATTGATAGATATATGACTCTCCATTGCATATGACTCACTGACCTAGACAACCTACCATCAGTCCCAGTGACCTAATATTGAATCATTCTACTGATACAAGGACTCACTATCAGTAGAAATGTCTCACCGATAGTTTAACTATCTCACAGATAGAAGGAAGGACTCACCATTGAAACAAGTCACTGATGAAATGAGACATCGAAAGAAGGAGACACTGATAGAAAGACACACCGATAGAAGGAGACACCAATAGAAAGACACACCGATATAAGGAGACACTGATAGAAGGGGACACCGAAATACGAGTCACTAATAGATTGTTTAAATATGCATTTGTTAATAATATTTATAACGGTCATATTTCTATTATTTAATGACTCTAACATAATTAATGCCTACTTGTAGACTTGACAGCAGATATTACAATGTACGGGGTATCTCCACTTGCAAATTGATGTGATAAAAAGTTTAAAGAGGAAAAAAAGCATGTGAGGAAAAAAATCATGTGAGAGTCAAAAGAAGAGAGGTATGGTGGACTAGAAGCAATACATGCTATGTGCGAAGAGAGGAATAACTGAAGAACATAAACTCTCATACAACTACTGTAAACCCAAGAACTCAAAAGGAAGAATATATGGGGAGATCAAGAAATCAAGATAAACTTATTGAGCCGACCTTGAACATATTTAGAACACGAAAATGAACATCTCATACTCCTGAAAGCTAGAAAACAGAGGCTACAACACTCTGTTTTGAATCCAACTTGTAGAAGAAGACTCAAACTTCAAATCCACTACATCAAACGAGTCAATAGATTCACTTCATAACACACAAAGACTTCTAAACCTAACTATACATCTTTAAGATTTGTTGTGTTCATTTATTCACATTTCTGAGTAGTGCGTGTATCTGTCTATTACACACACAATAACTCCTGTGCATAACAGGAGGATACCTGATATCCTCAAACTCACATTCAATTTTTCCTTCTGTATCCCACATAGAACTGTGGAAGAAGTCAAGTGTGACTTGTTTGCTGTTTTTCCATGAAAAACCGTGGTAGAGTTTAAGTGTGACCTGGACAGGCCTATGTGCTGTTGTGAACCCCAATCTAGGGTGTGGATAAAAATGTTTATTAATTTAAACTTCTTGGTGGTAGGTGATCACCAAGTGGAGAGGACTAAGTCTCAGCTTGATACTGAACCTCTTATTTATTTCACCTATGTTTTTAATGTTTATTTTTACTCTTTTTTATCACATATTTTATAAAACTAAATTGGACTTTGACAGTTAGTTTAGAAAGAGTTTATAACTATTTTTAACTAGTATGTTAGTTTCAAAATTCATATCAATATTTAGATTAGTATAGCTGAGAACTAATCAATCTTTTGAGAAATTAATTGAACATTTAGGACTCTTTTAAATTCACTAAAGACTGTGTTAGATTATATTTTTAATTGGGGGACGTTCTCAAAGAACCCAATTTTAAATATTTTTTTATAGATACTCAATTTACCCCCTCTTGAGTAATCTACTCTGACCAATAATAGTTATTACCATGTTTTAAGAAAATATATTACTAATGTATTCACATATTTGGTATGTAAAAATTAAGAGCTACTTTATGATATTTGGTGGATTAATGATAAGTTGATTTTGTGAAGTTTAGTTTCTATCATAATAAATTTTTAATTTTGGAAGGCTCATAAGGTTAACCATTTATGGAATGGTTTATGTTTAATTTTGGATGAGGTTGTCGAGATTAATTCACTACTTTATTATATAAATATTTATGCATAATGGATTACTTGTGCTAACCATTTTTTATAAATATAATTATATTTATAAGAAATGACTTATCATTATATAATGGATATTGTGATCCATTAGTGATTTAGGAATAACAAATTCATCTTCATTTCTTAGAGTAATAGTTGATGTGAAATTTTATCAAATACAACCAAAGGATGAAATTGTACATATGATACATAGGATAACTAATCCCTAGGTATATCAGTCCCTTTGAAATTATTTATCATTTCAGGATGGTGGAATATTGATTGGACCTTCCACCAAACCTCTCTCAAGTCCACAATGTGTTCCATGGATCTCTACTGAAGAAGTATATACTCAATCCTTCACACGTGATGAATTTAGAGGTGGTATAACTGGAGCATGATCTTTATTATAAGTAAAAATTGATTGAGATTATCAATAATATAGATAAAAAAACAAAACAATACCACTCACATGTTTAATGTTTTTTGGTGAAACCATTAGCTTGAAGAAGTTACATGGGAACCTGAGTTTGTAATGAGGCAGAAGTATCCTCAGTTGTTGGTACAAAGTGATGTTTTTAAAGGGTAAAATTCATTTTAAGGGGGTATAATGTAACACCCTTATATTTAGTTAAATATATATTTTTTCAAATAAATTTATTCATTTCTATATTTTTTTAAACACAATACCGAGTTTAGCTTGTGTTACACACTATACTGAGTTTTAATTAGACACAACATACTATTAAAATATTATTATTTGATATGATAGTTATCACCTAGACATCATATTGGTAGGAATGAATAGGATTAACTAAATTATGAAAATATATGGTTTACACATGTATATAAAATTACTTTTTTGGTGACCAATTAATTATAAATTAAAATAAAATACTATTTAAAAATAAAGGAATTATTTTCCTCAAAAACTATTTTTATACACACAAACTCATTTTACCTTAAAAAAATAAAAAAAATCACCTTTTTTGAAATATTTTAGTGAAATTTATATATTATATATTAAATAAAATATTTAACAATCATCTTATATTTTTTCTAGACAATATATAAGAATAAATCTAATTTTATACATATAAACTGTATTTTTATAAAAGTAATATTGTCACCTTTTGCGCACTTATTTTAAAATTAATTTTACCAATTTTATAAATTTCATTTCAAAAATTGATTTTTTTAAATTATTATTCAAAAAATTATGTTAGGTTTATTTTTTGATAATTTTCTTTGAAGATAATTTTTTCGATGAATAGTGAAAAATATTGTTTTTATTAGGAATTATCATTTCTTGTAAATAATTTTAAAAGTTAATTTTTTAATATGTATTTAAAAGTAAAATCAGTTTAATTATATATCTATTAATCTAATTTATTTTATTAGGATCAATTTGATATTTAATTTTGATATAAAATCTTTTTAGTCTTTTGAACATTTTCTCTTTTCAAAACAGCTTTCTCATTGCGTATATTAGGTTAATTTATTAATTTTTTCCACTTATGTGAATGGATTTTGGAAAAATGGATTAAATATTTTTAATATTAATAAGTTATATTATCTAATTAGTTTAACTTAATTTTTTACAGGAATGAATAGTAAAAATAGTAAAAATTAATTACCACGATTAAGGTGAAAATGGGTTTACCAAGAGGTTAAACTAAAAGGATAAGGGGTACAATGACCTAGATAATTATACAAAACAAATCTTATTTCAATATATATACCTTATAACCTCTAATATTATAAAATGTACTATTTTTTATCCTTTTATCTTGTGAAAAACATGGGTAAAACTTTTTCTTTCCAAAAATTACAAGAGTGCCACTAACCTCACTTATAAAAGGACACCCCTATCATCTCCAATTAACACATCCAAAACATATTATTTCTACCAATAAATAACCAAATAAATTCCTTAATATCATAATATCATTCTATAATACTTATTTTGGTCACAAATCCAACTTAAGAAGCCTTTTGATGTAAACAAAAAGAAGTTGTTCGAAGAAGATGTAACGTCCCTAACCGAGTGTTTTATTTTTTTCTTCCTACACCTCATTAAATTATTATTAAAATATTATGATATAATAATTAAATTATATTACATATACTAAGATGTTATTATGTTAATTTAATAACCTAAATCCTTATTCTCTTTTATAAAAAGGGTTATGAAATCATCATTCATGTGTATGGAAGACTACTGCCTTACGAACTGATGTTATTTGTTTTTCCATCACCACTTTTCATGTTTGGATATAATGATGAATTAGTTTTTTATATATTATATTTATTATATTATTATACCTATTTAATTATTATATCATTTATACCTTCTTACTTTAAAATTTATGGGAATAAGATACTGTCACTCATGTCCACGACGGACTACTGCCTCAATAAACAATGAAATTCATTCATGTTTTAAATGGAATATAATAAGGATAAGTTTAATGAAAATACATGATATATATAAAATAATTTTTTAATGTTAATATATTATTTACCTTTATTTATTTCAATCTGTCGAGAAAATGGATACAATATTCATGCGTACATACGACCCACTGTCTTCATGAACAGTGTATTTCATTTCCTATATCTAACTATTATAGATTACTATAAATAAATATGTACTGAATATATATGATATTTATATCATGGTTAAAATTATGGATATCATGGAACCATTATAAAATTAATAGGAAAAAAAATAACAAATCAAAACTTACATGAAAAATAAGGCAGTTATTTCATGAAACATGACTTTAACATGGAATTGTTAATAAACTGGTAATAAAAGGTCATAAGTAAATAATATATGGTATGATATATATAATTATTTTTATTTAATATATGTATAATAAACTCATATTTTTTATACACGAGCTTTGAATATGTACGAAGGAAGTCTAGACTTAAGGTAAGGGATTTCCGTCTCACTTTTTACTTCTGTGAGACACATGCCATATTCACAACCAATTTATTTTATGTGGTTTTTATAATGCCCATTAATGTATTTTATAATTATTCTCATGAAAATTATTTGGATTTAAATATCATTTTTATCATCTCTCTTTCATGGGGTCTATGGTTCAAAAGTTACTGAAGCGGTAAGATATTTTTGTCTCAATTTGCCTTCTTCGGGACATAAGTTATGTTATGAACCTATCTTCATCTATGAGGTTTATATACAAAATTTTTTACATTTTATATCATGAATATACTTATTTTAATTATATTAAAAGTTTCATTTGATGTTATTCTTTAATGGGGTATATGATTGAAAGGATACCAAAGTGTTAAAGGTTTTATGTTACATTCATTTTATGCTTCCGATGATGAAATATTATGATCCATATCTCAAGAAAATCATGAATTTTATTATCATATGGTTATGTCATTATAATAAGTGTTTTAACTTCATTTTACTCTCTTTATTTACTCATATTTTCAAAATAACCTTTTTGTTGAAAATCGACTTTATTTCTCTCTTTGGTCAAAAATATTATTTCTTCCAAAACCATGTTTTCTAAAAAATTCTTCAAAAATGTTTTTAAAATTATCCAAATTATTTATTAAATAAATTTTTACCAATTTTATAATTTTTATAAAATTATTTTAAATTAATATTTATGTCTTTTTAAAAATAACTCCCATTTTTATTTTATTAAAAATGTAAAAAGAAGCTTTGTTTTAACCCATATTGCATGAAAGGTATTTCCATCATCATGAACACTCATTGTTTTAAATATTAATTTATAAGTTTCAAAGGTTATTTTAAAATAAAAATATATTGAAAATGTTTTATTTTTTAAAAAGTTTTTTTTTCAAAGTGAAAATTCTATTTTCCTCAAGAAATGTTCCATATGATCTTTCAAAAATAATTTTCCATCTACAATGAATTCCTTTGATGTAACTTATGATTTATTGGAGATAATATTGAATGGTACCATCCTTATTATTTATCTATATTTTTAATTTTAATTTAGATAAAATGATTAAGAAACCCATTTATTTTCTTTTTAGGGGTTATGTTATAGTGAATTTATGAAGTGTTTATGAAACTTTTTTTCTTTACATGGGTTATGATGTGATGATATGATGAATGTTTTATAATATCATGGAACAAATAATAATTGTTTTCATTATGATATGAGTGGGAAGTATATCTCCATATAATTAATTGTGTAAATATGGATAACCCATGAGTAAATATGAGATGTGTGAATCTGATTACATGTTCACAATGTTATGTGTGAAGCTGATGACATGTTTGTAATGTTATGCATGAACCTAATGATATGTTCATAGTGTTATAAATAAAACTGATTACATGTTCACAATGTTATGCATGGACCTTTCTTTCATGTCAATAAGGTTATGTGTGTACTTGGTTTCATGTCTATTAGTTCATGTGGGGGACTGATTTTATGTCTTTAACTTAATGAGTTAACATGTTTCTATTTATACATGTTCACAATGTTATAATATAATGTTTATTCCAAAAATTTATGTATTTTTCCAATGTTATGTTATCATGGATCATGTTCTTTGATTATATTATGATTCATGTCTTATAAACTTCCAAATATTTATACCATGACATAATATTTTGATGTTTGATATGTATGGTATGGTTTTCATATGTTATGTTCGTGTTCTCATACCCTTATACTCATGATATGTTTATATGTTTCCAATGTTCACCCTTTCGGAGAATCTGATCTCACACTTTCTTACATCTCCTTTCAGATGTTATGAAGAACAATTTTAATTAGGTTATGTTTTTGAATAGTACAAAAGGGTAAGATTATTATGGGAGATGTTTAATATATTTCACTAAATAATAATATTAGGTACCTAGTCACCAAAGACACTAAACCATTACGGTCATTTGGTTTTAATTTGTGAAATTTAATGAATATTTTTCTATTAGGATGTGATATCTATATATGACAATTTTGGGTCTCTACATATTTCTTCATGAGGGTGGTATTCAACACATATGCATGAGAAATGTTTTCATTTACCATAGGATGAAAAAAGAGTTGAAAAAAGGAATTTTCCAAAAAAATAATAAAATTTTAGTATATTTGTTATTTTGATTTTATTAAAACATCATGGTTATTGTATGTTTTAAGGAGGAATAAGGGGAAATAAAATTAAGTAACTCAATTAAAAGTTATATATATTCTTTGGAAAACCTCATTTTAATTATACCTTAAGTATTATAGGATGGTATTTTGGTCATACCTAATTCTACACGTCATTGGAAGGAAGTTTGGGAAGGGATTTTGGTATGGTATCGAAAATCTAAATTTTTATAACTCTCCCTCTAAAGGTACCCCTCCCAGGTTAGTAATGAATCAAGAGAGATAACTACCCTTGATTGCTTCCTTTGGTAGGCCTTGGGTTAGTGATAAGCACTATGGGTAGACAAATCTAACATATAGTAGGGATTACCCTCTATAATAATATAGGATTTGGATATAAGATAAAAAACCACTAAGAAACTCTATCACATAATATATAAGTACACTATAAACCGTCTTACAGTGAATTAACCATGTCAACTAAAATAAATAAGGGTTTAAGTAAATACCAAAAGACAAGTTCTATAGCAGCAACTCAAAAAAAAAAAAACTCTAACTTCCAAGCTAGTAATGTCCATATCAATTCCCAAATTTATCATGGATACCTAAATAATAGTTTATTTATGGATAGGATGATTATAACATGTATACTTGGTAGAATTATAAATAAGGTCTCAAGTTAACATGTGAAAAGAGAATACTAACAAGCCATTTAATAAAGAAAAAAACCAACATGCACATAAATAGGTCTACTAACCAGTATTAGCACCACGATAGATAAGTCACTAAATCATGCGTCCAATATAGTAACATAATATCAAGAACATAATGTAAAGAACCCCATCACCATATACCCATTGATTTTCCACTATCATGACCCAACACCAAAAATCCCATGTTCACATCCCTTACATACATATCACAACACATAACCATCGATGATGTGGGTCTGGATGTATCCCTACCCACTATACCCTCACAAGGTTTAGCATTCACTGCTAGAATTAGTCATAATCACATCACAACCTCCTCACATCATAACCTCATCCCATCACAACCTCATCATATCACAACCTCATAACATCACATAGCACTAGAGTTTTGAAATTCCTTACATAGGTATGTAAAAAAATATTATTTATTTCCTAGTGAAGTATAGTGGATGACCAGTGGCATCTCACTTTAGGAGATTTTCAATAGTTCAATAACTATTCCAAATTCAACTTTTTATATTATTGATTAAAAAACATTTTATGAAGACGATGAAAAATTGAAAGTGTGAATGTGAATGAAATTCTAAATCTTAAATGTAGATTTATATAGAATGAAATATAGGTTAGGAAAGAAAGGACTTGGTCCTAGGGTTTGGTTACTCGAGTTTCTTTATTATTCATTTTTTATTTAAATTGAATTTGATAATTAATTTATGAAATATCATCCATTAATTACTATTATTTAATTTATTTAGTGTTAAATTTATAATTCCTTCGAAATATATTCGGCACACTAAATCTCAGCTCCTCTAATATCCAATAAATATAAACACCTTAATTGAGAATGCAATACCTTACCAGAACCAACTTCATAATATGTTTTTTGTTCCTTAGATCACCATTAACTCCATAATATAAAAATTTACCCAAGTTAATAGAGGGAAACAATGTAAATTTAAGAATAAATAATAATATTAAATTCATATCATGGTGGATGATCACTGAATCTGTACACTTATTTATCATTTACAAAAATTAAATTAAAATTTTTAAGAATTTAAAGATCAAGGATTTTGGAATTATACAAAACCTACCCAAAGAAAAATCCATAGGGAAGTCTCTCACTATTGTGAGAGTTATAGATCATGGTGTAAGAGAGAGATAAAGAGTTTTATATAAATTTAAAGAAGAAACACTTGAATAAAAATATGATCGTACAATTACATGGAAAATAAAAGAAACAAAAATATGACTTAAGTAGTGGTAGTAATCTTTCTTATCATAATGGCCTATTCCCTAAATTAGAAGATGATTCTACATAAATTTCTATCCCCACTAGAAAACTATATATAGGCCTAAATCACACCCCTGTGTTCCATTAACCTACCAATTAATGGGTCTCTGTAGATTTGGGCCATAATTGGGAAATCAAAGGCATCATTCGACATTAATTGCATCAATGATCATCATTTTGAATATCGTAAAAGTGTTTCATGTCATGAACAATTCTTTCATGATGTGAATATTCATGGAACAAAACATTAATGACTTTATTCACACCCTGAACCTTTTTTGGGACTTTTTTAGGTATGTCATATCATGAAGAATATTTTTTATGCCGTGACACTTGATCTCATGCTTCTGGGTGAGTTTTTCTTCATGATTTGAATTCACATAATCAATTGGTTCAAGGTTCATGTCATGAATATACCATTTAGAGTGTGAATGATGGTTTTCCAATATTTTCAGCTCGGTTTCATCTAGATTAATCAAATCCAATCTCTTGAATTGGGCTTTCAATTATCATTTGTTGCGAGACATCATCTTCATGTTGAATTCATTACATTTTTTCTCATTTTCTATAAAACATGGTATCATGCCAAAAATCAAAAAAATAATTAAATTCTGGAATGGTTATTCATTTAATTTGTAAAATCAATGTATTTTATATTAAAATAAACATGAAAAATATTGTTCATTCAATTCCCCCACTCTTAGAAAATTATTTTCTTTAAGAATATAGAATAAAAAACATTCACAAAGAAACTTAATTATAACAATATTTAAATTTCAAGTGAAATAGAACTTAATACATGTAAATAGAATTAAACATTCAAATTATATAAAAAATAATTCATTAAACTCCTCACTCTTCAAAGAAACAATGATAGCCATGTATTTTAATTTTATTTTTTAATTCATAATTATTGTTAATTACACTCAAAATATAATTAATTTTTTCACTCATCTCTCATGGTGATCAATTTAATGGATTTGATCTCATATGTCAAGTACATGTCAATTACCATAGGCTTGAAAATCATCTAGCACTTACACTATATAAAGACACAAATAAAATTTTATCATTAGGAATTTTCATTAAGATTCAAATGTCTTTGAAGCGTATGGTAGGTGGGTAATGAAGAAAAATAAGGTTCAAAAAAGTAGTTTGTCTCTTTAATATAATGCATTATATCAAAATATAATCCTAAAGAAATATAACTATAATGATGAATATGTCATCTCCCCTTTGCCCAAAGCTCAAATTCAGTGCATGATATGTGTAAGAATAATGATTGAATCACCACATATTTTTTTTTATTCTTTTTAAAGAGTTATTCTTAATACAAATATCACATCCACCACCTAACCCCATATGATCAAAAGATTATCAGTTAGATAATAACATTTTTTTATCCTCTGAAGACAGAAACCATTTCTTTCAATTTTTTAATATATATATATATTTTGAAATAGATTTGAATAATAATTATAATGAATGATAACATGGCCACTCACCAAATCACATGAAAACCACCCAAAAAACCTCCTCAATGTAGTATATCCCATTTAACCATGGATAATCTCTCCCCCAAACATAGTCCTTTGAATATCACATAACACACTGAGATTAGGGTAGGAAATGATATAATTGGATTGAAATGATATCTTTTCTTATCAAGGTAATTCAAATATTCTATATGAAAAAGTATGATTCAATGTTAAGGTGGGTCCAATGGTAAATGGATAAACAGTAAATTGTCTCAATCATGTTAAAAGTGATTCCATACATCATAGATTTGATAAGATTACAAGAATGTTCTAGAAGAAAAAAAATGCCCAAGTCACTTAAGAAATATACTATTGAAAAAATGAGAAATATTGGTTGAGAAATCCTCTTGGGAATGAGGACATATAACTGGGATAAATATGCATAGAAATGTTCAAAAAAAAAACCAATCAATATTAATTTAAAAAATTCAAAACATGAAAAATCTATGAATAATTTCATCCATAAAAATTAAATCATTCCAAAAAATATTGATTTTTCAAATCCATTCCCTCATTCTTAACTCTACTAATTCATTCCTCATAATTCATATCTAATCATGTCAATGGTGAAATTTAAAATAAGGAATGATGATTATGAAAAGAAAATCATGTCTCCTAGATCTCTACTATAGTTCAAGAGTTTAAAATGGGGTATATAATTTCATTTAAATCTCAAAAACAATTTTAAAATTATAGGTGTAAAATAAAATAAGGAATTGACACACATAATCACCTTTCCATGAACCTTCAATTTGGGTTGCATAGGTTTTTGTTTTTACAATTATGTTCTATAATATTTCATGATGTGAATTTTCATTTCATGGTGTCAATTACATTTTTATAGAATGAATTACCTTTTCATAGCATGAATAGTTTATAGTTTTTTCAATTTTATTCCTACCACTTTATTCCATGTTGATGGACCTACAAAATAAATTCATTTATCAAATCACAAGGACCATGTTAAAGTCAGCTCAAAATGATAAAGGAGAAATAGGGTTTCATCCTAATTTATTTATAAATCTAATTCCTTAAAAATAAATTGAAATTTAAATTCCTAAAAACCAAATTATAGAAGAAAAGGACAATTCTTAGTTTGATCCTCCCATGTGGGAACTGAGTTTTGAATTACACCAGAAGGGAAGTACCATTTATAATCTAAAATCTATTGGTGGATGGAGTTTCTTTGATTTGAACTATCACATGTTATTCCTTTTAGATTTCACTTATTCTTTCTTGTTTTTGAGGACTCCATAGACATAATACATAAGATCCACCCCCATGAAAATGATATATAACTTTCATGGATGGGGTAAGACAAAGAATGATTCCTCCTCCTTTTCAGTTTCTACTTATGCTCCCACTTAATCACTTTATAGTGTTTTATAAAGACATACTACATCAATTGAATCATAAAATGTTATGTTAGAATATTATTTAATTTGAAAAAATTAAATCATGAAGAATCAATATCAAAATATTCCCCTTTAAAGTAAACATCTTATGTATTGGTATCTTCTAGCATAACCACTTGGGTCTCTTTATAAAATTATTCCAATAAACATTTAAAGTGTTCTAGGAGAGCTATATGTTCCTCATTTGGTACATCATACTTTTCATCATATTTCTCTAAGAAAAAAAATAAGAGTTAGCCGATTCTAAAAAAATTAAACAAGGAGATGTAATACTCAATTCAGATTTAGTAAAATGAATTAAAATTGAGTTAAAGAAAGTATTATCTCCCTAATTTGGTTTTAATTCAATTGTTTATTCAGTGTATAGTGCCTCTTGAAGTTGATTTTCACTAGATTGAGGCAGGTATTTAGACTCTTCCATACTCTCTTCAAATTACACAACTTGATTTGTTTCTTCTTTCATAGTGGGGGATAAGTTTATAGGTGATGATGATTTTACACTATATATGGAGAAATCATGTTTCATTTATTTATTTTCACATTAAATATAAATGTTTTATACTTTTTTTGATCTCCTAGATGCACATCAGTGTGTGAGTTCTCATCATTACTCTCTATCACTTTATAGTTGGTTTCAATCTAGATCTTATAATGGTTGTACTATAGATAATTAACAAGAAAAGCAGCAATATCTTGAAACACTTAAAAAAATTAATAGGGACCAATGGTACTTCATCCTTGGCCTTCATTATTTGATAATCAACTTGGATTTTATTGGCCATGTTTTCCAGTTCTTGAAATATATAACTTGTATCCTGTCCATTAGAATATTTTTTGGACAAAACAATGACTCCATCATACCTTTTTAGAAGGTATTCTATATTAATTTCAACTAATTTTTTTTTTCACCTAAGAGTTATAAGTCCATGTATAATAATGGTAGTTCATATACGTTAGGGAAAATTTATTTTTTAGATTTTTTAAAAATAAAACAAAGAAAATATTTACAATGTATGACTATAAAAAGTGAAAGAAAAAATGATTTTCTCCTTAGAAATGGTTCCGATTTTTGTACACTCATATCATAGGGTGGTACAAAATATACATTTATTTCCTAGTTTAGTACAATGGATGACTAGGTTCTTCTCACTTGAAAATATTTATAGTGGTTCAATCACTATTCCTAATTCTTTTTTTTTATATTTTTGGGTTTTTAATATTTTATGAAAATGAATGAAAATTGAAAGAATGAATGTTAATTCAATTATAAAACATAAATAAAAATATAGATAGAATGAAATATATGCTAGGAAAAAAAGGTCTTAGTATTGGGATTTTGTTACTCAGGTTATTTCTTTATTTATTTATTTTATTTAAATTAAATTTGATAATTCATTTATAAAATCTCATCCACAAATTACTATTCTTTAATTTATTGAGTGTGAAATTTAGCATGGATTAGAGATCTATTCAGAATGCCAAATCTCACCACCTATAATAACCAAGCAAGATAAACACCTCAATCAAGAATGTAATACCTTACCAGACCTGAATCCATCATATTCTATTTCATCCCTTCCAATACCCTAAAATTCATTATATAAAGATTTTATATGAGATAAGAGAGGGAAATAATATAAATTTAATAATAGATATTAATTTGAAAGTCATTTTGTGGTGGATAATTACCACACCCAAACACTTTTCTCTCACTTATCAGAAATTAAATTCAATAATTTAAGAATTTAAAGCATAAGAATTTGAAAATGTTGTGAAACCTCCCATAAGGCCAAGCCTTAGGCTAGTCGCTCGACCTCACAAGAATATGAGATCATGGTGGAAGAGAGAGAGAGAGAGATTAAGAGAAAGTTGAATAATAAACACCTAAATAACAAACACTGATTCCCTAGATTAGCTAATGATTATATATACATTTCCAATCCCCTTGGGAAAATATTTATAGGCCTAAAGTGCACCCTTGGGAACTATTAATCACCCAATTGAGGGGTCTCTATAGAATCAGGTCATAATGGGGAATTTGAAGGCGCTGTTTGAAATTCATTATGTCAAATGTCACTATTTTTCATCTCATTAAAGTGTTTCACAACATGAACAATGATTTCACAATGTGAATTTTCATGGTTCAAATCATTCATGGATTCATTAATTCTATAAACCTTTTTTTCAGGAATTTTTGGGCGTTTTATTGCATGAAGAATATATTTCACACTATAACACATGATTCCATGATCCTGGGTGAATTTTTCTTCACATTTTGGCTTCACATCATGAATTCCTTCAAGGTTCTAATCATTAATATACCATTCACTATGTGAATGATGGTTTTATATTAGATTCAACTATTTTTCAACTTGATTCTTCAAATACAATCTTCCAGTTTGTCCCTTCACTTATACATTCTCACGAGACATCATCTTCATGTTAAATCCATCACATTTTTTTTTTCTAGTTTTCTATAAAACATGGAATCTTTCCATAAATCAAAAAAAATTAAACACTAGTAATACTGATCACTTAATTTGTAAAAAAATGTATTTTATATTAAAATAATCATGAAAAATAATGTTCTATCATGTACCATGAGCACAAAGGACGTCAACCTCATGCCCTCCTCCCACCATGAATTACATCACCATATATCACATCCGAATCACCACTAATTAATTTTCAAAACGAACCTATATCATCACTAGGTAATCTTAAAAACCAAACCATATCATCACCAGGTAATCTCCAACACTAACCTATATCATTACTACTAGAGGAATATTGGGGAGGAGGGGGTATCCATCCATATGTATCACTACTATCCTAAATGTTGGGGAAAACACCCAAAATCCAAAAACTTTGGGATTTGGTAAGGTTATCCAACTCATGTAAGGTTCATAAAGAAATAACATAAAATAATATATATATATATATATATATAGATATATATATATATATATAGTTTAAAATACCCAACCTGTGGGATTACATAAACTGTACTAGCATACTCCACATCACCACCACTACACCATACAAAATCTATCACAACCATTGCCACCAATGAATTCATCATACCACACAAACAGCACACATAAGTACAAAATTCTGATTTTAATTATAAATTCCACAATTTTCCATATTTTAATGACTTCCCACTAACTCCCATTAACTAATCCATTTCATTTCACATTAATATAGCCCATTAGTTTATCATTAAATTAATTTAACCTAATTACCACACATTAATTCCATACAATTCCTATTTAATTTATAATAATTGATATTTCCTTTCATAATTATAATTTATTCCATGGATAACTTGGAAATTGACACAACCACACCACACAATAGCTCACACATCTAACATCAACCATTTCCACAATACCACATCATCCATACTATCTCATTATAATAACCACCTGTCTCAACTATCACACATCACAAACATCGCACAACACAACCCCCAAACATCACCACCATCACATAAAACAACCACCACACATCACCACCATTACACAACCACCCACATCATATCGCATTCCAACTGACCATCACGTCACTACCCTACACATTTCACACCCCATATGATCACCACCACCACCACTACACAACATCCCACATCACATAATGAAATATAATAAAAAAAACACACATATAATTACATTTGGTCTTATACAATTTAGGTTCAAGGGATTATATTACATTATTTCATTATTTAACATGGATGTTATCCAAAAATTTCCATATTTCAATGGGTAATCAATTAATTTTCCAAATATATGTTCTTAGACTTTTATTTAGGGTGTGATCAAACAATCAAAAAAACATGGGTCTCACATACATATCCACTATAACACAAGAAAGTATCTCAACAACCAGAATTTTTATAATTAGAAACAAAGATTCATAAATTCATCATCAATATCATCAAATAAATAAAAAATAAAATTTCTCCCCATCCCTATTAATTTTAGGTTAATCAAATTCATTATTTTTATTATGTAAACCCTTAATATCTACCCAATGAAAGGAAAAAAATGAAATCCATACACATGCACATAAATAAGGAGAGAATGATGATCCCCTACCATATATAATATTTCTGAATTGTTGCACACAACAAGATTATGAAGAAACAACAAGAAGGCCAAAACGATATAAGGAAACCTCAATTCAACCAGGACTACACCAAAGGATCATAAAAATGCATCCAAAATTCTACCCAAAATATAACAACATGAACACTATGAATCCCTAAAATAAGAATGCAAGAAACACGGTAAAAATGAGGGTAATTCACATCAAACTTTCAATGACCGACCTATGGAATCCAAGGATCAAAGCAGGAGGAAAGGGGCAATAAGATATCCCAAAATCATCTAGGGTTCTCCCAAAACCATAAGAAATTGAGAGTAATTGGGTAAAATTAAGGGCCCATAGAATTTATAAACAAGCTAATCCTTGACTAATTCACACTGTGAAACCCCTATTAAAATTAGGAATTTTCTTGAGGCCCTCCAATTTAGATCACAGAATAAGTTATGGTCATGAACTCCTCATTCCTTAAAATCAGAAAATATTTACTGATTTTCATGGTGCCTATTCACATTATGAATAATTCCATCTATATATGAGTTTGTTAAGATCATAAATCTCACCCAAAACTCAAGAATTGAATCATTATCCCCAAAGACATGAACACACTATCACATCATGAAGTCTATTTCACATCATGAATCACATGTTGTAGTATAACTGTAGCTCTAAACTCTATCAAACCCTCCTCAATCATTCTCTAAACACATCAAACTACCAAAATAAAAAAGTAATGGTTCAATAAGGCATGAATCGTTACATTATATACCTCTAAATTTTTTCTCATTATTGAGAATAAAAACCAAACCAGAAAAAAATGGGGAAGGTCTAAAAAACAACCCTATGAGATACCTCTCAAGGATCTTGTTATACTATACAAACTACAAAAAGACAAAAACATTGATCAAAGAAAAAACATCCACAAAAAACCCCACACAACCACATCACCATATCACCATCTAAAATACTACAATATCTCATACCAGTTACAAGCCACCTCTATTTCACATAACCATCCATTCTACCATTTTAACCTCTACATGACCCAAAAAAAACACCGAAAATATCCCATAACATGTACCTGAGAAGAAAAATCAAGGAAAACCACCATCTATATCAAGATATTGTCTGCTTTTGATGTCCCTAACTCACCCTCACAGTTTTAAAATGTATCGTAATATAGCACATCTTGATTAGGAAGGTGTTTTACCCTCTTCATATCCTTAAAGACACAACACACATCCCTAGAAGTGGAAAATAAAAAAATTACATAAATAAGGTTAAAATATCACATCATCAAAGAAAAAAATCAAGGAAAAACTCAAAACAACTTTGGTTACAGGGAAAATATCTTCTTCTCACACTCCCAAGTACTCTCCTCTAGGATACTATTCCTTTAAATAACATGAAACAAGGGGATGGTTCATCTGTGCAACACTTTATCTTGATGATCCTAGATCAATACATGTCACTCTAAAAATATCTCACCCTCCTCAATATCTAACTATCCCCATTCAACAATGTGGATGTCATCATGAATATATCGATGAAGATGAGATACGTCAAGACGTTGTGGATCCTATCACTACAGCAGAATATGCATCTAGTGGCGGTTATAACCGCCGCTAAACGGTGTGGCGGCGGTTTACAGAAACCGCCGCCTAATACGGCATCGCCAAACTTTTAATGGAAGTTATTTTCGTTTAGCAGCGGTTTTAGGGAAGCGTCACAGCTGCCTCATTTCGCGGCGGTTTTAGCGGCGGTTATAACTGCCACTAATAAATTCAAATCCAGCGCTGTAAAACCGCCGCTAAATCCAGAAGAACCGCCGCAAGATGAGACTGCCACGATGCGACTATTTCGTGATGGTTATAGCCGCCTCTAAATGTATATTTTATTTTACATTTAGCGGCGGTTTAAACCGCTGAAAAATAGCCGCCAGCTTTCATTTAGCGGCGATTTAAACCGCCGCTAAAAAGTTGCCCAGAAAAAAAAAATTACCTGATTCTGCGGCCCCACATCCTGAAAACCAAACCAAAACACATATAACAGAGATAACAAGTATAATACATGAAAACAATGTTAGGGAAAGAGGTGAATCTAGAGGTTGAAGTGAGTCAATGGGTAGGAGAAAAGATAGGGGATAGTTCAAGAAATATAGAATTTAATCTAGAAACAAGGTAATCAAATGTTTTAAATGTAAACAACCTGGACAAGGGTGACTTTAAAGATAATAATAATGACCGTTCCCTATTAGTTGAACAAGACTTCGACACTACTAATGTGTTAAATGTCACTGATATAGCCATCTTATATGAATAGAACCAGGATTCATGATACTCATTCCACATGTGCCCAAATAAGGAATTCTTTACTGAATTAAGGGAATTTAATAATGGTGAGGTATTTCTAGGGAATAATATGAGTGGTCACATCATGGGAATAGGCTCAATTTTACTAGATCTTCATTATGGGTCTGTTAAAACTCTTGAATAATTTAGGTGGGTACCTGAATTAAAAATAAACCTAATATCCCTAGGAACCCTTGACCAGAAAGGGCACAGATTCAAGTCTGGATCTGGAAGCCTTAGAGTTTCCCAAGGATCCCTCACTATAATAAAGGGAACCCTTCGCAATGGTCTGTTTGTGTTAGATGGAAAAGTGTATAGAAATCAGTTGAATAGTTATTCTGGTTCATAATGTGATTCCACCACCTTATGGAATAGGATACTAGGGAATGTTAGTGCCATGGGTCTTAGTGAGCTTAAGAAACAATGCCTTCTAAGTAATATCACTCCTAACAGTTTACCTTTTTGTGAAGACTGTGTATATGGGAATTCTAGGAGAATCAGCTTCAGTAGATCCATGTTTAAGGCTAAGGAACCTCTTGAATGTGTACATTCTAACTTGTGGGGTCCTTCTAGGGTTACCTCCCATGGTGGTGTTTTATACTTTGTAACCTTTATTGATGATTTCTCTAGGAGAGTGTGGATTTATATTATTAAGCACAAGTCAGATGCCTTTCATACTTTTATGAAATGGAAAGTTGCGGTAGAGAGTGAGACTAATAAGAAACTTAAGGCCTTAAGAACTGATAATGGTTTAGAATATATATCCAATGAATTCATTGAATATTTTGAATCTGAAGGAATTAAGATATATCGGACTGTTTTGGAAACTCCATAACAGAATGGGTTAGCAAAGATAATGAATAGGACTGTTCTTGAGAGGTTAAGGTGTATGTTATCCCACTCAAAACTCTCTAGGTCCTTTTAGGCTGAGGATGATTCAACAGCAGTGCACCTCATCAACTGTTGTCCATATTCTGCTAACTCCTTTATGAAACCTGAATAAATTTCGAAGGTCACACCCCCCAAATCTAGCTCACCTTAGGATATTTGGATCCATAGCTTACGTGCATTCATGTAATGATAAGCTAGATGATAGGGCTATTAAATGAATATTCGTGGGATATCTAGAGGGTGTTAAAGGGTATTATTTATGGGTAGATAAACCAGGTCACTAGAAATGCATCTTTAGTTGCGATGTGGTCTTCCATGAATCTGGTGTGACCAGCGACAAAGTACCTGAACCTGTTGTAGCTCCTGATGAAGCTGCAGGACCCTTAGAGGTCCCAACACCTTTAGGTGTTGATATTCCTTTAAGATCAGGTGACCAACCTCAGTTCAGTGTTGGTCCTAATCCTTTGGTTACCCAAGCCCAGTCTAAATCAGATCCCAATTTGGAATCCGAACCTGGGGACCAAGAACCTGTTGGCCTGATCAACAATCGGCTTACTTGAGATAAATAAAGGAGAGTTATTAAACCTCCAGCCCACTTCAACTAGTCATACATTGCTGCCTATGCTTTCAATTTAGCTTAGGAATTGTTTAATGATGAGCCTAAAACTTTTAAGTAAGTTTTTAAGTACAAAGAATATAGTAATTGGCTGAGATCAATACAAAAAGAAATGAATTCCCTTCTTAAGAACAACACCTGGGTTGTTGTTCTGAAACCCAATAACCAGAAAGTTATAGGTTCAATATGGATTTATAAAAAAAAATAAAGAAATGTAGGAGAGTCTAAAATCAAATTCAAAGCATGCATGATATCTAAAGGTTTTCTAAAATGTGAAGTCATTGATTATAGTGAAATATTATCTCCTTTTTTAGGCATTCATCCATTATAATTATGCTTGCATTTTCTGCCAAACTTGATTTTCATGTTGAACAACTCGATGTAAAAACCACTTTTTTACATGGTAGTCTTGATGAAAGAATTTATATGAATCCTCTAGAACAATTTTCAAAATTGTTCAAACCAAACCATGTTTTTATTTTACATAAGTCCTTTCATGGGATTAAATAGTCTTCAAGATAGTGGTATAAAAGGTTTGATTCCTTTGTGAGTGAGAATCAGTTTTCTATAAGTAGATTTGATGCATGTGTGTATTTTAAAACTATTAAACATGAGTCTTTTTACCTTCTATTATATGTTGATGACATGTTTTTAATATGTAAAAATATAAAGATCATAAATTCCATTAAGCACCAGTTAAACTGTGTTTAGGGTGTGGATACTAACTACACACCATATGAGAATGCATTTGTGTACTCCTATTTCCATAAAAATTCGATCTTCTATCATCTGGTTTCTCCATGAAACCATGTTACGACAACCTGAAATCACATTGAAACAAAATATTGATGCATAAAAAGGGAATATAAGTGGATAAAATATGAACACCATTAAAATACATGAAATCTGATTAATACCCTAATTGAATTGATTATTTAATCTGAATACATGTATAACCTGAATGTTGTTCATACGTTGACATCATCCTTGCCAAAGGGGACATCATATTATGCATTGCCTTGTGGTCTCTGAGTAATCTTGCTACATATCAAATTTACAACATCAGTATACAATAAAGAAAGCAAAGAACAATGAACACCTTAATGCAAAGATCAAACATACTTCAAATAGGCTCACTTCTGGATAAGAGAGTCCTAAACTTCAATTGTAAAACAGAGTAGTTTGGTGCATGCTGTAAATCCAGAGCCATCCATCAATCAAAGCTGAATAGGTAGCAGTCCAAAAGCATCAAGTGAGATGTATTTGATCCATCCTTAAATCACTCAGGATCCTCAACAAACCCGGACAGCCATGAATATAGCAGATTCAATGGGAAATGAGGCCGCAAAACCATCCAAATAGAGGAAACCCAAAACAGTCAGATATGTTCAAACAATAAACATGCCAACTGAAAACTCAACTTACCATAATCTAGACAGATATAGAATAGGATGACAACTTCAATCCAGATCAAATCGGTAATCAGCTTTATGTACATCCTTCTTCTCTATGTATAACTATCCTATGTGCACATGACTTGTGTGAAATTAATAGTAGGTAAATATTATATGTGTTAAATGGGTATGTCTCGCATACACGTTAAATGGGCATGTCTCGCATACACTTTAAATATTAATATGTATCCCCTGTACCCCCCAAACCCCTTGCATCAGACCCCCCCCTGCACCATCCCCCCACCCCAACCAAAAAATCATTGTCTCATGAAAATAAAAAAACAGTCCGGTGCATGCTGTAAATCCAGAGCAATATAATATTATTCAGCCTCATGCAATATAATATTATTCAGCCTCATGCAATATAATATTATCAAACTCTTATAAACATAGTTAGATAAAATCTACATGTATTTCAATGCCTCATGCAATATAATATTATTCATCCAAAGAAATATGTTGCGTTCCGGTTTCGCTTGACGATGCACTTCGGACCCGTTTTCCGCTATCATTCAAATGATGAACCTTCCCAAATTCCGTTTCAACATTTTCAAGCTTTTTCAATATTTCAAAACCATTTAACAACTTTGGAGGTGGTCTACGATCAATGGAACCATTAAATTTTGATCTGTTCAGCCGAAATCTATGAGATGCATCGAGAAATATTCGATGACACAAGAAGCACCATTTTCTACTATGAGGTAGCCGTTTGGGCTCAAAATAAAAGTTACAAATGGGACAAGCCAAACCCGTGTAAGTGTTCCAACTAGATAAATTTCCAAGCCCAGGGAAGTCACTAATGGTCCACATTAAAGCAGCATGCATTGTGAACATTGTTTTAGAAGAAGTATCAAATGTCTCAACACCGTTGCTCCATAACTCCTGCAATTCATCAATCAAAGGCTGCAAGTATACATCAATATCATTTCCAGGCATTTTTTTTCTAGGAATAATCATCTAAAGGATAAAAGATGTTTGTTTCATACACATCCATAGAGGAAAATTATAAGGGATCAAAATAACTATCCAAATGCTATAATTGGTACTCAAAGTCCCAAATGGGTTGAATCAATAGGCAACCAATCCCAATCGAACATTCCTAGGATCAGCTGAGAAATCGAGATGTAATGAATCAAATGTCTTCCACGATTGAGAATCTCATGGATGTCTCATTAACCCATCATTGTTATTATCTACAGAATGCCACTTCATGTGTTCGGTGGTTTTCAATGACATGAATAATCTTTGAAATCGAGGTTTCAAAGGAAAGTAACGCAAAACCTTTGCAGGTGTGCTCCTTTTCTTCTTCTTCTCCATGAAATTATTTTCATTCAGACTTCCAACATCACTTTTTGCCTTCCATCTAGAAGAAGAACATTTATTGCAATTCTGTCTGCTTGAATCCTCTCCCCAATAAAGCATACAATCATTGGGACATGCATGTTTTTTTGTATAATTCAGACCAAGCTTGTTAACAAATTTTTTCATATCATAAAAAGATTCTGGTATTTTTGCTTCAGGAAATGAATCACGTATCAATTCCAATATCATGGACATTGCCTTATTTGTAATTCCACATAGACATTTGATGTGATACAACTTCAGCAGAAATGAAAGTTTTGAATATTTCAAAAACCCACAATACAACTCTTGATTTCCATCGTCAACTAAATCATGAAACACATTTTCCTCAGTGAAGTTTTCTCTTACACTTGGCTCCACAAAATCAAGAGGAGGATCCAATGATATGTGACAATCTTGATCTGCATGTGTTACAGTCTCAAAAACATCACTTGTCACGTTGCAATTTGTAGCACCCTCTTCTGGTTGTTCTAATATGTTTTGATGCTGATAGTGGTGCCTTTCAGTGCCGAATGCATCATTTATTAGGTTCTGAATTTCATTTTCCATTGTCGACGAACTTGGGACCTCATTCTGCGGATTAACATCAGTGCTCAATCTTTCTGTAACATTCGATTCTCTATGCCAAATCGAACACAAATATTGATCAGGGAATTACTTCAGTATTAAATGTTCATAAACCTCATCTCTCTTCAACCATGTTCTAAATTTACATTTAGGACATGGACATTTTATTCTCCCTTCAACGGATCGATTAAAAATTTCAAAATCTAAAAACTCATTCAAACCCTTAACATACTGAGGTGTGTTCCTCGGTAATGTGATCAAACTTTTATCCATTTATATCAAAATGTGCCTATACAATAATAAAAAAAATTAGAACACATAGTTACTACTAAATAGAGAAAGATATTCATATATACGATAATATAAGATTACAGAAACATAATATAATAAAGATGATCCCCTGAGTTAGATATGAACCCTTAGTGTTTGGGATAGGGGAAGTTTCTTTGGTAAAGATAAACAGTGTGCTAACAACTTGGTAGCTACTTTACCATGAAAACCAAAACACATTGTTAATTTGGAATAACCTCAATAATTGTGAGAAACACTTTTACAAAGGTGTGGATTCTCATTTTTAAGCTGAATTGGATTTACTGGAATCCTAGAATACAGTGGGATATTGCTTATGCAGTGGGTTCCCCTATTTGAATTGACAGAGAAACTGATAACCCAAGGTATGGGCACTATGCAAGAGTCCTCATCAAGATTGACCTAGCAAGAACTCTAGTTGAGGTGGTGGTCCTCACCACATTTGATGATACGTTGAATCTAGAAATTATGTATGAGAGAAGGCCCAAGTTCAGTGGGAATTGTAACATTATTGATCATTCGATTTATGAATGTAGAATATTAACAACCTATGATAGGTGTAATCAATGAGGCCATCATGATGGAGACTGCCAGAAGATGAGGGGGAAGGGAAAAGAGAATTTGATCCACCCTCTGAGAAGCATCCCTCTGTCAAGTCACTCATCACTGAGCTAATACTTTCCCCTACTATGAAACCTCATAATGAGGTGGCCACCACATCCCCCCAGGATGATCACTCAGGTCATGAGTCAAGACCTACTCGTACTTTAGGCTCTACCTCAGGGGGAACAAATCTTGACTTAATTTTTGGCCCTGGTCCAGGCCAGTCCAATCTCTTGGAGGCTGACAGGGATGGATCAACATTAGATGCTGGTGGCACCAAATTCCTCTTACCTGTTCCTGCTATAACTATTTATGTACAGGTTGGTGAGGGGCTAGAATTCCTCATTTCTATGGAAGAATTACAATGATCCTTGGCTCACCCAAGTCACCGAAGGCACCAGCCCTCCAGGCACATTCTCAGGTTGCACCTACAGCTGACTCGGCGCTTTCCTTCTGTGGAGGTGGATATGGTATTGATAGGAAGTAGGAGGGGGATTTATAACAGGATGTTGCGGCTCCGGAACCTGCTTCCACCCTGCATGATGTAGGGTTTTCGAACACCACTACACACTTGGCAGAGAAGGGCATGCAGGTGGTCAGCAATCAACCTTCTGTTAATAAACAGACCGATGTAGCTCTTATCACCTCTTGTACCAATAAAAATCCTTTCCCAATGCTATAATATACTTATTGAATTGAATTTTCTATTCAAAATACACCAACACAAATTCTGGGTGTCCCTCCAATTCAGTTCAGAGACCTCAGGATTTCATAGTGGGATCCCCCTTGGAGGGGACATCAAATCACTCATCTAGGGAGTCTGGCACACTGGGAGACCTTTTAACTAAGTTCACCTCCCTGAAGGATAGGAAGTGTGTGAAAAGGAATATTTATGGAATGTCCCCAAAGGTTGATACATGTGTTCTAAAAAAATTCTCACCCCTCTAAAGTAAATACTAGGAAGATGATGGTGATGAAAATCATGAGAAGGTGGATGATGATGTTACAAGCAAATCAAATCCTGATAAAATATCCATTGTCCAAACACCCAAGAAGAAGGGTGGGAAAGGTAAAGAGAAGAAGATTAATCAATGAAGACCCTCTTTTAAAACTGTCGAGGGCTTGGGAACTCTCCTACTGCCTCTTCCCTCAATAATTTTCATTCACATAATAGGCCGATGCTAGTTGCAGTTGCTGAACCCAAAATGAACTTTGAGAAATGGAAAGGGTTTAGTTGGGCTTCTCTTAAATACTAACTGTTTGCACACAATGGAGATCTCAAGGGCTCTGAAACCCTATGAGTTCTCAAGCATGATGATATTCAGATTACTTTTTATGAGATTTGTTCCCAAGTCATCACTATCTATACTGTTCTAGGCGGTGTTGTCACCACATTTTCATTTGTATATGCATCCTATGCCTACACCAGGAGAAGAGAGCTTTGGAGGGATCTAAAACAAATTAATGACAAAAAAAAAGTAATTGGGATATTGTGGGGGATTTTAATACTGTCCTAAGGTCGCATGAAAGGTTGGGTCCTCATTTTTCTCATAATTATGCAGAGGAATTTGAAAGCTTCTTAGATAAGTGCAACCTAATAGAGGTCCATATTACAGGGGATAAATTCACATGGGGAAGGATTACAGGAAACAGAAGACAAGAAAGTAGGATTTACAGGTGCTTCTTCTGGATTAATGATCATTATGCTATCGCTGAAATTTCCAAACATACACTTGAAAAGTTCCACTCGGATCACAATCCTCTTGTCATAAAGATTCTGGAAGGCCCCACAAGGTCTTCCCCCTTACCATTCAAGTGTAATAATGCATGGCCTACCATTCATGGATGTAGGAAAATTGTCATTAGTGGATGTAATAGTGTCATTCATGGTGGTCCCTTTTTCACTGTCACGTCTATGCTCAAGTGCATTAATGCCCAGAAGAGGGAATGAAGCAGATGATCCTTCTCCATGTTGGATGATGAGATTAAGGAGGCCGAACCGTGGCTTGAACATTGTCTAATTGTCAATCAATAGCATAATTTACCATAAAGATGTATGAGATTTCTATAAAGCAGTTTTATTTTATTTTGGTGATAATAAGGATCTGTTTCCAACAATAGTAAACTAGAAATTTTTGTTGATGTCATCTTTAATAATGGTTGAAGTCTTTGAATGTACTTATGATGGAAATTATGATTTCGACACTTCCTCAATGGAAATAAATTAAGTAAGCCCTACAGAAATAATTATGTCTTTTTTGAAAATCCAAAAGTGGTAGAGATGGTAGAGTAGTAGGAGGAGTTTCAGTTAGTGGATGGTACTATGAGGTCCTTTAACCACAACCCCTAGGAGGCCCACGTTAGGCATAATGAGATGGGGGCTAGGGCAATGGACAACTTCATGCTTTGGATGTCTACGATCCAATGGCACATGATATGATTTGAGTTATTATTTGTGTTTATTATGATCTTTCCTTTGTATTATGAAACATAGGTTCTACCCATTATTTTATCCCTCGACTCCTTGTGTGATAGTTAGAGATCAAAGTTGAGACATTATCAAAATAATGTCGTCTTGAGGTTCCTACCAGGAACACTTCATTTTAAATTTCATTTAATTGTAGTGAGAGGTATAAATTATCCCATAATGGTTAATGTGAGATCATTTAGTCATCACAATGGATCCCTATGATGTCATCATGGGCACATATTGGCTTTTCATGGTCCAGTAATAGATAGACTTTCACTATAGACTAGTCAGATGCCTATAAACTAATTGGATGAGGTTCTCCTTTTATGTGATAGATATATCAAGGAAGTTTTGGTGGATGTTGTGAATAAGTGGTTTCAACCTATCACCCATCAGTTGGAAGGGGCATCCCTTGGATCCATAAGAAATTCAGGCATCTGGGTTCCTTCAATTCTGGTTGATTATTTGAAATTTTTTTCTGATGTTATTTCAGGAATACCTCCAAGATAGGAGATGGATATTTTCAATTTATTGGATCATGGTATTTTCCTAATATTTTTTGTGGCATATCAGATGGTACCTATTGCGCTTCATGATCAATGGTTTCATTTTGAAGACCTTTGTGGGAATTGTTTCATCAGACCGAGTATTTCCCCCCTAGTCAACTCCATTCATGTTCAAGAAAATGTTTGAAGAGATCATATGGCTTTGTGTGTATTGTCGTTTCCCGAACCCGAAAATGATAAACATGAATTACCCCTTTTCAAGGATTGATAATTTTTTTCACCAGTTTTGAAGTCTGATATGGTTCTAGAATATTAACTTCAGTAACATCTATCACTAGTAGAGGGTTTGCATGTCTGATATTCCAAAGTTTGATAGAAAAATTTTACAAAACAAATCCTCCCAAAAACAAGTCCAATCTTGAAAAATAACTATTACTTTCTCTGATACCAACATAAACACCTCCGACTCACAATTATGGATTCAATTATAAAAACACAAACTTTACAGATACACTTTGATATATAGTGAAATGACACTGGACAAACAAACATATATTTCAAATCATTTTCAATACATAAAACATTTCATCTCATAAAAATATCACATTCCCATGAATGAGAGGTCTAGTGATGTTGGTAATAAATTATATAAGAATAATATTTTATGATTAATGTGAAAATTTCTATATGGCCAAACCACATTAGACCCGCATCTTGAATTATCATACGATATACACATTATTCTAAAATGTAGAATGAATATCTTACAATAGGGTGAACTAGAATTCTAAATAAGTGAAAAAAATTTAAAATATCATCAATGGTTATATCACATAGAGAATAAAATAGTAGAAGGGGGGAAATGTATTATTTAAAAGTACATGGAATAATAATAGTTCTCCACGAGTTATGATTTAAGGAAATGTATTATAAAAAAACTATATTTACCATGGAGAAATTGTGTGGGTTCATGTTATAATAAACATGATCCATGATAAATAATCATAGGCATAGGAAATATAAATGTAACATTCCCTCACAATAGAGAATAGAAAATAAATTTGGCACCAATATAAGAATAGTGAAAATCACATTTTGGAGTCACACACTTTCACCCAGGATTGAAATTCACCTTAAGTACACAGAAATTTATATCACCTTCATGAATCACACACATGCACCCAGGATTGTGAGATAACTAAATAATTCTCATATATATATATATCATAAGATTTATTCTTCTAAACTATGAATTGGAAGAAGATAATTAGAAATCAAACCCTAGGGTTTTTATAGGTCGCCGGGGAAGCCGGGTCGTCGGGGTCGCGGGGGGCCGGGGTCGCCGAGGTCGCGGGGTCACCGGGGAAGCAGGGTTGCCGGGTTGCGGGGTCGCCGGTGTTGCGGGGGGCCGGGGTCACAGGGAAAGCGGGGGGCCGGGGGAGCGCGGGGTGAGAATGAGGGTCGGGGTGGGGGAAGGGCTGGGGCTGTGTAAAAACAAAATTTTTTGTGGCGGTTTATTATAAACCGCCGCTACAAAACCGCCGCTAAACGGCGGTTTTTTTGTAGTGTCTCTATCCATGGTGGTAATGAAAACCGATATGCTGCCTCTCAAACAGAACCTAACACGTCAAAAGGCTAGATGAATTAGGGAGAAAGCTTACCCTCTCTACCAAAAACTTCAGTTACCCTGATGAGGGGAAATACTAAAGAACATGTGGTCTCCATAATCTAACTCTAGGGGCCTCCTTCTATGATCAAAATAGGAATTATGATAATCCTACACCACCCCATCCTCTTTCAGACCAATTGGATATTCTCAATCATGCTATGTACCACATCAAGACCATGAACTACTAATTCCCTAGCCCATTTCCAACATAATGAAGAATAACATGGACTCCCATAAAATTTCTCAAATGGATCCATTACAATGGATGATTGATAAATATTATTGTTAGAGAAAACAACTAAAGTCAATTGATTTACCCATTATATGAAAAAAATAAAAGACACAAGATCACAACATATCCTCTAGCGTCTAGATGGTATGCTCCATCTTCTCATTTGTCTAAGGGTGGAAACCAGTACTAAGGAACAATTGGGAGATAAAGGAATTATATAATCCCCTATAGACCTATGATGTGAAATAAGGATTCCTATTATATATGATTCTTCTTAATACCACGTGAAATTAAACCAAATCATTCACATATCTTCTTACTAAGACATCTATGCCACTTAATTCATATATCATAAAAAATTGATCTATATTTGTTAAATCATCCACAATCACATCCTCCTTGAGACCATGGTTTCCTAGTGATGAAATACATTGACATTTACTACCATTTCCACTCAAGAACAACTAAGGGATATAAAAAAACTTTAGGAATATGGTGTTTGTCTTTAACCTACCAACAAACTAAACACTTCACCACAAACTCTACCACATACCATTTCATCCTAGGACACAAAATATATCTACTCAATCCATGATACATATTAGTCATTTTAGGATATACCACTAAATTCAACCTACGAAAATTATGGAAAAATTACATGTGAATTACCAATAGAACAAAAATCCTTCCCTAGAACAACATATAGTTACGACTATCCTCCAACCATCCATATAGAGAATTACTATGGAAAACATGGTTACACATCACCTATTTCTCTAAGTATCCTCACTAAGACTTCTACACCTACTGCATAAAGGATGAATCCATAGTCATCTGATAAAGAAAACCTTGACCATTTATCTCCCCAATATAAAAATGCATCACTAAAAGCTCCTCTATCCATTTCCAAACATATAAAGACTCCCAAACCACATATCCTTGATACCTATGAATCATCCTGACAACAACCAAATTACCCTCTCCCAAGGTGTAAGATATCTAAAAACCACAATGCTAGAGAAACTACACCAACCCACACTGGTTTAGGTTCAAATCATATGGAGAGAATATATATTTCAGGATCTTATAGTCCGTGAAAACCAAAAATTTCTCACCGATGAAGTAATAAAACCAAAACATTATCATAAAAATGAATATCACCAAGTAAAAATAATGGGTGGTATAGTTATGATCATGGTGACATAACTACCCAGTCCCATAATATATCACCACCCTCTACTACATCAAGAAACATCCCAAATTGAGGTGGAATGTGTTAGAGAAGACCTCAAACATCACACACTCCTCTGTAAAATGATGCATTGATGAACTAATTAACCTCTCATCAAGTTAACCAAATCCATCATAGAACTAGCTATTCCACATGAAGGCCTGGTCCTTACTAGTCAATACTATTATCAGAGCTATTAAATGAGAGAAATTGGATATAAACCTCTAATAATAGCCTGTAATACCAAGGAAAATATGAACCTATACCATATTCTTGGGTTTTTCCTAAGAAATAACTTCCTTAATATTCAATGGGTCCATGACCATTCACAACAGATAGACCACATGTCCATGTAAATACAACTCTATCATATAGAACATGAAATTAGAAAAAATTTAAAGATAGATACAAGGTTATCAATATGATCCTATTATAAATTCAAGTAGATCAAGATATCATCAATAAACATAATGATGAATTGGTCTAGGAACTCACATAATATGGAGTTCATGAGCCTCATAAACATAGATGATGAATTCATGAAACATAATGGCATGAACATGAACTTGAAGTTCCCATACCTGCATTATATGATAGTATTATTTTGGATAAATTCATATTTCACCCTCATTTAGTGATATCCATACCACAAGTAGATCTTCAAAAACTATCTATATCCCTTCATCCGGTCAAAGAAATCATTGATTATCAAAATAGGGTAATGGTTCTTGAACGTTACTTAATTCAACCTCTGGAGGTATACACATAACCTCAAAATACCACCCACATTCTTGGAAAACAACACCAGATCACCCTAAGGAGACATATTGGGTTGGATGAAACCCCCTAAATAAAATCATTAACTTGAAACCTCAAATCATGAAACTTCTTAGGCACCATTTGATAAGAATTAAAAATGGATTAAATAAGAATTAAAACAATGATCACAGTGGAGTACATGTATCCCATAGACATAGCATAAAAATCGAAATCCCATGGTAGGTGATCAAAAACCACCTGACTAAGAAGGACATGAAAGGATTTTTCGCGGTTGGTTCCCCACTGGTCAGGACCCTGACTACCTTAATATCCACAAACCACTACCTAATTTTTTTAAAAGGTTGGGGTTGAATCCTCGTTTATTATTAAAGTAAAGAAAAGTCTTCTTTTAATTGGTTAGAGGAAGATCCATTACATATCCCAAAGGCCTAGTGGTTATTTAAACCATCAGATGGACCACATGCCCAAAATTTTGGCCCAAGGCCCATTATGTGAATAATAATTCTATAGTACCCACCTGCTACAGTACCTCACAGTACTCGCCGCTACTACAGTACCCTACCGCCTCTACAGTGACCCATCACCGCTACAGTGCCCACCCTTGTTATAGTAGCACCACGACTATAGTACACTAAAGTACGCTATAGTACTACTATAGTCTACGCCCAATGGGTTTTGAACCCCATATTTCATGTAGGCTTACGGAGTGCTTACCACTAATCCAAACCCCAACTATAATGAACCACTACCTAAATCTTTTCTCCTTGATACAACATATTATAAACTCTCTCAAGGATCACCTCTTATATAAATAATTTACTTGATAACCCCCACCTTCTTATATACCTCTAGGTACATAGAAATAGTATATAGGATGACCACATACCTGACCACTGGGCATAAAGTTTCCTAAAAAAACTGTTCTTTGGACTCCTCATATAGATAGGGATTAAAGGAAAAGTGAATGAGGACCTTAAACTGGATCCCAAACTCCCTGACACTAATTATCCCCTTCTCAATGGAGTTCTTCTCTTGCCTCTTTTCTACCTTCACCATCAACGATAGTAATTCCAAATGATACTCCTTATGAAATTCTGTTCACAACACATCTACCTCCTTATGGTCTACAAAATACAATTTCCACCACTGACTCACAACTCCCCATAACTGAATAACTATAAAGTGAACTCAAAACATAGCCTAATATCGAATCATGATGAAGGAAATATCAAGTTCCTCTAACAAGTTATCTATCTCTATATCATTGGTTCTCCCCTTATACTTCCCCAATATCTTCTGTTGAATGGAATGAAATACCCTCTACCATGCCTCATCCTCATTTTTTAGGTTTACCCTATGATGATCAACAAAACTATCCTCCTGAAACTCTACTTCTTAAGATTCTAATGGATGATGACCATGATCCATTCCTAAAAAGAAAAAAGAGACCCTAAGCCTGATAGCATATAATTTTATCAATATTATTTAATTAAATCATTTTAATTTCCCATAATTACCTAATTTAGAAACAAACATAATCCACCACGATGAATGTACCTATCCTCGGTCTCTATCAAACAAATAGGTCCACCTCACATCATTATTCAACAATCTTAGAGTCCTTACAGTGTATCATGGAGCCCCCTAAAATCATGTTCCCTATCTGGTCTCCTTGTCCCATACCACACACCAAGATCAACCGACACCATTTCCCTAATATCCCATGAAATGTTGATAGTTCATAACTCTAAACCACATCCTATATCTCAATAAAAACCTTTGATACCACTCTATCATATCCTCATACCTCCCAAGGTACCCCTCATGGGTTAATAATGAAGGAAGAGAGATAATGAACCCCCGAGTCCTGCTTCTAGTCAGAATCGGTTTGGAAACAAGAATGAACAATCTCACATATCGAATGTATTACCCTCTATAATAATATAATATCCAAAGATAGAATAAAAAACCAAAAATAAACTTCAAAACATAATATAAAAGTAAACCGAAAACCATCCCATAATGCATGAAAAATTTCAATGAAAATTAAATAAAATTCTCCAAGTAAGTACAAAAAACAAGTCATATTATAGAGACCCAATAATAGCTTCAAAAACCAAGCTAGTAACGTCTAGATCAGCTCCCAAAATTCTCTTGGAAACCTTAAAAAATGTTATTTATACATAGAGTGATCATAATATGTATAATTAATAGGATCATACCCAATGTATCGAGTGCACATGTTAAAATAAAATACTAATTCTCTAGTGAACAAATAACATAACCAACATGCACCAAAATAGGTTAACTAACCAATCCTAGATTAAACATGTCTCACTCACAAAATAACACATACAATATAGAAATATAATATCAATAACATAAAGGAAATTAACCCCTCAATTTCTTACCTATTGGGTTTCCACTCTCATTCCCCAATGTCAAATGTCATGTGCTTAGATCCCTTTCATACATATCACATCACATGATCATCTATATCCAATGTGGGTTAAGATGAATCCATAGCTTCCCAACCTCATAAGGTCAAACATCTAGTGATAACATTAGTCATCATCTCATCATGGCCTCATCACATCAAAACCTCATCACATCATAGTCTCATCACATCACCACCTAATCACAACACAATCTCATCACACCACAAGGTAGTAGGGTATCATGAATGTGAAGGACATCAAACTAATTCCTTCCTCCAACAATGAATGGCCCCTACCACATATTACATCATCATCACCACTGGGTAATCTTCAACAGATAGCATATAATCATTAGGTAATCTCTAACACGAACCCTTATCATCATTGGGTAATCTAAAACACCAACCCATATCATCACTACCAAAGGAAGGGAATGGAAGAGGGAGTATCCAAACACCCATATCACCACCATCTTGGATATTAGGGAAAAACCCAAAACCCAAAACCTCTGTGCATTGGTAAGATCATCCCACTCAGGTGGGGTGCATATAGAAATAACCTAAAACATATGATAGATAGATAAAACATAATACCCAACATATAGGTTTACATCAACTACACTAGTGTACTCCACATCATCACCAATGCACCACACAATGTATATCATGGACGCTTCCCCAACTAAATGAATCACACCACACAACCACTACACATAATCACATAATTCCACTTTCAATTACAGTTTCCACCATTTTCTAAATTTTAATGAGTTTCCAGTAAGTCCTATTTACTAATCTAGTTCATATCACATTAACACTACCCATTAATTTATCATTAAATTAAATCAATCCAATTACCATGAATTAATTACAACCTATTATTATTTATTTTCCACCCCATGGTATTTCATTTCAAAATTAGAATTTATTCCACAGATAACCAGAAAACTAACAGAACTACACCGCACAATATCTCACCCATATCACATCAAAAATCACCACAGCACTACATCATTCGAGCCTTCTCATCACAACAACCACCCATATCAACCACCATATACCCTAACCATTTCACATCACCACAATTACATTCCATAACCACTGCACATCACCACCATTACACAATATCCCACATCATATCCCATGCCAACCAACCATTGCATCACTACCCCACATATTTTACAACATAAGTAGTCACCATAAACACCAAAAAATATATCAAATCACACAAAGAACCACAAAAAACATAACCACACACAACATCACATTCTGACTTTGATAATTTAGGTTCAAGGCCTTATGATACTTTACTTCATTATTTTTTATGGGTATTCACACACAATTTCTAGATTTCTATAGGAAACAAATTCATTTTCCATATATAAATTCTTAAAATTTTATTTATAGCATGGTCAAAAAATCAAAATAATAAGTTCTCACATATATATCAACTAAAACATAATCAAGGCTCACAACAGTTTTGATTTTCTGCATTGTAAACAAACATACATAAACTCATCAACAATACCATCAAACTAATAAAACAAGTTATTTATTCCCATTTACATTAATTTTATATCAATATAATTAATTATATTTATTAATACAAACATTAATATCTACCTAAAAAAAGGAAAAATTATTCAATATCCACACATGCAAGTAAATAGGGAGAGAATGAGAATCCCATACCTCAAAGAAGCTTTTAAAATTGATGTGCACAACAAGGAGAAAGAAAAATAACTAGATGAACATAACCACACAAGAAAAAATTAAATAAACATATTTTACACCAAGGGATCATAAAAGACACATCCTAAATTCTTCCTAATCCATAAAACATCATTATTGTGAATCACCAAAAGAAGAATGAAATGAAACAAGGGAAAAAGGGGGAGAACTCACATCAGATTTGTAATGATCTACCTTCAAAAACCAAGGATATAATTAGGGGGAAAGAGTTTTTAAGATATCCCAAAATAACCTAGGATTTACCCAAAAATGATAGAAATAAGAGAGGAATAGGGTAAAACCAAGGCCCCCTAGAATTTAAAAATTAGATATACCTCAGTTCATTCACTTTGTGAAACTCATATTTATATCATAAATTTTCATGAGGCCCTCTAATTCAGGTTGTGAAATAAATTAATGCAATGTACTCATTAAAAAAACCTGAAAAGAATCCACTAATTTTCATAGTTACTATTCAAATTTTGAGTTTTCTAAGAAAAAAATCTCACCCAAAATCTCAACCCATAAATCACCAACCCTGACTCCATGAACACACTCTTGCATAATGTTCTCACATTATAAACCACCTGTTACAGCAAAATTACAGCTCCAAAATCCATAAAAACCACATAAAACCTCCTCCAAACACATCCAAATACTAATCTTCCAAATTAATAGGCCTAAAAGTCACATAAAATTATATAAATGGATTAATAAGAGAAAGTATGATAGGACAGGTGGTGTCCTTTTATAAGTGAGTGGAGTAGAAAACTTGTAATGTTTCTTAAATTTTAAATATTATAAATGTATTACTCATGGTCACATGGAACTAAATCAATAAAATTTAAAATATAAGGTGATTAGGGTAGTGATAATATCATACAATAAGAAATAATATATGATTTTTTGACCTTATCACTTAGTATTTACCATAATAAAACCCTTTTACCCTATACATGGTAACTAATTTTTTCCATGGAAACTATTCATTATGACCAAAAATGAATTTATCCTTATTAATAAAATAAAAATTTTTGATTCCAAATATTAAAATAATTTTTTAATTTTTAATTTTTATAATTGGAATAAATTAAATTGTATATAATAACACAAAACCCAATGAAAACCAGTTTTTTAGAACAAATGAGTCTTTAATACTAAAAATAAATTTATACCAAAATAAAGTTTAATAATTATTCCTATAGAATTAATTGTATTAATATTATTAAAATGGGACTAATTTTACATTAAAATTAATATAAAATATAATGGTTATTTCTAAATACTTTAAAATAAATGAAAATTTTTATAAGAAATTGGTATTTTTCACTATTCACCCAAAAATCAATCATTTCAGAAAAGTACCAAAAACTCATACTAAATATATTTGATATGATGATATAAAAAATTAATTCCATTTTATCAAATTAAATTTCTAAAATTTATAAATTTAACTATTAAATAAAACTCTGTAATACATGAAAAACACTTTTGTTAGACTAAAACCATTTCATTCTCAATTTGAAAAATCATATAAAATTATTACAACGAATGTGAATAAACAAAGTATAAGATTTAATATTAATAAGATATTATATTAATTTATTGTTAATATTACTTATTTTTTTCATAGGGTATCCCAATGGCCCTTACCCCGAGGAAACCACATCACTACAACACCACATCTATGATGTGGTCCTCTCTCAAATGCATCAATATGGTGTTGCCCTTAAATATATGATGTATCCTCCATACTCATAAAAAATAAAGAAAGGAAAAAAAATAATGCCATGTTAAAACATCTTGGACTACAACATGGTTTTCCTCTGCACCAGAAATTTCAGTTAAGGGTCACCCACCCCTTCTCCAATTATCACTCAAGCACCCAAACCACCAATTGGACCTTGTTACACATCCAAAATTATCTTCTCAATATGATACAACCATAAAATTCCAAATCCAAGTCCTAATTAATGAAATTTACCCTTCCTAGGAGAAAAAATTCAAATTCCATCAAAATATCACAACCCGTAATGATGCATGTTGTTACATTAATCCTATATAAAAGTTTGAGTGAGGTCTCATTCCCTTAAAAAATATTGGGATTGGTCAAAACCCATTTTAAAATTTTTAATCCTCAATATATTTAGTTTATTTACACAATTCCTATATTTGGAAGTGTGAAGAGTGGATTAGGGAATTCCATAACCATTATAAAATCCTATATGCCTCCATATTTAATCCATTTCTAACTCAATTATACACCTACTTCACTAATATATTTGAACCAAATTTTCATATTTTATATCCACCATATTACTTTATTTACCTTTCATATTTACTATGAATATCATTTTTACAATTTACCCCTCCTCTTGGAATCCATTATCTACCTTGTGGGTCTAAACAACTAGTATCAATGCCTACCCTTTTATATTTTTATACTATATTTTCACCTTGTTTAATACATAATGATTAGTGTCAGAGTAAGATCTTTTTTTAATATATATATATATATATATATATATATATTTATATTGCTCAGTTTAATTATCTATTTTGATAATAATATGGTTTTATATTACTTATATCCTAGTCCCTAAAAAGAATAGTGGAAAAATATTTTTTTATAATGGATTACATTGGGAATGTGAACAGTTTGAATTCTACATTTCCACCACACTTAAATTTTAGTATGTATTCTTAGTAGAAAATTATAATGGAATATTATCTTAAAAATATTGACATTTTTTACTAGGAAATTATGATAAAATATTATACTCCACTTGAGTCACATCCAATTAATTTTAAATGTTTAGAAACTTATAAATATGAGAATAATTTTAAAGATATGGAAAATTTTCATTACTTATTTATTGGATTTTTTAATTAAATATGTAAATTATTTTCGGACTATAAGATTTGGTAAAAACTTGATCCAACTATATTTAAAGAAAGAAAAAATTATAGAAGAATGAAATCTAGAAGATCAATCACAAGAGAATTTGGTATGCATGATGAATTTAATATAATTTTGTTCTTTAAATATAAAAATCTTGGATAAAAGAGAATAAACTAACCAAATAACAAAAATTAAATAGTTTAAAGTACAATGGAAAATAAATCTCACGGAACTACATGGTATTTATGAGAATATTATCCCATGAAGGAATAAAATAAGTGTGATAAGTAAACTATTAATCTATTCTTAATTTTTAATTGGATATGGTATAATGTTTATTCTTCAACTCATTCTCTTCAGGTGGACCCTTTGATAGTGAAACTAGTAGTTTATTAAAATAAGAGTTACATGTGATGTTTAGAAAATTTAATAAGTATGCATAAGCTATTACCGATAAATATCAAAAGCATAGTAAAACTATTAAGTGAGAACTTGATGAGGAGATAATACTAAGGGTAGAGAATGAGAAGTTAATAAATACTACTTCCTATAATGATGCTAATATTTTTTTTATGATTTATAAACATTTTGAATTAAAAATGAGAAATTTAAATTTGAAAATGATAGGTTGAGTGAAGAACTATATAAATTCACCAATTGGAGAGAATGAATAGATAAATTTATGTAATTTAAAATGATGAAAAAGAAGATAAAAAATATTAGATATAGTGGGAAAGATCCAAAAGTATAAAATAATTAATTTTTGAAAGGTATATTTATTTGTATTTATATTGTTAATTTTTTTGAAGTATATTATATGGTCATTATACATATAATTATTCTTTGATATTTACAGAATATTTTGGCTATAAAATAATTTTTATTACAAACATTTCATTTAATGTTAAATTACCTAACACATCAAAATTTATGGTTCCTAAAGTATCTTTGATGAATCCTATTAGACTTAAACTTGTAGAAGTTTCCAGGTAAACTGTTTTCTTGGACAAACATGCATACCCTTTATTATTTATTTACTAGTATGATAGAATTTATCTTATTGATTTTAATATATTTTAATCATGTACTATTTATTATAGTTTATCATTTTTAAACTTGGAATGTGGTAATATATTTATATTTAATTGATTACATATATTTTATATATTATTTTAATATCATTATTATATTTTTTAGATCCTTTTAATAATTTTTTTAGATAGTGGGATGTTAACCAAGATGAAACAAAGACCAATTTTTTAAAAGAAGAAATTCCTGAATTAAGTGGAAAGTATACTTGACTATCTTATATTTTCAAGTTTTTTTTATCTTTTAATAGTTGGTACTCTTTAGTTATTTTAATTAAGAATTCATTATTTTATGGGGTTAATCTAAAATTTATCACATCTTTTTATGTTTATTGAAATATTGTACTTTATGTTCTTATGAAAGCTCTTTATACTGCTTCTATTTATTCATGGTAAAATATAATGGGAGTATATTATTACCACTATGTTCTATTGTTTTATATAATAAGATTAATTCTATTATTCTAATTCATATTACCTATTGAATAAATAGTCTTATTTTATATTTACTTTGAAATACAAATGTTTTATTTTAAATAGCCTTATATTTTGATCATTTCAAAAAGGAGGAGAATTTTTGATACCCACCGTCATGTTTAGAAATAATCAAAATAGGGGAGATTGTTTAGGTTTTTGTTGCTGTTATTTTTGATATATTTTAAAACACTCCTTTAGTGTACTTTATTTGTAGAATTTATTATTGTTATATAATATATATTTTTAATTTTATAATATATGTTTATATAGGAAACCAATTATATATAAACTATTTTATTAAAATTTTTATAAGTATTGTAGTACATGCAATGATTTATATATATATGCATATGGTTATATAGTTTTTTATATATTCATTTTGATATGATACATGGTCTGGATTAAAAAAAACTAGATGTACCACCATAGGTCACTGTGATAACACAAAAATTATGGTGATAAAATCAATGCATGTGTACTGATGTATGTTTTGGGGAAGTGGAAGTCACACAAACCAAAACATACACTAAAAAGGAAGAAAAATGAATAATTAGAATGATTTATGTTGTTCAACAATGTTCCTACATATATGATATAATGGAGTGTTCTTAGTTTCTATCCAGATAAATCATTAGAGGATACACACAAGTATTTTTTTAGATTAAAACCATGTAATTAGATCCTATTTAAAAATAGAATAAATTTAGCAACATAAAGGGTTCATTTAAGTGGTTTACCAGCCCTTGATATTTTTCCCATCACTAGATTATATAACCATGTTAATTTCTCTCTAAATTATTCATTTTGAATACATTTCCAATAAAATTAGACTTCATACCACAATTATCTCCCCAAGTTTGAAGTCCCCCCCCATAAATCTTCCACTCACATATAATTTAAGGTAAAATATATATTTTCAAGCTCCTTTATATCACCCAACTTACCTTTTGGTAGAACCCCTATCATCATATCTTCCTCAATACAATTGATAATGTTTTTATCCATTTTCATCAATTTTTCTTCCAACAAATTACATATTTAGTGATATAAAATTTTGTTGTGTTTTTACATGGAATTAAATTTCAAGTTCCTACTGAGATGATTTATATTATATCTATAACAATAGAGAATGTAATTATCCCAGTTCTTTCATAACTCTTATAGAAATTTCATCATCCACAATATCTCTTTACAGTGTTCAGTTACTGTGATATACTCTAATTCAATGGTAGATAGGAAAATACATTTATGAAGTAATTATTTAATTAAAAAAACTCTCCATACAAATGATACCAGGTATCAAGATATATATTTTTTCATTTTGACTTATCTAACCATATATTCTTATGTATATCCATCAAGAAAAATTGTATCAATTCCAAAACACAAATAATGACCAAATATATCTTAGGGATACCTTAATATCCATTTGAAAATTGTATTATGATCCTTTCAAGGACTTAATAATGACATTGTCACAAAACCATAAACATAAGAAATATCTGGGGTGGTGTACAATATAACATACATGTGACTGCCACCTATTTACTGATAAGGAATTTTCTACATTTATGATTTCTTCTCCTCTGTTGATAAATTTTGGCATTTCATGAACTGGAAAAGACATGCAAGAATAGTATTAAATGAGTTTTCCTTACTCATGTTTAACCTTTCAAAAACCATCTTAATATACCATTATTGAGATAACCAAATCTTATGAATAATCTTTTAATGGGAAACATTCTTGATAAGGTTATGTGTAACATCTCTTAAGTCCTTCATTTCAAATTTTTTTTTAACTCTTACTTAAACATTTCGATCTTGGTGATATATCTTCCATTAATTAGTATATCATAAATATAAAGAAAGATAATAATTAAATCCCCATTATAAGATCATTATATGTAAATGTAGTGATCAAAATTCATTCTTCTATACTTATTTTTATCTATTAATAAGTTAAATTTTATATACCATTTTTTGGTACCTATTTTAGACCATATAAGCTTTTCTTGAGTTTACATACAATATTTAATTTTCTATTCACAATAAATCCAACGGGTTTCTCCATAAAAATATCCTTATCATGATCATCATATAAGAATTCTTGTTTACATTTAATTATTTTACATCTATGTTTATACTAGATAAGAATCCAAGAACAATTCAAATAGATGACATTTTTATCATTAGAGAAAAAATTTCCTCCAACTCAGTACTTTGTTTCTGACCAAATAAATTCACAAACACTGTATATTAGAAGAGGTTATAATAAATTAGTGATGTTTTTGAAGAAAAAAACACTAAATAATAATTTATATATGGTTCTAGGAAAACTTTCACACATTATATAATCCATTTATTAAAGCAATAAAAGAGGGGTGTTAGAAACCACTACTATTATAAGAGATTGACGATAGTTTATAACCCATTCTAATAGATTATATTAGAGTTTGTTTCTAACCCCTATTATTTTTTTAATTTTTTTTAATAAATTAATACTAAATTATTATTCAGTGGTGGTTTCATCAAAATCGCCACAAAATATTTTTTTTATTTATTAGAAAATTAAAAAAAATTAGTGGGGGTTATAAACCCCTATTAATCACTTATATTAGAAGAGGTTCATAAACCCCTCTATTTTTTTAAAATACATTAATAATAATAATAATAAAATACATTATATATATGTTTTTATTTATTTATATATAAATATATAAATATATTATATAAAAATGAAATAAATATAATGTATTTATGAATTATCTATGTAAATATATTTTAGAAATATTTTATATTTATATGGTATGTAAATGAATTATATTATATACTATGTTAGATAATTTTATATAGATACACTTTTAAAAATATTTTTAAAAATATTATATAAATGAATTATATAAATATAGTGAAATAAATTATATAAACATATTATATAAATAATGAAACAAGATAGGGTCATATACCCTTTATTAATGAAAAAAACTAGTATAGTGGAGGATGAGGTCAAAGGAGGAAAACTGCCCACAATCTTAAAAAAACAATAGAAAGAAACGAGCATAATGGAAAATTAAGAAAGCACCTCAAAAAATTTAAAGTCCCAACATCTCTATGATCTCATATTGAGAACGATGTCTCATATGGCACCGATCCGCATAATTAACACTACCATGGGGATGATGTCCTCATCTCTATGTTTTCTCCCTCTACCAAGTGTTATATAAATATATTTTATAAATTTATTTATAATAAATACTTATATATATTTAAATAAATATTACAAATCAGATATGTATATATATATATATCATAATCATTCATTCATTCATTCATACATAAACATATATACATACGTACGTACATACATATTATAAATATATAATATATAAGTAGATGGATGCGTCTTATATAAATGTCTGCAAATATATGAATACATACACATAAAAAAAATAATATAAATACATATATTATATAAAGATATCATATTAATATATTTTATAAATATATATAATATAATATTATATATATAAATAAATAATATAAATTTATTTTATAAATATATTATGTAAATATTATATATATGTGTGTGTGTGTTTAGGAATGTGTATTTAGATCTATATAAATATAACATATAAAGCAATATATATATATATATATGTATATAAGTATGAATAATGTATATAAATATATTACAAATACAATTTATAAGATAGTTTGTAAATGCATCATTTTAATATATTATATAAATATATTTTTATCAATATGAATATATGTATTTCATATATAAACACACGCACACACACACACATTTAAAATGAAATATATAAATATATATAAATATGCATTAAATGAATTTATTTAAATATATTATATAAATACAATATAGAAATGAATTAAAATACATTATATAAAAATATTATGTATAAAAATTTATTTATAATTGATATATTGTATAAATATAAATCTATTTAATTACATAAACCCACTTATAGAAATAAAAAATATAAATCTATTTACAATAAAACTATATGTCAATATATAAATATATAAATATAAAAATACATGTTTATTTATATATATGTATATAGAGAATATTACTTGAACCATCATGGAATATTTAATTTTTTTAAATAAATAGACATGATTCAGTAACCACTGATACATATATTTTTTTAAAATAGCTTAGATAATGTAATTTTTTTCTAAAATGTTTTTAGATGGGGTTAGGGGGGAGCCACATAATCAATACCATAGGAGAGATTTGTACTTAATAGTAGTCAGTGACTATCTTTGATTATATATATTTAGTGATAGTTACTTGAACCACGAAAATACATTTATTTTTTTTGAAAAAATAGGTAGGGTTTAATAATCATAGATTCAAATATTATTTTTTTTTTATAAAAAAATAGCTCAGTTATTTTAAAAAATTATTTTATAAATTATTTTATTTTTGGAAGAGTTTATAACTACCTCAATAATAACCAATGATAAAAATTTTAATATACCAGTGATTTTCAATTACCTACGATTAGGTAGTTATTATAGTGACCTTTTTTCAAAATAAATTGTAAATCATTTAGAAGGGGGTTAAAACCACTGCTAAATGAAAAAATAACCCCTTTTAAAAATTATAAATACTACCCTCTATGACATAATAGTGAGAGAAACACAACAATAATAAGAATAAGAATGGATTATTACAATGATTTTTGTTGATAGGGAAGTCAAGAATGCGGAAGAATAATTGCACAATACTTCCCTCTAAACAATTTCAAGTCTCCTCTTAGTGACCCTTTAAGAAAAATATTAATTAGAAGCTAAAAAACTCAAGGGACTTTACTATACTTTAGATTAACTACTTTAATATATTTATTAAACTTAAAAGAGTAATAAACCCATTAAATTTTACAATTTAGATTCAATATCATTAATTGAATCCTTAGATGAAGATGAAGCCACACTAGAGGTAGTATTGTTTAAAGGGAAGATACTGAATTTAATTCCCACTTCTATTGAACCCTTCCCAGTGGAAATTCAAAAAAAAAGTGATCAAGGAAAAACTATATTGGGATTAAATCATTTAACTCAATTAATTTCATTTAGTTATTAATTTCTTGAAATTACTACTGACACTCTTTATACTTTCCATTTAGAATTAACCGAGAAACTTTTTTCCCTAGAGTCTAAAGAAGAAGAAGAAACTATTTAGGAGAATATGATAATTGATTTTAATCAAGAGGAAACCATAAAAGTGGTGGTAACATTATAAGAAAAACCTATGGTGATTTTGAGAAATCTAATACTTCCTCTATAATGACTTAATATCAAATGGGGAAGATAAAAAAACTCTTAGAGACCACCCTTACTCCTCATTCCCTCCCCGGTTCTATTTTTGTTTTCCTATTATTCTGGGTGATGGGTTGTTTTTAATTTATTTTGTACTTATCCATTCTTAGTTTTTTATATATATAAAATAAATAAAGGACCATGTTGTGGTTTATATTAAGGAAACCACACCCTCCTTCCAACTATAGATACCCACTGGTACTTTCAAGTTGCAAGAAATATATCTTCTACAATTTTAGGTTTATAACTCAAGGTTTATTTTATTTTCCAATAATTTTTTCTTAATTTTTCATTATAATATTTTTCATGTGTATTTTTATTTTCTTTTATATGTTTCAAGTGTATAGATAATCTTATCTCTAACCTCACTATAAATAAATCTTATGGTATCTTTTCATTCCACACTTGTTGTTTACTTTGTCAATATCATTTTATATACTCCATGTATATCACTTTAGAGTAACATTGGTGAAATTATAACAAATAAGTGTGAGTGTGTGGGGGAAGAGGGGATTTATTTTTAGGTGTTTTGGAACTCTTTTAGGTGTTTTTTTTGTATTAATTCACTTCTCATTTTTATTATATAACATTTTCAAACACTCTGGTCTTAAATTAGAATATAAAACCCTTTTTGAATTTTATTTACATTTTTCTTGTAATTTATTCATTTTTATCTTAGAAGTTTTAAATTATTCTCTACGTGTTTTTGGTTTTTGTTGTAATTTATTTTAAATAATTTTCATGAATGTTTTACCAAATATTGAAATTTAAACCTATGATTGGCCTCCCCAAATTTTATTTTCCATCTTGAGATGTATTCTGAACTGATTTTAATTCATTTATCTAATTCTCTCATTTTATTAAGTTAATCTTGGATTTTCTATGCATAATGGACTGTGTGTTTATTATTTCTCAGTACTCCAAAGTTCGTGATTTTTTTTTTCAAAATTAATGTGATTTTTCGGCTAAAACATATTTTTTCATGAGACCCACCCCTTCCATAAAACATTATTAATCCATTAGTTTACCATAAATGGCCTTATATATTTGATTTATATTTAAATCCAATTATGTAAATACTAATGTTCATACGAGTTGGTGAAAATCAAGGTAAATTTTAACTTTTTATTTCTAATAATGGGAAATTGTGAGAACCATGATTAAAATCAGGAATCTTAGAGTTTGAACATCTATAGATGATATTTTTTGATATGGTTGGAGGCCTTAGAAATGTTCCGGGTCCTCAAGTTTATATTAGGTTAATTCCTTTGTAATACCTTGGGTTTTAATATAAATAGAGACCATGCTTTAATTTTTGTGATAGATTATTTAAATTTTGGATGAAAACCCAAACCTATTTATATTATTTTTTAAATATTAAATTCTAGTTTAGATATGTATTTTAATTATTTATGTCTATTTTGGATGGATTCACATTAAGGAATTTTATTATATTCTGATTTTTTGTCCATCTATGTTTAATGACACTCAATTTTGGTGTTTGGGGTGTCAGTGTAATACGGGGATTGAGTCTCATGGGTGGTTTGGGATTAAGATTTTAATTTATATTAAAATACTATTTTAGTTATTTTTAAGAGGTATACTATTTATGAATGGGTTGGTCATGTTCTGTAGTAAATTTTAATCTTTTCTTAAAGTCATAGCATACCCTTACACATGGACCCCCCATATATAAGGGTAACCCTATGTTTACCCTTACGTATAGACCCCTCTACGTGTTGAGGTAGACTAATTTTATATCCATTATTAAGGGTGAACTTATGATTACCCTTACACATGGACCCCTATATGTTTAATGGTAGACCAAATTTCTATATGTGTATAAGGGTAAACTTATTTTTATCATTATATATAGACCCATTAGTGTGTAAGGGTAGCCTAGATTTCTATCTATGTATATTGGTAACCTTGTGTTTACCATTATGCATGGACCCCTCTATGTTTAAGGGTAATAATATATCTACCCTTTCATTTGGATGTCCCTATGTGAAAGATAAACTATTATTTCCAAAATTACAAAAAAACCATTTTCACAAATATTTTTCTTATATAGTTATTTTTTTGTATAAATGAGGGATTATGTGTGTTTAGACTAGTATATAATGAGGTAACCTAGTTCCTTCATTCCTTTTCCATTTTTGATATTTCTTTAACAAATATTATCAAATATTCATTTGATTTAATCATATTTATAACTTGAGGTAAATCTTACTCTCCACATTGATTATTCATTGACCCCCCTCTTTTCATGGTTGATTTATGTGCACTTCATTAGAGTTTTAGGCATTGTTTTCATCGATGCATGGTAAAATAATCTTGATATGCTATGTCTTTCCCACTACCTAGATAGAGGAGGTCATGGGAGGTTTATCACACTAGTCTACTTTTTAATTTACTGAGGTATATAACTATCATGATTTTTATGGTTTTTTGGTGGAATTGAGTGAAACTGACTATCGATTTGGGTGAATAAATTATGGATTTTGTGTGTTGAAGGTCTAAATGGATATTGGGGGTGGTACATGCCATTTTTATTAAACATTTAAGTCATAAAATATTTTCAATGAGTATTATTTTATTATTCCATAACAATTAAATAATTAATTAATAATTTAATTGTTTTTGGGTAAATTTATAAATTAATTATAATATTTTATAATTAATTTGAGATGAATTTTATGTAGAAATTATATTTTGTTGGTGCATGATAGCCAATCAATATTAAACAAGCTTATGTGAGGGTGACTGAGATTTATTTCAAGGGGTTGACTCCATGAATGAGGTAGGTGGTCCATTGAACACACAATATTAATATATGAATTTCGATAAATGTCATGTGGTATGTGGTATATCCAATTATGGGATATTGAATATAAATATAATATGAATTGTTTTATTTAAACTTAATTGAAATAAAAAATTGTCAAGGGCCAAGATGGACTAGATACTAGTTTGTGCCTCATCCATTGATGGTCGAGGACATTATCATAATTGTGTAAAATGATATGCAAGACTCTAGAGGGGTGTAAATGAAATAGGTGGATATAAGTACTGGCCAATGATGTAGGTTCCCTTATACACATAATTATAGAGGAATATGTTGGAATAAGAATGATTGATTGAGTATGAATTTATTGAACCGTGAGATACCATATATCCTTTAAACTAGTTGATGTGAGGGTGGTGTGAGAGTTACTTCTCCCAATAGCATGTGATAACCTAAGTGGGGATGTCTTGGGTAGAATTTATGTATAGGTTAGGCATGATATTTTTGACCTAGGATGACCTTGAGAAGTGTGATTGGCATTACATCATTTCCTTTGAGTGATGCTAGTGTGGCCTTCCTTATGAGGCCTGTGAGGCTGCAATTTGAACACAATGATATAGAGGGATCATATAGCCTCAGTGTGATGGGATTCAAAACTAGACTTGGTAGAGATATAGAGGAACCCTTATAGGTTGTCTTGGTAGATTTGTCTCTTAGGGTATTTGAGTGGGTGACTGGGTATTACACTAACCCTAGTGAAGGGTAATTCTAAGAGGTAGATAATATCAATGTTGGGAGTCACATTAGAACTCAAGAATCAATAAGGTAATATATTATGACTATAATGAGTAATATAGGTTGCATGTTTGAGAGTCCAACCAAGAAAATTTGAAACGAGTTTGATCAGATGGCCAACCCATGTTATTTTTATATGATATTATCTGGTGGTTGTTGGAACTCGATGATTATATGAGAGATTACCAGTTGGATGATGTACCTAGATGATTATATGAGAGATTACTAGGAGGATTTTAGACCCAATTTTTATATATGAGATTCCCAGGATTATTCATAGGATATGGTGTTCATATATGATATTATATGATATTTCAGGCATGTTTACTAAGATATAGTGTTTACACATGCCATCATATGAGATTCCTATAATGTTTCCTTGGATTTGGTGATTATACTATATATTATATAAGATACATAAGATAATTCCTAGGATATATTGATTACACCTGATATGATATGAGATTCCTATTATGTTTCCTAATATTTGGTGATTACACCTAAAAATAAATAAATAAATTAGATGGTTGGATGGGTTGAATTTCTCCTTGATGATATTATGAGACGGATGAAAGGGACACAATTTCCATCAATAAAAATGATATGCATATATAAGATGATCCAGGTGGGACTATCTTCCCCCATGGGTGATCATATATACTTATAATGATATTATAGGTGGTTTTTTACGTGACCCTTAGAATGGTATACCGCATCTTCATAGACACCCGACACTTTGAAGATAAGGTATGGTCGATCATGGTAGTCACCTTAGAAACTATAGATTGATGATATTATTTATTTATATTCTACTATTTATTTATTTTTAGAGTATATCACTTGTTCATACACTAATTTACTAGTTATATTACTGACACCATTGGTTTTTCCCTACTGAGTTATACTCATACCCTACTCAGGTGTCCATGGAACATTGGTACCCAAGAAGACCTCACTATTTTCTAGTTAATCTAGGGTAGTGGCCCAATATTTCATTATTGGGTAAGAGAAGCTTGATAGGGATCTGATATTGGGGTGAGATAAGGCTCATGTATGGTGGTATATACTCCTTGTATTCTTATTTATTTTGTTTATTTTGTATATGTGATTAGTTTGGTGGGTGATCTATTGGTATGTATGACCATATGATTTCACATTAAATTTGTTATAGAATTATTGTTTTATTGATTATTCATACTTTTATTCTTTATTATGGACGTTTTTTGGTTATTTTACATTATTTATTTCTTTGATATGAGGGTATAGTCCCTCTATGGCAACACCTTAGAACCTTACTACTAGTCAGTATCCTTTGACATACGAGGAGGCACACATGATGTAATGTTATTATACTAGACCAGAAACTAGAAAGTGTCCTTGGGACGGAGAATTAAAAAGTTGTATCAAAGTTTACTTTATTTTTATTACAATTTGGGATTTGTTAGATAAGGAATAGGGACATGTCAGATCTTATGAAGGACCATAGAATGATGTTTCACGGAAAATTTTTTCGATGGGAAGTTCATGTTATTCAGGATCTGGGAGTTCTATTCTTGGTTTTTTACAATACAATTTAGATATTTATTCAATTATGATTTGTGTATTTGAGATTTATTTTAATGTTTTTTTGGCTCTTAGACTATTGTAAAGATACCTATATACATGCATCATTCTTGGAATATAGGAATAACATGAAATTATTATGGTTTCATGAGATTGATATCATTGATTATAAGGGTTCAATTATCTAAAGTGTGAACAAAAACATATATTGTGTTTCCCTATATAAATTTTTGGTGTCATTTTACTCAACCGAACCATGCTATATTTTCTCTGATGACTGGTCATGTGGATCTTACAGATGAATGATATTGGATAATAACTATGTAGTTACTCTTGTATGTTATGTATAGTTACACTTGGTAGGTTAGTATAGTTACTTTATTCATTGATTTTGGTTCTATGAGAAAATAGGGTCAATTTTTTAAAGTTTAAAATAATAATAATAATCTTATATGGTGTTTTCTTATGTGGATTCTTGGTGTCATTCTACCTAACATAACCTTATGAATTTGGTTTACTTGAAACAGATCATCATAGGGTTGTGATATTATATGATTATTATTGATATAGTGGTTATAAAGGGGGTATTTTGGCTTGAGGATTCCCATTAAGGATTAGTTCCTTGGATTGGGCTGATGACTTTGAATGTAATTATCAATAGGTATATATATATATAAGAACCCTATTCTGCATGTTCTCACATGAGTTTCCTTGTGATATATGAGATGAGAACATAGATGTTTACTCAAGATTTTTGACCAATGTGGAACATGATTTATGGAATAAGTGGGAGGGCATAGTGACTTTGAGATGCATCTCATGATATTGGTGATCCGAGTGATATACGGGGGTAACCTGATAGAGAGATTAGCCAAGACTTGTTAGTAAACTTAGAATTTAGAATAATGGTTAGATGAATTGGGTTATGAGATCAATTAAATAGTGGTTCTATCATGTATGTAGTATATTCATGGAGTTTCCTTTAGAATTCATGATGAAAATCACTTGAGGTGCTTTGGTATAAAGGTTTCAATTCGTTGGGAAGGATCAGTAGGATGCTTAGATATATTGATTTAAGGATTTGTTTCCAATGATATTGTGGATCACAATCCTATATATTCATATTTAGGATATATATATATAATTATTATATGGTTTAAATTATATAGAAAATATTAATTGATTGGTGATCTTACATTAGAACTTGCGATGGGTGAAATGTCTTGATTTTCAAGAGGAGAAACCATAGTGCTTCTGGATATATGATACTAACATTCCATGAGCATGGTTAGTGATTTATTTTTTTCGATACAATTATCAATTATATATTTTTCAACTAAGGGTGTATTCCAACATGGTTATGATTTATGTTAGAAACAAGGGCCATTAAGAACCATTATAAATGATGGCTTATATAATAAAAAAAGTGCATGTAAATGGATTTATAAGACATTTTCACTTATCATGGATCATGGAGATATTATTTTGAGATATTTTAGTGTCATAATGGTTTATATAGATTTTTTATGATAATGATAAATGTTCCTCTACAGTGATAGGTGACATTGGAAATGGTTCAAGGTGCAATGACACAATCAATTTGGGTTTGATCCTAAACATGTGTTGCTTGCTATAGATGAGAATGGATCATGTGGAGTGAGATGTGTATGATATTGGAACATATTGAGGTTTTTATTGAGGATCTATGAAAGGAAATAAATATTTTGGGGAGTACAGAATTGGCCATGGATTGTGTAACCCTCATTGTGTATGGAAACTCAGTGGAAGCCAAGGATGAAATTCCTGGTGATATAAGAATGTGCAACGATTGATGTTTTCATTAGAAATCAGGCATGTGAGGGAAAAAATTTATATTTACTACATGAGATAATGGGTAGAGAGTGGTCCATAGAGATACATCCCTATATTGTTGGGTTCTGGCCATGATGAGACCAGTATTTAGACTGTCAACATGTTACTAAGATACCATTGTGTAAATGAACCCAATTTCCTCTATTTACAAAGTTAATACTATATTTTGGGTTGAGAAATGTTTTTTAATGCACTATAAGTGTTGGATTTGGGATTATTATGGAGTCTTAGGTGATCCAAGGGTGATTTTTATTAGGGGTGTGTCAGTGCTCACGGTAGGGAATAACAATAGATTTGGTTGGTTGGGGTCCCATGTAGATAATTATAAAAAATATTAGTGTTGGAAATTGATGTGAAAATTTTTATGATACCATGATTCCTTAAATAGTTAAATAATCATTACTAGGTGATATGATATCAATTCGATTAGTGAGACCAAGTGTTTCTAGAAAATGTTAGGCAAAGGTGGTCTCACTTGTGATTTCACATGAAATGAGATTTAGCAGGGTGAAGATCACATCAAGAGAAATGTTTGGGATGTGGCTCATGAGATTTAAGGATTTAACTGATCATTTTTTGAGAAAATAATGTTTTATAGGTTTGGTATTTAGAGTTTCATTACAAAATCAAGTTTGAAATTCATAGGTGAAACATGGCTTGTTGGTAGTAAATTTATGATTGTGGTATGTCAGGTTTGATGGATGAACGAAAAACAATACTTATTTGGTGTGAGAAGTGTTATGGAAGGGAGTTTTTGAAGGCTAAAATCTATATTAGTTGGTGAAAATAAAGGTAAATTTTATCTTTTGATTCCCATGCATGGGATGATTTTAGATATGATATTTTAACTAGGAATCTATGAGTTTATACATCTATAAATGATATTTTTGGATGTGGGTAGTGGCCCAAAAAATGTTTTGGGTTATCATATTGACATTGGTTCAAGGATGGTGTAACACCCTAGGTTTTTATTTAAATACAAGCCCCATTTTAATTTTTATGAGATCTTATTTAAATTGTGGTAGAATACCGAAACTTGTTTAGATTTTTCCTTAAGTTTGAAATTACAGTTTTGAACTGGTTTTTAGTGTTTGGGGATTTTTTTGAATTGATTGCTATTTGGGAAGGATATTTAGGTATGTTATTTTGGTTTAAATATGTGAAATGACTCCGAATTGTAGTGTTTAAGGTGTCAGTATAGGTCATAGAAAGTATCTCGAGGGTGGTCTAGGCTTAGTAGTTTAATTTTTATTAAAATATACTGTTAGATTTATTTTTTAAGTGGTATTCTATTTTTGTATTGGTTTGTTTTATTTTTCTAAAAAATTAATTTTTTTTTCAATGAGTTTTAGTATACCCTTATGCATGGTAACACCACCCATTTGTAAGGGTAACCCTTTGTTTACCCTCATACATGTACCTATCTATGTGTAACATTATCCTAGGTTTGTATCCATGATTAAGGGTAACCCTATGTTTTCCATTACACATAGAATCCTCCATGTGTAAGGAAAACCGAATTTTCTATGTATTTATAAGGATAACCTTATGTTTACCCTTACACATGAAATCCTTGTTTTGTATGGCTAGACATGTTTTCTATTCATTCATAAGGGAAACCTCATGTTTAACTTTATTTATAGACCCCTCCATACGTAAGGGTAGCTAGTTTTCTATTCATTATAATTTAAACAATCTATTTATGCTTATGTATGGATTCCCCAATCTTTATAGGTAACTAATTTTTCCAAAATTTCAAAAATGAAAATTGGGTTTTCTCATATTTTTATAATTTTTTTATTTTGATGTATAAATGGGGTTTCATGTTGTTTTAAGTAGTGTAAAACAAGGTATCCCATATCCTTTCTCTCTTTCCCCTTTTTAATAAATATTTTATATTTTTATCAAATTTTATTTCCATTTGATTATATATATATATATCTTAAAGTAAATCTAATGCTCTAAATCAATTATTCCTTGATTTTCCCATTTTTCACTATTGACTTTTAATAATTTCCTTAGGGTTCATAACAATGATTTTACTAGAGAATGGCGAGATCATCTCAATATGAGAATATTTTTTCCCAACCTAGCTAGAGGTGGTTTTCAGAGGATGATCACACTAGGATACACCCAGATTTATTGAGGTATATCACTACCGTGATTTTATTTATGGGTTTTAGTGGAATTGATTGAAATTAATTATCGATTCATTTAAATAATTTGGGGATTTTTTTGTTAAAGGTTATAATGGACATTGGGGGTGATGTACACCATTTTTTTGAAACATTTAATATGTGGAATATTTCAGGTGATTATTATTTTATTACATGCCTAAAATTAAATAAATAATTAATGGTGGAATTGTTCTTAGTAAAAAATGTAAATTAATTATAGTATTTTAAAATTAATTTGAGAATAATTTTATGGAGATAAGACCTTTTGTTAATGTATGATTACTAACTAGTCTTGGATGATCTTAGTTCATTGTGGTCAAGATTTATTTCAAGGGGTGACTCCATGAATGAGGTAGGTGGTCACTTTAATAAACCTCTATGGTATATGCATTTTGATATGTGACATGTGGTATGTGTAATCTCCACTAATGGGTTATTGAACTTAAATATAATATGAATAATTTAATTTAAACATTCATAAAATAAACAAAGTTTCAAGGGACAAGATGAACCCTTGGACACCATTTAATGCCTCAACCATCTATGGATGTGGGCTTGATCATAACTGTGTAAGATGAGATGTATGATTCTAGAGGAGTGTCAATGAAATAAGTTGATGAACTTAATGTTCCTTAGTGTAGGTTACCTTAGAAACATCCTTTTAGAGGAAAGATTTGGGATAAGAATGCTTATCCAGTTAGGTTATAATTGTACTATGAAATAACTTATAGTCTTGAGGCTAATTAACATGAGAGTGGAGTGAGTGTTCCTTACAACACCAACATACGGGAACTTAGGTGGGTTTTCCCTTGGATGAATTTATGTATTGGTTTGGCATGAGAAGACTAACCTAGGTTGACTTAAAAAAGTGTGATGAGAATTATTCCATTTATCTATAGTGATGTTAGCGTGACCTTCCTTATGTGGCCTATGAGGAAATAATATGAACACAATGATGTTGAGGGATGTTATTACCTAAGAGTGAATATCTTTATACATAGAGTTGGGAATGAGACGGAGGAACCCATATTGAGAATCTGAGATGAATTTTTTCTTAGGGGACTTGGGTGGGTTTTCCAATATTACGTTATCCCTATAGATAAGTAGTGTTGGGAGGGAGATGGTGTCTTTTTTTGGTTTTTCATTAGAACCCAATAATCGATATGGTAGCCTAGTGTGGCTGTATTTATGAATATAAGTTATATGTTTGAGAGGCCAACCTAAAAATGTGAAATTATTTTGGGTGAATTGATGACCCATGTTATTTTTATATAATATTACTAGGTGAATTCTATCCCCTGATGATTATATGAGAGATTACTAGGTGAATGATGGTCCCTAATGATTATATGATATATTTTCTGGTGGATCGTAGAATTGAATTTATATATGAGATTCCTAAGATTATCCCTAAGATCCAGTTTTCAGACCTGATATTATATGTGAATCTTAGGATGTTTCCTAGGATCCAATGATTACACCTATAATTATATGAGATAACTAGGATATTTCCTAGGATCTAATGATTACACCTGATATCATAAGATATGTATAGGATGTTTCCTAGGATCTAGTGTTAACACCAAATATTATATGAGATTACTAGTATCTTTCAATCACACATGATATTATATGACATTCCTAGGATGTTTCCTAATATCTGGTGATAACACATGAAAATAAATGAATAAATGAGATGTATGGGTGGGTCACACTACCCTTTAATACATTATGATATAGATGATAGGGACACAATTCCCCCTGATAATAAATGAAATTTATATACGATATGATTCGGGTGGGACGCCCAACACCCCTAGGTGATCATATATACTTATGATGATATTATGGGAGGTGTTTACCTGATCATTTTAATGACATTTAATATGATCAAAGACACTCAATTCTTCTTGAAGTTGATATGGTCAATCCTGGGTGTCACCTTACAAACCAAGTATTGACAATATTATTAATTTGTGTTATACTATTTATTTATTTTCTGAGAATATCACATGTTCACAGGCTATTTTATTTGTTAGTTTGGGATGCTATTAATGGTTACCTATTGTGTTTTACTCACACCCTGCTCAAGTGAACATGGAACTTTGGTACCCAAATAGAGATCACTTATCAACCTATTGATAGATCCATTGGGATGTATGAATATATTACTCTACATTACATTTGTTATATCATTATTGTTTTTTTGATTATGTGTACTATGGTTTTTTATTATGAATTTTTTGTTATTTTTTTCCATTTCATACTCTGATATGAGGTTATATGTAACAAACTAGCCCACCAGGGCCTTCCTGACAGGCATAAGGCCAAGCTGTCACAACCCCAATCTCATATCCAATAGGCTAGGTGCTGGTGGTAAGCACCGGGAAGGAATAAATGAAATGATAGGAATTTTTCTAATATACTTGTACGCACGCACCCAACCATCTCCATGAAATGTGCATAGGAATAATAATAAAAGATAGTAACATCTATAGTAAACCATGCATGAAATAGCTATAGTAAATATTTTAGATTATGAATGAATAAACCAAAATATAACTGGGAAAAAAATTACCAACCATAAATGAATTCCCAACATGACAAAAACTATAATAAAATAAAAACTAAGAGAGACCAACTCCTAATATCCATGTTAGACCACCGTACATGGTCTATAAACCCAATTATCACTATGACCCACCAATTTCACTGTTAAACTATCCCTCATCCACATAAGATTGTACATGGGTGGGAAAATCAAATTCATGGGTGAGTATATACATACCCAGTAGGATGCCCAAAAAACTTAAGATGGATCAATAGAAAGATATAAAAATGGTTTGATCAACCCAAAGAAGTCATGTCAATCATAAATTGAGACAAGAACCGTAAACAACCATATATGATCAATAAGAATACAAAATGAGAGATAAAGGGGATCTATATCTTCATATACCATCTAAGAATGATGAGTTTTCTGGTATCTCAAAGGGTTTACCTCCAATGCACAACATCATGTACAACCGAATAAGAATCCATCTGGAGGGACCAATCATCTGTACTACACACCACATATAAGGGGTAAAATCTCCCTACCATAAATCCCTTGTATCCCCACTAAAATTTTAGTTGTAGGGGACCTGTACCTCACCACTATGCTTCACAACCAAGAGGGAATAATCTCTAGTCATGCATATTGTGTGAGATCACAAGATTTCATTTGGAGGACCTGCACCTCGGTACTATGATCCATATATTAGGGGAAAAAATATCCAATAGAAGACCCATGCCTAAGTATGATAAGGGGGTGCCACTCAAAATATAGAGGACCCACACCTTGGTATATCAGGGGGATTCCACTCAGTAAACATATAGATTGAGGACTAATTCCATGGAATAATAGGGGGATTCCACTCAGTAGGTAGAGGGCACATACCCTAGTGCATTAGGGGGAACCACCCAAATGATAGAGTACCTACACCCCAGTACAATTGGGGGGTTAAACTCAGTAGGTATCGATAGAGGACCCATTATATAGTACTATATGGAGGGTTCCACATAGAGGTAAGATTACCCACACCCTATCACATTAGCGGGTGCTACTCGGTAAGTATAAATTGAGAAAATCCACCCTAGTACGATAGGGTGATGTGACTCTATACATAGAGAAATCATGCTCTAGTATGTCATGGGGTGACACTTAGTTGGTAAAGGACCCAAAACCTAATTCCATAGGGGGTTCCACTTAGACCAGTTCAAGGAATATGGGGGACCCACAACCTGGTATAAAAAGGGGTTTCCAACCCTAACCTCTCTCGCTATGATGATCCTGCCTAATCACTACCATCATCAATCCCCACTTTAAGAAATTTCATGATTGTAACATCACACATTGTATCTTGAAATACACTACGATGGGTAATATCATTTTCTAACTAAAAAAATTATTAAGATAGGATATCCACAAGAAAAAATTTCAGTTCATACGAAGAAGATACAAGAGGTTGAAGTTACTGAGAAAACTACATAGTGTGCACCAGGGGTCACATGGCATGTGACCTTACTTGGTCTCCTGGCTAGGTCCTTACTAGAACATGATGTGGATAGGCATGTAGTATTATAAAACGTGTCTAAGACCCTTAGGGATTTCCCATTTTCTCTAAGACGTGCTCGTACACTCTGGGTCATTACCATGTACCTAGTCGTGGTTGGGTATGAGGTCATTCTAACATACCTCTGGTCATGCATGTATACTCATAGAGTACATGACATGAACTCTTGTACAATTTCCTAGATGTGTGAATATGGATCATGGATTAATAATTCGGGGAGGGTGATATGGTGTTTGGGCTTGACCACACATAGTGCGTGACCCTTATCTTCCCAGAAACCATAATGTTGTAGCTAGGGGGGCTACATGGCATGTGTTTTAGGACTACATGTTGTGTAGTCATTTTTTCCATAGAAACCTTGTTTCTTCACGTGACATTCTAATTTTCTGATTCCTCTACCATTATCACCTAATTCCACCTTGAATCTCATTGGGGAGTCTGGATCTAGTGTCGTTCATGCTTGATCTATTTTTGGTGGCTATATTCCGGCCACTCATATGCTTGTGGGGATCTACCATCTACATCTTTCTCCCATTTATACTCTGAATCTTAGATCTATAGAGGCGTCACCTAAAACCTTAAACTCATTACTATTCATATGAAACTTTACAATCTATTCATCATTCATGGACTCTCTATGTGTATGGGGGTTCGATCGTGCTCAAACCCACCCCGATAATGTCAAACCCTAACCCCATGGTCCAATGGTGAAGGAAACTATAGATAGAGGGGGAAAATCATAAATAAGGTGAACAATAATTAGCCAAGAATTCTTGTCTAATGATTTCATAATTGGGATGTCCAGGTGGGTGATATTAAAATAAATAATTGATTTAAATATGATAAAAGAATATCAAATAAATTACGAGGCTCATGAGATAGTTGGAAAATGATAAAAATAAAATAATATTAAAGATAAATGTTTGATTAACTGATATAATACATAAAATACACAAATAATACACCCTATATTGATTATGGATCAATATTTAGTGAATAAAACATTCTATGGTGATGGAGAAGACACTCTATTTATTACCTTTCAATCCACCTCGATCTAATCATCATTCATTATCTAATATCTATCCACTAATAAAGAATTCTCTCCTACCCCTCTCAAATATGTAAAGGGTTATGTGAATAACCATGTAAAATCATCATAATGACATATTTAGAGAGGGGGGTAGGTTATGTGTAACATCCCAGGTGAATAAAGAATAAAGAATTTTTATATTTATTAATATTTTTGAATTAAAAATTAATTTTAATTTAAAGGGGATTCCATGTTTTATGGAATACCCGATATGCAACAACAGGTTTCTTGGAAATCTTACATTACACACAATGTTAAGTTATACTAAAAAATAATATAATAATAATATTATTTTAAATGGTAGTTAATGCATAGTCATTGTATTGGCAGGAATGAACATGACTAAATACAATGTGATTATACATGTTTGTTAATTTTTTTTAAATTTATCCAATAAAATTTAGAAGATTAAAATGTGAATGAATCTGATTTTAAGCATAAATACTCTAATATTCATTAAAAGGTCAATTTACCACCTTTTGATGGTAAACCCTCTTTAAATATAGTTTTGGTCACTTTTATATGTTATATTTGACAAAATAAATTTTTTATTTAGAACCGGGTTATTAAAATTTACTTTGGGTAAATTTTTGGTATTTTTCTGATAAAATTCATTTTTTAATGAATAGTGGAAAATACTGTATTTTAATTCAAAACTACCTTTTAATATAATTTATTTATATGGTTAGATTATATTTTTAATTGGTTTTAATGTCTAATTAGATAATATTTTTACCATTTAATCCAATTTTTTTCATTTGATGTAATTTCACTTTGAAATTGGACATAAACAAGTGTCAATATTTTGATAGTTATTATTTCTTAAAAACACGCTTTTTTGTTTTGACAACAAGAAATAATTTTAAATTAATTAATGAAACATATATTTTTTTTAATTTGGTAAAATAGACATCATTTTTGAATTCGGAATATCAAATATATATTAGGCTTAATTTTTGGTATTTTTCTGAAAAACTTCAATTTTTGATGAATAATGAAAACACTAAAAAACCGACTTCTTCATTAAAATGATATTTTATCGCTTCTGTGAATTGAATTTTAAAAATCTGACAAACATGTTTTTTATTATTAAGTAAAATGTGGTTCAATAATATGAAATTAATTTTTGGTGAATAGTAACTTTTGACTTTTGTTTACTGCGGTTAAAGGTAAATAGGGCAATTTAAGGTAAAAATAATATTATAGTATTATTAAATTATCCTAACATGTGTCATAATCCTATTGGTTGATACATGTACGACCTTGGAAATCCTTGAGTTGATTTTGGGACCCCATGGATCCACTTAAGAGTGATAATGACACTTTATATTAATTAATTTAAAGTAAAGACAAAAATGACATAAACATATATATTTTAGAAAATAAAGTTTTACATGGGGTTAGATAAATTATTTCTTTGACTATAAATATTAAATAGATATATAATAATATTTCCTACATCATGGTATTTTATTTATAATTTTTATATATTAAATAAATAAAATTATTTATGACACAATAATGATGGAGTGTTTAGCTCATTAATGAATGATTTAAATAAATAAAATTATAAAGATTAAAAAAATATCCAAAACCTGTAAAATTATTATTATATGATTTTATTTCAAACAAGAATTATCTTAGTTTCTACTTCAATAAGTTTTGGACCTTTATAAACCGAAAATAATTATATAATAAAATAATATTTTCAAACTTTCCTAAAGTGGCCCTCCTTCCCCTAATAAAAACCCCTCACCTCTAACCCATTACTCACACCACTCAAGCCCCTTGTCTCATCCAAAATCTTCCCAAATAAGCTCTCAAGATCCCTATCTTCCACCTAGAAGCCTTACCTTAGGCATAAGGCACTTTAAGTAAACCTTTTGGTTCAAACCAAAGGAAGATACCCGATTTAAAGGTAATGTCTTCTCTTAAATTATTTTATTTTATTTTACTTCTACAACCCCAAAAAATCTCTTTATTCCTTTATTTTATAACAAAAACAGTATCATCAATATACTAGGTTGTTTTTATTTGAATTATTCAAACTAAATTTTCACACACCTCCTTTTGATGGATACGAACATACTGTTACTGTGGACGGTGAACTACTGCCTCACAAAATGATGATTGTTCAAATATCGCCAACCGCCTCTCATGGTGTCCATTATGGAGGCACTATAATTATATATGATATATATTTTATTTTATTTTATCAATATTCTTATGTAATTCTCTTTTATAACATACATTTAATCTTTTCATGTTGTATAAATACGATAATTTCATTTGAGGAAGTGCGGACTACCGCTCCCTCAAAGTGATATGATTCATTCATACCATACATGGAACATATAAATGACGGTGTTAATGAAATTATGTAACATATATAAAATATGATATTATACTATAATTATAATATAACTACATATCATTAATTTTTCATTTTTGTAAAAATGAAAAAAAGAAATGAAAGTAGTGTTCATGCGTACGTACGACTTACCGTCTCCATGAACAGTGAATTTCATTTCTTATGTCCAAATGTTATGGACTATTATAAATACATATATAATGGATATATATGATATATATTATATCTAAATCAGGAATATAATTATGGATATAATTTACTGTTTACCACATGGAAATTTTTTAATTATAACAAGTTCATTTTTAACTCAAATTACGAACATCGACAAAATGTCCGATGTGAACTCAAATATTTAAATAATTGTTATTTAAAGGTAATAAGTGATATAAAAGGACTAATAAAGTTGAAAAAGTTTCTTAAGAAATTATAAATTAACTTATGTTTATTATTCAGGAAGAACAAGGAACAAACGAGTCAAGTCGGACACTTGGTACGAGGTTTGTTATCTCACTTTTAATTCCATGATATTTCCATTGTTCACCTCTTATTTATTGGATGTGGTGTATTGTGTTCTTCCATTTGATATATATTGTTATGATTCTATTTATATTCATGTTATTCTGTGATTTATTTGGTGGTTATTAACTTTTGGTTATATGAATCGATTGATTACAATATGTAAGGTGTTTTCATCTCACTTTTTATTCCTGTGAGATTCATTATATATTTTCTAGTATTTATTTTTGTGTGGTGTATATACTGCCCATGATTATATTCCTTGTGTAATATAATTTAATTTATGGGTATTTTCATCTTTATTTTATGATCCTTCATTCATGTGGTGTATGTTTCGTAAGTTACCAAATCGGCAAGGGAACTTTTTAACCCAATTTCCATTCCTTGAGTTAATATTATAATTCTAAATTATGTCATGCTATGGTTATGTGTGGAATCACTGTTTATTTATTTATGTTGTAATTTACACTCCCCTTTGTGTGGATTTACTTTTGATACACATAATCAATCCATTGATAAATTATCATGTCATTGATATGAACTTGATAAGGGCATTCTTAACTCAATTTCCATTCATTGAGTTAAACATCCAAGTCATTGGTTTTGTTTTAAAAATAATATGTGTGAATGTCCTATGATTGATTTACACTGCATATAAAATCATATTAAGTGTATTTATATTTGTCACAAATTATTATGTAATTTACTTATCCTTAATCTAAGGATACAGTTTTAGAAGGGATTTCATCTCTATTTATATTCCATTGAGACTGCATTGTTGTTATGCACTAATTAACTTTTATATGGTTTTAATAATGTCCTTTGGAATAATATATCATGAATACATTTATTTTCATGATATTATAAGATTATAATTAATGTTATTCCTTGATTATTTTTATTCAAGTGTTTCTCATTTTGTTAGGAACTCTGTAACTAAAATTTCATTTTAAATGTTTTAAAGATTTATTCTTCTAAATCATTCTCATTAATGTTCATGTTTTAAAAATGGTTTTAAGGATTTATTTATACAAATATGAATGTATTGAAATTATAATTTCTTTTAAATTATTCAAAGTGGTATGGGGCACTTTAATTCAAAAATCTTTTTATTAAATATTTTAGATGATTCTGAAAATGGGTTGATAAAGCATTGATTATGTCAATATCTTGAAATGATATATTGTGATTGCAACATGGAAATGTTATATTTAATTTATGCTTGATTTATGGGTTATGAATATTTTATGGTTCTTGGGAATTGTTTATGTATATGGGTTGTTTTGTGATAATCCTAAGGCAGGTGATTCCGAGATATCTCTCCAATGCATTGGGTAACGTGACAGAGGTAAACGTTAATGATTATTCTAAGAGATTTAGGAAATATACTGTGATGGGTATTCCAAAAGTAACTCCCTATATAGATGTGTAAACTACAATGTAAATATGTTATAAATTCTATAATTTACCTTTACGATTTATGATTTCTGTGTGTTATTCATAAATATTATTATTTCATGGGGTATGTTATGATTGAAAAGTATGGTTTCATTAATTTATATTTATTGATGGGTTAATGTTTCCTTTACTTATTTTATAACCGTTACTGATCTTTTTATGATCATAACATGTTATTAAATGTTTTTTTCATAGGAATTAATGATCAATAGGGTCATGGATGGGATTAAAGAAAAATCACGTTGTCTAAAATATGGAACTAGACATGACTGTTTTTTCAAGAGTTTTTATTTTATGAAAAAATGGGAACTGAGTAGAAGTGTCTAATTTTTAATTTTTGAGATGTAATGTAGTTTTTATGGCCTAATTCTCTAACAATCTAAACCTAAAAATATCCTCAATGTGAATTATTAATTTAATTCAATATTATGTAATGTTTTAAGGCTGGGTCCTCATAGTTGGTATCAAAGATTAGTATAGACAACTTTAGGGATTAAGATTTTTTGTTAGACACATGGTTAATCTCTATGTATATTCCTTAAGTTAAATCCTTATTTTTTTAACTTTTTCAGATCAAGGAAAGTCTATTACAAATGGAAGGAGGAGAACATCAAATGACATTCCTATCTCTTCCTAATGACTTGCTTGTAATAATTATTATAAAGTCATGTCCAGACGACTCTAAAACATTTTATAACATACAACTCACTTGCAAGAAATTGTTTGAGATTTCACACACCTCCGCTATACCTCGATACCATCATGGATCATGGATTTTATTTAATCAAATGATATTTTCTAAATATTCTCATATTTTCAAGAAAGGTAAATATTGTCAAAGTATTTTCAAATATTTTACCTTATCATAAGATTTTGAAGCATATTATAGTTTTGAAAATGGTACCGAAGAAGGAGACCCTTGCACAACCAATTTATATTTTCTTTTAAATTATAGTATTTCGGCATATAATAATGGTATTTAACAATAACTATTGATTGAATGTTTTAACTCAAACTTGGTCAGAATATTTTAAGAAAACAAGTTTTATCAGATGGTTTGAAATTAATTATCATATGTGATTAATTTTGGAAACTGTTTTTTTGAGATCACCCATATGACACAAGTTGTACGAGGTGTATTTAGATAAATGAAGCAGATGATTTTGAAGTATCTCTAAATTATTGTTGCAATGTATGGACCATCTATCTACATGAACAATATGATGATGAAACCAGGTGGACACTATGATCAAGGTACAATTTTATTTCTTTGCGAATAATATTATTTTATGGAGGATTTTTTTTTCAATATATATAAGACTTCATGAATTAAGATATTGAGGTCATTATGAGTTGGTATGAAAATGAGAGGCAAGGACAACCATTGAGGTTAAATCATGTTATGGATATTTTTGAGTAGTTTATATCATTTTTGGGAATGATATAAAATTATATAGGTTTTAAAAAATTTCAACATGCAGACCATGTGACAACCCATCACGTTGAACAAAGATGCGGGAATCGAACCCACAACCAATGTGCCATTGAGATTTATTGCCTCTCACTGGACTACGTGAAGTCCCCGGTTAGTATGACTTATTATTTTTAGTTAAATGATTTTATTGATTAAGAATAAGTTGATTTGGGATATTATGTTTTATCAAACGAATATCCTTAGTATAGAAAAATGATTTGGGGATTAAGTTATAAAGGATATTTTGGAAGACATTTTCTGTTTTTGTGAAACTATATACCTAAGGAAAGTAGAATACTTTGGGATTTCAATTGAGGAGTAATGGTGGAATTTTATTTTGGAAGAATCTATGTTTTTATTATGGACATATGGAAATTTAGGTCATTTATGGAAATGATTAATCTATCATAGAGAATATGTGATTTGGTTAATTACACTTTAGTATGAGACTTTAAGAGTAGTTGATGTTATTTAGAGATAAATGTTAAGATTTACTATGGAATACTATGTGATCAAATCCTTATGAATTTCAGGTATCAGACTTAGTTTGGATTATTTAAATAAATTTTAAGGACATTTGTGTATTGAAAGGTATTTATTGAGATTTGGTTATTATTTATTCAATTTTAGAGATTAAGAGTAGTATTTCTTTTTTATAAAAGATTATCCTTTTTGTGGATTATCTGATCTTGTACTAACCATTTTGTTTTTGGTTAATATATAAATACAAGGGAAATATATAGTTCATATTTTATGGATTATGTGATTCTCTATAAGTTCATTATAGCTCTTAAGGTGTGACCAAGTCATCTTTAATACTCATAATTTGGAGAAAATATGAGTTTTTGGTAGAAACTTATTAAAGGATGCAACTCTACTTGAAAATTAAAAATATTTCCTTATTTCCTTAGTCAATATCATAAATAAATTCTTCAACTTTATGAAATGGAGCATAAAAAAAACATTTTCCGTTAAAGTTTCTTACTGGGGAATCAAAGACCATTTAACCCATCACAAGTTTGTGATTTTCGGGTGGTTAAATTTATCTTAATCATGTTTTTTATCACTCTATATCAGAACTTGACACTTAGTTTCTCCTCCATATCCATATTTTATTACATGGAATCCTAGTATGGGTTATCTCGGGTGACCTTTTTACTTATCTTTATTTCTTTTAAAGTGATAGTTTATTGACTCTTTTTTTGATGTGGGACTTTTAATGAAGTTTCCAAGACTAATTTTAAAATTTCAAGGACCCAATTCCCAAAAAGGGGGAAGGATGTAACATCTTAGGTGAATAAAGAATATGGAATTTTTATATTTATTAATATTTTTTAATTAAATATTAATTTTACTTTAAATGGGATTCTGTGTTCGATGGGGTACCCGATACACAACAATGAGTCTCCTTGAAATCTTACATTACACACAACGTTATGTTATACTAAAAAATAATATAACAATATTATTATTTTAAATGGTAGTTAATGCATAGCCGTTGTATTGGTGAGAATGAAGAATACTAATTACAATATGATTATACATGTTTGTTAAATGTTTTTACATTTATCCAATAAAAGTTATAAGCTAAAAAGTGAATGAATCTAATTTTAAGCATAAATACTCTAATATTCATTAAAAGGTCTATTTACCACCTTTTGATGGAGAACCCTCTTTAAATCTAGTTTTGGCCACTTTTATATGTTCTATTTGAAAAAATAAAATTCTTCTTTAGAATAGGGACATCAAAATTTACTTTGGGTAATTTTTTGGTATATTTCTAATAAAATTCAATTTTTAATGAATAGTGGAAAATACTGTATTTTATTTCAAAACTGACTTATAATATATTTTATTTATATGGTTAGATTATCTTTTTAATTGGTTTTAAAGTGTAATTATATTATATTTTTATCATTTAATCAAATTTTGGTAATTATAAGTAATTTCACATTGAAATTGGACATAAACAAGTGTCAATCTTTTGATAGTTAATATTTCTTAAAAACTCGCTTTTTTGTTTTGACAACATGAATGAATATTAAATTAATTAGTGAAAATTATATGTTTTTAATTTGGTAAAATAGATATCATTTTTGAATTCAGAATATCAAATATAGCTTAGGCTGAATTTTTTTTATTTTTCTGAAAAACTTCAATTTTTGATGAATAGTGAAAACAATGAGTAGTAGTTAAAAAAACCGACTTCTTTGTTTAAATGAAATTTACCGCTTCTGTGAATTGAATTTAGAAAATCTGACATACATAGTTTTTATTAGTAAGTAAAATGTAGTTCAATAAGAAAAAAATAATTTTTGGGGAATAGTAACTTTTGATTTTTATTTACCACGGTTAAAGGTAAATAAGGAAATTCAAGGTAAAAATAATATAATAATAATATTAAATTACCATAACATGTGTCAAAATACTTTTTTTTGATAAATTTCTGACCATGGGAATCCTTATGTCAATTTTTAGACCCCATGGATCCACTTAGGAGTGATAATGACACTTTATATTAATTAATTTAAAGTAAAGACAAAAATAACATAAACATATATCTTTTAGTAAATAAATTTTTACATGGGGTTATATAAGTTATCTCTTTAAATATAAATATTTATTAGAAATATTTGAAGATTTAATAAATCATGGTATTTTATTTATAATTTTTAGACATCAAATAAATAAAATTATTTCTGATACAATAATGATGTTGTGTTTACCTCATTAATGAATGATTCAAATAAATAAGATTATAAAGATTAAAAAAATATCCAAAACCTTTCCAATTATTATTGGATAATTTTAGTTCGAACAAGAGTCATATTATCTTCAACTTTAATAAGTTTTTGACCTTTATAAACCTAAAATAATTATATAATAAAATAATATTTTCAAACTTTTCTAAAGAGCCCCTCCCCCCCTTAAAAAATCCCTCACCTCTAACCCATTACTCACACCTATCAAGCCCCTTGGATGGTCCAAAATCTACCCAAATAAGCTCTCAAGATCAATCTATTCCATCTAGAAGCATTACCTTAGGCATAACTCACTTCAAGTAATCCTTTTGGTTCAAACCAAAGGGAGATACCCGATTTAAAGCTAACATCTTCTCTTAAGTTCTTTTCTTTTATTTTACTTCTCCAACCCCCTAAAATCTTTTTATTCCTTTATTTTATAACAACAATGTTATACTAAATATACTAGGTTGTTTTTATGATAAGTATTCTAACTAAACTTCCACACACCTCCATCTAATTGATACGAACATACTATTTCTGTGGACGGTGATCTACTACCTCACAAAACGATGATTTTTCAAATATCTCCAACCGCCTCTCATGGTGACCATTATGCTGGAAATTTAATTATATATGATATATATTTTATTTTATTTTATCAATTTGATTATTTAATTCTCATTTAGAACATACATTTATGCTTTTCATGTTGTATAAATATGATAATTTCATTTGAGGAAGTACGGACTACCGCCCCTCAAAGTGACATGACTCGTTCACACCATACATGGAACGTATAAATGACGGTGTTAATGAAATTATGTAACATTTATAAAATATTATATTATAATGAAATTATAGTATACCTATTTATCACTATGTTTTCATTTCTTTAAAAATGAAAAAAGAAATGAAAGTAGCGTTCATGCATACGTACGGCTTACCGTCTCCATGAATGGTGCATTTCATTTCTTATGTCAAAATGTTATGGACTATTATAAATACATATATACTAGATATATATAATATATATGATATCTAAATCATTAATATAATTATGTATATAATGTAATTTTTACCACAATGACAAATTATAATTATAACAAGTTCATTTTTAACTCAAATTCCGAACATCGACAAAATGTACGATATGAACTCAAATAATTAAATAATTGTTATTGAAAGATAATAAGTGATATAAAAGGAATAATAAACTTGAAAAATATTCTTAAGAAAGTATAAATTAACTTATGTTTATTATTCAGTAAGAAGAAGGAACAAATGAGTCAAGTCGGATATGTGGTAAGGGGTTTCTTATCTCACTTTTAATTCCATGAGATTTCCATTGTTCACCACTTATTTATTGCATGTGGTGTATTGTGTACTTCAATTTGATATATATTATCATTATTATTTTTATATTCATGTTATTATGTGATTAATTTGGTCTTTATTAACTTTTGGTCACATGACTCGATTGATTACAACATGGTAAAGGGTTTTCATCTCACTTTTTTTTCCTATGGGATTCATGCTATATTTGCCACTATTTAATTTTGTGTGGTGTATGTACTACCCATGATTGTATTCATTTTTTAATATAATTTAATTTATGGGTATTTAAATCTTAATTGTTTTATCCTTCTTTCATGTGGTTTATGTTTCTTAAGTTACCAAATCGGTAAGGGAACTTTTTAACCCAATTTCAATTCCTTGGTTTAATCTTCTAATTCTAAATTATGTAATGCTACGATTATGTGTGGAATCACTATTTATTTTTCTATGTTTTAATTTCCACTCCCATTTTTGTGGATATAATTTTGATAAAAATAATCACTCCATTGATAAATTCTCATGTCGTTGATATGAACTTGGTAAGGGTATTCTTAACTCAGTTTCCATCCATTGAGTTAAACATCCAAGTCATTGGTTTTTGTTTTAAAAAGAACATGTGTGAATGTACTATGATTTATTTACACTGAATATCCAATCATATTGAGTGTATTTATATTTTTCACACATTTTTATATAATTTATTTATTCTTAATCTAAGTATACAATTTTTATAAGGGATTTCTTCTCAATTTACATTCCATTGAGACTTCATTGTTGTTATGCACCAATTCAATTTTATATGGTGTTAATACTACCCTTTGAAATATTATATCTTGAATCCATTTATTTTTATGATATTATAATGTTTTGATTAATGTTATGCCTCAATTATTTGTATTCAAGTGTCCCTTATTTGGTTAGGAACTCTTTAACTAAAATATCATTTTAAATGTTTTAAAGATTTATTATTCTACATACTTCTCATTAATGTACATGTTTTAAAAATGGTTTTAAGGATTTATTTATATTAAAATGAATGTTTTTAAATTAAAATTTCTTTTAAATGATTCAAAGTGGTATGGGACACTTTGATTAAAAAAATCTATATTAAATATTTTAGATGATTCTAAAAATGGTTTGATAAAGCATTAATTATGTTAATATATTGAAATGATATATTGTGATTGCAACATGGAAATGTCATATTTACTTTATTCTTGATTTATGGGGTATGAATATGTTATGGTTCTTGGTAATTATTTATGTATAAGGTTGGTTCCATGATAAACCTTGGGCAAGTGAGCCTGAGATAGCTCTCTAATGAATTTGGTAATGTGACAGAGGTAAAAGTTATTTTTTCTCCTAATAGATTTTGAGAATATACTATGATGGGTTTTATAAATGTAAATCGCTACGTATATGTGAAAGATATAATGTAAGTATGTTACGAAATCCATAAGTTAGATTTATGATTTTTATGTGTTATTCATAAATATTATGATTTCACGAGGTATGTTATGATTGAAAAGTATGGTTTTATTGATTTGTATTTATTGATGGGTTAATGTTTCCTTTCTTTATTTTATAACCCTTAGTGAGATTTTTATGCTCATCCAAAGTTTTGAAATGTTTTTTATAGGACTTAATGATGAATAGGTTCAAGGATGGGATCAAGGAAAAGTCTTGTTGTCTAAAACCTGGAACTAGACATGACTTTTTTTCTCAAGAGTTTTTATTTTATGAAGAAATAGAAACAGAGTAGAAGTGTCTACTTTTTAATTTTTGAGATGTAATGCAATAGTTATGAAAAAATTCTCTTAAAATATAAAATTGAAAAGTTCCTCAATTTGAAATATTCATTTAATTCAAGATTATGTAATTTTTTAAGGCTAGGTCCTTATATTATGTTTATTGAATAAAAAATAAAATAAAATAATTAATTCACTTAATTCACCTTCCAAAGGTTGCCTCAACTGAACATCGTACATCGACCAATCTTAGGTCGTGGTTTGGGTAAAATATATGTTCCAAAATCAACTGTGGTATCATATTTCTGATATGAGACTCCACCCAAGATATATCCAATATTTCTATAAAACTACATATGCATGATATTAATATATTTAATATTTTTATAATACCAATTTTAGGATCCCTAGGCCTTATAATCTTGTTCTCTCTTAGTGAATGGCTCTGAAAATATTCCTATAAATATTATAAAGTGCACAAAAAAAAACAGAGACACTATACTCTCCCCACCTTCATTGATTTTCATCACAAAAGAAGAAAAAATAATCTAAATTGAGGATATTGATCTCTCAGTTGGATTTATTATTCCATTAATATCTCATGATGGATCCTGTGATGTCAAAAAACATGCACCCAAGGGAACCACTTCCCACAAAGGGTATTCTATGGACAGTTCTCAAATTTACCTAGGTGTGTTGAAAAGACAACTCCACTCTCGATATCTAGCTCATCCTGGTCAACATTGTGCAATGTGTCATGCACATGTCTCATCATCTATGACACATAGATAACCCCAATCATCCGACCTAACTATAGTCATATGGTCTTATGGTATTCCACTTCTTTAACTCTATGTAGTAATTGAAAAATGGGCCTATGATCCTTAGATATAGACAAATGTCTCTTCTAAATCCCCATGATCCCCAATGAACTGAGATCTCTATGAATGCAATATCTCTTCATCGAACTCCAAAGGCCACCATCATTGGTCCTATAGGGACTCCTGATGTCTCTGAGAAATCCTAATTCCCTAATAGATAAATTTAATCTTTCAAAACCATGAATCTAAAAAAATCTATGCCCATAATCAGAATCTCCCACTAGCACTGACTTGTACAGTGGTGACCCACTAGGTCTCCTATATGTGGCCTCAAAATTGGCTTCACCAATGGTGGATTGGAAACTATTATGATATAAAAACTCCATTAATGGTAGGTGATACTCCTTGATATGGCTTAGAATATACATGTCAACCCAAATCATGTTAACCAAAACACAAATGGTCATCTTAACATGGCCACCTATCTAAGGTAAAAACACCATGCTCAAGTGAAACTTAGTCTCAAAGGCCTCTTTCATTATTTCCAAAATCGTGATGTGAAGTTAGAATCATATTCCAAAATTATCATTGATGGAATTCCATGGATATGAAATACCTCCTGCATGAATAGGGGTCCCAAACTATCCACCAAGATCTTCTCTTGAATAGTTAGAAAGTGGTATAACTTTTCAATCCAATCTACAATCACTCAAATAGTGTAATGACCTTTAACTAGTTGTGGATCCCCCCGTCACAAAAACCACAAAGATACCATCCCATTTTCACTTCCATCCAAGTACCTCGACCTATACCTATGTAGGTTATAAATGAAGACCTAAACTCATTAATAAGCTAAAAAAAACTTGTCTAACAACTAAATACCAAAGGATCTTGGTACAACCACACCTATCCTATGTGTACTACTAACGGAAAGAAAACTCCACAAAATATTCAATCATGGAATGCATGGTGTAACCTTCCATTATATAACAAGGATAAAATACTCCCCACCTTTATAAAATCCATCAAGATCATTCCAAATAGATATTTTGTCATGCAAAATCTTGCAGTCTATATCTATAAGTTGAGCCTCCTTAACAGGCTACACAGGAGGTGGCGAAACAATTATCGATTGAAGGTACACTGAACCATCCTCATCATCAAGGGTAAACTATAATATTTCAACTACTCTATAACCACTCTCAACAAAAACAAATGAAAAACATTACTATGATCATCTTCTACCACAACCACACTCTAGGGTGGATATCAAAATAGAACTACCTCAACCTTTTTTGGGTTCATTACCACTCCCATATACAAGAATACATTTCACAAGAAATGGACATACAAAATTTGTTCCTATCTCCACAATATATCTCCAAGAATATGGTACTCTCATAGCACATCCTAAACTATCAAAAAGAATATCCCATGCTCTAACTTTTATGTTGAGTACACAAGGGGGTCATTATAGATGACTACCAAAAAACTATCCAAGAAGGGTTGTGGATCCAGTTCACGCATCTTGTGAAATTTGATGGGGATTTCAACATGCCAAATGGTATAAAAAATAAATCAAAGTAACTATAGAAACTATAGGAAACTATGCTTAGTATATACACCTCTCAAACCTAGAGCTCGTGATAACCCATCCCGAGGTCAAACTCTGAATTCCACTTCATTTACATCCACTACTTAAAGCATCCATAAATTCTTGGGGGTAGATAATCCTCCAAGATAGTCACAAATATTGGATGATGTCAATCCACACATGACCTTAATATCTCATCTACACCTTAGTGAAACAACACATGGATACATAGGAAACATATTGGGTTTTATGAAGCCTCTACTTTATAGAATCCTCTAACCATAACTCTAGATCTTACAACTAAATGGGGTTATCCTATATTCTAACGTAGATATCATGTCATCAATAGCTTGATTCCATATATTGAACAAACCCTTTATGGGTTAGTAAACCCAACATTTCCTCAAGATGGATTCCATCATACTCCTCCATTATCATAGGAAAATAAAAGCTCATAACATCCTCTACTCCAAGGTCATACTAGATAATAAAGAAAGAGTCAGTTGTATCATCCTAAGAATGAGATAATGCTACTATGCTTGGGACCACACCCTATCAAATGAGAAAAACTCCATTCTAGAATAAAGGAACACTACAACCCTCATGGGTAACTATCAGTTGAGAATGGATGGTAGGAAACTAGTACATACTAAGGAATACATTATAGGGCATTTCCATTTCTATATAAGACTTATATAAGAGGATCTATCGGTAATATAGAATCATGTCACACTGCTAATAAGATTTTATGAAAATTGATCATATTTTTTAGAGCCTCAAAGTATATGGGTCGAGAAAAAATGTTTTCATGGTATCACTAGTTCTTGAACAGGTTCTACACTCAAGTAAAGGTGGCTCCTAAAAATATGATAAAAATTCATCTAGGGAATTGAAGACACATGTATTATCTCAAACCATACTCAAGAATCTAGGATAAAATACCATTTTTTAAGCTCAACTTTTCCCTTTCTCACCCGTTCCCCACAACCAAGACTTGATCTAACACCTTGACACACTAACCTACCTCATACTCATAAGTAAAATGAATTCATCCACCACACCTCAAAACTATCTTCTTTTGGAAAAAAATAAATTTACTACATGGTTTTGGATTGCATCACAAGAATTAATCTTGGTGGGGGAAGTGTCCCTATTCTTATAATGTCTGAATACATACCCAAATTAACCAACACAGGGATCCATTGACACCCTATGTCACCCTAGAAGAGTCTCACAACTAGGAACACTAATGAGAGAGGTCTTATCAAAGAGGGAAATTCACACTACAGTCTTACCTCTGTCCTATAGCCTTGAAAAAGGGGTTCTAACTCACGAAGAAGCCTGAGCTATCTCTATCTTTGAAGTCCATGATGTGCACCTAGCATTGGTGTGACATCCATCAATACCTATGGAGCTAACACAACTCAAAAATAAGACTAGTTTCTAGTGAAAACATCAAATCAATTAGGTTCCCCGTATGATGGAAAAACTAGAACACCATCTCGATCCAATCAACCACTTCCTAAGGGTCTATCCCATCATGAAACCTCAATAGTATTGGTCTTTGGAACTCATGTAACATGATAAGACTATATTAACTATCATCCTATCCCATTGGATATATCAACTTCTCAACATATAGATGATCATCTTCTCGGAAAACTAGAGGTGGGGTCTATGCATTGCTTAATAGGTGGTACCACTAATCCGTGCCCACCAAGAGGTAACACCTCATAAAAGGGTCCCTAAACCATGGAATCATTGTGAAATGGTTGTCACCACAACATTTTCTCAAAATCCCAGCTTAATTTCATCATGGATACATCTTGAAAGTTATCAAGAAGTTCTATAGTTAAAGAGAATATCTGGGGAGAAGAATTAAAAAGTAAAATAAAAAGGCTCAATCATATATGATGCATGTACCATTTTTCCTAGAAATTGATGCCTCAATATACTGAGTTGACAAAAAAGTAATCAGAATACTTGTATATGGATACATCAGTTGCCGCACCGACCCTGGGTTCCCTGGCTCAAGAGCCACACTCGAAACCAAACCTTAAAAGGGGAAAACTTCAAACACCTTCCCAAGGAATGAACTCCTTTGATACCACTCTATAATGACCTGAACCAACAGGGCCCACCTGACCAGAGGAAGTCTGAGTCTTAAAAACCCCAATACCACATTCAATAGTCTAGGGGTTGAAAACAAGAACCAATAAGGCATAATTGAAATGGGATAACTTTTCAAAATACACCTACATGAACGCACCCAAACATATCAATACAATGTGTAGAGGAATAATAAAAAAAGATGATTACATATAGAGTAAACCATGTATGAAATACCTCTATGAAATACATTAATGTATGACATAATAAACCAAAATATAAAGGGGAGAAGAATTACCAACCATAAATGAAGTCCCATCATTACAAAAACTGGAATAAAAGAAAAACTGAAAGATGTTGACTCCGGATATCCATGTATAACCACTGTACACAATCTATGCACCCAAGTATCACTATAATCCACTGATGTCACTAATGAACTATATTTTATCTGTATAAGACATGACATGTGTGGGAAAATCCCATATAGGGGTAAATATATACATACCCAGTAGGACACCCCAAAAAACTGAAGAGGCATCAATATAAATATATAAAAAATGGTAACCTCAAACCAATGAAGGAATGTCAATCAAAAATTGAGACAAGAACCATAATAAAACATATATGCTCAACTAAAATCCAAAATGAGAGAGAAATGAGATCTCAAACTCAATATCCACAAAAATAGTGATGATTACACTAGAAACTCCAAGGGTTTACCCCAGATACCCAACATCATGTAGAACCAAATAAGAATATGTGTGGAGGGTCAACTACTCATCACTTCACTCCATATCTAAGGAGGTATAATATCACAAACATTCATCTGATGCATCATTTACATAATTTGAGTGGAGGATGCACACCTAAACACCATGCTCCACATGTAAGGGGGTATAAACTCTAGTCATGTTTTTTGTGTGAACTCATAAGATTCCATGTGAAGGAATCACACATCACCACTATGATCCATAATCGAGGGGAAAAAATATCCAATAGAGGGCCTATGACTTAGTATGATAGGGGGTTACACTAAAAAGATATAGTACCCACACCCTAGTACTCCAAGGGGGTTACAATTAGTATAAAAATAGATATAGGATCTATACCCTAGAAGAATATGGAGATTACACTTAGTAGATAGAGGACCCACACCCTAGTGCGTCAGGGGGTTCCACTCAATGTAAAGACCCAATTTTTTTCATGTAATTTTCTTTTATTTAAATGGAAATATTTCGAGTCCCTAAAAAATGACAGCGCATGATTCTGAGGCCCGTTGTGTCTGGAATGAATTTATGATCTTTTTTTTTCAGGTACGTTCAGTAAACGCGCAAGCAGCATTTTGTAACATTTGAACCGATTCTCGGAATTGACATATGAGGACACCGTTGGACTCGCTGAGCTGATATTTTCTTAAGGAGACCTTCAACTTGACCACAGTAGGTCGAGGGTGGAAATTAGTTTTCGGATTTTTTGTGGGTTAATTTATTTTATTTTTGAAATAGAGACCTCCCATTTGAAACATGAAGGTGGGGACCACACGGGTGTGGTCAGGCATTTAATGCTAGAAATTAAATGTCTGGTTACACAAAATGTGTAACCACATTCCTATTTAATTAATACGATTCATTAATTTGGAATTAATTAATGAACTTTAACCCTTGGAATTTCCCAATTAACGTGCCAACAAATTAATTGATTAATTAATAAAATTAATCTTATTAATTTGGAACCTCATCTATCATGGGGGAAAGGATTGGAAAAAGGGAGGAGATTTGGGAGAACATTATTCAATGAAGAACCCCCTCTCCAATGAAGAGCATCCTTTGTAATTGAAGAACGAGGATGGCACTTGAGCATGGATCAGAAACATCTCGCGGGAACGACGAACGCCAATGTCACCATCTTCATCGACTTCGTCTTCTTCCTTGTGATAACTCCTACGAGCTAAAGTCAAGGTAGGATATTTATATATGATTGAATTTATTTATCTATTCTTCATATTCTGGTTTCACAATGATGATGACCAAAATAACATGGTCATCATTCCACATATATACCTTGCCTCTTCCCTTTTGATTCCCCACAGGTTCTTCAACACCAAATATTTAATGATGCTGGAAACAAAATAGTTTGTTGAGCGCAACATATGGACACGGATCCCTAGACCCGAGGATCACAAATATGCAATTTTTTTATTTTTTGAGCTAAGAACGGAGATGTGGTGACCCGTGGAAAAGGAGGAGGGCCGACACACCGACCGACTGCATGAAGGGTGGTGTGCGTCCGCGCCACCGGATGAGCAGGAGACCGCGACTGCTTGGCCATGGAGGAGGCCAAAGAGTGCCAAAACCTAGACGATCATGGTGACACTGGGAGGAGGAATGGCCGGAGCACCCGGACAGCTGTGGCGGATTGGCGGGACCCGCTCGGGTCCGCGGGTGATGTGGCAGTGCCCTATGGTGCTGCCCTTTGGAATTCCGAATGGAAGGGGGGAACTCCCCCTTCGGTTCCAGCTCGGCTGGACCACGCCAGTGGGCTGCGCCCAGTGGGCTGGGCCCATTGAGACCCACGTCATCCGGGCCGGGCCTAGGTCGGGCCGCGTCGGTCTGACCGAGTCAGACTAGACCCGGGCCCATCCGGACCATATTTCTCTTTTTGGGACATGTATTGAGAACTGGGTGTCCGTTTGATGAACCGTATGTGGAACCAGAATCCTGGGATCGAGACAGTCCTTTTGGTATACTCCACTTGAGTTTTGGATAATGTTGGAGTATGGTCGGGTTGGATCGAACCCTGAATCCAACCAGGCCCTCGGAGCGGAAACACTAATAACTTACATAACAGACATCCGATTGATGCACCGTCTGTTGAGTTGTGTCCCTTATGACGTGACAGACCATTGGTATACTTATCCATACAACTTATTGGTGGTCGAGGTATGACCGATATCTCGAGGGGAAGATTCTATGGAACTCGAGCGCACCGGGTGTGAGGAATCTAGTGGCTGGCAGTGAGGTGGAGGTTGGAGACGAATAATACATAGGTTAGTTACCTATAGACTCTTTGAAGTTCGGATCCTATGTGGATCATTTCGGGGGTTAGTACCTATCTATCCTGTGTGGTTCAGTGCTCAACAATCTTGTGTGGGTAAGTGCATACCGATCCTGTGTGGGTTAGCACTCAACGATCCTGTGTGAGTCAGCCCATACCGATCATTGTGGGTCAGATTATATGTGGGTTAGCACATACCGATCCTGTGTGGGTTAGATCTTGTGTGGGTCATTGTGGGGGTTAGTACCTATTGATCCTTTGTGGGTCAGACTCCGTATAATTAGCAGCAGTGCCTCTTGACAAAATAAGATGATCTAGCTTTGCGACTAATCATCTTTACTTCTATAATTCACTTATACCCGTGTGAGATTAGTTTTATATCTTCATGGTGTACCTTTGTGGAACTATATCTTCATGGTGTTACCTGTGTGGTTCTCCTACATTCATGGTGTTACCTGTGTGGTACTTCTACCGTCGTGGTGTTACCTTTGGGGCATTCTTTCCTCCTGTGTTAGATGAGTATATATTGATAACTTAGGTATATGTATGGGAATATTCCTAAGTAGGGTTGACTATTGTTTTCATGCTATGTGGTTTATACTTTTTGGATTCTGAGATACCTTCGGGGGTCTTGGGGTCCCTACTGAGTATTATTATACTCACCCCTGCATGGGCTACGCCCGCACCTTGTTGTGTATGGTGGAGATGACGAACAACACTGAATGAGGACGAGTGTACCAGGACTGGAGACTGCTCAGAGGTGGACCTTAGACGAGGCATACTGTAAAGATAACCATTTGAGAGATGTAACTACCCTTTAGGTAGGATCCTTGGTGGGTGTTCACAGGGGATATTTTCAGTTTTACTTGTACTTTCCAATTTTACTTTTACTTTCCAGTTGAGATTTTATTCTATCCCCCTTTACTTTCTGTACACTCCCTGTTTAATATATAGTTTACTTTGTGTTTGTATCTTGTTGTGTTCTTGGTTTTTGTGAGTTCAGAGTTTATAAAGGAAATTCCTTCCCGTTTTAGGGAATACTCCTTTCAATTCTTGTCACCAGCCCCTGGCCTTTGGAAGGTGGGACTGGGGTAGTCACGACATAACCCCCAAGGGACGGGTCGTGAAAAATTGGTATCAGAGGAGTTCAGTTCTACAAAATAACTAGAACTATGATATTTTTACTCAAAAATAGTGTTAAAGGTAATGAGTGTGGTTTTCAGTTTGGGGAGTTTAGTGTTGTTGCGGCGGCCGACGTATCCATACACCATGACCCTGAGTTCTGATTTCCGACTCAGTGCACGAAAACACTGATTGTGTGTGTGTCTTTGAACAGTTTTATTGTGAACTATTTGAGTCAGATCACCAGGTATAACTTATTGGCCATGGCGCACCTGCCTATTTTCAGGATTCCTTCATGCAGACAGCGAGCCAGGGTTCCATGTAGAGTACTTGATGATAGCCCACCGAGCGACGAGGCTTCGGTGCAATCCACCCTTATGACAGTTGTACCATCGAGTGGTGTACCAGCAACACCACTACCCATTGGGAAGATGATGCCACCAGCCCCAGCAACAGAGGGTGCACACCACTTGAGCGTGTTGCACGAGTTCCAGTTCCAGATTTCACCAAGGTTCCAGGGAGAGACAAACCCATAGACGACTGAGGATTGGCTGGAGGCTGTGGTTAGAGTCTTATGACTGGTAGGGGCACTAATGGATCTCATGGTGATCCTTGATACCAGTATTCTTCAGGAAGCAGTGGGAAGATGGTGGATCTTGATTATCTAGGTTCACGACGAGTCCACTCTCATCTGGGTGGACTTTGAGAGCCTTTTCAGGGCAGAGTTTGTCCTAGTGACTCTACGCTCAGTGTGTATACATGAGATTCTCCACTTACTGCAGGGTAGAATGACAGTGGATTAGTATTCAGTGAGGTTTACCAACCTCTCATGCTATTCTACTAACATAGGGCATGGACCTTTCTTCAAGGCCTAGACCTTCGAGCAGGGGCTCAGACAGGAGATTAGAGCTTCTATGGTTTCTCTCAGCATCCCGACGCAGGTGGGGGTGTTAGAGTGATCACTCTTAGTGGAGAGATTCCTTACTGAGAAGTCACCAACAATGAGACCCACCACCGGACGAAACATAGCAGAGTCATTGACAGCTGTCAACAGACAGATGATTTTGAGGTCCAAGTAGACCAGACCTACAGGTGGACAACCGCAGGATACAGTGTCGGTGGTGTGGGGCTCTTGTGATAGTGCAGGAATGGTGAGGAATAATAAGTGTCATTCGTGTGGTGGGCTAGGTCACATGGCTCGCGACTGCCTAACCCTCCATATATATGACCAACAGATGGTCGAAGAACCTCCTAGGAAGAGGCAAAGATTTGATCGAGGAGGTCCACAGGAAGGAGGAAGATGTGGCAGTGGAGCAGGCCATGCAGCAGGTGGTGGGTGGTGAATTAAGGTTCTACTGCCACCACCACCAGGAGGTCCACCCCGACCATAGGGAGTAGGTGGAAAGGGACAAGCTCATCTCTAGGCAGCTGAGGCTTACAACCACGACACTCCGAAGATGATTTGAGGTATGATCTGTGTCTACTCTACCTTAGCTGAAGTACTTATAGACACAGTTTCCAGTCATTCTTTCATTTCCACAACCCCTTTTCGGAGCTCGGAGATACCGGTGGAGCCGTTGGCTCGATCCTTACAGATAAAGACTCCTATTAGAGAGGATTTGACGATTAAACACTGGTGCTGGTAGTGTGAGATTACTCTAGGAGGCGATAGCTTAGGCTTGGATCTTCTAGTATTGGCGTCGAGGCCTTACGACGTCATCTTGGGTATGGACTGGTTATCCACAGTCTATGCTTAGATCAACTGTATTAGGTGAAAAGTACAGTGTGTCCACACGGATGGGACTAGGTTTTCCTTCACTGGGAATAAGGGAACCTTTGCAGCACATTATGGACTTACCTAGAGAAGGGTGTAGCTAATCATAATCAGTTGGCTAGCCTTACCATTGGGGATGTTGATATTGAGAGTCCGAACTATCCTGTAGTGGTAGACCAGTACACTGATGTTTTCCCTAATGATGTTCCAGGTCTACCTCCTCATAGAGAGGCATAATTTTACATCAACTTGTACCATGTGACGACACCAATATCTACTCCAGCATATCGGATGGCTCCCATGGAGCATCGAGTGCTGTGGGTATAGCTAGAGGACTTGCAAAGTAAAGGGTTTATTAGGAATAGTGTTTCCCCTTGGGCATCCACGAGTTTGTTATCCAAGAAGGAGGATGGGAGTTTGAGACTTTTTGTGGACTATCGGTGCATGAACCAGGTGACCGTGAAGAACAAGTACCCACTACAGAGGATTGACGATCTCTTTGATCAGCTGAAGGGAGCATAATGGTTTTCAAAGATAGACCTCAGATTAGGCTATCAACAACTCAGAGTACGAGATGAGGATGTGCATAAGATGACCTTCAGATGTCAGTATGGCCACTATGAGTTCTTGGTTATGCCTTTCGGTGTGACCAAATCCCTAGCAGTGTTCATGGGACTCATGAACAGGATCTTCCAGCCATAGCTTGATCTATTTGTAGTAGTATTCATCGATGACATCCTAATATACTCAGGGACAGAGGAGAAGCATGCCTATCATCTTTAGATAGTTTTGGATACACTCTAAGAGAACAAACTTTATGGTAAGCTCTCAAGTTCCAGTTCTGGATACGAGAGGTCCACTTTCTGGGACACATTATCTTGGAGGCTGGATTTGCAGTGGATCCTGGGATTATTGAGGTTGTGCTTGTTGGGAGCCACCCAGGAGTGTGACAGAGGTGCGGAATTTTCTGGGTTTGGCTGATTACTACTAAAGGTTTGTGCCTGAATTTTCTAGAGTTGTGGTACCCTTATCAGCATTGACAAAGAAGGGGAAACCCTTCATGTGGTCAGAGTGATGCCAACAAAGTTTAAAGGAGATGAGGCAGATACTGACAAGTGACCCAATATTGAGGCTACTGGAGGAGGGAGTTGGGTACGTAGTCTACTGTGACACATTTGGGACCGGGCTTGGATGTGTCCTGATGCAGGAGCAATTAGTGATCACCTATAGTTCTCAACAGCTGAGATAACATGACTAGAACAATACTACCCATGACCTAGAGTTAGCAGCAGTGGTCTTTTCCTTTAATATGTGGTGACATTACTTGATGGGAGAATTATTTATAGTTTACTCTGATCACAAGAGTCTCAGGTATATATCCTTTCAAAAGGACCTGAACCTGAAACAGTGACTTTGGCTTGAGTTCCTCCAGGACTATGAATAAGAGATAGTTTATACTCCTAGGAAGGGGAATGTTGTAGCAGATGCACTCAGTAGAATATCTATTATACATTTGTTGAGTGATGCGACAGATCAGCTAGATTCTTTTCGGATATCCTACATGGATTGAGATGAAGTATCTTATCTTCAGTCTCAGATAGTCACTTCCCTACTCCTTCAGTGAGTCAGGGAGGCACAACTTAGGGACACTGACTGCGAGGCTTGACATGCTCAGATATCCATAGGAAAGGCACCTAATGGATTTTCTGAAGTTGGGGGGCACTTCATCATCTTTAGAGGGCGTAATATGGTACCGATGGCGCTACTAGAGGAAGTTATCTAGGAGTTCCATATGTCCCCTCTAGCGGTACATCCAGAAGTGGAAAAGATGTACCAGGACCTTTGGCATCATCAATGGTGGACGATAATGAAGAAAGCAGTTACTGAGTTTGTCTCATAGTGACACACTCAGTTTTCAGAAGGATTAGTTCAACCATTAGAGGTGCTAGAGTGGAAGTGGTATGGAATTTTTGTGGACTTCATGACGGGACTTCCATGCACGTCTAGGGGTCATGATTCTATCTTGGTGATCATTGACCGACTCACCAAGTCGGCCCACTTCCTACCTATTAGAGTGCAGGGATTAGTAGAGAGCTTGAGATTCCTGTACTTACAGGAGATTGTACGACTTTTGGGAGTTCCATCTTCGATCATCTTAGATCGTGATGCAAGTTTCTCTTCTCGTCTATGGAAGGTGTTGTAGGAGGCATTCAGGACATAGCTTTGGTTGAGCACCACCTTCCATCCTCCGACAGATGGTCAGACAGAGTGGACCATATAGACCCTTGAGGACATGCTGCATGCATGCATCTTAGATTTCAATTGCAGTTGGGAGGATCACTTTCCCTTGGTGGAGTTCACATAAAACAACAGCTATCACTCTACTATCGGTATGGAACCATTCGAGGAGTTGTATGGATGACCTTGTAGATCACCTCTATGCTGGACTGACCTAGGGGAGTCCGCACTTGTGGGACCAGAGATGGTATGGGCTACCAAGGAGAAGGTTTAGATCATCCAGGAGCAGATGAAGACTACACAGAGCAGGATGAAGTCATATGATGATAGGAGATAAAGACATCTGGAGTTTGAGGATGGTGACCATGTCTTTCTATGGGTCTCACATCGATGAGGTTTGTGGATATTTGGCTGAGGCAGAAAGTTATCTCCAAGGTTCATGAGACCCTTTCAGGTCCTCATCAGAGTTGGCGAGGTGGCTTACCGCTTAGCTCTTCCACCTTAATTGCACTGGGTGCACAACATTTTACACGTATCCCACCTGAGGAGATATGTACATGATCCTTCTCACATAATTAACAGGGGCGATTTGGACATCGACGATGGGGCGATGTTTTTAGAGGTTTCAGTGGAGATTGAAGATCGACAGAAGCAGGTCCTTCATGGGTGGTCAATACCTCTGGTGTACATACACTGGCCACACAATAACCTCTAGGAGAGAACATGGGAGTGGGAGGGTTAGATTCATGCTTAGTATCCCCACTTGTTTCCCTAGTTTGTGTTGTAGATTTTGGGGACGAAAATCCCTGAGGTGGGGAGAATGTAAAGATCTAGATTTTACCATGTAATTTTTTTATTTAAATGGAAATATTTTGAGTTCAAAAATTGATGGTGTGTGATTTCGAGGCTCGGTGTGCCCGAAATTAATTTCTAAACTTCTTTTCAGGTACGTTTAGTACATGCATGAGAGGCATTTTTTAACTTTTGAACTGGTGATCGGAATTGAAATCCGAGGACACTGTTGAACTCGCAACGCCGATATTCACTTAAGGAGACCTTTACCTTGATCGCAGTAGGTCAATGGTGGAAATTAGTTTTTGGACTTTTTGTGGGAGAAAATAAAAGAAACACGCTTTATTTTATTTTTGTAATTGAAACCTCCCATTTGAAACATGAAGGTGGGGACCACATGAGGGTGGTCGGCCATTTATTGATGGACATTAAATGCCCGGTTACACAAAATGTGTAACCACATTCCTCTTTAATTAATAGGATTAATTAATTCGGAAGTAATGAATCAACTTTAACCCTTGGAATTCCCCAATTAATGTTTCAACAAATTAATTGATTAATTAATAAACTTAATCTTATTAATTTGGCACCTCATCTCTCATGGGGGAAAGGATTGGAAAAGGGGATGATATTTGGGAGGACATTCTTCAATGAAGAACACCATCTCCAATGAAGGCCATCCTATATAATTGAAGAACCAGGAAGACACTTGATCTCAGATCGGAAACATCTTGTGGGAGCAACGAACGCCGACGTCACCATCTTCATCAATTTCGTCTTCTTCCTCATGAAAACTCCTACGAGTGAACGTCAAGGTAGGGGATTTATAAATTATTGAATTTATTTATCTATTATTCATATTATGGTTTCACAACAATGATGGACAAACTAACATTTCCATCATCCCGCACATATACCTTACCTCTTCCCTTTTGATACTCTACGCGTTCTTCATGTGTTATTCAACACCAAATATTTAATGATGCTGGAAATACAATATTTTGTTGAGTGTGACATATGGAAACGGAGCCCTCGAAAAGAGGATAAAAAATATGCGATCATTTTATTTTTCTATCTAAGACTGGAGATGCAGTGACCTATGAAATAGGAGGAGGGCTGACACACCGGCTGACCGCATGAAGGTAGGGCGGTGCGCGTCCGCGCCGCTGGATGAGAAGGAGACCACGATCGCTTGGCCGCAGCAGTGGACGAAGAGTATCCAGCACCTGACTGGCCATGGTGGAGTAGCGGCACGAGACCGTGCTGCTAGGAGGAGGACCGGCCAGAGTACCCGACCAGCTGTGGTGGATCGGCGGGACACGCTTGGGTCCCGTGGGTGACATGGCATCGCCCTAAGGCACTGCACTTTGTAATTACAAACAGAAGGGGGTCACTCCCCCTTCGGTTCCAGCTCGGGAAAACTGCGCCAGTGGGCTGGGTCGGTCCGACTAGGTCAGACTGGACCTGGGCCCATCCAGACCCAGTTTCTCCTTTTTGGCCATATCTTGAGAACTGAGCATCTGTTTGATGAATCGTCTATTGAACAAGAATACTGGGATTGAGGAGGTCCTTTTTTATACTCCACTTGATTTTTGGATAAATTTGGAGTACGTATGTGTTGGATCGAACCCCAAATCCAACCGGGCCCTCAGAGTAGAAACACTAATAACTTACAGATCGGGTGTACGATTGACGCGCCGTCTATTGCGTTGGGTCTCTTATGAAGTGACAAAACTTTGGGATACTTTTCCATGGGACTTATTGGTGGTCTAGGTATGACCAATATCTCTAGAGGAAAATTCTATGGAACTCGAGCGCACCAGGTGTAAGGAATCCAGTGGCTGGCAATGAGGTGGAGGTTGGAGACAGATAATACGAAGGTTAGTTTCTTATTGACTCTGGGCGGGTCAGATCCTGTGTGGGTCATTGTAGAGGTTAGTAACTATCGATCCTGTGTGGGTAAGCGCTTAGAAATACTGTGTGGGTCAGTGCATACAAATCCTATGTGGGTCAGTGCTCAGTGATCCTGTGTGGGTCAGTGCATACCGATCCTGTGTGGGTCAGATCCTGTGTGGGTCAGCGCTCAACGATCCTATATGGGTCAGTGCATACTGATCCTATGTGGGTCATTTTGGGGGTTAGTAACTATTGATCCTATGTGGGTCAAACTCCATAAAATCAGAAATAGTTCCTCTTAACAGAATAAGATGATCTAGCTTCGCGACTAATCATCTGTACTTCTATACTTCACTTAATCTTGTGTGAGATGAGTTTTATAAATTCATGGTGTACCTGTGTGGTACTATATCTTCGTGGTGTTACTTGTGTGGTACTTATACCTTTTTGGTGCTACCTATGTGGTACCTCTACCTTCATGGTGTTACCGTTGGGGTATTCTGTCTCCTGTGTGAGATGAATATATCTTGATAACATAAGTATATGTATGGGTATATACCTAAGTAGGGTTGACTGTTGTTTTCATGCTAGTTGGTTTATACTTTCTAGATTCTGAGAGACCTCTTGGGGTCTTGGGGTCCCTACTGAGTATGTTTATACTCACCCCTACATGGTCTACGCCTGCACCTTGTTGTGTTTGGTGCAGACGACGGACAACACTGACTGAGGATGAGGGTACCAGGACTGGAGACTGCTCAGAGGTGAACCTTAGAAGAGGTGTACCATAGAGACAAACTTTTGAGAGCTGTACCTACCCTTAAGGTAGGATCCTTAGAGGGTTTTTATAGGAGTTGTTTTCAGTTTTACTTGTACTTTCCAATTTTACTTGTACTTTTCAGTTGGGCTTGTATTCTGCCCCCCATTACTTTCTGTACATACTATGTTTACTATATAGTTTACTTTGTGATTATATCTTGTTGTGTGCTTGGTTTGTGTGAGTTTACAGTTTATAAAGGTAATGAATTCCCGTTTTAGTGAATACGCCTTTTGGTTCTTGTTTCCAGCCCCTGGGCTATAGATGGCGGGCTTGGTGTAGTCATGACACGGGCCCTGGGGGACGGGTCATGACACTCAAAGTATAGAGGACTTGAACCCTAGAATGATAGGGAGTTACACTTAGTAGGTATCAATATAGGACTTTAACCCTAGTACATATGGGGGATATACTCATAGGGAATAGGACTCATGCCCTATTATGTTAGGAGGTTCCAATCCTTAAGCATAAATAGAGGACTTGCGCATTAGTATGATAGGAGTATGTCACTCTATACATGGAGGAATAGTTCCATAGTATGTTAGGGGAGTTCCAATCAATGGGTAGAGGACCCATGTCCTAATTCTATTGGTGGGTGCCACACAAACCTATGTAAGGATTATGGGGGACCTGCACACTAGTATGACATGGGAATTGTTAAACCTAGCTTCTCTCTCTCTGATGATCCTTCTTAATCAATGCCATCATCAAGATTTGACTAAATAAGTTTCATGATTGTAACATTAAATGTCATATATTTAAATCTCCTATGAATATTACCATTTAATTATACACATAAAACTTCTTAGGATAGGATACTCACAGGCCAGAATCTGAGTTTAGACAAAGAAGATACGAGAAAAAAAATTTACTGAGAAAACTACATGATGTGCACTAGGGGTCACATGGAATGTGACCTCACCTAGTCTCATGGACATTTCCTTTCAAAAACATGATGATTTTGTACATGTAGAAGCACATGGAATGCAAGGAAACTAAATAGTGTGTCTTGTCCACTCAGAGCTAGCCTATGTGATCCAATCCATGACCGTGTACTTCGGTCCATGCCCATTTACCTGGCCACGTACTTAGATATGACTAGTTATCGGGCCCGAATTGTTTACCTATTGGAATCCCCGTGCACTCCTAGAGTATATAAAATCTCATCCCTAATGGGTTCCTATCTGTGTGTTGCTGGAACATGAATTAGCCTCCTGGGTATGGTCACAAAGTGTGTGTTCCTAGCTATACATGGTGTGTGATGTTCATCTCCCCCAAACTCTAGAACTACATTCAAAGGGGCCACACGACATGTGTTCCTGCCGTGTAGTTAGATTTTCTATAGAAACCCTACTTCTTCAAGTGGTTTCCCAAGATACCGATTCCACCACCATTCATTCCCTATTTTTCATTGAATCTCACTAAGGAGTGTGGATCCAGGGCCTTTCATCCATGATCCATTTCCAGTGGTCGTATTTCATCCACTATTATTCTCAAGGGGCTCTTCTATCGATGAATCTCACTCCCATTGATGCTATGAACCCTATATCTATAGAGGTATCACCCATTACTCACAAATCATCCCGATCCATCTAAAAATCACCAATCCATTCATATTTCATGATTATACCATGATTCTGAGGATTTTATCATTATCTAACCCATCTCGACAATGTTGAACCACAACCTAAAGGGATAAAAGTGAAGAATGTGACAAATGAAGGGGGTAGAACATAACATAGGAAAAAAATAATTGTCTAATAATTCTTGGACAACAATTACATAATAGGGATTTCTGAGGGGTGATATTAAAATCAACAAGGTATTTCATTTGGATAAAATAATATCAAATAAATTGTGGGGATAATGCGATGGTTGAAAAACACCATAAATCAAAGTAGATTAAAGATCGATGCTTGATTAAATGATATAAGGGTGTAAATTAAAAAATAACCAAACCTACCTTGGTTATGTATTGAGTTTTAGCGAAGAACACATTTTATAGTGATATAAAATACCCTCTATGTTCGTTCCCTCTTGATACACCTTGATCTAATCATTGTTCATCATTTGATGTCAATACACCAATGAGAAAAAATCTCCTAATCCTATTATATCTAGAAAGGTTTATGTGGATAACCATATAAAGTAATCATAATGAAATATTTAAATAAGTAGGGTTAGATTAGTTTTATTAAATAATTAAATTAATTAATTAACTTAACGCACCCATCAAGGACTGCCACAACCAAATGTCCAGCATCGACAAACCATAGGTAATGCCTAGGGTAAAAATTGCATTTCAGAATCAACCATGGTCATAGATTTTTTACCCAAAGATCCACTCAAGTGTTATTATAATACTTATGAAAAGCTACCAAAACTTTATATTAATACGTTTAATATTTTTATAATATCAATTTTAGGCTCCTCGGGCCTCGAAACCTCATGCTGTCTTAGCACCTTGCTCTGAAAATATTCTTAGAAATATTGAAAAGTATTATGTAAATGAGTCACTACAGTTTAGTCAACCCATGGTAACACCTTATACATTCTCTACTAGTCATATACCTCTAGCATATGGGGAGGCATGCCTGAGGCCATGTGATGTTACCAGACCGAGAACTATCGAGTGCACCAGGGTTGAGGAATTACCAATTATACCTTAACTACCTTCACTATAAATATTATCTCCTGATTATTTCATGTTTCAATGTGGGGGGGAGTTCATCTATTGTGTATCTTTGAGAGAAATTTCATTTTTGGGTGATTTTGAAGGTGATGTTATCATTTTAGGCATTTGAAAAAGAAATGGGCATGATACATCATCATTTATTGTATTTAGTTGTCACCCCGTTCTCCATGGAAAAAATAGACATGAAAAAAGAAATGTGAATTTTGGTTGAAGTTTTAATTATGATTTATTTATATAACTTATAGCCCATATCAAAGAATAATGAGAGTGTGTGAGTCACATTTTTAGAGGGGCTTGAGTGATGTATCCTTCATTAATTTATATGATTTTTATGAAATATATATGAGAGTCAAACCTCCTCATCCATACCTTTATTTTTAAACATTTACCAATATACTTGAATCCATGATACATACCCTAACATTACCTCATGAATGATAAATTTTCAATATCTCATAGTGTGGTGAAATTAATATTTTTACAAGATTATGGCGTTACATGGATTTTCAAAGTATGGTCATAACTCTAGAAATATTAATTCTATTATATGAAGAGTGTCAATGGGTTTTCATGTGAGGTTAGTCAAAAAATAAGAAAGAATAGATATTTAAAGTTAATTTTCATATGTATAATAGAGATCATTACCTTTGAGAACAAATGAATTTTCGATTCATGATGAATCAAGTGTTAGAAAAATTGAAAATCCCCACACATTTGATTTTTGTCTATTTAAATTGTACTAGGATATATTTTTTTTTCTTAGAGCATAAAAGGTAATTGTGGGGAGCTATGAGTGGGAAATTTTCAAATATTTAATATTATTATTTTTCATTGATAAATAACCCAAAAATTTGGGTAATATATTATTTTTTTAAATATTTTATAATAATATGAAATTAAACAAGAAATGGATTTAAATTTTTATTTTAATTTAATTATTGTTTTTTTAAAATATTTTGGTAAAAAAACTACATTTATTTTGTTTTTTTAATAAAAATAAAGACAACATTACAATACAAGTGAATGAAAAAAATATACTTTATCTTAAAAATGGGTGCATCCAAGGCCCATTACAAGCCCTAAAAAAATAGTTTTGGTCCATGGGTAATGTGTGTAGACCTATGATCAAAATTATCCTGTAATAATATGTTTTTTCACTATATTACAACAGTTTTGAGAAAGGGGGTACAGCTCAAAAAAATCTATCATATATGCTTAATGGAAGGTTAAAACCTGAGACCTCTCTTCACCACTACCGAGTCCTGAGCAATGAAACAACTTGTACAAGCCCCATGGGTCTTTGGTAATATATTGAAAAGTGAGGAAAGGGTGATGTTCCCATACTAATAAGATAACCCTCTCCCTAAAATTCTGAATGTGGGACTTTTCTTGATATTATGGTGTACTGAGAGGTATAATTTTTTTAAAACATTTTTGAAAAATATTATTCTTATTTGGGGTTATAACCACAAATAATCTGTGACCCACCTATAAAACACCAAGATAACCATATTCTTTCTTGAAACAAACCACATTACCACTGAAGATGCGTATAATAACTAAAAAATTTCCTAGTTCACAATAGGGACCACTTCATTTGTAGCCAACATAAAACACTCCCTGAAGATACCATTTATATAAAACCACATTACCCCATAACCATAACAAAATAAGAACCAACTTAACCTCATTAAAATCATATAGGGAGGCTAGAAACACCCGCAAAACCCACTGAAATGGATGCTGCAAGCCTCTACACTATAACTCACCCATAGATCTCAGTTCCACTAAAAACCAAACCATTAAACATTTCCATGCACCCAATATTCGTCAATTCCACTGTGAATTTCATCCTAATCAACCAATTAAAATTTTTATACCACTATTGATTTACTTATATACCATTGGGAAAAATTAGAAAAGATGGATATGTTTCAAGATGTGAAAGTAAAATATCCTTAAGAATTTAATATTCCCACACAATATTGCTAATAGAAAAAAATATAAATCCTTTAGAATTTCAAAAAACACTAGAAACAACATTGATAGAATGTCAGGGTTATTTTACACTTTTTTGAGGAAAATAGATATTTTCACTTGATCACAAGGAGTGTGAATTTCATCTTATTTATTAATATTTTCACCAGATCTCAAAATTACCCAATACATGAAGAGTCTCACCTATTTGAGTGAAGGGTTGTAACTCTTTAAATAAAGAGTCACAAATATTTAAATGAAGTTCCAAAAATATTTTAATGAAGAGTAAAAAATATTTAAATAAAGAGTCAAAAATATTTAAATAAATAGTCACAACTCTTCAAATGAAGAGTCACAACTATTTAAATAAATTGTTACAACTCTTAGGATTTTAAAAATAATTTTTCTTCTAATTATAATGTGGATAATATTATACAAATACATAAAAATATTATATTTAATAAATATAGAATTCCCCCACATTTTTTAATATTATCCATAAGCCTCAAATCTTCAACTTTCAAAAAAATTTCTAGACATAATAAAGGTATGTTTCACTTAAAACTTTACATAGATTAAACAGATCAAAGTGATATTAGATTTTAAGTTTATCACAAGTTAAACTATCCATATTTATAAGATAACTGAAGATACCACACATCTAAAAATCTCTCATTCATCATAGCATAAAAAATTCAATAACTATTATGGACATGTTCTTTGATACTTTCATGAACTCTCTTGGAAGTTAAACCTTAAACTTATATAAGAAGAGACACAACTTATAAGTTCATATAGGTAAAACATTAATAAATGGACCTATTAGTACCACCTTATAACTGTACAAGTCTTAATTTCTCATTGAGATCTATCACTTAACCTTGAATCATAACTGGAGATATTTACATAAAATATATTTGAGGAAAATATCAATATCACAATCATTATGGAAACTTGTTTTAGAAATTAAACACATTAATTATAATATACCTAATAATAACATTGGGTTAACATTACTCAATGATTATTCAGTTGGTTTTAGTACTATTTATCTATTTGTTTCACATAAAACCACTCTCTGTAGATATTTTGAAAATGGATCTATAAGGTTTCTAAATGATCTCACATAAAAAATAGTTATGTTAACACCTATAGACTTTATATTAGACATGAAATAATATTCACATAATATTTTTTCTTCTCTATCACAAGGAATATAAATAGGAGGTACTGGATTAGTTCAAAAATTAATATCTATTAATAGACACATAATCCACTCATCCCTTTTCCCATAGATTCTAAGACAATAAATTTTGACTCTATGGTCAAATGTGAAATACATGTTTGTTTCATGCTCACCCAAGAAAAAAAATAACCTAAAATATTAAACAAACCTATAATTATCGATTTATTATCTATTATACTAGTAATCCAACTCATAGTGGTGTATCCTTATATTATATGTTGGCAGTTGAAGTTGAAATCCCATTGGATCCATTTTTTGGGCCCTATTGTGGGGTGTTATTTGTGTGGTGGGAATAATTTGATTCTAAAAGTGATTGGCCCATGACTTAGTATATGAGGTGTAAATATGTGCCCCTTTCCAATGGTGGTGGGGGGAGGGGAGTGATTCTTAGCCGACTAATGTCAGAAGTGGTGCAAGTAAGTGCCCTGTCCAATGGTAGGGGTTTTTGAAACTAGGATGCATTGGACCGTTTGAACACATTGGAATTGAGAAGGATCCCTATTCGACGATGGGGTGGGGTGATGGTGTTGAGGAAATTTCAATTTATGTGGATAGGTTTCTTCAGGTGCCAATAGTCGATAGGTGTGGTCGACGTCAACAGACCTCGACACGAGGAGGATCCCCACCCGATTATGGGGGGGGATGTATTAATGAAGATCTCGTTTAAGTGGGAAGGAACCTTTGGTGGATGATGGTTAAAAGGTATGGCTTGAATCAACAGACACCAGTGTGAGGAGGATCTGTCGCCCAACTCGGGGGAGGGGGTAGCATATAACTGCCCTAATATATATATAAGAGAAGGCCTTGGTCTAGTCTATCCCTGGGGTGGGTATGGATTGGGTTATAACCTTACCATGTGTGTGTGTGTGTTTTTTTATTGTAGTTATACCCCCAATAACCTAATATATATATGTAAACATAAATTTTTAGTCTTTCTCAAGTATCTATAGCTTGTTGTTATACATTTCCAGTTATCCCCACTTGTATTAACAATATATATACTCATTTTAAATACTATAAAATAAATATTAGGTCTAGTATAATGCATTTCATATATTGATGATCTAATTTGACTAATATATTAAAGTTATTCTATAACTATGCCTAGATAAATACATAGTTTAGTAGAAGAATAAAAAAGTGTATAAGCATATTTGAAACAAAGAGCTTCAAATTTATTTAACACTTTTCAATGTAATGTGACTGAATTAAATAACAATCCCCACTAATTTTTATTACATTAATACATAGAATAATATTAAATATTCCAAGATTGTTCATTTTAAATGCAGAGGATAAACAATTCTTTTTCTCATTTGCACTAATTATATTGGTTCCAAAAAAATAACACATCATCTACATATAGACACAAAAAAAAACTCTATATTATTTTGTAAAATTTGAATAAACACATTTATCCACACTTTTATTAATAAAACCATTAGATAATACGATAGAATTAGTTTTTTCCTTCAATTTTTTAGAGATTGTGTAATACCATAATGAAATTTAAGATGTTTACAAATTATTTTTCATTACCTTGTAAAAAAAATACATTAGTTAATTAAATTTAAATCAATTTGATTAAACCTCCATTAAAAAAATTAGTTTTAATATAAATTTGATCAAAATATAATTAATTTATTGAAACTAACACAAATGATATCCTTGTTGAAGTAATTTGAACAACATGAGAAAAAGTATCAAAATAATCAATTCCTTATTTTTTTCTAAAACATTTTGAAACCAATATTTCTTTTCAATCCTAAATGTTATCATTGAAATCATACTTATTTCTAAAAACCCATTTATAACCAATAGGTTTTAAACCTTTTGGTAAATCTATAATGACCCAATTTTTATCCCCCATAATGGAATCCATTTCATCATCAATTAATTATTTCCCAAAATAGACATCCCTAGAATTCATTGCTTCAATATAAATATTTTAGTCATCCTATATAGTTAATACCATTGGATAATTATTCCAAAGATGATTATTTTGATCTCCCTCAATAAAGGAAAATATGGAATTATGAGAAACACAATCTAGAAGTAGATGATTCTCCTTCATATTTCTTATACTTTATTTAGGATTAACTCATCAATCATCATTATTATCTACTATTTTATTTGTTATATATGGTGTACAAGTGAAAGGAGTATGAGGAAAAACCTAATGCACACCATCTTTATAGAATTTATTTGAAATAAACTCTACATACCTTGATTCAAATCCATAATTATATATGCTTTTCTATTTTTTGCATAACCAATAAAGAAACCATGAATTTCTCTAAGACCATCTGTAGCTTTTTATGAGTCAAGAACTCAATAATATTATAAATAATCCCACACTTTAAAATATAAAATATTATATCTTTTTTCTTTCTAAATTTTATTGGGGGATAATTTATTTTTCCTCGATGAAGTTATATTATGAATACGAAATGTAGGTAATCAATCATCACCCTATAAATTTAATGGTAACTTAGATTTATTAATAAAATAGTTTAACATTTTAACTAAATTATGATTTTTCCATTTAAATAATCTATATATTTTAGGTTTGTAAGGATAATTAATTTGATTAATTATACCATTTTCTTCATAAAACTCATTAAATTCATTCAAAAAATATTCAAAACCTTTATTCGAGTGACATAATTTAGTTATTTTGTTTATTTGGTTTTCAACTTCAACATAAATTTATTTAAATAAATTAAGTGTTTTGACTTTTTTTCTAAGAATTTATACATATAAATATCTACTTTATTCTTAAAAAAATTAAAAAAATACCATTTACCTATATATGTTAATAAATAATTTCATTATAAAATATATTAGTGTATTAATTATAATATATAAAAATTTATCTAAACACTTTGAAATGGGTTTTTAACTATTTTATACTCTATATATGTTTCATTTTTTTAAAATTAATTTCCAAAACTAATTATGTTTAACTTCTTCAGTAGTTTTATTGAATTATAATTACCATGTTCTAAAAGATCATGCTAAAAATTAGACGACTCAATCAAATAAGTAAAAGATACAATCATATTATTAATAGATATTTGATACACACCATCACTTGAATGCCCCTTCCCAAAAACATCCCTCCCTTTGACAAGATAACCTTTTCATATTAAAATGAAACACCAAACCCATTTTCACACAGAATATCAAGAGACTAGATTATTTCAAATCTTAGGTACATATAAAACATTTAAAAGAATCGTAATATTCCTAGAAGTAAAATCTAGTTCCTTTATTTATTGACCTATGAATTTGATTCACTCATTATTACAAGGTGTTTTTCCTTCATGATAGTAATTTCATAATTTTTTTGAAATTAGAATGATAGTTGAACACATATAACGTATCTCCAATATCAAGACACTATCTCATCTTCATAAAAGTCACATTGACTTTAGATATCATCACGACTATATTTTATTCATTTAATATAATTTTAGAGTGTTTTTTTACTTTCTTTGGATAGAAACATTACCTTTCAATATTCCATGATTTTCCATATATAAAGCATTGTCTCTTAATCTCGAAAGGGTTTCCTATCTTCTTGATTTGCTGAATTTTTTTCTTGGTATGTACAAAAGAGTTTTTTTGTAGCTTTCCCTATAAGATAGTATCCTTGGTATAAATTTAAAAATCCATACCCACGTCTCTGAACATAGATCATTCTTTAATGTGGAGAATCATTTTCAATTATTTTAAGGAAATATCCTCATTCAATTTAATGATTTATTTACAAAATTATTTCCACATAGGTAGAAAATTATAAATTATTACACTGACTTGGAATGTTTTTGGTATATTAAATTTGAGAGAAAATAATTTCTTTGCGATTACTTATATTTCCTGAACATTTTTCAACACCGTATTGCTTTCAACAATCTTAAAGTTAAGATATTTTGTTTTGTGACTCTGGTTTTTCTGAGTAATAGTTTGGAATATTCCTAGGAATATTTTTATATCCAGGCACAAATACAACATTATATTTTAAGGCTCAGTGATCCCAGAATTGATATTGTAAAAATATTAAATATATTAATATCACACATGCATAGTTTTTTAAAAATAGTGGAATAACTCCCAAACAGTGTCTTATAGCAAAAATATGAAACTATGGTTGAATGTGGAATGCGAGTTATACCATAGGTACGACCTAAAGTTGGTAGATTCCAGATGTTTAGATGAGTCCGTCATTGGTGGGTATGTTAAGTGAAATAATTATTTAATTAATTAATTTCATTAATTAATTTAATAACATTAAAATAATTTACTATTTAGAAAGACTATTATGAAAACTCTTCTGGGTTAGCCGCGAAATCTTGGAAAATTGGAGAGGAACCTCTAACATTTTTCATCGTCGAATCAACATTGGATGAATAACGACAAATGGATCGATGTGGACTGTGTGACAATGAATGAAACATGACTCAACTATCTCTAGTGAACACGTTATTTACCAAAGATTGATCCCAATCTAGTAAGGGTATTTTATTTATGGTTTTATATCCATTTCTAGTTTGATACAACTATAAATTAATCCTTTTCCAAATTAATTCACGGATCAATCTATGTTGGGTTTTATCACACTTGATTTCTATTCCTAGATATAATAAGTATATATTTATTTGTTATCTTTGATTCTTATTTAATTGATAAACCCATTTATTAGATTTTATCTAAGATGGAAAAAACATGGCCATAGGTCAAGACTCACTTTTTTTATATGAATTTTCTTCCTTTGTTCTTGGTATTCATCCTCGGTAATTAGTTGAATAGTGATTCGATGATATTCATCCTCGGTAATTAGTTGAATAGCGATTCGATGATATTCAAGAATACCAATTGTTTCATGTTCGATATTTTTCATAACATATCATAGTAACATGTTCAAATTTGGATTTTGGAGATGCGATAGAGGTGTGGTGGATACTATGGTAACCTGAATTTGGATTGGGTATCAATGGTTTGCGAGCCAAATTGAGTGGATATCATGAATGCTCAAGCACATTGGTGCATGGAAAATGGGATGGACTTGGTGATCCCAATCATCCTTACTACTAGAGATTCATCATAATAGCTGGAATTTATGGTGAACAACATGGTGGTGGTGAAAATCCAGGGTGAGGGTGGTGGGCCACATGAAATAAGTGCACCCGAATATCTATGTGAATATATATGTCTAAATTTGAATATGAAGAATATTTTAAAATGATATTAATAATTATAATAAATTGATGTTATTAGAGGTAGTGTGAAAATAATCATGTAAAGAGTGGGGAGTAGTGGGCTTCACTAATGGGAATCCCCTTCCAACTTGATATAATAATAATAATTATTAAGAAAATGTTATAATAATTGTTATTATTAATTGAGAGAGAGAGAGAGTGGGATGATACTTCAAGAGAGAAAGGGGAATACTATGCGTGACCTAGTGTGGAGATGGTGGGGGGAGATTTCCATAGATCCTTTATCATGATATAACAACAACAAAAACAATAAAACCACAACAATAATAATAATAATAACAACAATAACAACAATATTATTATTAATATCTTTTTTTCAGCTGTAACTTCTTCACACGGTATCAAAATGACGAACAATCTACGCCATCATGATCCTAATATTATGGGGGATGATTCAAAAAAAATTTGGGTACCTTTTTCCAACTCATGTCTTGGGACCATGAAGTGATATACATACGTGTTATGTTGAAATGTGTTTTTTTTCACCGGGTGTCAGTTTAGGGAAATTAAATAACATATCCGAAGTTTTTTCCAGGAGGATAATAATGAAAATATATTTTCCTCCATTTATGAACATTTTCTTGAAAATATTGATGGATTTAAGTATTATCCCAAAGAAATGATGATGATGCTCATGCACTGATTTGGATTTTGGCCAAAATCATACTATACAGTTACTTATTTCCTCATAGAACATGATGGTGGATTTCATAGAGGATTTTGAGATACTATGTGAGGAGTTACGAGTGTGAAACTTCATTAGGAAATTATTGATGATGTTAGTGATCAGGAAAGATCATTTGAGAGATGTTGAGGTTGGAAACCCCCTATCACACTAGGGAATGGGTCCCCCATATTTGTCTACCTATCGAGTGGACCCCCATAATAGACTAGGGTGCATGTCCTATACCTATTGATTAGAACCCCCATGAAGGACTTAACCATGGTTCCTCTACTGACTGAGTAAAACTGTAAAGACCCGTAAAATTCAAGGGAAATTTTTTCTTAATTTTCTTTAGAATTTTACAAGAGCGCGGTTTCAGACGGCACCTGATTCCGAGGCCCGGAGTGCCCGGAATTAATTTCCGAAGTTTGGCTCGGGTACGTTCAGTGAACGAACGAGAGGGAATTCCTAACTTTTGATCCGGTGCTCGGAATTGAAATCCGAGGGCACCGATGAACTCGCAACGCCGATATTCGCTTAAAGAGACCTTTTCGGGAGTTGCGTTTGTTGCGGGTTGAAATTTAAGTTTTGGGGTTTTCAGTTGAGCTAAATAAAATTTGTGTAAGAAAAATTTTATTTTAACTTATTAAAAACCTACCAAAGGAGGTTGGAAGTGGGACCCACACCCACTTAACCTCCCTTGGGAGGATTAAGTGTGGTGGGGCCCATACGAACTCCTAGACTTTTCAAATTCCCTTAACCCCCTCTTAATTGACTTAAGTTACTTAATTTAATTTTGGGGGTTAACTCTTTTGAATTTCAAACTTTTGAAATTCTTTTATGTTTTGTAATAATAAAATAAAATGATATCTTATTTTATTATGGGTTGTTTGTTTGTCCCCTTGAGAGCTTTTGAGAGTTTCCTCTTCATCTTCAAGCTCTGACGAAGAACGAAGAACGCTCAAACTCCGACGAAGAACGACGCCTCTCTTCTTCGTCCTCGGTGTCAACAAGAGGGAACACCGCTTCCTCTTCGGACCTTCTTCGTCGGCATACGAAGATTCGACAACGACTCTTCCTCCGCGACACTGATATTTCACGACTACGTCAACGTGCGACTATCGAGAACGCCGCACCTCCTTTCTTCGTTCACCGTGACAACGAAGGGGACGCCACCTCTTCTTCGGACAACCTTCGTCGGCGTGCAAGTTTCGCCAACGACAAATCTCTTCGGGCATATCTCTTCGTCAACGGATTTGACGAACGACGACTGCGACGCCCGACCTCCGCGACGCCGTCTTCCGCGGAACGTAGACGATTCTTCGAATCTTAAACCCGAGGTAGGGGTTGTCGTTTTCTTTTGGTTTCCTTATTTTATTCTTGATCGTGATTCTATCAAGACTAAGGTGTGACTTGATTTATTTTGAGTTGCGTTATTATTTTAACGTGAGGGGGGCCGGACCGCACGAACACGGCCGAACCCCCCCTCCAACGATCTTGTTTGTTATTGCGGGTGGAAGCAAGTGGCGTGGTGCCGTCGCACCACGCGGTTGATCGTGCTTTTATTTTACGCAACGCCGTCGCGCGCACACCATGGAAGAAACTTCAAGAACGCGACGCCGTCGCGCCGCGTTGAAGAAATATCTTGGCACGGCAAAGGGGCGCGGTGCCGTCGCACCACGCCGGATGACGAACGCCGCGGCCGGTTCCGGGCCGCGGCGGGACGAGGAGACCACGGCCGGTTCCAGGCCGCGGCGGGACGAGAAGACCGCGGCCGGTTCCGGGCCGCGGCGGAAGAGGAGACCGGCGGCCGGGCCGCCGGCGTCGGAAGTCGAGGGCGGGACCGGAATTTCCGGCCCCGTTGGTAAAAACCGGCCGGCCAGCTGGCCGGCCGGATGTCTTAAAACCGGGGAATTTAATTCCCCGGCCACCTCATAAAAACCCCCCTCTTAAAGAGGGGGGCGGTTCTTGAAGGAGGGGGGCAGCCGGCCCCCCTGGTTCGCTTAAACAAACCGGCCCCCATGTGGGGGGCGGTTTCAATTAAGGGGCGCGGCAGTTGCCGCGCCGTTTTTCCAGGAAGGGGGGGGGGGGGGGGGCAGCCGGCCCCCCGGTTTGATCCAGCCGGCCCCCACGTGTGGGGGCCGTGTCTTGAATTTTGGCGCGGCACTAAGGCCGCGCCGCCACCCTAATCAGCGGGGCTTGCCCCCCCGCGTGCCGACCGTGTGCGGCCGAGCCGCCGCGGCCCGCCGCCGCCGCCACCGCGGCCCGCCGCCGCCGCCGCGGCCCGCCGCCGCCGCCACCGCGGCCGCCGCCGCCGCCACCGCGGCCCGCTGCCGCCGCCGCCGCGCCGCCCGCCGCCGCCGCCGTCCGCCGCGCCACCCAGGGGGGGGGGGGGGGGTCGGGCCGGGTCGGCCCGGACCCGAACCCCCCCGTTTCGAACCTGTTTTGGTTTTTAGCCCATAACTTGAGCCTCGGACCTCCGAATGACGAACCGTCAGCGGAAACGCGATCCTTGGATCGAGACGGTCGTTTCGGTATATCGCACTCATGGTTTCGGATTACTTTGAGTTTGGCCGGGTTGGTTCGTTCACGGAACCAACCGGGCCTTCGGAGCGGAACCGCTCATATCTTGAGCCACGAACGTTCGATTGACGCGCCGTCTGTTTCGTTGACTTCCTCTTGATGAGACGGAACTTTTAACATACTCCTCCCGAGTTTTGGATACAGTCGGAGTATGGCCGGGTTGGATTGTACTCGAAATCCAACCGGGCCCCTGGATCGGGAAAGCTGATATCTTTCAGACAGGACGTCCGTTTGACGAACCGTCAGCGGCGTTGGTGGTTACGTTGAGTAACGGTCCCTTTGAGTTTACCCTATGGGAGTTCGGGGTACAGTTGAGTTACGGCCGAGATTGATTTCGCTCACGGAACCAACCGGGCCCCTGGGACGAATAGGCTTATAACTCACAGACCGGGCGTCCGATCGACGCGCCGTCTGTTGCGTTGAGACCCCTGTGACAAGACGGTTCTTTGAGACACTTCTTCGCGGGACTTTGTGATACTTGGAGTATCGACCAGTAGCTCGTGGAGCGGACCCTCCCGGAGACGAGCGTGCAGAGTACGGAGACCGTGTAGCCGGCTGAGACCTGACGACTGCTTGACCGACTCGACTTGGAGTGAGTCGACTAGCCCAGTGGACGGAGCGCCCGGTACTTGGCGGCAGACCCACGGCGGACGGAGCGCCTGGTAGTTGGCAGCAGACCCGCGGTACTCGACAGGAGGAGTACCTCAGTAGGCTATCTGGGTAGCGCCCGGTATTTGGCGACAGACCCTCAGCGGACGGAGCGCCAGGTAGTTGGCCGCAAACCCGCAGTACTCGACAGGAGGAGTACACCAGCAGTCCTAGGTTAGTGAGCGGCAGCCTCAGAGTCGTGACAGGACCACTGTACACTCTAGAGACAGAGCTCTTCAGCAGTTACGGTTTCGATAATGAAAATCCTGGTTTGAGCTGAGACTTTTGACCTTGTGTTTACCTCATGATTGAGATGGGTCACTTGATAACTTAGGTATATGTATGGGCATATACCTGGGTAGTGGTTATCCGTTGATCTCATGATTCTTGTGTTACCTCATGACTGAGATGGGTTACTTGATAACTTAGGTATATGTATGGGCATATACCTAAGTAGAGTTTATCTGTTGTGATCTTCTTGTGGTTATCCTTGTTGGTTTTAGTGAGACCTTGACGGTCTCGGGGTCCCTACTGAGTATCGTTATACTCACCCCTGCACGGGCTATGCCCGCACCTCGTTGTGTTGGTTGCAGACGACAGATAGTGCTGGCAGAGGCCGAGTGTTCGAGGACTGGATGGTACCTGGAGGTGGACTATACGACGAGGCGGTACCCGGAGGTGGACCACTGGGCGGGACATACTCGGAGCGGATGGCGGGACCCGAGGAGCAGAGGAGCTATCTGTACCCACCCTTCAGGTGGGATTTCCAGTGGACATCTCAGCGTAGCAGCTTTACTTTTCAGTCGCTGTTTTCCCTTTCGAGTTGTACTTTACAGTTGGGCTTGTATTTCCGGCCCCTTTTTACTTTTCAGCTCTTCTTTTTGTACTTAGTGTTTTACTTCCGCTTGTACTCTGTGGTGTTTGTTTTCTTTATAAAGGCAATGCCTTCCCAGTTATCGGGATTTTACCCCTTTGGTGCTAGTCGCCAGCCCCTGGCCTATGGAAGGCGGGCTTGGGGTAGTCACGGCACGGGTCCCGAGGACGGGTCGTGACAAATTGGTATCAGAGGAGTTCGGTTCTACCGCAGAACTTATGACTCTGATGTTTCTTTCTGTGAAGCAATAGTGTTGAGAGTACCGAGTGTGGTTTTCAGTTCAGGGAGTCCAGTGTTGGTGCGGGCGGCCGACGTATCCATACACCAGGACCCTGACAACTGATTTCCGACTTTGTGCACGAAAACACTGATTGTGTGTGAGTTTTCAAAGGTTTTTTCCCCTTAAAATAGCTCAAACCAGGTCAGCTCACCAGGTATAATCGTTTGATCGTGTTACGTTGTTTCTTTCAGGATGGCCCCACGACGGCAGCCAGTTAGGGTTCCGAGAATCGAACGTGACGACAGCCCACCGAGCGACGAGGCCTCGGTGCAGGGCCCTTTGTCAGCAGTGGCACCGGCGGTAGCTCTACCCGCCGAGCCCCCGATGCTTCCAGCAGCAGCCGCTGACGATGCACGTCGCCTCAGCGCACTGCATGAGTTTCAGCGCCAGCGACCGCCCAGGTTTCGCGGGGAGACGGATCCCCAGGCTGCAGAGGACTGGCTGGAGGCAGTGGTACGAGTGTTTAGGCTAGTGAGGACACCAGCATACCTCATGGTGATCCTCGCTGCGAGCCTACTACACGCAGCAGCAGGACGATGGTGGATCTTGATGCTCCAGGTGCACGATGAGGCATCTCTACTTTGGACGGACTTTGAGAGCCTCTTCCGCTCGGAGTTCGTCCCGGCAACCCTCCGAGCGGTGCGCATCCAGGAGCTTCTTCAGCTGCGGCAGGGCAGCATGACGGTCGCTCAGTACTCGGCGAGATTTACCGATCTCTCACGCTACTCGACCGACATGGTACGGGACCCATTCTTCCAGGCCCGGACCTTCGAGCAGGGTTTGAGACACGAGATCAGGGCATCGCTGATCTCCCTCAGCTTACCGACTCAGACAGGAGTACTGGAGAGGGCCCTTCTGATTGAGAGCTTCCTTGCTGAGTCTTCACCAGCGCAGCGACCCACCGCAGGGCGGCACGTAGCGGAGTCTTCGGTAGCATGTAGCCGACAGATGACTCAGGGGTCCAGACAGACCAGACCTTCAGGCAGACGACCTCAGGGCACTGGCTCAGCAGTGCAGGGCACACAGCGCGAAGTCAGTCTTTTGAGTGGAAGACAGTGCTTTGCATGCGGCGGGCAAGACCACATGGCTCGTGACTGCCCGACCCGCCATGCGGAGGAGCAGCAGACGGTTGAGGAACCACCTAGGCAGAGGCAGAGGTTCGACCGTGGCGGTCCGCAGGGAGGAGGCGGACGAGGCAGAGGAGCTGGCCGAGCAGCAGGTGGTGGACGACGCTTTGAGGCTCTGCCACCACCACCACCAGGAGGTCCACCCCGACCACAGGGAGTAGGTGGACATGCGAGAGCACAGCTTCAGGCAGCTGAAGCTTACGATCATGGAGCTCTGGGAGCAGGTGGACAGGGAAGGAACTAGTGGATACGTCTTTTGTACTTCTAGTTCCATGTTGATGTTGCTTTTGTGTAGCGTCTTGTATTATGAGCTGCAATAATAAAGACGCATCCTTTGTGATGTTTTCATTCCTGTCCTCTTTTGTGATGTTACTAAGAGGTTACAGTTGACTGTTGACTTGACCCTCACTTGTGAGACATCTACTGGAGGAGACCGGTTACCACACACTGATGCCGATAGTGTGACTCAACCCCTGGAGGCGAGAGTAACGGTTGGATCTCTTAGTAGTAGCGTCGAGGCCTTACGACGTCATCCTTGGTATGGATTAGTATCATCCATGTTAGGATTGACTGTTTTAGGCAAAGAATGTGGTTCATCCAGGGGATGAGACCAGGTTTCTCTTATCGGCAAAGAAGAAATCTTGCAGCTCTTGTGGGACCAGAGATGGTCCGGGCCACGTCAGAGGAGGTCCATGTCATCCAGGAGCGGATGAGGACAGCACAGAGCCGGCAGAAGTCATTCGCTGACAGGAGGCGGAGGCCACTAGAGTTCGAGGATGGTGACCTCGTCTTCTTACGGGTCTCACCTCGACGTGGTATTCGGAGATTTGGCCGAGGCGACAAGTTATCTCCGCGCTTCATCGGACCCTTCCAAGTCCTCAGCAGGGTTGGTGAGGTGGCTTATCGCCTGGCTCTACTACCTCAGTTGCACCGGGTGCACGACGTCTTCCACGTATCCCAGCTGAGGAGATACGTGCACGACCCGACGCACATCATTGACCATGGGGAGCTTGACGTTGACAATGGGGCGACTTTTACGGAGGTCCCGGTGAAGATAGTGGATCGACAGGAGCGGGTCCTACATGGGCGATCGATTCCTCTTGTGCGCAACATATGGCGGCACGGGAATCTCCAGGAGAGCACATGGGAGCGGGAGGCTCAGATGCGTGCTCAGTACCCTCTTTTGTTTCCCTAGTTTTTGATGTATCTTTACGGGGACGTAAAGCCCTGAGGTGGGAGTAATGTAAAGACCCGTAAAATTCAAGGGAAATTTTTTCTTAATTTTCTTTAGAATTTTACAAGAGCGCGGTTTCAGACGGCACCTGATTCCGAGGCCCGGAGTGCCCGGAATTAATTTCCGAAGTTTGGCTCGGGTACGTTCAGTGAACGAACGAGCGGGAATTCCTAACTTTTGATCCGGTGCTCAGAATTGAAATCCGAGGGCACCGATGAACTCGCAACGCCGATATTCGCTTAAAGAGACCTTTTCGGGAGTTGCGTTTGTTGCGGGTTGAAAGTTAAGTTTTGGGGTTTTCAGTTGAGCTAAATAAAATTTGTGTAAGACAAATTTTATTTTAACTTATTAAAAACCTACCAAAGGAGGTTGGAAGTGGGACCCACACCCACTTAACCTCCCTTGGGAGGATTAAGTGTGGTGGGGCCCACACGAACCCCTAGACTTTTCAAATTCCCTTAACCCCCTCTTAATTGACTTAAGTTACTTAATTTAATTTTGGGGGTTAACTCTTTTGAATTTCAAACTTTTGAAATTCTTTTATGTTTTGTAATAATAAAATAAGATGATATCTTATTTTATTATGGGTTGTTTGTTTGTCCCCTTGAGAGCTTTTGAGAGTTTCCTCTTCATCTTCAAGCTCTGACGAAGAACGAAGAACGCTCAAACTCCGACGAAGAACGACGCCTCTCTTCTTCGTCCTCGGTGTCAACAAGAGGGAACACCGCTTCCTCTTCGGACCTTCTTCGTCGGCATACGAAGATTCGACAACGACTCTTCCTCCGCGACACTGATATTTCACGACTACGTCAACGTGCGACTATCGAGAACGCCGCACCTCCTTTCTTCGTTCACCGTGACAACGAAGGGGACGCCACCTCTTCTTCGGACAACCTTCGTCGGCGTGCAAGTTTTGCCAACGACAAATCTCTTCGGGCATATCTCTTCGTCAACGGATTTGACGAACGACGACTGCGACGCCCGACCTCCGCGACGCCGTCTTCCGCGGAACGTAGACGATTCTTCGAATCTTAAACCCGAGGTAGGGGTTGTCGTTTTCTTTTGGTTTCCTTATTTTATTCTTGATCGTGATTCTATCAAGACTAATGTGTGACTTGATTTATTTTGAGTTGCGTTATTATTTTAACGTGAGGGGGGCCGGACCGCACGAACACGGCCGAACCCCCCCTCCAACGATCTTGTTTGTTATTGCGGGTGGAAGCAAGTGGCGTGGTGCCGTCGCACCACGCGGTTGATCGTGCTTTTATTTTACGCAACGCCGTCGCGCGCACACCATGGAAGAAACTTCAAGAACGTGACGCCGTCGCGCCGCGTTGAAGAAATATCTTGGCACGGCAAAGGGGCGCGGTGCCGTCGCACCACGCCGGATGACGAACGCCGCGGCCGGTTCCGGGCCGCGGCGGGACGAGGAGACCGCGGCCGGTTCCGGGCCGCGGCGGGACGAGAAGACCGCGGCCGGTTCCGGGCCGCGGCGGAAGAGGAGACCGGCGGCCGGGCCGCCGGCGTCGGAAGTCGAGGGTGGGACCGGAATTTCCGGTCCCGTTGGTAAAAACCGGCCGGCCAGCTGGCCGGCCGGATGTCTTAAAACCGGGGAATTTAATTCCCCGGCCACCTCATAAAAACCCCCCTCTTAAAGAGGGGGGGCGGTTCTTGAAGGAGGGGGGCAGCCGGCCCCCCTGGTTCGCTTAAACAAACCGGCCCCCATGTGGGGGGCGGTTTCAATTAAGGGGCGCGGCAGTTGCCGCGCCGTTTTTCCAGGAAGGGGGGGGGGGGGGGGGGCAGCCGGCCCCCCGGTTTGATCCAGCCGGCCCCCACGTGCGGGGGCCGTGTCTTGAATTTTGGCGCGGCACTAAGGCCGCGCCGCCACCCTAATCAGCGGGGCTTGCCCCCCCGCGTGCCGACCGTGTGCGGCCGAGCCGCCGCGGCCCGCCGCCGCCGCCACCGCGGCCCGCCGCCGCCACCGCGGCCCGCCGCCGCCGCCACCGCGGCCGCCGCCGCCGCCACCGCGGCCCGCTGGCGCCGCCGCCGCGCCGCCCGCCGCCGCCGCCGTCCGCCGCCGCCGGCCGCCGCCGCCGGCCATTGCGCCACCCAGGGGGGGGTCGGGCCGGGTCGGCCCGGACCCGGACCCCCCCGTTTCGAACCTGTTTTTGTTTTTAGCCCATAACTTGATCCTCGGACCTCCGAATGACGAACCGTCAGCGGCAACGCGATCCTTGGATCGAGACGGTCGTTTCGGTATATCGCACTCATGGTTTCGGATTACTTTGAGTTCGGCCGGGTTGGTTCGTTCACGGAACCAACCGGGCCTTCGGAGCGGAAACGCTCATATCTTGAGCCACGAACGTTCGATTGACGCGCCGTCTATTTCGTTGACTTCCTCTTGATGAGACGGAACTTTTAACATACTCCGCCCGAGTTTTGGATACAGTCGGAGTATGGCCGGGTTGGATTGTACTCGAAATCCAACCGTGCCCCTGGATCGGGAAAGCTGATATCTTTCAGACAGGACGTCCGTTTGACGAACCGTCAGCGGCGTTGGTGGTTACGTTGAGTAACGGTCCCTTTGAGTTTACCCTATGGGAGTTCGGGGTACAGTTGAGTTACGGCCGGGATTGATTTCGCTCACGGAACCAACCGGGCCCCTGGGACGAATAGGCTTATAACTCACAGACCGGGCGTCCGATCGACGCGCCGTCTGTTGCGTTGAGACCCCTGTGACGAGACGGTTCTTTGAGACACTTCTTCGCGGGACTTTGTGATACTTGGAGTATCGACCAGTAGCTCGTGGAGCGGACCCTCCCGGAGACAAGCGTGCAGAGTACGGAGACCGTGTAGCCGGCTGAGACCTGACGACTGCTTGACCGACTCGACTTGGAGTGAGTCGACTAGCCCAGTGGACGGAGCGCCCGGTACTTGGCGCCAGACCCACGGTGGACGGAGCTCCTGGTAGTTGGCAGCAGACCCGCGGTACTCGACAGGAGGAGTACCTCAGTAGGCTATCTGGGTAGCGCCCGGTATTTGGCGACAGACCCTCAGCGGACGGAGCGCCAGGTAGTTGGCCGCAAACCCGCAGTACTCGACAGGAGGAGTACACCAGCAGTCCTAGGTTAGTGAGCGGCAGCCTCGGAGTCGTGACAGGACCACTGTACACTCTAGAGACGGAGCTCTTCAGCAGTTACGGTTTCGATAATGAAAATCCTGGTTTGAGCTGAGACTTTTGACCTTGTGTTTACCTCATGATTGAGATGGGTCACTTGATAACTTAGGTATATGTATGGGCATATACCTGGGTAGTGGTTATCCATTGATCTCATGATTCTTGTGTTACCTCATGACTGAGATGGGTTACTTGATAACTTAGGTATATGTATGGGCATATACCTAAGTAGAGTTTATCTGTTGTGATCTTCTTGTGGTTATCCTTGTTGGTTTTAGTGAGACCTTGACGGTCTTGGGGTCCCTACTGAGTATCGTTATACTCACCCCTGCACGGGCTATGCCCGCACCTCGTTGTGTTGGTTGCAGATGACAGATAGTGCTGGCAGAGGCCGAGTGTTCGAGGACTGGATGGTACCTGGAGGTGGACTATACGACGAGGCGGTACCCGGAGGTGGACCACTGGGCGGGACATACTCGGAGCGGATGGCGGGACCCGAGGAGCAGAGGAGCTATCTGTACCCACCCTTCAGGTGGGATTTCCAGTGGACATCTCAGCGTAGCAGCTTTACTTTTCAGTCGCTGTTTTCCCTTTCGAGTTGTACTTTACAGTTGGGCTTGTATTTCCGGCCCCTTTTTACTTTTCAGCTCTTCTTTTTGTACTTAGTGTTTTACTTCCGCTTGTACTCTGTGGTGTTTGTTTTCTTTATAAAGGCAACGCCTTCCCAGTTATCGGGATTTTACGCCTTTGGTGCTAGTCGCCAGCCCCTGGCCTATGGAAGGCGGGCTTGGGGTAGTCACGGCACGGGTCCCGAGGACGGGTCGTGACAAAAACCCCTGATAGACTAGGGTGTGGACCTTATTCCTACTGAGTAGAAACCCCTTATTCACTAGGGAATGTGTCCTCTAACTACTGAGTGACACCCCCTGATATGATAGGGTGTGGTTCCTCTATCTATTTATTGAACCTACTGATGAACTAGGGCATGGGTCCTCTATTTGATATTTCACCCCCCTTAACTGTGCGATATATTGGGGAGGTGTGGGTTCTCTATATGGTTACCTCGAAGAATACATGAGATGATGACCATTATAGATAGACCCATTAGAGTTCTTGGCTAACTTATCATTCCTAGCTAATCTATAGAGATGGATATCCCATTTATCTCTTATTTAGGATTCTTATTGAGCCTATATGTGTTATTTTTGTTATGGTTGTTGTATCATATATGTATTGACATGTATTCTTTGTGATGATCTAAGTAATATCTCCTAATACTTTGTGTTTGGTGATTTAAGGTTGTATTATTGGGTATGTATATTCTCACCCTTGTATGTAATTTTACAACACATATTATGTCTTATATAGACAACTTATAGATTAGTATTGACTATGGTGAACCTGGTATTAGTGTAGCATAGTAGTATGTGGTTAATTTGACCATGTTATATGGTTAGACTCTTGGATCTTGATCCAAGATCTTCTATAATATACTGTTTATAGTTATTTTCAGTTCAAGTTTCCCCCTTTATTTCTAGTTTCTTGTGTATTTTTTCCCTTTATGTTATTTATATTATGTTTTCGTACTCTGATTGTTTTCCTTAGGGGTTATTTCATGCATGTATTACTATAGGTGTTACAACCCATTTTATTATTCCTCTACACTATTGCATGTACATAGATGGGTTTGTTTTATAGGTACGTTTGGAAAAGGTCTCCCATTTTATGTTATGCCTTATTAGTGATTGTCTCCCTCCCCAAGACTATGGAGGCAATCTTGAGATTATGGAGGACCATCCTTCCACCAACTAGGTGGGTTCCAATGGGTCGGGTCATTATAGAGTGGAATCAGAGGTCGTTCATCCTTAAGTAACTGTAGATACATACCCATGGTGAGGATTAGTTGGTAACATAGGGAAAAATGTCAGAGTGTCTTATGTGTGGTTTTAATGCCAGTTAACCCATTATTTATGAAATGACTAATGTATCCATATACTAGGACTTTGACTACCTACTTTTCGACTCAACATACTGAGAAATCAGTTTCAATGATTTTTTTACATGCATCATGTTGGATTGAGTCTCTTTACTTCCATTTCCTTCTTGATTTAGCTCCATAGATATGATCTTTGACTAATATAAGTCTTGATAACTTTTAGAATGACTCTATAATGACAAACAACTAGTATTTAAAGAATGTTTCATGAAAAATATTGGTTTAGTGATGAGGTATTAGTTACGGGACCCATATATTGGGTGTTTTATCTAGGTGGACTAGTGATAAAACATTTTGAGCAGTGCATTGATCCTTATGTGGATCAGAAAGATGATCATTTTTATGTTGAGATATCAATAACTCCAGCAGGATATAGAAATGATATGCCCAGGCTTAGAACATTACATGAGTTCTAGTGATGAATCCTACTGATGTTTCAATATGATACATGACCTCATTTAGTAGAGGTTTGACTCAAGGAAATGGTCTATGTTTTCCGGCTTTTGCAGACCCAGACCAATCATATGATTGCATTATTGATCAGTATTCTCCATAGAGAATATTTTTTCTTTGGAGGTACCAAAAGATGATGCACTTGTGTTGATTTCACATTTAGGGTTTCAGATATAGAGATCATCTAGGTTTTGTGGTGAGATAATACTTCCCCTTATCATCTGGTAAAGGATTGGTGCAAGCCTATGGTGCGAATGTTTCACTTAGAGCATGCCCCCTCCAGATGGTGGTCTTTTATGTGAGACTTCTCCAAGGAAATGTGAGACATCAGTAGAAACATATTTTTAATTTTTGATGTGGATTCAGAAATAAAAGTCTGAGGGACACATCCCCCATCCAGATGCATTCTTGTAATTCAATCCAAAAACATTAGGGCGAGTCAGTGTTTTCCAAAGTGGATAGTGTCAAGGTGTGGCAGATGAGTTCCTTTGAATTTTATGTTTTAGGTTGTTTTAATTTGATAAGGTGTTATAAAGAGACATATTTGTGGTGATATAGATGGAAAGGGAATGTATAGCTTCATGTGGTAGGAGCTTGTGGCTCAATGGATTTGAGTGTGGTTCAGGGTAAAAAACATGTCTCCACTACTCTGTCTACAATTACAACACAAAGTTAAAATCCATATTTCCCTTCATGTAGCCCATACTTGAGACCTAGTTTCACCACTAGAGGAATTTTTTCTAGACCCTTATATTGGAGGCTCTTATATAGAGGATATGTGGTCACACTTTTCTATGGATGGTGTGACTTGACTCTTTGAGGAGAGAAGTTTTAGACACAATTTGTCCATAGAAGAAGTGGGTGCCTATGATTTTTTCCTCTATATGGACTGGTCAATTACTATATATGCTCAAATGATTTATACCAGTGTGTGTATAAGTGATTTTAGTTACTTGGGATTTATTTTTCCACCTTTTATAAAGAGTGTTCCCCTGGTTGGATATGATGATCTCATTCATAGGAGGTTATAACCTCTTCCTTATCAGTTGATAAGTATTACCCTTAGAGTAGTGGATTCTACAATATTTTAGTTTCCTAAAATGGTGGAGGAGTATTATGGCATCCTTATTGATGACGATCTGGGTTTACCTCACCATTGAGAGTTTGTTTTTCTATATAGACTTGCACTAAGGATGACCTGATATCTATGCTATCATATCAGATGAACCTATGTAGTTATGAGAGTTGGAGGTATGGTTGGAGGAGTTTGTAGAGAAAGGGATTTGTAATACCCAATGTTTTTCCTAGGTAGACCTATGTTATTCACCTAAGAGTTGGATGAGAGCTTGAGTTTAGGTGTTGATTGGTGTCACCTGATCTAGGTGATAATCTAGAGAGAGTATCCACCCTCAAGAATCAATGAACTCTTCACATAGTGGATGGAGGTGAAGTGGATCTCAGAGTTTGACCTTAGGATGAGTTATCACCCACTCCAGGTTTAAGAGGTGGATGTACTAAGCATGGATTCTTAGAGACGATATGGTTTCCTTGAGTTCATGGTGATCCCTTTCAAAATGTTGAACACCCCAACACTATTTTTGAGACATATGAGTTGGATACTTAACCCTTCTTGGACCAGTTCATGGTAGTCTTCTGTGATGGTACCCTGATTTCATTAACATCATATTTGAAACATGAGAGACACTATATAATGGTTCTAAACATGGTTGATAAGTTCTAGTTGTATATAAGCTCTTATGGAGTGATTTATATATTCAAATTTACACTTATCGTGATATGTATTCTCAGACATGGGAGTGACAGTGGACCCTATAGAGGTTGATATGGTGGGAGCTCATGGGACACCTAGGGAATGACCATGGTAGAAGATGATAGTAGTGAGGTTTTCCATCCACTATTGTCGATAAAGGTGATGAATCAAATGACCTCTTTGTAGTTGACCCTTATGGGTTAGTATTGTGTAGCATATATCCTTTCGATGGTTGTTACCCTGATGCTTCTTCAGTGATTAAGAGAGGAACAACTTAGGGATATCGATGGGGAAGTATTATGTGACTAGATATCCACCGGATACATTCTTGATGGATTCATTAAAGGTGAGGATCACAAAATCCTTACTGAAGAATGGTCAGTGGAACCATTCATGCTTCAATAAAAACTGACAAATAGGTTGTTTTCCCTTAGAGATACACCCATGAGAAGGGTTGTTGTACTGAGATCCTTGGGATTTGGGTTTGGTGGATAAGGATGTTGTAACATGTTGATGAATTGAACTCTTAACCTATCAGCTACCTATAGATGTATAACGTGGTGTTGGGTGGAAGTGGAAATAGGATACTATTTTTTTGTTCTTGTGATGGCTATTCCAAGACTGATGAGAGGTCACAATGCTTCTTGAGTGACTGTGGACTAACTCAACTGGTTTACCCACATCTTACCCATCTGAGTGTAGAGATTAGTGGAGAGTTTAGGATTCCTATACATGTTGAAGGTTGTTCATATTCCTGGAATTCCCTCTATGATCATTCATTCCATGATGATTACTTCATGTGATTATTATGGAGATGATGCAAGAGGGCTTTGGGGATCAACAACACTTGAGCATAGTGTTTCTACCCCAAATAGATGGCCTGAGAGAGTTGACCATTCAGGTTTTGGATAACATGCTTCATGATTACATGTTAGCTTTGGGCTATATCTAAGAGGAAAACATACCATAAGTGGAGTGTCTATAATAATAGTTACCACTCCACTATCAGTATAACACCATTTTAGGCCATGCATGGGGGACCTTACAGTTCAGCACTACACTAGTCAGAGCTAGTGGGAGTAAGTGCTTGTAGGAATATGGTAGTTGTTAGTGATGGTTGTGATCTATCTTGGGAAAACCCATTGTGGACATGTTGTTACCCTGGGTGTGTGTTGAAAATAACACGATAGTATGCATGAGAGACCATGGGAATGAGAGAGATAGATACAGGACTAGTATCCCCACCAGTTTGTTTTGATTGTTCATTTTAGGGAAAAAACCTTGGGGGGATAGTGTAGTGGCCATGGTTTTTCTAAGTATGACTTTGAAATTTTATTAGGAATGATTTTGGAGCAGACACTAAGATGGTGTGAGATTCCAAGGCTTGGTGAGACAAAAAATCATATTAAATATATTAATATCTTGCATGTGTAGTTTTTATGAAATATTATAATGACTCCAAAATGGTGTCTCAGATTAGAAATTTGAGACTATAGTTGAATCTAGAATGCAGGGATTACCCTAGGCATGACCTAAGGCTGGTCAGCGTCAGACATTCAGATAAGACATCTGTCGGTGGTTAAATTAAGTGGATTAATTAATTAATTAATTAAATTAATTAATTTAATACCCTTAACCTAATTTATTATTTAAATATAATGTCATGATAGTTCATCAGGTTTTTCCACATACCCCTAGGATATTGGAGAGGATACTTTGACATTCATCAATGGAAGATCAATACTGGACAATGAATGATGATTTATTCAAGGTGGATTGAGAGGCAGTGAATGTAGTAGGATTCATCCTTCTCTAGCAAACACGTTCATCACGAATGATTGATTCCAATCATGGTAGGGTGTTTTATTTGTTGTTTTAACCCCATTTAAATTTTTATATGAATATGAATTAATCCTTTTCTAAATTAATTTTCAAATCGATCTCCATTGGGTTTTCCAATTTTTGATTTCTCTTTCTATATATAGGAACTTGAGATTTATTTATTATTGATGATTCATTTTTGTTTAATAACCCTGGTTATTGGATTCCATTGACGATTTCTAAACAAAAATGACCATCTACCAAGGAACACTTTGTGCTATGTGCCTTTATTCCTCTTTTCTTATCATTCATCATTGGAAATCGGTTGATCGGTTATTCCATTCTATTCGGGAATACCAATCATTGTGCATTCAATATTTGGAATAATGAATCATGATCATGAGTTCATATTTGGATTTTAGGGATATGATGGAGGTGTGGTAGAGATAAAGGTAACCCAAATATGGATCAGGTATTTGTGGTTTGTGAGTTGTATTGAGAAGATATCCTGACTTCTCAGGCTCATCAGTGTGTAGCTAATGGGATGGACTAGGTAAGACTTGTCATCCTTGTGACTGGTGTTGCGTCAGAAAAGATGACCATGATGGAAACCAACATTATTGTGGAAAAAATCCTAGGTGAGGGGGGGGGGGTTCTTCACATGAAATAAGTGCATCTAAATATCCTCTTTAATATAAAGGTCTAATGTTTAATAAGAATAATATTAAATAGTGATAATAAATTAATGGTATAGGCGGCAACGTGGAAAGAATAATGTGAAGCGTGGGGAGTAGTGTGCTTCACCAATGGGAATCTCCTACCATCTTGGTATATAAATATATAATAATTATGATAACATTATTATTATTATTATTAATTGAAAGAGAGAGCGGATCATTACTTTAAGAGAGGAAGTGGGCTCTTATGTAGGACCCATCATAGAGATGGTGGGAGGAGATTTCACTAGCTCCTTTATCATGATATAATAATAATAATAATGATGATGATGATGATGACAATGATGATAATAATAATAAAAATAGTAATATTATTAATATTATCTTGTTTCGATCATAACAAAATGATGAACCATCTATTCCATCATGATCCTGAACTTTTGGTAGTTGATTCAAGACTGACCAATGTTGAATACCTTTTTCTAACTCATGGATCAGGTTTATGAAGTGATGTGCATAGGTGTTATGTTGAAATGAATTTTTTTCATTGGGTATTTGTTTGGGGAAAGAAAATTTCCTATCTTGGGTATTTTTCTATGAGGATTGTAATGATGTGATATTTTTGTCCATTAATGGCCATTTTTAGTGATATGTTGTGGGATTTATTTTTTAGGTTAATGGACTGATGATGATCCTCATGCAATCATCATGCTTTTGGACAAACATGAATTTTGGCCCACGAGTTGCCTATTTGGAGTAATTTTTCCTCATAGAACATCATGGTGGCCTTCAAAGAAGATTTTGGGATATGATGCAAAGAGTTATGAGTGTGACAAATATTTTGGTGAAACTTGATGATAATAGTGATCAGGTAGGATCATTTGAGATATGTCTGGGTTGGAAACCTCTATTTAACACCAGGGTGTGGGTCCCCCATATTCCTCTACCTACTGAGTGTACCCCATCTAATAGACTAGGGTGTGGGTCCTATACATACTAAGTTTAACCCCCTAATGGACTTGGGTCTGGGTCCTTTACCTATTTAGTAGCACCCCAATGAAAAACTAGGGCATAGTTCCTCTACCTAATGAGTGGCACCCCTTAATGGATTAGAGGATGGTTCCTCTATCTATTGAGTTGAAACTCCTAATGCACTATGGTGTATGTACTGTATTGGATATTATTCCCCTAAAATGTGTGCCATAATGGTAAGTCCTATGTCCTCCACACAGTTACCTTGACAGATACATGAAATACTAAGCATTAGAGATGGAGCCTTTGGAGATGTTTCCAAAATAATCATTCCTAAATGATCTATAGAGATATAAATCCCATTTATCTCTCATTTGGGATTCTTACTAAGCACATGCATGTTATTTTTTATCGGTTTTGTCTCATATACTAATTGACATGTCTATGTGTGATTAGTGGACTACTCTCTCTTAATACTTTGTGTTTAGTGATTTTAGGGTGTCCTACAGGGTATGTATATACTCACCCTACATGAGATTTTCATTCACTTATTATATCTTATACTGATGGTATATTGATTAGAACTGGATATGGCGGACCCAGTATTAGTGGAGCCTAGCAGTACATAGTGACACTGATCGTGTTCAGTGGTTGGACTATGGGATCTTGAGCTGGTCTCTCAAGTACTCTACTCTTTATAGTTATTATCACTTTGGGTTCCCCCCTATATTTCTGGTTGGGTGTTTATTTTTCAACTTTATATAATTTGTATTACGCTATCGTACTATGATTTTACTTCCTATAGGTTATTACATGGATGAATTACTTTAGATGTTACAACCCATTTTATTATTCCTTTTCTTTGTTTCATGGTGTTTGTTATGTGTGTGTGTATAGGTACATTAGAAAAAGGCCTCAAATTTTATGTTACGCTTTATTAGTGCCTGTTTCTATCCCTTGGACTATGGAGGTAGGATTGGGTTTGTGGCAACCCAGATATCAACTGGCCAAGTGGGCCTTGGTGGGTCGGGCCATTACATTCTAAAATAAGAAACGTGTTTGTACCTTCATCCCCATTTTTTTACATTATTTTGAGATTCTATAATATCTTGAGAATAATTAATTTAGTGAAAGTAGTCATAAAGATTATTTGATAATGTGTTGAGAATATGTTCTCAATAAAAAACCTCATCACCTTCAAATTTTTTTATCATTACATGAATGTGTTTAACTTATGTTACGTCAAAAGGAGTTCGGTCTGCATTTAGAATAGGATCATTGAGGATAATAGATAGAGATGGTTCTAGTACCTAAAATATCATTAGCACTATAAGGAGTAACATCATCTTGTATTTCAACTGGAAGAAGTTACTTCCATCAAACCAATTGAGATTGACCATGTCTTGATTTATGACCTTCATGGACTCTAAATCTATCTTTATGGGATTGAATCCTTAAGTTTGTTAGGAAATATTAGAATGGTGGTTGTGTTCCAAGTTGTGAAAGTTCACTATCCTTAAGGACTTTTCCCACCCCATATGACGTTTTTAGAAGAAAAAATGAACCTCCTGGAGGATTTGAAGAAACACCATAATAAACAACATTGACAACAAGACCAGATATTTATTCTCTATGATGGGGGAAAATGGAGATTATAAATTAATTAAAAGAGTGTGTATTTCATCCTATTTATTAATATATTATATGAATTCCAAAATTCCTCAATACAAGAAGGGTCACCCATCTTTAAATGAAGAGTCACACCTCTTTAAATGAATAGTCACACCTCTTTAAATGATGAGTCCCAACTTTTTAAATAAAGAGCTAAAAATCTTGGGAGTTTACAATTCATTTCTCTTCAAATTATAATGTGGATAATATTAAACATCTAAAAAAATAATATTATATTTAATAAATATTACATCTTTATTCTCATCCATAGTAGGCCAACTCATGAACCCCTGGTGACATCTTCCATGCCACCTTTTGTCAACATCATACACACAGTCTTCTATATATTTTCATGTTACCCACACCAAAAATGTCAACCACACCAAAAAATTCACTATAACGCCTCATGCTTCACCATGTGAACCTAAGTCACTCCCATATACATTCTGAACGATTTTTACGAATACAATTTAAAAAACATATTTTGAAAATTCCTAAATTGGGAAACTATTTCCCGATCCTGGTATGTTTTTGTGTAGCATGGCATAGAAGGGTCGGTTCAATCTTGAACAGTGCCTTCAATATTTTTTAATTTTGGAAGGTACTTTTTAGAAAATAACATTCTTCAAAAAAATTTCAAGGAAATAACTTTTCAGGAAAGTTCCCTATCATCTTTTTTTAAAATTATTATTATTATTATTTATATACATATAAATATAAAAAAATATTTAATTTTTTTCTTTTAATATTAATTTTAATTAAAGTATTCCAAAAATATTAAAAAAATCCCACCCAACCCCCTTTTATAAGTGAGCGACTCTTCACATATTTTCTAGATTTTTGAAATGGGATAAACCCTCCCTTTTTTTGGAAAAATGAATAATATTTTTTTTATAATAACACATTAATGTTAGAAAATAATTAACCATATCACATTATTAATAAATAATTATTATTTAATAATATAATTACTAGTAATTAATAATATAATTAATTTGACATTTAAAAGTAATTAGTGATAATTAATAATCTAATTAATAACAATAATAATGGATAATGTTACTGATTATTTTAATAATAATAATTTAATTTAAAAATAATAATAAAATATTATAAAAATAAATAATAATAATCAATAATAATAATCAACAACAATAATAATAATATCATTAATTTTTTTTTGTGTCATTTATATTCATTTTTGTTTATTATATTTATAAATTATAAAAATAATAAAAATATTATTAATTAAATATAGTTACATATGCATACAGATACAAAAAAACACATGCATCCACAAACATGACCATAAATAATAAAATCAGGTTAATAAAGTCATGATAATAATAAATTATTAATAATAAAGTTATTATGATAAAATCGTGATAATAAAGTCATGATGATGATAATAATAATAATAATAATAATAATAACAACAACAACAAAAACAACAACAATAATAATGAATTAATGACACACAAGTCCTATGATCCAGAAATAAAAGATAATAAAGTCACAATAATTATTAAAAGATAATAAATTCATGATAAAAACGTTATGATAATAAATTCATGATGATTATTATTAATGATGTAATGTAATTTGATTTTTACTGATGATGTAAATATTAGTAATATTATTAAATATTATTAAATATTAAATATTAATTATTAATATGATGTTAATAATTATGACTATGAAAATATTAATAATATAATTAATAATAATAATTATTGTCATTAATAAATAAAAAATATTATTTTTAATTAATTAGTTAATTATTTTTTTATTATTAAGTAATATATTATTATTGATACTTAATACTTAATATTTTTTTTAATTTTCTATTTTCAGTTACTTAATTTGACTTAAGTTCATTTCATAAATTTCATTTATAATCTAATTAAAATTTATATTTTTTACGATTTTAAATTCACCTACTTCTTTCAAAGGAAAAATGTTAGGTTTTAAAACAACAATGTTTTGTATTATTTATATTATGGTATATTTATAATTTTGATTTTTTTTTATTTTCAATTTTTTTAGGTGTTTAGTATATGTTTTAAGTTTAATTTATATTATATTCATAGTTTATATTTTATAAGATTTACAATTTTCTTACACGAAACATAACAAAACCTGTTATGTTTCAAGTAAGGAAATTTAAAAGGCTATAAAATATAAAATAAAAGTAAAATCTTAATGAAACTTAAAAAATAAGATAAAAATATTAAAAATAGTTGAAAATAAAATGAATTTTGTTAATTTTATTTAAATAAATTAAGTTATATGACACAAACGTTATTGATTAAAACATAACATTTACACTTAAAAAAATTATGAACATTATTATTATTAAGTATAATAATATTAGTTTCATTATTATTGTAACTGTTATAAATATTTAATAATATAATAAATATTTCTTAATAATTAAATTATTAATATTTATTAATAATTACATTATTATATTAATTGATTTTTTAGCTAGTAGGGGGAACAACCCCTTTTTTATTAAGTAAAGATAACCCTCTTTTCAATATGGTTCATAGGTAACCTTTAAATGACCCAAAGAAAAATAGTTACACTTTAAAAAAATGTACATAAAATATCATATAAATAAAATCAAAAAAATAACAGAAAATAATAGGAATGTCAAAAAAATAATATAAAAATTCTAACTCACACAAATAATGTTATATTTTGAAAATAATTACAAGTATAAATATTATGTTTTCAAAGAAAAATAATCTATGATATTAAAATTATTTACATTAATTTTTTTTAAAAAATTATTTTTATTTTCAATTAATTTTTATATATTTAGTATGTGTGTCAAATTTTATTTATACTGTATTTAGACTTTATAATTTATATGATTTCAAAATATCCTACTTGAAACATTACATTTTTCATGTAGGTGACTTTAAAAGTATATAAACTATGAAATGTAAGAAAAATCTAAATGAAATTTGACATACTTACTAAATATATATGAAATAATTGAAATAAGTATTTTTTCACAAACATAAAAAAAAAATAAATTTACATGACTCAAAATTTGTTTTTTAAAAACATAATAGTTTCAATTTAGAAAATTTATTGGCATAATTTTATTAATTATTATATTATTAATTAAATTATTATAAATTATTATAAATTATATTTTTATTAAATATTATTAATTACATTAATAAATATTAATTATATAATTAAATATTTATAATAGTTATAATAACAAATATGAATAATGATATAGAAAATATAATTATTAATGTTACTAGTAAAGTAGTTAATAATATAATTTAAAATAAATGATGATTAAATTACTATTATAAAATTTCTTAATAATAACAATAATTTTTGTGTGTGTTTTAAGTGAGTGAATTTGAAATATTATAAAAAATAAATAAATATAAAATACAAATGAAATTTAAAACATAAACTAATCCTATAAAAAATAATTAAAAATAAAAATATTTTCATCAAAATAATAAATAGACAATAATATAGATGATACAAAACAATGTTGTTTCAAAACATTACATTTGGGATTTAAAACAAGTATATAAATCTTAAATCTTATAAAATAAAAATTATAATTATATTTTAAGTAGAATTTATGACATGAACTTAAAAAAAATAACTGAAATAAAAATAATTTTATACAAATAATAAATAGAAAATATTAATTATTAATAATAATATATGACTTAATAATGAATTCATTATCATTAATTTCTCATTATCATTACTTTATCATGACATTATTATAATGATTTCATTACCATTTATTTTTTATTATCACAACTTTACTATCTTAACATTATTATCCGTGATCATATTCTCGGATGCATGTATTTTCTTTGTATTTTCATGTGTATATAATCGTCTTTAATTAATAATAATAAAGTTACAGTTTATGAAGCCAGAATTAATTAAGTAATAATAATTAATATTTTATTTTTATAAAGTCAAAATAATTAATATATTATTTAATAATGTATTTAATATAAATTATAATACTATTATTTATATAATAATCATCATAATTATCAATATTATTATTAGTCCTAAAAATTAAATAGAAAATAATTTACTCGGCAGAAATGATTATTATTTAATAATAATTAATAATAATATAATAATTATTTTTAACTAAACTAATAATAATAAAATTAATATTGATTATATTATTAATTATTATTAATTATTTTTGACAACAAATTAAATTTATTATTAGTTATATTATTTATATTCAGTATTATAAATTATTTATAATTATATTTTTAATATTAATTAGATTATGAATCACATCATTTAAAATTATTTTTTTATTTTTAATTATACTTTTAACAACATTAATGACATTATTAGTAATCATTCAATGAATTTATTATCTACTATTTATTGCATTATTAAATAATAACTATTCATTAATAATATATTATGGTTTATAATTTATTATCATTAATGTGTTCTAATGAATAATATATTATTCAGTAAATATTGGAAAAGTGACGTCTGAATAGCACATCGAAAACTTCAAAAAGATGTTAGGAACCACACACTTATAAAATGGGATGTTTATTGGGATTTTACATAATATTATTATAATATGTTGATTAAAGTAATACCAAATGTTAAAAAATTTAAATACTGTATAATTTTTTATTTTTTATATACACACACACACACACATAAAAAAATTAAAAAGCTAGAAGGAATTACATTGTTCGAGACAATGCCTTTTTTAAAAATTATCTTAATAAGGCACTGTCTAAGACAATATATTTATAATATTTTTGAAGAAGACAATGTCTCAGATAACATCCTCCCATATACATAAAACCTCCCCCCAATTTCACCCGTAGAATGATAAATAGTTTCCAAATTTACCTATATTTGGAAATTGGTTTTTTTCCTGAGTTATATTAGAAACTTTTTCGCATTCCAGGAGATTCCTTCTCTAGAAAGAGGTTTGTGCCTCCTACCTGCACACAAGTATCTTCCCATATCCTTACTAGAAACTCTTCCTATAATGACAGTGAAACCAACGAAATGAAGAGACCATATTCAATAATTCTTACGGACTTTGAAACCCACACAATCATCTAACCAAGTGTAGGATCACCAAATACACACATGAAAGCTACAAGAAGTTCAGTGAGGCTATAAGATGTCGACACGATCCACATAGTATGCATGTGTTCCTTCTTGAAAAATAAATATACACCCCAACAGATGCATCTCTTCCTTACTGAAGAAAAAACAAAGAAGTACCAAGAATATTTATAGAGGAGGATAGAATAATCTTGAAGATAATACATGTTGGATTCAAACCTATCATTTCTAAAAACACTTATAATTTAAAAGAACCATTTTCACCATCAAAAACACATTTTAAAACACTTTAAAAGACACTCCAATAAATTCAACATCAAAACATACCTTTATAATTTGAAAGAAACACGATTTTTTTATAAATTTCTTACTAACTAGTAAAGTGGACCAGTGATACATCAATAGTTATGGAACAACCCCAAAAAATCATTTAACATCAGATATATGATCATGACTATTAAATAGGGCAGAGGCCTATACCATTTTATTACGTCCTAATATCATTAAAAGAGTCAATACCAATCATCGAAAATATCTATAGTAATAATGACAACAACAATAATAAAAATAATGAAATTTAAAAAAATAAGAAGAACCATAAATATTGATTCACCACTAAAACTCAAAAGAGTAAAGTTCACCTTCCTGAAACATTATGTATAAATCATATACACACATCCTGATCATCAAAACTAAAACATAATATCATCTACACCAAATAACTAAAATTTTATAATCACAATATTTGGAAAATCACCCAAAATATATGAGTGTTATCAAATAATCATCAATTAGTGTTACCATGAAAGTAAAAAACTAAAAAATTTTTGAGACAAAAAATCATGACATGTACATGATATCCTATGGAAAATACCCCTTGAATCAGAAGGCCTTTTTACATGATATAGTGAAACAATTCACTAAGACCCTAAAATAAAGAAATAACAATGAAGAATGTTTCATAGAGTGAGAGAGATAGAGAATAAAACAATATTAATAGATCTTAAATTTTATGTATATGAATAAAAACTAAAAATACATGGGAAAACAAAGAAAAACCCATGAAAACCCTCCCAGGGGCCGTATAAGCATAAAAGAATAAGATGGGGGGAGAGTATGGGGAAGACCAAAAGAAAAAATAATTTTTTTAAGAAATATATTATTCATCAACATGGTTTAAAAACTATATTGGTTAGCCTTGCTCAAGAACTATCCTAAATTGTTATCCCTACATGGTTTACCATGAAAGGATTAAAAATCATTCTGCAAACTTTTCACAACATAAAAATTTATCCTTCTATTTCTTTTTCCACATAAATTTAAAAAACATAATCACACTTTAAAATTCACCATACTTATATTCATTTTATATTTTTCAAAACATTAAAAACTATCATAATAACTATCCTTAAATATTAAAATCTAATGAAAAAAATATATCCATCATGTAACGACCCCGACACCAGTATCATGAAGCCAATGTTTGCCTTATTACATTGTCATTGGTACGATGGGTAAAATCCTAAAAGATTGATCTATTTACCAGTTTTATTGAACCAAATACATAAATGATACTAATTTTATGTTAGGAATATAAAATAAAACATAATACATAAAAAATTAAACTATCTTCTTACTTGAAAACTCATTCAATGATTTATTTTTCAATAATCAAGGAAAGGAAAAAAAATAACGGTGAACTGAAATGTTGAATAAGGGTTAAGTACAACATAAGATATCATGATTCAATAAGAATAATAAACATGTATAGGTAAATAACTGAAAACACATTCAATTCAATTAACTTTAATATCATGATAAAAAAAAAGAAACATGTAAAGGTAAATAACTGAAAACACATTTCATTTAATCAATAAATTGAGAATGAAATGAATATATAGATAATATCATTTTGAAAATATCATGGATAATAATTAATTAATTATTAATAAAGGAAATTATTAATTATTGGATGTAGTGTCTCAGGAATATGATACCTATAACTTCAAGACCTTTCACAATATGGTTTAAAACCACAGGTAGAACCCCATTTAATTTTCCCCTGACACCTAATGTTGCATTAAGAGGTTATATAATTTTGGGACCCACCCACCAATATAAGTCAAAATTATTCCTAACATATCAAATGATCAATTTAATTCATGAATAATTATTCTTTATCATCAAATATCCATATTCAATAAGGATATAGATTTATCAATATTCCCATAGTTATCAAATATATTTCAAGATAAATACCACATGTAAAAATTTTATAAGTTTTATAAAATATTCATATCTATTATAAAATAATATTAATATTTAATATATATTAAATTTCTAATGAAAAATTATAACAAGAATGTGATTATTTCAAGATAAAGTTAATAATCACAAAATTAAGTGAGATTGTACAATAACTTTTACCACTTGGAAACTTTCAAGTCAAATCCCCTTGGATGAGATAATTCAAATTTATAATTTATATATCATTAATTATTTAGAAATAATGATATTAAATATCAAAGTGGAAGTATATACACCATATAAAATAAATTATATGTACAAAAATAAAATATGCCCCAATAAAGGGAAGTTGAGATGATGTTCGTTACATTGGGTTTGAATCATCACATACATTCTTCATATTATTGAATAATAAACTTATGTTAATTATTTAATTTCTTAAGAACCATTTTTCAAGTTTATTATTCATTTAATTTCACTTATTATCATGTTATTTCTTAATCAACTATGTTTAAATCGGACATTTCGTTGATATTTGACTTATTTGTCAAAAATGATTTCGGAAGGTGACCATTGGTCTAAAAGGTAATTAATTCAATATCTATATAATAATAATCATGAAACAATAATAATATTTATACATATATTATAATTTTATGACAAGTCCTGAAAAATAGTTTTGATAAATGAAGTACGTTATAATCATTGAGATGGTAGGTCGTACGTACGCATGAGTAACATTTCAATTTTTCAATAATCAATATGGAAATGTGGTAAATAATATTTTATCTTTTAATAATAATAATATTATCATAAATACAATATTAGTTACTTAATATACTTATATATATCATCCATGTAGTGTGGTTATGAAAGGAGAGTCACATAACTTCATGAATGCGGAAGTCCACACGTATGCGAACGATATTATCATATTTTAGTGAGTGCATAGACAAGAAAAAAAATATAATAAATTTTTATAATGATAAATATGTCATTAATATCATAATTATGTCATATATATCACATATAATCATTAACTTTTTAATTATCATCTTCCATGTAAAGTGTGAGTGAAAAACAAATAACATCGCTTCATGAGGCACTAGTCCACGGTACACGTGAGCGACTTTATCGTATCCCCTACATAATGGAAAGTGAAAAGGTATACATGATATAATGAACAAATAGGTTTAATTATGTTATAGTTGTCATATATATACTATATATCCATCATCATACCCAATCATGAGAAGTTTTAATGTAAAAATTAATGACATCAGTTTGTGAGGTTGTAGTCTACCGTACACATAAATGATGATTTCATAACATATTTGATGGAAGTGGGTGTAGATACCCAAGCATGAATTACATAGACATTACATTAATTTTTTGGAATACTTAATACATGAAAAAAATTCCCAAGGACCGTAGTAGTTTAGTGTCTTTGGAAAATCAGAACAAAAAACTTCAAATCATGGTGAAAGATCTTCAACATCTCCCATAAAGTTCATCCCATTTTTTTTTCTAACCTAAAAACTTTATTTATATCCTTGGGAAAAGAAAACATAAAAAGGGTGAGCTCAAATTCTAAATAAGGATAAAAATGGAGAATATCAAACAATCCATAAACATTTGAACGTAAAAAGATGAATATAAAACATGAGTAATGACATAAATCTTAGCAGTACATAAGGAATAGATTAGAAAGGAACACAAATCAAGATAAAATATCATTGTAATAAAACATGTAATTGTGGAAAACCATTAAGCACATGATATTATTTCCATAGTATCCAAGACATTGCTGCCAAGACTATCATAGTGGACAAAGTCCATTACTAAACCGGCTTAATAGCCGTTCTAGCCCTGTATTACTGAACTAGATATTACTTACCATTCCAGCTATCTATCTCATGATATATAAATCATTACCCAATTAATTGGAGGGAGATATAGGACCCACCCATATCATATTGAAACCATTCTTATGTGTGTCAAAAAACAATCATAAATCATTCATCATAAACCAAAGAATAAAACGGGTTTCATAAACATCATTCCTTCAAAACATAATCCATATAAAACAAATGGATATAATTTCAACATAAGAAAAATAAGAAAAATGTAAATAATAGAGACATTATAACTGAAACATAAACATACTAAATAATGTCATCTTAGATGGAAAATAGTTTTGATAAAACCCTTGAAATGAATTCTTGAGGAAAATATCCTTTCTTCTTCAAAATCATTTTCTTTTCTCCAAATACTGTGAAATTTTAAAAGAAAAGAATTTTGTTGAAAATAATCATGAAATATTTTAGAATAAGATTCATGTAAATAAGGCATTATGAAACCATAAAAATCCATTCAGTCCATATAAGTTAAAAAAACATTCTCCTTGTACTTTTGCGGGAAAAGTCAAAAAGTACCTTTTATGGTAGACAAAAGAAAGATTCCTTCCATACAATGTGGTAAAAGTCAAAAAGGGTAAAAATTAATTCAAAAATATGTGGAATAATAGTAAACCTTTTATGATTTTTTTATAAAACATGGACATGGATGATAAATATAACCCCAGTAAATACTTACGAATAAACAATCTCGAATAAGAATGTGATTGGAATAATTATCCCTTACCTTATGTCCAATTTCTTCCATATGTGTCTAATAATCCTATATAGTCAGTTTAAACATATTATTAACTTATAACATAACCATAATAATATTTATGATATCCTATAGGATTCACTTATGACTTTATATTACCCTTTCATTTGTCAATTCCATGTTAAAGCAGTGTTTTGGGTAAAATTGTTTCATTCATCTTACGTGTTTTGACTTATAATTATTCATATGATTACTTAAATAATGATTAATTACTTCCAGAATGTAAAACATTATTTATATATAATATATATTAAGAATATACATATATATAATAGATCAATAAATGGAATTAAATATACCGTTCATGGAGACAGTAGGCCGTATGTACGCATGAACACTGTTTTCGTTTCCTTATTAAATTGAATGAAAGTAAATGAAATATATATATACATAAATCCAGTATCATTATTATGTAATATATTTCATGATTACTTATTATATATACTTTATAATCATTCTTGAATGGTTAGCATGGAGAATGAATCTAATCACATCGTGGAGATGGTAATCCGTACGTATGCACGAGCGATGATGTCGTTCCCATAATTATTGAATGGAATTGGAGTGGATTATATACTATATTAGAATTATTATTATGTTATAATAATCATATATAGTTATTATTTCCACCATTATACACATTCAAGTAAGGTGGTGGTGGAAAAACAGATTACACCACGGCATGGAGACGGTAAGCCGTACGTACGCACGCGCAGTGATTTCATTTTTTGTAGGATGGATAGAAGGTGAAATAGGGTTGTTTAATATTTATAATAACATATAAGTATATTAGTTATACTTATGTTATTACTTTAAATTTAAACAAATAAAGAAGATGAAGTATAAGAATAAAGAACCTTGAAAGAATCGGTAGAAGAGATTGCCTCTTCTTCGACGCACCTCCTTTGAACTTCATCTTAAGGGACTAGAGTTCGTCTTTTGAGTAGAACATAATATCCAAAATGTTACATAAGATTAATGAGAAGGGGTTGGATGATATTGAAGTATCAAAATGGTTTGAGTAGGAGAGGGATGAGGTGCCCTTTTATAAGAGAAGAGAGGGGCACTTTTGGAAACCTCAAAAATATTAGTTAATAATAAAATCAAACCCCACTTACAAATCTCCAAAAATGACTCAATTAGAAAATGAGATAAGATAGGGTTGTAATATCATCAAACAATAAAATTTATACTAGTTTAAGTTAATTTTAAACCTTATCATTTTGATTTATCCTTATTTAATCTATTTAATTTTATTTGTGGTAATAATATTCTAATTTTTAAATTGTTATAAATACTTACTTATGTGTTGTTAATTTTCCATAATTAGATAAATTATTATATTTTTGACCATATAATTTTTGAATTTGTAATTTTTAAATATTTTTTTTTATTTTCAAACAATTTAATAATGTGTTATTTTTATAAAATATCAACTGTGTCAATTTTGACACTATTCAATTATTTGAATTTTAATAAAATAAACACAGAAGATATATTTGAAAAAAATATTTAATAGATTACTAACATTTCATATTCATCAAAAAAATTAATTTATAACATCAATTTGTTCATATAATATTTATTTTAATGTTTTTAAAACCATCTATTTGATATTTCTCTTAATAAAATAATTATTACAACATTTATGTATAATTATTTAATATACTTATTTTTTACATAAAAATAAAAAATAAAATACTATGATAAATAAAAATATAATATATTTCATAATAATACTTTTATTATAATTTATAATCTTAAAATCACTACATTTAAATTTTTATAATTATTAAATTATGAAGGTAACAACTTTGAAATCCTTTTAAAATAAAATAATATAAGTGTCATAATCGCTTTTATAAGGCTCCAAATGGTCCAAAATTATACTATTAGATGATTATGGTTTATATATACATGAAAAATAAGTTTTATTCAGGTGTTTGGTACTTTTATGGGTATTATTATTTGAATAAAAACTATATTATTGATTTTTCACTAAATAAATAATTTCTGCATCATTAATGTATAAGAAATTTAGGTAATTAAATATTTCTTAAAAATTACAAATAAATTACCATAATAAATAAAAATATTTTAGATTTCAAATTATTATTTATAATCTAATTTATATCCTGTATAACCTTATATTAAAAATACTTTAATTATTAAAGTTTGAGTGAGACATATTGCACTTTCCTTTAAATAAAATAAATTAAAGGTCTTAATCACATCCAAGTGGGTTCCAATAGATTCTATTTCGACCCAAGTATGTTTTAAGGATAAATATAATAATCCAATTATATTAAAATAAGTTTTAGGGTAATTTTATAATATTATTTTTACCCTTAATTACCTGATTTACCTTTAATAGTGGTAAATAAAATTTACCATAGTTACTATTCATAATGCCTAAAAATAAAAAGTAGACTATTAACATAATTTTGACCTACTGATTCCAAATATGGAATCCATATTTCCAAATTCAAAAAACAGAAGTTGCAGTATTTAATTTAAAATTAATCCCGCTGTTGAGAAAACAGGTTTTAAAAGTTAAAACATGGAAAAAGATTGAAATGTTTTTACCTATGAATTAAATGTAAAATTAATGATAATAGATTATATTATATTGAATGGTAAAAATATTTTCTATTTATACTTTAAAACCATTCAATATTATAATTTAACCATATAAACTATCTTGATGAAAAAAGTTGTTTTTAATTAAAATTTAGCGTATTTTTACTATTCATCAAAATATGAAAGTTAACAGAAAAATATTAAAAAATTATCCAAAGTAAATTTTTATATACTTATCTCAATGAATAATTTTATTTTTTAAAATTGAACACATAAATGTGTCAAAATCTATATTTAAAGTGGGTGCGCCATTAAAAGGTGGCAAAACTGTATTTTTGGAAAAATATATCCTTCAAACAAAAAATTAATTTTGTTCTCAAAACTTATTATAAAAAACGATTAAGATGAATTATATTGTTATAAAATTAAAAATGTGGTTAATACTGTTCATAATGGCTGGTTCATAATTATATTAGAAAAATATATCGTTGTTTAGTGAAACTCAGTATTGCGTACAACAAACGCTATTGAGGAAGGTCACTCTTGCATGCAACACAAGACAAGAATAGTGTTTTCATATAGTACAAGATAATACGGTGTTGCATATAGTACAATCTAATCTTGGTGTAGCGTATAACACAAGACATCGAAGAAATTAAAAATAACATTTCTCAAAAAATCTCAGGGTGTTACAGTGGGGATGATTGTAGTTCATCAAAAAAACAAAATTCATTATATAAAATAAATTGAGGTTTGTATATAATAATTTATTAATATTAATTTAAGTATGTTGAGTAAAGAATAAAATAAAAATGCTATTTGAAGAATATTACCCCATCATCAGGTAACTTCCCAAGATTTTTCCTGAAACCTTCTTAGGTTGGATTTATGCCCAAAATAAGAATTATAAGATTAGAGGAGGGAATTTTTGAAGTGATTTTGTCAGGTATTTTAGGATCCAAAAAGGTTTTTGAGGTGTGAAGTAGAGAGGAAAGGGTGTGGACTTTTATAAGTGAGGTGAGTGACACACTTATAATCTTTTAAATGAAAAAGGTATACCTACATTTTTAAAATTAAAAAAGGGTCAAAAATAGGGAATTCCTAATAATTATACATTATTGAGTCAAAATATAGTCATACAATATATTTAAGAAACTTTTTCGGTCATTTTAATCCTTATATTTTTAGATTAACCCCCGATAAACCATTTTTACCTTAATATTGGTAATTAATTTTTACTGATTTCACTATTCTTTTTGATAAAAAATAAATTGAACTTATTATATAATAAAAATTATGTTTATTATAAATATTTAATCCATTTTTACAAATTAAATTCATATAATTGGAAAATTTTAATTTAAAATTAATACCATAGATGTAACGAGAATGTGGGGATCCAAAGAGAAAATATTGAAAAGTATACAAATTTTTTATATCAAAATTCAATATGAAAATGATTAAAATGTAATAATTTTTATTAATAGAAATATAATTGAACTAATTTAACTTTAAAAAAATTTAAAATATAATTTTTATTTATAAATAATTAAAAATAAAAGGCAGTTTTCAATTAAAATTCAGTATTTTCAGTATTCATCGAAAAATGAAACATTTTAGAAAAATCCCAAAAAATTCACCATGTGATAATTTTAATTTTATAATTTCAAAAATGAATTTAATTTTATCAATAAAATTTTCTCATAGTGGTAAAAATAATTTTATATTATGTGTGTGAAGCGTGACTAAAACTGTCTTTTAGAAATAGAATACAGTTTTTTAAAAAGTTTCTTTTATTTTAAACAACTATTTTTTCATTTGAAATAAATAGATTAAAAATTAATGTGTGAAAAATATATAGTTTTTATAATTTAGTTACTTCCATTCATACCCACTAATTTAATGTCTAGGTTATAATGGGCATGTTTAAATAACATTTTAATAGAGTATTGTGTTTTGTTTAAACTCGGTGTTGTGTGAATCACAAGCTATCAAAACAATTAAATTTATTTTAAAATAAATATATTGAAAAGTATTGGGGTCACACATTCTTCATTTCTATAAAAATTTAATCCTCAAAATTTCATGGATATTACCTTCTAAAAAGATGATATTATAACTTCTTCATAATATCCTTTGGTTCCAACATTTCTTCCTCTATTTTGTGATTTATAAAAAGTACCTTTACCCAAAGATTCTTCAAATTCATCAATAATTGATCCCTAGTATCAAGAATATGGATGAGTTTTCCATAGTAAGATAGATTAAGCTCTATTATATTTCCTCATTAGTGATCACATGTGTTAAGTCTGGCATGTTCTTCCTGAACAATAAAATGTGGAACACATCATGTAATTTTGAGAGATTTGGTGGTATTTCTAAATGATAATAAACAAATCCAATTATTTCAAGGATTTAAAAGGGTCCAAATTACCGAGGTCCCAGTTTCCCTTTCTTACTGAACCTTATAATACCCTTCCATGGAGATACTTTCAAGAAAATATGGTCTCCCACTTGAAATTCCAATTCTCTCCTTCGATTGCCAATATAACTATTTTAACTAATTTGAACTACTTTAATGTGAGACTAAATAGAATTTATCATTTTTATTATTTCATAAAAAATTTATGGTCATATGAGTTTCCTCTCACTAAATTCATCCCAACATATTGGAGTATGACATCTCTTTCCATATAATGATTCATACGACACCATTTGAATATTTGAACAGAAACAATTTTTATAGGAAAAATATAAAAAAGGTAAATAATAATCCCAATTACCTTTAAAGTGGAGTGAAAATATACTCAACAAGTATTCCATTGATTGAATCATCCTTTTATATTTCCATCAGTTTGAGGATGGTAGGCAGTGCTCAAATAAAGCTCAATATCAAGATCATTTTGAAGACTTCTCTATAATTTCAAAGTAAATGGGGATTTTTATCAGAAAAAATTAAAATAGGCCAACCATAAAGTCTTAAAAAAACATTAATATAGATTCTTTTGAGGCAATCAAGAGGTAAATATTCTCTTATAGTTATTATATTTCTATATTTTTTTAGGTGATCAACGATAACCTCTATTGCATCATTCTTTCTAGAAGTATTTGGTAGGACTATAAAAAAAATCCATAGTAATGTCATCCCATTTATACATAGGAATAGTAAGAGGTTTATTAACTCATATAAGATTCTATCTCACAAATTTAAATTAGTAACAAACCAAAAATTTGGACACATAATCTGTAATTTCCTACTTCATGTTATCCCATAATTTTTTTTTTCACTCAAATCCATATACAAATTTATGCTACCAGGGTGTATAGAGAAATTTTAGATATGAGAATCATCAAAAAAATTTATTTTTAGCTCAGTTATATATGGAATAAATAATATATTTTAAAATTTTAGAACACTATATTCACAAACTAAGTCTTGTAATTTATCATCATTTATATATTTAATTTTCTTCTAAAAATTTTCATCATCATATTGAGAATTTTTTATTATTTATATTAATGTTGGTTTCACAATAATTTGAACAATGAGTTATGTATCACCTTCCTTAATAATTCTCATATCTATTTTTTTATAGATATGTAAATACATGACCCTTCTCAATCCTCATTTAGGTCATACCTCCATGATGTTTCCTACTCAATGCATTCACTAACTTATTTTCTTTCCTAGGGTTGAAGTATATTCAGTAATCATAATACTTGAGTAGCTCTAGCTATAAAATTTTTCTCATATTGAGATATTTATATTAGAATTTTTATTTTAGGATTTTATGATCAATTTATATATCAAATATTTTACCATAGAGATAATGTATCTATATCATCAAGGAAAATATTACAGCTGCCAACTCAAGATCATGGGTTGGATATTTTTGTTCATTAGTTTTCAATTATCTTAATTCATATAAAAGAACTTTATAATTTTGTATTATGAAAAAACCAAGTCCCTTCTTCGATGCATCACCATATATCACAAACTCATCTTTTTCAGATGGTAGAGTCAAAATCATAGCATTGAATGATCTTCTATTTTGTCTATCAAAACTTTCTTCACATTCCTTTGTCTAAAAAAACTTAATAACCTTTTGTGTAATCTTGGTTAATGAGTTAGAAAATTTATCCAATAACACCCAAATTTCAACTTAATCTAATCCAAATATATTTAATGTAATAATCATAAAAAACATGTCTATCTAAATTCAATGTCCATATTTTTTGAATGATGTTCATTAAATAAAAATCATATTCCTCAGACAATATAATGTGTCTCTTAATGTAACATTAAAAATATGTTAATAATTTTGTCACCATAATAACTTAATTAAAACATGCATGATTCAAAAAATAAAATCTAATGTTTTAAAATATAATCTCTCCAAATACATTTTTTTGTTATCTTCCAAAAGGCACTTTATTGTTAAATGGAAACCTCACATTTAACTTGATTCATACCAAACCACTACCAACTTTCAAAATTTTAATAAATCAAACCAAAAACCAAATTTGAAATTCAAAATGCAATGAACCCACACATCCCATCACCTCAGGACACAAAATCATGAGATGAGAACTTCCTTGGGCTACACCCCCTAATGTTAGCTCATCACTAGAGAGAACCACTGAAGATCATCCCACCACTACATACATCATAGATACCATATTTAACATTATAACTTCACCCTCATTTTCATCACTCTAGAAAAAAGTCACTAAAACCAGAAATAACTTCACAACCAACATGAAGAACCATTCACCAGAGGCCAACATTCCTGCCATAAAAACCATAACAGAATACCACATACCATTAGAATAAACTTTTCAACAACCACCATGAATAAAGGAAAACCAAACTCAAATCGACATAAATACCATAGAAATCAACTTGCTTTGAAAATCATCGAATCCAAGAGAAACCACAATAGAAACCCAGAAGAATAAGAGCATCTAATACATGAATCACCTCTTAGAACCTGGATAGCCACTCAACCAACAAGTCACAAAAAATCTTAGGAACCATCACATTAGACCATATTATTGAGGAGTGATAAAACTAGAATTCAGAGAATAAGATGAGAACACTGAGTCTAAAGTATAAGGGAAGACCAACACCAGAACCATAAAAACTTCTAGAAATCCTCATCGATAGACCTTCACTAGATAAATAAACCCAAACCCCAATCCATTAAAGAAAATCATATTAAAATAACCATCATGACTTAAAACAAAACCAACGATAGAAGCACCTCCTAAAACACCATCGACTGATTAGAAAAAAAACATCCCAGATCCTCTTTGAATCCACTACAACCGACCGACTAGGATAGATGAGAAGGTACATGAAGCCAGAGTAGTGTTCGAATCGAACTTGGGTGACAACATAGAGACTAGACCTCGCCAAGACCACCAAATATTGTCATCAAAGCAGGATCCAAGTGATAATAACACAAAGAAAGAGTTTGTAGGGAAGATAAATAATTTAGGTAATGGGGATACGAGATGAAGAGAATGTCTCCCCCTCTGAATTTCCACGGAGGGAACCCTAGTTTGAGAGAGTCGAGATAACATAAAATCTATGAAATATAAAATAAACCATAAAACCCTTAACCAGTTTCATGGTCGCCAAAAATATCCCATAAAAATATCATTATTATAAAATCCAGAACATATTAAGGGTTATCCACCCTCAATCATGTTCTTTTCACAAAGTTTAACTTTTAACTTAATCACTTTTTTTGTTCATCGATACTATTCAACATATGATCTCAAATACTTTAAGAAATAATACTATATTAAAATTTATATACATTTCAATACTCTTATAACCATAATATAATTCATAAAATACACATAAAACATAATTATTGAATCCAAATACAATCATATTAACCATTCCACTTAATTTATGGTAATATCATAAGTTTTAATGTGATATATTAGATTCTTTTGAGGTATATTTTCTTAACATTTTGGGAATTAATTTTCATGGTGCACCATCTTCTTAGAGATAAAGTATTTAAAATTGAAAATTTATTTATTTCCCTTCCAATAAAGAGCATGGTGACCATTCTCTCCACACTTTTAAAAACTATCATTCCTTTAAATCAAGTATTAGAGTGTTTCTTTCCACAATTATCACATGTGGGAAATTTATTCTTTCCCTTATTCCATTTATATGTGTTTTTCTCTCCTCTCCTATTCTTTTATTTCTTCCCTTATAAGTCATAATACTTAGAGAATTATTTCTCTCTTTTGATAGACATGATATTATTTCCTCATTTGATGAGAATTTTTGGGAGACTAGTTCCCTTTGAAATATTGGATTAACCCCATCAAAGAAATGACCAACCTTACTCTTTAGATTATTTGCATTGATACGGTTCCATTTACTTCCACTAGTATTCATTTATAAATAGCTTCATAAACTATATTAGATCATAACATTATAAAACATAATGTATAATCACAAAACTAGTGAAACACATAACATTAATTGAAAAACTTATACATATCTAATCTCATTATCATAAACATGATTTCTTTGGGGACATATTTATTTTTAAATACTTTATAATGGCTTGTAAAGAAAATGTAAATTATTATAATAATATCCCTTGGGAGTTGCAAACTAGGTTTATATTAAGGCATATTTTTGTGAACTGGGTGATGAGTGGGTCAATAAAAATTCTCCCTCTTTAGAGATTTTACCCCTAGGTACCTATGTGCTAGAAACACATCCATTTGTTCTATCCATATAGGGATTAATTTCTATGAATAACCACATAAATATTCCTTAAAAAAACTTTAGGATGTTATTATGTGATTATCCTCAAAGTATATTATAGGGTTATGTTCCCTAATCTATGTTTTACTTAATCTAGTTCCCCTGGTTTATACTAAAATTTCTCTGATACCAACTTTAATGACCCCAACACCAGTAGCTCTGAGATGGTGTATGCTTCATTACAAGGGAATAGATACAATGAGTCAAATCCTAATGGACTAATCAAATTAGCAGTTTTGGAGAACTATAGATACATGAATGATACCCATTTTACATAGTTAATAAATGATAATACACAAAACATAACAGAATTAATTTTTTTTCATCCTTGAAAACTCATTCAAAGATTTCTTCTTCATATCCCAGGGAAAGGAAGAAAAATAAGGGTGAGATGAATTTCTGAGTAAGGGTTAAGTACTATTGAAGATATAATGAATTAGTAAGAATAATTAACATGTAAAGGTAAATAAATGAACACACATTCCATTTAAATAACTTTGAAATCATGGTAAGATACGTCATAATCAATATATAAAGGTAAATAACTAGAAACACATTACATTTAATCAATAAACTAAGAATGAAATGCATATAGAGAAAATATCATTATGAAAATCTCATGGATAATAATAAATGAATTCTTAATGACTGAAATTATCAATTATAGGATGTAATTTCTCTAGAACACGATACATATACCATCAATACCTTTCATAATATGGTTTAAAACCACAGGTATAAACCCATTTAATTTTTCCAACTAATTTGTCTCATGAGACTTACCGATGCATCGAGGGGATATCTTATTCCTAGACCCGCCCATAACTATAGGTCCAAATAATTTATCACATTTTTAATGATAAATTTAATTTTTGAATCAATATTCTTTATCATCAAATATCTGTATTTAGTAAGGATAAAAATTTATCAACATTTCCCCAATTAATTAAATAACTTTAAAAATAAACACCGTATGAAAAACAATATATGGTTTAGGAAATAATCATATCCATCATACAATAATATATATATTTATTATTAATTAAATTTACAATCAAATTATAATAATAAAGTGATTGTTTCAAGAGAAATTTATCAATCACAAAATTATTTATGGATGTATAATAACTTTTACCACTTGGTAATTTTCAAGTCAAATCCCCTAGTATGAGATAATTCAAATTGAAACTTAAAATACCATGAAATATTGAGAAATCATGATAATGAATGTCAAAGGGGATTCAAATACACCATATAAAACAATATAGGTGAACAATAATAAAATACGTCTCAATAAAGGTAAGTTGAGATGAAGCCCCTTACCTTGATTCAGACACATCACATATGTTATTTATCTCCTTGAGTAATAAAATTATGTTAATTATTTAATTTATTAATAACCCTTTTTCATGTTTATTATTCCTTTTATTTCACTTATTACCATGTTATTACTTAGTCAATTAAGTTTACATCAGGCGTTTCAATGATATTTGACTTATGTGTCAAAAATGACTTTAGATGGTGACTATTGGTCTAAATGAGAATTATTTAAATAAACTTAGAATAATAATCATGACATACATATCATATTATATATATATTATAATTTGAATAAAAATCATGTTTTTTAGAAATTAAGTACATTATGATCACGGAGACGGTTGGGCATACGTACACACGAGTAATGTCTCCATTTTCAAAGATCATTATGGAAATAAGGTAAGTAATATTTTATCTTTAATTAATAATAATAATATCATAAATACCATATTATTATATTAAATATAATTATATATATCATACATGTGGTGTGGTGATGAAATGATAGTCACATTGCTTCGTGAAGGTCGTAATCCACACATACAAGTACAATATTATCATCTTTTAGAGAGTGAAAATGTAAAAAAAATGACATATTATCTTTTAAGAATAATAAATATGTCATTAATATCATAATTATGTAATTTATAACACATAAAATCATTAAAATTATCCTTATCATCTTCCATTTAAAGTGTTAGTGAAAGATGAATAACATTTCTTTGCGAAGTGGCAGTCTGCCGTACACACGAGTAACTTTATCATATCCCATACCGAATGGAATGTGGAAAGTTATATATAATATAATTAATAGAGAGGTATAATTATGTTATAAGAATAATTTATATAATTTATATACACCACCATACCCAACCTTGAATCGTGGTAATGGGAAAATGAATGTCATCGGTTCGCAAGGCTGTAGTCCGCCGCACACATGAATGATGATTTTGTAACCCATTTGATGGAAGTCAGGATGGTTTTAGGCCATTAAATTAAAATAAATAAATATCATTATATGGAATTTACTAAGGTTATTATATCATCATGGTTTAATTATAATTTAATGAGGTTGATTAAGGAATAAAAATACACTCGTTGAAGAATATCACCTCTTCTTTGGGTAACCTCATTAGGTTTAGACCAAAAACATTCCCAATTTATATTTATTCCCAAAATAAGGCATCTAGGATTATAGTAGGTAAGTCGGAAAGTTTTTTTAGGTATTGGAAGAACAGAATAGGTTTTAATGTGTGAATAAGAGAAGAGATGAGGTGGCCCTTTATAAGTGTGGTGAGTGACACACTTGTATGTTTTGAAAAGAAAAAGGCCTATCCATGTTTTTCACATGAGAAAAGTGTAAACAATGGATTATTATTAATAATTATAAATTATAGGGTTGATATATTGAAATAAATAGATTTTAGACAAGTGTTTTGTTCTTTTAAACCCTTATCTTTTTAGTTTAACCCTTGAAAATGCATTTTTACATTAACCATGGTAATTAATTTTACTATTTTCGCCAATAATTTTGGTGAAAAATTAAATTAAACTTATTAGATAATATAAATTATGCTTATTCAAAACATTTAATCCAGTTTTCAAAATAAAATTAATAAAATTGGAAAAATTTAATTTAAAATTGACCTCGATGATGCAATGAGAAGCAGGGTTTAAAAAAGAAAATGTTCCAAAGTTTACAATGTTTTTATATCAAAATCCGATATGAAAATGAATCTAATGATATAAATTGGATTAATATATATATATATATATATATTTTAACTAATTTTACATTCAAACCAATTTAAAATATAATTTCACTTTATAAATAAAATAAAAATTCAATTTTCAATTAAAATTCATTATTTTTCATTATTCATCGACAAATGAAACATTTTAGAAAAATATAAAAGATAACCCTAAGATAATTATGATATTATAATTTTAAAAATTAAATTATTATTTTTAAATAAGATTTATAAATTTGGTAAAAATTAATTTTATATTATGTGTGTGAGGTGCGACTGGAATTTTATTATAAAAAATACATTTTTTTAGAAATAATTTATTTTCTGTTAAATGATTCTTATTTTTATTTACAATAAAATGATAAAAAATAAATAAGTTTTAACTATATATTATTAAAAATTTAGTTATTTCTATTCATATTCACATATTTAATTTGTATGTCATAATGATCATTTTTAATTAATATTTTAATAGAGTATCACGTTTCGTTTAAACTTAGTGTTGTGTGCATTACAAGATATCAATGAAATTTAATTTATTCGAAAAGAAATATATTTTAATATCTTGGTATATCAAAAATAATTTCACTAACCTTATTTTTCATTTAGTTAAATTACAAAAAACATTTGGAATCATAGTGAAAATCTACCTATAGTATCAGAAAAATCACTAGGGGGCTGGGGGGGGTGGTGAATGAGTGATTTAATATATTTTATGTTTTAAACATTGAATGAAAATTCATTATTAGTTATAGAATTTTAATTAAATATTAAAACACACCCACATACAGATAAATAAAAGAAAAAATATAGTGTAAAAGGTTTACTACTCAATAAGAGTAAATAATTCTTGACATGATTTGGAAACACTTAAGATTACACAGTGCACTGAAATCAATCCTATAGATGAAAAAAACCAAGGGATAACCATAAAATTGTGATACCCTATTATCCTGATGATGTATGCACATCCCTCATAGTAAAATTAGTTTAGATATTTTTCACAACAACAAGAAAATTATTCCATGAATTTATACTTCATCCTCATTTTCACAATGTTTCTTTCTTATTCTACTCAACATGCACTATCAAAAGTTTGAATTTGTTCTTATCAAACTATTACACAATAGAGATAAAGACTATATTCTTATTATTCCTTATTATTATCTCTATTTTTTATGCAATAAATGATTTTTTCTTTATTTATTATATATATTTAAATTTTTTGACCCCAATAGCTTCTTCTCTCTCATTTTTCGATTTCAATATTCACTGGATACCGTGTGAATAAATTAATTCAAATATAAAATAATTTTTGTATTTAAAAAAACCTATATTAATACACTTTTAATATTTTAGACACCATAAATATATGATCTATAATTCCTACACCTCCTATTTGATAACTGCTTACAACTACATGTGCAAACCATATTCTTTCAAACAAGAAGAATTATGAAAAAACTTATTCTTCATAAATTTTGGATTTATCCCTATTTTATTTATGATTATACATATGAATTAAATATTTATATTAATATGTATATAAATTGAATAGATTTAGTTGTGACTTAATCCTCACAGCACAAGGATCACAATTCTTCTTCCTCCTTTAGATTCATGCATGAATTTTTTTATCACAAGTCACACATTTCCACTTACTTCTTCTTGAGTCATGGTAGAAATTATAATAATATTTTTTTTTAATTTAAGATCATTAGACATGGAATTGATTGATTTAGTATATAAAATTTTCTTTTAATTTATTAAAATAAAACATGTGAGAATTCCCTGTTAACTTTGGGATAACCTATACATATCTCTCCTGACCTGTATATAAATTAGGTTTACCCTTATATAGCTAGTAGAAACTACGAGTTACCTTTATACAAATGTTTTAAAACTCATAATGACCATTACATATTGAATATAGTTTCTAGATGACCTTTACATATTTTCATGAAATTTTAAACATGCATGCAGTATGATTTTAAGGTGAATTTTATATTGAATATAGATTAACATGATGCTTGTAGTGTATTTTACAAATTACTCATACAAAGGCCCTCCGATTCTCTCAACCTTCATAAAAATATTATCCTTTATAGTTAGAAATAATTATGATAAAAATATTATGATATATAAATCCTTGATGTTCAGCTCACTTTTTATGAGTGATTAAATACTATTTGAAATGGTCATTAAAAATAGACCATGACATGGTCTATGATATTTTGATTACCTAATTACTCACCATAATCAGATCCATAACATAGACAACATATCTGTTTTTAATTGGAGTGTCTCTTACATCATAAATACTTGTGAGATTCTTATTGTGTTGATTTTCTCCCTATTTTTATGCAACATCAATCACTCCTAGTCAATATAGATTCAATATATAGAAAAAATAATCTTTACTGTTTTATATAGGTGAAAATCGCAGATGAAAATTCCTTGAAAAAATACCCATTTCTAGAGTATATTTTCATTAAGACTTCAAATAGTATTTCAATATTCATTTTGGTGAATAATCATGGTGTGTTGATCTCACTAGTAAATTTCAAAAAATCTATTAAACCTTAATGTTTCTTCCATGATCCTCTAATCATTCCAAAAAATTTGAATAAACAAAATCTCAAGTGGACCATTGACAGCCCCATGAGAATTTTTAATTCCATATGGTAATTGAATTTATAAATTAAAAAAAATGAAAAAATCACTACACTATAGAGTAGTATGGGAAATGAAAGCCTGAGGTTGAACCTATAGAGGTTGGGTTTGATAAAATAATAGTTTAAATAAAAAAGAACTAAATATTTGTCAAAGAAAATGTGAACTAATTTAATTTCAAAGATAATGATTATGGTTTTGATGTTCAATAAAATGGAAAAAAGTTATTAGTAATTGAAAATAAAGGTTTATGTTTAATTAGGAAAATGATACTGAATTATAAAACATGAGGTGTAAGTACCAAGTTAGGTGAATCAACCATGATAAATAACCCCTAAATCACTGATTTCCCCTATTCACAACAATCATGTTTAGCTTGGTTCTTTTGATGAGTTGGGAACTTGGAACCACATTTAAACATTATAGACAACCCTCACAATGGTCATGGTCAGATAAATCTACTAGCTAATGCACTCAAATTATATCACTCCCTCACTGATCACAAAATACTCATGAATGGTTTAATACAAAGAAAATAATTTTTGAATTTTAGGGTTAAAAAACAAAAATTAATTACGTATATATATAAAACACCACAAAACAATCAATCCCCCTCAATTGAAATTGGGTTTCACAAAGTCTACCCCCCTCATTCTAGTCATTAGGGGGTAGAAAAATAACATTTTTCCTACTCATAAGAGTGAAAGTTCCCTCCAGTTAGAAGAACCTCCCATTGGTACAAACCTACTGCTTATAAATACCTGGAGTAGAACCATGGACTTCAATTATAGGGATTATGGTTGTTTGGGATGGATTTAATTATCTATAAATATGACCATTTAATTAAATACAAGTCCATCATGGTGTTAAAAGTCTGTATATGTCATAATTGGGTATTTCATTAAAATATGCATTGAGATTTTCATTTAATTGTTCTTAGTGGACAAAGCCATGACATGAATTATATTATCAGAGTTGGTAGTTCACCTCTTTCGGCATGTTTGGACACTGATAGATCAAATGGTGGATTTAGTAGCCAGTCTTTTTCTAGAGAGCATTTTATCATTGGTAGAGTTGGGTTACTCAGATGCATGATGAGTGTATATCTCATGGGATGACTTCCATTATCTATTTTTTGAGGATTACTACCCATAATTCCTACACTATATCCAGTTTTGGGAGCTTCATGAGATCCTATAGTTTTAGTAGGGAAGGATGACAAATACTAGGTATGCGATTAGGTTCATAGACCTTAAATGCTACTCTATAGACATGATAAATGATGGAATCTTTCAGGAACATAAGTTTGAGTAGGGTCTCCATAGAAGAGATTCATGATAGCATAGTGCCCTTGTGCATCCCCACCTATATCGGGGTGCTGGACCAGGCACTAGTGACAAAGAGCTTTTTGTTAGAGGAGAGATAGTTGGTCGATTTTGGCAGTGGGGGAAACAAAGTTGGGACGTCTTCCGTAGCTAGCAGAAATTAGTTGGTAGGCCCTTGATGCAGGAGGCCTCCCATTGATAAGACTCAGGAACATGGTCGTGGACGACATAGAGCACTCGAAAAACCTAGGGAGGGATAGTGCTATGCTTGTGACAAGTGAGGTCATTTGGCATGAGATTACCTGACTAGATGTGATGATCTTCCTAGGTAGTTGGTAGATACACCACCACGACAGAGGCAGTGTTGTGATCAGGGACCACCCAAGAGGGGACATGATGTTCCCTAGGGATGCAGTTCTGGCAGATTAGTAGGAATAACTATGGTTGGTGGATGACGTTGTGAGGTCCTTTAACCACTAGGCGGCCCACGTCTGACTTAGGTAGATGGCGGCTGGCGCTGTGGGAAGTTGCATGATATGGATGTCTAAAATCCTACAGCATGCGTAATGATAAGTGGTATAAACAATGCATTTTCTACCTTTTTGAAGTAATTTTTTTTAGAAACCATGTGAAGTACTCTCTTCTTCTCTGCTCCTTGCTTAAAGTTTTACCTGGTGACGCGGGGTGTCGATGTAACCCTATGTTGGTGTGGTTTGATGTGGCTTTAAATGCATAAGGAAGAGGGGTACTTCCTCTACCAAGACCCATTTTTGTGATGTGAGAAAAACAATGAGGGAGAGTCAGTGCCACCCAAAGCGAATAATATCAAGGTGTGGTGGATGAATCCATCCAATTTGTGTATTTAGAGTGGATTTGTTCAATGGATTATCATAAAAGGTCATGGATTTTCCAATGTATTTTATCCTTATTGACACTTTTTTTCTCAGGTTATCACTAGTGGGTGTGTCCAAGTGTGTATTTTGGTGATTAATATTCTTATAGGGGAAGAAAATACATATGGGGTATTACACATGGTTTCCATTTTTATCTTCTTGATTTTGGTTGAGTTTACTCACCTGCCCTATTAGTGGGTACCTTGTGTGCTCAACGTCAATATTAATACTGCAGTTAACAAGTACATGTCAATGTGATGGATGTCCCATAAACAGAACTACCCGACTCACTATGTGGTGATGGAAACAATAGTCCTTACCCTGAGGATGTAAGGGAACTATCTTTTGGGAGAGCGCTTTGTGGTTTTCTCAGTCTACCGGAGTCTCAGGTATGTCTTCACCCAGAGAGTCTTGAACCTGAGGTGGAAAAAATGTTTGAAAATCCTGCAGGACTATGACTTTGAGGTAGTCTATACTCTGGAGAAAGGGAAATGTTGTAGAAAATGCCCTTAGTTGGGAGTCTCAGGCTCACCTAGTATGGGAATTTTTTTAGTAGTTAGATTCCCTATAACTAACCCTGGTGGAGAAAGAGGTTACAAATTTTCTTTAGATTATGGTGTTAACTCCTTCACTTCTCAAGAATGTAAGAGAGTCTCGGTTGTGATGCACCGACTATGAAATCATACATGACCAGATATCCTTGGGAGTTTCACTAGATGGATATTCTGAAGGAGGTAATCATGAGACCCCATTCTAGGGAAAAAAGTGATTCCAATCACGACGTGGGGTGTAGAAGTTTGGCTGGGGAGGAAAGATATCCCCTAAGTTTCTTCATGTCATTTGAGATCATAAATAGGCTAGAGAGGTTTCCTACCCCCTTGCCCAACCACCAATAGTTATAGTGGGTGCATGAAGTCTTTTATGTGTTGCTACTAATGAGATGCGTGTGTGTTTCTATGGATGTCATCAAATGAAGTATACCTTATAAGAACGGACCATCCCTGTATTTTGTGTGTTATGAAAACATGGTAACATGAATGGTTTTACTAGGAGTGGGATAGCCATATGCGAGCTTAGTATCCTGAGTTTCTTTTCCTAATTTTTCTTTTTGGGGAAAAAATCCTGAAGAAGGGAATGATGTAGAGAACTGGTTTTCTTCTTATAAGACTTTGGGATATTTCTATATATATTTCCAAATCTAGGCACTGAGACGACATGGGATTATGAGGCCTAGTGTGCCTGAAATAAATTATATGAAAATATTAAGTGTTTTTGTACTATTCACATGATGAAAATGAGATATCTCTTAAATGGTTCATCAGATCAGAGATATGAGACCACGGTTGGTTCCGGAATGTAGTGTTTACCCTCAGCGCAATGTAAAATATGTCAGCACAGGACGTTCCAACCCCTCACTCATCAGTGGTACATTAAATGGATGAATTAATTTATTAATTAATTCATTTAATAGATCAAACCCAAATAACTCTCAAATAGTAACTGCGATCTGAAATCTGAGGCCATAGTTGAGTCTGGAGAGTTTCGTTTACCCTAGACGGGACTTAACATTTTTCGGTACAAGCCTTCTTTTGAAAATGCCCCGAAGGGAAAAACCATAAATAAAACAATTCAATAAATTTTTTTTTATTTTAAATGATAATTCAAATAACTTATTAATGGGGACTCAGATTGGATATATGAGACCACCGTTGAGTTCATACCGTGGTCTTTTCCCTAGGGAGACCTCAGTTGAGAGGGCGTGATAGATTCATATTTTTTGAATACTGACAGTTTTATATCAATAATAGGTTAGATAAATGAAACAGAATTATCTCATTACTATCTTGGATGGAATATCTATTGCCAATGGATATTCGATGTCCAAACTTCATCGGATCGTGGTGAAAATGCATGCGCTTGTAGATCAGAGCACAATAGACACAACGACAGATCCAAATTCGGGGTAGGATTTCATGTTTTAATTCTGTAGCTCCTTGTTTTCAATTTCATTGTCAAAAATCAATTTTTATCATCTTCCCTACTTTAAAAAAATCCATTGATGGCTAAACAAACAATAATCATCGATAATTTAATTTATGAATCATTCGTTCTTTTCCATTCTCCGTGTTCTTCATTGGTCAACTCTTGGTCACACTAAAATGACATCTGATCATTGAGAGAAGCTTAGATCTATGAAGTTCAAGATCCAAGGATTCTGGATCGGTGAAAGTTTTTCATTTTGGGTGCTGGAGGAAGCTCATTGACAAGAAAAAGCGGTGGTTACTTTTTGTCGCATTGAAATATCGTCAGACCATTGCACCGAGGTTGGCATAGTGACAGTCTCATCCATGGGAGTCCAGATCTGCTCTTGGATCAAATTTTGTGAAACTGGGGTGTTCCCAATGGCCCGTGGAGGATCCCCCAGAGCAGAGGCATCATGGGGTGGTGGTAGACCGCAGCAGGATGACGACGAGATGGTGGGACAACAGGGGCGGCCTGGTGGCGCGACACACGCGCATCATGGAGCCCTGCGGGGCCAGAAAGCCAGCAGGGCCAGAAAGCCGGCGGATGGTGGGACTCGGGTTGGTGATCTAGAGGGTGGCTGGGGTCAACCAGGCCGGCTGGAGTAGGCCAGCCCAGGTGGTGGGGACCAGCTGGACCAGGCTGGTTTAGCCGGTTTGGGCTTGGACGGGCTGGGCAAGCTTCCAATGCCCATTTCATCCAAACTGGGCATCCATTCGATGTGCCATCTATGGATACACATTACTCAAAATGGGATGGAACTTTTAAGGCATGTTTGGAATCAGTTGTTTTGGGTTCGATGCTCGGGGGCATGAAACATCCGATTTTAATAATAATAAAATAATTAATATTTTTTTAGGAAACTTACATCGAATTGTACGTCTGCGTGCTACATATTATTAATGTGCCATCAGAGTCATTGTGAGATTATATTTGAGGTGAACCTTTCAAGAGTAATTTCGCGTTCTTAAAATGAAATGGTGGCGTGAGAACCATGATCCCCTTTTTGTGCATTTGCAAGGAAATGTCACTTTTTCACCGGGTGCCCATTATGGACAAATGAATAACCGATCCTGTATGTTTTTCTGAGAGGAATGCAATGGTGAAATATATTTGACGTGTTTTGGGATTGAGGCATGGGCCCCATGAGGCACATTTGTGCACAACGCGGTGAAATGCAACTTCTTAACCAGGATTCTGTTATGGGCGAATGAATAATTGATCCTATACATTTTTTTTCACAAGGATTGAAATAGTGTGATCTGATTGGTTATCCGAGTATGTTTTCAAGAGGCATGTTGGTAGAATTACATTTTCACTATTTGGATTAGTGATGAGCAACTTGCACTTGTCATCCTTTTGGCTAGAGGTGTAGTGTACTCTAGGAGTACACTGGCATGCCTTGTGGGTACTAGTTTATAGTTTAGTACCTGAGTATAGCTAGGTACACCATACGATGAGGTGGGGACACATGTTGTGTGGGACCATACGTGTCGTGTACCACTTTAAAAATCTTTTACCTATTATATATCAATCTTATAAACTTATATTTTTCCCAGGCATAGCCTATCCTGAGTTTTTTTTCTCGTAGAATGCGATGGTGCCCGCTGTAGTGGCTTTAGGTATACGATGCGAGATGTTATGAGTGAAAAAACTATCTATGGTGATGCTTGATTTGTTAAGTGTGACACCTACCTAAGGTGACACTCGATGATTGAAGTTATGTTTTCTGGGCTTACTCTTCATCAGGGCTGGGTAGTGAGGTTTGCCGATTACTCTTCCAGACTTACCCTCCAGCGAGGCTGGGTAGTGATCTTCGGCAATTACTCTTCTGAGATTAACCTCTAGTGAGGATGGATAGTGATTTTCACTGATTAATCTTCTGGGCTTACCCTCTAATAGCGGTTGAGTAGTGAGGTTCGTTAATTACTCTTTAGAACTTACCCTCAAATGGGGCTGGGTAATGAGGTTCGTTGGCTATTCAACTGGGCTTACCCTCTATTAGGGATTGGCAGTTAGGTCCTCTGACTAATCTTCTAAGAATACCCTCCATTGGGGCTTGGTAAGTGGGTTCATGACTTTGTGACATGATCTCGGAACTATGAAAATCAGTGAAGAGACAAGTTTTTATTTACCTTTTGACTCATGGTAAAGAGGGGTGCTTTTCCCACTAAGATGTATCCTTATGACACGACCTAAAACCATGCGGATGAGACAAACCTGCCTAGATCCGATAGTATCAAGATGAGATGATTGAGTCCCTTCAACTTTTAGTTTAGGGAAGATGTGTGGGATGCTGAGCATTAATGGTGGTTACTCCAAGAATTGTTGGTAACTCTTTTCCTGGACTAAGCTAGTGATATGGATATCCCCTTACTCTCTAATTTGGGTTTCTTTAACTGAGTATATATATATATATATTTATATATCATGTTTCAGTACCCACTCCTTGGGTTTTGGTTACTCTACTTCTTGGAGAGGTGAAGGCGCACAATGTATACTACGTTCTTTCCATATCTAGCTTCTCGTGGTTGGATGAGTACTAAAGGTAGCGAAGACTCGACGAAAAGTTCATATTATCACCATTTCTAGATCCTTGTGTTTGGATGAACTTACTTCACACTCTTGTGGGGTTGAAATGTACTCTTTTACTATACATTGTTCTATATACTACTTTCCTCTTCAGTACCACTCTTGCTACTCCATTGAGCCTTTGGGGGATCATACTAAGTATTTATATACTCACCACTGCTTGAAATTTTCCCTTACTTGGTGTTCCCTTGTAGAAAAATGACAGGTTGATCATGAATTTAGAGAAGCATAGGGATACGGGGTGCTTGGACCACATACGGTGGTCATAGCTTGGGATCCTGGAGTGGGGCTCTCTCAGATATTTTACATTTCCACCTATTGCTGGGTTATGTCACTTTTCTGGTTGGGCATGTATTTTCCCACCTTTCCCTTTCAATTTACTTCTCCATACTTGTACTGTTTTGAGGTCGATGCATATTTTTGGTTTATTTATATTAGTTTTGTATCTTGTTTCTTTTCCCTCCACACTTTCTCATTATGTTCGCTGTGTTTGTGTGTATAGGTTCTCAAGAAAATGCCTCCCCAAGTTTTGTTGTACATTGGATGCTAGTCACCAGCCCCTGGCATATAGAGGCGAGCTTGGGGTAGTTATGGCTCGATCCCGACATGGGTCGAGTCATGAAAAATTTTTATGTGTTTTTTCAAATTATTTCATGTATATTTAGAGTGAATTAATATAATAAATTATTTCACTTAATACTCACAACAATGATATGATATTTGTAAGGGGATTTCTTATCTCACTTATATTTCTATGATACTTTTGAAATATTCACTGCTAATTTCTTTAGTGTTTTGTATAAAATGACAATGAATATAATATATTATCCTTATCATTATATTTATGGATATTTACATATCCATTTTATGATCTCTCTTTCATGGGGTTTACGTTTCAAAAGTTACAAAATCAGTATGATAATTTTGTCTCAACTTTACTTCTTTGAGGAACATTTGTGTTATTCACCTATATTATTTTTTGAGGTGTATATAATATAATTTGAAATATTTCATCATGAATCTAATTTTTTTTATTATATTATACATTTCATTTAATTTTATTCTCTCATTGATTGTAATTTTTTTATTTAAAAATTGTGTTTTCTAAAAATGTTTCAAAAAATATTTTAAATGATATTTTAAGAGTTTTTAAGGAAAATGATTTAAAATATGTTTAAAATTGGGTTCCAAATATTTATTTATAAATTTTCAATGTTATTTATAATGAAAAATGGATTCTTAATGTCTTATGATTTAAAAATCATTTTTTTAAAATTGAAAGGACATTTTCCTGAAGAGTTATTTTGAGAAATCTGTCAAAAATTATTTTCCATCTAAGATATAATTATTTGATGCTACTTATTCTTTACTAGAGATAATATTAAAGGAAAATATTTTTACTATTTTATGGATGGTTTATGTTTTTATTTATGAAACCCATTTCTTTTCCATGTATTATACTATGAGAAAATATTTATTAAACCTATTTGTTTTTATAGGTAGTGATATGATTGAAGTTAATTTGGTATAGATATATATGGTTTTCATTATGTAATGTTTGATACCTATATATCCCTCCAATGAATTGGGTAATTTTCGATAACACATGAGTATATATATGTTATGTGTGAACCTAATTACATGTTAACAATGTTATGTGTGAACTTGAATTACATGTTCACAATGTTATGCATGAACCAGAATTACATGTTCACAATGTTATACATAAAAATTAATTACATGGTCACAATGTTATGAATGAAAATGAATTACCCGATCACAGTGTTATTCATGAACCTAATTACATGTTTATAATGTTACGAGTGATCCCGATTATATGTTCACAATGTAATGCATGAACATGATTACATCTTCAAAATGTTTTGTGTGGACCTGGTTTCATGAACATAAGGTTATGCTAGGGCATGATTTCAAGTACTCAACTTGATGATTGAACCTATCTCAATTTACACATGTTCACAATGTTATAATTCCATGTTTTATTCCATGTTATTCTTTTATGATTTATGCATCATGATTTTTTATGATTTATTCAAGATTATGATCTATGATATGCTGGGTATGATTTTTAAATGTTATGCTCATGTTATAAAACCCTTATTCTCATGTTATGCTTATGTAATCCCATGGTTACCCTTAATGAGCATTTGAGATCACCCTTTATATGTTTTCTTTTCCCCATGTTATGAGGAAAGATGTCAAATGAACTGTGTCTAGAAGCATTTCACATGGGTGATGTTGATGACCTATTGTTAAATTTGAGTATAGTGGGAGATGATTTTGATCGTTATGAGATAGTTATTTATGATCCCAAGTTGTCAAGATTTTGTCCTAAATCACTAAAACTCTAAACCTAATAGTACCTCGGGTATGTATGTGATCCAATATTTATTTCTGACATTTTAACTTTTGTTGGAAAAAATTGGGTCACATTTAGAAGTATCAAATTCAGAAATTTAATGTTTATGTTTTTTAGCACTAGAACCAAAAGTGTGGATTCTGAGATATTGTATTAAAAAATCCCCAAATCACCAATTTCCACTTATGCTCATTTTTACTTTATCTATTTTGATGGATTGGTAAATTAGAACCATATTTATGCATAGTGAATAACCCTACCAACAATTATGGTGAGAGTAATACACTAGTCAATGTGATTAAATTATATCACTCCCTCACCAATCACATAATGGTCAACCATGATTTAAAGTAAATAAGAGAATTTCATAATTTCATGGTTGTTAAAAAAAATCCCAAATTAATTTAGTTCAAATATAAAATAGCTAAAAATAATCACTCCCCCTCATTTAAATTGAATTTCACAAATTATAACCCAACATTCCAGTCATGAGGGGGTAGAAAAATAAAAGTCTTACCCTACTCATAGTATTGGAAGTTACCTTCCATTGGTAGCACCACCCGCTGGTCCAGACCTCATATTGATGAATACCTAGACTGAAACCCTGAAATCAATTTATATGTATTAGGGATTCTTGGGATGGATATAATTATCCATAAATGCGGTCAATTAATTTAATTCTAGTCTATCCCAATGTTAAATGTTTTTTCATGTCATAATAGCGTGTTTCATTAAAATTAGAATTGAAATATACCTTTATTGAGTCTTCCTAGAAAAATTCTTGTTGTGACTTATGTTGTTGCATTATAACAACCACATGCTACTCCCCATGTGTGTTCTCTTCACTTCACATCCTAAATGAAGTTCACAAATTGCAAATTTCTCACATACCGAACATCATTCACAATATGAATCACCTCTTTCTAGATATAGAGCTCCTTTTCACATTGGTTCTTTAATTTTGTGCCCTATAAGTATCCCATTGACATGATTCATTTTGGGAAGAATTCTTTTAATGGAAAAATTGATATTTTATCATATTTCTTATTTTATATAATTTTTTCCATACTCCCAAATATAAACACATCCATCAAATATTTAGGAATGAACTAATAATTTAAATTATAAATTTATTTTATTTTAATACTAAAAATTATGAATGAATTGGATGTAACAATCATTATAAAACACCTAGAATGTACCTGATTTATTTGTTGGAAAAAAGTCAAATCATTAATCATATACACTTAACCACAATATTTACTCCTTCTATAACCTTGGTCTCAACAATCTCCCCCTTTTGATTTTATCGGTAATAATGGAATATAAATCACATTAAAACTTAAAACAATTATAAATGAATAATTATTCAACAATTATAATCCTATGTGAGATAAATTGATATATGAAATCATAATATTTAATAAAAATCACAATATCCATGAAAATAGTGATTTATATTCGAATATAGTCCAAATCGACCTTCTTGATCCAAAAAGATGAGATGATACCACTTGAAAATTAATTTAAGAAAGGGTCACTTTATCTTAAATCAATAATTCATCCTCACCACCACCATCATCAATTCTATCATGAAATTTGATGTATTCAAGAAACTTGTTAATGAATTATTTTTCTGCTTGGACTTCAAAAAAACTATTAAAATAGTTCATGAAACATGAACCATGATGAATTCATAGCTTACCCCTTTTAAATAACTATAACTAAATACATTCTCCCTATTAATATAGTCACATATAAAAGGATACCCCTATATATACTCTCTTATTTTAGACAATAATGTTATAAGAAAAACATACAAATAAAGATTTATGATTTCAATTTTTCTCCCCCATTGAAAACAATATGCAAAGACTATATGGAATAGGAAAAAAACCATACCTTATCCATTTGAAAATGGATATTGGACTCCTATTTCCAACTTCATATCTTCAAATGCATCCTTTGACAATATTTTAGTGAACACATTTACTATTTGATTCGAAATAGGAATTTATTTCATTTTTAGTTCATATATCTCTGAAATATCTTTGATGAATTTATATATTTTATCAATGTTTTTATATATTTAATGTTGAACTAGATTCTTTTAAAAATTCACAACACTTTCATTATCATAACCCAAAAGTAGTGGAAGATTCAATTCCACATTGATGTCTTCCAAATTAGTATTTATCCATATTAATTAAGTGGTGGATAGATTTGAAATCACATACTATACTTAAAAAGTGCTCAGAGTCAAATAAATTTTCTTATTTATTTTCTAACTAAAAAACCTACCAATAATAAAGAACACTTCACCATATGTGTATTTTCTACCATCAACACTTTCTGCCCAATCCACATATGTATACTAAAATATATTTATCTATCATTTTATATCATATTTAAACCGAAAATCAGTTATGTTATTTATGTATCTAATAATTCTTTTTTCCATCCATATTATGTGAAATTTTTGGTGCACTTTGAAACCTAACACAAAGGGTGAAAATATAAACTATATACGGCCTTGAAACTGTCAAGTATATCAAAATTCCAATTAGTTTTCAGAATTCAATATTATATAATTGTTTTACTTGATCATATTTAAATAGTTTGGTTCATACTGAAATGTGAATACTAACAGGTATTTAATCCTCAATGCTTATTTTTTATGAATTTCTGTATAATAATTATCTTGAGAAAGAAACATGTGATCTTTTTCTTGAGAAAGTTTTAAGCCGTGAAAATTCCTCATCCCCCAAGAAGGGAAATTTCAAAAACATTACTCATATCATTAGATATTCCTTCATATAATACGTCATCATATCAATAAAATATGATTTCATCAACATAAATAATAACAATGAGAAATACTTCTTTGACTTCATTAATTTAGAGGTTTTTGTCAACTATTTATTTTATAAATTCAAGATTCTTAAAAAAAGTATATATCTAACAATACCATGATATTGGGGCTTGTTTCAGCCCATATATTTCCTTATCTAACCTGGAAACTTGAATATGATCTTCTCTAAGGGATAAAACACAATTTTAATCTATATAAAAAACCTCTTCCATCACACCATTAAGAAAGGAATAATTGAAATACATATGGAAGATTTTTATAGTGTTTGGATAGTAATAATAAGAAATTATTTTATGGTTTCAATCTAATAAATTGGTTCAAAGGTGTAATAAAAAATCACTCATTCAACCTAAGAATAACCCTTACACACAATTCTTACTTTATTTCAAATCAATTTTACTTTTTTTATTCAACATGTTTCAGAATACCCATTTATTTACAAATATAATCTTATCTTTAGGTTTGGGTACTAATTAATAGGTATCATTATTCTCTACCTTGTATGAGTTGAGTGGGAATACTCCTCATAACTAGAGTTAGTAGAATCATTATCTTTATCCTAAACTTATTTAGGATTTCTATCATTTATACAACTATATTTGACTTTTAAGTCAATATAGATTCTTCTTCATCGCTTATAATTTTTTTTTGTTTCATGAACTTCCATTTTATTATCATGTTCTAACACTTTAACATTATTAGTATCAATGATCCTCCTTGTATCCTTTTTATAGAATCAATATCCTCTTCCATTTTGAGGATTACCCAAAAATATACTATCAACATCTCTTCTATCAAACTTCCAAGGATTTTCCCCTTTGTATTTGATAATTTAGGGACTAAAAAAACATTAGCTACATAAAACAAGAGGGATAATTATAATAAAATTTTTATTGTGACATGTTATATTTTGTTTTGTACAAGCCATGATTTTGAATAACATCTGTTTCTCCAATAGCCTATCTCCAAAGCACTGAGAAATATCATATTAAATAAATATTGTTTGATAAATATCCCATAATATTATTTTATTTTTTCAGTAACATGACTCTATTTTGATATATATATATTGAATTTAGTTCATGGATAATATTATATTTCTCAATATAATATTCAAAACTTCCATTAGTGTACTCAATACCATTATATATCCAGATCTTCTTCAAATAGTAAACAAAATACTTTTAGAAATTCCCCTATAAATTTTTAACATATTAATGAAATATAATTTATGATTCATAAACATGATGAAAATAATGTTAGTGAATTCATCAATAAATGAAATAAAATAATTATCTTCATTTCTTGATTGCTTCTTTAAGGGTTTACAGACATCATAATGAATAATATTCAAGGTTTGGGATGCATTAATCTCTACATTATTATATGAATAATTAGTAATACCCCCTTCTAAAAGTGGATAATATCTATTTCCTTCCTATATTAATTTTAGGTACATAATTAAAGATTTAGCTTTGTGTATTATTGGTAATATTCCTTTGGAAAATATGGCCAATCCTTCTATGTCATGATTAGTGTTCTTATTTCACACTCAATTAGTATGAATTATAAGAATGTACTACCTAAAAAACATTTACCCTTATTTTCAAACCTATTATGATTATCCTTCAATATTTATGAATTTTCACCAAGAAACCATTTTTCCAGAAAATCACCTTATTATATTCATCAAAGAGTTGACAAAAATTTAACAGGTTGTGTTTCACCCCATCAAAAAGATAAGGCATTTTTTGATTCCATTTTTTATTACTAACCATAGTTGAAACATCACTTTTTTTTCTTGAGTGAGATATCATTATAAATAGTTACATAGCCATATTTATGTTCTTCAACAATCTTTAATTGATTTAATTTCCCTATCAGATGTGAATGTAATCCACTATTAAATATCCCTGAAAATTACGCTTTCAAAGCTTCAAGTACAACTCTTTCAATAAGAGTTTTTTATTTACACATTTATTTCTTCTTATAAGGATTATAAGTACTGATTTTTTTTTTCATTTGGGTTTGTAGTATTGAAATTAAACCATTATCATGGTGACTTGGTTTATCACATTCTTTCATAGAATTTTTTCAATGGTTGGAATCTGTTTTTAATCATCCATAAATATTTTTAGGGTGTTTATGGATTTCATTTCTTTAAGTAGGATGATTATCCCTCAAGTTATACCTCCAAAACCTCCTAGATTCATGGATATATTAATTAATTAACCAAAAAATTATTTCTATATGCCCAAAGCATATGTAGTTCCAATAATACCTCAAAAAGACATATTTTCTTTATAAACATTTTTCTGCCTATAATATGAATCTTTCCTTTATTCCTAAATTTGACAAAAAATATTGGATTATGTTTATAAACCCGAATTATTTTAAACTTTTGGCATCTTCTTCTTAAACTTATAATTACGATTAATATATTTAGAGTCACATATTGTATCAGTTTTTGAGTTTATTTTCAAGTTCCCAATGTTTTCAAATTTCTATGATTTATCTGAAAACATGTTTTTAATATATTAATACTTCTTCTTTCACACTATAATATATTTTTAGGTGTTGTTTTATTATTTTGAGATATATTTTAGTTTTTTTCATATGACCCTAAATTATTTTATGGTTATTAAATTTCATGATAAGAGTTTTCAAAATTTAATATAAATTTATTGAGTTATTTCTTAGAACTCAAAAATTGACATTGACAATTCTCATGTTAATTCCTCATATATTTAATTTAATATTCCTTACCACTATTCAATGTTTGTTTTTCATCAAGATACATCTTTATAACACTATTTAAATTAAAAATACTATATTTTTCTTTAACAAATTCAATTTCCATATTATAAATAAGGTGATAATCATTTTTCAGATTAATGTTCTCTTTTTAAATAATTTTTATTTTTAATATAAATTCTTCTAAATCCCTATTAAATTTCAACTCCATTATTGTTTATCCCTCTAAACTTCAAGAATTACTACTTTCATCACTAGAAAAAGTTTCATCTTTTACCTTAGTAATAAATAACTTCTGATCATCTTCAGAAGAAGTCTTAGCTTTCTCTATATCTATACTATCACCACACCCTTCACACATAGATAATAAGTTTTTTTATTTATAAAAATTCTTACCCTTCAATTTGTAAGTTTTTTATTTTTAAAAATTTTATTTAATGGGCCTCTATATATTTCATCTTCTTCATAATTGAATCCTTCTTACTTTAATATGGGAAAATTTTCTATAGTGTCCAATAGCTACACACATGAATAATTTTAGTTGAATATTTACCTTGTAATTTCATGTTCCCCTTCCCACCTTTCTAGATAAGTAAGACATAATTTCATCAAAATTCATATTCACTTATTATTCTAAGTCATAAACACAAGATTTATCTTATATATATTTCGTTCTACCTTTAATATTACTTTAGGATTTAAAATATATTTCTTATTCATCCTTTCCATTATTCTTGGTAGCATTTGAATTTCTCATCTCATATGCTATAATAATACTATGTAAATCATCAAGAGGAAGTGTATAAAGATATATATCTTTAGGGAATAATAATTTAAAATCAAACCTGTATATAAAGATAAAAAAATATTCACAACTATAGTTGAATCTTACAACTTTTCACCTAAGCTTCTTATAGTTCTTTATATTTCATTAGTTCTAGTGACAAATTAATCAAAAATTTCATTGTCCTTAATTTTTATATATTTATATTTTAATGAATAAATCATAATATGTTCTCATTTATCTTTTGTTTTTTTATTGATAAATATTTTAAAGTATATCCCACAAGACTTTAGCTCTCTTTATAAATTTTACTTTTAGAAACTCATTCTCATATAAGGAAGAATGTATAACATTTCAAGGGCACCCATCCTTATATCTTTTACACATATAATTTTATTACAAGGAATAACCTTTACCTAAAGGAGTAAATACATTAATTTCATCCTCTAAAACATCAAGATTCAATGATTAGAAATAGGGTAATATTTGATCCTTCTAAATGTGATAAATATTCACATTAAACATGGTAATCCACTTTCTATTCAATGGATTATTGTTTTAAATAATCTAAGTGACATAATTTATGGATTTAATATTTTATATGAGATAAACACAATTACCTTATCTTCTAAATATGATTGATTATAATAAAGGGAGCATTGTTCATATTCCAATTGAATGTCTACCCAATGGATTAGTAAAATCACTTGGGGGGGGGGGTTGAATTAGGGATTATATTTTTTTTGATTTCTCCATATAAAAAACATTCAGAATATATTAGGGTAATTTTCATCAATATTCACACACACCCAAATATATAAATAAACATGAAACAAAAAAAATTACAAGGTTTACCACTGAATAAGAGTAGTTAATCCTTGGCATGATTTGGAAACACCCAAGACCACATAGTTCACTAGAAACAATCTTATGGATTATAGAAATATTGGATAACTATAAACTTGTGATACAATATAGTATCCTAAAAGATTATATGAATCCTACACAATAAGATTAATTTAGAGATTTTTTTCTATAATAATAAAGGTATTCCAGGACATTATACTTTAATAAAATTTTCACTCTGTTGTTTCATTATTCTTTTCAACTTTAAATTTTCCAAGTATGCACTTAATTTTCTTCAATGTCTTTGAATACATTTTGCATAATAAAATATTATTCTATCTTCTTCTTCTCTCTATTTTTGATACAACATATGCATCATTATTTATCTATTATATTTATTTAAATAATTTTGAACCCCCTTAAACGTTTTCTTTCTATTTTTTATATTAACTAGATACCACATGAACACATTAATTGAAATATAAAATATTTTAGAATTTGAAAAAATCTGTATTATTGACATTTTAATATTTAAAACAATATAGATATAATATCTAAAATCCCCACTCATCCTCCGTTATAACCACCTATAACTGCACATGAAAACTAGATGCATTCAAATAAGAAGAATTATCCAATCTCTCCTTCTTATATTAGGTCATTCTATATCCTTATATCATAATAATTCAAATGAATCAAAGATACATTTGAATATATACATACATGAAATAGTTTTTATCATGGATTCATCTTCACGATGAAAGGATCACAATTATTTTTACTTCTTTAGCTTCACGAACAAGATTTTATATCACAACTCACACATTTCATATTCTTTAAAATCGAATCATGATATAAATTATCATGATATTTGTTTTCATTTAACATAACCAAACTTAGAATTTAATGTTTTACTACCTCAAATTCTATTTTAATTTCTAAAATTAATCCTTCTATGAATTACCTATTAACTTTGGGATTAACTTTTCTAAACACTAATGGGCTTTATGAAACATGGGTTTACTATTAAACATCTAGTAGAAAATAAAAGATATCTTTATATGGATATATTGAAACTTAGGATGGAATTTAAGTATTGAATGAATATTCTAGAAGCCCCTTACAAAGCCTCATGGAATTATGAGTTACTAGTACATTAATAGTGTAATTTTTAGGTAACGTTTACAAAATATATGTATTAAATTTATGTAGCTATTTCATATTCCAAATTAATCATACACTGGTCACCTACTTCTCCCAAAATTTAAAAACTCTCTTCTCATTTTCTATCAACAAGAATCTGAATAATAATATCGTGGTATATAATTAATTGAATATTGATTTAATTTTCAATTAATAATTCAATATTCTATAAATTTTTTATAAAATATAGGTCATATTCCATTTTTGGTTCCTATGTAGTCACAATGATAAGCTCCATGGTATAAAGGAGATACATTTTTTTGATAGGAGAAGCTATTTAATTAAAATGAATTATAAAATAACCATTTTGATGATGCTATCTGAATTTTTATGAAATTTAAAGAACCAATGACTAGAGTAACTCACTATTTTTTACTTCCTAAAGAATCACTATGTCTCTTTTTATGAACAACTATGACATGGTGATCTCACCAAAAACTTTCACCACTCTTTTTAAACCTAAATATTCTTCTATGTTCCTCTAATAATTGAAAAACATCAGAAGGAACAACACATCAAGTGAATAATCATAAAAACACTTAGAATGAAAATATTTTATGTGTTAACAAAAAAAGAGAAAATATTCCAATCATGTGTACTTTACATAAATCTTCATTCCTTTAACAACCATGGCCTCAACAATAGTCTCCCTATTATAAAAAATTTCTATCCCAAAAATATATATCCCAAATAAAATAATCTTACTCCAATAACCATTAAAGATAATTTACTATTTTTAAAACTAAGCTCTTCCAACCTGTTCTTTAAAACCATCCATCATCCATATACATGCCACTATTCACCATTAAATCCACTAAAATATCAACCCACCACCCTAATTATATCATAATACCACAAAATACTCTCTCACATCATCTATTTTAAATTCTACCACCTCATGGTCCTATAAACCATATTGACACACTTACCCTAACCTATCCACATATAAATATTCCTGATTTAGATATGAGAGAGAAATTAAAATATTAATTATAATTTCTCAATCAAAAACTAATATTAAATACTAAATGACTAATCTTGGACTCATTTTTGAATTCCATGATAAAAAAAATTGACATTAATATTCACTAAATTTAAAATTAATTTCCAACATATTAATATATCCAAAATTAGTTGAAATATAATTTTTTAAAAATATATTTATGGTCTGACATATTTTGTTTAAAATTAATTTCCCATATAATTTTCCAAACTAAAACAGGTCACTTAAAATTTTTATTTCTTATAAAATAATTTTATATCCCAAAAACTTATCTTGATTTAAAAAAAACCCCTCAATTAAAAACATCGTGTAAAATTAAATAAAAAAAATCAATATCACTAACCATTTCTTATGAAACCAACTTATAAAATATTTTTTTCTAAATTTCTTACATTATCCTAAAGGTTATATATATATATATTTAAAAATTTATAAAGAACCAATATCACATAACCTATATAGTTAAAAAAATCACAAACAAGCCCTCACAATCAAATTATCCTATAACATCATAAGTATTATGAATGAAAATGGGTCCATTATGATCCATAGAATTAATTATCAAGTAATTTTATTAATACATGATTTATATTTTCATACCATTGTCTTAGTCATCCAAGAGTACATATTTTCAATTATAGGACATCCCTAGTTACTCAGGTTTCAACCGTGACCATTATCTTTGGGAACACACACATTCAACAATATATGTTCTAACAATTTATATATAATTCTAACTAAATTGGTTTCCAAAAAATAATATCTATGATACCATTTTATAATAATCCAACACATATATCTAACATAAGACTCAAGTTAGACCATCATAGACATTTGAAATGCCTCTTTCTATGCTGGAGGCCACCATCTAGTAATGAGTGCATTTCTATATGTTTGGGAAGATTAATCCTTTATCACTAAACCCAATACATAAGATAAAATAAAATATCTAAATAAAATGAAAAAATGTAGTAGAGTATCTATATATTTCAAATTTAAATATAAAATTAATAAATAAGACTTAACTATTATATAAATAAAAAGAAAAACAAAAGGAAATAGACTTTGAACAAGGAGACATAACCTCCACATTCCAAATATAGAGAATCTAAAATATTATACACCTCAGACCATACACTCAAATCAGAATACATAAAAAAATAGAATGAAGAAAAGTAAGAAGGACAACCATAGGAAATTTGAAAATATACCATGTTCCTCGGTAGTGGGTGAGGCCACTCATATAATAGGATTACTCTATTTTCCTAGACCCACTTAAGTAGAAATGATAAAAGTAGAAAAACATGAAATGATCATGGTACGTGACACTAAAAAACCCAAAAAACATGTGAAGCTAATAAATATTGATAAAAACATAAAATATAAAATAGAAAATAATACCATAGAAAAAACATCACCATAACCAAATAAAAATTCACACATAATTCCACTAGTTCATGCGTTCACCATGATAAATATTCAGGTTATTCAATATCTAATTTTTATTAGAGTATAAACATTCATCTATCTTATATAACTAGATAACTAACCCCATGGTATCTAAACATACAAATATAAATTAATAAGAAATATGGTATGATCTATAAGAAATGGACTAGTAATTTCTTTTTCTTAATACCCTCTAGATCAAGGAAATCATATGATAACACAATAAATATTTATCCATATCATGTTACCAAAGTGAGTTCAATAACCAACCATCAACCATAAACAATCAACCTATCAGGATGTCAAAATCTAATTCTATTTTCAAAATACCCTTTCACATAAATATCACACAATCTATAGTGATCAAAAACCACTATGATAACTGTGTTCTATGTCACCATATAGAATTATTATCCACTAACTTAGGGTAACCTATAAAACATGATCATCACTATATCACTAACCCACAATCCATAGTGACCCATAAATAATATTATATTTACCTCCCGCTCCACTATCTATATTAGATCTTTACTAACTAAGGTTAACATTCTTGGATGGTAGCATTTCCTATTCCCTAATACTTTCCCACCTACTATAGAGAATCATACTTTTCATACATAAATATTATAACTAATTAGATGAATATTTGTTAGATAATGTTATAATCAATGATATAATCATACATGTATAATATCATTTGAAATTTGGATACATAAACAACTTTTTTAAAAGAGATGTACATCATCCCACACTTAGTTCTTCACAACTATCACCCATCTTAGAGATATTATACTTAATACCTTTCACCATAACCCGAAAAAAAGTAAAAATAAGAAACGGTGATATCAGATGCTCAGTAAGGGTAAAAAAGAGATATATCAATGATTACTTAAGAATAAATTTATCATAAATGTATAATAATATGATATTAACATTATAAAACCATAGTCCGCATATCATAGATGATAATATTGAGTCATGGAATAAATCTTTTTAGTTCATAAGATATGAATCATAAATGAATCAAAGAAAATAATCCATAAGATAATAGATTTGGCATAAGACATAGATTTTAGGAATACAAATAACCATTGAAAATCATTTAATTAGTAGTCAATGATAACTACCAATATAATCATAGTGAATTGGGATCACTTCCCATTCCATCATAGTAATCAAGGTTTACTCTTAAGAGTATCATAGTGGACAATGTCCCTTAATTAATTAGATTCACTCACCACTATAGTCCTATTTATATCAAGAGATATCTGTATTTACCCAATACATTGGGGATATATATAATTCTATGACCATCCATTACATAATTAAAATCATGCATATGTATGCCATAAGATCATAAAATACTGATCTTAACATAACCCATGAAAATAAAACAAGTTTCATAAACATTTCATTATAGTATAACCCATGAAAAAAGAAGATTTCATAAAAACCTTTTAATAATAATAATTATTCATGTAGAGAATGATAAGAAACATTAAAGGATGTTATAATAAATTAAAATCCCTTTAAAATATCACTTAAAATATTTCTTGAGAAAAATTCTCTTTTCACTTTGTATTCACTTCTTTAAAGTCTAAAAATTTCAAAAATATAAAATAAAAAAGTTTCTTTTAAAATAACCATGAAAAATTGTAAATTAAGCTTCAAAGCATTGACTTTTCTTGATGATATTAAATTCTAGTCATTTTTTATAAGTTAAAATAAAACACTTCATATACACTTTTTTATAAAACTCGAAAAGCACCTCATTCAGAAAACAAAAAAAGATTCTTTTTAAAGGATTTTGTAAAAATTAAATCATGGGAAAAATGAATTTATATAATTATAGTAAAATAGGAAAAAAATTATTGAAAACATTTTTATAAAACCTAGAAATGGAAGAATATTTTTGACTGAAGAGAGAAATGAAGTCGGTTTTTCTTAAACATGCTCTTTTAATCTCTTGAGTCCTTAAAGTGAGAAAAGTGATAGAAATACATTTATTCTCTAGAAATAACCATTAGAAAATAAAATAAATGTGATTTATTATATATATAATTCTTTAATGAAAATTCAAGCATAAAGAATCTAGATTAAAATAGTATTATAAAATAAATCCCTTACAACAAATATAATATTTATTCATACGTGTTCGTACCTCCTGTATAATAAATAAAGTTTTATAATAAATGTATTTAAAAACCATAAATATATATATCATACAATTTAAAATTTACTTATTACATCTTATCACCCTTTTATTAATAATTTTTTATTAAAATCCATGATCTGGGTGATAATTGCTTCATTTTTCGTGCATGATTCGGTTCAACAGTCCCAGCCCTCGTACATTTATTATCAGTTCAAAACATACATAATTTTAATCATGATATAAATATCATATATATATATATGGATTCATACATAAAATTTTTAGAAAGAAAAATGAATTACAGTATTCATGGTGATGGTATGTCGTACATACACATGCACGATGTTTTTAGTTTTCATCACATGGAATGAAAGAAAAGTAAATAATAATTAAACATTAAATAATAATTATTATATAATATATATCATATATTTTCATTAAATATATCCTTATAACCACCCATCTAAAACATCAATGAAAAAAAATCACATCACTTTTTGGAAGTGGTAGTCCACTCGTACGCATGAGCGACCTTATCATTTTCCATTGGATTAGAAGGTAATAACGTGGATATGATATTATAATTAAAAATTATAATTATTTCCTAAATAAAATATATAAACATGAAACCCTTCATAATTACCATCCATGAAATATGGTGATAAAAAATGAATTGCATCGATAAGTGTAGACGTTAAGCCATACATACGCACATGTGATAATTTCACTTCCCATTTAATTGATAAGAGGGTGAATAAAGGTGATTTCATAATCATAATAACATTTATGTGTATATAGTATGTTTTACTTATAATTTTATGACATATAACATATAATTAAATGATTTATAAGAATAAATAAATTTAAAGTGGTTGGGATGAATGATTACCTCTTCTCTACTAGACCTCCTTTAGATCTCCTCCTAGGGGGGATAGAGTTGGTATTTTGGGAATAAAATAACCTATAATTCTTTAAGGATGTTGAGAAGGTAATGTGGTATGGTTTTGTTGATATATAAAGCTCATTGTGGTTTAATTATGAGAAAGTACAACTTCCCTTTTATAAGGGAGGGAGAGGAAACACCTAGAAATTCATAAAATATTAAAATATAATAAATTCATTTTCAATACAAATGATTCCAAAATGGACATGAATTTAAATATATTTATGATAGGGTATAAATAAAATCATATAATGAAATTAAAATGGTTTTTGGGGTTTTTTAAAACCTTATATTTTTTATTAACCTCTTAGTTAACTAATTTAAACCCTAATCACTATAACAATTTGGTAACACAAAAGGGGTAAGTTTCATGAAACAACTAGAATTGACCCTAAAATAGTCAATTAATCCATACCATGACATCCCTAAGGGTATTCATGATCACTCTGGGGTGGAAAATAGAAAAAAAGGAATCAATAAGAACTAACAAGAACAATTTATCCTATGATAAATAAAAAAGAACTAGAAAAATAAAAGAGAATCCCAACAAAAGTTAAATAACAAAACTAAACATCTTTAAAAAATAAATAAAATTTATCAAATCCAAAAAAAAACACCCAAACTAAACCTAGTGACCACTAAATCTATACTTGACCCTATAGGTTACTCTTTAATCTCAAAATCCGACATCGCCTAAGGCAATCAAGACCAAGTTGGAACATTCACCCGAGACTAAAAACAAGAATGAAATATAGGCATGAGCATTAAAACTTAGTAGGCGTGACCAAACAATATATTGCTAATTCATTTATTTTAAACAAAAGAATCACCAATTTTAGGTTTTAACTAATATATATAATCATAGGAATTTCAAAAAATTTATATTTAAATGAAAAAAAGATCGATTGCCCTATTTATTTAAAACTAAATTCTTTTCCCAAAAAGGAAGCATTAACATTTCAAAGAAATAGAGAAAGAGAATTAGGGATAATGTTTTTATTTAAAAATAAAAAATGGTACAAACATTGTTAATAAACTTTAATAAAACATTTAAAAAATCATTATCACCTTTTATCAAAGAGGTACACCATACAATAGAGTAGAAAAAATGACCACACAACAAGGGAAAAGGGATATAGAACATATGAATAACCAACCTAACATGGCACCTAAGTTGTCTTCCATAAAAGAGTAAGTGCCAGGAGAACATGGGAGAACCTAAGAGCTTAGAGGATAATCTAGAACATACTGAAACTTGAATCATCCCTTAGTAATTTGTCACATAATGACATCAATTCACTTTTCATGATCGATCTTACCCTACTTGGATTAGCTGAGGGTCATAATCCCAAAGTAGAGAAAGGTCCATACTAAGGACCATTAACCAGTGAAAATTCAAAACTAGTGTAACAAACCATTCCTAGAAAATCTGTTAGCTTTGCAAGGTTCCCATTTATAGAAAAAAGTGGGGGTGATCGAAGACATTCCAAACAACCAAAGGCACACACACACACACACAGATATATATATATATATCAAACACAACCATCACACAACCAAACAATAATGCATCACCCTCGAGTCTCCCCAATGGATGTTTACTCTCTCAACTTAAACCATAAAAACATGAAATAAGTCCCATACAAGGATCTACTATTCACATTAGCATCCAACATGGCTATAGTGCTTCTCGAGGAGAGTTTTAAAGTGACTCATTTTGTAAAAGTACCAAATGGGCCTCAAGAAATAGAGAAACACCAAATTTTTTTCAAAAAGGGATAAAAAAACCACTTCCAAATCCAAAACCACTTATAAATACATTTTATAAAATGATACACATTTTAATATAAAAAATATTTCTTTAGGAACCAAATTTTTCTTATAAAAACTGACTTAGAATTTCCAAAAAAACATGATGTGCAGTGTTCAATAAAACCATTTCACACACAACAAAACAAGAGTATTTCTACTTAGTTTTACAAAAATCAATTTATATAAAAATAATAAATGACTAATTATCATTAAATAGAGGTTATAAAGACAAGAAATCAACGAATTCTTAAATTTATAGGTCAAATTAAATGGGATCATACACAAAACCACAAGCGCTTCAGCAACAGCCATCGGAAACAACTCCAAAAAGGTCCAAAAAGGAAAGATCAACCATAAGGAACAATAAAAACATAATAACCCTAATTTAAACTCAAAGGAACAATAATACTAGACCCAAGAAACCATGGGATAAGAAGAACCAATAATAAAATAGGAGGAGAAGGAAGAGAAGGAAGAGAGGAGGAGAATACCTTGAGAAATCACCCCAAAACTTGAAGAAAAAAACTTCATTCCACCCTTAGAAGAAGAGGGGAGGATTAGGGGAGAATAAAGGATCCCCCCTATGAGTCACAGAAACCAAATGGTGGGAAAGGGAAGATTTTGGGGATAAAATGCAATGATGGTAGAAATGGAATTTCAAACTTTTAAGAAACCTAGGAACTATGCATGGTTAGGTTGCAGGGTTTCCCATACCATGATCCAACCATGCACCTAATTAATGGAACCACTATACACTCACATAGTTTGGATGTAAGGTTTGGGAAACCATTTTCAAAACATGTTACATGGTTCTTTAAAAAATTATAGGTCCATGAAAATTCCTTCCACATGGATTGTCTAATCGTGCTTATGCCATGCCCCCTTGACCAGAAACACCCAATGACCCACACAGTTTGGATAAAACCTTGCGTAACCCATAAAACTCAAACAATGAAAGTTTAAAATGAAATGAAAAGGGACTCAACATTATAAGGTCATATGGTTTCCCCTAAACCATGCACTTAAATCATGAAACAAAATAAAAACATCCCAAAGTTCACAATTTCAATAAAAAAACCGAAAACTCAAAAGAGAACCTAATAAAGAAAAAAATAAACCAAAATACAAGAATAAAATAAAAACAGGGGTGCGAAAATTCTCCCCAACATAATGATTTCTTCCACTAGAAATCCTCAACCACTCCAGTTGACCTGAAAAAATATAAGGTTCACACACTCATATGATTTAACTCCCAAACCAAATATCACCCCATCTACCATCAAACAAAACATAATCCTATTTACCCCAAAACAATACATTGAACACAACCCATTTTTATAAGAATTTAAAAAATCACAAAACAAAACGAAAAAATACCAACATTAGAATAAAAATAATCGCTTCTGCATAAAAAAATCCATTTGAATCCAATCAACCCTCAAAGAACAACAGAAAAAAATCCAAACCGCCAACCAGAAATATGGAATCTACCCAAAACTTCTGAAACTAATCCAAGGGATATATGATTATCAAGGGGAGTAAAAAAATAAATACATGAACAAAAACCAAGTATCACTTTATTCAAAAGAGGAGGCCCAATTAGAATCCTCACCATTTTAAAATTCGGAATATATGCCCAAAAAATCCCCAACCAACAAACAACAATCCACCAAACTAGAACTAACACCTACAAACCCTGGGAGAAATAAAACAAACAAAATGAATAACTAGAAACACCTCTCATAGAGATGATGAAATTATAAAATTCCCAAAAAATGATTCCATTAAAACAGATGTTCCCAAAATTTACACAACATCCTTTTTTACATCCCAAACAAAAGACAACATGAGAAGATACAATAATTACAAAAAATAAAAGATTATATCAAATGGGGACTTGGAACAAGATCTAAATCAACACCTTACTCTTGAAAATGGGTTGGGGTGTCTCCTTAAGGGGCGGACTTGGTTCAACTTTTATTCCTAGAAAACCCCGAAAAATCCATTTCAAGTGACCTATGAGTCCATAGGTATGATAATTATTTGGTGATTCTAGATAAGAAGACTTCTTATGACCCGACCTACAACATTTTTGACACACCTAAGTCCTATGCCTAGATGAATCTGAATAAATATTAGTAGGCATATTAATTGCACTACTAGAATCACTAACACCGGGATACTTTCTAATCTATTTCCTGGAATTTAGTTCACCACCTATAGAGACTAAAGAAAGATATGATACCTCAATCAATCTTGGTAGAATAACTTCCACCTAAAAATATTTCCTCACCACATCGACAATGTAGGTTAGACCAAATTTTGAAACCTTTGACTTCAGATTAGGATGAAACCCATTCTCAAAATTCCATTCTTTCAGAGATTCTTCCTCAACCCACTTCTGAAGATAAATAATTATATACACAAAATGATGAGTAGACTCCAAAACTAATCAATCACTTTACTGAAGGTAGCACATGTAAATTTCATTTCCCACTACCACAACCTTAGATATGTAACATAGGAAGAATGAAACCATGAATAATTCCCAAGAGAGATCTTCTCGAGTATTTCTTTTAAAAAACAACTTCCACCACTTCCAAATCGAACCTTCGATCATAAATGTAGCAAAATTCACCTTTATAGTATCATACAACTCAAGGAGGCCAATGATCCTTTAGATTTATCTCATCCACTCTTCTTATTATAGAGGATCCACTTCACTATAAAATAAAGGATAGTTTAACATAAAAAACTAATAAAGGAAGACTTTAGGTTGATCAACCAGAGGGTTTGCTAATGATGAATCACCCTTAATTTCACCTTGAATATACATTTAATCCTTAGTGGCGGTATACATAAAAAACAAGAAAACCAATAACTTAATAAAAACAACTCATTAATAAGAAACCATCCAAATAAAACACAAAAAATAAAAGGAAACTAACCCACACATTTTCCAAAAAACCTTTTTCGAAAACTCACTAACCACCACCTCGAAAAAAACTTTTAGGCTTCACCATAAAATCCATTACATGTCATGAAAATCCATTGGATTCCTTTATAAAATCCAACCACTCTCTATCCAAAACCCCTTCCTCAATTTTAAACAAACCCCATTTTTCCAAAATCATTTAATTAAAAATTATTTTAGAAAAAACCGATTTATTTAGAAATAAATTTTCCAAAATTGTACTTAAATAAATTTGAATACCTATATATTATTTAAAAAATCTAAAACACTACAACTTTAAATCAATTTTTTCACAATTTCAAACAATGTATTCTAAACGGTTTCAAAATCGAGAAGAGTTAAAGAAATCTCACAAAGTGGAAAACTAGTGTCTATGGGTGACTTTGCCATTTGTTTTCTATCCACATGATGATCAAACCATAATCATAGAGAATAATTCAATACCATGTCCCTGGACCTACATGTAATTATAGGCTATGTGAGCTCGTTGAAACTTCTATCCCAACACTCATTTCATTTCCCAAGCAAAAAACACCCCACAAGAATAAAACAAAGAAAACAGAACTTGAATTCCCATGGTAACCTAATGATCAGTTTAGAAAGTTTTGGCTAGACACTTCCTCTTACGTATACCGAAACTTATGTTAGTCCAACTACATCTACCCTGACAAACCAAATAAAAAAAGAGTTCTCTTAAATCTAGGTTCTCTAAAGAACCTCCCTTTGATTCCATGTCTTCATGATCCAACCTAGATCCAACCCAAACCGGTCACCCAAGCTAGCCCATGACATCCTCAAAATGCATTCTTGATCACCCCAAGGTGGTGAAAAGTTACAAGGTCATTAATGAGAAGCAATGGGAACTATTTAACCAAAGATAAAAACATTAGTAGAATAATAAAAGGGAATCCAAAAATAAGTAAAACATCTAAAGTAAACATTTTTACAAAATATAGTAAATAAAAAAATCCAAAAAAAACCCAAACTAAACTTGGTGACCAATAAATTTCCATGTGACCCCGTGGGTGAATCTCTGATCCCAAAGCTTGAAATCACCAAAGGCAATAAATACCATGCTGAAACATTCACCTAAGACTAAAAACAGGAAGAAAGAATGGGTGTGATCATTAAAAATCCATAGGAATTCCCAAACAATCTATTCACAATGCATTTCATTTTAAAAAAAGAATCATCAATTTTAGGTTTGAAATAAAATATATAAACATAAGTTTTTCAATAATTTTTTCTTTAAAACTAAATATGATCCATTTCTATTTTAATTGAAAACTATATTTTTTCCCAAAATGCAGCTTTATCATTTCAAGGAAAGAGAGAAAGAGAAGAATGGATAATGTTTTTATTTAAAAAGTAGAAGAGGGTATAAAAAATTGTTAATAAGTTTATATAAAACATTTCAAAACTCATTAACACCTTTTAAAAAAGTGGTAAATCTTAAAAGAGAGTAGAAAAAACGATCACACAATAAGGGAAATGAAATATAGAACATATGAGTAACCAAACTAACAAGGCACCTAAGTTTTCCATTGTAGAAGAGTAATTTCCAAGAGAACGTGGGAGAACCTAGGAGATTAGGGGATAATCTAGAACATAATAAAAACTGATTCATCATGTATGCATGCTTCCCATGATGACATCGATTTTCCCACAAGCTCTGTCTTACCCTACCTAGCCTAACCAAGGGGCACAATCCCAAAGTAGATAAAGGTCCATACTAAGGGCCACTAGACAATTCATAATATAAACTAGTGAAACAACCATTCCTAGTTAAATTTATAGATATGCTAGGTTCCCATGTCAAGGATAAAGTGGGGGTGATCCAAGGAATTCCAAAAAACTAACCACACACACACACATAGAAAAGACAACCATCACACAACCAAAAACTGATGCATCACTCTCAGGTGACCCCAAGAGATCTTTCCACTATTGAATTCAACCATCAACACATGAGGGACGTATCATCTGAGGACCTCCCATCCACATTAGCATCCAACAAAGTAATAGGTGAATCCTGAAGAGAATTTTCAAGTGAATCATTTTATAAAAGGACCAAACGAGCCTCATGAAACTAATAAATGCCAAACCATTTTCAAAAAGGGATCAAAAACACCATTTTAAAATAAAAAAACACATAGGAATTAATTTGATAATCTGATACTCATTTTCAACACCAAAATAATTATTTAGGAACAATAATTTTCACATAAAAACCAACTGAGAATTTCCAAAAACACTTGGTGTGCAATGTTTAGTAAAACCATTCCACAAATTTACAAACAATAGGTTTTCCACTTAGTTTCACATAAAAATATTTCTATAAAAACCATACATGACTAATTTTCATTAAAGAGAGGCGTGAAATACAGGAAATCAACGAGTTTTTAAATTTAGAGTCCAAATTCAAAGGGATCATTTCCTAACCACAAACACATTAACAACGACCACCTGTAACAAATCCAGAAAGTTCCAAGAAGGTAAGAGCATCGACAGGGATCCTTAATAATAAAAAAACCCTAATTTCAACTCAAAGGAACAAGAACCTTATAGCCAGGAGACCAAGGGAGAAGATAAAAAATAATAAAAATAAGAGGATAAGGAAGAAAAGGAAGATATGAGGAGAATACCTTGACAAATCACCCCAAAACATGAAAAAACCCCCTTTCTTCCACCCTTAGAAGAGGAGGGTAAGCTTGGGGAAGAAGGGAGGATCCCCAATGAGTCACACAAACTAAATATAGATAAGTGGATAATTTTTGGGCTAAAATTAAAATATGATATAAAGATAATCTCACACTTTTAAGACACCAAGGAACTATGCACGGTTTGGCCACCCAGTTTCCCAAACCATGCACTAACCATGTGACCCCTTATTGGACACATTGGACACCCACAAGGTTTCACTGCATGGTTTGGGAAATAGTGTGCCAACTATGAAACATAGTTCTATAAAAAACTAAAGATCCAAGTGCATCCCCCCACACGGTTTGGATGACTATGTTCAAGCCATGCACCCATGACCAGAGAAACCCAAGGACCCACACTATTTCTCCTTGGAGATGAACGGTTTGGATCAAACCATGAAGAACCCATGAAAATCAAACCATTAATCTTAAAAATGATCTGAAAAGGGTCTCAACTCTATGAGGTCACTTGGTTTCCCCCAAACTGTGCTCATAAACCCCGAAACAGAAGAAATATAGAATGGAATTTAGAATTTCGACCCAAAATACCTGAAAATAAAAAGAGAATACAATGAAAAAGGATAAAAAAACCAAAAGAAGAAAAACAATATGGGGTTTGAAAATTTAGTTGTTAAATTCACCCCCTTTAGAGCACAACGTCCTCATTATGGACCCTACATCTCAACCCAGGTAGTGCCACCACACTTAATGCTGAGTTCCTCCTTCGATACCAAATACAAAAAATGGGACCCAATGAATGTTGGATCAAATCTATAGATGTATATGTATATTAGATGGAACAATACAAGAGGGGGGGGGGGTGAATTGTAGGTTTAAAAACTTTGAGTTTAAACACTCAAGGAATTAGTTTAAAAGATCTTAAACTAATAAAATTCACAACAAAAACAAACAACCACAATTGCATTGAATATAAAGGTATGATATGATGTAATACTATAAGATAAATAATGAAATTTTATTTAGGATGAATACAATAATCAGAGTAATACAATAGTGAAGGATTCTACCATAAATTGTATAGAATCAATCGATACAATATGTAACAGTATGATTGTAATTGAAACAATTACAAGTGAATATAAAATGAAGAAAGGAAGAAAATACAATTACCTTTCTTAAAACAAACAACAGCGGAAATGTAAAAGTATTACAATTCTTTTGACCCAAAGAGAAGGGTTATCCTTTCACCTAGGATAAGAGGTCTGTCTTACCACCACCTTGGTAAGCCCTTGATATGATGATCGGTACATCTGTCTTGATATCCCTGTAAGCCCTCGATATGATGATCGGTACGTCTGTCTTGATATCCCTGCAAGCCCTCAATTTTGTAGGTAATCAGCACCTCTCTCTTTCAATCACTTGAAAGCCCTCGATAAGATGATCGGTAGCATTGTATGCCTATCCCCGGCAGCCCTCGATCGTTATCACCTGATCGGACGCACAATGCAAAACAAAGCACTTATAGAAATACAAAAGCTAAGAACAAGCCATTCATGTTTTGTAATCTCAAGGCTTTCGCACGAAGCAAGAGAGAGGTTACAATATCTCTCTCTAGAACTTGATATAAGCAAAGTCTCAAACACTTGTATTCATGGATTAAAATGACCTCCTATTTATAGGCCTCAGGTTCCAATGGCCACATTTCCACCAACGGTCATATTTCTCCGAAAAACTCGGAGGGACCTAGACACCTGACATTATAACGGTCATATTGAAACAGAAAACATGATATCATTTTAATTAGATTATAACTAACTCCACGACATCATTTTGGTCAAAACAACATATATATGAATATGATAAACACGAGTAAGATTAATATGAAACATGTGTTTATGACTGAGGACTAAAACAAGCAAGTAATGAAAGTAAAGTATGAGTACTATAAGTATTACCAAGTGAGTATGATTTATAAAACTTAGTACGATTAATAGATTCAATACAATTTCCAGAGTCAGTACGATAATTATAGTCAGTACGATCAGCTTGGTCAGTACGACCAGCATGGTCAGTACGAGCAGCATGGTCAGTACGATCAGCATGATCAGTATGATCAACAGGGTCAGTACGATCAGCATGATCAATACAATCAGCATGGTAAGTACGATCAGCATGGTCAGTACGATCAGCATGGTCAGTACGATCAGCATGGTCAGTACGATCAACATGGTTAGTACGATCAGCATGGTCAGTAAGATCATCATTGTCAGTATGATTTGTTGTTTCCAAAACAAGATATAAAAGTCAAAAGAGAACTTTTGACTCGAAAATCTCCCCCTTTTTGGAAAGCACAAAACACAAAACACAAAGTAAAAACAAAAAAATACTTATCTCCCACTGAGTTATTGGAAACTCTTATGAATATGGAATTGAATACAACTAACTCCCCCTTAGGTATGTATTTTCATAAGGATTGTATTCATAGGTTTTCCTTGATTTAGAAGTGTTTGATTTTAAAGCATTCCCCGCCTTTGAAAAACATTCTCCCCATTTTTGATTTACAATAGAATGGGGTAATCTTTAGTTTCCTGAAATAATTAGAGAAAAGAAAAGCAGGACAAAGGAAAGGATAAAATAAATCTCGTTACGATAACAAAAGTTTATAGAGTTCATGAAAAGAAAACAAAAACATCAGTCATTTTGTTTTCTCTTTCCTTTTACTTATTTATCAACTCATGAAGAATGACTTTCATATTTTTTATTTCCTTCTTATCTTAAGATATAGAATCACCCTGAGATCTGAGAAGCTCTTGTTGGTCGGGAAAAAGCTGATCCTGATTCTTGATGGTCTCCTCTTGGACTCTGATTACTTCTTCAAGGGTATCAATTCTATTTTTTAAATTCTTATTATCATTGGATAACACAGAATTCTGTTTCTTTAATAAGAATAATTCATCTTTGAAAGATGAAACCTTCAAAAACTCAGACTGAAAAGCATTCATTCTATCTTGCAACTCTTTCACTGATGGAATATCGACTCCATGGGTATTTGACAATTGATTCAGTCTTTCAACAGTTTCTTTTTCAAGCTTATTGAAATCAATCGAGAGATCATTAGAAAGCCTCATTAAGTATTCAATTGATACTTCATGATCATTGACTGAGCTCTCAGTTTTGTATGACCACTTTGTCATTCTGTTGCAAGCCTTCTTATGAGCAGCTGGACTTTCAGATAGAACTTTCAAATCGGCTTCAACTGACAAAACTATCTTTCTCAATTCTCTTACAGAACCAAACTTCATTTTCTAATTGTCAGTAATGAAATCAATTTTTCCCTCAAGCCTGGGAAAGTAAGGAATGGTCTTCTCAATTCTCCTTAAAACCTGAACAATGTAATCAATTTTCTTAAGAGAAATTGTCTGTTCTGAATCGGTATCCTCATCGTAAAAAACCAATTTATTTTATTGGATTGATTATACAACTGGCTATTTTTCTTTTTCTTTTTCAATCCCCTTTATTTCTTCTTCCACTTCATCACTGATAATGATTTTTTTCCATATGAGAAGATTAAGGACATTGATTCCCTTGTGAAAGAATTATTTCTGGAGTTTCAAAAGATTCATCTGGTTCTTAATTGTCATGAGGATCTTGTTGAATCCCTTCACTTTGTCTTTGGAACAATTCTTCTCTACTCTTCTCTGAGCTCTAAAGGAATTCCAAAAGGAAATCTCCTTCCTCTTCTTCAACATTCTGAATTTCTCCCAGAATTTTTTCCCTTTCTCTTTCTCTAGAAGACTCTGTATGATGGGTTCTTGAAATAATTATTCAGTTAGTTGAGCACTACAATTCTCAACCATTTTTAATACTTTAGAAATATCAATGTCTTGAGCTTTTCTTTTTAAAATATCCTTCTTTTTCTTTTCATCTTGAAGGGTATCCTCAACCCTTATCCTTTCAGCAAAGGCTTCAGCTGGGTCAAGAAAAAACTTTGGATCGCCTTCCTTTCTCTGTTCTATTTCTTTTCTCCACCTCTCCATGACCTCTTTATTGTATTTAGGTTTCTTCTTTGGCTTTGAACTGGTTTGCGAATCTGACTTTTGAGGAGCACCAACAGATGGATTGTCTCTGACTGGCATAGGTGCTGATTGATTCTGTGCTGATTCAACTTCTGAATCCTTAACAAAAAGATATGAATTATGATCAAAACATACATTCAAATTTATCAACAAACTCTTAATTATCCAGGAAGGCTTCAACTCTTCCAATTTTCCATTCAAAGGAATATTACAAAACTTCATGCTCTCAAGAATGAACTTTGTAAGAATAGATGGATACATGATCAAATGGGACTTAATCTCTCCTAACTTAACATTATTGATTGTTTCAAAAGTTTATACCATGAGATTTACTTTTATCATGTTGAAAATATAGTCAATCATGAAGATATCAAAAGCCTTCAAAGTATCTACATCCCATTTCCTTGGGATAAGAAAACCTTGTATCCAAAGAGCCACAAATCTATGATCTGGAGAAAGATGAGCCAATTTCCTCTTTTCTTCATTTATATGAAACAAAGACTTTTCAACACTTTCTTTGTTAAATGTACCGACCTCATCTGGTAGTTTATGAGATGGAAAGAAAGAATCACCTTTTGTAAGAACATTTAGAAAGTGGGCAGCTTGTTTCACAAACATTGATATCTTTCTGTCATACACCGCAAAGTTGACAGTCATGTTTTTGTCAAAAGACACAGTTTTGTAGAACTGACTGACTTCATCAATAAGAACCGGATCTTGAGTCACTCGTTTTTCAACACACAAAAGCTCCCAGCCTTGAAAAAAAATGGTTCTTTTGATTGTAGAATCGTATAAATCAAAAAATTTCTGAGAAACTAACCTTTATCTGAAAAAATATTTCTCTGAAAAATTCTTTGAAGAAATTTTGGCAGGAGTATTGGGAGAGGACTAAGACATATAGGTGAAGCCGATGTAAGATCGTACGGAGTCTTAGAAACAGGGAGGCCAAGTTTCGCCACAAAATATGAAAAACTAGTGTGGGTTTGGGGAGGGTGGGTATATTTATAGGCAACAAAAAAATGGCTGTTGGTCTACTACGGTTGATATTAGAAGAAAAGAAATAAACGGATAGGATTAAAACAATTTTTTTATAAAAAAATAGGAAAGTATGTACCTGTCGGAGATCATAAGGTAATTGTTGGTTTAAGTAGTATTAACACAGGGAAAGAAAATACAAACGAATCGGGAGAAAGAATACGATCAATTGTCATGCCGATGGAAAACAATTTCATTACCATGAACTGACGTACTGATGGAAAATAAATTCATTACCATGAACGGATTTACTGATGGAAAATAAATTCATTACCATGAATTGACATGCCGATGGAAAAGAAATTCATTACCATGAACAGACGTGATGATAGAAAAGAAATTCATTACCATGAACAGACGTGCCGATGGAAAAGAAATTTATTACCATGAACGTGCGTGCTGATGGAAAAGAAATTCATTACAATGAACAGACATGCCAATGGAAACTAATTTCATTACCATGAACGGACATGCCAATGGAAAATAAATTCATTACCATGAACAGACGTGCTGATGGAAAAGAAATTCATTACCATGAACGGACTTCCCGATGGAAAACAAACTTGTTACCATGAACAGGCAGACAAAACAAAAACAAAAGATAAAAACTGTATCTAATCAATCAATACGATAAACATAAAGGTAAATAATGATAAGTAAAAATAGTCAATACGATAAAAAGAAAGATAAAAAATAATAAGTGAAAATAGTCAATATGATAAACAGAAAGGTAAAAAATACAAACCAGGAGAATAAACAGATAGAAATAATATCAAGTAAAAAAAATGTTCTCTGCCTTTTTAAGAGGAGTTTTTTAATGTGAGGAGAGGTAGAAAACATGAAGTAGACATGAATGATTACTTTAATGTAACCATTCCAAGATTCTGTTTTATAAATTCAAATCTATCAGAAGGTAATGGTTTTGTAAAAATATCAGCAAGTTGTTCTTGCGTTCTGATGAATTATAGAATAATATCTCCTTTTTGTGTGTGATCCCTAAGAAAGTGATGCCTACCATCTATGTGTTTTGCACAAGAGTGATGTGATGGGTTCTTACTAAGAGCTATGGCACTAGTATTATCACATAGAATTTGAGTTTTGGAAAAAACTCAATCCATAGTCAGTGAGTGTGTGTTGCATCTACAACACTTGAGCACAACAACTTCCAGCTTTTACATATTCATCTTTAGCAGTGGAAAGTGCTACTAAGTGTTGTTTCTTACAGGACCAAGAGACGAGGGAATCTCCTAAGAAATGACATGTTAGAGATGTATTCTTTCTATCCATTCTACAACCACCAAAGTCATCATCTGAAAAACTTTTTAAGACAAAATAATTTCCAGAAGAGTAAAAAAGACGTAAATCTAGAGTTCCTTTTAAATACCAAAAAATTATTTTCATAGATTTTAAATGAGACTCTTTTGGATTAGATTGGTATCTTGAACATAAGCATACGGAAAACATTAAGTCTGGTCGACTGGCTTTCAAGTATAAAAAACTTCCTATTGTACCTCAAAACATTGTTTGATCTACTGGTTTCCCAGTTTCATCAAGATCATGTGTATTTGAGGTACAAATTAGAGTGCTAATACTTTTAGTCTTATTGTAACCATACTTTTTGAGTAAGTCTTTTATATACTTATGTTGAGATATATATGTTCCTTTTGGTTTTTGTGAAATTTGAAAACCTAAAAAGAAAGTTAACTCACCCATCATACTCATTTCAAACTCAGATTTCATTAAGTTGGAAAAATAATTAGTTAAATATTGCTAAGTTGATCCAAATATGATGTCATCAAAATATATTTGAAGAATCAAAACATTTTTATTTTCCATTTTTATAAAAAGGGTTGGATCCGCTGTACCTTTTGTATAATTGTTTTGTAAAATAAATCATGTAAGTCTATCATACTATGCTCTAGGGTCTTGTTTAAGTCCGTATAGAGCCTTGGTAAGTTTAAAAACACGATTAAGATGTTTTGGGTATAGAAAAAGAGGGGGTTGTTCAAAAAAAAACTTCTTCTTGAACAAAACCATTTAGAAAAGCACATTTAACATCCATTTGAAATAGATTGAAATTAAAGTATGCTGCAAAGGATAATAGAATACAAATAGATTCAAGTCTAGATACTGAAGCATATGTTTCTTCGTAGTCTATTCCCTCTTGTTGATTATAGACCTTAGCAACAAGTCTTTATTTATTCCTTACAATGATTCCATTTTCATCACATTTGTTTCTGAAAACCCATTTTACACCAATTACAGCTGTTTCCTTAGGTCTTTCAACTAAAGTCCAGACTTGATTCCTCTTAGATTCATTTAGTTCATCTTGTATTGCTTTAATCTAATATTCATCACCTAAGGACTCACTTGGACTTTTAGGTTCGAATTGGGAAATAAAAGAAAGATGTTATATTTCATTTCTTAAGGAATTTCTGGTCCTTGCAGGTTGATTTACATCACCAATGATATTATCACTGGGATGATTCCTAAGAAACAATTGATTTGGGTTTTGTAAAACCTGTTCATCAAAATATGGTAGAAAATATTCTGGGGTAAAAGTTACAGGAACACTCTCTTGAACATTTTCTTTATCAGAAGGATCTTCTAATAGAGGTTAATAAACATTTTTAGAAAAGACATCTAAAGATGTAGGTTGGGATGGTTTAAAAACAAAAGGATCAGTTTCATCAAATTTTAAATGTACTATTTCTTCAATAGTATATTTGTTTTTATTGAAAACTCTATATGCCTTAGAAGTTGTAGAATAACCTAGAAAGATTCCTTCATCATATTTTGGTGTGAATTTGTGTAGATTATCTTTAGTATTCAGAATGAATACTTTGCACCAAAAACTTTAAAGTATGAAACTTTAGGTTTTCGGCTAGTCCATAATTCATAAGGTGTTTTATTAAATAAATGTCTAGTTAAAACAGTATTTATAGTATAACATGCAGTACTCACAGTTTCAGCCCAAAAGTGATTAGCAATTGAATATTCACTCAACATGGTTCTTGTCATTTCTTAAAGAATACAATTTCTTCTTTCAACAACACCATTTTTTGAGGAGTTCTTGGAGATGAGAAATTTTGAGTAATACCTTTCTTACTATAAAAAGTTTCAAAATCTGAATTTTGAAATTAACCACCATGATCACTATGAATAGTTATCAATGTTAGGTTTTTTCTCATTTTTAACTTGAGCTCTAAATATTTTGAAATAAGAAAAGGCTTCAGATTTACTCGATAGAAAATAGACCCATGTATATCTAGTAAAGTCATCAACTAAAACAAATACATAGTATTTGCCTCCAATACTTCCAGTTTTTGAAGGACCAAAAAGATCCATATTTACTAGCTGTAGTGAATTAGAAGTTGAGACTTCATTAATCGATTTAAACCTAGTTTTATGTTGCTTACCAAATTGATAAGGATCAAAAACTTTTGAAGAATCATATCTGAGATCTGGTAGTCCCTTTACAAGTCTTTTCTTTGAATGTTTACAAAGGTTTCTCAGGTTGTAGTGTCCTAGTATTCTATGCCATAGCCATGATTGGTATTCTATTGAATTTAAGAAGGGTAAATTTTGGCTCCTAAGGTCTTCTAAGTTAATAGTGTATACATTCTCTTGCCTATGGGCAGATAGAATGAACTCATCCTTGGAATTGTGAACTAGACACATATCATTTCTAAAATTCAGAAGGTAACTTTCATCACATAATTGACTTATAATGATGAGATTGTGCTTAAGACCTTTAACAAACAAAACATTTGAAATAAGATCTTTTCCAAGAAAAACAATATTACCTATTCCAACAATCTTTCCTTGAGCATTATCTCTGAAGGTAACCTTTCCACCTTTTGATTTAATAACCTTTTCAAATAAATCTATGTTTCCGGTCATGTGTCGAGAACATCCGCTATCCATGTACCAAATATTCTTATTAGTACACTTCTTATTTTCCTGAAAAAGAAAAAATTAGTTTTTCGGAATCCAAACTTGTTTGGATCCAGAATGGTTAGATAAAATAATTTTAGGAATCCACATTTGTTTTAAAAAATGAGCTTTATGAAATCCTAAAGACTAAGTTATATTAAGAGAAAAATCTCTTTTTTAGTGTCCTCCACATTGACACTTAGTACAAAAAAGGTTATTTTGAGGAACAAAATAGTTATTACTAAATACAGGTTTAGAATGAGTATAACCAAGTCCAGAATGATTTCTCAAAGGTCGAATTTGAGAATACATTTTGTCAAAGTTTTTCTTGCCATGAGTAAAGTTTGACAAAAAAATTTTCAAGGAAAAAATTTATGATTTTAGTTTTAAAACTATGTTTTTATCCTCCAAAACATTTTATTTTGAACTCGAGTTAGTCTCGAAAACATTTTTCTTAGAAATTAAATTTTCTAGATCCTTAGAAAGTTTATCCTTATCAGATTTGACTTTCTCAAGGGTTTTTAAAACACTTTCAAAATCAAAAGTTTTCATATCAAGATCATCTGAAAGATCTGATACTTCTTTAGTTAAAATCGAAATTCTAGAATTTCCTTTATCAAGATTTTTCTTGAGTTTAGAATTCTCATTCTCAAGTAATTTAGAAAACCTAGATACTTCTTCAAAAGAGGGTAATGTATTATCTTCTGATGATTAATATTCATTTAAAGATTCATAATACGTATTATTAGTATAATTTTCATTCAAAGAAACATTTTTAATAGCTTCATCATTGTGTACCTTAGCCATAAGACAATGATTTTCAATTGGTAATCTGGTTATAAGTCCAATATTTCTTTTGTTTTAAGGATTCATATTCTGAAGAATTATCTGATAAATCGCTAACACTTGCACTCCAAGTATCATTTTCCTTTAATAATTTCTTTGTATTTGTCTTGTAATACTTTTTCTTATTTCTTTCAGAATGTTTATCCTTTCTGTCTTTTCTCTTTAGTAAAGGACAATCAGGTCTTATATGAACCACTTTCTTGCATTCATAACAAGTTACCTCTGAATCTTTCTTATCCTTCCTATATTTCTTTTTGAATCTATATTGGAAGTCTTTATTTCCCACAATCTTGTTCATCCTTCGAGAAAGATTGGCTAACTCATTATCTGAGTGATCACTATCACTTGATTTTGACATGACAACTTTATTAGCTTTGGATCTTGTTATCCTTTCAGGTGTTTTAACTTTAGATGTGGTAGTAAAATCTACACTTTTATTTTAATTTTTCTTCTTGTTGAAATAAACATCTCTCTTCATTCTTATCTCATGCTGTAGAAGAGTTCCAAAGAGTTAATCAAGAGTAATCTGGGAAACTTTTCTGTTTTCATCAATAGATGTCCTTTTTGACTCTCATTTATTCGACATTATATCAATAATTTTGTCAACAAGAGCTTCATCATCAAGAACGTTTTCTCCCATAGATTGTAAACTGTTGAAAATTGTCATAAATCTTTGTTTCACTTTACATACCGGCTCTCCATAAGTAAAAAGAAAACCATGATACTCTTCTCAAAGCATTGGTCTTCTTATTTCTATAACCTTAGATGTACCAAAATGTTTAACTTCCAATTTCTTCCAAATGTAGTTGGCTGCTTCACAAGAAGATATCTGGCTGTATATATTCCTGGTCATAGAAAATAGAAAAGTATTGCGTACCTTGTAATTCAGTTAATATTCTTGCTTCTCTTGATTAGTGAAAGTACTGACTTCTTTGTCAGGAACTTTGTATCCTCCAGTAAGCATCATAAAATTGTTTACACCATTATTGATAATGAATGTCTTCATTCAATCTCTCCAGTACTCATAATCATTCCCATCAAAGATAGGTGGTCTAGAAGGATTTATATTGTCAATTGACCCAATATTAATTCCTTCCATCTAATAAAACAAATTCTTTTCCACTCCACACATTAGTGCAGTAAATATTTGAAACAGTAATATAAAAGAAATAGAGCAAGTAAAACAAATCAGTGGAAACCTCCTCTGATACCAATTGTTGGATCGAATCTGTAGATGTATATGTATATTAGATGGAACAATAAAAGAGGGGGGGGGGGGGTGAATTGTAGGTTTAAAAACACTGAGTTTAAATACTAAAGGAATTAGTTTAAAAGATCTTAAACTAATAAAATTCACAACAGAAACAAACAACCACAATTGTATTGAATATAAAGGTATGATATGATGTAATACTATAAGATAAGTAAAGCAATTGTATTCAATATGAATACAATAATCAGAGTAATACAATATTGAAGGATTCTACCATAAAGCGTATAAAATCAATCGATACAATATGTAACAATATGACTGTAATTGAAACAATTACAAGTGAATATGAAATGAAGAAAGGAAGACAATACAATTCCCTTTCTTAAAACAAACAGTAGTGGAAATGTAAAAGTATTACAATTCTTTTGACCCAAAGATAAGGGTTATCCTTTCACCTAGGATAAGAGGTCTGTCGTACCACCACCTTGGTAAGACCTCAATACGATGATCGCTACGTCTGTCTTTCTATCCCTGCAAGCCCTCGATACGATGATCGGTACGTCTGTCTTGATATCCCCGCAAGCCCTTGATTTTGTAGGTAACCGAACCTCTGTCTTTCAATCACTTGAAAGCCCTCGATACAATGATCGGTAGCACTGTCTGCCTATCCCCGACAACCCTTGATCTTTATCACCTGATCGGACGCACAAAGAAAAACAAAGCACTTATAGAAATACAAAAGCTAAGATGAAGCCGTTCACATTTTGTAATCTCAATGATTTTTCACGAAGCAAGAGAGAAGTCACCGTATCTCTCTCTAGAACTTGATATAATAAAAGTATCACACACTTGTATTATTGGCTTCAAATGACCTCCTATTCATAGGCCTTAGGTTCCAATGGTCACATTTCCACCAACGATCATATTTCTCCGGAAAACTCGGAGGGACTTGGAAACCTGGCATTATAATGGTCATATTGAAATAGAAAACATGAAATAATTTTAATTAGTTTATAAATAAGTCCACGACATCATTTTGGTTAAAACAACAGATATATGAAGATGATAAACAGGAGTATGATTAATATGAAACATGTGTTTTTGACTAAGGACTAAAACAAGCAAGTAATGAAAGTAAAGTATAAGTACTATAAGTATTACCAAGTGAGTATGATTTATAAAACCTAGTATGATTAATAGATTCAATACAATTTCCAGAGTCAGTACGATAATTATAGTCAGTATGATCAGCTTGGTCAGTACGACCAGCATGGTCAGTACGACCAGCATGGTCAGTACGAGCAGCATGGTCAGTATGATCAGCATGATCAGTACGATCAGCATGGTCAGTACGATCAGCATGATCAGTACAATCAGCATGGTCAGTACGATCATCATGGTCAGTACGATCAACATGGTCAGTACGATCAGCATGGTTAGTATGATCAACATGGTCAATACGATTTGTTGTTTCCAAAACAAGATATAAAAGTCAAAATAGAACTTTTGACTCAACAATGAATACACAAACAGCCCTATTTAACATGGACATAAATTCCTATTCCTCTAAGTACAACCAGTTTCCCCACTAACATGTTGTTCCCTCTTTAGGTCCCACCCACATGCCTGAACGATTCATCAGACTAATGATTGTCCCCACAGGATAACACATGTTCTTTCTAGTGTGCTTTGTCCTCTCTCACACTCACCCTAGAAAACATCCTAGAAGGCCACCCATCATGATGAAAACTCTACGAAAAATCATGATTAACTATGGAGTCCAAATTAGGTAGGTTTCTAAAAAGAAAGGTACACCCTTTTGACATGATTCATATCCTTTATTCATTTAACCCTTTATCATTCTTGGGTGTTACATTAAGAATGTTACCATAAATGAAAAAGTGAATTAGAAATGGAAAATGGTTGATATTTTTAAATATATACCATTCATTTTTCTGAAGATAATATTTTTATTAAATTTAAATCATTTATTAAAATATTATTTATTATAAAATATCATTAATGATAATTTTGGAACTACTCATGTAATTTGACTTTTAAGACACCATGAAAAAGATATAATTCAAATACATCCATTTAAAAAATCTGTTACACGTCATATATTTCTATAAAATTCATAAAACATGAAAATTAATCCAAATAGTATTACTATTTATATTATTAAGATCATTTATTTTATTTTTCTATTAATTGAATAAATATTTTTCCAGTATTGCATAAGCATTTAAGGTAATTACTCAATTACCAAAAAATATCAATAAATTAATATGATAAAAAAATTAATTAATAATTAAAACATACATTTATAATTGGATTTATCCTTATAATAAAAATTTAGATATATTAAAGTTAAGAGAGTAACATTTTTTATTTATTATTTTCTTAACTTAATATAATAGTCAAAATCAAAGAAATACGACACCATGTTGCCATATATTCGATAAATTAATGAAAATAGATAAATGAAATTCATAAAATTGGATAAATTCAAGTTTTAGAGAAATTTTAATGCCTTAACCCAAAGTTTCAAGGTTATTTTACCCTTTTTACCCTTATCGAGGTGATAAATATTTAACAAGATTACTATTCATTTTGATAAAAAATAAAACAGACATATTTAAAGAATTTGGACCTCACGATATAAAATATAGAATCCATTTTTAAAGATTCAATTTCTATAAGTGGTTGAAATCAATTTTAAAAATAAGCATGAGAAATACAATGAAATCCATTTTTTCAAAAAATACATTTTTATGCGTAAAATTTGATTTATTCATATCCCATTAATAGAAAAATATTATATGAATTTTAAAAAGTTTGATTGAATATATAATCTATACCTTTAATTTAAATATTTCACCAATAGTGATTATGTTAATTTATTAAGATAAAAATAAATTGTATGTAGAAAAATAGTTTTTTAGAAAAACAGATCTTTTACTATCAAATGATTATATTTTTATTTATAATCTATTGATAATCAATGAATTTATTTTACACATTTTCAAACCATAAATTTTTGATAAATTAGTTAGACCTATTCAAAACCCCTAATTTAGTATCTAGGTTATAATGGTATAATATATTATCATTCATTGGGGTCGCATGCATTGCAAGCTAATGAAGAAATTTTCATTGAAAATAAATATATATTAAAATCTTATAGTGTTACATTATACCCATCTTAAAATGAATTTAAACATCAAAATTCATCGCTTTGATATAAAAAATTATGGTTTCTCTATTTTATCACATCCTTGGGTTCCCAAGTACCTTCTTCAAAATTATTATTCCTAAAGAGAAATTTAAATGATTAGTAGTGTTATTTTGTTTCACTTTATCTCTGGATTTTATTCATAGGAATGATCATTAACCAATGGTATAAACTCTAAGTTTATTATATATGATAGATTAGACATGTACTTACTAAGGAGAGATATATGGAACACATTGTTCACTCGAAAAAGGTTTAGTTGAAGTGCTAAATGATAAAATATATTCCGGAACCAATTAAGAATCTAGAAGGGGACAATAAACATAAGACTAAACCTTATCTTCCTTTCAAATCTCATAAACTTCTTCCATGGAGAAATTTATAGAAATACCTTCTCATCAACTCTGAACTCCGGATCTTGCCGATGATTTTCAGTAAACCTTTTCTATGGAAACTGAGCTACATTGATGTGTTGTTGAATGGTTCTGAATTAATCTATTATTTTCTTATCTAGCTTAGGTCCAAAAGATTTATTTTATCAGAGATTCATAAGGATTAATTTGAATTCTTGAGTGGAATTTATTTTTGTAAGAAAAATCTAGTAGATTAAGGGTTTAACCCCAAACACCTTTGTAATCCATAGAACAAGACTACAATATATCCTCTAGGATTCAAATTGTTCTATGAAACTAAATATCTTTCTAAGTATGGTAAATAGTGATAAAAATCAACTTATTATCCATATCCTGCTGAAGAATTTACTAAGACTTTGAGGTAAACCTTGGATCATGATCAGATATAATAAAATTTGGTAATCCATGAAACCTTACCACCTCCTCAATATATATTCGACAATGTTAATCAAGAGATAAATATTAAATGATAGCAATGAAGTGTGTCAAATTAATGAGGTGATCGACTATAACCCATATTTCATTATGAACTTTCAACATTTTGGGGAGATTGAAAACAATATACATGGTGATGTTTTTCCATTTCCATTCTATTATAGGTAATGGTTGTACATCATATAAGATTTCTATGTCTTTGCCTTAACTTTTTGGTGTATTGAGACCTGAGATACATACTCTATAATATCTCTCTTCATACCATCCCACCAAAAATATTCTTTCATATCTCTACACATCATTTTATTTCTTGGATGAATATAGAACAATGAACTACTAGCATCATCAATAGTTCCTTCATCAAATCTGGTATGAAAAAATACATGGTTCTTGAACCTTTTCATTCCATCACTATCAATGTTAAAATCAAAAATATTTCTAAACTTCTTTTGTAGTTACACTTATTCTTTTTTCACCTCTTTAATGATTACATGTATAGATGGTTGAAAACTCATTTGTGAAATACGAGATCTATCTCATTACATAAATATTTCAAGATCCTTCCTTTATAAATCTTAAAATATTGGATCTTTTTTGATCCTCATCATAAATAATCTAGCATGATTATTTTAACATATAACATCTTACACCTTGTTTTCTTTCCTAGTGTGGTAGTGTATTGCATTTTCATAATCATTAATCAACTAGAATCATCTTTTTTGGTGCATATTAAACCCTCTCTCAGTTAATATATAATTTAAAATTTTATGATTTATATATATATTGTAACTTTCTCTATAAAGATAATACATCTACATCATTAATGAAAGAAGTACCCCAGATAACTCCAAATGATGATTTGGTTAATTTTTCTCACGAAGCTTTAATTGGCATAATAAATAATCCATCACCATATCATTCTGCATGAGGATTCATCCCAGTCCATTCTTTGATGCATCACTATAAATCAAAAACCCTTCTCCACAGTAGGGTAGTGTAGGAATAGGCATGCTGACTAACCTTATCTTCAGTTCCTTGAATTTTTCCTCACATTTATTGATCAATAAAAACTTGGAAACCTTCCAAGTAAACCTTGTGAGTGGATTAGATATCCATGATAAATTCTACACAAAGAATTAATAATATCCATCAAAACTGAGAAATCCATGAATCTCAGTTATAGTGGTTGGTCTAGGCCAACATTCAATAAATTCTATCTTTAATGGACCAACCGATATGTCCTTGCTTCCTATTATATGACCAAAAAATTAAACTTTTTATAGACAAATTCACACTTTTTAATTTTTTCATATCGATTTTCCATCCTTAGGGTATTTAGTATAATAATCAAGTGATAATCTTTCTCTTCCATGATTTTTTAATATATAAAAATATCATATATAAAGACTACCAAAATTTGATCATGGTAGCCTCTAAATAAAATATTCATTAAATCTATGAAGATAGTAGGGAATTAGTAGGAAAAAATGGAATCAATATAAATTCATAGTATTCATACCATATATGAAATAATTTATTAGGCATATCATAATTCTTTAACCTCAATTGATGATTTCAAAAATAAATTCTAATCAATGAAAATTATTGTGCTTTGTGTAGTTGATCAAAGAAGAAATAAATATGAGGAATATGACACTTATTATTGATTTTGAACTTGTTAAGTTCTCAGTTATCAATATAGGGTCGAATTGATCCATATTTCTTCATAAAAAATGAAAAGGTGCACCATATAGTGATTCACTCGTTCAAATGAATCCATTATCAATATTCTCCTAGGGTTTCTTCTTCAATTATTGTGACTCAATTGAGACCATTCTATATGGAGTTCTTAAAATGGCTGTAACACCAAGTATGAGTTATATTGAAAAATAAAATTTACAATTCAGTGGATGACTTGGAAAATATCTTTTAAAGACTTAAAAAAACTTCCATAAAATTGGAATATCATTGATATTGATTTTCAACCCTACCATATGAGAGAAACACCCGTTTTTAATTGGAATCAAGGCCCATAAAATGGATTCAATTTTCATTGGAAGTTCATATTTATTATTTTACTGATATAAAATCATAAATTGGTTCATGATATCTAAAGTGAATTCACGTACCTAGAAATTGATGTTGGCCTTATGTAAATAAAGAAAATCCATGCCTAAGATAAAATAAAATTAAAATATAGTAGGAATAATAACATTTTGAAGAATTACATTCACACAAACTTTAATCTGAGAATAATCATATAATTAAGAGGTGATCAGCATACCATTATAGGTTTTCACTAATAATTCAACATCTAATCATTGATGTTATATTGTGATACTCATAATAATTTTTTCAGATATAAAATAGTGGGTAGAACATGTTGAGTCAATAAGGTTTCCTTAGGACTTTTCCATTCCACTATTTTTTGAAAATCACGAACACTCTATTTTAAGTCAAATCTCTTTTCCCCCAAAATTATCTTAATAATGAAAATTTTCATTCCTCAAGTAAATTTTTTCCTTACCTTTGTTTTCATTGTTCATGTTATAGTTTCTCTTAATCTAACTCCTTTTATTTCTAAAGTCTAAAAATTGGTTTCACATATAAAATATCGAAATTCTATAAATTCATAGATAGAGAGTATTTTGAAATTCAGATTTTGAATTCTATGATATTCAAATGTCAAATTCTCTAAAATTTAGATTCTGAATTCTCTAAAATTTTTCTTCAAAATTCTCTAAAAGTCCGGTTCCAAATTCTTTGATATTCAGGTTACGAATTCTCTGAAATCTAGGTTCTGAATTCCTCAGAATTCAGAATATGAATTAATCAGAATCTATACTCCAAATTCCTCATAATTAAGACTCCAAATTATTCAGAATTCAGACTCTGAATTTCTCACAATTCAGACTCCGAATTCCCTATAATTCGGACTCCGTATTCCTCAGAATTCAGACTCCGAATTCCTTAAAATTCAGACTTTGAATTACTTATAATTGAGACTCTTAATTCCTTATAATACAGACTCTAAATTACTCATAATTTAGACTCCAAATTCCTCATAATTCATATTTTAAATTCATTGGATTTCAGACTCTGAAATCTATAGAATTCAGGTTCTGGATTCATTGGAAAACAAAATCTGAAGATCCATGGTTTATAGTCTCCAAGTGTTTATTTTCTTAGACTATGAACTTAATTTTCTTTAGAATCTGAGAAATTGGATTTGGTTAATATAACTTATTTTTATTTCACTTTTTATAATTATGAAACCATATCATACAATCTATTTCTAACAAACTTTTGTTTGAGTGACACGTATATAGGCCCCTCTGAGATTCTTGAAAAAATATGACCATTGGAGGAGGGAGCCGAATGTTGGAGAAGTGCCTATAAATAGGAGATCATTTGAATGAGCTCAAAAATAACAGAGAACCGATCCATCAATATAGAGATTACATGATACTGAAGTAATTTATAGAGAGAGAGACTCTCATGCCTTGTGTGTACTGAACATCTTATTCTTCTTTCTTCATGCGACACCGATTTTTGTTGGGTACAATCAAGGACTTCCGGGGATATGAAGACAGAGGTTCCGACTACCTTAAAGTTTGAGGAACTCATTGATTAGGAAGACATAGGTACATACTACCTTGAAGTTCAAGGGTTTGCGGGTATATTAAGAAGGATTCCAATATTCTTATCAAGGTCTTACCCTAGTGTGGGTAAGGCAGACTTTTTTGAACGTATAAATTAAGAGACCATTATCCAAGGTTGATGGATACCCTACTCTTTGGGTTAAAATATTTCATACTTGTTAATTTTTTTGTTTCAAGTTTATATTCCATGGTATTTTGATAAAGGAAGAAATTATAAACTTCTTATACTTTCTTGTTTTTTTGTATACTATATTAAGTAAGATTCTATACGCTTTAAGGTAGAATATTTTACTTGTAAACTTTTGTTAAGTTTAATTTCTGGAATCATATTTCTAGGAACTAGAATGTTTGTATAACTAATAGGTATTGTGAATTTACATTTTTTAACTTTGTTAAATATAGTTTTCTTTAAGGTTAAAAATAAAAGTTTTTAAACATACAATTCACCCCATCTTGTAATTTAGCATCTACATTCATATTTCAATCGTACAATTGGTATCAGAGGCGGTATATGAAATTTTTATATTTACATATAATCTTTATTTCACAAGTTTTCATTGTTCTATATATTTTATTGCTTCAGATTTTTATCCTTGTTTACAAAATTTTCCTATTAACAAGTTTCTATGGAAAGATATTTTATTTTAGATGGAATATATGAATGTTAGTTAGCTTACCAATATAAATCCTCATAGACCACCTATATTTGATAGGAATTATTATGAATATTGTATATATCTTATGAAGACATTTTTTATTAATACTGTAGTGGAAAACTTTGTTATTCTTACTAGAGATTAAAAGATTCCTGATAAGGAAGTCATAACTTTTACTAATCAAGAAAAGTTATAATATCAACTAAACTACAATGCACATAATGAATTGTTGTGTTCCATGAACAGGAAAATATATAGTCATATTTCTTCTTGTGAAGCTTCAAATTGTATTTGGAATAAATTGGAGGTCACTCATTTTGGTACATCCAAAGTTATTGAAACTATAAGGGATATGCAAAGAGTTGAATATCATGGATCCCGATTTCCTTATGGAGAACCAGTGTTTATGGTACAATAAAGGTTTATAGATATTGTTAATAGTTTACAATCCATGGGTGAGAAAGGTTTAGTTAATGAGGAACTTATGGAAAATATCATACACATCATGCCTAATGAGTGGGAATCTAAGAGAAACAACATTGATGAGAATAGGAAAGTATCTCCAATACCTCTTGATGAGATTTTTGGAACTCTTCTTCAACATGAGAATAGAATGAAGAGAGATGCTGATTTTAATAAGAAGAAGAATGAAAATAGAATTTTATCCTTTACTACTATTAAAGCCAAGACTTCTGAAAGGATTACAAGATCTAAGTCTAAGAAAGTCGTTGTTTTATCTGAATCAAGTGAAAGTGAACATTCTGAGAACGAGCTAACTAATCTTGCTCAACGGATGAACAAGATAGTTGGAAAGAAAGACATTCAATATAGATTTAATAAGAATAAAAGAAATGACAAGAATATATTTTAATTCACATGTTATGAATGAAAAAGATAATTTCATATAAGGACCTATTGTCCTATGCATAAGAAAAATGATAGAAAGGAAAATCATTTAGAGAGAAAAATAAATAAGTACTACAAAACTAAAGATAAGAATGTTTTGAAATCTAATGAAAACTGGAGTGTCAGTGGTGGAGACTCTTCTGATGAAACCTCAGTGTATGAATCTTCTAATCAGAAGAATATTGGTTTACTATTCAGATTACCCATTGAAAATCATTTTCTAATGGATAAGGTACACAATCCTGAATCCATAACTAATGTATCCTTAAATTCTAAATATAGTGATAATAAATATTATGAATCTTCGGATGAAGAATCTTCTTCTGATGAAGATAATACATTACCTACTTATAAAGATGTTTCTATTTTTTCTAAGATTATTGAGAATAAAAATTCTAAACTCAAGAAAAATCTTGATAAGGAAAATTCTAGAATTTCTATTCTTACTAAAGAAGTATCAAATATTTATAAAGATCTTGATAAGAAAATTCATGATTTTTAAAGTATTTCAAAAAACCTTGAGGAAGTTAATTCTGATAAGGATAAACTTTCTAAGGATTTTGAAAAAGTAAATGTATGAAAAATATTTTAAAGACTAAATCTAGTGCTAAAACTAATGTTTTTTAGGATAAAAACATATTTATTAAACTATGGTAAGAAATATTTTCCTCGAGGAAGTGTTTTTCAAACTTTACCTTAGTTAAGGAAAACTTTGATAAGATATTTTCCCAAATTTTTCCTCTAATGAATAATTCTGGTTTTAGTTTTAATTATTCTGAACCAGTTTTTAGTAATAATTATTTTGTTCCTCAAAGTGCTCCATTATGTACTAAATGTCAGTGTGGTGGGAATTGAGAAATTTTTTTCCTTAAATAAAACTCATTCTTTATGTTTTCATAATGCCTATTTTTCTAAGAAAATGTGGATTCCTAAAATTTTTATTTCTGAAGTTTCTGGATCCAAGAAAGTTTTGATTCCAAAAGTCTAGCACTCTTACTTTCAGGAAAATAAAGAAAGTACCAACATAAATACATTGTAAATGGATAGTAGATGTTCCTAGAATATGACTGGTAGAAAAACTTCTTTGAAAATATTATCAAGATGAAAGGAATAAAAGTTACTTTCAGAGATAATGTTAAGGGATAAATTGTTGGTATATGTAACATTGTTATTCTTGAAAAAACTTTTATTTCAAATGTTTTATTTGTTAAGGGTCTTAAGAACAACCTTATTAGCATAAGTCAGTTATGGGATGAATTATACCTTGTGAATTTTAGTAATGATAAATGTTTAGTACATAATTCCAAGGAATATTTTATCCTTTATTCAAATTGGAAAGAGAATGTATACACACTAAACATAGAAAGACCTTCAGAGCCAACACATAAATTTTATTATTGCAATGTAAGATTATTCTTGGTTATTGATTATAAGGTTAGGAAACTCTATCCTTAGGAACCTATGAAAACTCTCTAAGAAAATACTAGTTAAGGATCTACTGGAACTTATAATTCATTCTTCAAAAGTTTGTAATCTTTTTCAATTTGGTAAGAAACATAAATCATGTTTTAAATCGGTCGGTGAAGTCTCAACTACTGATGCATTATAGTTGGTGCATATGGATCTTTTTGGTCCAACAAAAACTGGAAGAATTAGAGACAAATATTAAGTATTTGTCTTAGTTGATTATTACACTAGATTTATATGGGTCTACTTTCTAGAAAAGAAATCTAAAGATTGTTCTTATTTCAAAATTTTAGAGCCCAAGATAAAAATGAGAAAAACCTTCCTTTGATAAATATTCATAGTGATCATGGAGGATAATTTCAAAATTCTAATTTTAAAACCTTTTATAGTAGAAAAGGCATTACTCATAACTTCTAAGCACCAAGAACCCCTCAACAAAATGGGGTTATTGAAAGAAGAAATCGAGTTCTTCAAGAGATAACTAGAACCATGTTTAGTGAATATTTGATAGCTAAACAATTTTGGGCTGATGCTATTAACACTTCTTGATATACTATAAATCAAGTTTCTATTAGAACTTTTCTTAACAAAACCCCTTACAGAATATGGAATGTTAGAAAGCCTAGACTTTCCTACTTCAAGGTATTTGGATGAAAAGTATTCATTCTAAATATTAATGATAATATACACAAATTTGCACCCAAATACAATGAAGGAATTTTCTTAAGCTACTCCACAACTTCTAAGGCTTATATAATTTTCAATAAAAACACTTGTACTACTAAAGAAACAGTACATGTCATATTTGATGAAACTAATCCTTTTCTTTTTAAACAACCTCAACCTACATCTTTAGATGTGTTTTCAAAAATCGATTATCAACCCCTGATAGAAGATCCTTCTGACAAGGAAAATATTCAAGAAAATGAAGAATTTACCTAAGAATATTTCCTACCATATTTTGATGAAAAAGTTTTACAAAACCAAAATCAGTTGTTTCTTAATAATCATCATAGTGATAGAATCATTGGTGATGTAAATCAACCAGTAAGGACTAGAAGTTCCTTAAGAAATTAAATAGAACATCTAAAATTTCTTTCTCAATTATAACCTAAAAAAATTGATGAAGATTTAGGTGATGATGATTGGATAAAATCTATTCAAGATAAGCTAAATGAATTCGAGAGGAATAAATTTTGAATCTTGGTTGAAAGACCTAAAGAAACATTTGTTATTAGAGGAAAATGGGACTTCATAAATAACTGTGATGAAAATGGAATCATAGTAAGAAAGAATGCAAGATTAGTTACTAAATGATAGAATGAAAAAGATGGAATATAATATGAAGAAACCTATGCCCTAGTAGTAAGACTTGAATCTATTCGTATTCTACTAGCCTTTTTAGCATTCTTTAATTTTCAACATTTTCAAATCGATGTTAAATGTGATTTCCTTAATGGATATTTCAAATAGGATGTTTTTGTTGAAAAATATCCTAGTTTTGATGATACAAAACATCCTTAACATGTTTTCAAACTTAATAATTCTTTATATGGACTTAAACAGGCCCCTAGATCCTGGTATGATGGACTTACATGATTTTTGTTACAAAAAAATTAAATTAAGGGAAATGATGATCCAACTATCTTTATAAATAAAGATAAGAAAAATGTTTTGATTGTTAAAATTTATGTTGATGAAATTATATTTGGTTCAACTCAACAATATTTAACTGATTAGTTTTTAAATCTAATGAAATCTAAGTTTGAAATGAGTAGGATGGATGAGTTAACATTTTTCCTTGGTTTTCAAATTTCTCCAAAATCAGAAGGAATTTATATAACCCAACATAAGTATATTAAATATATTCCTAAAAAGTATGGATATGACAAAACTAAAAGTATTAGTACTCCCATTGGTACCTGAAATTCACATGATCTTGATGAAGCTGGGAAACCAGTGGATCAAACAACATTTAGAGGTATGATAGGAAGTCTACTATACTTTATAGCTAGTCATTCTGATTTAATGTTTTTAGTATGCTTATGTGCAAGATATCAATCCAATCATAAGGAATCTCATTTAAAGGTAGTGAAAATATTTTTTCATGACATAACGAGAACCATAAATTTAGGACTCTTTTATACTTATGGAAATTATTTTGTTTTAAAATGTTTTTCAGATGATGGATTTCGTGGATTTAGAATGGATAGAAAAAGTACATCGAAAACTTTTAATTTCTTAAGAGATTCATTAATTTCTTGATAATGAAAAAAGAAACACTCAGTAGCACTTTACACTGTTGAAGCTGAATATGTAGCAGTTGGAAGTTGTTGTGCTCAAGTGTTTTGGATGCCACACACACTCACAGACTATGGTATGAGTTTTACCAAAACACAAATATTGTGTGATAATACTAGTGCCATTGCCTTAAGTAAAAACCCTATACATCTCTCTTGTGGAAAACACAAAGATATAATGCATCAATTTCTTAGAGATCTGACACAGAAATGAGATATCATTATTCAATTTATCAGAACGTAAGATCAACTTGCTGATATTTTCACAAAATCTTTACCCTCCGATAGATTTGAATACATTAAACCAAAGTCAGGGATGATAACTGTGAGATAATATTCCATATTAACTTCTTGCTAAAACTTATCTCCTCAAAGTAAGAAACTCTTTTTCATATGGGGAGTACATTTTCTTATTAGTCAAATTTTTTGTAGTCAAAATTATTCATAGTCAAATTTTTTCATAGTAAAAATTTTTCTTAGTCCAAAATTTTCATAGTAAATTTTTTTTGTAGTCTATTTTTTTTACATAACCAAGTTTTCAAAATCTATTTTTTCATTAAATTAGTTTTTAAAAAATTCAGAATCTAAAGTTCTTCAAGAATAATTTTCCTCATTACGAATAATTTTTCCAACCAATCCAAAAGGTATGTTCCCTTTCCTAAATTTTTTTAATCATATTCTTACTTGTTGGTATTTTTATTTTTTTAAACTTTTATGATTCAGTTTTCTTTAAATCCAAATGTTTATCTTAAAAACCAAAAAATATCAGAACCTATCAAAATCCTTCTTCAGTTATCATCTCAACCATCAGATTTAATAAAAAGTATTTCAACTGTTGAATCAACCATAGAATTGGAACCGTCACCCCAATCGCCTATATAAGGACCCCCTAATGGTTGTCCTACATTGATATTCAAGCCCTGACGTGCTGAATCCCTATTACTGTACTTAAGTCTGTTCTGAATATTCAAGGATTGATTAATTATTAATGTTTTTAGAAGCCTCTCCTCAGAAAGAAATTTCTACTGTAAAGGAAATTTGAGAATGGAAGATATACCGAGAAAGGTTAGTCGATCCGAAATTTTATGCTAAGTATGACTCTATCATTTTAAAGAATATAAAGATAAATGGATGGGAGAGTCTATCTGTCTCAAAACGGAAAGCGCATGATCCAGTGTATCCGGAGTCATTAGTCGAGTTTTATGAGTTAGTAAGTTTTTTCAATGAAGAAGGGAGAGATAAATTTTCTTTGAAGAGCTATGTTAAGACTTATTATCGTTATTATAGTAAGGAAACAATGTTGATTATAATTTCTTATGAAGGAGAAGAATAATTTTGTACTCACAAATTACCAGATGCTTTAAGATATTTTGATAAGGATAAGTCTGTATCTTGTCTTTTTTTAAAAGTATAGAAGACTATGAATATTGTTTATTTATCTAAAAATATTTAGATTCTTGAGTTATGGGTCCAAGGTTTTTTCATTCCAAGAAAAGGGGTTAAGGATACCCTAAAGAAAAGTGATATCTATATTTTAGACTTCTTGGTGAACCTCAGAAAGATAAACCCGGTAAAGTATATCTTGGTTACAATCGATAATATCTAGAATAGAACCCTAAAATATCATATTATCATGTATCCAACTATTAATTCAAAGATTATAGTGCTTTGTATTCATTATTTCAAAATTCCTTATAGTTCAAAGCCATGGAATTTCAAAGTAATGTTGTTGAGAGATGATACTCTAAGGAGAATGAAGGTTGGTTTTAATATTCAATCCAGAGATTTCTATAACTTTTCAGAATCTGAAATCGATGCCCTTTCAAAGAAATCAGAAGTGGATGAGACTTCCAAGAAGGGTGGAAGGAAGAGGAAGGCAATGGAACCAGAAAATAAAGGAAAAAATCTTATGGCTAAGGAAACTCATTCAGCAACATCGAAGCCAAAGAAACAAAAGGCTTATCCTGATGAAGTAGTGGATAAGTGGAGAGAATAAAATAAAAACAGGAAGGAAGGGAAGCCTATGTTTGGATTGGATCCTGTTGAGGAAAAAGAATTAAAGACCAAGGTTGCTGAAGACCTTGATAAGCAATAGAAAGAAAAGAATCAGAGGAAGAAGTTTTCAAAGGAAACAATTGTTCAATATCTTCTCAAGGATAATGACAAAAGCATCTGAACAAAACCCAGTGCTAGAATAATTTTTTATAGAATCACATACTGAGACTTCAGGAAAGAAGGTGGTGATTCTGGATCCAGAACAAGAAGAAATTGTTCAGGAAGTGGAAGAGGAAATTGAATAAGAAGAAGAATAAGAAGGAGATGACACTGATGATGTTAGAAATCAAGTTAAAGATTACCATGAGAAGGAAAGTCCCTCTGTAAAATTATCGATCCATACTTCTCAAGATGAATCCACAAAAACTTGCTACTCCAGGGAATAGAGAGAAGGATTAAGAAGAAGTAAACAAACCTTCTAATGAAGAAAGCATTAATCATGATTTCGTTCATTCGGAAGATCAAGTGGCTGATGCTGATAAAGAGGAATTTGAGGAGGATAATTTTTTTTTCAGTTATTAGATAGTGATAATGAATCACCTAAACCAGAAGATATTATTCAGAGAGATGATTAGGGAAAGTAGGTGTTGGTTCATACACCTAAAAAATATATAGTGAAAAAGAAAGTTGTTGGAAGTTCATCAAAGAGGAAAGCCGATGAGTTAGAAAAAGAATTATCACAAACCAAACTTTCTGATTCAGAATCGTACTCTATTGGACATGACTTTGTGGTGCAATCTTTGAAAAAGATGGTTCGTATTATTCCTTTATTTCCAAGTATAGATTTGAGGTGTTAGTTTCATCAATATTCGTTCAATCAGAAATCAGAATAAATCTCAATGCTTATAGATAGATTTGTTGGACTGGAGGAAGATTTCAAATCCTCTTATTAGTTACGAGGATCATAAAAGGTCATGAAATAAGATTACAAACTGGTCATGGAAGATTGTCAAAGACCTGCGAGCTATTGATGAATTTTAAGATAATGTCAAAGGTGCATTTGACACTGAAGATGGAATGATTAATGATCTTTCTAAGAGCTTTTAGGAAAATCTAACTCTTGAACAGACCACTCGAAAGCAATAAGTTAATGATCTAAATGGGAAGAATAATTCTATGGCCAAGAATTAGAAGAGGGAAATGGATCTCATAATAGAATTTGAAGTGAAGCTGGCTAATCAAGAAGAAGTGTTGAAAGATAAAGCAGAATGTATTAAGGATTAGGAAGAAAATATTAGAGTCTTGGAAAAGAAAATCAAAGATCAGGAACAGATGATTAAGCATATGGAAGAAGATCACAAGGAGCTCAAGAAGCTGAAAACCATTGTCAATAATCTAATGCCGAAGGAGAAATAGGGATAATTTTTTTCTAATTCCGATATTTAGTTGAATTCATTCCTTGTACAAATTCTTCAAATATTAATGGAATTTCAGTTATTCTTCATATATTTTTTGGTTTCTTATTACTAATATTTTAGGTACCATTTTTTATTTTCTCTATTCTTTTTTGAAAATCAAAAAGGGGTAGAATGGAATGATAAAAAGAATACTAAGTAAAGAAGATATTTTCCTAAGTAAGACGGAGTTCATCTAAGGGAAAATAATTATAAATGAAGATTTTAGTATAAAATAAAATATAAAATCTCATTCAAGAAATCATAAATATAATCCTTAGGGATTCCAAAGCCTAAGGGTGAGTTAGACGTATTCACTATGATCCATAAGTAAAAATGAGAAAAGTTTTTTTAAGTCCACAAAAATTCTAAGTCCTTATATTTTTTTAGTAAGGATGTTTGTGCTTTCCAAAAAGAGGGATATTGTTGATTAAATAAGGTTTTCTTATAAATCTTCCATTCCTATATGTTTTGAAAATAAAAAACACTATATTTTAAGGCAAATCCCTTTTCCCCAAAAATTTTCTTAATAAGGAAAATTTTCCTTCCTTAAGGAAATTTTTTCTTTACCTTGGCTTTCATTGTTCATGTTATAGTTTCTCTTATCCTAATTACTTTTATTTATAAAGTCAAAAAATTAGTTTCATATCTAAAACCTCATAATTCTAGATATTCTTAGATATATAGTATTTTTAAATTCAGATTCCAAATTCTATGAAATTTCAGATTCCGAATTCTCTGAAATTCAGATTGTAAATTCTCTGAAATTCAGATTCTGAATTCTCTGAAATTCAGATTCTGAATTCTTCAAAATTCAGATTCCAAATTCTCTAAAATTCATGTTATGAATTCTCTAAAATTCAGGTTCTGAATTCCTCAAAATTCAGACTCTAAATTCCTCATAATTCTGTCTCATAATTTCTCATTATTCAGACTCCAATTCCTTATAATTCAGACTCTGAATTCCTCAGAATTCAGACTCTCAATTCCACAGAATTCAGACTCCGAATTCATTGGAATTAAACCTACTAAATATATAGAATTCAGGTTCCAAATTCCTTGGAAAAAAGAATATGAAGATCCATGGTTTATAGTCTCCAAGTGTTTATTTGATTATAATATAAACTTTATTTTCTTTAGACTCAGAGAAATTGGATTTGGTTAAGAAACCTTATTTTTCTTACACATTTTATAATTATGAAACGATGTCGTACAATCTATTTCTAACTAACCATTGCTTGAGTGGCACGTGTATAGGTCCCTCTGAGATTCAAGGAAAAATATGACTGTTGGAGGAGGGAGATGAGCATTTGAGAAGTGCCTATAAATAGGAGCTCATTTGAATGAGCTCAAAAATAATAGAGAACCCATACCTCAATCTAGATATTACATGTTACTAAATTAATTTCTAGAGAGAGAGGCCTTCATTACTTGATCATACTGAACATCTTCTTCAGCTTACTTCATGCAACTCTAATTGTTGCTGTGTACAATTGAGGAATTTTTTGGATAGAAAGACTGAGGTACCGAATACCTTAAAGTTCAAGGACTTCCTTGATTAGGAAGACAGAGGTTATGATTACCTTAAATTTTGATGGATTTTCAGAATAACAAGACAGATTCTGATATTCATATCGAGGACTTACCCTGGTGTGGGTAAGATAGACTTTCTTGAAAGTATAAATCAAGAGACCTTTATCCAAGGTTGTTGGATACCCTAATCTTTGGGTTAAAAGATCATAAATGTTCCTTTTTTTGTTTCATTTTTATATTCAGCTGTATTTTGATAAAGGAATAAAGTATAACCATATTATACTTTTTTGTTCTTTTGTATTATTTGTTAGTAAGATTTTATATTCTTTAAGGAAGAATCTTTTCCTTTTAAACTTTTGTTAAGTTTATTTATAAAATCATATTTCTGGAACCTAGAATGTTCGCAGAACTAATAGGTCTTGTGAATTCACATTGTTTAACTTTGTTAAACATAGTTTTATTTAAGGTTAAAAAAGGTTTTTAAACTTACAATTCACACCCTCTTGTAATTGAGCATCTACATTCATATTTTGATCCTATAGAACTAGAATCAAATAAAACATTAACAGTTCTAGTGTGAATAATATATTTATCATTCAACACATTATTATCATAACCTATATTGAAAATAGTGATCACATTAGATTTACCTTTATCTCTAGATTTAAGAGGATGATTATGTCAATCATTATCATTAACCTTTGTATTTGAGCACTAGTTTTCATAATTCTCATACTCCTTTCATTTGAAATACCAGAGTGTGGGTGGTGAATTATGTGGCACTTTTTTATTTTTCCATTAATTGACTAGTATCTTTACATCACTTCAACATTGGATTAATTTATGAAATTCCATTACGCACTTATAACATTAACCCGCACCCTTAAAATAATTTCCTCTATGTTTCCTTCAACACATGGGCATAAATGAAATCTCATCATATTCTCTGCATGGCTTTTAGAATTTACTTTAAATTCCATCATTATTTTCTTATCAATACTATAATATGGGTAGGTAAGTATAATATACATTTATTCCTTGATATTACATCTAATTATTTCATCATAGATACTAAAGTATCTTATAGATAAATCCCTTCATACACTTTGTTTTAAGCCACCGAAGAATTGATCATCCTTAATTTTACGTTGAATGATAATAAAATAAGTATTCCTAAAACACCTTTTGAAATTTATCTCATAGGTACTAATAGATTCACCATCTTTCTTCTTTAGATCAAAGAATTAATCATCCATTTTCATATAAATAATATAAGGAAATTACTTACTAAAATAAAGGATCTTAAACTCATACCACTCTATGGAGTCAATTTCTCTCTATTTCCTTGTGTTATTGATAATATTCCACCATTGATTTTCTCCATATTCTTAATGATAAATAATTAAAATAATTTTTTCATGTGTCAAACACTGGAGAATAGAAAATATATTATTAGTGAAACCAATCCATTTCTCTACAACTAGTGGATCAGAAGACCCACTAAAAGAAGGTAGATGGTTCTTCATAATGGGATCAATAAAATTTTTGTTCCCTCCTTTGATTGTTTGTAATGACAGTATGATTCATATCTTGTTAAAGTTGTATAATATTAATAATGAAATTATTTATTCCATCTCCCATAACATTTGGTTTCTCAGGAGCATTATTATTTCATTTTCCATCAGATTAAGAATTAACACAATTCCTCAGGGTTCTATCCATTGAATAAAAGAAAAAATAATAATGTAATAAACAATAATTATAGGTTAAACCCAAATAATAATGAAAAATACTTTATTATATTTCTAAATAAATATACATTATTTTAAGTCTCTGAAACCTTAGGTTTAACCTATGTAGCACATGAGCCTTAGTCCGGTTGGTAAGGACTCCGTAAGGGCATCCAGGAGACCCGAGATCAAATCCAGATAGAGAAATTATTTCCGGGTTATTGTAGCAGTACTGTAGTAAGAACTATAGCAGTATTGTAGCAGGTAATGTAGTGGGAACTCTGCAGTGCTGTAGCAGGTACTGTAGTGGGAACTGTAGCAGGTAGTGTTTGACACTGTAGCAGCCGAGAATATGGCCCCCGTTTGGGCCTTCGGGCCACCGATTTGGTCCCCAAGTCCTTTAAGGCCTTCGGGCCACCCAGGCCTTCAGGTCAGTAAGGCCTTCGGGCCACCTCAAGGACTTTAGGCTACCTTAAGTGTAGATGAAAACTAGACGATGTATGAGGAACAAACTCTACAAGGAGGATGAACAAGGAGCTTTCACCACAATAGAAGCTAAACGGATTACATGAATGAGAGGGTATGACAACTGCCATTGGGACAAGCCTGTGCATGCACGGGAATGCCTAGCTAAATAGCCATGCGAAGGTGGAGAGATTATTTCACGATGAAGATGCTGGGGTGGAGTAGTTCCAAGTAGTTAGTCTGTGTTGTATGTAATATTTGAAGCCTACGGGAAAATTAATTTCTCTAAGTCCTGCGGACCATGTAATACTTATGCCTACAGGCATTGTAAGGGTTCCACCTCACCCCTTGAAATGTGGATTATTAAAATTAATAAAAAATGAAGGTCTTTAGGAAATTGGATGGATGTAGGTTTGACTTATGTAATCCTTGATCTTTACCATAATTATAAGATGTTATTTAATATTTAGACTTATCCCTAGGGTTATCACTAATTTTTTCACATCCTAGTTTCATAATTTAACTAAAACTTTCTATGATAATAACTCTAGAGGCCCATAATTTTCATAAATATATATTATATATTAATAAATGAATATTCATCACATAATATCATAATCCACACAAGAATAGAATAGGTATAATTTCGTTTGAAACATTAATACATAAGTAACTTTTTAATAAGAGATCTATATCACCTCTAAATTATTTATTCATAACTTGAACCCTTATTAGACATATCATACTTTATACCTATCTTCATAACCTGGGGAAAAGGAAACATATGAAAGGGTGAGATCAGATGCTCAGTAAGGGTAAAAAGGAAGATATCAATGATCACTTAAGTATAACATGATCATAAGGTATGATAAAATGTTATTAAAATTTTAAAACCATACCCTTTATATCATATATAATAATGGCGAGTCATGGTATAATGCTTGATAGCTTATAAGACATGGATCATAAAAGAATAAAAACCATAATCCATGAGAGAATCACATTGGCATAAGACATTAGTTTTTCGTGTATATATAAGTATAGAAAATAATTTCCTTAGTAGAAAAGTATCACTTTCAATACTATCAAAGTGGATTTATTTCACTCCCCATTCTATTATAGTAGTAAAGGTTCACTCCAAAGACTATCATAGTGGACATAGTCTCTTACTAAATGAGTTTATTCCATATTCTAATCCTATTTATCCCATGAGATATCTATATTTAACCAATTAATTAGTGGGATATATAATTAAAATACCACCCATAACATAATTCAAATGATACATATATATTTCACAATATTATAAAATATTCATTATATCATAACTTTTGAAAAGGAAATAATTTTTATAAGAATTTCATCAAAACATAAGCCATGGAAAAGAAATGTTTCCATAAACAAATTTTAATCATAATCATAAACCATACAAAGAAAGAATAAGGATGGTTTACCGGGATTATATCCTTAATAAGGAATAATTTATATAAAATAATGTTATTATAAATGAAAATTCCTTTAAATGATCACATAATATATTTCTTGAGAAAAATAATATTTTCCATTTGAAATCACTTTTTTAATATCTAAAAATATCCCAAATACTAAAGAAATTTTTTTTATATGAAGATAACCTTGGAAACATTTAAAGGAAGATTAAAACAGTTGAGTGTTCATCATTATAAGAAATTATATTCATGCTGTATAAGTTAAAAGAAAACATTCCTTTCACACTTTTATATAAAATTAAAAAATTAGCTGATTAAAAAAACTAAAATATTCCTAATAATTTTTTTGTAAAAATTAAATAATATGTAAAAATGAATTTAAAAAATTATAGGATAATATTTAAAACATTCTTTAAAACTTTTTTAGAAAATATGGATATAGAAGAAAAGTTATTCTTAATCGAAGACAGAAATAAAGTTATTTTTCCTTAAAAATATTCCTTGAGTTTCTTTAGTACATAATGTGAGGAAAATGAAATGAAAATATGTATTTTCCAAAAATAAAAATATTAAAATAAAATTAAAGGGATTTGTTAGGTAATTGTAATATAATTTCCTCAATGTAAATTCAAACGTAATCAATCCTGATCCAAATAAGATTGAAATATAAATACCATACCTCAAGTATCATATTTCATTATACACACTCGAACATAATATATAATAAATATAAATATAATTAAATGTATTAAAAAACCATAATCATATTTATCATACCATTCATGATTTACTTATGAAATATTACCACCATTTTATTAACAAATTTCTATTAAAATCACGGTTCTGGGTGATAATAGCTTTGGTTTTCAAGCATGTTTTAGTTTAGAAGTGCCCGTCTTTATACATTTATCATGGTTATATCATCCAAAAAATGTTATTAATGATATAAATATATTTAATAGTAAATAAATAAATAAATAAATAAATAAATAAATATATATTAATCTATAAAAAATAGATATAGAAAAATGAAATACACTCTTAATGGAGATGATAAGCTGTACGTATACATGGATGCTATTTTCACTTTTTAAAAGATGGGATTAAATAAAGGTAAATAATAATTTACCTTTAAAAAATCAATATTATATCATATATATCAAATATATTCATTAAATGTATCCCTATTACCATATAAGTAAAAAAAGAAATGAAAAAAATCATATCTTTTCATGGATGTGGTAGTCCTCACATTCACATGAGTGACATTATCATTTTACAAAGAATTGTAAGGTAAGAAGATAGATTTGATAATATAATTAATTAATTAAAATTATGTCATAAAAATCATATGTAGACATTAAACCCATCATTATAATCATCCATTAAATATGTTTATTGAAAATAAATTGCATCGCTATGTAGAGATGACAAGCCGTACGTACACATGAGCGATACTATCACTCCCTATTTGATAGAGAAGAGGTTCAATAAACATGGTTTAATAATAATAATAACAATATTTTTAAATATTTATGACACTTAATTTATTTTTTTATACTGAATACAATATAATTATTGTAGTTAAAAGAATTAATAATTTGAAGGAGGTCGGGTAGAATGATTTTCTATTCTTCGGTAGGGATCCTTTAGATCTCCTCTTATGGGGCCTATGGTTGGTATTTTGGGAATCAAACACATATTAAAACTGTATAAGGAATTTTATAATGTAAATGGGTAAATTTTTTTTATCTATAAGGATTAAAGTTATGTAGATATGATAAAGGAGGGGTGGTCTTTAATAGGGGGATACACATGGAAATTTTTAAAAGATTAAAATATAATCAAATCATTGTATCGTAAAATGATTTCAAATGGACATGAATTATAGTAAAAATAGTATAGATTATAAATTACATCATACAATGGCTTTTATAAAGGCTTTTATATCATTTTAAACCTTATCTTTTTGACTAACTGATTGACTAACCAATTATATATTTAACTGTGATAACTATTTTTTCAGTATTAAGGGGTTAATAATTTTCCCATAAATTGAAAAGTGAATCATAAATAGATCATGGTTGATATATCAAACCATATGAAATTAAATTTTTTGAAGTTATGTTTTTTATGAATTTTAAATAATTTAATAAAATTCTATTTATTTTAAAATATCATTAATGTAATTTTAGGATCTATTCATTTAATTTCATTTTAAAGAAACTGAAAAAAAGATGGAATTATAATATAATTTTTTTTAAATCCATAACATTTCATATATATCTATACAAATTTTCTAACACAAAATTTTATCAAAATTGTATTAATTTTAATATTATTAAAATATTTTATTGTATTTTTCTATTAATTTAATATATATTGTGTTAGTGTTGTGTAAGAATTTAAAGTAATTGTTAAATTACTAAAAATTATAAATAAATTACTATGATAAAAATAATTACTTTATCATTAAAATAATCATTTATAGCTGAACTTATCCTATTTATATCCTTATAATAATAATTTAGAGATATGAAAGTCAAGAGAGTGACATTATGTATTTATTATTTTCCTAAATCAATATAAATGTCATTATCAAAGAATTATAGAACCAAGTGGCCATAAATTATAGAATTGGATTTAAATAGAATAAATAAACTTGTAAAATTTGATAATGGAAAATTATAGAGAAATTTTAAATCCTTAACCCATAGTTTTAACTCCATTTTACCTGTTTTACCCTTACCGAGTTGAAAAATATTTATCAAGGTTACTATTCATATTTAAAAAAATTAAAGGGAAATATTTACCAAATTTTTACCTCATAATTCTGAATATGTTTTCCATTTTTCAATATTAAATTTCTATAAATGGCATGAATTCAGTTTAATAATAAGTCCACAAAATGAAATGAAAACTCTTTTTTTAGAAAAAATACATTTATTTGCATAAAATTGGTTTACTCTTATAACATGAATAGAAAAATATTTGATGAATGTTAATATATTTGATTTAATATATAATATATAAATTTAATTAAAATAATTCACCAATAGTTATTACTTTAATTTGTTAAGATAAAAACACATTGCACCCATAAAAATAGTTTTTAGAAAATCATATCTTTTTCTCTCAAATGATTTTTTTATATTTAAAATCAATTTTTAACTAGTGAATTTATTTTACACATGTGTAAAATATATTTTTTTGGAAATTAGTTAGTTATATTCATACCTCTAATTTAATTTAATGGTTTTAATTATATACTATATGACAGTTTATTAGGGTTGCATGTATGGTAATCTATCGAAACAATTTTATTTGAAAAGAAATATATCAACAAATCTCTATGAGTTACACCTAATAAACCAACTTAAAATCACTATTTCATTCCATTTAATCAAGAAACCCAATTTAAAATGACTATCAATACTTTTGAAAATCCACCAAAAGTCCAACCTCTTATACATGAGTTAGGGTATCCACTTATCTATAAGAACATTACCAAATAACTAGAGGATGGTAAATAGTCTCAAGGGATAAGATGATTCTCCAAGTAATGATTTTCTTTCATGTTAAAAAAATAACTATATGTAATGTGGTTGTTTTATTTTTCGAAAACCAAAAGAACATTACTATAAAATAAATCCACTTAAAAAGTAAACGTAGATAAAAATAGAGTATAATGAAAATAAAAACGAACATGTACAACAAAACACAACCACATAAATATTTATTTCTATCCATTAGAGATAGTTCAAATCCTCCTATAGTGTATGGTGTAAAACTACCATATAAACCCATAACAATGCTCCTATGATCCATTAATAATAAATTTAAAATCATGCACCCTGCCTATATAATGGAAATATACATCTAGATGTACATGGATATATATATATATGAGTAGGGGTGATTATATGATACCTAGTATGATTTCCCCATATATAACCCATGAATTTCATGAAATATTTATTCCCTAACATGTAACAAATTCCATTAAAATAGTTTATAATGTTTTAATAACAAAATATTTTATTATGAAGTTCCATTAAAAATAAATTATTTACATAAAAAACTCATTATAGTGTTTTCCTAATAGAAATGATAACTCTTCCAACTTTAAAAAAAATATAAAGTCATCATCTATCATAAAATAGTTTTATGATACATGAGAAATATGAAACAATAATATAACAAATACCTAACTACGAACAAAGAAAACTGCCATTATAGTTCATCTCCCAACTGAGTATTTACAAAAACCTGTAGACCTCCCTACCCATATCCTATACAATATAACTTATTATCTCAAATAATCACCTAACCCATCCATCCATTCCTGAAACTTCTTAGTTGTTACTCATACCCAGATATATTTGGTTTTCTAAAAAAGAATATTTCTCTTTTAAAATAGTTTAAAAAAATACTTCAAAATTCATTATCATAAATAAAACCAATTTAAGATAAAAATATCATAGTTTTAATTATTTTTAAAATTAAGACCAAATCATAGTGTTTCTTCAAAAAACCCAAAAATATTGAAATTTAAAATACATAAAACACAAATTTTTTGTAAATCCGTATCATAAAATTATTTAATAAAAATATATATTTCATGATAAAAACATAAATCATGCAATAAAGAATTAAAATAAACCAAGGAATAAATTGGATCTACCTACCTTTAAAGATGAATATTTTGTGTAAGTCTTATCTTGAGGCCCTCTTCAAATAAAATGTATGAACTCTAAAGAAGTGAAATATAGTGTTACCTTTGAGTTTTCTATAAGGAACCAGCCAAATACTCACTATCAATTGATTAATAAATATTAATTGTGTTATTTTAACAGAAAATTCAAGATACATACAGATATATTTAAAAAAATCAAAATAAAACAAATAATAAATCATAGAATGAAAATTGTAATTGAGAAGGGGAAATGATCTGTGGTTGAATATAGATTATTTCATTATTCACTTTAGTTGTTTAAATTCATCTCAATAATCAATTTAATACTATTCATTGATCACTCCCATATATTTATGTTTTAGGAAATAAAACACATGGACTAACTCCTAGGAATATCAAGTCCCACCTCATCCATAGTGAACAAGAAATGAGCACACCTCAACAAAGGTGAATGCACCTTCTCAAAGACCAAATACACTATATGTTTCTATCCCTAAAATAACCCAACTAAATCATATAAAGAGTAGGCTAAGATAAGAGAGAGATAATATATTTTATTAGGGAGAGCTAAGCCAATCCTATAATAAGTGGGGGGTGTAAATTGACCACCCAAACCCTCAGAAGCTACAACCTCTCCATAAAATGAATAAAAATGTTTATAAAGTGAAATAATGGGATTAAAAAGATTCCATATCTTCCCTACATATCAAAACCATTAGTTAGTTATCCATGGCCATGGACATGAAGAAGCATGAATTAAGAATCACAAAACATAGAATAAGACAAAACTTGAATAAAAACTAAAAATTAAATGTATATATTTAAAACCTATATTTACACACACTAAAGGATAACTATATTATAATCCCAAAATGAGAACCCCTTTCATAGTTAGAATCCACCCATATTTATACATAACTCCCCTTTTATTTTCCATTATGAATCGATGACCTTGGTTTCACACCCATGATCTAAAATATTTCTTTACTTGGTTATTTTACACATGGTGTTCTCATTATGGATTTACCCAATTTAGATAGATAATTGATACCAAGATCTCATATGGTCCCCTTAGGTCATTCATGTTAGTAATACATATTCAATTTTTTATTAATGGTATTTGGGGGTTAAAAATTATTATCCTTAAAATATTCACCATGTAATTGTTAGGTTGTTTTTGAGAGATAGAATTAGACTTATAATATAGTCCAAGGTTATGTTTTGAGGACACATTAATGCATAGATGTAATATTAAGACTAGGAATATGACTATGTTGATGGGTCGACAGATGATGCGTTGGAATGTGAGGATGTGTTGGGTGATGATAGATGAAATTTTAAGAGTGTGAGACTATATTTATATGAAATATAGGCTTGATAATACATTTTCATGTGTCCCAGGGTAGGATTTTTCAATATGAAGGAAATTAGGTGGTGTTTTAAAGCTCTGTTCACCATTTAGATTACATTGGATGGGTAACACATTATGAATTAGTGATATGAGACTTATTTGGGAATTATACATGATGTGGGGTAATTCTATGATGTTGCATTGGGAGTAAAAGTTACCATCTAAGACTTTCGCTTGAACATGTTAGTATGAAACACTTTTATGACTAGTTGATTCTATGTCTGTTAGTAATTAAGTATTATGAGGTGTGTGTGTGAGAAAATTTCAGTGTGTTAAAACCTTGTAAAGGATCATTAAAATATTTATTTAGACAGGATATTCTTTCCCAGTGTCTTACTCAATATTACATTAGGAAATGAACATAGCCTTAGGTTGTGAAAAAAATACATTGTCAAGGGAAATGATTTACATTACTATAATTTACATTTAAAAACACATAGTTTTTATATTACTTAATTGAATTATATTGTTTTCACTATAATAATCAAAAAAATTCCTAAAATATATTCTGGATTGGGTATTGAAACTCAAATTATCAAATTAATCTTTAAAATCACAGATTTAAACCATTTTATCATTATGCTCTAAATTCATCAAATTTAAGGAAAATCATGTTGATCCAATGTATCACAAAAGAGTAGGTAAAATAACATTGAATTATAATATAAAAATATAATTTTATTAGATTGAATCATCCCCAACACTTATCTCATTTCCCTCATAAGAAATGTTAAAGAATTCAAATAAAAGTGATAAATCTATCAAGATCTTACACACACACACCAGTTAAGAGGAAACCAAAAAATATATATATTATTAAAAATTAACAATAATTCCCTATATGTTAAGATACAAGGCTCACTTCCACTCACTCATTATTTAATAATTTTAATATTACCCTTTCTAATAGGGACCTACCTCTAAATAAATTTTACCACATTACTGAAAGAACATTTGAAATGAAGTTATGTTCATTCCTAAAAAGATTTCATTATACAATAGGATATCCAAGATCCTAACTTCTATACTTCTATAATTATGTGTATGAATCATGAGGGATTTCAAAAGATTAATCATAGGTTCAAGGGTTAGTCATTTTTAAATAGGAAAATTATCTGAGGCAGAATGATGACATTAATACCTAGAGAAGATTGTATGAAATAATTTCTATAATTGTATCATAATGGATGTTTCCCACTCATCATCACCCATGTGTATGACAAGAAAATCACTTTACCCTTGTTCATTGGTATTCCACATGATATACAAAATATGAAAATGACAGAATTGATATATTACCTCAATTTTCATGAATATTTTTTTCTTTATTATATTTACTTCATATGTAATTTTTTTCATCTACATAAATATTTTTTAAGAGAGAGAGGGGAAATAAGAATTAATATAGAATCTTTATCATGTGACCAAAATTCCCACCATAAAATGTAATGTCTCTTAACATTGAAGTCAAATAGTTAAATTCCTCTAAAATTTTACCATGAAAACACCTTCCTCCCCACACACATAGATGAAAATATATCATGGAATATAGTAAGATATGGTTAGGATGGGATAAAATGGGTTTCAATATATCTTACCAAATAAGAAATCCATGTTTTCTACGTATTAAAGAGGATAAAATGTAAATGTGACATTAAAAATGAATTTATATAGGATTTTTAATAAATGATGGCCTCAATAATACTTAACACATTTTATTATATTAGTTTTGAATAAGAATCAAGGAATTTTTTAGTTATATACATTTTATGAAATTCACAAAAAAATAAAACACAATAAATATTATGTCAAATAAGTCCATACTACCTCTCAGAAAGGGGATAGATTTTTTTGATAGTTAAATCATGGAATAGAAATTCATATATAGTTTACACAAAAATTTTGAAGTATAAAAATATAATAAAATTTACTTTAGTAATCATTTAGTTTCCATTATTTTAAAACCAATTAATTCCTCAAAAATATAAATGCATCTAGACATGTCAGGGTGGCTTTTAAACCCATTTTTTAGTGTTTTTTATTTTTTATATTATTAAACACACACAAAATTTAAATTAAAACAAAATCATGTGAGTTAAAAAAAGTTGTGATCCCCTCAAAACTCATTTAGTATTAAATTATTTATGTTTCTGAAGGATGCACACAAGATTAAGGTAGTGGTTAAACAATTGGTATTGAAGAATAAAACCAGGTGTTTATTCTTCTAGTGTAGCTTGAGTTTTCTCTTACCCACTATTTCTAAAAAACATATAAGGTAAAAAATATAATAATTTATAGAAATAGAAAACTAATAAAAATAACTAGAGGAAAATAAATAGATCTTGGGTTATCCCCTATGTAGTATTATGTTTTTATTTTATATATCTAGGAATTATATTGACAAACCCAATCAAAAGGGAGGTTGAGTTTCTGTGGAAGTGTCACGAACCAGCCCGAGTCAACCCTGAACCGGTCACCCAGGCCAGCCCGCGACAAGTCCCTAGAGGCATTCTAGATCCTCCCGTGATAGATAAAATCCCCAAGGGCATATATATAGTACAAAAGGGAACGATGTTTCCCATATATAAATAGTCAAACAAACAACAGAAAGAAATGGGAAGCCCAAAATACATTTATATAAAAATTGAACTGAACTTTATTTGTACAAGAAACTCAAAGTACAACTAAACCAAAAACTCAACTGACTAAACTAGTTAACCAACTAACTCCATGTGATCCCACTGGTCACTCTCCAACAAAATTATCACATGTCACCCAAGGTGATCAAACTCGAGTTGAAACCTGTGCAAGGGATAAAAATAGAAGAAGACTATAGGCGTGAGTATTAAAACTCAGTAGGTTAGCCCGATATTCTATTCCTAATCCCCTTCATTTAAAATAAAAGAAACATATATTTCAGGTTTTAAATACAAGATATAAAATATTTTTTTTTCAAATGAGGTTCCCTGCTATAATAATTATCATCAAAAAACTTTCATGTTTTGTAAACAAAAATACAAGTAACAAATTTTCAAAGAGGTACAACTTCAAAATGAAAATTGTTTTAATGAGGGATGATTTAAAGATTGTAAAATTTTAAATAAATAGCACATACTACTTAATTTACCATCCAAACACACCGTATACCAATGATGAGTACAAAATAGCCAATGGACAAAACTCACGGGAACACCCCTAGGCACTAGTTAGTTATGAGCCCCAGGTACCTCGTATCTCGGTGAAAGTAACCATAATAAATATTAGTTCTCATGAAAACAAGCCACTAGTAGGGAGAATAACCATAAAATAGTGTTCCCACAACAACATCATCATAATAGTTTAGTTAGTGTTGTCATCGTCAAAAATGCTATGTGAAACAGAGGCCAAACCCCACAGAATCACTTGCATACTAGTACACGTCCACACACCTGGATACCATGGATTCCCTTTAGTTCTAAATAAAGTTAAACATATTATAAAATACAAATTTCACATCCAAATTACATTTCAAAACCGTAAAAACACAAACAGACCAAAAACTTTCTTCACATTTCTTTCACGAATCAATAATCCACTACAAATTTTCATAAAAAAATTTCAAGGAGTGTATTGAGGATTTGCACATAAAACTCATTAAAAAAAACTATTTGAATTATAAGCAAACAACAATACCATACCCAAACATATTTGGAATCCATAAAAACATTTAACAAAATCATTTCATGGTAGATAAAATAATCCCAATTGATACAACATGGTATATACAAGTAAAACACTCATTCTTCATTTTTTTAGGAAAGGTCAAATAGGCCTTTAAACATTTTCCCAAAACTAACATTTGAAAAAGATATGCATTTAATTTTTTAAAAGAGGTGATTACACACCTTATATAGAATCAAACCACATTCATAAATCCCATAAAACACTGAGGTTACATATTCAAAATACAACCATTTTCATAAGAATGTGAAACATGCCATTTTCCGGCAACTCGGGCCAAAACATGTTGTAAACCAAAAACCATTTATTTGTAAAACCAAATAAAACTTGTAATGTCATAAAAGGATCCCAAAATAATTTTTTACATGCTTCCAATGTATTTATAAATCCAAAAAAATTATTTTAAATTACACTTGACACATAAAAGCCAACCAGGCAATTTACCAAACACGTGGCATGCACTCTTTAACAAAATAACTTATGTTAAGCACTTAAAAAGAGATAAAATACCATTTTCATGCCATATAATGTAATTTAATCTACTGAAACATATTCAAAATACAATAAACCAAGTGCGGAAGATCATGGAATAATTTATCAAACAAGAGGAGTGCACATTTATACCAAAAAAACTATATTTTTAACAAAACAAGTCATAAATCAAAATTTTCACAAAAAAAAATTAAAACAAAGGTTTAATAGTAGTAAATATCATACAAATAAGGTTATAAAAGTATGATAATGATGAAAAATAAATGATAAAGGCTTTTGCAAGGGACATCCTACCTCAAATCCTTGGCTTAATGGAAATGGACACACGAAATCACCATCCGAGGGTTTAGAAACCCTAAACCTATTATGACCATACCCAAATGAATAAAAAAACCATAAAAAATCATGGAATAACAGAACCATAAGTCGAACAGGACTAGTGGAGATTACAAAACCTTGAAATAATGAATGGAGGAAGATGATGGAGGATAAAGGAGAAGGAGTCTCACCTTTTCAACTATAAAACTCTTCATATTCCACTAGATATACACCCTTAGATAAATGGTAATGGTTTCAATCTTCTTGGAGAGAATCCTAAGGTCCAGAAGAACCTCAGAAAGAATATTGTTGGTCAAAAGAGTATGAATTGATTTATTTATTAATGATACAAGTTACCTTATCAATTCTGGACGATTTGAGAGACATTGAGAATGTTTCCCCACTCCCCGACTATTCTGAGCTCCAAAGAGGGAAAATCTATAATGGGGGTGAGGATAGGGATATTCTATTCGGGAGAGAGGTTTAATCACTGAACAATATTAAATATTTAATTATTTTTAAAATAAACATATTTGGTTTTTAAAACTGGAAATGTGCTCATGGTTGGCCCAAATCATGAAGTAACCGCCCTTTCTCCAAAAACTCCTAAACAAGCAATGGGGAACCCAAATTAGGGTGATTAGACATATATGAAGCTTAAAAACTAAACATTAATCTCACACAAGACCCATGCAAAGTATCTAGATTTCAAATGAATCAGATCAGAACGGAGACATGAAAAACCGGGTGCGACAATTCTCCCCACCCTTAAAGCTTTCAGTCTCCAGAAATCCATAACACTTTCCAGTTGAAAGATAAACACCTAAGGATTACTTATAAATATTATAAAACCAAAAAATATATTGAAATAACATTTTACATCAACATAAATTAATCCTCTTTCCCAAAAAAAAACACCAACTCACAACCACTTTGTGAAAATCAATGGAACGGTCAAGCCACCACCTCCACAACCAAACCAAGAACCTGATTGTTGGGACTTCTACCAATGAAACAAACAATAAAACAAACTAAATATAACTAAATAAAACCAAGTAATCTAGTGGAGTACATAATGGACTCCCAAACATTAATAAAAAACTAGCACTAGACAAGTTCATAGAAGGAAAAATCAACGAGACCTGTGGTGGGTCTCCCCACCATTCGAACCCTAGTAGGAACGAAAAAAAACAAGAACTCAACATTACCTCACTTTTATAAGTCCAAAAAAAACTCTCCCTCAACAACCCACCAACCCAAGTTAATAGTGTTACAACATGAACATATAAACCATCCAATCCTGAACAGAGGGGATGAGAACTTGGGAAACACTTTCAGTACAGATCCGGACCCCCACCACTCGGGGAGGGAAGGGAAGGGGAGCCAATAATTTGGCCACTGAAACCACAAAAAAAACCAATGAACTAACCAAAACTCTCCACCTATGAATAGTTAACAACAAAACCGCACCTGATTTACAGAGGTGGTCCACAAAGGGACATTGATCTGAAACCCGCATCCATGAAGGCATAACCCTAGACACCGTGTCAGGGGTAAGTCCACCACACTTGTTGTGACAAATGTAAATTCATAGTAATGAGGAACCACAATATAGGCACAAAAACTACCTTACAAAAATGGTGGATGCAGGAGCCTGGTCAAGCACCCCAAACCTCTGTAGATTTCTTGACTGCATGAAAAGATTCACTCCGAGGCCTATGGCTGGAGCCCTAAATCATGAAGCATCTACTGCCCCAAAGTCAAGTGCTAAGTATCACACCACTAAAAAAAATTCACCTACTCAAAAAAAACACTTTAATATAAATAGAAACTCATAGATACATATCAAAATTATATCTCACTCAGAACGATGAGAAACATGGACACCGAATACGGCGAAAAGCATCAACATCAACGAACACAACTGCTATGTCCGCAAGAATTATCACGAATTGGAAGCACTTTACACCGATACCAAACCGCTCTTTATTTAAACTAACAGGATGAAGAATTATTTTAGGTGGAGGATATAGCTTGTGAAACATAAGAAATAATCCTTAGGTTTATCAATTGGAAATCTCTCAAACATAGAACTATCTGTGGCCACGTCACAACATCCAATGCATCTTTAGAAACCCACTGAACATTACTCCAAACCCGAGCCACCAACAAGATCCCATATCAATATGCAACAAGAGTATGAATTATAGATCATAAGGGTTCATAATAAATAGATAAAACTTCTAATACATAGGATAAAACATCCACATAATCGTTGGTTCAAAACAAACACAACAATTTTTCAGCTAAAAACACTTTTGATAAAAAAACTAACTTGGTATATTTTCACATTCACCAATGGTGTTTCATCAAGTCTCACTCACATGATCATTTACATGACACCCCAGGCACTCAAAAACCATGCCATATAGGCCATCCTTACAGATATCAATAAAACCATGTATGTGAGAACCCATGAAAACTACAAAGGCTTAAACAAAACAACATCAATCCAAAAATCATGTGTCGTCAAAAGGAACACCAACCACCAAGTGAAAAAAACTTTTCATATTCCACAAAACAAACCACACTTCATCAAGAACCACTTGATTAAAAAAAAATCAATCCATTTCATTAAATAGAACATACCAAAACAAACATTATTTTCCAAATAACCCATTCCCATATTTAAGAAAAATCCAGCAAGGTTTATTTTCATAATCAGACAACAGCAAAGGCCAAAACCCCTTTCCAGAAATACACTAGCCGCTCAAAACTGAATTTCCAAAACCTATTCATCAGATTAAAACACTTTTAAACATCCCAAAAAACCACATTTAAAACATAGTTTTAGAATTACATTAAAATGATTCACACTTTCAGAAAAATTTATTTCAATAAACCACAAGTTTAGATTTGGGTGAATCCAATCCCATTAAATCATTTCTACTTCCTACCCAAAATTTGTTTAAGAAAAACACAACCTTCCCAAAAACATTATTATATTTAATTTTTGAAATCCCCATTTTCCACTTTTCCAAATACAATACTTCCTTTAAAACCCATTTCAATAATTCTCACACAAGGATTTTCAAAACAAAAATTCAGAATTCATGAAAGGTCTAATAAACCCACAAAAGGGACCTAGTGTCAGTGGGTGACTTGACCATATGGTTGGCGGCCATATGTCAAACACAACACCAACATAGAGAGACTTATTAGGACCATTCCCCAGCTCCACATGGCTTTCCAGGCCTTGTGAGCTCATGGAGGCCATTAGTAAGAATCCCCTTTTCATATCCCAACACCAAACAATCAACAAGAAAAAAATACACTAATAAAACCATGCTTCTCATGGAAACCCGAGGATCAGAACGAGCAAGAGTTCACAACACTCTTCCCGCACTTACCCCTAAAGTCCCAAAAATCCTACTCCATCTACCTTGACATCCCCAAATAACAAGGGAGCTCTAAAAGAATGGTTTTCTAAGAGCCGACATCCTCAGATACCATTTTGTCACAAACCCGCCCGAATCAACCATGAACCGGTCACCCAGGAGAGCCCGTGACAAGTCTGGAGAGGCATTCCCGATCCTCCCGGGATGGCAAAAAGAAGCAAGGGAATAAATAGAGTACACAAGGGAACAATTTCACCCATATATAAACAATCAAACAAACAACAGAAATAAATGGACAACCCAAAACACATTTATATACAAATTGAACTGAACATTATTTGTACAAGATACCGAAAGCACAACTAAACCAAAAACTAAACTGACCAAACCAGTTAACCAAATAACTCCATGTGACCCCACCGGTCACTCTCCAACAAAATTATCACACATCACCAAAGGTGATCAAACTCGAGTTGAAAGCTGCGCAAGGGATAAAAACAAAAGAAGACTATAGGTGTGAGTATTAAAACTCAGTAGGTTAGCCCGATATTATATTCCCAATGCACTTCCTTTAAAATAAAAGAAAAATCAATTTCATATTTAAAATAAAAGATTTAAAATAATTTTATTCAAATGATTTTCAATGCTATAATAATTATCAGGTGAAAACTTGCATGTTTTATAAACAAAAATGCAAGAAACAGTTTTTCAAAGTGGTGCAACTTCAAAATGAAATTTTTATTAACGAGGGATGCTTTAAAGATTGTAAAAGTTTAAATAAATAACACACAATAATGAATTTACCAACCAAACATACCATACGCCAACGGTGAGTACAAAATAGCCAATGAGCACAACTCATGGGAACACCCCTTGGAACTTGTTAGTTGTGAGCCCCAGGTACGTCGTATCTCGGTGAAAGTAACCATAATAAATATCTGTTCTCGTGCACACGCGCCAATAGTTGGGAGAATACCCATTAACTAGTGGTCCCCCAACATCATCATCATCACAGTTTAGTTAGTTTTTTCATCATCAAACTTTCTACATGAAACAGGGTCCAAACCCCATAGAATCACTAGCATACTAGCACACGTCTGCCCACCTAGATACCCGAGACTCCCTTTAGTTCTCAATCAAGTTAAATATATTATAAAATAAACATTTCACATTCAAATTCCATTACCAAACCATAAATACACAAAAATCCCATAAGATTTCTTCACATTTCTTTCACAAATCAATAAACCACTAATATTTTTTGTAAAACAATTTTAAGGAGTGCATCAAGGCTTTTCACATAAAACTCATTCAAAAAAACTATTTGAATTATAAACCAGCAACAAGACCATACCCAACAATATTTGGAAGCCCTAAAAACATTTAATAAATTCATTTCATGGACAATAAAACAATCCCAATTGACACAACATGATATATACAAGTAATACACTCATTCTTTATTTTTTAGGAAAGGCCGAACATGCCATTAAACATTTTCCCAAAAGTAACATTTGAAAAAGATATGCATTTCAATTTTTTTAAAATAGGTGTATACACACCATATAAAACATCAAACCACATTCATAAATCCCATAAAACACTAAGGTTACATAATGAAAACACAACAATTTTCATAAGAATGTGAAACATGCCATTTTCTGCAACTCGGGCCAAAACATGTTTTAAACCAAAACACATTTATTTGTAAAACCAAATAAAAATTGGAAAGCCATAAAAGGATCCCAATTTTTTTTTGAAATGATTCCAATATATTTATAAATCTAAACAAATCATTTTAAATTGCACTAGGCGCATAAAATCCAACCGAGCAATTTACCGAACACATGACATGTACTCTTTAACAAAACAACTTATGTTAAGCACTTAAAAAGGGATAAAATACCATTTTCATGCCATATAAATTTATTAAAGCTAATAAAAAATATTCAAAATACAATAAACCAAGTGCGGAAGCTCATGGAATAATTTATCAAACAAGAGGAGTGCACATTTATACCAAAACAACTATATTTTTAACAAAATAAGTCATAAAACATAATTTGCACACAAAACCATTAAAACCAAGGTTTCACAGTAGAACATATCATATAAATAAGGTTATAAAAGTATGATAATGATGAAACTTAACTGATAAAGGCTTGTTCAAGGGACATCCTACCTCAAATACTTGGTGTAATGAAAATACACACACGAAATCACCATCCAAGGGTTTACAAACCCTAAACCTATGAAGAACATAAAAAAATGAATAAAAAACCATCCAAAATCATGGAATTACAGAACCCTAAGTCTAATAGTACTAGGGGAGATTATAAAACCAAGAAATAATGAAATGAGGAAGAAGATGGAGGATAAAGGAGAAGGAATCTCACCTTTTCAACTATAAAACTCTTCGTATTCCACTAGATCTGCACCCTTAGATAAAATTTAATGGCTTGAAAATTCTTGGAGAGACTCCTATAGTCTGGAAGAACCCGATAAAGAATATTGGTGGTCAAAAGAGTACTAATTGATTTATTTATTAATGATACAAGTTACCTTGTCAATTCTGGACGATTTGAGATACATTGAGAATGTTTCCACACTCCATGACTATTATGAGATCCAAAGAGGGAAAATAGATAATGGGGGTGAGGATAGGGATATTATCTTCGGGTGGGAGTTATAATCAATGAATAATATTAAATATTTAATTAGTTATAATAGAAACAAATTTGGTTTTTAAAACTGGAAATGGGCGCACGGTTGGCCCAAATCATGAAGTAACCACCCTTTCTCCAAAAACTCTTAAACAAGCAATGGGGAACCCAAATTAGGGTGATTATTCATAGATGAAGATTAAAAAATCAACATTAATCTCAAAAAAGACCCAATAAAGGTATCTGGATTTCAAATGAACCGGATCAAAACAATGACATGAAAAACCAGGCGTGATAGGAAGGAACCAACACATATTCATTTTCCTAGTTCCAATGTTTTGAAAATAGTTTGGGAGTAATCAAAAGGAATTTGAAAAAGAACTGAATCCCACCCAAATATTAATAATTAGAGAAAAACATATCAGGGGAGGAAATATAAATAATGGGTTCTTCTTTTTTCTATATCCCTATACATTGAATGTCTTTATTGAGATATAGGGGTAATTCCATTTCAATAGGTCCAAATATTTTATCTTATAATGATACCACCTATTCTATTATGGTTTCTCATTTACCAACTAGGGATTGATCACTGTACATTGAATCTACATCCCCCACATAAGAGGAATCATTGAGTAGTTATATTTGAGTGAAATTCAAACAAGATGAATTAAGGTATGAGTTTACCCCTCAATGTTACCTTATTGAAGTATTGTTCATCATACACAACCCCTGGGAACTCTTATTATTCTTATTCTTCAATTTAAAATTCCATGTTATATTTTATAGTGTCGTTTTCATTTTATTTTTCACTATTATGGGAAATTATTGGCTCAACTAGGTGTGAAATTTTGATTATAAGGGAGTTAGAGGTAAAATATTCAACTAAAAAATTAAACAACAATGAATTAATAGATATATATATAATGAATTTAAAGGTTTTTCTAGGGGATATTGTTCTTTATAACGTTCCTATATAAGGATTATATATATTTTTTGGAGATAAGAATTGTTCAATATAGCCTCCACCACCATAATGTCTTCTCAATCAAAGAAAATAGACATGTTTTCTGCTTATTCTTATTATTGTTGTAAAATTTTTACCATGTATATTTGGAGTGTGCTGGTTATGTGGGATAATATTTTCTTCATATATGTCATATCATCTTGTTTCTCCCTCAACTATTGTTCCAATATCAGATCATTGGTTTCTATTTATTTTATTACCTATGGTGTTTATTTTTCCTCATCCTCCTTGTATGGGAGAACATGAGTATTTTAATGAATGAGTACATTGTTGTATTTGAATTACCCACTCATATATTTGTGTATAATAGTCGTTTATTGAACTGAAGTTTATCCAAAAAGAGAGAGAAAAGATATTTTTTTTAAAACAATGGTAAAAAAGAATAAAAATGAAGCAAAATCGTGTAAATATAGTGAATGAGATAAATGGTTCCAAGAAAATGGTTCTAAATTTACTTGATTCCCATTATAGGTTCCATAGTAAATATAATATATAAACTATATGTAAGTGAAATATAGTGAAAAATCTAGGTTTTAGATAATAAAACAACCAATTATACACAATAATTTAATAATATATTACTATTTTTAGACTTTTAACAAAAAATGAAATCAAGAGATATATGAAGAGGTTTTGAAAAAAATGAAATGAAAATTAAAGAGAACAAATGAAAAAACAAATGTTAGAGTAAAATGGGAATCATATAAGGTTTGGTATGTAAAACACTAAAATTTTAGTATTAATTTTCCTTTAAATAAATAATATATTGAATAACATGTTTCACATGGAATGCAGGACCAAAATGAACAGTGACACATTTTATTAATATAAATAGAACCATTGTAATATAGCCATTGAATTTTTTGGTATTAATAAAGGAACCATATAAAGAAATATATGTAGAAACAAAAATAAAGGCCACTTTTAATACTAATTAATTGATGAATTTAATTACTATATATAAAAAATAATAATATTAGGTTATTTTTAAAAATATTTTTTTACGAAATTGGATTTTTATGTGCTATGAATTTTTATATCAAGAAACTAAGTATATTATTTTATAATGATGACACATTTATTATTTATATTAAAAATATATTACCACTAATTTCACTATAAATAGATGGAATATAAGAATATGATTAATTAATATTTGAAAAAGTAACTTTCTAATAAAAAATTTTCAAATTATATTTTATGTATCAATTTAAAAGAAAAATTTCAAAATTTTTGAATTTTAATTTGAAACAATTACCTCATTTTCATATTCAAAATAACAATATTATCTTAGGATGATTTTTTTGGATCAATATAAAATATATGTTTTTAGGTGAATAATGAAAATATTGTTTTTACAAATATTGTGACTTTTATGATATCATATGGATATTATTTAGGAACAATTTTTTTGATAAAATATTTATTTAATAAGTAAAATTATACATTTAAAAATATTATTTTTAATTTACAAACCCATATTTAACATTTTAGGACTCATGTTATATTTTTCTCTAAAACTATTTTAACACATTATACATTTATTATTTTAGAATTAAATGTTAACACTTTTATAAATTATATCTAATAAAGTGGATTTATAATTTGGAATCATAAGGTCTATGTTAAGTAATAAGGTCCACTTTATTTTTAGTAATAAAAATAAATTACTTGGGTACAAATTAGTTACCATAGTAAAAGTAAAAATAGTAAATGGGTTAATTAAAGGGTGTAAAATATTTAAAACCTGATAAAAAATGTCTATAAATGAGTTTATAATGGTTTTATTGATCTTACATCATCCCATATCCATTATTTTTCAATTTTGGAGCCACTTTCCTTGAATAGTGTACATTTTGTTATAAAAATGCCAGTTCTCTCACTTATAAAAGGATCCCTTCACTACCCCACTTATTATAAAACCACATGCCCCATATTTTGAATATACTCTACCTAAATACCTCTAAAAAACTCCTATACACATCCTATAAGTTCTGTTATCCTAAAAAAACCACCCATTAAAGTCTTAATCTTATTTGAAAAGGGGGTATTCTAAGAAGCAAGATTAAAATTCCCAAATCACTCTTAATTTATATTTATTTAAGTATTCTAATTAAAAATCAATGTATATTATACCATTTTAAAATAATAAAATAATTTTAATTATTTTAGTAAAATTTTCTTATATTTAATGAATAATAATTATCTACCTCCACCTTCTCCTAAGAAAAAATGAAAACATCATCCATGTGTACATGCAGACTGCGGCATCCATCAAAAACATGTTTTATTTTTCCTCATCACATTACATTGATCATTATTTTTTTTATTAATTAATAAATATTAGACTTATATCTTTATTAATATTCTGAAAATATATTTCATTCTTCATATTTTAGATGTTCTATGCAAAAATATTTATTTCATGCGTATATGTAGAATGTCACCTCTGTAAAATGCCACATTTCATTTTTCATCACCACCCTTCACGGGGGACTATAAAAATATATATTATAAATTATAATAATTTTTATTACTTGATTTATATTATGGAATGGTTATATTAATATTTTACTGATTATTAATATACTATTTATCTTCATCAAAAATTACTGAAACAAGATTATCACTGATTCTAATTTCAAAAATTAGGACTAAAAATCAAATGGAATTAAATTATAAATTTATAAATAATTGTAAACAATATATTATACTGATATGGATAATATATTAATAATTAACTTGGTATCAAGGGACATGGATCAACATCGATATCTTAAATAATTCACAAAACAATCAATATCCCAAATATCCAATGATGAAAATAAAAAATAATTAACTAATAAATGTATTATAAATGATTATAACTGATGATTTTATAGGGTTATAAAAGTGAATATAGTTTTTAGATAATATATTAAGATTTATATATATATTATACTGGAAGTTAAATCACTTCTAAGGAATTTAGGGAAAAAGGTAAGAGTTTTTATTTCTAATTACATTTTGAATATGATATTTATATGGCTAAATTACCATCAAGGGAAATTATTTGACATTTATCTCTAAAAATATATTTTTATTATTCTACCAGGTTTTTTCATAATTTATACATGTTATTCAACTATTTAGCTTCCCCTTTGTTTCATTATTCACTCAAAGTGATTCTTTTATAAGAAACTTACCATACCAATTCTTTTCTAATGAGAAGTTTTTATTACATGTAAATATTATTTATTTTAATTTATGGACATAATCACATATAATTATATGATTAATTAAGTTATTTTTCAATTAAAATTATTTTTTTTACAAAAGGAATATTCTGTTAACATTTTTATAATTAATGTCTTCCACTAAAATTTACTTTTTAAAAAATGTTATGGGGGAATTATTTTTAAATGATTTCCATACTAACACACTTTATTATCAGATACATGAATCTTATTTAATAAAATTACATTGAGTTTTTTCATTTTTTTTCAAATAAATTTAAATAAAATTTATTTTAAAAAATATTTTCATAAAAGATAAAAAATAATTTTTTTTATCCAAATAAATTGTATGGATCTTATTAAAGTTTTTTTCACATATTTTAATATCCTTTAATATTTCTCATGTATCAATGGGAATATTATCTAATTTTACCATCCAAATTATTTCTACTGGTGATTTATGAAGTGTCCTATAGAAGTTTTCATGAAACTTATCTCTTGTATATAAGTTAATTAAGCGGTGTTTCAAATATAATAATTTTCTTGATTTTTTAGAAAAATATATATGGTGTATCATTATGTAAAGATAAGTACCTATATATCCTTCCAATGCAATGATCATTTTTTGATATCTCTTTAGATAGTGATTTCATTCCTGGGTATAATTGTAGTTAAGTATGTTTATAAATTTTTTCATTGTTATACTTTTAGTCAAGCTATTATCAAAATATTGTGTGTGGGTATAATTTTGGTTAAAATATATTTACAATATTTTTCATGGACATAGTTTTAGTTATGTAATGTTCACAATGATATTTTTATCTATGCTTATTTTTCCCACAATCATATGTTTTTAAATATTTTTATGCTATGATTATGTTATGCACATATACTTCTTCCTTTATATATGATTTATAATTCATTTTAATTTTGGTCTGATTCCTAATGATATGTTCATAGACAATGACTATGATCTTATACCCAAATTCTTATGTTGTGATCACTTATGATCATCAATTGTTATCTATTATGTTTATCATTATTGAGAATATAATCTCACACCTTTTGTATGATTTCATTCCATAGGTTATGAATATGAGAAGAACATATGAAAATTTTATGGGGGGGGGGTATAATTAAGTAATGATCCAAAGTGTGGTAAAATAAGTTGTTTACGTATCTAATATAAAAAATACACTATAACTTTTGGTTCTGGGGTATGATTAATTATGATATGTAATGAATAATCATGTAAAATAAATTTTTATATATGATTTTTTCTTTTATTTCATTAGTTGGAATTAGAGAAGGGTTTAGTTATTTTTGGGGATTATTTGACTTCTTTTTTGGGATTATGACTAAACAAAACTAGCAAAAACAATTAGGGATAAACCTAAATGTAGTAAAATATACTAAAATTTTGGTAAAGTATAGAGTTTGGATTCATAAACATAAAATACTTGTACGAATACAAACAAGTGGATGATGGTTTTGGAATAGATGAACCTATGGGTAAGAAACCCAAAAAATAATGGTTTATTATTAACTTAATCTTTACTTAGTGCACAAAAAGTGCACCAAACCTCACACTAAGTTTTACACTCATGGGGGATATGCTTTATTGATTTAAAATATCTCTACGAACCATTATAAATAATTTAAATGTAAGTTTATGATGTAATAAATAACTAGTTATATTAGAGAACTGAATTTGAAATGAGGATTAATAACATATATTAATAGAAAAATATTCATAAGTTATGTTTTGATAATAATTTATGAGTTACTTCTTCTAATTTTATTGTTGAATTTTTTTATAGTTACTAATTTATATATTCTCATACCTCAAATATCATTTATTTAAATTAATGGATAAATATTAATGGAAACAAGTTAACAATGGGTGTGATGGAATCTCAAATGAATTTGCAAATGAATATCCAAATGGTATGGAATATGGTGTTGGAAATATTGTAGTTATACTCACCCAAATATCACAAGTTTTTATTAATAACCTAAACCTTTAAAATATTATAGACTCACAAAATAAGAAAATGATATAGTTTTATATAAGTTTTGGTGAATATGACTATATAGAAAATAAGATTCAGCTTCATATGTTTTGAGAATGTGGAAAAAAGAACATAATGTAATTCCTCAAATGAATAATAAAATGTTTCAAGTATGGAAGGATTTTACATCAATATAATTATTGTAGAAGTGTGAAAAAATTATTGGACAATAAAATGTAGGTTATAAAGGTCCCAACATATGTTTGAAACAAACATCAACACTTTAAATACAATGAGTTTGGGAATTATGAAAATCAATATCCCAATCCAAGGGCTAATGAGGATAATATACAATGGTAACCTCCATGACTAAGGGAAAAAGGAAAATCCTATGAAATAACCACCATTGTTGCCGATCATGATAATTAAAGTACACTTATCCTCTACTCTATATTTTTGGATGTTTTATTATATTCTGGTTCTATTAACTCTAGTATATCTAATTTTTTATAAGATCATAATATCACCACCCCAATGATTTATTATTGGATTATTATAGAAAACTTGTAGTTATTTGATAATTTTATCACAAGTTAATGTTTGTGTGAATTTACTTCATAAAAAACTTTATATTAATCCTTTAGATAAATTTGAGTTTATTTTAGGAATGGACTGACTATACCCACATATTACCCATATTAATTATCTAAATAAATAAATCATATTTCATATTTTAGAACAAACTATAAAAATTTATTAGCACAAGGATGAATATTTACTCTCTAGAAAAACTACATATATTATAGGAGTCACGGTACTCAATAGTGAAGGATGTTTAACTAAAATGATTGTATAAAAGATCAATATTAGCGAAGAAAATGTTTTTGTAAAATGATATGTTTCCACAATATTTATGGTCAATATATATTAAGAAATTATATCTTGGATCATGTATATATTTTATATACCATTTTATATTTTCATTAGTATGTGAAAATGAAAATTACGAGGACATAATTTATTTAATGATATAGAATATAATGCCCAAATATTTTAGTTTTAATTTTCCTTTAAACAAAAAATATGTTGAAGAGATTTTTTCATATTAAATTCTAAACCAAAATGAGAAATTAATGCTAATGTATTGAAGAAATTTAATTAGTATAAGTGAAAAAATAATAAGATCATTTTATTCTTAGAAATTGTTTTTATAAAATTGGATTTTGATGAGCTCTGCATTTTTATTTCAAGAAACTAAGTTTCATATAGTTAAATTATGATAAATATATTTTCAACATGAATAATATATTAACACTAATTTAATTGTAAATTAATAGGCAATAATAAAAAGAATACTTAATATTTGAAAAAGTCATCTTCCTATAAAAAATATTACATTACATTTTATGATTCCATTTAAAGTAAAATACCAAAATTATATAATTAAAATTTGAAAAAATGAATATATTTTCCTGATTCATAATATAAATATTTGATTAGTTTTTTTATTTATCTAATTTTTTTTATTTTTATGTGAATAGTGCAAAATACCGTTTTAACAAATACGATGAATTTTATGACATCATTCAGATATAAGCATAAATTAAATTTATTTATCCATTTTTCTTGACCAAATATTAATTTTATGAGTAAAATTATACATTTAAATGTATTATTTTTTTACTTTAAAAACCCATATTTTACATTTTAGGACATAAGTTATATTTTTCTCTAAACTTATTTTTAATGAGTTATCCTTTTATTATTTTAGAACGTTTTACCACTTTTAGAAATTATATCTATTAAAATGGATTTAAAATTTGGATTTATAAGGTCCAAATTATTTTATAATATCCATTATTTTTATTAATTAAAATAAATTATAGTGGTAAAAAATTGTTACCATGGTAAAAGTCAAAATGGTAAAAGGGTTAAATATTTAGATTAAAAGACCTAATACATATTAAAAACATGTATCAAAATGAGTGGTTGATGGATTTATTGGACTTAACTCACCCCTATCAATTATTTTCAACTATTGGAGTCACTTTATTTGAATATATCACATCATATTACAAAAAGTAAACTCTTCTCATTTATAAAAGGATACCTCCACAACCCCACTTTTCCACACACCACAAGACACTAAGATTAATCACACAATGAAAAAATGTTTACCCCCAAATCCTGGAAAATTACTATAGTTTTTTCCCTTTTCAAAATATCACCCCTTAATGGATTAATCCATTTTTCAAATGAATTTATCCAAGGAGTAAAGAAAGAATCCCCAATCATTTCTTTTAATTTATATTTCATTAAGTCTTATTATTCTATATAAAAGCATATTATACCATACTAAAATAATAATATTTGTATAATTAATATATTAAAATGTTATTATATTTATGGAACAATCATTATCTACCTTCCCCCTTCTCCTTATCAAAAAAGGAAAATGTCATCCATTCTTATTTCCACACTACTGACTCCACGAATAACATGTTTTATTTTTAATAAATAAAAAACATGGATTGTTTAAAAATTTTATTTAATGAACAAATATTATATTTATAACAAGATTTTGATTCTAAATATATAAATAAATTATTATCTTCTTTATGTTCTATGGAAATCAAATACTTCATTTGTGTGTATGTATAGAATACCGCATCCTTGGAATGACACATTTAATTTTTCCTCACTTCACTACTTGTATGATTCTAAGAATGTATTTAATGAATTAATTTTTTTATTAAATTAGAATTTTTATGTAATAGTTATATTAATATTTAAATCTTTATTAATATAAAACATATGTTCATAAAAGTTTTTCAAAAAGGCCCGTCACTAATTATGGCTTCATGAATCATGAATATAACTCTCATGGAAACGAATTTAAACTTTATAAATAATTATAAAGAATATATTTAAGTAAAACAGAGAATATATATATTATTTTTTTGATTCAAGGAATTGTTGTTGATATAAACATTTTAAATCATGTGTGAAACAATCAAAATTGGAAACATTTGATGATAAAAATAAACTATAACTAACAAATAAATATATAATAAATTATTATAGTTGAAGTTTAGATATGAAAATAGAAATTAACAAGGGTTTTAAGTAAATTTTTAAGATGGAAATTTTTAGTATACATGATGATAAGGTTATTTTTTTATGTTTTCAATAAAAAGAAATGGTTTTTCTTTCCAATATCATTTTGAATTTGAGATTGATATGGAAAAATTAAAATATAGGGAAATTTTGTGATATTTATCTCTAAAAAGATATTTATTTTATTAATTTTTTTTCATGAGTTCTAAAAGTTATTTTACCTTGTAATTTATCATTTGGTTCACAATTCACTCGATGTGATTCTTATAAGAGAAATTGACCCGATCTCTTCTTTTTGACTGAGAAATTTTTATTCAATGTCCATATTATTTATTATTTATTTATAAAAATTATCATATATAATTATATGATTTATTAAAGTATTTTTCAATGTAAAATAATTTATTTATCAAAATAATCTTTTTTCAAAAAAATTTAGCGTGGTTTTCTTAAAAAAACATCAAATTTTCTCAAAATCTAAATAAAATATTATTTTTAAAGGATTTCATAACTAACACATTTTCTCACCACCTTCGTTAGTTTTTTTAATAACACACCCTCCAATTATTCATGTTTTTCAAATGAAATTTAAATTCCTCTTATTTTATGAAACATTTTTTTAAAAAATTATCTAAAAATGTAAAGTGTATTTCTTTCTCTAAGTAAATTTTAAATATCTTACAAAATTGTTTTTATCTATGTCAACATACTTTAGGGTTTATCATGATTCAATGAGAATATGATATAAGGATACCATCCACCTTACTTATCTAGATGGATTATGAGATATTCTATAGATGTTTTCATGAAACCTATCTCTTTTCCATGGGATAATTAAGAGGTGTTTGAAATATGGTTGTTTTCTTTTTATCTTGGAAAACATGTGTATGGATTATCATTGTTTTATGGGTGGCACATATATTTCCCTATAAATAATTGGGTAATTTTTTATATCTATTGAGATTAAAATTTCATTCATGGAGATAATGTTAGTTAATCTATTCTCCCTTGATTGGGCATGGGTATATTTTCCTTTAATCAATGATCAAAAGATTATGTGTGGGTATTGTCACAGTTAATCTATGCACAAAATTTTTTCCATGGACATAATTTCTATTATGGTACTTCAAAATGATAAGTTTTTATATGATTTTTTTGTTCAATTTTCATATGATTTGAATTATTTTCATGTTATGATTAATTAATTCTTATGTTATGCTTATATCCTTATGAACTATTTTATGATTTTTGATCCATTTAAATTTGCGTATTATCTCTTAATATTATGTTCATGGACCTTAATTTTCCTATCATACCCATATTCTTTTTTTATGATCACTTATGATAATTTATTATTATCTCTTTCATTTACCCTTATTAAACATTTGATCTCACCCCTTTCTCTTATTTCCATTACCTAGGTTATGAAAATAAATATAATTTATGAAAAGTTTACAAGGGAGATTTAATTATGGTGTAATGTTCACTAGTGTTGTAAAATATGTTTTTATGCAGCTAATATCAAAACACACTAAACCTTTGGGTTCTGAGGTGTGATTAATCAAGAGATATAATGAATAATTATGTGCAATGAAGTATAATATACGTATTTTTATCTTGTTAGACACAAGGTATGGATTAATTCATTATTATATCTTTTTAATTAATATCAATAATCAATTCAACAAAATATATTTATTACTCCCCTATATTTATGTTTCAAGACTTAACAAACATGAATATCCTCCCTTGTGTATCACGTCACACCCCTCCATAAAGAAGAGGTAGAAAAATAGATCAATTGAGATCAATTTACCTTCTCAACACCCAAATCCACTGTATTTTATTCAAAAATTGACCAACAAAACTCCACTAATTAAATAGTAGGCTATTATAAGGGATGTAGAGGGGAAAGAGATTCCCAACCTCTAAGAAGTAAGAGGAGATGAATACATTCATGAAACCTCAAAATATAATACATCAATAAGAAAATAATTAAAAGAACTGATGAAATATAGGTGTGTGACTCAGAATATTCTATAGATTACCTGAGGATAAAAACCCTCAGCTAGCTGATCATGACTTTAGAAATGAAATATAATTAAGTATAAATCAAAAAACAAAAAAGAAATGAATAATTGAATTAAAACAAAATATTGAAGAAATATAATGAAAACATACAACCACTCCCACATAAGGGGAACTCTATAGTAATACCAATATGGGAATAATTTATAGCATAGGAATCCCTCCAATGTTATAAATAAATTTTCCATTTTATTTACTCGAAGAATCAACAACCTTGGGTTTAAAACCCACCATCAAATATATTCCTTTTCATTAAATGTATTCCATGTGTCCTTCTGAATGGATATTTAATTATTTGTTTAGAAAATTGATATAGGGATATTAATAGGTCACATTAGATTATGAATTTTAGCCACATGGATTAATATTTTGATCAATAACCATAGGTTATTCAACATGATTCTCTTTTGAGGATGCACCATGGGAAATTTATTAGGTTTCTAAATGAAGAACCATTTTTATTAAAATATAGTCATGTGTTGGACTGTGGGGATGTGTTGAGGTGAAAATGTAATCTTAATCATAGACATAATACTAAATTTATTTGGGGATGGAAGATGCGTTAGATTGAAATTTATTGTTGGGAAGTGATGGAAGTATTTTGGGAGTGTGATAATACATTGGGATGAGGCACAAGGTTTAAAATTTATTGGAATGCATTCCAGGGTAGGGGTTCCCAATGTGGATGGAATTGTATCATGTTTTTGAGATACATTGAACCTATATAATATGTTGGTTTGGTGAATCATTATGAATTATAGAGGAATGAATCCACTGGGAGTGAGATGTAATGCGGGGTACTTTTGTGAGGTTTTATGGGGAAATAGATGTAGAATCAAGGACTACCACCAGAATCCATTAGGATGAAAAACTATTCTAGCTTACTAATATAGTGTCTTTTGGGTATTGACTTACTCTAAGGAATTATGGTGAGACAATGTTGGTATGTTGATTCCTTATGAAGGATCTTTGTGAGATATCATTAGCTAAATGATGCCTTCCGGAGGTCTTCCATGATACTAAATTAGAGAGTGAACACATCCCCATGTAGTAATGTATTTTTTTAATATCAAGAGAATGGATCTGATATTTTTATCTTTTCTATTTATATCTATATAATCAATTGATTCCTTCCTAGATTCTCAAAACATATTTACTTTCAGAATCATTAAAATATACAAGAAAAAATTCATCCAGGATATTCGAACATAGTATATAAAATCAATCATTAAAATCATAGATTTTGAAAATTTTATCATTAAGATATGAATTATTATAATGTAATAAAAATGATGTTTAAGACCATGTTTTATAAAAATGGTGCGGAAGTTTGAATTTTCACATGATACTAAGATATGGAAATTTTGTGTCGAATCAATACCAAATGATCCATGAAATCATAGATCTATAGTCAAAAACCATTATCTAATCCATCATACTCTCGATACATACTATTATTATCATGAACCTATAATTTATGATCCCAAAACCCATAATTTAATCTTTTAAGGTACAATATACATTGAATACACCCCTTGATAAAAATAAAGATATAGAGAAAGTAGAATATCTATTAAGATTACTATGATATGACTTGTAATCTAATGATGATATGATCAATCCTAAATAAAATTATATTTTTCATTAGTGGAGAAGCTCTAAAGTCACTCACAATGTTACCTATATATATCCAAATTCATAATAGGTTATTATTGATGTATTTATATAGATATTTATAGTTTTATATGACAAATTTTTTAAATTATTCTTGGTTAGTATTTAATGTTTGAGAGACTTTGTTCCTAACAATGAATGTCTCCCATTCTATTATTACAATTTGTATGGTTATGATACATGATGTCTTAGAATGTTAACCTAATTGTGTATATGTTTCTACACCTTTTTATCCTCACATAGTGAGCTCATATAGTCTAGAAAACTATGTACTCTTCCTTGTGACCTATAAAATAATAAATTTCACCCTAAAAACCATCAAAAATAAAAAATCAACTTATATACTATGTTTTTAGTTCATAAAAAACTCAATTAAAACAACAATTTTCCCTATGAAGTTATTAGCCTTCATTATCCACAAAAAACATATCCATTACTAGGGAATATGACCATCTATCTTCAATGTACCTTCATGAATCAGATCATGTCTCCACAACACTCTTTTCAATTGAATTTTCCATTAAGTAATGGTTTTCTATTTCTTGTTAATGATCCTAAAAGTCTTTTAAAAAATGTTTGATTTGTTAAAAATATTCCACCTAATAAATTATAATATGAGATATATTCAGTTGGAAATCCCCTCATTGAAAAATGAGACCCACATCAATCATTACAATATATTTTTATAGAAATTATAAATGAAAATGATCATCTATAATCCTATTAAAAATCACAAATAGACCCGGATTTTAGGGCGATAAAATTCCTTACTTTTTGATTCCTCACTACCCTAAGTGTGAAATCATATTTCAAAAAACTGGATCTATATTTCTTAATTTCAAAGGCCATTGTAAATGGTAAACATAATACTTCTACTTAGTCTAAGATATTATCAATATCTTCAACATTTGATAAACATGTTTTATCATGACATTAACCAAAAAATGTCATAATAGATACTTCATTACCTCCTAAACCTAACAAAATGTTGATTAAAATGGTCATTAATACATCACTCCAAATATATACTACTAAATCAAATCATGATAGCTAATTTTTAAAATAAACTCCACCAATGTAACTCAATCATCCAATGATATCTTGAAATTCAATACATATGTAATGGTTTAACCTATATCTTTCATTGACTGAACTACAAAACCACATACCTCAAGTGAACTTCTGATTTTCTAGGGGTTGGAGATTATCACAAAGTATCTAAAATAATAATTAAGGAATAATTTACTCTCTTATGGTGACAAATATTTTCAATACCAATCCTTCCAAAAATATTTTATTACTTTTGTTTATATTAGAAATTTTCTAATGTAAAATAATAACACATAAAAAATTGAGAAACTACTATACCTATATAAATTTATAAACTGACCATAACTATATTATTGAAACTTAGACTAATGAAATCAGTAGTATAATTATAAATCATACATTAGATTTTAAGTAAAATATAAATACAAATAACTCTAAAATAAAGAGACTAGAATGATATAAAAATGTGATAAATTAATCATTCATCCAATCTTTTCCTCCTATAAAAAAACAAATCATGGTGACCTAAACTAATAACACATTATCAATGCTCAGAGGAGAGATGAAAAATATTTAGGGAACCTAGGTTCCTATCCCAGGGGAAATTAAAACATGTTAAGATATTTTGGGAACTTTTAATACCATTCCTAGGAAATGTATACCATGCCATTAATGATAATGTATCTTGAGTCATATAGAGTCAATGCATCCAAATACCCATCCCATATTTCCCCCGAAAAACCATTATCAATGGCTTTTTCATCTAAGAACCACTCAAATTTTATAATAGTGTATTTATATATATAATCATAATAACCATCAAGGATAGAAATATAAGGACTAGGCATCATTATCAATTTCCAAGGTACCTATATAAGAAATATGATACAATACTAAAAAATATAGAAATAATAAAAATAAATGAATCAACTATATAAAGGTAATAATATTGGTAAAAACATAGTTGATAGATAAGAAGTAAAACCTCAAATAATTCAAACATCAAAAAAAAGAAGTAACTAAGAATGAATGTTTAATATTTATAATTTCATGATAGATAATATTAAAAATAATGAATAGAATAAGTGGTAAAGGGAAGATAAACCTTAATAAATTTAACAATATATACCAAATTAGTTATCCAAGTATTATTTTATGACAAAATTTCACACACTCAACCTTACTTATATTTTCACTTAGGATAGTCATGATCGATGGAAGAAGGTTTAATCAATTAAAGAAATTTAATTTGAATATAGTCCGTTTATCAACATTTCGTGTGTGGTAAATTAAAAAACCATCCCTTTCAATCATATCTCTCCCATCTATTACATCATTACTAATTAAAACTTTTAACTTCATGTTATGTATTTTTATTAACATATACCTCATTTGGTATATTAATATAAATAATTATTTTATAAATGAATCATGAAAATAATTTCAGAGTGAAAAGAGTATTTAGGATTTTTTTTAATTCAAGGACCTATTGTGATCTTGTGAGGAACAACATTGATTACCAAAGAAAACCATAATGGTATAACCATATAAATGATAAATAATCTTTTATCTTTTAAATTAGTTAATAAAATTTCCATTTAAACATTAATTTTAGAAATACCTATCAATAATAAAGATTTATCATTGAAGAAAAAATTCACAGGGCCATATCAACTAAATATGTAATGATACAAAGGGAAAAAATAATTATAAATTCTTCAAAAACCATCATGTCAATTAAAAATCAAAATAATCCAATCAATATTTTATTTAATGGTTATAAAAATGGAATGAACAATAACGAATTTACTAATAATTAGAAATTTACACCATAAAATGTATAATTTTTAATATGGGAATCAATAATTAATGAATGAATAAATAAAGTATTACTTATAATTACATAATCCTTTCTATATAATACCATTAGGTTTGATTTATTAATATATTCATAGAATTATCCATTTATAATTACAAAATAAAGAATAAAGTTTGGTTATTTTTTGGAAATCAATTACTATACATATCCCATGTATTACTCAAATAAAATGGATGAAGGGTTTTGACTACTACAGAAATAATGAAGAGAGAGATCTTGTCATACAATAGAAACAAAAATTAAATAACCAAAAACAATAATCAATTAAACACAAAGAACCAACTTCACAATCAAAGGAACTCAAAACTAAACTAAATTCCCACATACAACTCCCAATGGGATCCGAAAAATATAAACTATAAATTATAAAAATTAATAAATCTAATACAAAATAAATTCATAATGAAATTAATGAAGTATCTACAAAATTACATCAAAAAAATTCCATCATCAAAATTGAACTTAATAAAGTATGAAAAATTATCCTTGGTCTCCTCAATATATAAAATTTTAAAGGCTTATCAATACATATAGATTTCACCATTATATAGTAAAATCCACCATGATTTACAAACTAAACCAAAATAAATCAATGGATAGGGGGAACTAAATAGGACATAAGAAAAGAGGAGTAATATTTACCTCAAATCATAGTGTGAAAGATATATTAGATCCCTTAGATTTTTGATAGAAATATGGATATAATAAGAGAGATAAAGGGGAGTGTAGCAGTATTTTTTAGATGCTGGGGGAAAATAAACCTAAGGAAAACCCAATAGGTTATAATATAATGAAGTGGGAAATGATCATTATCCACCCTCTTAATAAAAATTAACTAGACTCCACTGAGTAATTGTTGAAATCCCACTAGCCACTAAATGTAAGTGTAATGGAAAAAACTCAACTATATTGATCACCACATACTTAGTGGTAATCTATTGAGTACTTTATGGACACATTCTACCACTAATATATAAGTATCCATATATTAATACAATAAAATTACACTCCTAAATATTTTACTCATCTCATGATCACAAAACCTTGATTTCAAGACTTTATAAAATAAAAAAATTAATTACTCTCAAAGTCTGCATTCAAAAATTTAAACAAGCCCATGTTTTTACTATTCAAATTATAAATTTAAATCCTTTATAAAATATTTAGTAAATTATTATGTTCATTTTCATTAAAATAAAATCTCATGTTATTTCCTTTAAATTTTTTATGTCCAGTTCCAATTTCTCATCTACCATTATATCAAATGATGTTCTCATATTCATCTTATTAACCATAACCTTCTTCAATATTCTCTAAAATCTCAATTTATATAGCATATATCTACCTAAAATTATTCGAAAAGGAGCTCCATTAATCCTAACCAATTTGTTCATTTATATATCCCCTTAGTCTTTGATAAAGAATATGTAATATCCCAAACCCTAACAGCCTAGGCGCAGTGATTACTTTATTACATTATCACTAGATTTATACAAAAAAATACCAACATACCATATAGTTTAGTAGTATTGGTAAACAAGATACATACTTGAATCTCACATTAAAGTTTCAAAAATAAAATACACAAGAAATTGAAAATAAATATTAAGACTCTTTGAACTTATTCAAATATTCCTTCTTCATATCATAGGGAAAGGAAACAAAATAAGGGTGATATCAGATGATTAGTAAGGGTTATATAGAATTGAAGTTATCATATAATAAATAAAACATGATAAATATGGGGAGGTAAATAACAAAAAAACATTCCATTTAAATAATAACTTTAGAATGAAAAATAATATGGAAAGAATAAATGTTGACAAATATTGCCGTATAACTAATCACATAAACATTAAGCTTATCCATAGATATCATAACTATTCAAATAACCACATGGAAATTAATAACTAACCTAATAATGATGGAATTAATATTTCTGGATATCATTAACATACCATCGAGGACTTGGGATAAGATATATTATATAAATGGTAAGGCGATGACAAAATACACTAACTAGTTTAACTCATGACACCTATGAATGGATCGAGGGGATAAAGTGGGATAAACTCATTAATTACTAAGTCCAATTCATTAATCATATGAAAAGGGAGAATAAAAATTCATTACAAAATAAACATAAAAATTCATATTGAAAAAATAACATACAAAAGGTTAATATTTCCCCATCCAAAATGATCATAAAACATACAGAGAAATAATAAGGATAATATCATTTTAGTATGTCACTAGTGTATTATAATAAAATTAAAGGGTTATTAGCATTTATGAATAAAAATACCATAAAAATAAAATAAATTTTTAAGGAAAAAACCATTTTGAATTTGAATCATCCCCTTTAAAAACTAAAAAATTATAGAATATTAGGAAAAAAATTTTCTTTGAAAATTATCATTGAAAATTTTCAAGGAAGAAAAAAATCAATGAGTTTTAATGATGGTGGGAAATTCCATTCAGGTAATATAAGTTACAAAAATTCATTTTAAACTTTTATAAGAAAATACATAAAGTACCTCATTTAGAAAAAAATAAAAATATTCCTTTTAAAACATATCATAAAAGTCAAACATGGGTAAAAATTTCTTTTATAATTAAATTAATAATAGTAGAAATATTATTTAAAACATTTTTAGTAAAATATGGATATTAATTAAAAGGATGCCCAACAAAGTAGAAAACAACTCGATTTTCTTTTAAAAAATTAATTTAGTATCATAAATAGTTAGAGTGGAAAATGAAAGGGAAAATTTTAACATCAAGAAATAAATAGAGGTTAATAAATTATATTGGGAATAATATATAAGTATCAAATAATCCCCCCAATATATAGTTTAACATAAACAATCCTAAATAATGATGATATTGAGAAATACACACTTTCTAATTTGGTAACTTTATAATCATAAAATCCATGAATGAAATAAATTCAAATGAAATATTAAATACTATGAATATTAATAAATTTATGATATACCATTTAAAAGGTTTATTAGATACAACTTATATAAACTGATAGGTGCAAAACATAACAATTTTCCAAAGAAGAAAACTTGAGAGGAAGAACCTTTACTCAAGGTCCAACATCATTCATATGTGTCGGAACCTCCTATATAATAAATATATATTTGTTATAAATATATTAAATAATCATAATAAAATATATTATACCATATATTATTTAATTATAGCCTCTTATCACCCATTTATTAATAACTCATTATGAAAATCACTGTTCCATGTGATAACTAATTTATTTTTCATGTATCTTTTGGTTCATTAGTTTTTGTCCTTATATTATGATCATAATTACAACATTTAAAAAATGTTAATTAAGATATAAATATAATATATAGTCATTATATATATAATCATCCATAAAAGGTATAGATTAAAAAATGAATTACACCATTCATGGACAAGGTAGGCCGTACATACGTATAAATAGTGTTTTCACCTTTTGAAAGATGTAGTATAATAAATGCAAATAATAATTAAACTTTAGAAAATCATTATTATATCATATATGTATATATATCTCTAATATATTATTTAAATATATCCTTATTTCTATCTAAGTGGAATGAAAATGTAATATAAATCACATCTCTTCGTGGAGGTTGTAGTCCATATATACACATGAGTGAAATTATCATTTTACAATGGTTTGGAAGGTTAGAATGATGATGTTATATTATAATTAAATAAGATCAATTATTTAATAAATTTCATATATATACAAATCAAACCCATCATAATAACCATCCATGACATATGGTGATTGAAAATGAATTGTATCACTACAGGGATATAATAATCCATACGAATGCACCAATGATACTTTCACTTCCCATTTGATTAAAATTGTGAAAATAAAGGTAGTTTTATGATCATAATAACATTAAAGTATATTTATGATAATTAAATTATTATTTTATGAATAATATCATAGATTTATAGAAGTTGAAAAAAGAATTAAAAATAAAGAGATCGGTTAAGGAAATTACCTCTTCTTTTAAATAGCTCCTTTAGATCTCTTCTTAAGGGACCTATGATTTGTATTTTTGGGAGAAAATTACCTATATATTGCATATAATAGTGTTTGTTGGATAATATCATAGTGTTTGGTTGATGTAGAATTCTAAAAGTGATATAAAGATGATAAAGGAGTGATGCCCTTTTATAAGTTAGGGGAGGGGTAATCTTAGAATTTATTAAAGAAAACTAAATATACTAATGTAATTCTATTGAAAAATTATTTAAAATGGATATGGATTAAAATATATTGAATTATGGGGTAAATAAGACATCAAATAACAAAATTTGGATAGGTTTGGATAGTATTTTATGTCTCAACCCATCCCACTAGGGCCCGAGTCGTGATCCCCAATCCCACCTCCAATAATCTAGGGGATAGAGTCCATCACTGAGTAGGAATATCAAAAATATCTGAGGAATTATCATATGATAATTTTACATTCATAGCCACCTAAATATCTAGGAAATAGTTCATAGATATTAATTTTTAATCTAAAAATTTATGCATATGTCTACCCCAAAGACAGTACTGAAAGCGTAAAAAGGGAAAATTACAATCAAAAAAAATACATAAGAGTACAACCTACTCATAAGTAGGGGAATTCTATCAAATAAAACAATCAGAAAGATCCTCACCCTAGAACCTATAAACACCTCAGTATGTCTAGATCACTAAGCTCCACTTTCTTAGGGTACTCCTGGGAATCCATTGAAAGGCCTGTCGTATACATAAGACACGACATGAATGAGAAAATCTCATGTAGGGGTGAGTATAAAAATACCGAGTAGGCACCCCAAAACCCCAAAATCAAATGGAGTAACTAAAGTGAAATAGTATTTTCTACCCAAACTAGAGGGAATAAAAGTGAAAGAGAAACTTTATATCAACCACTTCTAATTTATACATGACTTGTTATCTCAATCCACATGGTGTGTTGAAAAAGATATGTGACAACACCAAAAGGTCTCCCAAAATCATATAAATATACTCATATCAATCTCTATGTATCATGAGGTCCTAACTCCATAGCCATCCACAAGATTATACTCAAGTCTCAAAGGAAACGTACATCCAGGAGTACACAAACCACAGACCCCAAAATTCTAGATGACACATTAGAACGCCCCATTGGGAACAAACCTACCATTCCCAATGGACTATATGAGTTAACACACTCCATCGAGAACTAGTATAGGCACAACTATAGTTCCCAACACAAGAGGTCCAATCAGTACTTCCCTATGCGTAGAGAAATCCTATAAGAATAAAAGAGGAGAGGTCTGCCCCACACCACTTCACACAAATGAGAGATAACTACTCTAGAAAATGCACCACATACATCATCTCCAGATATAGAGAGAGAGTAAGGAGGAACCTACACCTCGCATCTACCCTATAGATAAGGGATTACTATCCCCTAACTGTCTCATGAAAACTCTGATGTACACATAGGGAGAGGCTCACACCTCACCATGTCGAGGGAGAACTATCTCATAACTAGGTGGAACACATGACTTGTGGAGGGGACCAGACATTATAACCATGCTCCACATCCAAGGAATATCTAACTCCCATGGAGGACCCACGTTCCACCATTACTCAAATAATAGGGAGTACCAATCCATAGAAAGAGGAACCGCACCCTGAGTATAATGGATTTATGTAACATACCAGGTAAATGAAGAATAAGATATTTTCATATTTATTAATATTTGTGAATTAAATATTAATTTTACTTTAAAAGGGTTTCTACGTTCGATAGCGTACCTGATACGTAACAATGATTTTCTATGAAATCTTACGTTGCACACTAATAATATAATATTATTATTTTAAATGGATGTTTACTCCAAGCCATTGTATTGGCGGGAATGAAAAAAACTAACTACAATATGATTATAAAGGTTTATTAAATGTACTTACTTTTATCCATTAAAATTTAGAGGCTTAAAATGTGAATGAATCTAATTTTGAGCATAATTTACATTAAAAGGTCAATTTACCACCTTTTAATGGTGAAACCTATTTAAATATAGTTTTGGTCACATTAATACATTCTATTTGATCAAATAAAATCTTTCATCAGAATGGGGAAATCAAAATTTACTTTGTGAAATTTTTTTCGATAAAGTTCATTTTTTACGAATAGTGAAAAATATTGTATTTTAATTCAAATCTGTGTTTTAATATAATATATTTATATGGTTATATTATATTTTTAATTGGTTTTAAATTATAATTAGAATATATTTTTACCATTTAATCCAATTTTGGTCATTGGAATTAATTTCACTTTTAAATTGGACATAAACAAGTGTCAATGTTTTAATAGTTATTGTTTCATAAAAACACGCTATTTATTTTAACAACGAGAATTAATTTTAAATTAATTAATGAAACTTATATGTTTAGAATTTGGTAAAATAGACATAATTTTTTAATTTCTAATATCAAAAATATATTAGGCTGAATTTTTGGTATTTTTTTTGAAAAACTTCAATTTTTGATGAATAGTGAAACCACTTAGTAGTAGTTAAAAAACCGACCTTTTCATTTAAATGAAATTTTACCACTTATGTGAACTGAATTTAAAAAATATGACATATATGGTAGTTATTAGTAAGTAAAATTTGGTTCAATAAGATGAAAATAATTTTTCGGTGAATAGTAACTTTTGACTTTTATTTACCGCAGTTAAAGGTAAATAGGGTAATTCAAGGTAAAAAGAATATTATAATAATTCAAAATCACCTTAAAACTTTTCCTAACCTTATTTTATGAGTAATGGCCAAAAATGAGCATTCTTGGGTCGATTTTGTGACCCCATGGACCCACTTATTAATGATAATGACAATTTAGATTAATTAATTTAAAGTAAAGGTAAAAATGACATAAACAAAAATATTTTAGTAAATTAATTTTTATATGGTGTTATATATGTAATAATTTTAACTATAAGTATTAATTGTATATATAAAACTATTTCCTACATCATGGTATTTTTTTATAATTTTTAGACGTCGAATAAAGTAAATTATTTATGACACAATAATGATGCAGTGTTTACCTCATTAATAAATCATTTAAATAAATAAGATTATAAATATTAAAATAACATCCAAAACCTGTCCAATTATTATTTTCTGATTTTATTTCGACAATGAGTCATCTTATCTTCAAAATCTAATGATTTTGGGACCTTTAGAAATCGAATATCATTATATAATAAAATAATATTTGCACACTTTCCTAAAGAGCCCCTCCTCCCCATTATAAAAGGAGACCATTTATAACCAATTCCTCACACCTCTAAAGCCTTTTGGCCTATCCAACCTCTACCCAATTAATCTACATACATCCCTCTCTTCCACCTAGAAGCCTTAACTTAGGCAGAAGGCACTTCAAGAATTCATTTTGGTTCGAACCAATGTGAGTTACCCAAATTAAAGGTAACCGTTTCTCTTAACTTCTTTTTTTATTTTACTTCTCCAACCCCTAAAATCTTTTTACTCCTTTCTTTTATAACAAAAAAAGTATATCAAATATACAAGGATTTTTTAATGATAAGTATTCTAACTACACTTACACACACATCCATCTAATGGGTGAAGAAAATACTATTTCTGTGGATGACAAACTAACGCCTCACGAAACGATGATTGTTCGATTATATCCTACCGCCTCTCATGGTGGCCATTAAGATGACACTATATTTATATATGATTATATTATGTCCATGTTTTCTTTATTCTTCTATATTTTTCTTTTATATCATACCTTTATGGTTTCCATTTTGGGTAAATGTTATAATTTCATTTGAGGAAGTGGGGACTACCGCCCCCTCAAAGTGATATGACTCATTCATGACATACATGAGATGTATAAAGGATGTAGATAATTATGTTACATGATATTATACTGGAATTATAATATAACTATTTATCATTATGTTTTAATTCTATTAAAATAAGAAATATAAATGGAAGTAGCGTTTATACGTACGTACGACTTACCGTCTCCATGAATGGTGAATTTCATTTCATACCTCCAAATGTTATGTACTATTATAAATATATTTATATACTGGATATATATGATATATATGATATCTAAATAATGAATATCATTCTAGATATAATGATCTTTTGACCATATGAACAACTTGTAACTATATGGTGTTCATTTGTGACTCAAGTACCAAATATCGACAAAACAAACATTATTAACTTGAATGATTACACAATGTTTATAACATGTAATAAGTGATATAAAAGGAATAATAAACTTGAAAGAGTTCTTAATCAAGTAGAAATTAACTTTAGTATATTATTCAGGATATTAAAGAACGAACTAGCCAAGTCAGACACGAGGTAAGGGACTTCGTCTCAATATACTTTCATTAAGGCATATTTTGTTTTAATACATGACTTTCTTTTATACACTATATAAAAACCATTTAATTTTCAAAGGGAATATTTTTCTGTGAATTGATTTACTAAATGACAAAAAGCAATGTTTCTTTTAATGTAAGTAATGACAACAACCTTTCTTCCACTGCAAGTATTATTTGTTCTTTGGATTCCTTAACAACCCGTAATGTTTTTTTTCAAGGGAAATAAATACCGTATACTCTTTTATGTATTATGGTATTGAAAATGGTTTTGATAATGGATTTTTTTTTCTATATATTTAAGTGATATATTGTTATTGAAATGCAGAAATGTTTACTTTCCTTTATATTTGTTTTATGTGTTATGATTTTATAATGGTACCTAGACATTTGACGGGTGGTTATGTGATAAACCAAATGGCTGGTGGTGCTGTGATAAACCAGGAAGGTTGGTTTTGTTATAATCTCCTATTCATTGGGTTTCGAATTCGGCCGTATGGCTATTCCATTTAGTGATATGTGTGGAAGTCGACCATATGGTTATTACATTTAAGTATGTTTATGTCCCAAGTTACCTTTATTTGTTATGTGTTCTTTATTTGGGTTTTATGGTAATATTTTGGTTACAAAAGGGTAAGTATTGATATTTTATTCAGTGAAGAGTTTTTACTACTTTATAAAGGTGAAATGTATTACTTATGTTAAAGTAATCATGGTTTACTTGTTGTTTTGGAAAACTATCAGTTTTCCTTCTTTGTGTATCCCTTATTGATATTTTTATGCTAATCCCAAGTTTTTGAAATGTTTTTCACAGGACATAATGAGGAATAGGGTCAAGGATGTGATCAAGGAAAAGTCATGCTGTCTTAAACATGGAACTAGACATGACTTTTTTTTTTCAAGAGTTCTTGTTTTTTGAAAAAAATGGAAACTGAGTAGAAGTGTCTACTTTGTTTTTTTGAAATGAAATGTAATTGTTATGGACTAATTCTCTAAAACTATAAACCTGAAAAGATCCTTAATGTGAATTATTTATTTAATTCATGATTATGTAATGTTTTAGGGTCGGGTCCTTATAGTTGGCATTAGAGGTCGGTTTAGAAAACTTCAGGAGTTAGGGTATTGTTAAATAATTGTCCATAAATTAATTTATGGTAATATTGAAATGATATAAAATTTAAAAATTACCATGTTTATTTAGATAAGATATTTCATTGTTCAGAATAGTTTTTTTTCAAAGGAAACATGGCAGCTATGTTGGGAAGACATCAGGAGGAAGAAAACCTTGCAAATCAGCAACCTGATATGGTCGGAATCGGAACTGAACAGTTTGTTGCAGTGATGGCACAGTTGACTCAGGATATAAATGTTAGTGGTATCCATGCATGAGATCAGACAGATCAACCGTAGAGGAACATGTTTTTAGTGGATAATTTCATGAGGCAACATCCCCCATTATTCAGAGTATCATCTTACCCTGTTCTAAAAGAAGGGTGGATTAAAGAACTGGAGAAATTTTTTGATGTTATGGGGTGTTCAAAACATCAAAAGGTTAGTCTCGCTGTTTACCATTTCGAAGGTGAAGTTGATCAGTGGTGGTAGATGGTGAAAAATACCAGGGATAATGAGGAGATTGATGCTCTTGATTGGGATGAATTAAAAGGTATGTTTCTTGAGAAATATTTTCCTAAGGTGGTTCTTCTTAGGATGGAAAAACAATTCTTGGAATTAAGGTCAGAGGATGAATCAGTGGTTTCATATGAAGAAAAATTCACTCAACTGGAAATGTATTCTTCAAATTTCATTTGAGATCTTAATAGTAAGATAAATCGATTTTAATCAGGACTGAAGCTGCCATAGAGAAGAGAATTAGCCTCTAGTGACTTCAAAAGTTAGGAAAAACTTGTTCGATGTGTGGAGAAGGTGGAAATGGGGTTTGCTGATGATCATGTGTTTGTTGAAAAAGAATACAATAAGAGGTGCAGTTGGCAAGCAAAGGGAACAAATTCATTAAAGAATCTTAGAGGTAAGAAAATTAAATATCCAACTTTTTTGAAGTGTGGTAAAAATAATCATGGAGAATGTTTATCAATGTCTGGAAAGTGCTTTCGGTGTGGTATGTCTGGTCATATTGCTCGTAAATGTAAGGAAGATGATCAAGAGGGCAATGAAAATCCATCAGTAAGATGTTTTAAGTGTAATGAAATGAGTCATTATGCAAATGAGTGTCCAAAGAAGAACTCAAATGAGGGAAAGCAACTAGACTACAAGCATAAAGGGGTGGTGAAATCCTTTACAACTACTTCAGCATATGTTGGTCCATCAAACGAAGTAGTATCCGGTACATTGTTTATTTGTTCAGATTATGATAATGTGTTGTTTGATTCAGGGTCTACACACTCTTTCATTTCTAAGAAGTTTTCTAATAAATTAGGAATTCCATCTCAATATATGAATATATAAATTATGGTAAAAACACATGGAGGAAATTTTGAGACAAAAATAAAACATAATAACCTTATTGTCCTTGTTTGCAGGAATAATCTACCTACAAAACTTATTGTTTTTCCTCTAGTAGAGTTTGCTGTTATTTTGGGAATGTATTGACTCTCTGTTTATCATGCTAAGTTTGACTTCCAAGATAAAGAGGGTTCATTTCAAAAATATTTATATTTTTTGTACAAGAATGAACCCTTGATTTTGATAACATATCTGGAAGCTGAAATCTAGTAAAATATAGAAATGAATTTTACTTTGCACATATTGTTGAAAATAAAGGGACTGTTCAGATTAATGATGTGCCAGTGGTAAATGAGTATCTTGATGTTTTTCTTGATGAGTTTCCTAGTATTATACCTGATAGAGATGTTGATTTTACTATTGACTTAGTTCCTATTTCTAATCCAATTTCAAAACCCCTTATCGAATGGCTCAAATTGAACATTTAGAGTTAAGGAAGCAATTACATGAGTTATTGGATAAAGGTTTCATTCAACATAGCACATCACCATGGGGTGATCCTGTCTTGTTTGTTAAAATGAATGATGGTTCAATGAGAATTTTCATTGATTATATAGAATTTAATAACATCACTGTTAAGAACAAGTATCCTTTGCCTCGTATCGATGATTTTTTTGATCAGCTCCAGGGAGCTCAGAATTTTTTCAAAGATTGACTTGAGATCGGGGTACCATCAGTTGAAAGTAAAGTAAGCAGAACATTCTGAAGACTGTGTTTCATACTAGATATGGCCATTATGAATTTTTATTTATTCCTTTTGGGTTAACCAATGCACCTTCTGTATTCATGGATATTATGAATATAATTTTCCATGAGTTCTTTGATATGTTTGTGGTTGTGTTCATTGATGATATTTCAGTTTATTCTAAAAGTAAATAGGATCCTGAAAGTCATTTAAGGGTCATCTTGCAAACCTTAAAAGAAAAGAAACTTTATGTGAAATTAATAAAGTGCGAGTTTTTGTTACAAAAAATTCCTTTCCATGGTCACATTGTTTCAAAAAATGGCATAACTATTGATCTGGTTAAAACAAAAGTTGTTGAAGAATGGTCAAGATCCACAAATGTAATTGAGATCTATAGTTTTCATGGTTTGGTAGGTTATTACTGGAGGTTTGTTGAGAATTTTTCATGGTTATCTAGTCCAATTACTATGTTAACTAGAAAAGGTGTTATGTTCATTTGGACAAAAGAATGTAATGATTGTTTTCAAGAATAGAAAAGAAGATTGGTGAATGCTTCAATTTTGGCACTGCCTTCAAAAAATGGTGAGTTTGTTATTTACAGCGATGCTTCATTAAAAGGACTTGGATGCATCCTTCTGTAGAATGATCAGGCAATTTCTTATGCTTCACGTCAGTTTAAACCTCATGAGTTAAATTACCCTACACATGATTTGGAATTAGCTGTTACTGTTTTTTATTTAAAAATTTAAAGGCATCATTTTTATGGAGTAAAATTTGAAATATATACTGACCACACAAGTTGAAAGTATATATTCACTCAGAAAGAATTGAACATGAGACAGAGGAGATGTCTGGAATTAATCAAGGATTATGATTGCACGATCCATTACCATCCAGGAAAAGAAAATAAAGTGGATGATGCTTTGAGTTGAAAAAGTTATGTCTCTTTAACCACTTTACATTTGGAACAAAATCCTTTGGTTTTTGATTTGATGAAATTTGGTACAGAAGTTGTTGGTGCAGGAAATTCTTCTGTTTTGTTTCAGGTGTCAGTGACATCATCTCTATCAGAATGAATAAAGAAAGAGAAGAAAGAAGACAGTGAGTTGCAGAAAAAGGTAGAGTTGGTTCAGAAGGGTAAGTTTCCTGATTTTAACATTGATAATTATTTTGTTTTGAGGTTTGGGAAGAGATTATGTGTGACTTGTGATTCATAGTTGAAGAATGAGTTGTTATGTAAAGATTATAGTTCTATGTTTTCAGTTCATCCTGGTAGTACTAAGGTGTACAGAGATCTTTGGGATTATTACTGGTGGGATGGAATGAAAATAGATATTGCTGATTTTACTATGAAGGGTTTGACTTGTCAGCATGTTAAAGTAGAGCGGAAGTTACAAAAATGGATTCTTCAGTCTTTACCGCTACTAGAGTGGAAATGGGAAAATATATCCATGGGATTTGTTGTGGGATTACTGAAGACATCTCGAGGTAATAATGAAATATGGGTTATTGTTGATCGATTTACTAAATCTGCTAATTTCCTTCCTATTCGAGATACTTTGTCTCTAGATCAACTTGCTCAGTTGTATGTTAAAGAGATAGTCAGGTTGCATGTAGTTCCCCTCTCCATTGTATCTGACTATGATCCCAGGTTTACTTCAAACTTTTGGAAAGCCCTTTAGAAGTCGTTGGGTACTGAATTATATTTTAGTACATCTTTTCATCCACAATTAGATGGGCAGTTAGAACGAACAATTTAGACCTTGGAGGATATGCTATGTTCTTGTTCACTGGACTACTTGGAATGTTGGGACCAACATCTTTCTTTGGTTGAATTTTCTTATAATTACAGTTTCCATTCCAGTATACCGATGGATCTGTTTAAGGAATTATATGGAAAGCGTTGTCGAACTATAGCTTTTTTGGATGATGTAGGTGAAAGGAAGCTGATGGGACCAGAATTGATTAAAGATATGGAAGAGAAATTTTAGTTGATTCATAATCACATGAGAATAGCTCAGAGAAGACATAAAAGTTATGCGGATAACTAGAGGAAGGTCATTTCTTTTTAGGTATGTGATCATGTCTTTCTCAATGTTTCTCCATGGAAAAGTGTGATGCGTTTTGGTATGAAGGTAAATTTGAGTCTGAGGTTCATTAGACCTTATGAAATCTTGGATAAAGTTTGATTAGTTGCGTAAAAAGTGTATTTACCTCCAAGTTCATCCTAGGTACAAAATGTTTTTCCTATTTTGATGTTGAGAAAGTATATTCCAGATCTATCTCTTGTTTTGAGTCCAGAGGTAGTTCAGTTGGAAGAGAATCTCTCTTATGAAGAACAACTAGTCCAAGTTCTTGACCGTAGAGAGAAAGTTTTGTGGAATAATTTAATTCACCAGGTAAATGTTTTTTTGGAAAAACCATATGGTTGAAGAGGCAACGTGGGAATCTGAAAATGCTATGGGGGAAAAATACCATCACTTATTTTGATAAGTGAATAAAAATTGTGAGGACGCAATTTCAAAAAGGAGGGAGGGATGTAACATCCTAGGTAAATGAAGAATAAATGATTTTTATATTTATTAATATTTGTGAATTAAATATTAATTTTACTTTAAAAGTGTTTCTATGTTTGAGAGCGTACCCGATACGCAAAAACAAGTTTCTTTGAAATATAACGTTGCACACTAATAATATCATATTATTATTTTAAACAGAAGTTAACTCCATACCGTTGTATTGGCGGGAATGAACAAAACTAACTAAAATATGATTATACATGTTTGTTAAATGTATTTACTTTTATCCAAAAAAATTTAGAGGCTTAAAATGTGAATAAATCTAATTTTAAGAATAATTTACATTAAAAGGTCGATTTACCACATTTTAATGGTGAAACCTCTTTAAATATAGTTTTGGTCACTTTAATACATCTTATTTTTCCAAATAAAATCATTCATTAGAATGAGGATATCATAATTTATTTTTTTTAAAATTTCAGAATTTTTCCGATAAAGTTCATTTTTTATAAATAGTGAAAAATATTGTATTTTAATTCAAAACTGTGCTTTAATATAATTTATTTATATTGTTATATTATTATTTTTAATTAGTTTTAAAGTGTAATTATAATATATTTTTACCATTTAATCCAATCTTAGTCATTGTAATTAATTTCACTTTGAAATTGGACATAAACAAGTGTCAATCTTTTGATAGTTATTGTTTCTTAAAAACACACTATTTATTTTAACAACGGGAATTAATTTTAAATTAATAAATAAAACTTCTATGTTTATAATTTGGTAAAATAGTCCTCATTTTTGAATTATTAATATCAAATATATATTTGGTTGAATTTTTGGTATTTTTTCTAAAAAACTTCAATTTTTGATGAATAGTGAAACCACATAGTAGTAGTTAAAAAAACTGACATTTTCATTTAAATAAAATTTTACCATTTTTATGAATTTAATTTCGAAAAAAAGACAAAAATTGTTGTTATTAGTAAGTAAAATGTGGTTGAATAAGATGAAAATAATTGTTGGTGAATAGTATCTTTTGACTTATTTACCGCTGTTAAAGGTAAATAGGGTAATTCAAGGTAAAAATAATATTATAATAATTAAAAATTACCTTAACACTTGTCCTAAACTTATTGGATGATTAATTACTGACCATGATCATCCTTGGGTCGATTTTGGGACCACATGGATCCACTTATTAATGATAATGACACTTTAGATTAATTAATTTAATGTAAAGGAAAAATGACCTAAATATAAATCTTTTAGTATATTAATATTTATATAGTGTTATATAGGTAATAGTTTTGACTATAAATATTCATTGGAAATATAAAGAGATTTACTAAATTATGGTATTTTTTTATAATTTTTAGACATCGAATAAATTAAATTATTTATGACACAATAATGATGTAGTGTTTACCTCATTAATAAATAATTTAAATAAATAAGACTATAAATATTAACATAACATCCAAAACCAGTCCAATTATTATTGGATGATTTTATTTCGACCATGAGTCATCTTATCTTTGATCTTAATGATTTTTGGACTTTTAGAAACCGAATATCATTATATAATAAAATAATACTTTCACACTTCCCTAAAGAGCCCCTCCTCCCCCTTATAAAAAGAGACCATTTTAACCAATTCCTCAAACCTCTCAAGCATTTTGACTCTTCCAAAATCTTCCCAACTAAGCTTCGTACATCTCTCTATTCAATCTAGAAGCCTTATCTTAGGCAGAAGGAACCTCAAGAATTTGTTTTGGTTCAAACCAACGAGAGTTTCCCAAATTAAAGGTAACAATTTCTATTAACTTCTTTTATTTTATTTTACTTCTCCAACCACTAAAAACTTTTTTTACTTTATTTTATAAAAAAATAGTATAATCAATATACTAGGATGTTTTTATGAGAATTATTCAAACTACACTTACACACACAACCATCTAATGGGTGAAGAACATATTGTTTCTCTGGATGGAAAACTAACGCCTCACGAAACGATGAATGTTTGATTATCTCCTACCACCTCTCGTGGTGGACATTAAGATGACACTATATTTATATATTATATATATTAAGTTTATTTTTTCTTTATGATTTTATATTTTTCTTTTATAGAATACCTTTCTGGTTTCTATTATGGGTAAACGCGATAATTTCATTTGAGGAAGTACAGACTACCGCCACCTCAAAGTGATATGACTCGTTCATGCCATACATGAGATGTATAAAATAAGGAGTTAATTATATTATATGATATTATACTAGAATTATAATATACCTATGCATCATTATGTTTTAATTCCATTAAAATAAGAAATAGAAATGGAAGTAGTGTTCATGCGTACGTACGACTTACCGTCTCCATGAACGGTGAATTTCATTTCTTCTCTCCAAATGTTATGTACTATTATAAACAAATGTATATACTAGATATATATGATATATATGATATCTAAATCATGAATATCATTTTTTATATAATGAAATTTTGACCATGTGAACAACTTGTAACTATATGGTGTTCATTTGTGACTCAAGTACCAAATATCGACAAAACGAACATTATGAACTTGAATGATTACATAATGTTTATAACATGGTAATAAGTAATATAAAAGGAATAATAAACTTGAAAAAAGTTCTTAAGTAAGTATAAATTAACTTTAGTTTATTATTCATGATATTTAATAATGAACGGGTCAAGTCGGACATGAGGTAAGGGACTTCGTCTCAATCTCATTTCATTGAGGAATATTTTGTTTTAATACACAAATTATTTTATACGCTGTATAAACATTCTTGAATTTTCAAAGGGAATATTTTTATAGGAAGCATTTTACTAAACGAAAAAAGGAATGTTTCTTTTAACGTAAGCGGTGATAATGACATTTCTGCCACTGTGAGTATTATTTGTTCTTTGGCTTCCTTAACAAGCCATGATGTTTTCTTTTCTCAAGGAAAATAAATACCATATAATATTTTATGTATTTTGGTATTGAAAATGGTTTTGATAATGGATTTTTTATGTTAATATATTTAAGTGATATATTGTGAATGAAATGTGGAAATGTTTCCTTTCGTTTATATTTGCTTTATGTGTAATGATTTTATAATGGTACTTGGACATTTGATGGGTGGTTATGTGATAAAAAAATGGCGGGTGGTTCCATGATAAACCAAGATAGGTGGATACGTTATAACCTCCAATGCATTGGGTATGGAATTTAGTCATATGGCTATTCCATTTAGTGGTATGTGTGGAAGTTGACCGTATGGTTATTCCATTTAAGTATGTTTATGTCCCAAGTTACCTTTATATGTTATGTGTTATTTATATGGGTTTTATGGTAATATTTTGGTTACAAAAGGGTAAGTAGTGATATTTTATTCAGCGAGAAGTATTTACTACTACATAAAGGTGAAAATTATTACTTATGTTAAATTATTCATGTGTTACTTGTTGTTTTGAAAGACTAGCAGTTTTCTTTCTTTTTGTATCCCTTATAGATATTTTTATGATCATCCCGAGTTTTTGAAATGTTTTTCATAGGAAATAATGTTGAATAGGGTCAAGAATGGGATTAGGGAAAAGTCATGCTGTATTAAACATGGAACTAGACATGAATTTTTTTCAAGAGTTGTTGTTTTGTGGAAAAAATGGAAACTGAGTAGAAGTGTCTACTTTTAATTATTTTTGAAATGAAATGTAATAGTTATGGACTAATTATCTAAAACTATAAACCTGATAAGATACTTAATGTGAATTATTAATTTAATTCATGATTATGTAATGTTTTAAGGCAGCGTCCTTATAATTTATGACTATACTCCTATGATCACACTATGGGACCCACACCATAGCATGACATGGGAGTACCAACCCAAGTGTAGAGGACCCATACCCTAGTGTGACAGGTGTGTACCGATTCTCCTAGAAAATTTTGTATGGAGGACCCTCACCCTAAAGCGATATGGGAGAATCAACTCCATGGATAGTGGACCTTCACCTTTGAACCTCAAAGGGGTACTAAATCTATCTATACAATGATTATGAAGGTAAAAATCCCTAATACGACAAGAGAGACCCATATCTTTATTTACAAATGATATGGGGGATCTGAACCCCAGTTCAATAAGGGAGTACAAACCCTAGGAGTAATAATATATGAAGAGAGGACATACACCCACTGTGGGGGAGTTCTATCTCTACTAATATAAGAGGTAATATAAACCCACTTCCTAGTACATCTGGGGAGTACCAATCAAAGAATATCTATGATAAAATAAACCAACCCCCATCATGGGTCACACATTTCTATATGTAGTGTCACACTCGTCACACATCACATTGCATCACAACCTTCGATAGGGGAACCACACCCTGAAAGCGAGGGATCACCACTATACCATCTTAAAGAGTTTAGGGGACCCACATCCTAAGAAGATAGGGAAGTGTACCGACCCTAAAACTTCTCTAGTGATCCACACTGATCAGTACCCATGAAAAAGTAATGAAAATACATCATCATTCTTTAATAACACTATGTCATATCTCAAAATCCTCCATGAAGTCTATCATTGAATTGCATGTGAAAAAATGCTCAGGATTGGATACTCACAAGCTTGAATCCGAGCCCCAAATAAGGATATATGATATGAAGAAGATCAGAAGAATATTACATAGTGTGTACTGGGGTACAAAAAACATGTGACCCCACCTTAAGACTTAGATGTGTACTCTACCACTTGTCTTGTCTGTTCATGTTAACATAAATGGTGTATACGGTGTGTCTCACTACACCTGGCCCCCCGACTATGTCTTTCCACACACCTTTTGGAAAGACGTGTAGTTAACACAACATGTATCAATGTTATTTGGTGTTTCCCAGATAACCTACCTCTTTTATATTCCCTCATCCCATTCCTATGTTCATCACCTTATTCCCATGTACTCTAGCCATGTACTGTCACACAACCATATCCCTTGACATGGCATCCCTAACCTTGCCCCTCATCCACACAACCTGGGATCACAATATGGTGTGTACCCCTAGTACACGATATGTTATCCCAAAAGATCATCTTCCCCAAATTATAAGAACAAAAAACACGTTCCTATCCACTATACAATGTGTGATTAGGAATTCCGAACATCCCTATGAGCCAACTAAAACATCATAGTTTCCCTTGAAACACATAGATCAACCCCTATGGGATCTATAGAAGATGTAATAGGTCAATAAAACCTTAAAAAAATTCATCTAGAAGGGGATTGAGACTTAAAGCTCAAATATACTTACCTTATGGTGAAACGTTGATACTTTTGGTTCAATAAGATGCTCGAAATCCAGTGCAGTTTGATCTAGTGATGATTGGTGCTAAAAATGGAGATCGATGACACCTCATATCCTCGATTAGATCTCAAGTATATCCACATAAATGGGATATCCCCCAACAATCCATTTTATTCATGAGAGAAGGGGTAGGGAGAGTATATTAGTTTTTTTTAATAAACTAATATAATCAACTCTTCCAAAAATGCGCCCTCAACCAAACACCCGGTGCCAACAAACATTATGTCGTGCCCAAATTAAAACTCATATTATGAACTCAATAATAGTTTTATATTTACTATATGAGAATATTATTAGGATTTATTCAATATTTAAAAAGAAACTACACATTCATGATATAATATTTTTAACATTTTTAATATCTGGAACTGAGGGTCTCTAATCCTCAGAATACCATGCTGACTTAGTTCATGGATTGCGAAATATTCCTATAATTATTCCAAAGTATCTCACAAAAAAACTCGAGTTTATACATCCTACCCAACTTAATTATTTTCATACATGAAAAGTGAAGTCCTAGGTAGAAGGATCAAAACTAATCTCTCCACTAGGACTCCCATGCCAACGAGCTCGTCAAGGGGTTCCCATGCTACCTATAAGCATGCACTCTGGTTAACCAAAAAGGCCAAATCACACCCAATGTATAGATAAAACTAGGTCAAAATCATGTAACAAATAGGGAACATGTCTCCTTTTATGTGATAAGTGGGAAATACCAAGGACCTGGATCATCTACGATACCAATGGAAAACACAAGGCTACGCATGTGTACACACTGGGTCTTACTAGGCCCTCTGTCTATACACTCTATCTACAACACCGCTCATAAAATAACAAATACTGCCACAACCAATATTATAAAAAAACATGATCATGGATGGTAGGAAATAAATCAACATTTAGGAAACATTATAGGACCTAGCTCTACTACTATAAAATGATTCTATTCGAGGATCTCTCTATATCTGGGCCACCAAGATTACGGGTCGGGGAAAAAAGATCTATAGGTGTCGCCATGGCCTGATTCGTCCAACCAACATACAACCATGCCCTATACACACAATTAAAAATAAAATTCCCACCACACCTCAACACTATCTGCTCTGCGTAGTATTGAATTTCTTACATGGTTTTAATCGCATCATGAAAACAAATCATGGTGGGGGAAACAACCCTTTTCTTCAGGATTAAAAAGATATTCCAAACAAAACTACCATGACAAGTCCTTACCAACACCCCACATTATAACACCCCAAGATTTTACGATATTTATCTTCTTAAATAAATTCAATTTATTCGATTTCTTTTGTTTCATACAACAAAGAGCTTAAACAAAAAATGATATACTATTAAATATTAACATGACTATTAGAATAGAAATGTAACTGTTAGTGACAAGAAACTAGACATTACAATAATAACATCACCAATAAAATTTTATGTATAATTTTGGTATCTTATAAATAGAAATATTATATATTTATATCATATAATAACTAAATAAATGTTTTAAAAATGATACATTATGTGTTGGTATTTTTGTGAAAAGTAAATATTTGTTTACAGTATTATAATTCTTATAATGGTTTAAAATAAATTTTATTTTCATAGAAATAGATTCATAAATTAATGTTTTGTTGTCTTATAATTATAATATAATTTTGTGATACCATAATTAATTTTTCCAAGTGTCCTAAAATCAGTTAAAATTTTAAATTCTGTATTTTTAGAATAAATGATGAATTTAATTAGAAATTAAATTTATCATATTTAAAAAATTATTTTCATAAAATGGATTAAATTTTTTATATATTGAAATCAAAAAATTATTCATGTGAATTTTTTTGTATTTTTCTGAAATTGTTGAATTTTTAGTGGACAGTGAAATAAGTAAATTACAATAATTAACATTTTAAGCCATATAAATAAATTTCTGCGTCATTATTGATGTACGAAACCATTAGTTCTAAATAAAATGTACCATTTACTATACTTATTAATAATAATATTTACTTTTTATATTTTTGTTCCAAAATAATAAACAAATGAATAAAATAATCCAAAAAAACCCTCTCCTCCCCTTATAAATACCACCCCTCACCACCCCTTCTCCTCACACCTTATAAGATTTTATTATTGTATAAATTATTCCAAATTACATTTCCAATCCTATTCCCCATATCCAATACCTTCTAAGGTTTACCAAAATATCAAATCCATGTCTTTTAAGAAGGTTCTCGAGGAGACAATATTCAAGAGGTAAAATCCCCCTTCTTTCCGTTTTTATTTTTTTATTTTCTTATCCTCTTGTCACCTACCCTATACAAAAAAAATGATAACTCCATTGTCCTACATATACTATAATTTGGTTATTTTAATGTGATATCAATAATCAAATAACTTCTCCTTTCATTTTAATTATAAAAATGAAAACATCATCCGCGATGTATCAATTAACCACCTTCGTGGACAATGAGATTTTTTTCATTACTGCCTATAAGGATTATTATAAAAATATTATTATGGTTAAAATAATATTATAATTTTTGTATTAAAACTTATTTAATATTACTTAATCATTATATAAACATAATATTAAATAAAACGATACTAGTTTGTGATGGTTGTAAAAACCTCCAGAATAAACAAATCATTTCTCATTAATATTTTATTTAATGAATCATCATCATGTAAAAAAATGATACATGAGAACATTTATAATCCTAGAATTATTTTAACACAATTTCATTTCACTTCTAGTAAATTATTTCAATTTTGAAAAGAACTTCCATAATTGTACAAAAGAGAACTGATCATGAAACCATAAAATGTACACTCCCATAACAATGAAATTAAACATTATGACTCATCAAAATGGCTAGAAATGAGCTCTAAAAAATTATAATAAATAAATTTTATATTTAATAATATCTTAATTAAGAAATTAATGAATCTAATTTGGTTATCTAGGACATTATGTACGCGTGAATAATGTTTCCAAACACAAGGTAAGGGTTTTCTCGTCTCACTTTTACTTTTGTGAGATATATTCTTTATTCAACCCTTATTTATTGTGTGTGTTGCTCATAATAACCATTAATATATCATATCATGAATCTTATTATCTTAGTTGTATTAAATGTTTCATTTTATGATCATTAATTTTATAGGGAAAATTATTCAACTGATTTAAAGTGATAGGGGATTTCTTACCTCAATATTCATTCATTGGGTTAATCATATATTTCATTGATTATGTCATGATATATTTATGTGTAAAATTAATATAGTTTAAATTATGTTATATTATGACATTTTTATTCATATTTAAAGTTAATATGCATAATCCATTCATTTTATTAATGATATGACCTTTTATGGGATTTCATATCAATTTTCTTTCATTGAGGTATATTTTTGATGGTATGAACCTATTTTCTTTTCAATGGTGTACGTAGTAACACTTTTATTTATGATAATCATTCATTTAATATTTAATTAAATATATATATTTCTTATATTAGGGATATGAATATTTCTAAAGTTTTATACTGATTTTTCTTACAGTGTTTACATTGAAGGTTATTTGATTAACTAGGGAAATAATGTTAAATCCATATCTTTTATTCAATATGGATATTTTTATATTGGGAATATTTATTCATGAATTAAATAAATCATTAAGATATTTGATGACTGATTTATAAATGATGTCATAGGTGGGTAACATTTATAGAAATCCCCTCAATGCATCAATAATGTCATGAGATGGAAAAGTTGGCCAAATTAAATGGGGTTTCCCTAATGATTAAACAATCTTGTGAAAGGTATTGATGATAAATGTACCATAATTCATGTGTTCATGGGATCCAAATTTTTATTAATATCCTTCAATAATATTTCAATCATTATTATCCATGCTATTCTCACTACGATATTATCCATGGATCCAGATTGTGCTCTAGTTATTGATCAAATGGAACCCATTTCTAATCATTTAAATTTTACTAATTATTATTCATTATCCTCTCATTATTGATTTTTTAATTAAATGACTTTTATTTATGTTATATATACATTTCTATATTGATTATGTTTCATTTTTTTATTGATTCAAGAAATATTCAATTGTATTTAGGAGGGATGCAGTTTGGTTTGGTTGATTGTTGAACAACTGATGAAATCAAATCACTTCTGGGAGATTCATGAATTGGGTTACATGTATTTTTTTAGCATGTAAGTATGTGTATTATTTTGTTATGATTCAATAGGTACCAAGTAATATAATCTTTAATTATTATACTCACTTTACATGATGGGTCTGGAGGGTATTTCAACATGATTTTGGATCCCAATTGCACCATAGCACTAACTTCCACACTCAGATAGATGGGAAGATTGTGAAAACCATATAGATACCAGAGGATATTTTTAAATAATTCATATCAAATTTTATTGAATCATGGGTATGAAAAATTTCTCTATATTATTTTACATACAATAATATTTATAACTCACCCATTTGTATGGATCTTTTTGTGGAATTTTAAGGGAGACCGTGTGATTGTCCATTTGGAAGGATATAGGTTGAGGAGTTCGTAGTTTTTAATATTGGTGTGGTGTGGATAATGATCAAGAATATCCAATTGTTACATGAGTGGACGAGTGTAGCATAAGAATTTTAGAAAGCCTATTTTGATCATAGGTGTATCCACCTAGAGTTTAGGGTTGGAGACCATTTGTTGTTGAGAGTCATGACTCAGCAAGGGAAGAAGAGGTTTGGCAAAGTGAGTAATATTTCTCTTATGTTTTTTGGGACCTTCGATATTTAAATGGAAATTTGGTGAGGTGGAATTTTTGTTGACGTTTCCATTATGATTGTAGAGGATCCAAAACATTATTCAAATGTCTCAGCTTCATCAAAATATTCATGATGACTCCCACAATATTGATTAGGGAGAGTTAGATGTTGAGGATGATGCGACATGCATATAGTGGACAGTAGAGATCTAGGATGTTTTAGAAGATATTCTTTCTGGGAGGAACCTTCACTTAGGTCACATGTTTTGGAGGAATAGTTTCATGTAGGAGAGTAAGTGGGAGTGAGATACGTATATCTAGGCCCTCACCCCAAGTTGTTTTGAGCCTTGTTTTTTTTTAATTTTTTTGGATGATGTGATGTTTGGATATTGCTATGTTATGATATGTAATTTTCCCTTGATGTGTAATGCATGATAACGTTTTGGACACAAGAAAAATGGAGTAATTGATTTTTAACTGGGATGTATTATAATATGACGCGATTAAAACCATGAACGTGAGTCAGTGTCAGCCAGATCAAATACTATCTTGATATGGAGGATTTAATTTCTTGATTTATTATATTGGAATGGCGTTGTGTGTTTGATTTGTTAGTGGTTGGTTTGGGGTATGTGAGGGTATATTTGGTAGTGTGGTGATGTGGTAGCATTTAATATGTGATGAGATCCATGAGAGGTTTCTCATGGGAGAGTGGTTCATACCCATTTCTTTTCCTAAGTTTTATTTTTATTGTTGTGAATTAGAATAATTTGATAGGTATATAATGTAATAGTTTGTTCTATCATGGCCTATTATTTTTACAGTTTTGGTCATTAAAGGTGTTTCAAAGGAGTATTGAGGAGGTTTCATGGTGGTTGGAGGTGAAACAAAGCTACTATAGGATATTCACATCATTAATGGTTTATATAACATAAATTTTTGTTTCATGGCTTATATAGTCAGTTGGTTTCATAAAATGTAAGTGGGAAATATTGGGAGTCCATTTAATGGTTTAAAATCATGAATACTTACAACAAGTAATCTAAGGTGACATAAATTTGAATGTAAATCAGAGATATGTGGGTTTTAGGGTCTTTAATTGTTTCTTGGCTTATAATCCAAGGGAACCCATTGAATTCACATCATGAATGGAATACATGATGTTAAACCAAAAGGATCCAGGTTGTTTATAATGCATGTACATCCAATTTTATTCCCATTCAGTGCTATCCTTTCCTTCCTCTATCATTATAGGAGAACCTTAGGTACCCCGAGGAGACCTTTTATCCTTATTCACCCTTGATTTGATCATTGGGTTCCTGTGGATCCATATTGGTGATTCATGGTGATTTATTCTATCTTATAAATAGTTTTATTTATGTTATTATTCACATATTTTCCATGATAGTGAAGTTTTGGTTTAGGGTGTGTATTGATTGAGTTTTGAAAACCCTTTGGTGTGGTGTAGGTTGATCCAAAAGTTTCTTGTGTGGTTGGGGTTGCAGGCCGTTTCTTCTCCCCCTATGATGTATAGCGATATCAAAAAAGGTTCCTTGAGGTAGGGATCCTAGTTTTCACCATTTTATGTTCTATGTGTGAGATCTAAATCATTTTTTTACCTTTTTGGGAATAGTAAATGTTGGAATAATGAGATAATTAATTAGAATGTCAAAAAATTGATGGGAATGGGGAGTTTCTCTAGGCTTTACTAGTTTGATATATGATATTGATGTTATTATGCATTCATATTTCTAATTTCTAAACTGACATCTCAGGTTTCACATGGAATTTGATTTATGTGATAATAACCATGATAAATAAAGAGGATATGTGATAATTTCCCAGAATAACTATGGAAGTTGGTTTGTGATGCTGCTTTGTATTCTTATCCTTGATCTTTTTCCCTTCGTGGTTTGGGATGTTGTGAGGTGGTGTTAGTGACCTACTAGGATGTGTAGTATGTGGGGGTAGATATGTGGTGGCTGTTTATAATTGATGCATTTTATAAATTTGTGTATTGTGGTGTGATAAGGTTATGGAATAGTGGTTGTGGCATAGTTGTTGTGGAGCTATAGTTATGGTAGAGTGTATTTTTTTTGGTATGCAGTGATTGGGTTTCATGATGGCTATGATGGGTGGTTGATTTGTTAGGATGGATTCGACAAATTGGTGTAGTGAAAATGGTGGATGTGTGGTGTTGTGTCTATGGTTGTGTGATTTGTGATAGTTATAGTGTAGCATAGTTGAGATAGTTTCCCAGTTAGCCATTGGATGAATTGTTATGATTAATGAAACAAAATATCCTTGTAAATAAATGAGAGGGACTAGATAGAGATGTATGGTAATTTGATAACCTAATTGAATAAATTAATTAATAGTTTAATGTGAAATGAAATTAATAATGACCAAATATGGTGAAACCTATGAATGGAAGTGGAAAATGTTTTATGGATTCAATGGTGTTTCATATAGAAGTGGAAAAAATTATGATGGTTGGTGTGCATTATGGTGGTGGTGATGTAGCGTGTGCTAGTGTAGTTTAAGTGAACCCATAGGTTGCATATTGTGGTGTATATATGTATTATAAATGTTTATGTTATTTTATACATTCCACACTCGAGTTTGATAACCTTACCAATGCTCAAAGGTGTTGAGTTCTGGGTGTACTCTAAAACAACCTGGATGGTGGTGATATGGATGGCTAGCTACCCCCTCTCCCACATTCTTACTTTATCCATAGGGATATAGTTTTGTGTCAAAGATTACATGGTGGTTATGTGTGGCCTAGGTGTCTATGGGTGGGAAGTTATGTGATGTTAAGTGTGGCCTAGGTGTTTATGAATAAGTCTTTATGTGATGTGATGTGTACTCTAGATGTCTACGACTAGTCAGTGATGTGATTGTACATGTGGACTAATTGTGTTTAGGTGGTATGCTATGTGACATGGTTTGTGGGAAAGGGACGGGGGAATATAAAATTTAACATTGGGGTATGAGAGGTTCAAATTAGTGGTGAAGAAGCACTGGGGTTATATGATTTGTTATGATCTCAATGCTATGTTTTAATATTGTAAGAATGATTTAGTGAGTGAGCTATAGTGAGGTTGGGTTTGGTTCGATGCCCTGTATATTTTTTTGTTGGTTTTGTTGTTTTTTCACTAGTTCATTTTTGTGATCCTTTCACATGTGACTTGTGACCTTAGTATTTTACCTATTATGTATATGTTTTATTCTCACCCTATGTATATAAATAATTTTCAAGCTTCCAAGAGGACTTTGCGGACTGATTTGGACATTACTAGCTTGGTTTGAGTTGATGTTGTATCCCTTTTTTTATATTTTATTTATGGTAAACTATTGGAGAAATTTCTATGTTTTAATTATACATTATTCATGCACTGTTGTATGGTATTTGGTTTCACTTTATATTGTCTAATAGAGTTATTTGGTGATTTTTTATCTTATCTCCCAGTCGTATTTCATTTATATAGTGTAATTAATCTCATAATTTGATATTTTTATACCCTCAGTGCTATTCGCCAACCCGAGGACTACTGCAAGTAAGACTCGAGGGTCATCATCTATTTATCCTCATTGTGGTATCTTTGGAGGGTGGGGTTATTGAAAAATTCAATGTCTAATAATATTTATTCACCTTATAAAAATTCATTCCTTCACTAAATTCAATCTTCACACATGAAATCATAATATATTTCAATAATTTTTTTTAAATAAATATTTTTTAAAACCATTTAAAATGTCTTAAAAAATCAATCAAAGGTAAGGTTTTTTTTGAAAATCCAAATTGACATGAATGTAATTTTCAAACATGTATATAATGATACATGTACATACCACAAATCCCAACCCATTAATGGTGTAGACACCAATGGGGCACAATCAATCAATATCATACAATGGATCCTTCAATCAATTTCCTTACCCAAAATCCATGGAATGTAATGTATTTTCACAAAGGGGTAACCTATGTGTTTTTATGTGTTCCTCATGAGTTCCAGCCATCCTAATCTCCACCCAAACTAGAATTATCATGAATAAAATTTAAAACCATAATTTGATACCATTTCTCATTGAACAAAGGTTGGTCGCATAGACCACATGACATGCTTAGATACATTTGTTTATCTTAAAGTTAATTATTCAATCAAAATATACTATAAACTAGTGATAAGAGATATTTTGAATCATTGGGTAATAATTTTTCCTTAAAGATACATAGAAAAATACATGTAATGTAACTATAATTTTTATTTAAATCAAAAACCCTTTAATTTAAAATAAAACAATTAAAAAGTAACAAAAAACTTCAAAAGGGTAACATAAATAATCAATGACATCATCAACATAATATAAGAAGTTAAAAAGTTATTTCCATCCATCATTGATAATAATACACCTCTATATTTCTATTTCAAACACCAACATAGTATATATGAATAAAAAAGAAAATAATCATAACTAATGAACATAATAGCCTTTACCTTTATTATATCAACATAAAATACGTCTACATGCACAATGAGATGTTTGGGTAGGGTTGAATAAGATATCACCATATAATACCCACATATCCACAGAAATGTTTTATTCCTAAAAATGTAATCAATGACATTGGAAATAGTATTGAAAATTTAAAAAATAAAATATTTTATTGAGAAGGTTCAAATAAATACAATTTAGCACATGAAAATAACACTTTCATGTTTTTTACTAAAAGAAAAGTTAACCCTTCCGGGTTATCATGAAACTTTTGTCTATTTTCAGTCATAATATTTTTTTATAATACTTAAGAAATATAAAAAATATACCAATAAATACATTCCAATATAAATATAAGATAACTAATGTGGATCATCACCTAATAGAAGTGTTTTCCAAAAACTACGGCCCTTCATTTTTGTATTACACATCATGGAACTTTTAGTCTGAAATAATCACTTGGTCATTCCTTTTATTCTTGATACTTATTAGTTGTTCCTAACACCCAAATTCATTTAGTTTCCCAAAACTATTTTATGTTTTTATTTTTTAAAAAATTATCCAAAATAATTTATTATATTAAATTATTCTATTCTAAATAAAACATCCATGTTTTATAAGATTTTATATTAATAAAAAATCTTATAATTTATTCTAAAAACTTGAAAATCCATGTTTTTAAACTCTAAAAATCTAGAATTTATATTTAATTAACTTATGAAAATTATTTTAAAAAATTAAATATCAAGAAAATACTTGAAAATATAATAATTTTATAAAAATTAATCCGAATCCTCTGAGGATTAAATAAATACTACCAAAATTTGTTGACGAATAATCAAAGATCCATGAAAATTTTGATTCAGAATCAATGATCACGATCAAATATGACTGAACATAGAATATTTGGATCATCATTATGAATTTACATTCATGATACTATTAATTATATTTTATCCATATATACACTTGACAATATTGACGTACCTAGAGACAGAGAAAGAGAATGATAATAATTAACGATTTGAGAAGATCACCAATATTTACCTTTCAATATAATATTTATTCAAACAATCATTGATAAAATGAAAAACTTTCATCATTAGAGGTGACTCAAGGTCACTCCCATTGATCTCTTAGTCTGTAAAGTTTCATAATATGGTATTAATGTGCATTTAGATAGGATCATTTTATTTTTAAAAGTATATTTGTATAATTCATTCCTAACACACATTGTTATTTTAAATAGTTAGGGAGACCGTGCACATAACCAAAATAGTCTCCTTACCTTGAATTATAGGTTTCATGGTTAATAAGTGTATTATTTAACACTATGAACTTAACCATGTTCATGTATCTACCCAGTTTTTTCTTCTCACAACCATCCCATATGATCCAAGAAACCATGAACCTAACCATTTAATCTTCCATACCTCCTAAAAAATTTAAAATTTAAATCCAAAAACCATCACAACTAAATGGGAACATACCTAATAGGTCCAAAATGTTGACAAACTAATCATTTTTCCATAATATATTTCAATAAAACTGCTTAAAAATCACTGATAAAAAATAAAGTTAAACATATCTAACGATAAACAATTAGGAATACCCTTAGTAAAATTATCTATCCTTTATATAAGTCAATAGAACCTCACTCTATTTTCATAGATTTATAAAATATATTTATTAATTCTATACTTGGTAGAATATATATTATCCAACTCTCAAGAAAAGTGATTACCTTTATATTGTTTTTGAAGGACCAGTGGTGTCATCCTCATTAGAAAAGGAGGATCATACATTAAGATATGTGAAATCATTAATCAATATAATTATTTCTATAATAATTATTTTACCAAAGGTATAATTTTAATTACATGGGTCTCTATTTTTATCTTTATAACCCTTTATGTTCTAAGAATCATCTTTTCTTCCTTCTTACACTCTCATAAATTATATTGACAAGGATCATCCTCCATTAATGATCTACAAGGGTTTTATTAATTCAAATTGGGTCCTTCTTTCACCGATGATGGTTAGTACTCTTGATCATTTTAATTTTTATGTGTACTTATCTTTTTAAGATTATTTCTTCTATTCTTTTCCAAATTCACATATCCTTGGTAATGAAATGTATTTCATTCCCTTTATGTTGTTGACAGGTTTTTAACAAGTGCCAAGGTAATAGTCTAGTGGATAAATATATCTTATTACTATAGATTCCTTCCCTTTTAGAACATTTAAATAATTTCATGAATTAATAATTATATTAATAAATTTATTTGGGTGTATAATTCCAATTTTTATTTTAAATATTCCTCTTGTGTGTTCAAATGTGTTGATATAGATAATGATTCACCTCTTTTCAAGAAATTCCCTATTAGTGGTTGGATACAAGGGGTTATAGAGTAGAATTATTTTCTTGTATTTTTTTAGTAAAATTTTCATATTTAGGGTCACTAGATGTTTTACTATCACTAGTATAAAAGGATTTATCACAGTCATTAAGAGGTGGCTATGGTTCACTGCTTATCTTCTCCTACATCTCAGTCTAGTATTGAAAATGGACAGAGTCAGAGAATGAAATTTTCTTCTTAGGGGAGTCCTTAATATAAATAATTTTAAAAAAACCTTTATCATTTACTTATGTAGGTCACAAATACTCTATGTATGGTCATGTAATCCTTTATCCTTGCGATAAGCCAATTCTAGTGAATGGAAATCTGCTGCTCCTACTTCTCAATAGAAGATTAAATCAATTTTATGAAATGATTTTTCATATTATTATTCTGTTTTAAATAAGTTTTATTTTAGTAACTATACCATATCTTAGCATCTAAGGTCTTATAAGGATATTAATTGTGAATAACTCACAAATGATCCTATTTCTTAACACCTTAAAAAATGAAATTCTTATCTGGGTATAGTTGATGTCAAATATTCCATTGATAATAGGTTTCTTTTTTTTACATTAAGAAGAAATAAATAGTTGAGGGTTCATCCAAGTAATTGATACCTCTCTTAAAAGTTATTAATCCTAAGAACATTACTCATTTCCCAAGAATGGATGAACCAAATCCATTTGCATGTGAGGTTCCAAATTATAATGTAAATTCTTCTTTTATAGTTGTTGTTAAATGATTTTTATTGGAGAAAATATAAATAAAAAGATTCAAATACTTTTAAGTGAGTTTATTTTATTAGGGAATTAATTTTTAGAATATGTTTTGAGGCTTTATTAAAATGAAATATTTTATCAAAGGGTATGTTTGAAACAATATGTGTCATATTATAAAGAAGGGTTGGAGGTAATTTCCCTATTCAAAAAATCATTTTGAGTTACTAGTTTTGGATTTTTTCTATTTAGGTTTGGTTATTCTTGGTTGTGGTTGGGTTTTTGTGTTAAAATTGTGATTTTTTGATGATTTTTAAGTATTCCAAATAAACTGTATAAGGTTTGGTTTTCTAAAAAAATGGATGTTGGAAGAAAACCTCTATTAGTATCCTAATAAATCATGAAAATAAAAAAGATAATTATGTATACTATATTATTGCCCAAAAATTAATTATCATTTAAAGGCATAAAATCATATCATGTCTAAATAATCATTCTTAATCAATATTTCTAAGTCCCTAAAGAATAATTTGAATTATTAATGGTTTTTATATATTTTTTATCAATAATGATAAAGTAGCATTGGATGTTTTTTCAAATGTTTTTGTGTTTTTTTGAATCCTAAAGAGGAGTTTTGTAAATAATGGAGTTTATTTTTAGAATTATTAAGGTAATGCATAATATATATTAGTTTCTATAAAAATTAAAAAATGATATAAATTCTCTATCTATTAAAAGAATTGTCTATGTACTGGTGGGTTTATCCTATGAGATGTATGATTCATCTGATGAAATATAAGAGTATTTTATGTGTATATAGTGATATGCAAGAATAAATATAGGGAATACATAGAATTCATTTGATGAATACATAACATCAATATACTCATTTGGGAGATTAAATAAAAATTCCAATGATAGCTAATATATTTGAGTGTACATGGAAGAGAAAAATAAATACTTTATATTGATATTTTTTAAATGTAATGCTACTTTGTGATACATAATAAAACTTTAAGCACATAAGAGATTCACTATATGATAAATAACGCCAACTCAAAATCTCTTCTACACACATAAGAGTCAGTAAGAGATATGTAGAAGAAAAATAAAAGTTTCCAAATAAAATTTATGATAGAGTTTAGGAGACATAATTTTACTCCAATGATATGAATGATTTATTTGTTGAGTTTGAGAATTAAATTAGATGATGATATATTTTTTTAAAATATATAAATAACATAATTATTAATGTTTATATACGATTCAATAATTTTTTGGTTACTAATATTTAAATAATAAGTCTATTACTTGAGATTAAGCATTACATCACAAGTATCTATTATTTTTAGTGGATTCACATGTGGAACGAATGTCTTTAGAAATTGTGAAAAATAATTTTAAGAGTAATTGTTTAGAATCCCTATTTGCTGGAACAAACCATCATGATTAGTTTTGGAGTGAGTATTGGTGGGAGATTAACTCTATAATTTTTTTAAATAAATTTATAATTTCAAAAATAATGGACTTGTCTTTTCCTGTAATTTATATATATTCTGAGTTATATAATTATTCCCATATTTTTTAGAGATTCAAAGGGAGGAAGATGAAAATAATTTTAATGTGATATGAATTGAATATAATTCTCAAAGTTTTATAAAATAGAGTATAATAAATACACTAAGAATTTAATTATGATAATATTATACTACTACTATATATGTTGGATGTTAATGTATTAAAAGAGAAAAAGCAAGAATTCATATTGAAAATTATGAATACATAGAGAATATCTTTTGTTTATGTTGAAGAATCCTATAACTTTTTTATATTATTCTTTATCATCTAAATTAATTTTATAAATCAAGGGGATTCAATATAATTATCTTTTGGGAGACATTAATGTTGGGAATAAATCCAGGATTATAGATGATACCTTCCATTATTATGATAACTTTATTATATTCATGATAAATATATGTCTTGGGATAAATATGAAAATAGAAAAGACATAGTCACCTAACTTGGGTGTGAATTTTATAAAAATTAAATTTTTTTATTTCCATAATTTATGTATTTATGTGATTAAGAGTTATTTTTTGAGTGGATCTTGATCTCAACACATCAAAAATGGTAATTTTAAAAATTATATTTTAAAAGTGTAACACCAATTCAAGCCTCCTTGTCAGTGTTATTTCATCAATTAAATAATCATAAAAAAGTGGTATCATATAAAGTTTCATTATTAAATATCCTTTAATTCATCTAGGTTGAAGATAGAGAATTTTAATTCTATAAAAACTAAAAGAATACAAATATTTTATAGAAAAAACTATATTGGATGAATGAATATGATGATTCCATATCTTCTTTCACTTTTATTGGAGGTTATTGGTGTTTACACTATTGTTTTTACACTAGTTATGAGAGATTCTACAAAAATATATGTAGATAATGTAAATTTTTATGTTAGTGGAAATAAAATGGATTCCATTCTAATTTTCTAATACGAGAAAGTGTATAAAAATGTGATGTGATTGAAAACTACCATTAAAATGTTGGATAATCATGATAATAGTTTATAAATGGAATTTAAAATTTAAATAATATATGATAATAGTTTTGTGTAAATTTTTTAAATATGTTAGTATTAATGATGAGGAAACCATTAATGAATACTTTAGAGGGTTCATTGAGAATATCAGAAATATATATGGGTCTTAAGATACATTAGAATATTGAACCATTTTTAAAATATTAATGAGAAAGATATGCTCAAAGACATTCTATAATTTTTTTTCAAGGGGATCAAAATTGGATTGGGAATCTGAACAAAAAATGTCTACTGCATTCCAGGTTCACCCTTCTTTGGTGGATATATCTCAACCAGGTACCAATCTATAGTAATATTTAAAAGGATGGAATTTATTTATGATCTAAGTGTGTCTTATTCAACCAACATCGTGAAGATGTAAATCATCTATTTCTATCCTATAACACTACCTTATCCTTATGAAAAAATTTTCTTGATATTTTTGAGATTCACTTTGCTCTAACTGACTCCCTTATATAGTATTTATTATCACTGCTAGACATATAGCTCTCTAATAAAACTACTCTTCTTCTCAGGGTTGTTTGTGCTGAACTGATTTATGAAATATGGAGAGGTAGTAATGAGGTGATACATGTCCATAAGATATTTAATACTTGGATTTCATGTACTAGGATTACTACTGCACTGTATCATGACAATTCACTGCATTCCCAAAGTTGCAACAACTCAATCAAAGAATTTATTATCCTAAGGAGTCTGAATCTAGTTGGTAATTATCCATATCCTCATGGAACTCTTGAAGTGTTTTGGCTCCCCCATTTTCTAGTTGGATGAAATATAACACAGATGGTGCATCTAGAGGAAACCTGATGCCTTCAGGATATAGGGAAGTCTTTAGAGATAATATTGGGGATGTAGTGGAGTACCTACCTGGTTTTTGTGGACATGAAACTGATTTTTAGGTGGAAATGATGGGTCTATTAAAGTCAATTAACATGGAATGTCAGAGGAATTGAAAAAAAATCTGATTTGAATGTGACTCCATTATAATTTTTCACAAAATCAGGATGGGGCAGGTTCACCTTTCATGTAAGATGATAGATAAATGGATGAACTATATTGAAAGGATATACTCCATGATCTACATCCTCACACATACCTTTCAGGAATCCAACTATCTTGCTGAAGGTATTGTAAATAAAGGTGTTGATGAAGTCAGGTGAATTTTTTCTAACATTATACCTTATGACATGATCCCCACATTTTTTCGGGGCAAGTGTAAAATGAAATTTTTTTTCACAATTCTATAACATTTATTTTCTATAATAGAGGATCCTTTGTGATCAATATTATAAAAAAAAGTGGTTTATAAGAAGAAAAATAAGAATCAATATTACCTAAATAGGGGAATTAATGTTCTCTTATAAATAGTCAATGTAAATAATAGATAGTTGAAAAAGTTTAGAAACTTTATAGATCATGTTGAAAAAATTAAAGCAACCTCAAGAATCAATAAAGAAGGAAACAAGAATTATATTAAACGAATTTTAAAATATAAAATTAAATCTGGTCATAAAAAAACCAATCTTGAGAAATAAATTATATTTTTAAAGAAATTTGGTGAAATGAAAAATGGAAGGGATGTCGAGTTACCCAGGAAAGAGTTTTCTTATATTGATGAACTCAATCTTCTCAAAAGGATAATTTCAAAATAAGACAGTATGATAAAATTTTATGCATAAAAATATGTTATAAATGAATATAATTTAATTAAGACAATATAAAGGGACTTAATACTAAAAACAACTTAATGAAATTTATAGAATGCTAAAACAAGGTAGTGTGAAAAAATGTTGAATCATCTCATGTTTCTATCCTAAAAATTCCATTTAAACTCCATATCTATAAAACCTATAAATGCTAAATATTTTTTAGATAATAGTATAGGTTTTGAATACGTATAGCTAACCAGGTTTATAATATATAGATATTACATAATTATTTATGAATATTCATTACATTACAGAAACACATTCCTGAGGTCTATAATAGGTTAGTGTCTTTGGAAACATGGAAACACAAACAACCGGTCCTTATGTAAACTACACCAACTACCACTATGATATTCACAACAATAACCCTTCTTAGAAATATCATACATAGAAATATTCTTGATAACCTAGGGATAAGGAACATAATAAAGGATGAGATCATATGATCAATAAGGGTAAATAAGGTAGATACATAAGAATAACATGAACATAATAGTATGATAACATAAGAATAAAATTTAATAACCATATCTTACATATCAAAGGATATAATATTGAGTCATGGAATAAAGTTTGGTAGTTTTTAAAATATGAATCATAAGGGAATAAAATAAAATGATAAATGATATCACAATATTTTAATAATACATATATCTTTAGTATACACATAAGAATAAAAAATCATTTCCATAATAGTCAAAGATAACAACCAAGGCTATCATAGTGGAATAGTTTCACTCCCAAAACCGTCATAGTAGTCAAGGTTCACCCCCAATACCACCCTATTGATAAAGTCCCTTATTTATCTGGTTTCACTCTCTATTCCAATCCTTTATATCTCATGATATATAAATCTTTTCCCAATGTATTGAAGGTAGATATAAGTTTAACTCATATTATAATCAAAATGATATTTATGTGTGCCACAAGATCATAAAAAATTCATCATATCATAACCCAATAAATACAATGGGTTTCATAAAATTTTCATCATATCAAAACATATATAAAAGAGTCATGTTATATAATAATTTTATTATCTCATCATATAATAACCCATGGAAAAATAATAGGGTTTCATAATAATTTCATCGTTGTATAACCCATGTAAGAGAAATGGGATTCATAAAAATAATCCCATCATAATGAATAACCATTTATATAAAGAATAATAATTTTATCCTTGGATCATATCCCTAGTAAGGCATAGGTAACATCGATGGATATCATCATAGATGGAAGATGATTTTGAACAACCATTTAAAAACTTTTATTGAGGAAAATATACATTCCTATTTGATTTTTTTAAAATAAAAATATTTTAAAAATTTTTTATTTGAAAATTACCTTGAAAAAAGTACAATGTAAGTTTCATGTAAAAACGGTCATTATGATGGTAAGTTTCATTCATTCTATACAAGTTAAAAAAATGTTACTTTCACATTTTGGGTAAAATCCGTATGTGCATTGTTCGGAAAGTTACATGAAAAATCCATTCATTTAAAAAAAACATGGGTTAAAATTTATTTTAAAAATATTATGATAATAATGAAGTTTTTTTTAAAATATTTTATAAATAATAGATTTGAAATAAAATGGATTTCAGATCAAAGAGTGAAATAAAGTGAAATTTTCTTGAAACTTTTTCTCAATAATATCAAGTAAAAAATAGTCGATTTTTTTTAATATTACTTGAAAATATCTTTATTGACAATATGATAATAAAATAAATGATTTTATCAAGGGATAGGTTATAAGATCTTTTTAGAGGAAACATAATCATTAACAATCATGATTAATGGTGACATTCTCATATAAAATCATTACCACTTTGGTATATTTAAATTTTAATCCCCATTAAGAATTAAATTAAAATGGAATGAAAAATATCACAAGGATAAATAAATTAATGACATGACATGTCAAAGGGTATGTATATACACCTTGTGAAATAATATAGGTTTATAACAAAATGTACGTCTAAAAGAAGGAAATAAAGATAATGACCCCTTACCCTAAGTGTTGGATTCCATTATAAAAGATCAAAAATGGTTTATAATAAATATAATTTATTATAATTATATTAAAAAACCATATTTATATATATAATACAAAATTTAATTTTTTTATGATATTTTGTTATCCGTTTATGAATAATTCCTTACTGAAATTACTTTTCAGGTAATAACCCATTGGGTTTTCACATATGTTTTTATTTTCTATTTCTTTGTCCCCTTAATTTGATAATTATATCATCATCTCAAGAATTTTTACCATGAAAAAAATATCATATATATTCAAAATATATTTATTTATTGTAATCCGTAAAATTTAGTGATATATAATTAAATATACCATTCATGGAGGCGTTGGGTTGTACATAATCATGAAAGCTGATTCCATTTTATTTTTGTATTTGAAGAAAGAAATTTAAATGATATATTATCATTTTAGAATCATTATAATTCCATATTTATCACATTTTTTCATTAAAAACATCCATACCACATTTTATGTAAATCATGAATGAATCATATCACTTCATGAGGTTGCAGCCTTCTGTACACACAAGTGATGTTATCATATTTGTGGGAAATGGAATGTAAAAAGACACATATGATATTATGATTAAATAATAATAATAAATTCATAAATATCATATAAAAAAAATTTAATCTATCATTATAATCATCAATGAGTGGTGGTAATAGAAAAATTAATGACATCAATTTGCGAGGTTGTAGTCCACCGTACACACGAATGGCGATTTTGTTACCCACTTGATGGAAGTCGAGATGGTTATCGTTAATTAACTTAACATAAAAGAATATAATTATATGGAATATAATTATGTTATTATATTATCTTGGTATAAAAACAATTTAAGGAGGTGGAGGAATAAATAAAAAAATGCTCGTTGATGAACGTTACCTCTTCTTAAGGTATACTCCTTTGGTTTACACCATAATCATTCCAATTATGGATTTATTTCCCAAATAAGGCTTCATGGATAAGATGCAGGAAGTTGGGAAGTAATTTTATCTGGTAATTTCTAAACCAGAAGAATTTTAATGCATTCCGAATATTGGATATGAGGTTTCCTTTTATAAGTGAGGTGAGTGGTACACATGTAATTTTTATGAAAAGAAAAACGTGTACCCACATGCTTATAATGAAAAAAGGTTAAAAAATGGAAAAATTTAGAGAATTGAAGAAATAAAGTCTAAATAAGTCCATAAAATTGGTTTTGGACAAGTTTTGGGTAATTTTCAACTGTTATTCTTTAGTTTAACCCCTGTGAAACCATTTTAAGCTTAATCATGGTAAATAAATTTTATTGTTTTTACTATTAATTTTGGTAAAAAAAAAGATGAATCTATTAGATAATATAAATTATGAAGATTAAAAATATGGAATCCATTTTTTCAAATTCCATTTATATAATTAGAAAATTTTAATTTAAAATTAATTCCATAAACACAATAAGAAATTAGGTTTTGAAAGGTATAATTTTCAAAATTTTACCATGTTTCAAAATCGAAATTCAATATGATTATTATTCAAATGACCTAAATTGTATTAATGGATTTATAATTGAAATAAATTTACTTCCAATCCAATTTAAAATATAATTTATCTTTATAAATAAATTAAATAAAAAGGATGTTTTAAATTATAAATAAGTATTTTTCACTATTCATAAAAAATGAAACTTTTAAGAAAATCCCAAAAATTCACCCTAAGAAAATATTGACATGAATATTTCAAAAATTAATATTATTTTATGAAATTATTTTCTAAAAGTGTGAAAATTAAATTTTATTAGTGTTAAAAAACAGAAATAAAAATCTTTTTTAAGAAAATAATATTTTCAAAATATATAAATACTTTACCGTAAATTAAGTACTTGTATCAATAAATTTCATTTATGTAAAAAATTATAAATAATATTTATATATTAGTTATTACTATTTATATCACTATGTTTTATGTAAATTTTATAACAGCCTTGTTTAAATAACTATATTAATAATATATCATGGTTTTGTTAAGAATCGATGTCACGTGTAATGAATGATAACACGATATTACTTATAGGATAATATTAACTATGTGTTATGAGTAACATAATCTATCAATTAAATTAAATTTATTAAATAAAAAAAATAATATATAAAAACTCATGGTGTTATATTATACACCCTTTAAGATGAATTTTCCCTTAAAATTAATTACTGTTATAAAAAATGGGGATACTTATACCTAATAATTTTCTCAAGTTCCAATATAGCTAACTCAAACTAGTGGTTTACCCACAAAAAATTTACCAAGTGTGTTGTTTTTATTCATAGATATTTCTTTGTATAATCTAGAATCTCCACCATTTATTCCTCATAATAAAGATCTTACTATAGTTGTATGATCTCTGAGTTCAGTAAATATGAAGTGTCATGTATATACATCATAAAGATAGATACATGGAACACATTTTGGAATTTAAAGAGGTTTGGTGGATGCTCAAAATTATAAACTACCATTCCAATATAATAAATAATTTGAAAGGGCCCATTATACCTAGGGATTAGTTTCCCTTTCTTCCCAAATATAATAACCATTTCCATAGAGAAATTATTAAAAAAAATGTCACCAAATTTAAATTATAGATCATGGTGGTGATTATTAACACAAATTTTATACTCAAACTGAGATGCATTGATGTGTTTATAAATGGATCTAACAATCTCTACCATTTTTTTATAAACCTAAATTCCCAATATCGTTAATTCTATATCTTCTTTCCAACATGTTGGATCTTTACATTTCCTTCTATATAGGGATTCATAAGCAGCCATATGAATGATTGAGTGAAATATATTATTATAATAAAACTCAACTAGAAGAAGGTTTTAATCCAAACCACCTTTGAAATCCAATGAAAGATTTCTCTAAATATCATCTAGGGTTTGAATTATTATCTTATATTTACCATCTTCTTTAGGATGATATACAATACTAAAACTCAACTCCATATAAAAAGTTTTATAAATAATTTTCAAGAACATTGTTGTAAACTTTGGATCCTGATAAGAGATAATGTAATATGGTACTCTATGAAACCTTACCACTTACTTACTGTATATCCTGAAAGATGATCCATATATAAGTCTTCCCTTATAGTGATGAAGCATTCTTACTTAGTAAGGTAATCAACTACTTACCATATATAATTATTATATTTATACATTTTGGGGAGTCCAATGAAAAACCCATGGTGTTGTATTCCCATTTCTATTCCGGTATGGGTAATGGATGCAACTTCTCCTTGGAATTTCATCCTTAAAACCTATATTTTTGACATAATAAGAACCAATATATAAACTCTATGATATTTCTCTTCATTCTATACTACTAGAGATACTATTCCAAATCTCTATACATATTCACACTTCCTAGATGAATATATAATGAAAATTTATGATCTTCCTCTAACAAATCATCACTCAAATCTTATATGGATTGATTCAATACAATATTATTGAAACCTAAAATTAAAACATGATCAATCCTAAACTCAAGAACATTTATAACATTATTTTGTCTCTCTAAATATTCATTCTGAACCTATTTAATCTTCACTTGGATAAATGAATGAACATTAAATTAAGAATGATAAGGTTTCTCCAATTACATTAGGATTTCATGATCCATAATTTGAAAATGAAGCAATTTTGGATCCTTTTTAATCCGCATCATGGATAATATAACATGATCCTTTCGACTCAAAATATCAACCACCTTGTCCACTTTCCCAATTTGGTGATGTATTGAGAATTCGTAATCATTAATCAGCACTAAAAATATTCTTTAGTTCATATTCAACTCCCTCCATGTTAATATATAATTAAATTTTTTTGGATCAATATTTATATTAAAATATTCTCTATAAAGATAATACCTCCATATATTCAATGAAAATTTACCAGATCTAACTCAAAATCATGAGTTGGGTAATTTTTCTCACGAATATTTTATTTTCATGAGGTGTAATCTATAACCAAGTAATTCTACATAAGAACACAAAACAATACCTTATCAGATTCATAAATATAGATTAAAAACCCTTACCACTATAGGGAAATGTAATCCCAGGTGTGAGGATGAATCTTATCTTATGTTGCTTTAAATTTTCCTCACATTCATCTATCCAATGAAACTTAGACTTTTTTTGAGTTAACTTGGTTTGAAGATTATATTTTCCTGATATATTCTCCAAAAAACCATCATTAATATCCTAATAAACTAACAAAACCATGTATCTTAGTCACCATATTTAATTTGGTAAAATATTCAATATCCTCCTTTTTTATGGATCTACCAATATACCCTAGCTTGAGATTATATTACACAAAAATGAAACCTTTTACAGCCAAAATTTTCACTTTGTAAATTATTCATATAGTTTCTCCTTCCTTAGTGTATTTAGTACAATTATAAAGTAGACATAATGCTCTTATTTTTCCTTTTAATAGATAATAACAACGTCTATAAGGACTACAAGAAATAGATCCATGTAATATCTAATGACTCAATTTGTTAAAACCATGAATATATATTGGAAATTAGTAAGACAAAATGGAATCACTATGTATTCATAGTGTCCATACCTTGTAAAAATTGATTTATTGGGTATATCCTTCTTATTTACCCTCAATTATTGATATCCAGAATGAAGTGAAATCTTGGAAAGGTATTAAGATTTTTGCAATAGATCGAACAAGTCATAAATACGAGGATGATAGTACTTGTTCTTAATTGAGATCTTGTTAAGCTCTTGATAATCAATGAAAATTAACATTAATCTTTATTTATTTTTTAAAAATAATAGTTGTAATTCTAGCTTACACAATTTTCCAAATGAATCCATTGTGAAGGTTTTCCTACAGATTCTAATTCAATTATTGCAACTAAATCGAGGCCATTCTATAGAGTGTCTTTGAAATTGGTATGGTACCAGGTATGGGTTCTTCTGAGAACTCAACTTCACATTTCGGTGGGTGGATAAGAAACACATAAATAATGAAATAATAAAAAATCCAATAAAATATGAATATCTTTGATGTCATGTCTCTCCCTAACCATTGGATAAAAAACATATTCTAAATTTGAATTATGACCCACATAATGAACGTGTTATCCATCCAAAATTAATACTTATTTTTACATTGATATGTGTTCATATTTTGGTTTAGAATATCAAATGTAACTTTCCTTCACTAAAAATTGATGTGGTATTTATTTAGATAAAGCTAATCCATTCCCAATATAACATCAAATTCAACATAAGGAAGAATGAACTGATTTTTAGGAAGCAAATTCCTACCAACATAAAATAGAGAGGAATCATAGACATAAGATGAAAACATCACAATATTAGGGGTTTATTAAAGCTAATTATATATCTAATTGTTCTTTTGGAATCTTGATACCCTTCTAATATTTTTTATATATGATTGTATGGGTAGATCTAGAGTAAAATAATATATTATCAGTTCTAGAGTTAATGGTTAGAGTACCTTTCACCACGTCGTTAGCACACCTCTCATCAGAAACATTGATCACATGAGATATACCTTTTTCTCTTGGCATTAGAGGTTGATAAAATAAATCATCATCAATAAAATTTTTATTAGATAATTGGTTATCATAATTTTCATAATACATGTATTTGAAAAAATGGAGTGTGGGTGGTGAATTTTGTGTAGCTTTCTCTCTATTCTTATCATTAGATAACTTCTATCCATTACATGGGAAATAAAATTCTTAGTGACCTTACCTTATATACTTAAAACATTTACAAGTCCCATTAAAAAAATTTACTCCATCATTCATCCCACTCTTTGAGAATAAAGGAAAAATCATATTCTTCTCTCCATGTCTCTTAAATTTTCCTTTGAATTACATTTTTTTTCTTCTTATCAAAACCATGAGTTTGATACATAAATCCAGCCTAAATTTCCACCATGATATCACATTGAAAAATATCTTCATATATACAAAAATATCCTATAGATAACTCTCATTGGAGACTTAGTTTCAAGAAACTGAAGAATCTGTCAAACTTAGTTTTAGGTTGGATGATAATACTAGAAGTGTACCTCACAAGTCCTGTGAAATTTTACACATAGGTACCAATAGATTCATAATCCATTTTATTTATCTCAAGTAAATCTTTATCTATCTTCTTACAAAGAATATAATGAAAGTACTTATTGTAAAGTATGTTCTTGAACTCATCCCAATCCATGTAGTCAATTTCAACTTATTTCCTCAAATTAATGACAAGATTCCTCCATTAATTATCATCACCTTCCAAATAAAAGACATCCAAAATGTATTTTTCATGATCCTAACATGGGAGAATGGAAAATTTAATTTTAGTGGTTCTGATTCTTGAGAAACTAGTGGATTAGAAGACCCACTGAAAGATAGCAGACATTTAATAATGAAGGACTCAATAGAATGTTGTTCCATCAATTTTTTGTACACCCCACATGATTTATAGATTAATAACACTGTGTGAGAATAACAATGAGATTTGGCATTCCATATCCCATAATATTTATATTATTAGTAGGATAATAATTTCATTGTCTATTTCACTTAGCATTAACAAGGTTTTTTCGAGTTTTAGCAATTGTATAAAACCAAAAAGCATAGTGTAAGAAAAAATAATCATGGTAGGGAACAACATAATCATAAAAAAATCACTTATAGGATATTTAAATCAAAAATAATTTTTTAATATATGAAACCATAGGTTTATTCTATGTCATTCATAGTCATCACATATTTAAATCCTTTATGATGGTTCATAAAGAGTTTTTGAATTTTCAAATTATATCCCCTGGGAGTGTCAAACTCAGTGCATAGAAAGGATCATTGTCATGAACCAAGTAATGATTGAGTCTTTCTCAATACACCCTTTTTAGAGTTATTATCCATAGGTACCATTATTCTAAAGACACATCCACTTGTAGTATACAAAAAGGGATGTAATATCTTGGAATACACTCTCTCTATCCTTTACCAAAATTACAAGAAATTTTCATATAATTTAAATCATCCTTAGACTAATCCTTAGATTTTTCCTTTGTGACTCAATAATTTTTTACCATCATTGTTTCCAAAGGTTAACAAAAATGTCCTCTAATACCAACTATAGTTTCAAAATCATTTCTATGAATATTCATTACATTACGCAGACAGATGCATGAGAACCATATAGGTTAGTGTATTTGGATACATGGAAACACAAAAATCTAGTACATAGGAAAACTACATCATCTCACACTATGATTATCATAATTTAAATCCTTATTCGATATATCATATATAATAAATTTCTTAATATCTTATGGAAAAGAAAATAAAATTGGAGTCTTCAAATTCTCAGTAAGGGTAAACAAGGGAGATATGTAAGTATAACATGAACATAAGGGTATGCGAAAATGATCATAACATTTGAAAACCATACTCTTTATATAAAAGATCATAATATTGAGTCATGGAAACAATATTGGTAGTTCATTAGACATGAATCATAAGGTAATCATAGAACACGAGCCATGATATCATAACATTGTCATAATACAATGATTTGTGGTATACAAATAAACATAAAAAACCATTTATATAGTAGTCAAGGATCAATACCAAGGATATCTCAATGGAATAGGTGCACTCCCCAAACAATAATTTTAGTCCAGGTTCACTCCCAAGACCATCATAGTGGGAAAATTCACTTACTAAACCGGGTTCAGTCCCTTTCCATTACTACCTATCTCATGATATACAAATATATACCTAATGCAATGGAGTGAGATTTTGGTCTCACCTATCTCATAATGAAAACTATATTTATGCGTGCCAAAAGATCATAAAACAATCATAATATCATTACCCATGAAATTAAATGGGTTTCAAAAAAATTTCATCATATGATAAGCAGTATAAAGGATAAAAGTTTCATAATCATTTCATTATTTCATCATAGCATAATCCCTAGAAAAATAAGTGGGTTTGATAAGAATTTTATCATTTTATAACCCATAGAAGAGAAATAGGTTTTATAAAAATAATTCCAACAAAAACATAAACTATTGAGAGAATAAATTATAATTTTACCCTTAGATCACATCCCCAATAAGGCATTGTTAACATCAATGAATGTCCTCTTATATGGAAAATGAGTTTGGATGATCATTTAAAACATTTATTGTGGAAAATATCCTTTAAAATTTAAAAAAATTCTTAAAAAAAATTGAAAATATGTTTTTGAAAATATCCATTGAAAATTATAAATTAATTTTCAAATGAAATAATTTTAATGACAATAAGATGTTTTTTTCTTACTGTATATATTATAATAATGTTTCCTTTCACAGATATAGTAAAATACAAATGAGCATTGTTTTAAAAAAGGAATATTCATTTCATTTTTTTGGAAAATTTAAAACATGGGTAAAAATTTATTTGAAAAATCAATGGATAATAATAAAACATTTTTAATCCATTTTTATAAATGTTTCTAGAAGAAAATTGATTTTCAACAGAAGAGTGTAATAAAGTTAGATTTTCTAGTTTTCCCCCAAATTTTCTTTAGTAAAAAAGAATTTAAAAATGGTAATATTAATTGAAAATATCATGAATAAATATATTATAATAAAATTTATGAGTTTCTTGAGAGATTTATCATATGATTTTATGATCAGAAACATAATCATAAATAATCTCGATAAATGATGAAATTGTAAGATAAACTCATTACCACTTTGGTAAAATTTAATTTTAATCCCCATTAAAAAATATAAAATAAAACATAAAAATATCATTAGGATAAATTAATTCATGATATTACATGTCAAAGGGTCTATATGGACACATAATGATAGAATATAGGTACATAACATAATTTATATCTTGAAGAAATAGAATTGAGACAACAATCACTTACTCAAGTCTGGAATTCCAACGCACACATTAAAACCTCATGTATAATAAATATAAATTTATTATAAATATATTAAAGAATAATTTAAATATATATAATTAAATATATGTTTTTATGACCTTTTATTACACGTTTATTAATAATTCCATGTTAAAGTTACGTTTCATTTAATGAACTCTTTGTTTTTCATATATGTTTTGATTTTATATTTTTGGTCGTCAAAAATTGATCATGATTCAATATTATCTAGAATGTTAAAAATTATATATATATAATATATATTTATTTAAAATTTATTTATATTAATCTATAAAATATTGTTATAGAAAATTAAATACAATGTTCATGGATATTGTATGCCATACGTACACATGAATGCTATTTACATATTCTTTTAAAATTAAAAAAAGAAATTTAAATATATATTATCATTATATAATAATATTTATTTCATATATATATCAAATATATTCATTAAACCCATCCTTATTAACTTCCATGTAAATCTTGAATGAATAAAATTGGTTCACGTGGTGGTAGTCTGCCATACACATGAGCGATATTATCATATTTCCAAAAAATAGAAAGTAGAAAATTAACATGTGATATTATGATTATATAAGGATATTAATTTCATAAATATAATATATAAATATTTAATCCATCATTATAAGTAGTTGTAAGATATGGTAATGGAAAAACAAATGACATTGGTTGACAAGGCGTTAGTCCACCATACACACAAATGATAATTTCACAACCCATTTGATGGAAGTGGATATGTTTTTAGGTTATTTACATAACATAAAAATCTAGTTATATGAATGATAATTAGGTGATTATATAAACATTTTAGAATAATAGTTTAAGGACATGGAGGCATAAATAAAACAAAAATTCTCGTTGATTACCTCTTCTTCGAGTGTCTTCTATAGATTTTCACCAAAATCCTTCTTAAGTTGAATTTATATAAGAAATAAGGATTATATGATGAGATAATGAGTGTTGAAACATCATTTGAACATTTTTTCTAAAACAAAAGGGTTTATATTTTTTAATAATAGAGGAGAGGAGGTGGCCTTTTATAAGTGAGGTGAATGACACACCTATAGTATTTAGAAAAGGAAATGGTGTACACACAATTTTATCATGACATAATGTTACATAATGTACAATTATCAATCATAAAAGGTATAAATTTTGTGTTTTATATGTTTTGGGTAATTTTTAACCCTAATATGTTTTGTTTATCCCTGATAAACCCATTTTTACCTTAATAGTTGTAAATATTCTTTACTTTTTTAGTGTTAACTTTGGAAAAAAATTAATTTCAAATCATTAGATAATATAAATTATTATTATTACAAATATTTAATCCATTTTATTAATTCTATTCATAGAAGTGACAAAATGTAATTGGAAAATAATCCTACACACGTGAGGAGAAAGATAGTTTTGAAATGGAAAATATTCAGAAGTTTTAAAAGTCTTTATATTGAAAATCAATATAAAAATGAATAAAATGATCTTATCAGATAAATATATTTATTATTGAACTAATTTCCTATTAAAACCAATTTAAAATATAATTTAATTTTATAACGAAATTAAAATAAAATAATGTTTTTAATAAAAATTTATTACTTTTCACTATTCATCAAAAAATGATTATTTTTAGGGAAATCCTTAAAAATCACCCTAATATAATTTTAAAATGATAATTTAAAAAATATTTTTTATTTTATAAAATAAATTATCTAACAGTGTGAAAATTTAATTTTATGAATCTTCATAAAAATTAATAAAAATTATTTTTTGAGAAAATAGTATTTTTGAAACATATTAAGGATTGAATAAATATTAATCAATTTTTTTATGAATATGATTACTTTATGAAAACCATTATAATTAATATTTTAAAATCACATATTATTATTCATATAACTAAATTTATTAGATAGGTTATAACGATCACGTTTAAGTATGTATATTAATAATATATCATGGTTTTGTTAAAACTCTGTGTTGTGTGTAGTGAAATATAACATAGTGTTGTATATAGAGTAAGCTTAATTGGTTTTTTAGAATAAGATAGCAAATAAATATAATATATTTAATGAAAAAAAAATTATTTATAAAAACAAGGTGTGTTACAGGACATGTATTAAAAATTTTGTAATAAAAAAATTATATGAAAACAAATCATATATAAAAGTAAGTTAATAATAAGGTTATAAGGTGCTTCCCCATAAAGAAAAAAGAAAATATAATATCTAGACACACATTAGAAACAACCAAATTTTTATAGTCATACTTACAATTTTTATATAAGATCAGGTTTTAAAATATATTTTTGGTGTTTTGGAGTTTATAGTCGTAAATTTTATATATTCTAGTATATCATGAAATTTTATTTGAGTCTAATAATTCATTAATTTATGGGGATAAACTTTCAGAAGATGATAATTTATCTTGATAACTTGTAATCTATGAATAAAAATCCATCAAGCTTATACAATAAAAAAATTATATTCATTTGAAGAAATGTGTGAAAAATGTTACCAAAAAGGTAACTATATTGAATAATATATGACTATTATTTTAAGGAAAACATTACAATCATTGGAAGATGGGAAGTTCTATATAATAGAACAGTATGAGAGATCATTTCTTATTGAGGTGGCTCAGAAAGCCAGTAAGAGGATCCAAACATAGATTCCTAATAGTGCATTTTCATATAACACCACATTAGATAGTATGATCTTGAATAATATATAATATCATGATATAAAATATATTAGGCTTGGAAGTGATATCACCTTAAAGAAGAATAAAGATGTTATATTTGAGATTGATGGTCAATAATTAACGTACAACTATATTCAATTTACAGATGAGTTCAAACAAAATATATTGAGTTATAAAAAACTTTATGACGATGGAAATGAAGTTATTTTGAGAATAAGTTCTTATATCATTATATTCTTGAAGTATGAAAGAGTTATCACTAAGGTATAAAGAACTATTGGTAACCTATTCCAAATTAACAATGAAAGTGTTTACTATTTTTAAGGTTGAAAATGATTGAAATATGTTTTATAATTGATGATGTAACACTAAACAATGTTAAAGCGATAAAAGGATAAATGTCACTAAACATGAAAAAATGTTCACCTTTTTTGAGGAGCATACCTAATTAAAACTCAACAATTAAGAAATATTTTCTGAGAGTTGTGGTCTGCATGGGTGATCTAAAGGGAAGTTTTCCTAGGAGTGTAAGAGTAATGAAAAAGAACACAGAAACATGTGCTGTCATGTGGGGATAGTCATTAGTCTATTGATCTGTTCAGGCAAGTAGGTGTGCCCAAGAAAGGGGCCATGTGTCTATAATGAAGATAGTAGTTCCTGGTGGTACAAGACCTGATAGGCCTGTCAAGGCGGGGTGTCTATACAATCTATGAGTCCCATTTGATACATTTGTATCAGAGGAGGAATATTTAAAGAAGATTGGTTGCAATGAATGGGTTGATATTTATGGTCCACAATGATGATGTTGTTCTCTAAATGGGTGGGGAATGTAACACCCCATATTGTTAAAGTGTTAAAGGCTTAATGTTACTAGCCATGTCGATAAGTTAAATTTTTATTTTTCAAATTCTACCTGATGAGAACACCATAAGTTAGCGTGGTTGGCCTGGAGAAGTGGGTAGGATGACTGACCTATTTCCTGGTTAGTGTGAGAGTGAGGAAAAAGCATACCAGAAAGAACATGTGTTGACATATAGGGAGAATCATATTTTTTTATTATTCTATTGAGCATGTGGGTGGGAACCGAGTAGGGGACCACATGTTTATGGGGTAGCTGGTAGTGCCTAGCATTATAGAACACAATATCCATGTAATAACTAGGCCATTATAATAGCCTAAACACCTCAATTAAGATGAATGTTTGGTTCTGGACGGCTAGGAACCACCATTTTCTTTGAAGACACATGGTCCCCAATATGGGTCCCACCCATGTGACCGTATAGATCACCAGACTAATGAATATCCCCATAGGCCAATATTTTTTCTTTTATTATTCTTTTTCCCCATTCGCAAACACCTTATGAAACTTCTTGAGAGGTCACCCATCCTGATCACTACTCTAGGGAAAGAATAATTAATTATGAAGTTCTAATCAGGTTGGATTCTAAAAATAAAGGTAATACTTTTTGAAATGGGAAGTAACATTTAGAATTTTAACCCTTTATATTTTTTGGGTGTTACAATCCCCACTAATTTAGAGAACAATATATTCATTGTGGACCCTATATCTTAACCCATGCAGTGCCACGTCACTTCTGTTTGGGGTCCTCCTTTGATACTAATGTAACAACTGAGCATTGTTTGTAGCACATAAACCCTTCCATACCATGGACATCAGGTACTGACCTACCTAGAACCACTAGTCTCCCTAAAGACATGGGGTCCCCTACCTGGGTCCCATCCATGTGACCGAACAGATAATTAGAAAAATGACTATCTCCATAGTCCAACACATGTTCTTTCAGTTTACTTTTTTCTTCACTCACATACAACCTAGGAAACTTCCCAAGATATCACCCATCCTTATCACTACTATAGGACAATAATTCTTAACTATGGAGTTCTAATTAAATAGGATTCTAAAAATAAATGGGCACCTTATTATCATGGGTAATAACATTTACCCTTTTATACCTTTATATTTATAGGGTATTAAGGATGAAATTCCTGTCTTGGTTAACAAATCATAACAAATATAAAAATGGATTATTGGGTATGATTTCAAAACCAACTTATGATAGAAAGGGATGTTATCAGTGAAAAATATAAAAAGTAGAATTTTTTTTAAAGAATCATGAAAAGGGTGAAAATTCAATCAACTTGGCCGCATGAATTAATACATTATGAATTATATGGGCCAATGAAGCATCAGTATACCAGAGAAGATCATTATTTCATTACATTTATTGAATATATATCTATAATGACTAATGTTATGTTCATTAAAAACAAGTATTAACTTGTGAAGATGTTCAAAATTTTCATAAGATAATTAGAGAAAGAACTAGGAGTTCATATAAAAAATTTCAGAACAAATAATGGATGTGAATTCACTAGAAATTAATTTTAATCTAATATAGATAATAATGTAATCAAAAATTAATATATTGTTCCTTGTACAACTTTGTATAATATAATTTCAAAGAGTAAAAAAATAGAATCTTGGTTGAAATGGGAAGAACCATGATTGCTAAGTCCATGATCTAAAAATGATATTGGTGGGAGTTTTTAATCATAATTTCACTCAAAAAAATAGATTCTTAAAAATAATTAAATCCATATGAAAACGTATATAATGTGGTATAACAAGAATCCCATTATGAAATACATTAAGGTGTTTGATATAAAATGCTTAATGAAATTCAAGAATACATATTTATACATGTTTTATTAATTTTTTAGTAAAGAGTATTCATAGGATATTTATCCAACGGAGGAGGATACATTTACTGAAACAAATGGCACCACAATCTAGTAGATTGCAACTATATAGAGATTTTTGAAAATAACCATAATCTAACTGAGAAAAATAATGAATATTTTGATATTTATGAATAAGAAAAAATAAAAAAATATAAAAAACTAATCGAAAAGAAGTTGAAACTAAAAAAAATATTTTTAATATTGATTCTTATTAGATCAGTGATAATGAGGGTACTGTAAAGAATGAAATATTTAATTTTTAGAGACTAAATATCATTTTGAACTAGGAAATATAATTATTAATCCGAATAAATTATTTCAAATTAGAACAAAACTATGATGAAACAACTAAAAAACCCTTGTTTCTTATGTAGAACAATACTTAGTTGATGAGAATTTTGTGAATCATGAGTGGATAAATGATTCAAGTGAATATTTGTGTCATATAAAAAAATTCCACTTAGAATATAATTCCAATAACAAAATGAAAAATGTCATTATAATTATATATGTTCAAGAAAACTCAATAACAAAAGATATATTAAAAAAAAGGCCATATTAGTTTAATTAATCTCTTCACTGGTTTAAGGAGTTGATTTTGAAGATACATGTTCACCTGTTACAAGGCTTAAAACAGTATGAATTTTCATGGATGATTTAGATAAGAAATATAGGATTTACCAAATAGATGTAAAATAATCTTTATTAAATAGGGATAATGTATAATCAATATTTTTTGAGAAAATAAAGGATACTTTATTGATAGTGATAAAAAATAGTATGTAGGTTGAATAAATCTTTGCATTTGTCGATACATGATGCAAGATCCTTGTATTCCAAGTTGTAATTTTTTTGAAGGAAATAATTTTCACCAAAGGGAAATTAGACAACTACTTATATGTAAAATATATGTGCACATATACTATTATTATCATTTTATATGTTTATAACATAACTTTTTATATGAAAATATATATTCTTGTGAGAAAAATTCAAGGAAAACAAAGACACGTTTTTAAATGCCTATTTATATGAAAATGTGTCTCTTTTTGGGATTAAATTTTTTCTAAAAATAATATTATACTTGTATATCACAATAAAAATATTCCAAGGAGTTATTTAAGAATTTTGGAATGGAAGATTCTAATGTGTTTTTCATATTCACGAAAACCATTGTGAAGATGAGTAAGGATGATATGGTAAAATGCATGAATCAAAAGAAATTTAGATGGGATATTGGAAGTTTTTAATATTTATCTTCATCAAGACTTGACAATATTGATTTAGTGATATTTTTTGTAAGGTATCAAAGTGATATAAAATAATCACACATGAAGGATGCTGCGATAATTCTTAGATACATTAATGACACTATTATTCATTATTTTATTTATAGAGGAGGTGAATGATTGAATCTATATGGGTACACTAATGCTGATTATGAAATGGAATGTGATGATAGGAAACCAACATTAGGTGGAACATTATTTTCTTTATATTTTTTTAGTTGGAATTGAATGTAAAAAAATTTAGCGACTCTGATCACTATTGGGGAATAGTATGAGACAACTAAAAATCCTTGTACATGAATGATTTTGATTAGAGAACAATTGGAGTACTTGGGGGTAAGAGTTGAGAAACCATTTAGAATTTCATGTGATAACCAAATTTTAATTGATTTATACAAAAATATAATTCAAAACTATATAACCCAGAATGTAGATATCAAATTTCACTTCACCAAAGAAAAGTATTCCATTGAAGTTGTGATACTTGAATATAATTCTAAAAAATAATCTATTGTGGAAATTTTCACTAATGCTATGACAACAGACATATTTAAGACTTAAGGTTTCAAATTCATGTTCATCATTTCTATCTTACATGAATAATTATAGTATACCTAAAAGTTCTTTGGATTCTATTATCGATGGAGGAAAATAACATAACTCTTACTTAATATATTATTAATACATAAAATGTTGTTTTCATTTTTAAAACTATATAAATGAGTTAGTTGATTGAGGTGAAAAACATAAAAGTTACAATAAAAAGTGTCATTTTCACAGAGGTATTAGAATATCTTAAAAATATTTCTTTATCTAGTAGTCTGTTTTTAGGTCATTTGTCTATAATAATGGTTGTGATTTGATGTGTCTAGTATATTTGTTGAATTTTTTAAGTTGAAAATAAATATAAAGGGGGGATATTGATGAACCCTTATAATTATTTAAATTAAATTTAATTTTTTCTCTACCAATTTTGAGATTGATTTCGAATAATTAGATGATTTTGGGAATGTTTTTGACTTTTTTTAGAATCCCATAGATGATTTCGAAAAGTTATAATATTTATTTGAAGAAGAATGAAGGACATAAGTTTAACACCCTGATAATTTAAAGGAATAAAATTGTATTGGATAGCCTATATGACATGAAACACCAATATTAGATGATAATATAACACCCTAACACTTTATGTTATATTTAATTTTAAATACATTTGATATATTTGATAGCTTGCGAAACACACAACTCTGATTATAAATAAAATGTAATATAATATAACATTTTAAACTATAAGTTAAATTAGTGTGTATGAATAATAATTACTAAATTTTTAAAATTACATATTTTACACATGTATAAAAAATTTATTTGTTATCTGTTGATTAGATATAAAATAAGAATCATTTGAATGAAAAATAAATGTTTTTTGAAAAACTATATTTTTCTAAAAATGAGGTTTCATCATTATTTGAACACATATGTTAATAATATTTTTCTGAAAATTTAATAATTTTTTTTTAAAAAAATTAATTTTTCCAATCTAAATTTCGTAATTATTTCTTAGGAAATTTTTTTGATCTTTCTGAAATTTTTTTTGATGAATAGTGAAAAATATTTATATTTATTGAAAATTGCCTTTTTATTTAAATAATTTACCAGGATAAATTATATTTTAAATTTTTTTTTAAATTAAAATTAGTTCAATTATATTAAAATTTAACCAATTTAGTTCTTTTTAATTATTTCAAAATTTAAATTAGATAGAAAAACATTTTAAACTTTTGAATGTTTTTCTTTAGAAAAATCATTTTTTAACAAATCTGTATGTTAAATTTTAAATTTAATTCTTCCAAATATAGGAATTTAATTTGAAAAAAATGGATTCCTTATTTGCTATAATAATAATTTATATTATCTAGTAAGTTCAACTTATTTTTTTGATCATATTTAATAGTGAATCAATAAAAATTAATCACTACGGTTAAGGTAAAATTATGTTTACCTAGTGTTAAAATAATAATATAAATATTTAAAATGATGTAAACTTGTCCCAAACCCATTTTCAGGACATATTTAGACCCTATAACCTATATTATTCATTAATTTCTAATTTTTAGTCTTTTTGAATGAGACAAACATAGACATCACATTATATTTTAAAAAATGTTATTTTTTCATCTTCCCCACATGTAAAATATATCCCTCTCCTCCTCTATTTAAACATATTAATCAAATTTTTTTCTAATACCATATAAAATATGTTCTTAAATTACCTCCCCATATAATATATTCTATATTTTTATCAGGAATACCTCCCCGAAAGGCTTTAGGTATATACCTAATGAGGCTATTTGAAGAAGAGGTAAAGTTATTAAATGTGCATATTTGTTTTATTTTCTATTACACCTCCTTAAAATATTTTTAAACTATGAAAATATTAAAAAAATGATATACCATATATAATGAACTTTTATAATGTTTTTTTCATAACCTATATTTATCTTTACTTCCATCAAACGAGGAAAAAAATTGTCGGTCATGTGTACGGTAGACTACTGCCCCATGAACTATTGTGATTCATTTTCGATCACCACCTTTCAAGGATATATATAATTATAAAATTAAATTATTATAATTTTTTAATTATGAAATCACATATACCTTCTAAAATTTTATTCAATGGGGGATACGGTAATGTCGCTCTTGTGTATGCTTGACTACTGCCTCGCAAAGTGTTGTGATTATTTTCTACAATTTACAAGGATGGTAGTAAGATTAAAATTAATGAATATATGCGATATTTTTTAATTATATATACTTATGAAAATATAATATAACATATAAATTTTTACCTTACAATTTTTTGGGAACTAATAACATCACTCGTGCGTATATGTGGACTACGACCTTCACGTAGCGATGTGAGATGTTTTTAATTTCAAATCTACATGGATGAAAATAAGGATGTATTTAATTAATAAAAATTCTATATATAACATAATAATTATTATGTAATAGTGATTTAATATTTATCTTTCATTCATTCCATCCATCAATAAAAAATTGAAATAGAGTTCATGTATACGTACATCTTATCATTCACATGAATTGTGTAATCCATTTTATATCTGTAACTTTCAATGATTACTATAATTACATATATAATGAATATACATGATATTTAAATCATTTTAGACATTATGTAGATGATATAACCAAGATAAAAGTAAAATTATTGAAATTAATTACCAAAATATACATGAAAAACAAAGCAATTATTACATTAAATAATGACTTTAACAAATAATTATTAATAAATAGGTGATAAATGAAAATAAGTAAATAATATATAGTATAAAATATATGATTATATTTCTATAGTATATTTATAATAAATATATTTTTATTATATGTGAGGTTAAAACATGTATGAATGAAATCAGTTCTGAACTTAGGGTTTTCTTGTCTCACCTTTACTTTCATGATACATATGTCATATTCAAAACCCATTCCATTACGTGATCCATATAATTACACTTTTTATATATTTTATCAAGAATCAATTTATATTTAAGGGATTTAAATTTAAATTTTATTTTATTCACTTTATAGAGAATATGATTCAAAAGTTACTAAAGTGGTCAGAGGTTTGTGTTTCAATATCATTTTAATTAGGAGTTTTTATAAATGATTTTCCATTGAAGAAAATTATTTGACCATTGTATAATAAAACCCTTATATTGAGTGAAAACATTATTATTCATTAAATTTTAATGTAATAGTACCATTTCCACTCTTTGGTACTTAAAATGATTGATTGAATGTTTTTATGAAATTTTGACATTATTTCTCTCAGTTAAAAATCCTTTTTTTCCAAAACTATGTTTTCTAAAAAAGTTTTAAAAATTATAAAAAATATTAATCAAATATATTTTAAACTAATTTTGAGTTTTTTAAAAATTATTTTAAATGAATATTCATGTAATTTTCAAGAAAACATTTATTTTACTTTTATCAAAAATATGAAAGGAATATTAATTTTAATGTGTATGACATGAAAACAATTTCCTAATATCATAAAAATATAATGTTTAAAGCTTAAATTATATGTTTAGAATGTTATTTGAAATAAAAATTATTTTCAAAATATTTTGTGAACTTTTAGTTTAAAAAAAGAAAATATTTTCAAAGTGAAAATGTTATTTTATTCAAAAATGTTTTTAATGATATTTTTCTTATATTTATATTCCTCAATGACGTCATCATTTTATTGTAATTATGATCCACTAGGAATATGTTATATGGATACCATAATTATTATTTATATGGATGATTTAGGATCATTTTGACCAGGGAAAGTTTTAAAAATCATTTCTTGATTATTTTTTGCATTCTTTAACTTTCAGTTGAAAAATTCACTTTATTATAATAATTAGAAATTACATTTCCATTAAATATCCACACAATTTATCATGTATATAATCATTATTTAAATTTTATATCATTTACACTTATATTATTTTACACAGAAATTTATATGAATAACTATGGAAATTATTTTTAATCTGTAATCCTTACTCAATATGGACATTTATTGATAAGGAAAATTATTCATGAATTTAATTGATTATTAGATATATGAGTATTGATTTGGATATGTAGTGATAGGTGAGTCCTTGTTAGAGATATCCCCTTGATTCATCGACAGTCTCATGAGATGAATTAGTTTTATAACCATATTTAAATGAGTTTTTTTTGAGTGTACACCTACCTACAGTATTAAAATTTATTGGGAAATGTTTTTACCTAAGATTTATTACAATGTATGAGATCACGATGTCCAATTAATGATCATTTAATTTTTTTAAAAACTAGTTTTAATATTATAAACCATAATAATTTATCATTTATTTTATATATGGTTTCATTTCATTCTTAGTTTATTGATTAAATAGAATTTTTATTCGGTTGATAACATTTCCATATTGATTAGGCCTTATTTATTAATGATAGTAAATTTATTTAAATGAAACATGTGTTTAGTTATTTAACTTTCCACATTGAATATTTTTATTGATTAAAGATAGATTCTATTATATTTAACTATTTCTGAGAATTTAAGCCCACCCAAATTTTATTTCCTTTCACAGGAATCTAGGAAGTGTATTGAGAATGATATAAAAGGATATCCCAGAGGGAATAATGACATTCAAAAAAATTGTCTTAATTTTTATTTTTAAATGTAAATCAAAATCATATATGTGTCTTGTTTACCAAGACTACTAAAATATTTGGACTTTCAGGGTTTGATTTGTTGTATCTTATGGCAATGTAATAAAGTAACTATCAACTCTAGGCTAGTAGGGTTATGGTCTTTACAGTTGGTTTGTGATGAATTTTAGTAGAAACCTTTAGAACTAGATTTAGGAAATCAAATATTAGGGAACGTAACCCTATTATATACTTTGAGGATAATTACTGAAGAAAATTGTATAGTGTTGGTAGGGTAGATATTTTTTTTGTTTTTCTAGGTAATACATCCCTATCTATATTCTATAAAAGGAAGTGGTTCTGGAATAGAGGTACCTAAGGATAATAACTACAAAAAGGCACATTAGGATTGAATTGAGAATTACATGGTAAAATAATGGGCCTTACTACACACCAAGTTTGACACTCCTAGGGTTAAATTCATTGAATAATTCACATTTTCTTTTCCAACAATTATCAATGTAACACCCTGAGTTTTTATGAGTTATTATTTTTGAATGAATTAAAATTATTTGATGGATTTTTAGCATGATACAATGAAAAAAAGATGAGATTGTTTTACATAAAACACTAAGTTTAGATTTTATTAAATTAAACATTACGTTTGGCTTGATTGACACACAATACCATGTCCTTTTGATATATTTCATTACACGCAAGACTAAGATTTATTGAACTACTATATACTATTTATCTTATTATTTAATATGATACTTATCACTTAGCCATTTGAATTTCAGGAATTAATAAAATTAAATAACTTATGAAAAAATATTTTTCTCATCATTATTAGTTATATATTTTTCATAGATAAAATAATAATCATTTATAATAAAATGAAATGTTTTCTGAAAAATAATATCTTTTCTAAAAGACAGGTTTATCTTACTTAGAACATATAATTTAAAAATAAATATTACTAATTTTAGAAAATTTAATTCACAAAATAATATTCATTTTTGAAATCTTATAATCAAAACTAGTTTATGGTGATTTTTTGTTATTTTTATGAGAAGTCTCATTTTTTGATGAATTGTGAAAAATACTAAATTTTAATTTTAAACTGTAATTTTAATTAATTTACTTATATATTAAAATAATATTTTTTTAAAGTATATTTAGTTAAATTAATTATCTATTAATCCAATTTAGGCCATTTTAATCAATTTCATGTTTAAATTTAATATAATAACTTGGTAAACTTTTGATGTTTTTCGATTTAAAAACTTGATTTATTAACACATACATGGGATTATTTTTAAATTCATTTATCAAACTTATGTGATTATAATTTCTCAAAATGGATCCCATATTTGAAATAATAAAAAATTTTATTGTCTAATAAGTTTAAATTAATTTTTAACATAATTATTAGTTAAACTGTTAGAATTAATTATAGTGATTTAAGGAAAAAATGAGTTTACTTAGTGGTTAAACATAGAATACAAGGTGTAATAATGACCAATCACATGACTAAAACCCAATTTATGGAATTATTTAGACCCGTATTACCTTATTATCGAATATTATGAGTTAGGGTGACATTTTTACATGTAGTTTACCCATAAAATAATTATGTAAAGAAAAAGGAAACATGTACATTTCTTCTTTTAAATTTCAATAAATATTTGGAATATGGAAATAAATTCATAGGTTTTGTTGTATATATTATTTTTTTAATATTAATGTGTTTTTTATCAATATAATTAATTTTTATTTTTTTAGCTGATATAATTACTTTAAATTCTTAAGAAGCACTGACTTTAGAAATATTTAGTTAATAATTAAATAAATCAAAACTTGCTAAAAATACTTAAATTAAGGTAAATTGAATGAATTATTGTGTTAAATTATTTTTTATGATGAATTTAATTTTTTACATAGATGTTAAAATAATGGATTCAATTTCAGTTTTTTTAATACAAATTAAATGATTAAGGTCAAAATTGACATTAATATCATTTTATAATAAATTATATTTAATGTTAATTGATTTAAAATTACTAAAAAAATACTTTATTCCATCACTTTATTTTTAAATAGTAAAAGTTATAAACTATTCTACATTAATGGATTATTTTTTTATTATAATTTCCATATTGGACGATAAATAGAAAAGACTTGGTTAGCACAATCACTGTTAAAGCGGTGTTTTGAACATTACATGTACTTGTGTTAATATAAATTCCTAACACACATATAATTTATAATTAATAAATTATATATTTTATATATAACCAATGAGTATAAATTATCTAAACAGGATCAATATAACTTAGTCTTAAATAAGTAATTACTTGGATTAAAAAACTAGTTGACATAATGAAAAACCAAAATGGTAAAATAATAAAAATTAAGTGTTAAGAAAAAAATGTATAAAAAATTGGAATAAAATATTAATTAATGATTTTATAAACCATATAACCCCTCCATACCATTAATTATCATTTCTGGTGCAACATTATGTATTATTGATCTCCAAAAAGTGAATACTTCTGAGTGTTTACTTGAATGCCACTTCTTCACACCTCTAAATTTTTTTCTTGACCAAGATCTACTGAAATTACTTCCCAAAATCCCTAAAATAATACTATAAGACTTTTTTTAATAAATACTATAAGACTTTATAATTATAAAGGTTATTTTTAAATAAATATATTTCAAATGTGTTTAATGTTTAGAATGTGTTTTAAATAGTTTTCAAAGAATAATTTATTTGTTTTAAAGGTTATTTTCAAAGAAAATAATTTTCAAAAGGTTTTAAAAATTTAAAATAAATTTTCAAAGAGGAAAGTATATTTACCTCAAGAAATGTTTTAAATTAAATTTGAAAGATTTTTTTATATGTTTCCAATATTATTTTCAAAGAAATTAATTTTGAAAATAATTTAATGAATGTGATTTTAACACAGAGGCAATTTTTCCTAAAAAATGTTTAATGTGATCTTTTAAAATCCTTCCCTATATTATACGACATCCTTTGATATAGTTTATTGTTTCTGAGGATATTATCCAAAGAAGCATAATTAATATTTCTTTGAATGGTTTATGTTTATGTAAATTTTTTTTATGAATACTATTTCTATTAAATGGGTTATACCCTGCTAAATTTCTCGTGAAACCTTATTCTTTTGATAGGTTATGCTATTGTTAAATGATCGTGAAACCTATATATTTTTAAAGAGTTAAGATATGATGAAATTTTTATTTTACCAATTTAATTTTAGGATTTATGATATGAAGAATGTTTATGATCTTAAGGAACAAATAAATATGGTTTTAATCATGTGACAGGTGGGACCTATATCACTATCCAATTACTTGGGTAATGATTTATATATCACATGAGATAAAAATAGATGGAATGGGAAGTGAACCCAGTATAGTGAGGTACATTGTCTATTATGACTATTTGAGGAGTGAACCCATTATATTATAAGAAAAGGGCTGCAACTAGGGATGGTGGTGTGTCCCACCTAGTAGGTGTAACCCCCATGAGGTGCATTGATAAGTTTTGGAAATTTGTCTTGAATTATAGGGAATGATTTTATATGATTATGTGTAGGAAAAAAATATGTTTTATGTCAATTTTATTCTCTCAAGTCTCATGCTATTTGATTAATTTATCATTTTAGTCTTAAGAACTGTCAGTATTTATTCTATGACACATTATTATGATATTTGATATGCATGGTATAGTTTTCATATGGGATTATCATTTTCTCATAACCATATTTTTATGTTATTATTATTTATCTTGTGTATTTATCCTTACTAAGCATATGAGATCACTATTTATTATATTTCCTTTCCCAAAGTTATGAATAAAGGTTTTAAGTTGGGGTACTGAAGGGGAATATATTTTTGGGGAACATTGATGATCTTTCACCAGAATAGATGACTTTGTTCCATGATTCCAAAGGCACTAAACAGTTATGGTCCTCAAGAATTTGTTTCTATAATGTAATAAATATTCATCTAAAAATATTTAATATCCATATATGTTAATCCTGGGTTCCTATAGTTGTTATAAAGGAAAGGTTTAGTCAAAATTTTGAAAATATGATGAGAAATCATTTTTGAGATCCCTATGGATATTTCTAAGGATATGTATAGGTATGTATATAATGATTTGTCTAAGGATGTGTCATAGTTTAGGAAAATGTCTTGGAATATTGCTAAAGGATTGAGAGAGTGGATTCCAAGAAATTAAATCCTTGTCTGGATACTACAAGTGGATTTAGAACTTGAATAGGTATACCTAGTGGTAGGAAACCCAAAAACACCGCGTTGAACAAGAATTGGTCGAGAACTAGTGCACAACAATGGGGCTTGTGGCAAGACTAGTTTGAAACTCCTAGGGGTTATTCTTTGGATGTACACAAAATATTTATGAACCATCATGAAAGATTTAATTATAAGGTTATAATGAATGAACAAGGATGAACATAAGGTGTTATATACTAAATAAGGTGTCATTATTTAGACATCACATAAGTTATTTTTCAAGATTATTTGGTTTCCCACTATGAACAATATTTCTCACTATATGATTTTTGGTTTTAGTTAATGGAAGGAAGCAGAAGGAACCCGATTAACATTGAATGTTATAGATGATTTGCTAATGGGAAACCAAATCAGATAATAAATGGTGAAAATGATATTATGTTTATGCCTAATTAGTTTCACTAATCTTGATTGACAACAAGTACCTTAACCAACTCTCACACTCACAAAAGAAGATAAGGAAAGAGTTCTATGAGATTTTCTACAATGGAGACCATGGATGAAAGAATATTCAATTTCCTTTATTTCTAGAATGTGGGAATAAACTCCCATGTGGATTTCTTAGAGGAATATAAAGATATTTTGACTATAGAAAATAAGGGCATGGTTTAAGTAACTTTAAGGGTAAAATAAATAGTTTAGTTAATGAAATGGATAGGAATATTGTTCTACCTAAGGTATTATCAATGAATGAATTCATTAAATGATTAAATTAATGAAATTATGAAAATCTATATCATGGGGGGAATTCTTGTGAATAGAATCAATAAGGCTGTATGAGTAGCTGTTATATCTATAATTATTAAGAGACTAAAAACGAAAATATGAAAGGAAGATGTGTCAAGGAATATGATGATGAATCCAGGTTAATGGTGTATTAATAATGTGTAATGATATTAGTATTTATGTATTTGGATTCTCAAATCATGAATTATAAAATATATAAGGATTGTTCAGTATAAGTTTTTTGATAAGGATTTTAAAAAATATTTTGAATGGTACTAAGTAACTATAAAATTAATTTAATGAAAAGGTTATATGTCATGACCCATCCTAGTGGGGCCCGTGCCACGACTCCCCAAGCCCACCTCCAATATGCCAGGGGCTGGTGACTAGCACCGAGTAGGAATACTATGAACATGGGAGGCATTGCCTAAGTACATGTAGAAACACACACATCTCCAAGCCCACTAATGCTGAAATGTAAAAAGAACCATTAAGGAACCCAAAATGCATGCATACAACTAAACCCAACCAATAGAGTATGATGAAAAGAAAAGTGTTGAAAGTAAACTGGGCCAAAATAAAAGCCCACCAAAATAAGAGTCTAAAAACTGCAAAGTCCAATATGTAAACACAAAAATTACTGAGACATCTGCTCGTTGTCAGAGGAACGCCTCGGCCTGTAGGGAACTCAGAAAGCTCGGTCCTGTCTTGGTCCACCTTGGACTCTATCAAAAGGCTACTCATCTTCACAAGACAAGACATGTGTGGGAAAATCTTGTGGAGGGGTGAGTATAACAATACTCAGTAGAGAACCCAGAAAACCAAAAATAAGTATAAAAAGTAAAGGTACAGTCAGTTATGTATAATATATGTCTACAAAACATATAGCAAGAGAAACACAAACCAGATATACTCGAAACCTAGACCTACAGTCTAAATGCAAGTCACAAAACCACATACCCCCATTAGGGATTCAGTTAGAAGGTTCCATAAAGCACTCATTATGGGAGAACACACTCCAAAAGTTTGGTAGCTCTTATGACGTCTGTTCGAGAAGTACTGTTCCTCAGGAAATGCCATGAGAGGTAGATATAATAATTATGGGAGACACACTCCTGAGTGGGTAGATCACGATATACAGATAAACACATTATGGGAGACACACTCATAGGTGATGGATAGATACACTCATTACGGGAGACACACTTCTGAGTGGGAAAGATCATGATACATAGATAAGGATCACTGTTAGGGCCATGGTGGATACCACGAATCATCCAGATTCACCAGCAAGGTGACTCAGCAGATTGGTAGAGGATCAACGCCTAGTGGAGTTGGTCACGTCGATGCCTGACTCTACCTAGGGTCAGGAATGGATCGAGGATCTTGCTCTAGGCCTCTCGGAGGGACGTCGAATCTATCACAGAAAGTCATGGTGAAGGGACCATACTTCTATATAAGGAAACGATCCCTGACCTTCAGGTGAAGGAGATGAAGGGGTACTAAACAAAATGAAAGATTTCCAAGATACGGTGAACAAGAGGACCATGCCATTTTTCAAAATGTACACGACATGTAGAAAAGTTACACACCTTGTTGTCTAACCCCGGGTACGGCCCGTGTACAGCGGCCCGTGTTATAAGGTTGGTCATATAGAAAATTTAGTACATGGCGTGTAGTATGGTGTACACACCGTGTCCGAGTGACTAGGGTTGGCTTCATGTATGCTGGATATGTGCCCATACACGGTTATCACCTGTGTACTCCAACCCGTGTAATCGGGACACGGGGGCCCCGCGTTACTGGCCTCGCCTGGCCGTGAGATGGAGGACATGGTCGTGTACTCCCTTCCGTGTCCATGTATCCCTGGGATACATGCTAAGTCCCACGTAGATGCTTCTGTCATTCTACATAGAGAGTACACTCTATGTCGTTTGAAGCATTGTAGTACATCCCATGTCCATGTACTTACCAAAATACACACCGAGTTTTGAGGAAAGTCCAACACATTGTGTGACCAGGGTCATACGTCGTGTGATTCCTGTCTGACCCCCAAAACCCTAGCCACCTCCTCCAATAATACACGACGTGTTCTTCAGATGTATACACCATGTATTTTGGAAATTTCTATAAATGCGAACCTCCACCATCGCGCCTCCGATGGTGCCCCGTTTGTTGATCCGGTCATTCGATCTCCATGGAACTCCCATGTTTTGGATGCCCCGATGCCACGAAGCTACTTCTCGTATTTTCAGACCTTTGATCGACTCCGAAAACATGTTTTGATCCTCCTGCATGAAGAATTCTCGAATAATGGCCTCTTCCGATCCGAGCCGATTCGTCGCCTGTCATGGCCGCCACACCTCTGTAGGGTCGTTGCAATGTCGGATCTCCAGTTTGGGATTGTTGTGTTGCAAAACAAGTGTGAAAAAATCCATTGTTCATCGCCCCACAAAGAACGCGAAGAACGCACGAGAAGGAAAGGGGGAAAGAAAATCCAGTGAAATAATTAGAGGAATGAACCTACGATGTCGTTCGTCACGACATTGATCCACTCCCATTAGTAGGCTTAAACAGAGCAGAAATCAACAACAATAATCAAAATAGATTAATTCCCTGGAATCATCCCAATAAAACCCTCCCTCTAGAATGTACAAATCCACAGATCAACTTGTTCACGGTTGATCCACGTTCACAATTTAAATACAAAAACGGGGAAAGAGGAATAAAAAAACAACCCCTACCTTTAAGAAAGGATCAATAATTGACAAAAGGGTCGCACTACCGTCATCATCAAGATCCTTCAACTTCATTGGCAGAGAGATTATCAATTCAATCCGTCATCGTTCGTCACTGAGAGTTTTCTCCAATGCTCCATGGATACTCTATCGATTTCTATCTCAATTATCTCCAACAAGAAAAATTTGATTATCCCAATTAAAATGGAAACATATTTGACATCCCATAACACTACAACATTAATGAGCCAGTGTTTCTATTTCTGAGTCATTATGACATGACATTAATTACTGAAACTGTTATCCCATCGATGCACTACAGTGGATATTTTCAAAAAGAAATAAAATAAACTTTGCGAATTTATTTTATTTTATTTTACTTTAAACGTTTGAAAATTAACTTTTTCCCTCGACCCACACCAGTCGAGGTTAGGCTCTTTCTTAGGTAAATTCATCATCCCGGACGCAACGGTGCCCTCATATTTTTAATCTGGGCATCCATTTGGAAACTGCCACAGCCTCACACAAGTGTCGACTCACTTAACTGAGAAAAAGTTCAAACCATCATTCTAGGATCAATGGGCATCGAAATAATGTGCTGTTTTTGTGCCCAGTTTCGAAATAATCCCATATAATATTTAAAAATAATACATAGAAAATATGAGACATTAAATTCTCCCCACCTTCTGGATTTACACCCCTGAAAAGCCAAAACAAAGGCTACTCAAAAAGATGTGGGTACTCATCATGGATCTGGGCCTCCCACTCCCACGTTCTCTCTTGAAGATTATCGTGCTGCCACCAGACATGCACCAAGGGAATCGATTCCCACGAAGGATCCTCTCTTGCCAATCCTCGATCTCCACCAGGTACTCAGCAATGTTCACTCCATCCTTGATGTCCAGCTCGTCCCAGTCGATGACGTGCGATGGATCATGCACGTAACTCCTCAACTACGACACGTGGAAGACATCATGTACCCGATGCAACTATGGTGGTAGAGATATGAAGTATTCCACCTCACCAAATCTATTTAATATCTAGAAAGGTCCAATTAACCTCAAAGATAACTTTCCGCCCTGACCAAATCTTTGTAACCCTCATCGAGGTGAGACATAAAGAAAGACGTGGTCTCCCTCTTCGAACTCCAGAGGTCTCCATAGTCGATCAACATAAGACTTCTTCCAGCTCTGTGTAGTCTTCATTCGCTCCTGGATGATCAGCCCCTTCTCGGTGGTATCTCGCACAAACTCTGGACCCATGAGTGCTGACTCGATAGGGTCGGTCTAGCAATGCGGTGACCGGCAGGGTCTCCCATACAAGGCCTCGAACGGTTCCATACCAATGGTGGAGTGATAACTATTGTTTTATGAAAACTCCTCCAGTGGTAGGTGGTCTTCCCAACTATGACCAAAGTGCAAGACACATGCTCACAACATATCCTCCAGAACCTGAATGGTCCTCTCTATCTGACCATCTGTCTGGGGATGAAACATTGTGCTCAAGCATATATGAGTCCCAAAAGCCTCCTACAATCCCTTCCACAACCAGGATGTGAAACAGGAATCTCATATGGAGAATATTGTCGAGGGGATGCCATGTAATCGAACTATATCCTGCACATAGAGGCGTCCTAACTCTCTAAGGAACTCTGCTCCCTGATATCTAGGAAGTGGGAAAACTTGGTGAGTCGCTCAATGAACACCCAGATGGAATCATGCCCCTTGGATGTATGTGGTAATCCTGTCATGAATTCTATATATATTCCATCCCACTTCCACTCTGGAACATCTAGGGGTGAGCTAATCCCGCTGGAATCTAGTGCTGAGCCTTCACCTGTTGGCATGTGAGGCATCAGGAAACAAACCCCACTACTGTCATCTTCATGACCGACCACCAAAACCATCATCAGAGATCCTGGTACATCTTTTCCACTCCAGGATGTACCGCCAAGGGGGTGTATGAAACTCCCTCAGGACCTCCTCCTGCAATGCCACTGGTACAACAGTGCATCCTCTAAAAAAAAGTACGTGCTCCCCACCTTGTGAATATCTATCAGGAGCATGTCCTATGGATAACAGAGCGTGTAAATCCACATAGTCGACATCTCCTAGCTGTACCTCCCTAACCCGCTGTAAGAGTAGAGGGGCAACAACCATTGACTATAGGTAGGTTGCATCTTCTCTATCCACGAAGGACAACTGCAACGTGGCTAACTGCTTCATCGCCTCACACAACAGCTGTGAGCTCGACCTTCTACTCAGAGCATCTACCACCTTATTCCCCTTCACAGGAGTATAGATGATCTCAAAATAACAGTCCTGGAGGAACTCTAGCCAAATCCCCTATCTCAGATTCAGATCTTTCTGTGAAAATATGTACCTGAGGCTCTTGTGGTGAGAGTAGATGATAAACCGCTCGCCCATAAGGTAGTTTCGCCTCATATTCAATGCGAAGACTACCGCATACAACTTGAGATCACGGGTCACATAGTTCTGCTCATGTGGCCTAAGCTGGAACAAAACATAAGCAATCACTACCTACTTCTGCATCATGACACATCCAAGCCCGGTCCCTGATGTGTCGTAGAAAACTGTGTACTCGACACCCTCCTCCAGCAATCTCAAGATTTGGGTGCTCATCAAACACTATCTCAATTGCTCAAATTCCCACTAGAAGTTATCTATATATACAAAGGGTTTCCCCTTCCTGGTCAAGGATTTCATCGGTGCTGATATTCGGGAGAAGTCAGGAATGAATCTCCGGTAATATCCTTCCAATCCAAAGAAGCTCCACACCCCCTTCATGCTCCGAGGTGGCTCCCATGCTAACACAGCCTCCACCTTGGCTGGGTCTACAACTACTCCGTCTACTGAGATGAAATGTCCCAGAAATTGTACCTCTTGAATCCAGAATTTTCACTTTGAGAGATTTCCATAAAGCTGGTGCTCCCGAAGTACGTCTAGAACCATCCGTAGGTGTCTGGCATGCTCCTCCTATGACGTCAAGTACACAAGGATGTCATCGATGAAGACCACTATGAACTGGTCCAAGTATGTTTGGAAGATCCATTTCAGCTGTCCCATGAACACTGCGGGGGTGTTAGTCACTCTGAAAGGCATCAACAAGTACTCCTAGTGACCGTAGCGGTATTTGAAGGTCGTATTCGGTATATCCTCATCCCGTACTCATAACTAGTGATAACCTGATCAAAGTTCAACCTTCGAGAACCACTTTTCCCCTCTTAGATAGTCGTAGAGGTCATATATTCTTGGCATTGGATACTTATTCTTCACCGTCACTTGGTTCAGGCGCCAGTAATCCACGCACAACCTCAAACTCCCATCTGCCTTATTGGAAAACAAGACTAGGGCCGCCCATGGTGAAACAATGGGTCTCATGAAACCCTTACTCTGCAATTCCTCCAACTGCACCCTCATCTCGCGAAGCTCTGTGGGAGCCATCTGATATGATGATGAGGAAATCGGTGTCGTACCAGAGTGTAAGTCGATGCAAAAGTCGATTTCCCGATGGGGAGGTAACCCAAGAACATCTTTAGGAAGGATGTCCTCATACTCCACCACTACTATTGGGAACTGGGAGCTCACAACATCCACTGATTCGAGGGCAAGGCTAGCCATCTCATGAGCGATTGGCTATAACCTCCTATGAATAAGCCCATTCTGCACTGCCTGGGTTTCCCTTTCTCTGAAAAAGGAAAACCTCATCCCATCATGGCGTACACACCACACTCTTCACCTAAAACAGTCAATCTAGGAATGGAATGAAGATAACCAATACATACCGAGAATGACATCATAAGGCCTTGACGCTACCACCAAGAGGTTCCAACCGAAACTATCGCCTACAAGGGTAAGATCACACTGTCGGCAAAGGTGCATGATCATTGAGTTTTCACCCGTAGGTGTCTCCAAGTGTAAGGTTCGAGTCAACGGTTCTACCGAAATCTCGAGGTTTCGTACAAGACATGTGTCTATGAAGGAATGAATATCACATGTGTCTATATGTACAACAGATAAGGTAGAAAAGACACAGATCATAACTCGAATCATACCTGGAATCCCTGGGTCGTATGCCTCGACCACATGCAGCGGTCCCCGTCCCTGTCCCCTAGCTCCCTGAGCCTGGTGAGAACCTTCTGGGGGTGGTGGTGGATGTATTTCAACGCATCTTCCACCAACTGTAGCTCTCCCTACTCTTATTCCACGTCCGACGCCTAGTGGGTATGTCTGATCCACTCTCTACCTCTGCCTCGGTGGCCCATCCAGTGCTTCCCCGCCAGTAGCTCCACGGGTCGGACAATCTCTAGCGAGATGTCCTCTACCATCGCACGCGTATCGTCACTTCTCCGTAGGCTAATTGGATCCATCCCAAGAGCCCTGGACTTTCGATCCTCTATCCTGGGTCCCCATATGATGTTTCCCATGTCCAGATACCTGTGTCCGATGCTGGACCCCTACTGGCGGTGTCTCCGCACCTCTCTGTTTGCTGTTGACTGCCATTAGCTATCTCTGCTCCTCCAAGAAGCTCTTGATCACCAAGGCCCACTCAAGAACCCCAACAGAAGTTAATATGCATAGATGCAAGACACTAGCTTGGATGTACCATCATAGAACTCGCTCAAAGGTTCGAGCTCTGAAGTACTGATCCCTGACCATATCCATCGAGTACCGGGTGAGGTTGGTGAACCTCGATGAGTAGTCAGCTACTATCAAACTGCCCTACTGGAGCTGAAGAAGGTTTTGGATGCGCACAACTCTCAGCATAACCGGAGGGAACTCATCCCTGAAGAGTCTCTCGAACTCTATCCACGATAGAGTCTCCTCGTCGTGATACTATGTGGTTAGACTCCACTATCGTCCTTCCAAAACCTGAAGACGACTCACTCCTAGGATCACCATCTATTCTGCTAGTGTCTTCACTAGACGGAAAAATCTGGTCACTGCCTCATGCCAGTCCTCAGCCGCCTGAGGGTCAGGCTATCCTTGGAACCTGAGGGGTCTCTGTCTCTAGAACTCATGGAGCGCGCTATGACTGTGCTCCTCATCGGTCGGTACCGCAGGTACCGTGGGCTGCTCCACTGGTGGTATAGCTGGTGCGCCACCTGGTGGAATTACTTGGGGAATCGGTCCCTGTATCGAAGCCTCATCAATGAGGGAGTCATCCTTGTGATCGTGTTGCTGAATCCTAGCGGTTATGCATTGCGGAGGCATCTTGTAATGAAACAAGATGTAACATGGTCAATGAGTATATCTGGATAGATGACACAAAGGATATGGAAAACACAAACCATTCCTATATGATGCATTTACCTTTATTTTATTTCTCCGCAACCAGTGTTTTCGTGTGCCGAGTCAAAAAGCAGGTTATCAGAGTGCTGGTGTTTGGATACGTCAGCCGCCACACCAACACTAAAGTCTCTATCCTGAAAGCCAAGCTCAAAAAACTCAACACTGCTGCCCCAAACCCATATCACAGACTCTTGGTCCTAAGGTAGAACCGAACACCTCTGATACCACTCTTTCATGACCCATCCCAGTGGGGCCCGTTCCGTGACTCGCCAAGCCTACCTCCAATAGGCCTGGGGCTGGTGACTAGTACCGAGTAGGCATATTACTAACATGGGAGACATTTCTCAAGTACTTGTACACATGCACACATCTCCAAGCTCACAAATGCTGAAATGTAAAAAGAACCATTACGGAACCCAAAATGCATGCATACAACTAAACCTAACCCACATAGTACGATGAAAAGTAAAGTGCTAAAAGTAAACTGGGCCAAAATACAAGCCCACCAAAACCAGAGTCTGAAAACTGCAAAGCCCAACCTGTAAACACAAAAAGTACTGGGAATTCTGCTCATAGATGTACGAATGCCTCAGCTTGTAGAGATCTCAAAAAGATCGGTCTTGTCCTGGTCCTCCATGGACTCTATCAAAAGGATTCTCTTCTGCACAAGACATGACACGTGCGGGAAAATCCAGTGCAGGGGTGAGTATAACAATACACAGTAGAGGACCCCAAAAACCACAAAGTAGTACACAAAGTAAAGGTACAATCAGCTATGTACAGTATATGTCTACGGAACATATAGCAAGAGAAACACAAACCAGATATACTCAAAACCCAGACCCATAGTCTAGAGGCAAGTCACACAACCGCATACCCCCGCTAGCGATTCAGTTCGAAGGTTCCACGAAGCACTCATTCCGGGAGAACACAATCCATGAGTCTCGTAGCTCTGATGACATACATCTGAGAAGTATCGTTCGTTGGGAAATGCCATGAGAGGTAGATGAACTCATTACGGGAGACACACTCCTGAGTGGGTAGATCACGATAGATAGATACACTCATTATGGGAGACACACTCTTGAGTGATGGATAGATACACTCATTATAGGAGACACACTCCTAAGCGGGAAAGATCATAATACACAGATTAGGATCACTACCAGGGCCATGGTGGATAAAGCGACTCATCAGGATTCACCATCTAGGTGATTCACCATCTTGTTAGAGGATCAACACCCAATAGTGTTGGTCACGTCAATGCTTGAATCTACCTAGGTTCAGGAATGGATATAGGATCTTGCTCCGGGCCTCTCGGAGGGACACCGACTCTATCACAGAAAGTCCTGCTTAAGGGATCATACTCTTGTAGAAGGAAATGATGCCTGAACTTTAGGAGATGGAGAAGAAGGGGAACTAACCGAAATGAAATATTTCCATGATACAGTGAACAAGAGGACCATCCCATTTTGAAAAAAGTACACGATGTGTAGAAAATTTACACGCCATGTTGTCTGATCTCGGGTACTGACCATGTACAACGACCTGTGTTGTAAGGATGGTCATGTAGAAATATTAGTACACAATGTGTAGTATGGTGTACATTCCATGTCCAAGTGACTGGGGTTGGCTCTGTGTATGCTGGCCATGTTCCCGTACACAGTTATCCACCCATGTACTCTAACCCGTGTAATCGGTACACAGGGTGACCCACGTTACTGGCCTCGCCTGGCCATGCGATGGAGTACACGGCCATGTAGTCCATTCTATGTCCATGTATCCCCAGGATACACGCTGAGTCCCGCATAGCTGCTTCTTTCATGCCGCGTAGAGAGTACACACCATGTCGTCTGAAGCCGTGTTGTAGAGACCCGAAGCTTAACGTACATGGACATTACATTAATTTTGCGGAATACTTAGTACATAACAAAAACAAACACACAAGTACCGTAATAGTTTAGTATCTTTGGAAACTCAGAATATAATCTTATAATCGTGGTGAAAGATCTTCAATATCTCCCATAAAGATATTCCTTTTTTTAACCTAAAACCTTTCTTTATATCCTGGGGAAAATAAAACATAAAAGGGTGAGATCAAATGCTCAGTAAGGGTAAACAAAAGAAATATCAATCACATCATATACATAAGAACATAACTTTTGGAAATCTGAACCTGAAAAAGAAATCATAATTTCATAACATGGGATAAATCATAGTAGTGAAATGTATTCACAATAATCATAACTTAAAACATGAAACTTTGTGGAATATACACATAATCATAGAGAATGATTTCTTTATTAGTCAAGACTCATTTCCAAGACTATCTTAGTCGACAAAGTCTATTTCTAATCCGAGTTCACTCCTCATTTCAGTCATGTTTCACTGAACCGGTTTAACCTACCATTCCAGCCATGTTTATCTCATGAGATATAAAATCTTTACCCAATGCATTGGAGGAAGATATAGGTCCCACCCATCTCATAATGATACCATTCTTATGTGTTCCACTAAATCATAAATCATACATCATTGCATAACTCATGTAATAAAAATGGGATTCTTAAACAACATGACATCATAAAACAATTCATATCAGATAAAAGAATTTATAAAAATATTTCCATCACAACATAATCAAATCCATGTAATAATAGTGATAGAAAGAGAACCCTATATTATCTTAGATGGAAAATAATTTTGATAAAACACTTGAACTCCATTCTTGAGGAAAATATCTTTTCAACTTCAAAAACATTTTACTTTCTTAACATGTCACTCAATTTTAAACTAAAAGAAGTTTATTAAAAGTAAACATGAAAACTTTTAAAATAATCTTCTTGGAAATAATGTTTTAAAAATCCATTCATGCCGTATAAGTTAAAAAAAACATTCTTTTCGTACTTTTGTCAGAAAAGTCAAAAAGTACCTCATATGAAAAATGACAAAAGATTCCTTTCATATCTTTTACTAAAAACTCACCAAAGTGTAAAATAGGTTTTAAAAAATTGTAGGTGGATGGAAATAATATTACATATTGAGGAAACATGGATGTGGATGATAAAATACATCCCAGTAAATACCAAAGTATAAACAATCTTGGATAAAAATGAGATTGTGATATTTCCCTTACCTTAGGTCCGATTTGCTTCGTAAGTGTCCGAACCTCTTGTATACTGATTTAAATAATGTCATTGACTTATTACAGAATCATACTAATTGTTATTATATCATATATGGTTCACTTATGACTCTATATTACCCGTTCTTTTGTAAATTCCACGTTAAAGAGCGTTTTGGGTAAAATTGTTTCATTTGTCGTCCGCGTTTTGACTTGTAATTATTAATATGATTACTTAGATCATGGTTACTTAATTCCAGAATATAAAACATGATTTATATATAATATATATTCAGAATATACATATATATAATAAATCAGTAAATGGAAAGAAATACACCGTTCATGGAGACGGTAGGCCGTACGTACGCATGAACGTTGTTTTCGTTTCCTTATTGAGTTGAATGGAATTAAGTAGATGACATACATATATATACACATAAATCCAGTATCATTATTATGTCATATATTTCATGATTACTTATTATATATACTTTATAATCATTCATGAATGGTTAACGTGGAGAATGAATCTCATCGCGTCGTGGAGACGGTATTCCGTACGTACGCACGAGCGATGATATCATTCTCATGATCGTGGGACTGTATTGGAGTGTATGTATACTATTTCAGAATAATTATCACTTTAAAATAATCATATATAGTTTTTATTTACACCATTATACCTATCCAAGTAAGGTGGTGGTGGAAAATAGATTACACCACGGCGTGGAGACGGTATTCCGTACGTACGCACGCGCGGTGATTTCATTTTCCATAGGATGGATAGATAGTGAAATAGGGTCATTTCATACATATAATAACATATCAGTATATGAGTGATACTTATGTTATTACTTAATGATGAAACAACTAAAGAAGAAGAAGTGGAAGAAGAAATAAATATAAAAGAATCGGTACTGGGCATTACCTCTTCTTTGAAGCGCTTCTTTGAGACATCCTTTTAGGGAACTAAAATTGGTCTTTGAAGAATACCAGGACCTCTAGGATGTCTCTAGGGAATTTTAGAGAAGAAATTTTTAGGGTTTGGCCGAGCTTGAAGGCTCAATGTGGTGTGAGGAAGAGAGGAATGAGGTACCCTTTTATAAGGGAGGAGAGGGGCTCCTTTGGAAAACTAAAAATATTATTTTATTATAAAGTCATATTAGGTTTTAAATAGCTCCAAATTGATTTATTTCGAAGCTAAGGTGGGTATGGGTCGAAAGCCTTTCATCCAATAGAATTTTTACAAGTTTAGGTTCCTATTTTAACCTTATCATTTAGATTTAACATTAAGTTAAATAATTTTACTTTTACCGTGTCTTCTTATGTTCTTACACTATAAGGTTAATAAACATACTATAACAAGCCAAAAGAACCCCAAGTTTTTTATTATTAATATATATAACATTATCTAAGTCATTTGGCCGAAACTTAGATTTTTATGAATAAAATAACAATTAATAATATAATATTTGTTTTAAAAACAATTTCTTTTAAATTTTGACACTATTTGGTAATTGATTTTTGTGAAAATCATAACAGAATGACTGGTTCAAAAAAAGTTAATTAAATCAATACTAACATGTCATATTAACCTAGAAAATTAGTGGAATTGATAAAAAGTCTCAAATTAAATTTATTTGGGAGTTTATAACATCAATTATGTCAATATTTCATTAATACGATAATTACTGCATCATCTTTGTGTCATAAATAAATTAACTTATTTAATATCTAAAAATTAAAAATAAAATATCATTATGTAGGAAATTTGGTTATATTTATAATGAATATTTATAGTCGAATTTATCTTATGTATAACCCTATATTACAAATGATTTACTTATTAAACATTGATTTTAACTATTTTAACCCTTCATTAAATAAATTAATAATAAATGTCCCAATCTAATCCAAGTGGGACTAAATGGTCATATTTTATTCCTAAGGTTGTTTTTTGTCGAATTACACTTATCCAATAGCATTAGGACATGTTTTAGGGTAATAATAATATCATTTGTACCCTTAATTACCCTATTTACTTTTAACCGTGGTAAAAAAAGTAAAAAGATACTATTCACCAAAAATTATTTTCATCTCATTGAACCAAATTTTACTTACTGACATCAACCGTGTCTCTCGGATTTTTGAAATTCCACTCACAGAAGCGGTAAAATTATGTTTTATGAAAAATTCATTTTTTTTAACTACCACTTAGTGGTTTCACTATTCATCAAAAAATGAAAGTTTCCAGAAAAATACCAAAAATTAGGCCTAATATATATTTGATATTATGAACTCAAAAATGATGCCTATTTTACCAAATTCAAAAAATATCAGTTGCATTAATTAATTTATAAATTAATTCCCGTCGTCAAAACAAATAGCATGTTCTTAAGAGATAATAACTATCAAAAGATTGACAGTTGTTTATGTCTGGTTTAAATGTGAAATTACATCCAATAACCAAAATTGTATTAAATTGTAAAAATATATTCTAAATATACTTTAAAACCACTCAAATTAATAATTTATCACTATTAATTATTTCGATTAAAAAAGTTGTTTTAAATTAAAATTTAGTAATTTTCACTATTCATCAGAATATGAAAGTTATCCGAAAAGTACCAAAATTTTACCTTAGGCTAAATTCGATACTCCGAATCCAAAAATGAAGTCCATTTTGAGAGATAAAATTTCTAAAATTTTAAAAGGTGGTTGTTACTATTCATAACGGCTAGTTTTAATAATATTTTAATAGCATATTGTTGTTTAGTGAAACTCATTATTGCGTACTACACACGCTATAGAGGAAGGTCACGATTACTTGTAATGCAAGACAAGTCAAGGATGCGTGTTGTGCAAGCTCCTTTTGGTGTATCGTACAACACAGGACATTAATGAAATTAAAAATAATATTTTTCAGAAAATCTCGGGGTGTTACATTCTACACCCCTTAAAATGAATTTCGCCCTCGAAATTCGTCGGGGTTATAAATGGTTAACTAATTGAAAGTTTATTTAATAGAAACACACATCGTAAAAAGGAATACCAAAACATGGATTTAAAAACTAAAGTATGAAACGTAACGGTTACCCAAATTAATTAATCACTGGGTTTCCACATAGGAGAACATAGGTGAAAATATGGATATGGAAGAGAAATCTAACCGTCATGTTCTGATGGAGAGTGGTAGAGAACATGGCTATGAAAAATCCAACAATCACAAAGCCATAAATTTGGGATGATCTAGGGTACCATCTGATTCATCGGACATAAGGGCACTAGGACAACATTTTTGGTTTTCAAGATCATTTCCTTAAAGTTGAAGAATTTGAATTAGAATAAATACTTACTTTATTTTGGTAAAATCTCACTTTTGTTCATGCTTTGAAAAATTTCCACTTCATCTCTTAAAGAAATGAAGTTTAATTTTTTATTCGCGATGTGTTAGTATATCATGTGGTAGAATGATGGGTCATTTCATCTGTCTCAAACAAAAGGTTAGAAATGTTATCAAAAAATACATAAGTCCATCTATAGTGAGATTAATCATATATGGTTCCTAAAATAGACTTATAATTCATATATCATACTGCTTAATATAATAAAACTAGTTTCTACTAAACAGGGACTTCCTGTAGGCTAGTGGTAGGCGATAAAGGCCAGTCGCACTTCGGTTTTAGGTTCGATTCCCACAGCCTTGTCCGACGCGATGGGCTGTCGCCCATCCTACAGGTTGTCCTTTTTCTATATCTATATTACTATAAGATCCCATCAACAATATCGAAAAAAGTTCTATCCTTAAACAATACTAACTTATTTCCAACATAATCCATTCCAATTTTTAGGCTTATCTAAAATACTTCGGTCCAATCTCATAGTATAAAGAAAATTATCACGTGAATGCCATCATTTATCCCCCATATATCATAAGATATATCTTGTTGGTCAAATTACAAACATGTGAATACCTTAATCATGTATTCTCTTGAATAATGAATACCCATTGAACCTTATTGAAAACATGAATGCTGTTAAAAGTTAACACTTTCCACATACCAAAATCCTCAAAATTCTATATACTCAAACCATGATATCACTTAGTCCTTATATCAATCATGATCTCATGAATACAATCAAACATCTCATTATCTTCTTATCCCTTCATTATGCGCATATAATCTATTTACCAAAAATGTCTCAATCACTTTTCATGGTTACCGGTACCATAAAATTATTGAAAACCACAATAGACCAATACATAAATACTCCAATATTCTACGATACTATATACAACATTATTTTGGAATCCCATTACATAAACACTTAATCATTCAACCAAATTGTTGTCATATTCAACATCACCAATAGTGATCGCATGTGACTTCCCTTTGTCCTTTTCCTTAAGTGGTTGCTCATGTCGATCATCACTAACCCTTGGATTAGGGATTTTATTAGCATAATGCCCCATTTCCTTGCACTTGAAGCATTAAAGTGTAGTAGGTTCATTTTGTGTATCCCTTCCTTTTTTTTGCATCATTAGACATCTTCTTCCCATCATTGTAGCATTCAAATGCCCGATGACCTTACTTTCCACATTTGAAACATTTACTTGTCCCTTTAAGACAATCTCCACCATGCTTCTTTCCACACCTTGAGCATAAGGAAACATTCATCTTCTTTTCACCATTAGTCTGAGATTTCTCCTTGAACTCCATCTTTCGTTTCTTGTCAATACTATGAGATGGATAAGTAACACCAACTTCCATTTCTACCTTGATAGCACAACACACAATTTCTTCATAGCTACTAAAGTCTCTTATAGCTAATCCCTTCGAAGATTTGGTTTTAAGCCACTGAAGAATCGATCAACATTACTTTCAGGTTGGATGATAAATCCATATGCATACCTTGGAAGCCTTGTAAAATTCGCTTCATATATACCAACAGATTCATCATCCTTTTGCTTTAGTTCAAGAAAATCCTTCTCCAACTTTGTTCGATGAATACAAGGGAAGTACTTATTGAAAAATAAGTTCTTGAACTCATCCCATTCTATGGACTCAATTTCATCTCTTTGCCTCGTATTCTTGATAATATTCCACCATTGATCAGCTTCACCTTCCAAACGATATACTGCTAAGATGAATTTATCATGTTCAAAACATTGAAGAATTGAAAATATCTTTTCAGTGGTACTGATCCATTGTTCAGTAACAAGTGGATTAGAAGACCCACTGAAAGAAGGTGGGCGTTGCCTCATGAAGGACTCAATAGAATATTGTCCCCTTCTCGGCTCATTTGGATGTCCAGAATGATTCATAGCTTGTGTAAGTATAGCAATAAGATTTTTCACTCCATCTCCCATAACATTTGTTTGTTCAGGAGGACAATCATTGCATTGTCCATTGCATTGATCAACACGGTTCCTTGGGGTTCCAGCCATCGTCTAAAACCCAAAAAGAATAGTGTAAGAGGCAAAAATCATGCAAGGGAAAACAACACAATAAAGGAGGATAACCTTTAATATCTAAAATCTTGGGTTACCGTAATTCTAGTACTATAACCTATACTTATACATAACCTTAGGGACATCCCTATACATACCATAGAAATATCTCTAGGGATCTCACTAAAGTTCTCGCATCCTAGTTTCCAAAGGTTGACTAAACCTTTCCTCTGATACCAACTGTAGAGACCCAAAGCTTAACGTACATGGACATTACATTACATTTGTGGAATACTTAGTACATAACAAAAACAAACACACAAGGACCGTAATAGTTTAGTGTCTTTGGAAACTCGGAATATAATCTTATAATCATGGTGAAAGATCTTAAATATCTACCATAGTGATCTTCCCTTTTTTTTACCTAAAACCTTTCTTTATATCCTGGGGAAAAGAAAACATAAAAGGGTAAGCTCAAATGCTCAGTAAAGGTAAACAAAAGAAATATCAATCACATCATATACATAAGAACATAACTTTTGGAAATCTTAACCTGCAAAAGAAATCATAATTTCATAACATGGGATAAATCATAGTAGTGAAATGTAATCACAATAATCATAACTTAAAACATGAAACTTTGTGGCATACACACATAATCATAGAGAATCATTTCTTTATTAGTCAAGACTCATTGCCAAGACTATCTTAGTGGAAAAAGTCCATTTCTGAACCGAGTTCACTCCTCATTTCAGTCCTGTTTCACTGAACCGGTTTAACCTGCCGTTCCAGCCATGTTTATCTCAAGAGATATAAAATCTTTACCCAATGAATTGGAGGGAGATATAGGTCCCACCAATCTCATAATTATACCATTATTATGTGTGCCACAAAATCATAAATCATACATCATTGCATAACTCATGTAATAAAAATGGGATTCTTAAACAACATGACATCATAAAACAATTCATATAAGATAAAATAATTCATAAAAATATTTCCATCACAACATAATAAAATCCATGTAATAATAGGGATAGAAACATAACCCTACATTATCTTAGATGGAAAATAATTTTGATAAAATACTTGAACTCCATTCTTGAGGAAAATATCCTTTCAACTTCAAAAACATTTTCCTTTCTTAACATGTCATTCAATTTTAAACTAAAAGAAGTTGATTAAAAATAAACTTGAAAACTTTTAAAAGATGATTCTTGGAAATAATGTTTTAAAAATACATTCATGCCGTATAAGTTAAACAAACATTCTTTTCGTACTTTTGTCGGAAAAGTCAAAAAGTACCTCGTACGAGAAATGACAAGAGATTCCTTTCATATCTTTTACTAAAAACTCACCAAAGGATAAAATAGGTTTCAAAAAATTGTAGGTGGATGGAAATAATATTACATATTGAGGAAACATGGATGTGGATGATAAAATACACCCCAGTAAATACCAAAGTATAAACAATCGCGGATAAAAATGAGATTTTGATATTTCCCTTACCTTAGGTCCGATTTGCTTCGTAAGTGTCCGAACCTCCTGTATATTGATTTAAATAATTTCATTTACTTATTAAAGAATCATAATAATTGTTATTATATCATATATGGTTCACTTATGACTCTATATTACCCGTTCTTTTGTAAATTCCATGTTAAAGAGCATTTTGGGTAAAATTGTTTCATTTGTCGTCCGTGTTTTGACTTGTAATTATTCATATGATTACTTAGATCATGATTAATTAATTACAGAATATGAAACATGATTTATATATAATATATATTCAGAATATACATATATATAATAAATTAGTAAATGGAAAGAAATACACCGTTTATGGAGACAGTAGGCCGTACGTACGCATGAACGCTGTTTTCGTTTCCTTATTGAGTTGAATGGAATTAAGTAGATGACATACATATATATACACATAAATCCATTATCATTATTATGTCATATATTTCATGATTACTTATTATATATACTTTATAATCATTCATGAATGGTTAACGTGGAGAATGAATCTCATCGCGTCGTGGAGACGGTATTCCGTACGTACGCACGAGTGATGATATCATTCTCATGATCGTGGGAATGTATTGGAGTGTATGTATACTATTTCAGAATCATTATCACTTCAAGATAATAATATATTGTTATTATTTACACCATTATACCCATCCATGCAAGGTGGTGATGGAAAATAGATTACACCACGGCGTGGAGATGGTATTCCGTACGTACGCACGCGCGATGATTTCATTTTCCGTAGGATGGATAGATGGTGAAATAGGGTTGTTTAATACTTATAATAACATATCATTATATGAGTGATACTAATGTTATTACCTCACGATGAAACAACTAAAGAATAAGAAGTGGAAGAAGAAATAAAGATGAAAGAATTGGTAACGGGCATTACCTCTTCTTTGAAGCGCTTCTTTGAGACCTCCTTTTAGGGCACTAAAATTAGTCTTTGAATAAGACCAGGACCTCTAGGATGTCTCTAGGGAAGTGGGGAGAAGAAATTGGCAGTGCTTGTGTGAGATTGAAGGCTCAAAGTGGTGTGAGGAAGAGAGGGAGGAGGTGCCCTTTTATAAGGGAGGAGAGGGGCTCCTTTGGAAAACTAAAAATATTATTTTATTATAAAGTCATATTCGATTATAAATAGATACAAATTGATTTATTTCTAAGATAATGTGGGGATGGGTCGAAATCCTGTCATACAATATAATTTATACAAGTTTAGGTTCCTATTTTAACCTTATCATTTAGATTTAACATTAAGTTAAATAATTTTACTTTTACCGTGTCTTCTTGTGTTCTTACAATATAAGGTTAATAAATTTACTATAACAAGCCAAAAGAACACCAAGTTGTTTATTATTAATATATATAACCTTATCTAAGTCATTTGGCCGAACCTTAGATTTTTAGGAATAAAATAACAATTAATAATATAATATTTGTTTTAAAAACTATTTTATGTCAATTTTGACACTATTTGGTAATTGATTTTTTTAAAAATCATAACAGAATTATTGGTTCTAAAAAAGTTAATTAAATCAATACTAACATGTCATATTAACCTATAAAATTAGTGTAATTCATAAAAAGTCTCAAAGTACATTTATTTGGGTGTTTATAACATCAATTATGTCAATATTTCATTAATACGATAATTACTGCATCATCTTTGTGTCATAAATAAATTAAATTATTTAATATCTAAAAATTAAAAATAAAATATCATTATGTATGAAATTGTTTTATCTTTCAAATGAATATTTATAGTAGAATTTATCTTATGTATAACCCTATATTACAAATGATTTACTTATTAAACATTGATTTTAACTATTTTAACCCTTCTTTAAATAAATTAATAATAAATGTCCCAATCTAATCCAAGATGGCCTAAATGGTCACATATTATTCCTAAGGTTGTTTTTGGTCTAATTACACTTATCCAATAGAATTAGGACATGTTTTAGGGTAATAATAATATCATTTTTACCCTTAATTACCCTATTTACTTTTAACCGTGGTAAAAAAAGTAAAAAATTACTATTCACAAAAAATTATTTTCATCTCATTGAACCAAATTTTACTTACTGACATCAACCGTGTCTCTCAGATTTTTGAAATTCCACTCACAGAAGCGGTAAAATTAAGTTTTATGAAAAATTCATTTTTTCTAACTACCACTTAGTGGTTTCACTATTCATCAAAAAATGAAAGTTTTGAGAAAAATACAAAAAATTATGCCTAAGATATATTTGATATTATGAACTCAAAAATGATGTCTATTTTACCAAATTCAAAACATATCAGTTTCACTAATTAATTTAAAAATTAATTCCCGTCGTCAAAACAAATAGCGTGTTCTTAAGAGATAATAACTATCAAAAGATTGATAGTTGTTTATTTCTGGTTTAAATGTGAAATTACATCCAATAACCAGAATTGTATTAAATTGTAAAAATATATTCTAAATATACTTTAAAACCAATAAAATTAATAATTTATCACTGTTAATTATTTTGATTAAAAAAGTTGTTTTTAATTAAAATTTAGTAATTTTCACTATTCATCAGAATATGAAAGTTATCTGAAAAGGACCAAAATTTCACCTTAGGCTAAATTCGATACTTCAAATCCAAAAATAAAGTCCATTTTGAGAGATAAAATTTCTAAAATTTTAAAAGTTGGTTATTACTATTCATAACGGCTAGTTTTAATAATATTTTAATAGCATATTGTTGTTTAGTGAAACTCGTTATTGCGTACTACACACGCTATCGAGGAAGGTCGCGATTGTGTGTAATGCAAGGCAAGTCAAGAATGTATGCTGTGCACGCTCCTTTTGGTGTAGCGTACAACACAAGACATTAATGAAATTAAAAAGAATATTATTCATAAAATCTCGGGTTGTTACACGTGTAGTCCATCCCATGTCCATGTACTTCCCAAAATACACGCCAAGATTGGGGAAAGTCCAACACACCATGTGACCAGGGTCACACGCTATGTTATTCCTCTATGACCCCTGAAACCCTATCCGCTGCCACCAGTACTACACGGTGTGTTCTTCGGAAGTACACCTCGTGTATTCTGGATATTTCCAGAAACGTGAACCTCTACCGTCGCGCCTCTGGTGGTGCCTCGTTAGTCGATCCAGTTGTCCTATATCCATGGAACTCCTGAGTTTTGGCTTTCCCGATTCCATGAAGCTTCTTTCGGTGTTTTTGGACCACTGATCGGCTCCGAAAACATGTTTTGATCCTCCCATGCATAGAACGCTTGATGAACGATCTCTTCTGATCAGAGAAGATTCGCCGTTCGTCATGGACGTCGCACCTCGGTATGGTCGTTGTGATGTCGGATCTCCAGTTTGGGATTGTTGAGTTGCAAGATAGGTTCGTAACAATCCATTGTTCGTCGCCCTATGAAGAACGTGAAGAACGCCCGAGAAGGAAAGGGGGAAAGAAAATCCAATGAAACAATTAGAGGAACAAACCTCTATCATCGTTCATCACGGCATTGATACGCTCCCGTTAATAGGCTTAAACAGAGCCGAAATAAAAAATAATAATCAATATTGATTAATTCCCCAGAATCATCCCAATAAAACCCTATCGCAAAAACATACGAATCTGCGGATCAACTTGTTCGTGGTTGACCCATGTTCGTCGTTTAAATACAAAAAACAGGGAAAGAGGAATGAAATAACAACCCCTACCTTTAAGAAAGGATTGATCGTTGATGAAAGGGTCGCACTGCCGTCGTTGTCGAGATCCTTGAAATTTGTTGGCTCAATGATTCTCAACTTCGATCCATCATCGTTCGTCGCTGAGAGTTTGCTCCAACGCTCCGTGGATCCTCTAGATATTTCTCTCTCAATCGTCTCCAACGAGAAAAATTCAATTATCCTAATAAAAAGGGAAACATATTTGACATCCCATTACAATGAAACACTAATGAGTCAGCGTTGATATTTCTGAGTCATTATGACATGATATTAATTACTCAAACTGCTTCCCCATCACTGAGTTGTAGCGGATATTTCCAAAAATAATTAAAATAAACTTTTCGAATTTATTTTATTTTATTTTACTTCAAACGTCCAAAAATTAACTTTTTCCCCCGACCCACGCCATTCAATGATAGGGTCATTCTTATATAAAGTCATCATCTTGGACGCAACGATGCCCTCAGATATTTAATCCCGGAATCCGTTTGGAAACTCCCACAGCCGCACATATGTGCTGACTCACTTAACTAAAAAAAGTTCAATCCACCATTCCGTGCTCACTGGGCCTTGGAATGATGTTCCGTTTTCGTGCCCAGTCTCGAAATAATTCCATATAATATTTGAAAATAATACACAAAAAATCATATACATTACATTAAATATTATAAAAAAATGATCAAGGGAAGGTAGACCTTAATATGTTCCCAATGTTGAGAAAATGGTGTTTAGTTTGGATAAAGAGATTATAGATATGATTAAATTAATTTGAATATTATCGATTACATTGGAAATAAGTTAATGATTTTTTTAAATAGTGGTTTATGCTATCTTGGATTGAGTTTACAACATTTTTGGATTTAAGGAACATATCCAATAATCTCCGTTTTAAGGAGTAAGGAATTGTGCATGTTTTCAGTAAGGTTTTATAGTAATTGAGGGCTTTTAAAAGTTTTCAAAGAATAAATGATGAAGTTATTCACATGTTTGGTATGTGAAGGTCAATATTCATGTTATGGTAAATGATGTTTAATGATAAGTTCATTTTTGAAATTTAATTACCTTATTTCAACATTTTTGTATTTCAATTATTCAGAAGGTTCAAAAGGTTAACCACTTATGAAATATTTGAAGTCAAAATTTGGATGAGGCTTTATATATTTATTTACTAAAACAACATATAAATATTTATGCATATTGTATAAACATTTCTAACCATTTTTTTTGATAATAATTGAAGATAGATAGAATGAATTATCATTCTATCTACAAATCTTATGATCCATTAGTGCTTCAGGCATAAAAAATTCATCATCACTTATTAGAATAAGAGATGAATTGTAAATTGATCAATGCACAACTATGGGGTGATATTTTTCTTATGAAATTTAATTAAATCAACTAAGTATATCTTCTCGTGAAAATTCACCAAATTTAGAAAAAATTTCTTGAAATAAAATGGTGTCCTGTTATCATCATTTTAGATGATATAAATGACATTTTCATGAGAATGTGGTCTATGGTGTTATGATCACTAACTTTATATGTATCACCCAATTTATTGTGATCTGATTTATTTATCTCTCTATATAATTATTTACACTTTTATTCCACATCCAATGCTTCACTTCCCATTTAGGTTCTCGTTTGTCGAAACCTAGTTATGAGTTACTTTGGGTAACCATTAAATTTCCAACATTCCATTTTAAAGGAAGTTTTATTATTAATTTTTATGATATGGATTATATGAAAGGAACATTAAATTATTAAAACTTTGATGAAACAGATGAATTTCAATGGAAAAAATATTTTTAATGGGGGAAGAATGTAACACCATGAGTTTTTATGAATTATTGTTTTCAAATGAATTAAAATTATTTGATAGATTACATTGCATGATCCAACAAAACACCAAGTTAATATTAGACTATAAGAAACACAGAGTTTATATATTGGTAAATTCCACACTACGTTTGGCTTGTGTTATAAACAACACCAATATCCTTTAATAAATTGCGTTACCTGCAAGACTGAGTTTTACCGAATTACAATATACCATTAATATTATTGTTTAATACAATAGTTATCACCTAAATGTTGAAATGGAGGGAATAAATAAGATTAAATAACTTATGAAAAAATATATATTTCACATGTTTATTACTTATCTATTTTTTATAAATAAAATAAGAATCATTTAATAGAAAAATAAATGTTTACCAAAAAACATTAACTTATTTAAAATACGGGTTTATCATTCCTAGAGAAAATAATTTAAAATATAATTTTAAAAATTTATTTGAAAAATAAAACTAATTTTTTTAAAGAGGAATGTCAAAATTATTTTGGGGTTATTTTCTGGTATTTTTTTAGAAGTTTCATTTTTTGATTAATATTGAAAAATAATGAATTTAATTGAAAACTTCCTTTTAGATTAATTTATTTATATAGTTAAATTATATTTTAATTATATTTTAAAGTATATTTATTTAAATTATACATATATAAATCAAATTTTGGTCATTTTAATTAATTTTATTTTGAAATTTAACATAAAATATATTATGCTTTTCATCTTTTATTGCTTTAAAAACCCTCTTTCTTGAGACTTCTATAAAATTAATTTGAAATTAATTTATGAAAATTATGTCAGATGAATTTTTCAAAATGGATTCCATATTTTGAATCATAAATTTTTTTGTTATCAAATAATGTTAACTTTGTTTTTTACCATAATGATTAGTGAAAGTAGATAGAATTAATTATTACTATTAAGGATAAAACATGTTTACATAGTGGTTAAATGTAATTCCCCAACCCCAGTTACCCAGAGTCAGTGAATTATTACGTAACATTGGCATGATCACAAAATATCATGTCTTGGAAGACCGATTAATTTAGTATCCTTGGAAAAACTAGATACATTCATAAATGTTACATTACATCATAAAATAAAAAATCACAATAACATAGTCTCCATAGTCCACAATCATATCCCATTCTGACTATCCCAATAGGTCATTCATAAAATACTTCTTTTACATCCTAGAAAAATTAAAAAATTGAAATGGGTGAGCTCAGATGCTCAGTAAGGATAACAATATAGCAGAAACTTTCATAAATAAACATAAACATTTTAGGCAATGTATAACTAAAACAAAAGCCTTTTAAACGTGAACTTTAGCATAATATGGAAAAAGTAAAATGAAATAATTTCATTAACTTATTCACATGGATATTCTTCTAGTCGAATAATAACATGCAATATCAATAACAACTTTCATAATGATGGAATTCATAATTCCAGACTATCATAACCACATAGCCAAAGCCTCGTGCCAAGACTACAAATAAGATTTTGTCAAGGCCTCATGTCAAGACACTAGTTTGTATCATGAGACATACCGATGCATCGAGGAGCTATAGTGGGCTCCACTCGTCACTTATTAAGTCCAATTCATTCCTCATATGAACAGGTTTAAACATATCATAAACCATAACATAACCGTATCACATAAAACATGCATAAAGGAAACATAACATTTCCACATTTCAATCAAAATATATCAATAAAACACATTGTTATAATAAAACCATTTTCAATACCAAAATAAAAGAAAATTAAAACTTGGTATTTATTTTTTTTTCATTTAAAAAAAGTTATGGCTTGTAGAGGAAGCCGAAACTCAAATAATGGTCACGGCGGTGGAGAAGTCATTGTCGCCGCATACATACGACAAAAAAAAAACATTCCCTTTTGTCATTTAGTAAAATTATTCATATAAAAATATTCCTATTTCATAAAACTAAAAGTCAAAGGGGTTTATACACCGTATAAAAGATAAGTTGTGTATAAAACAAAATATGCCTCAATGAAAGGAGATTGAGACGAAGTCCCTTACCTCATGTCCGATTTGACTCGATCGTTATTTAATATATTGAATAATAAACTAGAGTTAATCTCTAATTTCCTAAGAACCATTTTCAAGTTCATTATCCCTTTTATATCACTTATTACCATGTTATGAAAATTATGTAGTCATTTAAGTTAATAACGGTCGTTTTGTCGATCTTTGGTACTTGAGTCAACAATAAACTTCTTATAATTACAAGTTATTCATGTGGTAAAGTATCCATTATCTCTAGAATTATATTCATGATGTATATATCATATAAATCATATATATCCAGTATATACTTGCATTTAAAATATTACATAACATTTAGAGGTATGAAATAAAATGCACCGTTCATGGAGACGGTAAGCCGTACGTACGCATGAACAATACTTTCATTTCTATTTAGTATTTAATGGAGTGAAATCATAATGATATAAAGGTATATTATAATTCTAGTATAATATCTTATATAATATCATTAACTCCATCATTTATACATCCCACATATGGAATTAACGAATCAAATCACTTTGAGGGGGCGGTAATCTGCACTTTCTAAAATGAAGAAATCACGTTTACCCATAATGGAAATCATAAAGGTATGTGATAACTGAAAAATACAGAATAATAAGGAAACCATAAACATAATATATATCATATATAAATAGAGTGACATATTAATGGCCACCAAGAAACGTGTTAAAAGAAGATTGAACAATCATCGTTTCGTCGGGCAGTAATTCACCAACCACGAAAACAGTATGTTCCTTAACCATTAGACAGAGGTGTGTGTAATTTAAAATCGAATCAATATCATAAAAAAATCATAGTATATTGAAGATAATTGTGTTGTTACAAAATATAGGAATAAAATGATTTTAGGGGGTTGGAGAAGCAACATAAAACAAAAGAACACAAGTGAAGACATTACCTTTAAAATCGGGTAACTCTTTTTAATTTGATCCAAAGGCTTACTTTGGAAGACTTATGCCCAAAGTGAGGCTTCTAGAAGTAAGATAGAGAATTTGAGAGAGTATTTGGGCAGAGGTTGGCCGATCCAAATGGCTTTGATGGTGTGAATAAGGTGGTAGAGGTGTGGGCCTTTTATAAGAGGAGAGGAGAGGCACTCTTGGAAAGTCATGAAATGTTACATTATTATATACTGAGTTTCGGATTTTAAAGGTCCCAAAATATATATTTAGAGGATAAGTTGATAAGGGTTCTAAATATACTCATATAATAGGTTTTTGACAAGTGTAAGTCTTATATTTTACATTATATGTTCATTTTATTTAAATCGTTAATTAATGAGGTAATCGCTGCATCATCATGGTGTCATAAAGAATTTAATTTATTTAATGTATAAAAATTATAAAAAATATCATGATGTAGGAAATCTTTTTAGCTTTCCATTTAATATTTATAGTCAAAAATATGACTTGTATAATCCCATGTAAATATTGTTTTAGTAAAACAACACATGTTTGTGACAATTTTATTTTTACTTTAAATAAAAAGTTATTAATGTCATTTACTTACCCATGTGGCTCCATGGGGTCCCCAAGTTGACCCATGGATTTTATTGGTTATCCATGAATCATCCAATAAGAGTAGGACAAGTGTCAATATATTTTAATATTTTTATAATATCATTTTTACCTTAAATTTCACTAATTACCATTAATCGCGATTAATAAAACTTAAAAGTTACTATTCACCAAAAATTGTTTTAATCTCATTGAACCACATTTTACTTCCTAATGAAAATGATATATGTTGGATTTTTGAAATTCAAATCACAGAGATTGTAAAATTTCATTTAAACGAAAAATCAGTTTTTTAACTACCACTTAGTAGTTTCACTATTCATCAAAAATCGATGTTTTTCAGAAAAATACCAAAAATCAACTCTAAGATATATTTGATATTCCAAATTCAAAAATGATTTCCATTTTACCAAATTCAAAAAATAAAAGTTTCATTAATTAATTTTATAATTAATTCTCGTGGTCAAAACAAATAGCGTGTTTTTAAGAAAGAATATCAATCAAAAGATTGACAATTGTTTATGTCCAATTTCAAAGTTAAATTAATTATAATGACCACCATTGGATAAAATGGTAAAATTATATTCTAATTATACTTTAAAACAACTCAATAGTATAATTTATCACTATAAATTATTTGGATTTAAAAAGTTGGTTTTAAGTATTTTTTTACTATTGATCGAAAATTGGATGTTCTCAGAAAAATACCAAAATTTCAAAATACGAAAATTTCGATATTCCGAATCCATAAATGAAGTCCGTTTTGAAATATAAAATGTATATAATTTCAAAACTTGGGTATTAATATTCATAATGACTACTTTGATTGGTCATAGTGTGTTAGAATCTCGAACTTGCGTACAATGCAAGCTATTGCATTATTGAAAGAGAATCATACTATGGAAGCTTGGGGTGTTACATTCTCCCCTCCTTCAATAAATTGTGTCCTTGAAATTTTAAATTGTTCTTTGAAAATTAAAAGGTTGAAAGTAGAAAATACCTTTGTGGAAAACCCACATCGGAAATAAACTTAATAAAAATATAACTTTAAAAGAAAGAAAGAGAAGTAAAAAGGTCCCCTGAGATAGCCCATACTAGGATTCTATGAAAACATGGATATGGATGAGAAACAAACCATCAAGGTCTGATGGAGAGTTGTAGAAAACATGATTAAGAGAAAGTTAACTACAAGAAAATCACAAACTTGTGATTGGTTAAACGGTCATTGATTCCCCAATTGGAAAAGTTAACCGAAAACATTTTTGTTTTAAGTTAACTTTCATAAAGTTGAGGAATTTATTTAGGAGATTTACAAAGAATGTAAGGAAATATACTTACTTTTCATGTAGACTTTCATTCTTTAATAAATTTTTACCACAAACCCATCTTTCACTCCAAAAGGTAATAGAACTCAAAAATATTATATTTATCCTAATCATACAAGGATATAAATATTAACACATACCATTTATATTAGGAAAACGATTTTGTAATAACCAAGGACTTCCTGTAGTCTATTGGTATGTAATAAAGACCTGTCGCACTATGGTTGTGGGTTCGATTCATGCAGTTTTTTCTGACGCGACGGGTTATCCCCCAACCTGCAGGTTGTCCTTTTCCTAAAACTATAGTATTATAATATTCAAAAAATAATCTTCAGAAATGTTTTAGCCATAAACAATACTATCGAAAGTTCATCTTAATACATTTCAACCTTTATAGTTATCCAAAATACCTCTGTCCTGACTTTCTCTAAAAGGTCTCTAAACTCCAAAATCAATTGTAACATCAGATTCCCCAAACAAAGCAAAGTTTCTATTATTGTCACATACTAAAAATATTATTACCTTCATCATATTAAAACCTTAATGAAAACAACAAGTACTACAGTACAATCCTTATATATATCACATTATTCTTATAACCATAATGTAGTTCTTGAGTCCAAAAACACAAATACAATAATTATTCCACTTCAACTGTAGTAACAGCATAAGATTGGCCTTTCTCCCGTGGCCTTTTCTGAGGTAAGTTTCCTTGGGGCTTAGGGAATTCATTTGCATAATACCACATTTCTCTACAATTGTAGCATTCAAAATTGATAGCCTCTTTATTTCCCTTGCAATAACGAGCTTGGTGACCTTTTTCTCAACATTTATAACAAACTCTCATTCCTTTTAGGAAAGTACCAGGGTGATTCTTCCCACAATTATCACATAATGGAAAATCCTTCTTTCCCTTTTCCCTTTATCTGTCTCTTGTTCCACTGTTCTCTTCTTCTCTTTCTTCACTTTATTGTCATAAGATTTAGAGAATTCCTTTTATATCTTGATAGAACACGAGACTATATCTTCGTACGTTGAAAAAGATTGTGATACTAAATCTTGATGGATAAATGGTTTTAACCCATCAAAGAAACTATAAATCTTACTTCTTGGGTTACGTATATAATCTACAGCATGCCTCACTAACCTTGTAAATTTAGACTCATACGTTGCGACATTATCATCCTCCTTTTGCCTCAGACTCATAAATTGCCTTTCCATATCTGCTCGATGGTCACGAGGAATGTATTTTTCTATGAAAATCTCTTTGAACTGTCTCCATTCCATACTTGATACTTCTTGATCTTCCTTTGTATTTTGAATCAATGACCACCATTGATCAGCATCTCTAGTGAGGTAGTAAAATGCCATGATAACCTTTCCCTTTCACTACTCCCCAAGGCATGGAATATTTTCTCTAAGGAATTTTTTCATTGCTCAGCTAGTAAGGGATTTGTAATCTCATTAAATTTTGGTGGTTGTTGCCTCATGAAGCGGTCTAACTTTGATCCTCCATGTTGTAGATTAGGGTGCTCCATACAAGTGAGGTTATTATTCTTAACCTGAGTGAGTTGTCCCAATATGGTGATAAGCTGATCAGAACCAGTTGTATCACCAGCTCCATTATAATTATCTTGAGCAGGAGGGAAATCCCTACAAGGAGTGCGTGGATTGATACGATTTTCATTCCTTCCACTAGGAGCCATTTCTAAACAATGTCATAAACTAGATTAGTTTATGAATCGAAATACATAATAACAAACTTTCCAAACACTTAACATAAATTGAACTATTTATGGATATAATCCATAATCATAAAAATGTTTTCTTTGAGGATGTATATACTCATAAACACTTCATAATGGTTTGTAAAGAAAATGAGAATTATCCTAACCATATCCCCCGGGAGTGTCGTAACCAAGAGTGCAGCAAGGCCCGTTGTCGTGCACTAGTTCCTGTTGGAGTCTAGCTCAAAGCGGTGTTTTCGGGTTTTACCCCTAGGTACATCTGTGCCAGAGCCACCAATACCTGCTCATATCTAAACAGGGATGTATTTCTTGGAAAACTCACCAAATCTCTATAATACCAAAATTCTATGAAATTCTTCTATACTAATCCTCAAAGTCTATCTTAGGGCTATGTGCTCTAATCAGAGTTTATCTAAATCTAGCTTCCAAGGTTAGTACTAAACTGCCTCTGATACCAACAGTAATGCCCCGACCCCAGTTACCCAGAGTCGGTGCATTATTACGTAACCTTGGCATGATCACAAAAGATCATGTCTCAGAAGACCAATTAGTTTAGTATCCTTGGAAAAACTAGATACATTCATAAATGTTACATTTCATCATAAAATGAAAAATAACAATAACATATTATCCATAGTCCACACTCCTATCCCCTTCCGACTATCCCTGCAGGTCATTCATAAAATTCTTTTTCACATTCTGGAAAAATTAAAACATTGAAAGGGGTGAGCTCAGATGCTCAGTAAGGATAACAATATAGCAGAATCTTTCATAAATAAATATTAACATTTAAGGCAATGTATAACCAAAACAAAATCCTTTTAATCCAGAACTTCAGCACAATATAGCAAAAGTAAAATGAAATAATTCCATTTACTTATTCACATGGATATTCTTCTAGTCTAATAATCACACGAAATATCAATAAACACTTTCATAATGATGGAATGCATAATGCCAGACTATCATAACCATGTACCCAAGGCCTCGTGCCAAGACTACAAATAAGATTTTGTCAAGGACTCGTGCCAAGACACTAGTTTGTCTCATGAGACCTACTAACGCATCAGGGAGCTATAGCAGGCTCCACCCATCACTTTTTATGTCCAATGAATTCCTCATATGAACAGGTTTAAACATATCATAAACCATAACATCATCATATCACATAAAACATGCATAAAGGAAACATAACATTTCCACATTTCAATCAAAAGATATCAATAAAACACATTGATATAATAAAAACATTTTCAATACAAAAATAAAAGAAAAGTAAAACTTGGTAATTTTTTTCATTTAAAAAAAGTTATGGCTTATAGAGGAAGCTGAAACTAAAATAATGGTCACGGCGGCAGAGAAGTCGTTGTCGCCGCATACATACGACAAAAAACCATTCCATTTTTTCGTTTAGTGAAACTTTTCATATAAAAATATTCATTTTGAATAAATGTAAAAGTAAAAGGGGTTTATACACCATATAAAAGAATGTTGTGTATAAAACAAAATATGCCTCAATGAAAGGATATTGAGACGATGTCCCTTACCTCGTGTCCGACTTGACTCGATCATTCTTTAATATCTGGAATAATAAAACAGAGTTAATCTCTACTTTATTAAGAACCTTTTTCATGGTCTTTATCCCTTTTATATCACTTATTAACTTGTTATAAAAATTATGTAGTCATTTAAGTTAATAATGGTCGTTTTGTCGATCTTTGGTACTTGAGTCAACAATAAACTTCTTATAATTACAAGTTGTTCATGTGGTAAAATATCCATTATCTCCAGAATTATATTCACGATGTAAATATCATATATATCATATATATCCAGTATATACATGCATTTATAATATTACATAAAATTTAGATGTAAGAAATGAAATGCACTGTTCATGGAGACGGTAAGTCGTACGTACGCATGAATGCTACATTCATTTATATTTCGTATTTAATGGAGTGAAATCATAATGATATAAAGTTATATAATAATTCCAGTATAATATCATATATAATATCATTAACTCCATCCTTTATACATACTACATATGTCATTAACGAATCAAATCACTTTGAGGGGGCGATAGTCCGCACTTCCTAAAATGAAGATATCACATTTACCCATAATGGAAACCATAAAGGTATGCCATATTTGAAAAATACATAATAATAAGGAAAAAATAAACATAATTTATATCATATATAAATATAGTGGCATATTAATGTCCACCATGAAATGTGTTAAAAGAAGATTGAACAATCATCGTTTCGTGAGGCAGTAATTCGCCAACCATAGAAACAATATGTTCTTTAACCATTAGACAGATGTGAGTTTAATTATAAATCAAATCCATATCATAAAAAAATCCTAGTATATTGAATATACTGGTTTTTTTACAAAATATAGGAATAAAAATATTTTATGGGATTAGAGAAGCAAAATAAAATAAAAGAACACAAGTGAAGACATTACCTTTAAAATCTGATAACTCTTTTTGATTTGATCCAAAGGCTTCCTTGGGAAGACTTCTGTGCAAATTGAGGCTTCTAGAAGTAAGAGAGAGAAGTTGAGAGAGTATTTGGGCAGAGGTTGGCCGAGCCAAATGGCTTTTATGGTGTAAATAAGGTGGTAGAGGTGTGGGCCTTTTATAAGAGGAGAGGAGGGGTACTCTTGAAAAGTCATGAAATGTTACATTATTATATAATGAGTTTCGGATTTTAAAGGACCCAAAATTATATATTTAGAGGATAAGGTGATAAGTGTTCTAAATATACCTATATAATAGGTTTTTGACAAGTTTAAGTCTTAGATTTTACATTATCTTTTCATTTTATTTATATCGTTAATTAATGAGGTAATCGCTACATCATCATGGTTTCATAAAAAATTTACTTTATTTAATCTCTAAAAATTATAAAACAAATATCATGATGTAGGAAATCTTTTTATCTTTCTAATGAATATTTATAGTAAAAAATATGACTTGTATAAACCCATGTAAAAATTGTTTTAGTAAAACAACACATGTTTGTGACAATTTTATTTTTACTTTAAATAAAAAGTTATTAATGTCATTTTCTTACCCATGTGGCTACATGGGGTCCCCAAGATGACCCATGGGTTGTCTTGATCGGCCATGACTCATCCAATAAGGTTAGGACAAGTTTCAATACATTTTCATATTTTTATAATATCATTTTTACCTTAAATTTCACTAATTACCTTTAATCACGATTAATAAAACATAAAAGTTACTATTCACCAAAAATTATTTTAATCCCATTGAAACACATTTTACTTCCTAATTATAATGATGTATGTCGGATTTTTTAAATTCAAATCACATTGGTGGTAAAATTTCATTTAAACGAAAAATCAGTTTTTTAACTACCACTTAGTGGTTTCACTATTCATCAAAAATCGATGTTTTTCAGAAAAATACCAAAAATTCACTCTAAGCTATATTTGATATTCCAGATTAAAAAATTATGTCTATTTTACCAAATTAAAAACATAAAAGTTTCATTAATTATTTTTATAAATAATTCTGGTTGTCAAAACAAATAGCGTGTTTTTAAGAAAGAATATCAATCAAAAGATTGACAGTTGTTTATGTCCAATTTCAAAGTTAAATTAATTATAATGACCACCATTGGATAAAATGGTAAAATTATATTCTAATTATACTTTAAAACCACTCAATATTATAATTTATCACTATAAATTATTTTTATTTAAAAAGTTGTTTTTAAGTATTTTTTTACTATTCATCGAAAATTGGGTGTTCTCAGAAAAATTCCAAAATTTCAACATAGGAAAATTTCGATATTCCTAAATCCAAAAATGAAGTACATTTTGAAATATAAAATTTATATAATTTCAAAAAGTGGGTATTACTATTCATAACGGCTACTTTGATTGGTCGCGATGTGTTAGAATCTCGAACTTGCGTACAATGCAAGCTATTGCATTATTGAAAAAAAATCGTACTGTGGAAGCTTGGGGTGTTAATTAAACATCGAATATAATGTAGAATAATTAGTCAAAACTCGTCCAAAATATGTTTTATAGAAATATATAGAACATTATTAACTTAAAATGAAATTTTATTAGTTATTGGGACACTTTTACAATATATTGACCCATATAATAAGTTAGGTAAAGAAAAAAGAAAAAACATACCTTTCTTTCATTTAATTTCTATAAAATTTGTAATAGTGAAAATATAAATAGTTATACTTATAAATATTATTTTTAAAGATAAATATGATTTTTATCTTGATAATTTATTGTAATTTTTTAGATTTTATAGAGTTACACTAAATGATTAATAAACAACAATGCATGAATTATTTAGTTAATAATTAAATAAATCAAATGATACTAAAAACATTAAAAGTGAGTGATATTGGATGAATTATTTTGTTAAATTTTATTATATGAATATATAATGTTTAAAAGGTATTTAAATAATTTATTCTATTTCTATTATTTTTTTTAATTTGAATTAAACTAATAATTTTAAAATCGACATTTATATGATTTAAACAAATGATGTTTTATTAATTAATATAAAATTACTAAAAATACATTATTATTCCACGTTATTTTTAAATATTATTAAATATAAACTACTTCCCATTCATGGAACAATTTTTCCATTATAATGACTATATTGACCATTAAATAGGGAAACTCACTTAACACGGTTACAATTAAACTAATGTTTTCTGCATTACATATGATCATGTTAATGTTAATTTAAAAAACACATAGTATTTATAATTTATAAAATATATATAATATTTATAATCAATGATTCAAAATTTTATAATAATTATCACTCTCACTTAGTCTTAAAGAACTAATTATCATGGTTAAAAAATTAGTAACGAAAATAAAAAAATGGTAAAAAATAAATCTTATGTGATAAGGAACTAAATGTTTAAAAAATGTGTATACATATTTTTTTAGGTGTGTAATGATTATATAAACCTTATAAACCTTAAAGTATCTATTTTTTTAGAAACTTTGTGCAATATTTATCTCTCAATAGTGAATACTTTTGTGTATTTACAAGAATGTCACTCCTCCTCAACTGTCAAAAGGAACTCACTGCCCACATTTATTCACACCTATAAAGACTTTTGGATTGATCAAGATATTCCAAAATCAGTTCCCAACTTAGCTATCATAATTAAATATTCATTTTATTCTATATCAAGAAAACCCTTCAAGGATTTTGTGCAAACCAAATGAGGATACATAAAGAAGAGGTAATGTTTTTCTAAAAGTGTTTATATTTTATTCACTTCTCCACATCCATAAATAATTTATATCATGATTATATAATAAAATTAGTATCATATACATACAAATTTTTTGTTATATTATGGTAACAACCTGCAACCCCACACACTTCCATCAAATGGGTTACATAACCATCATTCATGCGTACAACAGACTACTACCTTGTGAACATGTGTCGTTCATTTTTCCATCACCACCTACATAGGTTGGTAATAATAATGGAAACATGGTTTATATATGAATATATTATTTTAATGATGTTATTATGATTATTTCGTTATTATATCACACATACCTTAATGATTTATATTTTTGGGAGCACGATAACATTGTTCTTTCATACGATAGACTACCGACTTGAGAAGCGATCTGATTCATTCAAGATTAATGTGGAATGTTTTAAATACAAGTTTAATAAATATATGTGATATATATGAAATAAAAATTTCACTAGAATTATAATATATATATATATATATCATTTATGTTTTTTAATGTGACATGAAAATAGAAACAACATTTATGCGTACATATAACTAACCATATCCATGAACGATGTATTTAATTTCCAATCACTAAATTTTATGAGTTACTATAAATAACAATATATTGAATATATAATATATTTATTTAAAATTTTAAATTCTTTAAATGGTTAAATCATGATCAATGTAGGGGGACCATAAATAACAAGTTGAATCATATATGGAAAACCACATAGTTATGACCTAAAACGTAACATTGACATGGGATTGTTAATAAATTGATAATATAAAGTCATAATAAAATAATATATGGTATTATATATATTAATATAGTAATTTAATATATTTATAATAACCTTATACATATTATATAGGTGGTTTGAACAAGTATAAAATATGTCTGGACATAAGGTAAGGGATTTCAATCTTACTTTTTTACTTTTGTGAGACACACGATATATTCACATATGTTTTCATATATGTGGTGTATATGATTACCATTAATGTAATTTAAGATTATTATGCTTAATTTTTTTATTCACATATCTATTTTATGATATCTATTTTACGGGGTTACAGTTTAAATGTTACCAAAGCGGTATGAGAATTCTGTCTCAATTTTCCTTCTTTGAGACTCATGTTATGTTATGAACCTATATTATTTTATGAGGTGAATATAATACCAATTTTATATGTTATATAAGGATTATACTTATTTTAATGATATTTTAATATTCATGTAATGTTATTATTTCATGGGGATTATGATTCAAATTTACCAAAGTAGTAAGATTTTATTTCTACAATCTCATATTTTATCGAGATTGTTTAAGATTATGCTACTATTTGATGAAATATTATAGTCCATTAACAATTAATTATCATTAATTTTATGATCCTATGGTTATTAATTATATATCCATATACTTATATCATTTTCAAACTCTTTTTTACTTAATATAGTATACGAAATATTTGTAAAAAAATTGGACATTATTTCTCTCTTCAATCTAAAATCTATTTTCTCCCAGAACCATGTTTTCTAAAAATATTTTCAAAGATGTTCTACATTATTTTTTAAACATATTTTACACATTTCTTACATTTTAAAAAATACTTTTCAATGAATCTTTTATAATTTCCAAATGTTAATTTTAAATAAAATGTTTTTATAGGTGTTTTATGTTTAAAAAGTATTTTATATGATTTTCAAACTGTCCTTTATAATTCTAATAGGTTATGTTAAAAGAATTTTTTTTGAAATGGATTTATGTTTTAGAAATCATTTTTAAAATCAAAAATTAAATTTTCCTAAATAATTGTGTCAAATTAATTTTCAAATCACTATTTATAAGTTTCCAATGTTATTTTAGAATAATGTTATTTTGAAATTTTTTTTTATGAAATTGTTTTTTAATGATTGGATTTTCCTTAGGAAATGTTCCAAGTGATATTTTGATATAATTCTCCATCTTATATGAAATCCTTTTATTTAGTTTATTATTTATAGAGGATATTATCCAAGGAAAAAATTCTTATTTATTCTTTGAATGGTTTAGTTTTTTGTTGAAAAATTGTTTATGAAACTTTTTTATCTTCCATGTTATAGCACGATAAATTTCTTGTGAAACCCATTTCTTTTAATGGGTTATTCTATGATGAAATGATTATGAACTCTCTCTCCTTTTCACAGGTTAAGATATGATGATTTTTTTGATATAAATTTCATTTCATGGGTTATGATATGATGAATGTTTATTATTATGTGGCACACATAAATATGGGTTTCATTAGCTAACATGTATGACCTATATCTCCCTCAAATTATTTGGTTAATAATTTAGATATCCCATGAGATAGAAATGGATAAAATGGGTAGTGAAACCAGTATATTAAGGGACTATGTATATTATTCCAGTTTAGGGGGTAAACTAATTCCACTATAAGGATAGGGCTACAATAGGGGATGGTGATCTATCCCACCTAGTAGGTTTTGCCCCCATGAAGTGCCTTAAAAAGTATTGAGAATACACCTTTAGTTCTATTGAATGATTTTATATTATTATTTATAGGCCACAAATCTATGTATTATCCTAATTTAAGGCTCCCATAGCTCATGTTCTTTGATTATATTCTCATTCAGGTCTTATGAACTTACATTATTTAATCCGTGACTCATGATTATTATCTTTGATATACAGGGTATTGATTCCATATGTTATTCTCAGGTTCTCATACCCTTATGTTCATTTATGCTTACATATATCCTTTCTGTACCCTTATTGTGCATCCGATCTCACCCTTTTTTATATTTTCATTCCACGAGTAATGAAGAAAGGTTTTAAGAATGAGTATTAAAGGGTAATATCCTTTTGAGAAACCTAGAAAATCTTTAACCATACTAGAATATTGTTTTCCATGTTTCCAAAGGCACTAAACTACTATTGACCTCAAGAATGTCTTTTTTTATTATAAGGAATATTCATATAAAGAGATGCAATATCTATATATGTTAAGAATATGCCATTATAATGAAGTATTTTAATAGATAATGAAAATGAATAATCTATGTTAAACCTAAGGTGTCTTATATTGAAAAAATGTGTCATGATTTATACATACTATAAATTATTCTTCATGATTATGTGGTTTCTACCATGATTTTAGTTTCTCACACTATTTTGTTTTGGTTTTTTATAATGTCTATAACCTTAAATAATCATGATAAAATTTAATATTAAAGAAAATGTAGTTAATATGAGAAACCAAATGGGATGATGACTGGAGTGAATGATATCATGATTATATGTCGTCATTTATCCAAAAATATGATTACAAACTATACCATAACCAACTGCAGGGGTCACCAAAGAAGATAAATATGGAGTTCTCTAAAATATCAAGTAATGAAGTCCATGTAAAAAAGAAGGGGTGATTTTCTTAATTCAAAAATGTGGAAAGAGACACCTAAGAAAGTATTTCAAAGGAATGAGAACATTTTTATATTTGGAAAAGAAGGTCATAAAGTAATGAATTACTGATGAAAAATGAAAAGTATGATGAAATTAAAAAAACTCCACCATATGGATCCATTTATAGTCCATTGTCAAAAAAATGGGGAATCTAGGAATTATCTGAGTTAATGACCTCTTTTAAAGGTTATCCCCCAGACCAAGGAAATTATTATGTTGAAATACAATTAATGAAGTATTTATGTATTCTGATTCAATAATGAAATTTTTGAAGTAAAATTACCAATGGTATTTTGATTATAATAATCATTAAACATATAATTATTGTGTTAAATTTTAGAAACATATATGTCTTCATTAACTAAAGAGTTATAAATACCATCATGGGTTTATTAGTTTAAAATATTCCTAAGATCAAATCCTTAAAAAATAGTTTTTATGTTTTATAAGATGGGAGTCTATGAATATTAAGGATATTTTTGGAAACATTTATGGTAATACAACTCATTGGTTTAAAATATATTTTATTAAAAATGTTATTTATGGAAGACTACCTTACTTTTTTTTCATAATTTTAACGGTATTGATAACCATTAAGGTTTATCTAATCTTAGATGTTATGTTAATAATGTGTTATTACAATTTGGTAATGTTATAAAAATTATTTTAATATGGTTTTAGAAAAATTACATCCCAAATTCTAGGTGACAACCCACCACATATGATAAGGATATGCAGATTTAACCCCTAACCAAAGGGAAACACGGGTATTGAGCCTACCACTAGATAACATGATGTTCTGGTTAATATATCATTTAAAAAATGATTTGATGGATAAATATTAATTTTTAACTATTGGTGTTACTATGGAGGTTTAAATATTAATTTATTATATTGGATAACTTATTCTAATGATTTAATTTTTGGAACATATTTAGGGATAAACAAAATGAATTCACACTATTTTATGGATTTAATGATCCTTTAAATCTGAATTTTAGTGCTTTAAGCATAAAAAATTCGTTTTTGGATATTCATTTCTTTGAGTAAGAGACTAAGTGGAAATTGATTGAATAATAATTAAATGATGATATCGTGCATATGAAATAGAAAGATATCAATTAATAATATTCTATATATTCTTAGATAATAAAAGAATTCCAAAAAATTTATGAAAAGGATATTGAAAAAAATGATATCCTATTACTTGCATTCTGATTTTATCAATGGAATTTTGAATCATTATGGATTTATGGGTTTTAAGTTGTTGAATTTATGTTGATCATTCACATTCCTGTGATAAATGACATATATCACCCTCCATAATTCTTTAGAAGTTATAATTTTATTCTATATCCATATCTTCACATTACAACATGTTATCATACATGGAAACATATTTATTTTTTATTTTAGATGACTATTCATATTTCTATTTTCCAATATTAAGAGGATATTTTGTTAACCTATTTGAAAATGTTGGGTTTTAAAAATGGAAATTTCAAATAGATATAAATTGAATTCAGAGAGAAATTTAAAATCATGAGTATTCAATTTATTTAATTTAGGGAGAATGTAACACTCTAAGAGTTTAAAATAAGAAAATTGAGTTTGATAGCATATAAGAAACAGAAATCCAAGATTAGAAGATTATGTAACTGTAATAACTCATTTTTTCACTCATGTATGGATACTTTTAAAATTTGATAAAATAATTTATTTTGGACCTAATAGGGATGTTTTATGAGTTCATGATGGATTTTAGGTTGTTCAAATCTTGTTCAGAACTCAGAACCTCAGCTAGTGGAAAAAATATACTAGACAAATTGTTATTAGAAAATGTATACGCTAGGTTGTAGGGTCTCCCCTAATAGTTTGGCTATAGACAAAGGCATAAAGTAGGGTTTACATTTTTCCCTAATCGTGCACCAGGGGCCACATTCCCATGAAAAAACTACAAACATTGTTGAAGAGGTATTTTACATGGTTGGCGCATAGTTTCCCTAATTGTGTGGCCTAATCGTGAAAAGTGACCCTATGTATAAAAAAGAGAGCATGATTGGATCACTATTTGTCCAACTATGTGGACAAACAATGTGATACCCATTTTTTTTGGAGATTTTACAAAAAAACCCCTAAATGAGATGTTTAAACATTATTTATCCTCTCTTTTTATCTCTAATGGGAAGAAGGGTCTCTTATCATTCCCCTTGATCTACTAAAGGCCCTCTTGGATATTAATTGATCCTTTTTTTCCTTCCCGAGTCGAATAAAATCACCATTCATTTCATTGGATCTATGCTGGTAATATCTTAATTCCTTTTTATCCATTCTTTTTTCTCCCTTATATAAACAATGCTATTTAGATGTAGGATCATATTCACTATTTTTAGGGTGTTGATATATTATTTAAATATCTTCTAATCCCATCCAAATTAGATAGTGATACATGATGAGGAGAGTCAAATGAGTATGTGGTTGGTGTCCTATAACTCATCCCTTAAGATTCTCCAATCTAGAAATTTCTCAGTGTGTGGTGATTTCATTGGGAATTTCATATTTAATTAATGTAACATTATTATATTCATTAGAACCATATTTTAGGACCATTGTTAAATATTTAAATCATCATTGGAGGTTGTGACCTCAACAACAAACCACCCCATGTTCGGTGGATCCTATAATTATTCCTTTTAAGGTTTTGTTATATGCATTTGATCCACTGTTTGGGTGTGATTCATATTGACCATGCTAATGGTAATAATCAATTAATTAAATTAATATGTAATTGGTTATTGAATAGACCATGAATGTGTTACTGTCACTTTATTCTTCTAAGATAAGTATTATACTTATTTAAGGAATCCTAAAATGGTTAAATTGAAAACTTCACAATGTATATGACTTGTGATAATTGACTGTAATTGAATTTTTTGGTCACACATCCATAGAACACCTTGACATGTTGATGGAAGGAAGTGGAATAAACCTAATGAATTAAATATGACATATATATGAAATGAAAGGAATGTTTTCATTCCCTTTATCCATATCACACCAATTAAATGCAATGGATTAAACCCAATGGATTTTTAAATGGAATGAGTAATACATTGAAAAATTAATTAAATGTATCAATTATAAGGATCCTATTTTATATGGATGTTGAAATAATTATAGGAGTGTTTAGACCCGAGATAGCCTATGATTCCCAAGGGAATTCCTTGAGCACTCATCGATGGCATTCCAATCCATATATGATAGTTTCCAAGGGTGAGAACCACTATGAAACATGACCCATTTCAACTTGTGGACTCATAGTATGAAATCACAGGATCCCCCTATTATCATTATAGTATGCCTTAGATATTATCCTTGGATCCAATGTGACTTCTATGGACATGAAGTGCCTCGGTTACACCCTTGGGCATAATCATTGCTTATCCTATTTTGCTTTGGGTGTATTCCTTAGAATCAGTTATATTAACTTCATTGTGTAATTCCTTGGGTGTTTCCCCTTGGATAACATTCGACACCCTATAATTAGGATACAATTACTACTTGAGTTGTCTCTCCCCCCGAGTTAAAGGTTTCCTTATTTATCACATTGGAAAATATTCATTATTAATATAATCTAAGATACCTTGTATACCTTAGATCCTTTACCATTAATAACATGTTATGATGCCGATTCTAGTTTTAACTCACATGAATTATTTATATAAAGCATAACATAAAAAATTAATGAAGTGGTTACATGTTTAGACACCACCCAAGGATAAAGCAGGTTATTGGGCATTTATGATACTATACCACTTTACTTTTATATATTCATGCTTCCACATTTTTACAGTTTATATTTCACAAACTGTTTGTTATAGACATCGTTGGTGATAGCCTACTAAGATTTATCTCACACCCTATATGGGCTACCATTGGTACCCAATAATATTACATGTATGAAGGTGTTGACAAAGGGAAGCATACCAATTTAGACACTTGATTGTTTGATTGGATTAAAATAGAGCTGTGTAGAAGATTACCCACCTGAAGCTAAACATTTCTAAATACTTTTTGGCTTCTTTTTGATACTTTTGTGTAGAATGTATTTCCTACTACCTTGTATCCATGTTTTCTAGTTTTATAGACACATGAAATGAATCAAATTTGGTATATAAGTTGTTCTTATTGTTTATTAATATGTCTACTTATATCGTTCCATCAATTTATACCACTTCCTCAATTTACATTAATTTCATTTATCCACTATAGTACACACTAGTAGTGATGAAACAGTCTCCCCATGAACACACCATAGGCCCTCCCTTCTAGTCAGTTACCTCTAGTATTTATGGAGACATGCTTGAGGTATAGTGACCCATCGGGTTCGGGGCACCTTTGAGTTGAATCTGGGTTCAAGATGTCAAAAATTGGTATTTGAGAAGATATTTTATTACTTTAATATTTGGAGATAATAGATTGGAGATTTAGAATTCTTGTAACTTGTTTATAAGTTATTCTTGGGTGTAGCTAACCCATGTTTAAATTAAATTATGTGTTGAATAAATGATAATTATTATTATTTTTTTACCTGTTACAGTTGATTTCATTTCACCATTGGATGAAGCATATGATATGTTGTGGTTATTATTATTATTTTGATTGATAATTTCAATTCATCCTTGTACTGATGATATGAGGGAAATAGTCATTGATACATACATCATCATATTGACCTATAATTCACATGCAAAGCATATTTCATGTCATATTGGTGTATTTCACTAATTTAAATACTTTATATGACAATAATTATTTAATGATTATTGTTTATATATTATTATTATGTTACTATTTTTATGTGATTAAGTGTTTTTTAGTTTTAATTCATGAGGTGTATGGGTCCTCATGCATTAGAATATGTAATTTACCAAGTCAAGCAATTAGAATGTAATTAAATGGGTATTGATTTCAATTATAAGTGTATATTCCCAGATTCACCGAGAATGGAGATTCATTTAAAAAAATTATATTTTAACAGAAAGAAAATGAAACATAAAAATGGGATACATGGCTTATAATGAATTTTTTTTCCAGTAAATAAAAAGCCAAGGTATAGTTGAACATTCTTCTAATGGATCCCCTGTATCTAAATAAGAACACATACCAATACCTAGCCTTATAAGAGTGTATTTGGGTTAGTATTCCATGGGTAGAAAGCCCTTTTCCTTTTTTTCAACCACGGTTATCACTATCTATTTGATTAAATCTTGTTAAGATGAATGTTCTCTGAATTTATAAACCAATGTTTCCACAACTTCTCATGTCATGCTCTAGGAGGGTGGTGATGACCATGCTCCAGACATGGTGGGTCCGGAGCATCTTGTATTACTACTAGGAGTGATACGTGAGGCACTGCCTATTATACCTGATCTAGACACAGATGCTCAGTTTTGTGATAGTTTCCTACATTTGATGTTGTCCATGAAAGGTGATCCATTACCTGCACCTATAATGGATGATCTAGCCCCCGAGTTCTAGCACTAGTATCCTCCTACCATCATGGGGGATGGAAGTCTAAAATCTACTGAGTCTATTATAGAGGACACCATTTTTATCTTTGAGAATCTAGAGATGCCTCCAGAGTGGGGGGGGGGGGTCAATATTTTTACTTACATGACAAGTGATTCATCCAAGCGCTTGTGGGATGTGATTACCGAAGATGATCACTATCACATCATGATATGGGCTACTTTACATACTTCTTTCTATGAAAACATTATTTATTTGACACTGAGGGATGATCGAGCTAGAGAGATCATGCATCTGGAGTAGGGTGCTATGTCAATCAGGGAGTATTCAATGTTTTTCACTAAGTGACAATAATTTTCACAACATATATAAAATGATGAGATTTGATCTGCTAGATTCTTTTAGGATGGTATTACGTATTCCAACCATAGTCAGGTGAACATTTTTCTCCAACATACATTATATGATATAGTCAATTAGGATCTTACCACTAAGCGCACCCTAAGGGAAATAGATAGTGCAAGACATAGAGGATTAGTGTCGTGGAAGGATATTAGTTATTTTAGAAGCACAAATTGATCCCTCGAGGTTTCAAGTTAGATCAATAGTGGTCAGAGTAACCACAGTGAAAGCTCCTTTTTTATTCTATAAGTGTGGACAGAAGGGGCATCTGAAGCCTTAGTGTGATATATACCCGATGAATTTCCATTATTACAACCATATAAATAATATTTAGAGATTATGTCAGACCTTTTCATATGATTCTAGTGGAAGAAGATCTTCCTAAGCTCCACATTCAAGGGAATGTTCTTTTATGCCACAATGGGAAGGGATATAGAGTAGCACCATCAGAAATGTTTGAGGAGGAGGTTGTGGTCATGGTAGCTAGACTCCAAATCATCAGTACCAACAATGTTGTCATACATAGTGTAGTCTATCAATAACACAAGACCATGGATCAGTCCAGTTGCACAATTTATAGCTGATACCCGAGGATCAAAGTGCATGATAATCTATAATATGAGGTACTATTATAATAGCCTCCAATATAGAGTCTGATTTTTTTGATATACACGGTTCACCCTCCATCTCTTTATCCATCATTGAAATTCTTGGGTAAGAAATTCATAATTTCTATAGTGTAATGACTCTGAATACACCATTGGGAGTACAGTCATAGGGAATTCACCAATGTAGGAATTATCCCTTTGGGTTATAGAATTACCCCCTATCAAGGGACATATTCGTACTCATGATTATGGGATTCATTTTAATTCTTGGGATGAATTAGTTGGTTATGTATCAAACCTTTATAGACTTCTATCACTGTAGGGTATTGTTTGCCACACCAGAGGAAACAATTATCTATATAATGTTGATTATAATGTCTAGGATCGAAGATATGGACTAGAGAATCATGGACTAGGTGCAGTGACCACCCAGATTGATAAAATCTTCATAGAGGATTATTTTTACATATAAATGAATTCCCTCTAGTAGTAGATCATTTTAGGGATGTATTTTCTAATGTTTTATCTATATTACCTCATAAGAGAGAGGTAGAGTTTAAGATTTATCTCATTATAAGAAATTTTTTGGTGTCTATTCCCTTATACTGGATGACACCTACTGAGATCCAGGATCTCAAATAGTAGTTTGAGGTTCTAGAAACCAAAGGTTTTATACAATCTAGTAATTTTCCCAAGGGTCATAGATGATTTTTTGCTGAGAAGGTAAATGGTACCCTTTGTTAATACATGGATTATAGATGGTTTAACCAACTTATAGTAAAACAATGACATCCAATGGCTAGAAAGGATGATTTCTTTGACCAACTTTGAGGAGCTATGGTATTTTCAAAGAACATCATGAGATAATGCTATCATCAGGTGTGAGTAAGGACATTAGATAAAACTTATAAAACGTTCTTTAGTTAGTATGATCTCAATGATTATCTTGTTATTCCATTTTTTTCTCAAAAAGACATCCTCTATTTTCATGGCTCTGATGAATAGGGTGTTCCACCCATATCTAGATTCTTAAGTCATAGTATTTTTGGATTAAATCTTGGTGTATTATCACCCTTGTTGAGACAATTATAAGCACATTAAAATTGTTATGAGTACTCTAAGTGAGAACCATCGTAAATAAAATATTTATAATAATTTCTTCTGGACTGAAAAAGTTCACTTATCAGGTCATGTTATCATGGAATAAGGAGTATCGGTTGACCGAGAGATGGTGTGTGCTATGGTTTCCTAGAAGTGTCCAAAGAACATGTTAGATATATGGAGTTTCGTGGGGATGGTTCATTATTACAGGAATTTCATAAAAGACTTGGCACACCTTGAATCAGTTATTAATGGTCTTACAAAGAAAGATATTAAGTTACTATGTCTAGAAGAGTGTGATAAATCCTTTCATGAGTTGAAAGGGAGGCTTGCCTTAGAACCAATTCTGATTATCCAAGATATTGAAAGAAGAAATACAGTTTTCTATGATGCATTAAGAATTTAACCAAGACCATCAATGATGCAAGAGGATAGGGTCATAGTGTAGAGATCTCGATAGTTGAGGCTTCATGATAAAAATTACTCGATGCACAACCTAGAGCTATAAAAAATTTTCCATTCCTTATGTTTCTGGAGACAATATATGATGGGTGAGCTATTTATGGTGTATACAGACCAAAAGAGCCTTAAATATATCTTTATATATTGTGACTTGAATCTAAAATAGTAAATATGGGTTGAATATCTTCATTAATTCAATTTTATGCTTGCCTATACATTTGTAAAGTGAAATACAGTAGTTAATGCACTGAGTCATAAAACTCAGGCACATGCCATACAAGAATCCAGTGATGAGTTGAAATTAATGGCTGATTTTTTGAGCTACATCTAGAGTTTCATGATAGTCATGAGCAGTCCTATATATCATCATTGATAAGTACCTATTACCTCCTTGAGAATGAGAAGAGCATGAAATTTTAAGATCCTAAAGGATTGATTATCCGAGGGAGAATTACTAGAGATAACCCACCTATAGATTGGTTTGTGGATGGAGATGACATCCTGTGTATACATGGACATGTATTAGTTCCTATAGATATGAGATAAGAACTGATGTGTGAGTATCACACCTCTCAGTGGGAAGCTCATCTGGGAATCTCTAAAATGTATTGAGACATGTGACTCCAGTATTGGTGGATTGAGATGAAATGTCATGTAGAATACTTTATCATTAGGCATTCCACATCTTAGCAGGTGAAGTTGGAGAACCAGTGACTTGTTGGATTGTTACATATTCTTCTAGTCCCATAATAGAAATGGGATGTTGTTCCCAAAGACTTTGTAGTCCTCTTACTAAGGTTTCCTAGGGTTTTCAATGTTGTATGGTAGTTATTGACCGAATGATGGAATTATCCTACATCCTTCTTATTTGTGAGACGTTATTAGTCAGTGAGATAGAAATATTATATGTTCATGAGATCATTCAAATACATATGGAAACTTTTAATATCATTTAAAATAGGGACTCTTGTTTCTCATCATGGTTATGTTAGGGGTTTCATAAGGATAAGGGTACACAAGTGCTTCTAAAAATATATTTTCAACCTCATACTGATGGTCAATAATAATAGATGATATAGGTAATAGAGGACATGATCCAAGAATGTGTCTTCAATTTATGTGGTTCTTGGGAGAATCATATTTTCTCGTTGAGTTCACCTACAATAATAGATTTTTTGGATTCAATTCAGATGGATCCTTTTGAGTCCTTTTATGGTAGGCCATGTTGTTTACCTCTTCACTAGATATAGGTATGCAAGGAGATGATATTAGGTCCTCATCGCAAGTTGAATAATTCAGAGTTGGTTCATATAATAAAGAAGTGAATTTATACTGATCAGTCCAAAAAAATTCTTATACCAATCATTGTTGATGACCATTGAAGTTCAATGTCAAGGATCTTTTTTTCCTACAACTATTTCTTAGGATTGGGAATAGATGAATACTAAGGAAATGGAAGATATCACTTCACTTTGTAGGTCCCTTTTCGATTCTGGAGAGAGTCTATCTAGTATTCTATATGATGATATTACATCATATGTACCATGAACGATTTATTCTGAGTTTCATATATTTTCTGGTGTCATGCTAACCGGTCTCTTAATTTCGATCCCGAGGATAATTTTTTAGGTGTCAGTGCTTCATTATAGTATTATCTTATATGTATCATCAACCAAAGCACAATGGATCTCCAAGGCTAGTTTGTCCCTTTAGTATGGGTGCAATGGTAACACAACCATTTATTTGATGAGACTTGGGAGTGGGAGGCCAATGTACATGCTCAATGGCTATATTTATTCCCAGAAAATGTTTCTTCAATATTGGAAGGTGAACTCAGGGACGAGTTCCTTTATGGGGGGAATAATGTAGGAACCATGTTTTTCAATTAGGCACAGATCCTTTTAAATTTGGACAATTCTTTTTTTGGAGGTAATATGAATTCCTAATGTGCCCAGAATTGTTCAGGGGTTTCTGAGGATTGTTCAGTGCTTCGAACCATGACTGATAGGGAAAATAGATTGGATGAATGGTCTCCCCTCACCATGAAGGGCTGGATAGAGGGGTGAAGAATGGTTCATATTTTTTCTTAACCATGCTCCTAGGGCATCATGCCCATGAAAGAACTGTAGAACCTATTTAAATGATTTTTTTCATAGTTGGTTCAGGGTTTCTCTAACCATTTAACATAACAGTTCTATGTTCTACTGGTATATTAAAGGAATCATGGTTGAAACATGACTTGTGAAACCATACAACCAAACTATGTGATTCCCATTTTTTAGTTACTTTATGAAAAATCCCTTAATGAAATGTGGAAACATTATTCTTAATCTATTTTTCACTCCAACGTACAATAAGAGATATTTTCATTCACATTGATCTCCAAAAATCCCTCTTGGATAGTAATTGATCTCATTCATCCATTTGATGTTCGATCGAAGAACTATTCATCTTATTGTATCTGAACTGGTAAGATATTAATTCCTTTTTTGTCATTCGCTATTATTCACTCTATCAATGATGATATTTAGATGTAGGATCAAATGCACTAATTTTCAAGGAAATTAATCCATTATTTATATTTATTACAATATATCCCAAACTAGAGGCTGATACTAGATGAGAAGAGTTGTATGAGTACGCAGTAGGTGGTCTGTAACTCATCCCTCAAGATTAACTATTTTATAAATTTCCATGCGTGCACACCAATTTCATCATCCATTGACTATTTAATTAATGTTCCTTTATTATATTCATTAGAACCATATTCAAGGACACTTGATAAATATTTAAATCATTATTGGAGGTTGTAACCTCAACAATGACCAAACCAAGTAGGGTGCATCCTCAAATTATATATTTTGAGGTTTTGTTATGTGCATCTTAGACATTTTTCAGGCGTGCTTCCTATTGAACCTTCTAATAGCAACACCCCCTTATTTAAATGAATTTTTAATTTATTTTTGACTAGTACTTTAATGTTTTAGTGTCACTTGACCCTTCTACAATAATTTTCCTACATAATTAATGAATCCTTCAAATGGTAAAATTGGAAAGTGAAATATATATATATGACTTGGAAAAATTGATTGTAATTGAATTGTTTTGTTGCATGTCTACAACACACCATTCCATGTTGATTGAAGGTAGTGGTGTGAACCTAGCGAATTAAATATGACATTTATGAAATGAATGTAATGGTTCATTCCCTTAAGAATTATCACAGTAATGAAATGAAATGGATTGAACCCAATGGATTATTAAATTGCACATGTAATACATGGAATAACTAATTAAATGAATAAATTATAAGGTTCTTATTATATATAGACCTTGACATAATTATTAGAGTGGTCAAACATGAGCTTTCCATGGTTTCCTAAGGGAACTTCATGAGCACTCGTAGATACCAATCCAATTTAGGGATGTTAGTTTCCAAGGGTGAGACCCACCTTGAAACTTGATACTTATATACTTCGGGATGCCGAATATGACACTATAGGATTCCTGTATTATCATTATAGGATTCCTTGGATACACTCCTTGGATCTAGCATGACATTTATAGACATGAGGTTCCAAAGTTACTCCCTTGAGCCTAGTCCCTACGTATCCCATTTTACTTTAGATGTATTACACGGACATAGTTATATTTACAAAATTGTAGAATACCTTGGGTGTTTCCCCCTGGATCAAACTCTTACAACTATAGCCATGATATAGTAACTACATCAGTTTTCTCAACACTTGTGGACAACGTTTTCTTGGTTATCACCATGTAACCACTTTATTATTAATATCATCTAGGATTTATTGTATACCATGGATCATTTATCATTAATAACATGATATGATGTTAGTGATGGTTTTATATCACATGATATATATATATAAATTGAAACAAAAATAATTAATTAAGTGGTTACAGGTTTAGACTCCTGCTGAGGCTGAAGTAGGTACTTGGGTATTTACGTCACTGTACTGATTTAATTTTATATATTCATGCATCCAAACTATTATAGTTTATATTACATGGAATTTATTTTATAGATCCTATAGAAGGTTACCTACTGAGATTTATCTCACACCCAATCTAGGTCACCATTGGTTCCAAGGTAGGTAACATGTATGCATGTGTTTATATAGGGAAACATACCACTTCAGAAACTTGATTTCTTTCTTGTGTTAGAATTGAGCTGGGTAGTAGATGACTGCTCTATTTCTCAAGATTCTTGGATATTTTTTGGTTTCTTTTTTCTAATTTTGAATATAATGTATCTCATACTTCCCTGTATTCATGTTTTCCAGTTTTATAGATACATGACATGAACCCTCTTTTATATATCATTATCAGTTGTTCCTGTTTATTTTTCTACCAACTTCTTTGGTGCGATATATTTATATTTCTTTCTATATCTATCTGTTATTACTTTTATCCACTTTTTTACACTCTGGTAATGAGAAAATAGTCTCCCCATGGACACACCCTAGGCTCTCACTTCTAGTCAGCAACCTATGTAATTGGGGGAGATGCGCTTGTGGCCTATTGAACCACCGGGATTAGGGCTCCTCTAAACGGAATCTGAGTCTGGGATGTCACAATAACACCCTGATAAATTATGATATATTTATTTTTAAATAAATTTGATTTTACCAATATCTTATAGAAAACACCACCCTAAATATAAATAAATCATAATATAGTAAGCCATTATTTCCTAGCTATTTATTTTGTGAGTAAGAATAATAGTAACTATATTATGAAAAGCGTATTGTTTACACACGTATAAACAAATTCATTGGCTACTAATTTATTAGAAATAAAATAAGAATCATTTGAATTAAAAAGAAATTTTGTCTGAAAAATATTATTTTTTATAAAAGGTGGCTTCATCACACTTTGCATACATATATTTAAATTACTTTTCCAAGTATTATAAAATTTATTTGTTAAAATAAAATTTATTTTTGAAATATAAATCACAAAATTAACTTTGGGTGATTTTTTGGTATTTTTATGAAATGATTATTTTTTTAATGAATAGTGAAATATAATTATATTTTAAATCATTTTAATATTGAATTATAATATAATTTTTTTATCTTTTTAATTAGATTCTTTAGAAAAATAGTTTTTCCAATGAGTTAATAGGTTTAATTTGAAATTGAATTCTTACACAAATGTGTATTGAATTTGGATAAATGGATTGCATGTTTCGATTAACAATAATTTATATTATCTAATAAAGTCAACTTATTTTTTTTCCATAATAAATAGTGAAACTAATAAAAATTGTTTATCATGGTTAAGGTAAAAATAGGCTTACATTGGTAAAAAATGACCTAAAACATGTCCAAAACCAATTTAATGGAAATAGATAGATATTTTCACCTCTATGTTTCGATAATAATGCATTTTCGATTCATTTTTCTTGCGATAAATGTGGTAATCACTTTATATTTTTAAAAATAAAATGGTCGTCCTATCCCCCACATATAAAAGGCCACCCTCTCTCCTCCCATATTCACACTTTCAAAACCATTTGTTTCATGCAATAACTGATACGATATCTTCCTTGCTTCTATCCCCATATCCTAATGGCCTTATTTTTATTAATAATCCCTCATTATAAGGATATTGGTATAAAATTAAAGAGGATCTCCAATAAATAGGTAAAATTAATAAACATGCATATTTGTTTTAATTATTCTTCCAACTCTTTAAAATAATATTCATCAATGATAATGTAATAACACCAGTATGAAATATATACTGATTTTTTATTATGTTAATGGAATAACACATATCTATATCTACTTCTATCAAATGGGGATTGAAACCGTTGATCGTGTGTACAATATACCAATACCTCACAAACAAATGTAATTCATTTACCTTCACCACCATTCAAGGTTGGATATAATGATGAATTTAACTTATGAATAATAAATATATGGAATTATTATACTTATTTTGTTATGATATCACATATACCGTCTTAATTTCCATTCTTAGTGGGATAAAATAATCATTCTTATTTGTATGGTGGACTGTCACCTCACGAAGTGATGTGATTTGTTTTTCACATATAGTTTACATGGAAGGTAGTACGGTTAAAATTAATAAATATATGTGATATTTATTACCTAAAAATAATTATTTGAATATAATATCACATCTAAATTCTCAATTTCCAATCCATTTTAAAACATTAACATCCCTCATGTGTACAGGTGGATTACCATCTTCTTGTAGTGACACGAGATGTTTTTAATTGTATTTTTACATGGATTGTAATAAGAATTTATTCTCTTAATATAAAGGATATATAAAGCATAATATTTATTCCTAAATTTATAATAAAGATTTATATTTATTTCATTCCATCCTACGATAAAAAATTGAAATAATTTTCATGCGTACACACAACACACTGTCTCCATGAACAGTGTAACCCATTTTCTATCTTTAAATTTAATCGATTACTCTAATTTCATGCATAATGAATATATAGGATATTTTAATCATGGATAAATTTTTTTATATGATGTTTCTAGGATCAATGTAAAATTTCCAAAATTACATAATCATAAGAAAAATATAAAACAAAGTAATTATCACCCAAAATAGTGATTATACAATTAAATGTCATTAAACTAGTGATAAGACACTCTAATTAAATAATATATGGTATAAAATATATGATTATAGTTTTTATATATTTATAAAAATTCTACATTTATTATAAAAGATATTTTAACACATACAAAGGAAATCAGACCTAAGTTAAGGCTTTTCTCATCTCACTTTTACTTTCATCACACATATGCTATATTCAAAAATTATTACATAATATGGTGTATATATGATCTAATTATATATTTGAAACCATGATTATATTTCTATTAATTGTATTTTTTTCTTTTTATTTTATTCCATTAATGGGGCTTAAAATTCAAATGTTACCAAAGTGGTAAGAGTTTTATGTTTCAGTCTAACATTAGTCAGTATTGTTTATAATTGAGTTTAAATTGAAGAAAATTATTAGATAATTTTATAATAAGCCACTTTATGTTTTCTTAAAAGCAGGTTATTAATGAGTTTTTCAAGTAATAATAAAATGTTTCTTCTCTTTAGTACTTGTAATGTTTGATAAAATATTTTTATGAAAATGAAATATTAATTCCATCTTCGATTGAAAATTTGTTTTCTTAATAACCCATTTATTCTAAAATGATTTTAAAATTATTCAAATGATTTAATAATTACTTTTTTTACCCATTTTTTACTTTTTTAAAAATATTTTGAAAGGATTACTCATGGAATTTTATAAAAAATTCCCATTTGGATTTTTCCGAAAATATAAAAGGAATCATTATTTTAACTTATTTGTCGTGAACATAATTTATTGTCACCATAACCAATAAATTTATTAAATATTAATTTTTCAAAGTAAATTTTAAATGAAAATTATTTTATAAAAATTTTGTGGACTTTTACATAAAAAAATGATTTTCAAAGTGAAAATGGTATTTTCTGTAAGAATGTTTCAATGGATTTTTTATGATATTTATATTCCTAAATTAAATCAAAAATTTATTTTACTGATGATATAATAGTTATGTGTTGTATTGATACCATCCTTATTATTTATTAATATGGTTTACACTCAGTTTGACTACAGAAAGTATTGATATTCTCTTTTTTAATTAGTTATTGTAATTATCCAATTTCCCTTGATATATTCACTTTCTTATCATCATTGGACATTACATTTCCCCTAAATATCCATATTAGTTATCATGTATATACTTATTATGTTAATATTTTATCATTTCTATATACAATATTTTACTTTGAATGTTATATGACTTATTGGGTAAATTATTGCTAATATGTATTCCTTACTCGATACAAAAATTTAATGACAAGGAATGTTTTTCATGAATAAAATATTTATTTGATATATGGGGTATTATTTAGTCGTAATGTAAAACGGGGTTCCCAGATATAGATAGACCATCAATTCATCAGTAGTATCATGATATTAATTATTTTGATAGACTTATTTAAATGGATTTTTTGTGTATACATAGACATAATATTCATATTTCTTGTGAAATATCTTGACAGTATAGGTATTATGATTCTTGAGATCATGATTTCTAATAATTGTGAGTTTACATCACTAATAATTTAATAATTATTATTATCCATGATATTTTTTCATTGATATTATCTCTATACGAATTTCATTACCAATTTATTGACTAAATGGATTGTTTATTTATTTATTTATATTTTCATATTAATTAAGAGTTATCTATTAATGATTATAAAGTTATTTAAATTGAATGTATGTTCAGTTATTTACCTTTCCACATTGATTATTCTTATTGATTTAAGATAACTTCCATTATACTTAACCCTTACTGAGAATTTAGGGGAAGCCTTATTTTTTTACCTTTCCCAAAAATCAAGGAAGTGTAAAGAGAATAATATGAAAGGATATAATATATGGAATAATGATATTATAGAAAACTATGTTTTAATTTGTGTTTTAAAATGTTATATGAGAATCATGTATGTATCTATTTTTATAAGAAAAATAAAAAATCCAGTCCTTTGGGATGTGATACCCTATATCTTATACCAATGTAGTAACGTAACAAAAAACTATAGGATACTAGGATTTGGGTATTTATAATGAGTAATATCTTAGAGTTTCTAAATAATGGAAAAGTCATATGAAATATATCTTAGGTATAAGAATTATCAATGTACTCGTGAGTTTCACTTGTGATATATATGATTCATTTGAAGATATGTAAGATTCATTTACGTAAACACATTGATATATGAGAATTAGTTTAGATATTATGTAGGACTCATTTGATGAATAAGTATGATTTATATGATCATATAAATGATTAAATATGAAATTATAAAGGAAATTTAACATTTTCAAAATATATAAAATAGGAAAATCATGGGTTCATACTAAAATATTAAAGAGGAAAAACTACAGTGTGACACATAAGAAAAATCAAATAATATGAAATATTCACCAAATGAGATATAAAATTATGTTTTATATTCTTATGAATTCATATCTGTCATTTTATTATACATAAAATCAAAATATGAGTGTTCATGGAATACATAAGATACAATTTGGAACAACTAATATTACACCGATGATATAAAAGATTACATGATTATATTGTTTCACTATTATTAAATGATTAAAATATTACAATTATTAAGAGTTAGGCATGGTTGAATACAACATTTTTTGATTCCAAGATTTAATAAATATGTTTGTGATATGATATGGGGAATTGAACGTGAAGCCTCTATGTATTTTCTTGGACAAACACATGGAATAAAGGTCACAATTATTTGTGGAAAATTAGTTAAGGAATATTTTTCGAGAAGATGATTTTTTTGAAGGAACCCATGTTATTATTTATTTATTAAGTATCACTGAGAGATAACCTTTGGGTTCTGTTAAGAAATTAACAATTTAATGATTTTTTCAATCATATTTTCCATAAATTTTTTTGTTTTATATATTATTGAATTATTTACAAAACTTATTGAATATTTAATAGCAGGAAAATGGGATGAATTTCCTATGATATTAATTTAATATAAATCTATGAGTGTTATTGATTATAGTATAAAAAGGAAATTTATAATTCAATAATGGTGATATACTTCAATGGAAATATATTTTAGAAATCAAAATCTTAATGAACAGGAAGCCTCAATTTCTATTGTGTATTCTGATGAATTTGAGAAGATATTTTGTTGATGTTGAATCATCATAGATATTTCTACTGATTTAATTCTTTCTTGATGGAATTAAATTTATAAACTAGAGTTATCTAGTATAAATATGTATTAGTACATGGTGGTTTTAAGAAACACACAACTGTTAAGGATGACAATGTCCTTTATTAGAATGAATTCATGTAATTAGTGATAAATTTGTGCCTTGGACTGAAATTGAAGATAAAAAAGATTTAGTCACACACCATTGAGTAAAACCTTATAAAATTTTTTTGTGATTGGATTTCTTTACTTACTATAGACATTTGGATGAGTAAGCATCATTGTTTAAGTGAATCTTGATATTAAATGATTATTGAAGTTAATTTCAAAGTTGAAATTATAAAATGGTAAATTGATTCAACCCCATATTATCTATGAAATATAATTAATTCATTAGGCACCATATTCCCATTAAGGCCTATAACTAATATATAATAGTTTAGAGATATAAAGGAAAAATAATTAAAAAATATAGGTTGTTACATGGTTATCCTATATGATTTCAAACTATATTTTTTATAATGAAAACTTACATTCAAAATTCCAGGACTCTCCAATATTAAAAAACCATGTAGATTAACTATACCATAGTATATTTTAACAACATATCTATTCAAATTTTTCTATTAGCATCCATTTTCCATAATTGGTAATATGAAACTAGTAAACAACCTGAGTTCCATCAATTGAAATTCCCTTCTAACAAATATTTCATATAGTATAAATCACATAAAATCACATATAGAAAAAAAAATCAAAACTTTATAAATTAATAATGAATGAAGTAATAGTTACTTCTAGATGTTAATAAACCTATACTATTGGATCTTAATATACATTTATATTTATATTAATTGGCATAATACATGATGGGGGGCGGGGGAGAATTTTAAGTTTAAAAACATTTTATTTAAACACTTAAGAAAGAACTTAGTTTGAAGAGGTCTTAAACTAATACAATTCACAATCAATATAATTGAACTTATAGGGCTTGGATCCAATGAATAAGATATAATGTAATACTGTAATTAATGTAAAAAAAATTGTATTTTAATTGAATACAATGATCAGAGTGATACAAATGTAAATTATTCTACAATATAGCATATAGAATCTCTTAATACAATATGTAATGAAAGAATCATAATTTAAACAATTACAGTTGAAATGAATATGAATAGAAAGAGGAAACAATAAAACTCAATTTATAATACAAATAACAGAAAAAATGTAAAAGTATAACAATTATTTTGTCCCAAATAGTAGAGTATCCTTTCACCTAGGATACAAGGTATGTCTTATCACCACTTTGGTAAGTCCTCGATACAATGATCGACACGACTGTCTTCATATCCCCAGAAGCCCTTGATTATGAAGGTAATCAACACATCTGTCTTTCGAGAAATTAAAATCCCTCAATACGATGATCGACATCACGTATTCTTATCCCCTGAATCCCTCAATCCTTATCACAATGATTGGTTTTAGAAAGAAGAAACAAAGCTTTTATAGAAATACAATAACATGGAACATGCTTTTCACTTATTGTATCTTCAATGTATTCGCCCGAAGAAAGAGAGAAGTCACAAAATCTCTCTCTAGAACTTTATAGAAGAAAAGGTTGTGTATTATGGTTCAAATGGATGCCTATTTATAGGCATCAAGTTTCAATAGTCATATTTCCTCCAATGGTCATATTTCTCTGAAAAACTCAGAGTGGCTTGGACACCTGACAATACAATGATCAGAACAAACAGAATACACAACATTGTTTTTGTTGGTAAACAACCAGCTCAACAACATCTTTCTATTTAGAAAGTAGTAAGTACAAATGTATGAAATAATGAGTATGAGTAACATGTAATCGGTATTAAATTTACATAACTTAGTTACTAGTCTTATCATGATAGAAATGCATATCAAATACAATTTATAACCTAGTCACTGTTCTAAACATGGTTAAGATGCATGATATATTATCTATTTATGATAGTTGAATACAATTCATAAATAAAAATACAATACAAATCCTATTAACAATTCATGACGAAGATATAATACTTAACCTGGTTATGATGCATAATTATGATATGGTACTTAGCCTGATCATAATTCACATGGTTATGATGAATGATCTAGTTATGTTATATGTGGTTACAATGCAGGTGGTTATGATATGATACCTAACTTGGTTATGATTCCTAAGACATAATCAAGTTATGATTTCTAATTATAAAGAAATAAATAATCTAGTTATGATTCCTTATTATAATTCAATACATAATATCATTATGATTCCTGATTGAAATTCAATACACAATCAGGGTACGATTCCTAATTATAATAAAATACATAATTATGTTATGATTCCTGATTATAATGCACTACATAACCTGGTTATGATTGTGAAACAATATATAAAACAAATAGAGTGAAAAACATACATGCTTATGATAAGAATTCAAAAAATTATAAAGACAATGTGGGTGATTATGATTGTGAAACAACACACATGATACACAATACACGTGATTACGATATGTGGGATTTGTGATTTCCAAAAAAATTATTGATGGGAAATTAAAAATCGGTTTGGACTCAATAATCTCCGCCTTTTTGGAAAGCACAAAAAATGAAACATACAATAAAAAATTATCTCCCCATGAGTTTAATAACTATTCTGAAAGTAATAGTGAATATAACGAATTCCACCTTTGGTTTAAACCAAACATTGGGGATCATATTCTCTATACATTTACTTGAGTTTTTCACCTTTAAAAAGACATTCAAAAAAATTCTCATTTTCACAACCATTCACCCCCTTTTTGATTTTCAAAAAAAATAAGGGAAAGTATTTATTTCCCGATAAATCTGAGAGAAACAGAGTACGAAACAATAATTTTTACTTGAAATGAAATTTCATTACAATAATATTTTAAAACACATTATTTATCCTTTTGTTTTTCCAAAAGATTAAACATCGTAAGCTTCATATTTTTGAACCCCTTTCTTTCCTCCATTAGTTTATCAACAACTTCATATTGAGCCTTCATCTTCTCATCCTATTAAACAATAATCTTTTCTTTCTTTTGGATCATATATTCATGAATCCGATTAATTTCTTCTTGATATTTATGTTTTGCTTCCTGGTTATTGAAATCTTCTAACCTGAGTCTATAGGCCTTCTCAAGGAAAAAAACTCTATTTGAGAGTGAAAAAATACCATCACTCTCACTTTCCAACTTTTCCTTTATACTCTCAAGCTCTTAGGAGGATACTTATTTTGATATGCAGAGTCTTTGAAATTCTTCAATATTTTCATTCAAATCATCAATAAACTTTAAATAGAGAGAGTTTTGTTTATATACCTAGTGTAACAATTATTACTACTTGTCCAGATGGTTCAGGAGGCTTTCATTAACATTGTAAGAAAACTTCAAAACCGTATTTCAATCCTTACTATGCTCAACAACACTTTTTGTAAAATATTGAAATTGACCTTAAGACATAGAAACCTATCCATCAAAACTTTTATGGAATCTATTATATCATTATGTGCATTTGAAATAATTTCCATCCTGGCTTCAACTTTTCGAATAAATGGTAAGAACTTATCAAATCTATTAAGGCATGTTTAATGTACTGAACCCATTTCAATGTGATTGTTCTTTAAGAATCCATTTTCCCAATGTATTGTGGGAGATCACCAAAATGAGTTTTAGTAATGATCACTTGAGATAGTTGATTACTATTCATATCAAATTATTACTCTTATTATTCTTCTTATTTATCAAAATTCTGAATAACTTTTTTTGAGGTTACCTTTTGAGAATTTTTCTTAGAAGACTCAGGATCAAGAGATGGTTAATTGAAAGATGAAACTTCTAATGATTTTGTGGTATGTATTATCCAATTTGTATCTTCCTTTTCTTCTAATACTATTTATTCTTGTCCCTGTTCTTATTCTCCTTCTACTTCATGATCTACATCTTCTTTTTCATATTCTTGATCATGAGATTGTGTAGATGAATCTTCAAAAACATTTTTCTCCTTGCCTTTCTCTGATGGAACTGATTGAGTCTTAATAGTTGGATCCCTAATTATAATTCATGTTTTTAGTTAATTAGATATTCTGAGAAGACAATCAATGGAAATATCTACGACCTTTCTCTTATTCAATCTCTTCTTTCTATCTTCTTCTTTCATGTTTTATTCCGACATTACTTTCAATTCTATGGATTTAGTAGGATCTAATCCAAACTGAGGATTCCCTTCTTTCTTTTCTTTCCTTTTCTAACTCTATTTAGCAGAAACCTCATCAGATACAATCTTTTTGTTTCCTTTATGTCTTTGGAGTCATATTTTTAACTACCTATCATTTATTCGAAGTTGTCTTGGATGTCTTAAATGGTTTCTCACTGCCTTTAACAAATTCATTTTCTTTTTCATCATCTGGATCTTTCTAAAACATTTTTGATCCATGATTGAATCTTAACTTGAGCCTCCTTATCATATCCTTACTGATTAAGGGATCCATGAATGAATTCAGATCTAACTTGATTACAATAATACACAACCACAAGAATTCTCTTAGAAACTTACAGATAATGGTAGGAAACATGATCAACTACGATTTTATACCACTAGATTTCAGGTTCTTGATTGTCAAAAAGATAAACCCCATAAGGTTTAACTTTCTCATGTTCACCAATTAATAGAGAACATAGACATATGAAACTTTTAATGTTTCCTTGTCACCCTTTCTCAGCACCAAAAACCCTGGGATCCAGAGGGATATTAGTCTATTATTTCCCAATAAATGAATTTATTTTCTCTTGTCGTCATGGATAGCAAAAAGTGTTTCTTCAGATTTAGACCTATCCAATGATCCATCAGCTTCTGATAATTTTTGAGAACGACATAATGCATCTCCCTCAAATAGAACACTTAGAAATGTAGTTTCCTGTTTTGAGTAGGTTGAATACTTCTTATCATACATCAAAAAATAAATATTAAGATCATTGTCTATCTCTATCGATTCATAAAATTGAAACAACTCATCATGATACACATAATCTTGATCTGAATACATTTTCTCCAAAAAAATTAATTACCAGCCTTGAAAACCTATAATTTTTTCAAAGAAGAATCAAATAACTGATAAAATTCTCGGGAGACTATCCTTTCACCCTGAAAAGTAATAGAATAGAATTCTATTGGAGGCATTTCTTCCAGATATGAAGTAGTAGACTCAGTCCTGAAAGACTAACATGCACCCTGAAGATCCTTTTGACAATGAAAGCTGAGTAGATCTCTTATTACGAAAACTGAGGTAGTAACCAATATCAAACCATGCTGAATGCTTATAGAGCAACTGATCTTATGATTAAAACAAACAAGTTCGATGTGGGATAAGTTATTTTAAAAAGAAACTGACAGTCAATATTTGATCTGAAAAATCCAATGGCCAATAATTATTTTTAACTCTTGAGGGTTTACATAAAATAAAATTTTATTCAAACTAAAACCAATTAGTAATTAAAAAATTAAATGAGTAACAACCCGAAACAACCAAAATATATTTTTAGAAAATATACCTGTCGAAGTATGGAGATAGATGTATCAGTTTTAATATATTGTTCTTATGTAAAACCAATAATAATTCTAAAACTGATAAAATCAAATAGACTAGTACTGATTGTTTTTTACCAATAGGATAATCCACAATCGATAGTCTAGTACCAAAAAGATAATCCAACACTGATAATCTAGTACCAATATAATATTTCAATGTCGATAGTTTCGTACCGATAAAGTATTATAATATAGATAGTATAAACTAATAAAAAAAATTAAGAAACCAATAAAATTATGAAACCAATAAAACCAATAATGATAAACTAAAGAGTAAAAATAATTATAGTGAAACCAATTGACAACAAAACCGATTCATGAAAAATGATAAAACTACTAAGTAAAAATGATAAAATATAAAACATAAAGGGTAAAAACTAAAAATTTATGTATAATATTTCTTTGAAAAAGGGTAACATAATTTAAGGATATGGGTTAAAAAAGAAATACATTTGAATGATTACATTATAGTGATCATTCATAGTTTCTATTTAATGTATTCAAATCTATCATAAGACAATGGTTTTGTGAAAATATCAGCAAGTTGTTATTGTGTTCTGATGAATTGTAAAACAATATCTCTTATTTTTGTGTGATCCCAATGAAAGTGATGCCTAATATCTATGGGTTTTTCAGGTGAGGGATGTACCTAATTTTTACTAATAGCAATGGAGCTAGTATTGTCACATAGTATTTGAGTTTCAGAAAAACTCATACCATAGTCAGTGAGTGTGTGTTGCATCCACAACACCTGAGCACTACAACTTCCAGCTACTACATATTCAATTTCAGCAGTGGAAATAGCTACTAGGTGTTTCTAGTTATATGACTAAAAAAATAAATATTTTCCTAATAAGTGATATGTTCTAGATGTATCCTTTTTTTCCATTTTACATCCACCAAAGTTAGCACCTGAAAAACGTTTCAAAAAAAAAATCATTTCAAAAAGAATAGAATAAACATAAATGCAATGTTCCCTTTATGTAGAAAAAAATTCTTTTAACTTCTTTTAAATGAGATTATTTTGGATTAGATTAGTATATTACACATAATCATACTAAAAACATTAATTGTAGATGACTAAACGTCAAGTATAACAAACTTTCTATCATACCTCTAAAAGATGTTTGATCCTTTGGTTTCCCAGATTCATCACAATCAAGTGTATTTTAGATACTTATTGGAGTGATAATAATTTCAGTGTTTTCAAATCCGTAATTTTTGAGTACGTCTTTGATATACTTATGTTGATATATATAGGTTCACACTGGTTTTTTAGATATTTTAAAACATAAAAAGAATGTCAACTCACCCATTATACTCATTTGAAACTCCAATTACATTAAATTTTCAAAAAAATCAGTTAAGTATTGCTGATTTGAACCAAATATAATTTCATCACCATAGATTTGAATAATCAAAACATTTTTGTTTTCTATTTTTATAAAAAGAGTTTGATCCGCAATACCTTTTTCATAATTTATTTGTAAAATAAATCCTACGAGTCTATTATACCATGCTCTAGGGGATTATTTAAGGCCATAAAAATATTTGGTAAGTTTAAAAACACGATGTGGATGTTTCGAATCTATAAAACAAGGAGGTTGTTCAAAAAAGACTTCTTCTTGTACAAAACCATTAAGAAAATCACATTTTACATCCATTTGAAAAAGTTTGAGATTGAAGTATGCTAAAAAGGCTAATTGAATTCGAATAGATTCAAGTCTAGCTATCAGAGCATAGGGTTCTTCCTAGTTTATTCCATCATGTTGATTATATCCCTTAACAATTGATTTATTTCTTATTATGACTCCATTTTCATCAATTTGTTTTTCAAGAAGCCCATTTTACACCAATTACAGTTATTTATTTAGGTCTTTCCACAATGTTCTAGACTTAATTCCTTTCAAATTAATTTATTTCATAATGCATTGATTTAATGTAGTCTTCATCAGTTAAGGCATCATTAAATGTTATAGGTTCAAATTAATATAGAAAACCTATATACTATATTTCATTTCCCAAATAAATTTTTGGTACTTACAGGTTGATTTATATCACCAATTATATTAGAAGTTTCAAAAAAATTTCATGAGTAATTACCTTATCAAAAGTGTTTTCAATCAAAGGTTGATAATCTGTTGATGAAAATACATTTGTTGATGTAAGTAAGGATTGATTAAAAACAAAGGGGCCAGTTTTAGAAAAATGCTTCAGATTTCTTTGCTAGAAAATTGACCCAGGTAAATCTAGTGTACTCATCCACTAAAATAAATACATAGTAATTGCCTCAAATGCATCAAATTTGTGTAGTACATAAAATATCCATGTGCACTAACTATAATGTATTATAACATGAAAATTTGTTAATTTAATAAAAGCTAGTTTTATGTTTGTTTCCATATTGACAAGGGTCAAAAAAATTTGAATAATCATACATTAGATATGGTAGATCCATAACAATACTTTTCTTTGAGAGATTACAAAGGTTACTCAGATTACAGTGTCCTAAACTTCTATCCCTTAACCAAGATTGGTCTTCCATTTCACTTAATTAAGGTAAGTCTTGGATCATAAGGTCTTCAATGTTGATTATGTATACATTCTCATGCATATGGTAAGAAAGAATGAATCCATCCTTTTAATTATGAAATAAACCTTTATCATTTATAAAATTCACAAGGTAACCTTCATCACATAATTTAATTACTCTTATAAGGTTGTTCTTAAGACCTTTGACAAACAAAATAGTTGAAATTAAAACTTTTTCAGGAAGAACAATATTACCTACACCAATGATCTTTCCCTAGAAATTATATCTGAAGGTCACTCTACCACCTTTTATTTCAATAGTATTTTCAATGAAATATTTGTTTCTAGTAATTTTTCGAGAACAACCAATACAGATATACCAAATTTTCTTGTTTTTGGTACAATTATTGATTTCCTGAAAAAGAAACAATTAGTTTTTTTAGAACCCAAACTTGATTGGATCATGAAATGTTGGATAAATTTTTTTTATGAATATAAATTTGGTTTGAAAAATGGTATTTATTAAATCATAAAGATTTAGTTTTATTAAGAGAAAAATTTCTTTCCCAATGTAAACCACATTGAAAATTAGTACAGAATGGGGAACTTTGACGAAAAAAATTATTATGAATAAAAACAGGTTTGAGTGAGTGTAACCAATTCCAGAACTATTTGTAAGAGTAAGAATTAGAGAATAAATTTTGTCATATTCTTTCCCTTCTAAGGTGAATATTCATAAAAGTTTCTTTAAAGAATATATTTCATATTTTTGTCTGATGAATAAATTATCATTCTCAAAAAAGTTGTTTTGGAATTGTTTTTAGTTTTAAAAACATTTTTCTTTAAAATAAGTTGTTTAAAATCCTTAGAATGTTTATCCTTCTCAGAAAATAATTCCGTAAGGGTTTCTGAGATATTTTTTAAATCAAGGGTTTTATTGTCAAGATATTTTGAATGATCTAATACTTCTCTTGTAAAAATAGATATTATGTAATTTTCCTTATCAATATTTTTCTTGAGATTGGAATTCTCATTCTCAAGTAATTTGGAAAATCCGGTTACGTATTCAATGTAATGTAAATTTTCATCCATTGAGGAATATTCTTAATCCCAAGAGTAAGAATGTTTCTCATTAGGGTAATTTGAATTTAAAGATACATTTTTAAGAGATTTAGTATTGTGTACCTTAGATATGAAATAATTATTTTTAATTGGTTGTCTAGAAACAAGTCCTATATTATTATGACCAGAAGTTTTGTAATCTAAGGATTAATATGATGAATCACCACCACTTTCACTCCAAGTATCATTTTCCTTAAAGACATTATTTGTCTTTTACTTGTAATACATTTTGTTGATTCTTTTAGGCAGTTTATCCTTCTTATATTTTCATTTTAGAAAAGGACAATATGGTCTAATATGATATGCTCTTTTACATTCATAACATGTTACTTTTGAGTATTTCTTATCCTTCCTATATTTCATTTTGATTCTATATTTAATGTCTTTATTTATAACAATATTGTTCATCCTCCAAGAAATATTGGACAACTCATTTTTTGAGTGACCACTTTCACTAGATTCTGATATAACAACAACTTTCTTAGCTTTGGATCTAGTTATCCTTTCCAGTATCTTAGCTTTGGATGTAGTGGTAAAATCTAAATATCCATTACCATTATTCTTCTTATTTACATCAGCATCTCTTTTAATTATTGTATTTTTTTGAAGAAGAGTTCTAAATAACTAATGAAGAGTAATTTGAGTAACATTCTTATTTTCATCAATAGTTTTCCTTTTTGATTCCCATTCACTGGGAATTATATCAATTATATTGAACACAAGTGCTTCATCATCAAGAACATTTTCACCCATTGATTTTAGACTATTAACAATTGTCAAAAACCTTTGTTATACCTTTCATACTGGTTCTCCATAAGGAAAAATAAACCCATGAAATTATGCTCAAATAATTTCTCTTCTTGTTTCTATAAATTTGGATGTACCAAAATTTGTGATTTCCAATTTCATCGAGATACAATTCGCTACATCAAATGATGATATATGACTATAAATATTCATGGTTATGGAACACAAAAAATTATTATGTACCTTCTAATTTAGTTGATATTCTTGTTTCTCTTGATTGGCGCAGGTACTGATTTACTTGTCTGGGATTTTGTAACCTCTAGTAAGCAAGAAAAAGTTGTCTACTCTGGTATTAATAAAAAAATTCTTCATTCGATCTCTCCATTACTCATAATAATTCCCATAACAAATAGTTGGTCTTCCTAGATTTAGATATTCAATTGATCGAATATTCATTCCTGCCATCTTATAAAAACAATAATTTTCCACTCCATAGATTAGTATAGTAAGTAGTTATAAATGAAAGGTTTGTAAAAGAAATACAATTTTATTGACCAAAGAACTAAATAATGTAATACAGATCGGTGGAAACCTCCTCTTATACTAATGTTTGGATTGTAATATACATGTATATATATATTATATGTCACAATATAGGGGGGTGAATTGTAGGTTTAAAAAAATTTCATTTAAACTTATAAGAAAGAGCACAGTTTAAGAGGTATTAAACCAGTACAACTCACAATGAATATAATTTACCTTATAGGACTTGGATCTGATGGATATGATATGATGTAATACTTTATTTAATGTAAAAAAGTTGTATTTTAATTGAATATAATGACCAGAGTAATAAAAATGTAAATGATTATAACATATAGCATATATAATCTCTCAACAAAATATGTAATGAAAGAATCATAATTAAAACAATTATAAATGAAATGAATATGAATAGAAATAGGAAACAATACAATTCCCTTTCTAATACAAATATCATTGAAAATGTTAAAGTATTACAATTATTTTATCCCAAAGAGTAGGGTATCATTTCACCTAGGATAAATGGTATATCTTACCACCACCTTGGTAAGTACAAGATAAGAGGATTGGAACAAATGTCTTCCTATCTCTAGATGTACTTGATTAAGATGGTAATTGACAACTCTATATTTAAAGCAATCAAAATCCCTCAATACAATGATCGGAAGCACATATTTATGTCCCCGAAAGCCCTTGATCATTATCACAATGATCGGTTGCCCAAAGCAGAAAAAAATCATTTATAGAAATAGAAGAACATGGAACAAGTTGTCAACTTATTGTATATTTAAGGATTTCCAATGAAGAATGAGAGAAGTAAAAATATCTCTCTCTAGAACTTTATACAATAAAAAGTTGTGTATTCTGGTTCGAATGACCCCCTATTTATAGGCATCAGGTTCCAATGGTCAAATTTCCTCCAACGATCATATTTATCCAAAAAACTTAGAGGGGCTGGGACACCAGGAATTACAATAGTGAAATCAAACAGAATACACGACATCATTTTTATTGGTAAACAACCAAGTCAACGACATTGTTCTAGTTATAAATTAGTAAGTTCAAATGTATGTAACAATGAGTATGAGTAACATGTAATTGATATTGAAGGTACATTACATGGTTAATAGGCTTATCATGATAAAAATGCATATTGAATATAATTTATATCATAGTTATGGTTATTATCAAGGTTACAATGCATGATATTTAATCTATTTTTGATACTTGAATACAATGCATAAATAAAAATACAATACATAACATGTTGACGATTCATGATTATGATAAAATACTTAACCTGGTTACAATGTATAATTATGACATGGTACATAGCTAGGTCATAATGCACATGGTTATAATTCATGATCTCGTTATGATATATGTGGTTGTGATGCATGTAGTTATAATCCGATACATAACCTGGTTATGATTCCTGAGACATAATCTGGTTACAATTCCTGATTATACTGCAATACACGATCTATTTACAATTCTTGATTATAAGAAAATACATAATCTGGTTACAATTCCTGATTATAATGCAACACACAATCATGTTACAATTTTTTATTATAATGCAATACACAATTAGGTTATGATTTCTAATTATAATGAAATTCATAATTTTGTTATGATTGTGAAACAACATATAAAACAAAGTGAGTGAACAAAATACATGCTTATGATAAAAATGAAACATATCATAATGATAATGTGAGTGATTACGATTATGAAACCACACACATGATAAACAATATATGTGATTACGATATGTGTTATTTGTGATTTTGAAAAAAAAAAATTGATGGGAATGTCGAAACATGTTTTGACTCAAAATACACCATTGGAATAGAAACATGGAATTTGGAATAGTAATGTGAACCTTATGAATAATAATTCAACCAATTGAATAGTAATATCACTTATGAAATTTTAAATTATATTTAGGTATCCTATAAATGGAAACATGATGTATTTATTTCATACATTAATTAAAAAATGTTTTAAAAATGAAAAATTAAGTGATGGTATTTTTGTAAGTCACAAATATTTAATTATAAATTCATGATTAATTTAAAAATATAAAAGAAAATTTATTTGAACAACTGTATTCATAAATTAATATTTTTTCTTATCATTATAATATAATTTTATGAGAGATTAATTAATTTTTCATAGTGTTATTAAAATAGTTATAATTTTAAAATTGGTATTTTGTGAATAAATGTTTATTTTAATTAATAATTTAGCATCTCACTTTTATAAATTTATTTTAAAAAATTTGAGTTTAATTTTTAATTCTAAATGTCGAAAAATAATTAGGGTGAATATTTTGGATTTTTCTAAAATAGTTTTTTTGGTGATTAGTGAAATACAATAATTTACAGTATAAAATAAATAAATGCATTTTTGAGTCATGGTTGAGTCATAAACGATGTATGTGGATTTTAGTTCAAACACATAGGAATTAGTTACATTATTTAGTCACAAGAATCTACATTATTCATAGTGTTGAGCCAAAACAATAAAGTAATTAATAAAATAATGAGAAAACAACCTTCTCCTCCCCTATAAATACCACTCCCACCAACCCTTCTCCTCATACCTTTCAAGATTTGATCCTTGTCCAAATTATACCCAATCCTCTTACCAAGTATCTAAACCTATTTTCAGGATCCATCGGTCACAAAAAAATATTAAACCTCTTCCCTAATAAGGATCTAAAAGAGGAGGAATTAAAGAGGTAAAAACCCTATATAATTTTCTTCTAATTTATTTTCAATTTCATTTATTTTATTATTCTCTCATCACCTGACCATATAAAAGTGGGATTAAAACTAAAAAATCATATATATAATTTAATTGTACCATGTTAATTGAATAATTGATCATCATTTCTATTCCCCTCTCATTTCTTGCTAAAAAAGAAAACATCATATGCGATGTGTTAATTTATCGCATTCATGGACGATGAAGTTTTAAATTTTGATTACTTATTTAAAGAATACTAATAAAATGATATTTATTGTAAACATAGTACAACATATTTATTATATACTATTTAATGTTATGGAACAATTTTATATACCTAATATTAATTAATAAAACAATACTAGTTTGTGATGGTCAAAAAACCGCTAACATAATCTAAACGACTATCACTAAGGTCTTATCTAATGATTCATCCTAAAAATAAATTAAAATATTAATTTTATAACCATTTATATTTTATATGATCATTAATAAAATATAAATTTTATTTTGGACAACCATTTTTATTTTACATTAATTTTTACATGTATACAAGTAAATTCATAATGAAAACCAAGGAAACCAATGATCCCGAATGATGAAATTAAATCTCATAACCCATAAAAAAGACCATAAATGAACTTAATAATGATATTATAAATAATATAAATGTATTAAAGGTTATTAATGAATTAATTAATTAATTTAATCTAATTATCTAGGACATTAAGATAGAGTGCATAACCATTTCAGACATAAGGTAAGGGATTCTCCCCGAACCTCCATTTTTTCCTTTAGGTTACCATTTCTAACACTTTAAACTAATATAATGCTTATTTATTTTGGTTTAATTATTATAAATTATATTTATATTTCCCAAACTCATGTATCTATATCATATCATCCTGATTTATTGGTAAATATATGTTTCTAAAAGGTTCCCTTCTTAATTATTCTTGAAAAGAAAGCCTCATTAAAGGGAACTTCTTGTTTTATTACCCATATTTAAGTGAAATCCGTAATCTATTTTAAGGAACCATTATTTTTCTAAAAGAACTCATTTCATAATGAAAAACTATTTGGTTCATTTATTATTTTATGAAAACAAACATTCCTTTTTACGCTTTAAACATTCTTTAATATTTCCTTAAACCAGACTAAAATATTTCATTTCCAATGCCTCATAAACACTATTTTATTTGTATTCACTTTATTTTGACATAAATTATCATTATTTATTCCTATTTACCCTTAGTAATGACCACATATGATTTAAATATATTCTTTCATGGACACCAATATGATATTCCTCTTTTTTATACCTTATGGCATGATTATGATACACCATTATTTCCATGGGCAACCCTTATGCTTGATTTTTCATGTGGAACACATATACATGAACATGTTATGATGGCTGTGACCAGATGGAAATAAAATTCATTGAGTAATGTTTAGTCACATGAGGCATCATTTTGATATAGGGAGTGAACCAGATTCCTTCATAAGACTTTTTTATCCATGTGATAGTCTTAACAATCCGTCTTGTCTCATGTTTATGCCATGTTATAGGTTGTTTCGATATTCCTATATTTCCATGATTATATATTCCCATATTATACATGTTATTATTTCTTCTATTTATTCAGGTTCCATGCATTTTATGTCATCTTTCTATGCCTTCTAACCCATATGCTATGTTTTATTCCTATGATTTTTCCCTTATTGGTATTTTATCTCACCCCTTTGTTCTTGTATTCTCTAGGTTATCCTATGCATATATATGAGATCAATGTAAGTTAAGAGATCATTACAGATATTAAATAAAATAATTTTTTAGTTTGGTTTCATGATTTCAAATTATATACCTAATTTCACAAAGGAACTATACATTATGATCATTGGTTTTTATTTGTTGGGTAATTATTTTTAAAATTAGGTATTGATACGTGTAAAAGGATTGAGTTGTTATAGTTGGTATAAAAGGAAGGTCTATTTTTTATATTAATACTACATAACATTATGGAGAATTTTAGGGATAATTATATAACCATGGATAACCTAGATTGAAATTAAGGGTATCAAAAGTTAGGATATACATTTAATTTACAAGTTTATCATTCTATATTCAATGTTTTATTTTTATATACTAATTACCTATGTATTCATGTCCCCCAATTTCAATTTATTTCCTTAGTTATTGGATGTGAATATAAGAACTTGTTCAAAAAATCAATTTTAAAGGAAATATAATGATTTATATAATGATATACCAAATATGTTGGGAAAGGGTGCTCAAAAAATCATGATAATACTTTCTCATCTGGATCAAGTTATGAATAATAACTTGAATCACATGGAACAATTTTATTCTCTTATTAAATAGAATGTTATAGTCGAATACTTATTGAAAAAGTAAACCCATGTTTAGTTGATCTTACAATCCCCTCATAACATAACAATGGATTAACTAAATTGAGAAAATATTCTCTTTCCTCCACTGCTCAGAGGGAGAGAAAGTTGTTCTAGAGGTATATCATTTTGATGTGGAAGCTGATCAGTTGTGGACATCGACTAAGAACACATAGTCTATAGTGTAAATTGATTACATTTAATTAGAATATCTGAAGAAAAATATTTTTCAACAAATATTTTACCAGAACCCTCAATGTTAAGATGGAATGTGAGTTCTTTAGACTGAAGCAAAATGAAGATGAACATATCATATCATATGTGGAAAATGTCACAAGTATTTCAAGATATGCTTCTATATTTGTTATAAAAAATTAAATCATGGTGTATATCTTCTTTAGTGGGATAAATCTAATACTACAAAAATAGTTGGTGAATAATATTTTAGATAGCTATGAGTAGAATGTTTTTTGTGCCCTTAAGGGTGAAATATATATTAAAGAATCTTAGTGGTTTCATGGGCTTGATGAAAAAAAGTGTTAAATGTAGTTTAGTATGGGTGGATCAAAATATAAATCCCATGATGGAAAGAAGACCCAGTATCCCAGATGTCAAAATTATGGGAATAAGCATCATTGAAACTGATTAAAGGAAACCAAGAGATGCTTCAAATGTAGAAGAGAGAGGCACATAGATAATAACTGTCTAAAAGTTATGAAGAATAACTCTAATGAGGAAGAAGGAATTAATATGAAAATAAAAAACCATCCTATAGTTTAGTGTTTTAAAATTATGAAAAATGGGAATTATGCATGCCATTACCCTAAGACAAGGGTTGTTAGAGCCAATCAACAACTTAAACCTCCAAGGCGGCAAGGAAGGGAATATGAAATCACTAGTGCTGAAGTGTAACCTTAAAATGATGTAGGGATAGGTAGAATAGTTATTCATTTAAGAATAGATAACATACTATTGTATTATGTTTCTATGAATTCTTTTATATCTAGAATGTTTTGTTGAACTATTCAAACACCACCTCAAAATATGGTGGTTGAGTTATCCATGGGAACAAAAAATGGGTAAATTATTTCATCCAAATTATATAACTCATCCCCAGTTAATATTTGTGGACTAAACCTACAGAAAATATTTTCTTACTTGCTTTGGTGTATTTTGATTCTAGATTGGGCATGGATTGAATATCTTTATACAAAGACAACACCATATTTTGGGAAAGATAGATCAATCTTCACATCCTGAGGCATCCTACAATTCGTTAAAAGTTTAAGGAGGAATAAGTATCTCCTTCAAAATTATCACCTCAATTTTGGATATTATTTCATTTTAATCTCTGAATGGCCCGAAGGCCTTCTTTTTTATTTTCTTATAGATAATCCCCCTTTTGAGAGTTGAAGGGGAACCCGTACATGACACGTAGGCCCAAGGCACAAGGCCCAACATGACCCGAAATACATGACCCGAAGGCCCAGAGGAATACCATGCCCATGACATGACCCGTAGGCCCAACCCACTAGAACTGCCCCTCCCTAGCGTCTTGCATAATTGATTTCCTTAGCTCCCCACCTTGCATTGATGATCGACTAGCATTGCCCCGTACAAAGCTGCACGGTGCCTGGTCCCGATGGCGGCTTCCATACCCTCTCATTCTTCGAATCCGGTTAGCTATGCATCTCGTGGCTACTACTCCAGTTGCTCTAATCCTCTTTTGCATCCTGTTCTATATGAACTGGGCTACTCCATAGTCTACGTAACCCGAAGGCCTTTGATGACCCAAAGGCCCTGGAGACCCGTAGGCCCAAACCGGTGGCCCAAAGGCCCAAATCGGGTGAATAGTTCCGGCTACTATAGTATCAAACAATAACTGCTACAGTAACTGCTATAGTTCCTGCTACAGTACTTCTACAATACCCCCGAAAATTCACCTCCGCCTGGTTTTGCACCCGGGCCTCTTGGATGCCAAGCAGGAGCCCTTACCACTCGAGTACGGGCTTATTGAGTTATTACCTTTTGAGAAATCATATCATTCTCAAATGATTGATATAAAGAAGAGAGTAATTATTGAAGACATTCTAATCATGTGGGATTACACTGATGCATTCCTTGAAAAATTTTAAGGTCTTCCTCATGATCTAGTGTTTGAGTTCTCAATTGAACTTATTCCTAGATCTCTGCCTATATCAAATACCCCTTATATAATGTCCACCATTGAGATGTAAGGACTAAATAAGTAGTTATAAGATAATCTAGATACGTGTTTTATCATACTGAGTGCTTCACCATGGGGTTCCACAGTCCTATTCATCATGAAGAAAGGTTCATCAATGCACCTATGTATTTGTTATCAAGAAATCAAAAAAATCAGGATAAAGAACAAGTATCCCCTTCCACGGATATAATATTTGTTCGATCAGCTATGTGGGGTCAATTATTCCTGTAAGGTGGAACTTCGGTTGGGATATCACCAATTAAAGGTGAGGAACAAAGATATTTCCAAGACTTCCCTTCAAACTAGGTATGAAAACTATAAGTTCATAGTGATTCCCTTTAGACTCACTAATGATCCAATATTTTTTATGGATTTAATTAATAGAGTCTTTAGATGTTATCTTGAAACATTTGTGAGAGTACTCATTAATGATATTTTTATATACTCTAAGAGAAATGTGGAACATGAAGAGAATTTTAATATGGTTCTATATAATTTTTAAAGTGAGATACTCTATGAAAAGTATAGTAAATGTGAGTTCTAGATGGAGGAAGTATCAATCTTGGGTCATGATATCACCAGAAAAGGAATATCTATAGACCCTTACTAGAAAAAAGAAAACCAAAGAGTGGTCCAGGACAAAATTGGTAACAAATATACATAGTTTCCTTGGTTTATATGAGTGATACCGGTTATTTGTGAATAAATTATCAGGATTTTTAAACCCACTAACTAAATTAACTCATTTGGTAGAAAACTTTTTCTAGACCAATGATTGTGAAGAATACATTAAAGAGTTAAAAAAGTGGTTTATCCCTACAATCGGGATCACAGTACCAAAAATTAGTGAACTCTTTATGGTTTAAAATGACGTTTTAAAGAAGGTATTAGGTTTTTTACTGATGAAAAATGATAAAGTAATAGCCTACACCTCAAGAATGTTTCTAATTAATGAGAAAAACTATCCCACACATGATATGGAGTTGATAGCTATGATCTTTGCATTAAAAATCTAAAAGCATTACCTCTATGGGGTGAAGTGTGAGATATATAAAAATCATAGGAGCCTTAAAATTATATTCACACATAACGAGATTCACATGTTCTAGAAAATATGGTTAGATCTCATCCAATATTATGACGGATCAATTCACTACCTTCATGGTAATATAAATATGGTGCAAGAAGCTCTAAGTAGAAATGATCCTCAACCATTATCAATGATGATAATTGAGAAGGATACAATATTATTATATTAACAAAGGATGGACATGGGAATAATTATGTAAGGATCATCATCAATTCTTTATCAAATGATTTCTAAACAATAAATCATGGTGAAAATAAAGGATGATCAAACAAGTGATGTGGAAATTTTAAAGAAGGTGGAAGCCATGAGAAATGAGAAATCCTTAGAGTTAAAAATTGTTGGTGAAGGAGTTGTGAGATTTAGGTCATGACTATGTGTATTGTCTAATACAATGATAAATAAAGATCTTATGAATGACTCACATAGCTTAACCTTCACTATTCACCAAGGGAGAAAGAATATGTATCAAGATATCTGAGAGCACTATTGGTGGGGAACATGAAGAAAGTGTCACTAAATATACATGAATATTACTAGTATGATAAGAAGTTAAGGATGAAAGGAAAAATTCTAAGGGGAAGATGTAAGCATAACGATTACAATATAGAAATGGGAAAACATTACCATGGGCTTTGTCACTGGACATATGTAGAAATATAGAGGAAATAATGATATAAAGGTTGATGTGGATCTTATTACAAAGACATATCACTCTATCAAAATTTGAGAGGAATTTTCACTGGATCAACTAGAATGAAGATTCATCAAAATAATTAGTTTGGATTCATGGAGCACAACTATCAATTATATCTAATAGAGATGCAAGATTCACACAAAAGTTTTGGAAAAATCTCCAACATAATCAAAACACTGATTTTATCTTTAGTATAGCCTATCATCCACAAAACTGATGGCTAATCCCAACAAACTATTTATACACAGGATGAAATTATCAGAACGTATTCTATAGACATCAAAGGAGGATGGGACAAACATATACCATTGGTTGAGTTCTCATACAACAATAGTTTCCAATCAAGCATCCAAATAGACACATATGAAGCCATTTATGGGAAATTATGATGAACACTGAGATTCTGGGCTGAGGTCAGTGAATGTAAGCTTCTAAGACCTGAAATTGTTGATGAAATGGTGGAAAAGGTGAAAACAATTCAGCAGAACATCAAGGCAGACCAAATCAAAAGAAGAGCTATGAAAATAACTATAAAAGAGACACCATGTTTAAGGTTAGAGACAAGGTATTTCTTCACATATCTCTATAGAAGAGGATCATAAGATTTGCGAAGAAAGGAAAGCTAAGTACCTAGTATATCAGCCCCTTTGAGATCCTTGATCATGTTGGAGTTGTGGCCTATTGACTATCACTTCCAAAATCCATGTCTCAAGTACACTATGTATTCCATGTATCCCACTTGAGGAAGTACATACTAGATATTTCACATGCACTGAATCCAATGGTGGTATAGTTGGAAAATTACCACTCTTATGAGGAGCATCCAATGAAGATCTTGGATCAAAAAGACAATGTCATATACCACAAGACTACTCACCAGTTCAAAGTACAATGGTAGAACCATAAGTTCAAATAGGAAACATGGGATCAAAATGATGTGATGAAGGATAATTACCCTGAACGTTTTTCAACTGAGTATATGAAACAAAATTTTTGAGGAAAAAAATGTTTCAACTGAGTATATGAAACAATATTTGACTATAAATATTAATTTGAGAGCCAAAAAAATTTCATAAATCATGATATTTGTTTTATAATTTTTAGACATCAAATAAATAAAAATATTTAAGTCTCAATAATGAAGCAATGTTTACCTTATTAATGAATGATTTAAATAAATAAGATTATAATGATTAAACAAATATCCAAAACATGTACTATTCTTATTTCATGAATTTATTTTTAACATGAGTCATATTATATTCAATTTTAAAGTTATTTGGACCTTTAGAAACGGAAATTCATTATATAATAAAAAACTATTTTCACGCTTTCTTAAAGAGCCCCTCCCTCCCTTATAAAAATCCATCACTTCTAACCCATTACCCAAACTTATAAAGGCCCTTGTATTGTCCATACTCTGATAAATTAAGCTCCCTAAATCCCTATCATTCTCATATAGGCATCACCCTATGTAGAAGAAAATTCAATTAAACTTTTTGGTTCAAACCAAAGAGAGATACCAGATTTAAAGGCAACGTCTTCTCTTAAGTTCTCCTATATTATTTTACTTCTCCAAACCCTAAACTCTTTTTATTCCTTTATTTTATAACAACACCAGTATCCTAAATAAAATAATATTTTGTTATTATAATTATTTTAACTAAACTAACACACATCTCCATATAACGGGTAAAGAACATACTGTTTCTGTGGACGATGAACTACTGCCTCAAGAAACGATGATTGTTCAATCTTCTCATACCACCTTTCATGGTGGACATTATGATGGAACTATATTTATATATGAGATATATTATGTTTATTTTTTCTATATTATTTGATAATTTTTATTTACAAACATACCTTTATGATTTCCAATTTGTGTAAATATGATAATTTCATTTGAGGATGTGTTGACTACTGCCCCATCAAGGTGATATGATTCGTTCATAACATACATGGAACATATAAAGGATAGAGTTAATGAAATTATGTAACATATATATCATATGATATTATAATGGAATTATAATATACCTATTTATCATTAAGTTTTCATTCCATTAAATATGAAATAGAAATGAAAGTAGCGTTCACACGTATGTACAACTTATCGTCTCCATGAACAGTGCATTTAATTTCTTATCTCAAAATGTAATGTAATATTAAAAATACATAAAAATACTGGATATATTTGATATATATGATATCTATATCATGAATATCAATCTGGATATAATATACTTTTTACCACATGAACAACTTGTAATTATAAGAAGTTCATTTTTCACTCAAGTACCAAATATTGACAAAATGACCATTATTAACTTAAATGATTTCATAATGTTTATAACATTGTAATAAGTGATATAATAGTAATAATAAAATTTAAAAAATTTCTTATTCAATTATAAATTAACTTTAGCTTATTATTCAGGAGATTAAGTGACGAACGGGTCATGTCGGACACGAGGTAAGGGGTTTCTTATCTCACTTTTAATTCTGCGAGATTTCCATTGTTCTCCACTAATTTATTGCATGTGGTGTATTGTGTACTTATATTTGATATATATTATAATTAATATTTTTATATTTATGGTATTCTATGATTCATTTTGTGGTTATTAAATTGTGGTCGTATGACTCGATTGATCACTACGTGGTAAGGGGTTTTCTTCTCACTTTTTATTCCCATGAGATTCATGCTATATTTCCCAATATTTATTTTCTTATGGTATATATACTGCCCATGATTTTATTATTTGGGTATTTGTATTTACATATTTATCTAATTATCCTTCTTTTATGAGGTGTATGTTTCGTAAGTTACTAAATCTGTAGGGGAACCTTCCACCCTCCTCTTTTTAAAAGGCATATTTTGTTATGTATTTTAATTTACATATTATTATGTTGGGATATATTATTATATATTTTTATTTCTGAAAATTTTACATCCAAGTGTTGAGATACCCTTTTCTCTCTAATTAATTTTTTATGAATTTTAAAGTGACGTCGTTAGGCTGTCGAATTTCTGCAAGAGAACTTCTTAACCCAATTTCAATTATTTGATTTAAACTTATTCTTATTCATTATGTCATGATATAAATATGTGTGAATGTACTATGATTTTTTTACACTTAATATCCACTTATATTGGGTGTATTATTATTTTTCACACATAATTATGTCATTGATTTGTCCTTAATTTAAGGATATGATCTTTTCAAGGGACCTTGTGTCAATTTACATTCCATTGAAACTTATTTATTACTATACAGAATTTCAATTTTATATGGTGTATATAATGTCCTTTGAAATATTATATCATTAATATATCTATTCTATTGATATTATAAGCTTTAATTTATGTTATTCCTCAATTGTTTATATTCAAGCGTCTCTCATTTTGTTAAAAACTCTTTAACTAAAATATCATTTTAATTGTTTTAATGATTTATTCTTCTTAATAATTCTCATTAATGTCCATGTTTTAAAAATGTTTTTTAAGATTTTTTTATATGGAAATTAATGTTTTAAAATGTTGATTAGTTTAAAAGTTTCAATGTGGTATGGGACACTTTTATCCCAAAAATTAATTTATTAAGTGTTTTAAATAGTTCTGAAAATGATTTGATAAAGAATCATTTATTTCAATATCTTGAATTAATATATAGTGACTAGAATGTTGAAATGTTATATTTTCTTTATGCTTGTGTTATGTGTTATTATTATGTTATAGTTATTGGGCATTGTTTACGTATACAGGTGGTTCCGTGATAAACCTATGGCTGGTGATCCCAAGATAGCTCTCGAATGCATTGGATAACGTGATAGAGGTACATGAATGTTTCTCCCAAAAGATTTAGGGAATATAGTGTGATGGGTATTCCAACATGACTCCCTACATAGATATGATAGCTACAATGTAAGAATGATATGGATTCCACAAGTTACATTTATGGTTTATGATTTCTATGTGTTATTCATAAATCTTATGATTTCATGAGGTATGTTATGATCGAAAAGTATGGTTTCATTGATTTGTATTGTAACGACCCGAAATTTAGAATAAATATTGTTTCCTAATATTGTGTGTTATTTTTTTATTATACTCAACAAAACTGTTTCATTGGATAAAAAGAGTATAATTAAAATGAGACTGTTGGGTTTTGGATGTTATATGACCATTGGTCAATATGACCGCTAAAACTAAACATTTCGATATTTACCACTAAATACAAGTGATCGTGGTTAATTAATATAGAAAGAAGATTCGATGGCCTCTCCAAGTAGTCTTTAACCAATTGAAGCCCATCTAACGGAAATTGGGAAGGAGGTAGCACCAATAGGCTTTGCTCTGGACCAAACCCAAGCTGAACTTTATCGTGTGAAGCTAGAATGGAATCGCGTTCGCGAGAAGTTCAAACTAATAGAAATTACTACTCATGCGATGTTGGCCGAGCCTCCCTTGGATTCTCTCACCTTATCACACCTTACACTTAGGTCCTATGCTGGTGTGATAAGGGGCTATGTAAGGAGACCGTAACTACCTTTTGTAATCCTTTGTTTTAAATAAAAATTTTGATTTCTTCTTATGATGAATTTTATTAATTTTCAAATGTCCGAATAAATATATTATGCATATTTTTGGTGAATACTAGTGAATGGATATTTTAAAAAATGTTTATGTAAACCTTAAATAATTAAAAACGTGTAATAATTTTCGAAAAATGGTCTTCTACAATTATGTTCAGTACGAAATTTAGAGTCTAATAAGATCAACTTAATTTTTGATGAATAGTAAATTATGAATAGTTATTTTATTCTTAGGATTAGAAATGTTACCAAATGGATTATTAATCTCACTTAAATAAAGTATTAATATAATATAGGCACCTTGATTAAGTAATGTGATGCAATAAAATGATTAAATAACAGTTTCATAAATTATTAGTCAAGTATTTGTTTTTTCGGGTGAATAGTGTTTTTAATTAAAAATTTCCTTAAAAATATATAGAAATTTATTTTTATAAAATGGATTTCATTTTTGAACTCAGATCATCGACATTTTTTTAAGGTCATTATTTGGTATTTTTCTAAGAAAGTTGAATTTTCGATGAATAGTGAAAATACATTTTTAACTTATGGGTGTTTAATGACATCATTAAATGATGTATTAAGTTTTTAATCAATATGGTCGACTTATGAATAGTAAGATAAGGTATGAGGTTTCCCAAGTGGCCAATACCATGGGAAAGCCCATGGTTTTTCCAAAACCACTAATGAGGTGTCCCGTGGCCATTAATGCCTTGTCCCCTCACTTTCCCTATAAATACCATTCCATCCAGTCATCCATTCGACTCCCAACTCTCCCCCAAATAATCTCTGGTCTCATTACCTCCTGAGGAGTCCTTCAAATGTTCCCCCAATCCCTCAAGGTCCCAACCATTGAGTTTTAAGAGTTATGTTTTAAGGTGAGGGATCCTACCTCCCTATTTCTTTTCAAGTAATCTCTTTTATGTCATTTCTTTTATGATCCATGATATTATGTTAGAGGATGTTATTTTATATTCATACTACTGTATTTTGTATTTTCATATAATGAGAGATCCTATTTTATCTCTTCAATTTAGTATTTTGATGTTTTAAGTGGCGCCGTTAGGCTGCTGAATTTTTAAGGGATTCTTTCACCTATCTCGTTTTCAAGATCTATTTTTCATGTCAAGTCTTTCAAGTTCTTTTTTATTATGTTGGGGTATGATCTCTATATATATCTTACTGAAATATTATGTTAATATGATGAGAGACCCTATTTGATCTTTTCAATTCATTTTTGGGTTAAGTTTAAGTGGCGCCGTTAGGCTGCCGAATTTTTAAGGGACTCGTTCACCTTTCTCATTTTTTCAAAGATCTATTTTCATGTCAAGTCCTTCAAGTTCCTTTTTATGTTGGGGTATGATATCTATATCTATCATATGTATATTTTATGTTCATATGATGAGAGACCCAATTTTATCTCTTCAACTCATTATTTTGATGTTTTAAGTGGCGCCGTTAGGCTGCCGAATTTTTAAGGGATTCTTTCACCCTTCTCGTTTTCAAGATATATTTTCATGTATAGTCTTCCAAGTTCCTTTTTATTATGTTGGGGTATGATATATATATCTATCATACTTAACCCTTATGTTAATATGATGAGAGACCCTATTTTATCTTGTAAATTCATTTTTGGTTGAAGTTTAAGTGACGCCGTTAGGCTGCCATATTTTCATAAGAGAAATCTAATTTTTGTCTTCCTTCCATGTTTTTCATTTCAAATGGTATGTCATTAAAATTTCATTACCATGTTCTTAAATCCTTTATATTATGTTCCCCAGCTGTTTTATGGATCATTTATGAGTGGGTGACCCATTTCCCCTCTCTTTTCATTGTTTTCTAAAACCTCGTAACATAGCCGTTATGCAGTAGAATTTCCGTCTCAAAATGTCTCTCTCTTTTTCTAAAGTTCATATATATTATTAAGTTATTACTCAAATCTCTCTCTTATATAAGGGTATTCAAATATATACCATGTTTTTCTATTTTAAATTCTGGTATTTATATACATGAGACCCACCTTCATTTTCTGTGGGTTTTAAAGTGACACAAAGATCATGTCTTTATAGTAGTTTTTAAAACATTATGATTATGAAATGAAACACATTTATTTTATGCTATATGGGTTGTTTATGAAATGATTGATTATTATATATGTGGCTCACATGATTATAAAGAAAAATTTAAGGGTGAAACCTGATAGCACTCCAATGCATTGGGTAAATACTTAATCTCTAGAGATGACATTTTAGACTGATACCTTGGTGAATAACCGTGGTAATTTTTATTGACACCTTGGGGATGGAACATGGTGAAATAGAAATGATTGTCTTTGTAAAATGTTGTATCCACATTTTCAAGTTATGAAAAACATTATTTTTATTATGATATGCCTCATGATTTCTTTCTCATGTCTTAAAGTTCTTTTCATGACATTATTGAAGTATCTCATGTTCACATGTAAAATGATTCTCTTGTTTCCCTTACCGGGCCTTCTGCTCACCCTTTCTTTTGATGTATGTCCCTAGGATATGAGATGCAGTAATGAACCTCGGATGAACTTAAGGATTATCCTTTCAAGTGTTTAAGAAGAATGTTTTATATTGTTTTCATGTATTATGTTCCTTGTTTCCAAGATAGTAAACCATAAAGATCCTCAGTTTTGTGTAATGTAATGAAAGTTTATGTGAAAAAAAGGCAGGATGATATAGTTGGTATCAAAGGATGGTTTAGTTATTTGTGGAAATTAGAATATGAAAACTCTAGTAAGAACCCTATATAAAATTTTAATTATAGGAAATCTTCCGGGTATTTTGGTGAGTATTGAGTAAGGGATTGCTAAAAAAATACATCGCTGTCTGGATACGAGCAGCTAGAGGTGGCTCTGGCACAGATGTACATAGGGGTAAAACCCTAAAACACCACTTTGAGCGAGATTTGAATGGGAACTGGTACACGACAACGGGCCTTGCTGCACTCTTGGTTACGACACTTCCGAGGGATATGCTTTGGTAAATTCATAAGCTTAGTATGAGCCATTATTAAAGGAACAAAAATAAAATAAAATAAAGATTCACATAAGAATATATGTTCATGGATAACCTAGATTGGAACCTAGGGGATCAAAAGTTAGGGTATACCTTCTTTTGACAAGTTTATCCTTTCATGCTAACAGTTTCCTTTTAATTATTATTCGTGAAGTATTTAATCCCCCTAATTATACGTTCTTTTCTTAGTTAATGGTGGGAAATGGAAGAGCATGTCCCAATGACCAATGTGATAGGAAATGTGACGATTCCTGTATTAATATGACAGAGATGATTTGGGAATTAAAATATGATTATTATTTTGGAATATGTTCACTATTTTGGGATCCATATTTGATAGAGGTAAATAGATTACTACATAATTTTCTTTGAGTAATAAAGGTTGACTTATATTTTGAAGAATCGATGAATTTATGGTGAACTTATGGTAATATAGTTTACTTATGGAAATCATTAACCTATCTTGGGGAAAATATGTTTAGGTTAGCTACTTTTGTTATAAGATGTTAGGAGTGGTTGATGTTTTTTGGAGATGAACGATGAAGTTTATTTTGGAAGACAATGTTATCAAATCCTTCTTGTATTAGGGATTCAATCTTAGTTTGGTTTATTTTGAGGAAATTTAAGGATAGTTATTTATTGAATGGTCTATGATGAACTCTGGGTAGTACTGTGGAACTTTGAAGATTTAAAATTAGTTTCTATTCCTATGGGATTATTTCTTTTGGAAGAGTTGTTTTGTCTTACCCCTTGTGTTTTTGGGATAATGCTTAAAGATAGAAGAAATAGATAGTTAATCTTTTCTGGATTATGTAATTCCATAGAATATGATTCTTGTGCTTTTGATGAGACCAAGTAGTTTTGAATGCTCATCGTTTGGATAAAAGATTAGTTTTGGTAGAAACTTGTTTAATGATGAAACTCTAGTTGAAGGTAAATATATTTCTTTATGTTTTTATTATATGTAGTAAATGAATTACTCAAAACTATGAAAATGAAAAAAAACAAAAAATGTTGTCTGTTAAAGTTTTCTACTAGGAAATCAAATACCGTTTAACCCATCATAAGTTTGTGATTTTCTTGTTATTAACTATCTCCTAATCATGTTTTGTATCACTCTCCCTTAGAATGAGACCCTTTGTTTTATCCTCCATGTCCATGTTTTCCTACATGGGATCCTAGTATGGGTTAACTCGGGTGAACTTTTTTACTTCCCTTTCTTTCTTTTAATGTAATAGTTTTACTGACTCCTTTACCGATGTGGGACTTTCAATGAAATTTCAAAACCTAGTTTTAAAAATTCCGAGGACGCAATTTCTTAAGGGGGGAAGATTGTAACGACCCGAAATTTTGAATAAATATTGTTTCCTAATATTGGGTGTTATTTTTTTTATTATACTCAACAAAACTGTTTCATTGAATAACATGAGTATAATTAAAATGAGATTGTTGGGTTTTGACTTTTATATGACCATTGGTCAATATGACCGCTAAAACTAAACATTTCGATATTTGTCTCTAAATACAAGTGATCTTGGTTAATTAATATAGAAAGAAGATTCGATGGCCTCACCCAGTAGTCATGGACCGATCGAAGCCCATCTAACGAAACTTGGGAAGGAGGTAGCACCAATGGGCTTTGATCTGGACCAAACCCAAGCTGAAATTCATCGTGTGAATCTAGAACGGAATCGCCTTCGTGAGAAGTTCAAACTGATAGAAATTACTACTCGTGCGTTGTTGGTCGAGCCTCCCTCGGATTCTATCACCTCAATACACCTTACACTTAGGTCCTATGCTGGTGTGATAAGGGGTTATGTAAGGCGACCGTAACTTCCATGTGTAATCCATTGTTTTAAATAAATTTTTTGATTTCTTCTTATGATGAAGTTTATGAATTTTCAAATGTCCGGATAAATATAGTATGCATATTTTTGGTGAATCTTAGAGAAAGGATATTTTAAAAAAAAATTATGTAAACCTTAAATAATTATAAATGTGTAATGATTTTCAAAAAATGGTCTTCTACAATTATGTTTAGTAAAAAATTTAGAGTCTAATAAGAACAACTTAATTTTTGATGAATAGTAAATTATGAATAGTGATATTATGATTAGGATTAGTAATGTGACCAAATGGATTAGTAATCTCACTTAAATAAATCATTAATATAATCAAGGAACCTTGATTAAGTAATGTGATTCAATAAAATGGTTAAATAATGGTTTCATAAATTATTAGTCAAGTATTAGTTTTTTCGAGTGAATAGTGTTTTTTAACAAAAAATTTAATTAAAAATATTGAGAAAATTATTTTTATAAAATGGATTTCATTTTTGAATTCAGAGCATCGATATTTTGTTAGGGTAATTTTTGGGGATTTTTCTGGAAAAAATGAATTTTCGGTGAATAGTGTATTTATTTAAAAATAAAATTAAAAATATTTAGAAAATTATTTTTATAAAATGGATTTCATTTTTGGAATCAGAGAATTGATATTTGGTTAAGTGAAATTTTGGGTTTTTTTCTAAGAAAGTTGAATTTTTGATGAATAGTGAAAATATAGTTTTTAAGTTACTGGTGTTTAATGACATCATTAAATGATGTATTAAGTATATAATCAATATGGTCGACTTATGAATAGTAATATAAGGTATGAGGTGTCCCAAGTGGCCAATACCATGGGAAAATACGATGGTCAAGCCCATGGTTTTGCCAAAACCCCTAATAAGGTGTCCCTTGGCCATTAATGCCTTGTCCCCTCACTTTCCCTATAAATTCAAAGCCATCCTCTCATTCATTCGACTCACACCTCTCACCTAACGAATCTCTCGCCTCATTACCTCCCAAGGAGTCCTTCCAAGGTTCCCCCAAGCCCTCAAGGTCCCAACCTTTGAGTTCTAAGAGTTACGTTTTAAGGTAAGGGATCCAACCTCCCTCTTTCTTTTCAAGTAATCCCTTTTATGTCATTTCTTTTATGCTCCATGCTATTATGTTGGAGGATGTTATTTTATATTCATATGACTTTCTTTTTTATTTTCATATTATGAGAGAACCTATTTGATCTCTTCAATTCAGTATTTTTATGTTTTATGTGGCGCCGTTAGGCTGCCGAATTTTTAAGGGATTCTTTCACCCTTCTCGTTTTCAAGATCTATTTTCATGTCAAGTCTTTCAAGTTCCTTTTTATTATGTTGGGGTATGATCTATATATCTATAAAACTGAACTCTTATGTTAATATTATGAGAGACCCTATTTGATCTTGTCAACTCATTTTTGGTTGATGTTTAAGTGGCGCCGTTAGGCTGCCGAATTTTTAAGGGACTCGTTCACCTTTCTCATTTTTTCAAAGATATATTTTCATGTCAAGTATTTCAAGTTCCTTTTTATGTTGGGGTATTATATCTATATATATCATACTGATATTTTATGTTCATATGATCAGATACCCTATTTTATCTCTTCAATTCAGTATTTTTAAGTTTTAAGTGGCGCCATTAGGCTGCTGAATTTTTAAGGGATTCTTTCACCCTTCTCGTTTTCAAGATCTTTTTTCATGTCAAGTCTTTCAAGTTACTTTTTATTATGTTGAGGTATTATCTCTATATATATCATAATGAACTCTTATTTTAATATTATTAGAGACCCTATTTTATCTTGTGAATTCATTTTTGGTTGAAGTTTAAGTGACGACGTTAGGCTGCCATATTTTCATAAGACAAATCTAATTTTTGTCTTCCTTCCATGTTTTTCATTTCAAATGATATATCATTAAAATTTCATTAAAATGTTCTTAAATCCTTTATATTATGTTCCCCTACTGTTTTATGGATCATTTATGATTGGGTGACCCATTTCCCCTCTCTTTTCAATGTTTTCTAAAACCTCATAACGTAGCCGTTATGCTGCAGAATTTCCGTCTCAAAATGTCTCTCTCTTTTTCTAAAGTTCTTTTATTTTATTAAGTGATTACTCAAATATCTCTCTTATATAGGGGTATTCACATATATTACGAGTTTTTTTATTATAAATTTTGGGATTTACATATATGAGACCCACCTTCTTTTTATGTGGGTTTTAAAGTGACACAAAGATCATGTTTTTAAAGCAGTTTTTAAAACGTTATGATTATGAAATGAAACCCATTTATTTGATTCTATATGGGGTTTTTATGAAATTATTGATTATGATATATGTGTCTCACATTATGACAAAGAAAAATTTAAGGGTGCACCCTGATAGTTCTCCAATTCATTGGGTAAAGATTTAATCTCTAGAGATGACAATTTAGACTGATTCCTTGGTGAATAACCTTGGTAATTTTTATTGACACCTTGGGGATGGACCTTGGTGAAACGAAAATGATTGTCTTTGTAAAATGTTGTAGCCATATATTCAAGTTACGAAAAATGTTTTTTTTTATTATGATATGCCTCATGATTTCTTTCTCATACCTTAAAGTTCTTTTCATGACCTTATTGAAGTATCTCAAGTTCACATGTAAAATGCTTCTCTTGTTTCCCTTACGGGGCCTTATGCTCACCCTTTCTTTGGATGTATGTCTCCAGGTTATGAGATGCAGTAATGAACCTAGGATGAACTTAAGGATAAGCCTTTAAAGTGTTTAAGAAGAATTTTTTATGTTGTATTCATGTATTATGTTCCTTGTTTCCAAGACACTAAACCTTAAAGATCCTCAGTTTTGTGTAATGTAATGAAAGTTTATGTGACAAAAAAGGCGGGATGCTATATGTATTTAATGATTGGTTAATGTTGTATTTCCTTATTTTATAACCCTTACTAAACGTTTTATGCTAATACTATGTTTTTGATATTATTTCCACCAGAATTAAAGATGAATAGGGTCAAGGATGGGATCAAGGAAAAGTCATGCTATCTAAAACCTGGAAATAGAAATGTTTCTTTTTAAGAGTTTTTTATTTTAAAAAAATGGATACTTAATAATAGTGTCCACATGTAATTTTCAAGTTGAAATGTTATAGTTATGGCTTAATTATCGAAAACTCTAAACCTACAAAGATCCTTAATTTGAATTATTTGTTTTATTCAAGATTATGTAATGATTTAAGGCCAGGTCCATATAGTTGGTATCAGAGGTTGGTTTAGATAACTTTAGAGGTTAGGGTGTTATGTAAACATAAGTGACATAACCATACTGGATAGAATATTATAAAGATCCATAGTTATTTTAGATAAATTGAATGATTTTAAGATAACATGAATATGTCTATCTTAGTATTTACCATCCTCATAAGATATTATATGATGATTTTACTAATATGCTCAGACTGAAATGTTTGGTTTTAGTAAATGGCTAGATCTATCAGGAACCAAAGTAATAGTGGATGTGAAGAAAACTGTGACAGTTTTATGAATGAGAAACTGAATGAAATGGGAGTTGTAATGAGAACTCTTGTAGATATTCTCTACTAACTATCTGGAGTCACGATTGACCACCTGAACCATGGTAATTTTTATAAGTCATCGTATATTTGAGAAACAAATCCCTATGGAAGTTCAAGTAATAATCATAAAGGTATGTATGTTCAATAACCTACGTGTCAAGTATGTGGAAAGAAACACCCAAAAAAATTCTTCAAAGGGATGAGAAGATGCTGTAGATGTGGGAATGAAGGTCATAAATCAAGAACCTTTGAGGGAAAAAGGAAGCATCCAGTTGAATCTAAGAAAGGGAACAATTTTCTTTCTGAGGGATCAATTGAATGTTTTAAATGTGGTGTGCATGGTCATTATACAAATATATGTCTTATAAATAAGTTTTTAGAATGGTATCAGTAGGATCATAAAAATACATGTTTACCAATACCTAATTCCATTCTGATTGAGGTTGAAGAAACTGACAATGACCAATGAAAGTTATGGATTATTTCATAACATATGTTTTGATAATATTGAATCTTAGGATATAATTCAGGAATTTGTTTGTAGGAAAGAAGTATTTCAGAATATGTTGATAAGGAATGGTTAATGGATCATGAAGAACGTTGAATGAGTTAGAAGTCAACATATAAGGGATTCAAGAGTAATGTTATATTTTAAGATGATGAAATTATTAAAAGTAGTAAGGCTCTTTTGAGGATGTGATTACATTGGATGAATTTTTATAGAATGCATAACCCTAAAGTTTGATATAAGAAAACGTTATTCAAGGAATAATTATCTTTTCTTTTGATGAGTAATGGTGGAATTTTATTTTGGAAGAATCTATGTTTTTATTATGGAAATTGGGTGATTTGGGTTATTTATGGAAATGATTAACCTGTCATAGAGAATATGGGATTTGGTTAATTTCACTTCAGTATGAGACTTTAAGAGTAGTCGATTTTATTTGGAGATAAATGTTAAGATTTACTGTGGAAGACTATCTGATAAAATACTTTTAAGTTTTGGGTTACAATTTTGTTTGGGTTACTTTGATGAATTTTAAGGAAATCTGTTTATTGATTATTCTTTGACAAACATTGGGTATTGTTTGTTAAATTTTGGGAATTAGGTTTAGTATTTATTTTTATAACGTATTATTTTTTTTGATGATTATCCAGTCTTGTACTAAACATTTTGGTTTTGGTTCATGTCTAAAGACAGGGGAAATATATATTTCATCTTTTGTGGTTTATCTGATAACCAAGAAGTTTATTCTAGCGCTTTTAATGTGACCAAGTCAGTTTAAATACTCATTGTTTGGAGAAAATATGAGTTTGTGGTAGAAATTTAGTAAAGGATGAAAGTATATATGACAAGTAAGTATGTTTCCTTATGTTTTTAGTTAAGCTCATAAATAAATTACTCATCTTTATTTAAAGTAACTTAAAACAAAAACAATTTCTGTTAACTTTTCCTACTAGGGAATCAAATACCATTTAATCCATAAAATGTTTGGGATATTCTGGTGGTTAACTTTCTCCTAATCATGTTTTCAATCACTCTTTATCAGAACTTGATGGTTTGTTTTATTTTCTATATCCATGTTTTCATACATGGAATCCCAATATGGGATATCTCGGGTGACCTTTTAATTTCTCTTTCTTTCTTTTAATGTGATATTTTTTTGACTCTTTTTTCTGATTTAGGACTTTCAATGAAGTTTCCAAGACCAATTTTAAAATTATGAGGAGAAAATTTCCAAAAGGGGGGAAGGATATAACATCCTAGGTAAATAAAGAATATAAAATCTTCATATTTATTAAAATTTGTAAATTAAATATTAATTTTAATTTAAAGGGGATGCTATTTTTGATGGCGTGCCCGATACGCAACAACAAGATTCTTTGAAATCTTATGATGCACACAATGCTGAGTCATACTGAAAAATAATAATATAACATTATTTTAAATGGTAGTTAACGCCGTTCCGTTCTATTGGTGGGAATAAAAAGAACTAACTTCAATATGATTATAAATGTTTGTTAAATGTTTTATAATTTACCCAATAATGTTTGGAGGCCTAAAATAAGAAATAATCCGAATTTAAGCATAAATACTCTAATATTCATTAAAAGGTTGATTTACTGCCTTTTGATGGTGAACCATCATTAAATATAGTTTTTTTCACTTTTATATGTTATATTTGACAAAATAAAATTATTATTTAGAATCGGGACATCAAAATTTACTTTGGGTAAGATTTTTGTATTTTTATGATAAAATTCATTTTTTTAATGAATAGTGAAAAATACTGAATTTTAATTCAAAACTGCATTTTAATCTAATTTATTTATAATATTATATTTTATATTTAATTTTTTGTAAATTTGTATTATTTTAGGTTTTTACTATTTAATTCAATTTTTGTCATTTGAAGTAATTTCACTTTTTAATTGGACATACATAACTGTCAATGTTTTCATAGTTATTAGTTTTTAAAAACCCACCTCTTGTTTTGACAGTGGGAATTAATTTTAAATTAATTACTACCAATTATAAGCTTTGATGTTTTAAAAATGGATTTCAAATTTGGAATCATGAGGTCCTAATTGTGTAAATAGGTAACTATTATTTTTATACATTATGAATATTTACTTTAATAAAAAATTTATTTACTATGGTTAAAGGGTAAACCTGGTAAATAAGGGTAACCAAATATTATTATAATAATATAAAATAATCCTAACATGTGTCTTAATCCTATTTTTTAATACATTTCCGACCATGGTAATCCTTGGGTATATTTTTGGACCCCATGGAGCCACTTAGGAGGGATAATGACACTTTATATTAATTAATTTAAAGTAAAGACAAAAATACATAAACATATATCTTTTGGTAAATCAATTTTTTAGTGGGGTTATATAAGATATATATTAGACTATAAATATTCATTTGAAATATAAAAATATTTCCTACATCATGATATTTTTTTATAATTTTTGTACATCAAATAATTAAAAATATTTATGTCATAATAATGATGCAGTCTTTACCTCATTAATGAACGATTTAAATAAATAAGATTATAAAGTTTAAAAATATATCCAAAACCTATCAAATTATTATTTTATGACTTTATATGGAACATTAGTCAACTTATATTTGACTTTAATGAGTTTTGGACCTTTAGAAACTGAAAATCATTATATAATAAAATAATATTTGCAACAATTCCTAAAGAGCCCCTCATCCCCCTTATAAAAATCCCCCACTTCTAACCCATTCCTCACACTTCTCAAGCCCCTTTGTCTCATCCAAAATCTTCCCAATTAAGCTCCTGACATCCATATACTCCTTTTAGAAGCCTTTACCTAGGAATAAGGAAATTCAATTAAAACTTTTTGTTCAAACCAAAGGGAGATACACGATTTAAAGGTAACGTCTTATATTAAGTTATTTTGTTTTATTTTTCTTATCCTACCCATAAACTCTTTTTATTCATTTATTTTAGAAAAAAACCAGAATAATAAATAAAATATGTTGTTTTTATGAGAATTATTATAACTAAAATTTCACACACCTCAATCTAATGGGTAAAGAACATATTGTTTTTGAGGACAACGAACTACAACATCATGAAACGATGATTGTTCAATCTTCTCCTACCTCCTCTCATTGTGGACATTATTATGGAACTATATTTATATATGATATATATTATGTTTATGTTTTCTCTATTCTTATATAATTTTTATTTACAAACATACCATTATGCTTTCCAATATGTGTAAATATGATAATTTCATTTGAGGAAGTACGGACTACCACCCCCTCAAGGTGATATGATTTGTTCATGACATACATGGAATGTATAAAGGATACAGTTAATGAAATTATGTAACATATATATCATATGAAATCAATTTTAATTATAATATACATATGTATCATTATATTTTCATTCCATTAAATATGAAATAGAAATGAAAGTAGCATTCATGCCCACATATGGCTTACCATCTCCATGAAAGGTGCATTTAATTTCATATCTCCAAATGGTACGTAATATTATAAATACATAAAAATACTGGATATATATGATATATATGATATCTAAATCATTATTATTTTTTTGGAGATAATGGACGTTTTACCACATGAAAATCTTGTAATTATAAGAAGTTCATTTTTGACTCAAGTACCAAATATCGACAAAACAACCATTATTAACTTAAATGATTGAATAATGTTTATAACATGTTAATAAGTGATACAAAAGGAATAATAATGTTGAAAAAGGTTCTTAATCAAGTAGAAATTAACGTTGTCTTATTATTCAGGAGATTAAAGAACGAACAGGTCAAGTCGGACACGAGGTAAGAGGTTTCTTATCTCACATTTAATTCTGTGATATTTCCATTGTTCGCCACTTATTTATTGCATGTGATGTATTGTGTACTTACATTTGATATATATTATAATTATTATCTTTATATTCATTGTATTATGTGATTTATTTTTTGGTTATTAACTTTTGGTCATATGACTCGATTGATTACAAGGTGATAAGGGGTTTTTATCTCACTTTTTATTCCCGTGAGATTCATGCTATATTTGATAATTTTTTATGTATTGTGGATGTAAATCCCATTATAGTATTATTTATGTAATATACTTTAATTTATGGGTATTTAAATCTTCATCAAATTATCCTTCTTTCATGGGGTGTATGTTTCGTAAGTTACCAAATTGGTAAGAGAACCTTTCACCCTCCTCTTTTTAAAAGACTTCATTTTTTATGTCATTTAATTTACATATTATTATGTTGGGATATGCTCCTATACATCCTTATTTATGAAAATTTTATGTCCACGTTATGAGATACACTTTTCTCTCTAATCAAATATTTGTCTGAATTTTAAAGTGTAGCCGTTAGGTTGTCGAATTTCTGTTAGAGAAATTCTTAACCCAATTTCAATTATTTGGGTTAAACTTATTCTTCTTTATTATGTCATGCTATGAATTTGTGTGAATGTACTATAATTGTTTTACACATAATATATACTTATATTGGGTGTATTATTATTTTTCACATGTAACTATGTCATTGATTTTTCTTTAATCTAAAGATATGATCTTTGCAAGGGACCTTGTCTCAATTTAAATTACATTGAAACTTATTTATTGTTATACACCAATTCAATTTTATATGTTTTATATAATTCCATATCACATGTCATATCATTAATATCTCTATTATCATGATATTATAAGCTTTTATTGTTGTTATTCCTCAATGGTTTGTATTTAAGAGTCTCTCATTTTGTTAAAAATACATTAACTAAAATATAATTTTAAATGTTTTAAAGATTTATTCTTTTAAATATTTCTAATTAATGTAAATGTTGTAAAAATGGTTTTAAGGATTTATTTATATTTAAATTAATGTTTTAAAATGTTAATTCATTAAAAAGTTTGAAATTGGTATGGGACACTTTGATTCTGAAAATTTATTTATTAAATCTTTTAAATGGTTTTGAAAATGGTTTGATAAAGAATTGTTTATTTTAATATCATGAATTAGTATATTATGATTAGAATGTGGAAATATTATCTCTACATTATTATTGTGTTATGTGTTATGATTATTTTTTGGGCATTATTTACGTATATGGGTGGTTCTGTGATAAACCTAGGGTGGGTGTGCCTAAGATAGCTCTCCAATGCATTGGGTAACATGATAGAGGTACGTGAATGTTTCTCCTAAGTGGTTTTGGTAATATACTATGATGGTTATTCCAATGTAACTACATAAATAGATGTGATATCTACAATGTAAGTATGATATGGATTCCACAAGTTACATTTAGGATTTATAATTTCTATGTGTTATTCATAAATCTTATGATTTCAAGAGGTATGTTGTGATCAAAAAGTACAGTTTCATTGATTTGTATTTATTAATGGGTTAATGATTCCTCTCCTTATTACATAACCCTTACTATTATTTTTATGCCCATCCCATGTTTTTTAAATGTTTTCCACAAGACACAAAGATGAATAGTGTCAAGGATGAGATCATGGAAAAGTCATGATGTCTAAAACATAGAACTAGACATAATTCTTTTTAAGAGTTTTTTATTTTATAAAAAATGGATATTGAGTAGTAGTGTATATAGGTAATTTTAAAGTTGATAGGTTATAGTTATGGCCTAAATCTCAAAAACCTTAAACCTGAAAAGATCCTTAATGTGAATTATTAATTTAATTTATGATTATGTAACATTTTATGTGCGAGTCCTTATATTTTCTCAGTCCATCACCACATATTATTATCAAAGTGGGTTGAAAATGCTATTATTTTTTAAATATTTTAATTTTATCATTTTAATGGAATAATTCACCATTACTTCTATTCTCCTCTCATTTTTTACTAAAAATGAAAAAACATCTGTGATGTGTTTATTTATTCCATTCAAGGATGATGAAGTTTTCAATTTCCATTACATCATTCAAGAATTATCATAAAATAATTTTTATTATTATAAAAAAATTTAATATATTTATTACATCTTATTTGTAATGTTCTAGAACCATTTTATATACATAATATTAATTAATAAAATGGAATTTATATGTGATAGTTGAAAAATCACGAAACTAATCTAAACGATTATCACTAAAATATTATATAATGATTCATCCTCACCCCAAATTACCAAATAGATTATTTAAAAATATAATATTATTTATGTTCATTAATAAAATATAACCCCAATTTGGGACTACCATTCTCATTTTATATGAATTTCTTGTAAAAGTGTACAAGTAAATTGATCTACAAAACCAAGGAAACCAACACTCTCTAATGATGAAATTAAATCTCATAACCTATACGAAATGGAATAAATGAACACAATAAAAATATAATAAAAATATAAATATATAAAGGGTTCCAAATTAATTAATAAATGTATTTAATCTGATTATCTAGGACATTAAGATCAAGTACAAAATCCTTTCAGACATAAGGTAAGGGATTTTACACGAACCTCTATTTTTTATATCGAGTTACTCTTTATCTCTATTTACCCTAATATATTTCTTTTCTATTTTTGTGTAATTATTATAAATTATATTTATATGTTATAAATTCATGAAACAAAATTAGTTAATCCTTCTTAGATGGGTAGCTGCATGTTTTTAATGTTTCCCTTCTCAATTCTTCCCAAAATACAAGCTCGATTAAAGGGAACATCACGTTTTTTTAAAAATATTTAAGTGAAATCCATAATATATTTTAATCGACCATTATTATTCTAAAATACTTCATTTAATATTTAAAAAATATCATGGTTCATTTATGGTTTTATCTAAACAAATATTCATTTTTACTCTTTAAAAGATCTTTAATATTTTCTTTAATCCACACTTAAATGATTCATTTATAATGTCTCTTAAATACTATATTACAATAATTCACTTTAATTTGAACACAATTATCATGATATCTGTCTTGTTACATTAGTAATATCCATTTAGGATTTAAATTCATTCTTTCATGTATAACTTATGATATTCCCTTTTTTTACCTTATGATGTGATTATAATACCTAGTTATTTCCATTGGTAAACTTTATAATTTATTATTCATTTTAAATATATATGAATAAACATGTTATTATGGGTGAAACTAGATAGCACTCCAATACATTGGATAATATTTAGTCTCAGGAGACATCATGTTGGGATAGGGAGTGTATTAGATTCCTTTATGGGACTTTGTCTACAATGTGATATAGTCTTTGCAGTTATCCTAAAATCATGTTTACTTCAGGTTAAATGTTTTTCCCCCTTTCTATGTTTACATGATTATATGTACCCATTTCCTAAATTTTATTATTTATTATGATTATTCAGGTTCCATTAAATTTTTATAATCAGGTTATGCCTTTTAACCCATGTTTTATGTTTTATTCCTATGATTTTCCATTACTTGTCTTTTTATATCATCACTTTGTTAATGTATTACCCTAGTTATCCTATAAAGATGTAATACCTAAATTGAGGTTGGAATCTCATTATGGATATTAAATAAAATATTTTTTTATTTTTCTTTCATGTCATAAAATTATGCACCTAATTTTCCTAGGACAATAGAATTTAGTATCAATGGTTGTATATGATGGTTAATTATTATTAAAATCAGGTATTGATATGTGTAAATGGGTAGGGCAATTATAAAACTCCCTATACAAATATTTTCATATATTAATGTACATAAAATAGATTAGGATGGACTTTTGGATTAATAAAAGATGAGTTTTCTACATCGTAACACAAAATTTGTACACCTAAGATAAAACAAATAGAAAACTAATCCAACACACACTAAAATTACATACAAGAATCTTATAAAATTTTAAATCAATACAATAAAAACAAAAATTCTAAAAATAAAGTCCTTAACTATTTTAAAATAATCCAAACTACATAAACCTCCAAACTAAAAACCAACCTGAATTATAATTAAAAAACTAAACCAAAAATAACTAATGAAAAATATAAACTGTAACCCACATCACAACACTAAGAATAATACAAACTAAACCTAATGAAAAATATGGAAACAAATAGTAAAATCCATTTATTATTTACAATTAAAAAAATTAGATAAATGAAATACATTTTAAGAGAATTGATTTTTATATGAAGTATCAATGGACAAAAGGAAATATCCATAAAGTCACCAATATTTAAAATAATTAAAAACTAGACAAACACCCCTCATAACCAGTGAGAATTCCTCAAATAAAATTTAGATAATATTGTTTTAAAAATTATAATAAATTAATTCAAAAACCAATTTAAAAATAATTTGAACAACCTCTATCATTATAACCATTAAAACAAACCACTATAATATAATCGTATTTTATTAAAGAAAAAATTACATTAACATAAATAGTGTACTAAAGAGATAAAATTATATGGTCATCACTTGAACAAACCATCTAACCACAATAATACAATATTTAATATATTATTAAAATATAATGACATCAATAACATTATATAAGATCTTAATATTAAAATAAAACTCAATACCATTAACTAAGACTCTCTAAATTAATAAAAATAATAAAAAATTATTAAAAAAATATTGAAAACCATTAATTTTAATTCATCACCAAATCATATGAGTTTCAACATTATAGACACAAATCTCATCCATAAATTATATACACATGTATCAATCATTAAAATTAGCATATGACATCACAGACACTAGAATCTTAAATTTTATAACCATTATCTCTAAAAATTCATCCCAAAATAGACTAAAGTGATGAAATACTCCCCAAAGAGTACAATGATTCCAAGAAAACTTTAAATGGATTTAATCCAACCCAAAAAAACATATTCATTCCATATTGAGGAAAATACCCATGAATATATATATTTTAATAAGATTTGATGAAACATTCCACTAAATCACTAAAACTACACCTCCTTAATCAAGTACAAGGGAAGAAAGAGAACAAAATTGTTTTTGGGTGATATCTTACCATGGATATTTGTGAGGAACATCCATGAAACCAAAGGAAAATAATCATGAAACCATGGGAACATTTCATATGGGATACATAATTTGGATATGATAAAGGTAGAGAGAGTGAGAAATGAGTTAATATGGGGGAGGAACAAAATCAAAAATAATATTTTTTTTAGTTTTTATGTTTACTTGATGTAATGTCCTCTGATCTAACAATCACTTATATGAAAAAAGTGTGGGTTGTAAGACCTCAAGTATGCCTCCCCATCTACCAGATGTTTCCAACTAGTAGAAGGGGTGTGATATGTATAGTGGAGAGACTATACAACATGGTATTAAGTGTCATAAAAATAAGAACAAGACATATAAATAAAGATATTAAAGTAATAGACGTAGACGAATCCATATAATAGAACTGAAAAAATAAAGGAGAAACCGATGTACATGAGATAAAGTATAATTTAATAAAAAGTTGATATGTATCTTAATGTCGAACTAAAAAAAACACAATTAGAGACTAAAAAGACACAAAAAAATCCGAAAGAATTCATCCTGAAACCCCATATTAAAACCATCTCTTAACACCACCCATCTATTAAGGCATAAGGTAATAAACAAGGTCTTGTTCCCTTTTCTCAAATTTAATCCATGAAATCTACATGAATACTAAACGACGACCGAAATATGATGTGAGTAAAACTTAGTAGGTTGACACCATCATGTCTAAACAAACTAGTATAATAAGAAGTGTATGTAATAATGTAATAACAGGTTTATTAATTAATTCAGAAATTAATAAAATACAGTAACAATCTTCTTTGGAACCATACCAAAACATATTTGAGCATGTCTCATAACTATGTCAACCATAACCAAATAACAATGGTAAACCTACCTCAGTTCCATGCCACAATGCCTTTTATCTTGTCTCACAACCATGCCAATAATTACCATTTAACCTTGTTAAAAAAATACTAAGCTAAACATACCATATAAGCATCACCATATGTGTTAGGGCATAGCCTAGTATATAAGATTCTCAGTATGTGTTAGGGGAATGATTCACATATAAGTATACCAACATGTGTCCAAGAATATCCCAATATATAAGAATCTTAGTATGTTCCAGGGAAAATCCAAATATGTAAGCATCCCATCATGTTTCTAGGAAAATCATGATATATAATAATCTCAACATGTTCTAGGGAAAAGCTAAATATATAGTCATCTCATCATGTGTCATGGAGTGGACTGGTAAATAAGAATATTTGAATGTGTCATGGAATAACTTGATATCTAATCATCTCATCAAGTTGTAGGAAATAATGCAGTATATAAGCATCTCAACATGTGTCAAAATTTCATATCACAACAGTAATAATATCACAATATGACCACGTATGACTAAATGGTCTATCTTGATAATTACCATTTATATTTCAACTTATCCATTATATTAATTAATCAACTAATCTATTTTTTCCACAGCGAATCTTTATCAACAAATCATCTGAATCACATGTCATGATAAAATCACATGTAATACATTTCCAAATCATTTTTTAAAGGTTCTCTCACCCAATGGGTAGCCAAAATCTAGGTCACATCATCAATTGAAACCAAATGGTTCCATTGAAGAATCGAATATAGGATATCATCATTTTATTCAATTAAATAGTTACTGTGAACATGTGTTAGCACTATCATAATATTACATATAGAAATTTAAAATTAGTCCGTAGGATTATGATTTAGATCCCCAACCTTTAACCGACGATCAAACAATGCTTCTAATGGAAAACACCAATGAGGAAGAAGGTGAAGATGATTACAAGAAGAATCCTAGATCACATTCCAATCAAGATCAATCCCAAAAAAGACGCACGGTCAAGATGTCACAAAACAACATGTAGATAACAAAGGGAAGGAAGGGAGAACCTAAATAAAACCACATACAAGGAAACAAATGTGTGATCCATATGATAGGAACCAATATAGGTGATCCAAAATAACGTGGAATCTCCCCTAGTTTCGAGGGGAGGATTATTTACAAAAAAATGATAAAAAGACCAAATGAATGGAAGAAATGAAACTTAATTCATTGGAAAATAAACGACATGTAATCCAATTATAGGCCGTGTATTTCTTTTTAGTGGGATATGTTGAAAAACCTATCACCTAGACATAATTTTTAATTATCCCAAACATTACACAGCGTGTAATGTCTTCATGACATTTAATCATATCATTTCACGTATCAGTTCACGATATATGTTTGGAAACAATTATATTGTGTGTATTTTAGTTACATGTTGTATAACTATTCTACAAGTAGTTTTCATCCCAGATTACTTACAAAAATCTGGACCTCCTTTCAGGCTTATCAACTTACTAAGAACGCTTGGTAATACTTGATCCATTTATACCCAAACTTGATTAATTCAAACATAATCTATAATCGGTCCCCGGATAGATCCTCTCTAGTTTTCTCATGTCTCTTCACAACCCAATACAATTTTTATTCAAACAACATGTAATCCAAAATATTTAAGTCATTTTACATAAAAAAGTCTCTCCATCTCTGAAAGAGACTCAAAAAGCAATACCTAAATGAAAAACATAAATTAGGGTGTAACTTAGAAAATAAGAGATATTACAACCTCCCCACTATAAAATAGCTAATCTCCGAGCAGCTCTAAGAATTACTATGGGGTCTAAGTGAACAAGTTTTTACACTATGATCCTATATCAGACTCCCTCTCCTAGGTATCCCTCATAACTCACCCATGATTCCACTACACTTGAACCAACAGTATATTCCTACCTCCAAGATACTTCTCACTGTAGTCCAAAATACACATTAGATGCTCTAAAATGGATGAATCTGTATCAAGATCAATGATTGCTACATCTTCCACATGATAAGGGTTTGTTTTATATCTATGAAGTTATGACACATGAAAAATGTCCTTCATGGAACTTTATCACTATATAAGTGATAAATGGTACACAACTACACTGACCCTTAACACTATCCCAAACAACACAAAAAAACTAGGTCCTAGCTTCTCCTATTTCCTAATATGGCATTTCCCCAATCTAGGTGACACACAATAGAAAACACAATGATCAACATCAAACTCCATTGGTCATCTATGATGGTAATCATAATATTTATTCATACTTTGTGCGGTCACCAACTAATGTATGATCAACTGAACTTTTTTAGAGGTATCCTTCATGTGGATAGGCCCAACAACTGTGAATCGCCTACCTCTAACCATCAAATAGGGGAATGGAACAAATTTCCATAAAATCCTCAAAAGGTTACATATAAATTGATTCATGGAAGCTATTATTATATACAAACTTTATATGTTCCATAGGGTTCTTCTATAAAACACTGAAATAAAAAACAAATACTCATAACATATCCTCAAGAACCTAAATAGTCTGCTATGATTGACCATGAGTCTAAGGATGGTAGTCTATGATCAAAATAACCTATAATCCCAAAGACTTATGAAGACCCTTCCAGAACCACAATGTTAAATGAGGATCTATATAAAAAAATATAATCTTTAAATAACTGTGTAACTAAACTACATCACACATGTAAATACCACCTAGATCATCAACTATAAAGGTTTCCCTGATAGAAAGTAAGTAATAAATATTCCTCAGTCGAACAAAAATCACCAATAGTGTATCATTATTATGGGTTGTCCTAGGAAATCCTATAGAAAAATCCATAGTGACATCATCCCATTTCTACCCAAGAATGTGAAAAGGATAAAAAATCTCACTTGGCCTTTGATCCTTAGATTTCACATGTTGAAAATTAAATAATCTCACCACAAATCCTACTACCTATTTATTTATTCATGACCAATAGTACAATATATGGTGATCACATTACATCTCTATCAAACCATGATGTACCACTGATATTGAAGCATGAAACTTCTTCATCGGATCCTTGCCTAATCATGTAGGAACCCATACTTGTCTATGAAAAAGAAGGTTATTTCTACTTCCAATAGACCATCCTAATTGTTTCATCCCACCATATAATTTTTCTCTCATAACTAAGACCTCCAGATAAGATAACTTCTCAGGAATGACCCTATGCGAAAGCATGGATATAACAGATGTTGAGGTCAAAGCTACCTGAAAGTGGAACTCCCAAACATATTGATGATTTTATACAGATAGGTCCATCATCAACTTCTCCTCACAATAATTCAACACTTTCAATATCCACATCTTCTTTCAAAGAATAAAAAAAGACATTACCCTTACCCGATGTATAATATAACAGAATGTTGAAAGACCGTAGATACTCGACCCACCACCTCTTCCAAAGGATTAAGTCCCTCTAAGAAAATATGTACCTAAGGCTCTTGTAGTCCATGTATGATACATACCTTTTTCCCTCTAGATAATGTCTACATCATATCAAGGCATGTACCACCAGTGATAAATTCAAATCATGAGTATGGTAATTCCTATAATGTGGTCTCAATTTCCTAGATCCATAAGAAACCACTCAATCATCATGTATTAGAACTTCTATGAGTCCAACTCCAGATGCATTATAGTATATGGTATATGTTTTACCTAGAAAAAGTAAAGTGAGTATAGGTTCTTAGGTCATACTAACTATTTCCTCTAGAAAAGATCCCTTACAATCATTTAACCAAAGGAACTTCACCCCATTAATGTCCATTCGTGTCATCAGTGCTTCTATATGGGAGAAGTTATAGATAATGCACTGATTATATCCTTCTAAACCTAGAAATTATTGAATCTTGAATATGTTCTTGGTATACTCTCAAGATACCAAATATGCTACGTTCTTTGGCTCAACTAACACTCCTGCCTCTGCGATGACATGGCCCAAGAAGATCACTTTATCAATCCAGAAACTCTATTTGGATTTCTTATTGTAAATCCAATACATTGTAAATGTACTCATAAGGATGTCAAGATGTAGGTCATCATTGTATAATGATTAGGTGTACACTAATATTTCATAAAAAAATCACCATAAACTGATATAGAAACAGATGAAATATAATACTCATCAAGGCTATAAATACAATTGATGCATTAGAAAACCCAAATGACATTAACACAAACTCATAGAAGCCATAATTGTTCTTGAAAGTAGTCAGAGATATGTCTGATGATCTCAAACTCAACAAGTGGAATCTTGATATCAAATTGATATTAGAGAAGATATTAGTACCTCTTATCTGATCAAAGATATCATCAATACATGGAAGAGGATACTGGTTCATAGCTTTCATCAGGTTCAATATCCGATAATACATACATAAGTGCAAGGTAACATCATCCTTCCTAGAAAATATAATTAGAGAACCCCAAGGTGGTATACTTGTACATATGAAATTATTATCTTCCTAATATCCAAATTATATTTTTAACTTACTAAGCTCTACTAGTTTTATTCTGTAAGTAAGAATAGAATATGATTCTCATCCTTGCATCAACTCGATTGTGAGCTCAATATTATTCCCAGGAGATAATCTATATAAATCATTAGTAAAGATTAAATAAAAATGATATACCATTTTAAGAAAAGAATTGTGTTTAATTAAACTATTATCTAGAACATGTCTAGCAATTCCAGCTGTGAGAAAATCAAATATACATTAAATTGGTCCTATATGATCAGCCTGAAGATCCCACTCACCCTAGTGAAAATACATTTCTCCTTGTAGATAAATAATGGTAACTCTCCTCATATAATAGTTGTTTTTCTCTTGGTATAGAAATATTAAATTCATACCAAGAATAAAATTGAAACCTGTAATTTCCACCACAAATGGTTCTCAAAAGAATTGATAACCACCAATCGCTAAAGAAAACATCTTGCAAAGGATGATATTCTCCGACTGCACTTGCATAGGTGTGTCGATGGTCGAAAAACCATCCAATATTTCTACATACAAGACCTAATAGTTTGAAAAAAGTGGAGATAAAAAGAAATGTGATTCTTCTATATCAAAATAAAACACATGATAAAGTAGACGATACATGAATTATACCTCTAAATGTAGATGGTCAGTATCCACAACAGCCAGAGTATACAGCACAGTGTGTAGCTGACCAACCCATATACCCTATGCCATTGTATGAATTCCCTGTGTTGTTCCTTATGAGTGGTACTACCGCTTATTCACTAGGGTACCACATCACCAACCTTAGCCTAAATGACCAGTAGAACTCTAGCTACTATCCTACCAAGGAATGTTCCCACATAATAAATAAATATGACTGAATCTTTCACAGATTCAACACCCAACTATGGTATTGGTGCACTACATGATCTTATGGATAAACATTCCACACTAATATCACTACAATGGAACAAAATCAAAATATGGTTTTCCACTTCCATATATTCTCTTCCCACTACATCCTTGGAGAAAACTACTATAACAATTCATCTTAATACCCAAAGAATAGATCCATGTTTTCCCTGATGAAATAACATAGACACTGCTCAAGGCCTCTCTTAGATTCCCTTATGTGGAGAGTTATTAATTCATCATGTCCTCAAAAATACTCAAAAAAAATCACTTGTAACCTTATCTCATAGTAAATAACATCCTTAAAATGTATCACCCTATATATCTAATAAACTTCCAAATATAGGGAAAATAACTGTAGGTAAATGAATCATTCAACATAGTCCGAAACTCACATCCCTCCCATGTCAGATGCATGAACTCATGAGACTTCTCATCCCACAACATATATAGATAAAAGTGTCTTATGAATTTCATCTCAAAGTAATTACAAGGTAACCCATCTTTATTCTTTAATTTCTCAAGAATTTCCCACCAACACTTGGCTGGTCCATGAAGGATATATGAATAAATATTTAATCTCTTATAATTAGGTCTCTCAAGGTGCTTGAAGATCATCTAGAAGGAATTAGTCTATAAATAGGATTCCTAGGGGCCTTCCTCCCCAGTGAATGGTAGATGATTCTATAATTAAATCTCTCTTGTTAGCTTAGACATCGAAGACACCGTGAGAACTATCTCCATTTATTTGGATCACATGACCCTCTGGATGTTTTCATAAAGCATGACATACATGTTTTCCTCAAGAGTTACTGTAAGCCATAAATTTTGTACATTAGGATAATTCTTATTTATACTCATATAACAATCAATTCTAATATGAAAAGGATGAATTTTATCTACAAGATAACAAGACAACATAGATAACTGGGTAACAACAACGTCAACCTCAACAGGTTACTACAATAGAGAATTACTGAATCCTAGTCTCTCTGAACATGTCTTAACACATGATTTATCTTGAAATAAAAGTTCATTAATTTTATTTACCAGGTATAACATATATCTCATATCATAGTCTACACATAAAAAATATAATATGAATATAAATATGTCTTTATTAAGAACCATTCATATCGGTATATCTCCCAATGTTCTGATTATGATGTATTCATAAACATATCGTTCCATATCATTCCATATATGAAAATCTAAAAAACTAATATAATAATGAAATAATAACCTCCCACAACATGTAATTCACCCAAGGTAAAATAAAATCAAATTTTAACAAGGAACCATCATAAAAAACAATCCCATCCTATCGAATTTAGATTTTCCCCCATAAATGGTTAGCTACTCCCACGAACTAGATCATTACCAATTCTTGACACATCATAAACTCATTTACACCATTCAAAAAAAAATTAAATAAATAGAAAATAAATCTTTTTCTTATAATACCTATTTATAACACCCCAGATCTGGCACACTCTCACATGGAAAAAAGGTTCGGTTATGAGACCTCAATCATTCCTCCCCATATGTCAGAGGCTAATGAAGAGTAGTGGGGGTGTGATATGTGTAGTGGAGAGACTATTTCCCCTGGTATAAAGTGTCATAGTATTAGAAACAAGCTTTATAAATAAATAAAATAAAGTAAAATAAAATAGGAATCCATATAACAAAAATGAAAAAATAAAGGAGAAATAAATATACGAAAAGTGAAGAAAAATGTAATGAAAAGATTATATGTATCTAAATGTAAAACTAAAAATAATAAAATAAATGAGTGAATATATACAGGAATAACCATAAAGGCTTCAGTCCCAAACCCCATTTCATACCCATCTCCAAACTATAATCCAACCAGTAAGAAATAGGGTCAGCAATACGGTCCCTTGACCTTGTCCAAACATGCATTCATGAAATATGCTTAGGTACCAAATAGGGGTCTGAATAGGGTGTGAGTAAAGCTAAGTTAGTTAACACCACTATGTCTAAAAAAAATATGATAATAAGTGTATAAAATAATTTGATAGTAGATGTATTAAATAATTAAATAATTAATATAATACAACAACAACCTACTTAGGAACCATGATGGAATATCTATGAGAATGTCTCCCAACCATGGAAACCATAACAATATAAGAATGGTAATATATAACCTACCTCAGTTCCATGTTGGAATGTCTATGATCATGTCTCACAACCATGCGAAAAATTACTATATAACAATATTAAAAAAATGGGCCAAGCATGCTATATAAGCATTACAACATGTGTCAGGTTATAGCTTTGTATATAAGAATATCAATATGTTCTAGGAAAAAGCCTTATATATAATCATATAAACATGTGCCAGGTCATATCCTATTATATAAAAATATTAATATGTTCTAGGAAAAAGCAAGATATATAAGCATCTTATCACATGTCAAGGAAAATATTGATATATTAGAACATTAGAATGTTTTAGGGAAATGCCCGATTATAAGCTTCTTAGCATATGTCAGGGCATATAACAATATATAATTATCTCAGCATGTGTCTGGGAATATCCTAGTATATAATAATCTCATCATGTTCCAGGGAATATACTGATATATAAGCATATCAACATATTCTAGGGAATTTCTTGGTATATAAGCATCTTATCATGTGCCCCAAGTGCATATCACAATATCAATCACATCCCAATATAACCACATAACACTAAATTGTTAATTATTCTAATTACCATTTATCATTCAATCAATACATTATATTAATTAATAAATCATTCCATTTTTTAATGGTGAAACTATTTTAAGAAATCATTGAATAACATGTCATGAAAAAATCATATGTTATACACTTCCATTTCAATGCTTTCAAAGGTTCACTCATCCAACAGGTATCCGAAATCCAGGGAACATAATCAATTGAATCCAAAGGGATCAAATGAAGAATCCAACGTAGGATATTATCATTATATTCAATTAAATAATTAATGCGCACACACATTATAATTTTTATAATATAACACATCTATAGATATTGAAAATCAGACCATAGGGTTAAGATATTGACCCCTACCATTAACCAATTATCAAAAAACACTTCCAATGGAAAACTCATATGTGGAAGAAGGTGCATATGATCAAAAGAAGTATCCTTTATAAAACCACGATCAAGATCAAAATTGACAATGATCACAGTCAATAGATTACACCACAACATTTTGGGAGAAAAGGGATAGAAGCGATAACCTAGCCAAAACCACTTACCAAAGATGAGATGCATGATCATGAAATCAAGATATAAGATAGGTGATCTAAAATCCCCCAGAAGCTATCTTAGGGTTTTGAGGTGGAATATGCACACAAGAATGAGAAAAAAATATAAAACACAGGGAACACATAAAACATGTTGCTTAGGTAAATACATGGTTTGTAAATAAGTTTCAAATCATGTATTTATTTTTAGAGGGATATGTTGAAAAAAACATCACCTCAAATGAATAGGTAATTATCCCAAACATTACATGATGTTTATGTATTAATTTCATGTATTCATATCACATCATGTATTAGTTAACGACATGTGTCTGGAAAAATTACAAAACATGTATTATAGTTACATAGAGTGTAATTTTTTAGCAGACTATTTTTCTACCCAATATCCTTATAAAAACAAATTCCTCCTTTAAGACTTCTCAACTTACCATGAAACCTTGGTAAATATTTAACCATATATACCTAGAATGCCTTAATTCAAACAGAATCCAAATCTGATCCCATGTAGATTCAATTCAGTTTTCTAAAATTTAGTCACAACCCAATGCTATGATTATTCAAATGACTATAAATCCTTGAAAATTAAGACATTTTCCCCAATAATACTTATATATCTCTGAATAAGATTCACCAACCAAGGATCAAACAAAAAACTCAAAGTGGGACTTACCTACAAAATATGGGATCTTACAGTTGACTAGATTTACAAACCATTTTGACTATTTCTGCATAAGTAATAACAAAAATATTGAAATAAAAATAGTTTACCAGGAACTATTTACAAATATTACACTAAATCATGAAAAAGTTAAAAATATATATCTAGAGGATCTTCCTATTGATTTCACCAAGAACTTTTAAACTTGTAAATTTTTTATTTATACAGTCATCACATGTATTTATATAATTTAAAATCTAATAAAATAACCATCCGTAATCATTAAAAGCTTAAAAATGTTATTCCTTATTTATTTTATTTTTTTCCTCATAAATAAATTGTAAAAAGTCAAGGTGTAACATTTATAGATCATAATTGTACTTTTCATTAGTCTTTTATGATATTTTTTGTTATATTTTTAAATTTGATAAATTTATAATTAAAATGATGATAAAAGATAAATACTATATGAAATTTATCAAAAAATGGTTATGGTTATTTATCTTTTCAACATATTAGATATTTCTATGAGACTCATAAGCAAAATAATATTTTATAATACCAAAAGTTTTTAAAGTAGGATTATAATATCACTAAAATCACATTTTAATTAACAATAAAAGGCTTTATATCCATTCTGTAATCATAAACCATTCTCAAGGTTTTATTTTAATATTTTTTTGTTTCTATTTAATAAATAGTATTCTAATGTTTAATATAGAGATCAAGGAAAGTTTTTATAATTCATTATCCCTATGAGATGTTGTTTTAAAGATTCAAGTGTCCATGAATAAATAAATTGTATAATACATATATATTTTCTATAGAAAATTTCCACCAAATTCAATAAGTCCTCATTATAAACCATGTAAACAAGAAATATATCTTAATATATATAAAAAATATTATTCTAACCTCATAGTTAAATCCTTATTTCTTAAGTGGTTTTTGATTTGGGATGAAATTTATATATTAAATACCAAGAGTATTTTTATTAAAATATAGTGTGATAAAACAACGTAACATAAAGTGGTGATAATGAAACAAATCCTTTATTTATAAAGGAAATGTAATATATGATACTATAAATTTCATGGAATATGATCTCATGATTGGTCTCTTAATAAATTTTTCCAAAAATATAAATTTCTCACGATTCAATCTTTTATGTATCTAAAACATAAGGATTATTTTAACCCATAATAAATATATTAAATTAAATGTTTATATAGAGAATTTTCTATATTATTAAATTTAATAATATTTCACCTCCATAAATTTTCACGATATTTAATCTTAAAAGTGAGACTATGTTGTCTAAGGACATGTCTGTATTTTTGGTTATATTGAGTTTTTTGTCTTCTTTGATTCCCTATAAACTTTATGAAATAACTCAATGGAATCTATGATGATTATAATAGACCCAAGTTTTATAATTAAATTCTTAATATTATATTTCCACTCATTTCATTAAATATTTCCATATATTAATATTAAATTGTAGTCTAATAACTATTATTTTATTGGAACCTTTAAAACAAGTAGTTCATCTAATATTTCTATAGAAAAAATATTATAATCACTATTAATATCATCGAAACAACATAAATTACTCTTCCCGAATTATGATAATTTAGAATATCCATATAATTAAATTAAATTAATTTTTCTTCCCTTGTATATTAAAAAAATAAATCCTTAGTCTTTAATTGTTTCCTTAGGGTAAACATTATTTTGATGTAATTGAAAATAAAATAAATAAAAATAAAAAACATGTCCTATGTTATGGTTTATATCACTATACAATATATTTATCTCATGAATCAATAATATTTTGATAATATCATGTCACATACCTTTTTATAGACATTTACTTATAATATATAATTTTATTTGGATTATACATCATTATATAATTGTTTTATTTCATTGTAATGTTTATATTTTTTTAAACAATTTGAGTAATGAATATTTTTTATTATAACATAAAACATTTATTAGTCACATTACTAACAATTTTTTAAATATTAAAGGTTATGAAACAACTTCGTTAATAAATGTTATCTATATAAAGAAATTTATGGATTCATTTTGAAGACACATACTGAATAATAGTCCATGTTACACCATATTAAATACCACTAGTCCTTTCAGTTCCCATATCAACAATTAAATCTTAGCATATACATGGATAAATTTTTTTCTATAATATTGATAGATATCATATCCTATGGATTATATTTTGTGGAAATAATATTGTGGTTTTTGGAAAGTGATAAATATAAACCATACATTTTGAATATCTACTAGATATGAGGTAATTTGATATTTAAGTGCATTATATATTTCTTAAATATTTATTTTGTATGATATTTGTTCTGGGTTTTATAGTTACACTAATATTAAACATGTTTGATGATATTTAAACTCTTAAATTGTATCACATATAATTCAGTGAAGGATTGATGAATCAATCAACAAATAAAAACTATTTTTTTGATTAGTATGTATAATATTGATGATATATGATAATATCAGTACTAGTATTTGATCATTACTCATATTTCACAAAAACAAATTATTGATTGTAATATAATGGAAAAAAATATATATCACATCTACTATTACCTATGGGTCACTCATTTGAGAGCATGGGACCATAACTTTATCATGTTATAGGCTTGGCCAATATCATGAACAAAAATATGGTATATTATTATCTATGATCTAAAATATATTTAAAATTTTTTTCAGGTAAAAACATTCATCGTATGGGGTCCTATTATCACACATGAAATACGTGGTGAATTTTGACTATACAAAAATTAATTTTGGAAAATAAAATCACTGTTTAGAGTTTATATTAATCATGATGAATATATGATTTATTTATTTAGTTCCATATATCATTATCAATGAAAATTATTATTTTTATATTGTGAATAATTGTGTTATTTAATTTGAACTATCATATAAAAAAATTTAAGTTGTTTTATTATAGGTAACATTTAATTCATAGTTCAGTTTAACCAAATTGTTGATTTGTTTGGTATAATTTAAATATGGGAATTTATTATAAGATTTGATGAATATTTGTAAAAATAATTATGTTATAATTTAAAATTAATATTGTGTAATGATCTATGGGTCATGATATATTGGGTTAGCATTTGCATATACTTAGAAGTTTATACTCTATTCTAGAAGAGTAAGGTTGACTACAAATCTCAAAATATGTACTCATAAGAAAAATTTTAGATTAATGTGATTTTATTATATTAAATGAAAAAAATTTATGCACATTTCTCACATGTTATAGGTGGGACATGTGTTGAATGTTACAATTAAATTTTTATTATAAATTTTAACAAAAATAATTAGTTATATAACTGTTACAAACTAATAAATCTAAAAAATGATAATACAGTTTAAGGCATGAGATAAATAAGTTAAATAATTAGAATATTGAATATAAATGAGGAATTTATGGGATTTATATAGGAAACCATCAAAAAATTAGAATAATTGCAATATTAATATTCATCGTGACATTAATTGTCTATTATGAGTAACACAAAAAGTTTGGTGATAATTAATTATATTTTTTGAAGAATTTTTAGATTTGGATAACCCTAAAAGTTTACAAACTATATCAAATTATTATCATTAGGAATAATTTTTTATAGACCCTAAAAGTTATTTTCCTAAAGGAATGATGTAAATATTATTTATTAGAAAAATATGTGATATTTTTTACTACCTAACCATCATAAAAGATTATATATTAAAATTAACATGTTGGTTTACAAAAATACATATGTTTTGAGAGGAAACATAAATTATAATCCTTATTTAGTAAAATATAGACCATGGAACACTAAAAAGATATGATGTATGGGGTTATATGTTTAGTGTAAGTATATTTAATTAAATTAAAATGTTGGAGTGGGGATCCCCCCTTTTATTAATCAAAAGAAACTTCTATATTATTTTTTGGGCACATGAATCCCATTACATTAGATAATATTCCTTGCATACATGTCTAAGGGTCCAATACATATTAAATCCCAAAGAACATGGAACTAAGGGATAAATACTAAAGGCACAAACCACAACCGTCACCCACACAAGCATGACCTCCCACCTTTTTTTCCATCCATTTGCAGTCCTATTACCACATGCTACCTGATGCATGGACATTCCATTAGTTTCTGAGAAACCAAACCACCATTCTAGGCCACCAGTGATCCACTCTAGTGCCAAGACTACCAAAAAATAGTTATTGATTAGGAATCATTAGACCATTACCTTATGAAATCCATTGATGGACCCATCACCCTTTTCCATAACTATCCCAACGGTGCACCTCTCTAGCAATAATATTGTTTATGTCACCAATTCTTCATGTGAAATAAACTATGTGTAAACCCCCCCCCCCAAAAAAACCCTAATGTGGGTGGGGGGGGGGGTGAAATAGGGTTTCAACTTTATTTGACTACTGCAAATGGAAATTGTTATCACATTTACAAGAACACACTAAACTTGTAAATCTAAATCACATGTCCAAAAAATATAAATAAATACTATAAAATCTATGAAAAAATATTTTCATTGGATCACCACTAAGGGATACTCAATGTTGTATAAATTGTTCATATGTTGATGAACATGACAAAAAAATATGCACTATTGTTATTACAAATGTTTAGGAAAGGATCACTGTAATAACTTAGGGTCACACCTTCATTCCTCCAATCCACATATCCCTTTGTGTAATAGTCTAATAATATTTTATACATAGGTCACTCACAAATTATATAATAAATTCGAATAGAAAATAAGAATGGGTGTTTTTTTCTATAACCCCCATAACTTACTTTGTATCTTCACAAATGTTATTCAATGGTTCATCTATCATAAATCTAAATAAAAATAATACCATCCTATTTTCATAAAATTAAACTCACTAGAAAATATATATTATTACAGTAACATAAATAAATTTATCTTTCAAATATTTCATTATTTAAATTCCATATGTAATCCTCTAATAAAATATAAAACTCATACCTCAAAAGAGAATTAAATTATACTATAAAATGAATACCCAATATATACTTATAATAACCTAAAATCATAAAATATATATATCCCTATCACTAATTTTATATTTACTCCCCTATATGATTTGTTCTTATTCTAGTTTATGTATTTAATTTGAAAAAAATGAAATACAAATTTTAAAATACCGATTTTGTTGTTTTGGCATGTTAATTTTCTCTGTATTTTAAACCATTATAGAATAGTGGTTAATAGACCAAAAAACAAACCATATCTCTTTATCCCAAGATAAAATGTTTAGATTCAAGACATTATCTATAATGAAATTATCCATTTATGTTCATTCAAAACATCCAACACTATGCTCTAAATCCATCATCCCATTTTGAGCAAAGAATTTTCAAATACCCATGGCACAAACTATAATGTGGTGAACATACACTTTAAATTTTAAATCACACCCAAGAATTATAATCACTACAATTTCACCCACCATGATCACTATGATCAATCAAAATTAAGTATTCATTATTTTCCTCCCAAACGAGGCATCCACCGTGGCAAAATCCAACATATCATGGAAAAGATGGATTATTTTCAAATGAAATGGTTTCCACCATGGTTATAGAATATGGTTCTTATCATGGGCAATCTAACCAAAACATGGTCCATAATATAACATCATGATTTATTCACCCATCCACTTAACCCATCTTAAACATCTCTTTTACCTCTAAAATATTCATAACAATCTAAATTACATTAAAAAAGATCAACTTATTAACATGAAGTTTAAATGAAAATTATATATTTCTAATCCATAAAGATAGAATCTAGTATCCTCCTATCATTATATTTAGGTTATTAAAAACTCACAATATGATTGAACTTGGTTTCAATATTATATCACTTTGTATTTGGGGAAAATTGAATTTATAAACAACTAAATTAAATACTCTTAGTTATATAAAAACATGAATATCAAAGTGTTAAATGATCAAAATAAAAAAGAAGCGATTAAGTGATTTTTCATGCATTAGTATAAACCTATAATCTTTAGTTATGGATAAGAACTTTTATGGAACCTACCTACATTAAATCATTCTACAACGTCATTACCCTTGGATTGAATCTTCCTTATCTCGTATATAAATTTATCATCTCAAGTGTATATCCCCCACCCATGACGTAATAATTCTTCTGTGAATTCACATGTTGAACACATATTGTTTTCCTATATTTTTCCAATTCTTTAAATATCACCAATTTCTCCCTAATAGATAATAAATATAAGGTGAACCAAAAATTACATTCATAAATATTATATATTTTTGGATAAATGTTTATTTTACACCATTGTGATCCACACTAGAACTATAAATATTTAGATTATATGGAATCTTGGATATATAAACAACTAGAACATATATTATTTACATTATATCCCATAACATTCTTTCCATATAGTATTTTTTTGATATAGCCTACATAATACCATTCATCATAATCTAAGGAAATTAAACATTAGAATAGGTGATCTCAGATTCATAGTAATGGTAAAAATAAGAGAGATCAATCAATAATCTTATGGTACCATAAGTTAAACACATGGGTATGAGAACATTATAATAAATTAAAATAACCATGCATAATTAGTCACATATTATTTATCATAAATCATGTAATATTTTTTTAATAATAAATACACAAGTCATAAGTTTGTAGAATCATGAATAATTAACTGTGATCCATGAGAACATATCATATTTTTAAAATATATGTTTCTTGTATACACATAATAATAGAAAATAATTTCCTTATTCAAGGATCATTGCCAATAATATCATAGTGTATGGGGTTCACTCCCCATTACATCATCTCCTTAGTAAAGGTTCACTCCTAATGCTATCATAGTGGACACATTCCCTCAATAAATTGGATTCACTCCCTATTACAGTCCTTATTATCTAATGATATATCATGGTTTACCCAATGCATTAGAGATCTATATAATTATGGTCCCACCATCACATAATTAAAAAAAACATATATGTTTTACCAAAGATCATAAAACATTCATAGTATCATCATATCATAACCCATGATAAGGAAATATTCTTAATAAACATTTTAGCATTTCATCATGCATAAATCGTGGAAAGTAAACAAGTTTTATAAAGGTTTTATCATAACATTATTAACCCTTGGGAAGGAAATGTATTTCAAATAATCAAACATAAACAATCATCATCATATTTGATATGAAGAATGAATTTGGATAGTAACATAAGATCATAACCCTAATAAAGAATAACAATCCTTAAAATATATTGATATAGATGAAAAATTACTCTAATATAACATTAAAACCATTCATTGAAAACATGTGAAAAGTATATTTTTCTTTTGATGACATTTTAAAAAATAAATCCCCAAATATCGATGAAATTATTTTATTTTTAGATTACCATGAAAATTTTTAAAGGAAGATTCAATATAGAGAAGTTTCATTATTGAATGAAAATCTATTCATACCGTATATATTAAATAGTGACATAATTTTCACAATTTTGGAAATATTTAAAATAAACTTGTTTGAAAAACATTTCATTAAGAAGATTCATTTTAATGAAATTTAAATAATGTAAAATTTAATAAAAATTAACTATTTATTACATTTAAAATCTAGGTAAAAATGTTTATACAACAACTTTGAAGATCATTTAAATTGAAGAAAAAGTGTGAAAACCAAAGTGAAAATAAGGTATACTTTTTCATTAATATCATTTTATCAATCATTTTATGTACCAAAGAAAATAAAATTGTACTAATAAATAAAATTTTTAGGATTAAACATATGAGATTAAAATATATTCTATTTAATGAAAAATATCAATATATTTTTCCTCAATAGACATTTAGTAAATTTAATACTGAAAATAAATGAGATTGTTATATAAAAAATTACTATATAGGTTAAATTTGATTCATAACCCCACAAAATAAATAACTTCAAATGAAACTTTAAATACAATGAATATAAATTAATTCATGAAATAATGAATCTAAGGGGTATTAAATAGTCCACATTAAAGAAACAAGGGGTAAATATGTCATATGTATCGTTGAAATACATGTGAGATGAGAAAACCTTAACCCATGTCCAATTTTTATTCTTACACATTAAATAATACTATATAAATATAAAGATTTATTATAATTTAATTAAAGAACCATATTCATAAATAAATTACAAATTACAAATTCTTTATAATTTTCAAATATCATATTATTAAAAATTTGACATTAAAATGATCATTAAGATGAAAAATTGTTTATTTTCCATGCTTATATACATTTGATGGTCCCCATCCTTGTACCTTGGAAATTATTTCATCATATATATTATCTTAATTCTTAAATATTATAATATTTAATCATTATATAATCTTTCATAACTATTCATACAATTTAGTGATGAAAAATGAATTAAATCACTTCATAGAGATAATAATATGTATGTACACATGAGTTATAATTTCACTTCTTAATAGATGTAAGGAAAGAAAGGTATATAATAATTTAACTTTATATTATCAAAATATTATTTGAAACATCATATATATTCATTAAATATATCCTTATTACAAACCATGTAAAATGGAAATGAAAAATGAACCACATCACTTCAGGGGAGAGGTAGTCCACATATACATGTGAGAAACGTTATCATTTCCCAAAAAATTATAAGGTAAAAGAAATACAAGGTCAAATTTTTTAATAATCATAATTATGGCACAAATATAATTTATAAAAATTAAATCCACCATAACAGTCAACCATGATTGATGGTGATAAAAAATGTATCATATCTTAATGTGGAGGTGGTAGTCCACACATACACACAAATAATGGTTTCATAAAACATTTTATAGAAGAGAAGATGGATAAATGTTATTAAATTAACATAATATCATCTTAAGAAATGGTTGATACTGATGTTATTATATTGGAATGGTATGATATAATTGAAGGAGGTAAAAAAACAAGTAAAATGAGAGAGATATTTTAAAATGATTACTTACACTTTGAGATAACTCCATTAGATTACTTCATAAGGACCCTACAGGTGGTATTATAAGGAAAATAGATTATCAAGAACTTAGATAATGATATTTATTACATGTTTTATCAATTATTGTTCAATATAATTTATATGATTCTTAGCCTTCAAGGAAGTACGTTCTTGCCTAAATTTTATGTTAATACCATTTATAATGATTTATAAAAATAATCCCAAGATGATTACTAGTTTTTGGTGTTTCCTAGGGGTTTGGGACATAAAAAAGTAATAAAATATTTCATTATGAGATGGGGTCATGGTTGGTACATGGTGAGAACTAACTGTGCAACCTGACCTAGAAAACCATGCAGCCTTATACCCATAGTCAGTGGATGGAACGTGACCTCTACATGTTTTTTCAAATAGTGTGTGTGTTGTAGAAAAAATCTATGGCTAGGGACCCGTCTTGTATAAATGGTTCCTTATGGTTGGAACATGGTCTGTCCAACCATGTGAACAAACCAAAGTCCTCAGTTAAAGAGAATAATTTTATATTTCTCCAATGATATTTAAGGTTTATTACCAGATTATTCCTCCCTTTTCCTCCTCCTCCATCCTATGTTATGAACCCAATCCTCTTAATATTCTTAAGGATCAATATCCTTATATTCACTGCTATTTAAACTGAAATTGGCTGTGAATCGAATCTCCAGGTGATTATATCACTCTTATTTATTCTATTTTCTAGAATAACCATAATGTATTGTTTATTATCCTTCTAAATTATATAATCCCTTATTTTCCAATGGATTATAAGATTTTTATTTTAATGTTTTTTGAGTTCAAATCAATGGATAAGGTTGAGTTTACAATTGTCTACAAACTTGATGTAGGGAGTCCATAAGTTATATATGATAGAATTTTAGTTTAATTTATATGTATTTGGTTGTTCCTTTATGAAATTATGCTGTGTATTTGAATATTTTGAAATAAATGATTAAATGGTTGTGTAACTGGTGTATTTAGCCCCTTATACCCCCATTGTATTTATTTTAGATGATTAGACTGGGATTATCGACAACAATTGGGTGTTACACTTATGTGAACAAGAGAATTGAGTTGTTAAATGATTAATTGAATTGTTGATGAGATTAAAACAACTATAATTGTGGTTAGAACTTTTAAATGAAATGAATGAGTGATTGGATTGATTTGAATAAGTCAAATGAATTATTTCCTGTATGTGGTTAAGTGTGAGAAATTTTTAAAAGGGTTTATCTATGTTTTTAAGTAGCTTTAAAGGGGTGATAAAAGGGTTTAATAGAAATTAAAGTGTTAAATAAACTAACTATGTGAATTTAGAATTTGTGGAATGTAATGAACCAAGGAATCACGATAAATGAAATGGCCCACCTATGTCATCATTTCTTGGTTAAAAGGTTACTGATGATGTGCATTTTAAAAATGTGATAAATTGGTAGGTTATGATGTTGTAATAATTATCCTATCCCTGGGGTAGGCCATAAAGATTCTCCAGGATACCCATTACATAGTTTGTTTTTCAGAAAGGATTGATTTTATTGACTCCATCGGTATGAACATATAATTACATATCATGGTTGGGATGATTAGACACAGAATTATGAACCCTAGTTGGATTCTTGCACTGATGCTCCCAATTTTCCAAACATTTACCCCTTTGACTAATCATTTAGATGAACCAAATTAGGCCAAATCAGGTGTGATGAGTATGGGTTACACTGGTTACTAAGAAAATGACTGGTTAATTTAAACACAGTTAAATAATTTAAACTATTATAATTAATACATTTCCTTGTTTATTTACACATCTACAAACACTATTATAGAGAGGATATTATTATAAACACTATTATAGGTTTCCTACTGAGTTGTACTCATACTATAATCAGGATTCAAATGGGTACTTGATAAGAATAATTGGTTCCAGGTTAGGATAAAGGAAAGACACTATGTTTTATTATTGATAGGTGATTTGTGATGAAGAATGGACGAGGGAAAAAAATGTGATATCAGGACCCATTTATGGGATTTTATTCAGTGTATTATTCTGTTTTTTCTTTTAACATTTGTCCCTAGAAGTACATGGAATGCTTATTATAATTGGTAGTTGGCATGTACCCAGTTTGGAATGTATATTAGGATTAATGGTTGTTTTAGATTATTGATTATTATTAATTCGTTATTATTTACCTTTCTTATACCATTTTCTCACTCTGGTAAATAGGGTATAGTCTTCAAATATATTTTATTATACCATCACTATTATTTGGTAGCCTTTTTTCAATGAGGAGGAACACCTGTGGTCATGTGATGATCCTGCTCAAGGATCTAGATATATTGGTACCAATTTCGAGACATTACAATGTGGTATCAATGTGAATTTCTTTTTTATTTTATTACTATTTGGGAAGGTAGATAGAATATTTGGATGTGATAGACCTTGGTAACGAGATCTTGTAATGATATAACTACCCTGGTATAGGGGAAACCCATGTACCTTAGGTTGGATTGGTGTTCTTGATGTTTTTTTACCATTGGATGTTATTTAACCTTGGGTGATAATGTTTTTAATTGAAGTTATTATTCTTATAAGGTTTTATTTGTGTCCTAGTATGAAATTAGGTTTTATATGAATGCATCATTTAAGGAATTTTGGTTTATATTAAATGCATCATATTAAGGACTAGTGGAAAAGAAGGTTATGGTGGGTTGTAGGAAATAAAAACTCTTTTCTGGTTTACTTGTTCCATTTAGAAAATAATTCCAAATAAAGGAGTTGAAAATAGTATCAATAGAAATGTGATAAATCAAAAGGGTTGAAATGGTTTCTAAATGAGAAATATTGATGTCTTATGAAAGGGGAATGGTTGAAATGGTATCTAATGAAAGGCTTGTGATTATGTGTGTTTGTTCTACCCTGGGATAGCCAAGGCCCATGATTAGGATGGTTGAAGGTTGTGATTATGTATGACTGTGGTTGTTGAGATGGTGTATATAGTGTGTCATGGTTATGGACTATTTTAAGAGTTGTTTTGTTTTACTTTTATAAACAATATGTTATGTGTTTTGAGACATTTGTTTGAAATTTTATAGAGATTCCACAATGATGACGTTTACATGTTGGGATACAAGAGGACATCATTGAGAATGATCCTCTAGTTATAGGATAATAATATCTATTGATTATAGGAAGTAGAGGGGAAGAGAAGTTCCCTGATAAATTTACATATTTTATTAATTTTATAGAAATAAACCTATGGTATGTAGAGATAAGAATGTTTTACATAATGAGAGAGTTTAAACTGTAGAACCCTCTAAAGTTTTCCAAAGAGGGTAGACCTAAGGATGTTTAGTTCTAGATTGAGTCTATCCAGAAGATTCTAGATAACTAAGAGTCCCCTAATGAGAAATGAATTAATTTTCTCACATAAAAGTCATGAGGAATAGTGAAACTTTGGTGTGACATTCATGTTAGGATGATAACACTACTATAGATATGCCATTTAAAAGTTCCAATAAGGTATTTTTAGCACTAAAAAAATCACTAATATTGTGAAAGAAGTTAAAGGAAAACCATTATCAGCACTCGAAAAAAGTGATAATAAATAGTTTCTTTAAAATTTTAAAAAAAATTCTAATAATGTTTCCATTTATTAGTGATTTTTTTAGCGATGATAAATTTTTTATTTTTTTCAGTCACTGAAAAATACACTTTCTCAACACTTGTATCCCACCTTTCTGAGTGCCTTCCACTTCCCAACCATAATAACACACCCCACCCATTCCAATAACTCTTGAATTCCCTCTTAATTAATTATATAATACTAACCAAAATGCCTACTTTTTTCTGAACATGATCCCATGATGTCTGTTAAGTGAGTGAATGGCCATTACTACTCCACTTATCTTGTTTTGTTTTATATTTTCTTGATATTTTAATTTATTCTTATATATATATAGATATAACAACCATGCTCTTTAATACACACTTAAACATGTTTTATTACATAAAATGTATCTTAAGATGACTCTAAGGATCAAGAGGTCTAGTGTCTGGGGAAATTAGGAATATTACATAACAACGTAAAACCTAAAAATAAAACATTTTTATTGAAAACATTCTTTTCATGACCACAACATTCCCTCGTACATAGAATTTCATGGGATATCCTGAGGAATACATGTGAAAAGGGTGAGTTATAAATACCAGTAAAATAATAATCAAGTCATGACATGAATAATGAAGTTCATGTTAGGTAATAAGCATATCAATGGAGCGTAAGAGAAACATGAACATAAAGGCATGATAAATCATGACTATCAAAACAAGTAAATGTAGAAACAATATTTAACATGATACTATTGTGAGATAAGGATCATTGCATATAAAGAATGAGTAAACCCTCATTTCACTTGAATTATCATGAGTAAACCCTCATTGCACATGGCATATCGTGATACTATTCTTTACCTAATGCATTGGAGCACTATCAGAGTGCACCTTTCATAATCATATCATTTTATGAATAAGTGTGCCACATGGATCATATAACATGGATTCATTAATAATAACCATTTATTACCTGATATTGTATTTTGGAATTGATACATGAAGCTATATAACAAATAAGAAAATGTTTATAAAGGTGAATACCGTTAATGGAGAAATGGGTATAGTATTCACTACCTAATGACTTTGGCTTGGAAAATCATGGGGAAAATTCAACAGCATAACAACATGACATAAGAAATTATAAAAATAGTTGATGAGGGAGAAAGGGGTGTCTTATAAAATTCACATGAAATGTAAATTAATGGGTTAATATAGATACAGGTCCAAATATATGTAATGGAATTTATATTCATAAAAAAATAATTTCGTTAATGTAAATGAGGAGATAGAAATCCCTTATGAAATTTTATCATGGTAACATGTGTACATGGGAGGAAATAATGAGAGAGAAAGGGGTATATATTCATTAAAACACAAGGATGGAAGAATGGGGTAGGTGAGAAATCATACCCTAACATCATTAATTGAATTAATGGTAAAACAACATAATGAAATTTGGACAAAAAATGAGAAAGGAAGAAATCCCATACTTGGATCTTTGATCCCAATGTCATGGGATAGGATTGAGAGAACCTTCTTGGGAGATTGGGGCACATTGGGAGGATTATAGAGAGATGAGGTAAGGGGTTGGTCAAGATCCAATGGTTTTGAGTAAAGAGGAATGGGAGGTTGAGTGGGTTTATATATGAAATGAGAGGGAATTATTTACTATTTATGTTTTGGACACTACAAATTAGACAAATCAAAACCACAATCCAACCCTTGTATTTGGTCCACGGTTTTTTCCCAATTGTAGTGGAAAAAATTATTTTATAAGGCCAATCGACGAAAGTTTTAAAATATTATCCTTTCTTATGTGGAGGTGAGTCTGACATTCAACGAATTTTTTTTAAAATGTTAAAATGTTTTATAAGGTCCACTAAGGATTTGAAAACTAAACCAAAAAAATCTAAAATAACTTTATTTTAAAGGAAAAACATATATTAGCCTAAAATACAATTTATATTATTTTATTACATCACTATTGTGTCATTATGTTCTCATAAAACACATTATATTTATAAATAGTATTTAATTTTTACCCAAAAATTCGATTGTCTCATTAAATTATGAAAAATTCACCATTGGATAATTTCAAAGTCCTGATTACAAAAATAATATTCATTTTATCTTAATAATTTTCAAAATATGTGAATTTTTACTTTTAAAATAAAAACATACATTTATCGAAAAGTCATGGGTTTTGACAAAAACAACTTTCAAACATTAATAAAAACTAATATTGTATTCAGAAATATTATTTGATCATTTATATTTAATAAAAAGCAATTTATTAATAATATTTTATTAAAATATTATTTATTTCAAAAATCCATTAATTTATCAAAATAAATTTATTAATTGAATATTAACTAAAACACACTATTTGTACATTAAAAACTATTTACAAAGTAAGATTAAAAAATAATTGAATATTTTATATTCTATACAAAAACAATGCATATTATCATAGAGTTAGGGTCTTGTAACATAACCCCTTATAACACCTGTATAAGACCTTAGGTTAAGGTGTGTGAGGGTGATATATTATTGGGGTGGCCTGAATAGCATCACTTCGGTGGTAATCTCTATCAACTTCTACTTATCTAGTAGATGGTTTTTCACTATCTTAATGTGTTGAAGCTCAACCTGGGCTTGGTAAAGTGAAAATCTCAATGAAGCTACCTTTTTTCTGAGCTCTGAAAAATGGGTTTTGTATAGATAAATTCTATTGGATGAGGCCATCACTTCCTTTGTCTGAGTAAATTAGATTTATTAAATCCCTCTATTTATAATAATCATGTGATCACTTTTCAACAACTATATTTACAAGGGTAACAATTCTCAATGGATTTTCAAAATCCAAAAACCTAAAACCAAGGAAGTGCATATGTCTTATATAATTATTTTACATAGTAATAAATTTAATTAGATCAAGAAGAATTTTCTATAATAAAAGTATGGGTCATTACAATCTTCCCCCATAAGAAATTTCTCCCTCAAAATTTCCTTTTCCCAAACTAAAACAGATGTTGGTAAATCTGCTTCATCATTTCCTCATATTCCCATGTTGCCTATTCAAACTTGTGGTATCACCACAACACTATGACGAGGGGCATTGTCTTATTTCATATAATGTTTTCCCTATGATCTAAGATCATCACCATATTCTCTTTATATGATAGGTAATTCTCCAATGGTACCACCTTTGGATGGATTACATGTGATGGGTTAGTTATGTACTTCCTCAAGAGTGATACAGGGAATACATCATGCGCATGAGATAGGTTCAGTGGGAGTTATAGTTGATAATACAATACACTAATGCCATCAAGGATCCAAAAATGAATGATTTACCTTGGACTAAGCTTTACCTTCTTCCCGAATCTCATAACTCTCTTCCATAGTGATATAAATTGGGATAAATTTTCTCCGAAATCAAATTTTAGGTCTCATCAACTGTTATCAACATAGCTCTTTTTTCAAATCTGAGCTGCTTTAATGTGCTTCTGGATGGTCTTAACCTTATCCACCATTTCTTTGACAATTTCTGTACCTAAGAGTTTTTTCTCCCTAAATTCATCCCAACATGTCGGTGTTCTGCACCTCTTCCCATAAAGGGCTTCATAAGGATCCATTTAGATGATTGAGTAGAAACAATTATTATAAGAGAACTCAACCAAGGGAAGATGTTGATCAAAACCTCATTTCATGTCCATTGAGAATTCTCTCAACATGTCCTCAAGTGTTTGTATAGTCCACTCATATTGGCCATCAGTTTGAGGATGATAATACATTCTAAAGTTAATCTCAGTATTTAGAGTATGTTGAAGACTCTCCCAGAACATAGAGGTGAATCTTGGATATTGATCGGATATAATAGATAGCGGTACTCCATGCAGCCTTACAACTTATCTAATATATATCCGTGCCATTTTATCTAATGAGAAATCCTATCGAATTGAAATGAAGTGTGAAACCTTTGTAATATGATACAAAATAACCTAGATAGCATTGTTTTCTTTGGATGTATTCAAATGTTCGATGACAAAGCCCATAGTGATATTATCCCATTTCCATGCTTGTTTGGGGTAATGGTTGCCTCATCCCCTGAGACATCTACCTCTCAGCCTTCACTTTCTGAAATACTAGGCACTCTGATTAGTACTCAACAATATCATTCTTCATGTTATCTAACCAATAATTCTCTTGGATATCTCGATACATCATTGTGTTTCCTAGGTGAATGGAGAAATTTGAACTATGTGAATCATCCAAAAGCTCATTTTTTACTCTGGATTTGATGGAACAGATAGACTTGTGCCAAATATCACAATTATTTATTCATAAACATTGATCTCCGAGGACATTACTTTTCTGATATTTTCCACTTTCTTCTAAATTCCCACATCACCCTTTTGTGCTTTGTTTAACCTTAAAAAAAGAGATTGTTGAGAAATAATTTGGGAAAGAATTGATTATGTTACCTTCTTTAGGATTCCCATTTCCCTCTTCATAAAATATATGAATACTTGATCGTTTTCAATTCTTAGTAGTGATATAATCATTGGGTCCTTTCTGCTTAGATAATATTCCACCTTGTTCACTTTCCTTTGGTGGTAATGGATTGATCAGTAAAAGTCTTTGATCAGATGTAACCATGTTCATTGGTGCATGTTCAACCCTCTTTGTGTGAATATATTCTTGAGGATTTTGTGATTCATATATATTTTACACTTCTCCCTAAAGAAGTAATGCTGCCAAATTTTCAAAGCAAAAATTACTTCAGCAAAATATAGATCATGTGTCAGAGAGTTTGGCTCATGAAAATTCAATTTCCTTGAAGCACATGCAATGAATTTGTCATTTTTTATCAACACACATCCCATACCCTTCTTTAAATAATCACTAAATATCACAATATTTATCCACTAATGGGTTGTGTGAGTACGACTACAATGATAATCATGCTTTTCAACTTCTTAAGCTCTGTTTTCATTAATCACTCTATGAAAACTTAACTCCAGTGTGAGTTAACTTGGTAAGAGGGTTTGAAAATTATGATATATTTCTCACAAATCGATGATAATATCTAGAAAAACCTAGGAATCTATGCTTATCCATCACTGATGTTGGCCTCAACCATCCCTCAATTGCAGCTATCATGGATGGATCCATAGATATCCCGTTTCTTATGATGGTCTGACCCAAGAATTATATTTCTTTTATCTAGAACTCAAAATTTCTATACTTTTCATAGATATTTTTATCTCACAAGTACTCTAGTACAATGCTTATATACTCCTCATGATCCTCCTTGGTTTTGGAGTATATTAGAATATCGTTTATAAAGACTACCAATTTTTTACTAGGAAATATCTAGATACTCTATTAATCATGTCCATGATGAATTCTAAATTATTAGTGAGTCCGAAAGGCATTACTACGATGTTAAAGTTCCCGTACCATGTACAAAAAGCAGTCTTGTGGATATCCTCCTTCTTCACCCTTATATGGTAATATCCCAACTGCAGATCAAACTTGGTGAAGTATTGTGCTCCACGTAGATGATCGAACAAGTCATCAATTTAGGAAATAATATACTTATTATTTATCTTGATTTTGTTGGGCTCACAATAATCAATGCAAAGGCGCATTGACCCACCCTTCTTCATAAAGAAGAGGACTGGTGCACCCCATGGGCATATAAACCATTTATCCAGATTCTCTTGTGGTTTTTTATTTATCTCCTCAAACTCCAAAACAACATTTATATACAGAGTCTTGAATATTGTCATTTCCCAGGTATAAGATCAATCGAGAATTCAACATCTCTTCTAGGAGGAAGACCAAACAATTCCTCAGGAAACACTTCAGTAAATTACCTCAAAATAGGAATGTATTCAAGGATTGTTGTATCCTTAGAATAAATCATCTAATCAAGATATGCATGATCATAGGGCAGTAATACCCACACTTTAGATGATTGTACTAAAAAATATTCATCCTCCTCCATGCACTTGTATATAATCAGGGGTCGATTCTCCATATGGATAGTGATTTCCCTCTCACAGAAATTTATGTTGTATATATATAGGGAATGAAAATCCATGCTAAGAATTGCAAAAAATTCTATCAGAGGGAGTATGATGAGGTTCTATGGGAAGTCCAATCCACAAATTGTTACAGGGGATGAGTTATGTTCATGGGTTGCAATGACTTCCCCATTTTCCATTCTCACAGACATCTTAACTTACAAGACTTGTGGTGATGTTGGTATTTTATACTAAACATTCATGATATAAAAGAATTCGTAGAACCAGAATAAAAAAGTATGTTCTATATTATTTAATGAATAACTAGTGTACCTATCACCACTTCGTTTTCGGGGTTCTCTTCAGCAGTAGTGATGGAAATAGATCACCCTTTCTACCTTGGATGTTGTTGGTTGCCTCGAAAAATCCTTGGCTTAGGGAACTAGTTTTCAAAGAGACTTGTTTCTTTGTAGCTGAAGTAATGAACAATGCATTGAGGGTTTAATGGAGTGTTCCTATCCTATATTACAGCAGTAGGTTTTTCTTATCAGCAGTTAATAGCCCGAATCCCTTCTCTTCCACACATAATGAATTTCCTCATCCCCTTCAAGAAATTTCTGGGGTGCTTATTTCGGCAACTTTGGAAAGTTGGGTGCTAGAATTTCATAGCACCATTGGATTTATCCATCAGACTGCCAGAATTAAATTCCACCTTATGCTTATTATCCCCATGATACCCCAGAGATTCACGGATCACTATTTCTACTTTGAGGGAACATCAGACAATTTCCTTGTAGATCTCGAAGTCACAGATTTCTAGGGCTTTCCATAGGCATAGTTTTAGCACCCCAAAGAAGCTGTCAACCTTGATTTCAAGGGAAACGATAAAGATAGAGGCATATCATGAATGTATTGTGAAGTTTTACTCATACTCACTAATGGATTAATCGTATTTTTTTGAGTTCAAAGAACTACCTTTTCATCTGAAGTCAGAGGGTGAGAGGAATATATTTATTAAAAAACATTTTATGGAAATACTTCCATTCCAAATCCTCAATATCTTCTTCAGGCTTTGTATTTTTGATCAATGTCCAACATTGATCAACTTCACCCTCCATATGATAATCAACTAGAAGAACATTCTCTTTTTTGGAACATTGAAGGATCGTTAAGATCTTCTCAATGGAGTTGATCCATTGTTCAACGATTGAGTGATCGATGATCCATTAAAAGAAAGAGGCCATTGTCTCATGAAGCTCCTGATTGCAACTTGTTTATTATTGGGGGGGGGGTTGGATGTTCCTCTTTACCCATTATTCTATTAAAAAAATTAGTTAAATGAGATAGTATCATGATAATGTTTGTGATTCCTTCTCCCATCAGAATGGGTATCCCATTAAAACATTCATCAAATTGATCTTCACATCAGTTTTTAGCCTGAGTACTCTTATTTCTAGACATTATCTTGAATAAAAGGAAATTTAGGGGTAACACATAATGGGGGATCCAAAGAAAAAAAGGTATAACTTATAAATTAAATTTATTTCCTTATAATATGAATTTAGAGGCTTCAATCTTTTTTATCCATGACCGACTTCCCAACATATATTTTTCGGTGATTTTTTTATTCCATTAAAAATGGTTCATATTATGCTCTTTAATTTACCAAATCATAACCTCCTAGAGTTTGAAAACCAATAGTGTCACAAGTCCCATTATCGTGCACCAGTTCCCGTTCGAGTCTAGCTCAAAGCGGTGTTTTTGGGTTTTATCCCTAGATACATCTGTGCCAGAGCCTCCCCTACCTACTCATTTCTAAACAGGGATGAATTTTATTGATAAACAACTTAATAAATACTCACTAAAATTTAGTTATGCTTTTATTATACTTAGTCTTATCCCTAAGTCTTTCACTAGGGTTTTCTAATCTGAATCCATAAAATAACTAATCATATCCTCTAATACCAACTAAAACAACCCTACACTTTACTACACACTTGAACATGATTTATTACATAAAAATGAACTTAAGAAGGCTCCAAGGATCAATAAGACTAGTGTATTGGTAAATTATGAAAATTACATAACAACTTAGAACATAAAAATACATCATCTTTATTGAAAACGTTTTTTCCATGGCCACAACAATCCCTCATACTTAGCATTTCATGGGATAACCTGAGGAAAAACATGTGATAAGGGTGAGCTATAAATCCTAGTAAGGGATTAATAAATTCATAACATGAAGAATTTAGTACATGTTAGACAATATTAATATCAATGGAGTTCAAGAGAAACTTGAAAATAAAGGTATGATATAACATGGCTATCATTACATAGAAACATGGAAACAACATTTAACATTATATTAGCCCGATATCTGGCTAATTTCACATGGATAATTAGTAAAACCTCATTTAACTTGAATTATCATGAGTAGACCCTCATTTCACATGGCGTATCATGCTACTATTCTTTTCCTAATGCATTGGATCACTATCAGGGCACACCCTTCTTAATCATTTCCTTTCATGCAAAAGTGTGCCACATGGATCATATAAAAAGGATTCATTAAACATAATAATTTATTCAAAGATAAAGGAATGTGGAATTAATAAATTAAACATTATAATAAATACTTAAATGTTCCTAAAGGTGAATACCCTTGATATATAAATGGGTATGGTATTCACTACACAATGAGTTTGTCTTGGAAAATTGTGTTGCAATTTCAGCAGCACAAGGACGTGAAATAAGAATTAATAAAAATGGTTGATGAGAGGGAAAGGGATGTATCATCATATTTACATGAAATTGATAGTAAGGGGTCATATATATACATTTCCCAACATATTTAATGGAATTTATATTCATAAAACAAAATAATTTCTTGAATGTAAATAAGGAGAGAGAAATCCCTTACAAAATTTCAGCATGGTAATGGGTGTAAATGGGAGGAATTAATCAGAGAGAAAGAGGTCTATCATAATTAAAAAAATATGGAGGGGATTATAAGGAAGTTTTAAAATCATAACCCAACATTTTTAATTAAAAAAACTGTATAACAACGTAATGAAATTTGGAAAAAAATGAGAATAAAAGATATCCCATACATGGAAGTGTGACCCAAAGGATTAGGAGAGGCTTGAGAGGGGCATATTTATAGAATGGGGCTCCTTGAGAGGATTATAGAGAGGGTAGGCGAGGGTTCGTTTAAGATAAAAAGTATTTTAGGGAATATGAATGGGAGTTTGAGTGGGTTTATATAGTAAAGGAGAAGGAATTATTTATTATTTAGGTTTTGGAAACTACACATTAAACTAATCAAAACCACAGACCAAACGATGGTTTTTGCCAATGGTTTTTGATAAAGTGGAGTGGAAAACATTATTTTATAAGGAAAATGGCCGAAAATATTATAATATTAGGATTGATAATGTGGAGGTGAGTCACACTCTCATGGAAATCATTTTAAAATGTTAAATTTTTTTATATGTCTTGGAGGATCCACTAAGGCTTTGTAAAATAAATAAAATATATGTAAAAACACATTATTTTAAAGGTAAAACATCTATTGTGATAAAATCCTATTTATTATATTTTATTACATCACTATTGGGACATTATGATGTAAGAGAAAAATTATATATTTAAATGGTATTTATGTTTTACCCAAAAATTTGACTATCTCAAGAAATTATGAAAAATTCACTGATTGGTTATTTTGACATCCTAATTCAAAAAATAATATTCATTTTTATCTAAATAAATTTCTAAATATTTTAATTTTTACATCAAAAATAAAAACCAATATTTATCAAAAAGTCATGGGTTTTGAAAAAAACAACATTTAAACGTAAATAAAAATTACAATTGTATTCATAAAAATTTTACGATCATTTATATTTAATAAAAAGTAATTTAGTAACAATATTTTATTAAAATATTATTTAATTCAAAAATATATTAATTCATCAAAAATATATTTCTTAATTTAATATTAACTAAAAAAATATTATTGGTACTTTAAAAACTATTACAAAGTAACAATAATAAAATTAAGGTATATTTTTATTCTGTACAAAAATAATTCACATAATAATAGTTCTAGGGTCTTTAAAATAACCCCTTATAAAACCCGCATAAGACCTAAGGATAAGGTGTGTGGTGGTGAAAAACTCTTTGGGTGGCTTGGAAAAAATATCTCGAGTTGTTATCTCTATGAACTTCCACTTCTCCCGTAGACAGTTTCGTACAAGCTTAACACATTGAAGCTCGGCTTGGGATTGGTCAAGAACAAAGCCCCGTGAAGCTAACTCCTTTTTGAGATCTAAAAAATCGTCTTCATATGGAGAAATTCTACTATATGAGACCATAACTTCCTTTGTTTGAGTAAATTGGATTTGTTAAATAACTATATTTATACTAATCATGTGATCACTGTTCAACGACTATATTAGCAACAATAACAATTCTCAATGTTATTTTAAAATCCAAAAACTTAAAACCAAGGAAGTGAATAAGTCTTATATAACCATTTTAAACAATAGTACATTTAATCATATCAAGTGGAATTTTCATTAATAAAAGTCTTGGTCGTTACAATAGAAGTGTGTGATACATATATATAATAATTTTTCTTTAAATATATTATATATTAATATCCATTTATGTATATATTGGAACATAAATATAGATATATATATAAATTTATTAATACACACACAAATTTATATATAAACATTATGTATACATTTTTATAAGATGTGCATACATAATATTGACACACACGCAAACATATTTACACATAGACGCAAAAAATTTATATTTCTCAAATACAAGTACAAATATTTGCACACACACACACACACATATATATATATGCATGTATTCACACATATTAGAATATATATATATAGATATAATTATGTTTTTATTGAATCACACATGTTTATATATAAACACTAATTATATAGTTATACATATACAGATTAATGAATTTTTATATGGAAAACAGTGGATAATTTTTTATTTTAAATAGAATGAAATATAAATACTTATGTAAATTTAGTTAATATATTTAAAAACACATTTTAATATTATTATGTTTAAATATTATTCTGTAAAATTCATTTATTATATGTAAATATTGGAAACATGAATATATTAAATTATAAATTAAACTACAATATAAAAAATGATAAAATATAAAAACCATAAAAACAATATTAATGTAATTATAATGAATAAATTGATTCTACAAACCAAAAAAATAAAATAATACTCCCTTAAAAATGGATGAAATTTCATCAAATGTTGAAAAATGGGGGTACCTAGAAAAAACTCAGCTTTGAGACCTACTAGGCCTTTTTGACCACAAAAAATGCTAACCGTGGTTCCACCAAGACACTAAAATGTATATCTGTTCAATGATATTCTATTTTATTTTTGGTATAGCTCAAATGGATTCCTGAATAAAATGATATTTATATTTGATGTTTAAGTCATGTTTTCAAATTATTTTCGATTGTTTATTAATTTTTGTGATTTTTTCAATCTTCAATTTATTATTAAATGACTACTACTTATTAAAAATTCCACAATCTTTAATTAATAATATTTTTAATTATCTAATAATCCATTTTCTACAAAATATATTATATATTAATTGTATATACATATTTATACTTATCTAAATAAAAATTAATAGTAGGTGGGATGTGGTGGGGGGTCTTTGTTGGTAAAAAGCATCAGAAGGGGGTCTTATACTATATATTAGTTAGGTAGTTAGAGTTCCACGAATGTATTAGTTAAGGTGTAAGATGTAGTAATTCAGTATGAGAGTTCCCATATCAATATGATAATATAGCTCATCAGACATATACATGAGACTAGTTTAGAAGAATATGAATATTTCATGCTATTCATCCAGCTCAGGTTGGAAGCAAGGCCAGACTGTAGACCACTGGAGGTAAAATTCTTTTATCTTATACACTTTATAGAACATTGTTTGACACATAAACCTCAAACTATTTTATATTTTCCCATTTTTTGAGTGGGTTGGGTCTTTTAGTGGTGTATATATTTGGGGTGATGTAGATTGACACACTCTTTGAGGTGCTATGAGAGGGTCTTCATCAATATAAGGAGTATTCACTTGAGGATGGGGGGTACTTACTCCTTTGGGAATTATATGAGCCTAAGGTGGTAGGTTTTTAACTAATACTAGTGATGAAATAGTTGGTTACATGAATTTAATACATTCATTTTTACCATTAGAGAGTGAGTCTCACATCTCCTTAGGGTGTCACTTATATCCACCTTGGGGAATGTGATAATTTAGAAGGCCATGCAGGTACAGTTCATCCAAAACTAGGTGATCTCACAACCCATATTTAAAGTGTTTTCCTAGATTATGATGAAGTAAATCATGATTCCTTCCAACAAGTGTTGGATCAGTTTGAGTACATGTTTCTTGAAGACTTCTCATGGATACCACCTAAAATAGAGGTTGAGTTCATGATTGAGGTAATTTATAGATGTAAGACCATTTCAATTATTCAAAATAGAATGGAACCATTAGAGATTCAAGAACATGAATCACATTTAGAGGAATTTGAGAATAAAGGGTTTATATATTTGGGAACATCACCATGGAGTTCTCCGGTTTTGTTTTTTAGAAAAGATGATGGAATATTACAGTTGCGTGTATATTATTGAAACATGAATCAGATGATAGTTACCAACTAATATCCCATTAGATGCATTAAGTATCTATATAAATAGATAGATCGTTCTTTTGTTTTCTCCAAGATCGATTTTATGGTAGGGTATCATCAGCTGATGGTGATATATTCTAATATACCGTATACTACTTTCAGAAGCTTGTATGGTTTATATGAGTTTTTCATAATGCCTTTCAGGTTAATAAACACACTTTTTATGTTTATGGATATGATATATTGAATATTTAACCTATATCAAGATAATACTTTCATATTTTCATATAAAACATCAATTTGTAATCCCAGACACATAATGATCATTCCACAAATCTTGATACTATTACGAGTAAACCAAAAGAGTATTAGCTATATGAAAAGCAATATAATTTTAATTATGGACTGACAGAGTGAATTTATTTGGTCACATCATCCCTATGGAAGGTGTTTTATGGACCCAAATAGTATTTAAGATGTTGTTTCATAGGATCTACCCATGAATTTTTTTAATATCTGAAGTGTTTTGGGTCTAGCGCATCAAATAATTTTCTCACTTAGCAACAAAACTCCCAAGATTTTCCAAGAAGGGATTAAAGTTTTAGTTTAATGAAGCATGCGATAATTATTTTTATGAAATAAGGAAATTCTTGACCACTACATCGATATGGATCTCACTCGAGTTAGGTAAGTTGCATACCTTGTTTTATAGTGCATCTGAGATTAGACATAGGGATATACAGATACAGGTAGTTTGATTCATTTAATTAGGATCACGAGTGTAAAGGGATGATGAATATAACTCTCATATGAAATCCATTTAGTTGGACTCAATGGTTTATACCTTGGAATTTCAGTGACATTATCTTTCAGGTGATAATTTTGTTGTCTATACTGACCATAAGATCCTTAAATACATCATTTCCAACTATGATTTGAATCTTGGGAAAATGAGATGGGTTGATCTCATGATATCTTTTGACATTTAACTACCTTATTTCATAGGTAAGGGAAATAGTGTTATATATGTGTTGTGTTAGAAGACACAAAATCATGTAGTTTGGGAATAATTTTTTGAGTTGAAGATGAGTCCTTGTTTTCTAAGATGAATATAAGTGTCTAAGAGGACCATGAGTTGATCAGACTCATGTCTTTATCAGTTGGGCCCTCTCTTCTGAATCAATTAAGGAGGATTCAATATGATTATTCAGATTTTCTATCTTTTAGATATGGTTTTGAATATGAGGATCCACCCAATTATTAGACTATTCATGAAGATAAAATCATTCACATTCCTATCCATGTTGTTGTACTTACTTGTATGCAAGAAGAGATGATGTGTGAGTTTTATGGATCAATGTGGGAGGGTAAAACTAGTTCGAAAAAAGATATACCATGATATCTATAGACAATACTAGTGTCTAGTAATAAAAAAAGATTGTATGTTTCATCATATGATTCTATACCTCTTAGTATGTAAAGGCCGAGCATTAGTGTCTTGGTGGTTTTTTACAAGTTCTTAACATTATATAATGAAAGTGGGATGCTGTTAACAATGATCTTTTTGTGGGTATCCCAAATAAGCCTTAGAATAATGACACCATTTTTGTGATTGTGGATCGGTTGAAAAATATTTTTTTTATTCAAGAAACTTTCACCATTGAACAGTTGGGTGTCATTTATGTCTAACAGATAGAATGTTTTCAAGGTGTACCTCAAAGTATTGATTTAAATTATGATCCACATTTTACTTTTTTATTTTGGAAATGGTTTCATATGGATTTTGGTACCCATGTGTTTTTGGGTACAAACATACACCTACAGATAGACAGGTAGTCTGAGCATATTATCTAGGTGTTAGTGGAAATGTTGAGGCAACGTTTCCTTGACTTTGTTCAATCTTTGGAAGAAAAACTTTCACTGTTCAAGTTTTTCCATAACAACTTTTATCATTTGACAATACAGATGGAAGCCTGTGAGTAACTCTATAGTAGGCCATGTATATCTACATTATGTTGGATGGAACAATGAGAATCAGAGTTGTTGGAATAGAGTCTTGTGAAGGAGATGTCAGATAAGGTTTAGTAGATTTAGAAGCATATGTCTATGATACAAATTATATAAAATTCTTAAGATAATTTATCTCATTGAACTCTTGAGTTTATGGTGGGTGAAAATGTGTTTCTACGGGTGTTTACTAGAATTTTTCACCAACAGATTCAGAAATAGATAATGTTGGTGCCCAAATTTGGGGGGCTATTTGAGATTGTGGTGAGGTTTGAACGGGTGGTGCACTGATTTGACCCTGAATAGAGGTATTGTGGTATACATAATGTTTTCATGTTTCATATCCTTTTCCATATCATCCCAACCCTACTCATGTGATAAATGTTACTGATGTTGAGCTTGAGGCTGATTCACCCTTTGTAGAGAATCTGGTTTATATTGAGGTTCACATATATAATGTCTTGTAGTGAAATATTGTTTCTTTATTATAGTTGATATTTAATCATGGTTGGGTTCAGGAGGAATCTTGGGAGAGTTAGGTGGTTATGAAAACTCAGTGGATCATTCTTTTTGCTATGGTAACTTAGTGATACCTGGGAGAGTTACTTGGGGATGAAATGTTATAAGGTGGGGAGATTGTAAGATCCCGAAACATTTTGGAGGTATGTTTTTGTTTAAATTTTTAGTTAACACATTTTATAATGGTTCATTAAATTCTTCCCAAGAGTATAATTGGTTTTACTGGCATCCCAGGATCTTGGGACACGAAAAAAGAAGAAAAGATTCCATTTTTTGCAGGGATCATGTTTGGTGCATAGTTAGTATTAACCATGCATCATAGACTTAGAAACCACATGGTCTAACTAAATTTTAATGTGGCTATCTCACTAACACCAAACAAGTTTTCAAACTGCATGGGGAGCCTTAAAAAATCCTACAACCATGTACCCCACTTTGATTGAGGGAATCACATAGTTGGATCATGGTTTGGCCAACCATGTTTCCAACACTACAACACATATAATGTGGGGAATTTTCTATTTTTACATTATGGTATTTATGTTTTATAACATAATCCTCCAATTTTCCTCCTACTTTACCCTTTTTATGAACTAAAACCTCCCCGTATTTCCAAGGATAAGACTCCTTCGATTCCTAGATGTTAGAAGCACTGTTGGTTGTGAATGAAAACCATAGCTGAGTCTATCACTAAAATTTCCTATATTTTCTAGATAAACCATTGTGTGATGTTTCTTCTCATTTTGAAGCGGCTAAGACCATATTTTTTAGAATATTTTATGTTTGGGATTTGGATGTTGTTTGAATTAAAATAAAGCTCTAATTCTGATTGATTTCTAATATAAGAACATGTGACAGGTTATCTATAAGTTATACACCATAGTCTTAATAATTATTTCATGTGTATGTGTGTAACGTCTCGACCTAGATTACCATCGAACTAGTGGCCATACTGATCACCGCATGACCTCAAGAGAACCAACCCATATGATGGAGGCTTCATATTAGCAGCGAGGGTGTAAAGATAGTTAGTGGGAAGACTATACTATCATATTAGAGTATGAATTGTAGTATATCAATATATAATTAGATGAAAATAGCGAAAGTTATATAATGAAATTACTAATGCATCAGAAGTAAATTGTAATATCAACCCCATAAAAAATGGCGAACGCCAGTTTATAAAAAGTATGCATGTCATGGTGGTACATATCTGAAAGTAGTAAACGAATCATCTTGATTTAAATATCAATACAAAAAAAAATGAAAAGGTCCACAACCCCAAGAGAGATCTCTATATTCATTCCGAGCTCCCAATCAGTCCGTTTCTCTTTACTCTCAGGTACAAGCGAACGCCAACAAGAAATGTGAAAGGTTCTGAAAATAAGTAGATTCTACTCGAGTACCCCATTGCTATGACGGCCCGAATAGGGTGTGAGATATAAATCTTAGTAGGCAAGGACAACCAGTGTCTAGCTCAATCTAGACAATGCAATAAAATAAAATAGTGTGAAATTATATCTAAGCAATAACTGAATTGAATAAATAACCAAAAACCCATCCAGGTTCCTAAGGGACATCAGACGCAAATACCTTCTTTAGCCCACAATTGGTATTTGTGATCATGTCAATTATGTAGATATATATATATATATATTAACAGTATATATATATATATAAATATAAAGACACATATACAGAGATAATCAAATAGATATTCCTAGAATCCTCATATATGAACCAAGCATGTACCAACATGAGTAGGACATATTCTTTGGATACTATTTCAAGATAGACCAAGCACAGACGATATAGGAAATCGGGCGTTTTGCAGCGGTTTTTTCGCGGCGGTTTAAAAACCGCTGTGAAATGTGTTGATTTTTTTGTTAAATTTTCTGAGGATTAGCGGTGGTTTTTTAAAGAACCACAGCGAAATAGCGGAAATTTGGTTAAAACCGCCGTGAAATGAAAAGAAAAAAATAAAAAAACATTAGAAACCACAAAATCACTAAAACAACCATAAATTTTGATCCAGGCATCCGTTGGAGCGCCACGACCAGTGAAATCGAATCTCATGAAGAGATCTAGAGGCACATATAATCATAACCCTGAGACGGTCTAAGGCGTAGAAGATATGAGAGTTATAAGAATGTTGGAAAAAGTTCTCCAACCTCAAACGACCATAACTTTCTCTCTAGTTATTCGTTTGGGCTCTACCACATATCAAATTGAAGCCAGGGAAGAGAGATACGCACCAGTTTGACAAAATCATGCTTCTGTCATATTTTTTTACCCCCAAAACACCTCCGATGTCCTCTGAAACCTCATTTCCGTCACCGGTGTCCTGTCAAACTTTTTTTCAAACGGACATAACTCTCGATCTGCATGTCAGTTCAGACTCCTCCACCTTCCAGATTGTAGTTCATTCCATGAGATTCAGTTTGACTAGTCACGATACCCACATGGACTCTTGGATCATAAGTTATGGCCTTTTTAGTGGGTATCAGGTCTGTTATATTTTTCAATGCCTCGTTTCTAGAACCCGTTCCCCGTCATCTTTTTTTACTAAATAGTCGTAACATCCGATCCGTCGGTCTATTCGGTCACTTTCACCTATCAAGTATAAGATCGTTTCTAGGATCTTTGATTTGACTAGTCGTAGATCTGGAACGGACTCTCAGATCATAAGTTATCTCCGTTAATGTGAGTCTAATTTATTTTTCACTTTATGACCCTTTTGACGGGTTTTACTGGTTGCTCTATTTATTACTGTTTATTTGGGTTTCCATGAATTTTTTTATCTTTATCAATGGTTTTTTGTAGGTTATTATGATGATTATGTTGAATTCTTAATGGGTTTTCTAGAGTTTTCATGAGTTTTCATGCGTTCTCATGCTTTCTAATGCTTCATTCTTCATACTTCTCCATCTGTTTTCCTGCGTTTTCATGATTTTTCACCCCAAATCACGCTTTTTCATAATTTTTCATGTGCTTCATTTATTATTTATTATTTATAATATACTTTAATTAATTTATTATCTATTATTTGTTACTGGTTATTTATTATTTATATTTATATTTATTTTTTATTTATTATTTATTATTAATAATAATAAAATAAAAATAAAAATAATAATAATATTTTCTATTGTTTATTGTTTATTTATTATTTATTATTTATTATTTAATAATAATAATAATAATAATATTTTATATTTTATATATTATATATTATATATTATATATTGTATATTATATATTATATATTATATATTATATATTATATATTATATATTATTTATTATATATTATATATTATGTTTCATTATTATATATTATGTATTATTATTTATTTATTTAATATTATTTATTATTTATTATTTATTATTTATTATTTATTAGTATTAATATTATTTATTATTATTTATTATTATTTATTATTATTTATTATTTGTTATATATTTATTATTTTCTATTATTAATTTTTGTTTATTAATTTTTATTTATTATTTATTTATTTATAATTATTAATTATGTGTTATTTATTATTATTATTATTTAATATTTAATATTTAATATTTATTTATTATGTGTTGTTTATTATTTATTATTTAAAATATAAAATTTATTATTTATTATTCAGTATTTATTATTTATTATTTATTATTATTTATTGTTTGTTATATATTATTATTTATTTTTTGTTATTTATTATTATTTATTGTTTATTATTTATGATTATTTATTATTTATTATTTATTATTTATTATTTAATATTTATTATTTGTTTATTATTATTTATTATTTAATATTTATAATTTTTTTATTTGTTATTTATTATTTGTTATTTATTATCTATTATTATTTATTATTATTTATTATTTATTATTTATTATTTATTATTTAATATTTATTCTTTATTATATGTTTATTATTTATTATTTATTATTATTTACTATTTATTGTTTATTTTTTATTGTGTATTTTTTCTTATTTACTACTTATTATTTATTACTTAATATTTAATATTTAATTTTTATTATTTATTATTTGTTTATTATTATTTGTTATTATTTATTGTTTATTGTTTATTGTTTATTGTTTATTGTTAATTATTTATTTTTTATTATTTATTATTTATTATTTATTATTATTTAATATTTAATATTATTTAATATTTAATATTTCTTTATTATTATTTATTATTTATTGTTTAGTTTTTATTGTTTTTTATTTATTGTTTTTTGTTTGTTATTTTTTATTTATTATATATTACTTATTATATATTATTTATTATTTATTATATATTTTTTATTGTTTACTAATTATTGTATATTATTTATTGTATTATTATTTTATTGTATTATTATTTTAATTTCGTAATTTTATTATTTTATTATTTTATTTTCATTATTTTATAATTATGTAAATATTATTATAATTTATTTGTTAATGATAATAATAAACAGTAAATAATAAATAAATAAATAACTCAATAAACAATTAATATATCAATAATTATTAATTATTAATTATTGATTATTAATTATTGACTCTTGCTTATTGTTCAATTATTATTTTGTTTATATCTATTAGTTATGTATTATTTATTTTCTCAATTAGTATATATAAGTATATTAAAATCTGTTTATTAACCACATGACAAGCTTGCTGGAGTGGTAAAGTCTTTAGAAAATATGCAAGAGGTTAGGAGTTCAAATCTCCATAAACGCGGTATTTGTTTATATTGTGTGGGCATGTGCATGGGCATCTGCATGTGCATGGGCATGTGCATGCATGGATAAAGTAAATAACTTAATACAAAATAAATAAAATAAATAAAATAAATACAAAATAAATAAAATCAATACGAAATAAATACGAAATAAATAAAATAAATAAAATAAATAAATAAATAAATAAAATAAAATAAATAAAATAAATAAATAAAATAAATAAATAAATAATTAATATATAATAAATAATATATAATAATTAAATAAATAAAATAAATGAGAAATAAATAAAGTAAATACAAAATAAATAAAATAAATACGAAATAAATAAAATAAATACAAAATAAATAAAATAAATACAAAATAAATAAAATAAATACAAAATAAATAAAATAAATACCAAATAAATAAATTAAATACGAAATAAATAAATTAAATACGAAACAAATAAAATAAATAAAATAAATACGAAATAAATAAAATAAATACGAAAACAACGCCGCTAAATACGCTGATAGAAAAATGGAATTTTTGGGTAAACAATTTGGAATTAGTCTCTGATAGTCCCCAGAACACCCCAAACACAATATTTTCACAAAGTAATAGCATTGAGAGGTCTAGTTAACTACAAATTTAAAATTTATTATATTCATTAAATGAAAATATTTGACTACAAAATCAACATTTAAAGTGAATTTATAGTCATCCTATGTTAATTTTGGGGTCGTTAACATTCTCTTGAGAAATTTACTTTTTATTATCACTTGAAATTACAATTATTTTAAATATCCATATTATTTATATCACATATATGTCTATTTAATAAACACTATTCAATTTTCCCATAATCTTTATTACTATGATTGATATTTGATTGACCAGGGAAATGTTGATATCATGTATTCTTTGCTAAATAATGATAATTTTTTATAAGTGTTATTATTATGAATTTAATTGATCATTAAATATATGAGTAATTAATTTGACATTAAATTATGAGTTGGGGAAAGAATTATGTAGCCCCTCGATTAATGAAATGGCGTCACGAGATAAATCAGTTTGATAAAAAAATTAATGGGTTTTTGTTTATAGCTACACATAGTTTAAACATTCTTATAAAAATGTCTCGATGGTATTGATATCATTATATCTGCGATTAGGTTATCCAATACTTATAATTTCCTTCATAGATAGTTCATTTATTATTTTCCAGGTTATTACAACATTGATATTATCCATGGATGAAATTTTTTCTCATGTTATTGATTAAATGGAATATGTTTTCAGTTATTTACCATTCTATATTGATTATTCATATTCCCTACTGATACGTTTCATTATAAGTAAATATTTCAGAGAATTGTAGATCACCCATTATTTGTTTTACATTCTTTATGATATGGAAAAATATATTTTATACATTATAAATAATCTAGAATGTTTTCTTTTTATGTATTTCATATTTTTATTCTAATATAGGAATTTTGTATGTATATTGTTTTCAAATATATATAAACTAATTGATCATTCATGGTTATATCCCTTGTATCCTATACCAACGTGAATATGTGAACACTAGATCTAGGTTACTTGAGTCAATATCATTATAGAGAGTATCTTACAGAACAAGGTTTACTCCTCATTACCGTCCATATTATCTCATTAGATATCATTCATTACACAATGTATTTGAGGGATATATAAATATAGTCACATTAATCACTTAATAAAATCCATACCTTAATATTCAAAAATTACATAAAAAAATACCACATTTAATCAAAGTGTAAATAATAAATTAGAAATGAGATTTCTAAATATTTCATTATATATTAATTAACCCATGAAAAAGTAATGATTTCCATTGAATAATCCCTAAAACATCATCATTATAGAAATTCTAGATAATGAAAGAGTATGGTATTATATTAATATTTTTCTAGTGAAGAATAACAATCCTAAAAGGATATTTATATATATTAAAATACCATTAGATAATCATTTGAATATAGACAGAATTCCATTTTCATTCATTATTTATTAAAAATAATTTATTTATTATAAATATAACCACAAAATAGGTGTTAAAAATAAATAGTGGCCATTACTAAGGTAGAATCAATCCATGTATTATATGTTTAAAGTGTACATTTTTTTAACTCTTCTCTAAAAAGTCAAAAATTAAAATTTCAAGAAAATTTTTTAGGATAAAAATATGAGATGTAGATACTCAATAATAATATGGGTTGTATTGTACCTTTAAAAACATTAGTTTTTAACCTTACAGAATCATTTTTTTATATTTACAAACATAAAAGATTCAAAAAACCCTCTACTATCATTAACAATGAGATCAAGAGGGATTAAGGTCCAATTAAAAAGATAATGTAACGAATAAGAACATAGGTATACAATAGTAAAATTCTACCTTGAAGTATAAAGAATCTTATATCAATTTTAATACAACAGTGAATGTGTATGAAATTTAAAATTTATATATTTAAAAAAATGCCACGGGATTTAAAATCTTGTAATTAAACAATTAATACAAGTGTAATGAAATCATTTAACCCAAAAATTGGGGTATTCAAAAACCTTGGATAAAGGTCTATTGATTTATACTTTCAAAGAATCATATCTTTTGCACACCAGTGTAATCCCTTGATACGAAGATCAAAATCTATCTTGATATCCCCGTAATACCTCAATATTTAAGGTAATGGGACCTATGTCATCCTTCAAATTGGAAACCATTTATTAAGAAGGTATTTGGAGCTTTTGTCTTCATTCATCTTCGATTCCCATGATTTTTTACAAAAACAATCGATATCAGAAAAAGAAAAACAAATATTTTTTTATGATATAAGTATGTGGAATAATCGGTTCACAAATTAAACTCTTCAAGGATTTTTTCCTGAAGAAAATATGGAAGTTCTCTCACAGATTGTCAATACTCCCACAATCTCATAACATTAAAAGTGTAAAATTTATTGGGTATTTATAGGTCAGATTCATAATGGCCATATTTTCCTCCAATTGTCATATTTTCCCTAAAAAATAGAGGGACCTGTAGAATTTCAAAATACAATGGTCATATTATAACAGATTGGATGATGTCATTTAGTATAATATAAATATCATGTGAAATATTAAGAATTTAATATATATGAGATTCATTTTTAGTATAAAGAAAATATATTATGAGAAACATTATCATAAAATATGTAAGAAACTGATTATATAAAACATTAAATTAATGAAATGCAATAACTTTTAGATTGTTAATAAATTTTATCATTAATGAAATTTAAAATCTATAAGAAAAATATAAAATTATATCACATATAAGAAACTATAAATATTTGATCTGAAAAATTATTGAGAATTTTAATCTAAGATACACGGTAAATTTGGAATCAATTTTTTGAGGGATTCAGTTTCTAAGAAATGCATTGACTTGTAATAAAAAATTAAAATAATTTTAATTTAAGAAACTATGTGATTCAAAATTTGTTTTTTAGAGCAATTTGTAATCTATGATATTGGGTGATTCAGAATCAATTTTTCTGAGCGATTTGGAATCTATAAAAAATTGTAATTAAAAATAAGATTTTCTATGAATTTCACAATCCTTGAAACATAGTTATTCGAAATAATTTCATGAGAAATTTACAATCTAAGAGATGTTCATATTGGAAAATGAATATTTTGGTGAAATGAAATATAATAATGTATAATATTTTGAGAATGTTTATGATCTTGAGAAAGTATAAGATCTTAATAATGATTAAGATCTTTAGAAAGTGTAATATCATTAAGAATTTTAGCATCTATTCGATCTTAAGGAAAATATGATTTTTTTTTTGAAAAAATGCTGAAATACATTAGAAATAATTCTTATGACATTTGATGTTATTTCAGATAAACTTCTTAAAGATATAGTTGTTATTAAAAAATTGTGTTTGTGTTTTCCAAAACATAAAGGATTGAAAAAAAAGTCATAATAAAGCTCCTGACTCAACAATATCCCTCTTTTAGAAAGAAAAAACATCTATTTATGAAATTCATATTAAAACTGAAGTACTGCATATTTCAATCTTAAATGAAATAATAATATTTCCCTTTTTATGACATAGAGTGAATATGACTAACTTCCCCTAGGTGACGCAACCCCCTAAGGATCACATTTATAAAATTATGATTTTTTTTATTTCTTAAGGAATAAACTCCCATTTTCATAAGTATGTATTCTTTATGTAATATCCCCCTTACATAAAAATTATCTTCCTTAGATTTATATTCTTTTTATAAGATTTTCTCTCTTCTCCCCCGTTTTTATTTTCAAAAAAATGGAGGGAAGAATAAAGTACCTGAAAATGTTTTAAAACATACACTATGAAACAATGGATACAAAATTTTAATATTGAAATGATTTTATAAAAAAAATCATAATTAAATGAAATTATTTATCTTTATTTGGTATTAATTTTTTTACCATATCCTTTAACTTTTTCATCTCTTTGTGATCCTCTTGGAACAATACGATAATATTTTCATGATCCTTACTCTTTTTTTCAAGATACTCGATCTTTTTCTTACTAAATTGTAATCTTCTCATCTAATTTCTTAATCTTTTCATCCACTTAATCTCTTTAATAGTTTTCCCCTTTAAGTTAAAGAGCGGAAGAGTTGAGTTTACCATTAATATATATAACTTCTTGAAATTGGATATCATGCTCTTCTTTAACCATCCTTGAGAAACTGTTAGAATGATTTTTAATATTATCCTTGGATTCTATGAAATCTCCCTTTACTATCATAAACTAATAATCAATAACATTAAGATGATGGTTTAATTTCATCAACCACAATGTGATTTCATTACAAGAATACCTATGAGAATCATAGTTGATAACAATGTTTTTGAAATTTCATTCTACCTTTACTAGTTTCTCCATGAAAAGAGTTATAGAGTTTGAAATCGGGTTTATTGATTCTTGAATAAGATAGCATCTAGACTCATGGTTTCAAAAATAAGGAATGGAACGCACTAGTTTCATTAATTTTTGGTCAACAAATTATTATCCTAGGGAGGTGAATGACTATTATAATTCAGATAAAACATCCCTATTTGTCCTAACATATACATTATTTCCCTTTTTTCTTAGAAATTTTCTTTTCTGTTATTGGAACGACATCCCTTTCTTCAGAAATTTGAACAATGTTTTCATCAAAATAATCATCATTATATTAAATACCAAAATTATTTTGACCAAAATTTTATTATTTGTCAATGTTATCTTCATTGACATCATTAACATCTGATGAGATATTATTCACTTTGGTTTTAACAACATTATATTATTATTGAATAGATTTATGATCTAATATTTCTCTCCGGTGAAGCATATAGGAGTGGGGTTGGGTTGTTTTTATCGATAACTTACATGAATGAATTTGGATTTTAGTTTCATCAATTTTTCTAATCTCATTTTAACATCATTTCTGTTATCTATTCAATTATTCTTAATGAACATGAAAATTCAGAACTAATTCTGAGACAAAAAATTGACTTTATTTACTGAAGGGGTTAATAAAAACATTTCTTGTGATTGTTTAGGAGGTTATATTTCATGGATAAAAGATTCCAAAACTTGAATCTTTTCTTATTCTGTATCTGTATCTCTCAGCGAGGCCTAAATTATATCTTATTCTGAAAGCTTTTTCTTAAGCTTCTTTTCATTAGCTTGCCCTCTTGATCTTCATCATCATGAATTTTTCATCCTTTATCTTCATATAGGGTTATCCCAAACAATATAACTCCTTTATTTATTTTCCCTATATCTTATCTCCATGCAGCTATAACTTTATTAGGGTATGGTTTTTTTTCATAGACTTATGGGGTTCAGAAACATGAGATTTTTGATGTTCTGAAAAATGATATTTTATTTTCTTTGGTTTTTATTTGGACTATTCTCTAAATATGATAGTTTTTTCCGTAAGATCAAAAAACTCATTCATCTTATCGCATAAGGAGTATTTCATTATATTCCATGTTTCGTCACATAATAAAAAGATTATAAACTTCTTCAGAATTGAGATGTAAGGAACATTGAGAAAATATACAAAACTCATGATGAACTTTGAAAAAGATGTTCGGAACACACAAATTTGTGACATGATTGTCTCATATTTTATCTTACTATTTGTACGAAAAATATACTTACCCAAGTTAATCATCCTCAAATTAGTCAGAAATCTAATGTGAATATATCAATGATTTTTAATGGGTCATTATCTCCATTCCGTAGAATTAATATTTTTTGTTACCATAAGGTGTAAATTTAGATTTTAGCTGAATGATTAGAATGTTTTGGGTTCTTGTCTCCCATAAGTAATAATGATTCACTAGAATTATCTATCTTAAAAGTACCTTCAAAATCCGGCTTATTATGAGAAGGATAATATGCTTATACATTATGAGGAATCAGAATAATGTTAGATAATCTCGTATAATGAATCAAATAGGTCTTTCCACAACTCTTAATATTATTTTTATCTTTTCCACCTCCACGGAAAAATTATACTGAATGATAGAATCCGATAACAAAATCTGATTACACTGGATCTTGTTCTCTCTTATTATTAAAGAGGAAAACATTCTCCTAGCCTTTAAACTGAATTATTTTTTGTAATCAAATAATCATATTTCTGAATGAAATATTTATCATCTGACCTTTCTCTAAATATAAGCCAATCATTATATTCCTTTTGAGAAATAATTGTATTCTAGGATGATATCTTAAGAGACATTTGGAACATTAAGGATGATGAGATGGAAAAATGAATGGAGGCTTTCAAGGATGGAAGAGCTTTGATAATAAGATTGTGAAAACTGACATGGGACATAGAGAAAAGGGTCCCCTTTATATATACCTCACGTTGATGATTAATATTCTGGATAGGATCAGACAGTTGATATTAATATAATTTAACCCAACGATTGAAATTTTGTGGAAGAATATTTATTGGTTTTGATATTTTGTGGTTATAATTAAATAAAACAGAGTTGGGGAAAGATTAATCCATTAATGTTTTTCTTAAAACATATTTAATGTACCAACAAACCGAACTGTAAAACAAAATTTACCAAAATGTAGCTTTTAGTGTTGTTAGAATATTTTTTAGTATTTGAAAAGATTCTTCTCAGACATCATAAATCCAAAACGTTTTTTTAGATTTTAAATAATTTAATAGGTTTGTAAATTTTTTGATTAGGTTCCATAATTTTTTCTTAATGTTATAAAATCTTTTTTTAAGGTTTAATTTTTTAAGGTGCCAGAAACGTTTTTTTTAAGAAAAACAAATGTAGTCTCTCTTATAAAAGGGGTATCAAAATGTTATGATATTGTTTAAAACCAAAAGTATATATAAAGGATTAAATTATAGTTATGATTACTCACTTTTTAATGTATTAAAATATATTGTAAGGTAATGATTTTGTAAAAATATCAGCATATTGTTCTTGTAGTCCAATAAATTGTAAAATAATTATATCTATTATGTGTGTGATCCTTAAAAAATTTGTGCCTAATATCTATGTTATTTTTATGAGAGTGATGTTTAGGTTTTTTTTATTAAGTCATGGAAATTAGTTTTATCCCAGAGAATCTTATTTTTAGTAAAACTCATGCCATAATTTGTGAGTGTGTGTTTCATCCACAACACTTGAGCAAAACAAATTCTAGGTGCCACATATTCAGCTTCAGCAGTGAAAAGTGCGATCGAGTTTTGTTTCATAAAAGACAAATAAACTAATGAATCTCCTATGAAATGGAAAGTTCCGAATATACTTTTCATATCCATTCTAAAAACACTAATATTATCATATATTTTTTTTTTAAAAAAAGGTCATTTTTAGATGAATAGAAAAGTCTGAATTCCATATTTACCTTTAAATAGAAAAAAAATCCCATTACATCTATTAAATGTGATTTTTTGGATTATATTTTTAACTTTCACGTGAGCATACAAAAAAAATTAAATCTGTATGACCAATTGTTAAGTATAGTTGACATCCTATCATACCTCAAAAAGATGTTTTCTCTACCATTTTTCTAGTTTCATCATGATCAAGAGTATTTGAGGTACCGATTGGAGTAATTATACTTTAAGTATTGTCATATCTATAATTTTTAAGAATATTTTTAATATAATTATTTTTAGATAGATAATATTTTTTTGTTTTTCGAGAAATTTGAAATCCAAGAAAAATGATAACTCACCAATCATACTCATTTTATACTCCATAAAATTGGAATATGAATCAATTTACGATTGATGAGTTGATCCGAATATAATTTCATCAACATAGATTTGGAAAATTACATCATTATTATTTTCATTCTCTATAAAATTGTTTGGAATATCCGTTCCCTTGATATAATGTTTTTGAAAAACAATATTGTACGCCTTTCATACCTGGCTCTACTGTCCTGTTTAAGACCATATAAATCTTTTTATTATTAAAAAAATGTTCATTATGTTTTTGTATTCCAAACCATGTCGTGGTTAAACAAACAAGTCCTATAGAACATATCCTTTATGTAAATAACACTTCACATCCATTGGAATGTGTTTAATGTTAAAGAAATATAAAAAGGCAAAAAGAGTTTGAGTAGATTCAAGACTAGATATTAAGGAATAGGTTTCATAATAATATATTCCTTCTTGTTGATTATAGCATTTAATAACTAATATTATTTTATTTCATACTATTATTACATTTTCATCACATTTATTTCAAAAACCCATTTTACACCAATTACACAAGTTTCTTTAGGTATTTCAACCATAGTACAAACTTTGTTCCTTTTAAATTAATTTACTTTATCCTAGATATATTTAATATAATATTCATCACCAAAAGACTCATTAGTACTTTTAGGTTATAATAGGGAAGTAAATGATAGATGATCAACTAAATTCCTTAAGATACTTCTAGTTATTATTGGTTGATGTACATCAGCAATGACACTATCACTGGGATGATTCCTTAGAAACAATTAAATTGGGTTTTGTAAAACCTATCCATCAATATTTGGTAGAAAATCTTATGGAGTGAATAATTCCGAAACAAGTATTTGAGTATTCTCTTGAATAGAATAATCATTCATCAATGATTGATAATTATTTTCTGAAAACACATCTAATGATGTAGGATGGGGTATATTAAGAACAACAAGACTAGTTTCATCAATATTAACATGTACTATTTCCTCAATAGTATAAGTATTTTTATTGAAGACTCTATAAGCCTTAAATTTTTTTTGAAGAGGCTATGTAAATTACTTCATCGAATTTAGATGCAAATATATGTAATTTATCTATTATATTCAAGATGAATAAATTTCATCCAAATACATTCAAGTATGAAACTCTATGTTTTTAGCTTGTCAATGACTCATAATGTCTTTTATTAGGAAATAGCCTTATTGAAATGTGTTTTTTTTATCATAATAAAAAGTACTAATAGCTTTAGTCCAAATGTATTTAGCAACTGAGTATTTACTCAACATGGTTCTTGTTGTCTCTAGAAGAATTTAGTTTCTTATATCAATAAAAATGCTTTTCTAAGGAGTTCTTGGGGATGATATTTTTTAGTAATGAATTTCTCACTACAAAAACATTCAAAATCTGAATTTTCAAATTCATCTCCATGATCACTACGAATATTTATCAATGGAAGTTTTTTTTTCATTTTTAACATTGGATGAAAAAGATTTAAAATTATAAAATGATTCATATTTCATTGCTAGAAAATTGACCCATGTAAATATGGTGTAATCATTATCTAAAACATAATATATAGTATTTGACTCCAATACTTATAGTTTGTATAGAATAGAAAATATCCTTATGAACTAGCTATAATTCATTAGAAATTATGATGACACTTATTAACTTAAATCTAGAATTATGTTTCTTGTCATATTAATAAGGATCACAGAATTTTGTGGAATCAAATATATGATCCAATACATCCTTAACATGTCTTTTATTAGATTGTTTACATATGATCTTATGGTTACAATGTCATAGTATTTTATTTCATAACAAATATTGGTATTCCATTTCACCAAGGAAATGTAATTCTAGGATCATACGTTCTTGTTTGTTATGGGTATAAACATTCTAATGTCGATTCATATAAATAATGAAATCATCCTAGAAAAATTTTACTATATATTTATCATTCATAAAATTCAGAAGGCATCCTTCATCACATAATTGTATTAGGCTTATTTGGGTGTGCTTAATACATTTAAAAAATAAGAAATTTAAAATTAAGGCATTTTGAAGAAGAAAAATGTTAGATATACCAACAATTTACCATTGAGAATTATCTCCGAATGTGACTCTTCCAACATTCATATTAATAATATTTTTAAAGAATATTTTGTTAGAAATCATGTAATGATAACATCTACAATACATGTACCATGTATTTTTGTTGTTACTTTTATTTTCATGAAAATAAAATAGTTAGAATATTGGAATCTGAACATTCTTGGATCTGAATTTGTTTGAAAATAAACTATTTTTAATCGAATGTTGTTTATAAAATTGAGATTTATGAAAAAAAAATTATTGAGTTTTATTCAAAGAAAATTTTTTCGCCCAATGTACACCACATTGGAAATTAGTGCGAAATGGGGCACTTGAGGGGAACATAATAGTTTTTACTAAAAAATTAATTTTAGTGAAAATAACCAAATCCAAAACAATTCCTAAGACGATGATTTTGTGAATAAATTTTTTCAAAACATTCCCTACAATTAGTAATGTTTGTAAAAAGTTTCATTAAGGAAAATATTTCATATTTTAGTCTAATGAAAAAATTCTTATCCTCATATCCATTGATCATATATTTTGAGATTATCTAAAAAAATATTTCTTAGAAATAACACTTTAAGAATCCTTAGAAAGGTTATCCTTCTCAAAAATAACTTCCTTATTGTTTTTTAAATTGAAATAATTTCAATAGAATTTTCATCAAAATCATTTGAATGATCTGATACTTATTTAGTTATAATATTGATTCTAGATTTTAACTTTTCATGTTTCTTTTTTACCAATCTATTTATATTCTCTAGCAAGGTGGAAAAATTTGAGACTTCTTCAAAATGAATCAATGAATTATCTTCTGGTGAGGATACATCTTCAAACAATGATTCATAATTTTGTTCATTAGAATAATTATCACTTAAATATATATTGTTTAATGGTTTGGTAATTTGTACCTTAGCCCCGAATAATTGGATTCTAATAAGAATTCTTGATATAATACTAATATTCTTCTTTCCAGAAGATCCATTATCTAATGATTCATCAGATGAGTCTCCACCACATGTACTTCAATAATAATTTTTATTTAAGACCATAATTACTTTGTGCTTTTAATATCTTTTATAATTCCTCTCTGAATGCCTATCTTTCCTTTCATTTATTTTATGGATATGGAAATCTAGTCTGATATATCTTTCATTCACACATTCATAACATTGGACTTTAGAATGTTTTTCATCCCTCCTGTCATTTTTCTAATATCAGTATTGAATGTACTGTTTTCCAAAAATCATGTCCATCCTTCGAGTAAGATTTTATAACTCATTCTCAAACTATTCAGGTTCACTTGAGTCTGAATAAATAATAACATTCATATACTTTTTTGTATTTGAAACTGTCATAGGATTCTAGGACTTCATATGATTCGAAGTTATAGTAAACGAAATAATCGAATTTCTTTCTTTATATTCATAGCATCTCTCTCTAATTTATTCTCATGTTGTAGGAGAGTTACAATTATCTTATCAAGTGTAATAGTTATAACATTACTAGACTCATAAATAGATATTCTCCTTGATTTCCACCTATTCGGCATGACATTAATAATTTTTTCAACAAGCATCTCTTCTTCTAAGCCTTTTCTCCCATTGAATGTAGACTGTTTTCAATAGTCATGAATCATTTATTAACATTAAAAATTGGTTATCCATATGAAAAAAAACCATGATAATCTTATCTAAGCTTGGATATTTTGGTTTCTATAACATTATATGTTCCAAAATGTGTATCTTCAGGTTTCATCTAAATACGAATTCATACTTCACAAAACAATATCTGCATATACATATTCCTTGTCATAGAATAGAGAAATGTATTGTGTACATTATTGTTTAAATGATATTATTTAATTCTATGATTGGAAAAGGTTCTGACTTACTTTTGAAGTATCTTGTACTCGATGGTAAGAATAAAAAATACCACAGAAGTATTAATAACCAATGTCTTCATCCAATATCTCATGTACTCATAATCATTCCCATAAAAAATTAGAGTCTTGTGGTGTTCAAATTATCTATGTATTTGACATTTATTCCATCTATCTTTCAAAACAAAACATCCACACTCCACACATTTTTTTAGTTTGAATTTATAAGAAGAGCATATATGGAATAAATAAATCAATCTTGTATGAGAAAACTAGAAATATAAAAATAGTGTAATCATCTCCTAATACAAATATGATTATTATTATTTAAGAGGCCTTCTATGATACTAACTATAGGGTCAAAATATGAGATGTAGATACTCAATTACAAGAGGGCTATGCAAATTGTAATTTTAAAGACACTTATTTTTAACATTTATGAAGCATTGTTTAACAATGTTAAAAAAAAGATTAATAAAACCCTATAATGTCTTTAACAAATAGATCGGATGGGCGCAATGTCCAATTACAACGATAAATTAAACAACTAAGCACACATGTATACTTATATAAGATTCTACCTTAATGTGTACAGAATCTTGAATTAGTGATAATACAATGGAGAACTTTTTAAAAAGTTACTCATTCTATAATTAAAAAAAATTATGTGTAATTTAATGACTTGTAACTAAACAAGTAATACAAGTGTAATTAAATCTTTTAACCAAAGAGAGGGGTATCCACCAACCTTGGATAAAGGAACCTTGATATATATTTCAAGAATGTCTTCCTTAAACACAAAAGGGTAATCCCTCTATACAAAGACTAGAACATGTCTTGTTATCCCCTCAAGCCCTCAATCAACAAGGTGATCAGCTCCACTGTCTTCCTTCAACATGGAATCCCTTGATTAAGTAGTTAATCAGAACCACTACCTTCATTAATCTTGAAAGCCATTGATTATATAAATAAAAAAATCTAAATCACACACCGAAAAAAATATTTTTTTATGATTTAAGTATATGGAACATGATGTTCACAACATAAAATCATCAAGGCTTCAAGATGAATAAATTTTTTCAGGGATCTCGGCGAGTGTCAATTCTCGAAATAGATCACATCTTTGAAAATTTTCAAATGATTTTGCATAAATAGGTGAGATCTCCAATGATCACATTTTCCCTAAAATCTTAGAGGGACCTTTAAAAATGGAACTTAAATTGGTCAAATTATAACAGATTAGATGATTTTTTTAGTATAATAAAAATATCATGTGAAACGTTAAGTATTTAAAATGTATGAGATTGCTCATATGTATAAGGAAATATAGTATGAGAAAAATTATCATGAAGTATGTAGGAATATGATTATATAAAACATTACATTAAACAAATGTAGTAACTATAATAATTTTATGAAATTGTAACATTAATGAAATATAAGATATTTAAAATAAATATAAAATTATATCACATATAAGAAACAATGAGAATATAATCTGAAAAAATATTTATAATCGGAATCTACGAAACATGGAAAATTCAGATTCGATTTTTTGACTTATTCGGTATCAATGAAATGCACTAATTTACATTCAAAAATTTAAGTGAATCATAATTTAAGAAATAGCATGATTCAAAATTGGTTTTTTTGAGCGATTCAGAATCTATGAAATAGGGTGATTCAGAATCGGTTTTTCTAAGTGATATGGTATCTATGAAACATAATGATTTAGAATAGGTTTTTCTATGTGATTCAGAATATATGAAACATGGTGATTCAAAAGTGGTTTTTTTGAGAGATTCTAAATCTAAGAAATGCAGAGATTTGGAATTGAAAATATGCGTGAAATGGAATGTAAGAATTAATATGATTTTGATAATGTTAAAGATATTGAGAAATTGTATGATCATTAGAAAGTGTAAGGGCTTTAAAAAGTGTAAGATCATTAAGAATTACAGAAGCTATTAAATCATAAATACAATATTTTTATACTAATCTAGAAAATATCATGCAAGACATTAGAAAGCATGGTTAATATTTTAGATCTCATTTCATATAAACTTCCTTAAAGATATAAGTTATAATTAAGGAAATGTTTTTGTGATTTCAAACACATTAATGAATGAAAACAATTCATAAGGAAACTTTTAACTCACCAATTTTTAAAAATGTTCCTTCAAAAAAATTATATATAGTGTAAAAATTATTGAAAAATAAAATTAAAAAATATTTATTTTTTATGTAAAAACATAAAATATATTATTTGAATAATAGGTAAACGATATCATGGATTCTTGACTAAAAAAATAGGAAATAAGGTTATCATTTAATTAAAAAAATTTCTCCAGGATTGCAAGTATAAAATTGAAGAAAATGGTATTAATACTGAAAAATTATATATATAATAACAGGTAAAAATAATATTTGTGTTTCAGAGGATATGCATCATATAATTTTTCATAATGAAAATTTAACTTACACAATTAAAAAAAATCATAATTTTACATAAACAATTACTAATAGTGTAACATTTTAAAAAGAATCCCCACAAAATAAATTCAAAAAAAGTATTAAATATAATTAATATAAATTCATTCATGATGTAACATTTCTAATTTTTAGTTTCTACACCATATAAAAAATAGGTGCATAACATGAATCATGTTTAAATGAAATAATTATTAGGTAAAAAATAATAACACTAAGTCCAATATTTCTCCATACACTTCAAAATATCTAGTATAATTAATATATTTATATTATATATTTATTGAAAATATAGATTCATATTAATATTTTTATATATATAATTCCATTAAAATCTTCGACTTCCCTTCTGTTAACAATTCTTCTGTTAAATAATTATTGACACAAAAACTGGTTTATTTTTATTTCATTTTCTTATTTGACAGTTCTGGTACTTACACCTTAATCATTATGTCACCATAATAAGAATTTAAATCATGTATTATGTATCATATTTATTCATTATACACCTTTATAACAATTTATATAACACATTGATGAGCATGAACGACATAACTTATTGAAGATAGAAGACCATACATATGGGCATGTAATTTTTTCTCTATTCAATGAATTGAATTAAATAATGGTAAATAATAAATCAACATTTTGAATCCTAATTATACAATATATATCATATATATTAATTAAATCTTCCATTTTGGTATCCAATTAATGAGTAAATGAAAAAATAGTAACATTCCTTCGTGGAGTTTCTAATCTGAATGTACACATGAGTAGAATTATCATTTTAAAATGTATGCGTATGATATAAAAAATAATTATACCATTAATAATAAAACATATAAGTATAATTAATATTAAAATTATAACATGTTAATATTGTTATAGAATATTTGGGTCAGGTATATGAAGAAATACACATAAAACGTATTTGTAAGTAAATTTATATCTTCATCAGGAACCCTCCTTTGAAAAACACCTTAAGGATTCTTGATTGGGTATGTTGGGAAGATAAAGTCCAAAAGGTAATAGATAACGATTTTATGGATTAGTTAGATAGATTTTGGTCAAGTTAATGTTCTTATGTGGTGTGGATAAGTGTGGAGAAAAGATTCACATTTATATTTATAGGTAGTGGCACAGTTGTTGTTATTGTGAATATTAAAATATAATTGAGTCACTCTTATAGTAATATGGATACAAATTGGATCATGTTCAATGATATTATGTTATTGGATAGAAATAAATTTATAAAATTGTATTTAGACATGTTTTAGGAAATATTTATCCTTATCTCTTTAGTGTAACTCACATTAATCCTTTTTAAATTGTTATGTTAAAAATATTTTTAATCTTGATATTATTCAATCAAACCAAAAATTATGTTGAAATTATTATTGAGTAAGACATTATACTTCTTACTTTACCATTCCTTTTGGTTTGAAAAAGACAAACACATTCTAAAAAATTATTTTACTAACTTTATATGTCCATAGTTATTTATAAGGTTTTTTAGAAAACATTTTATTTTAATATACATAGAATAAGTTTCAAAGTATTATGAATATTATCAATATATTATTAAATTTGATTATCATAATGAGAATATGTCCGATTAACTGAACACACCTTTATTAGAATGAGAAGTCATCCTTTTTTTTCTACTCTTTCTTACTAAAAAATGTATAAACTATTAGACTTATACTAGTACTGATAACATTATACTAATACTCATAATGAATATAGTTTTGACATTGTTAATAAATTTCATTACAATAAATTTTGTAATATTCAGAATATGAAGAATTACTTATAATGTAAGAAACCTATTAAACACTCTGAAGGTGTTTATCCATATGATTTTGGAGATTTAGTTATTCTTGATCATTATGGTTTTTCATGTTCCAAGTGTCTGAATTCATTGGAAAAATCTTCTAAAATATGATCATTAGAAGGATGCCTATAAATATCGGCTAATTTGAATAGTGTATAGCTAGTTGATTTATTACATTCTGTCACATAGATTTATTTATGTGAACTTATCATTCTGAGTCAGTTTAATTACATAGAATATTTTAATTCTATGGAATAATTTTTAGATTGTAACCTTAATAAATTTTTTAATTATAACTCACTTCTGATCATTATTGTGATCGAGGGATAATGAATATAGAAATATAGAGAATCTCATACATTGGTTTTTGATATGTCTTCATATCCTCAGTAATCATCGATATTATGGATCATATATTATATCTTCTTATCCCAAGAAGACCTCAATATTTATAATTATTATACCCAAGTTATAATTACAAAATTTCATAAGGACAAAACCTACATAGGTTTTCATTGAACAAAAACATTTTAAAGTATTATATTGAGTAATAATGAGTGATTTATGAAGACAAACCTTCAAGAGTGAATGTAATAAATAAACTAGATCTAAACTCTTAAAATTAATCAATATTTATATGAATCCTTCCAATGGATATATTTTACACATTTGTAACAACGTCTTCAGGCACCAGGAATGTGACAACTCATAATGATAAGTGGAAACATAATGACCGACATCATATTGATAAAAAATAAAAATGTTTTAGATATTACATATTTTTTAATTATGAATTCATATTTTTATTATAAACATATTTAGTTTGATGGAACTCCATAACAATGTCAGTACGAAAATCCTTAGGAGTATTAGTCTGATTTTATCTGTATAAGTATCATTCTGATAGTTAAGACTTTTTTGTATGAAACACAATAAAAAATGTGTTACATATGGTTCTAATAAACGTGAGTCTGATAAATATTAAACATTCTCATTATTATAAAAATAAAGATGTATATAAATTATATATATATATATAATACTTTAGGTCTTATTATATGAATGGTAAAATAATTTTTTTTGTAAAAATACATTATAAAAAACATATGAAATAAAAAGTAAGTAGGAATTATTTTTAAAACAAATTTTGGATTTAAAATATAAATAAATGAAAAATTAATAATTAGAACTTATGAATCAACAATATCCATATTTTTGAAATTGAAAACCCCAAAACCTAAGTGAAAAGATTATTGAGAGAATGAAATTCAATTTTTGTACTTTTTTTCATATTTATTCATTTAACATTTTCTCCCCATGTATTTATAACTCTTATAAATAAAATAGAGTCTATTATGTTGAATATGATAAACTACCCCTTAGAATAATATCACCCATTTTAACAAAACACACTTTACTTTTAAAGTTATTATCCCCCTATATGAAAAAACTTCCCCTTTATAAAATCATACCACATTTAATAATTTCTTTCCCATATAACTATTTCCCCTACATTGTATTTTTTAAAAAGAATTGGTAAAATCCCTTAGTTTCTTAAATTGTTAGATAATGAAAAAAATATATGAAATAAAAATTTTAATTTACAAATCATCCACAAAAAAGTGTGGAATAATATTATACCAACCAGAATTGAAAACACCCAGAAAATTCAAATGTGGATGAAAAACTAATTAATTCCTAAAAAAGTCCAAATATTTTAAAAAACAAGTAAAACAAGAGTTCTAAATATCAAATAATTCTGTCTTAATCTACGTTTTCATAAAAAAAATTCAATTTTCAATAACTCTTTCTAGTCATTCTACATATTTTCTATCCTTTATTCTTTCCACTTAATCTTTGAAACTTATTCAAATAACTTTTTATTCTCCTTGATAATAATTGTTTTTCTTCTTATTATCAATGTCTAGTTATCTAAAACTACATTTCTTGGTTGCACATCTTAAAAACATTAAATTTAATGGTTTTTTCATCGGTGTCGTTTTTAAACACCCAGAAGACTTTACCCTTTCATTAATGTGTGAAGATATATCATTAAAAGAACACACTGATCCACAAAAATCGACAGAACTTCAAAAAATTTATCCGGAAGAGTTTTGATATCAGTATCAACATGATGAGACTATTTAACCACATTATTTCATTCCCTTTTATGTGTTTGAGAACATTCTTGAAAACAAAATTTAAAACTTCCTCAGTAAGAGGAACTTACTTTGTTAAAATATTTAGCGATTCTGATTTTTGATTAATACATTCATCAACTAGCAGTTCTATGGACTAAATTCTAGTAAAATAAGGCATTTCCATTTCTAGTATCTATAACACATGAACAATATAATCAATTCAATACAGTGAAATGGTTTGGGCTGAATATAACAGATCATAATGAACATCAAGAAGTATTATTCGATTGGTTTTGACTTTCGAATCATTTTTTGTCTTATTATCTTTCCTTGATTCTTCTTTATCAACATCCAAATAAAATTTGTTATCATCATATAATTCTTTAATGTCCACATCATTTGTGATGGAATTTAAAGAAACATTGGTTTTTGAATTTTGAATATATTCTTATTTCTCTGTTGATGATTGAACTTTCACTTTTTATGTTGATTCTTCCTTATAACTGTAAGGTTTAATTTCCTAAACAATTTTTATGGAATATCTGATGATGATGATGAATGTGAATCTAATGACTTTTTATAAGATCGATTGTATTCTTAGTCATATACACCTTAAATATCACATTGTTCTTACCCTTCTTGATATTCCCTATATTCTTTAAAATATTATTAAATTTCTTCATATTAATCAAATTATAATTATTTTACAAATCAATATTTTACTTATTTTTAAACTCCATCAAATTTATTATTTATTTCCATATCATTATCATTATGATGTTCTCTTGATATTCTCAGAGTTTCTTTTCTGGATGGTTCTTGTTCCAATTCAATCCCCTAAATTGTTCAATCATCATGAATTAGTTCATTTTTGTTTTCTTCTACAGATGGAACATCTTCATGGACCAAAAATATTTCTCAAAAAGATAATCATGTTCTCAGATTAACCTGATCAATGTGAAGTGTTGGTAGAAAAAAGTTATCATATTCCATTTATACTTCTTTCCATAAATTTTCACATAACTGATCTTCTTAAAAATTATTAATTTTGGTTATTTTTCATTTAATATTCTTATTTATTTTCAAAAGCTTTAATTTTTAATTCCTTATCCTCCGTAGGGTTGAGTTAATTATCAAGATCCCCATATTTATTATTATATTTATTTTTCATCCAATCATTAATCACTCCATCTAGTATATTATTTTGATTCTTTTTCTTTATTATTGGAAAGGTCTCCACCATAATCTTTTTTTAATTATCTTCCATATTTTTTTAATGATGGATCTTCCTTTGATGTTGCTCCAACAATCTTCTCAATAATGTTGTTTTATTTTTTATCCAAACCCATCCTCATCTGGTTCATCATATCATCACCAATGAGTGAAATTTTATACAGAATTGGATAATAATTGTTTTCAACCTTGAAAAAATTCATATATTCAATAACCATCTATCTTATAAAATAAGTAAGAAAAATTATCTTTGATTTGATTATTCCATTCTTGATTTTGTAAACAATGATATGGATGAAATTTATATGATATATCTCTCTCATTTTTAACAAAAATTACAGTATGAAAACCTAAGATAATATCAAATTTCCGATATCTTCATTAATTGGTATCAGAAATCCTATCGTCCATAATTAAACTACCTAATTATCTAGGGTGATATGGGAAACTGTCTTCAAAATTTCATATTTATAAATTATGTATTACTCAATAGTTCTTTTTTATATGTAATGAGATTATCCATAAGATTATGTGAAGGAAAATAGGCTTCTCTATTAGATGGTATTGTAATCAAATCTATATGTTTGTTATCAGAAAAATTATATCTCCTTCAGAACATCATGAAATTAATTTTTACTTTTAAATAATCCAGGAAAATGTAGCATATATTTAAAATTAATGAACCATATATAGGTAGATTAATTCAAACATTTTTGAGGATTCTCAGTGAATATAAAATCCCAACCTGGGAAATATATATGTTTTTAGTTTTAAATTAAAAATATTATATATAAATTATTCAATAAAATATTTTATGTAAATATAACACTTTGTGAAATAACTTTTCGTGGCCATCATATCTGGAATAAAATCAAGAGAATTGGACGAAATGGAAATGTTTGAACTGAGAAACTTGTAGGGTGTAGTATATTGAGTATAGAAAGACTAGTGTGACCGATATAGGACTAGATGGGTGGGGTCTCTATTAAATAGGATTAAGGTTTAATTTTTTTATCTCCCGTAAGATGATTAATGGATGAGTTTAAAAGCAAAATAATCTCATGATTAACACTGAGGTCAGAAACATTTTTTTAACACTTGATGATTTTTTATAAAATTATTATATTAGGAATGAATTTTATTAATAAAAGTTTCTAAAAATTTTGGATGTTTTGTTATTGAAAAATAATTATAACAAAAAAATTAAATAACAAGTATAATGATATAATTTATAAACGAAAAATAGTATAAGAGTACCTTTTAGAGTAAATAGCTTCATTGGTTTGAATAACTTGTTATTCTTGGTTCATCTAACCAGAAAATATTACAATAGCTTTAAAAATAAAGATTGAATACCCAAATAATTATTTCATGGTATAAATTAATTATGATAATATTTGAACTTAAAAATTCTTTTACAAAATTCAGGTTCAGAAATTTTATAATAGTTTTTGAGTCTTGAAATATTTTTAAGGATTCTAAATATGAAATTTTTATAAAGTGTATTTTTCTAGAAAACTCAAGATGATAAAGTATTTATGAAAAATAACATTTTATAAAAATTAAAGTTATAATAAAGACTAATTTTTATTTAAAAAAACCTCAAACAAAAATACCCTAACCTATGAAAAAGGGTAACTTATTATAAGGAGATAGGTCAACAAGAATAATATATTAATGATTAATTTAAATTGATAATTCATAACATCATTTTGATATATTCAAATCAACTAGAAATAAGATGTTTTTTAAATAAAATTAGTAACTGATCTTGCATTAGGATGAATTGTAAAATTATATATCCTTTTAATGTGTGTTCCTAATGTGAATGATGTCTTATATATATTCTCATCGAATAAGAGTGAAGATATGTGTTTTTATATATTTTAATAGAACATGTGTTATCAAAAAATATTTTAGGTTTAGTAAAATTCATGTCATAACTATTGAGTATGTGTTGCATAAAAAACACTTGACCATAGCTACTTCCATCAACCACATATTGGGATTCATCAATGGAAAGTGACGTTGAGAGTTATTTCATAGATGGTCGTGAAACTAAATAATATCCTTTGATATGAAATATTCTATATGTACTTTTCCTATCCATTCTACAACTACCCAATTCCGCATCTGATTTTTTTAGTTTGCAATCATATCAACAATAATAAAATAATAAAAAAATCTATAGTTCCCTTAAGCTAAGTAAATATAATTTTAAAAAATAATTGTGGGATACATTTGTATCTACATTATATCTTTCACACTATTATATAGTAAATATTAAATTTGAATAACTAGAAATTTTGAATAATATACTTCATATCATACCACTAAAAAATAAATTGATCAACCAATTTATTATCCTCACCGAGATCTAAAGTATTTGATTTATCGATGAGAGTTTTAATACTTTTATTATTGTGTTATCCAAGTATCATAAGATGATATTTTACATATTTATGTTGAGATAAAAAAAGTCACTTATGGTTTTTATAAAATTTTAAACCGAAATAATTATGTTAACTCACCCCATAAAACATTTTTCAAACCTATATTTCATAAAATCCATGATATAATATATTAAATATTATTTATTTTATCAGAATATAATTTCATCAACATTAATTTATATAATCATATTGTTTTTTACATATTTTATAAAAAGTTCTAGATCCATAGATGCCATTAAGAAATAATTTTGTAACAAAAATCTAGTTAATCTAAATTATTATTCTCTTTGAGGTTTATTAGTCAACATAATGATTTTTTTAATTGTATAAACCTGTTATAGATGTTTTTTATATTTAAAACAAAGAGGTTTTTATGCATAAAATTATTCTTAAACATATTTGTTATGTATTCCAAACATCACATCCATTTGATTTTTTATGAAATTAATGAATGTTGTAAAGGATATAAGTAACAAAAAAACTTCATGTATTGATAAAATTGTATATATTTCTTCATATTCTATACTTCATTTTGGTTATGACCCATAGAAAAATGTGTTTCATTATTTCCTTGAATTATTCTATTTTCATAGCAATTTTCAGAAAACAAATTTTTCTGTAATTATAGATGTTTTTTGTTGTTTAACTAATGTCCAAATATTATTACTTTAAAACTCATTGAGTTAATCATTCATTTCCACAATAAAATACTTATCACCTAGGGATTCATCAGGATTTTTATGTTAAAAATGGTATTATAAAGATTGATTGTCAATTTCATTCCTTAAAAAACATATAGTAATAATTGGTTGATCTACATCACATATGATTTTATCACTAGGATCCTTCATATGAAACAAATAAAATATTGGGTTATGGAAATTATATTCATCAATAGTAGTTATAATAAACTTCTAATAAAAAACATCACAAACTATTTATTGAGTTATATAGTTATGGGAATAACTTTCTAATAAAGGATGATAATTGGTTTCAGAAATAACATATTATTATGTTTGTTGGGGATTTATGAAAGAAAAAAGGTTAAATTTTATCAAATATATAATGTCATATTTCCTCAATAGTATATTAATTTATTTATTAAAATCACTATAAGACATAGAATTATTTGAATAACATTAAAGTATACCTTCATAATATTTGGGTACTAATTTATCTAACTTATATTTTGTATTTACGATGAATACATTGAAACCAAAAACCCTGAAGTATAATACATTTTTTTCTTTCTATCCAAAACTCATATTTAGTTTAAATAATAAAATGTCTAATTAAAACTAAATTTATGGTATAATAGGCAGTACAAACCACTTTAACCCAAAATTTTTTATCAATTGAGTATTAACTCAACATATTTGTAGTGATTTATTGAAGAATTATGTTTTTTATTTAAACTACACCAATTTTATGTTGAGTTCTAGGTATTAAAACTTTATTTTTAATACTTTTTTACTAAAAAAACTTCAAAATGAGAATTTCAAAAATATACACCGTGATCCCAAAAAATCATTAACATTGTAAGGTTTTCCTCATTTTTAAAATTGGATAAAAAATTATTAAAATATAAAAAGGATTCATATTTCTTTATGAGAAAATAAACCCATGTATATCTACTGTAATTATCAACTAACAAGTATAATTAGTATTTTTCACTAATACATCTATTTTTTGAATGACCAAATAAGTCCACATGCAATAACTGTAATGAATCAGAAGTTGAGACATTACGAATAGATTTAAAACATGAATTATGCTTCTTAATGTATTTAAATGGGCCATATGATTATTTTAAATTAAAAATTTGTTCTTTTATATCCATCACATATCATTTCATAGTAAACATAGATTAGTTTCTAATGTTATTGTTCTATAATCTTCTATGATGTAACTAATATTGATCACATATTATAATAAATAAAGGTAATTCATTGCACCTTTGGTCTTTTAAGTGAAAAGTTCAAAATTTCTCACAAAAATGGGGAAAAATAAAAAATTCATACTTTAAACAATGCGTTAGACATTTACAATTCTTAATGTTACAATGTATCCTTCATCAAATAACCAAATTATTTTGGTATGGTATTAATTAAGACCTATAACAAAAAAACCATTCAAATAAGGGGTTTTCCATGAAGGACAATGTTACTTATTCTGATAATATATTAATGATCAATATATCTAAAAGTGACGTTTCTAGATTTAATTTTTATAATATTAATGAGGAAATATATTCTTCTAGCCTTGTTTTTGAAAAGACCACTATCAATATACCATATATATATATCTTGTTGGTACTATATTTGTTTTCATGAAATCAAAATGACTTTGCCATCAACACCTTTAACCTTATTTTGTATGTTGATTTCAGAAAATAGAACTTTAGTAATCCAAATTTTCATTGAAATATAATCTTAATGAAAACTAATTGATTGAATTTTATTTAAAAATAATAATTTTTACAATGGCCTCCACATTTACAATTTGTGAAAAAAGGTTTCCTTTTTGGAACAATGTAATTATTTCTAAATACAAGTTACTTATTTTTAATGAAAACTACATAACCATTATTTTGAGGTAGAATTTTATTTTATGTCTTATCACAATTATCATTACTAGTGGTTACGTTTGATAAAATTTTCCCACACTATATACTTTATGTTCAAGTTTGACAAGTAAATATTTATCCTTAATTGAAGTTGTTTCAAAATTATGTTTTGTTTCTTAAGCATTTATTTCATAAAATAAATTTTCAATTTTATCTGAAATAGTTTATTTTTCATCATTATTATTGTCAACATATTTTTTATGATGTGATATTTAATTTCTCAATATATTTATTCTTGAATTTTCTTAAGAATGTTATATCTTATTATTATCATGTTTTTTTTTAAAATTTTACAATTTTAATATTATAAGTGTTTTGTAAAGAGAAAAAATTCACTATAATAATAAAGATTATTATATTCTAGGTAGGAATATTCTTCATCATAAGTTGTAAAATCTTATAATTTAGAAAATTTTTATTTCAAGACATGTTAGTAAGGTTTTTAATTTTTTCATACCTTATAAATGAAACATTTATTAACATTAGGTATATTCAAAAAAATCCATGTGTTCTTATATCCAAAGAAATTATTATTATACGAACTCTCATAAGAATCACCACCACTGGAACTACTCGTGTCAGCATCATTCAATGATTTCTTGCCTTTAGATTTTACATTCAACTCCCTTATATGTATTTTAATTTGATCAAATATTACAAGCCCAAATATATAACATATAAATAATTATGATTATTCTAAAAGTGGAATACATTTTGTGTGATTTAATTCCTATAAGTGGTTGAAGGGTTTTCTAATATCCTCACACAAAACCTGTTAAAATTGATTTCAAAGAAATTTTTTTATGAATAAAACTCAATTTTATCTAATTTAATTCATTTTAAAAATCATTATTTAAATTTTAAAATATTTTATTGAATATATAATCTAAAAATGTTTTTAAAATAAAATATTTTTAGTTAGTAATCTAATTTATTATATAGAAACAATTTTCTTGAATAAATTTTTTTTCAAGAAACACATATTTGTAACTTTAAATGATTTTATTTTCCAAGATAAATAACATATAAACAATAAATTAATAATCTAAATTTTTATAAAAAATTCTATAAATTTAACACTCTAAATAAATTTTTTTAAAAATGTTATATGAAAAAAAAATTATGAATATGAAATTGTCTTTAGGATAAGTATAATATTAGAAGTGAATTATAAATTATTTTAGGAAATTATATGCCATTTAAATACAATATAATGGGAATTAATTTATAATATATAATAACTATTTATATACTATAAAAGATTAATGATTCAAAATATATTGAAAATGTATAAATTTGTAATGAAAAAAATATATCTTCTAAAATGACATGTTGTTACATTACACTCCCTTATAAAAATTTAATTTTCAAAAGTAAATCACCATAATAAATTCAACAAAGGATACCCCAATCTCATAACATACCCAGGTTCCAATATATATTCCATAATTTTTTTTATTTCATCATAAAGCATTGACTATGTGAGTAGTATTTTCCTGTGAAACTTTTTCTCATCAATCGAGAATATCCACGACTTGTTCCTTATAAGAGAGATTATAGTAAAATGGTATGGCCTATGATTTCAATACATGAAAATAATTTCGTACATAATTCCTTAGTAGAGATATGAAAAAACATTAATAAATTGAAATAGGTTTTTTAAAAGCACCTAGTGATAAGTTACTATCCTAATATGATCAAGAATCTAAAATGTACCAATATATGTGTGGCTTATATTTCCCTTCATTCGAAATATGAAAATATATTTTGAGGAGAAATATTTAGGAATTCCATATCTCCAAAATCAAATTCTACATATCAACAATGATTCTTAGTATATATTTTCTTTCAATATTAATCCTACATAATGTGTTGTAGAGTGAATCTGAAGTTCCCTTCTATTTCCTTAGATAGATGGAGTTCTTTCATTATCAAAATTCATCCAATCACATTTTAGTTTTTCAATTAAATCAATAGAGGGTATTATAAATATATAACAGAATTCTCAACTGAAATATATTATTTTTAACGAATTTAACTAGAAGAAGGTGATGATACAAACCACCATTGTTATATATAGAGAAATATCTCACCATATCTTCTAGGGGTTGAATGATTATCTTAGACTAAACATCTATCTAATGATAGGTTTCAGTACTAAAATTGAATGATGTATTCAACATATAATTATGCCTTCTCCAGAACATGGTGGTAAAACTATAATCAAAATTATATATAATAAAATATAGAAATTCATGAATATTTACATCTTCTACAATGTATTCACTAGAAAGATGATCATGAGAGAAATATTCTATATTGGAAATGTAATGTGAAAATATTATAAGGAAATTGACTATAACCCTAATAATAATATGGAATTGAGAGTTTTAGGGGAGTATAAATAAAATACATGGTGATATTTTCCAATATACATTATAGTATGTATAATGGTTATAAAATATAATTAAATATTTGTCGCCAAAACTTATCATATTATTATAATAGACATAAAGATGAATATTCCACAACATATCTTTTCATATTGTCCCACCATAAAAATTCATTCAGATTTATATAAATCATCATAACTAGAGGATAAATATGGAATTATGAACTACAAGATTCATACAATACCACCAACATCTTATATTTTACTAATTCTATAGACACTCAGTTCCAAAATATTATCATTATATTATAATAATAGTTGTGCTCATGAAGATTTTTTCACCTTATTCAGTTGATCCAATCAATCCTTATGGGCCTCATTAATCATCACATGGATGATTTTTGAACATTAATAAGCTATAGATATAATATTTCGGATTTATAGTTATTTTTAGGTCAATTTCCATAAAATAAATATATATTTCATCTATTTTGTTTATCATCATAGAAGGAATAGAATAGTACTTCTGTCTTAAAGCATCAAACACCATAATATTTGTCTCAATGTGGTAATTTACTATGGATTCATAGTCTATATTCAAACATAATCATCATCTACAATACATATTAAACTCTTTCAATGTGATCATATTCAAAATATATTTTATGATCAGCATGTATATCACAACATTCATCGTAATGATTATGTGTCCCTCATTTCAATGAAAAAACTAATCATTCTATCACCAAATATTGAGTTGGGTAATTTTTCTAAAAAATATTGAATTGGTGTAAGGAATAATATATCACAATACCATTGACAGATAAAAAACAACTTTATCCCTTCATTGATTCACCATTATAGTTCCGAAGTATTTCTCTACTGTTTGGTATTATGAGAACATGTGCACTGGTAACCCTCTTTTCACATCTACTTTTTTTCTCATATTCATCTATACAGTGGAACATTCCTCCATTCTGATTCAACATTTCCATTGGCTCCCTTAATGAGAAAATTATTGCAAATTATCTATAGTATCTAGAAACCCCATTAAAATTATGGATCTCATCAGAAATAGTTTTTCTATATTATTACATTATAAGATACAAATTTAGAGTATCCACAAATATACCCTCACATGATATTATAATACATGTGAATGAAACAGTTATGTACCAATAATTAAAACATTCTATTTTTTAAATATAAAATGTTTCATTATTGTCTTCAACACAATCCTCAAATGATATTTATTCTATTACTCATTACTACAATATATAAAAACATTATAACAATTACTACATTAAATTTATATTGATAATATCTAAATAATGTACTCATTAAATCCATAAAGTTATTAGAGGAATTGTTAACCCTAAATGAAATCACTATAAATTATATTGACCATACCTCATAAGGAATGCCATTTTGTGTATATCCTAATTCATTACCCTCAATTAATGATATAATAAATGAAGGTGAATCAATGAAAAGTATTTATTTTCCCATAATTATTAAAACTTATAATAAATATGGTGTATATTGTTTTTTATAAATAGTTAACTTTTTATCTTCATGATATTTAATGAAAATACATGATGACCCATCCTTCTTCATAAAGAATATCATAGTTTCTACCCATATTGACTAATAGGGGAGTATGAATATCATTTGAATGTCATATATTAGTTTCATATTTAATACCTTCAGCTATATTTGTTTAATTTTATATGGAATATTTGAAATTAGTATATCACCAGGTATGATTTCTATTGAAAAATAAAATTCGTGATTCAGTTTGGGAAGACAATGCTTGTCCTCGAGAAATAAATTTTAATACTCCTGAATAATACGGATATGTATAATGTTGAGATTCTCCACAACCATTTGAGATAACCCTCCCTGATTTTCTAGTAAAACCCTTAATATAGATGAAATTTTCATTAGATGTTAATATTCATAATTTCTCTCAAATTAAATAATTTATTGATTGTAATATTAAATTGTACTTACCTTCATTGATAATATATACAAGATATGCATAAACAGATCCAATTCCCTCCACACATTACATCAAGTTAAATAATAGATAGATTAATAATAATTTCAAGAATAACTTTCCTAAAAAATTCTATGGGGGAGGATAAATAGAATGGATATGTCATCATTATACTATAAAAATTTATTAATACTAACAGAACATCTAATTACTTTGGTGGTGAGGTGATACCATTCAAAAATTATTTAGACAGAAAAGTGCATATATGTCCAACATCAAATTATATATTTTCAACTATAGTGTGGAAGGTAATTTTATAGTTCAGCAACTCGATCTTGTGACACACATTTACAATTAGGATCAAAGGATTTTATCCTAACATCTCTTGGAGTCTGAATTCACTAATATTGATTGACATCATTGACCATGTGATTGATGAATTGATTAATGTAATGTAAATACTCGGTGAAATTTTAGAATCAGATTATGCATGGTACATTCAATTGTGATTTCACACAATTCATTTATTTAACTAGCCTCTAGGAATTATTTTGACATACATTTTCTCAATAAACTTATTTTTCATATAGAAAATATTTACCAGATCCCACAAGGTAATATACCCATGCATCCTTCCATATATGTGTCATGGAGGAATAATTATTGTCTTTCCTACCTAGATTTTTTAGTGTAATTTCCTAAAAAAATCATCTTTATATTCACATCCCCAGAACCATAATAAAAATGATTGTTTAAAATATTCATTTTGAGATTTATAGAGAATATAATTATTTCAATATATTTATTAATTCATATTATATAAAAATTCTTTTAGAAACATGATTTTAGGACACAAATAAAATTAGTCAAATATTATTTCTAGAAGGATGGAAAACCCTAAATCACCTATTTAATGTTTGATTTAATTTTCCTCATATATACAAAATGATTCACAATAATTCCACATAAGTTCATGAAATTCCATATCCTTCTTACATAAAAGTGCTTGAGGAATATTTCTATTTAAAATCACATTATTAATCTTTTCCCATTTCAGGGTCTTAGTTTTATCCTCTTCATTCATATAAATTATTCAAGTTCACCAATGATAAAAATAACCTTTCAAATTCTACAGAGTGAAATTATCCTTACCATAGTCTAAGAATTGGAGAATAGAAAATATCACATCTTTATAAATGATCTATTTTTTAATAATAAGTGGATCTATAGAATCAAAAAAGGATGGTGGATGTTGTCACATAAAATACTCCACAGTGATATGTTACTTACTTTATCCATTTTGATGTTTAGCATGATTCATGTTACCATTCATATCTTGTTATAGATAGACGATAATAACCACAAGAAAATTCATCCCAACCCAAATTTAATTTGGTTTCCCATGAGGTTGATCATTTCATTGGTCATCACGTTCTTTTTTTCACATTATTACACTATCTTTCAACAATTTACTAAAATAATAAATCAACGTGTGAGTCATAGAGATAAACAGTCAGTGAAAGAAATTATATGATTCTAAAAACCATTATTTTGAGTTCCAAAATTATGTCAAATTATTTCAACCAATAAAACATTTTTTTATCGCATATCACTATGGATTATCATAGGCTATAATAGATTATATCCTTTATTTAATCATAATAGTCTATAAAGATAATGTGGAATAATCAAAACATATCACCCCATAAGGTCATTCTCGGCATGCAGTTGGGATCTATGCCATTCACATGGTAAATAATGAGTTAATACCCCAAAAAACGCATCATGTTAATAACCACTAGGTGGGTTTAAGTCATATATTGGAAACAATTTTATCTATCAGTTTAGGGATGTTATTTATAAGAAACCAAAAGATATATACATTACTAAATCATTAGGATGTTATAATGAGGTTGTATTATAACTTGTTCTTTTATAAATATTTCCAAATCCAAATCTCATGAAAAATATAAGATCATATCATATACTAATAGAGGTGTGATAATAATTAAATACATAAAAATTATAGCATTTTAGAAGAATATTGAACACATCATATATTAATACATTACTTTAAAATATAAAGGTCATCAGTATTTAAACCCTTGATATGTAATCCACATATTTAATTAAATATTTTCATCATTTCTCACAAATTTGTTCTCACATTATTCTCTTCATATAGATATCAAATTTAAAACATTTCTTCATAACCGTAAAAATGGAAAAATAATAAATTGTGATACCAAATGCTGAGTTTGTGTAAATATAAGAGATGTCAATAAAATATCATAAGTGATCATAATATAAAATATTGGTCTGAAGAACATGATCAAAACCTATTTAATTATATCCCAATCAGTCTTAATAATTAATCATGAATCATTTAATAATTATTATTTTTACAAAAACATATATACGTCGTAAGAGTGAAAAAACACCAATATTTAACCATGAATAATGAAAACATATCATATTCCCAAAACATAAATTTTTGGCATACATATAATCCAAGAAAATCATTTCTTTAGTGAATGGTCACATTAAAGACAATCATAAGGGAAAAATTTCCATGTTTTATTAGGTTGACTCACTAGTCCATAATTTCCAAAGTCAAGGTTCACATGGATGACTATCATATATGAAAATGTATCATAATGATCTTAGTTCACTCCCCATTATAGTCCATATTATCTCAGGACCTATCATTTATAGAAAAATGAATAAGATGGATACATATTTAGTGGTCACCCCTAATATTTTGAAAACCATACATAAGTGTGCCATAATATCATAAACTACATTCATTATTTTATCATACCATAACCCATGTAAAATAAATGATTTTTAATGATTTTTACAACATATTTATCATAGGGAAAGGTAATGTGTTTCACATAGTAACCCTCATTATATCATAATAATAAAAAATAAAAAATAGTGATTATTGGTGGTTTAATAAGAACATATTCAAAAGTAAGAATAAATTTCCTCAAATTATTTTTATATAGATATGTAATATATTTAAAAGAGATTTTGACAATTTCTATAAAATATGTAATATAGAATTTTAATTTGATATCATTAATTTATACAAAATCGAAAAATATTTAGAATACTATTTTTAGAAAATAACCATTAAAACTTTTAATTAATGATTTATTAAAATAATTGGTTTGATTAAAGGAAAATCCATTCAGGTCACATATGTTAATAGTGAACAATCTTTTCACACTTTTGTATAATGTCAAAAATGAATTTATAGTTATTTTTTTAAATATTCCATTAATAATTTGTAAATAAAAATAAGGGTAATTAAAATGAATATTTTCACATATTTCAAAAATATTTAAAATAATTTTATTTGTATGGATATGTAATATAATGAGTCCTTAAATCAAAGAAGAAATATGTTAGACTTTTCATAAAAACATTTTCACAATAATTTTTTTGTAACAAGAAAAGAACAGTAGTAATAATAAATGATAATTTAATAAATAACCATAGAGAATAGAATATATGGGTTTGAATGGTTAAGGTTAATAAAACTTCTCAAAATGGAAATTTGAAAAAGACAATCTCAAAATTATATTTAATTAAAAAAGTAACCCATACTGCATTGAAAACATATGAATCATAATCCCAATCAAAAAATAATTTACAAATAAATCTAAAAATACATGAATATATATATATATGATATAGTATGTTAAAGGGGTAGTATATACCCCCACATGAACACAAATATGGGATTAACACAAATCAGGTCTCAATGATGAAATATTGGGCAATGAACCCATTACCTATGTCTTTTCTTGGTTCATTAGAATAAGAAAACCTAATGAATTTAAATTTATTATTAATATTTTATTTATCCATAATAATATTTATTACTATATATCATAATTTTAAAATCTAATTTTACACTTTTAATATTAGTGCTTCATAAAAATAATTATTTTGGTTAAAAGTGGTTCTCATTTAAGGAATGTTTCAGTTCAATAGATCTGGTCCTTGAGACAATAGTGTGTATCTACATATGGTTGATGTTTTTTCTTCATAATAGATGGAATTAAAAAAATGTACATAATAAATTACCATTTTTGAATCATAAATATATCATAAATAACATATATATTAATTAAATATGTTCTTATTAACATCCATGTTAATGGGAAATGATGCAATAATTACGTGACATGGTATATGTTGTAGTCCACTCATATGCCTGAGTAATGTTATCATTTTACAATGGTTGGAAATAAGATTATAAATGAATATAAAATTACCATAAAATTTACTATTTTAGTAAGTACTATAATTAGATCATATAACTTTGTTTATAAAACCTTTTGAAGAGTACTATGAGGAGATTAAAATGAAAAAAGATTTGTATGAACCTATACCTCTTCTTTTGGTATCATCCTTTTAAATAACATATAAGATTTATGTGTAGGTATTTTGGGAGAAAAAAACCTCTATATATACGATAAATACGTTGAGATTGCATTTGGGTTGATATATTTTGAGTTAAACTGCTCATTTATTGTGGAAAATATAGGAAAGGATGTGCACTTTTATATGTAATTCGAGCGACACAAATGGAATTAGTTAGAATATTAAAATATAATAATGAAATTTTCAAAGGAATGTAACTATATATTGGATTAATATAAAATATGGGCTGATATAGGATAAAAATAAGTTTTTAATATGTTTTAGATTTGTTTTTATGTTACTTTAACAGTTATCTATTGATGTTAACCCTTCATTAACCCCTGAACAATTTACCCCAATAGTATGGCTTTTTTCCATGGTCACTATTAATTTTTACCAAATATTAAGTTCAATATGTAAAATAATATTAATTATTAAAATTCAAAATATCGACAATTTATAAAATATTCAATTCCTAGAAGTGGTAGAAGGTAGTTATAATAACTGTTCAGAAAATATGTAAAAATAGTTTTTAGAGAAATTCCATTTTTTACTATCAAAATAAATTTACACGAATTAATTTCCTTTTAAAACACATAAATGAATGAAATTTTTTCTGAATAAATATATTTTCTAAATATTTCCATTATATAATTAATAAAAAAATTAATTTTATTTGTTTATATTAGAACACATTGTGTACATAATTTTTTTTTCTTCTGAAAAACCTATATTTATACTATCAATGTATTTATTTTTATTTATTTTGAATTAATAAAATTATAATTAAAATTAAAATATGTAAATAATGGTTTTTTTAAATTTTAATAACATCACTTAATTTTTAAATAAAAAATATATGGAAAAAATAACATAACCAAAAACATTCAAAATAGTTCTTTAAGGTCGACAATATTTCCTTGGTGCATTATAAATTATTATTTTTACATTATATATCATTTACATAAAAATATAATTTTATTCATTTTTTATGAATATAAATTATTAAAACAAGGTTAATAGTTTAATGATTTTGAAGATGTCAAGCACATCATATTTCTTAATGAAAAAATATATTCTAAAATATTTGGGTGTTACACCCCAACACATTGAAAGAGATGATAAGAAGATTAAAAATATGACATCACTGAAAGACCCATAATTACCCATAATGAGAATCATTCATGATTAAATGAGTACTAAACACAAATCTCTAGGTTTCGTCCTATGATATATATTATATTTTAGATATTTGTGAGCTTCATTTATCAACACATTAATCATCAATATCAATGTGGTAATGATAAAAATGCATCTCATCGAAGGACCTTTGACTCTTTAACATTGGTCCAACATAAAAAATAAATTCATAGATTCTACAATAATTTCAAAACAATTAATCCATGAAAATTGGAAATTGATTATTATATTTTTCTAAAAATCAATCAATGATTAGTTTTCCCCTATAAAATTATAAAATATAGAACATCTTCATTAAATATATCATCAATATTAGATATGGTGTTATTGATGTCATATAATGTGTGAAATGAAAAGGAATAAATAATGAAAATATATGAAAAATACCTCTTCAAACGTGTGATGTAAATCATATATGCTAATAAAATTTGATTACCCTTGAAATACATTTAATATTTAAAATCATTTACATATACTTCTTCTATATATCATTTACGCCACACAACTCATTGATCTCCATGATATGAGATAACATTATCCACAATTTCATATCAGTGAAATAATAGTTTATCACCCCTGATCATGGGGGGGAATTAGTGATGAAATCAATAGAGATATTAATACACATAGATTAGATAACATCCAATCATTGACTCAAACATCTAGGAATATTGTTTTCAACCTTCCCATATCGAAAGAAAAAAGATCCCAACCCAAACTAACCAATGATGTCTTCATCCGTGTCGATAAGAAAAAACTCTTAATGAAAAGATACAACCTATACACACCATGATACAAAAAGGGTAATTTAATTAACTTATGAAGAAATACCAAACACATAAAAAATGTATATAATGTTTTCTCTAAAAAATACTACACATGTATCATCCTTCTACAATCACTTGAGATGTTCATGAAAATGTTATGGTAATGCAAGTCCTCCACCTAGAGATATCTAATATGTGACTCCAAATCATGATAAAAAAATGAATATTTCATAGTCATTTAAAAAAAACCTTAACACAATATTAATCAATATTAGGATTCAAGGATTTATGATTTTTTCCTATATCTACATATCCCAAAAATCATAAACAAAATATCCATGTGACTTTCTACTCAACACATAAGTAACCAAATTCGATCTACCTAGTTTATAAAAATCTCAATGTCATAGTACTATATTATAATCTAATTCATCAATAATATTAATTCATATCCAAATGGTAGAAGACATACCATAGGCTATTACAATATTTGAAGAATAAAAATCACTCACTGATGAAGTATTTTTGTCATAGCTCCAAAAGAAACCTCATTTCTTTAAACATTATATAATGTGTAGAATAGTTGATCTCATGAGTGTGTAAATAAAGAAATATATATTAGATAACTTACCAATGAAACATCAAGAAAAAAAAATAAAAAAATATTTAATTAATTAGTGAAAACCAAAAACATAACACCCTCCTCTAGAAATAAAAGCACCATGTTACTTATTAGCATCTCTTTAAGGGAATTTAAAAATTAGTAAAACATATAAATCCATTTAATGACTAATTAAATCAATTCCAAGGATATAAAAAAGAAATTTAAATAAATAGATTCATATATAATCCTCCTATAATAGATTGGAATTCCTAGGAATAGTGGACCCACTAAAAAATTCATGGGTCGTACCAAGAAATAGAAACCTCCATATTCAAAGGATCAAATTCTTATTATTATTGAGGAAAAAATTATACAATTAAATCCATCTCACATGTCCATAACATAAACTTGGAGAGAATTTTATGAACAAGACTGTGTCAAAATAACAATATAATAACCATTATATTCTCAATATGATGCTACCCATACACTTAATACATAAAAATTTCATTGATTTACATAAACATGAACTAATACATAAAATCATGGAATTAAATGTTCATGAGCCCCTTGAAATTTTAGGGAATTTGTGAGCCTGAAACACATAACTAAAAACATGAAGTTCGTTAATGACTCCATAAGTTTGTTTTTTGTAAATTTTAATCCCTCACCCTATTATAATGAAATCCATATTTAATATCATTGTTCAAAATCCATCTTTATCCATTTAAATGATCAAATTTATCAACCATCATTATAAACGGATAATGGTTCATCACTATTACCATTTTTAATAACCAATAGATTTTTATCTTCCTAATACTACTATCTTACTTCTTGGTAAAAAACCAATGGATCACCAAAAGGTGACACACTAGAATAAATTAAAAACTTATGTATTAAATAATAAAGATTAATAATCAAGGATGAAATATCAGAATGATGTATCCAATAAGGATAAATTAAATTTTGAGATACACCCAAATGAAAATCAATCTAAAACATGATATCACTTTGAGTGGTATTTTCAAATATTTTGAAGGAATTCTTCTAAAAACAATTCAATATCTCTCAAGAACAAAAAATACATTACTTCTACAAAACTGAAAAAGAGATCTCCAATCTATTAAGACAAGTAGTTCCATAAAAATGAAACAATTTGGTGACCCTAGTAAACAAAAAAATAACATATTGGACTTCCACATCAACAATGGAATCATTGCATTAGAATTAATCAATTATCATAAACATGAATTAAAACCAATATCTACTAAGGATGACATCATATAGTTGTATCTACTAAAATATAATAATCCTTAGTGATTGATTCCACTAAATAAATAGCTCATACCCTTGATAAATATCATCATTAAAATATTAACATCAACCTGAAATATACAACAATAAGTGAACTAGTACCCTTATTATCTTAGCTCCCAGTGATCAAAGTTAGTATGTATCATGGAAGGTGTTTCATGATCCTGAGTAAAATGATGAATAAAATAAGGAAAATTTAAGAATATGGTACTATAGATGATATTTGGTCAAACTAGAGGTTGTATATTCATGGAATTTAGATGACTATTCGCTACTTCTCTAGCTCTCTATCCATTACTGATGACCACCTCTCTAAATATCCTCATCCCCATTATGAGGGGAATGGGGGTGAATTGTGTCATGACCCAACACCACTGGGATCCCCAATTTTGTTATTAATGACACCATAGTGTGACCCCAATCCCTGAATCAAATAGTCTATTGGGTGGGCACAGTCATTAGGGCATGGAACTAACAAATGAGAAGAATTACCCGCATAAGCCAAGAATAATAAAATTAATCCTCTAATAATATTTATGAAATTTATATTTAATAAATACAGGTCCAATAACCTGAATGTCACATATATGTAAATTTATACTATCTATAGGAAATTAATGTACGTATGAGTTTTAAGAATCTAAATAATCCAATGGGGATGAATAAGGGGTGAGAGTCATGGATTATTCTATAATTAATATTCAAATAAAGAGATAGGGAGTTTTTTTCACAAACCAAAGAGAACTATGGGGAAGAGAGGCTTGAGGGACCTAGTAAATTTCATCGTAAGCAATAGTAAGAGATCCTAGATGTGTAGAGATTACTCATTCCTACCAAGATGCATGGAAACAAAATTATAGAAGAAAATAGGGTCCATGGGATTAAAATATGTTCATATTGAGATAAGGTAGGAGAAAGATAGTATCATTAATTTGTTGAATGAAATTACAATGGCCAAACGCGATGGCTTTAGGCAACACGACATTGAACAGATGGAGGGAAACCAAGACATTTGTTCCTGGGGAGACTATGGGATAATTTAGGATGAATTGAGGATTCCTCCATGGTAGTATAGTAATGATTCTTATTATTTGACCTTCTAATTGATCCCATGGTTAGAACCCAGTAGGAAGGAGGGGAGGAGGTAGGAGAAGGCTAATGATATAATTTCCCACACTCAAAAGAATGTATATCAGAGGAGGAGTAGATCAATCATGATTTTGATTATGATTTAGATTGGATTTCATCAAGCCCAATTCATGTGGAAACTAATATGCATAAGAGATATTGTATAATTAAGAAATATATTATTTTATTAAGAGGATTAAATGAAAATAAGATATAAGTGGTGGAATTCACCCTAACACAGGACAACATGGACTATACCTTTTAAGTCCTTATCAAAAATGAACTTGATAGAAAGTTAATTTCCCTATGTATTATCAACTAAAATTAATTCAATATACATGAAAATTAACCACTATCTCTCTCTCATTATCCTAAAAATAGTTAGTAAGTTATGGAGGAGTGAGTATTTAGGAGTACTTTAATTATTCAAATTTTCATTATTTATTTTCCTTAAGTGAATATTATGTCAAAATATTATTTTATATATAAGACCAAAAAAATTAATCCATGATATGTTAATATAAAAAATTACTATTCTAGTATTTTTTTAAATTAGAATATAGATAATTAAGTAACCAAATTATGGAGTCTATGAATAAATTAAATGGAATTTGGTTGTCAAAGTCTCCCTTGTAACATTATTTTATCCATTTATGAAAAATAGAATTAATTTCTTAGGGATTACATTGCATGTCACAATATTATCTCTAAAAATTATTGTATGAGTTAAATCATTGGAAAATTATGTTAATATCCTAGAAATGTTAATGAGAACAATGATAAAAAAATCACCACCAACTAATACCACCTGAACGTACCATATGATTATATTTTATACAGAAATATTTAGGGTCTATGTAACTAGGAATTAAAATTCTAAAATAAATTAATTATTAATGTATTATTTTATTTATCTTAAGTACATAACACATTTCTTCTTTTATCTTCTATAGTAAATGAATATTAAATTTTTTAAATTATCAATTTTACATTACATTTCATATTTAAAATTAAAATTTAGAATATTAATAATTTTAATTTCATGATATAAAATACGTATTTTATTAAAAATTAAAATGTTATTTTAGGATTAATTTTTGCATATTTTCTTAAAAAAATCATGTTTAGGTTAATATTGAAAATACAATTCTATAAAATATTATAACTTTTATGTTGGTTTTAGAAAAATTAATGAACTATGTGTCTATGTAACATATATTATATTAAATATACATATATACTAAATTATATAAATAATTTAAAAATAACATAATGAATTTATAAAACATTTGTTTGAAATTTTGGATACTCAACAAAGGTTTCACAGTAAAATTATTTTTATACACTTATATTAAAAAAATTATCAGTTTTCGAAATAAAACAAAATAATTGACTTCATGTTTGAGATCAAAATATATATATTAATTGATAAATTAAATTTCATTTTTATGAATATAATTGTGATTATTAGGATTAAAGTTAGTTACCATCATAATGATAAAGTTGAAATTCTCAAAGAATTATTTTCTTACAATTGTATAAATTTTATGCAATAAAATAAAATAGTAAATTAAAAAAATTAATATAATTTTTTATCTATATATAATTATTTTATAGGAAAATAAATTTTAGAAAACAAAAATATTATTAAGAACACTAATTGGTAAAATGAAAATTTTATTTACAAAATAGTTTTTCTATATATAAATTGCTGTAATTTAAATTTCCATTTTCCATTTTCTTCAAATTAAAAGAAATTATTATAATTAATTTTCTGTATATCACACAAATATTTGGTAAAATGGGTTATTTTATATTTATAGTAAAAAAATTATGAATTAGTTAAAAACGGGTTACCTAGGTCAAGAATAAATTGTTAAAAAATAAAATTATAATGGTAAATGACTTGAAAAATGTTTAAAACATGTGTTAAAATGAATGATTTAATATTTATAGAAATTATAACTCACAAAAATCCACTATTTTTTACTATTAATTATGATGAACCATACATAGTGTCATTCCATTATTGAAAAATAATGGGTGTTCCCAATGGCACCATTTCATTCACATAGAAAAGTTGAATGCTTTATCCCATTCATGAGAAGTCTATACCATTGAATTTTATCTCGAAATTATTATTTATTTTGTCAATTTATAGTAACATATAATTTTTATAAGCCTTTGGTCTTAATAAAATAACTTGAGGCCTCCGTTTTGATGGTGTTTTCCAAAAGAAATATAATGTTTTCTGTAGTAGTATTTCATAGTCATTTATAATTTTTTAATAAATATAAACATAAAAATTTATTATATAAAAAGATATAATGGAATAGGAGTCATTAATATTATATAATGTTGTCATATTAATTTAGAAATCATAATTAAAACATTTCCAACTATTATGTAAAACAAAACAATATTTATCTTTTGGAAGTGTAGACTACCAACATCACAATATGATGTAGTTCATCTATCTTAATCACTATTAAAAGTAAGTATGAAAGATTTTATTTATGGATTTATAAAATTAGTAGTTTAAAATTATTATTATGGTATGATAATTTTCATATGCCTTCACTCAATCCAAATCATTTATAAATAGAATTGTTAATCATATGGGCGATGATCTTCTGCCTCCACGGACAATAAATTTCATTTTTCATCAACAAAAATCATTAATGAATATAACAATGAACTTATTAAATATTAATTATCATTATGATCTATTTAATATATTTTAAAAGTAATATTAACATTATAAAAAACACACCCTTACTCATAGAACAATTATAATACATCATATTTTTCGTATTTACCAAATATTTCAATGATTTTATAATTTTTAAACAATGAATAAATAAAGAATTTAATATAATTGTAAAGTAATTTAATAATAATTTTTTTAATATTTATATTTAGTGTTTAAAATTGTTTTTAATATTTCATTTATTTATTAAATTTTCACATTTAAATCTTTAAACATAATGAATCTAGTTCATTAAATTTATTTTCTGAAAAACAAATATCAATTTCTCTCATGTAATAAAATGGGAATTGGGTAATGACAAAAAATACAGATTATTATATAATAAATAAACTTGCATTGAATATATTTTATAGGTGAATGAGGAATAAAATCTCTATTATAAATTTAGTTGAAAATTACTAGGGTATCTCTAACCCGACTCTGAGAATAAATAATATATAACTAACTAAAATTTAGAGAATAAAAGAATTAATTTATTAATAGGTTGTAGATATAAATAATCTTTTTAAATATGTTATTATGATAGTTATTTTCATTAAATAGGTGTTTATAGAATGTTTTAGTAGGATATAATAAAAGGTAAGGGTTTCTTTGTATCATTCTCTAAGGCATTAGACACGTTTAATATTAACCACCATAAATATTTTATACGGTGTAATTACTAAAAAACAATTCCGCATAATATTTTCATGATATTTATATGGTTCTAAGATACACATTGTGGTATTACATTTAATATAATTCAATTGAAATATAATAATGCTGAATAGGTTTTTGATAATTAAATTCCCTTAATTCAGTTATAATGCTACTTCTTGAATATCATTAACCCAATATTTGTTTATTAAAACATAAAATTTTATTTTTTTAGGTTATTTTACTATATATTTAAATTTAAAATTGGTTCTAATATTTCAACTGAATGAAATTGTCCCCCAAAAAACTTATATCATTTTTATGAATAATTCAAATTCTCTATGATGATTATTTTTCTTTTTTATCTATAGTGTCCCTCCAAACAATGTTATCCATTATATTAGGGAACCCCAAAATGTTTTTACCCTTCGAACCTTCATATTTCTTTTATCCAATTATCAAATGGATTTTAGGAATCTATTTTTATTATGTGTGTTCTCAGGAAAGGCATTTAAAATATTTTAATTTTTTTTTCAAATTCTTTCGAAATCATATTTATTGTATTCGACCCCAAATTAGTTTTTATAAATTAATATTCATTTTTAAGGATCTATTATTGATGTTTACTTTCATAATTAAAAGGTTTCTAATGATTTTGATCATCATTTTTTTAAGTTTCTTTTGAATGTTACATATTTCATCATATTTAAAAAAATATTAACTTTTTCTTCTAATCTATCATTCATGGTTTTTCACATATTTTCATATTTTAATCAAATAATTTATATCACTGTAAATATAACTTATTAAAATTCCATGTAAATTATATTATAATAGTTTTGTGGGTTAAAATATATAAATCCATCAATGAAATTAATTCTTGGGCGTTTATTATTTTTCAGTTTAACGTTGATTGAATTCCATTGATGAAAAAACTCTAGATAAATTGATTGAAGAGTTTTCAAAATGTTCCATTCCATACATATACTGATTGTCTAAATTATTAAAATATCTTATAGAAATTATATATATGAATTAAATACCATATTATTTTAATCATGTTTATATGTTGTTTACCTAGAAAGTGACAGAATATCATTTTATACCATTTTATTTTCTAATGGAAAATATTATTGTGATTATTAATGTAATTAAAAATGATTTCCTGATAATATTACATTTGAAATAGATATATAACCCATTTTATTTCAATATTTTATTTGTGGTATATTGAACAGGATGATTTCTTGTGGCATTCATATATATGGTTGATGATGGGTGGGGTATTATCTCACCGTCTAATGAATTGGTTAACATTTTATATCTAATGAGATAATATAGTGTGGTACATCATAAATATTATAAAAAACTAAATAGTAATCCATAATGAATATATTAACAAAAGAATAATTATTCTACATTGATGTTTATAAAAACTAATGATTTAACATCTTGAATATGGTCAGAATATGATGAAACAATATACTAATGTTTGCGTGATACTCTTATTCTAATTATTATAACTATCTTATTCTCTCTTGGATCGTTATACCTAAATAATGTTTCTAGACTCCCTTGATTCATTTAGTATGACACTTTTTGATGTTTTCCATGAATAATATTTTATGTTATAATATTTTATGTGTATGATTTTATTATGTGCAACGTCCCGGTTCCGGATGCCACCCAGAGGCTCCCTGTACCCGATTGGTCACATGGCCTCAAGCGCATTTCCCCAAACGCCAAAGGCTGCCGACTAGTAGAGAGGGCCTTGGGTGTGATAGTGGGGAAACTATTCCCTCATTGGCAGAGTATACATCGGAAGTAAAAAAACCATGCAATAGCGGAAGAAGAAAATATCCAACAATAATGCACAAGTAAACAACGGAAGACTAAAACAATAAACCACTAGAGCACATATGTATATATGAAATGATGCATGATATAACTCTAGGAGAACAACCAAACATGTAACAATGCTAGGAATAAAACTAGTACCAAAACAAGTACAAAAGAACAAATACACATCTCCTCAGCATCGCAAGCCTAAGCTTGGTCCCATGCTCTCCTGCTCCAAAGAAATCAAGTACCAAAAGTCGAAAGGAACTTTCCCTTGTGTATAAATACAAAACAATAGTATGTTTGGGCGCAAAAGAGAAACCAAAATAGGGTGTGAGACTAAATCCCAGTATGCAACTACCCAAAGATTTGTGCCTAACAGTCAGTGAGCATATGGAAGGTAATAGTACAGTAAGCAGTAAATAGTAATAGTAAACAATATACAATAATCAAAAAGCAGTAAAAGGATGATATACAACACTAATCAATCCACAGAACAACATGTAGTAGTGAATCAAACAGATAACCACAATAAGAACCCCCTGGTAAGTACTTACATCCAACACCTCTGGTCCTATTCATGAAGTACCAACAACCCTTGGGGCAGTTCACTCAGCCTAACCCCTCTGGTTTGGTCATAAGAAATTATGAGACTCTCAGGAGAAGCTCGCTCAGTCAATTCCCTCTTATAGTCTATGGTAGTCAGGGAATATCCGAGGAAGATCACGTGGTCTAACCCTCTTATATTCCCAAGGTCTAGAATCCATCTGAGGAAGCTCACTCGATCAATTCCTCTTATAGTCTCAGGTCTGTCACAGACTCTCTAAGGAAGCTCGCTCGGTTAGTTCCTCCTCTAGCCTGGAATGGTTTAAGGAAATTCAAACAAGTAAAGACTCTTTGAGGAATCTCACTCGGTCTACCCTCCTGTAGTCTATAATATCTAAAACTCTCTAGGAAGCTCACTCAGTCTATCCCCTGTAGTCCATAATAACCAAGACTCTCTGAGGAACCTAACTCGGTCTACCCTCCTGTAGTCTATAATATCCAAGACTCTATGGGATGCTCCCTTGGTCTACCCCTTATATTATATAGCACCAGGTTCTCATAGTCTCGTTCCATTCAGTGCATAATAATGATATAAGGAAAAAGTACACCTATAGAGCTACTTGACTAACCATTATACGGAACAACAAGTATGTCAAGAATACCATTCCATCCTACGGTCACTAGGCATGGAAAAGAGGTGTAACGGCCAAAGGATAACAAAAACCAAAGGTTATAACAAGAAAAAAGAATGGGAAAAACATCCAAGCATAGTAGTTATCCTCAAACATGATCAAATTACCTCTACAAAAGCATACAATGATGGCCGTAAAACCAGAGGGGAAAACGGTAAACACAAAATACCCCGTTCATAGGTATTGGTGGAAATTTCCACATAACACTCAATGGTTTCAAAAGGTAAGGCACAAACCACTAACCATGGTGCCAGGAGATCAATATAGTTGAACCATGAGGATTGATTCTCCTTAGAACAGAGTAGATCTACGAAAACACACAAAACATTCATCCCATGATATATCAAGAGAGAGGGAAAATCATGGAATAAAACTCAAGAAGTAAGAGCTCACTACTACAGTTCCAACGCAATCGACGACGGTAAATTCAGAAAAAAGACAGAGGATCGAGGGCTCGGAGGATGTTTACAGCCGTATGGACACTCCCGGTCAAAGAATATTGAGAAGAAGACAATTCTGTCGATTAAGCGCGACCTCGGTCTGTTTAATGAAAAAAAAATTACACGACGTATACTTCTGGAGTACATAGAATTTACATGGCCTTTCTGTACTAAGCTTTAAGAAGCCTCCACATCGCCCCCACACACCATGTGTGTGGCCCGGACATGGACAACACACGGCCTCACACGACATCAAATTACACGGTGTGTACTTAAAACGTACACGACGTGTACTTCGGAAATTTACATATTTTTCTCTTTTTCTAAAAAATTACTATAAAAGGAAAAACATACCTGAAATGAAGATCCGGGTTCTTAAAAACTTTCCCCCCTAATGAAATTCATCCCCATATTTCCCTAGTGAGGCGCAGAAGAAGATACCCCGAATAGCTCCGACCACTGCGATCGTACATCAGCCTCCATCTCCCAGGTCTCGTCCTATAATTTCCTGTGCTTCCATAGCCCCCGTACCAGAGGAACAGATCGGCCACGGAGAGCCTTCGTACTATGATTGACAATCTGGATAGGATTCTCCTCAAATGATGCATCCTCTTCGATCTCAACCTCATTGGGGTGAAAGACATGAGACGGTTCTGAAAAGTAACGTCGGAACTGAGAGATGTGGAAGACGTCGTGCATATCCTGATACCTCTGTGGTAACTGCAACCAATAGGCAACCGACCCAACTATCTCCAACACCTCAAACGGCCCGACGTACCATGGTGAATGCTTACCCTGTCTTAAAATCCTTTTATGTCCCAACCTCGGTGCGACACGCAGGAAAACCTGATCCCCAACCTCGAACACCGGAGCTCATCTCCGTTGATCAGCATAAGACTTCTGTCAAGATTGTGCTATAGCCATTTTCTTCCGAATCAACTCTATCTACTCTGAGGTCTCCTAAACAAGACGAGGTCCCATCAAAGATGCCTCTCCTACCTCTAGCCATCACAAAGGTGATCAGCATGGATTTCCGTACAAAGCCTCGTAAGGTGCCATCTAAATAGTCACCTGAAAACTGTTGTTATAGGAAAAATCCACAAGAGGAACATGCTTCTCCCAAGAACTGCAAAAGTATAGAATGAAAGCTCGGAGAATTTCCTCAAGCACCTGGATCGTACGCTCGGACTGACCATCTTGCTGGGATGGTATGCTGTACTCAAAAGTACCAGTGTACCCAAATCCTTTTGATTCCCCTTCCAGAACCGAGAAGTAAAATGTGCATCCTTTTCTGAAACAATAGAGTGTGGAACTCCATACAGACATACGATCTCATGGATGTACAACCATCCCCGCTCATTGCTACTGATGTTCTCCTTGATCTGAAAGAAATGAGAAACCTTCGTTTACCTGTCGAAGACAACCCAAACAACATCACTCCACCAAGGCGACCATGGTAACCCGGTCATGAAGTCCATCGCGACATCATTCCACTTCCACTCGGGAATGAGTAACTGCTGTAAAAGACCGGCTGGTCATTGATGCTCAGCATTCACCTCCTGACAAGTAGAAAATCTCATAACGAAACCAGAAACATCTCTGTTCATACCTGGACACCAATACTGGTGATGAAGATCCCGATACATCTTGGTGACACCAGTATGAACTGCCCAAACTGAGGAATGGAAATCCCGCATCATCTCCTCGCGTATGCCTACTGGCACCCATACAGGTCCCTGGAAATGAAAGATCTCATCCTCACCCACTGTCCATCCAGGAAGAGGGTCCTCTCCTGACACACTCTCCCACATGACTAGTCCTTATGAGTCTGATAGTTTCCTCATCCGTACCCGAAAAAGAATGGTAGAGGTAACAACTACATAAGATAGAAAAGTCTACCCCTGTTTGTCATGCACCTCCAAATACATCTCAGAGAATAGAGCCATAAGCTTCCACTCACTACTGGCCTCTTGAACTAACTAAATATAAGTTCTTCTGCTCAACACATCGTCCACTGCATTTCCCTTTCCCAATGTATAGGCAAGATCAAAGTCAAAGGACTGAAGATACTCGACCCACCTACGCTGTCTCAAATTCAGATCATGCTGTGTGAAGATGTACCCGAGAATCTTGTGGTTGGTAAACACCACAAAGTGCTCTCCCATAAGGTAATGTCTCCAACATCGTAAGGCATGAACAATAGCTGCCAACTCCAGATCGTGAATTGGGTAGTTTCTATCGTGTGGCCTTAACTGCAGAGACCCATACACAAAGACTCCATCTCCCTGCATAAGCACAGCTCCTAGTCCGACACCTGAAGCATCATAGTAGACTATATAGCACTTGACCAGCTCTAAAAATACTAGTATCCGTCTTGACGTCAACCTCCCATTCAGCTTCTAAAAGGATGAATCACAAGAATCTGACCATAAGAACTTCACACCTTTCTTGGTCAGACCTGTCAGCGGTGCTACAAGGTGTGAAAAGTCTTGTATGAAAAGCATGTAGTATCCAGCCAGCCCTAGGAAACTCCACACCTCAAAGACATTCTTCTGATGCTCCCAGGAAACTACAAATCTCACTTTCTCTGGGTCTACTGATACTCCTGTCTCTGAGTTAACGTGACCCATGAAGTGAATCTTATCCATCCAAAAGTGGCATTTCGAGAGGTTAGCATATAACTGATGCTCTCTCAGTGTACTTAAAATGATCTCAAGATGGGTGGCATGGTTGTGTCGAGTGTGAGAGTACACAAAGATATTGCCCACGAAGACCACCACAAAAGTCCAAGTACAGATGGAACACTCGGTTTATCAGTGCCATAAAATCTGTTGGTGCATTCGTGAGTCCGAATGGCATGACCGTATACTCGTATAGACCATACCTTCTCATAAAGACTGTAAGAGGTATATCTGATGGTCTAATGCGCAACTGATGATCACCAGACCTTAAATAGATCTTCGAGAACACCTGGGCTCCTTGAAGCTGATCAAAGAGTTCATCGATCCTCGACAAGGGATATCGGTTATTGACCGTCAACTAGTTCAGTTTCCGATAATCCACACAATGCCTAAGGGTGTTGTCTACCTTATTCGCAAACAGGAAAGGTGAACCCAATGGAGAAGTGATGGGTCAGATTAAACCCTTTTCCTGCAACTCCTCTAACTACTTCTTGAGCTCCAACAACTCAGGTGTAGCCATCCTATGAGGAGTAATGGACACTGGTGCTACTCCTGGAACGAGCTCAACAGAAAAGCCTACCTCACACTCTGGAGGCACACCTGAAAAGTCCTCTAGAAAGACATCCCTGAAATTTCCACCACTAGAGGAATGTCTAACTGTGAAGTCCCCAGGTCATCTAGATAAAGACTGGGAATCTGGGCTACAACTCTTCCTAGCCCATGATGCTCTGGTCCAACTCTACCCGCCTGGACATCCCACTCGCCTCTATGGAGAAAAGATATGCCCTCTGGTGATACGAAACTCACCCTATGACGATAGCAATCGATGACTGCCTAGAAGGGAACTAACTAGTCCATACCAAGAATGACATCATAGCCTGTCATCTCTAGGACATAAATTTCCCATAAGAAGTGACACCCTGCAACCTCAAGAGGGAACTCTCTACACTGATGTACGCTAGATGTCCTCGCTCCCAATGGTGTATCAAGAGTCAACATTTTGGCAGACGAGAAGATAAAGAGCCCAAGACTCTCCACAATATTAACAGAGATGAATCTATACGAAGCACTAGTATCTAAAAGTGATGAAGATAAACCTTTGGCTACTAAGATTTTACCTCAAACTGTAGAAGGGTCGGGATCATGCTCTTGATGGGTCTGCTCCACGGAGAATTTCTGGCCTATACCGTGGCCATATGCCCCTAGATAACCACTTTGAGCTGATCCACTCTGCTTTCACTGGTAACCTGGTGACTGACCATCACGGCCACGACCTCCACCTCGGCCGGAACAGCCAGAAGAACTCTAGTTCCTAGAGTGTGAGAATCAGGAAATACATATCCTATATGTGGGGTCATAGAAGAACCCATACCAATAGCTGTAGGAGTGAAGATCTGACAAAAACACTGAAGATGGCTCATCTTGACACAAGATCATCACTCCATCGGGTCTCTCTGAAAATGAGGCCTAGTATGCCCGCTTATACCACACTGGTAGCATACAACCTTGCTACCCGAAGATACATTCTGCATACGTTGATCTCCTCGAGCAGACTCCCTGCGGTTCTTCCTGCTATCAGAAGGAGGAACACTAGTTCTGGAGGTTGAACCACGCTGGCTCACTTCCCCAGAATCCCTCAGACTACGCTTTGTGATCACCGCCTGGATGAAGATAGATGATATCAAAGTGAACCTGAAGATATTCACCTAGGAATGGATCTCCTGCCTGATACCTTCATCAAAATTCCTAGAAAATAACAACTCCTCACCTGCTGGAATCGGAGTGAAGAACTGCAGCTCGTTAAAACAAGATGAGTACTCCATAACAGAAAGAGTACCCCGCTCGAGACTCATAAACTCTCGGGCTCGGTCGGCCCTCAAGGTCTCCGGGTAGAATTAATCATAGAAGATGCACCGAAACTCTTCCCAAGTCATACCCTGCGGACATCCTGACTATGAGATCTCCTCCCACTACCTCTTGGAGATGTCTCAGAGCATATAAGTAGCCAACTTTACCCTTTTCTCTGGAGGTATCTCTAGAGGCTCGAAAATCATCAGTGTGGACTCTAGCCACAAATATGCAGCTTGTGGTCCCCCATCCTCTGAGAAAGTAGGAGGATGTTGCTGTTGGAAAACCCACGCCAACTCAGCCTTTGATGGGGTAGGAGGCGGCGCTCCTTGAAAGGTATGAATCATCCTCAGGAAGTCCTCCCTGAACTACGCATCAGTGCCTGCAATGGTATAACTGCTGGTGTCAAGGCTGGCACAATAGGAGGATCTTCAAGAGGTCCCCGATCAGCTATATCCTATGCCTGACTACCATCTGGAAGCTGACGTATGACCGGAGGACGTCTCAGAGGCATAGCTCTGAAAAATCAAAAGAAATCCTTAGATCGGGATTATCAATGACATAGAACACAATAGTACAAAACGAGAACAGGAAGAAGAAACACTCAAGTTTCACTAAACATGACTACATGACATGTATAAAAACTACACGACGTGCTCCTTAAGTCCATTCACATGGGTGTGTACTTCCTCCACCATTGGTCGTGTAACACCCCAGACTACATGGCGTGTTGTCCCCACACACGGTGTGTACTTCATCTCCATTCCCCTGGTCGAGTCTCTTTACACCGCTAAGTCACACGGTCCTCTTGACCCGAGACTACTCGGTGTGTTCACTCCGGACACGGCGTGTACTAGACAGGGTTTCAGTGACCCATGTTGTTAGTTACACAACGGAATACACGGATGACTCTTACACGGTGTGTTACGAAAAAACATGGATTGTATATGAGAGATAACACCGTCCCGTGTTGTTTGTGACACGACCAGGTACCTAGAACAAGACTATATGATGTGTTCATACCCAACACGGTGTGTACTACACGAGATTCCCCAACCCATGTTGTTAGTGAGATGGCTAGGTACACAGCTCACTAATACATGGAGTGTAACGACTGTACACGGTGTGTTTCTGAAAACTTTTTCACCACTTTATGTTTCTGCTCACACAGTTAGTGACACGGTTTAAAACTACACGGTGTGTATTCAAGTACACGCCATGTATTCTGGGTTTTTTGGGAAGTAGCTCAGAAACTGCACCAAATCCCAGAAAACACTGAAAAACAAACATGAAGGTGCCAAATTACGATCCGTGAGGGCCCATACTCCCCGAGAACCAAATCTTAGAATCTCCTACATATCTTATACAAGGGAAACAAGTCAATGATCCACCAAGTTCTGATTTATGAGGGCCCATAACACCTCAAGAACCAAAATTTGGCATTCATTTAAGCAAGGCACAATACAAACAATTCCTCTATCAAACTGCATGGATTCTATCAAAGCATATATCACAACAAGATGCATAATATACACAACGTCTATCACAACAACATGCAATCGCTAATGCACCCTAGATGGCATGGCAAGAATGCATGACATGTGATTTCTAACAAGTGCCTATATGATGCATGAGATGGCATACCCTCATCTTATCGGGTTGCGACATAAATAGAACCACATAGCACAACAATGACAACACAAGGCATGTGAATCACTCTTGGTGAAATCATATCAACCATAAAATCTCAAACCAGAAAACTGCAATAACAAGGTAGATAGGCTTTTCCCTATACACGAGTTAGCTACTCTCGGGCACAGATTATTACCAAGTACCGAATCCATCCTATCCCTGGATAAAGGCTCCAAGCAGTAAATCAAGAGATAAAATCCATCTGATACAACTTTGTAACGTCCCGGTTCTGGAAGCCACCTAGAGGCGCCCCGTACTCGGTTGGTCACATGGATTTAAGCGCATTTCCCCAAACGCCAGAGGCTGCTAACTAGCAGCGAGGGCCTTGGGTGTGATAGTGGGGGAAACTATTCCCTCATTATCAAGGTACACAATTGAAGTAAACAAAACATTTAATAACGGATGCAGTAAATATCCAACAACAATGCACAAGTAAACAGTGGAAGATTAAAATAATAAAACACTGGAGCACATATGTATATATGAAATTATGCATGATACATATCTAGGAGAACAACCAAATAGGTCACAATGCTGGTAATACAAACAATACTGAAACAAGTACAAAAGAACAGATACACAACTCCTCAGCATCGCAAGCCTAAGCTTGGTCACATTCTCTCCTTCTCCAAATAAATCAAGTACCAAAAGTCAAAGGGCGCGTTCCCTTGTATATACCTGCAATAACGTAGTTTGTTTGGTCCCAAAGCCCGACCCAAACAGGATGTGAGACTAAATCCCAGTAGGAAACCACCCGAAGATCTGTTCCTAAAAGTTAGTGAGCATATGGAAGGTAATAGTATATTAAGCAGTAAACAGTAATAGTAAACAGTAGGTAGTAACCAGAAAGTAGTAACAGGATAATATACAACAGTAATCAATCCATAGAACAACAAGAAGTAGTGAATCAAACAACTAACCACAACAAGAACCCCTCTGAAAAGTACTCACAGCCAACCCCTCTGGTCCGATCCAAGATGTACCTACAACCCTCTGGGAAGTGCACTCAGCATAACACCTCTTGTTTGGTTATAAAAAATTATGAGACTCTCTGTGGAAGCTATCTTGGTCAATTCCCCTTATAGTCTAGGGTAGTCAGGGACTCTACGAGGAAGATCACGTGGTCTAACCCTCTTATAGCCCTAGGGTCTAGAGACTCTCTGAGGAATCCCACTCGGTCAATTCCTCCTATAGTCTCAGGTCTATCAGAGACTCTCTGAGGATGCTCACTCGGTCAATTACTCCTCTAGCCTAGAATGGTTTAAGGAAATTCAAACAAGTAAAGACTCTCTGAGGAAGCTCACTTGGTCTACCCTCATGTTTTCTATAATATCCAAGACTCTCTGGGAAGCTCACTCGGTCTATCCCATGTAGTCTATAATAACCAAGACTCTCTGAGGAAGCTCACTCGGTCTACCCTCCTGTAGTCTATAATATCCAAGACTCTCTGGGAAGATCACTCGGTCTATCCCTTATATTCTCTAGCAGCAGGTTCTCACAATCCTATGCCAGTCAGTGAATAATAATGATATAATTCCAAAGTGCACCAATAGAGCTACATGGATAACAATTCTATGGAACAACAAGCATGTCAATAATATCATTCCATCCAACGGTCACAAGGCTTGGAAAAAAGGTATAACGGCCAAAGGATAAAAAAACCCAAAGATTATAACAAGAATAAGGCTTGGAAAAAACATCCAAGTATGGAAATTTATACCCAAACATGATCAAATTACCTCTACACAAGCATACAAGCAAGGAAGGAAAACAATAGGGGAAAAACGGTAAACACGCAATACCCTGTTGACATGTATTGGTGGAAATTTGCACATAAAACTCAAATACTTCGAAAGGTAAGGAATAAACCACCTACCTTAGTGCTAGGAGATCAATATACTTGAACCAAGCGGATTTATTCTCCTTAGAACGACGTAGATCTATGAAAACAGACAAAATGTTCAACCCACAATATCTTGTGAAAGAGGAAAAATCATGGAATGAAACTCAAGAAGAGGGAAGAGCTCACCGCTGGGGTTCCAACGCAATTGACAGTGGTCGATTTGGAAAAAAGACAGAGGATGTTCACGGCCGTACAGACGCTCCCGGTCGAAGAACCTTGAGAAGAAGACAATTCTGTCAATTAGGCGTGACCTCGATCCATTTAATGAAAAAAAAGTACACGATGTGTACTACAGGAGTACATGGTGTGTACCTGGATTTTCTGTACTCTACTTTAAGCGGCCTCCACATCGCACCCACACACCATGTGTGTGGCCCAGACATGGCCAACACACGGCCTCACGCGGCATCAAAGTACACGGCATGTACTTATAAAGTACACAACGTGTACTTTGGAAATTTCCAGATTTTCCTCTTTTTCTCAAAAATGACTAGAAAAGGAAAAACATACCTGAAACGAAGATCTGGGTTCTTACATTATGTGTCTTGTTCTACCCAAATTTTGATCCTATGCTCAGTGATGATCATAGAATATTATCTCTTATGTTTACCATTAATAAGATTCCAATATCACCCTTTTTATTATGTATCAATTTCCCAAGGATATGATAAAATTAAATATCTATGATGTGTCTAAAGGGGTATCATATATGGATATTTTGTGGGAAATGTGGAAGACTTGTTATTAGATAAAAGATGATTATATAGTTGGTAAAAATGTCAATTTTTTGAAAAGGAAATGTTTTTTAAAATTAAATTTTTATCATTATTTTTAATATATATAAACCAAATGTTATTGGAAATTTATATCAATGAAATAATTTATTAATGTTATGAAATTTAGATATTTACACTTGGGGTGTCACATTTGGTATCATAATACGGTCTAGATAACATTAGGGGTTAAGATATCAGTTGAGGACAATTTAATTGTTGATAAATTACGTTTGATCAAAATTTAAAAGGAATATATATTAATTTAGGTTAGATTTGAAAATATTGAATTATTGTTTGGCTTTTATAGGATGCAATTACTAAAATACCTAGGAAAATGATTAATATAAATATCTAATACAAGGATAACACTATGATGTTTTGATAAATTAGATATTGAGTGGTTATTATATATATTAAAACCTTATATGGATACTATCAAGTGGAATCCATTATATAAATATATACCTAGGGGTAATCACCTGAAAAAATTCTAGTCGAGTATACACTCAATCTCAACTCTGTTTCACACTGATTAGCTATAAGACTCCATGCATATCTAGAAAATCATGAGGGTATAATGTGTAAAATTATATTATATCTTCAACAAATTTTGGGGGAATTATTATTTTATTGAATTAGGTTATAGGATATAATAGAAACCAACCAAAAAAAACTTGAATAAAATGATAGTGATATAGGATTAAATGAAAGATAATTTAATAATTTTGATGATTTTTACATTTTAATGTTCCATTTATCATAAAAGTTTCTTAAAATAATTATTTTATGTTGTTAATATTTCATCACTCATTATTATTATTTTTTTGTTTTGTATAAATCACAACGAAACATGTGAAAAATGCATTCCATAGATAATATGAAGATTCTCCCAATGAGAATCTTAATGATATTAGATCTAGATTACTAAATCATGTTATTATTCCAAATAATATATCACAAATTCTGATTAACAATGTGAACATAGTTTATTTCCAAAACACAAAAATATATATAAATTTTGATTCTAATGGATTTTCTAGAGATGAAGATAATTATAGAAATAATGTTCAATATCATACATATCAAAAAACATTGTATGAAGCAGTATGTAAGATATCTCAAATGAATTGAGTATTATTTTATGTGTGGAAACTGATGGAATATATAAACTAATTAACAAGTAAAATTAATGTTCATAATGGATAAAGAGAATGGAAATAGTGTTTTTATTGAGGTACAAATTATAGTTTAACATCCTAAATGTAATTAACATGTAAATTATTAATTTCAATGACAATATAAAAGGTTTAACGTGGATGATAGGAAATGAAAACATCCTTATAAAGGAATATACCTTGAAACAAACAATTAAGAATTAATTTTTGAAAATGATATTGACTATGGGACAATGATCATCTGCTTTGGAATTATTTTTATTATATTCATATAATATTCATTTCACTACTATATACCTATTAATTTCAATAAAAAGATAATATAGACACCTTAATGAATATATATTTATTTATTTATCATAATTTTTATTAGTAAAATTAGTATATTCAAAATATATCACTCCTCCCCAGTAAATTTTTATTAAAAATTTATTTTTAATAAATAAAATTTTCTTTCCAATAGGTTATTTGTTTGTATTATTATACATGGATTGGCTCTCTTGACAATGAATCTATGGTAATTACAATGATTGGAAAATTTCCTCAAAAATAAAATCAATAGAATTTATTATTAAAAGTATGACTATTATCTCATGATGAAATATTACTACCATTATATTAGGGTATTCAACATAAAAGGTGAAAGACAAACTCAACATTAGTTTTACTCCAATTATGAAAGAAATTATGATTTAATGATCCATACCACTAATAATGATTATGAAACTAAATTAGAAATTAGATCAAGAGTCAAATATATCATATAGACACCCTAATCTACTTCAATAGTATGGAATATTTAAAATTTAGGGGATATAATTCGTTTAGGAGGATCATTTCATGACCCAAAATTTTACTATGTATATTCCATTGATGAATATTATATTGAAAATTTATTCAACATACACAAATAATTTAAATAAAAAACATGATATATTAAAATAAAATTTTACTATTATATTATACCCATTAAATTAGTTGTTATAGAAGGGAGGATTCATATTATGAAATCCACAGATAAAAGAAATAGAATAGGGTAGCGATAATATCCCTTAAAAAGAAAGTTTAGGAAATCCATGAATATATGTAGAATAATGAGGTTTTTCCTTTTAACTAGACCAAGATAAACAATAAAAATTACAATATTATAGGAATTTTTTATATATAAATTCAATATCATATAAATTTTTGTAAGATCTACGCTAATAGAAGCATCAATTGTGATTTCCAGAGGAACATACGTTATGACTAGATAACATATAGAGATATTTAAGGGATATGTAACATTTAATTACAGTGATATAATCCAAAAATTAATAAATTAATAATTTATTTAAAAAATATATTGTACACAATTCACATTTTAACCTACAAAGAAAAGACATTGTTAAAATTTCCTTCAAAAACGATTTTAATTATATTTCATATATAAAAGGAATATATATATATATTATAATTTAAATTTTATTATCTTAATATAATATATTGTTTAGTCGTTAAAATATCATCATATGACGATTTTTTTTATATTTTTCTAAAATAAATGATTGTTAGGTGAATAGTGAAAATGACAATTCTTTTCAAAATATTCATTTTTATGACATTATAGAAATAGAAAAATGAATTAAAAGATCATGAAATATTTTCAATTTGAATTATATATATTTAATAAGTAACATAAATCCCATAAAAGTAATATTTTGTATTTATTAAATTAATTTTTTTTTCATTTTGGAAGCTCAAGTAATCTTTAACACTAATTTGTTTGCGGTTACATTAAAAATAATATTATAACAATTTTTGAAACTATTTATAAATATGGAACTAAATTTATGATAACTAAATGTAATTATTAATTATATAATTAATTTAAATTTTATGCATAAATATAAGATTATTATGACTAAAGTGAGTTAATGAGATAATGGTAAAACTATATTTTTCAATGATTTAAATTATTAATATTGTGATTTTTTAGATAATCCTACAAAAATAATACTTCTAAAAATGTATTTATATATTTTTTAAACATATATATTATTATATCATCACTCATTTTAGTTTTAATTAAAACTAAATAGGATTAAGAAAACCTAATGGGAAAAACTTATTATTAAAAAATTGTTTTTCTATATAATTTTTTTAATTAGTAATTATTTATTAGGTAGAAATAGAATAGAAATAAATATATTTTTAATATAGGTTCATATTACCCAAATTTTTTATGAGGGGTTTTTTATATTTTTTTGAAACATATATTTCATATATAAAAACTAGCTAACTATAGGGAAATTTTAATGTTTAAATGAAAACGATTATTGGTAATTGATATGAAATGCATTTAATTTTTTTAAATGGTGAGTATTTATCTCCATTTTACCACTTGACACTCCATTATTTATATTTTTTTTATCTTTTCTACCCTAAATAGGTTCTCCCCATTATTGAAAAATAATGAGTGATCACAAGAAAGTCATTCTCTTCACTTATAAAAGGGGTACAATTTTACCCGTCAATGAAACACCAATACCTTATAATTCTATCTTAAAAAATTTATATTTTCTCATCTTATATAATTAAAAAAAATTATTATGCCTATTTTCTCAAATATATTTTTAAGGACTCTATTTAGAAATATATTTATATGAAAAATATTGTGTTTCTTGCATAATTATTTCTTACTCGGTCTATTATTCATCATTTTCCTACAAAAAAACTACTTTTAGACATCATTATTTAATGAAACATGTATTATTAAAATATTTTAATATTATTATATAAATTTATTAACAATTTCTTAATATTTTCCATCCACTAACAAAAACCAATGGACATTGATCATGCGTTAGTAGAGACTACCACCACAAAAAAATTCAATGTTTTTTCTTAACTAAACACCATTATGGGTAATAGGGATATAATAGATTTCTGAATATGATAAATATTTCAGAATTATAATTATAGGATGATAATTTATCGTATACCTTCATTAGATTAAATAAATTGAAAATTTGAATTGTTAATCATGTGTATAATGGATTATGGCGTCCATGGACAAGAAATATCATGTGTCATAACCACCTATTATAGATGGTTTGAAGAATAAAAATAATTAATATATATGTAATTTATAAAATGTTTAAAATTCTAGAAAATTTATCTTCAAATTTTATAAAATCTTATTGTAACAAACCAAAATGTGTAGAATGGATATTTCACTAAAGACGGGTCTACACAAGGCCTAAATGATGTTACTAATCTCAAAATCCATTCAAAAGGAATGTAGGCATAACCATAAAAAGCCATGGGAATAATATAACCTTTAAAAATTAATATAAAATGTTTCATTTTTAATAAGATAATTAAATAATAGAGTGAATCACAAATGAAAAGGTATACAAACATTTAACATAATAAAATATCTTATAAGTATAATCCTAAAAATGTAACAATTCCATGTCTATATCAATATCTTCTTAGGACCATATTCCTCAATTATCCCTAACAACCATGAAATAGTAACCATCCATGATAATTCATAATTGAAACACCTAGAGATTTTATGAGAAATATTTTTTTTTCTTTGATGTCTTGTGTTTTACGCTACACCAAGATTATCTTGCACTGTACGCAACACCGTATTATCTTGTATTATACGCAAACACTCTTCTTGGCATGTGTTACATGCAAGAGTGACCTTCCTCGATAACATGTGTTGTACGCAATACCGAGTTTTACTAAACAACGATATATTGTTATGACCTAGCCCTTATGAATAATATTAACTACTCTTTTAATTTTATTACATAATAATTCATCTTAAACATATTCTATAACATTGTATGAGAACAAAATAAATTTTTTCGGTAAAATAAGTATTTTTCAAAAAAATGTAGTTTTGCCGCCTTTTGTGGGTGCACCCACATTAAATATAGTTTTTAACATGTTTATAAGTTCAATTTGACAAAATAAACTTATTCATTGAAATAATTATATATAAAATTTACTTTGGATAGTTTTTTAATATTTTTCTGTTAACTTTCAAATTTCGATGAATAATAAAAATACGCTAAATTTTAATTAAAAACAAATTTTTTCATCAAGATAAATTATATTGTTAAATTATGATATTGAATGTCTTTAATGTATAAAGAGATTATATTTTTACCATTTAATATAATTTATATTATTATCATTAATTTTACACTGAATTCATTGGTAAAAAATTTCAATCTTTTGCAACATTTTAACTTTTAAAACCCATTTTCTCAATATCAGGATTAATTTTAAATTAAATAATGAAACTTATGTGTTTTGAATTTGAAAAAATAGATTCTATATTTGGAATCAGTAGGTCCAAATTATGTTAATATGCTACTTTTTAATTTTAGAAATTATGAATAGTAATTACAATAAATTTTATTTACCACATATAAAGGTAAATCAGGTAATTAAGGGTAAAAATAGTATTATAAAATTACCCTAACACATGAAAAAATTATATTTGATGAATAAAATTCAAAACATATCATCTAAGGGTCGTAATTGATTCTTTCATGGACATTTGACCATGAAAAAGATGTAATTATTATTAAAACCAAAGAAAGTGACAACATGTCACTCTCTTATATCATATAATTGTAATAATTTCAATTTAGTGATAAAAATCATAAAACGTCGAAAAGAAATAGTAACCATAAATATAATAAAATTATCTACATCATGTGAATTTATTTATAATTTTTAGGTGTTAAATAATTATCATTAATGGTTACACAATAGGGATGTACAAATTATTTTATTGATTGAAATATTAAATAAATGGTTTTAAAAATATTAAAATAAATATTATATGAACTATTTAATGTGATCCATTAATTTTCTAGATACATATGACATTTTATGAATCTATTAAATATTTCAGTTCCAATATATCCTCTTTCTGTATTTTATTTAAATTCAAATAAATGAATAGTGACAAAATTGACACTTGTTATTTTATAAAAATAACATATTATTAAATTGTATAAAAATCACAAAAAATTTTGAAAAATATTAATTGAAATTTATATGGTGTAAAATTTCATAATGTATTTAATTATGGACAATTCACAACACATAAGTAAATATTTATAACAATTTAAAATTTAGAATATATTACCACAAATAAAACTAAATAGATTAAATTAAGATAAATCAAGTTGATAAGGTTTAAAATAATTTTACAACAAGTCTAAATTTTATTTTCTAATGAGATTACAACCGTATATCATCTCATATTCAAATTTGAGTCATTTTTAGATGTTTTTTGTTGGGGTTTGAGTTTATTATAAATTAATATTTTAGAGGTCTCCAAAAGTGCCCCTCTCCTCTCTTATAAAAGGGAACCTCCTCCCTCTCCTATTGAAAACATTTTGAGCCTTCAATAACGGACAAAACCTGTCCATTTCTCTTATACACTTCCCTATAAATATAATAGAGGTCCTAGTTTTCTTCAAATACCAAATTTAGTTCCCTAAGAGTAGGTTTAGAAGAGGCGCGTCGAAGAAGAGGTAATATCCTTTACCGATTATTTCAAATTTATTTCATCTTATACTTCCTCTTATTTAGTTTTTTCATTATAAAGTAAAAGAATCAGTATAAATAATATAATTATATGTTATTATAAATATTAGACAACCTCGTTTCACCTTCTATCCATCCTACGGAAAATGAAATCACCACGCGTGCGTACATACGGAATAGCATCTCCACGTCGTGGTGTAATCTGTTTTCCACCACCAACTTACATGGATTGGTATAATTGTATAAATAATAACTATATATGGTTATTATAAATTGATAATAATTCTGAGATATTCTATCATCCACAAGAATTACATTCAATAATTATGTGAACGATATCATCGCTCATGCGTACGTACGGATTACCGTCTCCACGATGTGATGAGATTCATTCTCCATGTTAACCATTCAAGAAAGATTATAAAGTATATATAATAAGTAATCATGGATTATATGAAATAATAATACTACTGGATTTATGTATATATATATATTTATGCCATTTACATCCATTCAATTTAATAAGGAAACGAAAACAACGTTTATGCATACGTACGGCCTACCGTCTCCATGAATGGTGTATTTCATTCAATTTATAGATCTATTATATATATATTATAAATATATATTTTATATAAATCATGTATTACATTCTAGAAGTATTTTATCATGATCTAAGTAATCATATGAATAATTACAAGTCAAAACACGTATGATAAATGAAACCATTTTACCCAAAATGCTGCTTTAACATGGAATTGACAAATGAAAGGGTAATATAAATTTGAATATGATTCATATATGATATCATAAATATTATTATGGTTCTTTTATAAGTTAATAATATGTTTAAACCACCTATAGAATAGTCTCAAACACATATGGAAGAAATTGGACATACGGTAAGGGATTATTTCATCTCACTTTTATTTCTGTGAGACTTATGCCTTAATCACCATCTATTTATTTTGTATGGTGTTTATGATTCCCATTAATGTTTTATGATTTTTATTATTAAGGATATGATATTTAAATAATAATTTAATTTTATTTATTTTATCAGAGGTATGATTTCACCAATCATAAATGGTAAGGGATAATTTTTCAATCTAATTTTTATCCGCTACTAGAAATACAGTCTTTCCCAACGGTTCGGAACCATTGGGAAAGGCTACAGAACCATAGGGAAGGAAGCAGTTGGGAAATATTTTCCCAATAGTTTACTGTGAACTTTTGGTATAGGGTGGGGGAAGCCGAACGTATCCCAAAGGTTGTGCCAAACCATTGGGATAGTTTTTTCCAACGGTTTGGCTTGAACTGTTGGGAAATTCCAAGGATTCTCCTTTTTCCCAACGGTTTAGAAACCGTTGGGAAAGGTTTTTTACCAACGGTTCATTGAACTGTTGTTAAAAAAAGCATCAGAGATTCTATGACAAAGGTTTGAAACCGTTGGCATAGCCTATACTGTGAAAATTGCATAGCATCCTGCAATTTGCACAGCAGCTTTGCAATTTGGACAGCATGCCTCATTTTGTGCATTCCCTCCCATTTTAACTCCAATTATTGTACCTGCAATAAACTAATACCTACATATACTGTAAAACCCCGAGATTTCATGAAAAATATTCCTTTTAATTTCATTAATGTCTTGTGTTGTAAGTTACACCAAAAGAAGCTTGCACAACACGCATCCCTGACTTGGCTTGCATTACACGCAATCACGACCTTCCACAATAGTGTGTGTTGTACGCAATACTAAGTTTCGCTAAACAAAGATATGTTATATGAACTACCTGTTATGAATAGTATCAACTAAATTTTGAATTTTTTAACATTTTAATTCATCTAACACATTTTCTAGAACATGGTATGAGAACAAAATCAATTTTTTGAGTAAAATAAGTATTTTTTAAAAAATGTAGTTTTACCGCCTTTTGATGGCACACCCACTTTAAATCTTGTTTTTGACATGTTTATAAGTTAAATTTGACAAAATAAAATTATTACTTGGATTCAGGATATAAAATTTTAATTTGGATAATGTTTTGATATTTTTATGATAACATTCATATTTTAATGAATAGTAAAAACACGCTATATTTTAATTAAAAACAACTTTTTTCATCGTAATAATTTATTTGGTTAAATTATAATATTGAATGGTTTTAAATTATAAATAGAATATATTTTTACCATTTAATATAATGTATGTCATTAGCATTGATTTTACCTGGAATTTGTAAGTTAAATCAATTCAATCTTTTGCAATGTTTTAAACAAAAACCTGTTTTCTTTCGACGACGGGATTAATTTTAATTTAATTTATACAACTTTTGTGTATTGAATTTTAAAAAATGTATTCCATATTTGGAATCAGTGGGTCTAAATTATTTTAATAGGCTACTTTTTATTTTTGGGCATTATGAATAATAACTACGGTAAATTTTATTTACCATAGTTAAAGGTAAATTGGGTAATTAAGGGTAAATATAAGATTATAAAATTACCCTAACACCTGACAAAATCTTATTGGATGACTAAAGGTTGACCCATTCCACCTAAGGGTAAGATTATATTAATTTAATGGACTTTTTTCCATGAAAATAATATAATTCTTATTAAAACCAAAGAAAGTGACAACATGTCACTTTCTTAAATCTTATAAGTATAACAATTTTAATTTAGTGATACACTTAATGAAACTTCGAAAATGAATAATTTCTAGAAATATAATACAATTATCTACATCATAGGAATTTATTTAGAATTTTTAAGGATTAAATAATTATCATTAATTATGACACAATAGTGATGTTGAAGTTATTTTATTAATTAAATTATCAAATAAATGGTTTTAAAAATGGTAAAATAAATATTATATGAACTATTTAATGTGATCCACTAATTATATAGAAACATATGACATTTTATGAATCTATTAAAGAATTTAGTTCGAACATATCTTCTGTATATATTTTATTTAAATTCAAATAAATGAATAGTGTCAAAATTGACACTATTGTTATTTTATAAAAATAACATCTTATAAAATTGTTTAAAAATCACAAAAATATTTAAAAATTATAAATTAAAATTTATATGGTCGAAAATTTCATAAAGTGTCAAATTATGGAAAATTAACAACACATATGTAATTATTTATAATAATTTAAAATTTAGAATATGATTACCACAAATAAAATTATATTGGTATATAAGGATAAATGAAGTTGATAATGTTTAAAATAAATTCCTAACACGTCTAAATTTTATTGGTATATGAGATTACAACCTTATATCATCTAATCTTCGGATATGAGTCATTTTGGAAGTTTTTATGTGGGGTTGGAATTTAATATAAACTAATATTTCTTATATTTCTAAAGGTGCCCCTCTCCTCCCTTATAAAAGGGAACCTCCTCCCTATCTTCCCCACACCTTTTTGAACCTTCAAGCTCGGAAAAAACCTGATATTTATCTTCTACACTTCCCTATAAACATTTTAGAGGTCCTGGACTACTTCAAAGACCAATCTTAGTGCCCTAAGAGAAGGTTTCAAAGAGGCGTATCGAAGAAGAGGTAATATTCGTTACTGATTCTTTCAAATTTATTTCTTCTTCTACCTCCTCTTATTTAGTTATTTAATTATATTGTAATAACATCAGAATAAATAATATACTGATGTGTTATTATAAATATGAAACAACCCCATTTCACTTTCTATCTATCTTATGGAAAACAAAATCACCGTGCGTGCGTACGTACGGAATACCGTCTCCACGCCGTGGTGTAATCTGTTTTCGACCACCACCTAACTTGGATTGGTATAATGGTGTAAATAGATAACTATATATGATTATTTTAAATTGATATTGATTCTGAAATATTATACATACATTTCAATACAATTCCATGATCATGGGAATGATATCATCACTCATGCGTACGTACGGACTACCGTCTCCACGACGCGATGAGATTCATTATCCATGTTAACCATTCATTAATGATTATAAAGTTTATATAATAAATAATTATGAAATATATGACATAATAATGATTCTGGATTTATGTATATATATATGTATGTCATCTACTTAATTCCATTCAATTCAATAAGGAAATGAAAACAACGTTCATGCGTACGTACGACCTACCGTCTCCATGAACGATGTATTTCATTACTTTTATCAATATATAATATATATGTATATGATGAATATATATTACTTATAAATCATGTTTTACATTCTATAATTAAGTAAATCAGGATATAAGTAATAATATCAAGAACAACACGTCCAAACATGTACGATAAATAAAATGATTTTACCCAAAACGGTGCTTTAACATGGAACTTACAAAAGAACGGGTAATATAAAGTCATAAGTTAACCCTATATGATATCATAACAATGAATATGATTCTGTAATAAGTCAATTACTTTATTTAAATCATCATACAAGAGGTTTAGATACGTACGAAGCATATCAGACCTAAGGTAAGGGATAATTTTGCAATCTCATTTTTATCCGAGATCGCATATACCTAAGTATTTACTGGGGTTATATTTTTCATCCATGATCATAAAATGTTTTTCATAAAGTGTTTAATATTATTCCATGTATGTTTAATGGCATGTTTACCCCTATTTTACTTTTAATTTCAGTTATGGAAGGAATCTTTCTTTTGTTTACCATACGTGGTACTTTTTGATTTTTCTGACCAAAGTACGAGGAGAATGTTTTTTAAAACTTATACGGCATGAACAGATTTTGACGATTTCATAACGCTTTATTTTCATGAAGATTCCTCTACAAGATTTCATTATTATTTTCAACAAAATCATTTTCTTCTAAAATTTAATGACAATTTCAGAAAAGAAAATTATTTTGCGGAAGAAAGGATATTTTCCTCAAGAATTCATTTCAAGTGTTTTATCAAAACTATTTTCCATCTAAGATGACATTATTTCATATGTGCATGTTTCAAGTATAATGCATCTATTATTTACATGGTATGATTCTTCTTATGATTAAATGATATCCATTTGTTTTATATGGATTATGTTATGATGGCATGATGTTTGAGAATCCCAATTTATTACATGGGTTATGCTATGATGTATGATTTATGATTTTGTGGCACAAGTAAGAATGATTTCATTATGAAATGGGTGAGACCTATATCTCTCTCCAATTCATTGGGTAAAGATTTATATCTCATGAGATAGACAGGGCTTGAATGGTAAGTTAATCCTGTTTAGTGTTACAGGACTGAAATGAGGAGTGAACTCGATTTAGAAAGGGACTTTGTCCACTAAGATGGTCTTGGCAGCAATGCCTTGGAAACTATGGAAATCATGACATGTGATGAATTGTTTCCACAATTACATGTTTTATTCCCATTATATTTTATCATGATTGATGTTCCAATATGATATATTCCTTACGTACTTCCATGATTTATGTCTTTGCTCAAGATTTTGATGTTTAAATTTCATGTTCAAGTTTTTTCTTTCAAATGTTTATGGATTGTTTTATGTTCACTATGTTTTCCCTTACTGAGAATTTGAGCTCACCCTTTTATTGTTTTATTTTCCCTAGGATATAAGGAAAGGTTTTAGGTAAGAAAAAAAAGGATGATCTTTATGGGAGATGTTGAGGATCTTTCACCACGATTAGAAGATTATGTTCCAAGTTTCCAAAGGCACTAAACTATTACGGTCCTTTGATGTCTATTTTTGTTATGTATTAAGTATTTCGCAAAATTAATGTAATGTCCATGTACGTCAAGCTTCTGGTATCTACAGTTGGTATCAGAGTAAAGGTTTAGATAACCTTTGTAAACTAGGATGTGAAAACTTTAGTGAGATCCCTAGAGATATTTCTAAGGTATGTCTAGGGATGTCCCTAAGGTTAAGTATAAGTATAGGTTATAGTCCTAGAATTATGGTAACAATCTTAGAATCAAACCTAAGTTGTTAGATATTGAAGGTACTCCCCATTTATTATGTTGTTTTCCCTAGCATGATTTTTACCTCTCACACTATTCTTTTTGGGTTTTAGAAAATGGATGGAAACAAGATGATTCATGATAATGGAGGATATGATGGACAATGGAATGATATTCTTCATGAGAAACCAAATGAAATGGGATTTGGAAGTCCAAACATCATTATTATGCCGAATCAGCAATATCATAATATGATCAATATACTCAAATTTGGTAAGTTTCCTAACTCAGCTAATAAGAGAAATATGGAGTTTCATGATGATCATAGAAGAAAGAAAGTTAAATTTCCCCTATGTAAATCATGTGGGAAGAGGCATCAAGGAGAATGTTTCAAAGGAACTGGAAGATGCTTTGGGTGTGGAAAATAAGGAAATATAGCCAGTAAGTGCAAAGGAAAAGGTTCAGTTAACACCATGTATGAGGATATTGGTATTGCTACGACATCAAAAATGGTTAAAAGTTTTAAATGTGGAATGTACGGGCATTGTGAAAAACAATTCCCTAAGGGAAAGTCTCATGAAGAGAATCCGTATGGTAGTATGGGTAGTATTTATGTTGATGATGATGAAGAGACTACAAATGATATGTGAGATGAAAGAATTGTTGAAGCTCGGTCAATGGTTTAAGAAGGTAGTGGAATGATTACATGTTTATCAAGTGTAATGTTGTATAAGTAATCTCATGGTACTATGGAATATGGAGACATCTAAGGATTGTTACACTGTTGTCTTTCCTTATGTTCTGAAAGTGTATGATGAATGGTACCAGTAACCATGAAAGGTTATTCAGATATATTTTGAAAGTAGGTGATATGAACATAATGAACGGATAAAGAGAAAATTAAATGTTTGATAGTATTAATGAGCTCATGACTGATATAAGGAGAAGGTTATATCATGGTTTGAGTATATAGAATTTTTTGGATTTTGGTATGTGGAAAGAGTTAACTTTTGATAGCATTCATGTTTTCACTAAGGTTTAATGGGTATTCATTTTTTCAAGAGAATACGTGATTAAGGTATGCACATGGTTGGAATGTGAGGAACAAGATATATGGGGGATAAATGATGGTTGGTTGATGACATTTCAAGTAATCATTTTCTTTATACTATGAGCTTGGACCGAAGTATTTTAGATAAATATTGGAATGGATTATGTTGGACATAACTTAGTATTGTATAAGGATAGAACTTTTTTCGATATTATTGATGGGATGTTATAGTAATGTAGTTTTAGAAAAAGGACAACATGCAGGACGGGCGACAACCCATCACGTCGGACAAGGCGATGGGAATCGAACCCACAACCGAAGTGCGACTGGCCTTTATCGCCTACCACTGGCCTACAGGAAGACACTATTTAGTAGAAACTTGTTTTATTATATTAAGTAGTATGATATATGAAGTATAAGTCCATTTTAGGAGCTATATATGATTAATATCACTATAGATGGAGTTATGTAATTTTGATAAATTTTTTAACCTTTTGTTTGAGATAGAGGAATGAACCATCATTCTATCACATGATCTGCTAACACTTCACGAATGACAAATTCAACTTCATTTCTTTAAGAGATGAAGTGGAAATTGTCCAAAGAACGACCAATGGTGAGACTGTACCAAAATCACGAAAGTATTTCTTCTAATTCCGATTTCATCAACTTTAGGGAAATGATCTTGAAAGCCAAAAATGTTATCCTAGTGCCCTTATATCCGATGAATCAGATGGTACCTTAGATCATCAAAAATCTATGGCTCTGTGATTGATGTCTTTTTCATAGCCACGTTCTCTACCACTCTCCACCAGAACTTGATGGTTAGATTTTTCTTCCATATCCATTTTTTCACCTATGTTCTCCTACATGGAAACCCAGTGATGAGTTAATTTGGGTAACCATTACATTTCATACATTATTTTTTAAAGCCAAGTTTTGGTATTCATTTTTACGATGTGTGTTTCTATTAAAGAAACTTTCGAGTAGTAAACCTTTTATAACCCCGACGAATTTTTAGGGCGAAATTCATTTTAAGGGGGGTAGAATGTAAGACCCCGAGATTTTATGAAAAATATTCTTTTTAATTTCATTAATGTCTTGTGTTGTACTCTACCCCAAAATGATCTTGCACAACACGCATCCCTGACTTCTCTTGCATTACACGCAATCGCGACCTTCCATAATAGCGTGTGTTATACGCAATACTGAGTTTCGCTAAACAACGATATGTTATATGAACTACCTGTTATGAATAGTATCAACTAAAATTTTGAATTTTATAACATTATTATTCATATTAAACATTTTTTGAAAATGGTATGAGAAAAAAAATCAATTTTTCGTGTAAAATAAGTATTTTTCAAAAAATGTAGTTTTGCCACCTTTTGATGGCACACCCACTTTAAATATTGTTTTTGACATGTTTATAAGTTAAATTTGACAAATCAAAATTCTTACTTGGATTAAGGATATAAAAATTTAATTTCGATAAAGTTTTGATATTTTTATGATGACATTCATATTTTAATGAATAGTAAAAACATGCTATATTTTAATTAAAAACAACTTTTTTCATCATAATAATTTATATGGTTAAATTATTATATTGAATGGTTTTAAAGTATAAATAGAATATATATTTACCATTTAATATAATGTATGTCATTATCATTTATTTTACCTTGAATTTGTAGGTTAAATTAATTCAATCTTTTGCAATGTTTTAAACAAAAACCCGTTTTCTTTCGACAACGAGATTAATTTAAATTTAATTTATGAAACTTTTGTGTATGGGATTTTGAAAAATGGATTCCATATTTGGAATCAGTGGTTCCAAATTATTTTAATCAGATACTTTTTTATTTTTGAGTATTATGAATAGTAACTATGGTAAATTTTATTTACCATAATTAAAGGTAAATCAGGTAATTAAGGGTAAATAAAAGATTATAAAATTACCCTAACACCTGAAAAAATCATATTGGATGACTAAAAGTCTACCCATATCACCTAAGGGTTGGATTAGATTAATTTAATGGACTTCTTTCCATGAAAATAATTTAATTATTATTAAAACCAAAGAAAGTGACAACATGTCACTTTCTTAAATCTTATAAGTATAATAATTTTAATTTAGTGATAAACATAATGAAACTTCGAACATTAATATTCTAAAGAAATATAATACAATTATATACATCAGAAGAGTTTTTTTATAATTTTTAGGGATTAAATAATTATCATTAATTATGACACAATAGTGATGTTGAAATTATTTTATTAATTAAAATATCAAATAAATGGTTTTAAAAATGTTAAAATAAATATTATATGAACTATTTAATGTGATACACTAATTATCAAGACACATATGACATTTTTTGAATCTATTAAATCTTTTAGTTTGAACATATCTTCTGTATATATTTTATTTAAATTCAAATAAATGAATAGTGTCAAAATTGACACTATTGTTATTTTATAAAAATAACATATTATAAAACTATTTAAAAATCAAAAAAATATTTAAAAATTATAAATTAAAATTTATATGGTCTAAAATGTCATAAAGTGTCAAATTATGGAAAATTCACAACACATATGTAATTATTTATAATAATTTAAAATTTTGAATACGATTACCACAAATAAAACTAAATTGGTATATAAGGATAAATCAAGTTGATAATGTTTAAAATAAATTCCTAACATGTCTAAATTTTATTGGTTGATGAGATTACAACCCTATATCATCTAATCTTCGGATATGAGTCATTTTGTAAGTTTTTATGTGGGTTTGGGATTTAATATAAACTAATATTTCTTATATTTCCAAAGGTGCCCCTCTCCTCCCTTATAAAAGGGAACCTCCTCCCTCTCTTCCTCAAACCTTTTTGAGCCTTCAAGCTTGGAAAAACCCTGCCAATTTATCTTCTCCACTTCCCTATAAACATGCTAGAGGTCTTGGTCTACATCAAAGGCCAATATTAGTGCCCTAAGAGGAGGTTTCAAAGAGGCGTATCGAAGAAGAGGTAATATTCGTTACTGATTCTTTCAAATTTATTTCTTCTTCTACCTCCACTTATTTAGTTGTTTAATTATATTGTAATAACATCAGTATCAATAATATACTGATATGTTATTATAAATATGAAACAACCCCATTTCACCTTCTATCCATCCTAAGGAAAACGAAATCACTGCCCGTGCGTACGTACGGAATACCGTCTCCACGTCGTGGTGTAATCTGTTTTCGGCCACCACCTTACTTGGATGGGTATAATGGTGTAAATAGATAACTACATATGATTAATGTAAAATGATATTGATTCTGAAATATTATACATACACTTCAATACAATTCCATGATCATGGGAATGATATCATCGCTCGTGCGTACGTACGGACTACCATCTCCACGACGCGATGAGATTCATTCTCCATGTTAACCATTCATTAATGATTATAAAGTATATATAATAAGTAATAATGAAATATATGACATAATAATGATACTGGATTTATGTATATATATATGTTTGTCATCTACTTAATTCCATTCATTTCAATAAGGAAATGAAAACAACGTTCATGCGTATGTACGGCCTACCGTCTCCATGAACGGTGTATTTCATTCCTTTTATCGATCTATAATATATATGTATATGATGAATATATATTATTTATAAATCATGTTTTACATTCTGGAATTATGTAAATCATGATATAAGTAATTATATCAAGAACAACAAGTCCAAACATGTACGATAAATAAAACGATTTTACCCAAAACGCTGCATTGACATGGAACTTACAAAAGAACAAGTAATATAAAGTCATAAGTGAACCATATATGATATCATAACAATGAATATGATTCTGTAATAAGTCAATGAAATTATTTAAATCATTATACAGGAGGTTTGGATATGTACGAAGCATATCAGACCTAAGGCAAGGGATAATTTTTCAATCTCATTTTTATCCAAGATCGCTTATACGTAAGTATTTACTAGGGTTATATTTTTCATCCATGATCATAAAATGTTTTTCATAAAGTGTTTAATATTCTTCCATGTTTTTTAATGGAATTTTTACCCCTCTTTTACATTTACTTTGTGTTATGGAAGGAATCTTTCTTTTGTTTACCATACGTGGTACTTTTTGACTTTTCTGACAAAAGTACGAGGTGAATGATTTTTTAAAATTAAACGGCATGAACAGATTTTGATGATTTCATAACCCCTTATTTTCATGAAGCTTAATCTACAAGATTTGATGATTATTTTCAACAAAATCATTTTCTTTTAAAATTGAATGAAAATTTCAGAAAAGAAAATTATTTTGCAGAAGAAAGGATATTTTCCTCAAGAATTCATTTCAAGTGTTTTATCAAAACTATTTTCCATCTAAGATGAAATTATTTCATATGTGTATGTTTAAAGTATAATGTCTCTATTATTTACATGGTATGATTCTTCTTATGATGAAATGATATCCATTTGTTTTATATGGATTATGTTTGATGGCATGATGTTTAAGAATCGCAATTTATTACATGGGTTATGCTATAATGTATGATTCATGATTCAGTGGCACAAGTCAGAATGATTTCATTATGAGATGGGTGGGACCTATATTTCCCTCCAATGAATTGGGTAATGATTTATATCTCAAGATATAGACAGGTCTGGAATGGTAAGTTAATCCAGATCAGTGTTACAGGACTGAAACGAGGAGTGAACTCGATTCAGAAATGGACTTTGTCCACTAAGATGGTCTTGGAAGCAATGCCTTGGCTACTATGGAAATCATGACATGTGATGAATGGTTTCCACAATTACATGTTTTATTCCCATTATATTTTATCATGATTGATATTCCATTATGATATATTCCTTACGTACTTCCATGATTTATGTCTTTGCTCAAGATTTTGATGTTTAGATTTCATGTTCAAGTTTTTGCTTTCAAATGTTTATGGATTGTTTTATATTCACTATGTTTTCCCTTACTGAGCATTCGAGCTCACCCTTTTTATGTTTTCTTTTCCCCAGGATATAAGGAAAGGTTTTAGGTAAGAAAAAAAGGAAGATCTATATGGGAGATGTTGATGATCTTTCACCAAGATTAGAAGATTATGTTCCATTTTTCCAAAGGCACTAAACAATTATGGTCATTTGGTATCTGTTTTTGTTATATTTTAAGTATTCCGAAAAAGTAATGTAATTTCCATGTATGTCAAGCTTCAGGTCTGTACAGTTGGTATCAGAGGAAAGGTTTAGTTAACCTTTGGAAACTAGGATGCGAAAACTTTAGTGAGATCCATAGAGATATTTCTAAGGTATGTCTAGGGATGTCCCTAAGGTTAAGTATAAGTATAGGTTATAGTCCTAGAATTACGGTAACGATCTTAGAATTAAACATAAGATGTTAGATATTGAAGGCACTCCCCCTTTATTTTGTTGTTTTCCCTAACATTATTTTTGCCTCTCACACTATTCTTTTTGGGTTTTAGAAAATGGCTGGAAACAAGATGATTCATGATAATGGAGGATATGATGGACAATGGAATGATATTATTCATGAGAAACCAAATGAAATGGGATTTGGAAGTCCAAACATCATTATTATGCTGAATAAACAATCTCATAATATGATCAATAAACTCAAATTTGGTAAGTTTCCAGACTCGGCTAATAAGAGAAAGATGGGGTTTCATGATGATCATAGGGGAAAGAAAGTTTAATTTCCCCCATGTAAATCATGTGGGAAGAGGCATCAAGGAGAATGTTTCAATGGAACTGGGAGATGCTTTGGGTGTGGAAAAGAAGGACATAAACCCAGTAAGTGCAAAGGAAAAGGTTCAGTTAACTCCATGTATGAGGATAATGGTATTGCTACGACATCAACAATGGTTAAATGTTTTAAATGTGGAATGTACGAGCATTATTAAAACCAATGCCCTAAGGGAAAGTCTCATGAAGAGAATTAGTATGGTCGTATGGGTAGTATTTATGTTGATGATGATGAAGAGACTACAAATGATATGTGAGATGAAAGAATTGTTGAAGCTCAGTCAATGGTTTAAGAAGGTAGTGGAATGATTACATGTTTATCAAGTGTAATGTTGTATAAGTAATCTCATGGTACTATGGAATAAAGAGAAATCTAAGGATTGTTACACTGTTGTCTTTCCTTATGTTCTGAAAGTGTATGATGAATGGTACCAGTAACCATGAAAGGTTATTCAGATATTTTTGGAAAGTAGATGATATGCACATAATGAATGGATAAGGAGAAAATTAAATGTTTGATAGTATTCATGAGCTCATGACTGATATAAGGAGAAGGTTATATCATGGTTTGAGTATATAGAACTTTTGTATTTTGGTATGTGGAAAGAGTTAACTTTTGATAGCATTCATGTTTTCACTAAGGTTTAATGGGTATTCATTTTTTCAACAGATTACATGATTAAGGTATTCACATGATTGAATGTGACCAACAAGATATATGGGGGATAAATGATGGTTGGTTGATGACATTTCATGTAATCATTTTCTTTATACTATGAGCTTGGACTGAAGTTTTTTAGATAAATATTGGAATGGATTATGTTGGACATAAGTTTGTATTGTTTAAGGATAGAACTTTTTTCGATATTATTGATGGGATGTTATAGTAATGTAGTTTTAGAAAAAAGAAAACCTGCAGGATGGGCGACAGCCCATCGCGTCGGACAAGGCTGTGGGAATCGAACCCACAAGCGAAGTGAGACTGGCTTTTATCGCCTACCACTGGCCTACAGGAAGTCCCTGTTTAGTAGAAACTAGTTTTATTATATTAAGCAGTATGATATATGAAGTATAAGTCCATTTTAGGAAGAATATATGATTAATCTCACTATAGATGCACTTATGTATTTTTGATAACTTTTATAACCTTTTGTTTGAGACAGATGGAATGACCCATCATTCTATCACATGATCTGCTAACACTTCATGAATGACAAATTCAACTTCATTTTGTTAAGATATGAAGTGGAAATTGTCCAAAGGACGACCAACGGTGAGACTGTACCAAAATCATGAGAGTATTTCTTATAATTCCAATTTTAACAACTTTAGAGAAATGATCTTGAAAACAAAAAATGTTGTCCAAGTCCCCTTATATCTAATGAATCAGATGGTACCTTAGATCATCACAAATCTATGGCTTTGTGATTGATGGCTTTTTCACAGCCATGTTCTCTACCACTCTCCATCAGAACTTGATGGTTAGATTTTTCTTCCATATCCATATTTTCACCTATGATCTCCTACATGGAAAACCAGTGATGAGTTAATTTGGGTAATCGTTACGTTTCATACATTTGTTTTTAAAGCCATGTTTTGGTATTCCTTTTTACGATGTGGGTTTCTATTAAAGAAACTTTCGAGTAGTAAACCATTTATAACCCCGAAGAATTTCGAGGGAGAAATTAATTTTAAGGGCGGTAGAATGTAACACCCCGAGATTTTATGAAAAATATTCTTTTTAATTTCATTAATGTCTTGTGTTGTATGCTACACCAAAAGGATCTTGCACAACATGCATCCCTGACTTGGCTTGAATTACACGCAATCGCGACCTTCCACAATAGCATGTGTTGTACGCAATACTGAGTTTCGCTAAACAACGATATGTTATATGAACTAACCATTATGAATAGTATCAACTACATTATTAATTTTATAACATTATTATTCATCTTACAAATTTTCTAGAACATGGTATGAGAACAAAAAAAAAATTTCTAGTAAAATAAGTATTTTTCAAAAAATGTAGTTTTGTTTTGATGGTGCACCCACTTTAAATATTTTTTTTGACAAGTTTATAAGTTAAATTTGACAAAATAAAATTTTTCCTTGGATTCAGGATCTAAAAATTTAATTTTGATAAATTTTTGATATTTTTCTAATAACTTTAATATTTTAATGAATAGTAAAAACACGCTATATTTTAATTAAAAACAACTTTTTTCATCGTAATAGTTTATATGGTTAAATTATAATATTTAATGGTTTTAAAAAATAAATAGAATATATTTTTACCATTTAATATAATGTATGTCATTACCATTGATTTTACCATGAATTTGTAGGTTAAATTAATTCAATCTTTTGCAATGTTTTAAACAAAAACCCGTTTTCTTTCGACAACGGGATTAATTTTAATTTAATTTATGAAACTTTTGTGTATTGAATTTTGAATAATTGATTATATATTTGGAATCAGTGGGTCCAAATTATGTTAATAGGCTACTTTTTATTTTTGGGCATTATGAATAGTAACTATGGTAAATTTTATTTACCATAGTTAAAGGTAAATCGGGTAATTAAGGGTAAATATAAGATTATAAAATTACCCTAACACCTGCCAAAATTTTATTGGATGACTAATAGTCGACCCATATCACCTAAGGGTCGGATTAGATTAATTTAATGGACTTTGTTCTATGAAATGTTTTAATTATTATTAAAACCAATGAAAGTGACAACATGTCACTTTCTTAAATCTTATAAGTATAATATTTTTAATTTAGTGATAAACTTAATAAAACTTAGAATATGAATAGTCTCCAGAAAGCTAATACAATTATCTACATCATAGGAATTTATTTATAATTTTTATGCATTAAATAATTATCATTAATTATGACACAATAGTGATGTTGAAATTATTTTATTAATTAAAATATCAAATAAATGGTTTTAAAAATGTTAAAATAAATATTATATGAACTATTTAATGTGCTCCAATAATTATCTAGACACATATGACATTTTATGAATCTATTAAATCTTTTATTTCGAACATATCCTCTGTATATATTTTATTTGAATTCAAATAAATGAATAGTGTCAAAATTGACACTATTGTTATTTTACAAAAATAACATATTATAAAATTGTTTAAAAATCACAAAAATATTTAAAAGTTATAAATTAAAATTTATATGGCCGAAAATGTAATAAAGTGTCAAATTACGTAAAATTCACAACACATACGTAATTATTTATAACAATTTAAAATTTAGAATATGATTACCACAAATAAAATTAAATTGGTATATAAGGATAAATCAAGTTGATAATGTTTAAAATAAATTCCTAACATGTCTAAATTTTATTGGTTGATGATATTAAAACCCTATATCATCTAATATTCTAATATGAGTCATTTCTGAAGTTTTTATGTGGGGTTGGGATTTAATATAAACTAATATTTCTTATATTTCGAAAGGTGCCCCTCTCCTCCCTTATAAAAGGGCACCTCCTCCCTCTCTTCCTCACACCTTTTTGAGCCATCAATCTCGGCCAAACCCTGCCAATTTAACTTCTCCACTTCCCTATAAACATCCTAGAGGTCCGGGTCTACTTCAAAGACCAATCATAGTGCCCTAAGAGGAGGTTTCAAAGAGGCGTATCGAAGAAGAGGTAATATTCGTTACCGATTATTTCAAATTTATTTCTACTTCTACCTCCTCTTATTTAGTTGTTTAATTATATTGTAATAACATCAGTATCAATAATATACTTATATATTATTATAAATATGAAACAACCCCATTTCACCTTCTATCCATCCTAAGGAAAACAAAATCACCGCGCATGCGTACGTATGAAATACCGTCTCCACGCCGTGGTGTAATCTGTTTTCGACCACCACCTTACTTGGAAGGGTATAATTGTGCAAATAGATAACTATATATGATTATTGTAAATTGATATTGATTCTGAAATATTATACATACACTTCAATACAATTCCTTGATTATGGGAATGATATCATCGCTCGTGCGTACGTATGGACTACGGTCTCCACGACGCGATGAGATTCATTCTCAATGTTAACCATCCATTAATGATTATAAAGTATATATAATAATTAATCATGAAATATTTGAAATAATAATTATACTGGATTTATGTTTATATATATGTATGTCATCTACTTAATTCCATTCAATTCAGTAAGGAAATGAAAACAACGTTCATACGTACGTATGGCCTACCGTCTCCATGAATGGTGTATTTCATTCCTTTTATCGATCTATAATATATATGTATATGAATAATATATATTATTTATAAATCATTTTTTACATTCTGGAATTATGTAAATTAGGATATAAGTAATAATATTGAGAAAAACAAGTCCAAACATGTACGATAAAGAAAACAATTTTACCCAAAACGCTGCTTTAACATGGAACTTACAAAAGAAAGAGTAATATAATATCATAAGTGAACCATATAAGATATCATAACAATGAATATGATTCTATAATAAGTCAATGACATTATTTAAATCATTATACAGGAGGTTAGGATACGTACAAAGCATATCCGACCTAAGGTAAGGGATAATTTTGCAATTTCATTTTTATCCGAGATCTCTTATACGTAAGTATTTATTGGGATTATATTTTTCATCCATGATCATAAAATGTTTTTCATAAAGTGTTTAATATTCTTCCATGTATTTTTAATGGCATGTTTACCCCTATTTTACTTTTACTTTGTGTTATGGAAGGAATCCTTCTTTTGTTTATCATACGTGGTACTTTTTTACTTTTCTGACAAAAGTACGAGGAGAATGTTTTTTTAAACTTATACAGCATGAACAGATTTTGACGATTTCATAACACCTTATTTTCATGAAGCTTCCTCTACAATATTTCATGATTATTTTCAACAAAATCAGTTTATTTTAAAATTGAATGACAATTTCAGAAAATAAATTTATTTTGCAGAAGAAACGATATTTTCTTCAAGAATTCATTTCAATTGTTTTATCAAAACTATTTTCCATATAAGATGACATTATTCCATATGTTTATGTTTCAAGTATAATGTATCTATTATTTACATGGTATGATTATTGTTATGATGAAATAATATCCATTTTTTTATATGGATTATGTTATGATGGCATGATTTTTAAGAATCCCAATTTATTACATGGGTTATGCTATGATGTATGATTTATGATTTTGTGGCACAAGTATGAATGATTTCATTATGAGACGGGTGGGAACTATATCTCCCTCCAATGAATTGGGTAAATATTTATATCTCATGAGATAGATAGGGCTGGAAGGGTAAGTTAATCCGGTTCAGTGTTACAGGACTGAAACGAGGAGTGAACTCGATTCCGAAAGGGACTTTGTCCACTAAGATGGTCTTGGAAGCAATGCCTTGGATACTATGGAAACCATGACATGTGCTGAATGGTTTCCACAATTACATGTTTTATTCCCATTATATTTTATCATGATTGATGTTCCATTATGATATATTCCTTACGTACTTCCATGATTTATGTCTTTGCTCAAGATTTTGATGTTTAAATTTCATGTTCAAGTTTTTGATTTCAAATGTTTATGGATTGCTTTATGTTCACTATGTTTGCCATTACTGAGCATTTGAGATCACCCTTTTTATGTTTTATTTTCCCCAGGATATAAGGAATGGTTTTAGGTAAAAAAAAGGAATATCTTTATGGGATATGTTGAGGATCTTTCACCAAGATTAGAAGATTATGTTCCAAGTTTCCAAAGGCACTAGACTATAATGATCCTTTGGTGTCTGTTTTTGTTATGTTTTAAGTATTCCACAAAAGTAATGTAAATTCCATGTACGTCATGATTTGGGTCTCTACATATACAATTATTTCACCTGCAATAACCAACTAACACATACATATAGAAAACAAATTCATACACATTTAACATATAATGTATCCTGGAACTATAAACATACATAATTAAATTAGAATTCATAACGTAATTATAAACATACAAAATTCATTTAGAATTCAATTTAAAATTTAGATGACAATTATATGTTGAATCTGGAATTCAATTCATTATTTGATTGGTTTTTTGTATACTATATATTTTTACCTGAAATGATGTCCATTTTAAACAAAATAAATACACCTGGAGTGATACCAGTCACCCCATGCCTCAGATTGAGGCGAAGTTAACTCATACACGTCACAAATGACCCATAGATCGTTGTCCTAATGTATCAACATATTCCGAAAGAGTTTTCTTGGATATCCGTATGTCAGTTGATGTTTTTCAGTTAAAATGATGTCCTTTTAAAACAAAAGACATACATATTGAGTGGTGCTGGACACACTGTGTCTCAGATTGAGGTATGGTTGATTCGTACACATCACATATGACCCATGGATCTTTCTCCTAGAGTTTCAATAGAAAATGAATGCGTTTGGTCAGTTTTCCTTATGTACTTAAAATGTTGTCCATTTTAAACAAAAGAGAGACACTTAGACTGATCCCGGCCACACCGCGACTCAGATTGAGCTCGAGTTTGCTCGTAAAAGTCACATATGACCCATGAACCATTGTGATAAATTATCAACAGATTCTGAATGCGTTTCATTGGTTTTCCGTATGCCAGTTGTTCTTTTAACTTATAATCCTGCCCATTTTAAACAAAAGATACACAATTAGAGTGGTGTCGACCACACCACACCTCGGATTGAGGCGAGGTTGACTCGTACACATCACATATGAACCATGGATTGTTGTACTAAAGTATCGACACAATCCAAATGTGTTTGGTTAGTTTTCCGTATACCAGTTGATGTTTTTCACTTAAAATGACGTCCTTTTGAAACAAAAGATAGACACTTTGTGTGGTAGAGGCCACACCACGCCTCGGATTGAGGCGGGGTAGACTCGTACATGTCACATATGTCCCATGTATTGTTCTCCTAATGTTTCAATGGAAACTGAATGCGTTTGGTCAGTTTTCCGTATGTACTTAAATTTTTTCCATTTTAAACAAAAGGGAGCCACTTAGAGTGGTCCCGGCCACACCGTGCCTCAAATTGAGCTTGGGTTGACTCGTAAACGTCACATATGACCCATAGATCATCTACCTAAAGAATCAACACAATCCGAATGCGTTTGGTTGGTTTTTCGTATGTCAGTTGTTCCTTTAAATTATAATACTGTCAATTTTAAACAAAAGAGAGACATTGTGAATGGTGTCGGTCACACCACGCCTTGGATTGAGGCAGGGTTGACTCGTACATGTCACATATGACCAATGGATCATTTTCCTAAAGCATCAACACATTGTGAATGTGTTTGTTCAGTTTTTCGTGTACCAGTTGATCTTTTCACTTATAGTTCGATCCATTTTAAACAAAATAGAGACACTACAAATGGTGTCGGCTACACCATGCCTCAGATTGAGGCATGGTTGACTCGTACATGTCACATATGACCCATGGATCGTTGTGATAATGTATCAACACAATCAGAATTTTTTTGGTCGGTTTTCCGTATGTACTTAAAATGTTGTCCATTTTAAACAAAATAGAGTCACTTAGAATGATTCCGGCCACACCGTGCCTTAGATTAAGGTGAGGTTGACTCATACACATCACAAATGACCCATGGATCATTTTTCTAAAGAATCAACACATTTCAAATGCGTTTTGTCAGTTTTCTTGTATGTCAGTTGTTCTTTTCACTTATAATCCTATCCATTTTAAACAAAATACATACACAAGGAGTGATCCCACCACAATGTGCCTCAGATTTAGGCTAGGTTAACTTGTACATGTCACAAATGACACATCGATCATTGTCATAAATTATCAACATATTCTGAAATCATTTGCTAGGTTTTCCGTTAGCGAGCTGATGTTTTTCAATTAAAATGTCGTCCTTTTGAAACAAAAGACAGACACTTTGAGTGGATTCAGCCACACCGCATCTCAGATTGAGGCAGGGTTGATTTTTACATGTCACATATGACCCATGGATCGTTCTCCTAATGTTTCATCGGAAACCGAATTTGTTTGGTCGGTTTTCTGTATGTACTTAAAATGGTGGCCATTTTAAACAAAAGAGTGACACTTAGACAGATTCTGGCCACACCACAACATGGATTGAGTTCGGGTTGGCTCTTACATGTCATATATGACCCATGGATCTTTCTCCTAAAGTTGCAACGGAAACCGAATGCGTTTGGTTGGTTTTCCGTATTTACTTAAAATGTTGTCCATTTTAAACAAAATAGAGACACTTAGAGTGATTTCGACCACACCGTGCCTCATATTAAGGCAGGGTTGACTCATACACGTCACATATGACCCATGGATCGTTGTCCTAAAGCATCAACACATTTCAAATACATTTGGTCGGTTTTGTGTATGTTAGTTGTTCTTTTCACTTATAATCCTGTCCATTTTAAACAAAAGATAGACACTATGAATGGTGTCGGCCACACCACGTCTTGGATTGAGGTGGGGTTGACTCATAAACGTCACATATGACCCATGGATCATTGTTCTAAAGTATCAACAAAATCTGAATGCGTTTGGTCGGTTTTCCCTATGCCAGTTGATGTTTTTCAATTAAAATGACGTCCTTTTGAAACAAAAGACAGACACTTTGAGTGGTGCCGGCAACACTGCATCACAGATTGAGGCAGGGTTGATTCATACACTTCACATATTACCCATGAATCGTTCTACTAAAGTTTCAACGGAAACAGAATGCGTTTGGTCAGTTTTCCATATGTACTTAAAATGTTTTCCATTTTAAACAAAAGAGAGCCACTTAGAGTGATTCCGGCCACTCCATGCCTCAGATTAAGGCAGGGTTGACTCAAACACGTCATCTATGACTCATGGATTGTTGTGATAAAGTATCGACACAATCCGAATGTGTTTATTTGGTTTTCTGTATTCCAGTTGATGTTTTTCACTTAAAATGGCCTCCATTTGAAACAAAAGAGAGACACTTTGAGTGGTTCCGGCCACACCGCGTCTCAGATTGAGGCAGGGTTGACTTATACATGTCACACATGACCAATGAATCATTCTCCTAATGTTTCAATGTAAACCGAATGCGTTTGGTCAGTTTTTCGAATGCCAGTTGATGTTTTTCAATTAAAATGACGTCTTTTTGAAACAGAAGACAAACACTTTGAGTGGTGCCGGCCACACTGCGTCTCAGAATGAGGAGGGTTTGATTCGTACATGTCACATATGAACCGTGGATCGTTCTCCAAAAGTTTCAATGGAAACAAAATGTGTTTGGTCAGTTTTCCATATGTACTTAAACTGATGTCCATTTTATGAGAATCCTCATGTGTTTATTAGTGGAATGGTATTTAAATAAAATCTTGTGGAAATTCATATAAAATATTTTTATATCACTCTTAGTATGGATTATATTTTAGTTTATCATGCTATGAAACATTTCGGAGCTAACAATGTCATGCCCAATGAATACATCTCTTTTATAACATACCAAGAATCTTTGATATTGATTAGATGTGTAAATTTGATTTAAATTGATTATCATGATGAAAATAAATATATTATATATTATATATTTTCTAGTATTAAATGAAATCATGGAGGGTGGGGGCGGTCCGGCGGGGCTGTCCGGGGGGCTGTCTGGTGGGTGTCCGGGGGGCTGTCTAGGGACAAAGGAGGAGGGGGGGGGGGGGGCTGTGTGGGGGGCTGTCCGGGGGGGGGGGGGGGGTTCGGGGGGTTGTTTGGGGTCCAAGGTGGAGGGTGGGGGGGCTATCTAGGGGGCTGTCCAGGGGACTGTCCGAGGGGCTGTCTGGGGGGCTGTCTGGGGTCTAGAGAGGAGGGTGGGGGGCTGTCCGGGGGCTCTTCAGGGGGCTATCTGGGGGCTGTCTGGGGGGCTGTCCAGGGGTTGTCCGATGTCCAGGGAGGAGGGTGGGGGGCTATTCAGGGGGCTATCCGGGGGGTTGTCTGGGGGTTGTCCGGGGGGGGGGGGTGGGGTTCGGGGGGTTGTCCGAGGTCCAAGGAAGAGGGTGGTGGGGCTGTCCGGGGGGCTGTTAGGGGTCCAGGGAGGAAGGTGGGGGGGGGGGGGGGGGGGGTTCGGGGGGGTTCGGGGGGCTCTCCGGGGGATGTTCGGGGGGTGTTTGGGGGGGTTGTCCGGGGTCCAATGAAGAGGGTGGGGGTTGTCTGGGGGGCTGTCCGGGGGGGATGTCCAGGGTCCAGGGAGGAGGGTGGGGGGGGGGTTGTCTGGGGGGATGTTTGGGGGGCTGTCCAGGGGCTGTCAGGGGGGGGGGGTGTTTCGGGGGTTGTACGGGGTCCAAGGAAGAGGGGGGAGGGGGGCTGTCTGGGGGGCTATTCAGGGGGCTGTCTGGGGGATATCCGGGGGGTGTCTGAGGTCCAATGAGGATGGTGGGGGGTTGTCCAGGGTCCAGGATGGAGGGGGGTTCCCAAACACACAACCACTAAAAGACAAAAACATCCATAAAAACAGATAATATATAAAAATAACTCAACTCCAATACTATACTACGAGTCTAGATAAAACCAACAACTAGAATGGATTAAATATCAAATCTCAGTAATATTAGTAAAAAAAAGTAATGGATCCATTTGTCCCACATCACCATCACCACCATCACCATCATCATCACCCTCGTCCTCGTCCCCATCATTGTCCTCACCCACATCATCGCCCTCCTCCTCGCCCTCGCCACCCGCCTCGCCCTCCTCCTCTCCCTCCTCTTCCGCATCAGACTCCTCGCCATCATCATCGTCAAGCTGGACATCATCCTGAACACCAATAGAACTTCCATATAGTGCACCATATATAGAACGTATCGACGAAATATATTCATAAAAAGCTGGGCTGGCCTCTGCTGCAAGTGTTGGACATAGAACTTCAATAAATTTAATAAACGCACTGTTTTCCCTAACAGACTGTTCTTCAATCTCTATGGCCCTTTTCTCAGCCTATTGTGCCTGTTCCATAACTTGCTATAGCTCGGTGGCACTACAGATCGTAATGAAAACTCATAAACAATTGTCATACCTGCTTCCTCTCGTGATCAGGCATCGTAGTGTGTCCCAGTGTGTGGAGGTATTTTTTTGCATCAATGTTCTTTTTATTTTTTCCCAATGATTCCTGAATAAAATTTGAAAATGAAATAGATAGTATTAATTCAAAACTTGAAAGTTATTATTTAAATACAAAAAATGTTATAAATACCTTAAACAGGGTACTCGTCCAATGAGTAATCATCTGACGATACTGCTCTCTAGGACAATCATCCACCAATGGTACCACCTCTAACTCAGTTCGAACTCTAGCAACCCAGCCAATATACAACTCATTCTTGTAGGCTCTCCAATGCTTGCCTAAACCCTTTATACGTTCCAGTATTGCGCCCTCACCATTCAGAAAATTAAATCAAAGATGACATCAAAATATTAATTCATATAAATACAAAAATAATTCATGGGATTAAATAGAACAGATTTTTTTACCCATATCTCTTCTCAAGCTCTATCCTTGACCTCATGTGGAAAATGTCTCCATGATAATGATTTGATGGGAATGATGTCGGAGTATTTGGAATGCATCTCCAAAAAACTCCGACATTGCTACCATGTTTTCTCAACCATTTGGTTGTCTTCATTATAATCCACCAGAACCTGTGTGCGGCGGTTCCACACCGAACGCATGCGTGTATGCCCCGTCCCATGCTTCCTATCAGTAGATGAATCTGTCATGATGGAAAAACAAATATTTTATCAAAACATATTATAATGAAAATAAATATTGCTATAAAAATTTGTTAGGGTTCTATAAATATACCAGTGACGGTCTGATCACTGAGCACCGCAGGATCCACAGAAACTGATGGAACACCCTGTGGAAGAACAGGAGTCGAAGATGATGGAATATAGAAGCTCAGAGAGACAGAAGTAGAAGGAGAAGAAGATGGGATAACTGTCTGACCAGATGTTGATTGGGGAGTGGGAATCATCATGGGATGTGAAAATGATGGGCCAGAAGATGCAGAAGTTAGCGAAAACATGGGAGGCCTAAATATCCCGTGTGTCCCTAATGACACACCGGGATCAAAATGTGGGAAGGATGACATGTCAGTGGGAGGGGCAGGGTCTAGTTGGGTACGCGCAGCTGCTCGTCCACCTCTGGTACGAACCCTCCTCGTACCACCGGCCTGAGTACTAGGACCAGTACTAGGATCCTCGTCGAATAACTGTCGACATATAGGAGGATCCTACAAAATATTTTACAAAAAAATTAATCACATGACATTATATATTCCTTAAATATATCAATTTGAAATAAACCACTCACTACATGCACTAATGATGGAATTCCCAACTCCGGCATTCAACGATTGTTCTCCATCATTTTTTTCCTTCATCTCTCTTCAATTGGCTTCATTTCCTGCTTTTGAAAACAAATATGTAATTAATTAGAGAAAGGAAACTAATGTGTAACCCAAAAACCAAAATATATGAGGGAATAGGGGGATTCATTGGTAATTTAGCTATCAATTTTTTTAGAAGAGCTTGAATGTATTTAATAAATCATACAAGTTGTAATGTTCACCAAGTTAGAAATATTGTTTGAGTATGTTTGAATACAGTTCAATTCCAAATTAGAAAACGCAATTCAAAAAAAACTACAACCAATAAACATTGAAAATTCACATAACGGTCAAGTCAGCTAAAACATATTTGTGATCAATACTAAATAAATTTTAATATTACCAACCTTAACAACCCAACTCGAGGTAAACCAAAATAATTGAGAACATGGATGAATGATTCTATATATTTTCAACCACAACTTCAGGTTCACAATCAACACTGAAAATTGAGCTATTGGATTTATCAAAAGAAATAAATGGATTGGTTCCAATGGCACTAGGGACAGTGTTAATTCCATCATCACTATCATCAAAAATATGTCTTGGAATTACTTCAACTATGACCCAAAATTCAGGTCAAAGTTGGTCTTTGACATAAAAAACATGTTTATCCATTGATGCCAACACATATGGTTCTTCGGTAGCAAGAGTGCGAGTTATATTAATTACTCAAAATCCACAATCATAAATAAATGTGCCATGTCTTGTCATTTAATCAAACCAATGGAATTTCATCATTGTGACTCATCCATGAGAATAATAATCCAATATTATTATTTTCTCAACAACTCCATAATAACCCACATTTCCAAATCATGATCTACTATCTGATGTACTAGAATTACAATCTATTTTGGCAGTAACCATAACACCATCATGTTGTGTTCTCATGTTCTTTTCTCGTTTAGTGACAAAAAATTTGTACCCATTGATAATAATTGATTTACTGTCAAGAACCACAGTATTATGACTAAAAGCCAAAGCTCTTATTTCCTCAGAGACAGAGTCAGTAGACAAACTCAATACCTGCAATATAAATGACCATTAAACTTAATTAAATATTGATATAATAATTTTAAACATTAATTTTTTTACCTTCAATTTTAACCAAGCAGAATACTCTTTGCTATGGAAAGTCTCTCTCCTTCTCAAAGATAAAAAATGATTCTTCCTATTTATCATTGTTTTATGTTCCCTGTAGATAAAAAAATATGAATATTTTAACAGATGTATATGTAAGATATAAATAATCAATTTAGTTACCTGATATAGTCATCGAACAAATCACAATTGAACAAAACTGTGCGACGTGCCATCTCCCGCTCTTCATGGCTTAATGTCTTCAATGTATATGATCCAATAATTCCTCCTGTTTGAGGAAGTGATGGAAAACTGGGTTCAATTTGCTCATACTGTTATTCTTTATTTCTCATTGGTCTGTTCAATCATGTAGTAAGATCAGACAAATACATCGAGCAAAAATCCATACATTTTTGAGCCAAGTAACCATTCACGATAGAACCTTCGGGATGATTTCTGTTTCAGACATAAGAATTTAATGTGAACATATTTCTTTCAGTTGGATACATCCAATGAAAAGAAACAGGTCCTCCAAGAAGTATTTCAGTGGGAAATATGGATAGTTCGATGTAGCATGCATGTGAAAAATGATGGAGGAGATATTTTCTCCAACTCACACAAAATTAATGGGGTATTTGTCAACATTTTTTGCAAGAAAGACTTGGACAACTTATTAGCACCAAGATCTCTAAAAAAACGGCACAACCAAATAACATCCACCCTTACATTATTGGACAAAATATTACGGATTTCTATAGGAAGAAACTCATACAGTAGAACGTGATAATCATGAGTCTTCAAAGATTTTAGCTTCAACTCTCTTCTGTTGACCAATTTAGATATGTTGCTTGAATAGCCATCAAAAACTCTAATAGTCTCTAATCCTTCGAGAAATTGTTTTTTTTCATAGGTGTCATCACATAAAAAGCACATGGAAGTTGCCATTTATTTTCACTGATATGCACAGGATGAAATTTTGGTTTGATGCCCCAATCCACCAAGTCACGCCGAGATCATAAATCATCTTTTGTCTCCCCCTTGACATTTAGAAGAACCGAAAGCAACATTTCACATATATTCTTTTCATTATGCATTACATCTAAGCAATGACGTAACAAATTGGTTGACCAATAAGGAAAATAAAAAAAAAGATACTCCTCTTCCCTTAATTGTAACAGGTTTCAGTGGAAACATTGTTTCTCTTTCCAGATTTCATTTGACCCTTCCCGAACGAAAAACTAAAATCTTTCAATTCATCAAGCACATCTGTTCCAGACATACACTGAGGTGGATCATCGGTATCTATGGTATTATCAAATATTTGAAAATTCATTCTCTATGGATGATCCTTTGCCAAGAATCGTCGATGTCCCATTAAAATGAAACTACAACGACGTTTCAGTATTCTGGATCGTGTATTCTTCATACAAACTAGACATGACAATTTTCCCTTCGTGCTCCATCCATACATCATTTCATAAGCTGTAAAATCATTGATCGTCCACATAAGCACAACACGCATCTAAAATATGTCTTTCGAACATGCATTGTATGTGCGCACACCTACATCCCAAAGAAGTTTAAACTCTTTTATTAAAGGTTTCATGTATACATAAATATCAATGCCGATATCAGAAGGACCAGATATGAGTATACTCATGAAAGTTACATGTTTTTTCAAACACAACCTTGGGGGAAGATTATAAATGTGTATAAAAACTGGCCATGTGATGTGAGAAGTAAATATCTACCCAAACGGATTAAAACCATCGCATGAATGACCCAACCTCACATTACGCACGTCAGCTGCAAAATCAGGATGTCGAGCATCAAATCTCTGCCATGGAAATCCATTTGAAGGATGAACCAACTCATCATTAGTCTTCTTTCTCTCGGTATAATTCCATCTCATTTTTATTGATATGTCATGAGACATAAAAAGATTCTAGAGTTTGGGGATCAATGGAATGTGCCACATTACCTTCTGTGGACCGCGGGATGGTGTTCCATCAGATTTTAAATTCCAGCGGGATGTGCCACATTTAATACAATTGTTTTTTTAGTGGTTTCCTCCTAGAATAAACTGCAATCTTTTGGGAAAGAATGAATTTTATTTCTTGAAAATCCATGTTCCTCATCTAACTTCCATTCAATATAGTGGTTTTAGGGAATATCTGCATCATCTGGAAGTAAATCCTTCAATAGGGTAAGAATGGACTCGATTTCTATATTATAAATCCCATACATCGTTTTCCCATGAAACAATCGGATTAATAATTCCAGCTTTTTCATTTTATCACATTGTCTATATACTGGAGTCGTGGCAGCATCATTCAATTTTTTCACCATATCAATATCACCATTTTCACTAGATGCATCAGCTATCCTAGTATCTAAGTCTTATTGAGTCAAAATCCATTCTTTTTCATGATGACGAATAAACAGAAACCGATCATCTAACAAATTCTCCATTATAGTCCTTTCATTTCGATCATCACCAATTTGAGATTTCATTTTCTCCCCATTGTGATACCACAAAACGTAGTTTACTTGAAAACCATTTTTGGTTATGTGGTAGCTGACTTCTTCACAGCTCAACCAAGATCTACCAACACAATTGGAACATGGGTAGTGTATGTGACCACTATCTGAAGCATTGTGAAATGAAAAATCTATAAGGCTGTCCAAATTGTTTTGAAAATCGCTTGAGATCTGATCGATTTCATACATCCAACTTCTGTCCATTCTGTAAAAAGAATTTATATAAGTCATTTTGTCATAAACAATTCAATAGGATTGAACTTTAATAGAGAATACATTTAAGTAAACGATAATGGAAGAAGTTTTTTGTCGATGTAGTGAACTATTAAAATAATGTATAGAAAAAGTAATCATAAATTAAATTAACATTTATTTATATTCATTTTCATTAGGACTATAAGAGGAACATGCCTCAGGTCCCATCATGTGTTATAGGCATCCCAAATCCTTCACTCATGTTCAATAACTCATTATTGGCACCTCTATGGCCATAACATTCATTACCCAATTACTTCCCCAAGTCAAGCCAAGCGCACCCCATGTGTGAATAAATTTTAGGCTTCAACACTGATACGTTGTTCATGGCTTGTAAAAAGATTTAATTTCATTAAGTATACACAAAAACATTTATTTTTAAATTTGAGATTAATAATAAAGTATGTCAATGATAACAACATTACTAAATTAAACTAGTGACTTATATAACATTTTTATGGATGTCTACACATGCCAGAATGGGTAGTGAAAAGAACCCCACCCTCATAAAAGTGATTATTGGCCAAGAAGGACACATAATATACATCTTACAATGAGAACCATATTTAATTGACCCTAAAGTTATATTTGTACAGTCATCTTGGGGAAAATGGAATATATGACCCTAGTTAACTGATGAATTCAAAAGCACATATTTCATATGTTGGACACTATCTAAGGTAAGAAATAATGTGAGGATGGGTTTATATCATTCAATTTCGTACATGCTAGTGAGAATGAAGGCTTGAAATAATGACTTGAGTTCACTGATTAAATGAGGGTAGAGGTTTCATATTCTGTGTAAACCGAATGATTAAATAAGGGTAGAGGTTGCATACAATGTGCATGGTCGGGGAGTCTCCACCGATTTAGAAACTAAAATAAATTCCCATCATAGGTAACAATAAGAAACATCACCACTAAAAGAAAATCCAAATAAAAAAGGACTAAAAACATCAAACATTTCAAGAATTCACTACTATGCAAGGTTTATCCACAGGTTTAGGAGTAATTATATGTCTTAATCACGAACCACCGCTACAGCTCCAAGTTTTCACCAATAAAAATAGGATAAATATCTGAAAATATTTTTAAAACAACTCATTAATAGGCTCAAAACGTAAATATAATCTTGAACCAACCATGGAGTCTCTTTCACAACACATTATTACACACCAGTTTTCTCATGTGTTACTAAATACCATATACAGTCACATAGTGTACTATAACAAATTACATTACACAAGACTTATTAAAAAAAATTCATTTTAATAAAACACTTTCCTCAAGGAATTTTAAGGAAAAAATTCATAGAAACTTTGCTAAAAATTATTAAACACATATAAATAAATATCTAAGTAACAAGTAATTACAAGATGGGAAAAAAGCACAAAAACACACACTTAGAAAATATAGAATACAATGGAAATGAATTTGATATGCTTATTCTTCGATAGAGGGTTAAGGATTTAATTAATTAAATGGATTGGAATGGATAAAGTCTAGATTAAATAAAAAACACAATAAAATGATATACACACCAAAATCAAAACTTAAAACCAAAATATGAGATTAATAACAATAAAAAAAGGTATCCCTTAAATATTTTATTTGTATGAAGAATAGAATGTCTGATTTGGGATGATTTGGATGTAGTTTGACAGGTTCATATGGGGGAAGTCGCGAGAGCAGTGGAGCCCTAGACAGGATTAGGGTTCTGTCGCGAATGGGGGAGAGAGCGGACGATTGAGTATTTGGGGGAAAGATTTCCCAACGGTTTTTAAAAACCATTGGGAAAGGGGTGTCCAAGAGACCCTTTACCAATAGTTTCTTTAAACCGTTGGTAAAGGGTGACAATTTCACAATGGTTCAAGAGAACCGTTGGGAAAGGGTGCCGTCGACACCCCTTTCTCAACGGTTTTAGTAAACCGTTGAGAAAGATATTCTTTACCAACGGGTTGTTTAAACTGTTGGTAAAGAAGCGTTGGGAAAACAGGATTTTCCAATAGTGATCTGATATTGTCTATATATAAGTATTTTCTTGGGATATATTTATCATTCAAGTTCATGTTTTATAAATATGTTTTCAAAAAATGTTTAATATTATTCCATGTATGTTTAAAGTATTTTTTACCCTTTTTTAACTTTTACCACATGGTATGGAAGGAATCATTCTTTAGTTTACCATACGAGTTACTTTTTGACTTATCAGGTAAAAGTATGAGGAAAATGTTTTTTTAACTTATACGGCATGAACATCTTTTTATGTTTTCAAAATTCCTCATCTTCATGAAGAATACTCTACATGATTACATGATTATTTTCAAAAAAAATATTTTATTTTAAAATTAAATGGAATTTTGTGAAAAGAGAATGATTTTGAAGAAGAAAGAATATTTTCATCAATAATTCATTTCATGTGTTTTATGAAAACTATTTCCCATCTAAGATGACATTATTTAGTATGATTATGTTTCAAGTATAATGTGTCTATTATTTACATGGTTTGATTTTTATTATGATGAAATGATATCCATTTATTTTTTATGGATAATGTTAATATGTGATGATGTTTTTGAAACCCATTTTATTCTTTGGGTTATGATGAATGATTTATGATTTTTTTGTGGAATAGGTAAGAATGATTTCAATATGAGATTGGTGGGACCAATATCTCCCTCCAATGAATTGTGTAATGATTAATATCTAATGAGATAAACATAGATGGAATGGAAAGTAAATCCAGTTCCGTAATACAGGGATGGAATGAAAGAAAACCGGTTCAGTAATGGACTTTGTCCACTATGATGGTCTTGGTGTCAATGTCTTGGCTCTATGGAAATCATATCATGTGCTTAATGGGTTTCCACCATTAAATTTTTTATTCCCATGCTATTTTTGACGAATGATGTTCATTTATGATCTATGCCTTACGTACATCCAAGATTTATTTCACAACTCAATATTTTGATGTTTAAACTTTGTGTTCATGTTTTTTAATTTCAAATGTATATGGTTTGTTTTATTATCTCTATGCATACCCTTACTTATAATTTATGATCACCCTTTTTATTTCTTATTTTCCACAAGATATAAAGAAAGGTTTTAGGTAAGAAAACAAAAGGGGAATATCTTTAAGGGAGATGATGAAGATCTTTCACCATGATTAGAGGATTATGTTCCGAGTTTCCAAAGACACTAAACTATTACGGTCCATGGGTGTCTTTTTTTATATATTAAGTATTCCACAAAAGTAATGTAATGTCCATGTATGTCAAGCTTTGGGTCTCTACAATAATCAAACATGGTACCATTCCCATTACCTACATCTTATAAAACTAAATTTCTATACACCCTGAAGAATATTTATATTGTAAGGAAAACACCCAATAATATAAAACCATGAATCTATGCAATGTATGTCACCATGACCCCGTTTTTAGTTTTAAAAAAAGAAGATTTTTAAAAATAATTTAATTTATAATAATTTATCATAAAACATAACATGTATTTCCTATAAAATAATCCATAGTCAATGTAAGAAGAATTGAAGATAAATTTGACTGGTAACGTGGAAACCACTAGTCAAAAGAAATAGTATTTAAAATGATAAATATGTGATAAATAAAATAATAAACAATACCATCGTGAATAAAATCATGAAATAATTAGCTCTATGCTATAAAAAATATAAATCTATGACATTCAATGGACAGTAAGCTTACATAATTTGATTTCTATTTATATCGAGTCCCACAACAAACTATTTGTATCAGGCCATCATATTAGATGCCAAAACATAATGATAACTTGTATATAATATCTAATTGTTACATAGCAACTAAAACTACATATATATTAGTAACTTTATTCTCCCAAGTTTGAAAAAAGTGAAATATTCAATAAATTAATTTAGGTAAATCATTCTCAATGGTGTATGAAATATTTCTTCAAGAAAAAAATTACATCTCTCATTTATGAAAATTATTTTTTGAGTCAAACCCATTTAATGTAATTTAATTGAACACATGATGTATGAAAATATGTTTTTAATGAATAAACAGTTTAAAAAATTTCCATTCCATCAAATATGTTGTTAGACAAAATTTTGATCATATATTTAAAATAAAACATTTCTATAGTCCAAAAAAATTGAAAATCTACGACCGAATCAACTGTTTCAAAATTTGAATGTATCGTTAGTATTCCACAGTGTTTCCTACCATTTTTTGGTGCCCTAAATCACACCAATTCAAGGTTGCCTTAGACAATTTTTCACTATATAATTGTATAAAAACCATAGATAATTTGGAACCACCGGACCATTCATCATGATAATGTTTTGGAAATTATAGATGTGGGATATTGGGAGATCCCCAATATCCCACACCTAAGACTACACCTTTCAATGTGATTATTGGACTTTCATGTTTTACATAGTTAGTTACTATGAGAAACACATCTTGGAATACATGATGGGCTATTTCACTGTGATTTTATAAAAATAATTTCTACTCCATCGTGCACATGAAACAATTCCAAAACCCAAATTTCACAATATGAAGGATCTTAATAAAACACTAATGAGACACATTTGGTGTCACAATTATACTCCCCATAAAACATTATATCCCATTAAATCATTCATTATTCTAGAATTACAATGTTATAAGGACACTACATTAAAATAAATACTTCATGATACAATTCCTTGAGAAAAACCATCACATAATTCCAAAGTACATAGAAAAAGGTAATCATTTTACCATAAAGTATAATATTATAATGTTTCAAAATTTTAAATGGTTACTCAACCACTATGGTATCAATTTCATGATCACATTTGATAACCCTTTTATATGAGATGTGTTTGGTCTATATCTCCTTAATTGGGAGACATAGAACACTTCATGACTCAACATCAATTGAGATGATAGTTCCAACTTGCATTAAATATTTTTTATAAAAATTATGATATCAAAATGGAAAAAATCCTCCGTTCCAGATTATCATGTTTTATAAAATAATGATATCACAAATAAGTAAAAAATTGGGAATAAAATCATGAAACACAAAATCAGTTTCGTGAAAATGATGGTCCATATATGATTTTTTGTCACTCTGAGGTATCACAATCTACATTAGTTTTCTCATCATCTAATGGATGAAACTCAGTCCAACAAAAACCACATTCCAAACTGTACCCACCAAAATGGGAATTTACCTAGAACCCAATATAAAACTTCAAAATATACTCTTTTAATATAATACAGACTTATTTTTAATAGGAGAACTAAACCAAGGGAAAATAAATTTCCAAAGAACCATCTAACTTAGTAACTCATGTTCATAGTATATCCTAAAGATTTTAATGTATCACATGGTTTTTTATCCTTATAAGGGTTATAATCAGTGGTAAAAAAAATTGTTTACCCATTTCTTCTAATAATTATTTCAAAAAATAGGATGTAAACCATACATATATTTTGTAAATAGTAGTGTAAGGTACTCAAAGGTGTTTTATGATTCTATAAAAATCATGCACCAGAACCCTTCCCCATTCATCAACTCCTTAATAGGATGGAAAAATCTATTTTTTTGAGTTGGTCAATAATCAAAAATATCACATTAATCCCTAAAGGATTCTAGGGTAAAACAGAAACCAGTTATATAGATATATCATTCCAATTCTATTCTAGAATGGCTAAAGGATACAAAAAACTGTCAGTTTTTCACTGATTCACCATAATCTCATAAAACATAAGACATCATGATATTAAGTCTATAATTAACACATTCATCTTCGACCACTAAATTTGATGTCTCAAATTATGACACATATTTTTAGTACCATGGTGAAATGATAAATTTTATTTATTTTAATTATCAATAAACTCCTTTCCAATGGTTTATGGAATTATAGAAAATCAGGGTAAATGGAACACACTATTAGGAGATTATTACTAGTCACTGAAGGAAACCCTACGATAAATTATTTCACTGAAACACTAAAAATCTTCTTTTATATATTATCCATGATGAATATAAACTTAAAATAATGAATAGTCAACCAAAAAATCTATGAAAATATTCCAATTAGATTCATTGACACCAATGTTCATTTCATTGATTGAACTCATCATTGTCTACTATTCTATATATTACATTAAGGGTTGATTTATTAATTTCTTTTCCAATTCACCGATGAACTCCTTCCATTTTTTTGTGTGTGTATGAAATTTCAAATTAAATTATTTGAATAATCTATAACTATAATCTCTTAAATAGGTATATATAAATCATTGTTAAAATATAATTTAGGGTCCTGTAATCAAAATATATAGTAATATAATCTCTTAAGAGATGATGACACCATTCCTTAAGGGAATGGATCCCCACAACTATCTCAAGATAATCTGTTAGATAATAATTTTCATGAAGTCATTTTTGGTGAGACCCATAAGATCTAACATTTTTTTCCTCTATCAACACATATCCTAATGTCAATCCTATGGAATTATAGAAAGGAACAAAACCTATATTCATATCAAGAAGAATAATAATTATAGAAGAAGTCAACCTTACATCTAGTTCTAAATAAATTCCTCTTAAACTTATTATTCATTTTTAATATAACAAACTTAATTGTAAAATATATCATAAGGGATGAAATATTGGGAAAGAATCTAGAAACAAATGGATGAAATAAATTGAAAAATCCAAGAATCCCTCAATAAAAAACATATTCCCGAGTTATACCCATGACATCACATGCCATATATTCTTAGGATTCACTATGAGGTAGCTATCATATATAGAAATGTAAATAAATTACATTTCATAGATCCTAAATTAAAATTAAAATCAATACCATGAAAAATATATTGTTCCATAGTTCGAAGAACCATATCCAAATGATCATTGTGTTCATTCTCTCAGGATTAATAAAAAGTAATACTATTATTAAAAACACAAGCATAGAACCCATGAACTAGTGAAATACTATATTAATAAAATCTATATAAAATAATGGAGATATATTAAGGTAAAATTGTTTATCTAAAAACTCATTATGTTCATTACTTATGTGTAATATTTTCTTAGGAAATTAATCATCTTGTAATCATATCAAATGAATCCTCGATCTCAGGTCAATCTCCCAAAACAACTAGGATCACCTATATTGAATAAAAAATAAATTATTATTTTAAAATTACGTTTTTATTAATATTATATTGATTATAATTTCTAAAATCATCATATATTTGGTGGTATCCAACTACATTTTTCGAAAACAAAAGTAGTGAGACCCAATGTGACACACTCGAATGAATAAATCCTTTTTCTTAATGATCCTTATGATATATCATATGTTCCTTATTTTATATTGACTTATATATGAAATTATATAAAGAGTAATCGATGAATATGTTAGTTAAAGATAATTGTAACAAAAACCTTCCTGAATATAGGATACCAAAGAAATAATTAGGAAAGACCTTAGGGTTCTCATCATCCACAGTAAGAAAAATATGATTTAATTAGTAGTAAATGACATAAATAATAATCTATGATAATTAAAAAGAGATTATTCTAAACAAAATTACAATATAAACATTTCTTATGGATCTTGGATCCCACTCACACTAAAATATTTGATTAACTCTACCAGTTTAAAAATATGAACCTGATGATGATAAAGGTTGATATGGGCCATAAAAACCCAATTAATTAATGAAAAATATGAAATTGATATATATATATATAACATAATATTGAAACTAAAATAAAATCCTAATGTAAATAATTGAAACCTAACTCTTGGATAATTTAAAACCATCTTCCTTACCATATCTCAATGGATTGGAAAAATCTATCACGAATTGTATAATCTACGAGTGTAATCCCTATACTTAAATAACATTACACTATTTAATAGGATGATATGCACTATTATCAATAAAATACCGGGATATAAATTACTGAGTATATAATTTAGTTCTCAAATTATATAGCACAACATTTGATTCCTCTAACTCATTCTTTGTTACATTAAGACACCCGATCATATCCCTTCCTTGATCCTTGTTTTTTATGACCCCAAATTCTTGAAAATGAGAACAACCAAATTTAATGGAATCTAATAATTTTTTTTCCATTTTTATTGATAGATTCTTTTATACTACCCTTGGATACATTCTATAAAAATATATTATGATGAGTGAATTTTCTATAGTGATGGAAAATAGTGGGTGCCAACCCACAATCATGCTTCATGATTCTAGGTTTTATACACTATAATAAACCCACCTAGTGTTGTAATGAATAATAATAGGTAACTTATCCAAATTTAAACTATAAACCCTTACTACACTTCCTTTTCTAGCTATAATATACACCTTGACTACCCCGTGTCATAATAAAAGATCATCTTTGACTTGTATTCCTGGATAAGTCTTTCCCAACCATTGTTTCTTTATCAAATACCTCAGAAAAGGTTATCAAGAAACTAATAACATAAATCAATTGATTATTATGAATCAAACCCATGTTGAACATTCTACCCTTAAGGTAGAACATAGTGATATTTTTTCCATATAAATAATAAAAACCAGTAAAATAAGTATGATACTGCATTACAGAATGGTCTCCTATATACAATATCAAGAACTCTTAATCCTTTTATACACAAAACGCTACTTTAACATGGAACTTACAAAATAACGGGTAATATAATATCATAAGTGAACAATATAGGATATCATAACAATTAATATGATTCTGTAATAAGTCAATGACATTATTTAAATCATTATACAGGAGGTTAGGATATGTACGAAGCATATCCTACCTAAGGTAAGGGATAATTTTGCATTTTCATTTTTATCCGAGATCACTTATACGTAAGTATTTACTGGGTTTATATTTTTCATCCATGATCATAATTTTTTTTCATAAAGTGTTTAATATTCTTCCATGTATGTTTAATGGCATGTTTACCCCTCTTTTACTTTTCCTTTGTGTTATGGAAGGAATCTTTCTTTTGTTTACCATACGTGGTACTTTTTGACTTTTCCGAAAAAAGTATGAGGAGAATGTTTTTTTAAACTTATACGTCGTGAACAAATTTTGACGATTTCATAACGCCTTATTTTCATGAAGCTTCCTCTACAATATTTGATGATTATTTTCAACAAAATCAGTTTCTTTTAAAATTGAATGACAATTTCATAAAATAAATTTATTTTGTGGAAGAAAGGATATTTTCTTCAAGAATTCATTTCAAGTGTTTCATCAAAACTATTTTCCATATAAGATGTCATTATTTCATATGTTTATGTTTCAAGTATAATGTCTCTATTATTTACATGGTCTGATTATTCTTATGATGAAATGATATCCATTTGTTTTATATGGATTATGTTATGATGGAGTGATGTTTAAGAATCCGAATTTATTACATCGGTTATGCTATGATGTATGATTTAAGATTTTGTGGCACAAGTAAGAATGATTTCATTATGAGATGGGTGGGACCTATATCTCCCTCCAATGAATTGGTTAAATATTTATATCTCATGAGATAGACAGGGCTGGAAGGGTAAGTTAATCTAGTTCAGTGTTACAGGACTGAAACGAGGAGTGAACTTGATTCAGAAAGGGACTTTGTCCACTAAGATGGTCTTGGCAGCAATGCCTTGGCTACTATGGAAACCATGACATGTGCTGAATGGTTTCCACAATTACATGTTTTATTCCCATTATATTTTATCATGATTGATGTTCCATTATGATATATTCCTTACGTACTTCCATGATATATGTCTTTGCCCAAGATTTTGATGTTTAAATTTCATGTTCATGTTTTTTCTTTCAAATGTTTATGGATTGCTTTATGTTCACTATGTTTTCCCTTACTGAGCATTTGAGCTCACCCTTTTTATGATTTATTTTCCCCAGGATATAAGGAATGGTTTTAGGTAAAAAAATGAAGATCTTTATGGGAGATGTCAAGGATCTTTCACCAAGATTAGAACATTATGTTCTAAGTTTCCAAAGGCACTAAACTATTATGATCCTCTGGTGTCTGTTTTTTTATGTATTAATTACTCCACAAAAGTAATGTAAATTTCATGTACGTCATGCTTTGGGTCTCTACCTATACAATTATTTCACCTGCAATAACCAACTAACACATGCATATAGAAAACAAATTCATACACATTTAACATATAATGAATCCTGGAACTATAAACATCCATAATTAAATTAGAATTCATAACGTAATTATAAACATACAAAATTCATTTAGAATTCAATTTAAAATTTAGATGACAATTATATGTTGAATTCAGAATTCAATTCATTGTTTGATCGGTTTTTTGTATACAATATATTTTTACCTGAAATGATGTCCATTTTAAACAAAATAAATACACCTGGAGTGATACGAGCCACACCATGCCTCAGATTGAGGCGAAGTTAACTCATACACGTCAAAAATGACCCATAGATCATTGTCCTAATGTATCAACATATTCCGAAAGCATTTTCTTGGTTATCCGTATGTCAGTTGATGTTTTTCAGTTAAAATGATGTCCTTTTGAAACAAAAGACATACACATTGAGTGGTGCTGGACACACCACGTCTCAGAATGAGGCATTGTTGATTCATACACATCACATATGACCCATGGATCTTTCACCTAGAGTTTCAATGGAAACCGAATGCGTTTGGTCTTTTTCCATATGTACTTAAAATGTTGTCTATTTTAAATAAAAGAGAGACACTTAGACTGATCCCGGCCACACCGCGACTTGGATTGTTCCCGAGTTTTCTCATAAAAGTCACATATGACCCATGAATCATTGTGATAAATTATCAACAGATTCCAAATGCGTTTCATTGGTTTTCCGTATGCAAGTTGTTCTTTTAACTTATAATCCTGTCCATTTTAAACAAAATATACACAGTTAGAGTGGTGTCGGCCACACCGCACCTCATATTGAGGCGGGGTTGACTCATACACGTCACATATGACCCATGGATCGTTGTACTAAAGTATCGACACAATCCGAATGCGTTTGGTCAGTTTTCCGTATACCAGTTGATGTTTTTCACATAAAATGACGTCCTTTGGAAACAAAAGACAGACACTTTGTGTGGTGGAGGCCACACCACTCCTCGGACTGAGGCGGGGTTGACTCTTACATGTCACATCTGACCCATGTATTGTTCCTCTAATGTTTCAATGGAAACCAAATGCGTTTGGTCAGTTTTCCGTATGTACATAAACTTTTATCCATTTTAAACAAAAGGGAGCCACTTAGAGTGGTCCCGACCACACCGTGCCTCAAATTGAGCCTAGGTTGACTCGTAAACGTCACATATGACCCATGGATTGTCGACCTATAGAATCAACACAATCCGAATGCATTTGGTCAGTTTTTTGTATGTCGGTTGTTCCTTTCACTTATAAAACTGTCCATTTTAAACAAAAGAGAGACATTGTGAATGGTGTCGGCCACAACACGCCTCGGATTGAGGCAGGGTTGACTCGTACACATCACGTATGACCAATGGATCATTGTCCTAAAGCATCAACACATTGTGAATGTGTTTGTTCAGTTTTTCGTATACCAGTTGATCTTTTCACTTATAGTCCGGTCCATTTTAAACAAAAGAGAGACACTACGAATGGTGTCGGCTACACCACGCCTCAGATTGAGGCGGGGTTGATTCGTACATGTCACATATGACCCATGGATCATTGTGATAATGTATCAACACAATCATAATCTGTTTGGTCGGTTTTCCATATGTACTTAAAATGTTGTCCATTTTAAACAAAAGAGATCCACTTAGAATGATTTCGGCCACACAGTGCCTTAGATTAAGGTGAGGTTGACTCGTACACATCACATATGACCCATGGATCGTTGTCCTAAAGAATCAACACATTTCAAATTTGTTTTCTTAGTTTTCTATATGTCAGTTGTTCTTTTCACTTATAATCCTATCCATTTTAAACAAAATACATACACAAGGAGTGATCCCACCACACTGTGACTCAAATTTAGGCTAGGTTAACTCGTACATGTCACAAATGACACATCTATCGTTGTCATAAATTATCAACATATTCTGAAATCATTTGCTAGGTTTTCTGTATGCGAGCTGATGTTTTTCATTTAAAATGTCGTCCTTTTGAAACAAAAGATAGACACATTGAGTGGATTTGGCCACACTGCGTCTCAGATTGAGGAAGGGCTGATTCTTACATGTCACATATGACCCATGGATCGTTCTCCTAAAGTTTCATCGGAAACCGAATGTTTTTGGTCATTTTTCCGTATGTACTTAAAATAGTGGCCATTTTAAACAAAAGAGTGACACTTATACTGATCCCGGCCACACCGCAACACAGATTGAGCCCGGGTTGGCTCGTACATGTCATATATGACCCATGGATCGTTCTCCTAAAGTTGAAATGGAAACCAAATGCGTTTGGTTGGTTTTCCGTATTTACTTAAAATGTTGTCCATTTTAAACAAAATAGAGACACTTAGAGTGATTCCGACCACACCGTGCCTCAGATTAAGGCAGGGTTGACTCATACAGGTCACATATGACCCATGGATCGTTGTCCGAAAGCATCAACACATTTAAAATACATTTTGTCAGTTTTGTGTATGTCAGTTGTTCTTTTCACTTATAATCCTGTCCAATTTAAACAAAGGAGAGACACTATGAATGGTGTCGGCCACACCACGCCTCGGATTGAGGTGGGGTTGACTCATACACGTCACATATGACCCATGGATCATTGTTATTAAGTATAAACACAATCCGAATGGGTTTGGTCAGTTTTCCCTATGCCAGTTGATGTTTTTCAATTAAAATGACGTCCTTTTGAAACAAAAGACAGACACTTTGAGTGGTGCCAGCCACACTGCATCACAGATTGAGGCGTGGTTGATTCATACAATTCACATATTACCCATGAATTGTTCTCCTAATGTTTCAATGGAAACCGAATGCGTTTGGTCGGTTTTCCATATGTACTTAAAATGTTTTCCATTTTAAACAAAAGAGAGCCACTTAGAGTGATTCTGGCGACTCCGTGCCTCAGATTAAGACAGGGTTGACTCATACACGCCATCTATGACTCATGGATCGTTGTGATAAAGTATCAACAAAATCCGAATGTGTTTATTCGGTTTTTCGTATTCCAGTTGATGTTTTTCACTTAAAATGGCCTCCTTTTGAAACAAAAGAGAGACACTTTGAGTGGTTCCGGACACACCGCATCTCAGATTGACACAGGGTTGACTCGTACATGTGACAAATGACCCATGAATCATTCTCCTAAAGTTTCAATGGAAACCAATTGCGTTTGGTCAGTTTTTCGAATGCCAGTTGATGTTTTTCAATAAAAATGATGTCCTTTTGAAATAGAAGACAAACACTTTGAGTGGTGCCGGCCACACTGCGTCTCAGATTGAGGAGTGGTTGATTCGTACACATCACATATGACCCATGGATTGTTCTCCTAAATTTTCAATGGAAACTGAATGTGTTTGGTCGGTTTTCCATATGTACTGAAAATGTTGTCCATTTTATGAGAATCCTCATGTGTCTATTAGTGGAATGGTATTTACATAAAATCTTGTGGAAATTCATATAAAATATTTTTATATCATTCTTAGTATGGATTATATTTTAGTTTATCATGCTATAAACATTTCGGAGCTAACAATGTCATGCCCAATGAATACATCTCTTTTATAACATACCAAGAATCTATGATATTGATTAGATGTGTAAATGTGATTTACATTGATTATCATGATGAAAATAAATAAAATATATATTATATATTTTCTAGTATTAAATGAAATCAAGGAGGGTTGGGGCGGTCCGGCAGGGCTGTCCGGGGGGCTGTCTGGTGGGTGTCCGGGGGGCTGTCTAGGGACCAAGGAGGAGGGTGGGGGGGCTGTGTGGGGGGCTGTCCGGGGGGTGTTCGGGGGGTTGTTTGGGGTCCAAGGAGGAGGGTGGGGGGGGGGGGGGGGCTGTCCGGGGGGCTATCCAGGGGGTTGTCCGCGGTCTAGAGAGGAGGGTGGGGGGCGGTCCGGGGGCTGTTCAGGGGGCTGTCCGGGGGCTGTCTGGGGGGTGTTTGGGGGGTTGTCTCAAGTCCAAGGAAGATGGTGGGGGGCTGTCTAGGGGGCTGTCTGGGGGGCTGTCCTGGGGCTGTCCAGGGGCTGTCTAAGGTCCAGGGAGGAGGGTGGGGGGCTATTCGGGGGGCTGTCCGGGGGGCTGTCCGGGGGTTGTCCGGGGGGGGGGGGGTTCGAGGGGTTGTCTGAGGACCAAGGAAGAGGGTGGTGGGGCTGTCCGGGGTGCAGGGAGGAAGGTGGGGGGGGGGATGTCCGGGGGCGGTTTGGGGGGCTCTCCAGGGGATGTTCGGGGGGTGTTCGGGGGGGTTGTTCCGGGTCCAAGGAAGACGGTGGGGGTTGTCCGGGGGGCTGTCCAGGGGGGATGTCCGGGTTCCAGGGAGGAGGGTGGGGGGGGGGGGGTTGTCTGGGGGGATGTTCGGGGGGGGGGGGGGGTGTCCAGTGGCTGTTCGGGGGGTGTTCGGGGGGTTTGTATGGGGTCCAAGGAAGAGGGGGGGGGGGCGTCTGGGGGGGCTGTTTGGGGGGCTGTCTGGGGGCTATCCGGGGGGTGTCTGGGGTCCAATGAGGATGGTGGGGGTTGTACAGGGTCCAGGATGGAGGGGGGTTCCCAAACACACATCCACTAAAAGACAAAAAAACATCCATAAAATAGATAATATATAAAAATAACTCAACTCCAATACTATACTACGAGTCTAGAAAAAACCAATAACTAGAATGGATTAAATATCAAATCTCAGTAATATTAGTAAAAAAAGTAATGGATCAATTTGTCCCACATCACCATCACCACCATCACCATCATCATCACCCTTGTCCTCGTCCCCATCATTGTCCTCGCCCACCTCAGCGCCCTCCTCCTCGCCCTCGCCACCCGCCTCGCCCTCCTCCTCTCCCTCCTCTTCCGTATCAGACTCCTCGCCATCATCATCGTCAAGATGGACATCATCCTGAACACCAATAAAACTGCCACATAGTGAACCATATATAGAACGTATCGACGAAATATATTCATCAAAAGTTGGGCTGGCCTCTGCTGGAAGTGTTGGACGTAGAACTTAAATAAATTTAATAAACACACTGTTTTCCCTAACAGACTGTTCTGCCATCTCTGTGGCCCTTTTCTCAGCCTGTTATGCCTATTCCATAACTTTCTATAGCTCGGTGGCACTACAAATCGTACCTGAGGAGGTCCAATACCAAGTCAGGGCTATCCTAGGTCGACAGCGTACTCTTCCAGAATGCTCCTCTCCCAATACCTGATGTAAGTGATCTGTTGGCCCAAAATTGTCTGGTTCTGGGGCATTGAAGGCCTCTAAAGCAGCCTGTTAAAAATATAAATATATCATTAAGTTACAAAATAGATATTAAAATATAAATTCAAAAGATTAAAACTTACAATCTACTGCTGAGTCGCTCTGTTGACGACACTTCCATCCTTTTTCCGTCTACTCGAGCAAAACCGTTTTTCTCGAGGCACACATCGTTCAAAATTTTGTATTTTTCTTTACAATGACATTGGAAACTAAATTTATATGAAAACTTTATCAAAATATTAAATAATTGAGGAAACAAAAGAAAGTGTAAGTCTTAAAGAAAACTCATAAACAATTGTCATACCTGCTTTCTCTCATGATCAGGCATCGTAGTGAGTCCCACTGTGTGGAGGTATTTTTTTGCATCAATGTTCTTTTTATTTTTTCCCAATGATTCCTGAATAAAATTTGAAAACTAAATAGATAGTATTAATGAAAACCATGAAAGTTATTATTTAAATACCAAAAATGTTACTAATACCATAAACAGGGTAATCTTCCAATGAGTAATCATCTGACGATACTGCTCTCTAGGACAATCATCCACCAATGGTACCGCCTATAACTCAGTTCCAACTCTAGCAACCCAGCCAATATACAACTCATGCTTGTAGGCTCTCCAATGCTCGCCTAAACCCTTTATATGTTCCAGTCCTGCACCCTCACCATTCGGAAAATTAAATCAAAGCTGACATCAAAATATTAATTCATATAAATACAAAAATAATTCATGGGATTAAATAGAACAGATTTTTTTACCCATATCTCTGCTCAAGCTCTATCCTTGACCTCATGTGGAAAATGTCTCCATGATAACGATTTGATGGGAATGATGTCGGAGTATTTGGAATGCATCACCAAAAAACTCCGACATTGCTGCCCTGTTTTCTCAATCATTTGGTTGTGTTCATTATAGTCCACCAGAACCTGTGTGCGGCGGTTCCACACCGAACGCATGCGTGTATGCCCCGACCCACGCTTCTTACCAGTAGATGTTTCTGTCAGGAAGGAAAAACAAATATTTTATCAAAACATATTATAATGAAAATAAATATTGCTATAAAAATTTGTTAGGGTTCTATAAATATACCAGTGACGGTCTGATCACTGAGCACCGCTAGATCCACATAAACTGATGGAACACCCCATGGTAGAACAGGAGTCGAAGAGGATGGAATATAGAAGCTCAGAGAGACAGAAGTAGAAGGAGAAGAAGATGGGATAGCTGTCTGACCAGATGTTGACTGGGGAGTGGGAATCATCATGGGATGTGAAAATGATGGTCCAGAAGATGCAGAAGGTAGCGAAAACATGGGAGGCCTAAATATCCCATGTGTCCCTAATGACACACTGGGATCAGAATGTGGGAAGGATGACATGTCAGTGGGAGGGGCAGGGTCTAGTTGGGTACGCGCAACTGCTCATCCACCTCTGGTACGAACCCTCCTCGTACCACCGGCCTGAGTACTAGGACCAGTAATAGGCTCCTCGTCGAATAACTGTCGACATATAGGTGGATACTACGAAATTTTTTACAAAACAATTAATCACATGACATTATATGTTCTTTAAATATATCAATTTGAAATAAAGTACTCACTACAGGCACTAATGATGGAATTACGAACTCCGACATTCGACGATTGTTCTCCATCATTTTTTTCCTTCATCTCTCTTCAATTGGCTTCATTTCCTGCTTTTGAAAACAAATATGTAATTAATTAGAAAAAGGAAACTAATATGTAACCCAAAAAACTAAATATATGAGGGAATAGGGGGATTCAATTGTAATTTGGTGATCAATTTTTTTAGAAGAGCTTGAATGGATTTAATAAATCATACAAGTTGTAATGTTCACCAAGTTAGAATTATTGTTTGACTATGTTTGAATACAGTTCAATTCCAAATTAGAAAATGCAATTCAAATAAAACTGCAACCAATAAACACTGAAAATTCACATAATGGTCAAGTCAGCTTAAACATATTTGTGATCAATACTAAATCAATTTGAATATTTCCAACCTTAACAACCCAACTCGAGGTAAACCAAAATAATTGAGAACATGGATGAATGATTCTATATATTTTCAACCACAACTTCAGGTTCACAATCAACTCTGAAAATTGAGCTATTGGAATTATCAAAAGAAATAAATGGATTGGTTCCAATGGAACGAGGGAGAGTCTCAATTCCATCATCCCTATAATAAAAAATATGTCTTGGAATTACTTCAACTATGACCCAAAATTCAGGACGAAGTTGGTCTTTGACATAAAAAACATGTTTATCCATTGATGCCAACACATATGTTTCTTCGGTAGCAAGAGTGCGAGTCATATTAATTACTCAAAATCCACAATCATCAATAAATGTGCCATGTCTCGTCATTGAATCAAACCAATGGAATTTCATCATTGTGACTCGTCCATGAGAATAATAATCCAATATTATTATTTTCTCAACAACTTCATAATAACCCACATTTCCAAATCATGATCTACTATCTGATGAACTAGAATTACAATCTATTTTGGCAGTAACCATAACACCATCATGTTGTGTTCTCATGTGCTTTTCTCGTTTAGTGACAATAAATTTGTACCCATTGATAATAATTGATTTACTGTCACGAACCACGGTATTATGACCAAAAGTCAAAGCTCTTATTTCCTCAGAGACAGAGTCAGTAGACAAACTCAATACCTGCAATATAAATGACTATTAAACTTAATTAAATATTGATATAATTATTTTAAACATTAATTTTTTTACCTTCAATTTTAACCAAGCAGAAAACACTTTGCTATGCAAAGTCTCTCTCCTTCTCGAAGATAAAAAAGGATGCTTCATATTTATCATTTTTTTATGTTCCCTGTAGATAAAAAGTATGAATATTTTAACAGATGTATATGTAAGATATACATAATAAATTTAGTAACCTGATGTAGTCATCGAACAAATCATAGTTGAACAAAACTATGCGACGTGCCGTCTCTTGCTCTTCATGGATTAATGTCTTCAATGTATATGATCGAATAATTCCTCCTATTTGAGGAAGTGATGGAAAACTGGGTTCAATTTGCTCATACTGTTATTCTTTATTTCTCATTGGTCTGTTTAATCTTGTAGTAATATCAGACAAATACATCGAGCATAAATCCATACATTCTTGAGCCAAGTAACCATTCACGATAGAACCTTCGGGATGATTTCTGTTTCAGACATAAGAATATAATGTGAACATATTTCTTTCAGTTGGATACATCCAATGAAAAGAAACAGGTCCTCCAAGAAGTATTTCAGTGGGAATATGGACAGTCCGATGTAGCATGCATGTGAAAAATGATGGAGGAAATATTTTCTCCAACTCACACAAAATTAATGGGGCATCTGTCAACATTTTTTGCAAGAATGACTTGGACAACTTATTAGCACAAAGATCTCTAAACAAATGGAACAACCGAATAACATCCACCCTTACATTATTGGACAAAATATTATGGATTTCTATAGGAATCAACTCATGCAGTAGAACGTGATAATCATGAGTCTACAAAGATTTTAGCTTTAACTCTCTTCTGTTGACCCGTTTAGATATGTTTCTGGAATAGACATCAAGAACTCTAATAGTCTATTATACTTCGAGAAATTGTTTTTTTTCCATAGGTGTCATCACATAAAAATCACATGGAAGTTTCCATTTATTTTCACTCATATGCACATGATGAAATTTTGGTCTGATGCCCCAATCCACCAAGTCACGCCGAGATCGTAAATCATCTTTTGTCTCCCCCTTGACATTTAGAAGAACCGAAAGAAACATTTCGCATATATTATTTTCAATATGCATTACATCTAAGCAATGACGTAACAAATTGGTTGACCGATAAGGAAAATCAAAAAAGATACTCCTCTTTCTCCAATTGTAACAGGTTTCAATGGAAACATTGTTTCTCTTTCCAAATTTCATTTGACCCTTCCTGAACGAAATACTGAAATCTTTCAATTCATCAAGCACATCAGTTCCAGACATACACTGAGGTGGATCATCGGTCTCTATGGTATTATCAAATCTTTGACGATTCATTCTATATGGATGATCCTCTGGCAAGAATCGTCGATGTCCCATTAAAATGAAACAACAGCAACGTTTCAGTCTTCTAGATCGTGTATTCTTCATAAATGCTATACATGACAATTTTCCCTTCGTGCTCCATCCAGACATCATTTCATAAGCCGGAAAATCACTGATCGTCCACATAACCACATCACGCATATGAAATATGTCTTTTGAACATGCATTGTATGTGTTCACACCCACATCCCAAAGAAGATTCAACTCTTTTATTAAAGGTTTCATGTATACATAAATATCAATGCCGAGATCAGAAGGACCAGAAATGAGTATACTCATGAAAGTTACAGGTTTTTTCATACACAACCATGGGGAAAGATTATAAATGTGTATAAAAACTGGCCATGTGCTGTACGAAGTAAATATCTACCCAAACGGATTAAAACCATCGCATGAATGACCCAGCCTCACATTACGCATGTCAGCTACAAAATCAGGATGTCGACCATCAAATCTCTGTTATGAAAATCCATTTGCAGGATGAACCAACTCATCATTAGTCTTCTTTCTCTCGGTATCATTCCATCTCATTTTTTTTGATATGTCATCAGACATAAAAATATTCTAGAGTTTGGGGATCAATGGAATGTGCCACATTACCTTTTGTTGAACGCGGGATGGTGTTCCATCAGATTTTAAATTCCAGCGGGATGTGCCACATTTTATACAATCATTTTGTTTAGAGGTTTCCTCCTAGAATAAACTATAATCTTTTGGGCAAGTATGAATTTTGTTTCTTGAAAATCCATGTTCCTCAACTAACATCTATTCCATATAGTGGTTTGAGGGAATATCTGCATCATCTGGAAGTAAATCCTTCAATAGGGTAAGAATGTAATCGATTGCTGTATTAGAAATCCCATACATCGTTTTCCCATGAAACAATCGGATGAAAAATTCCATCTTTTTCATTCTATCGCATTGTCTATATACTGGAGTCGTGGCAGCATCATTCAATTTTTTCACCATATCAATATCACCATTTTCACTAGATGCATTAGCTGTCCTCATATCTAAGTCTTATTGAGTAAAAATCCATTCTTTTTCATGATGATGAATAAACAGAAATCGATCATCTAACAAATTCTCAATTCCAGTCCTTTCATTTCGATCATCACTAATTTGACATTTCATTTTCTCTCCATTGTGATACCACACAAAGTAGTTTGCTTGAAAACCATTTTTGGTTATGTGGTAGCTGACTTCTTCACATCTCAACCATGATCTACCAACACAATTGGAACATGGGCAGTGTATGCGACCACTATCTGAAGCATTGTGAAATGAAAAATCTATAAGGCTGTCCAAATTGTTATGAAAATCGCTTGAGATCTAATCGATTTCATACATCCAAATTCTATCCATTCTGTAAAAAGAATTTATATAAGTCATTTTTTCATAAACAATTCAATAGGATTGAACTTTAATAGAAAATAAATTTAAGTAAACGACAAAGGAAGAAGTTTCTAGTCGATGTAGTGAACTATTAAACTATTGTAAAGAAAAATTAATCATAAATTAAAATAACATTTATTTATATTCATTTTCATTAGGACTATAAGAGGCACATGCCTCAGGTCCCATCATGTGTTATAGGCATCCCAAATCATTCACTCATGTTCAATAACTCATTATTGGCACCTCTATGGCCATACCTTTCAATACCCAATTACTTCCCCATGTCATGCCAAGAGCACCCCATGGGTGAATAAATTTTAGGCTTCTACACTAATAGGTTGTTCATGGCTTGTAAAAAGATTTAATTTCATTAAGTATAGACAAAAAAATTTGTTTTTAAATTTGAGATTAATAATAAAGTATGTCAATGATAACAACATTACTGAATTAAACTTGTGACTTATCTAACATTTTTATGGATGTCTACACATGCCAGAATGTGCAGAGAAAAGCACCCCACCCTCATAAAAGTGATTATTGGCCAAGAAGGACACATAATATACATCGTACAATGAGAACCATATTTAATTGACCCTAAAGTTATATTTGTACATACATCTTAGGGAAAATGGAATATATGACCTTGGTTAACTGATGAATTCAAAAGCATGTATTTCATATGTTGGACACTATCTACGGTAAGAAATAATGTGAGGATGGGTTTACATCATTCAATTTCATACATGCTAGTGAGAATGAAGGCTTGAAATAATGACTTGAGTTCACTGATTAAATGTGGGTAGAGGTTTCATATGCTGTGTAAACCGAATGATTAAATAATGGTAGAGGTTGCATACACTGTGCATGGTGGGGGAGTCTCAACCGATTTAGAAACTAAAATAAATTCCCATCATAGGTAACAATAAGAAACATCACCATTAAAAGAAAATCCAAATAAAAAAGGACTAAAAACACCAAACATTTCAAGAATTCACTACTATGCATGGTTTATCCACATGTTTAGGAGTAATTATATGTCTTAATCACGAACCACCTCTACAGCTCCCAGTTTTCACCAATAAAAATAAGATAAATATCTGAAAATATTTTTAAAACAACTCATTAATAGGCTCAAAACGTAAATATAATCTTGAACCAACCATGGAATCTCTTTCACAACACATTCTCACACACCAGTTTTCTCATGTGTTACTAAATACCATACACAGTCACATAGTGTACTATAACAAATTACATTACACAAGCCTTATTAAAAAAATTCATTTTAATAAAACACTTTCCTCAAGGAAATTTAAATAAAACATTCATAGAAGCTTTGCTAAATATTATTAAACACATATAAATAAATTTCTAAGTAACAAGTAATTACATGATGGGAAAAAAGCATAAAAACACATACTTAGAAAATCTAGAATACAATGGAAATGAATTTGATATGCTTCTTCTTCGAAAGAGGGTTAAGGATTTAATTAATTAAATGGATTAGAATGGATAAAGTCTAGATTAAATCAAAACACAATAAAATGATATACACACCAAAATCAAAACTTAAAACCAAAATATGAGATGAATAACAATAAAAAGAAGGTATCACTTAAATATTTCATTTGTATGAAGAATAGAATGCCTGATTTGAGATGATTTGGATGTAGTTTGACAGGTTCAGATGGGGGAAGTCGCGAGAGCAGTGGAGCCCTGGACAGGATTAGGGTTCTGTCGCGAATGGGGAGAGAGCGGCCGATTGAGTATTTGGGGGAAAGATTTCCCAACGGTTTATAAAAACCATTGGGAAAGGGGTGTCCAAGAGACCCTTTACCAATAGTTTATTTAAACCATTGGTAAAGGGTGACAATTTCACAACGGTTCAAGAGAACCATTGGGAAAGGGTGCTTTCAACACCCCTTTCTCAATGGTTTTAGTAAACTGTTGAGAAAGATATTATTTACCAATGGGTTGTTTAAACTATTGGTAAAGAAGCGTTGGGAAAACAGGAGTTTCCAATAGTGATCTGAGATTGTTTATATGTAAGTATTTTCTTGGGATATATTTATCATTGAAGTTCATGTTTTATAAATATGTTTTCATACAATGTTTAATATTATTCCACGTATGTTTAAAGTATTTTTTACCCTTTTTTAACTTTTACCACATGGTATGGAAGGAATCATTATTTAGTTTACCATACGAGTTACTTTTTGACTTATCAGGTAAAAGGACGAGGAAAATGTTTTTTTAACTTATACGGCATGAACATATTTTTATGTTTTCAAAATTCCTTATCTTCATGAAGAATACTCTACATGATTACATGATTATTTTCAAAAAAAAATATGTTCTTCTAAAATTAAATGGCATTTTGTGAAATGGGAATGATTTTGAAGAAGAAAGGACATTTTCATCAATAATTCATTTCATGTGTTTTATGAAAACTATTTCCCATCTAAGATGACATTATTTAGTATTATTATGTTTCAAGTATAATGTGTCTATTATTTACATGGTTTGATTTTTATTATGATGAAATGATATCCATTTATTTTTTATGGATAATGTAAAGATGTGATGATGTTTTAGAAACCCATTTTATTCTTTGGGTTATGATGAATGATTTATGATTGTTTTGTGGAACAGGTAAGAATGATTTCAATATGATATTGGTGGGACCAATATCTCCCTCCAACGAATTGTGTAATGATTTATATCTCATGAGATATACGTGGATGGAATGGAAAGTAAATATGGTTCAGTAATACAGGGATGGAATGAAAGAAAACTGGTTCAGTATTGGACTTTTTCCACTATGATGGTCTTGGTATCAATGCCTTGGCTCTATGGAAATCATATCATGTGCTTAATGGTTTTCCACCATTACATTTTTTATTCCCATTCTATTTTATGACGATTGATGTTATTTATGATCTATGCCTTACGTACTTCCAAGATTTATTTCACAACTCAATATTTTGATGTTTAAACTTTGTGTTCATGTTTTTTAATTTCAAATTTATATGGTTTGTTTTATTATCTCTATGCATACCCTTACTTATAATTTGTGCTCACCCTTTTTATGTCTTATTTTCCACAGGATATAAAGAAAGGTTTTAGGTAAGAAAACAATAGGGGAATATTTTTAAGGGAGATGTTGAAGATATTTCACCATGATTAGAGGATTATGTTCTGAGTTTCCAAAGACACTAAACTATTACGGTCTATGGGTGTCTTTTTTTATATATTAAGTATTCCGAAAAAGTAATGTAATGTCCATGTATGTTAAGATTTGGGTCTCTACAATAATCAAACATGGTACCATTCCCATTACCTACATCTTATAAAACTAAATTTCTATACACCCTGAAGAATATTTATATTTTAAGGAAAACACCCAATAATATAAAACCATGAATCTATGCAATGTATGTCACCATGACCCCGTTTTTAGATTTTAAAAAAGAAGATTTTTAAAAATAATTTAATTTATAATAATTTATCATAAAACATAACTTGGATTTCCTATAAAATAATCCATAGTCAACGTAAGAAGAATTGAAGATAAATTTGACTGGTAACATGGAAACCACTAGTAAAAAGAAATAGTATTTAAAATGATAAATATGGGACAAATAAAATAATAAACAATACCATCGTGAATAAAATCATGAAATAATTAGCTCTATGCTATAAAAATATAAATCCAAGACATTCAAGGGACATTAAGCTTACATAATGTGATTTCTATTTATATCGAGTCCCACAACAAACTATTTGTATCAGGCCATCATATTAGCTGCCACAACAGAATGGTAACTTGTATATAATATCTAATGGTTCCATAGCAACTAAAACCACATATATATTAGTAACTTTATTCTCCCAAGTTTGAAAAAAGTGAAATATTCAATAAATTAATTTTGGTAAATCATTCTCAATGTTTTATGAAATATTTCGTCAAGAAAAAAATTACATCTCTCATTTATGAAAATTATTTTTTGAGTCAAACCCATTTAGATTAATTTAATTGAACACATGATGTATGAAAATAAGTTTTTAATGAATAAACTATTTAAAAAATTTCCATTCCATCAAATATGTTGTTAGTCAAAATTTCCATCATATATTTAAAATAAAACATTTCCATAGTCCAAACCAATTGAAAATCTACGACCAAATCAACTGTTTCAAAATTTGAAAGTATCGTTAGTATTCCACAGTGTTTCCTACCATTTTTTGGTGCCCTAAATCACACCAATTCAAGGTGGCCTTAGAAAATGTTTCACTATTTAATTGTATAAAAACCATAGATAATTTGGAACCACCAGACCATTCATCATGATATGGTTGTGGAAATTAAGGATGTGGGATATTGGGAGATCCCCAATATCACACACCCAAGACTACACCCCTCAATGTGATTATTGGACTTTCATGTTTTACATAGTTAGTTACTATGTGAAACACATCTTGGAATACATCATGGGCTATTTCACTGTGATTTTATAAAAATAATTTCTACTCCATCGTGCACATGAAACAATTCCAAAACCCAAATTTCACAATCTGAACGATCTTAATAAAACACTAATGAGACACATTTGGTGTCACAATTATACTCCCCATAAAACATTATATCCCATTAAATCATTCATTATTCTATAATTACAATGTTATAAGGACACTACATTAAAATAAATACTTCATGATACAATTCCTTGAGAAAACCCGTCACATAATTCCAAAGTACATAGACAAAGGTAATCATTGTACCATAAAGTATAATATTATAATGTTTACAAATTTTAAATGGTTACTCAACCACTATGGTATCAAGTTCATGATCACATTTTATAACCCTTTTATATGAGATGTGTTTGGTCTGTATCTCCTTAATTGGGAGACATAGAACACTTCATGACTCAACATCAATTGAGATGATAGTTCCAACTTGCATTAAATATTTTTTATAAAAATTATGATATCAAAATGGAAAAAATCCTCCATTCCAGATTATCATGTTTTATAAAATAATGATGTCACAAATAAGTAAAAAATTGGGAATAAAATCATCAAACACAAATTCGGTTTCGTGAAAATGATGGTCCATATATGATTTTTTGTCACTCCGAGGTTTCACAATCTACATTAGTTTTATCATAGTCTAATGGATGAAACTCAGTTCAACAAAAACCACATTCCAAACTCTACCCAACAAAATGGGAATTTACCTGGAACCCAATATAAAACTTCAAAGTATACTCTTTTAATATAATACAGACTTCTTTTTAATAGGAGAACTAAACCAAGGGAAAATAAATTTCCAAATAACCATCTAACTTAGTAACTCATGTTCATAGTATATCCTCAAGATTTTAATCTATCACAGGGTTTTGTTATCCTTATAAGGGTTATAAACAGTGGTAAACAAAAATTGATTACACATTTCTTCTAATAATTATTTCAAAAAATAGGATGTAAACCATACATATATTTTGTAAATAGTAGTGTAAGGTACTCCATGGTGTTTTATGATTCTATAAAAATCATGCACCGGAATCCTTCCCCATTCATCAACTCCTTAATAGGATGGAAAAATCTATTTTTTTGAGTTGGTAAATAATCAAAAATATCACATTAATCCCTAAAGGATTCTAGGGTAAAATAATACTCAGGTATATAGATATATCATTCCACTTATATTCTAGAATGGCTAAAGGATACAAAAAACTGTCAGTTTTCACTGATTCACCATAATCTCATAAAACATAAGACATCATGATATTAAGTTTATAATTAACACATTCATCTTCGACCACTAAATTTGATGTCTCAAATTATGACACATATTTTTAGTACCATGGTGAAATGATAAATTTTATTTATTTTAATTATCAATAAAATCCTTCCCAATGGTTTATGGAATTATAGAAAATCATGGTAAATGGAACACACCATTAAGAGATTAATACTAGTCACCCAAGGAAACCCTACAATAAATTATTTCAACAAAACACTAAAAATATTCTTTTATATATTATCCAAGATGAATATAAACTTCAAATAATGAATAGTCAACCAAAAAATCTATGAAAATATTCCAATTAGATTCATTGACACCCATGTTCATTTCATTGATTGAACTCATCATTGTCTACTATTCTATATATTACATTAAGGGTTGATTTATTAATTTCTTTTCCAATGCACCGATGAACTCGTTCCATTTTTTTGTGTGTGTATGAAATTTCAAATTAAATTATTTGAATAATCTAGAACTATAATCTCTTAAATAGGTATATATAAATCATTGTTACAATATAATTTAGGGTCCTGTAATCAAAATATATAGTAATATTATCTCTTAAGAGATGATGACACCATGCCTTAAGGGAATAGATCCCCACAACTATCTCAAGATAATCTGTTAGATAATAATTTTCATGAAGTCATTTTTGGTGAGACCCATAAGATCTAACATTTTTTTCCTATATCAACACATATCCTAATGTCAATCCTATGGAATTATAGAAAGAAACAAAACCTAAATTCAAATCAAGAAGAATAATAATTGTAGAAGAAGTCAACCTGGCATCTAGTTCTAAATAAATTCCCCTTAAACTTATTATTCCATTTTAATATAACAAACTTATATGTAAAATATATCATAAGGGGTGAAATATTGGGAAATAATCTAGAAACAAATGGATGAAATAAATTGAAAAATCCAAGAATCCCTCAATAAAAAACATATTCCTGAGTTATACCCATGACATCACATGCCAGATATTCTTAGGATTTACTGTGAGGTAGCTATCATATATAGAAATGTAAATAAATTACATTTCATAGATCCAAAATTAAAATTAAAATCAATACCATGAAAATTATATTTTTCCAGAGTTCGAAGAACCATATCCAAATGATCATTGTGTTCATTCTCTCAGAATTAATAAAAAGTAATATTATTCTTAAAAACACCAGCATAGAACCCATGAACTAGTGAAATACTATAATAATAAAATCTATATAAAATAATGGAGATATATTAAGGTAAAATTGTTTATCTAAAAACTCATTTTGTTCATTACTTCTATGTAATATTTTCTTAGGAAATTAATCATCTTGTAATCATATCAAATGAATCCTCGATCTCAGGTCAATCTCCCAAAACAACTGGGATCACCTATATTGAATAAAAAATAAATAATTATTTTAAAATTACGTTTTTTATTAATATTATATTGATTATGATTTCTAAAATCATCATATAGTTGGTGGTTTCCAACTACATTTTTCGAAAACAAAAGTAGTGAGACCTAATGTGACACACTCGAATGAATAAATCCTTTTTCTTAATGATCCTTATGCTATATCATATGTTCCTTATTTTATATTGGGTTATATATGAAATTATATAAAGAGTAATCGACGAATATGTTAGTTAAAGATAATTGTAACATCAACCTTTCTGAATATAGGATACCAAAGAAATCATTAGGAAAGACCTTAGGGTTCTCATCATCCACAGTAAGAAAAATATAATTTAATCAGTAGTCAATGACATAAATAATAATCTATGATAATTAAAATGAGATTATTCTAAACAAAATTACAATATAAACATTTCTTATGGATCTTGGATCCCACTCACACTAAAATATTTGATTAACTCTACCATTTTAAAAATATGAACCTGATGATGATAAAGGTTTATATGGGCCATAAAAAACCATTTAATTAATGAAAAATATGAAATTGATATATATATATATAACATAATATTTAAACTAAAATAAAATACTAATTTAAATAATTTAAACCTAGCTCTTGGATAATTTAAAACCATCTTCTTTCCTATATCTCAATGGATTGGAAAAATATATCACGAATTGTATAATCTACGAGTGTAATCCCTAAACTTAAATAACTTTACACTATTTAATAGGATGATATGCACTATTATCAATAAAATACTGATATATAAATTACTGAGTATATAATTTAGTTCTCAAATTATATAGCACAACATTTGATTCCTCTAACTCATTCTTTGTTACATTAAGACACCCGATCATATCCCTTCCTTGATCCTTGTTTTTTATGACCCCATATTCGTGAAAATGAGACCAACCAAATTTAATGGAATCTAAGAAATTTTGTTTCCATTTTTATTGATAGATTCTTTTATACTACCCTTGGATACATTATATAAAAATATATTATGATGAGTGAATTTTCTATAGTGATGGAAAATAGTGGGTGCCAACCCCCAATCATGCTTCATGATTCTAGGTTTTATACACTATAATAAACCCACCTAGTGTTGTAATGAATAATAATAGGTAACTTTTCCAAATTTAAACTATAAACCCTTACTACACTTCCTTTTCTAGCTATAATATACACCTTTACTACCTTGTGTCATAATAAAAGATCATCTTTGACTTGTATTCCTGGATAAGTCTTTCCCAACCATTGTTTCTTTATCAAATACCTCAGAAAAGGTTATCAAGAAACTAATAATATAAATCAATTGATTATTATGAATCAAACCCATGTTGAACATTCTACCCTTAAGGTAGAAAATAGTGATATTTTTTCCAGATAAATAATAAAAACCAGTAAAATAAGTATGATACTTCATTACAGAATGGTCTTCTATATACAATATCAAGAACTCTTAATCCTTTTGTACACACCAAATCTAGCAATATAAAAATAGATTTAAAGACTTATTCAAAATTTTATTACCGTGTTCCTCCTATAATTAATATTTTAGAATATATTCCCATCATATCCTTCTAGTTCATTCAATAATATAAGTGATAACCCTATATTAGAGGCCTTTTGGTCATTAAAAATAATAAAATCAAATTCATTCTATCAATACCTTCATTGGGTTCTTGGGTTCTTTTTAACCATGGATGATTAATATATTTTCCTATAAATGTTAATGCAAGATTCATAAACCATTCCAAGTTTCACCCACTTTCTTGGCCTAAGGATTAAAGGATCCAAATGAAAATTTTCAAAAAATCATGGCTTACTAGAATGTTTTCTTATGGAGCATTCCATGTAGAGTATTCTATATTTTTTAGGAGGTACATAAGGGATAGATTATCTACAGAGAAAAAAATATTAATCATAATCATCATACAAAAAAATCTCTAAATCACGTATGAACATCATGAATCCATATTAAAGACCCTAAAAGGGTTTTAAGAGAAAAATATCTTCAATGATAATGAAGGGAAGATTTAAAAAACAATAGATTCAAATAAAAAGTTTTTCTAAATAATCCTTAGATCAATCCCAAATGCATGGTGAAAAATATCTGAACACCCCTGGTAACTCAAGGTATGCTAGAGAAGTGAACATGTGAGAAACCCTTCATTACATACCTCCCATGTTACCATGTTTAAAACCCTTGTCTACAAAACATACCCCAATATTATGGGTTCCTATAATACCATTTTTAATTACTTGTCCTTCCTAATATACAGTCATGGTAATCTGACCCCATGGGTGAATGTGGGAAAAAATCACACTAAAAGAACATGTATTTATGATTGATGATAATCATTAGTCTAATAAAGTGAACCAACTAGGTAATATCTTGTCGTTATATGGAAAAGTAACCAAGGTAATATTGGGGCCCTTGGTTTCAATTGACTAGGCTTATGACCTGTGGTTTTTGAGTCATTAAGAATATCATAACTAATTGAATAATTATAACACCGTTTAGTTTGGGTCATTTACTACCACCTATGTGTATTATGTAATAACAATTAAACAATGAATGATTAGTGAATTTTAGACAAGGTTAATATAATTTAATAACAATTTATGTATGGTATTTTAATGATTCAATAAGGTGTTATTAATATTTAATATATTTATTAGTATAAAACCTTTTGATTGTTTACACACTAGATTTAGTTTAAAAAAATTTCCATTTTCACAAAACATATCCATGTATTTCATGAAAATTATTGGGAAATTTGAAATCATTGAAAAAAAATGTGATGATATTTTGAATAATTTGGTAATGATGTATTCCAAGTGAAGAATGACTAATGACCATGTTATTATTAAATTAGATAAAAAATATCAGGATAACTCTCAACTGATATTGAAAATATATAAATATAAACAAATATACCTATATAAAATAATTATAATTGAAATTTATAAAATTCGATAGAATTGAATAATATTCAAAAATAGGGGAATAGGATAGTTATTTTTATTATTCAATATGTTAGAGCGCGTTCATGTGAGGATGAATTCAATGTAAGGGTTTATCTGATTCAATTCTATATCCTTTATATATATTTATAATTTTGAAAAATTATTATTTTTATTTTTTTTGAATACAAATAATAGACGTCTCATTACATATTTCTGTAATTAATTAAGTTAAAATAGCCATATCATGTCATTTCTCTTAATGAAATTCAGTTCAAAAGATTCTAATATTAAAAGGGTTATTTTAACTAAAGAAATATTTGATGAGTTATATTCCATATTCATGAACATCATTCTCCAATTATTGGTTTCATGAAAAATATGTAATTTTTAGTCGTATATTATTTTCCTCTTCGAGGAAAATGAGTCTTCTTATTAAATTCATCCACCTCGATTAATTTAATCTCTAGAAAACATATATCATTATTAGGATTAATTTTCATTCTATTTAATGATAAAATTTTCCATAATTTTATTTCTATCCAATTTTCTTAATTATATTTCAAAAACCAAATATGTATAAACTGATGATAACTTTATATATTCCTTAACATATTTTTAAAATGATTTTTTCTATTTTTATTATATTAGTTTTTTACAAGGATATTTCAAAATATTAAAATGGTTTTTCCTATCCATTGAGATTTACTATTTTATCTTCTACTAAAATTAACTTATTATTATTATGTTTATATATGAATATAATATTGTACATTTTTTTAAAATTTAAATGTTTTCCAATATCTCAATTCAATTTTTTGTAATTTATTTATGCATATGTCCTGTAACTTCTCTATATATGTTAATAAAAAAAATAAAAAAAATCATTAATGGGTTCTATTACTTTTACACTTTATATTAATAAAATTTATTTCCTAGGTATATTCATGTAATTAATTAAAATATTAATTCAATTATAAAATTTTGAGGGATTAAAATTTTGGTAAACCATTACTACCTTTGAATTTAATAGTCATTGAATGTTTTTTTGATTATGTTTCCATTGAATTTGTATTGTGAACACACTATTTTTAAATATTATGATTGAATGTGATTCCCCAAGATTTTATATATATATTTATTGGGTGAATTATTAATATATCCATATAGACATTATATTTAATGTGTAAATATCATATTTTGTATTATCCTAATTGATGTGTATTTACCTATAATGTTACTAAATATATTTTTTTTCCCATTTATTTCTCGTTGGTAAATAATGTAATTTTAATTTATAAATAATTAAATGTTTTAATTGTGTGGTATCATTTAAACATGATATGAAACCCAATTTTTACATGTGTTCTTTGTGATGTGATGGATGAGTTTAATTTTATTTTTACTCAAATTTATGGATAATGAACGGTGGGATCCTATATATACCTATAATGGATTGGTTAATTTTTAGATGTTGTGAGATAGTGTAATGTGAGACTTTTTGGAGATGATCTCAAACTATAGTGTGTGACTTATTGAATATTATCACAAAATATAGCATGATCCTTCTTCTATATGGCCCCATAATAAATTTTGGGCCTTCTTGGATATGCTTCTAATATGATGATTCCATATTTTTATGATTTTTACATAGTATTATGTTTATTCTTATTCCTATATTATAAACTCATGGATCATGTATGTTAAGTCATGTTTCCGCACTCTCTTGAATCATCTCATATGTTAATCAATTTTATATTTAGGGGAAAATTTTATATGATCTATGGGTTTCTATTAATTTATATTTTATACTTATTCTACCCGTATGAACATTTTATTCTCATTTATGATCGTTTATTGTGATCTCTAATGTTTAAACTTGAAAATAATTTGTTCTTTCCCATTATTGAAATTTTCACCTCCATAGATTATGATGAAACGTAATACATATGATGTTTCTATATGAGTTTCTTATGTATAGGCAATGTGGGAAATCATAAGGAATTTTTTTTCTAAAAATATTATTTATATTGTGTATATAATTATCTATTATTTTAAAAATCAATGAATTTTTCCAGACAATAATTTTTAATAACTCTTTAAAATTATAACCAAAATTTTATTTGTAATGTATTGTAAGGAAATTCTTTTATGTTATATTGTCAATACTATATCATCCATCAGGTGTCATAGTTACTCAATATGTTAATCCTTCAAAAAAATATACATCTATGGGAAATAGAGATGAAAGTGTTTGTAATGTGATTTCAACTACAAAAAAATTGAAAATTAATAAGAATAAGAAATAAAAATTATTGATCATTTCATTCAACATCAACTACTACAGTATCATGAATTTTCATCGACATCCTTAGTTATGTCCCCCAATAAAAATTATATCCCAATTACTAACCAAAAAATCATTTCAATACCAAAATATTAATCAAAATATCAGACATATCAATATACCAGTAGATAGATTCAATATAAACTAAATAAAAATTTCCTAGTAATTTACCACTACTCTTACATATACATTTTTAGATGTCCCAATTCAAACAAATAATAATCTCATAGGAATAAATCTCCCTATATAATCAAAAATTTAATAACATGAAAACATTAGATCTACATCATCAACCATCTCTTCATACCACATACCAACCATTTTACAACATTATAAAATTCCACAACCTTCCAGTTGAAATCACGTAAACAAAACTATATTCTGCAACATCAAACATCCACCTATTACAACCACATACTGAAAAGGTAATATAATCATGATGGCGATCAACCTCATTCCCAGCCCTTCCTTGCACTCCCTTACCATTTGAAAACATGAAGAAATTGTTATCGTCATATTATGTTAACATGAACGTGAAGGGATTCTACCCCATTTCGCAATTCTACCATGATTCCCGAACCTATTTATAATATTAATCCCATTATTATCATCATTTTTGGTAACTTTGACTTGATATAAATCAACCTCACAAACTCCTCCCTTAATGCACATCCCACACACTATGTTCTATACCCTATTTAAATCATGGGAACACTTTTCATATTAATGTATAATGCATTAATTAATCATTTATGCATTATTACTAATATAATTCCACTCATTAAAGTCATTTACCATTGTTTTGATGGGGAAGAGATGACCGAGGGAACCCTCATTGAGGCAGGTCCATTTGGGCATGATGGCTGATTTTGGGGGGTACATTTTATTCATAATTGTTTGCATGAGGATACAATTCTAATTATTATGATAAAAACAAAATGGCTCCCTCATCCATAAATGGGTACAAACCAACATTCCAAAGACAGGTGACCAATTGGGGTTTTCCAAAAAAGAACTCTTAGGGACTCTTATTGTTTGAGATGAAGGGGTCGGCCTCATCTCACCCTTTCGAGGGAATTGTTTCATACTTCAGGACTCTCTTATAGATTTTTTAAATTTTTATAAATCCCTTCTTAGCCCCCATATGAGACTGGTTACCCAGAAAAATTATTATTGTTTAATTCTATTTGTATACATAAGAATGGGGATCTAGTTAGAGAACATAAAAATGGAGAACTATTTAGTGAATCCATTTGTATATATTTGAGTTATCCATCACTTTGTGAATTATGGATAGCTTTTACATATGATAAATACATATAACTAATAAATTAGGTATTTTCATCCACATCACTATGTGGTTGATATTCAAAAAAGGAGATCGATCCATTATGAGGAATCCTATATGTCTTGATTATAGGAGGAAATAAAACCCACATAGTTCATTAAACTAGTTTAGTTTAACATCTTTTAGAGTGGACATTTGTGAGTTCTCTAAGCTACTTGGTATTCAGTCTCATGTACTGATGAGAAAGTTTCATGTATCCCAATTATAATGAGAATCAAGGTTAAATTAATTCAACCATGCCCTAGAGGTTGTCCCCCATGTATATTTCCATATGTATATGGGTGTTCATATCAGGTCATTCATCAGGGATTACATATTGGTATTTCCCTAATTGGTGGAAAATCATGATTCCAATGGAGTTTTCATTGAGGCTTCCTACACCCATGTGAGCTATGGTCAATTTTGGAAACAAGTGATAACATTTGATGAACTTAATTGTATATAGACGTAAGGAACATGTGTCAAGACAACACATTGATTCCAATATTTATATTGGGCCTCGAAGATGCATCCTACATATCTTGGTTATTGTATGAATCAAAATAATTACAATACAATCGATTTCTAAATCCCTTGAGAGATGAGTTAGAGTGATAATACCATAGTAATTATTGGGTCCCTATAGTGGAAATGCCCAAGATACAGGGATGACATCGAAATGGATGTTTATTTGAGCTCTGGACTTAGGAGGACACCGAATTATCTAGGTTATTGTAGGAATCAAATTTCACAATGTTTAATAGATTGGGTCTTATAAATTGAATTTTATCTATAATTGTATAGTCTCATGATAGAGATGATATAATCATTAAATCCACCTAATCTAATGTGATAAATTCTTGGTGTGAGAAACATGTGATAACAATTGATCAGTATCATTTCTTTTGGTTACAAGACTTATATATCGGGAAAATAATTAAGATGGTTAATATGGATCATGGAAAACAAAGTGGAAACATACATATCCAATTTATGGAAGGAATTAGATTCATTGTAGTTCCATTGATCAGGGATTACATGCTGACATTACCCATGGTTCGTGGTAAGAAAATGAGTGTGAACAATGTTATCAAGCCCTAGGATACCCAGGTGACCTGTCCTGCTAGCTCGAAAAACATTTTAAGACATGGATTGCTGGTCTTAAAATCCTACTCATGACCTGGATAACATGTCCATGGGGTGGCACATGATCTAGCTAACTCTCCCAGTTTTCATCACAAGAGTTGAATGAAAAACATGTAGATTGTCATGAGAGTCAATGTTATTTGTCTTTGAGGGTGTCACATGTCCTAGATGACATGAAAGGAGAGAAAAAAATACAACTAACTATAATGATTTAAGGGAATAGTTGGAGTCATTTGACATTCCTTTGGGATAATACAAGACTCAAATTACATGAACATGTGATGTATTGTGGGTTGGGTGACATGTTTGGAGAACATCGCAAAGCTAGAATGCCAAAACTAGAGGGTCATGTTATAATAGAAATAATTCCTTGGAGGGAACCGTGTTACTCTATTAGAAAAGTCTAGAGGACATCATAGGATCCAAATATTATTCAACATCAGTGTGGCCTAATCTGAGAAAAATTATTTGGTGTTTTCACATGAACATGGTGGTTCAAGCGAAGCACATGAGACCATCATATTTTTTCTTTATATAAGTCTCAAGTATTTAGTATATATTATAACTTTTATATGGTTAATATCTTATCTTTTTCAATTTTAGTTTGTTATACATCTCTTGTGATCTACAATGTGTGCTGGATGGTCTTCACATGTCCAACTATAAGTCCTTCACGTGATTTATATGTGATCACATGAAGATCCTATTGTATATTGAATGATTTCATCAGCTATATTTTATTATCTTAGGTAATTTAAATATTTTTATTCTTGAGATCAGTTGATTTGAAAAACCTACTGGGGCTTCATTGCCTCAAGATTCATATAATCCAACCTTTAATACGGAGTGTCGTGGTTGTCTCGTTGTGGAAACGATCAGACACTATGTTTGTAGGTGGTAGTGGTAAAGTTTTCATGTTGGGGTGGGAGATTTATATTAATATAAACCATATTTTTTCAAGGATTTGTGCTATGTATCTCATTCATAACTAGTATGGATTCAACAAAGGGACTTGGAATTACATGGCTTCATGAGTCTCTACCATGGATGCCTCTAAGGTTGTTGCCTAACTTTCAGCGCTTACGAGTCCCTCTTGGAAATGGATTCATTATTATATTTTATATAATTAATACAGAGTTTTTTAATCACATGGGTATGCATAAGGATATCAATATTGTCATGTTGACATTTCCAGGACCATTAAAAAGACTACGATTTTGACTAAGTGGCATTCACATGACATATGAAGCCTTGTCTAAGGGATTTTGTGAGATCACTCTAACCTATAAGGGGGTATTTTGAGACTATAAAACATATATCATTGGAATATTACAATATTTGTATGTATGTAATATGCTTCACCCTCAATCCCCTTTTTATTTACATTGTTTATTTTTCAATGGTTGGGGTGTTCACAAGATTTCATGATTTTTTTAGGAACTGTTAATCTGCCTTTTGAAGTGGTTTCACATGACCGAAGAAAGGTCCTCTGGGTATTCATAGTCGCTTTAAGGAAAACCCATTCCATATTTCCTTAGGGGTCCAAATAATGAATGTGACATCAGCTGGACATGCCCTGGGTAATTTATGTGATTAGGTTGAAATATCAACAGTCTCTCACAAGGTGATGTGAACATGTTACCGCTGTCTCAGGTGACTATCATATTTATTGGGGTGAATAAATGAAATTCAATGACCATGAGAGGATTCTTCCCCTGACCATTATTTCCTTTGTTTTAATTTTCAAAGGATAGTGGATCTCATGAGTTAACTTGAATAATTTCAAGGACAAGTATTCTCCCCATTATTGACACATCATCTGATTTTCCAGACCATAAGAGGCTCATTGAATTTTGATATTTTTCTCATATATTCAAAGGAATTTTTTATGTTTTTTTAGGAATGGAATGGTTGAATATCATCACCGCATGGGGGATATTATATTTTTATTTCTTCATAACCATCAATTGTCAGGGAAACCTTTGTATGAGGAGAAGGTCTTGTCAAGAGGGGATCCACGAGATCCACTGTAGGTTATGTGCAACACATGGTTTCTTCATGTGATCTTATGATGGTCATATGATCATGTATCTCTCAGAGTATTATTAGATTCAGATTTCTTGAAAACCTTCTCCTTCCTATGATATTTTGGGGAAGATAATATCCATATTCGGGTATTTCATCCTTAGGGAATTTGTTGGTTCTCATTAAGTGGATGTAAAAAATTCCCCCCAAGGAGAAACATATTCAACGAAATGAGCATGGTTATGAGGAATTTAAATACCCAAATAAGTATTTGTAATTATAATCAATCAATGTCTAGGGATATTATTGGTCTCTGAGGTGATGTTTGGCTTTACATACATAGGGTAGTGGAGATGCATTCATTTCACCAGTTGTTGTTCCGTTAGAAAAAAATTCATCTCTTATATCATTTTTCCTCTTCATAAGACCTTTTCTTAGGTCTTAATCGTGAGATCGTACTACAATACTACTATCATGTGAACATTATCACAAAACCACCTCTTCTCTGGGGCTCTCCCAGACAAACTATGAAAAATATTTTTGTAGTTTTAGGATCTTCTTCCATGGGGATTTTTTTAGTGTTAATAATTTTGTGGGGTCTTCTAAATTGATCATATGATTGGCCAACTATCATGTGACCCATGTTACCATATCAAGGTCACACAACCATGAGTTTCCAATGGGTCATGTGATATTGTGATGCCTTGTATGTACCTGCAACCTGCGCCACCTTTGGGGGTCTGGGTATTTGCGATCCCTTCCGGAAATTCAAGATTTATTTTCTGATTATTGATATGCACATGATTCTGAACGTTTATGTCCTTATATTGAAATGATTTTATCTTACCAGTGTGACATATGAAACATAATTTTTTTAGATGGATTATGGTTATCATTTATCTTTTAATACATCCAATAAAATGGAAATGACTTCTATAAACAACAATTATAGCCCATGATATCACGTTGATTCTGATAACGAGTCAGTGAAGAGGTTTCTATGATTTTTGCTTCCAGAGTATCATCTATTGTAATGAATTTCTCTATATGGGTTTGGATTCCAAGAAGATGTTACAATCCATCATTAAAACTTCAATATTCTATCTCACTGGTTTGAATCTTCCCCTGATAAAACTCAGAAAAATATTTCTTATGATATCCAACTAATTGCAGCTCAATCCCAGGTATTGTCTAATATGCCAAAAAACTATCACTTAGGTATGAATATCGATTATTTTTATCATCATCATATTAATTAGTGATACTTGAGTATATTTTTCTCCTCTCTAAAAAACCATGGTTCGAGATGGAGTTTGAGATGGGATAACCTTCCATGTGGTTATTGTTAAAATGAATGGTCACGATCCCTCTAGGTTAGGAAAAGATGTTTAGAGTTTTTTGATGATTTATATATGGTCCACCTTTATGTGGTATTATGTCTATCCCAATTAATTATATACCAACAACCTAATATTATTCAATAACTGATTAGTTTTTTGTTCACTAATACCAACATCTTATATTTTTTCTATGCTGAATCAGGTATCGGCATATGTGGCATTTATCAATTAGGCGGAATCCCCCACCCCCAACATAGAGATTTTTGATGAGTTCTTATGAACTACAGATGTTTCAGATGATTACATACATAATCCATTCATGGAGTAGTATAAGATCAACATTATGACTTAGATGCCCAAGATGGAGCTAAATATGAACTCACTTACCTCATTTATCGATTGGATTAACATTATCCTCTATTGATGTAGGGTTAGGACCACATCCATATTACCTCACTAGATCCCTTCTTAGTAGGTCCATGATAGAGCTGACTCATTTTGGCTTGACTTGGATGATGGGGACAATACATCATAGGGATACCCCATAAACTCAAAGGCTAACTAGTAAACTTTTATAGATGTTTTTATGGCCATTATTTTAATGGATGCTTTATATTGGATTAATAAGAATATTCAAGGATCCATGTCAGCATATTGGTGATGTCAACATGCCTTTAAAAAGTAAAAAACTCAATTTGGTGGTATCTTACAACAATAGACTATCAAATCATGGGCCATATTCAATAAGGCATCACTCCTTATAGTAGTAGTGGTCCAATCTAGTTTTAATTTGTATATATACTAAACCATTTTCATTGTTATGAATATTAAAATTCCACTAGAAACCCAAATTCATTATTCCATCTTGGGTTTCTCAACATATATGTGGTTAGAACAACTCTACTAATCCCTATTGAGGTAATTCATTCTCTCTCTCAATTATATTGTTTCAATTTACCCCTTTTCGTGTACCATCTCGGAAAATTATTTACAATGAAAAAAAAATTCTTTATAAAATGTCATATATGATCTCTCTTCATGATGGGGACTTCAAGCCAGTGTGGGTGAGATAATTATCTAATAGACTTATACACCCTATCGGTTCACTCTTTAGTTTGTTTGAACCAAAAGTGTCTCCCCCTTCCATGGATGGTGTTCAGAGAGAGTGACATCTTGGAGACTTTCCCAATTTTCGATGATGATGGTACGTGAAGGAAGTGAATATGAAATCCTACTTTTGTATACTGACACACCCATATTCCATATCTTAGACAACGCCTAGTCTTGGGAAGAATCTTATCTAGATGGTGTGCTATGCCAACAAGTTTTTCATGATGGAGCTGATCAATATTTGGGGGAGATGTCATGGAAACTCCCTTATATTTGAGACAACTACATTCATTGTAATAACAAATCTGTTGTGTAGGTTATTACTCTACCACACGCTATGAGTGATATGTGTATCAAGAGAGGATAATATGAGGCTTGTCCTTCTATATCATTATCTTCTTAACTAGTGGATCGTCCTCCCACCACAATTGTATCGTCGATCATGGAGCTTCAAATTGAGTATAGAATTATCTAGCAGAAGATTCATTCCTTAGTAACTAAGACTCCTCTAAAAATGATATATGATCAATATGATCATGTTCGTGATCATTTTATGAGTTCGGGTTGGATATCATTGATTGAAAACCATTTTGTGAATTTGTGAAGTAGATCAACCTTGTTCCAAAATATTCATCAACTAATGAAAGATAAAAGTGCGATTTTATAGAAAATGCACCATTTACTGAGAAGAATAAGGAGGCGTTAGAGGAATTGGAGAAGGGATGAAACTTATTATTCATACCTTAAACCCATATGGATGCATATACTATAAAAATATGGAGATGATAAGAAATCATAGATCTTCTGAATTCTGACCTCTCAATGTAATCTTTCATGTTGGATATTTCCCAAAATAGTGTTTAAGAAGTAACTACTTTATTCGATGCTCTCTATCTTAGGGTAGAAGCATTAGGGGGGAAAAGAAACACACCGGAATTCAATCGACACTTCATGACATACTCTATCCAATTTGCCTTGATTAACTGACACTATATTTTTGTAATTCAATCTTTGATACACAACGTACATTTGAAATGATTCCTGGAGAGACTCTAAAATGTGAATATTCCTCCTATCACCTGCTATCAATGAATGAATTTACGGAACATTTATGTGTTTTCTAGTTTTATTTCATTCATGTTGTCCATTAATATTTTGATGATACGATATTATGTAGACTGTAAATGCAACCCATACAATTCATGAAATCAGGAACACCTAATTATTATAGGGATCAATCATGTAAGATATATGTCCCAGAGTGATGGGGAACTTCTAATACAAAATCTAGTTTTCATAGTGAGCATATATTTATTTTTCTAATGCTTTATAATGGGCCACACAAGGTTTTAGAAGATAGATTTCCACTATGATTTATTTTAGGGTCTTTTATCTCATACCTAATATCTATTTATTTTAATGTGTTATAGCATGAACCTGAAATTTTTTTAGTTTATGGTCTTTTAGATTGGACATGATATCACATTATTTTAAGGACTTTTAGCCTGAAACTAATATCAGTGTAATTTTGGATCATTTATCAAGGAGATACATTTTCTATAATTTATGATTTTTTATCATTGACTATATACTGATGTAATTTAGGGCCTATTAGCCGGAACATTATATTGTTGTAGTTTAGGTTCATTTAGTACAGACCTGATATTTTTTAGTTTAGTGTCTTTTAGCTCAGAAATGATCAACGATCATAGAATATTGTGTATAAATTCCATGAATGACCCAAAACACACTAGGTTGTCAGGTTATTCCATGGTGTTGTTGGGGACCAGGAGGATTAGAATGACCTTTTGAGGAGTGACACATTCAGTTGATGACCATTGGTGTATATGAAGGATCCATAGGCAGACATGAATAGTCATGGAAATTTTATCTTGAAGCTGGGTATCTTTTACAAGGCCTTATGGAGTATTTATGTAGGTTATATCAACTAATGTAAAAATACTTGAGATCCTAGGTCAGCATTTATAGTTGTTATAAAAGTGATCCATGTCATAAACTAAAAATTTTAGTTCATGAATATTGTACGTGGAAGACATACTAGGTATGTCCCCTAACTTTATGATATTCCATGTTCCTCCATGGGTTTTCCAAGGCTCACAGGGAGTAAATATTATTTCTAGAAAGGGGGAATTCCATTAGCTAGTTGGTCCTGGCAGTCATGCATCAATAGTATGGTCAAGAAAATTATTTTTCCACTTCATTATGTGTGCTGTTGAACATTTTTTATGACTCAAAATGTAACAACCCAAGAAACTTTGTTTTGAGTAATGGAAAGTTTATAATATAATCTTATCCATTAATCGAACAAACAATAATCTTATAAAATAATAATAATAATAATAATATAGAGAAAATGAATCAAAATGAATGAAAGGATATTTTATTCAAAAGAGGAACATCTTGGTGACTACAACTCACAGTGATCAAACAAGAAGCTTAGCTAACCAAATATTCCAATTAAAAACCCGATTAAAATTACAGGAAAACCACTCAGAACCACAGGAATCCCAAGAAGGCGCTAAGGGTCTTTGGCATCCATCAATATAAACATAATGATGGCCGAAGCCACCGCAGATGTACTAAACACCAAAGGAATGACTTCAAACACCATTAGCTGAAAAAATCAACTTCAAAATATAAATACCAATATACATATTTATAAAGGTTCCTCATAGCCATTGCAAACTTTATCGTTGTTGAGATGACTGTTGGGATTTAAATCCGAAGGCCTTTGTAGTCTTACTAAATAAAGATATAATAATTAAGACTCTTTTCTTTTAAATAATTCTTAATGAATCTTTTTGATTTGTGATCTAAGTTCGAAAGAAACAACATAAATATATATCTGAAAATTCTTATCTTTATATATTTTCATACTAGCTTAATTATATGGAGTTACCATTCATATTAAAATTATGTTTTTCTTCAACGTAAAATGAAAATTTATTTTTTTGAAATTTTTGATTAAATAATCAATTTTTTTTAATAACATATAGATATTAACATGTAAATTTAAATTAAGATAAGTGAAAATAAATAAAAGATAAGTGATATTAAATTATATAAATTGATATAAATTAAATAAAGAGAGGAAAATGATAATATAATTTATGTTTTAGGGAGGGGTTAATAGTTTAGCATATATGTGTAATTAAAACCCTTCACTTAACCTAAGATAATAATAATAGTTTAATAATAAGGCCATGTTAATAATAATAATGATTTTATAACAAGTATAATAAAAGAATAAAATATTTTATTTTATTTTAATATGATAAAAATGTTAAAAAAACGAGGGTCGCGTGTCTCTTTTTTTTAAACAATGCGTCGACTACGGGCCATCCGATCAAAACCCATTCAATCTGGGTTGTCCATCAATTTTGGATCTCCCTCCCCACCATGGTTTCTTCTTCCTCGCACATGCTGCACCAGAACTACCTCTCGTTTTCATTGCCTAGGCTGGCCGTGGACCACCCTCACTCCCTCTTTCCAAGGAGTCGACACCACAGTTAATGCTCGACCTTCCTCTCGATGCCTCTTAACTCTTGGTCGGCTGCCTTTTTTTCTTCATTATAAGTCTCGAGTTGCACCGGAAGTGCCATGGATCCTTTGTATTTTTATCCCCAGAGTTTCCAGTCGTGACGACCAAACCTATTTTTAACCTCCTCTCCTCCGACCGCTTCTAATAGTCTATGTAAGGGAACTCCTTGTTTTACCTTGCTTATGTTTTGGATTCAGTTTGAGTTTATATATATATATATATATATATGTATATATAAACCTGTACATGAATATGGAGCTCGCATACATCATAATCCTTGTTTCTCTCTTTATGAACTCACCGAGTCTAGTAATTTTTTTTGGGAGTAAGAAAAATATTTTATCATTCCTAATTAGTTTTAGTCTCGGGTTGAATATATATATATATACACTTATATAATTCCATGAACCGCATACCCTACAATCCTTTTTCTTCTAAGGATTATTCTGGAACTAGTGAAAGGTTTCATTTTCATATGAGAAAAGGGATATTACCGTTTCACCTTGTTTTTAGTTTCGGGTGGAAAATATATACTTTTATGTGCATCTGTGCGTACCTATAAATATATATATATTTAATACCAATATATTCACACGTCTACTTATTTATGTTCGAATAATTTCATAATATATAATGGAAGTGTATGGTCATTCTGTTCTAATTTATCTTGGTATAACATGATGTTTGATAAAATTATATTACCCCTGAAGATTATTATTTTTAAGAACTATATCATGAATATGTATATATATATATATATATTAGGTTTAGTTTGATATCAAAATAGTTTTTTCCAGTTGAAAATTTCATTTATCAGTTTTTTTGATAATTCATGCATTTTTTTGTGAAATTGTGTTGTGTGAACCCCTTAAACATTTACATGTGTATAAACATATAAAATCTTAATTATGAATTGACTCGGTTGTAGAAAAGTTGATTTTTGTGCTAGTAAGGGTAATGTGAAAACCATGTTTACATTAATATTTCATGTGTAAGAACTCCATTTAGTCTTATCAAACTTTAATTACGTGTAACTTGAGAAATATTATTGAGTATAGTTTAATTTGGTAAACCCATAAATATGGGTATATACACATAAATTTATATATATATTGGTGTATATAACCTTGTATCAATATGTTTTCTTCGAATACATGTTCAAAAAAAATGTCTTATGATGATTTCAAGCTTTTCAAAAGAATATTCATATTATTTAGAGTGCAAACAAGTTTTTACATAACTATATATTTGTTCATGCAGTTTCTATACGCATATACATGACGTCCAATACTAAAACTAATTTCACACTATGTATCCTTAACTGTATAAATATATGTATATTCACACAGCCTTAAATAAACATCCACCACACCCATTTATCAATATGTGTTTTAAGTATGTATGACCTCCTTTTGAACTTGGTATTATGATGTTTGAAGTGTTTTATCATTTTTAAAATGACTGCTTTGAGAAATAAATTACTTTAAACGTCTTAAAACCCTTTACTGGACATATTTTTTGCTCACCCTACATCTATGTTTTAAAAATTTTCAGGTATGGAATTTTACTAAAGATGTTGTTCTGAAGCAGCTGGTTTCCTAGAACCTGAACCTCACGATTCTCTGTTATAATGGGACATGATGTATTATTGTATATATTTGTATTGAAATGTTAGTACATCATGCCTCATATGGCACCTAGGAATCGGGGGTCTTATAGTTGGTATCAGAGGATGGGTTCAGACAACTCTGGAAAACCAGGTAGCATGAATATATAACAATGATTGACTAAGTAATTATGTTGTAACTTTCAGATGGCTGATGGAAACGTATCCACCAATCTACTGTCACTTCCCACTGAGACTCTAAAGACCATTGTGTCCCTAGATAGCCAAGAGAACTTTCTTAATTACGCCTATATTCGCATGTCATACAAGCACTTGTATGATGTGTCGAACTCACCTAGGGTGCTTAGTCTACACCAGCAGTTGGGAATGGATTAACTCTTTATGATGATGACCCAATTCCCCTCTTATGCACGTCGAGGAAGGTACCGCGAGGGACTCTTTCAGGTATTCACGACTGGTGAATAATTTGGCACGATGATCGATAACCCCTTTCAAGAAGCTGCTGCTGCCAGAGACCTCCGAGCGGCCTACCTGTGTCAGGTTTTACATTAAGGCTTCTGGGGCCAGTTGATGGACTTTGGGGTGTTGGAAGATGATTCCACCCGATTCTCTCTTAGGAAAGAGGTGTATACTGATGTTTTCCAACTCCATACCCCTCATACAAAACTCAGGAGGAGTCATAGATGTTCCCATGAGTTTAACCCCGTCTATTCATCTTATGTTTGGTTTCAAGAGTTAGGGAGTTTTTCCACTCTTTGTGGGGTATGTTTAGTAAACTCGGGCTTTGATATGTAAACTTTTCTGTAAGTGGAAGTTTCATGTTTCCTTTCTTGACTCTACCTTACCAGTGTTGCTAAGAATTTTCTTTCGAATATTTTTTCAGATGATTGGTCAAATGAACATCTCATCACTACCCGATGAGTTAGTAGAGGTTATTATGAACAGGACATGCATGGTGGATTAACCATGTTTTCTTCACCTGCAAGGATATTTCCAACGTCTGCTCGATTTAGTGAACAGTCTTGACAATATTCATTCGTGTTAGGGGGATGACCATGTTTTTCATCTCATCTCCACTTCCCAACTCCCCTGCTATAGGTGAAGGGGAAGGTACTACGAAGGCCTCTTCCTGTGTTTTACTCTTGCGAAAAGCTTTTCCACCAGAGCTTACATCCTCATAGCTTCCCAGGATGCCCACCTCAGTGCAGCCTTCATGTTCCATGTATTAAATTTCCGTTTCCTCAATCACATCATTCCCCTCGATTACCTTGAGCGTGATGTAGTCCGGAGAGTTATCCAGGAATTTATCTACTCAAACGTTTCTGAGCTTTTCACCGCACGACCCTCCCTTTGGAAGACTATGTGCAGTACGCACGAGCAGGAGTTCAAGAAATACTCCTCAAAGTGTATCTGGGCTAGGGAAATAGAAGAACTATGCACCAACTTTGGTATTCCGTTAACCGATCCAGATCTCCTGTTTCGGTAATGTTGTACGTCTGGGGTTTCTGTTTTTTCTTTTTATGAATAGAATTGCGAGGACGCAATTATTTGAAGGGGGAATAATGGAACGAACCAAGAAACTATGTTTTGAGTAATGGAAAGTTTATATTAAAATATCATCCATTAATCGAACAAACAATCATCTTTTAAAATAAGAATAAGAATAATAAAATAGAGAAAACACATCAAAATGAATGAAATGATCTTTTATTCAAATGAGGAACATCTTGGTGACAATAACTCACAGTGATCAAACAAGAAGCTTAGCTAACCAAAGATTCCAATTAAAAACCCGCTTAAAATTATAGGAAAAATGCTCAGAACCACAACAACCCCGAGAAGGCGCTAAGCGTCTTTGGAATCAATCAAAATAAACAAAAGAATTGCTGAAGCCACTGCAGTTGTACTGACCACAAAAGGAATGACTTTAACCATCTTTATCTGACAAAACCGACTTCAAAATATGAATACCAAGATACATATTTATAAAGGTTCCTCATAGCCATTGCAAACTTTAGTGTTGTCGAGATGACCATTGGGATTTAAATCCGAAGGCCTTTGGAGTCTTACTGAATACAGTTATAATAATTAAGACTCTTTTTTTTTAAATAATTCTTAATGAATTTGTTTGATTTTTGATCTAAGTTCTAAAGAAACAACATAAATATATATCTGAAAGTTCTTATTTTTATATATTTTCATATTATCTTAATTATATGAAGTTACCATTTTTATTAAAACTATGTTTTTCTTCAACGTAAAATGAAAATTTATTATTTTGAAATTTTGGATTAAATAATCAATTTTTTTTAATAACATATAGATATTAACATGTAAATGTAAATTAAGATAAGTGACAATAAATAAAGGATAAGTGATATTAAATTATATAAATTGATATAAATTAAATAAATAGAGGAAAATGATAAAATAATTTATGTTTTAGGTAGGGGTTAATAGTTTAGCATATTTGTGTAATTAAAACCCTTGACTTAACTTAAGATAATAATAATAGTTTAATAATAATTCCATGTTAATAATAATAATCATGTTATAACAAGTTTAATAAAAGAATAAAATATCAAATTTTATTTTAATATGATAAAAAAGTTAAAAAAAACTAGGGCCACATGTCTCTTTTTTTTAAACAACGCATCGACTACGGGCCATCCGATCAAAACCCATTCAATATGGGCCATCCATCGATTTTGGATCTCCCTCCCCGTCGTGGTTTATTCTTCATCGCACATGCCACACCAGACCTACCTCCCGTTTTCTTCTCCTATGCCGTCCGTGGACCACCCTAGGTACCTCTTCACAAGGAGTCGGCACCGCAGTTAATGCTCAGCCTTCCTCTCGATGCCTCTTAACTCTAGGTCGGCTGCCTTTTTATTCTTCCTTATAAGTCTCGAGTTTCACTGGAAGTGCCACGTTCCCTTTTTATTTTTCTCCCCAGAGTTTCCAGTCACGACGAACCTAACTATTTCTTAACCTCCTCTCCTTCGGCCGCTTCTAACAGTCTAGGTAATGGAACTACTTGTTTTTCCTTGCTTATGTTTTGGATTCAGTTTGAGTTTATATATATATATATATATATCTATATATAAACTAATGCATGAATATGGAGCTTGCATACATCATAATCCTTGTTTCTCTCTTTATGCTCTCACCGAGTCTAGTAAATTTTGTTTGGGAGTAAGAAAAATATTTTATCATTCCAAATTCCTTTTAGTCTGAGGTTGAATTTATATATATACACTTATATAATTCCATGAACCGCATACCCTATAGTCCTTTTTCATCTAAGGATTAGTTCGCAACTAGTAAAAGGTTTCATTTATATATAAGCAAAGGGATTTTAATGTTTCACCTTGTTTTAGTTTCAGGTGGAAAATATATAATTGTATGTGCATATGTGTGGACCTATAAATATATATATTTAATACCAATATATGCACACGTATACTTATTTACGTTCGAATAATTTCATAATATATAATCGAAGTGTATGGTCATTCTGTTCTAATTTATCATGGTATAACATTATGATTGATAAAATTATATTACCCCTAAAGATTATTATTTTTAAGAACGATGTCAATAATATGTATATATATATATATATATTTATATTTGAGGTTTAATTTGATATCAAAATTGTTTTTTCCAGTTGAAAATTTCATTTATCAGCGTTTTTGATAATTCATGCATTTTTTTTGTGAAAATATGTGGTGTGAACCCCTTAAACATTTACATGTGTATAAACATATATACTCTTACTTATGAATTGACTCGGTTTTAGCAAAGATGATTTTTGTGCCAGTAAGGGTAATGTGAAAACCATGTTTACATTAATATTTCTTGCGTAAGAAATCCACTTAGTCTTATCATACATTGAGTACGTGTAACATGAGAAATATTATTGATTATTGTTTAATTTGGTAAACCCATAAATATAGGTATATATACATAAATTTATATATATATTGGTGTATATGACCTTGTATCAAAATGTTTTCTTCGAATACAATTTTTTAAAAAAAATGTCTTAAGATGATTTAAAGATTTTCAAAGGAATGGTCATATTATTTAGAGTGCAAAAAAGTTTTTACATAACTATATATATGTTCATGAAGTTTGTATATATATATACATGACTTCCCATGCTAAAACTAACTGCACACTATGTATCCTTAACAGTATAAATATATGAATATTCACACAGCCTTAAATAAACATCCACCACTCCCATTTATCAACATGTGTTTTAAGTATGTATGACCTACTTTTTAACTTGGGATTATGATGTTTGAAGTGTTTTATCATTTTCAAAATGACTGCTTTGAGAAAGAAATTACTTTAAACCTCTTAAAACTCCTTACTGGGAATATTTTTTGCTCACCCTACGCCTATGTTTTAAAAAATTTCCGGTATGGAATTTTACTAAAGATGTTGTTCTGAAGCAGCTGGTTTCCCAGAACCTGAACCTCACAATTCTCTGTTATAATTAGACATGATGTATTATTGTAAATATTTGTATTGAAATGTTAGTACATCATGCCTCATAAGGCACCCGAGAATCTGGGGTCTTATAGTTGGTATCATAGGATGGGTTCAGACAAATCTGGAAAACCAAGTACCATGAATATATAATAATGATTGACTAAGTAATTATATTGTAACATTTAGATAGCTGATGGAAACATATCCCCTAATCTACTATCACTTCCCACTGAGACCCTAGAAACCATTGTGTCCCTAGCTAGCCAAGAGAACTTTCTTAATTACGCCCAAATTCGCATGTCATGAAAGCACTTGTATGATGTGTCGAACACACATAGGGTGCTTAGTCTACACCAGTGGTTGGGAGTGGATTACCTCTTTATGATGATGACCCAATTCCCCTCTTATGCACGTCGGGGAAGGTACCACGAAGGACTATTATGAGTATTCACGACTGGTGAAGAATTTGGCACGATGATCAATAACCCCTTTCAAGAATCTGTTGCTACTGGAGAACTCCGAGCGGCCTACCTGGGTCAGGTTTTAGATTGTGGCTTCTGAGGCAGTTGATGGACTTTGGGGTGTTGGAAGATGAGTCCACCTGATTGCCTCTTAGGAAAGAGGTGTATACTGATGTTTCCCAACTCCATACCCCTCATTATAAACTCAGGAGGCGTCATAGATGTTCCCTTGAGTTTAACCTCGTCTGTTCAGCTTGTGTGTGGTATGAAGAGTTAGGTAGTTTTTCCACTCTTTGTGGTGTACATTTAGTAAACTCAGGCTTTGATATGTAAACTTTTCTGTAAGTGGATGTTTCATGTTTCCTTTCCTACCTCTACGTTACCAGTGTTGCTAAGTATTTTCTTTCGAATGTGTTTTTAGATGACTGGTCAATCAAACATCTCATCACTACCCGATGATTTAGTAGATGTTATTATGATCAGGACATGCACGATGGATTATCCATCTATTCTCCACATGTGAGGGAATTTCCAATGTCTATTCGATTTAGCAAACAGTCATGAGATTCTTCGTTCGTGTCAGGGGGATGACCGTGTTTTTCATCTCATCACCACTGCCCAACTCTACTGCTATAGGTTAAGGGGAAGGTACTATGAAGGCCTCTTCTAGTGTTTTACTCTGGCGCAAAACTTTTCTGCCAGAGCTTCCTTCCTCACAACTTCGCAGGATGGACACCTCAGTGCATCCTTCATGTTCCAGGTCTTAAATTTCAGTCTCCTCAATCGCATCATTCCCCTCGATTACCTCGAGCGTGATGTAGTCCATAGAGTTATCAGGGAATTTATCTACTCATACGTTTCTGAGATTTTCACCGCACGAGCCTCCCTTTGGAAGCCTGTGTGCAGTACGCACGAGAAGGAGTTCAAGACATAATGCTCAAAGTGTATCTGGGCTAGGGAAACTGAAGAACTATGCACAAACTTTGGTATTCCGTTAATCGATCCAGATCTCATGTTTCGGTAATGTTATACGTCTAGGGTTTCTGTTTTTTCTTTTATGAATAGAATTGCGTGGACGAAATTGTTTGAAGGTGGAAATAATGTAACGACCCAAGAAACTGTGTTTTGAGTAATGGAATGTTTATATTACAATATCATCCACTAATCGAACAAACAATCATCTTATAAAAAAATTATAATAATAATAAAATAGAGAAAACGCATCAAAATGAATGAAAGGCTCTTTTATTGAAATGAGGATCATCTTGGTGACTACAACTCACAGTGATCAAACAAGTAGCTTAGCTAACCAATGATTCCAAATAAAAACCCGATTAAAATTACAGGAAAAATGCTCAGAACCACAAGAACCCCGAGAAGGCGGTAAGGGTCTTTGGCATCCATCAAAATAAACATAAGGAAGGCCGAAGCCACCACAGCTATACTAAGCACCAAAGGAATGACTTGAACCATATTTAGCTGACAAAACCAACTTCAAAATATGAATACCAAGATACATATTTATACAGGTTCCTCATAGCCGTTTCAAACTTTACCGTTGATGAGATGACCATTGGGATTTAAATCCGAAGGCCTTTGGAGTCTTACTAAATATAGTTATAATAATTAAGACTCTTTTCTTTTAAATAATTCTTAATGAATCTGTTTGATTTGTGATCTAAGTTCTAAAGAAACAACATAAATATATATCTAAAAATTCTTTTTTTATATATTTTTATATTAGCTTAATTATATGAAGTTACCATTCTTATTAAAATTATGTTTTTCTTCAACGTAAAATGAAAATTTATTATTTTGAAATTTTTGATTAAATAATCAATTTGTTTTAATAACATGTAGATATTAACATGTAAATGTAAATTAAGATAAGTGCCAATAAATAAAGGATATGTGATATTAAATTATATAAATTGATATAAATTAAATAAATAGAGGAAAATGATAATATAATTTATGTTTTAGGTAGGGGTTAATAGTTTAGCATATATGTGTAATTAAAACCCTTGACCTAAATTAAGATAATAATAATAGTTTAATAATAAGGACATGTTAATAATAATAATGATTTTATAACAAGTTTAATAAAAGAATAAAATAACAAATTTTATTTTAATATGATAAAAACATTAAGAAAATGAGGGCCACATGTCTCTTTTTTTAAAACAACATGTCGACTACGGACCATCCGATCAAAACCCATTCAATCTGGGTCGTTTGTCGATTTCAGATCTCCCTCCCCACCATGGTTTCTTCTTCCTCGCGCATGCCGCACCAGACCTACCTCCCGTTTTCTTCACCTAGGTCATCCGTGGACCACCCTCGCTCCCTCTTTCCAAGGAGTCGGCACCACAGTTAATGCTCGTCCTTCCTCTAAATGCCTCTTAACTCTAGGTCAAATGCATTTTTTTCTTCCTTATATGTCTCTAGTTTCACCAGAAGTGCCATGGTTTCTTTTTATTTTTCTCCCCAAAGTTTCCAGTCACGACGACCCCACCTATTTCTTAACCACCTCTCCTCCGGACGCTTCTAACAGTCTAGGTAAGGGAACTCCTTGTTTTTCCTTGCTTATGTTTTGGATTCGGTTTGAGTATATATATATATATGTATATATAAACTTATGCATGAATATGGAGCTCACATACATCATAATCCTTGTTTCTCTCTTTATGCTCTCACCGAGTCTAGTAATTTTTTTTGGGAGTAGGAAAAAGATTTTATCATTCCAAATTTATTTTAGTCTCGGGTTGAATTTATATATACACACTTATATAATTCCATGAACCGCATACCTTACAGTCCTTTTTCTTCTAAGGATTATTCCGAAACTAGTGAAAGGCTTCATTTCCATATAATCAAAGGGATTTTAATGTTTCACCTTGTTTTAGTTTCAGGTGGAAAATATATACTTGTATGTGCATATGTGCGTACCTATAAATATATATATATATTTATATATTTAATACCAATATATGCACGCATCTACTTATTTATGTTCGAATAATTTCATAATATATAATGGAAGTGTATGGACATTCTGTTCTAATTTATCTTGGTATAACATGATGTTTGAATACATTATATTACCCTTAAAGATTATTATTTTTAAGAACGATGTCAAGAATATGTATATATATATATTTATATTTGAGGTTTAGTTTTATATCAAAATAGTCTTTCCAGTTGAAAATTTCATTTATTAGCGTTTCTGATAATTCGTGCATTTTTTTGTGAAAATGTGTGGTGTAAACCCCTTAAACATTTACATGTGTATAAACATATGTACTCTTCCATATGAATTGACTCGGTTGTAGCAGATGTGATTTTTGTGCTAGTAAGGGTAATGTGAAAACCATGTTTACATTAATATTTCATGTGTAAGAACTCCATTTAGTCTTATCAAACATTAAGTACGTGTAACTTGAGAAATATTATTGAGTATAGTTTAATTTGGTAAACCCATCTATATGGGTATATACACAAAAATTTATATATATATTGGTGTATATAACCTTGTATCAATATGTTTTCTTTGAATACATGTTCAAAAAAAATGTCTTATGATGATTTAATGATTTTCAAAGGAATGGTCATATTATTTAGAGTGCAAATAGGTTTTTACATAACTATATATATGTTCATGTAGTTTGTATACGTATATACATGACTTCCCATGCTAAACCTAATTTCACACTATGTATCCTTAACTGTATAAATATATGTATATTTACACAGCCTTAAATAAATATCCACGACACCCATTTATCAACATGTGTTTTAAGTATGCATGACCTCCTTTTTAACTTGGGATTATGATGCATGAAGTGTTTTATCATTTTCAAAATGACTACTTTGAGAAAGAAATTACTTTAAACATTTTAAGACCCCTTACTGGGCATATTTTTTGCTCACCCTACATCTATGTTTTAAAAAACTTCAGGTATGGTATTTTACTAAAGATGTTGTTCTGAAGCAGCTGGTTTCCCAGAACCTGAACCTCGTGATTATCTATTATAATGGGACATGATGTATTATTGTAAATATTTGTATTGAAATGTTAGTACATAACGCCTCATAAGGCACCCGAGAATATGGGGTCTTACACAAAAAATCAAGAAAATGAAGTTTGATATTGTAGGAAAGCTATCTAAGAAGGGTTACAACCCTATAAAAAAATTAAACTCTTAATTATGAAGCTCTATCTTTACTAAATTTGTTTTTGAATAATGATGTGTGGTCCATCAAAGGATCAAGAATGATGTGTGACATTACAACCATGAAAAAGGGTACAAAACAAGGTGACGTAATGTTAAGGATGTTGAACCCGCTTAGATAGTCTGATACGTAGACTATAATTCATATTCCCAAGTGAATTAAATAGGAAGTAGATATGGGATAGTCACATCATGATATGTTCAAACCCACCGAGGTTTTCATTTCTCCCATAGTGATGTCTGGGATCCCAATGATCAGAATTTTTATTTGGTAGAGTGACACATTTGGTTCATGACTTTAAGAACATATGAAAGTTCCGTTGATATAAATGTATAGTCATGAAAAGGCTTCCTTGTAGCTGGGTATCCATTCCAAGGTCCATGAAAGATTAAAAATGATTTGAGGAACCCAAATCATGAAGTGTGATTTGCAGAAATTATAATATCCAAGAAAGGTTCGAAGACCATAAAAGTTGTGTCACCACATAGGGAAAAAAGTATCATAGAGAGGATATGTGAAAGATTATTACTCTAACTTTCTCTTGATCTAGGTTGTTCATAGAGAAATGTATATATATTATAGGAGATATAGTAGAAACACTATGTGTTTTATTCTATATTTATTAGAGACCTAATTTCTACCTATGCTATGAAGAAGAAGTGTTTAGCAAGAGAATACTTGACTTTTGATGAGGTCAGCCTTTGCGGTTTTTTGACCAGAAAAGTTCTTTGTATCTTTCACTATAAGTTTAAGGTCCTGCGATTTGGACCATTAAAGTATACATTTTAGGGTTTTTCATCTTTGAAAAAATTGATAGAAATTTGAATTCTAGACGTATATGAACATAGTATGTTTGATGGCGCCAAAGAGATCAATTAGGATAACAAAGGATGAGAGTTCCTCACAATGTTTCTAAGTGGGGGATGTGAATACTACAAATAATGAGTCAATATCAAATGTCATGAATAATGATATGGGGTAGTCATAACAATAGTAGTTCAGAAAACACTGAGGTTTTGGGTTATTCTATGGTGATATCAGGGCCCACAATGATCGAAATATCTATTTTTCAATGTTATGCCTTTGGTTGATGACAATTGTCAGATATTCATGAGCCCTAGGAATACATTCATAGTCAATAATAGGGTCCCTTAACGTTGGTTATCTTTTCCAAGGCCCATGGAATATTTATGGAAACTTGAGACACTTGGGAAATGATGTATGATTTATGGATGGGGTGATTAAAAGGTGATGGAGGCGCCCAATACCCTATTTGAATGAGGTAAGGCTCTGGGGGTCCTTTGATAAGGTATGGAAAATAGATGATGGCCTACATAATTTTTTTCATGTAATGGGGATATATTCCATGTAGTTAAGTTTCATTTGGTAAGGATTTCTTGGAATGTAGTTTAATATCCTGTGGTAAGGAAAATTTCTACAGAGTTCATCCTCATGATGTAAGGATTTCTTCTATGAAGATTAACATCCTATGGTAAGGATGTTTTCCATGAAGATTAACATCATGTAGTATGTATTTTCTTCTGGTAGTTTAACATAATTGGGTAAGTACGTAGGAACCAATGTGAGAAGAGTTTCTGGAATAAATTATATATAAAAAAGAAGTACATAGATCTATCTCATACATAGAAAAAATGAGCACATGTGACTCATTACCAGTGTATTTGGGACTCAATACTTATCATTTCTTATAGATAGGTCCATTATTGGATACTAGGACATCACTTTGTATTCTTTTTTGACTGGAATTAATCCATGAATTGTTGTTGAATGAGAAAATCTCTATGTCGACTTGACCTGCACATAGAGGTGAGAATTTTTTTAGTTGATTATTATAGTTGGTCCCATAATTATAGATTCAGGAATCACTATGTATCTTATGATGGTATGAATCAATACACACATATAAATTGAATCTTCTTACTGTTTATCATCATGTAGCAAGGCCTTGGGATTCACAATGTGAAAAGGGGATTTATGGATGGACCCAATGATGCACATATGGGTGTCACTACCTATCCTATGGAATTTGAAATCAATATATACATAGTTATGGAAATCCCATGTATTTTAACATCATTTAGTAAGGGTGAAGGAGAACCAGTGTGAAAGAACAAAAATTTTATGGCTGGGCCCAATGGTGGATGATTGGGCCTCACTACATACCTTATGGAAAGGATAATCTAGAAACACATAGTTTTTTGAGAGTAACCTTCTTATGAATGTATATAATTTTTTGCAGATACGTGGAATTTTTATATTTATCATGATTGGGCCTTGGTTAGAAGAGAAAGATTTCACTATATATCATGTGTTGTTAGGAATAAAATCACACTTAGTTCTTGAATTCATGTATGGAAGGAAGCTAGATCCAGAAATGGTGGTCCTATAGAGTGAGGTCCACATGAACGTACAATTTTATGTCATGTAAGAGACATCAAATGTATAATTTTCAATACTTTTGAGAGGAATAAAGGTATATATTATTGGTATTCCATTAAAAACCATTATGGGTTTATCGTAATATTTTATTCCATTTTTGTGTGGTGAATATCTTACTTAATATCAAAATATCACATTAGCTATTCTCGGTGTGAGAAACAAATAATGAAAGTGTTTCATCAAATTCAGAAGAAATTTTGGATATGAAATGGGTATTTTTTCATCATGTGGTGGTTCGGCCAAGATATAGGATCAAGCAATCCCTATGTATCTCATTGAAAAGGACAATAAAGATATACATAGTTCTAGAAAACATGTGTAGTTTAATGTCATGTGAAAATGACATAGATCACCTGATGTGATAGAAAAGGGAGGATATGGATCATATAAAAACATAAAGGCTTGAGAATCAATATGTATCCTACACTGGTAGGAATATATCCATGCATAGTTCATAGGTAACCATGTAGTTTGATGTCATGAGTGTGGAACAATATCCATAACATTTATCATCACTTGTCAGGGAAAAAAGAATTAATTTAGTTTAAATCCTTTTTTAGGTCATGGGGGTGTTACACAGTTTAATGTCTTGTTTCTAGGACAATATCCAAACATTTTATCATTATTTTATCAGGAAAATATTCCCACGGTTTATCTTCATGAGGTAAGGATGAAGGATACCATGTTGTTTAATGTCATTATATTAGGACATCAAAGTTTTTGAAAATAGATATTCAATGTATTACATGATAAATATTATACTTTTGGGAGGACTGACATGCTCCCCATCCATGGTTTCCAATGAATAGTCTCCATTGTAATCGACCATATATATTAAAGATGACCCTTTCCACCTGGGGTCCAATTTCATAGGCTTCTTACCTGTTGTCATCAGGGTCTGGAGGGCCAACACCAAATCTATTTAGAGGAATGAATAGAGGTAGTCCTTCTTATTAAAGGTCCCGGATATCTGATTCTAATGGACCTTTAAGATATAAAATTTGTGAAACCTTCTCAATTAATTTTTTTATTAAAATAATCATCCTCAATGAATTTATTCTCAATAAAACTCATATCATTATTATGAATAATTATCATTCTATTTAGGGATTAAACATTCGATAATTATTATTCCCTCCAATGTTAGTCATTATATTTAGAAATTCAAATATGTATTAACTCATGATAAGTTTATATATTCCTCGACATATCTTAAAAATGATTTTCTTTTTTCCCTTTTTATTATGTTGGTTTTTGATAAGGGTATTTTGAAATATAAAAAAGTATTTTATCTCCATTAAAAATGAAATGTTTTATCTTCCAATAATTTTATTTATTATGATTATGTTTTTAAAGGAAATATTATTTATTTTTATTTGTAAAATTAAATGCTTTTCAATTTTTTCAATTCAGTTTTTTGAAATTTAATTATGAATATGACTTGTATCATATTTATTTATATTAATTAAAAACTACTACAAACTATTTAATGGGTTCTCTTACTTTTACAATTTATCACAATAAAATTTATTTCCTAGGAATTCTCCTTTCATTATATAAAATATTAATTCAATTATTATTTTTTTGCGGTTTAAGATTGTATGAAACCATTACTACCTTTGAATTTTCAAGTCATTCAATGGTTTTTTGATTTTCCTTCCACTGACAATACACTATGAACATATTATTTTTAATTATTATAATGGAAGGGTATTACCTAATAGTTCATACATTTATGTATTGTGAGAATTATTTATTTAACCATATATACATTATCAATACTCTATAAATATTGTATTCCCTATTATCCTTCTTGAAGGGAATTAACTTATAATGTTACTAAATATATTTGGGTGCCCGTTTATTTTATATAAGTAAATCATGTAATAATTATTTATAAAACTTTAAATGTTTTCATTTTTTGATTTTATTTAATCTTGATATGAGACCCACTATTTACATGTATTCTCTGTGATATGATGGATGAGTTTAATTTGATTTGACTCATATTTATGGATAATGTTGTGTAGATTACTATATATCCCTTCAATACATTGGTTAATTTATAGATATGATGAGATAATGTAATGTGAGACTTCATGGAGATGATATCAAACTAATGATTAGGACTTATTAGATATTATTAGACAATATAACATGATCCTTCCATTCAATTCTCTCAAATTAAATTATGGGTCGTCTTAAATATTCTCTTAATATAGTGATACCATATTCTTCTGATTGTTCTATAGTATTATGCTTATTATTATGAATATATTGTACTCGCATGGATTATTTTTGTTGAACCATGTTTCCACACACTCCCAAATCATTTTACATGTTAAACAATTTTATATTTTTAGAAACCATTTACATTATCTATGTTTTGTAGTTAATTTTATTTTTATATAAATTTTACCTGTATGGTCATCTTAATCTCACAAATGATCTTTAATTGATATCTCCAATTTCTACACATATAGATAATATGGGATTTCCAATTTATTAGAATTTTATTTCCCTAGATTATGATGAAACACAATACAAATGATCTTTCTAGAAGTGTTTCTTTTGTAGAGAATCTGTGGGAAATCTTAAGGACATTTTATGGGTTAATAGTTGTTTATATTGTGTAGAGAAATTTACATTAGTTGAAAAATGAATGAGTTTTTCTAATGACTATTATATCATAATTATATATAACATTAATTTAAAATGGTATTTGAAATGTATTTTAATGAAAAAAATTCTTTACATTATGTAGTTAAGACTATCACATCAATCAGGTGTCATAAGTACTCACTAGGTTCATCCTTAGAGAAAATAAATAACCATGGTAAATAATTATGAAAGAGTTTGTAAAGTGATTCCAACCAAAAAAATAAAAATAAAATTAAAAATATAAAGAATAATATATATAAATTATCTAAATTTTCATTATACCTCAACTACTAAAGTCTCACACATTTTCTTCAACATCCTCAAACATTTTCCCCAAAAAAAATTACAACCTAATTCCCATCTGATAATTAATTCAATACCAAAATAATAATAAATATTTGTGAAATATCAACAAACCTATATACATATTCAGTAAAAAATGATGGAAGAGGACTTATAAATTTACCACTACTCTTACTTTTTTATTTAGATATGTCCCAGTCTAAAAAAAATAGGGAACTCATAGGAAGAACTCTCCCTATATAATAAAAAATGTGATAATGTAAAAACATTAGATCCACATCATCAAACATCTCTTCATACAAAAAACCAAAAATGGTACCACATAACAACATTCCACAACCTTCTAGTCGAAACCACATATACAAAACCTTATTCTGCACCATCAAACACCCACCATAATAACCACATCCTGGTAAGGTAATAAAAACATGATGGTCGTCAACCTCATTCCCACCCCCTTTGTTGTACTCCCCTCCCATTTTCAAATATTTTCAAATATTAATCATCGTATTATTGTAACATGAAAATAAAAAGAATCTACCTCATTTCCTACTTAATCCATCATTCCTGAACCCATTTCTCATCTTAATCACATTATTATCATCACAGTATGATAACATTGACTTGATGTACATCAAATTCATGAACCCATACCCTAATTCACATCCCCACCATATGTTCTCTACCCAAAATAAATCATGGGAACACTGTCCTTATAAAATTATAGTTCATTAATCAATCCTTTAACCATTATTACTAATGAAATTGAACTCATCAAACTCATATACCATTTTTTCAAGGGTGGAGATCTGAATGAGGGGACCCTCATTGGGGTATTTCCATTTGAGTTTGATGGTTGATTTGAGGGGTTCATTTTATTATCAATATTTAAAATTAGATTAAAATTATTATTATTAATTGGAATTCCCAGTGTTTCGCTCAATTATAACTGGGTACAAAACAAATTTTCTATGTTAGGTTATTAATTGGGGGTTATGACCCAAAAAATCTTAGAGAATTAAATTGGTCAGGGGGATGGGAGGCCTGCCTCACCACACCCTTTCAAAAGAATTTTTTCCTAATTCATGAATCTCATATAGATTTCTTATAAGTTCATGAATCTATTCCTAATCCCGATATGGTATAGGATTCTATAAAAAATGATTATAGGTTTATTTCTATTTGTATACAGATGAAATGGGATCTAATTAATGAACATTGGAATTAGGAACTCTTTAGTGAATCCATATATATATATCTATGTTATTCTTCTAGTTTTGAATGAGGGATATATTATCTATATGATGATGACAAATGACCATGTACTTCTTGTAATTTCATCCACATTGGGAGGTGTTTTATATTTTTTTCATGACCCATACCTCGAGGTTGAGGTCATGAATACCCCAAGGCCTCCCCCCATAGACCAGGGGATGAAGAGTAGCACCAAATAGGTGTATCCCACAAAGGGGAGGAATTTTCCTATCTACATATATGCACAGACACATCTCCAAGAAGAGTGATGAACTGAAAACATTGAGTAAACAAGTATTCATGACACTAAGAAAACCACTAAGTAGAATTTAAAAACATATAACTAATCAAGCCATAATAAAATCCCAACTGAAATAGAAAAATATAAGCACATGGATCTCGTCTAAAGGAAACCCTAACTAAAGGGTAGGCACAATAATTTATTTGAATGTTGTAGAAGCATACAACATCTATTGGGTCCACATAAAGCACACCATATATATGACCCACCAAGGACTCTGTCAATGTTGATGGTTGACAGCACAGGAAACGACACATGCGGGTGAAGCCCATGCAGGGGTGCGTAAAACAATAGTCAGTAGGTACCCTAAACCAAAAAAGAATTACACAATGTAAACCATAATAAATCAAATGAAGTGTATCAAAAAGAAGATCACTGTGAAATACACCAAGTAGACTACCAAAGAGGAACATGATGTGAAACCTCTAAGAAGTACAATCAAGAGAGTCTGTAGAGTCATCTCACACTAGGTATAGGTCTATGGTATGTGAATAGGATTTTTGTAAGAATCCACAGTACCATCAAGTAGTAACAGCTTAGTGTTGGTAACACATGGAGTATAGGTAATGCACGGGGTGTCAGTAACACATGGAGTGTATATAACACATAGATTGTAGATAACAGATGGATCATTCGAAACACATGATCCATAGGAAACACACAGAGTGTTGGTAATGACTAGAGGACCTGCACCCTGGATGAATAGAGGATTACCGACTCAATATTATTAAGAAACAAATTCTAGATACGAGACATTGTCTAGGAATACATGAAGTCTAGGTAAGACACATAGTCTAGGTAATCACATGGCTTCATGGTTGTAACCAACTGCATGATTCAATCCTTAGCACGCCTGTTTTAGGAGCACATACACCTCAAGCCAATATTCGACACCTCAAATTCCACAGAACCACATTCCGAGTATCTCAAAAGAACCTTTTCATCGTGAAAGTCTCAATTCAACAAACGGCCTGTCAAATAGACACACAGTTGGAGAGTTATGGTAAATTATGTAAAATGGGGTTGATTGGGTCTGGGTTTAATCTGACCTACTCAGACCGACCTGACCCCACTCGACATGGGTCCTACCTAACCTGACAAGACTCCTGTCATGCCTAACCCAACCCACAGGGTGAGACCCACCACGACTGGGACTTTCCTGCTGTCATTCTAGTTAGCCATCTCCAGCCCAATCCCCAGAAGCAAAACAATTCATTGGACATGGACATAGTGGTTATCATGTCTGATCCCCATCAAATCGGGGCTACCACTACATTTGATGTATTTTTCAAATCGTGAGCACCCCATGGAGGTGTTTGTGAGGTCCCAATGACCCGTACCATGGCCCCCTACCGTGTCTACGAAATTATACTGGTGGCTTTTTTCCACTGCCCCTTGTCGGTTTCTGCATTAGATATCTTCTAGAGGATACTGCTATTGGGTGGTGGCATCAGTGGAGACTCCATTGATGTGGGCCACCACAATTGCTGTGGAGTCACATTTTTTCAAATCGAAAAAAACCTCACAATCCTTGGGATCACATCTTAGATTCCATGGGATCAAGATAATCTTTTCATCACTCCATTGGTCCTGCCACATTTATAACCTCCCTGCAAAGACAGACACAACTATGGGGGTCCATTAGAAATGAACACAAGAAAAAGGATAGGAATGGAATCCTAAACACCTTTTAAAATGGATCCAGCCATTTTTCTTATGACATCCCACATTTTCTCTTGTTATAAGGATCACGTAGAATTAATTATTAATCACAATGATATAATTACCACATTAATCCTTCATTTTCTACCATCCCACTTAAACGACCAAACCACAGGTCAAACTATTTGTGGCTTGCTCTATGATAGTTGTGGGAAAAAAGAATGGGAAAAGGAATCATGATGAAAAACAAACCCCCTACCAATAATGTGGATTAATCCATTAATAACTTTTACTATTATCAGATATCCTCCCATGAACGATCTCGATCTGTTGTCTCATAATTGTTCATTTCTCACCAATGAAGGGATTGCCAATGAATTTTCTTTTTTTGGAGACTCAAGGGAATTCTACAGGATCATGTTTGATTTTGAATCCCTAGTAAGATATTAATTGAGGAAACACATTTCAACATCACTGTTTCCTTGAATTGTAGCATTTCCACACTGTTTCATTTATTAAAGAAAAAATGATACCTTTTTGTTTCATCGAAACATCATTGAGCCATAAAAAAATTTCAAATATAAATTAAATAAACATTTTATGTTATTGTTCATTAAATCATTCAAAAAATATTTTCTCCAGTAGACCTATGCTGGTCAAAGATCGGTCCTACCTAAGAAAAACTCACGGCTCTGAACACAACAATGCTCTCAGATTTCAAATCCGAGAACTCATTTGAAATATACTAAATCAATGAATGTGAAACGTTTTTTAATAGACATAAAAATATTTCAACCATTTACTCTTGGAACCTTGGGCCTTAGAATCACATGTCTTTGTAAGTTTCAAAAAAATTATATGGAAAATATGGGACATTTCATTGTCCCCACCTTAGGGATTTACATCTCCAAAAGCTAGAACAAATGATAAACTAAAAAATAGGGGCACTGATCCTTTATCTAATCCCCCATATCTTAAGTGATCTCTCAATGATTCTTGGGATTCCACTAAATGAGCACCAGAGGAATCAATTGTCCATGAAGAATCATCTCTTATTTATCCTTGATTACCACTAGGTAACCCACAAAAGTCTACCCATAATCAACAAAAAACATGATCCAGTTAATAATGTGTTAAGGGTCATGTATGTATTTCCTCACCAATGATACATGAAGGACGTCCTATACCAACTTTAACTGTGGAGGTAGAGCCCTATGGTAATCCACCTCAACCACTCTACCTGGTATCACAAAAGGTCTGATGATCCCCATATATAACTTGTTAACCTGGCCAGATCAATGAATCCCAGGTCGAGGGGAGTCCTAAAAGAACACAAGCACTCCCGCTTCGAACTCAAAGGGTCTCTTTCTCCAACCAGTATAGGACTTATGATGCTCCCTACAATCTACATCTACTCCTGGGTGACCATCACCTTCTCCGTAGTGGCTTGTTCCAACTCCGGGCCCATGATTTCTGACTCTTCGGGGGTCAAAATAGCAAAGTGGATGTAACATCCCAATTTTGAAAGCCGCCTAGAGATTCCCCGTACCCGGTTGGTCACATGGCCTCAAGCAAATTTCCCCAAATTCCAGAGGTTTCTGACTAGTAGTTAAGGCCTTGAGAGTGATAGTGGGGAAACTATCCCATCATTGGCAGAGTAACATAGTGGAAGTAAAACAATTATACAATGGAAGAAGTAGTAATAATACATACAAAATTAAATAGTGAAAGACTAGAAAGAATAAACTGGAGCACACACATATATTTATGAATTATGCATGATACATATGTCTAGGAAAGAATCCAAACAAATTACAATGCTGGAATACAATTGTACTAAACTATAGTACAAAATAAAAATAGTAAACAGCTCCATAGCATCACAAGCCATAGCTTGGTCCCATTCTCTCCAACTCCAAAGTCAATAAAGAACTTGAAGTAGAAGGGAGCTTTCCCTTATCTATACCTACAATAATATAATCTTTTTGGGCCCAAAATCAGGGCCTAATAAGGGTGTGAGACTAAATCCCAATAGGCAGCCACAATGAGATCTATGTCTAACAGTTTGTGAATATATTGATGGTAAGTATAGAAAGCAGTAAACGCATAAGTACTCAGCTGTAAATAGTCCACATTTTCAAAGCATTCAAACCACTTCATAAAATGCAATATCCAAACAAAGCAGATAACCACAACATCTAACCCTCTAGGAAGTACCCACAACCTATCCTCTCTAGTTAAACCTAGAAACACAAGCATGCAGTTAAAGCACAAAGTTAACCCAATGGGAAGTACTCACATCCTATCCCCTATGGTTCAATCAAAACAAGGATACTACAGAGACACTATGAGGAAGATATCTCATCCAATTACCCTTATAGTCCCAATTGTTTAAAGACTCTCTAAGGAAGCTCACATGGTCAATTCCCCATATAGTCTATGTAGTCAAGGACTCTTTGAGGAAGCTCACTTGGTCAATTCCCCTTATAGCCCCATGCGGTCAAAGAATCTATAATGAAGATCACTCGGTGAATTCCCCTTATAGTCTAAAATGGTTCAAAGACTCTCTGAGGAAGCTCATTCGGTCAATTCCCCTTATAGTCTAAAATGTTTCAAAGACTCTCTAAGAGAACTCACTCTGTCAATTTACCTTATCATCTACTAAACCAGGTTCTCACAAACCTATGTAATTCGATGCATAGAAATGTAATTAGTCCCATGTAAACCTCAAGAACTACTTGTCTAATCATTCTACAACATATCAAGCATGTCAGAAAACAACAGTCCACCCTACAACACTAGGCATGGGAAAACAAAATCAAGGCTTCCAAAAAAGATATGCAGGACCAAATGGCCGTAAAGAGAACATGCATGGGAAACACATCCAAAACATGGAAACCAACCCTATCCAAATCCAAATAATCTCTACTCAATCATACACACATGATAGATAATTAATAGAGGTAAAATGGTAGGCAGACAATATCCTGATTAAGGGTATTGGCCAACATTGTACAGATAACTCAAAGACATTCAACAGAAAGGAAAAATCCACCTACCTCGGCATTAGAAGATCTCTATACTACGGTGTCGGCCCTTGGATTTACCTAGAACATGGTAGATCTACAAAAACATCTAACACGTTCAACCCATGATATCTCATGAGTGAGGAGAAATCAGAAGATGGTGGTCTATGGGAAAAGATAACTCACCGTCGCGATTCCAACACAACCGAAAATGTTCAACTCGGAGGACAGATGCTCGCTCGAGGGTTCGTCGAAGATCTGTGGCCATATGGAAGCTATCAAATAAATGAGACCTTTAGTGTTCTGGTGAAATCAATTTATAAGCTACAAAACCTCCTCAAATCTGGGGAACACACCACCGAAAATGCTCTATAATCCCTTCCCTGACATCCACAAGTCTTAAAATCAACACCAAAGGAAACCAAAACACTAGATCTACAGACAACATGCGTAGATATAAAAAACAAAGAGAGAGAGAGATATAGATCTAGAGGAAAACAAAAAGAAACCAAGAGGAGAGACTTACCTGGGAGGAACCACCTTCAAACCATCGTTAAACCCCTTTGATTTTCCTCCAAAATGAGTGGGAGAGTCCCTCCAACCCCTGAGAGATGAAAATCACAAGAGAGCTTTGAGTGGGAGGAAGAATGAGGGAGAGATGGAAAATCTAGACTGCTCCTGTACTTAAAAACCCAAACATTAAGTGGTTGCACAGTTACCTCTCACTGTTTTTCAAACCATGCTCCAACCGCGCGGTTTCCACTGTCTCACCCAGGGACATCGCACGACCTGCCTGCATAGTTTAAAAAACTATGTGTTACCCATGAAGAGCCCACTATCATGGGGGAATGGTTTCCTTGGCTAGCCGCATGGTTGGTTTAGACTGTACGCCACCCGTGCACCCCTACACAACCTCAATAATTTTAAATGTTTTCCCTAGAAAATTCCATACTTCAACCAACCAGAAAAAAATACCTTAAAAGATGGTCCAGTTTCTTACAAACGTACCCCCTTCAAAAAAATCATCCCCAAATTTCCCTAGCACAGCGTAGAAGAGGAAACCTAGAAAATCTCTGACAACTGTGCTCCTACATCGGCCTCCCTCTCCCGAGTGTCATCCTGTACTCGCCCATTCTACCATAGCACTCATACCAGAATAACAAACTAGCTACGAAGAACCTTTGTACTACGATCTACAATCTGGATTGGATGCTCCTCGATCTATGATCCACTTTTAGCTCAACCTTCTTAGCTTGGAATACATGATACTGGTCTGAAAAGTAACGTCAAAGCTGAGAAACATGAAAAATGTCGTGCATAACCCGATACCTCTTAGTTAACTACTACCGATAGGCAACCAGCCCAACTCTCTCCAATGCCTCAAACAGCCCGATGTAACTCGGTGAAAGATTACCCTGTCTCATAATCCTCTTGTGTCCCAACCTTGGTGTGACACGTAGGAAAACCTGATCCCCATCCTCAAACACCAAAGGTTATCTCCGCTGATCAACATAAGACTTCTGTCGGGGTTATGCAGTAGCCATCCTCTTCTGAATCAACTCTATCTGCTATGTGGTCTCCTGAACAATACATGCTCCCAACAAAGCTATCTCTCCTCCCTCCAGCCAACATAAGGGTGATTAATATGGCCTACCGTACAAAGCCTTATAAGGTGCCATATGAATAGTTTCTTGAAAACTATTTTTGTAGGAAAACTCCACAAGATGTATATCATTCTCCCATGAACCTCCAAAATCCATGATTAATTCTTGGATAATTTTCTCAATCACCTGAATCATATGCTGGGACCGTCCATCTGTCTGGGGGTGGTATGCTGTACTCAAAATTACCTATGTACCCAACACCTTCTAAAGCCCCTACTAGACTAGAGAAGTAAAAGGAGCATCCCTGTCTGAGACAATGGAGTGTGGAACTCCATGCAGACGTACAATTCCACAGATGTACAACCATCCCATCTCATCAACACTGAAGGTCTCCTTGATCGGTGTTGAATTCAACCTCCCTTTCAGCTCCTAAAAGACTGACTCACAAGAATCTGAACACAAGAAGTTTACGCCCATCTTAGTCAGACCCGTCAGTGGTGTTGCTAAGCATGAAATGTCTTGTATGAAGCATCTGTAGTATCCAGCCAACACCAAAAAACATCGTACCTAATATACTTTCTTCGGATGCTTCAAGGAAACTAATGCTCTCACACTCTCTTGGTCTACTGATACTTCTGTCTCTGAGATAACATGACCTAATATGTTAATCTAATCCATCAAAAAGTGACATTTTGAGAGCTTATCATATAACTAATTCTCCCTCAGTGTACTCAAAATGATCTCAAGATGGGTAGCATGGTCATGTCGAGTGTGAGAGTACACCAAGATATCATTCACAACGATGAACACGAAGGGATCCAAGTAAGGATGGAACACTCGATTGATCAGTGCCATGAAATCTGCAGGAACATTCGTTAGACCGAACAGCATAACCACATACTCGTATAGACCATACCTACTCCCAAAGGTTGTGAGATTTATATCTGATGGTCTAATGTGTGCCTGATGATAACCGGACCTTAAGTAAATATTATAGAACACCATGACTCCTCAAATCTAATCAAAGAGATCATCAATCCTAGGTAAGGGATATCATTTCTTGACCATCAACTGGTTAAACATCCAATAATCCACACAAATCCTAAGGGTACCATCCGCCTTCTTTGTAAATAGGGAAGGTGAACACCAAGAAGAAGTACTGGGTCAGATGGAACCCTTTTCCTACCACTCCTCCAACTACTTCTTGAGCTCCTGCAACTCTGGTGTAGAAATCCCATAAGGAATAATAGACATTGGTGCCTCCTCTAGCACAAGCTCAATAGAAAAGTATAACTCACGCTCTGGAGGAAAACATAAAAATTCCTCTGGAAAGATGTGCGTGAAATGATCCACCAGTAGAGGAATGTCTAATAGTGAAGTCCCCTGGTCATCCTGATATAGACTGGAAATCTAGGCTGTAACTCCTCCCTACCCATGATGCTCGGGTCCCACTCTACTTTCCTGGACATCCCATTCTCCCTTATGAATAAACGATATGCCCTCTGGTGACGTGAAACTCACCATGCGACGATAGCAGTCGATGAATTCCTAGAAAGGATCTAAGCAGACCATTTTTAGAATGACATCATAGCCTGTCATCTCTAGAACATAGAGGTCCTATAAGAAGTCACACCCAACAACCCCTAAAGGGAACTCCCTGCGCTGACGTACACTACCTATTCTAGTCCCCAACGGAGTGTCTAGCATCAAGATATCAGCAGGAGAAAAGATGAAAAGACCATGGATCTCCACAACAGCAACAGATATAAAGCTATGGAATTCCCATGTATCAAAAAGATCATAAGCTGAAACTGAGGATACTCAGATCGTACCTCAAATGGTAGAGGGTCTGAGATCCTTCTCCTGCTGGGTCTGATCCACTGAACATGTTTAGCCACCTCCACGACCCTGTGACCCTACCTGACCACTCTGAGTTGATCCTCCCCGATGTTGCTGAAAACCTGGCGACTAGCTACTATGGCCACGACCTACACATCGACCTAAATGGTTGGAAGAACTCCAGTTCCCAGACTGGTGAGAAAATGGTGGCACTGATCCTATATGAGGAGTCATAGAAGAACCCCTATCACCACTGTAGGTGGGAAGATCTGAAAGAAACACTAATGTTGGCCCATCTTGCTGCAATATCAGCACTCTACTGGGTCTCTCGGGAAATGTGACCTCGTATGCGCACTCCTCCTACACTGGTAGCATACCAGGAGAAATAAAACATTCATGTTTTACAAAACAAGACTACACGGCGTGTATAATAACTACATGGCATGTTCCCTTAAGTCTTTCACATGGGCAAATACTTCTTCCATAACTGGTCATGTAACACCCCAAACACACAGAGTGGTGTTGTTACACAAGGTGTATACTAGACGAGCTTCGCAGACCCGTGTTTTTCGTGACACAACTAGGTACTCAGCAGACACTACACGACATGTTCCATACAGACATGATATGTACTAGAAAAGATAACACCGAACCATGTTGTTAGTTACACGGCCGGATTCTAAAATTACACTACACTGTGTGTTAATAATAGACACGACATGTATCACCTAAGGTTTCTTCATCCGTGTTATTAGTCACACGGGTGAACACAGGGTCAACACTACACGACATGTACAACTAGTATGCGGCGTGTTCCCATAAGAATTTACCTATCCCGTATCTCTTCCCACATGGCCTACGACACAGTTAGTGACTATATTGGATGTACATAAAGTACACGGCATGTAAAAAATGTACACGGCGTGTACTTAAGAAAAACAATTTCTTCCCAAATAGAAGAACACATGGCGTGTAGTTAAAACAACACGACATGTATTCTTGGTTTTTCTAGATAATAAGCCTCATAAATTACTCCACATCCCAGATAACACTGAAACGATCATCAAAGTTCCAAATTCTGATTCGTGACGGCCCATAATCCTTTCAAATCAATGTTTTTCATCTTATACAAGTTATAACAAGGAAAACAGGGCAATGATCCACCAAGTTCCGCTCCATGAGGGCCCATAACACCTCAAAACCAAAGTTTGGCTTTCATTTAAACAAAATATTAAAAAAATACCCTATCAGGCAACTAGAACTTTTTGATGGAATCTATCACAAAAACATGCATACTCTACACAACATCTTTCACAACAACATGCAATCACTAATGCATCCTAGATGGCATGGGAATAGTTCATGACATGTGATCTCTATCAAGTGGATGTATGATGCATGAGATGGAATACCATCATCTCATCGAGTTACAAAATAAACAGAACCTCAATAGCATCAAAGGTAACATCACAAAACATGTGAATCACCCAACGGTGAAAATCAAATTAACCATAAAATTTAAAACCCATAAAAATTTCAATAAACCAGTAGGTTGGATTTCCCCTATACATGGGTTAGCTACTCCTAGGAACAACTTATTACCTAGTACCTATTCCTTCCTATCTCTATCTAAAGGCTCTAAACAGTATGTCAAGAGGAAAGAATTCCTCTGATACCACTTTGTAACATCCCGATTCTGGAAGCTGCCTAGAGACGCCCCATACCCGGTTGGTCACATGGCCTCAAGCACATTTCCCCAAACATGAGAGGTTGTTGACTAGAATCGAGGTCTTTGGGTGTGATAGTGGGGAAAATATGCCCTCATTGGAAGAGTAACACAATGGAAGGAAAAAAATATATAATGGAAGAAGCAGTAATAATACATTCAAAAGTAAACAATGGAAGACTATAAATAATAAACTGGAGAACACACACATATATATATATGAATGATTAATGATAAATATGTCTAGGAAAGAAACCAAAAAAATAACAATGTAGGAATAAAACAGTACTAAACCGAAGTAAAAAAGAAAAATAGTAAACAGCTCCACAACATCACAAGAGATAGCTTGGTCTCACGCTCTCCAGCTCCACGGTCAATCAAGAACATGAAGTAAAAGGTAAATTTCCATTATCTATACCTGCAACAAAATAATCTATTTGGTCCCAAAAGTACGACCCAAAAGGGTGTGAGACTAAATCTCAATAGGCAACCACCACGAGATCTGTGCCTAAATGTCAGTGAATATATGGAAGGTAAGTATAGAAAGTATTAAACACAGAAGTACTTAGCAGTAAACAATCCACAGTTTTAAAGAATTAAAACCACTACATAACATGTAACAACAAAACAAAGCAGATTACCACAACAGGTATCCCTTTGGGAAGTACCCACAACCTATCCCTTTTGGTTCAACCTAGAAACACTAACACGTAGCTAAAGCGCAAAGGTAACCCTCTGGAAAATACTCACAGCCTATCTACTCTAGTTCAATCAAAAAAATATACTACACATACTCTCTATGGAAGCTCTCTTAGTCAATTTCCATTATAGTCCCATGCATTTAAAGAATCCCCGAGGAAGCTGACACGGTCAATTCCCCATATAGTCTAAGCAGTCAAGGACTCTCCGAGGAAGCTCACTTAGTCAATTCCCCTTATATCCCCAAGTAGTCAAAGACTCTACGAGGATGCTCCCTCGATCAATTCTCCTTAAAGTCTAAAATGGTTCAAAGATTCTCTGAGGAAGCACACTTGGTCAATTCCCCTTATAGTCTAAAATAGTTCAAAGACTCTCTGAGGATTATCACTCTGTCAATTCCCCTTATAGTCTACTACACCAGGTTCTCACGATCCTATGTAAGTCGATGCATAGAAATGTAATACGGCCCAAGTAAACCTCAAGAAATACTTGGCTAATCGGTCTAAAATATATCAAGAATTTCAGAAAACAACACGGTACCCTACATCAATAGGTATGGGTAAACACAGGCATGGCAGCCTAAAAAGATAAGCAGGAAAAAAGGGATGTAAACAGAACATGCATGGGAAACAAATTCAAAATATGGAAATCAACCCAATCCATATCAAAATAAATTCTACTCAAGCTTACAAGAATGGAATGAAAATAACAGAGGTAAAATGGTAGATGCAGAATACCTCTATTAAGGGTATTGGCCAAAATTGTATATATGACTCAATGAAATTGAACAGAAATGCAGAAACCACCTACCTCGGTGTTAGGAGATCACTATACACTGGCGTCAGCCATTGGATCAACCTAAAACGTGGTTGATTTACAAAACAATATTACACATTCAACCCACGATATCTCACGAGCAATGAGAAATCAAAAGATGGTGCTCTTAGGGAAAAGAGAACTTAGCGATGTGATGCCAACACAACTGACAGTGTTTGATTCGAAGGATGGATGCTCTCTTGGGGGTTCGTCAAATATATGCGACCATATGGGAGCTCTCATCCGAACGATACCGTTAGGGTTCCGATGAAATTGATCCACAAGCTACCAAACCTCATCAAATCCGACAAACGTACCACCAAAAAGGCTCTATATCCCCTTCCCTAACATCCAAAATTCTTAAAATCAACACCCAAGGTAACCAAAACCCTATATCTATACACAATGAGTGTAGATCTAGAAAAATGATAGAGAGATGTTGATCTAGAGGAAAACACAATGAAACCAATAAGAGAGACTTACCTAGGAGAAACCATCTTCAAACCACCATGAAACCCCTTTGATTTTCTTCCTAAATGAGTGGGAGATTCCCTCCAACCCTTGAGAGCTGAAAATCATAAGGGAGCTTCAAGTGGGAGGGAGAAATATGGAGATATTGGAAATACCGAGTGTCCTAGGAAATAAAATCCCTTACATTAAGTGGCTGCACGGTTAACCTACATAGTTTGGAAAAACGTGGGCCAAATGTGAGGTTGCAACTCTCTCACCCCTGGACTACGCACATCTTTCCCACACGGTATGAACAAACCGTGCGCCACCCATGTAGAGCTCACTATCAAGGGTGCACGGTTTCTTGGGCTGGCCGGATGGTTTGTTCAAAACATGAGCCAACTGTGCACCCCTACACAACCTCTAAAATTTTATATGTTCTCTCGAGAAATGTCCATACATTAGCCAACCAGAAAAAGAAAACTTACCTAAAAAGAAGGTATGGGTTCTTATAGTGGAGACCTGTAGTGTCACCTGTACAAGGCCTCAAACAATTCCATACTGATGGTGGACTAGTAATAATTTTTTTACATGAACCACACTAGGCTTAGTCAATCCTCCCAACTACATCCAAAATTGAGGATGCATGCACTTAGCATGTCCTATTAGACATGTATGGTTCGCTCTGTCTGGCTATTTATCTATTGGAGAAATGTTTTTCTCAAGCACAGTTGAATCCCAAATATCTCCTACATTCCCTTCCACATTTGGGATATAAATATTTCATCTGGATCTGAGACTATTTTTTCGATGGGACTCCATGGAGTTGAACTATATCGTAAAGGTAGAGGCGTCCCGAGCTCTCTATTGAACCCTATTCAAAAATTTCTAGTATGTGGTCAAACGTGGTGACTCAATAAACGATCTCCCAGATGGTATCATTCCCCATAGATATACATGATAGACCAATCAAGAAGTCCATCAATATTTCATCACACATCCACTCAGGAACCTCAAGGGGTTGAGTGAAACCTGCTTGAACCTGGTTCTCATCCTTCACTTAGTAACATGTTAGGAATCTAGAGACAAACTCTTCCACTATCTTCTTCATCCCTAACCAGAAAAACTGATGCCGAAGGTCCTAGTACATCTTTTCCAAACCTAGATGTACCAAAAAAGGTGATTTAGGGAACTCCATCAACACCTCCTCCATCAAATTCGTTGGTACTACTATGTTTCCTTGGAAAAGGATGACGTGCTCCCCACCATTCGAATATCTATTAGGGGAATGCCTTATAGACATCTGAGCACGTGTAGTCTGCCAAATGAAATCTCTGAGTTTTTCCTCATACAAACATTTTAATAGTGGATAAGTAACCACCTTAATCTGTAAATAATATTCTTTATCTCCATCCACGATGGATATCTGAAGCAAGGACAACTACTCCAAGGCCTCATTCAAAATCCATTAACTCGATCGCTAATTGATAACATCTTCCACCACATTCCACTTATAAAGAGTGTATACTATATGAAATTCATAGTCCTGGAGGACCTCTAGAAAATGCTATAGTATCATGTTCATATCCTTCTAAGAAAATATATAACTAATGATTCGGTGTTATGAGTAGATGATTAACCGATCACCCATAAGTTGTTTACCCACATGTTCTATGAAAATACTACAATCTCCATCTCCAGATAAAGGGTCATGTAGTTTTTTTATGTGGTATTAACTACTGTGAACCATATTAAATCACAAATTTTTCTTTCCCCATGACACATCCATGTATGATTCCTATTGCGTCATAGAACACCACGTACTCGACCCCATCACCTTGAAATACTAGGATTTTTGCACTCGTCCAACACTTTATAAACTATTGAAATCCCACATGGATCTTTTTTGTCCATATAAACGGGCGCCCCTTTCATTTCAAGGATTTCATGGATGTTTCTACTCTAGAAATGTCAGGTACAAACCTACGATAGAACCAGCAAACCCATGAAAGCTATATACCTCAGTAACATTCTAGGGTGGCTAACAAGGAAGCTCTACCACTATCATCGCAAGATATATTACAACTACTTCTCCAAAATTTATGATTCCTAGAAATTTGAACTCTCATATACAAAAATACAACTTCAAACGATTCTTGTAAATATAGTGCACTTAGAGAATGTTCAGGTCTATCTTTATGTGTATCTCATGTTCCTCCTCAGTTGATGAGTACATTAGGATGTCATCAATAAAGACCTCTATAAACCCGTCAAGGTAGGGCTTGCCGATCCTATTCATGAGTCCCATTAACACTACTGGGCAATTTTTCATGTCCAATGGCATCACTATGTACTTTTATTGGCCGTTGTGACATCTAAATGCCGTCATCAGGATGTTCTCATCCTACACCTGAAGTTGATGATAGATTTATATAAGGCCTATATTTGAGAACCATCCCACACACTTAAGCTAATCTAAGAGTTGATAAATCCTCAATAGAGGATACATGTTTTTACTGTCACCTAGTTTACTCACCAAAGGTCCACACATAACCTCAAGCTATCATCTTCAGTCATGGAATACCATAATAGGGATGCCCATAGTGAAACACTAAGTCTCACGAAGCCCTTCCTCTACAATTCCTCCATATCTACCCTCAATTCACAAAGCACTGCGGGAGAAATCTGATGTGACAGTGAAGATATTGGTGTTGTCCCAAGGTAGAGTTCAATTAAAAAATCTACCCCTATTCAAAGAGATAGTCCTTGAACATGTTCTGGAATGACTTCCTCTTACCCATCAACCACTACAAGAAACTGTGGACTCATATCATTCACTGTACTGAGGGTCATGTTATCCAATTAATGTGTGATCGGCTATACCCTCCTACAAGAAGGTCCATCTAGTGATGATTGTGTCACCCATTCACAGAAAAAGGAAAATCAGGTCCCATATCCCTGGACACAATAAACCATGAGCCTAAATTTTTTGATGTTTGTATGAACATTGGATAACATGTCCATACCCAGAATGATGATTCAAGGACTCGACCCTACAACTATGAGATCCCAACCAAAACTGCCAGCCCCAAGATTATGGGAGCACTGTTGGCACTAGTGTTTGATCATCAAATCTCCTCTTAAATGTGTCATGAAGACTAGGGATCAAGTAAATGGTTCCAATAGAATGTCATAGTCTCTTACAAAGGTCATTGTGAGAAATGTGTGACCGTCACCCATGTCTAAATGTTTTTTATCTATGGTGGAAAATAAATAGGTTGCACCACTAATCATCTCAGGTGTCTTAGGATCATAATCCACCATCACCTGGATCTAGCCTCACCCCTATCCACCAGCTCCCTAAGCTTGGGGTGGACCACCTGGCGGTGGTGGTGTTACTGCCTCAAACCTCTTTCCACCACCATTCTCTTCCTACTCCCCTGACACATCTGCTGCGTGGAGGAATTTTATGTTCCTTCTTCCTCCACTTCCTCGTCGGGCCCTCAACCATTTCTTGGTCATCGGTATGGCTGATCAGATATTATCTAGCAATATTCCCCCAACTGCCGCCCAAGTATCACAATCTGTCCTTGTGCTGACTTGCTCTACCGTGGGAGCCCTACACTACGGACCCCTGTGTCTTATGTTTATACACAGGACCACGTGACCCTCCTGGGTCCCTAAGTAAGATTTTGGATACCTGCTGCCAAAGAAATAGTTTCTTGATTCCTAGTTGTAACTCCCACTACCAGTGCATGATTTTCAAGAAATTGCTCCACCAGTAGAGCCATCTCCAACACCCCACCATGGTTTAGAATGCTAAGGGATGTCATTGATGACCTGATCTCTCAGTGTATTCCCTATTCGATGGTATGTTATCTAAATAGAGAGTCTCATACCACATAGGTAGAATAGTGAGAAAGATCTATTAATCTCACTAAGTACTTTGTTACTGACTGTCTTCAATACAGTAGGTGTTGTAGCTCTGATATACACATAGAGTGTAATGTCGCTGGAAAGAACTCCCCCTAAAGAGGTAGATCAAAGCCTATCCAGGATAGCATCAAATCCTCATGTGTATGATTAATTAGGCTCCACCATATCCCCCTATATATCTGAAGAAGGCTCGAGGCTATATCTGCGATATGGTCGGCAGGTGTCCTCACTAAGAGGAATACTCGCATCACTGCCTCTAACCCGTCCTCAACAACCTGAGGATCCATCTCCCCTCATATCCTATAAGTTTTCTACATCTGGAACTCATGCAATGTGCTTATCTTGTCTAAATCCTATATTGGTAAAAATTGTAGGAACTACTGCTATCTAGGCTGTGGTATCACTTTCACACCACTGAGAGGTTCTATTTCAAGCAACGATCACTGCACCAATACATCATTACTCAACGGACCATCCTCGTGGTCATGCCCTAGAATTTTGGTTGGCTACCTATGTGGAGGTGTCCGGAAAAAAAACAATATGTTCCATGGTCAGTAGAGTATACATGGTAAGTTGCCTATGACTCAAAAATTTCATGAGTACACAATCAATTCCTACATGATTCAATAACCATGAATTCCTCATGCAACTTTTGTTTTCATGTACTGAGTTGGAAAAATAACCGAAGGTCTATCATTATAGATATATTGGCCACTAAACCAACACTCTGTTCACTAGCATGAATACAGAACATGAAACACTTAACACTATTTCCCCAAAACAAGAAAAAAATCGACCACCCATGAATACCACTATATCATGAACCGTCCATCGGGGCTTGTTCCATGACTACCCCAAGCCAACCTTCCATAGGCCATGGACTAGAGACTAGGGATAAATAGGCATATCCCACAAAGAGGATTCATTTTCCTAATTAACTGTACACAAGAACTCATCTCCAAAAAAAATGGTGACTTGAAAAAAAGAGTAAAAAGGTATTCATTTTACTAAGACAACCACCGATCAACAATAGAAAACTAAAAATTAAATGGGCTAGAATACAAGTCAATCTAAAATAGAAAAGTACTAGCTCTTAGATCTCATCCACAAAAAAAACCCTACCTTAAGGGTATATATAGTAAACTATCTTTATGTCGATGATGTGTACCATGTCATATAGGTCACCCTAAAGTACTGCTATCTCTGATTCCCCGAGGACGCCATCAATGCTTTCAGTCATTTTCACAAGACACGACATGTTTAGGTGAAGCCCTTGTAGAGGTGTGTAAAACAATACTCATAAGAAATCCCAAGATCCAAAATTAATTACACAATGTAAACCATAAATAATCACATGAAGTTTAGCAATAAGTAGATCACTAAGAAATACACCACGTAGACTACCAAAGTGGTACCCAAAGTGTAGCCTCTATGATGTATAACAAATAGAGTCACTAGAGTCATCTAACACTAATTATATATTTTTAGTATGTAAAAAATATTATAATAAGAATAAACAGTAACAAAAAATATTAACACATGGAGAGTCGGTAAGACATGGAGTGTAGGTAACACACATAGTGTTAGTAACACATAGAGTGTGTGTAACACACAGAATTATGGTAAAACACAGATTGTAGGTAACTCACAATGTCTCAATAAATACTGGAGGAACCACACCATAGTGTGATAGGGGAGTACTGACTCAGTCTTGGAAAGAAAAAATGTCTTGATTAGACCCACAGTATAGGAAATACATGTAGTCTAAGTAAAACACGTAGTTTAGGTAATTACATAGCTTCTACGTCACAGCTAGACATATGACCTCGTCCTAAACACTCTCATTTTGGGATCACCTACTAATAAATCCAATAGTCTGTATTCCAATTACCACATTAATTTACATAAATAATTTCAAAAGGAAATCCTAATTTTAGGGTCCTAATGCAGAGAAAGCCTCATCAAAAAGACACATGGTTTGAGAGTTATGGGTATTTTAGTAAAAGGGGGTCAGTTGTGTCTAGGGCCAGTTTGAGCCAGGATGACCAACCCATTGGGACATGACCTGGGTCCCATCAGAACCAACCTGTCATGTCTGACCTGACCTGCCCTAGCTAGGCTCAGCCTGCTATTAGTTGGATCTTCTGAAATAGACTGGTTCGTCTGACCGGGACGTGGCAACTGCTGCATCCCCTCCTGGTCAACGCGGGGCTACTAGGGTGTTTGAAGTGGTGGTTCGCTGAGTCCCACCATCGTTCGTCAAGCTCATGGCCAGTGCAACAAGGTGGATGCACTATCACCAGAGGCTCAACTTCTGTGGGCCTCCACCATCCTTATGGTGGCCCATTTTTGAAACCGAGAAAACCCTTGCGATCCTTTGGCCTTGCTCATCGATCCAAAGGGCTCAAGATCTTCTTGTTGGTTCTTCAGGAGTCCGATCACATTTAGTAGCTCTCGTAAATGCCTGATGCGACCACAATGGGTTTTCAGTGAAGAACACTAGAACAAGTATATGAAAGACACCAAACATACCCTTTAGAATGAATCCAGGCCTTTGTTCTTGTCAGCCAGAATTCATTATTTTTAGAATAATCCTGAAGAATTAATTAAAAATTAAAAAAAAATTAATTCCCAAATTAATACAGAATTTTTTACCATCCCTCACAAATGATCGAACTGCCGATCAGCCTATTCATGGGTTGGTCGGCGTTCATTATTGGAAACAATAATGGGGAAAAGAATCATGATGAAAAATAAGCCCCCTACCTAGTGTGTGGAACGATCAGTGAAGAATTTTCTCAATTGTCAATGATCCACCCATGAATGATCTCGATCTATTGTCTCTTTTTCATTCGTATTTCACTAATGAGAAGGTTTCTAAAATGTTTTTCTATAGAGAATCCTAGGAATTCTCCAGGATTGTGTCTACTCTTGTATCCCTAAAATATTATTAATTGGAGAACTGTGTTCCAATGTCGCTATTTCTCTATTTTTCAGCATCACCATGCTATTTACTTAATTAAAGGAAAAAAATACATTATCATTATGTCATAACATTACTATGTCATCATGAAATGATATAAGAAAAATAAAATGAAAATTTGAAGATTATTTTTATTCATCTTTAAAATTTCCTAAAATATTTTTATGTAGCCTCCCTTTGATGGTCAATGTTTTTTCCATAAGAAAAACCCACTGCTCTAAAAAAATAGTGCCCTCAGATTTCAAAATGAGCTCTCCTTTAAAATATACAAGACCAAACATGCACATTATTTTTTAAAAAACTACAATATAGTTCAATAATTTATTCCAGGAAGCCTAGGCCTCAAAATCATGATCCTTATCTACACATGATCTCGAAATAATACCATATAATTTTTTAAAAACATTATATGGAATATATAGGGAATTACAATTCCAATAAAGATATTGATCCATTATTAGGATTTCTAGATATACTGATTATAGGGAGAATAAAAACCCACATAGTTAGTTAAACTTTTTTAATTTAACATCATTCAATGTGAAAATCTCCGAGTTCTCTAAGACACATGATATTCATGATCGTGTCCTAAGGGGAATGTCCCACATATCCTGATTATAGTGATAATCAGGGTTATCTTAGTTCATCCATGCTATTGAAGATAAACCCGTTCTATATTCCCATATGTATATAGGGGTTTATATCATGTCATTCATTATGGATTACATATTGGGAATTACCTGATTGGTGTAGAATCAGGATTCCAATGAGGTGTTCATTATGGCTCCCTAACCCCTTATGAGATGTGGTTAGTGATGGAAACAAGGGACAACATATGATCAAAATCATTATAAATGGATATAGATATCATGTACTGTGACAACCATTGGATTCCAATATCAATATACAACCTTGGAGAGGAATCCTAAGTATCCTAGTTATTACAATAATGAATTTCATTTTAGTTCATTTGATTTGTCAAGCCTATGAGGGTTGAGGTAGAGTGATCATCCCATGGTAAGGATTTGGTCCCATTGGTGGAAATGTCGAAGATATAGTGATTACATCAAAATTATCATTTTTTTGAACATGGGCCTTTGGAAGGTATCCTACTAATCATAGTTATTGTTGGAATAAGATTTCTCAAAGTTCAAAAGATTGAGGCATACACATTTATTTTTACCTATAATTTTAGAGGCTCATTATATAGATGATATAATCATTGAAGCTCCATAATTTACTGTGAGAAATTCTTGGATAGAGAAACAAGGGATGAAAAATGATTTGTAATGATTTTTGTGGTTGAAGGAAATAAATATAGGCATAATCCTAACGAGGGTTAATATGGATCTTGGACCACAAACTGGAATCCTACACATCCTAGTTATGGAAGTCATTAGATTCCTTGTATTCCCCTCAATCAGGGATCACACGCTGACATTTCCCAGGGGTCGGAGCATGAACACCAAGGGTGAACAATGTTATCAAGCCCTGGAACACTCTGGTTAAGTTTCCTACATTCCAAAAAAATGTCGTAAGACCTAGATAGTTGGTCCTGAAATCCTTCTCATGACATGAAAGTCTTGTCTGTGGGAGGTCACATGATCTAGATGACTTTTCCAATTGTCATCATTAGAGATGGATGAAACATATGAAGTGTTTTTTCTAGAGTGAATTTTATTTGTCCTAGATGGTGTTTCATGTCCTACATGACATGAATAGAGAGAATCATGAGACCTAACATGCATGTTTTAAGGGCATTGTGAGATTCATTTGAAATTCCTTGGTGCTACCTCAAGACTCAGATTACATGAACTAGTGTTTTGTGTGGGTTAGGTGGCATGTTTGTAGAATATCGTAGTGCTAGGTAAAGTAACCCAGAGGGTCTTGTGATACTAGGATGAGTTCCTTACAGGGAACCATGTTTCTCTATTTTAAAATTTTATTGGACTTTTCATGATCCAAATATTATTCTAAATCAGTGTGGCATAATTTGGGGGGCATTCCTAGATGGTATTTCACGAACATGGTGGTTCATGCGAAGCGCAAGAGGAACATCATATATGTTCTTTTCTTAAGTCTCCTATATTTACTATTTATTCTACAATTTATTGGGATAAGAGTTATTATTTGTTCAATTTTAGTTCTTTTTAAGTCTCGTGTGATCGAGATGGTGTGTTGGATGGTCTTCACAAGTCCTACAAGAAGTACTTCATGTGATATATATATGTGATCATTCAAAGCATCTAACATATATCATATTATTTCTATATCTATCTTCTAGTACTTATGTTATTGAAATATTTTTAGTCTTGAGACTAGTATGTTTGAGAAATCTGATATGGGTCTAGTGTGTCTGGATGCATCGATGCCATCAGTTGTTTCTGAGTGTTTTGGTAGTATAGTAGTGGTAGTGATAAGACTCTTTTTATGTAGGTTGTAGTGGTGAATTTTCCATTTTAGAGTATGGTGTTTATATGTCTCTCAACCATAGTTGTTCAAGGATTTGTGCGACATATCACATTCACATTGAGGATAGATTTTGTGGAAGGGATTTTCAATCACCCATCTTCTTGAGTCTCTTACAAGGACTACTCTAAGGTTGTTTCATGATTTTAATTGGTTATGGGTAACTATTTTTGATGGTGTCATTATAGGATTATTTAAAATTAATATATAGTTTTAAATACTATTGGTATGAATAAGGACTTTGATATTGTCTTGTGGACATGTCCATGAACATTTACATGTCTACAATTCCAACTGACAGGCATTCGTGTTACATTTGTATCTTTGTCTGGGGGATTTTGCAGGATCAGGCTCTCCTATCAAGGGGTCATATGAGAATCTAAATTATAAATCCTTGGATGGTCCCAATATTTCCTTAACCGCAAGAGAATTCTAACCCATTCCTCTTGTTATTTCATCTTTTTTATTTTACAAAGGTTTGGGAATTCATGTGATTGGGAGAGTTTTGTCAAGAAAAAATACTCTACCTTTTGATGACGCATCACATGACCAATGAAATGTCCTATGGGGATTCATGGTCATTTCCTGGAAAAACCATTCAATAATTCCTTATGGATCCAAATAAGTAATGTGACATTGGTTTTACATGCCTATGGGAGTTCATGTGATGATGATGACATGTCGGTAGGATCTCACAAGATGTGGCGGACATGTAGAAAGTGCCTCATGATTTCTTGCATATTTATAGGGATTCATCAGAAAACATCAATGACCTTAACATGCTCCTTCCCACACATTTATTTCCATTTCTTTATTTTAAAATGGATTGTGGATCTCAGGTGTTTACTTAAATGTTTTCAAGGAAAAACATTATCCTTATAGATGACCCACCATGTCAGTTTATAGACTATAAGAGGCTCCTTTCATTTGGGTAGTTTTATCCTATTTTAAAAGGAATTATAGATAGATTTTTATAAATGAACTATTTGATGATCTTTATGGAATGAGGGAGTGTATCTTGTTGTTTTCGTATGACCACTGGTAGTCCAGGACACCTTCGTAAGTGTGGTAGAGATTGTTAAGAGGGGATCTATGGGATACACATTAGCTTATATTCTACACATGGTTACTTCATGTGACTATATGATGGTCATAAAATTTTGAATATTTGAGAGTTTTATGTGATTTTAATGTCATGGTCACCTTCTACTTAAATTGATATTTCAGGGAATATAATACCCTTATTCAAATATTTTTTCCTTAGTGAATTTGTCGATTCCCATTTGGCAGATGTCAAAAAATTCCCCCTCCCCATGAGGAATATACGAGAGGAAGAGATCCTGGTTATGAGGAATGCAAATTCTCTTCTAAGTCATTTTAATTTTCATGAATCAGTGTCTAGGAAAATTCTTAGTCTACTTGGTGATTCTTGGTATTATTCAAAATTTGAAATATATACAGGGGGCACAAAGATGTTCATTTTTCTAGGTACTCATCCTTCAGAAAAAAACTCCCTCTTATATCATTTATACTCATCACAATACATTTATGCATGTCCAGATCAAGAGACATTACTGAAAGAATACTTTCACGAGAACTATTTCACAGAAACACCTCTACTCAGGGTCTATCCCAAATAAACTATGAACTATATTTTAGTAGTTTCTTGAACTTATTCCATGTAGATTTTTAGTGTCAAGGATTTTGTGGTGTCTTATAAATTTATCATATGATTGATCGAATATCATGTGAGTCATATGACCATGCCCAGGTCCCAAAATCTTGTGTATCTGATGGGTCATGTGATTTCATGATGAATTATGGGTGCCTATGACCCATGATTCTTCTAGGGTCTAGGGATTTGTGAGCCCTTCAAAAAATTCTAGAATTCCTTTTTGATTCATGATATGCACATGATGCTAACGGTTTATGTCATTTTAATATGATATTATATTATTGGTATTACATCAGAAAATTAATTTTTGTTACGTGGATTATGGTTATAATTGATCTTATGATTTATAAAATAAAAGGTAAATGACTTCTAGAAACCACAATGATGACCTTTAATATAGCAAGGATTTGGAAAAAAGTCATTGAAGATGTTCCTCTCATTTGAACATATATATTATCCTCTATTGGACTGAAAACCTCTACATGGGATTCAGTTATTGGATGATGTGACCATACATCATTTGTACATAAATTTTCCTTCTCATTGGGTTTCAACATCTCTCAACCATGTTCATAAAAATATTGTTGAGGATAGCCAACTTATTGTAGCATGATATTAGGGTTTGTATAATATGCTAGAAAACCATCCCCTAGTTCTTGAGAGAAATTATTTTTATTATTAGATTATTACATTAAGCTACTCTAGTATATTTTCCTTCTCTTTAACCAAACCTAGTTGTATATGGATCCGGAAATAAGATAACCTTAAATGTGGTAATTTTCACAATGGATGGGACAATCATCATCTTTTTGGAAAAGATGGTCAGAACATGATTATTATTTACACATGGACCACCTTTATAAGGTAGTATGGATCTCCTAGTTCATTTTCTACCACCAAACTAATCCCTTTTGAGAACTGATCAGTTGTTAGTTCAATGAGGCCAACATATTGTATTTTCCCTATGGTGATGTAGGTATAAGAGAATGGGACATCTAACAACTAGGTTATCTCCCTTCTCTTAGAGATGTATCATTATTTATTCCCAACTATAGATGTTTGGGATTATCCCTTGCAGAGTCCTATCTTGGTGAGTGATAAACTCATCATTGTGAATGAGATTACAAGGAATGAGATAAATATGTTGTCAAGTATCTCATTTTTGGATTGAATCAACATTTTCTTTTATCGATGTATGTTTAGGCCCACATCCATATTCCCTCACCAGTTCCCTTCTCAGTAGGTCTGGGATAGTGCTAGCACATTTAGTCCCATCTTGGATGATGGGGAGTATACCACAAGGGGATACCGAGGGAACTCAAGGGTCTTTCAAGACATGATTATGGAAGGATTTATGTCTTTGTTTTTGAATGGATTACTTTTCATGGATAGGGAACACACTGCGGGATCCATGTATTCATTTTGGTTATGGGGGCCCGAATTTAAGAAGGAAAACAAAGGAATTTTGTGGTACCCTACCTTAAAATACATTATCAAGTCATGGTCTATATTGAACATGGAGTAACTCCTTATCGGATTGGTGGTCATTTCTATTTTTTTGTACGAAGAGTGGGTAATTTATACTGTTATTAATATTAAAATTCAACATGGTTACTAAAATCCTTATTCCATCTTAGGCTTCATAACATATTGAGGCTCAAAACCACATCTCTAATACATGTTGTGGTAAATTATTCTCTAAGTCAATTTGATAGTTTCAATTTTACCCCTTTTCATTCACCATGTGGGATGATTAATGATTTTTATGACACTTTTCTTGATGAAAGTTCATACATGATCTCTCTTTGGGATGGGGTCTTGAAGCGAGAGTAGAATATATAATTATCTTTAAACCATATACACCATATCAATTCACTCATAAGTTTGGTTTCTCCCAATAGGTTTCCCACTTTCATTGAATAGTGTTTGGGGATCGTGAAATGTTAATGTATTCCTCCAATTTTGGATGATTCCGGTACCAAATGAAACTTTAGATGAAATTCTACGTCCTCCTACTGACACTACATCCTTTTTTCACTAAGGATAATTCCTATGCATGGGTAGAAACTTATCTAATTTATGTGCTTGGAAATCTTGTATGTCATGTGGATAGTCATTTTTCCTTTCTAACACTATTTTCTATGGTGATGATGGTTATGATCCAAGATTTGGGTGACATGTCAAAGAATCTCCCTCATTCCATAAACGACTAACTTCATATCGACACAGAATATATTGTAGTGGTAATTCCTCTAGAATAGGTTATGAGTGATACACATTTCAAGAGAAGAGAATATGAGGCTTATCCTCCAACATCATTATCTTCTCAACTAGTGGATCATCCTTATTCCACCACAATATCATTGATCATGGAGGCTCAAATGCAGTATTGAATGATCTAGAAAAATATTCTTTCCCTGGTCATTGAGTCTCCTCTAAAAATGATTTGTGACTAGTATGATCATATTAATGATCATTTTTGTTTAATAGGGGTACATGGATTTGATTTAAAACCATTTCATGAATGTTTGATGTATATCAACCTAGTTTGAAATGATTTGGACACTAATGAAAGATAATTGTGGGATTATATGGTTGAGGCTCCACTTGTCGAGTAGATGATGAGGAGTTAGACTGATTGGAGTCAGGTTATCACTTGATAATAAAACTGTAAATCCATATGGATTCCTAGACTATGAAAAAATGGACATTAAAAAAAATAATAGGTCCCCTAAATTATAACATCTCAATGTCATATTTATTTTTTGGATAATTCCTAAAATATATTTGAGGAACTTGCTACATTAATTAAGACTCTCCCTCCTAGTTTAGAATCGTAATGGGGGATGAGAAACACTTTAAAATTCAATCTAAACATTTCTACATGCTCTATCCAATTTGGATAGTTTATCCAATCAAAATTTTTTTGTAATTCAATTGTTGACAAACATACTATTTTTGATGATATTCTTGGATAGGCTTTGAAATTTGGAGATTCCTGTTATCAAATGGTAGCACAGAATTAATTAATTGAACATTATTAATGTTGTCTAGTTTTCTATCAATCATGTTGTGCAAGGATTTTTTAATGATATAATATTATGTAAATATTCAACTTAACCTATCTTATCCATGATATCAAAAATTATGACCCACTGATTTTTAAAATGATTACTTGGGTAAGATATATATCTTAGAGGGAGGGGGAACATATTATACCAAATTTGATAGGCATGGTGAACTTATTTTTATTTTTATAATTCCATATAATTTGACTCACAAGGATTTACAAGATATATTTCAACTATGCTGAAGTTTATGGCCTTTTATCTTGGATTTGATATCTCTTTTGTTTTATGGAAATTTTGCTTCGACCAAAAATTGTAGTATTTTATGGTTTTAGCTCGAACATGAGATCACATTAGTTTATGATCTTTTATCTTAGACATGATAAGAATATAGTTTAGGTTAACTTAGCTAGGGGATAAAATTATTATAATTTACAGACTTTTATCTTGGACCATATATTGTTGTAGTTTAGGGTGTTTTAGCTCTAAAGCTTTGTTATTTTAGTTTATTTTCTTTTAGCATAGACCCGATATTTTTATAGTTTAGTGTCTTTTTTTAAGAGTCAATCAATGAAAATAGAATATGGTGTATAAATTCAATGAATAACCTGAAACAAAATGGGGGGATTGGGTTATGCCGTGGTGTTCATGAGGCCCATGAGGATTTGAAAGACATTTTTTGAATAGTGACATATTTTTTATGACCATATGCACATATGAAGGATCCATAAGCATACATGCATAGTCCTGAAATAGTCTCTTGAATGTGGTTATCTTTTAAAAGGGATTAAATATTATTTAGGATGGTTATATCAGTTGAGGGAAAAATATTAGGGATCATATACTGGCCATTATAGTTGGCATATGTGTGATGTGAGTCATAACCGAAAAAATTTGAGTCCATGAATATGGGATGGGGTAGACATACTAGGTATCTTCCATGACATTATGATATTATAGGTTCCTCCACTTTGTTTCTGGGGCTCACAAGGACTAATTATTTTTTCTGGAAAGGGGGAAATTAATATAGTTAGTGGGTTATGACCCTCATGCATCACTATTTTGGTCAAAAAAAATATTTTTTCAACTCCATTCTCAGTTCCTTGAATGGTTTATTATGACTCAAATATGACAAAAATGAGGTTGGATATTGGAGGAATGATATCCATGAAGGGTTCCATCCCTATAGGGAAATTCAAATTTTGATCATGATGCTTGATCCATGAACCATGTGGTTTTTAATAAATATGTTTCAGACATCAGAGGTTCGGGAATGATGTGTCACAATTCTTTCTCCAGAAAACATACAAAAAATATGAAGTAATATAGAGGATATAATAATTTCTAGGATAGTTTGACACATAGACAACAATTCATATTCCCAAGCGTGTGAATTAGGAGGGTGATATGAGAAACTCATACCATGATTAATTCAAATACACTATGGTGTTGTGTTATACTATAGTAATTTTAGGGATCAAAAGGGTTAGATTTTTTATTTGGAAGAGTGACATATTTTTTTGACAAATATAGAAACATATGTAATAGCCATTGAAATACATGGATAGTGATGAAAAGGGTCCCTTATAGCAGGGTTTCCATTCCAATGGCCATAAAATATTTAAAATAATCTGAGGATCCCAAATCATGATTTGTGATTTGTAGAAATTATAATTTCCAAAAATGGTTCGAACACTTTAAAAATTGTGTCACCACCTAGGGAACAAATTCTTATGGATCATAGATGTGACAAATCATTGCTATAACTTTTTCTAGAACTAGGGGGTCCCATGAGTATATACATGATTTTACAAGGGTTGTAGTATAAACTCTATGATATTTATTCATTCATTATTTATGACATAATTTCAACCTAAACTCTGAAGAGGGAGGGTTTATCAACCTAATACATGACATTTACATAGGCCACCCTTTGAGTTTTTTCGACTTGAAATGTTTTGTGTGTCTTTATCTTGATGTTTAAGGTCTTGTGATTTGTACCATTATAGGATAGATTTTGGGTTTGTACATCATTGACCAAATCATATGAAATTTATGTTCATGGTGTATATAGACATAGTATGTGATATTTTTCATAAAATACAATTTAGATACCCATGGATGAGAGTACCTCACTATGTTTTTTGTTTGGGCATGTGAATATTATAAATCATGGGTCAAGGCTCATAGGTCATGAGTAATGGTATGGAATTTCTTAACGTGAGTAGTTAAGACAACACTGAGCTTTTAGGTTCTACCTTGATGATGTTAGGGTTCAAAAATATCGTAATGTAAATTGTTTAGAGTCATAGGTTTGGTTGATGACCATAGGTGCATTTTTTTGAGCCATAGGAAAACATGAATAATAAATAAAAGGGTCTCTTAAAGCTGGTTATCATTTCCAAGGACCATAGAATATTTTTATAAAATAGTGGTGATATGGAAATAAAGTAAGATTTATTAACGGCGCACTTAAATGGTGACAGAAGCACCAACTACCCAATTTTAGGGAGGTAACATTCTTATAGTCCTTTGATAATGGACGAAAAATAGATGATGTCCTACAAAGATGATTCTCATTTAGTGGTGATATATTCTATATAGTTTATTATCATTTGGTAAAGATGTTTGGAATAAATTTTAACATTATGCGGTATGGAGAATTTTTGTGGGGTTTATGGTCATGATGTAAGGAATTTTTCAGTAAAGATTAACATTATGAGGTAAGGACGTTTTCCTTCATTTTTAACATCATGAGGTAAGTAGTTTTCTATATAGTTTAACATCATGGTGTATTTATTTGGTATATTACATGAGGAGAGTTTTCATGATATACTATGTGTAGAAAAAGAAGTATGCAGATCTATCTCATACATAGAAAAAATGATAATGTGTGACTAAATACCAGTTTAGTTCTGACACATTACATATTGGTTTTTTGCAGTCAGGTCCATTATTGGAGACCAAGGAACCACAATGTATCATTTTTTGATAGGCATAAATTCCATACATATTTATTGACTGTGAACCTCTATATACAGGTCTGTCCCACATGAAAAGGTGGGACAATTTTCAATTGATTATTATATACGGGCCGATGATTAAAGATTTAAGAATCACTGTATATCTTTTGATGATACGAATCAATCCACATGTATTTCGTGAACCTTCTTATAGTTTAACATCATGCGTTAAGGATGTGTCCTTCCCAACGCGAAAAAGGGAATTTTGGATGGACCCATAGATGGATATATGGGAGTCACAACATATTCTATTCCCATATGAACAAATAAATTCATAGTTATTGAGTTCCCCCACAGTTCAACATCATTCATTGAGGATGAAGATGGACCGATGTGAATGAAAAAAAATATTACAGCTGGGCCCAAGGGAGGAAGATTGGGAATCACTACATACATCCTAAAAAAGATAATAAATCCACACAATATTATTCTATGGTGACCATCCTATGAATGTATAGACTATACAAAGAGAGTTTGAATCTTTATATTTATCATGATTGGGCCTAATTTAGATGAACCATATGTCAATACATATCTAATGATGTCTAGAATCGAAACAGATGTAGATTATGAATTCATGTATGGTAGGATACCAACAATAGAAATAGTGGTCCTCTCAAGTGACATTGACATGAATGTATTGTTTTAGTACATGTAAGGTACATCACCTGTATAGTTTTCCATAATTTTGAGAGGACTCGAGGTATTACTTTTATAATCCGAAATTTAGGACCATGATGTGTCTGTCAAAAGATTTCATACCATGTTTTTTTGGGGAATCCCTTACTAAATTTTATAATCACACATGAGATGTTTTAGGTGTGAGAAATAAGGAATAGAATTTTCCCCCCTCACTATTAAGTGACAATTTAGGATAGTAAATGGGTATTTCTCATCATCTGGGGTTAGACCAAGTTATAGGATCATTTAATCCCAACATATCACATTTAAAATGAAAATCTAGCTAAAAATAGTTAGAGAAAACTTATGTACTTTAATGTCATGAGGAAAACACAATGATCTCCTGATGTTAAGGAAAATGGAGGATGTGGCTTGGACAAAAACATAAAGGATTTGAAATCACTATGTATCATAAATTTGTATGAGTCAATCCATATATAGTTCTTAGGTAACCGTGTAGTTTAACTTCTTGATTCCATGAACGTATCTATACAATTGACCATCAGGTGTCCGGGAAGAAGGATTTAATTTATTTTAATTTCTTATTGTTAGGGATAGGGGGATTTAAACTATTTATTTTCATTTTTCAAAGACAATATCTTTATAGATTATCATCATGTTGTTAGGAATATATGAAAACAAATTATCATCATGTGGTCAAGATGAAGGATACCATGGAGTTTAATGTTTTTCTATTAGGACATCAGGTTTCTTGATGATAGATGTTAAAATTATTATATGATAAATCTATTATTCTTGGGTTGTATTTCATTCTCCCCATACATGGTAGACAATGAATAAGATCCATTATAATAGACCTTATGTATGACAAAAGGTCCTTCTCAATTGGGATCCATGTTAGGAGGATTCTTACCAAGTATAATTAGGGTCTTAATGACCAGAAACAACTATCCTTAGAGGAATGAATGGATATAAATATTATTACTAAATGCTTGTGAGATATGATTTTGATAGACCTCTAGGTTGTCTGATGTGTGATACTTATTCTCATTGAGTCGGTCCAATTCATCCATCTTCTCTTTTGGTAGTTATTCGTCTGATATCTAGCCAAAAATGGATATTCAGAGTCAAGGTAGTTGAAAATATTTGGGTATTGCTACCTAAGTCCCATACACTAATGAGTATGTAATTACATGTGTACATGTACAAATGGTGTTATAGTAGGCCCATAAATCATGGTAGAGTGTTTACAAAAAGGAATTATTATCATTGTTCACAATATATAGGGGTATATTTTGATAGATTCTTACTAATGACCTATATATATCTATTTTCAAATTCAAGATAGAAGTTTAAGTGATTAAACATTAAATTTTACTTATTTTATTGTTTCTTCATGTCCATGGAATAGAATTTGGTGTCATTTTCCTCCAATATTATGTTTTTCACACTAAACCTAGTGATGATATGTGACTTTATGATGCTAGTGATATTCTTCAAACTGAATTCCATGAATGGTGTTTCCTTGGTCCATTTGGAGAATATGTCAGTATTAATATGATTTTACATGAACTACTTCATTGAGGATGGGGGATATGGCCCCACGACATCTGTACCCCAAAAAAATTTATGGGAATATTTATCTGTAAGTAGAAATTCAATGGCATGATTGATAGTGTTTTAATGTTCTTAAATGAAAGAAATTTCATGGTGAATTACATGAAGTCCTGTTCTGTGATTTTATAGTAATATATCATCTTTTAGAATTGGTGGGAGAGAATGGACCTTGAATTATGGGTGCCCATAGATCACGCATGATATTATCATGTGATGCTGAAAATCACTCTTTTTTCTAATAATTTTAGGATTATTATATCAATGAAATGAATGTAAAGCGATTTTTGTTCATTTGGATAGTCATATAGTGTGATTTTTTCTTCATGACGCCAAATATGTTCCCTTCCGGCACGGTCCATCAGGGGAGTCCTATTTTGGTTGTAACCAATTGGGGGATCCATCCAAATAGGGATTGTAATTAGTTATTAATAATATAGGTAATTTATGAATCTGTATATATCTTCCATATCACATAAAATGATCAATTATAAAACTCCTCGATGTGTGATTTGGAATATTTATTCCTCCTAATCAGGGTCAGCCGGGACTATGGCTACATTATCCAATTTGTTGGTATGTGCATTATGTGATTATGGAATATGATGCAGTGTGGGATAGAAATGAAACTATTCCATCAGTATGCTATTGTAGCTATTGAGGGGTGGGAATTTCATTCTTTTTAGGGAATATTCTCCGTTAGTCTTATTTATCACCAATTTTGATTCCCATTCGAAATTCTGGTAGGCTCTATACAGTTGTATGTCTTATTTTATGCTTGAAATGAAGCATTTGTATTCTCTCTCATTATACATTCATGCTTGAAACACTGAAAATTTGATGGGAAACTACTCTTTAAAAGATACAAATACAATTCATAATTCAATATGATTGAGCTTTGGGTTATCCATCCTTTAACCAATTGTAATTTTGGAGGTGCTATCAATATATTTCTCTAATGTATAGGGAGTGTCATGGGAAAAATAGACCTCATAATATAGATGCTCAGTTTCCATTGGTTCATTTTATGGGGAATGATGTGCTCAAAGAAATCATCCAAGAGATTCCCTTTCACGGAATTCTATGATACAAAATCAATGTTTCATTTCTATAGAACAACCTCCCTTCAGGACAAGCACCTAGTCATCATGGAACTACCAAGGATTTAATTGAGATGATAAATTAGAGAGATCAGATGGACTTTGTGGTGGTGCATGTAATGAGTCACCATTTTCAATATAAAGATGATTGAAATGCAGTTAATCTTGATATTAGAGTATCATGTCTAAATAACTTGAATTGACATGCTGAGGTTGTAGAGACTGTTCTCACTCCCCACATCATTCTTATTTTAGAAAAGGTCACCCATAGAGTGTTCATGGAAGCCATAATAAAGATGTATGGCCTCGCTTTCACTAAAGTAATTAGGTTTTTTGGGTGCATAATATGCTGAATGAGACATTTGAAGGATTATTGAGAGTCGTTTTTCAATTTATAGATTATTCCATTATTCATTATCCTCTTTATGGGGAGAACATTATTGGGTAGGTTTTCTATGAATCTCGGAATATAGGCAAGGTTTCCTGGGATTCAACTACATTATTTTTGATTTCTCGGGGGGGGGGGTGGAATTGTTAGAATAGAATTATTTTTTCATGGGTCTAGAACTATGTCATAGTAGACTATGAAAAATCCAACAAAATTCTCTAATGTTTCCCCAAAAGTGAATTTAAGTGTATTCATCTTCTGATTGTGTTATAAAATCTTATTGACTACTATTTGAAGTTTTGTGAAGTGATCACATTTCTATCAGGTCCTCAAAATAGGTTATTTACATAATATTTGTCTATTTTTCAGAATAATGAAATTCTGATAAGATACATTGAGTGTTGATATGTTAAACTAGTATTTTTAAACACAAATGGCACGACATGATAGTATAAGATCCCATGAGGTTCTTTAAAGGTAGTGGAATCTTCATTATTAGGGTTGATTTTTTTTGTAACCTAAATACATGTCTGCGATGGAACTGGATTAGAATCCAATAGTTTTATTGATCATGAGTACAATGATCATAAATGGGAAATAGTCATTTGTTAAATGTTGTTTGATGTCTCCAAAATCAAGGGAGAACGTAATCGACACATTCCTTTTAATATAAAGAATGATGTTAGAAATATATCTGTCATATTTCCCTTCTTGTGAAAATTTTGATTTGATCAATTTTTTTAACATCTTATTCTACAATGATAGAAATATAGAGATTTATCCTCTTGGCTTCTTGCATGAAGCCTTGATTCCCATCAGGTATGATGAGATGGTGCATAACCACATCTAGATTGATATCAATAATTTAGTTTTTGATCTAATATAACAAATATAAGTTCTTCATTATAAATTTAATATATACTTATTTCTCTTTGATGGTTATGGTGTAACTAACCATAGTAAGTAATTATTCTTCATATGTTCCTGATTTAACTATCAATGTTCATCATTGGTGGTGGAGACATCTTCCTAGAATGTTGTAGGGGCGTTTTTGAGGTCGTACTTGTATTCTGATAATTCTATGGCTGTTGACAAATTTTCAAATGAGGATGGAAATATGTGGTCTTCTCTATTACTATTATGGTGAGTGAGCCTATGAAAGATGGCATTATCATCCCCTAATATTTCAGTGATTTCAAGGAGATGTCAGATTTGATGGACTTTTATTCTATCACTGGGGATTGAGGGGGCTTAGAAGCTTGGGGTCATGTATATCACCTCATATAGATATATGTGGAGATCATAGTTGACGTAGAGCATACTATAAGAAATTTCAAGGGCAGTTCACAAACTATTGGGACCTATAACATTAATTTAATCATCTGTTATTGGTTTTTTTTCTATTAGTATAGAAATATTCTTCAGCATAGACAACAATTCATGCTTCAAAGGGGGAACATTCACCGTGCTGTATGTGGACCATTCCATTAATGGGGTAATTCAGACACTGATCTAATGTTTAATGTACCCAAAAGGTGTTATGGTGTCATGGTCTTTCAAATAAGACATTATATTCAATTTATTTATAGATAACTATAAACTCATCATTATATGATAGGTCCCCAAACTGAGGATCAAATTTTATCTTCTTGAGTGTTCTTTTCTCACACATATTATACCCATCAATGGTCATCATTGAGAGAGAGAAGTTCCCTAATATATCCCAAGCATACGAGGGTTCAAACCGTTATATGGATAATTTTAGAGACATTATCAATAAGGTCCCTCTATATTTAGAAACTATTGAGTTTTCATGAACCATATATGGGAATGATGTTCCCTTAAAATACATTTTCCCGATCCTAGTCAGAGAACAATATGGAGACATGGAATTATACTAACAAAGTCTCCACTTGATAAACATTGGATATAGAGACTTCTGTCTCGAATTCCGATGGGATCTTAAGGGTTTTTTCAAGTTAGTTCCTAAGTTATTATGAAAGAAGGTGAACAACATGGACTAAGAGATTGGATGGGTTGAAAACAAATAGTTTCAAATCATTGTAATTTTGTTCTATAGGTCAGTATTTCCTAATGTGGGGTTTCTCTTAGACATGTCTCCCAAGAGGAAAGGCATTTTAGGTGGATAGACACAGTGCTTGTGTAGAGGTGGAATGCTTATCTTCTTCTAGTATAAAAATTTTCATTGATCTTCCCTGTTTCCTAGGTTGATCGGATAATCAAACCACTATTATGAGATCATGCAGGACAACTGGGTGTGGATGGCCTCTAGAGAGATATATGATGCCACCGTACTTTTTTTAGCCTACTAGATTTTAATTCCCATGAGTATCAGCTATATATATATATCCTATATGGGTATTTGTTTGAAATATTGGGTCTGAACATGCTTATTTTCCCCTATATCCTCAGTTCCAACGCATGAGGAGACTCTTTTCCTTGTAATGTGTGTGAATCTAGTATTTAGAGGAATGTTTTTAATTGGATAAGGGGTCTCCTAGGTGTATCACATTGGATGAACCAAAGACGATCTCTTCATATGAATTGGATTCTATTTAGTTGGATGGTTCTTGAACTATAGATGTTGTAGGGATGTATTCTTCACGAGATAATGCTTGCATTAGAGAAGAATATGACTCTTTACATTATGTTTATTTCTAATTTATTTGGGCATGCCCACTATGAAGAATTATATCTAATGCATCCTTATACGGGGGTTTATCTACTATTGGTCAATGCCTGTATTTTCACGTGGATTTAAGATCCTAGTAAACTAATTTCCGTGTAATCTGATTATCTAATATCAACACATGTCTAGCCACAACATCCTTCGAACAACCTTATTCATCTGACTGGAAAATAGTTTTGCATGAAAATTTTCACAACGAGTTTTCTAAATCCTAGAATATAGAATTAATTTTGACATGAAGGATTTATTTTGAGATTAATTTATCTTGGATATTATGTCCCATCCTTCTATAGAAATGGGATTTGTCGGCACTATTTGTGAGGTTGACCTCATTGAGATTCCTGGGGTGTGGTATAATGAGCAGATTATTTTAAATGCCTTACAATAAATAATTGGGGACTTTTCCATTTTAGAAAGAATATAAATTGATAATATATTCCAAAAAATCCTAGTTCACCCTAGATTCTATGTGATTCTGCCTAAAGTAAATTCTATGGTTGTCACCACACAACATGGGGTGCCAGGTGGTTTGAGACCTACCTGGGTACATGGATGGAAACTGCTACAAGATCAAGAGTGAAGATTATAGATTATAATGTACCTGGTATTTTCTCATATGCTATGGGCATGATTTTAGTTATGGATTTGGTTCACTTAATGGCCTCTTCAAGACATGGTACCATTTTAGTAAACTCAAGGAACCCACCTGGATATTTCATTGAGATCAGTGTTGTGTACAACTCATCCTATATATCTTCAGCACAGAGTTCTATCAATTGTTCCTATGTTAGTGGGATTATGAGTGAATAGGATAATCCATTCAATTTATTATGATGTTAATAACCCTATCATTGTCCCATTTTTTGTAGTTCATTGTGTCTAAGATCATTTTATTCCTCAGTGTGGTGTGAAGGATCTGATGGTGAAGGTCTTCCAATCCTACAACGGATCCTACTGGTAGGATTTTGGACCATACCATGTCTAGACCTGTCAGATTCTATACAAAACAACTAAAAAATATCCCCAATTGTTAAATTTATGTCCCATCATCAACCCACATTGCGATACGAAGTGTGTGACATTTTTTTGGGGTAGCCTACAATGCTAATAGTGGAGAAGGTATGACTGATGAAATTAGTTGGAAGTGGAGTATTATCCACCCCTTCAAGAAGTGTTTTTTTTAAGACTGGATAGGTGTGTATCCCCTTTCCATGTATTCCATTAATTTATCTTGGTACTCGATGACATTTAGATGATCTGGTAACACTACTGTTGGAGATTCCACCCATCTATACGGATCAGGTGGGGACCAATGAGGTGGACCTGATGTTTTCTCCTATTGATCCTCAATTTTTTCAAATATAGAATTAATTCCCTAACAAGGTATTGGTTTCCTCCACAATGGAGAGAATTAAATACAATTTTTGACTTCTTTTTTTAATAATTTAATCCTAGGTTCTGATCCTATCTAATGCGCAGATACTGCTCTCGCTAGTGGAAGGACTATATGATGGATAAAATCAGACACTTTTTGATCGAAATACCTTGTGGGAATATTTCATATATATAACTAGACATTGTTTCATCTGAGAATATATATGTCAATATCATTATATGATATTTTTTCCTCCCTGAAAGAAAATTAGACTCTTATAGGTGGGGACTAAGAAGTTTCCACACATTTACCTTTTTATGGTAGTGTTCCACTGGATGCGTGGTAACTCATTATTTAGAGGTGCCATATTTTGGAACCTCCTCAGGTTTTGAGTGCATGAATCCTTAGTAGGTGAATCCAAGTCACCCTCCTCTCAGGGAAAATATTTCATATTGCAACCTTATAAATTATTAACTTGATCGAAAATGACTATCTCATTGATAATGATGAATTTTTACACGAATATTAGGAAAGATGGTTTCACCATTACTCTTGAAGTAATATGATGATTATGTAATGCCTTCATCAGGGTTTTTATTCAACCCATTTTCCATATTGGTATATTTTGGAATGTGACCATAGATGTGTCTGAGTTACTTCTATATAAGCTCCTTCCACATTATTCTATAAATGTTGACCATGAGATAGTTTTTATTGATGTTTTCCAAGTGGTACCTATATAGAAGTGTCTTGACTATCAGGGAGAGAAACAGGTTGTACATGACAATTTATTTTTCCCTCCAGACACAATGAAGAGTTAATTCCACTTGTCGGTATGGTGATTATGAAAATTTTCTCATGCCTATGGGGTGGGGGATTTTCAGGGACCTAATAGGAATTCAGTAGTACTATTGTTGAGGATCCAATGATTATTGTTAAGGATTTGATGACTCTCAGAATAGAAAAAATGATATAAATTCCACTACCTAGTGGGGTGTATTTGATTTGGAATTCCCATTGATTTTCATAGGACCCTATTAGGGGATGAAAAAATGAATATGGGGATTATGATATAAATATCCCAACATAGTGGGAAGGCGTTTGTTTATAGATGCTTTCAATTTTTCCCAAATATTTTTTTATAGTTGACGATCTGAGTGGTGGAGGTAGTGGTAGATATTCCCACGACCCTATCAGTGGGTCTTCTCCTGGTGGATTCTATAGAAGCTGCTACAACAACTCATTTAATGTGGAGCATAGGTTCTCACATGGGATATGGGTATGATGGACACCCATGAGGAGGAAAATTATTTAGGGAAAGTTTGTAGTGTGATCCCAACTTTGGTCTTCATGTCAAAAATATATTATCATTTGTTTGAGTGGATAAGTTTGAAGTCCTATTGGCTATACTCTTCATTTTTTCGTGATGTATGGGCACCATTAAAGTGGGGTAATTCAATTATAGCGACCAACAAGCCAATGCATTACTCAGTCCCTAGATTCGACCTGAGCCTATGACATTATAGGACATTATATCGAAAGTGTTCATTTGTCCCAATTTTGAGGAATATCTCCATGATCTTTAAGTTCCCCATCCTCAAATAAGGATGCATGATGTGGCTCTATAGATCATATGATGATGGTTTTTGATGCATTGGAGAAATGTATGTTTCATATTTTCACATTGAATTACCAGTTTTGGATCCTAATCCTTGGAGGAAGAAAAAATTTCTAGCTAAAAATAGAGTATCTTTCTTATCTAATGATGAAAATTGTATCCTGAATATGGGAGATGATGTGAAATCAGTCATTGATGGGTACCCCATATATTTTATCATAGATAAGGCGTGCCCTCTTTTTCTATCCCATCTATGATATCATAGTTAAAAGTGGCAAGGGGCTAGAAAATGATAAGAAGGTTTATTCAGACTAACACTCTTTATATATAAATATTTTCCTCCCCTTAATTATTCTTACACGCCTCCATCCAAACCTACCAAAAAAGATGCTTTTTATGGCCTCTTGTTTTCTAGGGAGGATTCTTTGTATGATTTTATGGGGAAATATATACGGTTGGCCCTAGTGTTTCATGTACCATTCTATAAAAAGGCTTCAGATATTTCATCAACTCTCTATATATTGATGTATGATTTTCAAAAACTCTATATATGAATGTGTTTGGGTAAGGGAGTGATTTTCTTGTCCATGGGAGATATATCCGCGTGGAGGGTGGCCATGGTGGATGTCAATAGTGGAGTCCCTGTGATCCATCTCCATACTACCATGAGGAGATCTATCATTTTAGCGATCATCATATGATTTTTTGTATGAATTTATTTTCTCATGGGGGTATTGAGAATGTATATCTGATGACTTCAAGGACACTTTTATTAAGAATTATAAGAAAGTAGGAAATATTTTGTGTTGAGTTTGGAATATACAGAATTTATTTTTCAATTTTTAGGGATATGAGCATGTTTTTTTACAGGTTTAGGAACTTTCTTATAAATAATTTGTGTAGGGAGAGTATGTCCCCATTTCTGAGATGATATTGGAATATTTCAAAGAGAAATCTGATTATTTATAGGAATATGATCTGGTCCTTAGGATTGTGACATTCCCATAGGGTGAGACTCAGTTAGTATGACAGTTTATGCTCGATACAGAGCCATTGGGATATTCCACTAGTCTTTCATGGTAGGAGTATGAACTAGATTTGAGCTATATACTTCTCTCACTTGGTAATCCACAGTTAAATGAGGAGTATGGTCCTACTCTAAATTCTAATTCCCTTCCAAAATATGATGACAGACCTCAAGAATGGAAGAATGGATATAAACCTTCTCCTATATTTCCTCAAAATTATTCTAGTGTAGTTTTTCATCTATAGATGTAGGAATATGGTCCTGGATCACGTGATCTATTAGAATATTCTAGAAATATTCACTTCGATAATATAAGCCTCTCCTAAGGATTCTTCTATTTTCATTTACTTAGACATGGATAGAAAAATGATATATTCATGATCGTGGTCCCATAGAGTATGCCTCGTGACATCTTCAATGGGATTATGGACCTATCTTAAGGCATGTTCCCATGTCACTTGGTTATCCCCAATTAGAACAGGGATATCATCCTCATCTTCGCACTTTGAAATATGCCACTGGAATTTGTATATTGGAATATTCACCTATATTGAGGCATGTACTACTCTCTCATGTTGAACCCTAGTTTGGAACATGGGTATGAGCTATATCTATTTCCATGTCCTTTGTCATTATATGAAATTAAACCTACTAGATGATTTCAATAATGTGTGCTTCCTCTTGTACAACCACTTATTTTTATTCATTAGAGTATTGATCTATATTGGGTATAGTGATAGGAATATGTGCCTATCAATTTTTATCGTACTATTATTGAATATTTTGATAGTATTTTTTAGCTTTTGAAAACATATATTGTCATTTTATTAATGTGTGTGTAGGGATATATGTGTGCAAATTTTCAGACTCCACTATGTAATGGAATACGTCTTTAATTAAAGTAGATATATGTTCCCACTTTTTTTCTCCTTGTTCTATAGGAATATGATGAGGTAATTCATGTGCGTGTGTAGGGATATGTGCCTCCCCCACGCCTACTGTGGGATTATGACAACACATGTGTTCGGAGTGAGCATGTGTAGGTGTATTCTTATTTTTTGCTGGTATAAAATGAAAGAGGATATCATCAACTAGGGTAGGGATATGATCCCTCTAATGGATATCCAACACCTTCATCACCCGTATATCCTTCCTTATTTCTCTTTCATGGTTGTTAGAGGTGTTAGTGTGTCGGGTGGTACCCTTAATAGGTGACTGGTGTGTACTGGTTGGATGTTACTAGAGATGGCTGTAGATAAGTTCCCTCCTCAGAAGCACCTGAACTGGGAATGATCTGTAATTTCATTCCTATTCTACATTCATTTCATATTGAACTTTGAAATTATAGAGTTCTAGGGCTAATATCCAAAAGTTGTTGGTTGTGGCAACAATGAAACCTAGTTTATGGTATAAGTTTCTTAGGAGATGTAAAATATCAATTTTTCATGCTTGGAGACCTCATGTGTAGCTTATAGGGTTGGTATTCTAAAATGTTGGTGGTACACTCAGACCATTATATTTTCCACCCACCATTGGGTCTTTGGATCATGTTAAACAAATTTGTAACCCATGGTGGTTGCAACCACAAGTGATATACTTGATCAATTACCCAATGACATAGTCATTATTTCATATTGGGATACTATGTATGAGATCAATATCTATAGGTCTGTAGAAAATAAGGATACCGATTACTGATTAGTGAAATATCATAGGATTGAGGTGGTCAATAAGATATGAATAGTTAAAAAAATTTACCTTTAATCTGAAATCCAGCTAATATGGTCATTTGAAATTGTCCGAATGACGATGGACATATTTCATGAGAATCCTGGTTAGAGAGGATTAGTTTTAAAATCATTTCGGTCTTACTATTTTTTTCTGTGGGGATGAAAAACATCATGGAATTTCATATGATCGATTGATCATTATTTCATTTGGGAGTTTCACGTCATTATATTCATATTTTTGTCTCTTATAGCATGAAAAATAAAATGGCCCAACAGATTATAACCCCATAATTTTATTATTAGAGAGATTCTTTTCAGGTTAACCATTTTTTTGTGTTCGTAGTGTGAAACAAATTGCCCAAAAGTCAATAACCTATTAATTTATTTATTTAAGAGATTTATGTCAAGTTCACCCTTTTTATTTCGACACGGAAGAGGTGATAAGGGGTAAAATCATTGAGGTGGGACTGGTTAGGGTAGATGGTTGATTTTAGGGGTTAATTTCATGCACAATCAATGACATCAGTTTACTATTGGTGTTATTAATGGAAACTCTCAACTGTTACCTCAACAAAAAATCGGCATATACCTACATTCCATTGATAGGTGGGAAATTTGGGTTACAGACCGAACGAATTTTAGAGGGTAACGTTGGATGAGAAGATGAGTAGTCAGGCTCATCACGCCCTTTTTAAGGAAATTCATTCCTACTATGCGACTCTCTAATTGATTTGAGAAATGATTTTGAATATCTTCCGAAACCCAATATGGGACTTGTTACACTAAAATGGATCATAAGATAATTATCATTTTATTAAAATGAAACGGGGTCTCATTAATGAATAGGGGATTTCAAAACTCTTTATTGAATCCATATGTATGTGTCAAAGTTTATTTTTCAATTTCTAAATGATGGATAGATTATTTATATGTTGATGCCATATAAAAATGTACATCAGAATTTTCTTCCACATAGATATGCCATTGATATTTCAAAAGGTGATCGATCCATTATGAGGCTTCCTATGTATCATGACTATAGTAATAATCAAAACCCATGTATTTAATTAAACCCATGATGTTTACTATCATCTAGAGAGGGCTTATGTGAGTTCACTGAAGCAATGATTATTTAGGGTTGAGTTCAGGGTGGAATATCCTATGTATCCAAATTATACTAAGGATTTGGGTAATCATAGTTCATTCATGCCATCAAGACTAGCCCCAAATTATATTTCTATATTTACATGAGTTTTTATATGATTCCATTCAACGAGGATTATGTAGTAGAATTTCCCTGAATATATAGTATTAATAATGCAAATGAGGTGTTCATTACATCTCCTTATTCCCATGTTAGCTATGCTCAGTGTGGGAAACATGTGAAAACAGGGGATCCGATTCAGTTCATATGGGTTCAGGGCTCTTATACTGGGGAACTCCTTGGATGAATATATGGATCTTGGGCCTCGAAGTGGCATCCATTGAATCTTGGTTATTGTAGGAATCAAAATCCCCATAGTTTTATTGATTTCTCAGTCCTCCGGGGGATATGTTAGAGTGATCAATCCTTGGGAATGATTGGGTTTCAATGGTGTAAATGACATATATACAAGGTTACATAAAAATGGATGTTTATTTTGTCACGGGAGTTAGGATAGATTCCTACGTATCCTAGTTAATTTTGGAATTATAGTTATCAAATTTCAGAAGATCTAATATTACACACTAACAATTCCTTATCTTGGTAGAGGCTTATAATGCAGATGATATAATCATTATAGATCCCTAAGATCATGTGAGAAATGTTGAGTGTGAGAAACCAGGGATTGAACATGATCAGTCTTATTGCTTGTGGTTATAGAACTCATATACTGGGATAATACTTTTGATTGTTAATATGTAGATAAGAACCCTATGAATCATCCTCTTTGTCACTGTTATGGTAGGAATTAGAGTTCTCATATTTCCCTTAATCACGGCTTACACACTGACGTTATCCTAGGGTCGGGGATTACCCACAAAGGGTGATCAAATTTATAAATCACTAGGATAACATGGGGACCGGACCTACATGTCCACATGAAAATTCAAGACATGGATGGTTTGTCCCAAAATCCATCACATGACCCGACTAACTAGTCCATAGGGTGTCACATGATCCAGTTGAATTTCCCAGGTTTTATCTCTAGAGTTGGACAACACATATAGAGGGATTTATAGGAGTCAATGGGATGTGTCTCAGAAGGTGTATCATGTATTGTATGGTGAGTCTAGTGGGTGTCAATAGACTTGAGAGGCATGTTTTGATGGTGTCATGAGAACTATTTTTCAGGTCAAGGTTCTTTTTTGAGACTCAGTTTACATGAACTAGTTCCACCATGTGGGTTTGGTGGAATGTTTGAAGAATGTCGCAAGGTTGGATGACAAATATAGTCTGGCTTAAGAGACTAGGATGAATTGTCTAGAGGTATCCATGTAACATCCTTTGACTGGTACATATGAATTATAATGATTTGAATATTATTCCAAAGTAGTGTTGCATGATCTGGGTGACAGAATTTTGTTCTATTGCATGAACTGGGTGCTTCATGTGAAGCAAATGAGGACCATTTCATATTTTCTTCGCTTATGTCTCATGTCTTTACTATTTTTAATAGAATTTATATTTCAAATTACATATATATGTTCGTTATTTTCTTGTTTTATGTTTCACATGATATCAAAGGTGATCTTGATGCCTTTCACATTTCCTACGAGAAGTCCTTCGACTAATCTACATGTGATAACATGAAGTGACTTTGAATATTGTATGATTGATTTTTTTTATCAACTAGTATCTTACCTAATGGAAAAATTTTCAATCATGATATTAGTCACTCTATGAAATCCTCTCTAGTTCCAGTGCATCTATATACAATGATTCCATCCATTCATCTAGAGCGTTGAGATTATATGGTATTTGTAGTTATCAGTGTATCCATGTGTATGTGTTCATGGTTAAGTTTTCTTGCTATTGTGGATGATTTATAGGCCCCTCCATCCTGGTTATTCAAAAAATTATGTTTTTTATATTGTGTGAATCCCGAATGGAGTCAGTGAAAAGATTTGGAATTAAACATCTTCGGGAGTACTTATTGTTGTCTAATTCAATGCTATCACCTAATTTTCAGTGATGGTGACTCCCTCCTATCAGTTCCTTTCTTATTAGTTTATTTCCAATTAATGGGGACTTTTATAATAATTCATTTATAGATAAGGACTTAAATATTTTCATATTAACCTATCCAAGATCTTTCAAGAGAACAGGATGCCTAATGTGATGAATTCTTATGATACTCAAAGCCTTGTCTAGGGGATTTTGTGAGATTAGGATAAACTTTCAAGGGGTTTCGTGATATCTTACTATGGACATACTTGGCATATCATATGTTATCTATGACCACAATATTTTTTTACCAACTTCCACTTTTATATTTTCTTTTTTTATTTTAAATCAATTCAAGAGTTTTGTAAGGTTGCAGGGGTGTTTTCAATAAGAATTACTCATACTTTTGATTATTTCTATCCTCACCAAAAAATGGTCATATAGATATGTGTGATAATTTCATGGAAAAAACCTTCTATATTTCTTCAAGGAGGCAAAGGGGGTGTGTGATGATTCTTGGACATGCCCGAGGAGCTTCACGTGACAAGGATGAAATGTCAGAAGGCTCTCACAAGATGAGGTGGACATGTCACTGGGGTATCATTATGTCTTTCTTATCTCAAGGGGCACATTACATGACTTCTATGACCATGAGAGGATCCCTCATCCCCCACCATTAATTTCATTTTAATTTTACAAAGGCTCAGGGGTCTCATGAGTATAATTTAATGTATTCACGGCAATACGTTCTCCCTATTAGTGACATATCACGTAAAATTCTCAACTACAAGAGGATACATTCTTTTGGATAGTTTTCAAATATTTTTTCGGGACTTTTGGTTGGTTTTTCATGTGTGCACTGGTTGAAGATCTACATGGCATGGGGGAGCATATCTTGATATCATCACATGACCACGCATTTTTTGGGATACCTTCACAAGAGCGGATGGTCTTTTAAATAGGGGTCCTTAGGATATACCACCGGTTGTGTTCTACACATGCTTCCTTCATGTGAATATATGATGGTCACATGATCACATATCTCTTATAGTTTTATGTAATCCATGATTCTTGGCCACCATCTCCTTCATTTTCTTTTACGTGGAATATAGTACCTATATTTAGGTATTTATTCCTTTTTGAATTTTTTGGTTCTCATTTAGCTATTTTTAATAACCATATCATATCCTAAAAATTATTGTCACAGTATCAATCTAAAATCATATAAACAATAAAAAAAGACCCTACCATTCCCAAAAAATGATCATCAATTTCATAACATAAACTATAGTAAAAATGAATCACCAAAATCAACAACTTCAAATTTTATTCAAAATTTCTAATCCCACAATTAATATTTTAACAACATAATTGTGTTAATTATTCCATTAGATTACACATATTTCATGTCAAACCATTCATAAACCCACTTCTAATTTTTATTTTTTCAGTCATAAATAATCAATTTCTTCAGTCAATCATAATTTCACATCAACAATCTTCTTAATTTAATATTAATATTCAAAAGTAAATAAACATTATAGTAGTAAGAGATTCAATATATTTTTATCTTAAATATAAACACATTAATTTTAAATTTTACAACACATATAATCATAGAAACTAAAAAAAATGCATTACCAACTATAGCCACACTCTTCCCAACTAATAAACTACCCATAATTGTCCTTAAAGAACAAGGTATAGAAAAGATGTCCCCTCAATATCACAACCCGAATCAACCTAAAAGTGATCACTAATAATATAAATATCATTAAATTACCATTTTTATAGGATCCCCATCCAATACTTCCAGGTGATATGTGTGAGGGAAAATCAAATACTAAAACTAAATTAATAGAACTCCACCACAACCAATAAATGTTTAGAATTTTTATCAAGACGAAATCACCACCAATACAAAATGAAAAAACCAAAACATCTATAAACATTATTTGTAAATATATATAAAATATAATGTCTATTAATACCGATTCTATACATATGATTTATTTTATAATTTTAAATATCATCATTAAAATATAGATACGTTCATAAATATTGTGGAGGAGACCTAGAAAACAAAAACACCTTAACACTCCATTCCAACTACAACAAAACCTTTAGACCAACTCCACAGTAATGATAACAATATTATATAATAAAAATCCAAAAATATATATTAAAAAATAAAAATAATGAATTATCCTCAGATTCATGGCTCCAACATTCCCCTTTTAATTACTTTTTCAAGGTTATTATAAAATTATTAAAGTGAAAATTTGATTACTCTATAATATAATAATAAAAATTATTGTAGATAATTGAAATAAATGATAATTAAAATATAAAATATGATATAAATATTCATAAAGTAAATGAATTTATATATCACATCTAATCCATAAACCTGGTTCGTTATCATCTTTTATATATTTGATCTCAATAAAAATTACACATATGCTTTCCCTTACTCACAAACCACTAACTCTCATGAATCAATTAAAAATAAAAAAAATAATTACAAAATGAGAATTTAAAGAAATTAAAACAATCCAATCATTAATATTATTCCTAGAGAGTAAATAATAGATTGGAAATCTATTACAACAAACATAGAATTAATATTTTTTCAAAAATAATTAGAAAGATGTGATCACATTGGAAATGGCACATTAATAAATTAAAAATCATATATATCACAATAACGTCCATAAAATTCATGAATTAAAGAAAAAATAAATATAAAAACCTAGAGAAACCTCTAAAACAGATAATGATGTTGAGGAAACAAATACTAATATTAGAGGAACACCCAATTGATCAAAAAATATTAATCAATTAAATACGATAGTTAACTCAAATTATAATATTCTAAAATGTTTCTAATGAAGAATATATTTTCTTCTATCATATGAAGGAACATGAAGGAATTATTATAATTTAAATGCCTTTGTAATGTTATATTAGAACTAGGATTTTAATGAATCAAAATTTAAAAGGAAATTTTCATTCCATAGTGGGGCTAATTCAAATGTACCAACAAAAATCATGTCATGATATATCTTATATTCACTAAAATCCCATAATCAACATTATTTCATTTTGATATATTAAATATTTAATTGATTCAAACAAGGTAATCAAACTATTATTCATAAAATATATAAGATCATTGAATGATCCTCAATATTTTCCCTTTAAACACATTTCACGCCCAATAAAACCATGTCATAATAAAATAATTGAGGAATAATAATTTCAAGAATGAAAAAACATAAACGTTTCCACTTATGAAACCACAAAATTTCATAAAAATTTACATTTTTATGGAATTATAATTAATGGTTAACTCAATGTCTCATGTAATGAAAACCTAGAAACTATAATTCGATAATAAGGACCAACATGCCTAAATTCCCTAGTAAACACCATTAACATCAGAATAAGTCCCCTAAATTGATTCAAAAATTCATAAAACTCTAAAAACCTAAACCTTAACCCAAAAAACCTTCATATTATGAAATAACATTCTAATTGACCACTTAAGGTGAAACACCGTCAATAAAACCAAAATATTCATTTAAAACTAAAATCTCAACACTAGAAACACCTACCTTCCCTTAACATTCTCCCAAAATATCTGACATGGAAAAGATACAATGTAATTGTATATAAATATATGATATGTGTCATTAGATAATTATCGAAATAGTCCAATAATTAATATTAAAAATAATCACAAATAAGGAAAATGGATTCGTATTTATCAAGGGAGTGATACAACTAAAATTGTATTAAATCATTAGTAACAAACTAAAGGAAATGGGTGAGCCACATCACACACTCACCTCCAGAAAGACTAAATATCAATAAAAAATACAATGAATGATACCTCTAAAATAGTATCTCCTTAAAAGATAGACATAAAAAAAACAATCCACCTTGGCTCACAAATGGCATCTTATTACCAACTCCTTTCACAACAACTATACTTTAAAATATATAACCTTTGAAAAAATACACATCAATTTCAAACCCATTAAAAAAATATACCCAAAACATAAAAAATGGAAGAAATTAATTTGTGATTTATATTTCAATGAACAAATATTTTAACTTCAACAGATTCCATATAGGTGTTATTGAAATGAGTATAATCTATATCCTCTAATATAACTTATCCCCAAATACAATGTTAAGCACATATAGGTATATGATAATAATTTTACCCATCCGAAAAATCATATTAATGATTCCACATGGAATTATAGGTAAAATAAACCATCTATATAGAGAAAGTAATCATTTAACTATTAAAACCTAAAGCTCAATCTGTTCTGTAGATTTATAAGATCACCTCACTTTCATGTTCTTAAAAACTCAGGACCCAAAAGTCAAAGAATTGTTCTAATCCGTCTCATACCACTTATATAGGACATCATCAAAATTTACCATCATGGACAAACCTTTATCCTTGACCCCACTAAATCCTTTACCCCCATAAGAATTCAAGTGAAATAACATAATAGATTTCCAAATATCCAGCTATATGGAAGTCCCAAAATGTTGTGTAGCGCTTCCCCATTGGTCATGACTATGGAAATAGACTAAAAAAATACACTAAATCATTGAAGAGTAATTTTATGATATCTCCCATACTAAAAGTCACTATGATACTTTTTATGTTTCTCGATTTTATCATTAGAAATTAAATCATTCTCAAACTACTAAGAATACTCATTCTATAAATAAAATTATATACTTCCATGTCACATCCTCCAAAATACTCATGGAACCACTTGAAATAATATTAATTCAACAGTATCATGGAATAAATATGGATTCCTAACTATGAAAATGAAAATTTAAACCTTTAATAACAATTAATCATCCATATATCATGATTCCCTGCGTATAAACTTCAATTCATCTTCATTTAAAACATTAAAATTAATCTATAACAATATTTTTCATTTTAATTTCGATGCATATCATCAAAATGTTGTTTTGATGGAATATATAAATTTTTCCATCAAATAATATTAATATTGTATATCATATAGAAAACAAGTTTCATAAAAAAATGTAAAAAAATACATAGACCTATATACTACACTTCCTAAGAATCTTTTATATACAACATCTATTACAGCAACCACTCCCTGAATAATAAAACCACCATAAAAAATCAAATTAAATATTATAATATAATACTGATCCCTCTTTATCACCCAAATTCTCACAAAAAAATAAAGACTGTACCATGAATCATTTTTATCATTTCATTCCAAATAATAGGGTTCAAATCATATATATTATAACAAATCATCATATAATATACATGTATAAAATTTTTATGATGGAAAAAATTATATTATCCAACTTCTAGATAGTTAATTTAGTTTTCAGATAATTGGTTACCAATAATGATTTCAAATATTTTGGGAAACAATCCTCGAATAAAGATAATGGGAAAAAATAAATTTCATTAAATAAAATCATTGATAAATTATTATCCATGAAATTTATCTACATTACAGAATCATGATGTTGAATTTTAAAATGAAAGAATTCAATGTAACTTCTCTCATATATCATACTTGAAATGATGAAACAAAATATTCATTATCAAAAAAAAAACCAATGAAACATTCTATCATTATATAAATTGGTAACATACATTAACTATAATTTTTTAGTGCATCGTGCCTTGTAAAAATAATTCTTGATGAAATATGTATATGTTAATAAAATAAAACTGGAACTAAAATAAGATGTATCATAATTTATAACATGTTTTTATTATAAATCTCAAAATCCATCACTCATTCTAGAAATGATTCATAACCTAATTAATTCACATTTACTATTTATTTTACAAAATTTGTTCTTAAATTGAAAATCAAATATCCTTTTGAATATGTATCTATAATTTATAAAAGTATATTTTAATGATTACTTGATCATGTAAAGAAATTTTTAATACATTTCCCGAAAAAATGACTTCCAATTTATCAATATAATTTTCATTATGATACATAAAAAACATCCAGGGAAATGTTATATAAATACTAATGGAATTTATAATGGTTTTGTTAATCATTTATCACTAATAATTCTACACATCAGAGGTATATATTGACATGTTATTCAGTCAAAAAAGACATGAAATTCAATTTAAGGGATGTCATCTTATAATATGAATGGATTAAAAAAATCCAATAACCGAATAATATTTGTTTAACCTATACATCCCAATTAATCAACATTTTAACAGTTTAATAATTTCATCTAAGGAATTAAGAATTATCATTGGATACAATAGTTATATATAATAATAATAACATATATAAGATATAAAAATAAAAATAAAAATAATATAAATAAAATGGTGTATTTACTTTAATATGTTTTCAAATATTAATCGTTAAAAGCATACGTAAACATTTCATTAGGTTTTCATAGTCCATTTTTTCAGATAATAGGGGTCCTAAATCATTACTTTCCAACCTGTATTATTATTTTATATCACATTTTAAGTTTGAGTATCACCACTAACCTACCAATTCCATGTAGTACTTAGCTATTATTAACTCCAATATCTACACTAACCCTTAACCAGAAGGTATAACATCCCTCTATCATAGAATGACCCCAATAAAAACCCCTATTGGGAAAACAATGATTGGGATAGTGATCCCCCAAATAATTCAACCAATAAAACACATTATAGGGAGAAACATCACCTGTATAAAACAAAAATATGAAATTGGTTACCATCATATCCCAAACAAAACAATGTGAACCCACATATAGACTCTGTAGAATTTCAATTCAAAAAATAAATTTTACACCACCTAAATGTCACCTATATGATAATGTAAACCATCATTTAGATAAAATAATAATTAATGTGGTTAGAAGTAAAAAAATCCATGAACAACATTTAATCTACCAGAAAAATAGATCCAATCTCATATTAACTATATATATAAACACCTAAGAAACTATGAAAGGGTGAGAATTTAGCACTTATTAGGATCATCCTTATATAAAATAACTATCCATCTACATCTGATATGAATGTGTAAAAATGTGTGATATAAAAAGTAAAAATGTATCCATAAATATAAATAAAATATGTAAATGAAATATAAAACACCAAACTACTCACCCCTCTTAATCACAATAATTTCTTTTATTTTTCACAAAATCCACAACCATTTACACCATTTATGATTCCAACCAAATTTTTAGACCAATGAAATATTTAAATGAGATATTATTAATTAAAATAATAAAAATAATATAAATTCCATATACATCATAAAAACTATCCAAATAGAAAGGGATCATATTTTTACCATTGTATATACCTATCAGAATAGAACCATTTGACTTTAATCCTATAGTGATCAAGTATGAAGTGAAATAACTACCTGATTTGAAGAAAAATAATGGAATAGAAAAATCACACCATCATTTACAATAATTTTACACTAAAAACCAACCACCATACAATACATCTATAAACTAAAACCTAGCAGACATAATTTAAAATCTACCTCCACAAACATAACCTCCACAGACTCACCTTTCATAACTATATATTGGTAATGTAATGAAAATATTAATATCAGAAGCCTTTTTCCATCCTCATTCCATATAAACCCAACACATTTATCAACATAATTAATCCCTATAATTACATAAGGGTATCATGAACATTAAGGACATTAATCCCATTCCCTCCACATTCTATGAATTCGCTATAAATTTCTCATCACAGAAACATCCTTATCATCATAGTAGGGTAACATGATCATGATGGTAATTAAACCCATTTCCTTCTCATTTCATGTATTTCCCCCATATATTTTTCATCAAAATGAAATGATAATTATAACTATAGAGAAATGTGAACATAGATGACATCAACATAATTCCATCATCCTTCCATGTATGACCCTAACAATGCTTTTTTTTACACAAACAAGTCATCTCCCCTCTATCCTCATACTATTATAGCCTATGAATTAATAAATTAGATATTAAAACCTATGAAATTACATCCACCACCATTATTTACCTCACTATATCCAAAAAACCACTTTATAAAATTTATAATATCTAAATTATAACAACTAATCAAAACAAAAAATTATAAAAAACATACAAAAACATAAAAAATATAGTAGGGAAACGAAGTCATATAATCATAAAATTTGTATTTTCCACATCATTTCCAATAACACTATTTTCTATATACCTTAATTATTTTTTTTATTTTACTAATAGTTTACTGATATTTAATTTCCAACCATTCATCATCCCACATAATGTATTAGGTCATTAATTCAACAATAAAAATATTCATTTTTTCTATCATCATTTAACTCATGATTTTACTCTATTTCTGGAATATTATTTATTACAATATATTAATCATTATATTAATTAAATATTAATTTACTTTCCCACATAAATTTTAACCAATCAATTTTACATTTAACTTTACACTCAAACCTAATAAAATTCATGCAAGAATCATTGAATAATAATTTCAATAATCAAAACCTTCCCAACATTCAGAAAAAAAATCAAAATACATAAAGAACAATGCAGAAAAGATAACCCCCATCAAAGTCCCACACAACTTAATATTCTTATGGAAGAAAATAATTAAGGAACTAACTCCCAAAAATTTCCCAATATTAAAATTTTCCCAATATAACGCATCCCAATGAAATTTAAGAGATAAAAAAGAATTCGTATACTGAATTAAAAAATTACTCCTCAAACAATACTTATAATCTATTTTCAACAAAACAAAATCACTCAATATGAAAAATTAAATAATATAAATTTCAAACACTAATGATTTAAGATATATTTGGAATATAATTTAATTTAATTCAAAACCCATACATTAGATTTGCTTCCCTATTCACATTATTATCATTAATCCCCAAATCAGTTTATAAATATTTATAATGAAAAATATCAAACAATAATTCAGAAAAAATCCTTTGTAATAATTTTTTACCATCCAAACAATAATCACCCAAATAATAACAAGATTAGATAAAAAATACAGAGGAAAAATAAATAATAAAATACAATGATATCTCCTAAAATTCAACATTTATATATTCCTCATTTTATTACCATCATTAAATAATTACATGATGTTGAAGGTCGTGCTGCTATGAAATAGCAACTAGATATAATAGATCATTAAAAAGAATGAGTGTCCTTGGGAATCAACATATAGAGAATATAAATAAAAAACATAAAGAATATTTGATTATATATCCCCTTAGATGTCCATAATCCTAGTTCATTGTATTAATTTAGATCATTCTCATTAAGGTTGGTTCTCCAAATGACTACACTTCCTCAAAAACCATAACCACTTAAGAATTTATAACCAAATAATGTATCCTCAAAAATATCAAAATATAAACAGAAGAAATCTCAAAAAGACAACAAAAAATATTATTTATGGAGATGTTAGAAGTGTATAATTACATTAACTAAATTGAAACATCACTGATTATTAATAAATAATGTTATTAATGTGATTAAAAATACAAGGACAGTTGAGGAAATGATCTAAAATATTGATAAAAAATATCTATCTAAATCACAACCCATGACCTAGAAAACAAAATCTGATCTAACTCCAATTATTCATAATGTAATAATTATATAGACATAACTATGAATAATTGATAATAAACTCACCATTGATACCAAATTTTCTGATCTTTATAATATGAATCTAAATCAAATCAATGATCACTCAATTGTCATTGTGGATACCTTTAGTATCCTTGGGTTTAATGGAATAAATTTTTTGTTAAATAATATTTATGGGGTTTGAATATATAAAAACTAAAATTTTATGGAATCATACTGTGAAATTTCACATTGAATTCATAATAGATCCTTATCGAATACATATTCGAAAACAATGTAAAACTCTCCCTTGTCTTCCCTCAGATCTCATGGTAGAAAAAAATAAAAGAGATACATTAAATAAGTTCATGACCCAATCTATGTAATTAAATCATAATTCATAAACTCAAAAAGATCATAGATCGGTCTTTGGCCTTCTCTTGTAAATCCCAATGCACCCCCAAAAAAGAACATGACATAAAGAAAGAATAACATGGAAATGTTACCCAAAAAGTCATAACCAAAAACTCTCTACATAAGTTCCCATTAAATAGTGTATAAATTGAACAACAAGGAATAATATATTCATATTAACTAATAAATAATTGTTGGATTAATCCTAGAATCATCCCAGTGTATGAATAAATTGGTAGATGACATTCCATAATAGACACCTCTCAAGCCTTAACCAAGCCTCTGACCTGAGAAAATGAATCAATTGACTATGTAGGATTATTTCCTAAGTCACAACACTTTTTCACACTTTACAAAAAATGAAACCACATCTACACAACATAAGATAGCTATAATCCCGTTTAAATATGATTATCAATAAAAAATAACAAATCTAGAAACAACATTCGTCTCCTAAACATTCTCTAGAAACCACCAAAAACCAAAAATGCTATGTATTTAACATTTAAATCAAAATCATTACATCATTGGGGGATTAATCTATCTATCTGGTCACAACTATGATGACTAAAGTCAAATCGGTCATACTATTTAAGGAATTGGGGATATTGTTCTTGAGGATGTACATGATTTTGTGCACCAATGATGCAATAGACATCTGAAATGGTTGGGAACTGAAGAAACGGATGGATAAAACCCTATATTAAATAAACTCAGAATGTCAGAAATCATAACATAGTAATAATAATTAATATATATATATATGTGTTTCTAAATCTAAAACCAACTTTTTTCTATATGAGACATTGAATTTAATAACTTCTAAAAACATATATAATTAGTTATTATCCTTAGGATGTTCTTATGACTCCCCTCTTTAGAGGATAATGATTGATCATGAAATTTATTATTAACCTTTACTTTAAGTAGAACCTACGTATTCATAGGTAATGTAAATTTTGTTACCTGATAATCAATGTGGGGACACAATGCCTTTGTGAAAGTATATGGATGGATTCATTAATAGGTAAGAGTTAAGGTGAATATTAGGGGAGAGTCTTAAAATGATTCCCATGGGAAAACACACTTATTATCTCTTTACAAAGAGAGAAAACCCTATTATTTATGGAATTATAATATATATAATAAACATTGATAATAAATACTTCTAAAATTGATTTTAAAAAACCTCAGACTCCTCAGAAAAGATTCAAAACACCACCATTGATGAGAAACACATATTGACTAAATAATTACCTATATAAAAACGCCACCACAGATGAGTGGAAAATATTAACTAAATAATTACCAATATAATACAATTATATTTAATTTTAGGGATCAAAACAAAAATAATATTAATCTCTTAAAAACATTAATCTATCTTTCGATAAGTGATTGTCCTCTAAAACTTCACAAATATCATGAACTATATCTTAGATAACATCTTCCTCCATGTATCTTTCTCCATATCCATATCAATCCTCATATGGTCCAACAAAACCATTTACCACACATCTTTAACCTATACCACATGTTCATGACATCTAAAATCCCTCTCTAAATCCATATGTAATGAATATTCTAACATATATAATATAGTTATTTATCAAAAATCAATTATTAAAAATAGTTTAATTTTCACAAAATCATAAAAAATTTAAAAAAATTAGTGCACAAAATTATGAATGTATGAAACCTAGGACTATACCCCCTATATGACATAAAATTAAATTGAATTTTGAATAATATTATGGTCCATAAAGTGTGTCATAAGAGTTCTAAATTCTCTTTTCCATATGGGTCTCCTTTTGCAACAACACATGATAATTTTTATTGATATTGAATCCCTACCAAATCCCTATAGTATTGTCAAATTCGTAAACAAAATTCTCATCATAACTTCAAATTATTAACTTAATAACACAGTACTATGAATTCCCCCTATTGTACCCCCCCAATAGCTAGTTCTATTGAATATAGTGACACATAAAGACCCCCGACAAATTTTCATGGGATAGAAAGTATCACTAAGGGAATGGAAACAAACATATGGGAAAATTTCTATCATAAATAAAAATACAATAAACAGAACCTTTAAAAAACCACTATATAAGAAATATTATAATTATTATCTCAGAAATTCATATTACTTTATACAAAAAGATAAGCTCATGAAATTTAATTCCAATAATTAACCATTGTATATATACCATAAAGACCATATACACATACCAAAATCTAGTAAGGTAATTTATAGTCACCAACATCATCATGAAAACATAAAAAAATTTATATAGAAATTGGTGACCATACATATATACTTCATATGATAATCTCAAAAACCTATCCAAAAAATATAGAGGATGCATACAAGTAGATTAGTGAAAAAATTGTACATCTAACTCTTTGCCTATATTTTATCTACTACAAACCAACATCACATGAGATCTTTCATTAAATCTATATACACATTATAGTAAAGAAATATCAAATGAATATATGTCAAGAAGAAACCCCACAACAATTCTGTTATATATATTTTTGGACTCACACCCAACTATCATCTACTTCAATCCCCTCCATATCCACATATTTATTTAACAACATATAGAATCACTACCATAACCACACAATCACTACCATAGACCACCTAAAAACCACACATCACATTCTTATCAAACTATGTAAGTTTTAACATTATGGTAATCATATTCATTCCCTCGTCATATTATGCACATCACTTATCACATATCCAAATCATAATTCAAAATCATGAAAACTGGCATATATATATACTATATCCTCAAGACTTTATTTCATATACACATATATCATGAACCCAAATCAATCATAAATACTACTATAATGTGAGTGGGAGGAAGAGGGTAAAATTAGACATATATCCCCTTTATAATGATGACTTGCAGAAGATATCAAAATATCAATCCCACATATGACTGTTGAAAAAATTACCTAACAATGGTGGTGGTGTGTATGAAATAACAAGAAAATGAAAATCATATAATAATCCTCCCATGTATGCCAAAAGGTCCAAATAAAAAACTATAACAAATATACAACTTCTATATATAAAATCCCCTTCACCCCAGTAATTACACAACAACACAAACTACCATTTGTTTTCAGAATAGAGATGAAATATCACCGCCACAAAAAACATTAATAAAGTAAAATAAATATACCAAATAATCACATAATTATTTAAATAAATATTTAATTTTACAATAATAATTACATTATTTAATCTATATTTAATGTCAAACAATCTAGTAACCAGTATCCATAATTTATCAAAACCATCACACATTTAACATAAACATGTAACTTACAAACTCATATTTAAATTTATTCAATTTATATTTTAATCACCTAGAAAACACATCAACGCATTCCATTTTAATATATTTAATCATTAATTAATTTATTTCCTCCGCAATCTTTGTTACAAATAAACTAATATCTAATTTCATCAACCCATCACAATACATTATAATCCATTACACCAAAACATAGAAAAAATAAATAGAACCATGTTATCTATACAAAAACAACCATAACAATAACCTTACTAGGAAACTATCCATTTGAACACCACATTAATCATATTAAAACCCACTCTTCACCACAAAAAAAAAACATAAATCACGAAAAAATAGACACCACTAATCATAATTAATAATGAAACCCCTTCTAAAATGACCCTATAAACTATATTTAATAATAATAAGAAAAAGAGAAAAACAAATTTAAAATTACGTTATTAATCATTCTTCCAAATTAGATCACAATTTAATTTATAGAAATAATCTTCATAAATATATTAGTACAATATATTATTTTACTACTATTGTTATGTTGTTTCTTTTATTATATGTCATTAAACTATTTCAATAATAGAAACAAAATATTTCTTCTCTGGGTAACATAAATTTATAATACGAACTTTTATTAAAAATAAATTTGATTCAAGAAATAATATTAAATAATGTAAATTGAATTTGAATCCACTTAAATTTTTGTTTCAGTCATACTCAATAGATTTTTTTTGGAAAATTAAACCATCCACAAATGAATAAACGATATTTTTTTAACCAAAAGGTTGAGGGTCGAGCCCTATTTGTTAAAAAAAATAGAATAACCTAATTTATGACTAGGTAAGAAGAAACCTATTAGAGAGAAGGTAAAAATACCTAATGAAACAAAAAAACACAACGGTAAAAATGAGGATGTAAGTTCAAAGGAAGAAAAGAACAAATCAATAAGAAGTAAAAGCCTCATTGTGACCCTCGACAGACAGTGAAATAGTGAGATTAGTCCAAAGGATGCATCACCCCCTCTACCAAGAAGTTAGACCATGATGGTAGTAAAATGTCTCATTGAAACTCTCCAACCAACACATGGGTGTGGTGGAGAGATGAATGAAAATCACCAGTGCATCCTTCACTCAAATGTGTCGTCGTCTCAAATAAATAATGAAAAGGATTCAAGCAATGTCACATGTTGTGATGCAAGATCAGATAGAATACACCAAGTAGAAGTCATGGAAATTCACCCATTAGTCAATCAAGATGACGTAAAATGGATGGAAGATTTATGTAAACACACCCATCCATAAATTGAGGCCTCCCACCCAAAGACACCTATAGAAATCTGCGCTGCACCAAATGTAAAAAAAAAATAAAAGAACTTGCAAAGAAATCAGAAGATCAAGAGAAAACAATGCTATAAAGACCAATGAAAAATTGGATGAAATTCAGCTGAATCACTACTGAAACCACCACCATTATAGTAGAAAACACATAAAAAACGAAACAAAAACCTAGAACCATAAACATGATCCAAAAAGAATTTGAAATGTGAAGCATAACCCATCCCAAAACCTCCAAAAGTTGTTGTAAAGATGCCAATTAACCGGAACTAGCAGTACTTACCAAGAAGTTATAAACCTATGAATCATGTCAATAATGAAGAAACCCACACCCACACAATCAAAATCTCCAAACCACCTCCAATACTTTAGAATCCACTACATGAAGGAGCCTGTGCCTACTCAGAAACCTTCACCAACGTGAAATAGAGCGTCAAAGCTGCTGCACGAATAAGAGCCACCACCAGAAGCATGAAATGTCTATCCAATAAATGTATACCCATCCACACTACTGGTGCTCAGATATGAAACCAGATCCAAATGTAGAGAGGAAAACATTAGTATGGTACAATATGTATGACTCTGCCACCCACAATTCCCTTGAAATAGGTCAAGAAAAGAGTGCATTAAACAACACCGAAGATCCCAGATACATAACGACGAGGAATGAAAAAACACACATCAAAAAAGGGTGAAGGGTTGAGAGGAAACCATCATAGAAGATTCATTATTGAGTAGAAGGTGTGTTTCTTATTGATGACCAAATCCAAGAAGGGAGACCAGAAGGGAAAACGGGGTTTGTGGGAGATTCTGGTGAAGAGATGATTGCCGGAGAGAGACGTTGATGCCAGATCAAGGATCAGATACCAAGTTGGGGGAACCAAAAAGTGTGGAACCCTATATTCTCTTTTATCCTAAGGAGTGTGGCGCAATTTAGAAGAATAAATAATAATTATCCTTCCTCATTCAAATAAAATAAAATATGTAGAATTCATGAATCACATACCTTAATGGATTCTTAAACAACCGCTAAAATTAAGTAGGTTAACAATATAATACAAAATCATTAATGATGCTAGGGTTATTTAATGTTAATATGAATGAAAATTCTCTACCAAAACCAAAATATGGATATAATAAATCTATATCAACACTGCATCCACAACCACCCCCAAGAAGATGTAAAAAATAAATATTAGAAAAAGGTGGAGAGAATACTACCTTGACATAAAAGAAGTTTCTATCATGAATTTAAGGGACAAATCCAACCATATGGTGTCAAAATATTTTTATATATTAAAAAAATTTATGTTAGGGTTTGAATGAAGTTATTAAAAATATAAATTTTGATGAATTATTTATTTAAAATAATTATACTAAAATAGAAAGTTACATTATAATTGGAATGGTCATCCTGTAATGAACACGTAATTTAAAAAACATATTTGATATCCCCAAAATATTGGTGGCCAAACAAACTTAAATATGATACATTCTGTAATGTTCAGTACATAGTGATTAAAAATCAAATAACCATAGTGTAAGTCTTGACCACCCCCTTGAATGTGATATACAACATTTATAAACCATTGTGAAATAATAGACACTATGGTAAAATGGAAACCTAATTTGGATACATAAAAAAAATTCAAAAAACATTATTAAAAAAATTTCAACACTTATTGACATATAACAACAATCGTTACTATGGGGAAATCCCACCACAACCAAATAAAACACACCATAACACAAACCAACTATCTAAAATGAAAAACTCTTAAAATTAACAACCAAGAATCCACACTATAGGGAATTCCTAATACCACAACATCATCATCTTACATAATAATAAACCTAGCAATAATTTATTCACTTATCCAACCAACTAACCACTACAAAAAGGATATTTTATTATCCAGATTTCTGTTGGATGATGAAAAAACATCTATGATTTATCCTTATTTTAATAAACCTATTTTAATCATTCTTGACAAATCTAACACTCAATGAAAAAAAAACATTTCTATAATAATTATCCATTAAAAAAAGCTATTATAAGTGTTTAAAAATATATTAAAATTTACATAATTTTTTATTGGGTGTGATTAATCATTCTTCAGTGATATCCCGTTACTTATAATACAGTAACTATATTTACTTTATAAGAGTTATATTGATGAATTGTATAGAATCAAATCAGTAATCATGGACTATTGTTATAGAGGATTATGTACTCACTGAATTTTGTTTAGTTTTATCTATTTCATTTGTTTGATATTTTAATTTAATTTTTATGTTATTTTTAAATGGTTTTTAAAGAGTACATGACCCTATATTAATATCCCCTTTTTATTATAATGACTGATTGAATGAATAATGTCCAGATATAGACATCTGATGACTTATGAAAATATAAAAGGTTGATTACGTAACATTTATCTTATTAACATTACTAAAGAAACATCCAAAACCATTCTCATCCCTAGATATATTAATATGTATGGTAACATTGAAAATGTTAATAAAATACTTGGGGATATTATAACTCTTGATTTTATTTATCAACCTAAAAAATTATCACACCTTCTTTTATATGATAGTTTTTGTTTTACTAAACTATGAGTAATAAAATTGCAACCAATATTTTATTTGTTTTTTGGGGAAGATAAAATTAATATACTCAAAGGAGTTCTATAATGTGATTTTTACACTAAATACAATATTAGGTACTAAATACAATAATAAATAGAGAGAGATGACAATTTAATTAGATAATGAATCCATGGAATGAATGTAAAACTAAAAATAATGATATTATATAAGTCATAATGAAGAATAAATTATTTTTCACTAATAATTCATATATGATTTTGGAGGAACATAAAGTTGGAAAAAATTATGGACTATGATTATCCAATGGAGTGAAACTGTATTACTTTAATAAAGGTTAAATAATATTTTTGTAAAATGACTGCCTGATTTTATTAAATATTATATTTTATTTGATTAATTTTATAAATATATAGTTTTGAATTTATAGAATTTATTTGATTCATTAATTAGATGTTTAATTATATATAATTCATTAAAAAATAATGATCGTATGTTTAGATTTTTTTTCCAAAACTATCAATTGTTTCGAATATATTGCACCGTAACTAGAGGAGTACACAAATTAAATATTCTAGAGAATTAAATTATTGAAAAATGTAAGGGTGATTTTGAAACAATATTTATTAAATGTTCATAGAATTAGAAAATAGAAACTAATGCAAATAAATAATTTGTTGAAAGTTTACATTTCATGATAAATACTTTAACTCTTACCCACAACATATATAAGAAAAACGTTCTGCTATAATTTTTCATGGAAACCAAATTAATAATGAATATAAGAAAGACAATATATAATAATTTATTTTGAGATAATTAAAATGTAAATTATTGATTCAACGAATAAAAATATTGATAGTTACTTAACATTTTCAAATAGTTTCAAAGATTGTATTTTCCAACCTAATTTATGTATATAAAAGGCAATGATAAAATTTAAATAATTTATTTACCTGAATAACATGTGAATGTGAATAAATATTAACGCATTGTTTCAATATTGAAACATATTATTATAAATGTGTGATATAAATTGAAAACCTATGGAAATGAGGTTAAGGATTATGAAATTAAATGATGTGTATTTGCAAAACATTCAAATGGATTTTATGTGAATGATAAAGGATTTTACCTCATCATAAATCAATAATTATTAGATGAAATGTATGTTCCATTAGAATGGGATTTGTGAGTTAGGTATTAGACAATATATATATATTTTTGAGGACGATAAAAACAATCTTCTAATATGAATACCCAAATATAATGAGAAGAATGTTACTTTAGAGAAACCATTGAATAAAATGAAAACACTATATGATAATTATAAATCATCAATGATAGTAAAATCCTATTATAAGTTGGATAATAAATATCCAATACCACTATAAATACCTCAATGTAAAGAATATACATATAAAATAACTGAAATATATTTAATTATAGATGTATTAGATTCTTGGAAGAAGGTGGGGATTAATAGTTTAAAATTCCATATAATCTTAAAAAGTTTACTTTTTACTGTTATTAATGTGATTTAGTACCGTCGATATATTTTATGTCTCACTTGATTTAACATTATTTATATATAGGATATGAAAAGACTAATAGTGTGGTGGTATACTATGAAAATAGAAAAATAAAAAACCAAACATTTATTTTCAAACATCAATTAATTGTATATGATTTATTTTCCCTTATAAATCATTAAGTGGTAAATATAAAATATGATACTAATAATTAATATTCCCATATAATTTTAGTCAATAAATTATAGAAAATAATATAAAAACAAAAAAAGGAATTGATAGAATGTTTAAATTAATTTAATGATGAAAATATACAATTTATGTTTTTTGAACAAATTAAATTTTCCATACATATCATTATAATTTTATAAATTTACAATTTGTTATAAACTCATTTTAAAATGGAGATAAATGTTCATTAAATAAAATATTTAATTTAATAACTTGTCTCTCTTCTATAAGTAATTGTAGGAATAAAAAAACTGGTATAGAATTATTTTTATTAATTTAAAACTGCATAAACCAATGAATTGTTTATTGAGAAAATGATTGATGGATACTTTGATGTCTTTGATTTATAGTTTTTGATAGACACATAGTAATCAAAGGATGTTAAAATCCATAAACAAAAATCAAAATACTAACGACAATACCTTTAATTCAACCACGAAATATTCTTTATTTAGGAGTGATGAAAGGTTAAGAGTGATCATTTTGAAAATTTTACTTCAAACTAAAGAAACAAATTTTTTATATTTATTAAATGAATAAACTTTTAAATATTTTTCAATTCAATAAATATTCAATAATTGATCCATATAATTTCAAATCATATAGGATAATGTAAAACCATGTAAACAACAATATTAGAGTCAAATCCCTTAATTGTTTTATGTTTTGAGAAATATTGTTGTAAAAACTCATACGGTACATATAATTTTTCCAATATGAAATTTATAATGGGCAATTAAAGGTTAAATAATTCTTATTCTGATAGACCTTTTTATTTTATTTAATGAGTGGAATAAAATTATGCCTATGATAATGAAAAACTATTGGTATTTATATATATAATAAATGAATCTTAATAATCCCAGTAGATAACATCAGTTTCCAATCACATTCATAGATTATTTATTCGAAATACTAGTATGAAGAATATATAATTTCGTATGGGATGTTTTTTTAGATTTATTCATGTTAAAATTTCACTATAATAACCAGATGAGACCATAATCACCTATTCAATTTTTATGGTTCCTTACATAAAAATTTTAATATATTTATATAATTATGAAATACATTTCAAAGGATTGAGGTACGTTATTCATTGAATCCACTAATAACTGATGTAATGTATTTTTAATTGAATTTAACGAGTATGGATTATTGTTTGACAAATTCTTTTCAAATCTATAAAATGTATCAAAAAATGAATTAAAAATAATTCAGTTTAATTTTTTTTTAATTGTTTCCATTTTATAATAGGGAATTATTCTAAATAATGTATTATATAATAATGAAAATGAAGCTTATAAATATGATATTAATTTCATTTTATCTTTTTATATCCTTATTTTTTGAGTTATCTTAGTTCATTTTTAAGACATGAGGGATTCAACAAAAAGATCATAATTGATATTAACTATATTTTATTACCTTTTCATATGATAGTAGAAAGTCAAAATTAATTTATAATTTACTATTATTATGTAAAAATATTAAATTATTTTTACAATATTGTCACATCCCAACCCATTATTAGGCGTACAAACAGGTACAAACCTTATAAATTGATTTGAGATGATTGTAATTGTTCTTTTTTGTATAGTAATTCAATAAAGGGTGGAGTGAAAATGCATGACATTAAATATACATCTGTAATACAATATATCACACAAGTAAATAAAAAAAATATAATACCCAAATATTTATTGAAATAAAAATTTTAAAATAAATTTAATTTTCATCTATAGTTTTCATTACACATGACACTGACTTTTAACAAACAATGATAGATAATTAAAATTAAAATTTAATAATACCACTAAAAACAACACATTAAAAATTGTGGTAAGAATATTAATAACCAAATTGAAGAAATATTAATGACTATATTATATAAATATTATATTTTAATAAATAAGGACCTAATTTTAAGGTATATTCATTTTATTCTTAAAAATTTAATTATTTTTATGAATATATTTTTATTGATTTTTGTGAAAAAAAATTAATTTCTTATACTTTTATTAAATGTATCTTATAAAAATAAAAACATTTATGGACTCAAAATGTAAAATTTCTATTAGGGATAATTTTTGATAATTTTTTCTCAAATGTTGATTTTTTAAATAAACAGAAAAAATTGAAGCTTTTTATTAATAATTACTATTTCAATTAATGAATTTAGAATTTACTTTTTATATATATATTTAATGGTAATTTTTTAAAATTATATCGATATGAATCACATTTTTTTCATTATATTTAATTTCATTTTCAATTTTTATATTAAATCATTATATTCTAATGGAAGCATTTTTTTGGAAGCTGTTTTTCATTATGTGTATGGGTTTAATTTAAAATTAAATTATTAATATTTAATTATTTGGATTTGTAAAAATGAATTAAACATATATAATAAGAGTATATAATATTATATAAAAATGATAACTTATATTTTTTCATAATGAATGGTAAAAATAGAAATCATTTATTACTGTGGTTGTGGAAAAAGCGGGATTATCTGCAGATATACTAAAACTATGTGAGGTAAAAAACCGAAAAATGTATACATATAGTATTTTATGTCCATATTTTGACAATATATCATATACGGTTTTATAATTACATTTTTTTCCTTGTTTCATGTCTAAAGAAAGGGTCCAAGTTTTGTTTTTCTGAAATTCATTGTGTTTCTTCTCCCCCACTTATAAAAGGGTATACACTCCCCTACTATATTCACATGAAAAAACCTTTTGGTTCATAAAATAACTACATAAATATCATCATTACGTCCCTGACTAAATTATAGTGTCCTTATTTTTTAAACCCAAATTTTATGGATTCTTGTATTATCAAAAAGAGGGTGGTCGATGGAAATGTAATGTACTTGACCAAAAATTTCAATTTTATTTCATCCTACATCACCATCCAATATTTTTGAATAATTATGATAGAGTAACAAAATTATATAAAATAGAAAGATATGTTATTATATTAATATCATATCCTATATCCATCTCATCCTCCATAAAACGCGAAATGAAATTACTAATCATGTGTATTGAAAACTACCACCTCACGAAGTAATGTAATTTTTTTTCGATTAAATCTATTCACCGATGGATAAAATTATTATTTTAAATTATTTATATATTATTGACTATATTTTTATACTTATATAATTATAATATTACAAGTACCTTCTTACCAACTAATCCATTAACAAATTATTATGTCTATCTTACGTACATGTGGACTACCGACTCCATGATGAAAAATGACAGATTGATAAATATAATTTCACATGGATGGTAATGAGGGTATATTTAATGAATATATGTGACATATGTGATCTATAAATGATTTATTAATGTAAAATTAATATTTTCCTTTTCTTTATTATGTTTTTCGATAAAATGAAAACATCATTCACGTGTACATCTGACCTACCATCTCCATGAATGGTGTAATCATTTTCTATATGTAAAAATTATTTATTACTGATGAAATATATAATGAAAATATATTATATTTATATTTTGGATTAAAATTATGAAGATTATAGAACCATGGAATAATTATTATTACCGAGATTACCTAATCAAAACAAACCTGAAAAGGGAAGTAATTACTACTCAAAACATGAATTTAATAAGGGAATTTTTAATAAATTTGTAATAAAAATTCCTCAATAAATTAAATTTGGTATGATTTATATTGTTATTGTTCCATAATATATTTATAATAAATCAAATTATTATAGTGGATGTCAAAATATGTAAAAAGAAGATGAGAGTTTATGTAAGGGATTTTTATATCACTTTTATTTCTTTGGGACACATTCCATATTAAAAAATTGATTTTTTTGTGTATATTATAACCATGAATGTCTCTAATAATAATTATTATGAATATATCTTGGGTTGAATTATCAGTAAAATGTTATTTTGTTCATGGGGCGTATAATTCAAAAATTATTAAAGTGGTAGAGCCTTTATGTTATAATCTCATTGTTCATGTGGATTGAAAATGATTATAAAAATAATGTTGGAATATTATGATATATATCTAATGAAAATAATTTATTTTCTTCCCCTATAGCTATTTATATATATTAATATTTTCTCTTTATTTATTTTTTATTTATTTTCTGAAGGGAATAATATAATGTTTTTATGACAAATTTACATAATTCACATCTTCTATTGAAAATAGTCTTCCTTCAATTTTCATATTTTCTAAATTTTTTTGATAAAATGATTTTATAATTATAATTTTATTTTTTAATATTTTTTTAAACATTTTTTAATTTTTAATAAATAGATTAAAATGAATATTATTTTCGTTTACATGATAATTCTCTTTTGACTATTTTCAAAAAATGTGAAATGAATCTTTGTTCTATAATATACGAAAAAGAAAGTTATGTTCAAACAATTTGAATAAACACATATTTGATTGTAAAATTACTAGTTTTATGGTCATTTTCATATAAAAAGTTATCTTTTATATTTTTGAAATTGTATGATTTTAAATAAGTGTTTTCAAAGTAGAAATGTTGTTTTCCTCTAGAAATGTTCTATGTTACAAGTTAAAATTATTTTACTCCTAAGATGAAATAATTAGACGATAATTATTATTTATTGGGGATATAATCCAATTATTCCATCCATATTATTAATCTAAATGATTTATGTCTATTATTATATGATGTTTTTGAAACCTGTTCCATTTCCTTTGGTTTTTATATGATAAAATTTTGACAAAACCCATTTAATTTATATCACTTATGATATTATGATTGCTTTATAATAATGTAGAAAAAATGTATACATTATGTGATAGGTGGGACCTATAATATCCCTCTAGTGAATTGGGTGACGATTAATATTCTGTGATGTAAAGGCCTATGTGGGAGGTTATCCCATGACCATAATTGGGTATATGAGAAGTTATCCCATAGCAAAAGATGTTACATGGTAGTTTATCTGAGGACCAAAAGATTATTCCTAGGAGGTTATCCCATTCTCAATGTAGTTACACGGTACATGTGTGGTTATATCAAGCCCAAAAGAGGTTAAATAAAAGGATATACCAAGCCTAAATTAGGTTTGTGGGTGGTAATCCCAAGCCTAAAAGGATATTATTGTCTTACTGGATATCCCTGACCTAATAATTTCATTGCATATGTGTATTCCCAATAATAATTCTTCTTGAATTGTTTTGTTCGCATGGATCATATTCTTTGATTAGATAATGACTCATGTCTTATGAAATTTCAAAATTTATGTAATGACTCTAGTTTATGATATATGATATATAGGTTATGAGTTTCAAATGGTATTCTCATCTTTTCATACCCTTATTCTCATGATGTACTAAAATATCCCTTATTTACACTACATATCATTCCAGCCCACCCTTTATTATATTTCATTCACTTATGTTATGAATTAATATAAGGCCCCGACCTTAAACATCTCGTAATATTGAATTAAATGAATAATTCACATTGAGGATCTTTTTAGTTTTAGAGTTTTAGAGAATTAGGACATAACTGTTACATCTCAAAAGATTACAAAGTAGACTAAGTTTCCATAAAATAAAAACTCTTAAAAAGAAACATGTCTAGTTCCATGTTTTAGATAGCATGACTTTCCCTTGATCCCATCCTTGACCCTATTCCACATTAAGTCCTGTGAAAAAAATTTCAAAAAAACTTGGGGTGAGCATAAAAAGCTCATTAAGGGATATACAAATAATGAAAACTGTTAGTTTTTCAAACATCAAGTAAACCATGTATCCTTGATCAACGTAATACCTTCAACTTTTTGAAGTAGTGAAAACTCTTCAATGAATAAAATATCATTACATACTCTTTGGTAACCAAAGTATTACCATAAAACCCATATAAAGAACATATAACATATAAAGGTAACTTGGGTCATAAACATACTTAAGTGGAATTAACATACGATCGACTTCCACACATATCACTTAATGGAATAGCCATACAGCCGACTTCCATACCCAATGCATTGGAGGTTATAACGTAACCACCCGTCCTGGTATTCACGACACCACCCGTCATATTCTTTATCACGTAACCACCCGTCAAATGTCCAAGTACCATTATAAAATCATAAGACATAAAACAAACATAATGGAAAGAAAACATTTCCACACTTTGATCACAATATATCACTCAAATATATTGACATAACAAATCCATTATAAAAACCATTTTCAGTACCAAAATACATAAAAGGAGTATATGGTATTTATTTCATTTTAAAAACATCACGACTTGTTGAGGAAGACAAAGACCAAATAATACTCTCGGCGGCGAAAAAAGTCGTTGTCACTACGTACGTTAAAAGAAACATTCCTTTTTGTCATTTAGTAAAACTATTCATAGAAAAAGATTCCTTTTGTTTAAAAGTAAAAGTCAAAGGGGATTATACACCGTATAAAAGATAGTTGTGTATAATACGAAATATGCATCAATGAATGGAGATTGAGACGAAGTCCCTCACAAAGATGGTATCCTTGGATTAAGGATAAATCAATTACATAATTATGTGTGACAAACGAATACACCAAATATAAGTAGATATTAAGTGTAAAACAATCAGATGTTATTCACACATATTTATAGAACGACATATTCCTGGAGTACAAGCTTATCCCAAAGAATCAAAATTGGGTTAAGAAGTTCCCTTGCAAAAATTTGACGGCCTAACGGCATCACTACAAAATTCAGAAAATGAGTTGATGAGAGATAAAAAGGGTATCTCATCACTTGGACATGAAATTTAAATCAATAAGGATATATAATAACATATCCCAACATAATATTATGTGAATTAAAAGACATAACAAAACATGTCTTTTACAAAAAGAGGAGGGTGAAAGGTTCCCTTACCGACATGGGTATCTTTCGAGACATGCACCCCGTGAAAGAAGGAAAATACAAAATTGATGTAAATAATCATAAATGAAAGTATATTACACAATGAGAAAAATAATGGGCAGTACATACACCACTCAATGGAAATTGTGGCAAATGTAGAATAAATCTCACGAGAATAAAAGTGAGATGAAAAATCTCTTACGAAAACTCAGCAGCCTAACGGTGCCACATAAAACATACAAAAATGGATTGATGAGATCAAATAGGATCTCTCATCATATTAACATAAAGTTTATAGAAAGATTAATATAAAATAACATCCCCCAACATAACAAAGAGGAGCTTAAAATAAGTGACATAAAGGAGAGTACTTAAAAAGAAAGAGAGAGGTTAGATCTCTTACGAAAATTCGGCAGCCTAACGACGCCACTCAAAAAATAAAAAAATGGATTGATGAGAGAGAATAGGGTCTCTCATAATATGAACATAAAAATTACAGTAATATTAATATAAAAGAACATCCCAATAACAAGAAAGATGAGCTTTAAAAGGAATGACATAAAAGAGTGTACTTAAAAAGAAAGAGAGGAGTAAGATCCCTTACCTCAGGTCCGACTTGACTTGATCGTTCTTTAATCTCCTGAATAATAAAATTGAGTTAATTTCTACTTCCTTAAGAACCCTTTTCAAGTTCATTATTCCTTTTATATCACTTTTTACCATGTCATAAACATTATGTAATCATTTATGTTAATAATGTTTGTTTTGTCGATATTTGGTTCTTAAGTCGAAAGTGGACTTCTTACAATTACATGTTCTTCGTGTGGTCAAAGGTTCATTATATCCCGAATTGTCTTCATGATGTAGATATCATATATATCATATATATCCAGTATATTCATGAATTTATAATATTACATAACATTTAGAGTTAAGAAATGAAATGCACCGTTCATGCAGACGGTAAGCCGTACGTACGCATGAACGCTACTTCCATTTCTATTTCATATTTAATGGAATTAAAACATAATGATACATAATAGTATTTTAATTCCAGTATGTTATCATACATAAAATCATTAAATATATCATTTATATGTACCACATATGGTATTAACTAATCAAATCACTTTGAGGGGGCGGTAGTCAGCACTTCCTTAAATGAAGATATCACGTTTACCCATAATGGAAACCATAAAGGTATGCCATAAATGAAAAATAAAGAAGCTTAAGTAAAACATAAAAATATTAGATATCATATATAAATATATTTTCATCTTAATGGCCACCTTTGAAGGTGTTAGAAGAATATTGAACAATCATCGATTCGTGAGGCAGAAAATCGCCAACCACAGAAACAGTATGTTCTTTAACCATTAGACGAAGGTGTGAGTAAGTGTAGCTCGAATACTTCTTATAACAACATCCTAGTATATTTAAGATACTGTATTTGATACAAAATAAATGAATAAAAAGATTTTAGGGGTTGGAGAAGAAAAATAAAACAAAAGGACTCAAGGAGGTAGGGGTGGGGGCCTTTATAAGAGGAGAGGAGGGGCACTCTTGGAAAGGTATAAAATGTAACCTTATTTTCAAATGAATTTCGGATTTTAATGGTCCCAAATTGATTTGTTTCTAGGATAAGGTGATAAGGGTTCTAAATACACCCATCCAATAGGTTTTGGACATGTGTAGGTCTTATATTTTACATTATTTTTCCATTTTATTTAAATCGTTAAATAATGAGGTCATCGCTGCATCATCATGATGTCATAAATAATTTAATTTATTTAATGTATAAAAATTATAAAAAAAATACTATGATGTAGGAAATATTTTTAGCTTTCCAATTAATATTTATAGTCCAAAAGATCATTTATGTAGACAAATATAAAAATATCTTACTTAGGTGATACATTCTTTGTTACATTTAACATTCTTTAAAAATAAAACGTCAATTTCTCACAAAAGTGATTCCATGGGGCCACCAAGTTTGCCACAAGGCATCCCATGGTCGGCCATGAGACAAAAGGTAGCCTTAGGACACATTTTGGGGCCATTTTTTTAATATTATGAAACTATTTTATTATCCTTAACTACCCGATTACTCATTAATCAAGATAATTAAAGATAATTACCGTCGTTACTATTCATAATGTCAAAAAACAAGAGTCTTGATTACCTAATTTGGACCTTCTGATTCAAAATATGTCATAAATTTTACCAAATTCCCAACACATAAATAGAAATAATTGATTTAAAAAAAATTCACGTTGTCAAAACAAATAGCGGGTTTTTAGAAACAATATTTATGAAACGTTTGACACTTGTTTATGCCTAATTACAAAGTGAAATTAATCCCAATGTCCATCATTGAATTACATGGTAAAAATATATTTTAATTACACTTTAATACAAATTAAAAAATAATATAACCATATAATTAAATTATATGAAAAAGCAGTTTTGATGTAAAATGTAGTATTTTTCACTATTCATTGAAAAATGAACATTGTCAGAAAAATACCAAAAATTAACCCAATGTAAATTTCAATGTCCCAATCATAAATAATATGTTTATTTTAAAAAATAGAGCTTATAAAATTTTCAAAAAGTGTATTTAAAAGGGGATATCCATCAAAAGGCGGTTAATCGACCTTTTAAAGAATATTAGAATGTTTACGCTTAAAAACTGGATTCATTTCATTTTTAATCCTCTAACATTTATTGTAAAGAGTAAAAATATTTGATAAACATATATAATCATATTTTAGTTTTTTCTATCCTTTCCTGCCAATACAACAGCTGTGTGTTAACTACCATTTAAAATAATATTATTTTATTACTAGTGTGCAACGTAAGACTTCAACGATACTATTTGTTGCGTATCGGGTACGCTATCAAACATAGAAACCCCTTTAAAGTAAAATTAATATTTAATTCATAAATATTAATAAATATGAAAATTATTTATTCTTTATTTACCTGGGATGTTATATCCTTCCCCCATTTTGGGAATTGCGTCCTCGCAATTTTATTCACTTATCAAAATAAGTGGGGGTATTTATCCCTCATAGCATTTTCAGATTCCCATGTTGCCTCTTCAACCATATGGTTTTTCCACAAAACCATTACCTGGTGGATTACCTTATTTCGCAACACTTGCTCTCTTCGGTCAAGAATCTGGACTGGTTGTTCTTCATAAGATAGGTTCTCTTCTAGCTGAACTACCTATGGACTCAAAACATGAGACGAATCTGGCATATAATTCCTCAACATCGAAACATGAAAAACATTGTGTACCTGAGATAAAATAGGAGGTAAAGCCACTCTGTATGCAATTGATCCAACTCTCTCCATAATTTCATATGGTCCAATGAACCTTGGACTCCGCTTTCCTTTTTTACCAAATCACATCACACTTTTCCATGGAGAATCCTTGAGAAAAACATGATCACCTACCTCGAAAGATAGATCCTTCCTCAGATTATCCGCATAACTCTTCTGCCTGCTCTGAGCTGTTCTCATGTGTTTCTGAATCAACTGAACTTTTTCTCTCATCTCTTCTACCAATTATGGTCCCATCAGCTTCCTTTCACCCACTTCATCCCAAAATGCTGGAGTTCGACACCGCTTCCCATATAATGCCTCAAATGGTTCCATATGTATACTGGAATAAAAACTGTTATTATAAGAAAACTCAACCAATGAAAGATGTTGGTCCCAAGTTCCCTGATAATCCATCGAACTAGCTCGTAGCATATCCTCCAAGGTCTGAATTTTTCATTCTGACTGGCCATCTGATTGCGGATGAAAAGCTGTACTAAAATTTAATTCAGTACCCAACGACTTCTGAAGGACTTTCCAAAAGTTAGAAGTAAACCTGAGATCACGATCGGACACAATAGAGAGTGGAACTCCATGTAACCTGACTATCTATTTAAGATACAAATGGGAATGTTGATCTAGTGAAAAATTATCTTGTATAGCAATGAAATGAGCAGATTTAGTCAGGCGATCAACAATAACCCAGATTGCATTATTACCTCGAGATGTCCTCGGTAATCCCACAACAAAGTCCACAGATATGTTTTCCCATTTCCACTCTGGCACTGGTAAAGGATGAAGCATCCCTTTCGGTAACTGCCGCTCTTCCTTAACCTACTGACAAGTCAAACACCTCACAATAAAACCAACAATATCCCTTTTCATTCCATCCCACCAGTAATACTCCCGCAGATCTATGTACATCTTAGTACTGCCAGGATGAACTAAAAACAGGGAACTATGATCCCCACATAACAACTCATTCTTTAACTGTGATTCACAAGGCACACATAATCTCTTCCCAAACCTCAAAACACAATCATTATCAATGTTAAATTCAGGCAACATACCCTTCTGAACCAGCTCTACCTTTTTATACAACTCACTGTCTTCCCTCTGTGCTTTCTTAATTCTGTCTGATAGGGGTGATCTCAATGATACCTGAAACAAAACAGAATAACTTCCTGCACCAACAACTTCTATGCCAAAGTTCATCAAATAAAAAACCAAAGGATCTCGTTCCAAACATAGCATGGTTAATGAAGCATTACTTTTTTGACTCAAATCATCGGCCACTTTATTTGATTTTCCCGGATGGTAGTGAATTGTACAATCATAATCCTTGATTAATTCCAGCCATCTCCTCTGTCTCATTTTCAATTATTTCGGAGTGAATATATACTTTAAACTTTTGTGATCAGTATATATTTCAAACATTACTCCATAAAAATGATGCCTCCAAATTTTTAAAGAGAAAACAACAACAGCTAATTCCAAATCATGTGTTGGGTAATTTACCTCATGAGTTTTCAACTGTCGTGAAGCATAATCAATTACCTGATTATTCTGCATTAGGACACAACCAAGTCCTTTCAACGAAGCATCAATGTATATAACAAAATCAGCATTCCTAGAAGGAAGTTCCAACACTTGAGCATTCACCAATCTACTTTTCAACTCCTGAAAACAATCATCACATTATTTTGTCCAGATAAACTTAACACCCTTCCGAGTTAGCTTAGTCATTGGACTAGATAACCGTGAAAAATTTTCAACAAACCTTCAGTAGTAACCTGCCAAACCAAGAAAAATACGGATCTCGGTTACATTTGTGGTTCTTGGCCATTCTTCAACAACTTTTGTTTTAGCAGGATCAATAGTTATGCCATCTTTTGAAACAATGTGACCCAGGAAAGAAATTTGTTGTAACCAAAACCCACACTTGCTGAATTTTCCATATAGTTTCTTTTATTTTAAGTTTTTCAAGATTACCCTTAAATGACCTTCATGCTCCTCTTTACTTTTAGAAAACACCAAAATATCATCAATAAAAACAACCAACATTTTTCACCTGAGTCAACTGAGCCATCACTGCAACAAACTATTTAGTTCTGATTCTGACCATATCAGGATTCTGATTTGAAAGGTCATTTCCATCTGTATGCCTTCCAACGAAATCTATTCTGTTTCCTCCAGGAAAAACCATTCTGAACAAACATTTCTTAGATGAAGCAACATTGTAATCTTTAAATGCTATATAATTTCAATCATACCGTAAATTAATTTATAATTTAAAAATTTTCTAACCCATAAAGTTGTCTAAATAGACCTATGATACCAACTATAAGGCCCCGACCTTAAACATCTCTTAATATTGAATTAAATGAATAATTCACATTGAGGATCTTTTCAGGTTTAGAGTTTTAGAGAATTAGGACATAACTGTTACATATCAAAAGATTACAAAGTAGACTAAGTTTCCATAAAATAAAAACTCTTAAAAAGAAACATGTCTAGTTCCATGTTTTAGATAGCATGACTTTCCCTTGATCCCATACATGACACTATTCCACATTAAGTCCTGTGAAAAACATTTCAAAAAAACTTGGAGTGAGCATAAAAATCTCAGTAAGGGATACACAAATAATGAAAACTGTTAGTTTTTCAAACATAAAGTAAACCACATATACTTTATCAAAGTAATACCTTCACATTTATGAAGTAGTAAAAACTATTCACTGAATAAAATATCATTACTTACCCTTTTGTAACCAAAGTATTACCATAAAACCCATATAAAGAGCACATAACATATAAAGGTAACTTAGGACAAAAACATACTTAAGTGGAATAACCATACGATCGACTTCCACACATATCACTTAATGGAATAGCCATACGGCCGACTTCCATACCCAATGCATTGGAGGTTATAACATAGCCACCCGTCCTAGTATTAACGACACCACTCGTCATATGGTTTATCATGTAACCACCTGTCAAATGTCCAAGTACCATTATAAAATCATAAGACATAAAACAAAAATAATGGAAAGAAAAAATTTCCACACTTTGATCACAATATATCACTCAAATATATTGACATAACAAATCCATTATAAAAACCATTTTCAGTACCAAAATACATAATAGAGTATATGATATTTATTTAATTTTAAAAACATCTCGGCTTGTTGAGGAAGCCAAAGACCAAATAATACTCGCGGCGGCGGAAAAGGTCGTTGTCACCACGTACGTTAAAAGAAACATTCCTTTTTGTCGTTTAGTAAAACGCTTCGTAGAAAAAGAATAATTTCCTATAAAAGTAGAATTAAAATCGGTTTATACACCGTATAAAAGATAGTTGTGTATAAAATGAAATATGCCTCAATGAAAGGAGATTGAGACGGATTCCCTTACAAAGACGATATCCTTGGATTAAGGATAAATCAATTACATAATTATGTGTGACAAACGAATACACCAAATACAAGTGGATATTAAGTGTAAAACAATCAGATGTTATTCAAACATATTCATAGAACGACATATTCATGGAGTACAAGCTTATCCCAAAGAATCAAAATTGGGTTAAGAAGTTCCCTTGAAAAAATTTGACTGCCTAATGACATCACTACAAAATTCAGAAAATGAGTTGATGAGATATAAAAGGGTATCTTATCACTTGGACATAAAATTTAAATCAATAAGGATATAGAAGAACATATCCCAACATAATATTACGTGAATTAAAAGACATAAAAAAGGAAGTCTTTTACAAAAAGAGGAGAGTGAAAGGTTCCCTTACCGACATGGGTATCTTTCGAGACATGCACCCTGTGAAAGAAGGACAATAAAACATTGATGTAAATACTCATAAATGAAAGTATATTACACAATTAGAAAAATAATGGGCAGTACATACACCACTTAAAGGAAGTTGTGGCAAATGTAGCATAAATCTCACGGGAATAAAAGTGAGATGAAAAATCCCTTACGAAAACTCGGCAGCCTAATGGCGCCACATAAAACTTACAAAAATGGATTGATGAGATCAAATATGGTATCTCATCATATTAAAATAAAGTTTATAGAAAGAGTAATATAAAATAACATCCCCCAACATAACAAAGAGGAGTTTAAAAGAAGTGACATAAAGGAGAGTACTTAAAAAGAAAGAGAGAGGTTAGATTTCTTACGAAAATTCGGCAGCCTAATGGCGCCACTCAAAACATACAAAATGGATTGATGAAAGAGAATAGGGTCTCTCATCATATTAACATAAAAATTACAGTAAGATTAATATAAAATAACATCCCAATAACAAGAAAGATGATCTTTAGAAGGAATGACATAAAAGAGTGTACTTAAAAAGAAAGAGAGGAGTAAGATCCCTTACCTCGGGTCCGACTTGACTCAATCGTTCTTTAATCTCCTGAATAATAAAATTGAGTTAATTTCTACTTCCTTAAGAACCTTTTTCAAGTTCATTATTCCTTTTATATCACTTTTTACCATGTCATAAACATTATGTAATCATTTAAGTTAATAATGTTTGTTTTGTCGATATTTGGTTCTTAAGTCGAAAGTGGACTTCTTACAGTTACATGTTGTTCATGCGGTCAAAGGTTCATTATATCCAGAATTGTATTCATTATTTAGATATCATATATATCGTATATATCCATTATATTCATGCATTTATAATATAACATAACATTTAGAGTTAAGAAATGAAATGCACCGTTCATGGAGACGGTAAGCCGTACGTACGCATGAACGCTACTTCCATTTCTATTTCATATTTAATGGAATTAAAAAATAATGATACATAATAGTTTTTTAATTCCAGTATGGTATCATATATAATATCATTAAATATTTCCTTTATACGTACCACATATGGTATTAACGAATCAAATCACTTTGAGGGGGTGGTAGTCCACATTCCTTAAATGAAGATATCATGTTTACCCATAATGGAAACCATAAAGGTATGCCATAAATGAAAAATACAGAAGCTTAAGTAAAACATAAACATATTAGATATCATATATAAATATAGTGTCATCTTAATGGCCACCTTTGAAGGTGTTAGAAGAATATTTAACAATCATCGTTTTGTGAGGCAGAAAATCGCGAACCACAGAAACAGTATGTTCATTAACCATTAGACGAAGGTGTGTGTAAGTGTAGCTCGAATAATTCTTATAACAACATCCTAGTATATTTAATATACTTTATTTGTTACAAAAGAAATGAATAAAAAGAGTTTAGGGGGTTGGAGAAGAAAAATAAAACAAAAGGACTCAAGTGAAGACATTACCTTAAAATCGGGTAACTCCCTTTGGTTTGAGATAAAATGCTTTCTTGGGAAGACTTCTACTCAAAGTGAGGATTAAAGGAGTTAGATAGGGATGTTTAGTGACAAAATTGGCAGGGGTTGACTGAGCCAAAGGCTTTGGAAGTGTGGGTAAAGAGGTAGGGGTGAGGGCCTTTTATAAGAGGAGAGGAGGGACACTCTAGGAAAGGTATAAAATGTAATTTTATTTTCAATTGAGTTTCGGATTTTAATGGTCCCACATTGATGTGTTTCGAGGATAAGGTGATAGGGGTTCGAAATCCACCCATCTAATAGGTTTTGGACATGTGTATATCTTATATTTTACATTATCTTTCCATTTTATTTAAATTGTTAAATAATGAGGTCATCGTTGCATCATCATGATGTCATAAATAATTTAATTTATTTAATGTCTAAAAATTATTAAAAAAATACTATGATGTAGGAAATATTTTTATATTTCTAATTAATATTTATAGTCCAAATGATCCTTTATGTAGACAAATTTAAAAATATTTTACTTAGGTGATACATTCTTTGTTACATTTAACATTCTTTAAAAATAAAAAGTCACTTTCTCACAAAAGTGATTCCATGGGGCCGCCATGTTTGGTACAAGGCATCCCATGGTCGGCTATGAGACAACCAGTAGCCTTAGGATACATTTTGGGGTAATTTTTTTTATTATTATGATACTATTTTATTATCCTTAACTACCCGATTACTCATTAATCAAGATAATTAAAGATAATTACCGTCGTTACTATTCATAATGTCCAAAAACAAAAGAGTCTTGATTACATAATTTGGACCTTCTGATTCCAAATATTTCATCCATTTTACCAAATTCCCAACACATAAATTGCAATAATTGATTTAAAAATAATTCTCGTTGTCAAAACAAATAGCGGGTTTTTAGAAACAATATTTATGAAACGTTTGGCACTTGTTTATGCCTAATTCCAAAGTGAAATTAATCCCAAGGACCATCATTGAATTACATGGTAAAAATATATTCTAATTAAACTTTAAAACAAATTAAAAAGATAATATAACCATATAATTAAATTATATGAAAAAGCAGTTTTGATGTAAAATGCAGTATTTTTCACTATTCATTGAAAAATTAACATTGTCCGAAAAATACCAAAAATTAACCCAAGGTAAATTTCAATGTCCCAATCATAAATAATATGATTATTTTGAAAAATAGAGCTTATAAAATTGTCAAAAATTTGATTTAAAAGGGGTTCTCCATCAAAAGGAGGTTAATCGACCTTTTAAAGAATATTAGAATGTTTACGCTTAAAAACTGGATTCATTTGCATTTTTAATCCTCTAACATTTATTGTGAAGAGTAAAAATATTTGAAAAACATATATAATAATATTTTAGTTATTTCTATAATTTCTCGCAAATACAACGACTATGTGTTAACTACCATTTAAAATAATATTTTTTTATTACTAGTGTGCAACGTAAGACTTCAATGAAACTCTTTGTTGTGTATCGGGTACGCTATCGAACATAACAACCCCTTCAAAGTAAAAATAATATTTAATTCAAAAATATTAATAAATATGAAAATTATTTATTCTTTATTTACCTGGGATGTTACAATTAATGTAATATGTATGATATTTATATGAAGGGTTATAGTTATAGTAAATGATGTAGTTCACTTACGATCTAGATATTTATCTATATTGATTTAAAAATTCATTATAATTAAATGATTCATGTATAAACAGTTATATAATGTAATGAATATCCATATATTCATATAATATATCTATACATAAAAATTATGTGTCTATATATTTTATATTATATATCATTTATTTACCCTTCAAATCTATTATGGGAAACAATTAGTGGGAACTATAATGGTATGTCTTTGTTACTAAAATATTCTACAATTTTTAATGAGTTAGAGTGGTTTTTCTGAAATTTCATCATTATCTCGATACTAAAAGTATATGTGGATCTAGAATTGTTCTTCTTAGGGTTTATAAATCCAAAAGGGTAAATTTGTTTCAAAAAATATATTCACTAGGTTCATGTCAATTATCCTTGCTACACCTCTAGTTTGACACACCTAGGTAACATGTTTTTGAAATATACAAAAATAGTATTAACCATCATGACTAATTTTAATAATGTTCATGAATGAATCTGTTATTCCTATGGTATCATAGATTAAAAGAAGGTGTATTGATTTGGATATCCTATAAGTATATTTCTTGATTCTGCGATTTCCCACTATGATTATTCTAGCTTATACTATGCTTCTTTATTTTAGTTGATGGATGGAACCCGAAAGAATCTTGTCAATATATAATGAGGCAAAAAATGAAATGTATTTTCTCCCAAAATGTAGAAATTATAGGAGTTAAAATTAAAAATATAGTTTAAATTCTCACAAAACAATCAAAATTTATTAATCATTTTAAACATACAAAGGAGGAATATTGGGACCAACATTCGGTTGAGTCATTCATGTGAATTTAACCACATCATTTAGTGGGTTTTGTAATCTAATATTTTAAACAAATGAAGTATTATCATAAAGAATTTATGTTCATCCATATAGTGTTTGGAATTTTTTTTATTTTTATTATTATATCATTTGGAAGGAAAATTAGATCAATAATGGACTCTTGTCAAGAATATAAGGAAACCTAAATAAATGGACACTATGTGGTGGGATGAGTTAATGATCTTGTTTCTAAAGAATTACATTACTAATATTAATAATTTTAAAATAGATAAATAACTCCATGAGATAAAATTGTAGAATGGTGAATCTACTGGTACCTATAAGGACCCTATCCCATGTAGCCTACAACTGGTGGTTACCTTTCTACTTTTGAATAGGATAAGAGTTTACATCATGATGGGACAAATAGTTCAGTATTGTCTCAAAATATCCTGAATACCTGTGTAACATGATACCTATAAGGGAAATAGCGCAGACTAAATTGATTTATTGATCCCTACTAGTTGGCGACTAGCACCTTACTTCATACAACACAAAATAGGGAAAAATGTTCTAGATAAAAAGGTGAATAAATAGAAACAAATCACTATGATCAATAAATACTCTAAATGTAATTATATCAAAATTAAAATATGTATCAACACAAAAAAAATTTACACCACCAAATTACCAAAAGAACAAATTTAAATAACTCAAGTACTAATGGAAACAAATTTCCAATCCCAAAAGAACAATAACAACCACCACCAAGTGGAACATTCCCCATTCTTGAAACATGGATAAGGATATCTACAAATTTAGAAAGGATAAGGTAGGGTGTGAGCTCAAAATCATAGTAGGGTATTAAAATTTGTTACAAAATATTATTCCATTACAATGAAACTGAACCATGATATAAATTTTGAATACAATTGGCATTGAATTACACTAATACATTTAATTAGAAATATATTTTCATTTTAAAAAAATGAAACATTTAAAACAACGGATTACGAAATCATTTTAATATAAAAGTGTTTATATAAATAATAGATAATGATTTAAATAGTTTCAAAAACATTTAAATATATTTTAATGTAATTATATTAAGCACCAAGTTCATCTAACCTATGGTATGATAGTTCCAAGTTATGGTATTTTCAGACATCTCATAAAAGTGATCCAGAAAATATGTTTACATACATCCTTTGGGAACTATCCAAAAGGGACTCATCAACATCCAATTAGGTATAAGATCAACCAAATTATGTTTTTTTTGTGTTTTAGAGCATCAATGTGTTTCTTGGGAATTACCATCCTAGCAGATTTTTCCGAAATAACCCACTAAATACCCTTGATTACATGTTATCTATCAATCAAATAATAACGTAAACATTATTTCAAAATAGTTTAAACTATAATTACCACATATATAGTTTCAATATTCCAATTTAAATTTAATAAAATCATGATTTGAACCATTCAATTTCATTGTACACATTAATAAAAATCATAGTTTCTTTTTAGATAAATTTTATACATTTTTATAAAAAAATATTTCATAAAAATATTTAATAATTTAAATCAATTTCAAATCACTCCCAATTTCAAATTTCGAAAAAATAGCAGCCTTTCCAATATCCCACACTAACCACAAAATAATTCAAAATTGTAATCCTGTTGGGAATTTATAATTTAATTGAAATAAATATAACACAATAAAGAAAATAGTGTTTAAATCAATGGAAAATCTCAATGGAAGCACCTACCATTATTGGGGAGATCATGTAACCCATTGCCCATAATAGAAATTTCCAATGATGAACATTAGAAATTAAGACCATGAAATCAAACCTAGATTCAATATCCAGAAAAATGATATTAGATCTATCAATAATTATATTATATAAAACCCATAAGGATAAAATATTAAGAGAGTTGTAAGGAATAAATGGGAGAAGATCTATTACTAGAGAGGAATATAATTAAATTAAATAAAAATTGATCCACTTAAAAATGTGTTTGGTGTATCCAAAAATGATTTCTGAAAGATAAAAAAACTATAAAAATGTATAATCTAAGTTAGGGAAAAGAGGGGTATTAATGGGTGTTCAGGAGTAATTTTAACATTATTCATAAATAAAAAAGTCCAATCACATAGTTAATTGTATAGGGTCCCCATTCTATGTCAAAATATTTTCCATAACAGTGCGAACCTTGGATTGGGGGAATAATTTCCACAGGTTGGGAGAATTATTTTTCTATCCTTTCTCCAACAATTTAAAACTGCACTATTTAGGATTAAATTATTCTCACTAGGTGGGCATTCATTTTGGAAGAACTATGTGCCTACCTTGTGTTTCCAAAAAAAATTTAATTTCTTTTCATAAATTACACCTGAAGAATCCTTAAATGAGTTCCAAATAATTCATGATCAAAAATATGATTTGAACAGTAACTAAAAATATTAACAAATTTTTACAGGTAGTTATGGTAAACTAGATATAGACATGATTCAAATATTTAAATTGAAAATGAAAATGAATTTTTTTTAGAGAATATCATTATTTTATGTAGAATATCCCTACATATAATTCGTATTACACATATTGGATTCCTTGAATGAGGAAAAAATAATTACTATCTCAAATTCATAGTAGGGGTTATGAACAGTAGAAGATATCATGAATCACTTAGAATTATCAACATGGAATGGTAAATAAAATAACACGCACTCTATTTAGATAATTCATCTATGATAATCAAAATAGAAATGTTAATAAATATAAACCAAATCAATTTAATCAATAATATAAATATGATAATTGGTAATGTCATAATTAATATGGAATGGTAATAAAATGATAACACAATCCTTTTAATCAATTAACTTGTAATTAAATGAATCCAAAAATATTACCATTACAAAAATATCAATGATAAAAGTTACTAAATACATAATAAAGGAAATATTGAATTATTAGTTATCATGATTATAAATAAATGATACATATACTTTCAAAAACTATCATAATAAATTTTAAACATGATAGGTAGGTATAGTGAAAAAAAACCATTTAAATATGTCTCAAAAAATGATTCATCTCATGATACTATTGATGCATTAAAGAGCTATCTATAACTGATCCCTAACTGTATGTGGTTTCCCAATAATTCACCATGTATCAAATAATCTATTTAATCCACTAACAATAAAAAATTCCATAAAATATAAATATTAAATAAAAATACAAATTATAATTATTCCCCAATCCAATCAAATAACTTTAAATGAAAAATAGAAAATGAAGAAATGAGATATGGTTTTAGTGATACGAATATCAATAATAAAAAATATCGATATTTTGGGGAAATTTAATGTCTAATTATAACAAAAATATAAATTATTAAATGGAAATTTAGTGACAAAAAATGAGTAAATAAAGTTAATGTGAATTCTATCCTTGTTCAAAATTATCATAAACTATCCTAAAATAGTTTAATTATTGTAAAAATAAAATATACCCTCAGTGAATTATATTTTAAATAAAGGGTTATTTTCTTTTAATAATCTAAATTTCATAAAAATATATTAAAAACATTCTTTAGGAAAAAATCATTCAGATTTTCCAAATAATTTCTTTTTAAAATTAACATTTCAAACATATAAATTTATCTTGAAAACATTTATGATCATGAATAATGGAAACTCTATACATGAAATACATATGAAAACAAAGATTCCAATATCATTTTTTCGAAATATTAATGGGTATTGTTCGGAAAATGAAATAATGATTTTTTAAAAAAGTTTAATAAAACCAAATAATGGATAAAATTTAATTAATAAGTAATTTTTAATAGTGTTCAAAAAAATTGAAAATAATTTTAGAAAAAAACATATTTCAGAAGAAAAAATATTTTTTTCTGAGGAGGGAAATGATGTCGGACTTTACTAAAAATAGTTTATCAATAATTTTATGTACAAAAGAGTGAGAAAAATGCTGCAATTACATGAAAAATCATGAATATCTAGATGAGATAAAACTTTAAGTGGTTTATTATATTATTATGAAATAATTCACATCAATATAAATTCTAGTATAAAAATATTTTTTAAAATGATATTTTTAAATAAACATATATAAAGATCATACCATGGAAGTGTGAATTAATTAATGAATCAATTATGTGTATTAATTGTATAACCACATTAAACATGTTGATATTCAATAAAATATAAAAAAATCATACTTGTATAACCATAAAAGTTCAATGAAAGTTAATAATTAATATAACCTATTCAAAATAAAATGTGTTATGAAATTATCAACCACATAGTAATATTTAAGAGAAAATACCATTAAATGAAATCATAAAAATATATTTTTTATATTTTATAAATTGTCACTATATCATTATTTATCATTAAAATGGGGAATTTTACACACAATATAAATAAATTAGGCACATGACATTACAATATGACCTAATGAAAAGAAGTTAAGATGATGTCACTTACCTCAAAATTCCTTTTAGTCAGAAATAATGTAACCAAATCTATAATAGTTTTAATCAGAAAATTTTCATATTTGATATACATATTAATATATATCATTTTATATGACCCTTTTATAACATTTAATCACCCTTAAATTAATAATATTTAATTATTACTATTGTATTGAATGTCATTTACCATAATTCTGATGCATGTTTCATCATGAATTATCTCAATCAGGAGAATAGGATATGGTTATGTAACCTAGAGAAATAATTTAATTTTATATGTTTAATTTTCCCTTATATACATTTTTAGATGAATTTTTTAATGTTGGTCATTGAAAATGAATCTCATCGCTTCATGGAGATAGTAATTTATACATACGCATGAGAAATGATATAATTTCTCAAAAAATTAAAGGGTAAGTAAGTGAATGATATATTAATTTGTAATAATTAATATAATTTTATAGATATAATATATATTAATTAAATTTATCTATTATAACCTTGTATGTTCATATTTTTTGAAAATGATTCACGTCACTACGTGAGGCGGTAGTCCACTATATAAATGAGCAGAAGTTAATTTATTATAAATCATAAAGAATCTAAGAAGGTAATTCTTAATATAATAATTCCGTAAGTATAAAAATATAATAAATATTATAAAAATGTGTTAAATAAATCATTATATATATTCTTTGAATTTAGTTATGTAAAACAAATTACATCAGTTCGCGATGTTGTAACCCACCGTACACACATTTAAGGGTTTCATTTCTCATTTTATTGAAGCGGGATATATATAAGTTATTAAAATAATTTAATAAAATTTAATTAAATGGTATATAATTGGGATATTATATTATCATATTTAAATAATATTTTAATGAGGTGGATGTTTAAATAAAATGGAAATTTTCTTTTAATAATGTTGCTTCTTCTATGGGAAACATATTTTGGTTTGAAGAAAAATTCATCCTAACATGGATTTATATAGAAAAGGTATCTATTATGTTTTAACTAAATTAATTATTATTTTTTAGTTGTTATTGACTAAGAAAAATTCTTTGTAAGTGTGAATAGATTATGATCAGGGTGGCATTTAATAAGTGGGGGAGAATACAAACATGAATTTTTTTAAAATATTTAATTACACCCTAAATTTTGTCCTACAAATACATCCAAAATGGGTATTATCCACAATTATATGGTATGAGGTGGAAATATATTAATAAAATTGGGTTTGGAAAAAGAATTATTTCATTTAACACATATGTTCTTAGTTTAACCCCTCGGTAATAATGTTTTTATCTCAACCACGACGATTTATTTTTAATGGTTTTAATATTAATATTTTAAAAAAATTAATTTTAAATTAAAATTTAATATAAATAATTATATTTAAAAACATGGAATACATTTTTCTATATTCAATTCCCAAATTCTTCAGAATCTAATTTCATATTTTACAACCATATGCAATGAAATAGAGGGGTTTTAGAGGAAAAATTCTCATAGGTTTAAAAGGTTTCAATATCAATATTCAACATGAAATTGATACTAGAAACCTATAAAGGATAAATTGTTTTATAATTGAACTATTCTAACATTAAGACCTGTTAAATATTTTATTTAATCATATTAATTATTTACACACAATTGGATGTTTTTAATAAAATGTATATTTTTCACTATTCTATTTAAAATGAAACATTTTAGAAAAAACTAAAAAATAAAAATAAGGAAATTATAATATTTTTATTTCAAAAATGAATTTAATTTTATAAAATAAATTATTTAAAAGTTTAAAAAATTAATTTCCGATAAATCTTTAAAATGTGCTGAAATAGTTTTCTTATAAAAATACATTTTTCCAAAAACATTTCTATTTATTTAAAATGATAATTAATTTATTATAATAAATAGATAAAAAATTGAATTTTTTTTACTATATTTTTCACAATTTTGTTATTCATTTTCATACACTCCAACATAACGACTAGGTTATATTTCCCTATTATTTTACGGTTCTCTTGAACGTGTTTTTGTGTTTGACACAATATATCAGTAAGATTAAATTTATTTAGAAGGAAATATATCATAAGTTATCAGGGTGTAAAATTATCAATTAATATTATTCATGCATGACATATATTCTATTTAACCTATGTTTATTGTAAGATCCCTGATTATCTTAAGGTGTGTTTGTTTTAGTTTTGGGTTGACCACATCTTTTGGGATAGATAACTATTTACGCATGTTTATGTGAAGGCTCCAAGGTTTTCTAATGGTTTGAGAAATGAAATATGAAGAAAAGAGAGTTTCTATGCACGCTTCACGGTATGCGCACTATTAGTGAAAACCGTGTCGGAATCGTAGGTAACCATGCTGCCATAGGAAAATGCATACTCACGGTTGGTGCATAGTTATGCTAACTATGAAGAATCCCTAGGAAACCATGTGAAGGGCTGTTTCTTGGACATTTTTTCACGTATGATTTGTGTACAGTTTGGCATAGCATGCAGGTAAACCGTGAGGCCTAGTATTTTTGAGAAAATTACATAATTGACATTACATAATTTTAAAGATCACTAGGGGTTTTCTCCTATAATTCTCCTTGGAACCCTTGTGATTCCCAAAAACCTCAAGATATCCCACAAAAAAATATTCCTTTTCTCAAGGTCGTTAAGAGTGCTATTGGTTTTGGATCGAAGCCCTGGGTATGTCAAATTCTCCTCCATCTTTTATTTTCTAGATTAGGGTTTAAAGTTTATTCAATATCCTTCAAAATCCCTAAAACCTTATTTTTCATTGGATACAAGGTGAAGGATTGAAAGGGAGTTTGAATTCGGATCCATTGATATGGTTAAGGGTGTGTTCATCATTAAATACTATGTAGGTGGTCTATAAGTTATATACGATGTTTTTGTTATATATTTGTGAATGTGTGTTGATATTTTTCCCTTATCTTGTGTGTATTGGTTACCTTGAGTTTTATTTTGTAAATTGGGGGTCTAAAAAATTTCATGAACCCCTCATGGTTCCCATGGGATGCATAGAGGATGGCTTGACCATTTTTGGGCCACCAATGGGGTGAGCCAACACTCTCAAACCTAGAAAATGGTTGGGATAAATGAAGGGTTGTTGGGTGATAATCTTATGCACATGTAAAACTTATCTAAATGATTGATTTAGTTTTAAATGGAATATTTTTGTTTCTGTAATGGTATTTTGGTAATTGCGTAAAGGTTTGTTTGGAATGAATTGAATGTGGGTTAATTGGGTTAAATAGGATTGTGTTGAATGTTTTATGAATTATGTTGAAATACCCAAGGGGACAAGTACATATGAAATCATGAGCATGTTAATTGGAAATTTCTAGTGAAATGAGACATTTTAATGGAAGAATAAGGGAATTTATGAATGTGTAATGAGTATATACTTTGGAAATAATGAGGAATAACTAATCGGTTGAATGTGATAAAGTGATTGTGCCTTGTATTATAAAACGTTAACCTAAAATGCATAAGTTGTTAATGACTGTGAAATGGATAATGGTATAAATGGGTTAATATGTAAAAATTGATCAATACAGGCTAAGTTAGAGGGGTTTTTGAATTCACTCATGGGGTTAAGGCATGAGAATTAAAATTTGGGTAAATTTCTATAAATTTTAATTAGTAAATGAATTAATTGGTTATGGAATAATATTAAATCACATGTTGTTTGTTTATGTATTATGAACTCCAATGGAATTTTTTATGCTTGGATGTGTTATGGTATGGTTGGTGATGGGATAAATAATTATGTTTACATAGATTGGTAGTGTAGGGTATTGACATGTGGTTCTATGACCATAGGTCGCATTAGACTGAGGCTCTAATTTACACCGAATAAATGCACATGATATGGAAGGGGATAAAGACTCTATTCCCTTAACAGTTTCATTACTCATGGACTGAGGCTTCTAGGTGAGGGTAATGTGTTTATGTGATGTGTGTATCCCTAATGAGTTAAGGACATTACTGATTTCTCCTATACTCAATGACTGATTTCCATAGACCCATAATGAGATGTTGTATGTTCCTAACCCAAAAAAATGTGTTATGAATGGACTATGTAGTAAAAATGGTATATGAAATGGAATTTGGACCAGTAGTATTCATTAATTAAATGATATTTTTTAACTAATGGCACCCAAACATTAATGAGTTTACTTTCTATTTATTTTTTACTATCATGAACTATCTATTATACCGAATTTTTTGTAGACATAGTTGGTGGTGGCTTACTGAGTTTTTTACTCACACCCTACTCTGGCCATCGTTGGGTAACCAAGAAGATCTATTGGTTATAGTCTAGGACAATAGAAAAGGCCCAACTATAGGATGTTGAGTTGGTATCAACATGTAAAAGAAGAAGGATACAGACACCTATTTGGGGCCCATTTTTGGTTTTGGCTCTTTGTCTCATTTTTTTTGTTTTAGTCACATTGCACTACTAGTATGTCATGAAATTGTTAATTTTGAATTGTGGATTGTACCCAGTTGGGAAATGTTTGGCTTGCATTTTAATTACTGGTTTCGTATTGTTTCTATTATTCATAGTGTGTCTTGTGGTTCCTTACTCTGATAAAGAGCGTATAGTCTCTCCATGTGACTCATTATACCCATGACAGTAGTCAGAAACCACTGGCATACAAGGAGGCGTGATTGAGGTCATGTGACAACACGACCCAGTGCACTGGTTTAGTGGCTCCTGGGTCGGGGATGTTATAAAGTGGAATTAGAGGATTTATTTTCTATTTATTACTATTCAGGGTTGGGAGACATGAAATTAGGATTTTTCGGACCATGTTAATGAGATCGTTCCTAGGAGTAGCGAACCCATGTATGAGGGAAAACCCAAGTCACCCAGGGTGAGAATTTTTGTTCTTGATGAGTGTTGTTACAGTTGAATGATAATTCACCATTGGGTGATGATCATGTTGTGTGATTTGATAGATTTATGATATTTTTTCATTGTTGGAATTTCATGAGGTTGTGTGTTCAAGCATCATTTTAGGCACCTAAGGATATAGGTGGAATGCATCATTACATGAACACACACAAGATGGGTATGTGGGGAATTGAGAGGGGAATTAATTTTTCATGATAAATCTGAAGAAAATTATGCCTAGTAATGCTAATGTAAGTGGGTGAATGAAAATAATGAAAAATAATAGTTAAGGAATATCATGTATAATTTTATGAAGTGGTTAACATTTTGTTTTGTGAAAAATTATATAGGTTTATTTAATGTCTAAAAGGGTGATATTTCATAATGAGGGAAAAATGGTTAATTATTTTTTTATAATGGAAGTTGTAAATGAGTGAAACTGAAGATTGTAAAATGTTGTGAAATGGGAAATTTTTATAAGAGAAAAGTGTCATGTTGTAAAAGAATATTTGGTTTGAAGAGGTGCTGATGAAATACTTGTGATTATGTAAACTGTTTTCCCCATTTGACCATGACCCACAATTGGTATGCTATAGGGTGGTGTTCAAAGTGTGATAATGACCATTCAGATAGAGTATGAAGAATTGTTTGTTTAAATGTTGATAGTGTGAGATCTTTTCAATTGTGTTTAAATCCTATCAGTAATTCCTCAAAGTATCGAGTGTACAATATGTTTAAAATGAGAATGATTGAGTTAAAAATTTGGTATCCTTTGTGTGGTCGGTTTGACCCTGTATGTGTTGTCTGGGGTAATGAGGGTACCCAAGTTTGAGACTTTGGATTTGAATTATGAGGCCCTTTCGGTAATAATATTACCTATGTGGTGTGTTTTGGTAACCCTTGGTGGGGTTGTGGCCTTTATGTTGTAAGGAATTGTTACTTAATGTGAGTGAGGAAACTCCCATTCTTCATGGCGATATAGAGTGCATTCTAGACCCTATGGATGGTGTCTGGGATTTGGTTACCTTGTGAGTAGAGGCATTGAGGTTGCATTCTAATCATGGATTGGATGTTTTTCTCGTAGTGATGATGACTGTGTACACCATTGGTGCAAAACCTAGAGTAAATGTTTGTTTAGTTTGATAGGTACTATGTACACTGGATTGGGGGTGCGAGTGTCATTCCAGAGCATTGTTTTGTTCATGTCATGATATGTATGGTTTGGAGAGAGGACTGATGGGTTTTCAGGGTTATGACTCCAGTATAGGGAATTTGTATCATTAAACCTTCATGTTAACCTCTGAGAGAGGTCGTACTGGGTTTCTTGGGCTTTTGGGTGTGTCTTGCACATGTATTTTTTTGGACATTGATTGTGGGACTCAAAGTGTGGTATGGTGCGTGTTTGGACTATAAGACATAATAGGAAGGTTTATGGTTGGGGGTGCTATTCATATTGTGGTTACACGATGAATGTTTCAGAAAATCTAGGATGAACTCATTGGAGGTTACGTCAACTGTGGAAGTACCTTGAAATTTGAATCATGGTAGATTCTTCAACTGTGGTGTCGATGCATACTAAGAACCACCATTTTTTAGTAAATTCTATAGTTGGGCATAGTTATTTCATAAGAGAACCCTAGTGGTTGTGATAAGAGGTAAGGTTGTTTGGAAAGGATTTATTTTCTGGATGCCCGACTCAACTATTTGGATGATGATTAATGGAGGTCTCGAATTAGTTTTTGATCGGAGGAGACAAGGGTGACTAAAGTGTTATTATATTCTTTCACTTGATGGTGACACTAGAGGTAAGGGTTGTGACGTCTCTGAATTTCTTTGTATGAATGGTTTTTTTGTTAGGTGAGATGTCGAGGCCGCCTCAGGGATGATGAGGATGAATAACCAAGATATATGATTAGGTAAGTAAGAGGTCGATGGGATACACATAGATAATTGTTTATTTGTGAGAGATTGTTAGTTTGATTTATGTGGTAGACTATTGTGCATCAATTTTCAGCTATCAAGGATGAATCAGAAGAACTCGAGCGGTATGGTGGAAGTAGTTCGACATTAAATTTTGGTACACGACGACATGGTGACTTGGTCAGGTAGTGATGGTTAGGATTGGTTTTTAATCACATATGAAAGGTGGTGGTTAAGTGTTTATGAGATGAATTTGGTAGGGGAGCCTGAGATCCTTGGCAGGTTATGGGGTCCCATAGTTCGACATCATAAATGGATAAGTTGGTGGTTGTGTTATTCGATAACTTCATAGTGTACCACCACTAGTGAATATCCTTCCCAATATCTTGATATTGGTCTAGGTACATTGAGGATCTATGGATTTATGCCAAGATACTTGAAGTTGTTTTGTTGTATGAGGTGTTTCATGTAGCTTATGCAGATGGAAATGGTATGTTTGGAGTGTTATGATGGGACTTACACCCTCTACTGCATTGGGTGACGTCCTCAGGATAGACCGACCGTTGACAAACATCTTGGGTTACTTTCATGGATGTTGGGAATGGGCATTGGGTGACATTTTTTTTGGAAATAGATATATGGCCAAGTCTATGTTTTGGGATTTTTATTGTGATTAATTGTAAGATGTGGTGATTGGAATCCCTCATTGAGAGCAACTATAATGGCACTGTTATGGTGGGGAGTGATTAGTTAGTCATGGATTTGGAGAGGAGAACATCAAGTTGATGTTATGGAACTAGGATCCCAATGAGAAACTTGTGAGGTGCATGTTTGTTTCCACAAAGGGGAAATGTCAGACTTGGTGGTTATGAATGAAGATCCATGTGTTGTCTTTGAGATCAGGGTGGTTCTACGTAAAGCTTGTGTTGTATGTGCTGAAGTCATAGAAGGGTGTGGTTGGATATGACAATAGGGTCTGGAAAGAGAGGATGGGTTCTATAACTCCAATAAAGATCAGGGTTAGACACAGGTTATTTTTTTGTGTGGTTTTGGAATATCTTGATGTTGAGGGCACTGGGCCATGTTATACGGGGTCATGCCTTGGGTGAAGCCTGATGATGGTCTGGGGGAAATAATGCTATGATGATGGAATTATATTGGAATTCAGGGGATGAACTCAGTGGGTGTGTGGGATGATAATGAAAGGCTTCAAGTCAGTAAGCAACTTGGGAAGGTGAGAAGGGGTAGCATACCATCAGTTGGAGGTGGGTGATCTGGGACAAGCCAGTCGGGTGTGGTCTGACCTATGATGGTTAACTTGAATGGGTGTGGTGAGATTAACCCTCCACTGGGTTCATGTTGTGGTGGAATGTATCTATTGAGAAATAAATTTGTACCTAAGTGAGTTCAAGTTGATCTTTGTCGTTTAATGGATAGTGTAGAAATCTCCAACCAAATTGATTCAATGGTGTGACTGGATGCTAATAGAGCATGATTCCCCTATGGATGTTTGGGCATTGTGATTTTGAACATGTTAGGTGATGTGAAATTTGAGTTGGTATTTGGGTGATCTTTCCATGATAGTGGTGAATCATCGTATGATGGGAAATTTCGTTGAAAATACGAAGAATTATCCATTGAGAGATGTTGATTTTGGTCACCATTGGGGTTGGGGAAAAAGGAGGAAGAAGACACCAAGTGATTTTCTTCTTGAGTTGTGTAGAGTATCAGACCGAGGGGGTGTTGATTGGTTCCTCCATGATTATGTGATATTTTGTGAGATGTTTCCATTTTTAGGGAGTCTGGAACATATTTCTATGTTTTCTTTGTGAATTTATAGTGATTGGGTATGGTTGAAGTCAATGCATCCATAAGGTGTTTTTAGTTTGTGTTGTGGTTTTGGTGAGGAATACATGTGGGGAAATTATTTTCCCTTAATCCGGGTTCGGTGGGCATTGGGATGGAAACCAAATCATGGAAAATTGAAATAGATAGGCATGCAAAGTGGAATGATCTCTAGTTACAGAATCTTAATGATGCCCGAAAGAGCGCCTCTAGGACGAGCCGTTTTAATGTGGGGGGGGGGGGTTATATGATCCCAGATTTTCATAAGGTATGTTTTGTTTCTTTAGGATATATAAGTGTTTCCCCATGTTTATGTGTAGTCTCAGGGGTGTTCCAGGGGTTCAATATACAAAGGAGGAGGAAAATGGTGTTTTTATGTACGTTGCATGATTTACACATGGTTAGTGAAAACAGTGTGGCAATACTATGTTACCGTGTAGCCATGGGAAGAGGCTTACACACTGTTGTTTCATAGATAAGAAAAACATTTGGAATCCCCTGGAAACTGTGTGATGGAAGGGGGTTCAGACGGTGGTTTACACATGGTTTGCAGACGTTTTGGAAGGCCATGTGGCCCAGTATTTATGTTAAAAATACAAAACATCCTTTATGAGATTTTTAGTCTCACTAATAATTTCCTCTGATCATCTTCATTAGAACCCTAGTTATGTCCCAAAAAACATTATGATATCACATGGACCAATCTCCCCCATCACAAGGCTGTTTGTAGAGTCATTTGTTGTAGATCATAACCCCGACAAAGTCAAAAACTTCTCTTGCTTCTCATTTCTGGATTAGGGTTTTTAGTCTCTATCATCTCCTTCTAAATCCCTAAAAACCTTTTTTTACTATAGAAACTAGGTTATGGATTCAAAAGGTCTTTGAATCTGGATCTAATGTTGTGGATAAGAGTGCGTTCATCAACGGATTCTAGGTAGGTGTTCTATAAGTTATATCTCATAGTATAGTTATAGATTCATACCCGTGTGTTGAGATTATTAACATCTCTTATTTTGAATTTGTCACCTTGAGTAAGGTTTGTTAAATTGGGTGTCTAAATTATTTCATGAAACCCTCATGGTCCCCATGGGATGCATGGAAGAAGACGTGACAATTTTTTGGCCACCCATGGGGTACGCCGACACTCCCAAAACTAGAAAATGGTAGTTCTAAATTAAGGGTTGTCAAGTGATAATGTGATACCCATGTAGAACATGTCTAAATAGTTGATATAGTTTTAATTGAAAAATTTATGTTTGTGCCTAGGTTTTAGAGTAATTTCATAATGGGTAGTTTTTCATTACATAATAGTAGGTTAATTGAGTTAAATGGGATTATGTTGAATAGTATATGAATTATGTTGAAATACCAAAGAGGAAAAGTACATATGAAATGTTGAGAGTGTTAAATATGAAATGGAATGGGAAATGATAAATTTAAATGATCTCATAATTGAATTTCTTAATGTGGAATGAGTAAATACTTGGGAAATTATGGGCCATACCTAATGGGTTGAATGTGATAATGTGATAGTGCAATGCATTATAAGAATAAAACCTAAAATGAATAATGGATAAATTATTTTGAAATGGTAAATGGGTTAATATGTGTAATTGATGAATATTGTATAAGGCATATGGGTTGTTAATTCACCCTAGTGTTTAAGGCATGAGAATGGAAATTTGGATAAATTGATATAAAAAATAAATGGTTAATTTATTAATGGGTAATGGAATAGTATTAAATCCCATGTAGTTTTGTTTTGTGTTTGGAATTACAATAGAATTTTTTATTATCGGTTGTTTTATGGTATGGTTGTGGTGATTGGATGAATTAACATGTTCACATGGATTGGTAGAGTGGGGTATTGACTTGTGCTTCCACACCCATGGGTTGAGTTAGACTGAGGCACTAAACTCCAACCCATAAATGCATGGGTTAGGGAAGGGGATGGAGTCTCTATTCCCCCAATGGTTGCATGAAATATGGACTAAGGCTTTTAGGTGACGATTATGTGTTAATGTAATGTGGGCATCCCTAGTGAGATAGAGACTTAACTTTCTTCCCCTATGCATAATGATTATTTTCCATAGACCCATGCTGATATGATGTATGTTCCTAACCCAAAGAACATGTGATAAGTGTAGGACCCCGGGACACTCTAAGAGGGGAAGGGTGAATCCGGGTGTCATGTTTTTTCTTCATAAAGTTGTGGATCTTGTTCCCATGTTGGTAGGAACTACTTAAACCTGTATGATGGATATGATCAACAATGAAACATTCACATGCAAATATATAACACAACAATTTTACTTGGTTCACCACTAAGGGCTACGTCCAAGGAGCATATGCTGTCAAGTTGCTGGTCATTCCAAATTCCACTAATCTTCACTAGGTGTGGATTACAATGGTTCGAGAACAATCACTCTATCCTAGGATCATTGCCTTTACAAAATTTCATGGATAGCTCACTGCGTCCCTTGGGCCACTCCCATTGAATCCCCCTGGCTCACTGCCGTTGGTGAATTCTCACTTAGTTTATAGACATGAAGGTCTCTTCAATAGATTTTCGTTGAAGTCTTTGTCTCCTGTTCAGCACGAGACTTTGCTTGCATCAGGGTTCAGAGTTGATGCTCTTTTCAGTTCAAACCTTCTTCTTTAGTTCAATGACTAATGCACTATATCTTCTTGTCTTCATTTTCCTAAATAAAAACCACTGATGTGATTACTCAATAAGTGAAACTCAGCTTACTAGGCATTGTCAGAATTAGTTCTCCATGTATGCATGAGATCATTCATTTATCATTTAGATTTACACTTTAATATCACTTTTCACCGAAAGTATCAGGTAATCTTTCAGCTTTCGTGCAGCTCCAGAAATACAGGCGTGCTTCAACAATATCTGGAAGTCCCCTCAAAGCCCGACATGCAAGTCCCAGCATGGTGCGCAAGTCCCAATACGACGTGAAAGTCCTCGGCGTGTAAGTCCAAACTGGCGCGCAGGTGCCCCCAAAGCACCTACGCGACACTGCCTTCTAAAACTTCAATCCTGATCGACTCACTTCCTTTCTCACCCAAATCACCTTGGGCATGCAACCATCAATCGGCACAAAACTTCTAAGAGCAGGCGCGCAAGTCTCTCCAAACCACTTGCACGACCACTCACCACTTGCACGACTCCTACATCTGCGCAACGAGAGCTCTGATTTTCTATAAGGGTTGAGGTCGTGGGAAATGAGGAAGGATGGTCCAGTATTTATAGGCATTTGGTCAACCTATGCGGCAGCGCGCAAGTCACCCCTCGACGCGCAAGTCCCGACGCGCAACTCATCTCCCCTAGCCTCTGTCACGCAACTCACTTGCACGACCCAACCAATACTTGCGCGGCCTTCTTTCCTTTTCCATATTTTGATGTTTTGATCTTGAAAAAAATAGGCCCGCAAGTTTCCAATCCTTCTAGGCATTGGCGCACAAGTCTCTTCATGGCGCGCATGTCACTTGCGCGACCAACCCAACACTTGTGCGACCCTCTTCCCTTGGCCATTTTTTCAGGTTCTGATCTTGAAAAACACTAGGTGCAAAAGTTCCCTTTTCTTCATGTACATGGCGTGCAAGTCTCTTTGCCAAATACAGTTTTCTCCATTTGTCGATTTTTAGGCCCATAAATTTGGCAAACACTGGAAAATGGTGCCACCTTGTGTCTGCTCTTTTTGTACAACCTCCAGAACATCCATTCCATTGTTGAAATTCTTGAATCAAACATGGATCATTAACCATATCCCTTGAACTAGACATGCCACCATGGAATATCCTTTTTCAACAAATTTTTATGTCATTTGTTTAATTTTTAAACCTCAAACACACTTCTTCTTGGTGATTTTTATCCTTCAGTAACTCTTCTTCTTTAATCACAAACTCCACTATCATGATATGTATTCTTTGAAGGAACAGATTTAGCATCATCATCTTCTGTGATAATGTGATGTACATGGCCATATCATAGTTACAATCTGTACATGGCCATCTTAGAATTCCATTCACTTTCACGTTGTTTTCTTCTTCAACCGTCATGATCTACATCATGCCGAGCATATGATATAATTTTTCAAGAAGTATCTTGAATGGTTATCATGAAATCATGAGTAATTGCATGGTCATCATCAAAACCCATGGTTCTCATGCAATAATGAGGAATTGCGTGGTCTTCCTCAAAACCCATGTTTCTCATGAAATAATGAGGAATTGCATGGTCTTCTTCAAAAAACCCATTCTTCTTTAGTCATCCTTAGATGGATTACTTCTCACTTCTTCATTTTTGTAAACAATGTGTCACCTTTGACACAGGTTCTTTGAACTTATGATCAGTACAACAATCATCTGAATTTCCATTCTTCCATTTCATTGGAGTACTTATTGATCTCCTTCATTTTGACCTTCATTGAAAACTATTGAAAACAAATTCATCCTTATACACAAAGTGGTTCAAACAATCTCCCCTTTGCATTTTGATGTCAATACCTTACATATCTTCTGAAATGAATTCATTAAGGTCACAATGAGACTTTTCACTTAAATCAACTTATCTTTTCATACTTTCATTTCACATTCTCTCCCCCTTATTGACAAGAAATACAAAGTGCATGGTAGGGAGGGTATCAATCCATACTTAAGGAATGTTTCATTAATCATTTTAGTCTATGTCTACTTGATCAATTCTCAGTGTAGAAAACAAGAGCATTTGATTAAGTCAACAAGGCCTTCCATTATTCACAGATCATGATACCAACATGAGATGAGAACTCATGTCTTTTGTCTTCATGGGTTTAACAATTTTATTTCAGCTAGAAGAAAATCAAATGTGATAGGGAATAATCAGCCTAAAACTCCTGCACTCACATCATCAAATAGATCAAAAAAGTTCAAGTGTAATTGGAAGGATAAGTGGCCTTGAGTCACTTCCATTCTTTTTATGTCACTGATCAATTCAGTTACTCCCCCTTTGTAGAATGATCTTTGATCTGAGTAACCAAGGGATAGATATTGAGAAATGGAATACCTTCTCCATTGAAATTTTCTTCAAGAAATTCATAGAGTAACTGCATTTGAGTCCATCTGGAGTTGATATTGATTGAAACAGTGATTTTAGAAGCTTCTTCATTTTTCTCCCCTCAAGGGAAACACTCCTCATCATCTTCATCAAGAGTGATACTTCATCATCTTAATCATTTAATATCAATTGAAGAATCTACTAAGGATGGAAACTTCTTTAACATGGCTATCAAGTGTTGACAACATTCACTACTTCTCAGGTTCTTCCCCTGAGAGCATGCTTCACCTTCAATTACCTGCATTATTAGTATAGATACAATACACAAATGAATAAGGGAATAAGGTGGTTCCTCCATGCTTCATCAACATGAGCTACATGGTTGAGGTTCTTTTCTCAACCAAGTTCCTCTGTTCAGTCCATTCTTCATGCCCGCACATTTGAACATATGTTCTGACATCTGTTAGTGTGGCATGGCTTTCTTCACATTATCTTCTACTTTGTGTGGGGAATTGTTATGCTTAAAAGCCATCATTAATGATACATTCTTACTCTTCTTAAGGACTGCTTATTTCTCTGGTATTAAGGTTAGTAAACCTTTTTCAATGTGACCATATTTCTTGCATCTCTCACACAGAACTTCTTTGACACGTGTGATTCTCTTGCTTTGAAATCTCTCATGCACTCTGTTTTCATCACGTGAAAGTTTTCCTTTTCATTTAGCACTAGACTTGGCCTTTTCATCTTCAATTTTCCTCATTATTTTCAAATCTTCTGGCCAGATGACCAATATGTCATTTGGAACTGTTGCTGCTAATTTGGGTCTTCCACATGGGTTCATTTGAGTTTCACCCCACTTAGTGTTTCTTTTCGATGAATGACCCTTCAATTTCATGGATCTAAAATCCTGGGTCTTCTCAGCTTCCCTACATGTGATCTTCTTGGGGAAATGTGTGTTCACAATATTTTTCTGATTTCTCCCCAAGGAAGAATCATCCTTCTTAGCTAGCTTGTGTTGTCTTCTATTCTTATCAGCTCTGGATATCTGTTGACATAGGCATGCACCATTATTGTGACCACTTCCGCTGCATACATCACAGATGTTATCAAGCATTCCAAATCTGTTTGCTGTAAATAGATGCTTCTTGACCTTCATATGTTGCTTCTTCTTCTCTTGATTTCATCCCTTTGATACATGATTTCTTTTTGATTTTCCGTTAAAGGGATTGTCCCAAAAATCCAGTGCACAATTCCAAAATCTATTACAGCACCATCATTGACCCACAAATCTTTTCCTCTTTGTATCTTCTGAATTAGGTTGTGGGGTCTTTTTCTTAATATTTTGTGGTCTATTTGAGGAACCAACTTCCTCATTTTTCTTCTCATCCACCCTAGCCATGGTGTTAGGTTTCTTCTTCTCACCTTTCTTGATCCATACTTGTTTATAACTTTTATTCCGACCTACAGTGATTATAGGAACATATTTAGAAACATGATTACAAGATGGTTTGGATGGTACCTTCACTTTCTCAGTTGCTTGTGATATATCAATGAGTGATTTCATGATCTTCTTATCACATGTTGGAGGTCTTTCGACAATATAATCCTCCAGCGAGCATTGAGCAGCAACTAATTCTTGATGTGGATAATCAAGAGTTGTCATAATCTTCTTGTCACATGTTGGAGGTATTTCATCTTTATATTCCTCCAACAAACATTGAGTAAAGGCATCACTCAATTCATTATTTTGTGAAGTCTCAATATGTTTATTCTCAGTCTTGGTCAAATGGGCTTCTAATTTTTGACCATCAATATTGAAGATGATCATCTGATCTTCAATCATGATTATCTTATCTTCAAAAGTCTTCTTCAATATTTCAACCTCATCTTCATGAATCTTAAATTTGTTTTATAACAAAGAGTCATGTTACCTGAATTTCATGGAAGTTTCTTCCAAACAAAAACTCTTGACTTCAGTGCTCTTCTTCAGCTCAGCTTCAAGTGGATGGATATTTTCTTTTAGAGTCTTATTGACTTCCTCATTTTCTTCAATGACTTTAATAAGTTTGGTGAGCTTTATACTTTCCAGAACTTTTATTTCCAATCCCTTTTCCATATTGTCATCTTCCATTTCTAATAGAGTGATCTCAACCTGCATAGATTGGAATAGGTTACAAATAATAGAAACCATTTCATTCGGAATATGATGCAGATATGTTTTGAGTTTTTCTTGAAAGCTTGAATTAGGGGTGTCATCCTTTACACTTAATGAATTCCGAGACACCTTCTCGATTCTTTCCAAGCCTGATGTTTCTTCATTATTTTAATGTCATGGAGAACAAGACACTGCATATTTTTTGGATATGAGGGAATTCTTCAGCTGCTTCTTCTTTTTCTTGTTGGTCATGGTCTTGCTAGATGTATACTTCTGCTCAGAAATTACTGCGTCATTATCAAGACTGCTATTCATTGTTGACTTTAGGAAAGAAAATCAAATCCTCTTCTGACTAGGATTGTTGTATGGTATCCACCATACGTTAACCTCCCTCTGATACAACTTGAAGGACCTCGGGACACCCTGAGAGGGGAGCGGTGAATCAGGGTGTCAACTTCTTCTTCTTAAAGTTGTGGATCTTGTTCCCACGTTGGTTGGAACTACTTAAACCTGTATGATGGATATGATCAGCAATGAAATATTCACAAGCAAAGAGATAACACAACAATTTTACTTGGTTCACCACTAAGATCTACGTCCAAGGAGCATACGCCGAAAAGTTGCCGGTTGTACCAAATTCCACTAATCTTCACTAGGTTTGGATTACAATGGTTTGGGCATAGTCACTCTGTCCTAGGCTCACTACATTTACAAAATTTTAGGGATAGGTCACTACGTCCCTCGGGTCACTCCCATTGACTGCCCCTGGCTCACTGCCATTGGTGAAGTCTCGCTCAGTTTATAGACATGAAGGTCTCTTCAATAGATTTGCATCAAAGTATTTGTCTCCTGCTCATCATGAGACTTTTCATGTATCAGGGTTCAGAGTTGATGCACTTTTCACTTCAAACCTTCTACATTAGTGAAATGGCTAATGAACTTGATCCTCTTGTCTTCATTTTCGTGAATCACAACCACTGATGTGATTACTCAATAAGTGAAGCTCAGCTTACATGGCATTGTCAGAATCAGTTCTCCATGTATTCGTGAGATAATGCATTTATCATTTAGATTTACTCTTTAATCACACTTTTCACTAAAAGTATCAGGCAATCTTTCAGCTTTCTTGCAGCTCCAGAAAGATGAGTGTGCTTCAGCAATATCTGGCAGTCTCTTCAATGCCCGACATGAAAGTCGCAACACGGTGCGCAAGTCTCAATACGGCGCGCAAGTCCTCGGTGTGCAAGTCCAAACTGGAGCGCAAGTGTCACCAAAGCACCTGCGCGACACTTCCTTCTAGAACTTCAAACCTGCGCGACTCACTTCCTTTCTTTCCCAAATCACCTTGAGCGCGCAACCATCAATTGACGCGCAACTTCTAAGAGCTGGCGCGTAAGTCTCTCCAAACCACTTGCGCGACCACTCACCACTTGCGCGACTCCTACACCTGCGCGAAGAGAGCTCTGATTTTCTATAAGGGTTGAGCTTGTGGGAAATTTGGAGGGGTGGTCCAGTATTTATAGGCATTTGGTCAACCAGCGCGGTGGCGCGCAAGTCACCCCTCGGCGAGCAAGTCCTGGCACCCAGCTCATCTCCCCTAGCCTCCGTCATGCAACTCACTTGTGAGACCCAACCAATACTTTTGCGACCTTCTCTCCTTTTACATATTTCGATGTTTTGATCTTGAAAAACAATAGGCACGCATGTTTCCAATTCTTCTAGGCATTGGCGCACAAGTATCTTCACGGCGCGCAGGTCACTTTCACGACCAACCCAACACCTGCGCGACCCTCTTCCCTTGGCCATTTTTTCATGTTCTGATATTGAAAAACACTAGGCGCGCAAGTTCCCCTTTCTTCACATAAACGGCGTGCAATTCTCTTTTCCAAATATAGTTTTCTCCATTTGTCGATTTTCAGGCCCATAAATTTGGAAAACACTGGAAAACGGTGCTGCCTTGTATCTGCTATTTTTGTACCGCATCCAGATCATCCATTTCTTTTTCAACATTCTTGAATCAAACATGGATCGTTATCCACAACCCTTGAACTCGACATGCCACCATGGAATCTTTTTTGTCAACAAATTTGTATGTCGTTTTTTTGCTTTGTCAACCTCAAACACACTTCTTCTCGGTGATTTGTATCCTTCAGCAACTCTTCTACTTTAATCACAAACTCCACTATCATGATATGTATTCTTTGAAGGAACAACTTTAGCATCATCATATTCTATGACAATGTGATGTTCATGTCCATCTCGGAGTTCCAATCCCCGCATGGCCATCTTAGAATTCCATTCACTTGCACATTTCCTTCTTCTTAAACCATCATGATCTACTTCATGTTGATCATATGATTTAATTTGTCAAGAAGTCTCTTTCATGGTTCTCATGAAATCATGAGTAATTTCATGGTCGTCATCAAAACCCATGGTTATCATGCAATAATGAGGAATTGCGTGGTCTTCCTCAAAACCCATGGTTCTCATGCAATAATGGGGAATTGCATGGTCTTCCTAAAAAACCCCATTCTTCTTTAATCATCCTCATATGGATTACTCCTCACTTCTTCATTATTGTGAACAATGTGTCACCTTTGAAACGTGTTCTTTGAACTTATGAATAGTACAACAGTCATTTGAATTTACATTCCTCTATTTCATTGGAGTACTTCTTGATCTCCTTCATTTTGACCTTCATTGACAACTACTGACAACAAATAAAACCTTATACACAAAGTGGTTCGAACAATATGAATGGAATACGTAGTTAATATGGTATAATAAATGAAACATGTATAAATAGTAGTCATTAATTAAATGATCATAGTTACCAAATTGAACTTTAACTGCCCCATGTTTACTTACAATTTTTTTACTTGCATGCATTATCTATTTGACATCATATTTTCTAGACAATTTTGGTGGTGGCCTACTATGGTTTGTACTCACACCTTGCTCGGGCCGCCATTGGGTACCCGAGCATATCTCTTGTTTTATTTTCAAGAAAAGGGAAAATGACCTAATATAGGATGCTGAGTTGGGATTAGGATGTTTGTGGAGAATGATCCATATTTATAGTCAGGAAATATTTGGTGTCTTAGTCATTGGTATCATCATTGGATTTTATTCTATTTTCACTACTGTTATGTCATGACATTGTTAATGTTGAATTATTTTTTTAACCCAATTGGGAAATGTTTGGCATACATTTTTTTTAGTTGTTTCATATTGTTTTCTCTATTAATGTTTTGTTCTATTCTGTCTTACTATGGTAATGTGGGTATACTCTCTTCATGTGACTCATTAGACCCTCACCACTAGCCAACAACCTCTGGAATATGGGGAGGTGCGCTTGATGTCATTTGAAGACTCGTGCTGGGGCACTAGTTTAGTTAATCCTAGGTCTGGGACATTAAAAAGTGGTATCAGAGGAGTTAGTTTCTCTTTCTTAACATTTTGGAATTGTATATATGATATTAGGATGTGCTAGGCCTTCGTAATGAGCTCATTCCTATGTATATCTAACCCATGTTTGGGGGAAACCCCAAGTCACCCAGGGTTGTAATTTTTTTTCTTGATGACTTTTATTACAGTTGAATGATATTTCACCCATGGTAGATGCAAATGTTGTTTGATTTGAATGATTTATGTTATTTTTATCATTCTTTCAATGGTATGAGGTTGTACATTCATGATTCATTTTATGAACCTTAGGATATAGGTGGCATGCATCATTATAGCCACACACACATGATGGGTGTGTGGGGACTAGAGAGTAGAATTCCTTTTACATGATAAATCTGGATAAAATGATGCACGTAATTGTAATATAAGTGGGTGAATAAAAATAATGAAAATTAATAGTTAAAAATATCATATATAATGAAATGTTATGAATGGGTTAACATTTTGGGTTGGGATAAATTTTAAGGGTTGATTCAATGTCTAAAAGAAAAATATTGTGTAAAGAGGGTAAAATGGTTTATGGATTTTTCATAATGAAAGGAGTAAATGAGTTAAAATGATGATTAAAAAAGTTATTAAATGGGAAATCAGATTCAGAGGAATTTTTTTTGTTGTAAAGGAAGAATTGGTTTGAAGAGGTGTTGATGAAGGACTTGGGATTAAGTAAACTAGTTACACCATGTTGACCATGACCCACTGTAGGTATAGTAAATGGAAGTGTTCAAAGTGTGTTGATGACCATTCAAATAGAGTAAAAGGAGTGGTTTGTTTTAAGGTTGATAATGTGAGATATTTTCCATTGTGCTTAAATCCTAACAGTCATTATTCAAATAACCATGTAAAATATAATTTTAAAATGATAATTATTGAGTTCAAAAGTGGGTATTATTTGTGTTTTTGGTTTGACCCTTGTATGTTTGGTTTGGGTCAATGAGGGTACCATAGTTTGAGACATTGTATTTTGATTATGAGGCCTTTCTGGTCATGATATGAAACATGTGGTGTGTTTATGGAACCCTCGGTAGGGTTTTGGTCTTTGGGTTTGTGAGGTGTACTTCTATAAGGTGAGTGGGGAAACACTCTTGGTTTGTGACCATACAAAGCACATGCTAGACCCTAAGGGAGGTTCTTGGGTCTTGGTGACCAAGTGAGTAGAGACCTTGTGAGTTTCATTTTAAATACCTGAGAGGTTTTTTTCTCAATGTGATGATGAATGTGAACACCTATGGTACTGAACCTAGATTTAATGTTTGTTTGGTGCGCTAGGAATAGTGTGCATTGAAATGGGGGTGATAGTGCCATTCCCAAGCATTTCTTTGGCCATGTCATGATAAGTCTTGTTTGGAGAGGGGAGAAATGGATTCTTCAAATTGTGACTCTCGTTTAGAGAATTTTTATTATTCAGCCTTCAAGGTAAACTATGAGAGAGGTCAGACGTGGTTTCAAGTGATTTTGGGTGTGTATCGCACATGTAGATTTTTAGACATTAATAGTTGGACTCAATGTGTTGTGTGGTGCTGGTTTGGACTAGAGGGATAAGTGTGAAGGATTATAGTTGGTGTTTCTACTTGAGTTATGGTTAGGCGATGATATTTTTGTAAAATGTAGTGTTTCCTAGTGGGATGGTATGTTAGTGGTGAAAGTACCTTGGAATTTTAAGCATTGGAGAAGCTTCACATGTGGTGTCAATTCATAATATGTACCACCATGTTTTATTAAATGGTATAGTTGTGATTGTTTATTTCACAAGGTCACGCTAGTGGTTGTTATAGGAGGTAAATATTGTTTTAATGGGATTTATCATATGGATGCATGACTCACCCATTTTGATGATGGCTAATGGAGGTCTTTATGTTTTTCTGAGAAGAAGAGACATGGGTGACTAAAGTGTGTTTATTTTCTTTCAATTGATGGTGGAACTTTTGGCGAGTATGGTCAAACTGGTGAACTTTTTTGTATGAATGGTTTTCATTTTTGGGTGAGTTGCAGAGGACACCTCAGGGAAGATGAGGTTGACTAACTAAGTTATAAGGTTAGGTAAGTAAGAGGGCGATGGGATAGACATAGATAATGTTTGATTTGTGTGAGACCAATTTTTTGATTTGTGTGCTAGAGTGTTGTGCTTTTGTTTTAAGCTATCAGTGATTCATTAAAAGAACTCATGTGGTGTGGGGGAAGTAGTTTCACATGAAAAATTGGTCCACGACTACTTGGTGATTTGGTCATGGATTTATTGTCAAACGTGGTTGAAAATCACACCTGAGAGGCGGTGATTAAGTGTTGATGAGATACACTCGGCAGGGGATCCTGAGATCCTTGGTAGTTCATGGTGTCCCATTGTTCAACATCTAAAATGGATAAGTGAGTGGTGGGTATATTTGACTACTTATTAGTGTACCTAATCCAGTGAAGATCGTGCTCAATATCATGATATCATTCTAGGAAACATTATTAGTTATAGCTTTATTCCAAGAGACATGAATGAGTTTGGTTGGATGAGGGACATCATGGAGTTTATACCCATAGGAATGGTATGTTTGGATCTCGATGACGCGTTGTAGACCCTCTATGTCTTTGGGTGAAGTCCTCAAGAAGGACCGACCGTTGACAAATGTCATGGGTACCGTTCACGGATGCAGGGAATGGGAACATGGGTAATTTTTTTTCTTTTTTTGGGAAAAAACTATATGTACATGTCTATGTTTTGGGGTTCATATTGTGCTCGAGCGTAATATGCGGTGGTTGGAATCCATCATGAAGAGAAATGGTAATGACGCTTCAATGGTTGAGAGTGATTAGTCTGTGATGGATTTTAAGAGGAGAACATTGAGTTGATGTAATTGAAAAGGGGTTCCAATGAGGATCCTGTGACATTCATGTTTGGTTCCTAAAAGAAGAAATGTGGGAATCTTATGTTGTGTCTAATTATCCAATTTTTGGATTCGAGATCAGGGTGCTTCCATGTGAAGCTTTTCATGTTTGCGCTGATGTCGTAGAAGGTTTTGGTTGGATATGAAAACATGTTGTGGAAAGAGAATTTGGGTTCTATAACTCCATTGATTGTTGGGGTTAGACTCAAGTAATTTTTCCTTATGTGGTTTTATAAAGTCTTGATGTTTATGGAACCTCAACTATGTTATGTAGTGTCATGCTAAGGGTGATGCCAGATGAGGTTATGGAGGGTGGTAATGTCATGATGTGGGAATTCTACTGGAATTCAGGGAATGACAGAAGTGGTTTCATAGGATGATAATGATAGGCTTCGAGTCAGTAAGCACCTTGGGATGGTGATAAGGGGTAGAGTACCATTAGATGGAGGTGGGTGTTCAGGTACAAACTAGTTGGGTGTGGTCCAAACAGAGGTGGTAAACATGAATGGGTGTGGTGAGAGTGACCGACCTCTAGGTTTTTATTGTGGCGGAAAGTGACTTTTTTGAAATGATATTGTACCTAAGTGAGGTCATGTTGATCATAGTCCTTGAATGGATTGTATAGGAATGTCAACCCAAATGGTTTTAATGATGTGGCTAGAAGCTAATGTAGGGTAATACAATAATGGATGTTCAGGCATAGTGAGTTGGAACATACTAGGTGAAGTGAATATTGAGTTGAGATTCAGGTGATCATTCTTTGATAGCGCTGAATCAATGTATGATGGGATATTTTTTGAAAGGACCATGCATTATCCTTTGGTAGATATTGAATTTGGTCACTGTTAGAGTTGGGGAAAATAGATGAAAATGGAACCAAGTGATTTCCTTCTTGAGTTGTGAAGAGGATCAGACTAAGGGGGTTTTTATTGGTTCATCCATGATGATGTGATGTTGTGTGTGAAGTTTCCATGTATAGTGAGTCGGGAATTTTTTTCAATATTTCAATTGTGATGTTCTATTAGTTGGGTATGGTTGATGTCGATGCATCCTTGAGGGGTTTTTAGTTCGTTTAGTGGTTTTAGTGAGGAATAAATGTGGGGAATATCTTTTCCCTTATTCTTTTTTAGTAGAAATTGTGTTGTTCAACCAAACATATGGAAACTATGAATGGATTGTCAGTTTTAGTGGAATGATAACTAGTTATGAAAGTATAGTGATGCTTTGAATTGCAACTTTAAGATGAGCTGTTATAAAATGGGGAGGTTGTAAGATCCTAGAATATCTTATGGTATGTTTTATTTATGTCTTGGTTTGACATCTTATTTTTTATAGATAATTGCTTCCCCATGTTTATGTGAATGCTCTATGGCGTTCCGGGGGTTTAGGATAAGAAAGTGGAAGAAAAGAGAGTTTTGGTGCATGTTTCCCGGATTGTGCATTGTTAGTGAATACCCTATGGGAATCCCATGTAACATTACTACCATGGGAAGATGCTTACTTATGATTCATACGAAGTTAAAAAAAACTTTGTGGAATCCCTAGGAAACCATGCGACGGTAGGGGTTTCGAATAGTGGTTCAAACATGATTTGAAAACGGTTTGGAAAACCATGTGGGTAAACCATGCGACACATTATTTTTGATAAAATTTCAAAATTTCCATTATGGGATTTTAAGGCTCACTGAGGATTTTCAGCTCTATTAATCCTAGGAACCCTAGTGATGTCCCAAAATACCTAAAGATCTCCAATGGATATTTTCCCCTCATATCAAGTTCGTTTGACGTGTCGTTGGTTGCAGATCATCGCCTAGGGTATATCTAATGCTCCTCTTTCTTCTGTTTTCTGAATTTGGTTATGTAGTTTCTTTGATATACTTGGGAATACCTAAAAACCACTCTTTTTGGTGGAACATAGGTTAAGTCTTTAAAGGGTGTTTTAATTTGGATCCAAGTTTATGGTTAAGAGTGTTTTCATCATCACATTCAAGGTAGGTGGTGTGTAAGTTATATCCCATAGTTTTATTATAGATTTGTGCATGTGTGTTGAGATCTTCTCCATTCTCTTATTGTGAATTGGTTACCTTGAGTATGATTTTTTAAATTGGGTATCTGAATGATTTCATGAACCCCTCATGGTCCTCGTGGGATGCATAGAGGATGGCTTGATCATTTTAGGGCCACCCATGGGGTGCGCCGACACTCCCGAACCAAGAAAATGGCACGTCTAAATGAAGGGATGACAAGTGGTAATGTGATGTCCATGTAGAACATGTCAAAATGGTTGATTATGTTGTTAATGGAATATTTATGTATGTACCTAGATTTTAGAGTAATTTCATAAATGGATTTTGGAATAAATTGAATGTTTGTTAATTGGGTTAAATGGGAGTGTGTTGAATGGTATATGAATTATGTTGAAATACCAAAGAGGACTAGTACATATGAAATGTTCATAATTATAAATTGTTAATGGTTTGTGAAATGAGACATGTATATGGTTGCATAATGGAATTTATGAATGTCTAATGAGTAAATACTTGGGAAATTATGGGGCATACCTAATGGGTTTAATGTGATAAAGTTATTGTGAAATGTATTATAAGAATCGAACCTGAAATGCATAAAGGGTAAATTCTTGCGAAATGGTTAATGTGATAAATGGGTCAATATGTGGTAATTGATAAATATTGGATAAGGCATAGGGTTTTATTAATTCTCTCTAGGGATTAAGGAATGAGAATGGGAATTTGGATAAATGTCTATAAACCGTAAACAGAAAATGTATTAATTGGTTATGGCCTAGTATTATTCCCATGTAGTTTGGTATGTGTTATGTAATCCAATTGAATTGTTTATGCTTGGTTATGTTATGTCATGGTTTTAGTGATTCGATAAATAAGCTTATGCTCATGTCTTGGTAGAGTGGGGTATTGACAAGTGGTTTTACACCCATGGGTTGAGTTAAGCTAAGGAACTAAACTCTACCCCATAAATGCATGGGTGAGGGAAGGGGATGAAGGCTCTATTCCCCTAATGGTTTCATTCCACCTAGATTTAGGTTTCAAGGTGAGGATAATGTGTTAATGAGATGTTTGTATCAATAGTTAGATAGTGACTTGAATATTTCCCTTATTCATAATTATTGATTTCCTTAGACCCTTGTAGAGATAATGTAGGTGCATATCCCAAAGAACATGTGATAAGAACGAACTATGGGGTAAATATTGTATAAGAAATGAAATTTGAATAAATAATAGTTGTTAATTAAACTAATATTTTTAACTAATGGTGTCGAAACTATCTTGTGTTTATATACCATTTATTTTGTACATGCACACACTATCTATTAGATAGGATATTTTGTAGACACTATTGGTGGTGGCCTATAGAGTTTTGTACTCAAACCCTGCCTGAGCCGCCGTTGGGTACCCAAGTAGAAATAATGGTGGTAGGTCAGGAAAAGGGAAATGTCCCTACTAGATGATGTTTTGCTGGGATCGTGATTTACATTGAGATGGATCCAAACTTAGAGTCGGAACCCATTTGGGGTTTTGTCTGTTTACCTCATTTTCGGGATTTATTCTCTTTTCTCTACTAGCATGTCATCACATTGTTAATGTTGAATTATGGTTTGTTCCCAGTTAGGAAATGTTTGGCTTGAATTTTTGTTAGTTGCTTCATATTGTTTCCATTATTCATATTATGTTTTATTATGGCTTAATATGGTAAAGAGGGTATAGTGTCTCCATAAGACTTATTAGAACCTCACCACTAGTAGTCAACCTATGACATACGGGGTGGTTCACTTGATATCATGTGAAGACTTGGCCCAGGGAAGCAGTTTAGTGGATCTTAGGTTTGATATGTTATATTTTTTCTTTTAAATTATCATTGGGTTACATTCTATTCACCATCAACAAATTTTGTCATCATAATTTTATCTTTAACTCATAGATCAAGCGTTTGATATTTTAAAAATTATCATTTCATGAAAACCCACATCAAAATGATTACTAAAAAAATATTCTCTTAAAATATAAGAATGATAAATATGAAATATATCTGGAATAACAACAAAATTGGTTTCTATTTAGGATAAAATTGTGGGATGAAATAATATTGATATGTAATAGATGTGTAAATAATTATGGAGGGATATTGAGGCCATGTATCAAAAACCATAAATCATTAATTGTTTATAGGACCATTGGATTCCACAAATATTATAGTAATTAGAAAAAAAATTACACTACTTTTCCTACTGTTTAGAAAATCTTTTATAATCATGAAAAAGAACACAAAAAAATGTACTTAATTGATATATTTTCAATATCAAAATAACAATACCATCCTTTGGTTTAGAATCAATTTTTACTATAGTAAATTAATATAAAAGATGATGTTTTATCCCTAATGTGCAAAAAATTACTTTTATTGGGTCACATAATCCATAAAAAAATATTAGTATTTTCTTTAAATGTTTACAAAAAACGGATATCAATGTACAAGTTAATACAAAAATGATTAATCCATCATATTAACCTCTAAATATATAGATCAACATAAGTCATTCTATAAATAACCCTACATCACAAATAGAATCTACATTAAAAAAACTATTTATGTTCATCATGAAAAATCATATGTTAGATATAAGGGATACATATTCCCCAAGATAATAAAACATTTCCTAAAATAAACATAAAAATTATCCATGAAATTATTGAATTAATAATAATTTCATATTATCCAGGACATCTTGTAGTTCAGTGGTGTGTACCATACCCTTACCACTATTTGGTTGTGGGTTATAGAACCATGACCAAGAAAACTATTATAGAATGTCCCCCGACATGTGTGTTTTATTTTTCGGATAAATATATTATTATTATTACCACAATGTTTCCAAAAATAGATGATGGAAGGCTATTAAGAAAAATCCATTAGATAATAACCCTTTATATATTTTTTTCAACAAATTTTTTTCTTAAATGTATAATCATTTTATTTTACTATTATTTCAATTTCTTTAATAATATTATTAACTCTAAAGGATATCATTAACATTAAAATTATTTTCTCAAAATGTAAAAGGATTAACCCTCAAATAACAATTATGACAAAAAAAATACTAAAACAAAGGGTATTATTCCTATATCACATTGGAATATAATAAATTAGTTCATAACAACATAATATACAATTCTAAATCTTGTACCAAACATAATATTAATTGAGAAAATGTGAATTGTTATTATTATAATTATATATGGGGTTTTTTTATTAAAAATCATTAAATCATTGAAATACATTCATACCATTAATAATAGTTTGTAATAAAAATGTTAAAAAACCAAATCATATAACTCATATGTTTCAAAGTAGGTTTTCAATATGGACCATTATTATGTAATAGGTAAAAATAGAGTAAATCGTAATGATTATTTTTAAGATTTGTTACTCATAGTTACATCTATTCTATAACCCCTCCAATTTTAGTATCCAAAAAAGTATTTGTTCTCTAAAAAATCACATTTTATAGACTTACAAAAACTATTTATTTTTTAACACATATCTTCAATTCCAATAACAGGGTTATTTTTCTATTATGTTTTCACTAAAATAAATTTCGAAACATTTCTACAAAACATAGTATGATTATAATGGTAAAGACCATAACCTTAGTATCTCGGAGCAAGTGGTTACATTAAAATTATATAATAGGATACAAAAGATCACAATCCAAGGGATCAAATGTTTTATTAGTATTTTTAAACTAGATACCAAAAATTATCTCATATTACATTTGATAAAACACATTACAATATAATTTTTTTTAAAATATTTATCTTCCCACTAGAATATCATTTCATATTATTCATTGTATATTTCCTAGATTCAATGGGATTGAAAAAATTAATGGTGAGCTCAAATTCTTAGTAAGTGAAATATATAATGGGTTGTATCATTAATCAATAAGTATAGTCAAGAATTCATGGTAAATAACTGAACACACATTCGATGTAAATAGTTTGAATAGTATAATAAATATTTCCTCGTAAATAATTGAAAAATAATTGCATTAAATAAATAATATGATATAATAACCGGATAAGGAATGTAATATATAAGAAGGTTTATTATTTATAACACATTACATTTTATAAATAAGCATAGAAATATATTAATATATAGATAATATCGTTATGAAAATATCATAGATAATAATAATTGAATTCATACAGGAGTAAAATATTAATTATTTGACATCATGATCCAAGAAAATTGATAACTCAATATTAAAAACAATTCAATTTTTTTTAATATTAATGGATAGGTATACAAAAAACCAACTTAACTATGTCCAAACACCTAATTCATCTTATAATACTAGAAATACAACAATGGGATATCTATAACTAGGCCCACTCTACATCTGCATATCAAACGAATTCCCCATATTTAAAATAATTTATTTCCTCCATAAAAAATATTTTTAACAATTAAATTTCCAAATTTAATAAAAACACGTATTATAAATATTTCCTCATGAAATAAAATAACTTTTAGTGTAAAACACCATGTGAAAAAGTGTGATATAATATATATAATAAGCATATCCACAATAAATAGTTTAGATATTTTGGGGTTATTTAATGCCCAATGATATTAATAAAGTGAGTAAATAAATAGAATGTTAATAACTAGTAAATTAAAGAGGAAATGTATTTTTAAAATTTTACTTTGTCAAAATGATCATAAACCATCGAGATGAAGAATAAGGATAGTATCAATTCAATATATCCAGAGTGTATTAAATGTTAAAAAATTTGTTTTTATCATTAAAAAATTGAAAAACCATAAATATATCTTTAAATAATTTGTTGTGGAATATATCTTCTTCATTTTTAAAAATATATTTTTTAAAATAATTAACTTTGAAACATATATATGATTTCTTTGGTCATTCAGTTGTGATTAAATCAAGAAATTACATACATTTCTTATATGTCAAAACAAATATTCCTTTCAATATTTTATGAAAAATACAAATGGGAGTTTTTTTGGGAATGACATGAAGATTAATTTAAAAAACATATACAAAAAAGTATTTAATGGTTATAAAATTAAATTATAAAATATTTTGGAGAATTTTATAAAAAAATTATAATTTCTCTAGAAAAAACGATTTATCAAGAGAAATTATTTTCAACCTATATAAATGAAGTCAGATTGTATTAAAATAATTTCCTATAAATTTAATTACCAATCATTTGAAAATTGGTTAAATTAGGTGAAAAAATCATGACTAACTAGATGAGATGAAAATTTAAGGGGTGTATTAGATGATGATCAAATAATTTCAGTCAAATTTGTTTAAGTATAAACATGTCCCATTAAAATGAGATTAATAATAAAACCCTTATAAATATCATAGCATTGAATTAAATTTATTAAATTAATTTGTTATGTTTTCCAAATTTTCACACTCATAATTTTTTTTGCAAAACATTAAATAGTAATAATTATTACAGACGTAATATTAAAATTCCAATGATAATGAGGAAGTAATATTACCTAATGAAAAGATATTGTTTTATGAAATTATTTAACCCATAATAACAATTCATTGAAAATAAATTTGGTTTAAATAAAACAAATTTGTATTAAAATACACTGAATTTTTTTGTAATCGATATATTACATGCCAATGGGTAATTATACAGAAAATTTTAGAAAAATTGTTTGAATTAAATTAGAATATACCTCAATGATGGAAAATTTAGATGATGTCCCTCACCACCCATACCCTTTTGGTTGAATGTTAATTAACCTAACATATAATGACATCAATAATTTTATGTAATTATAATAAACTGTTATTAATATTTATAAAATATTATATGATCCTTTCATAACATATAATATCACGTAAAATAAAAATCATTCATTATTACTGTTGTTTTGAGTGTTAATTGTCTTGATTTCTCATGCATGTTTCTTCATTAATGTTCTGAATATTGATCGTAAGAAAAAAATTATATCATCTCCATAAATTTTTTAATGTTATAAAAATTATTTTTTTGTAATGATATATATTTTGATAATAATTCATTATTGTTTCACATGGAAAATGAATGACATAGCTTCGTGGATATTGTAAGTCATGTGTATGCATGAGGAACAAAATAATTTCTTATTGAATGAATGGGTAAAAAAGTGGTTGACATATTAATTTTATAAAATAAATATAATTTCAAATACATGAAATATATTCATTAAATTTTTTCATTATTACCTTCAATGTAATTCATTAGTGAAAAACAATCACATTTCTTCAAAAGGCAGCAGTCTGCTGTACACATGAGTGAAGATATCAACATTTAAACGGAAAGTAAAGTAAGTATTTATATGTTATCTTATAATTAATAATTTTAATAATATCATAAATATCATATTAATTTTTTAAATTCATTATCATACTCATTCATGAATAGTGGTTATGGAAAATAAATTACATTGGTTCTGTAAGAGGTGTACTGTTGTACACACGATTGATGATTTAATTTTCCAATTGATTGAAAATAAAAATAATATAGTTTATTGGTTTAACATAATATAATATAAAAATATGGTAGATATTTGTTTTTATGTTATCATTATTAAATAATATTTGAATGATGTTGAACAAGAAATAAATTGAAATACTTTTTTTAAGAATGTTACATTTTCTATGAAGAATGTGTTTTACTTTTCTAAAAAAAACAATCCTAGGATAGATTTATGATCCACAAAGAATCTACAATGCTGGTATAGAATTAAATATGTCATTTGAGTTGGTATTGTCTAAACCATATGGAATTGGGGGTGTCAATACATGAAGAGAGGGGTTAGAGTTTTATAATTGGTGGAGGGGATACACATGAAATTTTTCATTGGATTCAATTACATCGATGGTTTTAATTATTCCAATACATAAAAATGGGTAATTATCATATATTAGAGGTAATAAGGTCTATATATGGTAAAACATATGTGTTTACATGTTATTAGTACATTTTTTATCCTTATAATCAAATTTTAACCCCAGGTAAATATTTATTTACCCTTGCCACAACAATTATTTTTTACTGATTTTGATTCAAATTATCATAAATTATTAATTTTAATATATTAGATTATGTAATTTATTCCCAATAAAAATATAAAATCATTATTTATGAATTCAATTCAGAGAATTTAAAAAATAAAATTTAGTAGTATACAATTAGATGTGTGGAGAAGAATGGTTTTGAAGAGAACAATCTGAAAAGTAAATAAGTTTTTAATATCAAAATTCAATATCTAACTCATTAAAATAAAATAAAATATTATAATATTAAAATATTTTTACTAAAATAATATTAATATGAGTTAATACATTCAATTTTTCCTCATGAATTATTTAATCAAATTGGATATTTTCATTAAAAAACTGCAATTTTCTCTATTCATAAAAAATGAATAATTTCATAAAAATAAAAAAACAATTCACCCTAAGTTAATTTAGAATTAATTATTTCAAAAATAATTTTCATTTTATCAATTTTCAAAAATTTATTTTTGGCATAATTTCGCAAACATTGATGAAACCATTTTCTTTGCAAAATACAGTTATTTGGGAAATTATTATGTGTCTACCAAATTAATGTTATTTTTGTTCTATTAAATAAAAAACCAAAAAAACCTATAAAATATATACTTTTCATAATTTTAATATTCATATTCCTACCCACCAACTTAAAGGCTATTTTATAACCATATATAAATTTGTAGTTCCCTTAATCATGAAGTTAAGTGTATCACAATATTTCAAGGTGATTAATTTTTTTAAAAGAAAAAGTATCATAAAGTCTTAGGGTTCCACATTATTATCATAGCTTGTTTTCATGTGTCATATATAATATCAAACCACATTTTTTCCTTTTTATTATACAAGATTCATAGTACCTTTGAGGAAAATTGTACAAGTCTTGTGAGTTATGCTTAGGGTATTATCATCCAACCTAAAAGAATGTTTGATAAAATTATAATTTTATTAAACCAAATAATCTAATAGAATTTGACCATAAGGAACTCTAAAAGGTATGAATAAATTATTAACTATTCTATCATAGTGGAAAATACAGATTGGGGTTACCCATTAGTTTAATGTTTTTGATGTAGTACCCTAATATTTAAAATTATATTTAATAAACCCAATATACATTATTTGTTTCAATACCCACAACCCTATGATATTAAATTATGAATATTATTTTTAATAAGGCATATGACATGCGACAATAATCATAAACGACAACTGAAATATATTATTTAAATATGACCGCTATAAACTAGCTATTTAATTGGTGGGTTTGAATATTATTAATAGAATTTTCATATATATATATATATATAGTTCATAAACAATAAAAATTTATTGAAAAATACTTAGTAAATTATTAGTATTTTTTTATTAACATCATTTTATGCTTCAAAGTAGATTTTCATTAATAAAATTAATTCTTTTTTAATTTTATTATTAGTAATTATTATTATATTTTTCCAATTATAGAAATTTTATAATATAAAAATAATATCAACATTGAATTTATAATATATAAATTATATTTGTTTGAATTTTTTATATTTCATATAAAATTTAGATTTTTTAATTAATAGTGATAACACCGTTTTTTCAAATCTTCTTATTTCTTCTCATTTAAATATAAAATTTTAAAGTCACTATACTATTTTAATTTTATATAAAATAAAAAAATGTATTATCTAATTATATTAAAGATAATTAATTACATTTGAATCATATTTTTCCTCATTTTGATATACATTTATTTTTATGTTTAAAAATTCTTATTTTCCGAAAACTATTCTTTAATTAATAATGTTACTACACTTTAATTGATTAAAATTATCGCTAATAAGTAATTGGTTAATTGATATTTATAGATAAAAAAGAATAATAATAAAATTTAATTCCATATAATTTTTTTGATTAGGTAAATAATTAATAGAATATAATCCGATACTTGAAAATGGGTTTCATGAAAAATAGTTTTTCCATACAAATTTTGGGGTTTTTAAATTAAATGATACAAATTATGAGTATTGATATTCATAAAATGGAATACCTATTTTTAATAAAATTAATTAATTTTATATAATAATAAAAACATAAATTTTTGTCATAATTATTAGTAAAGACAATAAAAATTAATTTCCCTGGTTAAGGTTAAAACTAGGTTTTGTGCATCTCATGTGCATGTATTAATGTTAATCATTCACAAATTTAAAATTTTATTTTATATATTAGATTTATTATTTATTATATGTCATAACAATTTTTTAATAATATTAATTTTAATTTTATTATTAATGTATAATTTAACATGTTAAATAAAAATATTCTACTTAACGAAGAGAAAAAAAGTTGTAATAGTATGAAAACATAGAAGTTAATTAAAAATAAGCATAAAAAACATAGTTTTTTTGTGATGGAGGTGTTTCTAGACTATATAACACCTCCAATACATTAATTATTAGTTCTTTAAGAACAAGGGATGATCATGAGTTGCCATTATTTTTTCAAAAAATGTCACACATCCTTAATTATAAAAGTGTACTCAAAACCCCTAAATTATTCACAAATCCAAACCATTTAGATTAAGAAATACCTAATGAAATTTCTCCCCAAAATAATTATCCACAGTATATAGATTCCTTTCATTAATAATACCAACCCTAATGACCTTAAGAGGATATCCAAAGGATAGTTCCCTATGAAAAGTGAATCTTTTGAATGAATCTCAGTATTTTTCATTTTAAATTTTGAACATAATATTACTTCATAATATTTAATATTTAATGACACATGATTCTAAAATATAATATTATTATATAATATTAATTTTTTAATATATATCAATCTATGCATCCATTAACCAGGAAATGAAATCATTGATCGTGTGTATAGTGGACCACCGCCTCACGAACTGATGTGCATGTATTTCCATCAACACATATCATGGTCAGAAATAATAATATATATAATATATATTTATATTTTTAATTATAATATCTCATATACCATCTTTCATTTCATTCTATTGATAATATGATAACACCACTATTGTGTGTGGAAAACTACCTCTTCAGAAAGAAATGTGAATCGTTTTTCACATACTCTTTGAATAGAAGGTAGTATGGATAAATTTAAGGAATATATTTGATATATGTGACATGAAATTTTTATTTATATTTAATAATTAATCTAATTCCACTTTTTTCACCAATTAATTTAATGATATTGTTTCTCAATCATATGTATGTCATACCGTCTACATGAATCTATGCAACTTATTTTTCATGTCAAACATTTGATAATATATATATAATGAGTAAATAATATATTTATAAAATTAATATCACTTTGTGTATGGTTGATATATCTCTTATGAAAAATAACTAGAACTTCCGTGATAAAACATGCATGAGAAAATAAGGAAATAAATTCACGAAACAAGGATAAAATAAAATTTCATTAACAAAATGGTGGTAAAATGTTTTTAGAAGATCATATATGATATAATAAATATAATTATTAATATTATATAAATTAAAAAAATTATTAAAACCATTATATAGTTTTTTAAATCATGTTCAACCAAAGGGATGTGTGAGGTAAGATATTTCCTCTCAAATTATTTTCCCTGAGGCATATTGTAATGTTATAACCCTAATTTATTTTATATGGAATATTTACTTACTATTTAAATTTTAATATAAATAAAACTCCTTTTATTATGGAATTAATGTTTTAATTTTATTTCTATCATCTAATTATATTTTACATGAATTATACCAAGTGGTAAAGAATTTCATAACACATTTTTTTCATAAGGTTATATTTTTAATTTAATCTCTTTGATATTGTAAAACTATGTATGTAATAAAATTTTATAACATTAAGTCATATTTAAAAATGATCTATATGGATATAAATTTGACACAAAAAATTACTTATTTTATTTCATGGTGTTTGAAATGAAGTGTTTCTCGAATAAAAAATATTAAAAATATAAAATTTCACTTAAAAGGTATCATGTAAGTACCTTTTCTAGTGTTCCCAATATTAACAGTAAAATAACACATATCCTAAAGTAAAATATATTGAAAGAATAAAAATTATCCTAATAAATTGTTATATTATGAATAAATTATATTTTAAATAACAAATGATTTATTTTTTTAGATATTAAACATTATATGGATCATTTAATTTCTTATGATCAATGATCTCTATCGCCCACCACATTTATCTTATCACTTCTTGAATTTACTTATTGTCCCTGAACTCCATGGTTCACTTATATGGAAACCAAGTTATGATTTATTCTATATGAGATTTATTTAAAATTTCACGCTCCCAAGATTATTATTTGTCAACCCTTTTTATGATGGAGCTTTTCAACAATGAAATTTTCAAACACCAAACACTTGATTTTCAAGTGAAATTTCAAATTTTGTGGGCACGACTTATTGGATTATGGTAGAATTTAACACCCTAATATATTAAAGTATATTAAATGATAAAAAAATATTCCATATATTATTGTAAACAGAACCAAAATATTTTAAAATAAGAATATTGAGTCTGATATTGTATATAACATGCAACACTGAGAAAAAATGACCCTTGATATATATTATTTATACATGTTAGTTATAATATAGCTATCCAATTAAAGGTCATTAATAAAAATAAATAAATTAAAAAGTATATATAGTGTTACTAATAAATTCATTTTTATTGAAAAATTCATATTTAATAGTCACTCGTTTTTTTAATATATACATTTTATTTATTAGAATATATTTAATTTAGAAAAAATTTTATATTGAATTTTTTTTGGAAATTATTCATAATTTATAAAAATGTTTGAAATATTATTTTTTAAAAATAATATCTCTTTTTAAATTAAATTTTTAAATGTGTATTATGGTGTAATTTGTTGATTTTAAAGAAAAGTTGGAATTTTTAATGAATACTGAAAAATATCGATTATTCAAATACATATATTTACATTCATTCAATTATGTATTTTTAATGTCCCATTCTATTTTTTATTTAATTTAAAATAAAAAAACTATTATGAATTGTGTTCTAAAATAATTAATTACATTTTAGTTACATTTATACCCAATTCTCCTATAACATTAAATTTTAGATTAAATGTTTTTTATGAAAATTTTTTATAGATGCATATAGTTCCACCATTTAAATTTTTTAAAATAAAATTATGTGATGATTTATTTAAATCAAAATTATATATTATAATTGTAATTATTTTAATTTAAATCCATATAATTCATTTTATTATTCTTTATAGTAACCATAAGATAATATTATGCTTGAAAAATGAATTTCCCAATGAACCTTTTTTCAAAAAACATTGTGGGAATATTTTCATATTGAATTATACCACTTATGTGAATTTAATTCTGTAAAATGGATGTCATATTTTTAATTAGAGTAATCAATATTATATGATATGTTCCACATAATATTTTTACATAATTATTAGTAAAGACATTGGAATTTTATAACACTAGTTACGGTTAAAACATGGTTTTCCATGCCATATACACCTTTATTAAAATTAATATTTCACAAATAAATTATATTAATATAATAAATTGGTTGTAATATTTTTAATAACTGTGTCTAAATTATCTATTAAAACACACTTTATTTTTATTTATAATATTAAAATTACCTGTGAAAATAAAAAGACACTAGTTTTCATGGTGAAAACTAAGATGATAAAAGTAAGGAAATATGGATGTTTTGAAAAAACATATATAAAAATTTATATTTATGTAGTTTAGGGGTTTCGTTACTATACCATCCCTACTCTTATTTAAATTTCAATTTTTGTCGAACTTTTGATGAGATTGACATTCCATTATTGAATAGTGTTGGGTATTTACAAAAATATCACTACTCCTCTAAACTATTCACTCAAATCAAGATATTCAGATCTAAAAAAACATAATTTTTTTTATCTTAATCACCCTTATAAAAAATATATAGATGATGGTATTTCAATAAAGACAAACACCGATTTCCTTATGAGGATATCCAAATGTGCATTCTCTAAGATAAGGTTATTATCTTAACAAATGTGTTTTTTTCTTTCTAATTTACATACATTCAATTACTTAACAAAAATTAATATATAATAAAACCCATGTATTAAATATAATGATATATTATTAGGTTAATTTCATAACCTATATTAGTATCGGCTTCAATAATATGGGAAATAAAAACATTGATTGTGTGTACAATGGGCCAATTCCTCGTGTAGTGATGTGACTCATTTTCAAAAAAACATCTCATTGATTGATATAGTGATAGATTTAAAGTACATATATAATATTTGTGATATAATTATACTTCAATAATTATATAATAAAATATATCATCTTATATTGTTTTCTATTTAAGATACAAAAACGTTTCTCACGTGTACAACAGATCGTCTCCTTACTATGTAATGTTATTCAGTTTTCACATACGCTTTATATAGAGCATAATAAGGATACAATTGATGAATATATTTATTATATATTACATTAAATTGAATTTGTAAAATTAATATACTATATAATTACTTACCATTTCACCAATTAATGGTATGATATCATCGCTTGTGTGTACGTATGGCCGACCATCTCCACGAAGTAATGTGAATCATCTTCCATGAATAAAATTCAAGAATGATTCAAAAAAATTATATAATGATTATATATTATATTTACTACATTAATATAATTCAATGATTATGTGTATACATATCCTATTCATATGATTTATATCATTTTGAAGAAATATATATGAGAAAATAAGAAAATAATAAAATTGACACATGGAACAAGGGAAACATAAAATATTATTAACAAATGGGTGTTAAAATGTTACAAAAGGATCATATATGATTTTATACATATGAATATAGTTTTGGTATAAATTATTATCATTTTCTAAAAACATTATACAGTACGTTAAACCATGTTCAACCAAATCGAATCATGTGGTAAGCAACTTCATCTCAATTTCACTTTCATAAGGCATATTGTAATGTTATTCATAAAATTACATTCACTTTGTGTCTTTTAATCCAAATTTAATTTTAATATCATGAAACCTAAATATTTAATGTTAATTTATGTTTCAATACTAACTATTTCATCCAACATTATTTAACATGAATGTAACCATGCAATAATAAATTTCATAACCTAATTTATTTTCAATAAGTCATATTACATATTCAATATAATAGATATTATACGATTAAGAGTGTATCAAAAATTGATTATTTTATATTTTATTTCAGTATTTTTAAGGTGGCCGATTCAAATTTCACACACAAAATAACTTCATTGATTAATTATCACTTCTAATGATGATACTTTTTTACGGTGTAATACAAGATCTCTTTTTAATTGAGATTAAATATAATTAAATTTAAAATGAAGGAAATTACATATTCATTGTCTAATATACCAATAATAATGTCTTCACCTGATTCTATTAATGAAATTTAAATGTAATAAAACCTATTTTTTCTATTGTAATTATATAAATAAGAGAATTTATTAAATAAAACCAGATATCATTTGTCACATTGATAGAAAATAATTTTCATAAACACAATATTTTCTATGAATAGTTAAAAAATGTTAATTATGATTGTTTAGAATAATTTTTACACATATTTTTTTTCATTCTTGTTTAATTAATCATCATTTGGTTTATAAGGCAATATTGTTCGCATTTTTCGTACAAAAATTTGAAAGGAATCTCTATCTTTAACATACTCATAATGAATGAATCCATTTCAATAGCATAAAAACCCATTTCATTGAAAATTAATTTACATGTTTAAAATTATAATTATTATAAAAAAATGGAATATTTAAAAAAATTTCTTAGAATTTTTCATCAAAGAGAAATGGGTATTGTAACAATTCGACCTAGTTGTGACCCGATGGTTCCCCAAGAAGATTCAACACATGACCTCAAGTGCATCTTCCCGTATGACAGATGCTACCAACTAGTAGGGATTTTCTGGTAAGTCAGTCATGGGGATACTATAACCACTTTTATTATAGTAAAATACTAATAGTTATAAATAAAAAATAATGATAGCATACTTAAATCATAAACCATACTCATGTCACAATACAACCAAACCGAAAATATAATATTCAACAGAAAGGGAAAACTATAAATTCCAATACAAGTGTCACATGTCTATAATGTTACTAAATGTAAAGACACTATGACTCCCCAAACGGGTCCTGAACCCTATCTCGTTCCCTTATCCAAGATCTATCCTTAATCATCCATTTATAACAATTCCATTTCACTTATCTAGTCCTACAACAATATAATCTATTCATGTGCCGATCGGTATGGCCAAATATGGTGTGAGTACAACTTTGTACGCTACCACCAAATATTTTTAAATAAAGTCTAGTCATAAGAGAGTGAATGTATATCTATAAGAAAATAATTACAATACAAAAAAAATCACATTTTCATTTATTATTATTAAACTATATTAACTATAGGGTTCCCAAGGAAACTCATAACTCAATAATAACTTCATATCATATAGGAGCCTAAAGTTTCCCTTATGTAATATCATATATTAAATTCTTTCCAATTCTCGAAGTATTCATGGTGCTATTATATATCAGTGCATGATTTGACTCATTTCGTAGTTTGAATATTCTCATGTGAGACCATAACATGAATTTTCATTATTTAAATTCATTAATATCAGATTTATAAGACAAAATTACAGTTTTACTAATATCTAAAACACAATTAGGATGACCATGTTATAGTTCTTACGCCTTAATATAATGACCATGTTCTCATTCTCTTTACTCATATTTATAAGGAATATGTTACCATGTACACTTCTCAATTTAGAATGATTTTGTTCCCATTATGTTTACTCATAAGAATGATGACCATGTTACTATTTGTATTTCTCAATATAGAATGACCTTGTTAGAATTCTATATCAGTTAATTAATTAACCAATTAAAAATCCACCTCAATCACATAAATAAATCAAAAAATAGTTAAACACATGTATTCCAGTAGTTAATTCAACAATTAACTATGTTCTCCAAACCAATAATTAATTCATCAATAAAATAATAAATATAACAATTCATATTCCATTTTTAATTTTCCATAATTAATTATATCATTCTAATACAAGTTTTCCACAATTAATCCCAAAATTATTTATCTATATCATATTATCAAAGGTACACAATTAATCCACTATTAATTATCTCAACATATCCATTTCAATATCTTATAATTAATCCCCAAAATAATTATATAGATTAAAACCCCTACCTATTATTGTAAATTTCCCAAAATTAATTATCCAATAGGGTATACAATTAGTCTGATGATTAATTCCCCAATTAATAATATATTTCGAAATATATTCGATAAATCAATTGGTCAATCTAATTAATTCATGTCAAGAAAATAAATTGCGAAAGGATGATAAAAATTATACAATTATTTATACAAAAATAAAATCCATGACTATGGGAATTGGATTTAGACCACCTAACTTGGTTCATTTATATATGTTCGCCTAACGGAAATCCCAAAAATCTGAGCATCCTAACGATATTAATAAATGTTAAGGATCTAAATTCCTAAACCAATATCAAGATCAAAGACATCAAGGACCCACAAATCCAAATCTAGATCCACAATCATAGATATAGATCTCACTAAAAAAGTTTATGTACCATGAAACTGAGGATATAATCCATTAAAAGATCAAGGTAAGATAGAAGAAAGAATAGGAGAAGAATCAGGATGAAATCAACTGACTGAGAGAAGAGTGGATCTTCAATTCCAAATTTTGACCCAATGAATGGTGTTTGTAAGGCCATATAATCCCTACATGTCCATGAGAGAACATTCATTTACCCTTAAGAAAGTAAAATCTCGATCTAAGTCCACATATGTGGGGAAATTGGTCCTTAAATGTAGAAAATTAGTGACATCCACAATCTTCGGATATCACTGTCAACCTACGAACGTGTTAGTCACAAGGTTAGGAAAACTGTGTTCTAATCGTGTGTTAGACACTACTACAAGGGGTAATTCACATTGATACCTCACATGGCCTCTCAAACCATGTTTTAATTGCACCTAAGCTACTTCATCATAAGACGAATGAGCACACAATTTCTCATTGGAAACTGCATGGTTTTTAAAAATCATGCACAAACCATGCACATCGGCCTTTCACTAAAATTTTCTTAAACTCCACCTAAACACACCCCAAAAACCAAATCCAATGAAAGGTTTTCAACTAAAAAATAATGTACATAAAATAGTTCCCAAGATATGTCCACAAAAGGTTGGGATCCTACAATCTCCTCACCATATCAAATCTCATCCTTGAGCTACACATCCATGACATCCGAAGATTCTGAGCAAAAAATATCTTGCCATTAATCCCTCATATCTAATTCATTATCCCATGTTTACTCTTATATATGAATATGTTTCCGTAACACAAGATCTATCGAAATGGTCATTTTTCAGAAACAATTTCCCTCTGCAATTCAACACATGTATCTGATGCTCCATAAAGGAAAAATCTATCTCAAGGTAACCTCATCAATATCAATCACATGAAAAGGGTTGGGGTGATAATACCAATGTTATTATACATGGAAAACATAATGCATATCATTTCATCTATGTGGATGATCCAATCAATATGCCACTAACCCGATTCTTTACACTATCTAAAACGGTCCAACAAACCATAGTGCCAATATGTTCTGCCTCTATATCTTTAAGTGACCAAACCAAGGTGACACTCGAAGGAATAAGGTGTCATCTCCCATCTATCAACATCTGACTTCTATCTACTCTGATTAATATCCATATGTTTCTGAATAAACTTCACCTTCTTAGATTTCTCCTACACGAGACTCAGTTCTATCAACATTGACTCACCAGCCTCCATCCATCATAGTGGTTATCTATAAGCCCTACCATAAAGAACCTTGTATGGTGCCATTGGTAAAGTTACCATATTTCATTTTTTATAGAAAAACTCCACTAAATACATGTAATTTTCCCAAGACCCGCCATTTTCAATAACACACGCCCCTAGCATATCCTCAAGGACATGTATTGTATTTTTTGACTTCCTATCTTTCTATTGGTGGAAATATGTACTCAATAAAACCTGTGTTCCAGGTTCTTTCTGCAAGACCTACTCGATGCATGAACTAATGCACGAATCACAATCTGAAACTATAGTCTATGACACGCCATGAATATGGAATCTCTACCGAACTTATAGTTCTCCCTAATATTATGCCATAAATGTTTCCCATATAGGAATTGAATGTGATTCCTTTTCAGTCGATCAACGTTGACCCAAAATGAGTCATTCATCCTAAGAATCATTGGAATACAGACAACAAATTCAATGGTAACATCATCTAACTTCCATTCCAGAATAGGAAACAACTATAGTAAACCACTAGGTTGTTGATGCACCACCTTCACCTATTAACAGGTGATGCATCTTATCACAATCCCATTTATCTCTTTTTTCATAACTGAACACCAAAAATGTTTTCATAGGTCATGGTACATTTTTCCACTCATGGATGTACCACCCACGTTTAGTATTGAAACTTCCACATTAGCTCCCCTCATAATTTTGTATGTACCAAACCTTTATTCTTTACATAGTTGATCTCATCCTCATTTAGCAACCTATCTCAAGATGTGTCCCACCCTTCAAAGAATTACCTCAAGGATAATCACTCTAGATACTTATAATGTTTATCCACGATTCATCTCAAAATAATATACTCCACATCAACTGAAACCAGAGTCATAAACTCCTGGCTGTCCTGAACCACCACAAGTATTTCAGCCATCAAGGTCATCATCTTCCACTCTACACTTGAATCATTTATCATATGTGTCCAAGTGTTCCAACTCAAGGCATCATCAACACTATATCCCTTCCCTGATATATATTTCAGTTCAATATCAAATGACTACATATAATAAACCCATTTTTGCTGGTGAAGATTCATATCATTCTGTGAAAAAATATAATTCAAGATCTTATGATCATTATAGAATGTAAACTTTTCTAAAACAATATAGTGTATCCAACACTCAAAATCATGAACAATTTCTACCAATTAATTGTCTTGTGTAGGGTAATTATATTCATTAATCATAAATATTAGAGACCCATATTCCTCAACTCAATCATCCTGCATCATCATTGCTCCATGTCTGATCCCATATGCATCAAAATAAACTGTATACACCTCACTTGACTAAAGTAGGATCAAAATTGATGTTTTTGTTAATCTCTTCTTCAAATCATACAAATTTCTATCAATATCCTCTAACCATTCACATTTTCCTCCTTTTTTGATCAATCCTGAAAGACACAGTACTAAATGGGGAATTTCTCGGATAACTATCATATAATATACTGCCAATCCCAGAATTCTTTGGATATCAAAAACATTCTTGGGCCTCTCCCAAGAAACCATAGCCTAAAAAATCTCTAGGTCTATTCACAAACCTTCATCTAAGATAATGATCCCCTATAAATGTACTAGATCAATCCATAACTAACACATAGATAGCATGGTGTATAGTTGATGCTCTCTATGTTTACCCAATATGATGTCACGATGTTGGTCATGATCATCATGATTCTTAGAGTACCCCAAGATTTCATTAACAAAAACCACTAGAAACTGATCAATTTATGGATGAAGGATTCTATTCATCAAATCCACTAGAACTACTGGCACATTTATCAACCGAAATTACATTATGAAAAACTCATAAAGGCCATACCTACTTATGAAAGTAGTCCTCGATATATCAGAAGTACATACTCTCAACCAATGATACCCTAATCTCTAATCGGGCATTAAGAACACAAAATATATATTCAATTGGACAAATATATCATCGATGTGTGGATAAGTATATGAGTTCTTAACAATAATTTTGTTCAACATCATAAAATCCATAAAGAAAATTAAACACCCATTGACCTTCGTTACTAACAAAAAAGGTTGTCTCTAAGAAGAATTACTTGGACAAATAAATCCATTATACTCTAATTCCTCCAAACAGGTCTTAAGAACTTGACGCCAAGTTAGTTCCATTCGTTATAGTGGAATAGATACTGGCTCAACCCCCAAAATGAGCTCAATAGTGAATTCCAAATCTGTCTTAGGTGGTAGCGCAATGATTTATTTAGGAATTAAATACTAAAATAGTTCCACTACTTTTGGAGGTAAATCTTTCCTAACACCCCTATCATCAGACAATAGACTTGAGATTTGGGATGTGAGATCTCCAAGTTGCTGAGTAATTGGCCTAGCTTGGCTAGCCTAGATATTCCCCTCTCCATGATAAATATATTAGTCACTATTAAGAGACACAAATGTCACTCTCTTATGGTAACAATCAATATGGGAAAAATATTCAACTATCTAGTCCATACCCATAATTAAATCGAAGCCCATCATATTAAAAACATATATATACCATAATAAATGATATTCCATGCTACCTGATAAACATCACTTAAAAATGGAAATATCTCTAGTCACTAATCCTAATGGGGTATCTAGAGTCCTAACCAAACTCACAAACTCCACTAACAGCCTCAAACACTTAACAAGTTTTTTAGATATAAATTAATGAGAGGCACTAGTATCAACCAAGTAATTATATATAGAAGAAGATACATGAATAGTAGCACCCACTATAAGTGGTCAAACCACACTATCCACAAGTGTTGGTTGGACTACATAAAATGGTGTTTCGCTGTTCCCTATGATGTTGTCTAATTCCCCTGAGTATCATAACTCCACTAATGAAAGTGATCCTCCCCTAAAGCTCCACATGCACTACCTCTACCGACCTAGACAGTAGAATACTAGCTTCCTATTCGATTTTGTGTATAACATCCTCTTACCATACTCTAACACTACATAATTGATCCTTTAGTACTTATCTATCACTGGGATCTACCAAAATATTTGGAGATGTATCATATTACCGCTAGATCGACACTCTACTGGTTGTTCATAACAATGTCAATGATAGTGTCCTAGCCTACTGATCTAATGATAGATCACCCAAGTATAGTCATGTCTATCTTATCCTCCTGTCTTCATACACTAATTCGCATTTCCTATGATAATATTTTCCAAACGGCGCTTCCTGGTCTCAAAAATGGAACCTCATGATCATACAAAAAAATCTACCTATCTCACCCTGGAAGCCTCCATCAAGTTCTCATCAACAATGATAGCTTGATACACCAGTTATGTATAATTATTTATCATGAAGATATTCACCTGGGACATAATATCACACTTAAGTACATATTGAAAACATTTATCCAATTCATCCTCATCTCTTGTTATTATTGTACCAAAGAATTGAGGATATGTGTAGCATCCATCAAAGTACATTAACGACATCCTCCCTATTGTGGAATACATTTTAGTGTCTCAGACCTCTCAAGTCCATTTTTTTTATAAAAATATAGTGTTTATAGTGTTCTTGTCGTTCATCATGGCATGTTCAATGGTTTTTACAGTTTTCCATTTTCAAATGGTATCTCACTAGATGGTGACTCGCCAAATTGTAGCTCAATGAATAGTGACTCACTGAACGTGAACAGTGACTTGAAGAACGTGAGATGTGACTCACCAAACGATGGATCATCGAACAATGGCTCTGCAAACATTGTCTCACTAAACAACAGCTCAACGAAGGACATGTCACCAAATGAAGGATCACCAAACAGAGGCTCATCGAATGGCGACTCGTCACTGGTATCTTGCAATAGTGAATCACCAAAAAGTGTGTAACTTATCCTTTTCTAGTTCACCCATCTTTGAAGTTAAATGAGTAATCTATCTAGTATAAGAATTTATATATTTTATTCCACCTTATTCGAGGATAATTATTATATAATTAATATTTTAATACAACTAGGCCATGAAATGATCAAGCCACGTAGTCAAAACATGATCTAAATTTTATGTACATTGGAATTATATCCCTGATTTTAGGAACTATACTTTTCATAAATTGAGATCCTATATTCTTTGAAGCCTTCTGTTCCCGCTTGGTAAACCTACAACCATTCTTCCTCATGGGGTTGTGTTTCTATTCTATAGTATCCTATTAGGTTTTCCCTAGTATTCTTTCTCATGGGACCCACTATTTTGGTATAAGGAATAATCATTAGTCGGTTTCTGTTTGAGGTATGTATTTTCCATCATCTCACCTTTGTTTGTTTGTTATTCATGGTGGTTATATTCGTGTATCCTCTTGATCATTATTGAAACCAATTTATTTGAGGGATTTTTGATAAAATCTACTTGTTACCATAAACATATACTGGGGTATGTAAGATGATAATTTTGATCATTTTCTTATGTGTTATCCTGGATTTTATGGTATGATTTGTTCTAGCTACATTCCTTATAAAAATTAATCTTTTTGGTGGTCATTGCTTTCACACACTAAATATCCTGGGAATAATTGTTGTATGTACAAGTCTAATTAATCACATATAACATATTAAATGAAAAGAATCCCCTAGGATCAATTTTTTTTCTAATCACTGCTATTATTCAAAGTGGAATTAAGGACCCCTTGTTGGCTAAATTTTAATACACTTGGCTTGTTGGTGTGCTTGTGTGTTGTGTGGGTTTTTTAGTTTTTGTTATTTCTATGCGGTTATTTGGTGATGTTATTGGTAGCATGGTTTTGAGAATATGGTTGGATAATAGGGTTGTCTCTATAAGTTGGGTTGGTTATTTTTGTGCAGCAGTATGGAATTTTGGTGGTGGTTGTTGAGGGATATTTGGATGAGGTGTTGTTAGAGGGGTGACAGAATCTCACAATGATAAATTGATTGATTGTGTAATTGATGAACATGTAGAGTAGTGGAAAATCATCTAGGTTATTTTATGGTTTTCTATTTGTGTTGTGTATTGGTACTGCAATCTCATTGTGTTGCTAAATGTGTTGGATATGGTTGTGGTTGGTAGTTTCCCAGGTAGTGTTGAAATGAAATAAGTGTACTTCTTATTAATGAATGGCCTAATGTTAATTGAAATGGGTGGGTTTATGATTTTACTATTGATTTCAATGTGTATATGCATGTTTGGGTAGTATAAAGGGTAGTTTTTATGGGCCAGTTGTTTGTTTGGAATCCCACAGGTTGGGCAGAGTGTTGGTTTTCCTGCATAAAATCTTTGTTCTTTTTTATTTCTATATGAACCTCACTTGTGTTGAGCAATAAATTTCGAATAACCCTATTGTAAATGGGGAGGGTGCCTCTCCCAATATCATAGTGGTAGGATGGGTGGGTTGTTATTAGTTCCCATCTCCCTCTTTTAGGAATTTATCACCTAAGACTCTTTGGGAAGGTTGTAATGGCTTGATGGATACTACCAGTTTTATGGTACAGTTTTGTGAGAGGTGGTATGTTTCTTTGGTGTCTTTAATGTGAGGAAGATGTGTTTTCAAGCAAAATGTGTTGTGGTTGTGACCTAGATGTCTGTGGGTAGGATGTGATGTTGTTTGTGGAAGAAGTGTGTAAGGGTAGGATGTGACAATTGGGCTTTTAGAAGAGTGGTGGTCCCAGGATGTTTTCCTTTAGGGAAAAATAATTAACCAGTGGGTAGTGGGGTGGGGTACCCAAATATCGATGTTCTTACAATTTACTATACATGACATGTGTTATTTGTTGAGAGTATTTTGGTGAGTTTGGGGTTGATAGTACACCTTGTTTGGTACTTTTGAGTTTCTACTATTTTGTCACCGGGGCATATATCTACATCTCGCACTTGTCCATAGGTGACATTGAAATTTACTACTGAGTATACTTGGATGCTCACCCTATAAATATAAAACTCTTCTTAGGATTTTAGGAGGAATTTGTTGACAATGATTGACCTAACTAGCTTGGAATTGGGATAGTTGTGGTGTTGTTTCATATATTTGTTTTGGAACATTACTTTAGGGTCATTGTTATACTGTGTAATCATTTTTTAAACACGCATGAAGTGGTTTTTAGTTTATTATTTGTATAAAATATTTTTTTCTTTTTTGGGTTTACAATCTTTTATCCCAATATTGTTTGACTAAACGTGTAATGCCTCCCATCATGTGTGAATGTTTACCTACCCTTGGTTCTAGTCACCACACTAGGGCCTACTATAGGCGGGACTCATAGGTCATTTTCTCTCCTTAATCATGAAGAAAATGGGTCATGATAGAATGGTATCATAGGATATGGTTGATTGATAGGATGGAGTTCGGAGTTAGCCATAGTGAGAAATGCATGTGATGAAAGGGAAATAGTTTTAGGCTATCTTAGTGTGTGACATAGTTCAGGGAAGACCAGCTATGAGATGATATTTTAGGGGGCCTGTGATCCGATGTAAGGTCTTTATGATTACAAAACAACCATGTGGGGATAAAATTTATGTGGGGTAGAGACCCAATGGAAGGGAAATATATCATAGAGAATTGTGTTCTTATGTTTTTTTGTATTTTTTAAATTAAAATAAACAATGAGTTATAATAAATTATAAATAAAATTACATACAACTCTGGCTTAGGAGTTTCCAATTTACTTTCACGCTGTGGAACTCATTAATCATCCTTGTGTGGTACTAGTAGTGGAGGCTCAGTAGGCTGATCCAGCTGATCAGTAGATGGTTGATCTGGAGTAGGAGGAAAATAAATGGAATAAGACGCTTAATTATTTCTAGTGGAAAACTCTGGGAATGTACAAAGACACAATTTCAGATATAGAAATGGAGAGTTTCCTTGACGATATGGTTGTCACGTTCAGCATGATCAAGGATCCAGTAGAGTATTAGGTTCCTATAGAGGTGGTCCAGATTAGGGAAGAAGAGTGTTAGTGGTGGAGACTTTACCATTGGGAGAGGAAGTGGATCGATGATTTGGAGGCTAACCATGAATAGGTGTTCTGGGCAGAATTCCTTTCATCTATGATGAAGGATGAGAAGATTCATGAGATAATCTACCTCCAGTAGGGGAGTATGTCAGTGGGGGATCTCAGGATCAATTTCAAGGATATCCTTTTATTTTCTCACAAAATCTTTTCGGATGAAGAGTCTTGAGTGAGACTCCTAGAGGTGGACCATAGTTCTTGTCTTTAGTACGTAGTTACACCATCCACCTTGCCGATATACTAAGTGGTTCTGAAAAAGTATTAGGGAGGGGGAATGAAGCACTCAAAAGGAGTTTTACCTCCATAGGAATCCAACCGAGTTCTCAAAAGGGAATAGTTATGAACAGTAGGTCTCGGGAATCAGGGCCTTCCAAGATACGGTCAGTGGGGATCCAACTCCATTAGTTTAATTTTTTACCTTCTAGTCCTTGTCATTTTTTCACAGGCATGGGGAAAATGTGTTTTTCATCTAGGGGTTTTGGTAACCTTTAGTGTTAATGACCAGTTCATGATTAATGTGGTGGAGGTGGGTTGTTTTAGTATCCACCTCACCAATAGTTTCCATCCAGGCCCTTCTATTATTAAGGACATCAGGCTCCAAATCCACCAAGGAGAAATGGTGAAAGTGGAAGCCAACCATAGGGAGATCCTTTGGAACCTCTACTAGGTAGTGGTAGGGTCAACATTCGACAGAAAAGGGGAATAGGAGCTGGGCATGAGCATTTATACATCATAGAGGCAACAGTTCTAGCAGGGCCAGATATCATCTAATGTATGATCAGTTTTTTCAGCAGTGTTCTTGTTTTTTGGGGAGCTTCAAAGTAAATAATTAGAAATAGTTTTTAACATGATTTATGACTATAAGTGGAGATATTTTCCAGGACATAGGATTCTAGTACTCCAATCAGATGTTATACCTTCTTGTTTTATGATTATTTGGGATGCAGACAGATGTTGGGACTGCATCAGTCTAGGGGGCCGCTTTTTTACTATATATGTAGTCATATGATGTCATCATTTTCATTGGATTTTTGTTTTTGATGCGTGATGTTAGAGACTTATTCCAGAGGAGATTAGTGATTTTAGATGAAAGAGGGTAGCATGTTGCTTTCATTGGCAAGTTGAGATTTTAGGTGAGCAACCGGCATGCTGAGCCCCTTCCTCCCTTGTTAGCTAAGCTATTAGTCATATCGATAAATGATAACATGTTGGAGGATCAATGATTTTTCATATAGTTCAAAGATTTTTTCCCTGAGGAGGGTTTGAATGTACCCCCTTGATGTGACATTGAGTTTAGGATAGACCTAAAACATAGTTCATTTCTGATTTCAATTGAACTTTTTCAGATATTTCCTTATGGGTGGAAGTACATTCAGATTTGGAATGATGTTCGGATAATGAAGGGATATATTCAACATAGTGTGTCACTTTTGTGTGATCTAGTATTGTCTATGATGAAGTAAGACGGTGGTCTATATCTATGCATAGACTACCAAAGAGTGAATTAGTTAATGGCAAAGAACGGTTACCCACTCCTGAGGATAGAATATCATTTCGACCAGGTGAGGCGAGTAGGTTGGTTTTCTATGATTGATCTCTTGATTAGGTATCACTAATTAAGGGTAAATGGGGTGACATCCGGAATAATATTTTAGGTGCAGGTATGGGAACTTCGAGTTCATGGTCATGTTGTTCGCTATTACGAATGCACCACCTTGCTCATGGGGCTCATGAAATCTATCTCCCATATGTTCCTAGAACAATTCATCATCATGTTATTTGATGAAATACCGATCTAATCAGTGTAGAAGGAGGATCACATAGAGAATCTTCATAATTTCATGGAGGTTATTTGATGACACCATCTCTCTGGGAATATTTCCAAATGTATGTTATAGACACTAGAGGTGCACTTCCGTGGACTTATGGTGTCTTAGGAAGGGTTAAAGTTAATATATTGATGGTCTATGCAGTTGTTTCGTGGGAATAACCAAGTAATGTGGTGGAGGATCGTATATTTCTTGATTCTTAGGCTATTTTTGGAGACTCATACCCAACTTCTCTTGATTTGAAACTCAATTGATGGCATTAACTAGAAATGACTAGGCCATTTTCTAGCATGAACAGTTTCATGAATCTTTTATCCATCTCAAGGGTAAGTTGGTTAGTGCTATATTACTCAGGTTTCTTGTTGAAGGGGAGTCGATCGACGTGTTCTATGAAACTTGTTTTCAAGGAATGGGATGTGTTATGATGCAATAGGATTGAGTGATCTCATTTGAATCTAGGAAGTTTCATTTCCATAAACAAAACAATGACAACGACAATCTAGAGAAATCATAAGTCATGTTTTCAAGGATTTTTTGGTTTTCATAGATCATAAGAGCATGAGGTATATCTTATCCCTATGGGACCTCAACTTGTGGCAGCGATGTTTGACGGAGTTTCACTAAGGCTAAAACTTCTCAATCTCTTACACCACATGAAATGGGAATGTTGTGGTCGATGACTTGACTATTAAGTCATAGAGGGATGTGTTTTAGGAATTTTAGTATGATTGGAAGGTAATTGACAGTTTGTATGACTTGAAATTTGATTCAGTAATGGTTGGGGGAAGAGGCCGTCTATTTCAGATGACAATGTAGTCATCTATGAGGAAGCAAGTGGATGATTCTCAGTGGGGAGACTTAGAGTTAGAGGTAATTCATTATCGCATTGTCGATGATGATGCTCTGTAGGGATGATCATAGGATCTATATAATTGGATCCTATTTTGTGAGAATATTTGTGTTCTATTGAAGTTGTGTGATGGATTTCTCCATGAGTTTCATAGCTCAACGCTAGGAGTACACTAAGGTGTTTCCAAGATGTATCATTTCTTGAGGGAACATTTCTAGTGACCCAGGATGATGCAAGCATTGGTGGAGTTTGTAGAAAAATCCTAGTTCTTCTGAAGGTGAAGATTGAGCACCATGTTCCAGGTTTTTTGTTACAACCCATAGATATCACTGAGATGAATTTGGATGAAATATCAATGGATTTCATCACAATATTACCCAAGAATTAGAGAGGATGTGTTGATATTTGGGCAATGGTGGATTGGATAATGAAATTGGCTCACTTATATGTGATCATGGAGTCGAGCAGTGTAGATGCCTTAGTGAAAAGGAATGTGGATGAGGTGGTGAAGCTACATGGGGTTCCCAGATCCATCATCACATATTGGGATATACAGTTTCCATCGTGATTTTGGAGGAGATTTCAATATGAATTTTTCACCTAGTTACACCCTAGCACTGCATTCCACTCTCAAATAGATGATAAGGCAAATAGGATTGTCCATATGTTGGAGGACATGATGCGAGCATGTGTATTGGACTTTGGTGGGTCATGGGTGTGACACATTCCCTTGATAAATTTTTATTACAATAATAACTATCACTCATCTGTTGTTTTATAAAATGGTCGATGATTTGTATGGAAGACCATGTAATTCACTATTTTGGTGGATAAAAGTTTGGGAGGTAGCTATTCTTGGTATAGATATGGTGTAGAGCATGACACAGAAGATTCATCTTCTCTTTGAGAGGATAAAGGTAGAACAAGACTGGTAGAAGTCATATGCCAATCACTGTGAAGGACCCTAGAGTTCATGGTTGGGGCCATGTCTTCATGAAGACTCCCCCTTGACGTGGGAAGCATACGTTTTGTAGAGGGTGAAACATTATCCTAGGTTCATTGGATCTTTCTAGGTGTTGGGGAGAGTTGGTGATACGAGATACCGGATAGCATTGCCACCATAGTTGGAGGGGATCCACAACATCTTCAATATCTCCATGCATCGTCGGTTTCTCCAAGATAACTCCCACATAATTTATTGTGGAATGCTGGATATCAAGGATGACACAACATTCGTGTAGTCACATGTTGAGATCCAAGATCTATTGAATAAGGTGCTTTTTGGATGGACCATTCCCTTGGTTCGTGTGTTTTGGAGGCATGACAGCCTCAAGAAGAGTACATGGGAGTGAGAGATGCATATTAATGGCCAGTACTTAGAACTTTTTTGAATTCATTTTTTGTGATTTTCTTTATGATTTAATTCATAAAACTAGTTTTCTATGAGATGAGTGGTTTCCCTATTCTCTAATGTGTGAATAAGTTCTTACATGAGGGAAGGGGATGAACTGATCCCAATTAAAAAATTTAATGATGATGTGATGGAACCTATGTGAGCGAGTTAGTGTCACCCAAAGAGGAGAGTATCTTTATATAGAGTATGGAATTCACTGATCCATGTGTCAAGATAGTGTAACCTTTGGCAATTATGTGTTTTTTTGGGAATTATATGTTAAGATATGTTTCCATGGATGATGATGCTTCACTTCAAATTTATCACAACAAAAGGTGTTTTATCCTTCAGAGTTATATAATGGGGTGGTTGTTCGGAACCCCTTTTCTTCTAGGATTGGTTTTAAATTATCGGGGGAGAGAATAGTTTGAGAGGTTTTAAATATAATATCCTAGACCTACCCGGTCTATTTCATTCTGAAAATTGAGTGTATTCCGTGTTCATGGAGGTCATCATGGCAATTTCCAAGGGGTTTTTCAGTTTTTAGTTTTCCAACAATAGTTTACTAGACAGGGACTCACTGAATAATAACTCACTGAATGATGACTCATAGAATTGTGATGCACTGAATGGTAGACCATAGAATGGTTTGTCACCGAACAATCGTCCACCGAATAGTGACTCAATGAAATGTCGTTTACAGAAAGGTGAATCACTGAATAGGGGATCACTAAATTGAAATACATGGAATGGGGGATCATAGAACAAGGGCTCACTCAATGGAGACTCATCATCGATATATTCTGATGGTGACTCACCCATTGGTGAGTAATTTTTAGTTTTCCAGTTCTTCCCCTCTTTGAATTTAAATTAGTTTCCTATCATGTTTTTGTGTTTTTAAATCCATTTCCATCATATCTGAGGAAATTACTATATAATTAATATCCCAACACATCATAGAACTCAATATGGCCACATTTCATGGTAAAACCACAATCCTAATTTTATGTATATTGAAATTTCCTCCTTGTTTTTAGGATTTGTCCTTTTCATAAGAAGAGATCCTCAATTCCTTGAAACCTTATATTCCCTCTTTGTGCACCTACGAACTTTCTTCCCTAAGGAGTCGCACACCTGTGCTATAGCAGCCTATTATGTTTTCTCTTGGGGTCCTTCATGCTTCTTGTGTGACCTTTTTTTAAATTAAGGATGATTCATTGGCCACATATTGTTCTCGGTTTGGATTTTAATTATTATCTTCTTTTTTGTGTATCATAGGTGGTGGTTATACTCAAGTCTCCACATAATCACAGTTTAATCGAAATTATTAATGGTCATGCAATATAATCGTTTCATTACCTTAGTCATAAATGGGGGAAAGGAAGATAATGAGGATGATCATTTGTTTATGTGTTATATTGGATTTCTTATTATGGTTTTTTTCTAGCTGTATGTCTTCTAAAAATCATGATCATTTTTGGTCCTTGTTTTTTCACCCTCAATAGATTGTTAATAATTTCTATAAATATAAATCAGATTAATCATGTATACCTAGTTAAATTAAAAGTATTTACCATGATCATACATGTTTAGTGATCGTCCCTAATATTCATAGTGGAATTAAAGAACCTTATTGGCTAAATTTGAATACACTTGTATTATTTGTGTTGCTGTGTGTTGTGTGGGTTTTGTGTCTGGTGTGGGATGTATAGTGTTTCTATTAGTACCAGAGTTGTCAATACAAGGGTGGATAGAGGGGTTATCTCTATCAGTAATGTGGGGTGTGTGTGCAGTGGGGCTATATTTTTGGTGGTGGTTTTTGTGTGATTTGTTTATGAAGTTATGCAGGAGGTTTAATGGAATATTAAAATGAGAGACTAATTGATTGTGGAATGGATTAACATTTAGAGTAGTGGAATGACATCTGGGTTGTGTTATGATTATTGAACTATGGTGTGTATTGGGACTACAATCATGTTGTGTTGCTGAATGTGTTTGGTATGGATGTGGGTGGTACTTTCTAAGGTAGTGTTGAAATGAAAGAAGTAAACTTAATAATAAATAATGATATAGTGTTAAATCAAATGTTTGGGTTTATGTTTTGTTTGTGGCTGTATCTATGGTATTTCATGATGGGGTAGTAGTAAAGGTAGTTTTTGTGGGATGTTTGTTTTTTTGGAAACCCATAGTTTGGGATGAGTGTTTATTTGCTGATATGTATAATCTATTAGCTCCATGTAATTTCTATATACACCACACTCGTGTTAAGAACTATGTGCCAAACACCCCAAATGTAATGGGAGAGTGTGACTTTCCCAACATCCCAATCAAAGGATAGATGGATGTTTATTGGCTCCCCTACCCCCTCTAATAAGAATTTATAGCCCACAACTCTTTGGGAATTCTTTAATGGATTGAGGTCTATTACCATATTTAGGGTAATGGTAAACTAAGAGGTGGTTTGTTTCCCATGTTTCCTTGGGATGAGGACCTGGTTTTTTCAGGTGAGATGTGTAGTGGTTGTGGCCCAGGTGTGTGTGGGAAGAAATGGATGTGGTTTTTTCCACAAGGTTGTGTAGGCAGGATGAGATAATGGGAATATTGGAATAGTTTTTGTGCCATGATGTTCAAAATTAGGGATGTGCAGTTAACTAGTGGGATGCGATGTGGGGTACCCAAATATAAAAGTTCTTACAAAATACATTATTTGACTTGTGTTATATGGTGTGTGTGACTTGTTGACATTGGGGTGGATAGTATACCTTCTTAGGAGATTTTTATTTTCTAATTTTTTATCACCCGGTCATTAGTATGATTCTCTCACGTGTGAATGGATGACTTTAGCTTTTCCTACTCCATGTTCTTGAATTCATACCTTACTTATAGAAAACACTTTTCAGGTTTTGAGGATGACATTGAACATCATGTTCGAAATTACTATCTTAGTTGTCGGGATAGTTGTTCTGTAGCTTATTATTCTTGTTTTAGTAACTTACTTTTATTTTTTCGTTGTAATGCATAGTAGTTTTTTTAACATGAATAATGTGGTTTTCTGTTTCTTCTTATAAAATGTTTGGATTTGTATGGGATTTACAATCTTATCGATCGAGCTTATTTTCCATGAAAATGTTAATGCCTCCCATTTTGTGTGTATATTTACCTACCCTTAGTACTATTCTCTACCCCAGGTCCCACTAGGGATGGAACTCATTTGTTACTATCTCTCCAACATCTTGATGAAATAGGGTCGTGACATGCATGAAATCATCAGTTTTATCTACTATCCACATCTCTAGATAAAAGTGTCCTCAGAACCTCTGTAAAAAGTACATCTGTAACTTACTGTATGTTTGTCCAGTTCACCCATGAATGCTTCATCACCTCTTTGTTTGTCCCTATAGAATATAAGTGACAATCATGACAATCTAATTTTCCGAAGTCTCCAAATGGTCATTTATATTCTCTATGGACTCAACACAGAATTCAGCTTCCTCACGTCCACCCAACTTGTAAAATTTAGAAGGTGATGCGACTAAAACTCCCATTTATACTCAGACATACTTTTGATATCCCATATTGGGTGTATTTCAATGAATTTCATGAAGTGGGAAATGTTCTCCAAAAACATATCCCCTTCATCTTCAACAGACATGATCAGAGCCTCACATTCCCTAACTGTTAAAAATATTCCTAGGCACTCCCCTCCATCATCCCTCATCAAGAATCATGAAGGAATACACTCTAAAATTCCAGAAAAATGTCTCATGTATCATATCACAACCTTAAAAAATCTATGTAAGATGAACAATCCCAACACGCCTTTTTCCCCACCTTGCCACATGGTCAAAACTGAGTTGTTATCACCACCCTTAACCATAGTACTCCTATGTTTTGGCTAACAATTTTACACACACTATCATAATCAATTTTATAATTTAGACACCAAATTATTCTATAATTACCTGGAAATTTCAAGAATTTTTTTTCATAAATAATTTAGAATTTTATGAGACCACAGTTTCTGATGGTGCCTGATTCCGAGGCCCGGTGTGCCCGGAATCATTTTCTGATGTTTTGTTCGGGTACGTTCAGTAAACATTCGTGCATGATTTTCTATCTTTTGAAATAGTGCTCAGAATTGAAATCAAAGGGAACTGATGAACTCGCAGTTCCGGTATTCACCTAAGGGGACCTTTACCGCAGTTGTGTTTGGTCGGGTGGAGAAGTTAATTTTTTGGGTATTTATATTATATTAAATAAAATTGTTGTACACAATTTTATTGTTAAGGGGTATTTATTTCCTCCAAGTAGGAGTTGGAGGTGGTTCCCATAACCCACATAACCTCCCATGGGAGAATAATGTGAGTGGGGCCCACACGATCTGTAACCCTTCAACTCCCCATTAACTCCCCTTAATTTATTTTGACAACTCCCCTCTTTTAATGTGAACACTCCACCTCCCTTTTCTCTTAATTATGCTGACTCCCTCAAAATTAATTGTCTAGCATGAAATTAATTATTTGGATCAACCTTTTGAATTAATTTGAAAATTCATGTTATGAATAAGATAATAGATTAAGATATATTTTTGGGTTGGATTTTGTTGTGTTGGAGAGCTTTTGGAATTAGGGGGGACTTTCTTCCAATGAAGAACGTACTTCCTCTGTGACGAAGAACGCATGTGATTTCTCCAACGACACTTCCTCTTAGGATGCACCCTGACGTCAATGAGTCTACATCGTCTTCAAATTATCCTCTTGCATCATGAAAAAGACTCTTCCCCTAACTTTGACGGGACGACACCATTATCCACGACGCCATCTTCCACGACGCCTGACTACCGCGATGCTCGTCTTCCGCGGCTTGTCGACGTGCGACATCAATTACGAGGTAGGGGGTTTCTATATTTTAAAATGAATAAATTATACCTTTTTTATTGTTGAATTCAAGTGATTGTCTATGGAAATTTTTTACTGCCTAACGTGGAGGGTTCATGCCGAATGAACACGGCCCAAAGTCACTCCATTGTTTCTTATTTTCATTCGCAATGGAGATGGTGTTATAAGCGGTGGCAGCAACCGGTGTTGGTGACGATTTGGGGCGGCGATGACCGGAGGCAGCGGTGGCAATGGTGGCGGCGTACCGACCTGAAGAGGACCACGACACCGGGTGACACGCGGAAGGGAGATCGCGGCCCTCAACTGCGGGCTGCTCGGCCGAAGAAAAACTAGCCGGCTAAAGACGGTCAAGCTAGAAAAACCGCGGTGCCTCTCAGCACCGCGCTATGGAGGAACCGCGGCACGTGTTCTGCGGGCCGCTTCGGAAGGCAAACCGGACGGCCGCCTGTTGGCCTAGTTGAAGGAATTTGCGGCACCTTCAGGTGCCGCATGGGAGAACAGGGGCCCGCCTGTGCGGGCCGCTCGCACTGGGAAGACCGGCCGGCTTCGGCCGGTAGGGAAGGAGAGGCAGCGCCACCCTGCACCACCGTTGCAAAGAACCCCCCCTCACTTCGCTCGGCCAGCTGGTCGAGCCACGTCACTAGGCTTGCCGGGCCAGGCCGCACACCGCTGGGCTGGGCCATGCCCCACCTGGCTGGGCCGACCCCCTAGCTGGGTCGGACCCACTGAACCAGGACGGGCCAACCCGCCTGCCCACCGGGCTTGACGGGTCAGGCCCGTTTCACTTAAACGTGTATAACTCAAAGATCGCACGTCCGAATGACGCGCCGTCTGCGGCACTAAGAACCTTGAGATGAGGAGGTACTTTTGAGATAATCTAAATGATTTTTGTATAACATTGGAAAATGTCCGGGTTTAGAATGAGTGTAATTCCAACCGGGCCCGTGGAACGGAAAAGCCAATAACTCTCAGACCGGGCGTCCGATTGACGTGTCGTCTGTCGCGTTGGGTTACTTTTTATGAGATTGATCTTCGAGATACATAATCTCTGGACTTTGTGATAGTTTATTTATAGACCCCCTTTTATCGAGGAGCAGACCCTCCGGGAATAGAGCATGTTGTGTGCCGGAACCTTAGAGATGGCTGCGACTACGACGACTACTGTACTGGGATCCTTCGTGGGTTCGACAAAGATGAATACCGTACTGGTATCCTCCGTGGGTTCGACGGTGATGACTACTATTCTTGTGTCCTATGTGGGTCTGACAGTATTGACTACTGTTCTTGTATCCTATGTGGGTCTGGAAGTATTATCCTATGTACTTGTATCCTGTGTAGGTCCGATAGAGTAGCTTGTATTGTATCCTGTGTGGGTCCAACATCTTAGTGGGTCTTAAATCTTGTTTGGGCTTGATAGCCTAGATGAATCAGTGACTATATCTGATCATCTCTATCACTATACGAAATATATATACCTGTGCGAGCTCAGTCTTGACATTCAATCATTATTCAATGACGTGATTAACTTACTTCCTGTGTGGACTGGGTTGTTCTTGGGCTCGAGAGTTGGAGCCGAAATGAGATTGATAACTTAGGTATATGTATGGCCATATACCTATGTAGTGTTTGCTGATACTTCGTGGTGGTATCTTTCTTCTGTGGTTTAACGTTTTTGGATTCTGGGAGACATTCGGGGGTCTCGGGGTCTATACTGAGTATCATATATTCACCCATGTACGGGCTATGCCCTCACCTCGTTGTGTTGGGTGTAGAAGATGAATGGCGTTGAAGGAGGCACAGAGCGAGCGAGGACCGGATGGTACCTTCAGGTGGATCACACGGCGGGACGGTAGACGGAGCAGACTGATAGACGTGGAGTGCTGAGGTGGACATCTGAACCTACCCTTCAGGTAGGATACTCAGCGGACATTCCAGGAGCTTCCCTTTTATCTGTTGTTCCTTTTTCAGTCGTACTTGCTTCCATTGTACCTGTACTTTACTGTTGGGCTCATATTTCCGGCCCATTTACTTTCAGCACTACTTTTTTTATACAGTTTTCACTTACTGTACACTTCTTGTTGCATACTCTGTTGTGTTTGTTTACTTTCATAAAGGAAATTCCTTCCTAGATTAGGGATTTATGCCTTTGGTGCTAGTCGCTAGCCCCTGGCCTATGGAAGGCGGGCTTGGGGTAGTCACGTCACGGGCCCCGAGGACGAGTCGTGATATATTCCCATTTCTCATCATTTTTATGACCTTTTTTAAAAACAATTAGGCACCATTTTCCCATTTTAATATCACAAACTAGGATAATAGTTTATTTTTTAACAACTTACCCATAACCCATTTTACCATGCATGCCAAAAATGATACATGTCACAATAACCATGAGTGCCTAGAATTATGAATGATTAATCCCCTCCCATTATATTATATTCCATGAATCAGTACTCCAAAATTATCAGAAACAATAATCACATCACGCCACAGTTACATCACCCAAGATGAAATAATATTCAACTATATCAAAAAACAACCAATTAAAACCATCCCACACTGTGTACTTAGGTTTTCCCACATACATGGGTTTGAAACTCCCATGAAAAATCTCATTACCAATCCTAGAAGTTTCCTAGTCCACTATATACCTTTCCCAAAATATCAAGGTAAAATAAGATGAATGAAAACATGAGCCTCTGATACCACTTTGTAACATCTCGACCTAGATGACACTCGACGGTGCCTCGAGCCAGTTCACCACATGATCTCAGGCCAGCCTCCCTGTATGCCAGAGGCTTTTGACTAGTAGCGAGGGTATGGTAAGTCAGTAATGGTGAGACTATAATCTAGTTTATTAGAGTAAAATTCCAGTGGCAATAAATAATAAATTGAGGAAGCATATGTAAATAATAAACAATACTCAGGCCGCATGATAACAAAACAAGAAATACAACACTCAAATTGAAGGGAAAGCATGCTATGCCGATAAAAGTGTAAAGTGTCTACAATGAAACTGAATTTAAATAAAATATTACTCCCTAAATGGGCCCCGAACCATTTCTGGTCCACTCATCCACGTTCCATCCCCAATCATCCATCTATCCCATGCCTTTTTCCCTTATCATGTCCTACAATAATATAATCTATTCATGTGCTGATCAGAAAACCTAAATAGATTGTGAGTATAACTCAATAGGCCGCTAACAATGGTTTCTAAAACGATTCCAATCAAAAGATAGTGAATCTAGTTCTATACAGAAATAAGTAAAATGCAAATATAAATAGATTATCACATTTTCATTTATTCTTATTTAACTACATTAACTCTAGTGTTCCCATGGATACTCATACATCAATATAAACATCATCTCATATAGGATTCCAAAGTGTTACCTAGGTAATATCATATCTTCATACATTATTCTTGTTGATGCTCAATGTATTCAATGTTCAATGTTATCATAGAACCAAATTCAACTCATACAAGAGTTAGAATATTCCCATGTGAGGCTATAACTCAATGTTTCAATATTTGCATTCTTTAATTTTACATTTATAAGCCACATTTTATATGTAGTCAATATATCATACCTATCTAAGATGACCATGTTACCACGATTACCCAAAAATAGAATGAAGTTGTTCCCATTCTCTTTACTCATAAGTATATTGACCAGTTAAGATGTATACTTATAAATTTAAAATGACCGTGTTCTGAATCTATTTACTCATAATAAGATGACCATGTTACCATTTGTAATTATCAAATTTGAATGACCATGTTCCCATTATATATCACATAATTAAATTATTAATTAATAATCCACATTAATATCATTTCTTATTCAATAATAATTTAAAAACCTCAATTCCATTAGTAAACTCAACAATTAACTAAGTGCTTCAAACAATTAATTAACTCATCAATTAATTAACCAATATCACAATTAATTTTCAATAATTTATATTCCTAAATAAATTTTCTCATTCTACTCTACTCATTCAATAATTAATTATCAAGATCATATTTCCATGGCATCAAATTAGTCCACAATAAATTATCTCAACATAGCCATTTCAATATATCATAATTAATAACATGTTTAATTATCTATATTAGAACCCTACCTCTTATAATTGATTTCCAAATATTAATTTTCTAACAGAGAATCAATATAGTCTCATTATTAATTCCACAATTAGTCACCTATTTCAGCAAAGCATTGATATATATATTGGTCAATCAAATTTACCTAACTCAAGAAAATCAATTGCTAAAAGATACTACCAATTTTACAATATTTCATATACATATCAAATACATGACTATGAGATATTTATTTATACCACCCCACTTAGTCATTTGATTGATATTTCCCAATGGAAATCCCCAAGATTCAAGGAGTATAATGATGTCAATAAATGTTACGGATCTATGTCCCTAAAAAATCATGATCATAGACAATAAGATCTCATAAATATATATCTAGATCCAAAAAACTAGATATAAATATCAATACAATTGTTTATATCCAATAAAACCGAGGTTATCTCCCATTAAAATATCAAGGAAATATAGAAGATAGAAATTTAGAAACATCGGGATGGAATCCACTTACTAGCAAAAGATAATATCTTCAATTAGGGCTTTCAATCTTGATGAAATATGTTTGTAAGGCCTTGGAATCCATCCGCGTTGATGGGATAACCTTAAATAACCATTATTATTGTGACATCCTGAGTAAGGGATGCATAAGAGGAGGAGTAGGTATTAAATGTTTAAAATTATTGAGATACAAAATTTTTGGTTCTCACTATCGGTCTACGCATGGTTTTGTCGCAAAATTAGGAAAACCTTGCACAAAATATATGTTATCCTTTGATTTGATGGGGAAGTTTTCATTGACAACTCGCACAACCTCCCAATACATGCTTTAACCATGCCTAAGATACTTCCTCAAAAGACCAGATAGTGCATGGTTTCTCTTAGGCATCTCCACCGTTTTTACAAGTTATGCACCAACCTTGTAAAACCACTTTTCTCCAAAATTTTCTTAGACTCCACCCAAAACAACCCCAAGACACAAATAAAATCAAAAGTAATTAATTAAAATCAAAATTTACATGAAATTGAGCTTCGTAAAACTTATGAAAAGATTAGGATCTTACATGTATTTCCCTTTATAGTTATTTTAATGATCCCTTTATGGTATTATTATACATTAAATGAATTAACTCTTTATTTTATTTATAATAAAATAGGGATACATTATCATGATACCATCCTTATTATTTTTTACTTGTTTATGATCATTGTGACTAGATAAATTATTGATATCCACATTCATGATTAATTTTGAATTCATTAACTTTACCTTGGAATATTCAATTTCTTATATACGTTAAGCCATTAAATCTCACATAAATATTCATATTATTCATCAAGGAGATATTTATTTCATAATCCGTATAACATTACTAAATATGTTATTTTTTGAAATGTTATATGATTTATAATAATTTTTTAATCTAGATTCCTTACATGATATAGAAATTTTTTGATAAGTCATATTGTTCTTGAATTAAATTGATTATTTACTAAATGAGAATTGTGTTTGATGGAATGCATTGGGTGGGGCCCTACTATAGATAGCCATTATATGCATTGATAGTCTCATGAGATGAATCATTTGGCTGGTAGTATTTAAATTTTTTTAGTGTATACCTACCCATCATTTATACTATATTGGTGGAAGGTCTTGATAGTAAATTATCATGATTTGTGAGATCATGATTTTCAATAATAAGTGTTTCTTTCATTAAGAGTTTTATTTTATTGATTATCCATGAGTTTCCATATTGATATTATCTCTAGATACATTTAATTCTAACTTTATTGATAAAATGAAATGTTTTTTCAATTATTTTCATTGAAATATTTATTATAACTTATATAACAATGATTTTGATGTTATTGAAAAAATTATATGTATGATTATATATTTCAATTTCCATGTTATTTATTACATATTTATTATGATTTATTTATTCATGATATCCTCTGATTTATGTAACCCTTTTAGATGATCTTTGATAAACCTTATTTTGTTTCTCTTCTCATGATATGAAGATGAATTCTTCTAAAGAGTTGAAGGATATAGAATTATTTATTTTCACTATCTTGTATTTTGTTTTTTCAATTTTGGTTAATATTCTATTATGTATATAAATTACCATGACTATGAAACTAATAATTCCTTCAGGGTGATATCAATTTCTTATTTTTACAATTTATTAATGTAACAACTAGCTTTGGGCTATTAGGGATGAGATAATTACTGTTGAGAAGAAAATATTGACTGAATTCAATAGAAACACTAAAATCATGGGAGAAAAGAATATGTGATTAATGCTATATGTGTGGAAGGAAAAATAATAGAAATTTTATTTAGTGGAATACTAAATATTTCATGTGTGGAAAAGAATGTTGTCATGGGGATTACTTATTTTTTATGGGAACATGTTAATTAGTGGGGAAAATAGAGAGAAATATCTAGATAATGAATTTCCCACACTCAAGTGTTTCAAATAAAATGAGTATGGTAATTATACTAACTAGTTCTCAAATATAAATGTTAATGATGATGATCGAAAAAAGACACCTCTTAAGCTAAGAGAAAACGGGTAGTATTACGTGATACCTGTTTCTCATGAGGGTTCTGAAAACTATTAGAGAAAGGAAAACGTATTATACAGCCTAAAACACTGAATAACTTATTTGATTCCAGATCTATCAACTTTTATATATTTTAAAAATATCTTAAGTGTATAAAAATTATAGATAAAAGGATTGATATTGAATTAGCTATGAGTACCCATAATTGGTATATTGATTAACTCTCATGTCTAGGATTCTTATTTGTTGGATATTTGTTGAAATGTTCCTATAAAAAATGATGTTATTCTCCCAATGGTTGGATTTTATGTTATCATAGTCATAGATTGTATTTTTATTCATAAATCCGAAATCAACATCTAAGTATGTTATATCACATTTATCATTCTGAAAAAATATAATAGCCTATTATTTTGATGACAAATATGAAATTATGATGGAAATTATAGGAACTATATTATCCTAGATTTTAATTTAAAAAGATTTCATATCTCATATTGTTGGGGAAAACTCAATATTATTTACATTATTTTTGTAAGGGAGTTTTCATATATATTTTGGAAAGGTTTTTCTAGTGTTCTATATAATATCGAATTTGAGTTTTTTAAATAACTCATTCCTAGAGCTATGACTATTCCAAATTCTCTCAATTGAATCACCCATATTGAATTTTCATAAATTGAATAAGAAATACCAATAGAATATTCAAAATGGTTTAAATTGGACATATTAGTTTTTAAGGGGGTGCATCGATTATTATTTATAAATAATGATGGATCGAGGTGACTCTACGTTATTTATGAGGAACTATAAAATACCAAAATCATGACCATGTTTCATATACCCTATATTAATGAAATTTTTGAGAAACTGTGTAGTGATAAATATTGTCAAAGATTGATATTCGTAATAGATATCATAAATTAAGTAATTAGATGGAGGTATATTCCCATGAATTAGTTCCTTATGAGGTATAGAGACAATGAATATATATTGATATTGGTTTTTCTAACTAATTACCTCACTATCATTATGGATTTGATTAATGGAGTCATTAGAGTATACATTTATCAGTTGTTTTTAATCCTTATATATGCTATTATTACATAATAATACATAAAAATAGGGACATGAGATAACTTCAAAATTATTTTAAATAACATATATAAAGAGAAAATATTTACTAAATTTATGACATGTAACTTTTTGCTACAAATGTTTTTATTTTTTGGGTCTTCTAATATCAAGATAGGGTATATATATGGATCTTTTAAAGATATTAGTCATTGCTAAATATCCTTGATTAACAACTATATTTGAGATTTAATGTTTTTAAGTTTTCAAATGATGATATTAATGTTTTTTTGATAATTGCAATTAAATATCTAACATAATAAAAAAGTTACTTGGGAAGGGATCTATGTTCCTCTACATAGAAGAATTTGATTGAAATATCAGGGATCATAATAGAAAACTACTCAATATAAATTTTCTTAAATTACCCTAAAGTAGAGAAGGGTTTTGGTTCTTTATTGATGCATCAATGATGATGTTGACGAGATTACTCAGGAAGAATAAAATGTTTATTACTTATGCATCATGACCATTGATGGTTCATGAGAAGAATTACCCACCTCATGATTTAGACTAAGATGTGGAAATGTTTTCATTAAAGATATGATGGTATTATAATTATAGAAAAAGGTTTGATATATATACATATTATTAGAGTTTAATGTATATATTCACACATATGTATATTAATTTAAGGTAGATAATATTGTTGGAGATTGTTGGTGATTATGACTACTCCATAAATTACAACCCTAGTATAGAAAACAAGGAGATTGATCCATTGAGTCAGAAGAATCATGTCGGATTCTCTATGATAAGGATTACAAAATCCAACATTTATATATTTATAGTGGATGGATCTAGAAATATTCAATAAAGATAAAAAAATATTTTATTTCTCAATTAAGTTTCGTTCCATCTATTCAAGTGATGATTAATGATGCAAATAATGAATATGTTGAGTTATAAAATATGGTGAGAAATGTTCATGATCTTAGCCATTATTTTGATAAAGATACAAGGTTATAGATCTATGTATATGTTCCACCCATATTAGACTTGAAGAAGGTAATTTTAGAGGATGCTAATTGTCCATCATTCCTTTATTCAACCAATAAGTAAACTATAATTATAGCTATTTAGAAGGGTGTTTCTTGCGGGTTGGCATGAAGAAAGATATTATAGAACATGTATACTAGTTATCGGTATGTTATAAAGGAAAGTATTATAGGTAAAATTATAAGGTTATGTTATAAAAATTACCCATAATAGAATTGAAATGGGGAAATACCCCCGTGTTTCTTTTCATTATTCTACCTAAATATCTTAAAGGGAACAATTATACATGTTATATAGTCAATCACATTACAATGTAAGAATACATATTCTCTATTATATAATATTTATATTTAGATATTATTTATAATAAATACATTATAGAAGTGTTAGGTTTTATGGGGTATGAAATTTTATTATACCTAAAATGGATTCGAGGATTACTTTGATACTCGGGTGACGTATTCAACCATATCTCAATACATAGTTGTATTTCAATAGTATGTATTATATTCATGTAAATATTCTTTTTGAGTGAACCATTAATACCCTATAATAATATTTTATGTCTTATTCTTTTTATTTAAATGGTTATGTGGGCAAACAAATTCATCTAGTTAATGTTTCTAACAATAATATTTTCCAATTAAGACTATAAATTGATTCTTATTAATACCCTTGTGGATTGATGTGTAGGACTCTTACATAGTAGGAGGAATATAAAAAATTAAATATATTAGGATCTCATATAGTTGACTAAATAATACAAGTGGTTAGAGTTATTCAATAACATATAATGGAAACTTAGAGCCAAAAGAAAGGTGACCCTGACAATTGTTGGCGGGATCTGGAGGTCAGTGTTATTGAGATTGTTTTTATGTGATTTTTTTTGTAGAACAAGATTATGATATTAACAAATATAATAATTCTATGACCTATGTATATTTTCCCATTTTGGATTCTTCTTCGACTAGTGATGGTTGATAATCACTTAGCGGTCCAACTAATCATCTCTCAAGTCCACAATGTGTTCCATTTATCTTTATAGAGGAAGTACTCAAATGATCTTACACATGTAGTAAACTCTAAAGGCATACCAATGGATGATTAAATTTCCTATTAAGAAAAACATATAGAGAATATAAAAAATACGGATAAATTTTTATGAAATAGAGAAACACATCTCGAAATGGTTTTATGATTAAACCACTAATTTTAAGAAGCTACGTTAAGATATGATTTGTCAGAATTATCCTCCATTTTTTACATCATAGTACCAGAATTTAGAGGGTAAATTTTATTTTTAATAGATATAAAATATAACACCACAATATTTTATGGAATTTATATTTTATTGAAATTAATTTACATTTCTTTCATACATTGCATCACATGCTCTACCAGGTTTTAACGATCCATGATCTACAAGTAATTTTACTGTTATAAAAATACCATTATAACCTTTATATTAAATATGATGTTATGAATAAGAATAATAAGGTTTTAAAAAAATTATAATTAATTTATATATATATAATATTTTGAAAAAATGTACGTATATTTTTGAAAGGTATTTATTTACTATAAAAGTACATTATTTTACAAAAATTATTTTCATTGATTTTTTTTAAAAAATTACCCAATTTCAAAATAATTATTATATAAAAATATATTATTTTTTTAAATCAACACTTCAATATTATATTAGGGTTAATTATATTATTTTTATGAAATCCTTAATTTTTTAATTTATAGTGAAATATAAATTTTTTATTAATAATTTATTTTTGTTTTGAATCAATTATAAGTTCCATTTTGTTATATTATTGTTTTAAAAATAATTACATGGATTTGAAAATAACTTTTCCAATTTATTAAATTTTAATCAATTTAATTTTTAATTAAAATATTATAACTTTTCATACATATGAAATGTTAATCTTTAGAAATCCATTTTTTCTTCACATATGTAGATTTAATTTTAAATTTAAATATTCCTATTATTGGAATTATGTTTTAAAAAAGGAATTAAATATTTTTAATAATAATTAATAATATTAATAAAAAATTTTACTTAATATTTTTCAAAATTAATTATAAAAATTGTAAAAATCAATTAACATGGTTACGGTTAAAACAAATTTATCCGGTGTTAAACAAGAAAGATAAGTGTTAAAATGAGCTATACACTTCTACAAAAACTATTTTTAAAAAATTGGATTATATCATTTAATGTTTCATAAGGAATAATTTTTGTTCATTGTTGTATGTGTAAAATTTAGGTATTAGTTTTTTTATTTTAAAAAATTTCATTTGTATCCTCTCCCTTACATTCAAAAAGGAAACACCTCTCATCTTCTCTTTGCACTCCCAAAGACTTTAAGTTTTTCTATTACTTAATGAAATATATGAATTAATTACCTAAAAATTTTAAAAATGGGTTATTTTTATTATTATTCCCTCCTAGAAAGGCTTCTGTTTCTAATACAATGAGGCTGAATAAAGAAGATGTACATTTTTATACTGAATTTTTTTTGTTAATCATCATTATTCTTCAAATAATCTTAAACAAATCGATGTAATAACATAACTATCTCTATAATAACCATATTTTGTGATGTTCATGTTATAACCTATATCAATATTCTCTTCCATCAAATTGGAAATGAAATAGGAGAACATGTGTAGGGCTGACTACCACCTCACAAATCGATATAATTCATTTTCTATCACCCCCCTTGAATAGATGGATATAATGATGGGTTTAAAATATTTATAATATAATTATGAATTATTTATAATTATTTTATAATAATACAATACATACTTTCTTATATAATAATTCATTGAAAAATGATTGTGTCACTCATGTGTATCTCTGGACTACCGCCTCTTCGAAGCGATGTTACACATTTATCATTATATTTTTTACACGGATTGAAAGTAGTTTATATTAAATTTATATATATTGTATATATGATAGATATATTATTATTTATATTTTAATTAATACATAACATTATTTCATTCCATGAGTTGAAAGAATGGAAATAATGTTCATGAGTATATACAAAATACCATCTCTATGAACAGTGAAATTATGTTTATCTATCTAGATTTTATTGATAACTATATATTCCTATATAATGAAAATATTTTACATTTTTATCATTTTTAGAACTATATTTATTTGGTAATAATTATCAATGTAAAATGATCAAATAACAACCCAAAACATATAAGAAAAACGATGTAGTTATGACCTGGAATGTTATTTTGACAAGGAAATTGTTTATAAATTGATAATAAAATTTTATAAGTATATAATATAATATATCATATAAATGATTAAAAATATTAATATATGAAGCATATTCATATAAATATAATATATTCCGTTCAAACAATTAATATAAATGAACAAACATGGGGTAAGATATTTTCATCTCACTTTTATCTCTATGGGACACATGCCAAATTCACTTTTTTTTTCTATTGTGTGGATTATATTATTCACATGATGGTAATTTTTTATTATTTTTATGAATATTATGTGTATTTATGTATCCATAAAACATTATTTCTATCATGGGGCTTACAATTCAATCATTACAAGAAATGCCATGTTTTTATGTTACAATGTAATTGTTTGTCAGGATTGATTATGATTATGTATCCAATGAAAAAATATAATGATAAAAATCTAATAATTTTTTTACTATAAATTGGATATTTATGAATAATATATGTTTCTAGGTCTTTTTACTCTTATTAATTACTCAAGAAGTGAAATAATGTTTTTTATAAAAATTGAACTTATTTATCTCTTAGGTTTAATGTTATTTTATTCTACATCCATGTTTTTTAATTTATTTATAGAATGGATTTAAAATTATCCTATGAATATATAATGTTATTTTTACCATTTTTTTAATAATTATTTAAAATAAATATTCTTGTCATTTTTTGAACATGGATCTTTTAACATTTTACTAAATATGTGAAAGGAACATTCTTTTCAATAAAAAAATGGGAACAACTATTTATTACCCTCATAAAAATCAATTATTTAATGTTCCCTTTAATATTTTCCTATTTTGTTTTAAATTAAAATTATTTCTTTAATATTTGGGAAATTCATTGATTTTATGAAATCATTTTCAATGTGGAATGTTTATTTTTCTATAGAAATGTTCCATATGATATTTTAAAACAATTTTCCATCTATTATGAAATTTTATGGTGTTATTTATGATTTACTAAGAATATTAACCAATGATACCACTCATATTCTTTATCTAGATTAATTTTGTATAATGAAAATATTTTTATGAACTATGTTTCTTTTACAAAGGATATGTTGTGATGAAATGATTATAAAACCCAATTAATATATATGGGTTACCTTATGAGGAATTTATTAATGGACTATTTTTGAAAGAAAAATGAATGCATTATTGGATTTGGGGACCTATATCTCCCAATAATTTATTTTTTAATGATTACTTTCAAATGATACCAAACTGTACACATGATTTTATCCTAAGTCCAAAAAGTGATCACTGGAAGATTTACTAATACTGGAAGAGGCTACAGGGGAGGTTATCCTAAGCAAAAATCATGGTAAAATGGAGGTTGTTTCAATACCAAATTTAGTATATGGTAAAAAATTGGATATCCCAATCCCAAAATAGGTTATATATGATGTTATCCTAGGATTCTAGTAGTTACATAGGTGTTTATCCTAATATAGACATGGCATTAATGTGTTTGTGGATAGCTCTAACATAATATTTTCTATGCTTATGTGTATTAATAAAATATATGTCTTATTACAATGTATTATTATGATATATCATATTCACTTATTTCATTATGATTAATGTCTTATGAACTACTATTATTAATTATGTGACTCAAGTTTATGATTTGTGATATATAGGGTATGGATTTAAAATGTTATTATCATGTTATCATACCCTAATGCTCATGTTATAGTGGTAACTACCTTTTCTAACCTTACTGAGAATCTTCTCTCAGACATTATTATGTGTCATTTCCTTAGGTTGTGAATTAATTTAGTATGTGTGATTTCTCTAATAGGGGTGCTGGTTATTATAGATGAGGTAAATCATCTATGAACAAGTTGTTTTTGTATCTTGGATTCCAAGGTGAACACAACTAAACAAGTATGCCTTGGATCAGTAGTCTATATAATTATTATTCATCTATTATAATGAGACATCTATGTTTGGAAAATATGGATCTTTAAAACATTGTATAATGACTTTTTTGAGACTATTTATCCCTAAAAAAATTGTCCATATTTATTACGAACATTATAAAAAAAATTTAACTGTGAATTTTTTGGGAATTTATTGATGAATCATAATGTAATTACTAGGATTATTATATATATGTTAATTACACAATAATGAATTATTTAGATTATGAATAGTTAAGAGACAAAAATATTATATATTTCCACCAGAAAAAGATGAATCACATGTCATGGGAGACTATTCCAAAATAGGAATCATTCCACAATTCAGTTAGTAGTAAAAAATATCACACAATATTTTATAAACATCATTATTCTGGTGATGTAATTATCATTTTAATTCATTTCAAATGTGATTAATATTTTTAATAAAAATCATGTATTTAATTGAATTATGAATACCAATATATTTTTTGAACCATACCTAGATAATGAATGGTTATTGTGAAAAAATAATTAGTATAAATAGTTCTAAAGAAAAAATAAATTTTGTTTTAATAGTATTTTATACACTAGTCTCTATAAAAAGTTTTGGGGACAAAAATAGTAATAAATGTATCTGATTCAATACCTTACTTATATATATTTCTTTAGAAGCCATATAATTTATTAAAAGGTCATATATGGTGCTAATAGTCTAAAAATATTTTAAGATAAATATTTTATCAAAATGAGTTATTTGAGAAAATATACAAATATGTTATTAAGTTTTCAGCGGGAAATTTCTTATTTAATTTAAACTAATTCATATATACAAGATTTTTAATATGTTTCATAATTGATATATTCCACAGTTATGAAGTCTAATTATTCAAATATGGAGATTGAAATTTTCAGGGTATATATATCTTCTATGTTCGTAATTTCAAATGTTATTATTCTAAGAAATGGAATAAATTTTTTCAACCTAATCATTTATAATATGATGAAAGAGTTTTTCATTCCTGTAAAAATATTTAGTATATACCACCCATAATGAAATGAAATATATTAGATGTTAAAATTATTAATATAAATTATTGTAGAAAATATTGTATTAGCACATATGAAATACAATGTTTAAAGGCCTGGGGATAGACTCATATATTATTAAAAAAATTAATAACCAAATTAAAATATAAAATTACATATATATTGTTTAAAATTTAATTCGTCCTTCTATAGAGTTATAACACAAGGGATACCTTGTATTATTTAAATTTAAATATGAACATAACTAATTATAGTGTGAAAAGTATGTCTCAAATAGAATAGATTTAATAAATTCAATGAAAGGTCTATTAGAACTCAATATTATACAAAAAACAACTATAAAATCCAATATGATTATGTTTAAAATTTATCCAATAATTTATATGTGTATAAAATAAAATAAATTTCATTATTTTTTTGGATGTAATAATACAATATAATTTACAAAATTTGTTATATAGTTATCAATAAATTATATTTTTCAGACATATTTTGTATATTTAATACTCACATGATTTCAGAACATCATTATGGATTACTCTTCACAATATACATGTTTAGAATAAGGATCCATAACTATATCCAAAATAAAATTACTTCTAAATGCATTCAAATATTTATTTGGTGGGGGAGATTTATATTTCCCTAAATTGGACTTACTTGAAATCAATTCCATTACTGGTCTAGTGTGGTAGGGGGATCTACTCTAATGTGTAATGACATCGAAATATGACATTGTCTGCTCAATGTGCTATTATCCATTAAGATAACTACAATTAACCTACTATATCCCAAAATATATTCAGAATATATTCCCAATAAAATTTATATGCAAATACTAAACAACGTTAAAAGGTGAAAAAATTTGTTAGACACAATTTTAAGAGGCATAAAAGAGGATTCACTCACTTAATAAAACACTAAAAGTATAGTGTGTTCTATCATCCCCAAACCCACCTCATCCAATGTAGAGAAGCACTATATTTCTAACATAATGTTAAATATTAGAATAATGATATCACATTTCATGTAAAAGTTTTCATTACATTAATAGATTATATATTAGATAATTGATCTATTATACAGAAACTCTAATAATTATATTGTATTATAAATTATTTTATGAGAAACAATATGAACAATGATGAGTCCATCTACGAGAAACCATATTTTAATACAACTTAAGTCATATTTTCGCCTATAATAGATCATATTATACAATATAAAAAATATTTTAAGGCATGGTGTCTTTGATAAATTATGTATATAGAATAATAACATGGAACATGGTTTTAACTATGTTAATTAAACTCTAAAAACAATGAATTATATTAAATCGTTTTTCAAAAACTCCATGGGATAACTTGGGGTTATATATGTGAATTTTGAGAGTTATAAATACCCATAAGTAAATAATCAAAATAATAAAATAAGGTAAAACATCACATTTTATTTAATAGAAATAATATACTGAAATATAATGTTGATAATCGAATTCATGAACATAAAATCATGGAATGTGATGATAACATGAAGAAAATATAATGAATGTGGTAATAATATGAAACATGAAATCATAAAATTATGTCATAGATAACCACTTAATCATTGTTATATAATTTTCTTAGCATAACCTTATGTCCAACGTACATGATATATCATGAGATTAAATCATTTCCCATGTAATTTGAGTGTATAAATTGTTTTTCTCACCCATCACATTATTATAATTTATATTTATTTCTCTTCCACAAAGATCATACAACGTAAGTAATACTTTAATAAATTTTAATACCAAAATAAAGGAGTATATGTTACATATATTCAGTTTTCCAATTAATGAATGATATGCATATCTTGGTGAATACATTTTCATTAGAAATGGGGATGGTCATTTACAAAACAATTTTTTTCCAAGGAAAATTAACGGATAATTTATTCATTATAATGGTTGTACATAAAGATTGATGAAATTATTTAATGGAAATTAGTTGTGGTATCTCATTACAATGACATGATAATCATAGTAAAAGAGATATGTAACAACATATTTAAACAAAAAAAATTGGAAATTAAGTAGAATAATTCAAATAATGTGCTTGAATAAAGATAATTTAGAGGGGATCTCATATGTTGGAAAAGTAATATGATAGTTAAAATTTATAAATAATTGGGATAAATTATATCTAATTATTATAATATTATTTTTATAGTACGTATATTTTTTTATACACATTTGATAATAATAAATAATGATTTAATAGGTTAAATAGGGTGAAGGATCTTGAAAATAAAATAATATAGATAGAGGTCTCTTACCTTAAGAGGGGTCTTATAAAATCCTGGGAGGAGATTCTTAATAAATTTGGAAAAATATAGTAGGGAGAAAGAATGTTAATGGGATATAAATTAATGATAAATGGGTTTTTAGTTAACAGTAGTTGGTGGAGGGGTGGGTATATAAAGAAAAAGAGAGGGTATTTCTTGATTAATTTCTAAACATATGTTTTTAACATTATATATTATAGTTAAGAACCAAAAAATTTTACTATTTTTATATGTCTAATTCCAATGAGTAGTTTTCTTCAATATTTAATATTTTTAAGAACTAATCAAATAAAAATAGTTACACTGGTGATGTGTATGTGAGTCATGTTAAAAAAGAATTAACTTTAATACATTAAAATATATTATAGGTTTGGGGGGATTAATTAAACAATTTTATGACTAATAGAATAACAAAAAACATTTATTATTTTAAATGGAATGTTTTATTTTAATCATGGATACTATTTACCCTATCCATTACATAACTTTTGTGATTTTAGGATGTCATAAGACACAAGGAATATTTATACCATATTCAATTTTTAATCCAAAAAAATGATATCTAAAAAATTTATGAGAATTTTAAAATCATATAATTTTAACGAGTTGATTTTGAAAATAATATATCTTTTAACAAATAAAATTAAAAATATAATTATATCCTTCCTATTATAAAAAATAATTCTTTATTAAAAAATATTAGTCTTTTAAAAAAATAACAATTCTCATACCCTTATAAATATTACATTGGACATCATTATGGTATGAAAAAATTTATATATATATAAATATTATTTGATAGTGAAGTTTTATGAAAATATATTTTATTTATAAATTATTCAATTTATCAAAATCTATGTTTATATTAAAACTAGATGTTTCCCAAAAATACAATTTTCATTTCTTTGTATCAAAATGTAATTCTTATCTAACTCCTTATATAATAATTTATAAATTATTAACAATGAGGAATAAAAATTAACATTATTTTAATTAAATGAAGATAAAAAAATTATACTAATAGGGTCTAGGTAAATTACTACTTATTTCAACCTCGTATTCCTTACCGGTATGGTTTTTAATTGTGAGACATTTTTAGGGAGATAAAATGATCATGGTTTGCGCCATGATATCGATAAGATTGACCTTATCCTATAAATGGATTCAATCGTGGTATAGATATTTTATTTTATCCTGCAATTTATCATGAGTGAAACCAAGTAATGAAATATGCAATATCATGATATTTTCTGAATTATTATTTTTTAAATTAATTTAATTTTTTTATGAATTCATTCAAAAAAAACATTGAATATTATTTTGTTATAAGAAAAAAATATGATTGGATTTCATTATACGAAACAACAAGTTAATAATTCAATACATAAAAAATTATAATAACATTTTTTTACAAACTACACTATGTTTTTTCATGTCTTACCCACAATGTTGGGTTCCTTCGACACCCTTTGTAATATTCAGGTTCGGGGATTACTGAACAAAAATATACAATTAATAATATTATTTAAATATAATTATAGCTACTACAAAGCCATTGGAATGGATTTTATGAATACGATTAACTAAATTCGGAAAATATAATTTACAAATATATATAAAATTAATTTTTGGTTATTAATTAGTATAAGTCAATGTAAGAACTATTCAAAAATAAAGAAATTACTTTTCTATGAATAAACATTATTCTATATACAAATTCTATTTTACCACAATAAATTAAATAAATAATTGTTGATTTATATTTAAATTAATATTAAAATTATATATATTCAACAAATAGTTTTTATACTCATACAATATAATTGATATTTGTATGATTAGAATAAATCAAATTTTATTAATAAATAAATTTATTTTTATGAAAAGTAATTTTACCTCCTTTTAATGGATAACTCGTTTTAAATATTAATTTTGAAAAATTTTATAATTATTATTTGGAAAAATAATCTTTATTTATAGAACTATAATATCAAAAATTAAATTATGTAATTGTTTTTTATTTTTATAAGATGAGTCATTTTTTGATGAATAGTGAAAATATTGAATTTTATTTCAAAACTTCATTATCCTCTAATTTATTTATATAATTAATATATGTTTAATTTTTCTTCAAGTCAAATTAGATACATTTTACAAAAAACAACCCTATTTATGTCATATAAACCAATTTCACATTGAAATTGTAAATACAAACATTTTAAACATTTGATCATTTTTGCTTTAAAAACCATGTTTTCCATCCTATATGTGGGATTGAATTTAAATTATATTTGTCCACTTTTATGATTTTTATTTCCAAAAATGGATTCCATATTTTTATTTAGAATTATTTATAATTTTTAATAATTTCAACATAGTTTTTTACCAAAAAATTTAGTTAATGTGAATAAAATTTATTACCATGAGTAAGATACAAATTAATATAAAAAAAATATTATGCCTTAAAATAAATGACTAAAAATGACAATGGAACTTGTTCAAAATCCCTTAGGATTTCATATTTTAACACTATATTACTTTCAATCATATAATAACCATTATTATATCAACATAACATGGGAAAACATTGGTGGAAATCTATTTTCCAAAACATATAAAAATTTAACTCCTCTTACACTATAAAAAGTCACTCAGCCCTCCAATATATTCAATTATCTAAAACCATTTATATTTGTCATAATATTCCTAAATATCCTTCAAAAATCCTTAAATTTATCTTATAAGCCTCTTTTTTTCATGAATCTATTCAAGGAAGCCCTTTTTAGATTACTATAAATATTTTCCCAAAGAATATGGAACGTCCTTCCTCAAAATCATTGGTTTTATATTCATTCTCCACCACATAAACTCTTCTTATTTCATTATTATATAATTACCTAAATATTAAAAAATTTCTGAGTTTTCTTATTCTATGTTTTATAACTACACTTATACACACTTCTATTTAATGGGTAATGAACTTACCATTCTTTTGTAGGGATAACTACCACCCTGCGAAACGATGTTGTTCATTTTTCCTTTACCGCCTCTCATGGTTATGAATTATGATATACACTCTATTTTTAAATGATATATATATATATGATATTTATTATTAATATATTCTTATATAATTTTTATATAAATTATATCCTCATTCTTTTATTTTTTTAAAAATATGATAACCTCATTTGTGGACCTATGGACAACCGCCTCCCGAAAGGAATGTGATTCATTCACCCTATACATGAAATGTATTAAAAAAATTTATTAAATGTTTAATATATATATATATATATGGAATTATAATAATAATATAATTTTTATATATACACATATATATATATATATTTCATTTGCATACCTTTTTTCAATACGAGATGAAAATAAAAACATCACTCATGTCTCTATATGACCTACTGTCTCCATGAATGGTGTAATTTATTTCATATATCTATATTTAATATATTTGTATAAATATTTATATATTTAATATTTATGTTATTGAAATAACTTTTTAAAATATGGAAATTAGTAAATAATGATCTATGTTAGTGGATCATGAATAAGATGTAAAAACATGTATGACAATCAAAGCGGTTATTAACCAAAAAATTGCTTTAACAAGAAATTGTTAATAAATGGGTAAAATAAATTCAAAAGTGAATCATAAATGGTATTATTTATAATAATATTGTTCTGATGATAATTTATAATATTATTATATTTATTATAAAGTATGTTTTAATTGGTATGAATACAGTCAATACTTAAGGTAATGGTTTTCTCATCTCACTTTTTATATCTAATAGATACATTCAATATTAACCAAATGCTTCTTTTTTGTGGTTTATATAATTACAATGAATTTATTATAAAATTAATATACTAAAATTTATTGGTGTTTACGTATCCATTTTATCATATTTCATTCATGGAGTTTGTGGATCAAAATTTACCACAACAGTAAAGTATTTTTGTCTCAGGTTTTCTTCTTTGAGATAAAAGCCATGTTATACACCTAAATATTTCAATGGGATGTATACACTACCCTATGACATGCTATATCATGGGTATCATTATTTAATTATATTTTCAAATTCATATAATATTATTCTATCATGTAGACTATGAGTCAAAGTTACTTGGTGGTAATATATTATTGTTGTAATCTCAAAATTTATCAGCATTGTTTATGATCATGCTTCTATTGATGAAATCATATGATCTATATTGCAGGAGAACTCATTAATTTTCCAATACTATGATTATGAATGATATCATCATGTATTAGTACCATTTTCCCACTCAAAGAAACTATATATAATGAAGAAAATATTTTTATGGAAATCCGAATTTATTTTCCATTTTGATTGGAAATCTATAGTCTATTAAAACCATATTTTCTAAAGAAGTTTTAAAAAAATTGTTTTACAACTATCCTATCATGTTGAAATGAAATTTTAAAAAATATATTTTCCAACAACAATTTTAAATGAAATATTCTTATCATTTTTTAGAAAATAACATTTATAAACTATTTATGGTGCAAAAGGAATGTTCCGAATATAAAGATTTACACACCATCATGAACATAATTTTTTTGAAGAATAATTTTTATGTTTTAATGTTTATTTTAATTGAAAATTTTACCTAATATTTTTTTTATTTTCATGCGGTTTTCAAATAAAATAATTTTAAGAAAATATTTTTAAAATGTATTTTTAGTGATCTTGAAAACATACATTACATGTTTTTAAGATTTGATTTTCAAAAAACAAATATTTAAAATATTTCAAGTTTTATTTATATTTTTTCAAGAAAATTTTTTAGAAAGGGGTTTAAAAAATTTATTTCACCCTTATTCTTATGTTTTCAATGTATTTCTAATGAAAAAGGTTTTTAAAATATGTTGAAGCTTTTTTAATTATTTTTCAATATATTTTCCGAAGGAAATGTTTTCAGAATATTTTTGGAATTTCTTTAATGTTTTAATTATTTTTTTAAAATATAAGTGTTTTCAAAAAATATTTATTTTAGAAAAAAATATCAATGAAAATATATTTTCTTCAATATTTGATTGAAATGAAAATGTAAATAACTATTTGTTACAAAAATTATTTTTGAAATGTTTTATGAAAATAAGTTTCAAAGAAAGAATATATTCTACAAGAAATGTTCCATGAGACATTTCAATGTTTTTCTCTATCTTCTAAGAAATGATTTGTTACAGTTTATCCTTCACTGAGGATATGATCTGATAATACCATTATAATTTAATCATAAATGCGTTATGTTTTATGGATTCGTGATTTTAACACCGATCTCTCTTTGATTGGTTATATGCCTTGGAAATCCACTAGTTTTCACAATCAAGGCTTTGATAAAATGAAAATTAAATAAATCTATATTCATAGTTAAAGATATTATCAAGTGCTTATGATACTCATTTAATTTCATGGGATATTATTTTATGTTTAGAAAACCCACATATTTTTTTGGGTGATGATGTGAAGAATTTTTGGTTCTCCAGTAGAACAAAAATATATGTTTTCATTATTTGATGGGTGAGACCTATATATACCTCTAATGAATTGGGTAATGATGGAATTCACATTGGTATAAATGCTATGGGTGAACCTGATTACATGTTCACGGTGTTACGTGTTAACCTAATTACATGTTCTCAATATTATGTGTGAACTATATTACATGTTCACAATGTCATGGACAGAATTAGTTTCATATCTATAAGTTTATTCATAAAAATAATTACAAGTTCACAATGTTATGAGTGAACCATATTACATAATCCCAATGAATCCATTAACATGATTACATGTTCACAATCTTATGCATGGACCTAGTTGTGTGTCCATAAGTTTATTTGTGAACTTGTTATATGATTACAATGATATGTGTGGACCAAATTACATGTTCACATTATTAGGAATGGTTGTGGTTCTTGTACAAATGTTTCTGTGAGAGCCACATTTCATGTCTGTAACATAATGATTAATCATTTTTATTCTTATACATGTCCACAATGTTATAAGCTGTTGTGTTCATCACAATTCCAGGTATCATTCATATGTTATTCTTTCATGTATTATACTCTTGATTGCATTATCATTCATTTCTTATAAAATTCCATTATTTATTCGATGTCTCTAGATTATGATATTTGATGGGCAGTGTATTATCTTCTAATGATAAAATTATATACTCATACCGTAATTATCTTGATTAAACTCACATATCTCCTTTTTTAACATTAAATATAATTTGAGCTTAATTATTTCTCATGTTACCAATACCTAGGTTAAGATGAATGTTTCTAAGAAATATTTATAAAGGGGAAGATCATTATAGTAATTTTTATGATCATTGGACAAATTAGATGAATGTGTTATACAATTATAAAGACATTAAAAAGTAAAATTCCACTAGCATTACCGTTGGTAATGAGTTTAATATTCATATAAAATGACGAAATATCCATGTATTTTAAGACATGGTCACTACAAATGGTATCAAAAAAAAGTATTATTCATCCATTGGAAAAACTAATGAAAAAATTTAGAAAGATCCCTATGAATAATTCTAAAAATATTTCGAAGAATGTACATAAGTTTAAGTGTAAGATATCATAGATTAAATAATTTGGAATAACATACAATAAGTAATTTTCAAGGAATATGTGGCTTTATACTATGATAAGTGTTTCTCAGTATTTTATTTATAGTTTCCAGTAAATTTAAAGAATCATGGGTGTTTCTCAGTATTTTATTTATAGTTTCTATAGCGAAGGAAGTTGTAATCAGGCCTAATCATATTTCACAAAATAGGATTAAAAAATCATACCTTATCCAAATATTTAACTCACAAAATAAGATAAGGAAGTAGTTCGCTAAGATTTTAGGTAATGGAAATCATTAAGGAAAGAATATTCAATCTCTTTAGAGTTAAGAATTAATAAGGAATCACCAAAGAGAATGTGTTATAGGAATATGAATAAGATTTGACTATAGAAAAGAAAGACACAGAAAATATACCTGAAAATCGTAAACAAAAAACTTTTTAACATAATTAATAAGAATAAAAATCTCAGTATGGTATCATCGATATCTAAATGCATTAAATGGGGAATAAATGTGAATTATGAAAATAAATGTCCTATGTATAAATATAGAGAAGAGAATAATAATGGTGGTACAAGAAATGGTTATATTGGTAATAATGATAATATTACTAGTGAAATGTTTAAAGAAAAAGGTATTATGTATTTGGATTAGGTAGCCTTGGTAATAGAATTGGAACAAATTAGAATAATCAATTGTTTTTATATACATGGAGTCAATAATGAAGAAATATGAGATCTATAAGTATTTTTTAGTGTAGTTTTTGTTTCTATGGATTTTGATGAATATGTTAAATGGTGTTCATGAATTATAAATATGATTTAATGGAATGATGGTCTTCATGGAAAAAACATGGCTAAGGAAAATATATATAGTAATAGGTTCCAAATGATGAGATAATGCTGTTTGGATTAAGATATGTTGGATATGAATTTTAAAATGAATCATAATGATTACCTTGTAACTAATTAAGTAATTATTGAAATGTGGTTTATGTAATTGTTGATGAATTTAAAAAATTGGTTTTAAATAATATAACCAATTAACTTTTGAATAAGGAAACATGCATATTTTTAATAAAGATGTATGGTAATTCAGATTATTACTATGTTTCAAAAGAACACATGATAAAGGTATTCACATGTTTAGAATATGACAGACAAGAGCTACTATATGAAATACAGGGGATCAATGTTAACCTGATTTAGTAACCATCCTTTTAATGTTTTGTATTTTAATCTTTTATAAGAGTAACGGTATTACCGAATTGTTTAATTGTTTATGTTAGAAATTAGATCATATTTATATATTAAATTTTTATATATCCATAAAATTATATATGAATGTAAGATAACACATGGTAACAATTTTTTTCTGATGCTAACTAAAGACAGATAGATTGAATTACCATTATACCTCATGGTTTATTTTAATATAAGGAATAAAAAATTCACATTTATTTTTTAGAATAATAGAAGAAGTGCATACTGATTAATGAATAACAAAATGGTAATATTTTTATGAAATAAAGTAAGTATATATTCTCTTGAAAATTCATCAAAATTTAGAAATGGGACATGACATAAAATTTTATCCTATTATCATAATTTTTTATGATATCAAAGACAACATTCATTGTTATTTAGTTTATGGTTCTGTGATTTCTAATTTCTTTTGATAACCCTCTTTATTATGATCAATGATATTATCAATCTCTATGATTATTTCCAGTTTTTTCCTTGTATTTTTTTCATATCCCACCCATGTTCTCTTATGTGGAAACTTAGTTACATGTTTCCCTGGGTATCTGTTATCTCTCCAAGTATCCATTTTTTAAAAGAAGTTTTAGTATTCATTTTTACAATGTGGAATTTTATGAATGGAACTTTCATGTATTTACACTTCTATATTTCGGATGAATTTTGATACATAAATTCATTTTTAGGGTGGTATAATGTAACGCCCCAAGATTTTGTTAAATTTTTCACCAAATTAATTTAAATTTTTGATACTTTTTATAAATAGTAACACTGAATATGTATTTTGTTATAAGAAATCACTAATTTTGGATTAATTATAGGAAAAACATGTTAATAATTAGCTAAACGACATACACATATTAAAATTTAGTACCTGATGAACTATGATTTTCTACTATTACAAAGAATATCTATTTCTGTTGATAGCTTGTGTAACACACAAAACCATGTTTTAAAGAACTACAATATGCTATTAATAATATTATTAAAATGTTATAATATAAACTACCTATCCATTGGAATGGTTGTTATGAAAAAATTTAACTAAATATTGAAAATATTGTTCACACTTGTACATAAAATGAATCATTTGGTTTCAATTAATAGATGTGAATGATATACTATTTTAAAATAAATAAATTACTAATCTAAGAAAATAATTTTTTGTACAATTTTTTTAACATAATAAATTTGTGAAACTACCTTTTATTAGTTATTTCAATAAAATTTATATGTTACTTATTTAGTGAATATTTTTTATACTCAACTAATATATTTGAAAGGTATAAGATAAGAATAAATCCATTTTTATGAATAAAAAGTTGTATTGTTCTGAATTGTTGTTTTACCAACCATTAATAGAGAACCCATTTTGAATATTCTTTTTGACACTTATAATTTTTATTTGAAAAATATAAAATCATTTTTTTATATTGATATAAAAATTTACATTGGCTATTTTTTGTATTTTTCAGTTAAGTATCAATTTTTAATTAATTGTGAAAAAACTAAATTTTTTTCAAAAATAATAATTTATCAAATTTATTTATATGGTTAAATTATATTTTAATTTTATATATTTTATAAATATGCCAATTTGACATAAATTAATCCAATTTAAAAATTTTAAATCAATTTCATGTTGACATTGGATATAAAATAATTTAAAAATTTAGAACATTTTTACATTAAAACCCACTTTTTGGTCCAGTATACAAGATTAAATTTAAATTAATTTCTAACACATATATGATTATAATTTTTAAAAATAAATTCAATATTTGGAATCATCATATATTATAGTTTTAAATAAATTAAAATTAATTTTGTACAAAAATGTATTAGAGAACGGGATTTAAATTTTCTAAATTGATTAAGAGAGAAATTAGCTTACGAGAGGACTAATATTTAATCTTATGGAATATAATGTACTATAAACTGATCCAATTTCCATTGTATGATTGTATTTCTACCCTATAATACATTTTATTGGCTTTTGAAAATTATTTGATCCACTTGAGATGCAAAAAACACTTTTGATATTCCTTTGTCATCAATTTTGAATAATTTCACTCATCTTTCACTATAAAAAGGGTCACACCCCTAACAATTATTCACACCTATAAATCTATTTTTAATAATAAATTCTACCCAAATATCCTAAATACATACCCAAATAAATCAAATATCCCTCCCCTTTAGGATAAAATCATCAAAATAATCACTTTAGTGCAAACCAAATGGAGTTAACAAAAGAAGTAGTAACTTCTTTTATCAAGATATTCTATTTTATTTCAATTATACACCACACAAACTCTTTTTGTTCTTTAAATATATAATAAACTATGTTTCCTCAATATAATGATATTTTTTTTATTCTAATGTTTTTAACTCACATTATACACACTTTAACATCCCAAATAAATAAGGAATAAGACACTTTTGATATTTATTAATAATTAATATTTAAATATTAATATTATAGTAAAGGGGACGCTATGTTGAATGGGGTTCCCGACACAAAACCACAATTTTCTTTGAAATATTACGTTGCACACTAATAATATAATATTATTATTTTAAATAGTTGTTAATACCTAGACGTTCTATTGGTGGTAATGAATATAAATTTCTAAAATATGAATATATATGTTTGTTAAATGTTTTTAAAATTATCCAATAAAATTTAGGGGCTTCAAATATGAATGAATTTAATTTTAAGCATGAATACTCTACTATTCAGTAAAAGGTAGATTTACCACCTTTTGATAGTGAACCCTCTTAAAATATTGTTTTTTTCATTTTTTATAAGTTCTATATGAAAAAATAAAATTCTTATTTAGATTTGGAACATCAAAATTTACATGGGTTAAATGTTTGGTATTTTTCTAATAAAGTTCATTTTAATGTGTAGTGAAAATACTGTATTTTAATTCAGAAGTACCTTTTAATATAATTTATATATACGGTTAAATTATCTTTTTAATTGAGTTTAATGTGTAATTAGAATATATTTTTCCCATTTAATCTAATTATGGTCATTGGAAATAATTTCATTTTGAAAATGGACATAAACAAGTGTCAATCTTTTGATAGTCATTATTTCTTAAAAACAGGCTATTTGTTTTGAAAATGTGAATTAATTTTAAATTAATTAATGAAAAATCTATGTTTATAATTCTGTAAAATAGACATCATTTTTTAATTTGGAATATCAAATATATCTTAGGCTGAATTTTTGGAATTTTTCTAAAAAACTTCATTTTTTGATAAATAGTGAAACCACTTAGTAGTAGTTAAAAAATAGACTTTATCATTTAAATGAAAATATACCACTTTTGTGAATTGAATTTCAAAAATAATAAATACATGTTTGTTATTAGTAAGTAATATGTGGTTCAATAAGATGAAAATAATTTTTGTGAATAGTAACTTTTGACTTTTATTTACCGTGGTTAAAGTTAAATAAGGTAATTAAAGGTAAAACAAATATATTATTAATTAAAAATTATCTTAACACATGTTCTAAACTTATTGGATGAGTATTATCTGACCATGGGCATCCATGGGTCTATTTTGGGACCCCATGGAGCCACTTATGAATGATAATTACACTTTAGATTAATTAATTTAATGTAAAGGCAAAAATGACATAATCAAAAATATTTTAGTAAATTATATTTTATATGGTGTTATATAAGTAATATTCTAGACTAAAAATATTCATTGGAAAGATAAAAGTGTTTCCTACATCATGGTATTTTTTTATAATTTTTAGATATCGAATAAATTAAATAATTTATGACACAATAATGATGTAGTGTTTACCTCATTAATATATCATTTAAATAAATATGAATATAAATAATAAAATAACATCCAATACTTGTCCAATTATTTTTGGAGGATTTTATTTCATCCAAGAGTCATCTTATCTTATACTCTAATGATTTTTTGACCTTTATTAACCGAAATATCATTATGTAATAAAATAATATTATCACACATTCCTAAAGAGCCCCTCCTCCCCCTTATAAAAATCTCTCACTGCTAACCAAATACACACACCTCCAAATACTTTATAATCGTCCAAACTCTACCCCATTAGGCTTCCTACATCCCTATACTACTCCTAGAAGCCATATATTAGTCATAAGGCAATTAAAGAAGTCCTTTTGGTTCAAACCAAATGAAGTTATCCAAATTTAAGGTTAAAAGTTCCTCTTAACTTATTTTCTTTTATTTTACTTCTCCAACCCCTAAAATATTTTTTCCCTTTATTTTATAACAAAATCAGTATCTTAAATATACTAGGATGTTTTTATTAGATGTATTTTAACTACCTTTACACACACCTCCATATAATGGGTGAAGAACATACTGTTTTTGTGGATGGAAAACTAACGCCTCACGAAACGATGAATGTTCGATTATCTCTTACTGCCTCTCATGGTGGCCATTAAGATGGAACTGTATTTATATATGATATATATTATGTTTATATTTTTTTTATGTTTCTGTATTTTACATATATATCCTACCTTTATGGTTTCCATTATGGGTAAAAGTGATAATTTCATTTGAGGAAGTGCGGACTCCCACCCCCTCAAAGTGATATGACTCATTAATGCCATATGTGGGATTTATAAAGGATGGAGTTAATGATAATATTTATGATAATATACTGGAATTATAATATACCTATGTATCAAGATTTTTTAATTCCATTAAAATGAGAAATAGAAATGAAAGTAGCATTCATGCGTACGTACGACTTACCATCTCCATGAACGGTGCATTTCATTTCTTACCTCCAAATGTTATGTAATAATATAAATACATGAATATTCTGGATATATATGATATATATGATATCTAAATCATGAATATAATTCTGTATTTAATGAACTTTTGACTATGTGAACACCTTGTAATTATAAGAAGGCTATTTTTGACTCAAGTACAAAATATCGACAAAACAACCATTATTAAGTTAAATGATTGGATAATATCTATAACATTGTAATAAGTGATATAAAAATAATAATAAACCTGAAAAATGTTCTTAAGAAAGTATAAATTAACTTTATTTTATTATTTAAGAAGAACAAGGATCAAACAAGTCATGCCGGACACGTGGTACGAGATTTTCCTATCTCACTTTTAATTCTGTGAGATTTCCATTATTTTCCACCTATTCAATGCATGTGGTGTATTGTGTAATGAAATTTGATATATATTATCATTATTATCATTATATTCATGTTATTATGTGATTAACATAGTGGTTATTAACTTTTGGTCATACAACTCAGTTGATTACAATGTGGTAATGGGTTTCATCTCACTTTTTATTCCCGTGAGATTCATGCTATATTTTCCACTATTTACTTTTGTGTGGAGAATTTAATGCTGATGATTGTAGTCTTTGTGTAATATAATTTCATTTATGAGTAATTACATCCTCATTTTATGACCTTTCGTTCATGTGGGGTATGTTTTTTAAGTTACCAAATCGTTAAGGGAACCTTTCACCCTTCTCTTTTTGAAAGACTTCTTTTTGTTATGTCTTTTAATTTACATCTTATTATGTTGGGATATGTTATTATATATCCTTATTGATATAGAATTTATGTACAAGTGATCATATCCCCCTTTTTATCTCATTAACACATTTTCTGAATTTTAAACTGACGTCGTTAGGCTGTCGAAGTTTTACAAGGGAACTTCTTACCCCATTTCAATCCTTTGGGTTCAACATGTAGTTCTGGAATATGTCATCATATGAATATGTGTGAATTACATCTGATTGTATTACACTTAAAATAAACTTATATTGGTTGTATTTATATTTTTCACACATAATTATGTGATTGATTTATCCTTAATTTATGGATACCATCTTTATATGTGATTTCATCTTAATTTACATTTCCTCTAAGACTTCATTGTTGTTATGCACCAATTCACTCTTATATGGTGTATATACTGTATTTTGACATATTATATCATGAATTAATTTATTTTCATGAAATTATAATGTTATGATTAAATTTTATTCCTACATTATATTTATTAGACCATCTTTTTATTTGTTAAAAAAACTCTTTAACTAAAATATCATTTTAAATATTTTAAAGATTTATTATTATAAATATTTTTCATTTATTTCCATGTTTTAAAAATGGTTTTTATGTTTTATTAATATGGGAATTAATGTTTTCAAATGATAATTCATTTAGAATCATCAAAGTGGTATGGGATGAATTGATTCAAAAATCAGTTTTTTTAATGTTTTAAATGGTTTTGAAAATGATTTAACAAAGAATTGTTTATTTCAATATCTTGAGTTGATATATTGTTATTGTAATGTGTAAATGTAATATTTCCATTATTCTTGGGTTATTTGTTATGAATATATTATGGTTATTGGGAATTGTTTACATATAGGGTGGTTCTTTGATAAACCTAGGGCAGATGAGCCCGAGATAGCTCTTCAATGCATTGGGTAACATGACGGAGGTAAACGTTAATGTTTATCCTAATAGATTTAGGGAATATACTATGATGGGTATTAAAAATGTGACTCTCTATGTATCTGTGATATCTACAATGTAAGTATGTTAAGAATTCTATAAGTTACCTTTATGATTTATGATTTGTGTGTGTTATTCATAAATCTTACGATTTTGTAAGGTATGTTATGATTGAAAAATATAGTTACATTGATTTGTATTTATTGATGTGATAATGTTTTCCTTCCTTATCTTATAACCCTTGCTGATCTTTTTATGCTCATTCCAAGTTTTTTATATGTTTTCCATTGGAATTAAAGATGAATAGGGTCAGGGATGGGATCAAGGAAACGTAATGCTGTCTTAAATATAGAAATAGACATGTTTCTTTTTAAGAGATTTTATTTTATGTGAAAATACATACTTATTAGTAGTTTCTACATGTAATATTCAAGTTGTTATGTAATATTTATAGCCTAATTCTATAAAACTCAAAACCTAAAAATATCCTCACTGTGAATTAGTCATTTAATTAAATATTAAGTAATGTTTTAAGGACGGGTCCTTATAGTTGGTATCAGATACCGGTTTAAAAAACGTTAGGGATTAAGAGTTTTCATTAGACATATGGTTGATCCCTATATCTATTATTTCCATTAAATCCTTGTTTTATAACTTTTTCTGATCAAGGTAAGTAAGATACATATGGAAGGAGAAGGATCTAAAATAACATTTCTATCTCTTCCTGATGACATGCCTGAAATAATTATTGCAATGTCATGTTTGGACGATAGTGAAACATTTTCTAGCATACAACTCACTTGCAAGCAGTTTTTTTTGAGATATCAAACACCTCCACTATACCTCGTTATCATCATGGATCGTGGGTTGTATTTAGACAATTATTATTTTCAAAATATTCTCATATTTTCAAGAAAGGTAAATATTATCAAGGATTTTTCATATATTTTTCCCTATCAGAAGATTTTAAAGTATATTATGATGTTAATAAATGTGCTGAAGAAGGAGACCCTTGTGCAACTGATTTATATTTTCTTTTAAAATATAGTCTCTTAGTAGATACCAATGGTATTTTAAAGGACCATTAATTGAAATTTTCAACTCAAATTTGTTACGACAATTTTATAGAAATCATGTTTTATCATATTTTTGAAATTAAATTTCTTACATTATTATTTTCCAAAATTGTTTTTCTGTGAACACCCATATGACCCATGTTGTACAAGGTGTATTTGAATAGAGGAATAAAATGATTTTAAGGATCTATAAATCATTGTTTCAATGCATGGACCTTCTACATACATGAATATGATGACGATGAACCCAAATGGAAACCATGATCAAGGTATGATGTTCTTCATTTTACGGATCATTTTATTTTATCATATGGTGGTGAAATAAGATTTCAAGAATTAATATATTGAGATCATAATGAATTTGGATGAAATTGAGAGGTATAAGGAAACCGTTGAGATTAAAACATGTTAGGGTTATTTTTTTGTTTTATAAAAAGGACAACCTGTAGGATGGGTGACAACCCGTTTCATCAGGTAAGGCCGCTGGAATCGAACCCACAACCAAAAGGTGCTAAGGGCGCATCGTCTACCACTACCCTACTTGAAGTCCCTAGTTATTATGAATTTTTATTTTAGTACAATGTTTTAATGGAACACGAATAAGTTGATTTTTGGAATTTATGTTTTATCAAATGGATATACATAGCATAGAAAAATGATTTAGTGATTTAGTGATGATGGTTTTTGTGGAAGACGTTCTTTCTTTTGAGGAAACACTATATGACTAAGGATGATAGAATACTATGGGATTTAAATTGTGGAATAATGGTTGAAATTTTAGTTTTGAAGATCCTATGTTTTTATTGTGGAAATATTATGATTTGGTTTATTTATGAAACTGATTAACCTATCATGGAGAATATGTGATTAGGATAATTAATTTTCAATATGAGATTTTATAAGTAACTGATGTTATTTGGTGATAAATTATAAGATTTATCTTGGAAGACTATATAATTAAATCCTTATGAGATTTGGGTTTCAATATTAGTTTGGATTACATTTGAATAATTTTAGGGATTGTTGTTTATTGAATGGTCTTGGTTGATCTTTGGGTATTGTTTTACAAATTTTTGAGATTAAGAGTAGTTTTTCTTTTTGTAAATGATTATCCTTTCATAGTATTATCTGATCTCACACTAACAATTTTGGTTTTTGTTAATTTCTAAAGACAAGGGAAATATATAGTTCTTTTTTGTAGATTATGTGATTCTCAAGAAGATGATTCTTGTGCTTTTGATGTGATAAATTCTTTATGAATGCTCTTTGTTTGGAGAAAAGATTAGTTTTTGGTAAAAAATTATTAAAGAATGAAAATCTACCTGAAGGTAAGTATATTTCATATATTTTCTTATAATATATATTAAATTAATTCCTCAAAATTATGAAAAGAAATGTAAAACAAAAATTTTGTTGGTTAATGTTTACTACTGGGTAATCAAAGATAGTTTAACACATCATAAGTTTATGATTTTCTAGTGGTTAACTTTCTGCTAATCATGTTTTCTATCACTCTCCATCAGATCATTACCATTGTCTCTCTCTTCCATATCCATGTTCTCCAACATGGAATCCTAGTACAAGTTATCTAGGGTAACCATTGTACTTTTCATTCTTTCTTTTAAGGTGATATTTTTACTGACTCTTTTCCGATGTGGTAAATTTAATGTAGTTTCCAATCCCAATTTTAAAATTACGAGGATTAAATTCTCCATAGGGGGGAAGGATGTAACATCCCAGATAAATAAGTAACAAGAAAAATTTCATATTTATTAATATTAGTGAATTAAATATTAATTTTAAATTAAAGGGGACGCTATGTTCGATGGTGTACCCAATACACAACCACAGGTTTCTCTGAAATCTTATGTTGGAAACTAATAATATAATATTATTATTTCAAATGGTAGTTAATTCCTCGCCATTTTAATGGTGGTAACGAATAGAAATTACTAAAATATGATTATATATGTTTGTTAAGTCTTTCTAAAATTATCCAATAAAATTTAGGGGCTTACAATATGAATGAATCTAATTTTAAGAATGAATACTCTAATATTCAGTAAAAGGTCGATTTACCAGCTTTTGATGGGGAACCCTCATTAAATATAGTTTTGGAAATTTTTTATATACTAAATTTTAAAAAATAAAATTCTTCATTAGATTTGGGACATCAAAATTTTCTCGGGGTAAAGTTTTCGTATTTTTCTCTTAAAGTTCATTTTTTATTGAATATTGAAAAATACTGTATTTTAATTCAAAAGTGACTTTTAATGTAATTTATTTATATAGTTAGATTAACTTTTTAATTCGGTTTAATGGGTAATTATAATATATTTTTACCATTTAATCTAATATTGGTCATTAGAAATAATTTCATCTTGAAATTGGACATAAACAAGTGTTAATCTTTTGAAAGTTATTATTTCTTAAAAACAAACTATTTATTTTGACAACATGAAATAATTTTAAATTAGTTAATAATACTTCTATGATTTTAATTTTTTAAAATAGACATCATTTTTGAATTATTAATATCAAATATTTCTTAGGCTGAATTTGTGGTATTTTTATAAAAAAATATCAATTTTGATGAAGAGTGAAACCACATAGTAGTTGTTAAAAAAACTGAATTTCTCATTTAAATGAAATTTTACTGCTTCTGTGAATTGAATTTAAAAAATCTGAAAAATATTTTTGTTATTAGTAAGTAAAATTTGGTTCAATAAGATGAAAATAATATTTTGTGAATAGTAATTCTTGACTTTTATTTACCGAGGTTAAAGATAAATACAGAAATTTAACGTAAAATTAATATTTAAATAATTCAAAATTACATTAACAGTTTTCTAACTTAATTGGATGAGTAATGACCAACCATGGGAATCCTTTGGTATATTTTGGGACCCCATGGAGCCACTTATGAATGATTATGACACTTTAGATTAATTAATTTAATGTAAAGGCAAAAATGACACAAACAAAAATACTTTAGTAAATTAAATTTCATATAGTGTTATATAAGTAATAATTTTGACTATAAATATTCATTGGAAAGCTAAAACGATTTCCTACATCATGGTAGTCTTATTTATAATTTTTAGATATATAATAAATTAAATTATTTATGACAGAATAATGATGTTGTGTTTACCTCATTAATAAATCATTTAAATAAATAAGATTATAAAGATTAGAATAACATCAAAAACATGTGCAATTTTTATTGGATTATTTTTTTAATACCATGAGTCATATTATCTTAGACTTTATTTATTTTTGGACCTTTATAAATAGAATATCATTATATAATAAAATAATATTATCACACTTTCCTAAAGAGACCCCCCCTTATAAAAATCCCTCAATTCTAACCAATTACACAAACCTCTCAAGCCTTTAGTCATGACAAAAATCAGCCCAATTAAGCTCCCAACATCCCTCTCCTCCTACTATAAGCCTTAAATTATGCATAAGTCACTTCAAGAAGTCTATTTGGTTCAAACCAAAGGATGTTACCCAAATTGAAGGTAATGGTTCCTCTTAACTTCTTTTATTTTATTTTAATTCCCCAACACCTAAACTATTTTTTTCCTTTATTTTATAACTAAATATTTATCCTAAATATACTAGTATGTTGTTATGGGAAGGATTTTAACTAGACATACCCACACATCCATCTAATGGGTGAAGAACATACTGTTTCTGTGGATGGAAAACTAACGCCTCATGAAATGATGATTGTTCGATTATCTCCTACCGCCTCTCATGGTGGACATTAAGACATAACTGTATTTATATATCATATATAATATGTTTATTTTTTTATGCTTATGTATTTTACATTTATATCCTACCTTTATGGTTTCCATTATGGGTAAACGCTATAATTTTATTTGAGGAAGTGCGGACTACTGCCCCCTCAAAGTTATATGGCTCGTTAATTCCATATTAGGGATGTATAAAGGATGAAGTTAATGATATTACTTATGATATTTTAATGGAATTATAATATAACTATTTATCATTATCTTTTAATTACATTAAAATAAGATATAGAAATGAAAGTAGCGTTCATATGTATGTATGGCTTACCATCTCCATGAACGGTGCATTTCATTTCTTACCTCAAAATGTTATGTACTATTATAAACACATGTATATACTATATATATATGATATATATGATATCTAAATCATTCATATCATTATGGATATAATGAAATTTTGACTATGTGAACAACTTGTAATTATTAGATGTCTATTTTTGACTCATGTACCAAATATCGAAAAAATGACCGTTATTAACTTAAATGATTCCATAATAACTATAATATGGTAATAAGTGATATAAAAAGAATAATAAACATGAAAAATGTTCTTAAGAAAGTATAAATTAACTTTAGTTTATTATTCATGAAGAACAAGGAACAAACAAGTCAAGTTAGACACGAGGTAAGGGATTTTCTTATCTCACTTTTAATTCTGTGTGATTCCCATTGTTTGACACTTATTCATTGCATGAGGTGTATTGTGTACTTCAATTTGACATATATTATCATTATTCTCATTATATTCATGGTATTATGTTATTATCTTATTGGTTATTAACTTTTGGTCTTACGACTCAGTTGATTAGAACGTGGTAAAGGGTTTCATCTCACTTTTTATTCCTGTGAGATTCATGCTATAATTTCCACTATTTCCTTTTGTGGGGTTCCTGTACTGACCATTATTGTACTCTTGGTGAAATATATTTTCATTTTTTATTATTTAAATATTCATTTTATGATCCTTCTTTCATGTGTCCTATGTTTTTTAAGTTAACAAATCGGTAAGGGAACCTTTCACCCTCCTCTTTCTAAAAGAATTCTTTTTTGTTATGCCTTTTAATTTAAATATTATTATGTTGGGATATATTCTTATATATCCTTATTGATAGAGAAATTATGTCCAAGTGATAATATTCCCTTTTTATCTCATTAAATTGTTTTCTGAATTGTAAAGAGACGTCATTAGGCTGTTGAATGTTTACCAGGGAACCTCTTACCCCCATTTCAATTCTTTGGGTTCAACTAGTACTTCTTGAGTATGTCATCCTATGAATATGTGTGAATTAAATATTATTGTATTAAACTTAATATCCAATTATATTGGGTGTATTTTTATTTTTCACACATAGTTATGTGATTGATTTATCCTTAATTTAAACATACCATCTTTATATGGGATTTCATCTAAATTTTCATTTCTACTAAGACTACATTGTTGATATGCACCAATTCACTCTAATATGGTGTATATACTATCTTTTGACATATTATATCATGAATCCATTTATTCTCATTATATTATAATGTTCTTATTAGATATTATTTCTCATTTTTTTATTCAAGAATCTCAGTATTTGTTAACAAAACTCTTTAAATAAAATATCGTTTTAAATGTTTTAAAGATTTATTCTTATAAAGATTTTTATTTAATTTCCATGTTTTCAAAATGGTTTTTAGGATTTATTTATATGGAAATTATTTTTTTCAAATGATAATTCATTTAAAATATATAAAGTCAAATGGGACACATTTATTAAAAAATCTCTTTATTAAATGTTTTAAATGGTGTTGAAAATGATTTGATAAATCATTCCTTATTTCAATATCTTGAGTTAATATATTGTTACTGGAATGTGGAAATGTAATATTTCTTTTATTATTGTGTTATATGTTAGGAAAATGTTACGGCTATTGGGCATTATTTACGTATACGGGTGGTTACGTGATAAACCTAAGGTTGGTGAGCCCGAGATAGCTCTATAATGCAATGGGTAACATGATGGAGGTAAACGTTAATGTTTCTCTTAAGAAATTTAGGGAATATAATGTGATGGGTATTTCAAATGTGACTCACTATGTAGTTGTGATAGCTACAATGTATCTATGTTATGAATTCCATATGTCACCTTTATGATATATGATTTTTGTTTGTTATTCATAAATGTTATGATTTCATAAGGTATGTTATGATTGAAAAATATACTTTAAATGATTTTTATTTGTTGATGGGTTAATGTTTTCCTTCCATATTTTATAACCCTTACTCAGCTTTTAATGCTCATCCGACGTTTTTGAAATGTTTTCCATAGGACTTAAACATGAATAGGTTCAAGGATGGGATCATGGAAAAATCATTTTGTCTAAAATATAGGACTAGACATGTTTGTTTTTAATAGTTATTATTTTATAAATAAATGGATACTGAGTAGTAGTGTCTACATGTAATATTAATGTTGTTATATAATAATTATGGCCAAATTATCTAAAACTCTAAACCTGAAAAGATTCTGATTGTGAATTATTCATTTAATTCAATATTAAGTAATGTTCTAAGGCCAGGTCCTTATACACACTCCCTTATAATGGATAACGAATAGACTATTCTTGTGTATAGTGAACTACCGCCTCACAAAAAAACATTGTTCATTTTCCTTTACCAACTTTCATGGATCATAACTTTGATGGAAAATATTTTTTTACCTAATAAATATATTATATATGGCTTATTTATTCATTTTCAATTATTTTATTTTACATATTATCATACTCCCTATTTTTGGTAAATTGTATAGCTTTATTTGTGATCATGTGGAACACCGCCTCCCTAAATCAATGTGATCCAATAAAACATTACATGGAATGTTTTAAAAATAGGTTTTTTAAAATTATTTGATATATATGAAATTTTTATTCCTATTTAATTATAATATTTATATAAATATATTTCAATTACTTTATTTCATTCAATATAGAAATAAAAAAGAAACATCATTAACGTGTACGTACTTCCTACATTCTTCATGAACAGTTTATTACATTTCAATTATATATATATTATTAATATTTATATAATTAATATATATGATATATAATTAGTTTTTAACTGTTGGATAAAATTAAATCATGTTATAACTAAGAGGATCAAGAATGATAGTTCAAAATAAAAACAATAAACAAAGTAGTTATTACCCCAAATATCACTTTGACATGTATTTTTTAATAAATGGGTAATAAAAAATAATAACTAAATCATATATGGTATGATATATAGGAATGTTTTTATTTCAAAAATTTATAATTATTTTTTTATAAAATTGTTTTTAACAGGTACGAATGAAGTCAATAATCAAGGTAAGGATTTTCTCCTCTCCCTTTTTATACCTACGTGATACATACCATATTTACCAGTAATTTCATTTATGTAGTGTATATACTACCCATGAATTGGTTATATGAACAATATTACTAAATTTATGGATATATACATATCATTTTTATGATCTTTCATTTATGGGGTTTATTGTTTAAAAGTTAACAAATTGTTATTGTAATTGTTCCCTCAAGATGCCATCATTGAGATACCTGATATGTTATTCACCAATATATTTTAAAAGGGTTTATCTATTTTACATTGACATGTAATATCATTATTAACATTATTTCATGATATTTAATTATTTATTTAATTTTATTCACTCATTTATAATATGACTAAAATTTACCAAAGTGGTAAGAGTTTAGTACTACAACCTCATCATTTATCAAGATAGTTTATGATCACTATTCCAATGATGAAATCATATGGAAAATATCTGAATAAAAATAATTAAATTTATTCACATATGGTTATACATGATATAATCATGTAATATTACCATTTTCACTCTTTGTTACATAATATATTTAAGAAGATATTTTTATGAAAATCCAACATTATTTCACTATTTTGATGAAAATATATATTTTCATAATTCCATGTAATCTAATTTTTTTAAAACTTTTTACCATTCTCTTATGATATTTAATGGAAATTTTACACATGATATTACTTTTAAAAAATTGAATTTACATGTATTATATATTTAATTTTCTAATAAATAAACTTTTCTAAACATTTTTAGGTGTATGTGGAATGTTTGAAATGTGTAGATTTACACATCTTCATGACAATAATTTTATTAAAAATAACTTTTTATAATTTTAATTTTTTATTGAAATAATTTTTTTCATAGTATTATATAAAATTTATGATTTTAATGCGGTATTCATAGATAAGGGTTTAAAAATGTTTTCAGTTTAAAAATTATTTAAAATGATTTTCAATGCTTCCTTTATAGGTTTTCGAAATGTTATTTTCAAGTAAAATGATTTCATTGTTTTTATGTTGTCTTTATATGTATTCAAAACCATTTTCTAGAAACGTCGTTCCAAAATTATTTCATGAATTATTTTTTTTTGTTTTCAAATTCATTACAATAAAAAATTTATCAAAATGTGTTCAGGAATTCATTATGAGTATTCAAGGTGTTTTCATAGAAAAAGGATTTGAAAATACTTTAAATATTCTTTTAAAATTATTAAAGCTATTTTAAAATAAAATGTTTTTAAAAAAGAATTTTCTAAAAAAACATTTATTAAAATTGAAAACATATTTTTCTCAAGAAATTTTTTAAATGAAATTGTAATGCTTTTGATATGAAAATGAATTGTGAAATTGTTTTATGAACTTTATTTTCAATGAAATTATATCTTCCTTTATAAATGATCCATGTGACCTTTGAAAATACTTATCTATATAAGATGACATAGTTTGTTGTATATTGTGATTTATAGGGTACATGATCCAAGAATACCATTAATATTAATTCTTTAATGGTTTATGTTTCAATGGAATGAGGTTTATGACACCAATTTATCTTCCACGGGTTATATTATTTTTAAACCCACTTATTTTCAAGGTATATTCTTGGTAAAATGATTATGATACCTATCAGATTCAATATATAATTATATGATTGAATTTTTATGACACCAAATTCATTTAATGGGTTATTATATGATGTTTTGGAATCCCATCCATTTTTGTGGGTAATGATATTATGAATGTTTTGTTATCTTGTTTTACATGCATGTATGATTTCAATATACGATGGGTGTGACCAATATCACCCTCTAATGCATTGGACAATTAGGGATGAACCATATGTATAAATGTTATGAGTAATCAAGATTACATATTCACATAGTTAGGTTTAACAATATTACATATGAAAATATTATGAATGAACCTGATTACAAGTTCACAATGTTATAAATGGGTCTGGTTGCTCATCCATAAGTTTATGTGTGAACCTGACTACATGTTCACAATGTTATGATTGAACCATATTATTTTTTCACAATGTTATTTGTCAACCTGATAACATGATCACAATATTATGATTGGATTTGGTAGCATGTCCATATGTTTATTTGTGAACCTGTTTAAATTTTCATAATGTTATAGTTGAAACTGATTACATTTTCACAGTGTTTTTAGTGGAATTTATTGCATTTCCATAGGTTTATTCATGGTGATGACTTCATATCCTTAAATTAACTAGTGAAAATGATTCTACCTATACATGAATACAATTATATAATCTAATGTCTATTCCACAAATCCATGAATTATTAATAAGTTATTCTTTTAGGTCGTATGGTATCGATTACCTTATCCTTCATGTGTTATGAGCTATCAATATTTATTCCATGAATCTTGATTAAAGTCTTTGATATGAATGGTATGATATTTAAATAATATGTTAAAGTTCTCATAACATTATGATCATGATTATTCTAATATATCTTCTTATTTACCCTTATAAAAAATATTATCCCACACCTTTCTTATGTTTCATTTTCCCAGGTCTTGGATAATTTTATTAAGTAAGAGTAGTAATGGGGATACATTTATGGAGATGTTGGTGATCATTATCCAAATTAGAAAAATATGTTTCGTGATTCTGAAGGCAATAAACTAATATGGTATTCAAGCATGTAGTATTGTAATATAATGATTATTCATATAAAATTAGGTAATATCGTTGTATTTTAAGAACAGGTCACTACATAATATCTCTCAAAATCTCTAGTAAATGGGAATCATATGATGTAATCCTACTATTATAGGATAACGGTTCACCAATATGCATAAATTAGACTTTAATATAAACCTTATAATATAATAATATTAATAGTCACTGTATACTGTATATGTTTTCAATGATTGTGATGTTCAATGATATTTTAAATCCAAAATGATTTATCAGTCAAAAAACCAAACTAGGGAATGTTCTTTTCTAAATTAAAATACATAATATTGCATTATTAATTTTAAATGATAGTATTATTTAAAAAAGTTTGAGTCATTGCATTCTTTCTAGTTTTAGTAATTTATCCATTGAAAATAAATTTATTTCCCTAAAAATGAGGGTAATTTTGCTTCATCAACTCATATGGTTTCCATGTTCCTTCCTTAAACATGTGTTTCTGACATAACACATTAACAAGGTAAGTTTTGCTATTTTTTGGAACATTATTACTATGACATAATATGCTCACCAAAATCACCTCACATGAATTATCATTATCAAGGTTATCACCTTCGGATGTATTATATTTGATGGTTTTATAATGTACATCCCCATGTTGGATAAATTTAACGCATCATGTACTTGAGAAAAGTTCAGTTTGACTGTATTTTGAAAAGCCACAGCTCTGATGTGATCATGGATCTCAAAGGGGTCGATGCATCCTAGATTAAATTTTCCCAAAATTCCAATTCTAATAACCTTATTAGATTATTAAATATGACAGAACACTTTATCAATAACATAAAACCCTATTTATTCAGATGATTATCTACGAAGCTTTTCTATCAACATTTTTTTATTGTATCTTGACTCTGAATAGTTTGAACCTACTTTTTTATCTCCAAATTAACATTAGGCCCCATCAGATTTCACTCTCCAACATCATCCCAATATATCAGAGTATTATAGAATTTCCCATTCTGATCCTCATTGGGTACCATTCCAATTCATTAGTAGAAAATTAAATTATACAAGGACTCTAATATAAGATGGTACCAATCCCAATATCCTTGTAAATTAATTAAACATGATCTCAGTATTTCATTTATGTCGTTAATTGTTCTTTTGTATTGATATCAATTTGAGGGTGATAAGTAGTAATGAATTATAGCTTTTCAAACCACATCCACTTATGTATTCTTTGTAAATATGAGGTAGAACTCAGATCTAGATCAGATACAGTAAGGATTGGTATACAATGTAGTCAAACCAGTTCACTTATTAATATCTTCATGGTCATGAAATATATATTCTTTGATCAAAATGAAATGAGAAGAAATTGTATGGTGATTGACAAACACCCACATGACTTTATTTCTATTATATTTCCTAGGCATCCCTATGAAATAATACATGGTTGTGATTCCCCCTTCTTTAATTTTTTGAGAAATAATTTCTTCATAAACATATACTTTTTTTAATTAATGATTGAATTTTTGCATACCAATCATTGAAATACAAATTCCAAAATATTCCCCTTTATGGTATCTCGGTATAAGATTGTCTAAAAATTTCAACACATTTTAGTGATTCTTATAAGAATATAGAATGTTGATATATTCAATTAATCATTATGTTCCCAATGAATATAACTTTTTAGAGGACACAAATCTGTAATTCAAACTATATAACTCCATCATTAGAAAATCTAAACTCTTGAATAATAAATAATTTATTCCATATACTGTAATATTATCATTGGGAATCCCTGATCCTATTAGGAATGGGCGGTTATAATTTTACATGAGTATGTTTGGATGAATTACCATTGATTTTTTCCATTCACATCCTTTACCTGTCTATGAAGATTGGAACCCTTTAAGTCATCATCATTGGAAGTGTTTCATGAACCATTCCACTCAGATCATCTCTATCATTTTTCACCTTCCTATGATGATAATGAATTGAATAGTAATAACATATGATCATCTCTAACCACCTCCATTGTGGGTAATTGTGATTTTTTGTGAGAATTTATATGTGATACAATTATGATCCATTTATATTTTCCACATCTCGCAACATATATAATATCACCAAATCATGAATGTCAAAACCACTTCTTCCAATTGAAAATCATGTGTTATATGGTAATGTAAATGGAAAATTAATTATAAGAAGGAATATACTATCACTTTTTCATATTTCATGTAGAGACCATCTCTTAACATGCATTAAAATTACATCATTTTTGCGAAATACTTAATACACCACACAAATTGATTCCCAATGATTATATTCGTTTAGTTCCTTTTTAAGCATTGAAACATAAGAACTTATACATAAGTTAGCTAAAATAATACCTACTAGGTTCTTCATGAGTTTCACCCTTCTTAGACACATAATACATATCTTCATAACCTAGTGAAAGAAAACAAAAAAGGGCTGAGCTCGAATGCTCAGTAAGAGTAAACATGAGATATATATAAGAATAAACATGATCATAAGGGTATGATAATGTGACCATGATATTATAAGATCATGTACTTCATTATAATGATAATAAATGTGAATCATTGAATAATTATTAGTAGTTCATTATAAATAAATAAATATGGAATCATGACCGTAGTCCATGAAATCATAACTCAAAAATTAGACATGGAATTTTGGAAGAAACTTAATCTTATAAAATTTATTTCATTGAAGTAATAGAATTTATGACAATGAAATAATATTAGTATTGGTTCACTCACCATATCAAATTTCTAGTCATGGTTTACTCCCATGACCATCTTAATAGTCAATGTTCACTGCCAAGAACATCATAGCGGATAAAGTCCATTGCTGAAATGATTTCACTCCTCATTCCATCCATTTCTTTCACATGAGATAAAATTATTTCCCAATGAATTGGAGGTATATATAGGTACCAAAAATATCTGAATGAAATCATACGTATATGTTCCACAAGAACATAAATATTCAAATAAAAGCACCTGAAATGAAATTGGTGTCATAAACCTATAATCATATCATTATATGTCGAAAAAGTCAATTTTCATAATAATTTCATCAAATAATAACCTATTAAAAGAAGATGGATTCAAAATAATAAATCCCATAGAAGTGTAACAGGTTTGAAAAACATATAACCCACAAAAGTTAAATGGGTTTCATAAACATCATTCAAAAAATAAATAAAAAATTAAGAGAAATAATATGAATGGAATCATTGAATAATTTCCAAGAAAACCATGAGTAACATAAATAGATATCATCATAGATGGAAAATAATTTGGAAATATCCTTATAAAAGTATTTCATAAAGAAAATATCCTTAATTGTTATCGAAACTCTTTTAAAAACATAATATTATTTTAATTTTTTTAAAAATAAAACCTAACACATAAAACATAATACATGATACCATAAGAAAATAAAAATAATTTTCTGTTTAACGTTATTTTAAAATATCATCTTTAAAATTCCTTTTCAAATCATTTTTCTAAAATAGGGTTTTCGATGTTCATGGCATGTGTCTCAAAAAAATAGAGATAAAACTAATTTTCAAGTTTTGTATCTTTTGAAATATAACCCCCATGAAAGGGAAATAAAAATTATGGACTTGTAAATTCCAATAAATGTAGGGATAAAAAGTATTAAATATGTTACATGGAATTATATACACCACACAAGTGGTTAAAAACGCCTAAATCACACAGAAATATATGTGATCTTTGAAATACCCTTACATTATGTCTTAATTAACATCATACTCATACGAAAATCCTATATAATAAATATATGTTCATTCTAAATATCTAAAGATCCATAATATTATATATAATATGATATATGATTTTATTATGGCATTATATTTCCATTTTAATAATAATTCCATGTTAATGTTATGCATTGGGTATTACCTTCTTTGTTTTTCATACAAGTATTGACTTGTTATTCATGATGATCTTGAATAGATCATGGTTTCAATATCTCAAAAAATGTAAAAAAATTATATAAATATAATATTTAATAATTGTGAATTTATTGATAATATTTTATAGAATATGGAATTATGAAATGGAATACACTGTTCATGGTGACGGTAGGTCGTACGTATGCATTATCATTGTTTCCGTTTTATTATCGTATTGAAATAATGAATCTAAATGAAATATATGTATATATATATATATATAATATCTTTTAAATAGAACTATTTTTTCATATATGAAGTATAATTTCACTAAAATAATCCATAATTAATACCATGTAATGTGTGAATGAATCACATCACATTAAGAAGGCGGTAGTCAACACATCCATAAATAAAGTTATCATATTTACAAAAAATACAAACTATGATGGTTTGTCTTAAATAATAATCACAAAAGTATTGAGACAACATAAATATAATATATATATTTATATAATATGAAATGACTATCCATCGTAATTCCAAACCATGAGAGTTAGAAGAAAATAACTACATCGTTTCGTGAGTTTGTAGTTCACCGTACACAAGAATGATATGTTCATTACCCATTAGATGAAAGTGTGTGTAAGTGTAGTAAAAATATTATAATAAAAAATATCAATGTTTTGAAGATATTTTGGTTATTATATAATCATGTAAAAAGAATATTTTAGTAGAGGAGAATGGAAATAAAAAAAGGACTTTTTGGAAGGATGTTACCGCTTATTTGGGTAACACATATTGGATTACAAGAAAGGGCATACATGTTTAGATATATTCTAAAATGAAAACTGTGAGGAATATTTTAGAATTATTTAAATGATATTTTTATAGAGTTTTTCTGAATCGATGTTCTTGATATATTTGAATAATTGGGATGTATGAGTGTCTTTTTCTATTGTAGAAGGAGTCGCATTCTTGTAAATTTGTGAATGGGGAGTTCTAGACACATTATCCCCCAAACATGTGGCACCAAATATAGTCTAAAACCAAAAAAATGGAGTATATAATATAAGTAGGAATATAAAGCGTATATTGGAACTTTTTATTTATAATTTTGGGTCTTATGATTAAGGTTTAGTGATTTTTAATGATATTTTTCTATTAATCGTTGAAATTAATTTTAATCACCTTCATTTATCTTTTGGGAAAAAAATATAATTTTAAATTGTTTTAAATTATAAATTATAAATATTCCAAATATTAAATCTTTTTCAAAAATTAAAATCACCTAAGTATAGGAAATTGATTTAAAATTAATCCCATAGATGTGTCGCGATAATAGGTTTTTTATGAAAATATGTTTAATAGTTTTGGATGTTTTATATAACCAATTTTGTGGTGAAATTGGTTATAATGACCACAAATGGATCACATGATGTAAAAATTTTCTATTTAAAAATAAAATTAGAATGATATTATAATTTTACAATAGAAATTAATTATATGAAACAGTAGTATTGAATTAAAATTAATTATTTTTCATTACTCATCCATAAATTATGTTTTCAAAAAATAAAAATAAAAAAACATAACCCTATGATAATTTTTACATTTTGAATAAAATAGTAAATTTTGATTAATCAAATTGAATATGTAATATTTTATAAAATTAATTCTATTATTGTTCACATATGTACATAAAAATAAGATCTTTTAAAAATATAGTATTTTAAATGATAAAGTGACTTCAGCAAAAAATTTATGTCATATTATCAAGATTATTTATTTACAAAAAATAATTATACATAATATATAGATATCATTTATTACTATTTATATTACTATATTTAAATTCTATGTTATAAATATCATCTTTAAATAATTAATAAAATAAAATAAAGTTTTGTAAAAACATAATGTTTCATATAATGCATGAAAAGTCAGTGTTACGTGTAGCACATGATTAATTTTTTATAAAGTATAAATATTTTTTAATCTAGTGTATCAAGGAATGAAACACATCAAAGATAATTAGTTATTGAAACAAAAGATTCATACAAACTCTAGGTGTTACATTCTATACCCCTTAAAATGAAGTTCTCCTTATAAATTCATCATTATGATAAAAAAAGGAAACATATACCTCCTAATATCCAGAAGTTCAAATATAGCTTCCTATAACTAGTTATTTATAAAAAAAATTATAGTGTGAGTGGTCTTGTTTCATAGAACATTCACTATATGATCAATAATTTCAATCAGTTTTTCCCCATAAGAATTATCATAATCCATCAATATGACCTCTGAGTTCATTATATGTGATGGGTGAGGTATTTTATTCTTTAGGATATATACAAGGAATATATCTTTACATGAGATTGATTTATGGGATGTTCACTCCGATACTCTAACTTCATGATACATACATATATTTCAAAGGGACATATGTAAATAGGGATTAGTTTCCCTTTATTTTTGAATCAAATAACTTTATTAAAGAGATAGATTCATAGAAAAATCTTCTCTCAAACTTCAAATCTAATATCAAAACATCACTAATCATCATTAATTTTCTTCCCAAATTAATCTACCTTGATCTATGAAAAATGCTTTTGAATTTATATTACATTTCTTCAACTATGTTGAGTAAAATAATATTCCTTTCTCCAACTTCATCCTAACACACATGAGATCTACATTTATTCTGGTATAGAGTTTCATAAAGATACATAATTATTATTGATTGAACGATATTATTTTATAAAAAATCAACTAGAGGAAGGTTTTGATCCAAAAAACCATTGAAATATTATAAAAAATATTTCAATATATTCTCTATGATATGAAATTTTATATCAGACTAACCATCCATATAGGGATGATTACAAGGGATGAAACCCAATTCAATATATAGTTATTTCTGATAACCACTTTTGAAAATTGAGGTAAAGCGCAGATCCCAATCAGATATAGTAGAGTGTTATACGACATGTAACCTTCCCATGTTATTAATGTGTATCTTAGAAATTTGGTCTAATGATATGTCTTCTATGACAATAATGACGTGTGATGAAATGGTAACAAGATCAAAAACCATCCATATATCATTAATCCCTTTTAAGGTTTTGGGTATAACAATTAAAAAATATGTATTCATGTTCTACCATTTCCATACTGGTATTGGTAATGGCTGAAACATCCCCAGAGACATTACCTTTCAGTCTTAATTTTTGGAATACAACAAAGTGTGATACAGGATTATTGATATACCTTTTTATGTCATCCCACCGGATTTATTCATTCAATATATGTAGTTCTTCATAATTCACTGATGAGTATATAATTTATAACTATCAGCTTCCTCTAATAGATCCTTCTTCAAATATGGTTTGGATGGAATGCATACACGTTTCATGAAACTTGTCATTCCACCATGATTATGGATAAATTATGGGACACCTCTAACATTATTTTTTAGCTCCACACGTTCCTTATGAACATCATTACTCTTCACATGGATAAAGGGATTAACATTCAATTATAAAATATAGGATTATTCCCCTTCCATAATGATTTCTAGCTTCATCCCATGATAATCCAAAAATACCAAATCTTTTTAAATCTATATAAAGGAAAATCTAGCATGATCGTTTCAACTGAAACCATCGGCCGCCTTCTTTTCATCCCTAGGTTAGTAATCTATTGAGTATTCATAATCCATTATACCCTATAGAAATTTTCTATATCTCTTGTTAAAATCCATGAATGTGAAAATATTTTATATACTTGTATGATCAGAATATATATTACACATTTATTTATAATGACAATTCCATCATATATTTGATGTATAAACTACCACTGCAATCTCCAAATCATGAGTATGGTATGTTTTTTCATGAATCCTAAACATTCTTGCAGAATGGGAAATAACTATGTTATTCTGTATAAGAACATATCCTAACCACTTAATGGATTCATATCTATATATTAAAAAACCTTCTCCACAATATTTCAATATAATCACAGGTTTACTAATTAACCTTCTCTTATATTCCTTAAAATTTTCATCACATTCATTTGTCTAGAGGAACTTTGTATCCTTCTTAATTAACTTGTCCAGAGCATCAAATAGTCATGAAATATTCTCCAGAAACCATTGAAAATGTCCAGCTAAAAAAAGAACTATGGTTATTAGTCATCGTGGTTGTTCTAGGGAAATATTAAATAGCCTTCATCCTTATTGGATATATTACAGTGGTATATCATTAGATTTTCTAACTCAAACATGAAAACCTTTGCATAAAAAATTCACCCTCTAGTTTTTTCATATAGTTTCTACTTCCCCACAGAATTCAGTACAATTATGAAGTTATATTCATGTTATTATTTTCTCATTGAATATATAATAATATCATCGATAAAGACTACAACAAATTGTTCAAGGTATTATTTAATTACTATATTTATAAAATCCATCAACATAGTAAAGGAATGAATTAGACCAAATTGCATCACTATATATTCATAGTTCCAATGCCTTGTATGGAATGTTTTCTTGTTTATATCGTCTTTCGTAACTATCAATTGTTGACATCTAGAGCAATGTTCGATTTTGGAAAATTATTGAGCTCTACAGAGTATATCAAACAAGTCATCAATAAAGGGAAGATGATAATTGTTCGTGTTCATGATCTTTTTAATCTCTTGATAATGATGAAGATTCACATTGATCAATCTATCATTAAAAAATTATATGTTAACCCCAAGGTGAAATAATGAGATGAATGAATCCTTTTTCATGGATTTATTGGAGTTTCTTCTTCAATTACTACAACTCAATTGGGACCATTCTATAGAGGGTCATTGAAATTGGAGTGGAAGTTGGTATGAGAACTATCAAGATCTCAAATTCACATTATTTTGGAAGGCTAGAAAACTCTTCTAAAAAGACATTCACATTGTACCAAACAATTGGCATATTATTTATATCAATTTTCTCCCCACAAATTTTAGACAAACATTCTTCTTGAATTAGAATAAATACCCTTACACTAGATTTAATTTACTTAGTAAGTTCATAATTATCATCACATTGATAGATGATCATAGTTTGTCTTGAAATATAAACCATGAAATCCATTCATTAATAATTAATGTGGGATTTATGAAGATAAATCCTCTACCAGCCTTTGATGACACTGAATTCTACCAAAGGCTGAATGAATACATATATTGGATGAAAATTATGACAAATTTCAACTAGAGAGGCTTCATATACTTGAGATTAAATCATCATACAATTAAGTTATTCCCCTTCTAATTATACCTAGAATCATTTGAGTTAATTCTTAATAACCATAGTAAATTCATTTATATATGAATGAATGCATAGATCTATAATCAAATAAGACATTTACAGTTCTATTGGGCATGGTATGTGTATATTTCTCCACATTATTACCAAAACCCATTTTTCAAATAGTTACATTATATGATTTCCTCTTACCACCCTATTTAAGAGGAAGCTAACACATGTCATCATGAAATCCCCTCAAGGATGGACCCTGGTTGGTATAATTCACATTCTCTTTAATTTTGTGATGCTAAAGCAAAGGAGGTGCATTATGTGATGTTTTCTCTCCATTCATATTTTTAGAAAACTTTTTCCAATCACTTTGTCAATCACATTTTTGATGAACATCATTCACACCATTAAAATATTTATTATAACCCTTAAAACAACTTCTTCCATGTTTTTTTCCACACATAGAGAATATCATTGTGTTTATCATCTTCTCTTCATTGTTTTTAGACATTCCATTGAAATCTATTGTTTATTTTATTTCAAAACCATGAGATTGATTCATAACTCCAAATTCTATTTCAAACTAGATTAAATAATGCAAAATATCTTCATATAGACTGAATTCTATTATTTATAACACCCTTCTGATACTTTGATTCTATCCTCTGAAGAACCCATCTACTATACATTCGGTTTGGATGATATTTCCAGAATCATATGTCTTAATCCTTTTAAAATTTTCTTTTTTAGGTACCAACATATTCATCACCCCTCTTATTTAACTCAGGGAAATATTTATCAATATTTATAAGAATAATCCTAATAAATTACTTATTTAAAAATATGTTCTTGAACACATCCCAATCCATGGATACAATCTCATCTTGCTTCATCGTATTCTTGATTAGATTCCATCATTGTTCTACTTATCCTTATTCTATATAAATCGTCATAATGAATTTCTCATGTTCAATAAATTTAATAACATAGAATATATTTTCAATGGTACTGATCTATTTTTTAACAACAAGTAAATCAGAAGATCCACTTAATGAATGTATAATTTTCCCCATAATGAAAATGAAAAAACACTATTCAATCTTTTTCTAACATTAATGTTCAACATGATTCATATCATGAGAATGTTGACTGAGAATATCAAGGATACTTTTCATTATAGTTCCCTCAAAATTCATATGATCAGGATAAAATTCATTTCATTTTCCGTCACACTCACTATTGATGCGGTTCTTTCATGTTTTTTCCATTAACAAAAATAAAAAAAACATAGAATAAGAAATAATAATAAAAGTTGGAAACCACATAATCATGAAATACTATGTGTATGATGTATACATAAGGAAATATTCATTAATAATTGATGTATTAGGTTTATCCTAAGTTACCAATAGCCAAATTCTATTTAAATCCTTCATAATGGTTCAAGAACAATTTATGGATTTCCAATGATTATACAAACGTAGTGTTAATCCATTTGTATAGAAAGGACCATTTTTGTGCACTAGTTCTTGATCGATTCTATCTCAATTCAATGTTTTCATGTTTTAGCACCTATTTACATCTTTGATAGATCAACATCCAGTTGTATTATCTAGAAAAGGATATAATATAATAAAACCAATCACTCTATCCTTTCCCAAAATTCCATTAAATTTATATTTTCAATTTCATTTCCTTATCCTTATAATTATCTTTTGAAATTTCATTTGGTCTATACTACATTTTTCCACCCTTGTTTCAAAATGGTATCAAATTTTTTTCTCTGATACTACCTATAATGACCCTCTATTAATATAAAATAACATTGAATCATTTTTTTAGAATACATAATAAATCATAATAATCAAATTTCACAGAACATGTTATTTTAGTGCATTTAGAAACATGAAAACATAAACACTGGTACATAGGAATTCTACATTATATACCACTAGGTTCTCTAAAACTATCACCCTTCTTAGAAACATCATAAATAATAAATATATTCATAACCTGGAGAGTGGAAAAATATAAATGGGTATGATCATTTTCTCAATAAGGGACAAAATGGAGATATGTAAGAATAAACCTAATTATTAGAGAGTGATAGTAAGATCATCACATTATAATACCGTACACTACATAAAAATATCATCAATATGATTCAGGGAATATATATTGAAATTTCATTGGACATGAACCATAAGACAATCAACTATACTCTCAATCATTTTTTTCTATTTTAAATGCTGGTTTATAGGTTGTCGGTACCCAAAACAAGGTTCAAACCAAGATTCATAACAACACCACACGACCTAAAACTCCACAAACCAACACTAGAAAATCATCCACAAACAAAAATAAACAGCACTACACTACAAATTATAGTACCCGTATTCGTCTCTGCATTCCATACAAGATTAATCTTCGATAGTAGCCAATTACCAAACAAAAGTCGGTCCATGCCACCTCCAAATATTATCAAACTCCTAGATCCTAGACTAATCCAGTGGTGATTGGGTTCCATAGGACTGATTGACCAAGATATCTTTTTTAAAGGCAAGAATCATCCTATTATCCCACTTGAAAAAGATTTTGTTTCTTTCCGGACATGGGAGATATGAGTATTCTTTCCCAGTTGTTCTTCTTGCAGTCATAGAGAAGGTTCCTTCACACTCATCCAGCCTCTTATTCCCACCTGATACTTTATCACTATAGGAATGAATACCAATCCACTCATATTTTCTTTATCAGCCCCATCTTGGTCCTTCCCTTTACTAAGGAAATCCTTAGAGGGAATACCTTTACCCCCGCTATTACTCCTCCTTCTTTGGTTTGAAGTATTAATTTCAATCTAAGAAAGGTAGCTAATCCCATCAGTAGGATTTTCCACATCCCTAGAGACTTCCACTTGTCCCAAACTTCAACCAATATGCTCCTTCATGGAAACCCCCACACCCACACCCCCATCCTCTAGATCAGCACATTAACCAGATTCAAAACTGACATTGGCATGGCTTTCAAACCTTTTGCATAAAGGGATAAAAGTCCTGGAAGATATATGCATACCTATAACCCCTCTGTAATGTTATCTTTCATAATGGAAGTAGACCCCTCACCCCCACTCACTGTACCGGGGCACCTCCCCCTCTCTTTGTTCCTTAATCTGGTCCCCTTATACAAACAACACAGATCCTTACAAGGCATTCACCATAACAAAAGTAGCAACATATCCTTGACCATCCTCTACCAACTCCCTACTGATATCCTCCATCTGTTCAGCCACCACTAGAGGTTGGACCTCCCTACCACTTCCTTCTGTTCCTTTCTCCTATTGAACAAGAACTGCCCTCACACAAACCTATAATGCATTTCCTAGTGCATATCCCTCCCCTCATACAGAACCAAGACCATCCCCAACCATCATCCTAGAGTCCTCAACCTATTTTCGTTCCCCCACTGGAAGGTGAAGCTCCTTACCTCCACCTTCAGGCCCTATTTCCTTCTGTCCTGGACCCGCCCTCACACAAGCCTCTGAAACCCTGACCGTAGCATCTCCCTCCCTTCGAGTAGAAACCTGATCATCTGGACAACAAGCCTTTAGGGGGCCTACCCTATTGCAAACCTACATGGCATGACCTAAGAAGTGAAAAGAAGAGAAATAATCCATCCAGTCCTCGTATACCCCATGATATTTGGACCAGTACTCCACTCCAATTCTAATCCACACATGATAAAAAGGCATCTGTGATGCATCCAATTCCACACAAACCTGAGGATTAATCGGGTGACACATAGCTTCCATTCGACTATCAGAACACAAATACCTTCCTTCAAGATTACCAATCATGGGAATCACAACAAGATTTAGGAATGGTCGTGGAAGATTATGGTAGCATACCCATACCGCTACCGATGACAAGTCACGGTTTATGTGAAAACCAATGGACCACTATTATAGTAAGAACTAACATCCATTGTAGCGATGAGGAGCCCTTGACCAAGCTGTAATGAGGTCTACTTCCAACTCAAACTGAATCATCATTTGGTGCCTATCAAGAAAACCTACAACCGCTCATTTCATAAGTTCCAAGGAACCAAAGATAAACCTATCAAATGAATCTACATAAGGTAATCAGTTCCTAAACCAAGAAATCGACGTAAGATTCAAAAGAGCGGAAGATTCTAAGAATTCCGAAGTCGAAAGTTGAAGATTAGGGCACCCATCGAGTAGATCTGGGGCTTTGGGACTCAACGAGTTTTTTTTGGAAAAGGTGTAAGGATGTTGGAGTTGGAAAGAGGCAGGAAAACCCCTGGTCTCTCACCGACCAATGATTCTCCCCCCCCCATCCTGGGGGAAGGTTGGCGCAAGCACCTCTGTCTTCACTGATAGCCCGAGATAATCACTAGGGAACTTGGTCCCGAGAAAAATCCCGATATAAGAGAATAAAAAATATAATCTATGAAATAATAACATAAAAATAAGACTTGGTATTGTGGAATAAAATAAGTATACAAATTGATTTCAATGGTTGTGAATGAATTTCTTCCATGGTCATATTAGTGGTGTGGTTTCACTCACCATACAATCTTGGGAGTGAGGGTTCACTCCGATGACCATCTTAGTAGACGAGGTTCACCCCTAAGTCCATCAAAGTGGATAGAGTCATTTACTAAACTGAGTTAACTCCACATTCCTACCATTTATATCTCATGATATATAAATATTTACCTAATTTATTGGAGGGAGGTATATTTACCACCTATATAATAATGAAATCATATATACGTGTTCCATAAGAACATAAATAGACATATCATAACCCATGAAATGAAATACATGTCACAAACAAGTAATCATAATGCTTACTATTGAGAACAGATGTGTGTCATAATCATTTTATAAAACCATAACCTAATAAAAAGTGGGTTTAGAAAGAATAAAACCCATGGATGATGAATGTTTTCAAAAACACATAACCCTTGAAAGTGTAACAGTTTTTCTAAACATCATTCCATAGATATGTAAACCATTTAAAGAAAAGAATATGAAGGGAACAATTTCATCATTTCTTAAAAAGGAATTACTTACTCCCAAAAATTTCTCTGTATGAGGAAAATAATTTTTAATGATATATTTAAAATTATTTATTGAAGAAAATTACATTTCTTAATTTTAAAAAATCTTTTCAAAACACAAAAACAATTCAAAAAAATTTCATTGATAATATATTTGAAAGAATATAATAGAAAATTTGAGACTATAAAAAAAGTTTACAATAATTTTTAATTTAAAATGAACATAAAAAATCATAGTTAAAAATATTTTTGAATACATTTTTTGAAACATGGTTTCCAAAATTCCAGGCATATGTCTCAAAGAAGAATAATTGAAAGAAAAATACTTTAATAATTTGGTATCTGATGAAACCTAAAAAAATGAAATTTTTTTCCAAAAAATACATATGTAAATACCCATATATTTATGTATAATAAAAAAAAATTGTTTTAGTATATACTACACATAAAATAAAAGAACAGCGAGTAAGGGAAAAATCTCCCAGAAATAAATGTGAAATTAGAAATCCCCTTACCTAATGTCTCATACTCAAAATAAATTACCCTAAATTATATATAAGTTTATTATAAATATATTATATAACCATATTTTTATATCTAATACCATATATTATTTTATTAAGACTTTATATTACCCTTTGATTAACAAATCCATCTTAATGATACAACTTGAGTATTATTGACTTTATATTTTGTACATGTTTTGATTTTTTATTCTTGATCACCTCACATATATCATGATTGAAAAGTTTCAAAAATTTAAATCGTGATATAAATATAATATATATCTAGTATAAATTTATTTAAAATAATAAACAAAATATATAAATATGATACTGAATATGCCGTTCATGGAGACGATAGGTCATACGTATACCTAAACGTTGTTTCCGTATTATGATCATGTTGATAGCAAGAAAGTAAAAGAAATATATATATATATATTTATAATAAAATTAAATTAGAATTATTATGTCGTACATATCATATAATTTCAAAAAAAAATATCCTTAATGAATTCCATGTAATGGGTGAATGAATCAAATCGTTTTGAGAAGGTGGTAGTCTATACATCCACAAATGAAGTTATTGTATTTACAAAAAAATTGAAAGCATGAAGTTATGGTTTATATAATAATTACAGATGTATACAGACATAATAAATTTAATGGATTTAATATATAAAAATATTTTCCACCATAACTCCCAACCATGAGAGGTAGTAAAGGAAAAACAAACAACATCATCTTGTGAGGCTGTAGTTCATCGTACACAAGAATGGAACGTTCCTTACCCACTAGATATAACTGTGTGTTAGAGTAGGTTAAAACCATAAAATAACAATTTATGAGTATAATTATGATACTAATTTTATTATATAATAATAATATAAAAAGTGATGAATGGTTTTAGAATGAAAATATAACAAAGGAGCTTGAGGATGAATGTTACCTCTTCTTTGGGTAACTCCTCTTGATTTACATGAAAGGCCATACTTTGATGGATTTCAACCCAAAATATGGTTATTGGATAAATGTATGGATATTTATATTATATTTAGGTATATTTTTTCTAATCTAAAGGACGTGACATGTGTGGATAAGTTGGAGGATTGTTTCTGTTTATACAGTGGAGGACGAAAGGCATTCATGGAAATTTTTTTAATAGGAATTACAACCTTGTTTTTCACATGAAAAGTGTATATAATAATGTTAAAAAATTAAAAAGGGATTATGATGTAAAAATACTAAGATATAATAGATTTTAGACAACTTTATAGGTTATTTGGGACTAAAGTTTGACATTTAGCCCTTTGTTAAGTAATTTTTATCTTAATCATTGTAATTAATTTTCTTCACTTCCACTAAGTTTTTTGTCAAAGAATATGATAGAAATATTAGGTCCTATAAATTAATAATATTAAAATTATTGAGTCTATTTTAACAATTTCATATAATCTAAATGGATGAAATTATTTTAAAAATAATCCAGAATATGTGTCGGAGCCACAAGTTTTTTAAGCAATGATGTTTCAATGTTTGGTATGTTTTTATATAAAATTTCAATGAGAAAATTGGTTCCAATAAAATAAACTGGATCAATTTTTGTTTTATTAAACTATATAAATTTTAAAACCAAATTAAAATATAATTTATAAATATAAATAAATTTGACAAAAATTAGTTATGAAATAAAATTCATTTTTTCGCTTTTCATCCAAAAAATGATGTTTTTCATAAAAATATTAATCCTATTATAATTTTGAAATTATGAATTAAGAAATTGATGTTTATTTTATAAAATTATATTTCTAAAATTTTATAATTTTTTTTATTTTTATTCACAAAACGAGATAAAAAGTTATACTTTTATGAAAAAATTATTTTCAATCATGTAATGACTTTAATAAAAAAAGCATGCCTATTATAAATATTAATTATTTACATAAAACCATTGTAAATCATATTTAAGAATTATTTATTAACATTCATATTACTATTTTAAATATCTATGTTAGAACTATATTGTTCAAACAATAAATATAACAAATTATTATTTCATTGAAACTCAGTGTTGCTTGCAAGGCATGCCAATACATTGTTGCATGTAGTGAAAATGAAACTTGGTATAGAATATAAAGAATGTTTGAATTAGTGTATTGTGTTTTTCAAGAAATCATAGGAAATAAATTTATTTTAAATAAGTTGTTTATAAGAAATCATTGTGTCACATTACAAGGGAAGAAAACCCATGTACTTTTTTGACACATCGATATAAATAAAAAATCCCATCCCACTTATGCCAAATAATAGAATAAGTGTAAAGACTATACTATTATTTAAAACATTAAATATCCCTTTTCATTGATTAGTATTGAAAATTTTTACATATTACTGATTTAGTATGATGAGTTGGATTTATAATCATTAGAAGTTTCTAACAAATCAGTGACAATACCAAGATAATTGACGGAATTTTTGGATATCAGAAATATATATTAGCTCATACATCTTCCAGTTTCCTTGGTTCATGATGGATCCATATATATCCATTTTATATTGATAACATTCATCGCGAATGACAATTTATCAATATAGGATACATATTAAAAATAATTCTCATATGTATTATCCCTTCAGAAAGAGTTCATTTCAATATTGATATTCTCCCCATGTTCCTCATTTCTTCTAGAGTATATATTAGTTTATTATAAAATGACTATGATATTTTTTTCATAGAAATCTCTCAAAACACTATTTATCATGTCTATAAAGATAAATAAAATTTTATTTTGTCTAAATGGAATCACTAAGATCTCATAATTTTCATACCATGTATAAAAATAAGTCCTAAGGAAATCCTCCAGCACTTTTACAAGATAATATCCAAACACAAAATCCCTTATGAAGATGTATTGGGCTCCACATAGAGGACCAAACATGTTCGAAAACCATAGAAGATTGTACTTATTAATTATCACAATATTTTGGATATCATGATAATTAATGTATAAGAATATTGACTGATCCTTCCTCACGCATAAAAGGATCGATTAACCATATAGTGAAGCACATGTGTATAAAAATATTTTATCCAAATTATTATATATTTAATTCTTAATCTCTTCGTGTTGAATAGCATAAATTATATATAGAAACACGGATTTTGGAAAGGATATAGGTATAAGTCAGATTGTGAACTCAACCTCACAGTTAAGAGAAAAAATATTCTATTCCATTGGAAAAACATTAGTGTAATATCACATAGTGGGCTTGCAATCATGGATAATTATTTATTTGTCTCTATAATTTGATCCAGATGTTTTTCTCATTATAAAATAATAATCATACTTTAGATCACTATTCTAAATGAGATTAATAATTATCCATGATCTTCTATTGAATTAGAGGGTGATTTGTGATATGGGTGATTTCCTTCTCTTAGAAATTTGTTATTTACATATATATGGAATGCCAATATAGACCCAAAATTAAAATATAATTCCATTAATGGTTTCATCACATGATTTACTCAGGATTTCACCCCAAAATTTTTGATAGTGGATATGTTATATACATGAGATCAAATAACTGAACCATATTATAGATTCTTTGATGACATGACATCCATGTTATGAGGTGGTGTTTGAAATGTAATAATAAATTTTTATAATATCAATGAAGTTGTAGAATCATAGTCACATTTTAAATTTATTGTTCAGGATTTAATAACAATGTTTCCTTCCCCTATTTTATATTGTTTCAAATCACTTATATTAACCTAAATAAAATTGTAGATATGATTTTTCTGACTATTAAAAACACAAATGTGAAACTATTAATAATGGTGTGAAATATCATAAATTATAAAAATTCATTATTTTGGGAATTATTATGCTTCAATACAAATTATTCATAGCCAATTTCATAAATAAGTTTTAATGGTAATTTTTTGTTACCAATATAATTGATTTTAAAGATCTTATGAATTTACTAAACCATGAACCCTATGATATTGAAACCTAGTTTGTATCAAGGCCTCAATTTCCAGAACCGAGTGAGTATCGATTCAATTTCAAATATTTCCTTTCGGGTTTACTAACCTAAGGTAAAATTCTTCCAGAGACACATGCACCAATTTTATATAGAAAGATATATTTTTTTAAATCACTTACTCTATATGATACATAAAGTAAGGTATGTGTTACAATTTTTAGTCATATATCAATGGTTTTGGATAGAATTTTATAATCCAAATCGCCCAAAATAACTAGACATCTATCTAAAACCAACTATGTTAACCCATATTTTAACACACCATAATTCATCGTTTACTATATAAAGGTAAACATAATAAAATATTAGATGATCATGATAACCAATTTTTTTTATAAAATAGTTACATATCATAATAACATGATACATGTCCATAATAACATTATATTCAAAGCTAAAAAACATTCCACTATATTCCATCGACCATCTAATAATTGATGGGATATAATGGGGATGTACATAAGAAAAGGGAGAACAATGAATCTAAATAAGTGAATAATAAAAGTATATTTTTTGAATAATAATTTCATGTGATTCAAGAGCCATAATATAATGAATTAGATATTTGGGAATCACAATTATGAACATCAAATAATGATATATGAAGATAAAAATAAGAAAACACAAGGAATGTGGAACCAACATAAAACTCGAGATTGTAAACATAATTCAAGGATAACCACTCATATATTATAACATTGTGTTATTAGGATACTCAATACAAAATACATGGTACCTCATGGGATAAAAAACATCACCTAATGTATTATAAAGCTATAGAATTATTTTCCCACCCATCAAATTCAAATCGTGTACATGAAGTTTTTTTCCACATAGATCATGAAACATTAGAAATCCATTAATCACTTTTAATATCACTATTAAAGAGTGTGGGGTGATGAAATATAATTACCCTATATATAAAATATATGTACATATGGTATAATACCCTTAAGTGGAGTCTTTAATGGTAATTCACTAAATAAATTTCTATCTTGTAAATCATAGGATAAACAACATAACAGATGTACATACTGATTCATAGATGTGTTTTGTGAGGTTGAAGTGAAGTCACTAATGACCAGGGAATAATTAAATTAGTAAAATTAATTTCTAATAACATATCAAAACAAGGAAAATATGTAAAAATCCATAATATAAATAATTTTCTTGAATAAATATGAGGAGTATATGATCCCACACTATGACATTTAAACAACTAAGGTAAAGGGTCTAATGAGAGGGGATAAATACTCATCAATTTTTATAATACCAATTATATTGTAAATGGAAAACTGTAAACACAATTAGAAATAGTCAATTTAGAATCAAAATTAAAAATACATATATGCTACCGTAATGGAATGGAAGAGAGGGATCTTTTACCTTTGGAGGTTGCTATGAATTCTTTGGAGGATCTTCTAAGGTTCTTGGGAACCCTGTCAGAGGGACTTTGAGAGGGATATAGAGAGTAACAACATGATGAAAGTTTTTTTAGTGAATATGTGATGAAGGATGGGTGTGTATTAATAGTAAATGACATTGGAAATCCTTCATAATTTCTAACATTTGGTTTTGGACTCTATTAATTAAAATAAACCAAACTAAAAACATTTACATGGTTTATGAAAATTATGAGTGGTAGTCAAAATTTTATAAGGTTAAGAACATTATGAATTAAAATAATACCATTTTAGATGTTTATGAGGATCAATTTACTAAATATTTGATTTGAAAAGATTAAAAATTATTTATGTTTTCAAGGATTCAGAAAAAGATTATTAGTTTACTAAAATAACATCAAATAAAAAATATTTTAATATGAAAACTTAATTTTATTTGTCAACAGTGTTCATAGTTTTTATTATATAATTTCTTTTTGATTTTATGATGTCATTATACATAATCTATATTTACACAGTATTTAATTTTATTCCAACAATATATATTGTCCTATAAAATTATGGAAATTCACAATTGGATAATTTTAACATGAATATTTCCAAAATAACATTTCTTTTCTCAAAATAATACACAAAATACTAGAGTTATATTGTTAAAGTAAAGTATTTATTTATTTAAAAATATTGGTTTTACAATAATAACAATGTTATCAAATAAATAATTATTCCATTATACCTCATTAAATTATATTATTCTTTATATTTAGATAAATATTTAATAAAAGGATAAATCATGAATATTTAATTTATTTCAAACTTTTGTGATTTATCATGAATAATTTCTCAACTATGACAATATATATTCTAGAAATACAATTTCAAATTATCTATATCAAAATATTATTTTTATCAAACAAAATATTTAATAATTTATAAATTAATAATACATTGGAACAAATTTAATCATTTTTTAATTTAAAATAAAATATTCAAATTCATCATGCTGGATTCTAGATATATAGATCATAAAAATATTGTATTCCTCAAGGATAATTTTTGTGATGATTATTATTTCATGGGGTGGTTCGGTGAACATGGTTTGGGTCGTGATGTTCATAATCTTTAACATCCCTTATAAATTATTTTTTAAAGTATTTATTTGTCAAATATTTTTTATTCTTGTTCAATGGAAAAATCCAATGATGTTATCTTCATTTAATCTATAATAAATGTGATTCATAGGGTATGAACATATTGGTTGAGGCCATTACTTGAACCATCATGGTCAGTTACACATTATCATGACCCATAATATATATCAATCACAATGGCCACCATTCAATTACTAAATTATTAATCGTTTTGATGATTAATGATAATTTAACTCTGAATGGATATAGTAGCCCAAAAACAAAGTATTATATCTGTTTTCTATAACTAAATTTTATAATAAAAAATTTATCCATTTTAAAAATGAATTTGACTTACAATATTTCAAATTTATTCACCAATCATAATAATATATGATTGGGGATGTTCCTAAATTTATATGAGATTAGATAACATATCTATATGGATTTAATTTATATATGTACATTTTATATATAACAAATTATAAGAATGTTACATTACCTCATGTTCTAATTAATATATATCTTACCCTAAACATATAAAAAAATGTTATTTCATCGTCTGCTGCATTACTTTAGAAGAAAGTTATAAATGATTAAACATTATATGTAACAAATAATAATACTTTGATATATGTTTTGTGAATTAGGGATCAAAATTTATAGGTTATAAAGTTTTTATAAAGGAATTGTTATGTTAGACATACAATTGAAAAATATAAACCCTTATTTGTAGCCAAGGGATTTACATATAACGATGAAATGTAATATTTAGATACCTACTTTTCAATCTCTATGGTTTCTTTAAATAGAAATATTATTACTATAGACTCCAAATATAATTTTGAAATAATCAAAATGAAAGTTAAATGGTGTTTAAAAATAGTAAGTTATATGAATATATATATAACATATAGAAGGATTCAAAGTACCTTGAAAAGAAAATAATGCTTCCAAAATTTAAATTTCCCTATTTTTATTGATATAGCCTTTAAAAAATAGTATCATAAGATTAATAATGTAACATTACCATTTGTATTTATAGCTAATATAATGATTAATTTATTTTAGTAATTTCTATATTAAATTAGTGTGGTTAGTTTTTTATATCATGTTGTCACTCTAATATATTGAACTAATCGAAATCATATCAATGAGGATAATTCCATTTTATTTGTAGCCCTCTAATAGGAATAGTTTTTTAGTAGAAAATTTAATTCTTAAAATCAAAATTGATTTGAAATATTTTTTAATTTTCCCATTTATTTATCATTATATTGAAAAATTAATAAATATATGACAATGATTTTATTATTCAGTTTTTTCAATCTCGAATTCATTTAGTTTTAGGATTCCCCAAAATTCTAATAGATATGTATATAAAATAGAATATAAATTTATTGTTGGGTGTTTCTGGTACACCATGAGAAGCATATGACCTGATATTTCATATGTTGTTGGAATATTGAGTATATTTACAAGTGATTGATGTTATGAACAATGGGATGTAGATAAGTGAGTACTCAAATATATTTATGATACTATTAATTATTATATATTTTAAAATGAGAACTAATATGTTTTTGAAGTATTTTCCAATTAGTTTTGGATTAATAATTTTGAGGATCACTATTATAATTAATCCACAATGACTTCTAAGAATTTTTCCACATAAAATAATGGAAAATAAAAATAATTTATTAAATAAAACTAATCAAGTCATCCTTTATATACTATTCTAATGCCTTTGGTTATTGTAAAATATGGTACTCAAGAAATACTTTCACTACCTTTTAAGAGTAAATATAATGGAAAATAAATACAAATTGGACTCATATATTGAAATATAAGAAAGTTGATAAAAAATGTTACCATAACAATGTATTTTTTTGGTAAAGAAAATCATTTTTCGATTCACATAAAAATTTATTATAGGTCAGTCGATATACAAAACAACCCCATGTATGGATTTGAACTTATTTAAAAATTCACCAATAATGGTTCCTAAACATGAGATGTGATCATATCACATGTATAATTTCTATCTATGAAATTATATCATTTTTCTGAAAAACTCCTAATTTTTTACTGAGTTCCAATAAACTTATGCATACTTCCCTGGTGAAAAGGAGGGTGAGCTGAAAACAATTAGTTGAATATAGTAATAAATAATGGTTCAATTATTTGAACACTTTCTTGTAGTTATGTTTTGGATTATAGGAAACCACCCTATAATACTACATCAAGGGTGGGGGTTCAGAATCCAGAGGGTATAGGTACTGTAGCATCACATTAGTAGAATTGTAGTAGAACTGTAGTAGTAGAGAAACTGTTACAATAGTGAAACTGTAGTAGTGATGGGTACTGTATTAGGGATCTATAATGGCTACAACATTGTAGCATCCCAGTTACTCTATAAACACATTTCCCTAATGGGTATTTTAGTCAATATTATGGGCTTATGGCCCATGTAATGGGAATTTATTCCCATTGGGTCTGTGTTACCTTTAATGGGCTTCATTCCCTTTGAGACTGTAGTCTGTGTATTGAATAAATAAGGTTTGATGGGTGTGTTATCCCCTTGGGGGTCTATGTACTGCCTTTTTGGCCTTTGTGTGTTATTTCTATCTATGTTTAATTGTAATTGTACCCCCAAGAACCTAATATATAGGGGAACACATTATAGTTCACTTATATGAATTTTAGAGTTCCACTAATCTAAAGTTTATATGACTTTGGTTCTAAAAAAATAATGTAAGGATTAGTGAAACATGCCCATAATGGTGTTGGGACGACCTAGACCCGGATGCCACTAAATGGGTCCCCCGAGCCTGGTGGGCCCCATGGACTCGGGCACATCTTCCCAAATTCCAGAGGCTGATGACTAGTAGTGAGGGAATAAGGCTTTTCCATGGGAATACTGTGCCCTCATTAGCAGAGTGTAGCACAACATAAGGAATATAATTGAATAGTAAACAATGGATGCAATATAAATAAACAGCAGAAGAAAACTGATGCACTAAATAAACATGATCAAATATAATTGTACTAACTAAACAATTAGAATGAAATGTCATGTCACTAGAAATATAGAAATTAGGGATACAAAATAATAGACATAACATGTTCCACAATGTAAAGGAAAACAAATACTACTCCAAGAATTCTGAGATCCACCTCGACCATCTACTCTTAAGATCCATCCTATCAGCTCAAAATCAGGTATTGGAAGCTTTTTTCCCTTTTTCAACACCAGTATTCATATAATATATTTCGGGTACCAAACGGTACCAAGAGAGGGTGTGAGATAAATCTCAGGGGGCCACCACCAATGGTGTTTAGAAAATCCAGACCGTCTAATGGAATATAGCAGTGTTGAGGCATGCATATATAAAGTAAAGAAAACAGTACATATAACTAAATACTAATGTACCTCCTTTAACCCTCATCTGGTTTCTGATGATATAACTAGTTAATTAATTATGTTATTACCATTTAATGTTAATAGGTCACGTGAGGCATAGATAGAACTAACATCACCTCATGATAGTATAATAAGTGAGGTTCCCAAGACATAACAAGGAAAAATAAAAATGATATCCAATGAGGGTGTTCCAGGGTAATAACCAAGGTAACATAAATCGTTTGGAAAGCAAACTCAATAGTAACTGAGTATAGATAAATGGGTAAGACTGTAATCCAATGAGCATAATGAAAATAATTCCACAATAAGGTGCATATTGAGTCCAAGGAGTGCATCTAAGGTAAAATAGGGCCAAGAAAGGATTGGGTCTAAGGAGTGTATACAGGGATCCTACTTTTCAATGTTGGATATATGGAGTGTATATGAAGTATCCTGTTATAATGAAAGGGGACCCTACGTTAGTATATCGGGAATCCAAAAAATAATCAAGAACCAGAATATAGGTGGGTATCAACCTAAAAAAACCTCATCCTTTAATAAGAATGGGGTTCTCGAGACCCATGATATTCTCCTACCAAAATAAAAGGTGATATCATGTCATTCCTTTCTTATTTGATAGTCTAATCATGAGATAATTCATTTTTTTTCATCTCTGTCCTTCCATTAGTGTGGATTGGTCAAGTATAGTGGAAACCATTTATTTATTGGTCCAAGCATTTTCTTCCATTAATGTAGATAGTCCATGTAGCATTTCAACCATTTAATTAGGTCTTAGTAAACCATTAAGGAATATTAAATTATTGAGGTTCACTCCTCTACCTCCCGTCAGCATGGAAGGGGTGGTACAAACATGTAACCATTATTTAATCTCACTAAACAAGGAAAAGTTATATACTTAGTATATTTTCTATTCGACATTTCACATTTAATAATCATTTGAATCACTTAACTTAGGCGGGTCAAGTGGTGACCATACAATGTACATGCTATTATGAAATTCTATTTTAACAACAAACCATTTATTATAGAAAGACTCACCTTTAATAAGGTTAATCAAGGGCACACCCGAACGATGGATCAAACATGTAAAAACACAAAAAACCCAATTATGGAATAAACTTTGACATGAGGAGGATTGACTTTTGGGTGTACCCAATAGAAACTAATAACATATTTGGAAAGAGAATAACCATATAATTATAACATGTATAAGCATGGAATGTACATTTAAGAGACGGTCCATATGGGATTGGCGGGCCACACACAAACATTAAAAAACCAACAAACATTGGGGATGAGTTATAGACCACCCACCTAATGGTTGAATGATCCTCCTCCTCTAGTATCAACACTTTATTTTCCTCGGATTGGGGAAGATAAAAGAAAATGTGAAAACACTAACATGGAGATACCAAGGTTGAGTTAGAAATAGAAGAATAACAGCTAAAGAGGAATCGAGTACATACCATTGCACATCCAATGTGATGAATAGAAGCTCAGTTTTCAGATAAGGGAGATCTCCTGATTCCATTTTTTGATCTTTAAAAGGCCAAAAATTGAGGTAGAAATAGGTCAATCCAACAAAAACTCAGATTAAGGAGGAAGGGGAAACATAATAAGAACATTAAGGGAAAAATTGGAAAATTACCAAGAAAAATGTCTATACATGGTTCATCTGCATAGTTTTTCAACTCGTACGCAAATTGTGCGAGACCGTTCTACCCGAAATGTTTTCCATTGCATAGTTTGATCAAACAGTAAGCTAGCCATGCACAAAAACATGGGAAAGGGGGAAGTCACATGGTTAGACCACATGGTAATGTGCCGACTATGCAAGGTGCCTATATCTGAAAATACTACATCCACATAGTTTTCCAATCTGTGAGGAATTCAACATGGATTTATCTAAACCATGTTCAAGGTCTATTTTTTCCAAATATTATGGTTTCAGGCTTCGAAAAATCCACAGACACCCTCATAACCATTACTAACTCAGTAGAAATCTTTATTAGGTGCAATGTATATATTTAGACAGAAAATTAAAGGATCCATTCCTGGTTAAGAAAATGGATTCTTACAGTCTTCCCCTTAAATGAACATGCCCCTAAGTTCTCCTTCTAAGGGTAAAGAAACACTGTCTTAGAAAAACTCTCTCCACTGAATGCGTACATCATCTTCTCTCTCCCAAATATCACCATATACTCGGTCATGTTGCTATAGCACCCGTACAAGATGGATTTACTTGCCTTGTAGAACCTTCGTGCTTCGGTCAACGATGCATATTGGATACTGCTTTAATGTTGCATTAGTATCAAACTCAAATTCCTTATGAAAAAAGGTATGAGATGAGTTAACATAATGTTGACGAAGCTATGAGATGTGAGAGATTTCATTTATGGAATGATACCTCTATGGAAGTAACAATCGATAAGCTATCGGCCCGACTCTCTCTAGAATATCAAAAGGCCCAACATAATGAGAAAAAAACTTTCCCTAATTTCTTAATAGTCTATGCCCTATCTTGGGTGATACCTGAAAGAAAAAATGATCCCCAACCTCGAACTCATGAGGTCATCGTTGGAGATTGTCCTAAGATTTCTTTCTAGAGTGAGAAGTATTCATATGCTTTCTGATCAGCTGAATTTGTTATGAAGTCCCATAATCAAGATGATGACCTACTAGGGTATCCACACATGCCTCTAGCCAGCACAAGGTATAATGGCATGGCCTAAAATATAAGGCCTCAAATGGAGCTATCTAAATCATCACATGAAAACTATTATTATAAGAGAAATCAGTGAGAAAAATATTTTTCTCCCAAGAACTATTGAAATCAAGGATACATGCTCGGAGCATAACCTCTAGAACATATAAAATCTATTACAATTTTCCATCAGTCTGAGGGTGAAAATTTGTGGTTAAATGAACCTGAGTCCCCACAAATTTTTTTAACCCTGCCAGAACTATGAAGTGAATGAAAAATCCCTATCTAAAATGATATGATGTTGAACCCCATGTATTTATTTGATATTAGGGACATATAGTCTTCCCAATTCATCAATTGAGAAATTCTCCTGAATAAGAATAAAGGGGATGATTTCAATAGCCAGTCAATGACTTCCCATATAGCATCACTACCTTTCACCATCCTAGTTAAGCCAACTAAAAAATACTTATAAATATCTCCCAATTTTCTGTTATGGGATTGTAAATAGTTGTTACAAGCTTGTAGGTCTATAGTGCTCCTCCCTCACATGCTGACAAGTGGAACATCTAGTAGTATAGCCTACAAGTTGATGTTTCATTCTAGGACACCAATACTAGTGTCACATATCCCGATACATCTTCAAGATACCCGAAGTAATCTCCCATTGAGAAGCATGGGACTCTTTCATCGCCTCCCCTATCACATCTTCCGAAACCCAGATATTCCCATATAGACATAAAATGTCATCTCTATTCATAGACCCATCCAGAGGTGGTTTATCTCTTGAAATACTCCCATGGAGAACCAAACTATCAAAATTTTATTATTACCTACTCTTTAGTTTTCATAGAGGAAAGAGGCAACTGTTGAGGCTAAGAGGTTAGACTGCTCATGAATATCATGAAACACCTATTGATGTTCCGAAAAGATGGCCATTAACTTTCATTCATCATTGGCTTCCTGCACAGCCTGTGTTTGTGTTTTCCAACTCATTGCATTAGCGACCACATTTCCATTACCAGTCATATAGGAAATATAAATGTCAAAGGTTTATTGATATTCAACCCCTATTAGATGATTGAGGTTCAAGTCACAGTGTGAAATGAAATACATGAGGATTTTGTTATATGTATACACAAAAAGAACACTCACGTAATAGATAATGTCTCTTGAAACGTAATTCTAGGAAAAATGCTTCCAGCACAAGGTCATGTGTTGAGTAATTTCTCTCGTGAGGTCTCAATTGTCGAGATCCATACGCAGTACCTTTGTCTTTCTGCATCAACACCACTCGTAGGAAAATTCATAATACATCACAAAAGATGATATAACATTCACTATGTTCTGGGAGAATCCAAATTAGTACCAAGACATGCCTATCTTTTAGCTTGTGAAAGGATTTCTCACATGTTTTGGACAACAGAAACTTAACACCCTTATTTGTATCTCCACTAAAAGGTTATGAAACATGTCAAATGTCTTATATGAAATTCTTGTCATGTCCAGCCATACCCATGAAACTCCGGATATCAAACACATTCTTGGGATTCCCTCATGAAACTACAACGCTAACCTTTTATGCGTCAATGTATACTCATGATTCTAAAATAATGAGACTCATGAAGTGTACTTTTTTATCATGATGTCACATTTAGAAATCATGGCATTAATGTATGCTATATTAGTAAACTGAGAATGATCTCAAGATTTTCAGCATGGTCATTTAGAGTGCGAGAATACACCAAGATGTTTTCCACAAAGACCATGACAAAAGATTCCAAAGAGGGGTAGAAAACCTATTCATCAAATCCATGAAAATGATAGGAGCGTTTGAAGAAAAAATGGAATAACAAGTTACTCATACAAACTATACCTACAATGGAAAGTTGTAAGAGGTATGTCTGAGGGTCTGACTCACACCTGATGATAACCTGATCTGAGGACGATCTTAGAGAAATCATTTTCTCCTCAGAGCTGGTCGAAGAGATCATATATTTCAGGAAGTGGATAACAGTTATGGACCATAGGATGGTTTGAACATCTATAATCCATGGATAAACAATTATTTCCATATGCCTTCTTAGAAGATTTTATGGGTGAACCCCAAGAGGATGTATTATTTCATATAATTCCTTTGGCCTATAGGTCCTCTATATTCCTCTTGTGCTCCTGCTGCATAGTAGGATCCATCTTGTATAAAGGAATGTACACTGGATATTCTACAAAAAAATTATATATTGTAAACTCTAACTCTATAATAGGAGCTATGCCTAAAAATTTATCAGGAAGGCATCCCTGAAATGATCAACTACTAGAGGGAAATCAGTTTGATGCAACCCCTGGTCCTCTGGGAAAATATTTTCAATCAGAGAAGTCACTTCACCTATCCCAGGATGCTTTGGTCCAGCTCTACCAACATAGACATCCAACTCACCTTTGAAAAGATAACTGATACCTTTTAGAAATGTAAAAGAAATCCTACAGGGATAGCAGTGTACAAAGGCATAATAGTGGACTAGTTGGTCTATCCTAATAATAACATTGAATCCCCCCATATTGAGAACAATGTGATTCCGCAAGAAAGGCTAACTACCTGCCTCAAGGGGGCAGTCCCTGCACTGGCGTATTCTCAACATACTTTTTCCCAATGGTGAATCGAGGGTCATTACACCATAGTGATACTGTATCCACTACTAGAAAAGGGACCTTTCCCAACAGTTGTGTACCAACGGTTCAATGAACCGTTGGCATATCTTGTTTTTCCCAACGGTTTATAGAAACCGTTGGGAAAAACCCTTCAATGCATAGTTTTCCCAACGGTTTCATACAACTGTTGGGAAAGATAGGTTTTTCCCAACGGTTCCTAAGAACCGTTCGGAAAAGTGGTGAAGGACCATTGTTTTCCCAACGGTTTATATGGAACCGTTGGGAAAGATAGCTTTGTCCCAACGGTTCTAAGAACCGTTGGGAAAAGTGGTGAAGAAATCTTGTTTTCCCAACGGTTCTATGGAACCGTTGGGAAATGTTGGTCATTCCCAACGGTTTTTAATAACCGTTGGGAAAAAAAAGCCCCAAATACCAAATCGAGCCAGCGGCCTCCCCACATTCCAGAAGCATTCAGTTCGTGTCCTCCTGGAGCGATTCCTTGCAGAAGGACCTCCCAATCACCACATCTTCCATCAGATTAGCAGCTACCAGGTTAGACTCCTATATTTTATCAACGATATAGTTCCAGCTCTTATAAATCATATACTTCTATTCTTGATTTCGTTATTCCCAATTATTAGGGTTTTTGTAAAAATTTATGATTGTTTCATGGTGGTCATGTGCACCACTATAGGCACATTGATTCACTAATTTATTTTAGTATTTCCATAAAATTCGAATACAGTTTATTAATGAATCAATGTTGAGTGTTAACATGACATTCATGTTCTTTATTTAAAGTGTAAACAAATACTTATATAGAATTTCCTTGTAAAACCTGATGGTTTAACTCTAGTTAAATGGAATCATAATTTTGTATGTTATTAATATTTAGTAATTGGTGAGGTGAATCATATATGTATATGAAAAATGGATCAAGATCATTTAGTATTGGATAGAATTATTCCCTAGTAATGTGAGACCCTTATGTTGTGGGGTGAGTATGGAGTAGTGAGATATATTGCTTGTTACTTACCTTTTTTCAATTCTATTAGGTAATGATGGCATGCACTAATTTTTTGAGATCTGTCAATGTTTTTATGGTTTTGATAGTGATCCATGATGTGTATCCTAGTATGTAAGATCCTGTTGGGTATTAGACCCTAGATTGGGTGAATTTGTATGCGGTAGGGTGCTTTCTAGGATGGGTTGTAGTGATGTGATGGTAACTTATGAGAGGGGTGGGTCTTACTAATGTGGATTCATTCTATATCATAAGTATGTAAATATAATTTGTATTATGATAACTCAATGTGAATGATGTGTGATCAAATATTGTCTTATCCTGGAGAATTCCTTATGATATATTTATATGGTGGCATGAGTGATGATGCATGTGGTGACATGACCAACATACATGTGTTTCATGGTTAGTGATCAATTAGGCTAGTGATCCTATGATCATTGGGATGTGACTCTCAATGATTCAAGAAGAGTTATTAATATGATAACATGAGGGTGTGTTCCTATTTGGTTTTATCTAGACTCGTAGTATAGTATTGGAGTTGAGTTATTTTTATATATTATCTGTTTTTATGGATGTTGTCTTTTAGTGGTTGTGTGTTTGGGAACCCCCCTCTTTCCTAGACCCTGGAACCCCCCCCCCCCACCCACCCTCCTCCCTGGACCCTGGACAACCCCGCCGAATAGCCCCCCAGACAGCCCCCCAGATAGCCCCCCCCCCACCCTCCTCCCTGGACCTCGGACAGCCCCCCAAATAGCCCCCCGGACAGCCCCCACCCCCACCCTCTTCCTTGGACCTCAGACAACCCCCTGAATAGCCCCGGACAGCCCCCGGACAGCCCCCGAACAGCCCCCCCACCCTCCTCCCTGGACCCCAGACAGCCCCCCCAACCCTCCTCCTTGGACCCTGGACAACGCCCCGAACACCCCCCAGACAGCCCCCCACCCTCCTCCCTGGACCCCAGACAGCCCCCCTACCCTCTTCCTTGGACCCCGAACAACCCCCCGAACATCGTTCGACCAGTTTGGACCCCCCCCCCCCCCCACACGCATTTATCAAGCGCGCGGAACGCTTAAAGAACACATAATGAGCCCTACCGCGCAGACCGCACGTCCGATTGATGTTCTGTCTACGCGTGCACGTCGCGAATAATAATTGTATTGTTTTCCTGTGATTTCAGGTCAATCCGATGTCGTCCGCTTGACGTTCCGTCTACGTGTGCATGTTGCGAATAATAATGGGATTGTTGTCCTGTGATTTCAGGTCAATCTGATGTCGTCTGCTATGAGTTTGAACGTTAGACGCCCATTTTGGCCGTTTATGACACCAGAAGGGCGTTCCCGGTCACCGCGAGCAGACGACACGTCCGATTGACGTGCCTTCTGCTCGACCACATCACAATTCACTCAACCTTTGATGTCGTCCGATTTCACGCCATTCGGAATTCATTCGGCCAGTTTGGACCCCCCACGCGCGTTTCTCAAGCGCGCGCAACGCTTAAAGAACGCATAATGAGCCCTACCGCGCAGACCGCATGTCTGATTGATGTTCCTTCTGAGCGTACACGTCGCGAATAATAATGGTATTGTTGTCCTGTGATTTCAGGGCAATCCGATGTCGTCCGCTATGAGTTTGACCGTTAGACGCCCGTTTTGGCCGTTTGTGACACCAGAACGGTGTTCCCGGTCACCGCGGGCACACGGCACGTCCGATTGATGTGAAGTCTGCTCGACCACATCACAATTCACTCACCCTTTGATTTCGTCCGATTTCAGGCCATTCGGACTTCGTTCGGCCAGTTTGGACCCCCACGCGCTTTTATCAAGCGCGCGCAGCGCTAAAAGAACGCATAATGAGTCCTCCCGCACAGACCGCACGTCTGATTGACGTGCCGTCTGCGCGTGCACATCTAAAATAATAATGGGATTGTTGTCCTGTGATTTCAGGTCAATCCGATGTCGTCCGCTATGAGTTTGACCGTTAGACGCCCGTTTTGGCCGTTTTTGACACCAGAACGGCGTTCCCGGTCACCGCGGGCACACGGCACGTCCGATTGACGTGTCGTCTACTCGAACACATCACAATTAACACACCCTTTGATGTCGTCCGATTTCAGGCCATTCGGACATCGTTCGGCCAGTTTGGACCCCCACCCCCACGCGCGTTTATCAAGCGCGTGCAACGCTTAAAGAACGCATAATGAGCCCTTCCGCGCAGACCGCACATCCGATTGATGTGCCGTCTGCGCGTGCACGTCGCGAATAATAGTTTTATTCTTGTCCTATGATTTCAGGTCAATCCGATGTCGTCCGCTATGATTTTGACTGTTAGAAGCCCGTTTTGGCCCTTTATGACACCAGAACGGCGTTCCCGGTCACCGCAGGCACACGACATGTCCGATTGACGTTCCGTCTGCTCGACCACATCACAATTCACTCACCCTTTGATTTCGTCCGATTTCAGGCCATTCGGTCTTCGTTCGGCCAGTTTGGACCCCCCACCCCCACGCGCGTTTATCAAGCGCGCCCAACGCTTAAAGAATGCATAATGAGCCCTACCGCGCAGACCGCACATCCGATTGACGTGCCGTCTGTGCATGCACGTCGCGAATAATAATGAGATTGTTGTCATGTGATTTCAGGTTAATCCGATGCCGTCCGCTATGAGTTTGACCGTTAGACGCCCGTTTTGGCCGTTTTTGACACCAGAACGGCGTTCCCGGTCACCGCGGGCACACGGCACGTCCGATTGACGTGCCGTCTGCTCGACCACATCACAATTCACTCACCCTTTTATGTCGTCCGATTTTAGGCTATTCGGACTTCGTTCGGCTAGTTTGGACCCCCCACGTGCGTTTATCAAGCGCGCGCAACGCTTAAAGAACGCATAATGAGCCCTCCCATGCAGACCGCATGTCCGATTGATGTGCTGTCTACGCGTGCATGTCGCTAATAATAATGGGATTGTTGTCCTGTGATTTTAGGTCAATCCGATGTCGTCCGCTATGAGTTTGACCATTAGACGCCCGTTTTGGCCGTTTATGACACCAGAACGGCGTTCCCGGTCACCGCGGGCACACGGAACGTCTGATTGACGTGACCTCTCCTCAAACATATCACAATTAACTCACCCTTTGATGTCGTCCGATTTCAGGCCATTCGGACATCGTTCGGCCAGTTTGGACCCCCCCACGCGCGTTTATCAAGCGTGTGCAACGCTTAAAGAACGCATAATGAGCCCTTCCGTGCAGACCGCACATCCGATTGATATGTCGTCTACGCGTGCACGTCGCGAATAATAATTGTATTCTTGTCCTGTGATTTCAGGTCAATCCGATGTCGTCCGCTATGATTTTGATCGTTAGATGCCCGTTTTGGCCCTTTATGACACCAGAACGGCGTTCCCGATCACCGCGGGCACACGACATGTCCGATTGACGTGCCATCTGCTCGACCACATCACAATTCACTCACCCATTGATGTCGTCCGATTTCAGGCCACTCGGTCTTCGTTCGGCCAGTTTGGACCCCCCACGCGCGTTTATCAAACCCGCACAACTCTTAAAGAACGCATAATGAGTCCTCCCGCGCAGACCGCATGTCCGATTGACGTTCCGTCTACGCGTGCACGTCGAAAATAATAATGATATTGTTGTCATGTTATTTCAGGTCAATCCGATGTCTTCCGGTATGAGTCTGACCGTTAGACGCCCGTTTTGGCCGTTTTTGACACCATAACGGCGTTCCCAGTCACCGCGGGCACACGGCACGTCCGATTGACGTGCCGTCTACTCTAACAGATCACAATTAACTCACCCTTTTATGTCGTCCGATTTCAGGCCATTCGGACATCGTTCGGCCAGTTTGGACCCCCCCACCCCCACGCGTGTTTATCAAGCGCGCACAACGCTTAAAAACGCATAATGAGCCCTACCGCGCAGACCACATATCCGATTGACGTGCCGTCTGCTCGTGCACATCGCGAATAATAATTGTATTGTTGTCATGTGATTTCAGGTCAATCCGATGTCGTCCGCTATGATTTTGACCGTTAGACGCCCGTTTTGGCCCTTTATGACACCAGAACGGCGTTCCCGGTCACCGCGGGCACACGACACGTCCGATTGACGTGCCGTCTGCTCGACCACATCACAATTCACTCACCCTTTTATGTCGTCCGATTTCAGGCTATTCGAACTTCGTTCGGCTAGTTTGGACCCCCCACGTGCGTTTATCAAGCGCGCGCAACGCTTAAAGAACGCATAATAAGCCCTGCCATGCAGACCGCATGTCCGATTGATGTGCTGTCTGCACGTGCACGTCGCTAATAGTAATGGGATTGTTGTCCTGTGATTTTAGGTCAATCCGATGTCGTCTGCTATGAGTTTGACCGTTAGACGCCCGTTTTGGCCGTTTATGACACCAGAACGGCGTTCCCGGTCACCGCGGGCACACGGCACGTCCGATTGACGTGCCATCTGCTCGACCATATCAAAATTAACTCACCCTTCGATGTCGTCCGATTTCAAGCCATTCGGACATCGTTCGGCAAGTTTGGACCCCCCCACGCGCGTTTATCAAGCGCGTGCAACGCTTAAAGAACGCATAATGAGCCCTTCCGCGCAGACCGCACATCCGATTGATGTGCCGTCTATGCGTGCACGTCGCGAATAATAATTTTATTCTTGTCCTGTGATTTCAGGTCAATCCGATGTCGTCCGCTATGATTTTGACCGTTAGACGCCCGTTTTGGCCCTTTATGACACCAGAACGGCGTTCCCGGTCACCGTGGGCACACGACATGTCCGATTGACGTGCCGTCTACTAGACCACATCACAATTCACTCACCCTTTGATGTCGTCCGATTTCAGGCCATTCGGTCTTCGTTCGGCCAGTTTGGACCCCCCCACCCCCACGCGCGTTTATCAAGCGCGCACAGCGCTTAAAGAACGCATAATGAGCCCTACCGCGTAGACCACACATCCGATTGACGTTCCGTCTATGCGTGCACGTCGCGAATAATAAATGGATTGTTGTCCTATGGATTCAGGTCAATCCGATGTCGTTCGCTATGATTTTGACCGTTAGACGCCCGTTTTGGCCCTTTATGACACCAGAACGGCGTTCCCGGTCACCGCGGGCACACGGCACATCCGATTGACGTTCCGTCTGCTCGACCACATCACAATTCACTCACCCTTTGATGTCGTCCGATTTCAGGCTATTCGGACTTCGTTCGGCAAGTTTGGACCCCCCACGTGCGTTTATAAAGCGCGTGCAACGCTTAAAGAACGCATAATGAGCCCTCCCATGTAGACCGCACGTCCGATTGATGTGCTGTCTGCGCGTGAACGTCGCGAATAATAATGGAATTGTTTTCCTGTGAGTTTAGGTCAATCCGATGTCGTCCGCTATGAGTTTGACCATTAGACGCCCGTTTTGGCCGTTTATGACACCAGAACGGCGTTCCCGGTCACCGCGGGCACACGGCACGTCCGATTGACGTGCCCTCTGCTTGACAATATCACAATTAACTCAACCTTTTATGTCGTCCGATTTCAAGTCATTCGGACATCGTTCGGCCAGTTTGGACCCCCCCCCCCCCCACGCGCGTTTATCAAACGCGCGCAACGCTTAAAGAACGCATAATGAGCCCTACCGCGCAGACCGCACATCCGATTGACGTGCCGTCTACGCGCGCAGGTCGCGAATAATAATTGGATTGTCGTCCTGTGATTTCAGGTCAATCCGATGTCGTCCGCTATGATTTTGACCGTTAGACGCCTGTTTTGGCCCTTTATGACACCAGAACAGTGTTCCCGGTCACCGCGGGCACACGGCACGTTCGATTGACGTGCCGTCTTCTCGACCACATCATTATTCACTCACCCTTTGATCTTGTCCGATTTCAGGCCATTCGGACTTCGTTCGGCCAGTTTGGACCCCCCCACGCGCGTTTATCAGTCGCGCGCAACGCTTAAAGAACGCATAATGAGCCCTCCCGTGCAGAACGCACGTCCAATTGATGTGCCATCTACGCGTGCACGTCGCGAATAATAATGGGATTGTTGTCCTGTGATTTCAGGTCAATACGATGTCGTCCGCTATGAGTTTGACCGTTAGACGCCCGTTTTGGCCGTTTATGACACCAGAACGGCGTTCCCGGTCACCGCGGGAACACGGCACGTCCGATTGACGTGCCGTCTGCTCGACCACATCACAATTCATTCACCCTTTGATGTCGTCCGATTTCAGGCCATTCGGACTTCGTTCGGCCAGTTTGGACCCCCCACGCGCGTTTATCAAGCGCGCGCAACGCTTAAAGAACGCACAATGAGCCCTCCCGTGCAGACCGCACGTCCGATTGATGTGCCGTCTACGCGTGCACGTCAAGAATAATAATGGGATTGCTGTCCTATGATTTCAGGTCAATACGATGTCGTCCGCTATGATTTTGACCGTTAGACGCCCGTTTTGGCCGTTTATGACACTAGAACGGCATTCCCGGTCACCGCAGGAACACGGCACGTCCGATTGACGTGCCGTCTACTCGAACACATCACAATTCATTCACCCTTTGATGTCGTCCGATTTCAGGCCATTCAGACTTCGTTCGGCCATTTTGGACCCCCCACGCGCGTTTATCAAGGGCGCACAACGCTTAAAGAAGGCATAATGAGTCCTCCCGCGCAGACCGCACGTCTGATTGACGTGCCGTCAATGCGTGCACATCGAGAATAATAATGGGATTGTTGTCCTGTGATTTCAGGTCAATCCGATGCCGTCCACTAAGTGACTGTATTTTGTTTAAAACAGACACCATTTTAAGTACATACGGAAAACCGACCAAACAGATTCGGTTTCCGTTGAAACTTTAGGAGAATGATCCATGGGTCATATGTGACGTGTAAGAATCAACCCCGCCTCAATCGGAGACGCGGTGTGGCCGACGCCACTCAAAGTGTCCGTCTTTTGTTTCAAAAGGACGTCATTTTAAGTGAAAAGTATCAACTGACATACAAAAAACCGACCAAACGCATTTCAAATCTATTGTTAATTTATCCCTACAATCCATGGGGTCATATGTGACGTATACGAGCCAACCCGGGATGAATCCGAGTCGCGGTGTGACCGGGATCAGTCTAAGTGGCTCTCTTTTGTTTAAAAGGGACATTTTAAGTACATACGGAAAAACGACCAAACGGATTCAGTTTCCATTGAAACTTTAGGAGAACGATCCATGGGTCATATGTGACGTGTACGAATCAACCCCGCCTCAACCGGAGACGCGGTGTGGCCGACACCACTCAAAGTGTCTGCCTTTTGTTTCAAAAATACGTCATTTTAAGTGAAAAGCTACAACTGGCATACGAAAAACCGACCAAAGGCATTCGGACTATGTTGATACTTTAGCACAAGGATCCATCGGTCGTATGTGACGTGTACGAGTCAATCCCACCTCAATCCGAGGAGCGGTGTGGCCGAAACCGCTCTAACTATGTCAATTTTGTTTAAAACGGACAGGATTATAAGTGAAAAGAACAACTGGCATACGAAAAACCAACCAAACGCATTCCAAATCTGTTGATAATTTATCCCAACGATCCATGGGTCATATGTGATGTGTACGAGCCAACCCGGGATGAATCCCAGTCGCGGTGTGGCCAGGATCAGTCTAAGTGGCTCTCTTTTGTTTAAAACGGACACCATGTTAAGTACATACGGAAAATCGACCAAATGGATTCGGTTTCCATTGAAACTTTAGGATACAGATCCATGGGTCATATGTGACGTGTAAGAATCAACCCCGCCTCAATCTGAGACGCTGTGTGGCCGGCACCACTCAAAGTGTCTGTTTTTTGTTTCAAAAGGACGTCATTTTAAGTGAAAAGCATCAACTGACATACGGAAAACCGACCAAATGCATTCGGATTGTGTCGATACATTATTAAAATGATCCATGGGTCATATGTGACGTGTACGAGTCAACCCCACCTTAATATGAGGCACGGTGTGGCCAGAATCACTCTACGTGGCTCTCTTTTGCTTTAAATGGACAACAATTTAAGTACATACGGAAAACCGACCAAACGCATTCGGTTTCCATTGAAACTTTAAGAGAACGATCCATAGGTCATATGTGACATGTATGAGTCAACACCGCCTCAATATGAGGCGCGGTGCGGCCGGAACCACTCAAAGTGTCTGCCTTTTGTTTCAAAAGTACGTCATTTTAATTGAAAAACATCAACTGACATACAAAAAACCAATCAAATGCATTCGGATTGTGTCGATACATTAGCACAACGATCCAGGGGTCATATGTGACGTGTATGTGTCAACCCCGCCTAAATCTGAGGCGCGTTGTGGATGGTAGCACTCCAGGTGTATGCATTATGTTTAAAATGGACATTACTTTAGGTAAAAATATATGGTATACAAAAAACAGATCAAATTATGAATTGACTTCCAGATTGCACATATAATTATCATCTAAATTTTAAATTGAATTCTAAATGAATTATGTATGTTTATAATTATGTTATCAATTCTAATTTAATTATGGATGTGTATAGTTCTACCATTATATGTTAAACGTGTTTGAATTTGTTCTCTATATGTAAGTGTTAGTTGGTTATTGCAGGTAAAATAATTTTATATATGTATGTGTTAGTTTATTGCAGGTACAATAATTGGATTGAAAAATGAGAGGGAACCCACAAAACCAGACCTGGTGGTGGTCAAATTGGAGAGCTGGAGCTGCTGGCCAAATTGGGGAGCTGCTGGCTGATTTGCCCAGCAGAGGCTATGCCAACGGTTTTGAACCGTTGGCATAGAAACTCTAGGATTAGTTTTACCAACAGTTCATAAAACAGTTGGTAAAAAACCTTTCCCAACAGTTTAGAACCGTTGGGAAAGAGTAGAGTTTGGATTTTTCCCAACGGTTCCCATGCTAATTTGAAGCCTATTCCAACGGTTTGTAAACCGTTGGGAAAAAGGTTTCCCAACGGTTTTGAAGAACCGTTGGCATAGGGTAATCTTTCTCCACCCTATGCCAATAGTTCAGTGTAAACCGTTGGGAAATGTTTTTCCCAACGGCATACATCCCTACGGCTGGAAGAACCGTTGGTATATGTTATACCAACGGTTGTCCAGCCTTTCCCAACACTTCTCAACCGTTGGTAAATGTTTTATTTCCAGTAGTGAGCTATCGTCCGAAACACTCTAGGGTAGATTCAGAAATTAAAGAGTTTGAAGAACCTATATCAAAAAAATAAGAGAAAAATATTAGAGTCTAATAGAATATTACCTTGTTCAATAGACGGTCCCGCATCCAGATCCTCGGGTATCAGCTGTAAGGCAAGCTACTGACCTAATCCACAACCACATGAAACTTATGGATTACCATGATGATGACAACTCTGTTGGCGTTGCTGGGGATCAGGGATCATACAACCATGACAACAACCTCCTAATCAGCTAGACATACTGATGCTATTCAAACACCCTAAATGGTTCGACATAAAATAACTCCCTCCTGAAGGTGCATCTAGAAAAAACCCTTTTCTGATCGATGATGGTGGAAAGGTCCTACAAAAAAGATGAGTATAACCCATATGGCTGTAAGCTCGGCACTCTATAGGGTCTCGATCACATTGGGTCATCTTATGCCCCTATTTTCCACAATAATGACATTCCACGGAGCTATGAAACTGGATAATCTAGCTTCCATTTCCCTGAAGAAAAAACTCAAGGGAACATTTCCTGCCACTGGAAGAACTACTGGCCAGACACGACACATATCCTTTAGATTTGTTACTTCTTCCATCCATCATGTTAATATTAGCGATAAGGGCCTGATAAACTATTGTAGAAAATTTTGGAAGGATAAATAAATTCAATTGAGTTCAGATGGCGTAATGGATCCCATCCTCAAAATGTATAGCACACGAAATATCATCACAAACTAGAAGCAAGGTAGAGCACTATAAATCAATGAAACATGCTAAACATTCCATTACTGATAGAGAAATCTTCTTGAGATGCATTAACTCTATATATTTGTTTGATCTATGTGCTTGAGGAAAGAACTGATCATAGAATGCAGTTTGGAAATAAACCCATAACGTGCCATGATGACGACCAGCCTGGGTAACCACATCACACAAATGATTGGCCAAATCCAGAAGCATGTATGTAGAAAGCATGACGCTCCACTCTAGTGGAATTTATAGATTCCCAAAGATAGATATCATGACCTCTTTCAAAGACTCAGCCACCTGAGAACCACCATCCCCTTAAAAACAAGAAGGATGCTACTCCTAAAACTCATGAGTCAGATCAGCCATAATAGGTTCAACCCATGGAGAAATTTTTATAGACCACATCAGACATAGGAAACTATCATGGACATGGACATTAGATCCCGTATCTGGTACTGTAATAGGTTCCTCAAGTGGAACTCATGTATGTTTGACCGTCAACTTAGGGCCCACTATATTTGGAGCCTGGTCGTCACCACACACCTTGTTAACAACAAAAGGACGATGTGAAAAAATTGGTCTAAAAATTTTAAGAACACATCATAGAACAAGATTAGAAGCATAATATAACATCACTAGAAAAACATTAATGTATGGAAAACTCACCAACCAAGGCATACAACACAAAACATCCCGCATAGATGGCCATGCCTCGATAAGTGCTCAAGTATATGTTTCATTTCATTTTGTAGTTAATTTATAGGTTCACTCCATTACCTTTCATAATAATGATATATCTTGATAGGATGTGCAACCAATTTATTTTATACTTAAGGATTCACTTTATAATGGATATCCATTTGCAATGAATCAGTTCCCATACAGCTATCAACAGAAATGACACACATTTCTTTATAGTATAATGGCTCGACCCGATAAATTACTCATCCCAACCGTTGAGGGCCCACACACCACATGAATTGAGATTGAAAATCATTCAATATAAACCAATGTAATACAAGTACAATTAAACTATCCCGACATCATTCAATAATCAAAGGCTTATCAAGAAATGAAAAGCAGTGTGATGCACCTATATGGCATGCCAATATGCATGACGTGTGAATTCTTGGTACCTATAATGATTGTAACACCCGAGACTTTTATGAGAAATATTTTGTTTTTATGTTATATAAATCATCAAAAGAATCTTTCACTACACACAACACTAGCTTGGCTTGCTTTACACACAACCACGGCCTTCCTCGATAGCTTGCGTCGTACGCAATACCGAGTTTTACTAAACAATGATATGCTATTAAAATTTTATTAAAACTAGCCATTATGAATAGTAATAACCACTTTTTGAAATTTTGTAAATTTTATTTTTCAAAATGGACTTCAATTTGGGATTCGGAATCTTGAAATTAGCCTAGGGTGAAATTTTGGTATTTTTCTGAAAACTTTCAATTTTTGATGAATAGTGAAACCACTAAGTGGTAGTTAAAAAACTGAATTTTTTCATAAAACATAATTTTACCGCTTCTGTGAGCGGAATTTCAAAAATTCGAGAGACATGGTTGATTTCAGTAAATAAAATGTGGTTCAATGAGATGAAAATAATTTTTTGGTGAATAGTAACTTTTTACTTTTATTTACCACGGTTAAAAGTAAATATGGTAATTAAGGGTAAAAATGATATTATTATTACCCTAACACATGTCCTAATTCTATTGGATAAGTGTAATTCGACCAAAAACCATATTACGAATAAAATATGACCATTTAGGCCCACTTGGATTAGATTAGGACATTTATTATCAATTTACTTAAAGAATGGTTAAAATAGTTAAAATCAAAGTTTAATAAGTAAATAATTTTTAATGTAGGGTTATACATAAGATAAATTAGACTATAAATATTCCCTAGAAAGCTAAAAAGACTTCCAACATAATGGTATTTTATTTATAATTTTTAGACATTAAATAATTTAATTTATTTATGACACAACAATGATGCAGTAATTATCTTATTAATGAAATATTGACATAATTGATGTTATAAATACCCAAATAAATGTAATTTGAGACTTTTGATGAATTACAATTATAATATAGGTTAATATGACATGTTAGTATTGATTTAATTAACTTTTTTCCAACTAATCATTCTGTTATGATTTTCACAAAAATCAATTCCTAAATAGTGAAAAAATTGACATAAAATAGTTTTTAAAACAAATATTATATTATTAATTGTTATTTTATTACTAAAAATCTAATTTTCGGCCAAATAACTTAGATAAGGTTATATATATTAATAATAAACAACTTGGGGTTCGTTTGGATTTATATAATATGTTTATTAACCTTATAGTATAATAACATAAGAAGACACGGTAAAAGTAAAATTATTTAACTTAATGTTAAATCTAAATGATAAGGTTAAAATATGAACCTAAACTTGTCAAAATTATATTGGATGAGAGGATTTAGACCCATCCCCACATTATCTTCTAAAGAAAATCAATTTGGAGATATTTAAAACCGAACTTGACTTTATAATAAAATAATATTTTTAGTTATTCAAAAGGTTCCCTTCTCCTCCCTTATAAAAGGGAACCTCCTCCCTCTCTTCCTCACAACAATTTGAGCCTTAAATCTCAGAAAACCCCTGCCCATTTAACTTCCCCACTTCCTTAGAAACCTACTATTGGTACTGGTCTTATCAAAAGACCAACTCTAGTGCCTTAAGAGAAGGTTTAAAGGAGGCACTTCGAGAAAGAGGTAATACCTTCTACCATTTTCTTCAAGTTACATTCTTCTTCTACTCCCACTTCCTTAGTTGTTTCATTATCAGGTAATAAAATAAGTATCACTCATATAATGATATGTTATTATAAATATGAAACAAACCTATTTCACCTCTTATCTATCCTAAGGAAAACGAAATCACCGCCCGTGCGTACGTACGGAATACCGTCTCCATGCCGTGGTGTAATCTATTTTCCACCACCACCTTACTTTGATGGTTATAAGGGTGAAAGTAATGAATATATATGATTATTGTAAAGTGTTATTTATTCTAAAATAGTATACATACACTCCAATACAATTCCACGATCATGGGAATGATATCATCGCTCGTGTGTACGTACGGAATACCGTCTCCACGATGTGATGCGACTTGTTCTACATGATCTTCATTTGCATAATGATTATATAAATGAATTGAATGAATGAATATGATATATATTACACTAATACCATTCTGTAAATGAGGTATCTATAACCTAAAGAGAAGAATACGAATTTATTCGACAAACACACATAAGAACAAAAAGTAATAAACACCCGAATAGCAAGTAGTAATGAAATATTACTAATAAGAAGCTATAAATATGACCATATATGATATCATAAAAACATGTATGATTCTAGAATAAGTCAATAAAATTATTTAAATCATTATACAGGAGGTTTGGACACTTACAAAGCATATCAGACCTAAGGTAAGGGAAAATCTCGCAATCTCAATTTTTATCCGAGATTATTTATACTTCAGAATTTACTGGGGAATATTTATCATCCAAATCCATGTTTCTTCAATATGTAATATTTATATCCTTCTAAAATAGTTTAGATCCAATTTTACCCTTCAGTAAGTTTTTAGTAAAAGATATGAAAGGAATCTTTTGTTGTTTTTTTCGTACGAGGTACTTTTTGACATTTCCGACAAAAGTACGAGAAGAATGTTTTTTTTAAACTTATACGGCATGAATGGATTTTTAAAACATTATTTCCAGGAAGCTTCCATTACAAGTTTTCATGTTTATTTTTAATCAACTTCTTTTAGCTTAAAATTGTATGACATGTTAATAAAGGAAAATGTTTTTGAAGTAGAAAGGATATTTTCCTCAAGAATGGAGTTCAAGTGTTTTATCAAAATTATTTTCCATATAAGATAATATAGGGTTCTGTTTCTATCCCTATTATTACATTGATTTGATTATGTTGTGATGGAATTATTTTTATGAATTCCTTCATCTTATATGAATTGTTTTATAATGTCATGTTGTTTAAGAATCCCATTTTTATACATGGATTATGCAATGATGTATGGTTTATGATTTTGTGGAACACATAAGAATGGTATCATTATGAGATTGGTGGGACCTATATCTCCCTCCAATGCATTGGGTAAAGATTTTATATCTAATGAGATAGACATGGCTGGAACGGAAGGTTATATCGGTTCAGTGAAACAGGACTGAAACGAAGAGTGAAATTGGTTCAGAAATGGACTTTATCCACTAAGATAGTCTTGGAAATGAGTCTTGACTAACATGAAATGATCCTCTATGATTATGTGTGTATTTCAAAAAGTTTCATGTTTTATGTTATGATTATTGGGATTACATTTCACTACTACCATTTATCCCATGTTATGAAATTATGATCTCTTTTGTAGGTTATGTTTTCCAAATGTTATGTTCTTATGTATATGATGTGATTGATATTTCTTTTGGTTACCCTTACTGAGCATTTGAGCTCACCCTTTTGTATGTTTTACTTCCCCAGGTCAGGAAGAAGGTTTTTAAGTTGGATATGCCAAAAGGGAAACCAGATATGATGAAATGAATGGGAGGAAAATTAGATGCTTTATGAACCAGTTGTTTATGTTTCCTAGTTTCTAAAGACACTATACCTATACGGTCCATTCATGGTTTTTTCATATGTTGAATAAGTGTGCTTCAATTTTAAAGTAATAACAATGTATGTAAAGTATGGGTCATTATAGTTGGTATCAGAGGAAGGGTATATTCAAACTTTGGAAACTAGGATGTTAAATCCTTAGTAAGAAACCTAAGGAAAAGTATAAGCATAGAACACAATCTTAGTTTTTTAGAAATGACCATGAATAACCTAGGATAAGACTTTAAGTGTAAAATTTTATTCTTGATTATGTGGTTTTCCTATTATAATTAGTGTTCCTCACACTATTCTTCTTGGTTTTAGTCAATGGCTAGAACCCGAAGGAACCGTGTTAATGCGGAATGCGATGGGCAATGCAATGATTGTCCCCATGAGCAACCAAACGTCACAAGAGATGGAATGGAAAATCTTGTAGCCATGATCACACAATGAATCATGCAGGACTTCCAAATGAGCAAAGGAAGGAGCAACATTCTGTTGAATCCTTTATGAGGCAGCGTTCACCTTCTTTCAGCGGGTCTACAGATCCATTAGTTGCTGAACAATGGATTAGTAACATTGAAAAGATATTTTTAGTTCTTCAATGTTCTGAGCATGATAAAGTCATCCTAGCAGTGTATCGTTTGGAAGGAGAAGCTGATCAGTGGTGGAATCTTATTAAGAATCTGAGGAAAAGTGATGAAATTGATTCCATGGAATGGGACGAGTTAAAGAACTTATGTTTCAATAAGTACTTCCCTCGTATTCTTCGAAAAAAGATGGAGAAAGAGTTTCTTGAACTGAAGAAAAAGGATGATGAATATGTTGGTACCTATGAAGCAAATTTTACAAGACTTTCAAGGTACGCTTCTGGTATTATTATCCAACCTGAGAGTAAGATCGATCGATTCTTTAGTGGCTTAAAACCAAGTCTTCGAAGGGCCTTAGCCATAAGGGACTTCAATAGCTACGAGGAAATCATTCGACGTGCTCTAAAAGTTGAGATGGAGATTTGAGTAACCCATCAGTCATATGGGTTTGATAAGAAGAGGAAAATGGAATTCAAAGGAAAATCTAAAGAGCACACTGAAAAGAAGATGAGATTTCCCTTATGCTAAAAGTGTGGAAAGAAACATGGAGGGAGTTGTCTTAAAGGGACAAGTAAATGTTTTAAATGTCAAAAGGAAGGATATCGGGCATTTGAATGCCGCAATGATGGGAAGAAGATGTCTAATGATGCAAAAAGGAAGGGAAACACCGAATCAACCTACTACACTTCAATGTTTCAAGTGCAAGGAGATGGGGAATTATGACAATAAATGCCCTAATCCAAGGGTTGTTGTTGATGATCGACATCAACAAAATATTAAGGCTAAAGGCAAAGGAAAGTCACATGCAATTTCTATCAGCGATGTGGAGTACAATAATGATGTGGTGAAAGGTACACTCACAATCCACTCTAAAGTAGAAAATGTTTAATTTGATTCTGGATCCACCCACTCTTTTATTTCTGAAGATTTTTCTAAGGGTATCATCATTTTACCTCAAAAATTAGATGTTGAGTTAGCTGTGACAACACCTAATGGTACAACAATCGCATCAAAAGTTTATAATTCTTCCTCGATTGATGTTTGCAGGAAAGTGCTTCCTGCAAACCTTGTGATCCTTCCTATAGTGGAATTTGATGTGATTCTTGTCATGTATTGGCTTTCTTTATATAGAGCTCATATCAATTTCCAAATAAGGGAAGTCGCATTTCATATTCTAGATCAATCTATGATCATCTATCGATGCAAGGATGAACATAACCTTCCAATAGAAATTGCTTCCATCTTATGGGTCTTGATTCCACTTAATGAAGGTTATTTATCTAAAATGGTTGGTGAGAAACTCACAATTATGAATATTCCCATTGTACGGGAGTTTGATGATGACTTTCCAGAGGAATTTCTGGGCCTTCCACCAATTCGTGAAGTTGAGTTTTCAATAGAACTCGTACCAGGTGCTTTTCCTATTTCAAAGACACCTTATAGAATGGCGCCAATTGAGTTGCAGGAATTGAAGAAGCAACTCCAAGAGAATATTGATAAGGGATTCATACGCCCTAGTGCATCACCTTGGGGAGCACCTGTTCTGTTTGTTAAGAATAAAGATGGATCAATGAGACTCTGAATTGATTATTGAGAACATAACAAGATCACTATCAAGAAAAAATATCATATCCCACACATTGATGACCTATTTGACCAACTATGCGGAGCTCAATACTTTTCCAAGATTGATCTTCGTTCAGGGTATCATCAATTAAGTGTCAAAAGGGAGGATATACCAAAGATGTCTTTCCGTACAAGGTATAGAAACTATGAATTTATAGTGATGCCATTTGGTCTTACTAATTCCCCTGCTATCTTCATGGATCTGATGAATAGAGTCTTTAGAGACTATCTTGATCAATTTGTGGTAATCTTTATAGACGATATTCTTGTATATTCAAAGAGAAAGGAAGAACATGAAGATCACTTGAGAATTATATTGAAGACCCTGAGAAAGGAGAAACATTATGCCAAATTTACCAAGTGTGAATTTTGGCTTCAAAAAGATTCATTTTTGGGTCACATAATCTTAAAAGAGGGTATATTTGTGGATCCAGCAAAAACAGAGGTTATCGAAAGATGGTCGAGACCAACAACAGTAACTGATATCTGAAGTTTTCTTGGTTTGGCTGGATATTATCGACGTTTCGTGAATGATTTTTCACGATTATCTAATCCACTCACCAGGTTGACTCTGAAAGGAGTTAAGTTTGTTTAGATGGAGGAATGCGAAGAAAATTTCAAGGAGTTGAAAAGAAGGTTATCTAGTGCACCTGTGCTCACACTGCCTTGTAGTGGAGAAAGGTTTGTGATATACAGTGATGCATCCAAGAAGGGGCTGGGGTGTGTTCTTATGTAAAATGATATGGTGATAGCTTATGCCTCACGACAGTTGAAAATCCATGAGCAAAATTACCCAACTCATGATTTGGAGTTAGTTGTGGTAGTCATTGCATTAAAAATTTGGAGGCATTGACTTTATAGTGAAAGGTGTGATATTTATACTGATCAAAAAAGTTTAAAGTATATTTTCACACAAAAGGAGCTGAATATGCGTCAAAGAAGATTGTTGGAGCTGATTAAGGATTACGACTACTCAATCCATTACCACCCTAGGAAAGCAAACAAGGTGGAAGATGCATTAAGTCGACAAGGCCATGCCAGTTTATCCAGGATGAGGATCACAAAATATCCAATATTTATGTATTTAGAATGGATGGATCTTGGAATTATAATGAAAAGGGGATAATCGTATCTTTCTCAAATGAATGTTCAACCATCTATACATGTGAAGATTAAAGAGGCAGAGAACGAAGATGTAGAGTTACAAAAGAAGGTGAGAAATGCTACTGAATTCAACCTTGATTGTGATGGGATAATAAAGTTCAGGAATCGGGTTTGTGTTCCTCCTATCCCCGAATTAAAGAAGGAGCAGCTGGATGAGGCTCATAGTTCTTCATTCTCTATTAATCCTAGAAGCACGAAGATGTATAGGGACCTTAAAGTGTACTTCTGGTGGGATGGCATGAAAAGAGATGTTGCTGAATATGTCTCTCGATGCTTGGTTTGTCAGCAAGTTAAAGCTGAGAGACAGAAGTCTAAGGGGATGTTACAACCATTACCAATACCAGAATGGAAATGTGAAAACACCACTATGGACTTTGTCATAGGAATTCCTAAAACATCCAAAGGAAATAATGCAATCTGGGTCATAGTTGATCGTCTTACAAAGTCTGCACACTTCATTTTCTATTAGAGAAGATTTCTCTCTGGATCAGCTTGCCAGGATATTTGTAAAGGAAGTGGTAAGATTGAATGGAGTACCAATTTCTATTATATCTGATCAGGATCCGAGGTTTACCTCAATGTTCTGGCGAAGTCTTCAGCATACTATGGATACAGAGTTGAGTTTCAGCACTGCTTATCATCCTCAGACAGACGGTCAGTCTGAGAGAACAATTCAAACTCTAGAAGATATGTTGATAGCTTGCTCTATGTATTTCAAAGGTGGTTGGGATCAACACCTACCTTTGGTGGAATTTTCTTATAATAATATCTTTCACTCTAGTATTCAGATGGCTCCTTATGAATCTCTCTATGGAAAGAAATGCAGGACTCCAACTTGCTGGGATGAAGTTGGGGAAAGAAAGCTATTAGGACCTGATCTTGTTGATGAGATGGCAGAAAAGGTCCGATCTATTCAACAACACATAAGAGCAGCTCAGAGTCGACAGAAAAGTTATACCGTCAACCGAAGAAAAGACCTAGAGTTTGAATTGGGTGATAAAGTGTTCTTACGAATATATCCCTGGAAGAGGGTCATGAGATTTTGAAAGAAGGGGAAGTTGAGCCCTAGATATATCGGTCCTTTCGAAATACTGGATCGTGTTGGAAAGGTATCATACCGATTGACGCTTCCACCTAATATCTCTCAAGTTAACGATGTGTTCTATGTATCTCTCCTGAGAAAGTACATACCAGATCCTTCACATGTACTCAGCTCAGAAGTTGTACCGCTGGAGCAAGATCTTTCTTATAAAGAACAGCCGATAGAGATTCTGGATCGTAGCGAAAAAGTCCTACGAAACAAGACCACTTGCTTGGTGAATGTTTTATGGAGGAACAACCAATTAGAAGAAGCTACATGGGAGCTTGAGGATATGATGAGGGAGAGTTATCCTCATCTGTTTGTTACAAAGTGACGAATTTCGAAGGCGGAATTCATTTTAAGGGGGGTAGAATGTAACACCCGAGACTTTTATGAGAAATATTTTGTTTTTATGTTATATAAATCATCAAAGGAATCCTTCACTACACACAACACTAGCTTGTCTTGCTTTACACACAACCGCGGCCTTCCTCAATAGCTTGCATCGTACGCAATACCGAGTTTCACTAAACAACGATATGCTATTAAAATATTATTAAAACTAGTCGTTATGAATGTAATAACCACTTTTTGAAATTTTGTAAATTTTATTTTTCAAAATGGACTTCATTTTTGGATTCAGAATATTGAAATTAGCCTAGGGTGAAATTTGGTATTTTTCTGAAAATGTTCAATTTTTGATGAATAGTGAAACCACTAAGTGGTAGTAAAAAAACTGAATTTTTCATAAAACTTCATTTTACTGCTTCTGTGAGTGGAATTTCAAAAATCCGAGAGACACGGTTGATGTCAGTAAGTAAAATTTGGTTCAATGAGATGGAAATAATTTTTTTGGTGAATAGTAACTTTTTACTTTTATTTACCACGGTTAAAAGTAAATAGGGTAATTAAGGGTACAAATGATATTATTATTACCCTAACACATGTCCTAATTCTATTGGATAAGTGTCATTCGACCAAAAACAATCTTAGGAATAAAATATGACCATTTAGGCCCACATGGATTAGATTAGGACATATATTATCAATTTACTTAAAGAATGGTTAAAAAAGTTAAAATCAATGTTCAATAAGTAAATAATTTTTAATATGGGGTTATACATAAGATAAATTCGACTATAAATATTTACTAGAATCCTAAAACGATTTCCAACATAATGGTATTTTATTTATAATTTTTAGACATTATATAATATAATTTATTTATGACAGAACAATGATGCTGTAATTATCTTATTAATGAAATATTGACATAATTGATGTTATAAATACCAAAATAAATGTAATTTGAGAATTTTTATGAATTCCAATAATTTTATAGGTTAATATGACATGATAGTATTTATTTAATTAACTTTTTTCGAAGTAATAATTCTGTTATGAGTTTGACAAAAATCAATTACTAAATAGTGTAAAAATTGACACAAAATAGTTTTTAAAACAAATATTATATTATTAATTGTTATTTTATTCCTAAAAATCTAAGGTTCGGCCAAATGACTTAGATAAAGTTATATATATTAATAATAAACAACTTGGGTTTCGTTTGGCTTGTTATAGTATGTTTATTAACCTTATAGTATAAGAACACAAGAAGACACAGTAAAAGTAAAATTATTTAACTTAATGTGAAATCTAAATGATAAGGTTAAAATATGAACCTAAACTTGTCTAAATTATATTGGATTAGATTATTTCGACCCATACCCACCTTAGATTCAAAATAAATCAAGTTGGAGCTATTTAAAACCGAACGTGACTTTATAATAAAATAATATTTTTTGTTATTCCAAAGGTGCCCCTCTCCTCCCTTATAAAAGGGCACCTCCTCCCTCTCTTCCTCACACCAATTTGAGCCTTCATGCTTGGCCAAACCCTGCCCATTTTACTTCCACACTTCCATAGAAACCTACTAGAGGTACTGGTCTTATCAAAAGACCAACTCTAGTGCCTTAAGAGAAGGGTTAAAGGAGGCACTTCGAGAAAGAGGTAATACCTTCTACCGTTTTCTTCAAGTTTCATTCTTCTTCTACTCCCTATTCTTTAGTTGTTTCATTATGAGGTAATAACATCAGTAGAACTCATATACTGATATGTTATTATAAATATTAAACAACCCTATTTCACCTCTTATCCATCCTAAGGAAAACGAAATCACCGCGCGTGCGTACGTACGGAATACCGTCTCCACGCCGTGGTGTAATCTATTTTCCACCACCACCTTACTTGGATGGGTATAAGGGTGAAATTAATTAATATATATGATTATTGTAAAGTGTTATTGATTCTGATATAGTATACATACACTCCAATTCAATTCCACGATCATGGGAACAATATCATTGCTCGTGCGTACGTACGGAAAACCGTGTCCACGATGTGACGCGACTTGTTCTACATGATCTTCATTTGAAAAATGATTATATAAATGAATTGAATGAATGAATTTGATATATATTACACTAATACCATTCTGGAAATGAGGTATCTATAACCTAAAGAGAAGAATAAAAATTTATTCGACAAACACGCATAAGAACAAAAAGTAATAAACACCCGAATAACAGGTAGTAATGAAATATTACTAATAAGAAGCTAAGAATATGACCATATATGATATAATAACAATAATTATGAATCTGGAATAATTAAATAACATTATTTAAATCATTATACAGGAGGTTTAGACACTTACGAAGCATATTAGACCTAAGGTAAGGGAAAATCTCGCAATATCAATTTTTATCTGAGATTGTTTATACTTCAGAATTTACTGGGGAATATTTATCATCCACATCCATGTTTCCTCAATATGTAATATTTATATCCTTCTACAATATTTCATATCCAATTTTACCCTTCGGTTAGTTTTTAGTAAAAGATATGAAAGTAATCTTTTGTCGTTTTTTTATTCGTACGAGGTACTTTTTGACTTTTCCGACAAAAGTACGAGAAGAATGTTTTTTTAACTTATATGACATGAATGGTTTTTTAAAGCATTATTTCCAAGAAGCTTACTTTACAAGTTTTCAAGTTTATTTTTAATCAACGTCTTTTAGCTTAAAATTGTATGACATGTTATGAAATGAATTTTTTTTTGAAGTAGAAAGGATATTTTCCTCAAGAATGGAGTTCAAGTGTTTTATCAAAATTATTTTTCATTTAATATAATATAGGGTTCTGTTTATATCACTATTATTACATTTATTTGATTATGATGTGATGGAATTATTTTTATGAAATCCTTTATCTCATATGAATTTTTTTATGATGTTATGTTGTTTAAGAATGCCATTTTTATTACATGGATTATGCAAATATGTATGGTTTATGATTTTGTGGCACACATAAGAATGGTATCATTATGAGATGGGTGGGACCTATATCTCCCTCCAATGCATTGGGTAATGATTTTATATCTCATTAGATAGACATGGCTGGAATGGAAGGTTATACCAGTTCAGTTAAACATGACTGAAACGAGGAGTGAACTCGGTTCAGAAATGGACTTTGTCCACTAAGATAGTCTTCGCAATGAGTCTTGACTAAGAAGAAATGATCCTCTATGATTATGTGTGTTTGTCACAAAGTATAATGTTTTAAGTTATGATTATTGGGATTACATTTCACTACTATGATTTATCCCATTTTATGAAATTATGATCTCTTTTGTAGGTTAATATTTCCAAAACATATGTTCTTATGTATATGATGTGATTGATATTTCTTTTGTTTACCCTTACTGAGCATTTGAGCTCACCCTTTTGTATGTTTTATTTCCCCAGGTCAGGAAGAAGGTTTTTATGTAGGATATGCCAAAAAGGGACTCTAGATATGATGAAATGAATGGGAGGCATAGTAGATGCTTTATGAACCAGTTGTTTATGTTTCCCAGTTTCAAAATACACTATACCTATACGGTCCTTTCATGGTTTTGTCATAAGTTGTAATAAGTGTGCTTAAATTTTAAAGTAATAACAATGTATGTAAAGTATGGGTTGTTATAATGAAGCATGGAGAAATTATCCTTTCCCTCATTTCATTGGTGTATGGATGAAATAAATTATCAATAGATTTATAATCAACAACACCGCACCACATGTGTGTCACCCAAAAGGGGAATAATCTCAAATGTAATAGGAAAGATAGAACAATAATTGTATTATGGGTAACATGTCTTTTACCCCAAACATGGGTTCAAGACACCCAAGAATGACTTATGACCAAGTCCCGAACATTCCTATTATTTAATCTATTATCTCTAAATAGTAAACCATGAAATAAACCATTATGGATACAACACTGTGATGACCTAGACACAGATTCCACTTAATGGGTTCCCCGAGCCCAGTGGGCCACATGGCCACTAGCGGCTTATCCCAAACACCAGAGGTAGTCGGCTAGCTGTGAGGGCCTAAAATGTGTCTATGGGAAGACTACTCCCTCATTAGTAGAGTGTAGCAGAGAAAAAGGAATATAATGTAATTGTAAGTAGTGGAAGAAATATATATAAACAACTGTAGCAAACAGATGCAATAGATAAATGATAACAATCCTAATTGTACCAACTAAACATTGATGTTGAAATTTCATGTGATAAGAAAATGGGAAATCATGGATACAAGACAATAGACATGACATGTTCCACAACGTAAAGGAAAATAAATACGACTCCAAGCATTCTGAGATCCAACCCGGTCATATGATATCGAGATCTAGCCAGTCAGAACAAAATGAAGTGTTGGAAGCTGTATGCTTCCCTTTTTCAACACCTTCAGTCATACAATCTACTCTGGGTACCAAACAGCACCCACATACGATGTAGGATAAATCTAAGTGGTCCACCACCAATGGTGTCTATAACATATTTCCCATCTAATTGAATATAGCAGTGTGAAGGAATGCATATATAAAGTAATGAAAACTGTACATATAACTAAATACCCATGTATGTGCTTCATCCCTCAGTTATTCTCTGAACATGTAACCAGTTCATTTATTATGTAATTATCATTTAATGTTATTTGTTCATGTGAGGCACAACCAGAAATGACATCCCAAAATGATAGTATATGTAGTGAGTGTCCTAAGACATAACAAGGAAACCTAGAAATGATATCTAGTGAGGGGGTTACAGGGTAATACCCATGGTAATGTAAATCTCTTGAAGAGCTAACTCCGTAGAATCTGAGTCTAGATAATGGGGGTAAGAGTGTAATTCAAGGAGTGTAATCCAAGGAATTGAACAATAAGGCTCCTACCGAGCCCAAGGAGAGCATCCAAGGTAATGTAGAGATAAGCAATGACTAGGTCCAAGGAGTTTATCTAGGGAACCTACAAGTCAATGCTGGATCCAAGGAGTATATCTGAGGTATCCTAGAATAATGAATAGGGCCCTACTGTAGTATACTGGGAATATAAGGAATATTCAATAACCAGAATCTCGGTGGGTATCAACCTAAGCAAACTACTTCCTTGAATTAGAATGGGGTTCATGGGTCCTAAGGTATTATCCTATTAGAATCCAAGGTGAGTTCGATTCAGTCTATTTCTATTTGATATTGTAATCAAGATATTATTCATTTGGTTTATGTCTTTAGTTCCATTGATGTGGATAGGTCAAGTAGACTTGAAACCATTTATTTTTTGGTCCATGCCTTGTCTTTTATTAGTGTAGATAGGACAAGTAGCATTGCAAACATTTAATTATATCTTATTCAATCATTAAGGAATATTAAATTTATGAGGTCCACTCCTCTACATTCCATCAACATGGAATGGGTGTTACGGACATGTAAGATGTATTCAATAACGTTTAATAAGTCCATGTTATATACATAGTATACATTCTATTCTGTATTTAATATTTAATAATCATTTAAAGCACTTACCTTCGGATGGTCAGGTGGGGAGCATACATGGTACATGCCATTATGAAATTCTCAATTAACAAAAATAAATTTATTATAAGAAGTCTCACCTTTAAGAAGGTCAATAAATGACACACCCGAATGGTGGCTCAAACAGGTCACAACAATAAAATATAAAATATTTCATAACATTCGACATAACGCGGATTGAGTTTTGGGTGTAACCACTAACAACTAAACAAATATTTGGATAGAGAATAACCATATGATTCTAACAATTATAAGCATGGATTTTAAATTTATGATTCGGCCCCTAAGGGGATCGGCCGGCCCTATACAAACATTCCAAAATCAATTAACTTTAGGAATGAGTTATAAACAAACCACCTTATCATTGTACAATCCTCCTTCTCCGTATCATCCCTTGATTTGCCTCATATTATAGTAGATATAGGAAAAGGTGATAACTCTAACATGGAGATACCTAGGTCGAGATAGATAGAGATGAAAAATAGATAGAGTGGAATCATGTACTTACCGTAGCACATCGAACGTGATGAAAATAAGCTTGATCGGATGTCAGATGATCACGATCTTTTGATTCCATGTTTTGATCTTAAAAAAGCACCAATTTGAGAGAGAAATAGGTCAATCCCACATAAACTCAAAGTAGGGTGGAAGGGGTGACATTATTATAACATTAAATGAAAAAATAGAATATTACCCAGAGAAAAAGTATGCGCAGAGTTTGTCCCCATGATTTTTCAAACCGTGCACCAACCATGTGAGACGGTTCCACCCGAAAAGTCATCCCCTGCAAGGTTTAATGAAAAAGTGCACCATCCATGCATGGTTACCTAGGAAACAGGGTCTCTTGCATGGTTATACCACATGGTTGTGTGCTAACCGTCAAAGGTGGCTCTGTCTGAAAAAACAACATCTTTATGGTTTTCTATAAACATTATGCCATGCCGATTTTCTCCAAAAGGTGGGTTTTCAGGCATCGAACAGGACTGTGACACCCTTAAATAATTTACTAACTCATTAGGAATCCATATTAGGTCAAAATTATATATTTAGACTGATAATTAATGAATACATACCTGAGTGAGAAACCAGGTTCTTACCCGTGTCTAGGAGTAGATAATTAATTTATAAATTTGAACAAAAAAGCACTAGGAGAATTTAAATGATAATAAGTGTTACAATTCAATGTAGTTCCCAATTATTTCTCTATTATGTATCAATTTTTATGTACTATGTAAAGGATTAAATAAATAGATTACAATATTTATGAATTATTTTTCTAGTATTTTATTGTTATTAATAGGAAAAAAAATTCATTTTAAATAATTAAAAAATGGGATTTTTTTTGTATTTTTATGTTTTTAAAATTTTTAAAATATTCTTTATTTTTTATTATATGAGGAGAGACTTTGGAATCCAAAAATTAAAATTGGTTTTCAGTGGTCTCATATTTATCGAAATGACAATAATAATTATCATTTAAATTGAGAATTTGTTGATGAAATATGATTTTGGGGCATGCATTCAAGATCACATAAAATGAAACATTATGGTTCAATTTGTTCTCTTTTTTCATTGGTTTGTTGGTTGTTTTCCATTCAGTATGTTTTGTTATTGGTATTGTATACATTAGAAGTCTTTTATTGGATTGAATTTTTTTCAAATATTTGGTATTCTTATAATTGATGATTTGGTTTATCATTATTATTTTTTCAAAAGTGAATATTGTTCAACATGAATCAGAACAACTAGAAGAAATGATGATGGAAGTTATAAAATAACTCAGGGTTATCATGGAATAGTTTCTTTTTATTTGTTTTCAAATAATTTATAGAGATATTATCAAATGATATTAACAGGTTTAAAAATAAAAAAGTGATAAATGTGAATATCGACCACTAACTCTCTAATTAATGGTCACGAAATGTGAGTTTATATGCATTAGATTTTTTTATCCTCTTGGTTTTGATGTTGATGGGTTTTTTTTCGAAATAGGACCCATATTATCTAATTTTTAGTTGGGGTGGGGTTGTGTATGATTTTTTTGGAAGGTTGTCTGGTTGTTTTTCTATATTATAGGTTTTCAAGTACACTATTAATTACATGTATTTCCTTACGGAATGGTTCATTAAATTTTGTATATTCTATATTTTATTTAGAAATTATTACCTGATATTGAAGGCATATCTCATAGGTTCATTCAAGATGGATTACGTTATACAAAATATTCAAAAAGTGGGGGGGGGGGGTGAATTGTGACTTTTAAAATTTCTTCGAGAGTTGTGAGGATTGAAAAATATGCCCTTTAACTTTATCAAAATGTTTATGAAGTGAAAATAAAAAAATTGAAGGATGCATGGAAATATATTGCATCGAGGAATAAAATTCACCTAGTCCACTCTTCCAATGCTCTACTCCATGAGTTTGGTGATTTTCACTATCTGGTCCTCTTATTAGCAGATCGTCCATAACTGAGTGCAGACAGTTGACACCTTTAAAATTTAAGGCTAAAGCAGAGCCTAATGTATTAAGAAAAGAACAAAATTCACATCTTAGTACAAGAATCCAATCACTCAAAATGAAAAGATTATATTTCTAACAGTACTTTTAGGTTATTCTTCACAGTTACTATAACACTCAACTAATATTAGATGGATCGACGTATTCAGAAAAGATTCTTTTCAGGGAAGAGGAGTTATGAGTTGATCTAGTCGCATATAGATCTTGAAATAAAATTAGCAACATTAACAACTATAGATTCATGACAGATCTTCGATGTATAATAAGAATCCTTCACTATTTTACTTTTTATAAGAAAAAGAAAATATGAGTATGATTGATCTTGGTAGAAAATGATCTGTGTGACTCATATAACTTCGTAAAAATTGTATTCGAAAAACTCAAGAGACTATTCTTCAAAAACCTTTTTCACAGCAATTTATCTCTCTATAAAATTCAATATAACACAGATATAAAATGAATAAATACGAGTGTTTTTTTCATTAAATTTAGATCCAAAAATTCTGCCTTAAGTATCATGATATTCAAAATATTGAATAAAAGAGCAGTAGTAACATCCCTTAATAATCAGTATGAAATCCTCCTCTTAAATCCACCCATTTAATCACAGATAAGTGGCTTTAAATCAGTCAAAGATGTGCTTTAACATCAGGCTTCAAATCTGGCTTGAAATTTGCCTCATATTCTGCATAAAGGTTGTTGATCAATGAAGTCATATTTTAAATCTCTGATGCTAAATGTAGGGTTGATGATCAATTCTTCAACCGTAATGTTGATCTCAAATGTATGGATGAACTAAAATGTAAGGTTGATTATCCATAATTTCTTATTCTTCATTCAAATTTATGGTAAATTATCCATAGTTTATTATATAGAAAAATTTAAGATACATGATCCATACATTTTGATAGAAAGTAAGGTTCAATAGAAAAGTAATGTTGATGATCCATACTTTGGTGAAGCAATCATGAGTTTCCTTACTTACGTAAGTTTCTTTTTCTATATTTTTATAATATTACAAACGTAAGGTTCCTTCCAAATATAAGGTTCTTTTACCATACTTTTTTTGAACTCTCATATAGTAAACTTATAATTTTATCCTTACGCTACACTCTTCGACGTATGGTATGAAGATTGTTTCCAGAACATGCTAAAATGATTTCCAAACACATTTTTAAATATTCCACATGAATTAAACACTTTAATATTATCCAAAAATAGAAATATAATGAATATTAATTAAATGAAATATACTCAAAGAAAAATCATTAGAATAGAAAACAATTGTTTTTGTGAGCATCAAAATCATCATAAAAAGATAAAGAATTTTTGAGACAATGAATGCTCAACAATCTCCCCTAATCATAAGAGTATAGAGTATTATTCAAAACAACACATGATAAACAATGTACCCCCTTTTAATGATCACAAAACCCATGAAATAACCCATGAAATTAATTTCACCTAATTCAAAATTTAGAGAGGATAAAATAATATTTTATTTAAATAGAATTATTTCAATAATAAATAAATAAAGTGTTATCCATAGTTCATCCTAATAAAAAAATATTTTTAAATATTTTTTTTAGAAATTTGTCTCCCTTTTAAAAATTAAAATTAAGAAAATATTATTTTTCGTTTATACTATTTTCTCCAATAAAGATAAATCATAAAAACAATATTAAATGTAGTATTTCATCTAAATTTATCCCCCTAATAAAAAGATTTAATCATTTTCTTAAAATAAAAGTTTGTTTTTTCCAATTTATCCCCCTTTTTTTATATCATAAATAATGATAGAATAAAAAATATAACACATTTATTATAAGACTAAAATTAAGTATATTTTATCATAAACAATTTATCAATAATTGAATCTGGATTATAGAATTCAAACATAGACAGAATAGTAAAACAAATTAAAAACACTTTAAAATGACATTAAAAAATAGTGTACTAAAAATTTATGTACATAATTGATACACAAATTAGGTTTGGGATAACATAGCTTGAAAAGGGTATTTAAACACTAATGAACCACATTAGTTTTGATCTAATAACTATATTCTCAACCTCTTCATCAGACCATCACCTAACAAAATTATTAGATCTCTTCTTTTTTGGAGTCAAATGAATATATTCAATCAAATTGACTATGAAAAAAATCATGAAATCTTTTTTCCTTTTCCATGAACTGATTTATCTTTTTAGTGAACCTGTTAGGTTACTCTCTTACCCATGGTTTATCAGATATAAGCTTGTAAATAATATTTATTTGATTATCCAACCAAAAAGATGGTGGAGGACTATTACATTGTATGTCGTACAAGCTGTCCTTCATATTGATCATTATAGTTGTAATATCCTGTAATCTATTGATCGGGTCAGGCGAAGTACCTGTTGTACTTGGTTTACTTCCCCTGATAGTTTCAAAATGTTTCTCCATGAATGTTTTGAATTCTAGAAAATCTAATTTGAGTAAAATTTCATATTTTATTTCCCAACATTGGATAACATCTCCTTATTATTATATTACACTTCTCTTTTTGAAAGTGAACATTCATCCATGTTCAAGAACATTTATCTATACTTATTTAATTATATTCAAAATAAAGAATTTTAAGCTTTAATTATGTTATATTTTCTTATTAACTCCTCCACATTATTATTCTCATAATTAGACGTGCCATGAGCTTGAGTCTCAACATGATTTAACAAAATTGATGTCAATGATTGAGAATTATATCTCTGATATCAATACTTCACCACTGGTTTCTCAACTGATTTTTCCTCAGATTCATGACCTGACTCATCCATAGAAAATTTTCATTTAAGGATTCAGTATGAACTTCACATAGATTCTCTCCTTTCTTCACATTTTCATGAAGTTGGTTCTCCTCACGAGAATCTTCTTTTACTTCTTCTAACACAGGTTCTTCTTGAATAAATTTTGAAGTTTGTGTATACTGTTCTTGAATATATTCAGGTTGAGCCACTTCAACTTCTCCAAGCTCAACCTCTTCCCGAGGTACAACCTCATCTTCAATTTTAGGAATCACCTCAATCTGAGAAACAACTTCCCTAACAAAACTCTATCATAAAAGATCTCCAGTGGTAATATCATCTATTTGAATAGGCTCCTCACCAGTTTGAGATGCTCTCTTTATTTTCCTCTAATGTCTTTCTTGACTTTCAGCATCATTAGGTGCAATTATTTCTTCAAATAATATTCTTCTTGATGTTTTTGAAACATCATTGGTCTTAGATTCTGATATTCCTTCTTTGTTTTTCCCAGTTTCCTCTCCCAAAGCTGACTCCTGATCTTCATCAGCAAAAACATGCATAATTTTTATTTTCACACTGCCCCAGAAAAATCTTATTATTCTTAATGTTCTGACATTAAACATGTTACTGTGATGACACCACACTCTGGAATCTACTAATATCTCCATATCAGACTTAAACGATAATTTTTAAATGAACCTCCCATAGAGATTGAAGTTAATTCTACCATTTAGTTGAAATCAATAGTTCAAATACTGTATCATATAAAGAGGAAAATTCAACATGATGTCACTAAAAAATATAATAATCAAATACATATGAGGAAATAAAATCTTCTCCAATTCAGACATCCTTGGAGAAATTCATGTTTGACCAAATTTTAGAATTTTTATTCGGATCTCGCTCTAGATCCTTAACTATCATCTTTCTGATATATGTAGAATCATATAAAAATGACCTAATATCCTCTGAAATATGTTCATTATCTCTAATGGATTTCAAATGAAAGTGATAAACTACCACATGAGGGTATATTAAGATTCTAGCTATTTCAAAATTCGAAACATAAAAATCCAGAACTTTAATTTTCATGAATATGTAGTCCTCTGTATCTCAAAGACTAAACTGAATAGTTTTAAAGAAATTCTTCTACACTACCTGATACATAAATTCTATATTTTATTCACAAAATTTTTATTCGAGATTATGAAAATCTAAATCTTTCTTTAACGTTAAATTGGACTAGAAAAATCATTCCCAATAAATTTATTTTCCCTATAAGATCATCCTTGCTACCGAACATTGAAGTTTAGCATTAATAGATTCTCCTTCATAGATTATCATTGTCTTGGTCATTTCTATCTCAATGTTCTAAAGGCTCAAAGGTTTAGTGTTTCAATGGTTCAGTCAAGGGTAGATGGAAGCTGTAAGGGGTTCAGTGGTTCAAAAGGTTTTATGAATGTGAACTGGTTTGGAATTTGAAATGGTTTCTAAAACCATGATTACCATGTCATTACATAAATAATAATCATTACATTTTCTTAAATCATTACATAAAATTATATAACAATATATGTGGAAAAAATTAGCAGTATAAATGAAATGTTAAATTATTCTAGGAACAAATAATTAAATTATTTAAAAAAGTGAAGATTATAATAATGTAGGAATTAAATAAAAAAAATTATTTAAAATTAAATAATCCTAGAAACCCCTTAATAAAATCAAACCATGAAGTGGGAAGTGGTTTAGTAAATGTAATAGCTAATTGAATGTCAGTGCATACAAATTCTAATAATGAATCATTTTTAAGAACATGATCACTTATAAAATGATGTCTGATATCAATATTCTTTGTCCTATAATGATTAATAGAATTTTTTGAAATATTTATTGTTCTTTTATTATCACATAAAATAGGATTATTATTAAAATTTATTCCAAAGTACATAAGTGTGTTTTTCATCCCCAACACTTGGGCACATCAACTGCCTGTTGACACATATTCTTTTTTGGTTGTTGAAAAGGAAAATGAGTGCTGTTTTTTACTAGGCCATAAAACTAATGATTTTCATAAAAATTAGAACGTTCATGAGATGACTTTTCTCTCTAATATACACCTTCCAATGTCTGCATCTAAATTTTAAATTAAAATAAAATCATAAGTTTTTAGATAGAGAAGTGATTGAAAAACAAATCATTTTAATTATCTAAAAATTGTTTTGAAAAAACATAAGTGTGATTCATTAGGATTTGATTGAAATATTTCACAAAGACATATTGGGTAAATTATATCTGGTCTTTTAGTAGTAAGATATAATAAAATACAAATCATACATCTATATAACTTGTTTTGAAATGATTTTCCTGTTTTATCGAAATCATGTTTTATATTAGTTTATATATGAGTTGTATATGTCTTGATGGATTCAAGTCCAAATTTCACCAGTATATAAGTAATGTATTTTCATTGCTTCAAAACATGTACAATATCATTTTGATATATTTGAAGTCCTAAAAAGAAAATTAATTCTCCCATCATACTCATTTCAAATTATTTTTTGCATTATCTTTGAAAAATTATTGCAATTTTTTTATTGAAACAAAAATTACGTCATAAATATAAATTTAAACCAATAAAATATTAGAGTTAAAATTTATCTTAAGAATATTTGGATCTGCTATTCCAATAGAAAAAATATTTTTTCCAAAAGAAAAGAACTTAATCTTTCATACCAAGCTCTAGGTGCTTGTTTAAGTCAATAAAGACCATTAGAATGTTTAAAAACAAAAACTAGTTTTTGAGAATATTAAAAACTAGGAGGTTGCTAAATATAAACTTCCCCCATTAAATAACAATTTAACAAGGAAGAATTAACATCAATCTGGAATAATTTAATGTTCATATGATATTCAAAGGATAAAAGGTTTCTAATGGATTCTAATCTAGTTATAGGTGCAATGGTCTCATCATAATCTATACCTTATTCCTTATTATATCATTTAGCTACTAGTATTTCTTTATTTCAACTTATTTTTCATTGATCATCTTGTTAATTTTAAAGACTAATTTATTTCATATAACTAGATAGTTTTTTGGTCTTTCAACTGAATTCCAAATATCATTTCACTTCAACAGATTTAGTTCTTCCTACATTTCTATTATCCAACATTCATCAGCTATGGATTCTTCTAATGTATTAGGTTCTATTAGGGATAAAAAATCCGAAAACTCAATATGATTTCCTATATATATTCTAGTCTTTATTATTGTGTCTAGGTCTACTATAATAGTTTCAATAGGGAGATTATTTAGGGTTCTAGATTTTCTAGGTAACGTAATATTAGGTTCATCAGGGTCATCTTCTTCTGAACTGGATTGAATTTTATTTATAGATTTTTTAAAATCATCTTTCATGTTCTCAAGTCTCATGTTTTCATTAGATTTAAATTCATCAATTTGAACTTTCTTTTTCTAAAAGGGACCATATTCATAAAATTTCACATGAACTGATTCTTAAACAATCCTTGATAGTTTATTGAAAACTCTATAACCTTTGGAGGTAGCATAATATCCATATAAAATGCCTCCCTTAGACTTTGGATCAAACATACCAAGGTTGTCCTTGGTGTTCAGGATATAAACATTGCGTCCAAAAAAATAAAAATATCTTACAATAGGGTATATGTTATTCCAATGATCATAGGGTGCCTTTTTGAAAAAATTTCTAATTGAAACTCTATTCATTATATTACAGGCTATTCTTATAGCTTCAGCCCAGAAATAGGTAGGTAATCTCTATTCATTTAGTATAGTCTAAGCCATTTCATGAATAGTTATATTTATTCTTTTAAAAATATCCATATGTTGACATGTTCTTGAAGCATATAAGGTGTGTTTAATACCTAAATTTGATCAAAACGAATTGAGTTCTAAATTCTCAAATTATCCACCATGATCAATTCTTAATGAAATTATTTTATAATATTTTACATTTTGAATTGATTTGAAAAAACATTCAAATATAGTAAAAGATTGATTTTTATATTTAAAAAAATAAATCCATGTAAATCAAGAATTTTCATCAACTAAAACATATAAATATAATTTACAGCCAACCATGAAATTTTTTAAGGTCTAAACAAATCCATGTGAATATGTTATAGAGGTTTAGATAAAAAATTGATAAAAAATTTAAAGGATGATTTGTGCTACCTTCCAAGTTGAAATACATCATAAAATCTGTCACTATAAAATTTAAGACTATGTAAATCAGAAACAATTTATTTCTTAGATAACTCATGTAAAGAATGTATATTCCAATGTCCAAGTATTCTATTCTAGATCCATGTTTCATTTTTCTTAGCAGTTAAACAATTTACTCTTTGTTTACAGAAGTAATATAAGTCCAAATTATAAACAATATTAGTTCTGGGTGCTCTAAATTTAAGCATTTTGTCTTTAAAAATAGAACAACAATTGTTGGAAAAAGAAACAAAAAACCACCATCACATAGTTGAGAGATACATATCAGGTTTGGTTTCAATCCCTTTACATTGAGTACTTTATTTATTGAGACATATTTTGGATATCTTGTAGTTCAAATGCCAATTATTTTAGCTTTGTCATTATCATCAAATATTAATAATCCTCTATCATTTTGAGTTAATGTTTTAATATTCAATGAATTCCCACTCATTTTCCTCGAATAACCACTTTCCATATACCATATATCAGATCATCTTCTATGACTTACTTCCGGAAATGATATTAAAATGAATGTTTGTTTTGTTACCCATATTCTATTAGGTCTAGAAGTGTTCTCCAGAAAAGACATGGGAATCCAAACTAGATTTGTTTTTCTATATTCAATATAATCATATAAACTAATTACAACAAAGGAATTCATAATCCCACATATTTGAGGTTGGCTTAAATAATAGTTTTTAGATAGGGGACCAATTGTTCCACAATAGTTTCAAATTATACCTTTTTTATTTGTAACACAATAGTTCTTATAGAGATTGGGTTCATCACCATTACTATATATTCCATATCTTTTCATTTTAATCATATTCTTCCCAATAATTTCATTTAGTGTATTTTCTATTTTTTTAAAAACAAGAGTTGTATTTTTGTATGTTTATACATCTGTTTGCAGTGTTTGTATTTTAGTTTCATTATCTATATAGTTTTTATTTGATGAGTTATATTTTTTAATTAACTCTTTATGTTTCTTATACAATGTCTCTTTCATTTAAAACAAATGTGTTAATATGTTTCAGTGATTTATATTTCTTAAATAACGAATCATATCTCTATGCCAACATACTGCACTAGGATGCATGTTTTTCATTTGAGCAACCAGAACTAGAATTTGAATCAGATGAGTAATAATATTTTATCTCACCAACATCTACCATGAAACAGATATTTGAATTAAGATTTGATTCTTCATTTTTCAAATCAGACTTTGATGAGGTGATGGAGTCTTCAGAAACACTCCATGTATCTTTCATTGCTATTTTGTCTTTCTTCTCATTATCACTATTTCTGAAAAATCTTTTTTTTTTCATTCCTACTTTGAATTAATGATAGTAAGGTCTTATGTGACCCATCTTTTTTCATAAATAGCATCTGACTTCCTTTGGTTCTTTCACATTTATTGTGAAGGATTATTTTTCTCCCATTATATTTCTATAGAATTTAATGAATTTTCTAGCCATTTGTGCTAGTTCCATTTCTGAATTAGATGAGTAAGAATTTTCTTCCTTTTTTATTTCTTGATTTCTATGTCACTTATTCATATGGGATGTTACATTTAGAGAATTATTTTATATTTTTATTGAGGCTTTATGCTCATTAGCTTCATCTTCCATCTCAGCTTCATACATCACCAGGGTTCTAATTAGTTCTCTAATAGTTATATCTTTGATTGGTGATGATTTCCAAATGGTTGTTAATCTCCCATTACATTGGGTTGGAAGTACTCTCAATACATTAAAGGCTTGATCTTCTTATTGGATAGGATATCCCAAGGCACTGATGTTGTTGACTATTTCAATAATCCATCCATTCATCTGAGTGATACATTCACCAATAAGTATTCAAATTGTATCAAATTTCAGTTTTGCTATAGCATACCTAATTTTCCTGACATTGGGAGTTCCTTCATAGGAAACTGAAAATTTCTGGTACATCTCATATGCAGTAGAACATTGATATACCCAATTGAATTCATCTAGACCTAGACCTCAAATGATTGAATTCATAACATTTGAATGTATGTCATACTATGCTTCAGTAGCTGCACTCCATGTTTCAAATTTCCCATGAATTTCATAAGGATTATGAAATTTTATTAGTAGAATTTTATCCATGATTTTTTAGATATATTATCATCCTCAACAATAAACATCCATATTTTTTACTATGGAAGTATGGAGTTCAAACAATTTACATTCCCTCTCATGTATCATCCATTGAGATCTCTGAGTATAATAAACTGAAACTTTCATCTTGTTATTGCTATACCAAAGAACCTTCTCTGATACCAATTGTTGGATCGGGTTATACCAAATATGAATGGGGGGGGGGGGGGGGTGAACTATGAATTTTATAATTTCTTTGAGAATTTTAATTATTTCCCAATTTGTACATTAACATTATCAGAATGATTATGCAGTGGAAAATAAATAGATTGAAGATGTACTGATGTACAATGGATCAAAAAATAGAAGGCCCCTAATCCAATCCACTAACACTATACTCCATGAGCTTGGTTATTTTCACTATCTGGTCCTCTTATCAACAGATCATCAATAATTGAGTGTAGGATGTTGAAACCTTTACAAGATAATGCTGAAACAAATCATTTCGGTTCATGGAAATAACCAAATACACGGTCACAAATAGATCTTGAAATAAAATCATCAACATTAATAACAATAGATTCACAATAGATCTTTGATGTAGAATAATAATCTTTAACACTTTTCCTTTTCTTCAATGAAATAAAAATAGAATCGAATAGATCTTGGTAGCAACAAATTTGTGTGACTCTTATAACTCCGTAAAAATTTTAGATGAAAAACTGGAGAGCTTGTTCTTCAAAAACTTTTTTCATGATAATTCATTTCTCTAGACAATTCAACATAACACAGATATAAAAATAATATGGACGATGTTTTTTATTTAGATCCAAAAATGCCTCCTTATGAATTGTGATATTCAGAAGTTTGAATAAAATAGTAGTCTTAAATTCCTTTAATAATTGTCATGAAATCATCCTCTTAAATCATTTATTTGAATCACAAATAAACAACTATAAATCATCCTAATATGTTCTTTAATATCGGGCTTTGAATCTCACTTGAAATCAGCTTGATATTCCGCATAAATATCATTTCTCAATAAAGTTGTATTTTAAATCTATGATGATAAATGTAGGGTTTATGATCTATTTTTCAAATGTAAGATCTATCATCCATTCATTCCTCTTGGAATTTAAAATGTATTTTAGATTATCCCTACATTCCTCTTTAGCAAAACATATGATACACGATCCATACATTTTGATAGATTTTCATGTTTATTAGAAATTTTAGGTTGATGATCCATACATTCGTGAACCGAAAACAATGTTCCATAATTACGTAAGGTTCTTCTTCCATAATTTTTTAATGTTACAAACGTAAGGTTTCTTCAAAATGTAAGGTTCTTTTTCCATACTTTTCAAAACACTTGTAAGGTAAACATAATATTTTATCCTTACATTACACTCTTTAACATAGGGTATGAAAAATATTTCTTGAACACGCTAAAATGATTTCCAAACACTTTGTCTAATATTCCTTGCGAATTAAACTCTTTAAAATTTTCCAAAAATAGAAATATAAAAAATATTAATTTCTTGAAATATACTAAAAATGACATAATTTGAATTACAAATGAGGGTACTTGTGAGCATCAAAATCATCATAAAAATATTGAGTATTGTTGAAACAATAAATGCTCAATAATCTCCCTCTAATCATAACAGTATAGAATATTGTTGAAAACAACCCTTTCTTAATAATTTAGTGCGGTTGAAATAACTATTTTGTTTCAAATTTCAATTTGATTTCATATTTTTTTATCAAGGGACTTTTATTTTCTATTGTTACGTGGGATAAAGTTCAAATTTTCATAGAAACATATGGTTTATATTCAAATTATAATGACAACATGATCATTATTAATAGGTTTTGTAGATATTGGAAGTGGATACTTTTTAATTATAAGATATCCATTTTAATATTAATATGATCGTTAATGTATCAAATATCATATAGTAACGTGTAATGTTAATCATGAATTAAATTCATAAATATATATTGTATAATATCATAAAAAAATTTCTCAGTCCATATAACAACATTTAAGTTTAATTGTAAAATTTTAGAAAAACATGTGTTGTAATCATTAATAAAAACCCAAATTTGTGTAGTAAAATTAAATATTATAACAACCAAATATGGATATGTGCATTAGAAAATTAGATTTAATTTTTTAAATTTAATATTTTAATCAGATCATAGTAATGTTTCAGCAAATATCATAAGAAATTTAATAATGTGGTAAATAACGAAAAACAATAAAAAAGTTATTTTATCAAAAGGTAAAACATGATAAAATCAAAATTCATAGTGAATAATAGAGGTAATAAATGATTTTTCTATCTTAAAATTTATTATTTACTATATTCTTCATAAAAATTAATAGAAGTCATTTTATTCTTTGAAAATAATATTTTATTAAATATTTTACTAAAAACACCACTTCCATTCAACTATAAATACAACCATCATTCATTCATTTCTTCTCATTTACAAAAAATCTTTATATTTCATAATATTTAAGAAAAATAATTTCCTAAGGTCTCTAATCTTGTTTATAGAATTTTTTTATTCATAAAAATGTCATAATCTAAATCCTAATGTTGAAGACTAAAGGAGGTGGCTCAACTAGTTGGTAAAATTTCGTAGTCCAACTATTTGATATTTTTTATCATCACAAAAAAAAATTTAGGTTATTTTTCTTATAAAAATTTGTAATTTACATTATTATAATATATTTTAAAAAACATTATGTTCTTCTACCTTTAGTCATCCGTAAAAACAGTACACATATAATTGTTGGTTTATACAAACGACATTGAAAACGATGTTTAATCTTATTTCTCATCATTCACGATTGAATATAAAAAAACAGTCATTTAAAACAATAACATTACCAATTAATTTAAATAATATATATGTTTTAGCGATAAAAAATAATGAATTTAATAATACAAAAATATATCATGGTAGATTTAATTTCAAAAATTGAGCTTAACAAGATACATATAATAATTTATACCAAATTTGAAACATCATCCAAACCATATAAAATAAATTCGTTTATAATTAAATTATATATATTCCATTACTGTATATAAAAAATTGAATAGTGATATTGACCATTACTATCATACATTTTCAATATTGTAATTATAGAATAAACATCTATGAAAGATAACAAAAAACAATCTGAAACTAGTGAATAGATATTATAATGATATAAATGAAAAATATAAATTTAAATAATGGTTCTAAATAATTAATGAGTGTGTATACTTTGATTATTCTAGAGAAAATATGACATTCAATGTGATTTATGACATGAGGTAAGGGTTTAGCTCCCTTGTTCTCTTTCTAATATAGGATCCTATAAAACTTATCACACCCCTTCGTGATATGTTTCTATATTTCATATTCTAAATATATTATTATTTTTATTCAAAATATTTGGTTATTTAAAAATATATTCATGTTTATAACAAATACATTTTCCTATGTCATATCCAAAAATATTCATTAGGGGTTTTTTTAAAAATATTTTAAAATTTTCATGTGTTGTTATCAATTTTTTATAATAACTTATAATTTTTATATCTAATTTATTGTGTATATAATATAGTATTTTCAATTAATTGTTTTATAATTATATTGTACCTAAATTTTCTAATCAATTTATATAGTATACCATATAATGATTTGAAGGACAAACTTTATCATTTATTCATTCGTTGTGGATTATGAGATATCTATCATTTTCAAAATAAATCTTTAATTAAATTTTGGATAAAAATTATTTAAATTTATTTTATAGAAATTTCAAAACTATTATTATTTATATATATATATATAAATTTGTTTTTATCTATCCATGTGAACTCAATATGGACAATCTAATCTATTTGTGAAATTATTCATCCTCTAATAGAGACATTTGTTCACTAGTGGGTGTGATCTGGGACACATTATTTATCACGTGTGATTGAAAGGATTGAATTAAATTTTGGAATTTTATGATTTTCAAACATAGGTATCTACCCAATTCATTGTTTTTTGATTATTAATTTTATTGGGTGCTTGTATACCAATAATGTGGTGTCTCCATTATGTGTTAATGTTAATTTCATGAAATTTAACTATCATTTCAAAGACCATTTGAGTTTTATATTCCTTTCAATTTTTATATATTATTGATAGGGATTTCGTTGGTTCCAAAAAAACCTATTCATTACTCATTTCCATGGAATTTTCAAGGTATATTATTGTATTAGCATATGTTTAGAGTAATTATGCAATGATATATCATAAATATGATTTCCATGAAACTTGTTAAACTAACCTTCTAGTGGGGATTAGTATACTCTTATGGAGAATGAAATTATATCATACATTGAGAAGATGAATTTATAAGCATCTATGAAACCACTATTCTATTACCCATTAATTTATTTAAACATATTTAGAGTATATCCTAGTTAACATGGATATGGAGATTCTAAAAAAATGTACTAATGATATATAAATTCAATGATAATAATTTTACGATATAAAAAATGTGTATGCACCTTATTCTTGGGACCCTAGATGTTCTTTATTCACTATCAACTTCAAATTACCCGACAACAAAATATGAGACACATATTTCAATCCACACAATAAAAAATAGGAGAATAAAAATTCCATGTGTTTAGAATACATACTAAATACCTTATCTGATGATCTCTTTAACACATACCAATATCTTATGATAAATAAATAAGATCAAAGATGGTTAAAAAAAATACATCACTGATGATGCACTGAAAAATAAATAAATATGATATAATTTATATAAAAAAATGGTATAAAATTTATTTATCTTTGATCAGTTCTATGAAATAAAATGTATCATGAAATATCAAACAACATAAATATTGAAATAGATGATTCATCATTGTAATATACTCCATCAATAAACTCCCCCATTCTTCAACGAATGTTAAATGCTCTCTAAAACACGTTAAAATTTATATTTCCCCAAGTTTTCTTTTAAAATACCTATATGTTAATATGTAATATAAAAATAACGTGAATGAAAATTTAATTTAAGATGAAAAATACATGGGAATTATGGAATTGGGAGTGGATTTGTTCAGTTCCTTAAAAGAGAAAAAAATACAAAAACCATCATCCAAAAGGAAATACCCAATTTTAGAAGGGAAATGATGTAGAATTATTATATGAATATATAAGGAACTTGATATGTAATTTTAATCTATATACAAATAAATATTTTCATATTTCTTCAAAAGAAAACATTTTGGTGGATTAATTCTTTATATATATATATATTCTTGGTGGATCGATTCATGTGCTATACAATACATGTGACACAACTAATCTGTCTTTACTAGGATGTGATAGACAAATGATAGGACATCTCTCAACATGGTAGGATATAGAAGGTAAAAACAAGGGAGAGGGTTGATTTATCAGGTGTTTAAATTGGTAAATATTATTACATTAAATTATTACTTGTTTGTGACATATGTTTACAAGAAAATTGATTTGGGTATATTTTAACCATTAATAGTTAAATATTGTGTTTGAATAACATAATTGTTTTGTCTAGTGGTGTTATCTTTGACAAAACGTGTCACTTATATTATATACATTTTAAATTAATATAAATGTTATTTATGCTTATTTTTATAATCTATTGATTTATAGAATATTCAATTTTTAATAATAAATTATAAAACATGAATTTTCAGTCAAAATTAATTTTTTACATAGAATGGATAAAATTGATAACAACTGTTTGAATTTCTAGAAAACTAAAATAGTTAGGATGTATTTTGTATACATATAAAACAAACGATTTTTTTTGAAATAATACATTTTTTTGGTATTTAATTCTTATGTGATGCATACCATTGGTAATAAAATGTAATATTTATCTTTAATAGATAATTAATCCTGATTTTCCAAGTTTTCCATTTACATGATAAATATGAAGTTATAAATAAGTTTTTTATGTAGAAAAATGAGATTAAAAACCAATTTGGGATTACAATTAAATGCCTCACATCTAAAAGAGAAGTAAATTTTTATATCCATTCATAGATTTATTACCCAGGTATCATTTTTAATGTTAGAACTCCTTATATACCTCAAAATAATGGTGTATAAAATAAAAATATTTGAACAATAATTGATGTAGTTAATTCCACGATGTATATATAATATCTCTCAATATGATCTTGCAGTGATGTATTATTAACTACACCTCACATCATAAATAGAGTTCCCATAAGTTTTATGTATATGTCTTTATATGAATAATGAAAACATAATAGTCATAATAATATTTATTTAATGGTTTGGGGATGTCCTTATATTATAAGAGTACATAATTTGAAAAGGAAAATGTTGGGTAAAATAATTTCTGATTTATCATATATTTGTAATGATGGGAATTAAAATATTTATAGAATATTGGTTAGAGAATTGAATTATTTCGTGGCTGTTAACATGATTATTGAATCAAGAGAGGATAATTTTGATGAATCAAGGTTTACCACATTGCCTAATATTGTTCATTTTGAGGAATCTGGTTATAAAAGGATTATCTTGAGAAGTTATATTTTTGGATGATTTTAGAATAAAAATACCACATATATTGATGGAGTACGTTTTTTTATTTCTAAATTTACCTTGAGAGGGAATAAATAATATTTAGTTACACAAACTATAAATTTTATTTATTTATATACTAGTATAAAAACTATCAATGATATAATATTGATTTATTATGTATTAGATTGTATGTAATATATAAATGATTAAATGGAATCTATAACAAATATTAATACTTATATGTTATCTAAACATCCTCAAGGTTAAAAAAATAGATCGGTTATAAGTGCTTGTTTATATTAAAAAAATTATTATATAGTCTAGTATAACAATACCAAGCCAGAATGATAACAAAGGGGTTCACTCAAATGAAAGGAATAATTTTTTTGATACTTATGCATCCATGAATATGAATATTATTATTTTAAATATTTATCAATTTAGAATACATATATAATATTATCCCAAAATTGTGGAAAAAATGTTTTATAAATGTTGATTTTGAGGAATATATATATATATATATAATATTCATTTATTCATAGTTCCCATAAAATAAAATATGATTTGTGAGTTGGTATGAACAATATATATTTTTTAAAAAGATTTAAAATAATAACATAAGATATTTAATAAACTAATTTATTCAAGTTGTATTTAGTTAACAAATATGATATAATTATTTATTTTTTGTTATATAAAAATAATGTTGCAGTTATTTTTTAATATATTGATGCAATTTAAATAATTTAGAATAGATATTAATCATTTAAATGAGGCTATATGTGAGGACCCAACCCCAGAACCCTAGAGTTGGTGCCTAAATCAAGGTGTGTAATTTTATTATAAAAAGTTGTTGATAAAATTACACACCACATTCAATCATAGAGAATATTCTTGTTGTAGGTTCTAAAAAACCATATACAACTAATACATTAATTCAAAACTGAATGTGATAAGATTCATAAAGTTACCAATACAAAGAAAAAATCGAAGACAAAAAATCTACTAACCTTTTAAAAATAAATTGAAAACGTTGGGTGAGAATTGAAAATGATTAGTAAGGGGGTTTGAAACTAATTAATGAAATTACTTTTCAAAACATCCTTTATAAATGATTACACAATTTTTTATTAAAATGAAATAAAATGTTCGTGTAGCACGTGAAAATAATTTTTCAAAGGTTACATGAAATTATTTTTAGGGAAATCTCATACTAAATACTTTATATATTTATTTAAAATCTAACACATATATCAGAGCATTCATACTTGTAGAAAAAATGCATGAAATGCTGCGTATAAACAATAAATTGGAAAATTATCTTAAGGGGGACATGGATGGATTCATGTACAAATTCGTACATGATATCATACATGCTTAGGATTGCATAAGTTACAATGTCATGATTCACTTCATGCTTATATTGTGATTTAGGAAATGGAAGATGTAATATTAACTTCATCATTAAACCATTTGTATTTATTTCCATTATCATAAGTAAAATATTCTTAACCAAATATATTCTACTATTTTAATAATTCCATGGTTGGTTAAATATTACTCACATATTGAGGTAATGTATAATCTTGAACAATCATAATAATTTTATCAAGGCCTCAAGATTAGACCATACATTATCATTATTTCACGGCCTGGTTCCAAGACCATACAAATTTATTCTGTCAATGCCTTGTTCCAAGACCATAGTTGGTCTCATGAGACCGTTTGATGCATTGAGAGGATATAGCAGGCCTCGCCCATCACATAATAAGTCTAATTCATTCAAAAATATATCTAAATACATTTAAATAAACGTTTTCCATAAACTATTGATTTATAATATTATGTCTCTTATTTAACTTGTCTAATACCACTTTGAATAATTAAATTATGTCTCAAACACAAAGTGTCCCATACCACTTTGAATAATTAAATTCTTAATTCATAATTTATAATAAGTGAAAAATTAGTAATAGATTATATAGGGTTGTCACATAACATAATAACTCTTAAAACCCTTGATCTGTGAAAGTAAACAGGTATGTTTTGTTAATTGGAGATAGATATCATTCATATTTTCCATAAACTATTAAAATTGAGTGACAATAAAATCATAACATTAATAATTAACAGTTTTATTTTTGGCAGATTCATCATGAATTAAAACATAAATTTTCAAATGTATTACATTCATTTCATGTGGGATATTGATGAATAAATAATTAAATTCACATCACTATGCATGTTTATGTATATGTATTAAATAAAAAATACTTTCAACTATTTTTACTATAATTATAAAATTGAGATTCGGGTAATATCAATTTCAATAAAAATGTGATGAATTGTTTTAATAAATCTATGGCACACAAAAAAAACAATGTCTTTTTGTTGTTTTCCCATATCAAATTGTTCTTGTGATCATTTAATCAAGTAAAAGATGAATATATGTAATTTTGGTACTTATATATATGCATTTGGGTTTTAAAATTAAAAGAATAGGTATAAATATAGGTATCACCTTTAAAAATAATTGTTTATCTTAAGAATAAATAAGATTTACATTATACCTAATTATACATACATGTCTTAGTTTGGCATCTCAAAACAACTCTTTGTTAATATTTTTTTACAAGTAACACATGCCTAAGAAAATCAGTTAATTACTAATAATTATTACTGGAAAATTACAAAATAGAGTACTTTTTGAGGATTATATAAAAACTATATATAAAAAAAGTGTATACATGGAATTTTCATATCCAAAAAAAGGTTTGTTAAACACTTATAAGTATCACACACATCATAAACATTATTTCAACACTAAATATCAATTACATGACAAGTTAATTTCGATTAAAACCTTTATATACAGATATAACTATATATACATAATGTTTATATATAGGGGTTTTCACATAAAAAAGATGATATATTAACCCTTACATGAAATATATGAATTAAAACATAATTTAAAACACAAATATCAATCGTCCAAAAATATAAATCAGAATAGGTTTGTTAGATATATAAACAGATATACACATTTATGTATATATGTGTAAATAAAAACACAAAACTAATTAAACCCTTACATGATTTACATTCAAGTGAGATCGAGTTGAGAAGTGGTTGGAGGAAGGATGAGAAGAGGAGAAATCATAGGGTTAATGTGAAAATGAAGGTTTATATAAACAGTATATATAAAATTTATATGTATTATTTTGTATACTATGATTAACCATAAAAAATAACCAAAGGGACTAGAATCAATTTGAATCCAACTATTTATGCAAAAAAAAATGTAATCAACTCAAATCCAAAATATACCAGTGGTGTAATAATATATATATAGTTTGAAAAAACTTGCATGGGAAAATTTTGTGTCTGTATTAAAATAAAGAACCCATGAAGACTTTCAGAAATAAGGAAGTGGAAAATTGGGCCATGGAGAGGGATTGGAGGGATCACGGAAGAGGAAGAAATATTTGAGGGGGATAGAGATAGCTACTGGTGCGACGCGGGGAAGAAGAGGAAAAAGGGGAGTAGAAAAAGAAATGGATTGTCGAGATCTACTGAGTCTGATTGGATGGATACGATGGAATCCAGGATTTTTAAAAACATATGGATAAATGAGATTAATCATGGATTTGATCACATGTTCATGTGAAAACAAAGAGTTTTAAAATAGGATGAGTGGCCAAGATCAACCGCGTCCCAATCATATGGTTGATGAAAATCATTGTAAAATGGAATGGTGAGTGGAGTTGAAAGGCATGATCAGATCAGGTGGTTGAGATCTCGCATGGTGAGATCGAATGGCTCAAATTAAATTTCTTATAAAAAACACGTACCACATTGAAATAGGAAGAGATCATGGACTGCCTTATAAGGGTTTATGCCTCTGCCTTCACATCGATGAAATAGACACACACACCATGTGGTCCTTACACATGAGACCCCCACATCGTGGGCCTTGGCCCTCTCATACTCGTACTGGTGTGGTACATGCCTCACCCCCTACACGTTCCGGACAAAGCCCCACACATGGTCCCTGAGCGCGACTCGCCGTGCACTATGTGTAAAATATTAATGGCCTTTGTTATAATAGTGAGAAACCCATAATACCATATTGCATGGCCTTCAAGGCTTCCTTATGTTGGGTGGGTACTCACCCCATTTTTTACAAAAAAATAACATTAAACATAGATAGTATGGAATATATATATATAAATATATATTATACTTTTAAAAAAAGGACATATATATATATAAATCCTTTCTTATCATTAAACAAAATTCTAAATATCATTATTTCTGTAAATTTGTGTACATTTTGAGTTTTAAAATAATATAGGTTCAAAATATAAATACAACCTCAATTAAAACATGACATAAATTTATATTCATTTTAACTCATATATAATGAAATTAAATGTTTATTTGTATTATGTTTTTAAGATCTAGATAATAAATACATATTCAATTTGAAAACATATTTTCATTTAACTCTAGATAAAAATTTAATAAATTCTAAACATTGGAAATACTTAATATACATAAATATGTAAAATAATTAAAATAATCAAAATACATAAAATACCTAATGGTTATAATCTTTTTGAATATTAAAAAAACCAACGGTCATATTAAATATAATGGTCACTTGAAAAACTTATTACAAATTAAAATTTCAACGATTTAATAAATAAATAAATCTTTCTCTTTTCATTAATTTTATCTTATATTAGTCTGATTTTAGTTACATTATTTTCACACAAAAAAAATCTCTTTAAAATAAAAATTAGTCATTTATTCCAAAATAAATTATGGGTTCAAGGAGTTATATTATTCCCCAATCAAAAGAATTTTTCCCTCACTGTTCTATTTTACTCTTATGCTTCCCAGAACGATCCCATAGACATCACAATTTATATCCCTAAAAAATAATTTTTAATCATCATTATCATAAAAAAAATTCAATAAAAACATTATTTTATTTATACCCTCTTCAGTTCCACCGGTATCAATGATTTTCCCAGTTCTTTCTGGTTAAACAAATCACTATAAAAGTTTTGAACTCCTTGATTTATTTGGTCCAGATTCAGCATGAGAAACTCGGGTCAAAATCTTGTACAAATCTATAGTATCTCAAGAGAGTGTCATGAGGGGTGTAATGTTGGGAGACATTGGTAAGGACTAGGTATCTGTAAAATTAATGAAAATCCTTGACCTCATGAATTTGAAAGTTACTAACTCAACCATATAGATCACAGGATAATATTTGACAAAGATATGATGCGCGAAGGTCACCCTCTCTTAATGCTTCATTGAAATTACTCATGGATAGAAAAATATAAGAAAGGGTGAAACATTTAAAGGGACCTTCAATGTACATTCCTTGACATGCATAAAATAGAAATTGAGCATGCATTGTGAGGAAATAAAAAATTCTTGATCCTCGATGGAGGTGGAGTACACTAGGAGTTTTAGATATATGGTAACGTATTTTTTGGTCATAAGAAGGTTTCCAAAGCGCACGAAGTCTCCCATATATGATTAGAACATGGTGGTTTCTAGTGCCTCAATAGGGAGAGACAAGAGTTTTTTTGGTGAACCTTATTATTCCATCAGAAAATTTTAGGAATAGTTCTTCTCAGCAAAGAAAGATTTTTTTTTTAATTTTTTATAATTTTCCATAGTTTTCTAGACAATTCCTCTTATACGAAATGTGGGGACCTGACCCCAAAATCATGAATCCAGTTCCTAAAACATGACATGTAATTTTTTTATAAAAATATTCTGATAAAATTATACATCACATTCCATAACAGGGAATCTTATCGGTTTAGGTTCTAGAAAACCAGATATAGCTAATGAATTTCTTCAAAACTAAATGGGATAAGTTCCATAAAGCATCGACCACAAATAAAAACTGAAAGATGAAAAATCTTTTAGCCCTGTAAACATAAATTGATAATGTAGTGTGATAATTTAGTATTCTTAGTAATTGGGCTTAAAACTAATTAATGAAATTCGTTTTAACAACATCCTTTTAAAAAAGTTACAAAACATTTTATAAAAAGGAAATAATATTTTTTATCACACGTCATCAAAATTTCTCATAGGTTACTTGAACTAATATGTAGGGAAATATCAAACTCAAGATTTCATATATTTATTTAGAGGCTAAAACATATATCATAGTAATCATACTTGTACAAAAATGCATGGAATGCTGCAAATAAAGAATAAATTTATCAAATTAAATTAATGGTGACATGCAAGGATGCAGATACAAATTAATACATGAAATAATACATTATTATAATATCATACATAAAAATATCATGATTTACTTTACACATAAAAGTAAATTCATGAAATTATAGATGTAATATTAACTTCTATATCAATGTTTTGAAAATAGGTATTACACATTAATTATAATGACTTGTATGTATGTTCATCAAAATTACATGTGTATTTATTACCATTATAATAAGTGAAAGATTATTAACCAAGGATATTCTACTAGTATAGTAATTCCATGATGGTTTAATTATTAATCACATATTGAAGAAACGCATAATTACGGACAATAATAAACATTTTTTAAAGGCCCCATGCCAAGATTATACATAATCACTATATCAAGGTCTCATGCCAATACCATAGTTAGTCTCATGAGACCTTCCAATGAATTGAGTGGATTTTGATGGCCTAACCCATCAAAAAATAAGTCTAATACATTCCTTATATGTCTAAATGTATTTAAATAAAAGTTTTTCATACCACCTTGATTTATTAAATTCTTTATCTTATTCAAAGTGTCCAATACCACTTTAAATAAATAAATTTTGACTCTTATTCTATGTGTCCCATACAACTTTGAATAACTAAAATCTTAATTCATAAGATATCATAAGTAATAAATTAATAATAGATTTTTTGGGTTTTGAAATAAAATAATAACTCATAAAACCCATTTTTCATGAATGTAAACACACATGTTTTTGAATTAGAGATGGATATCAATCATATTTTCAATAAAATGTTATATAGTTGTTTCAATTAAATCATAAATTTAATAATTAATAGTATTCATTGTGGAAGATTCATCAAGAGTTAAAACATAATATTAAAAAATGTATAACATTAACTTCCCATGAGATATTGATTCATAAATAATTTAACACACTTCATTGTCCATGTATATATATATGTATTAAACATAAGATAATATCCACTATTTATCATAAAATTATAAAAATGAGATGCATGTAATGTCAATTTCAATAACAAGGTGATGACATAATCTAAAAACTTTTAGGCACACAATTACAAAACATTTTTTTGTTATTGTTTTCCAATATAAAATTGTACTTGTGATCATTTAATCAATTAAGAAATGCATATATGTAATTGTGGTACTTATATATATACATTTGGGTTTTGAAATTAAATTAATAGGTATAAGGATAGGGATCACCTTTAAAAATAATTTTATATCTTAAGATTAAATAAGCATAATATTATACTAATATATATATATATATACTTATACATAAATGTATTAGTTTTCCATCTCAAAACCAATCATAGTAAATATTTTATTATAATTAATAAATGTATAAAAGATCAGTTAATTGTGGATAATTATTACTTGAAAACCCCAAAATAGTTTAGTTTTTAATGATTATATAGAAACCATATATACAAAGTATACATGGGATTTTCACAACCAAAACAAGTTTTGTTAAACCCTTATAAGTATTATACACATCAAAAACACTATGTTATCACTTTATATCAATTATATGAATACCTAATTCAGATTAAAACGCAAACACACACACATATATATATATAACCATATATTCACAAAGTGTATATATGAGTTTTTTTCCATAAAAATGATTCTAGATTAACCCTTACATGAATTACATAAATAAGAAAATCCGTTAAAACATAAATATGCATCACTCAAAAAATATAAAACAGAATAGTTTTGTTATATATATAAATTTATATAAAAATGAATGTATATATGGGTAAATCAAAAAACGAAACCAAATAAACCCTTACATGAATTATATGCATAAAGAAAATCATTTAGATACAATTGTTCATCATTCAAAAATAAAAAAAATAGAATAGGTTAGTATTAATATATAAATGTATATACACATATATGTATATTTTTGATAATCGAATAAAACAAAAAACTAAATAATCCATTACCTAACTTTAAATGAAATCGAGTTGAGGAGTGGTTGAAGGAAGCTTGAGGAGAGGAAAAACCGTAGTTTTATGGTGCAAATAGAGGATTATATAAACGGTTTATATAAATTGTATATATATAATTTTATATACATCGGTTAACCATAAAAAAATAAAGTGACATGGATCAATTCAAATCCAACTATTTAGAAAAAACCCAAATCATAAAATACTAAAATCTTAAATGGATAGGTTTTCTAATAATATATATATTTTGAGAAAAAACATGCATGGAAACAGTTTGGGTTTGTATTTATATAACGAACCCATGAAGAATTGTGGAATGAAGAAAGAGGAAAAAATATCCATGAAGATGGATATGTGGACTCTTTTGATAAGAAGAAATAGTGTAGAGGTATAGAGATGGATACTTGTGTGTTTTGAGAAATAATAAGAAGAAAGGGAGAAGTAGAAAATAAAATGGATGGTCGTGATCGGCTGAGCCTGATCAGACGACTACGGCTGCATCTGATATTTATAAAAACATATGGATGGTTGAGATTTATTGTGTCTTTGATTGGACGGTCGAAAGGAAATAATGAGTTTTCAAAAAAGGATGAGAAGATGAGATCAACAACATCTTGATCGAATAGTTGATAAAAATCACGGTAAAAGAAAGCGGTTGGTGGAGTTTGTAGGATGGAATGGATCATGCCATTGAGATCCTGTGTGGTGAGATCGGATGACCTAGATTAGATTTCTTGTAAAAAACATTTCCCATAACAAAACAAGAAGATATCCTAGACCGTCTTATATGGTTTGATGCATCTGCCTTCACTTAGATGACACAAAATCACACACATAGGGGGGGGGGGGGTCCTTACACATGGTACCTTCACCCTGCTGGCCATGGCCCACAGTTTCCCACACCGGTGCACGACATGCATCCCTGCCTACGTGCACCTGACCAAGCCATACACACATGCCCTAATAGTGACTCAGTGTGCACTGTGCATGCACTCTTCCTGGTAGTAGTTACCACTATGTGGCACCGACCAAACCTATAGGGCTTGTCTTTAAAGGCATCCCTTGGTTCGTTGGGTACCCACCCATTATTTTAACAAAAAAACATCATTAAAAATAAGATTTTATAGAATATATATTAATGTTTAAATATATATATATATACATATCCTTTCTTATGGTTAAACAATACTCTAAATACCATTATTTTCATAATTTTGCATACATTTTTAGTTTTAAACATTATATATTCAAAATCTAAAGACAACGTCAACTAAAAAATGTCATAAATTTATATTCATTTTATCTCATTTTAAAAGATACACCATGGTTATTAGTGTTATATTTTTAAAACCCATATTTGAAATACAAATTTAATTTGAAACCACATTTTCATTTAACTAAATGTAACACTTCAATAAAATTAATTTTTTTAAAAAATTTTAAATTAATAATATAATAAAATATATAATGTAGTTAAAATAATAAAAATACTTAAAATAACTAATGGTTGTAAAGTTGTATGATTGTTACAAAAACCAACGACCATGTTAAAATAAAAATTTCACCTGAAAACATTATTACAAAGTAACATTTTATTTTTTAAATAAATAAATAAATTTTTTTCTTTCCATTTAATTTGTTATTAATTCATTTTATATGACTTTCATTATTTTCACCTAAATAATAATTCACATTAAAACGAAAAAAAAATCATTTATTCAAAAATACATGATGGGTTGGGGGCATCATACTATATCATTATTAACTAGAAACATTGTTATAAAAGAAATTAGGGAAAAAGTCATATTTTGGAATAAAAAATGATTGGGATATGAATTTTATTATTCTTTGGTAATATCACTATATTCATAATGACTAAAAGGGGAATGTAAAAATTTAATTTTCACTAGTTTCTATCCCATATTATTCAATGAATGGGATGATACCAAATCATTGTGGTTAGATTATCAACTAGAATATGAAATGGTTTTTGGGGTCTCATATAATCCATAAAAACACAAGACCCAATATTTCACATGTTATTGGAATGATGATGAAGAGTATAATAAATATGGGTTATGAACAATGGAATCTTGTTAAAAATGAACTCAAATATCCTAACGATACTATGTAATAATGAATATGATATAATTTAAATATAATGTAATTTGATGTATTTTTTATGTATTTTTAATAACCACTCCATATGAAATATATTTTATGATTATTTCATATTTTATACCTTGAGGTGGAGTGATATCTTGGGGATTCAAGAAACAGACATGTATATCAGAATTCATAACATATTTAGTGTTTTTAAGATTATCTACTACTAGAACAGAAGTGTAATAAAATAAATATATTTATTCAGTTGATTAATTAAAAGATATAATGGTTACTTTGTTTGATATAAATTGTTATTATCAATAAATATTTATAGGGAATATAACAATAATCATAATATGAAATCAATACATGTTTCTAACCAACATAACAATGTGGTTTAGTTGATACATGGTGGTATAATGACTGTTGAAATTTTCAAATGAATATAAAATTTATAATATAAAATAATATATGGTCACTCTAGAGGTTTGGTTTAGAAAAAATCTATAATTATGACTTGAGTGACATAGTTGAAAAAATAAAAAATTCATTGCACCTCAACATAACAAATGATAACATCATATATATATTTTTATTGCAAAAACTTATATCACATGTGTAAATAAAATTGTAAATTTCTATAAAAAAATAGTGTTATCTTCCCATTAGAAAAGGCGAGTGAAACAAAAAAATTTAATTGATCAGGAAAATTAAAAAAAGTTTTAACACCGTGGAAAAAATTTTAGTTAACTTATTTTAATGTTGGTGTTAAATAAAACTAAATATATTATTGTTTTGGATCCCAAATATTAATAAAAGGATAAGTGCCCCATGAAAATAATATTATCTTGGAGTAGATGAAGAACTGTGTCACTTGGTATGACATTTGTACAACATGACTGGATAATATTAAAAGACATTAGTAAAAGCTAGTGTCCACCAGTTTCCCTATTTATATTTTTTTCCTCAACTACATAATGACTGAAACTTATAAATACCATTATTTATACATGTTATTTTCAAGGGATTATAACACCTAATTTTAGAATAGTTGTTTTCAATTATTTTTAAATAGTATAGGGTTTTCTACAATATTAATTTATAAAAAAATAAAGAAATTATTTTTAAATTTTTAGTTTTAAGTCGGTAAGTAGTTTTGAATCCCACATTGTAATGTTAGTTGAATTACAGATTTCTTATAATATTTTTTCAAAACATTATTGAAGGATAAATCTATTGGGGGATTATTTACTTCACATTCTTCAAATGAAAACATGAGAAAACACATAATGCATTTTTCAAAAGAAAAAAAATAAAACTTTCCATGATGTGTTGGTGAAAGGTGCATAGGGGTGACAGTATTTATCTCAAAGGATTAATAGGTTATACCCCCGAGGGATAAAGAAAAAATTAGTATATATATTTAGTCCATTAATTTTATTAATGTAGCATGTTCTAGACCATATTTTACATCATGTTTGATTTAAAGAGGACATCAATTCACTAGAGATTATGATATAATGTACATAATTATTTATGCACAATAGATCAAATATATTTAATGTTGGAAAATTAATTCCTCTCTAGAATATGAATCAATCTAATTCCAAGGGATTGGATGATATATTTGAAGGAGAAGGTGTTATTCACATAAAATTTAGGTAACCTTCTTGTAGAATTTTTGTGTGAAGAAGATTTGTCCCTCCAGTATCAAGAGTATTCTTCAAAATGAATCTAAATTTTGTCAATTTATATTCCCCGCCTCTGTTGAGACTATTTTTATGGGTGGAAGTGTTTTTTAATATATGAAACGTTTTATTTACCACTCAACGACATACTTCTGCTCTTCGAATCATCTCATCATCTATGCCTTCTCAATATGCAGAAATTTTCAGTTCAAGGGTGCCTCTTCTAAACAATAGGTTAGTGTGTCTTCAGAGGTTTCTTTAGTTACTGCAATAAAGGTATCATGATCTATATATTGGATGGTTTTAATAGTTCTTGAGGTTTTCAATGGTCGCTCAGATATGTCTTTGACTACTCTTTCTCTTGCTCCTGCTCCTCTAGTTTTGATGCCAGTGGCTCCCGATGTCAACCCTCATAGGGACCTCGCGTCTGTGCCCCCGTCAAGCTCTCATTATCTAATGGAATGCCTTTCATCTTCCCTTTATCATATTATTTCTATCATCTCACATGACCAAGTTAACCATATTATCTTGATATAATTTATCTCTCCTTCACATCGGGTTTCTATACTTCAGTATCTCTCTTCCTATTAGATGTTTCCTATGAACAGTCCTACATGGTATGTATATAATCTACCAGCCTGCATTCTAATGGATAACTAGTGTTTTTTAGATGTTTATCTTGATCTGGTGGTTGGTTTTAAATACTACTTTGTCCAATATGGTTGGATTAGGTTTTTTGTAGTGGATGTTGAAGGATATGTTACTTGTACTAATCGGTGTTCAGCCCTCATGGATAATTGGGTAGTGGATGTGGAAGGGTCATCTTATCCTGTTTCCCCAGATGATTGACCAGATCCTTCTAGTATATCTCATATCTCCATCTCTAATTAATACAACATTTTATCTTGTGACTATGAGGAGGTAGACTGGTCAGGTATTGAGCCTTCATCAACTTATAGAGGTATATATACTCGATTGATGCTGAAATGGGAAGCTACCTTATCTTCTCCTAGTTTAAAGTGCTAACAATCACCTGAAAAAAAATAGGAAACATTATTACGAATGATCCCTATACTTATATAGAACACACGTGGTCGTGGATATCAAATCAAGACATACTTCATAGATAATTAAGTTCTCCGTAGTAAAATTTCCCCAGTGGTGCTTTCCGAGGCTAGAAAACAATCTTCTAGAATTGTTATATTTTCTCGTAGGATTAGTATGTGATGTTTCTTCCAAAGAGAGAACCATACTCATCAAATTTGGATATTTTTGATGTCTTCAATTTTAGTTGATAGGATGGATATCTCAGATAAGAATATCAAGAATAATATTACTTGTGGTTGTGATATAATCCTCTTCTATTTTGTCTATGTAATGTGTGAAACATGAGAAATGGATTGTCTTTGGGGGTCTCTTGAATACTTTAACACCGGAAATGTACCTAGGTTTATAAATTATGGAATTAATTATATTTTATATATATATGAGAAGAATGGTGGTGACATTTACCTATGGTGTGATCAGTAATCCTTCACTTCCTTTGTTGCCAATGATGGGTTGATGGATTTGGGCCTGACCGATGACAATTATACATGGTGTAACAACCAGATATAGTGCATTCATTCTTTGGGAAAGTTAGAAATAGTATTATCTAATATTCATGAAATTTCATGATTTCCATATGTGAGGTAGAACCATCCTTCCCATTTAATATCAAACCATTCTCCACCGAATATTAATATTTTTAAATGGAGGCGATACAGTTATCTGTTCTTCTTCTTGAAGAGTTGTAATACTTTCTCAGAGTACAATAATGTGGTTATATCACTATATAAAAATCATATTCAAGGGTATTCATGTATATGATTTTACAATAAGAAAAAAGGGCTGCTAGTGGAACTTTATTCATGGTGATATTAGCAACCCGATATTTTTTCAAATCTAGATGCACTTAAAAATATTAATGTTTTCCTTGAAACTAGTCTAGAAGAATCATGAAATGAATAAATATTTATTTTCTTATTCAATTAAAATAATCAAATTAATGTATTTTAACATGAGTAGGAGAAGGTGTCTCGGGATAGAGTGAGGGAGACCTGGATGATGGAAGGATATAAAAATAAGGCAAATTTACAATATTGTATCCATGGTAAAAAAACGTGGAACCTTGCAGAAACTTATTATAGAGGATGGATAATTTTATAATGATCTCTTCGCCATTGGATCTATGGCTGAGAGTTATTTAAAATCATTTCTAACTGATAATAATCCTCATATGAAAGGTGTATATCCTAGAGGACCGAGTGACTTATTCACTTTTATTCACCATGTGGTGTCATGTTCCTTTAATGAGTTTTTCAAGTCCATTCTAGATGAGTATGAGGTTATTAATGTGATTAAATCACTGAATAAAAATGTTTCTCCATGTCCCAATGGTTTTTCATCCTCTTTTTTTTATGTATTCAAGGGATATCATCAAAGATGACATTTTTCATCTAAATAGGACTTTTCTCATGGAGGTCTTCTAATCAAGAGATCTGTGCTACCTTGCTAATTATCATCCCTAATGTAAAGGATTATTCTAAAACAATAACTTTCATCCCATTAGTATATTCAATGCTTCTTATAGAATATAAGCTAGAAATATTAATAATATATATTTTAATCACTTTATTGTCTAGGTTTATAGGAAGAATCATAGTCTCATCAACGGAAGATATCCTTTGGTGGATATTGGAATTTCTCAAGAAATTGGTTTATATATTAATAAGAATGTGCATGGTTCCAATTTCATCAATAAAATTGATATGGATAAGTCAAACAAAAGATTCTAATGGAGTTATATTTTATGTTTGATGGAGTGCATGGGATTCTCCAATTGGGTTTGTGATTTATTTTTCCAATGCTATATATCCTCTTGGTTCTCAATTTATTTGATGGAAAATATAAGTGGATTGTTCAAATAATTATGTGGACTTAAACATAGAAATACCCTATCCCCTTCCAATTTTATGTTGGTTCATGATTCGCTCAGTCAGTTATTTAGATGAAGATGATCAATGGTAGTATCAAACACTAAAACCCGAAATTAGTTTCAAGGATAATTTCACGTCATGCACACTAATGATATGATATTCATCATAAATGGAGCATTTATATCTATTATAGGATTTAAAAGAGTGTTTTATGAATATTCAATTTGGAGTTTTGAGAGAAACAGTTGTGTGAAAAGTAATATTTATGTGCCTTGGGCATGCTCATATGGTTAAATAAAAAAATGGAGGAAGTGCTAAGCATTTCCAAAATATAATTTCCCATGAAATATTTAAGGCCAACGATTACTCCTATAATGTTGCAAAATATTCATTGTCAAGTAATGTTTAATAAAATAATCAATGGGATCAAAAACTAGAATAACATGTTACTTACCTTCAGTGGTATAATTACTCTGGTGAATTTTGTTCTTATGTTTGTCCTGATGCATGTGTTATCTACCAAAAAATTCTAAAAAGGGCGACGAGAAATATTCAAAAGATATTGACATCTTTTATATGGGACTCTCATTGGGAGTTCATGCACCAGTAGGTTTCGTGGATGAGGATGTCCACACCTATTCTTTATAGTATAATTAATCTATAAAATATTGAGGTATCAATGATGTTTTTACAAGATAAATTGGTTTGGTATGTTATGTACGGACGATACCCATTGATAAAGTTCATTATGGGTATGTACTGGTTGATGCTTCAGGAACCAAGGGGTAAGGTTTCCTGATTTTGAATGTTAATTCCTATAAAACTTCTATGTCTTCAGCAGCACTGTCCGTGGATAGTGGAAAGAAGAAACATAAACTTATTGTTTTATAACTGGGTTGCCACTCCTCTCTGTTTTCCAGGCTATCCAACACATTATATCTTCTTTTCTCTATAAATACAATTCAGTCATTCATCTTTATAGTGAATGATCAATAGAATAAATGTATCTTCGATGGTATTGAGTAAACATTTGAAGGAGACCGACATATATTAACTGATGCAACAATAGGTTCTTTTGAGGCTAATGATTATAGGAATGCTGGGAATATTGAGTTAGGTACTAATGGTGATAATTCATTATATAGGTGTAAATACATTCTAGTTAATTTTATCATCCTTCTATGGTGTACTTTAAATTCATTCACACCCATCGACGATGTGATTTGTATAATGGGAATAACTTTGGTCTCACGGTGCTAGTGTTGTTGATATGGAAATTTTGTAACAGTGGATCAACATTATCGTTTAGAGTGATTGGGCCTCTTCTTTTTGGATTAATCATTCTAATATTATGGTCTTATGCATGAATCTTATCTATAAATATCAATTATCGTTTATTGGAATATAATGTGATGGATGTAACGATCATTTTGTCCAGGTAAGATATGTCATTATGGTTGCATGATTATGGACCATCGTGAATGTGAAGAACATAGTGCACACAAAAGGATTCCATATTTTTGGTTTTGTGATTCGATTGCATGCTAGGTCTATGGCTGTGGAGTTGGGCTGCTTGGTCCATAAATGGAGAACCAAAAATATATATGAAGTTAATCTTAAAGAGCTCACATATTTCACATCATGGTCTAGCAGCGCAGGAGATAATAAGAGCGAGAATATCTATTTTTGGACCCACTCTTGTGGATTGAAGCTCAATGTGGACAGTTTTTGTAATCAGAGTTTGATGCCAGACATCGGAGTGATCCGGGATATTAACATATCAGTTCCAACTGCATACACCAACTACTCTTGTCCTAGAGTCTTGGTTATGGTATATGCAAATGCTCTCCTAAATGGAATGCAAATATATATTGAGAAAAATATTTCAATCTCTTTAATGGAATCAGATACTTCCATTGTTCCCAATAGTTTACAAGATAAGGCATTGAATCTTTGGGATACAACTTATAACATTCTAATATGTTGAAGAATATAAAATGATGGTTTAATAGTTATTTAAACAAGGTGGGAGGGAAAATTTGTGAATTATTTAGCCTCAATCGGTAACCAATACGATCCTCTGATCATTTTCACTTGCATTGGATGTCTTCCACCTGACTGTGTAGATATTGTTCGGGAAGATGACATTTCCTTTTGTTATTTTAGACCTCCTTAATCCCATTATTTTTTATGTTTTCCCTCATTTTTTTGGTACTTCCCTCTTTATGATCATAATAAAATTTGGTTTGTGTGGGTCTATAAGGATCAGTGAAAATTATTTGGTGCAATGAAAAAACACATTTCATTAATATATTAATTCAGAAACCTATTCATCAGTTACTCTTCATTATATATCATCCCAACTCAAATTCTACTAAATGACACCCCAATATGTTGGGTCCGATGGCCTCAAGAGAAACTCTCCAATTCTAGGGGATAATGATTAGCAGTGAGGGCCTATGGTTTGTTCATGGGGAGAATATTCGAACCCCAATAGGGTGTATAAAAAATATATATACAACAAAAATAAGGAAAGTAAGTAGTAAATCATCCATACAATAGATAATATCTAAATAATGGTATATGAAAAAAACCAAATTTAATCTCATAAACAATTATGATTCAGATACTTGTCTATAATGAAATGGAAATAATTATATAGGCATCAGTACAATATATGTATTAGAATACCAAAAAAATTAAAAATAACTATCTGTAGATATCATCACGAGACTCATCTTATTCTTTTGGTCCCCTTCTTTTATGAAGCAATCAAATAACCCATATCATGACTCCATCCATTATCCAAACATGTAGACATAAAATCTTTCTAGGTAACAAAAGTATCTAGAGTAGGGTGTGAGATAAAATTATAGTATTCCACCACCATTGGTGTCTAATTTCATGTAGTTAGATAAAATATAATAATAATAGTATGATGTAAGTAATAGAATATTTCAAGGGAATGTTGAATGTATACAACCTACAAAGGATTATGTTTTCATTGGAACTCATCATCTTATACATGCTTCATCTTTATCCAATTTTTTTTAAATAAATATCCCATCTATTATAAATTTATAATATAGTTGTGATATCTTTATGATAGCCCAAAATCCCTCTTAATGATTTTGGATCATGATATTCCTAACAAGTCCATCAATATGAAATAATTTTATGACAGAATCCAGTATTGTTCTTTTTCCTCGAATACATGTCATATAAACCATGTTATTAACTACTAAATTAAAAACCAGAGTCTATCCTTGGAATACATTTTTTAGAATATATATATATTTCTCTTGAATGGAAATAACTAAGAACCTTACATGCACATCAATGGTGATCCAAATCAAAACCCAGGTATAACAAGTTGTTTGTTATACCATCATTTCTATTTGATTCCTTTGGATTTCCACTAAGGAATACTAATTCCTAATCATGATGTATGTATAATATTACCTCTTATTCCATCCTTGGAAATATATAAGGATCCCACATATTACTTGGTCATGTGATAGTAATCCCACTCGGCCTTCTTTTGCATTCTAAAATGGATTCCAAGTGTCACATGGGAAAAAAATGTTGGAGAAAAATGATTCATTCTATGGTGATCATATATGAACCCATGTGTCACTAGGTGAATATAAAAATCATTCATTCAATGTAATTTTATTATATGAAGGGTCAACACAATTACCATTTCAATTAAACCACACCTTAAAATGTGGCTCAAGGAAAGGGAAAATCATAGAAGATTTAGTCCAATAATTATATCATGTGACGATATAAATATAAGAATAAAATCATTCTTAAATAAGTTTCAACATATCCATATCCTTGGGACATGGTCTATCATACACTTACATATATCAATTCAAATTAAAATTAAAACTTCTAATTAAATTCTTCATGTAACATCAGATAGAAATAGGGAAACAGCACACTAAAATGGTTGTCATGTTCATATTCCACCCATGGTGGGACAATTATTTAAAAAATGATCCCAATTAGTTGATCCAATTCATAGATAAAAACCATTAATCAATTATTAGTTAGTATCACTAATAACATAGGTTGTACCTCACCATTTTATGAAAGGATTAAATTTCATTTCAATTGAATCACTCTGAATATTGGGTGAAATAAAGAACAATATATATATATATATATAATTTAAAGGAAAAGCATGATACCACCTACCATAGGTATGTACTGATGAGATCTTTCAGTATGAACTCCTAATTTGACTCATGTTAGAAGATAAATGAATAATGGATAAAGAACATATAATTAGGATATATTATATTACACATAAATAGCTCTGTAAATCTTACGTTAAATGAATAATGGGGAAAAAATTAATGCTCAGTGACGTGGATCAAACGATATGATTGACACTCATATCTGATCTCAAATGAAAAAAATTCTATAAAGCTATGGTTTATCATCAAGAGGATCTTTAATGAGTGAGGTATTTTTGTGGAGGAAGAAATATATATTATGTTGGATTTATAGGATAATTTAATTGGAAAATAGTAATTTCATAAAAAAATTTTCATGTCACATGGTTTGGCCACCTGGTTGGACAAACCAACCTCGAACTATGCACTATATGTTGTGCCAAGTGTCTCCCACATGGTCACGATGCATGTTTTGACTAACAATACAGAAACCATGAATAAAACATATACTAAAAATGTATGGTTCCCTCACATAGGTGTTCACCACCATATGAATGGTTTAAAAAACATTGAGGGATCCTCATTCCCTCTTTCTATATCTCAAATGGTTAGTCACACCACATGGCAGGTCTTATATGGTTTCTACTAACCGTGTGTCTTGCCCGATTTCTCCAAAAAGCGTTGTTCTAGGCTGCGAACAGGCCCCAAAAACCCTCTGTATCCCCATAACCTCTAAGAGAATACACATTAGGCCATAAATACAAATTTATTACAAAAATTTATGAGCTGTAAATGATTTTGGACCTCAAGAATTAATTGAGTACTTACAATTTTACCCCTAAAGAAGTTGTCTTTGAATTTCCCTTTTAAGGGTGGTGACACATCATCTGTGAAAAACTCTATCAACTATTCTTGTACATCAATATCATACTCCCAAATAACATCCTATAAACAGTCGTGCTGCCATAGCACCCACACTTGAGGAATAAACCATACATAGCGAACCATTGTGCTAAAATACATAATAAAAATACGATGCTCCTCAAAGGATGCATCTACACATAACCGAACCTACTCAGGATGAAAAGAATTATAAGGGTTTGAATGATTATGAAATAGTTAAGATACATGATAGACGTAATGCATGGATGAATTCTAGTAAGGTATTTTCATATGATACGCTACCATCCCAACTCTCTCTAGAATCCCAAACACCCCAACATATAACATTGAAATATTACCCTATCTCATAATCCTCCCATGTCCTAGCCTCAGTGAGGATTGTAAAATGATATGATCCCTAACCTTGAACTCTAGTGGTCATCAATGGTCATTCGCGTAAGATATCTTTCGAGACATTGTATTTTCCATCTACTTTTGAATCAACTAAACAAACTGTGTTCTCTCTTGTGTGATACGAGGTCTAATAATAGCTTTATCTCATGCCTATTTCTAGAATATGGGAGATTGGAATATCCAATCATACAAATCCTTATATGGAACCATATTAACAATATCATGAAATATATTTTTGTAGGAAAAGTCAACTAGGGGTATGTGCATGGCCCAATAGAATACAAAATTGAGGATTCATGCATGCAACATGTCATCAAGCACAAGTATTGTGCTTTATAATTAACCATCACTCATAGGGTGGTATTTTTTACTAAAAATATCATGAGTACCCAATTCCATATGAATCACTTTAAATAATCATTAAGAGAACTGGGAGTCCCAATCTAAAATGACAGTACAATGGGACCCATGAAGTCATTCAATCTCAGAGATATAAAACCTCACATTCCCATATACTAAATTGATATCCTTGATATGAATGAAATGAGAAAAAATTGTGATATTATCATTAACAACATAAACCATATAATTTCTTCCCAATGACCTTGGTAAATGAGTAAATGAATCCATCACATCATCATCTCATTTCCTCACAAGAATAGAAAATTGTTAAAATGTATGACTGATCACTAGTGTTCCACCATTACCAGTTGATAAGTTGAACACCTAATTAAAAAACTAGATAAATCAATTTTCATACTTGACCACCACTATTGTATACACAAATCCTAATCAATCATAGTGATATTGGGATTCCTTTCCCAAAAGAAGAAATAAATTATCATATCAGATCCTCAGGTATATCTACTAAAATACATAGGCAGCTATAAATACACATAATTTCATCCCCACCAAAAGTAGGACCTTGAGGTGGGTCCCCATCAGCTACACTCTAATATGACATGGACCTAAAAGTTATATTTTCGTTTCATCATCAATAAATTTAGGAGGGTATATTTCATAACCAAGGATAAAATAAAAGTCCAATCACAACTATCATTCACCTCTAGGGCTATTTTTTATAGCAATTCCATAAGATACCACTCACTAATATATTCTTGAAATACTTCTATCTATGTTCTATAACCTAGTGCATATACCACTTAATTGTCATTACTAGACACATAATCATTCTTGTTGTCGAAATATTTTCTGTACTCATCTCAAATTAACTGCATAAAATTCAAATCATGATATGTAAATATGTATTTGAGTATTTTTTAGTCTGTTTACACCAAAAAAATACCCTCCTAGTTTATAGTCTCTCTAATATCCCTTTTCATGTAGAATAGTGGATACATGAGATCAGAAATTGTGTTTTCCTCTCACGGGAACTCAAATATAAAGAATCATAAACCACGACTCTCTCCTCCAATATTAGAAAATCTCCAATCCCAATACCTGATTCCTCACAGTAAGAAGTGTAAATCTGTCTTTTTTTGGGAATATATGTATTTATAATAAATTCAATCTATTTTTCAATTCCAAAACAGATTTATCACATGTGTATGCTCATATTAGCTTAACACCCTTCTTATTCATTCCTATAATAAGTGATTCTAATAATGACAATTCCATTATAACGTGTCTATAATCAATATCGGGACACACAAATCTCGATATATGAAAACTGTTTGTTGGTTGGTCCTAAAAAAATAATATCTTACCTTATTTGGGTCAATTGACAAACTTTTCTATGAGATAATATTTCCTAGAAAGTGAATTAGATCAATCTATAAGTGTATCTTTTTTCGAAAATCATAAAATTTGTTCTCTCTCAGTTTATCAAGTATGATCCCAATATATTATTCATTGTCATGTTTATTATAAGAATAGACCAATATATATTCCATGAAACAACAAAAAATGAACCACTAAATGGATGGAAAACTATATTCCTTAGTTCCATGAAAATCTTTGATGCATTTGTGAGAAGAAATGATAGAATTAGATACTCATATAGACTATGTCATTGAAGGAAATTTGTATGAGTAATTTGATAGCTCAAACATGATCATTATGATATCTTGATCTCAAATAAATTTTTGACAACACATAATCCTCATAAAGCTTGTCAAAATGGCCATATATCAATGGAATGGGATACATGTTCTTTACTACCAGCTAGTTCTGTTTATGATAATCAAAAAATAGCCTAATGTTATTATTCACCTTTTTGGAAAAAAGGATTGGTGACCCCCACAAATATGTACCAGCTTTTATAAACACATTTACCATAAAATCCTCTAGCTAGCTCATGATATATTTCAACTCCATCATAGTCATAGACTAAAATGTATTGGATACTAGTTCAACACCCTACAGTATCATGATGGACAATTTGACAAAATACATAATAGTTAAACCAAATAAGTCATCTGGGAAAACATCCCTAAAATAATAAACCATTGGAAGAAAATATTTTGGAATCTCTCCCTGATAATCAAGATACAAACATATGATATAGTTTTTCATCGCACCAAACCCATGATTCTCATGTCTATCTCGGATCACTGAGAAATCCCATTCATATGTTTTAATAAACACTCCACCCAATGTTGATTTTAAGGTCACACGTTTGTTATAAAATCATTTATATAATGAATGGGAACCTACCAGTCTATCCTGAGAATGAAATCAGAACATATTATCTCAAATAAAAATGAGGTCCCACAGAATATGAAACCTTCCATCCATATGGGTGTACTCCCTTAACTAACACACATTTTTAAATCAATTCCCCAATAGATTATCAAGAATCATTTATCCATTATAACATTGAATGAGTACACCATGTCTCCTCAAAATGAAAAGATATATAAATTGATGGAAAATTTCTATATCAAAAATAACAGATGGTAGGGTCGATGAATTTAGAATACTACATATCATAGTATAAGGTCTTGAATTATCCAACTCAAGTGTTGATTGAACTATGTTTATCTTGATTAATCTGTAGACCTCTGATACTTCATAGATACCCTAATAAGACGTGTTCTTTTCGTCCCAGCAAATACAGGGTCTCGCTACCATAACTATGACCACCAAAATGGCACGAATGAGCATTTCTTTCTCAACCTCCTCGCCTAATGAGAATATTCTAACAGTTTTCCATCATATGGAGTCAATTTTTACCCTCAATCACTAGCTTTCAAAGGAATCAATTTGAAAATTTTATATAGATTACCTATATTTTTGTAGGATCAGAACTCAAATGTGATTCTCTCTCACTAAGGTTTGGTGTATAATAGTCCACCTTAGTGGTAGAGGCTTACGTAGCTACCTTATAATGTTATCTGGTTAATATTTTTACCACATTGAAGATTCAGATTAATCTTTATACTACTTGTTGATATAGTATCATATCAATGTTTCCATCCTCCCTTGATCGCTCTCCCAGACTATCTCATGCTATGCTTTAGGTTAAGTTTCTAGTTAATTATTATATAAATGTTAGTTATCCTAATAAATTTCACCTACAATCAAATTTAATACATAATACCACCCTAAAATAATGTTGTTATAGATGAATTTGTACCCATAATAATAGATGTACAGTGCTTGAGCTCTATAAAATGGGTTGAATAATCCATAATTGATATCACACCCGACTAAAAGTGCATGAACCCTCACAATATATCGGCCCTAAAAATAGCCAGATAGAAGTAATCATATAAGGATGTGTTAAAATCCCTCTAGGCTATCTCATGATGGATATTAATCTAATTAATTAAATCCCACCATCTCTAGGATGAATCACACAAAATATAAGTAGTGATCTGTACCCTCCTCCTAGAAAGTGTATTGAGACACATTAAATATATAAAGAAGTTCCTTTTGATATTAATTATAATCCTATGGTCCTACATCAATTGAAAACGTACACACATTATGATTCTAGTAATCAGTCTTCAAATCTTCAATAGTCGAGCCAGGTCATGGTGCTCCATGCACAGTTGCATGAAACACATATGGTTTTCACATAATTGTGCCTTGGAACATGGGTCCGGTACTATTACTTGTTCCTATTCCATTACTAATAGTGGATATAACAGTAGACAATGGCCTACCACATCCTAGAATGATCATCATCGCCCACCTAGCATGTGACTGGAGGATGTCTCTTTGGAATACCTATACCAATTCCATGTTCACAAATCATAGCATGATTCAGAAATTGATAAAATTATATATATTAATGAAGGATACATACATGGCTTCCCGTATAAGAATTATTATGCTCCCCCTTATCTTATTGTTAGGCATGGGAGATGTACGTATGATATGAAAATATGAGTTACTTCATACATTCCCCTACTATGGTCAGGTCAGGGTAAATTTTTATGCTATAATAAATTAAATTTATTTATAACTCACATTTATTTCCTATTTCATTTTGATATCCATTTCACAATCTATTTTTTAAACGTTTGTGCCAAATGGTTCACCACTCCAAATTTATAAGGGACCACACTTATCAAAAACCAAAATCTAGTATCCCCAAAATCTATACGATAATATATTCTATTCCATGAAACTAATGGTCCATTACTCATCATTTCACAATTTATAGTATAGGGTACCTGCTACATCGTAATTAGAAAAATAGTACATAAGTTATAGTTGGAACTATATGTACTAACCATGTTTTCTAATTCCCTACATTAAATATATATCATAATAGCAGGAATATATATCATAAAAACTATAAAAACATCATGAAACAGGTAATTCATTATAAATCTCATTGCATAATTCATGGAATATGATTCCTATAAAGTTTCTAAAAACATTCAGGTTATAGAATCCCTCATCTCATTACGTAATAAAAAAGGGAATAAAAAATCATAAAAATCATCATTTAAAAATTTAAGTACATAACCTAATGGTGGAATCCGTCAACAATAATTGGAATAATCTAGAAAACAACAATTTTATTCAAGGAAATATTTATTTTTCTATTATGCGGGTTATCTAATCGCATGCACAGATCATTGCAGGGATCCAATACCTTTCTAATACCCATATAATTGTCACTAAAAAGTAATGTAGAATAAAAATAGTGGATGATATCTCATTGTAATATAAAATCTATGATTCCATTGAGAGGATCAGCAGGTATATGGGTCACATTTACTTAAGTGCATCTCCCCAAATGAAAAATGATGTCGACTAGTAGTGAGGTCCCAAAGTATGTTAGTTGGGGGACTATCCCTCATCAATAGAGTGTATAATAATACGAATATAATAATTGACATGTCACAAAAAAATAATTCAATAAGAAAATAGATATAATCCAACGATATATATATAATAAATCTATATGTAATATCCTATATAGTGATGATACCATAATGTGTCTACAAAGCTTCCAAAAGAAATATATTGGGGTCAATACAATACAAGTCTCAAAAATACTAAAAGGATAAAAATTACTCTCTCTGAATAGCATCATGCGCCTCAGTTTAGTCATTTTCTCCCATTCACTCAAGTATAAATCAGAAACCTATAGTATGGAACCATCTATTATCTATACCAGCATTCATGTAATCATCTTAAATACTAAAGGCATCTTGGGAAAGGTTTGAGAAAAAAATAACTGTTGGCCACCACCAACAGTGTATAATTCTATCTTGATAGTGAATATATAATTTTAATAGTGTCTTTTAAGTAATAAAATGTTCAAATGAATTTATTAATGTAAACAAAACACGAATGTTGGGGTTTACATGGACACCCATCCTTTTTTACCTACTTCATCTTTCGCCGAAAGGCTCCAATAAAAATTTCATTCATGTATCATTATAATATTGTATCAAAACCTAATGAATATCTTAGCATCCCCCGCGATGATATGTGATTAAGATATGTCTAGAATGGCCATAAATAAGGTATTGGTCTCTGATTGAATCCAATATTTTTATTTTTCTTTCTAGACCTATCATATAAATCATTTAATTAACTATTTAATAATGAACATTAGCCAATCCTTTGATTTCATTATTTGGAATCGAGGTATCAATCTCCTATAGCTTTACCTAAGCACCTAACAAACTCATCCTTGGATATACTCATAAAAATCTTTGTATTTCTATAGGTGTGATATAAAATCATTTTTGTATGAGTCATTACATGGACATACAATAAGGTATCCCAAGAGTCACTCCTACCATATATGTAATCGACCCTCAGAGTGCATCCTTAGAAATCCATATAGACTACATGTATCACATTGGAATATGGAATTCATCCCCTGAGTATGTCCTTTCAAGTACATAGGGGAGACTATGTGTCACTCATTCATATGTAAGTAAGTATTCAAATGTGTTTTTCCATGGCGATCATATTTTATACTAGGTGTTACCCATGAAATATAATAGTAATTAAATCAATATTATTTAATTATCTCAATGTTCAACACAATGACCATTTCAATTAAACCTCACCTCAAAAGAATTATCAAGGTATGGTCCATGTTTAGAAGGAATTGTCTAATAATTATCTAATGTTGGAAGATCAATATAAAAATCACTTCATGATTAATAATTAATCTACATGGCCATTTCATTGGTTCATAGTCTATCATTCCATTACATTAATCAATTAAATACACTATTACAAATTCTAATTAAATTCATTTTTTAACATCCCATGGATAGGGGAAAACAACACAATGAATTTTATTTCAAGTTCATATGCCACCCATGGGGACCCAATTAATTAAACAACACTCCAAAGTGGTGGTTCCAATTCAATGTTCATAACTTTAAATAATTTATCAATGGATATCATTAATTAAATAAATCATACTTATCCATTTCAATTAAGGAATTAATTCTATTTCAAGGGTGTCATTCAAAAAATAGGTTTCACGAAACAAATATATATATATATATATATATATATATAAACATGTTGACATTAACAGAAAATCATGATATCTCCAAACATAGGTTCATAATGGAGTGCTTATCTTGTATCGACTATAGATTAGACTTAGCTCATCTGAAAAAATAATAACATATAAATAACATGGAAATAAGGAATAATATATTTCTCCAAAATAACTCCATTGATACACTGTTAAACAAACAATGAAACATGATGAATTGAGTACTCAACAATGTGGATCCAATGATGCGATCAATGCTCGAATCTGATCTCGGGTGGATGAACATGATCAAAATATATGATTAAGATTCAAGAGGAGATCCAAGGGGTGAGGCTTTTGTGAATAGGATGAAAAAGAAATTAGTTATGTATTATAAGTTATTTTTCTGGAAAACTATAATTTTACAAAAATTTACTAGGTCTCATTGTTTGGTTGTAGGGTTGGCTTAAGTGTTTTCCAACCATTCCCCATCTACTATGATTAGGGGGAAATTATAGGGTCTCTATGAATGGTCTGACTAACTAGGTCAAAACTATGCAAAACACCTCTGCTAAAATCATAGGTTTTCTTTAATTAGAGTGGTCCACCATCCATATGGTTTGAAAACCCATGTGGGCTCCTATTTTCATCTTTATAGGTCTTTTAGGATTAGTAATACCATATGTCCTACCCTGTATTGTTTTTACTAACCGGGAGGCCTTCTTGATTTTCCTAAAATTCTAGGTTTCTAGTTATGAAAGTGCCTCAGAAACCATTACAATATCCTGATGAATTAAAATGGAATACATTATAGGCTTTAAAGGGGAATTTAAATTGGAAATTGATGAAATAAAATGATATTATACCTAAAGAATGATTTGGATTCTTACACAGGACATAAATTTATTGAAAAATGAAGAAGTAATTTATACTGATGTAGATTATCTTATAACTCATTTTACTATAATTATTTGTGGGTGAAAATACACATAGATAGATAGACATCATAATGATCCTTAGCGTTATCCATCTTCTACGAGCTATGAATAGATTACTACATCACCCGTAACAATCCACAATAATACCACCATCATGGTAAATCATATTATTTCTATATTCAAAAATAATTCATCCATTGTATTTGATGGTATAGGGGGGCCATAACATCGAAATGCTGTTTATTTTGTGAAAACTCCCTATTTCTGACTGGAATTGTGCCTTTAAACTAAATTCCATTATTTCGAAAATAATCTTGATGTCCAAAAGAATATTCCTTACCCAATCACTTATTTTTTCCTCATTCATGTAATCATTATTCTAACCACTAATGTTTTCCAATTTTTATCTTCTGCAAAAATATGTTTCTTGTAAAAAAAGTTGACATCTTCTTTAAATTTAAAATTATCATATTAGTGTTAAAATATTTTTTGAAATATACAAATTAATTGTTTCTCCTATTATAACTGATTATCAATCATTAATTGTGTTATATATGCTTTATTTACCATTGTGGAGGCTCTTTTTTATACTGAAAAAATATTTTAAATCACATATTATATATGAAATTTTTTAATCACATAGAATCCGTAGAATTTTTTATACACTCACATTATAATCATTTTACCCATTTCCAATCTACACATTAATAATCTTTTTGAATAGATTTGAAATCATTTTTTGGGGATGTAGAAGATGGATTTAAGCCTATTTTTTTGAAAAATATGTTGAATTAAAATATTTGGTGTCTTGTAAATTCTTTTTCTATTGTGTGGAAAGAAATTACTATTGTGAAAAAAAAAGATGAATAAAAACCCTTCAATGTTATGTTTGGAGTTCACCATTGATTGAAGTTGAAAAAATACCTATTTTTTCCTATAATGTTCAATTTTTTACAATAATTAATAATCTGATATCATGCTAATGCAATGATATAATCAGTTGAAAGTGAGTAAACATACTATTACTGATAAAATTCCCAAATAGTTTTCTAACAAATAAAATTGATGGATATTTTTTGGATATGATTTATTAAAAAGGCATGTTAGGGTAACATATTTCAATATTATAAACTATTTTAAAATAGTTTTTTAGAGATAGCACCCCACTTTCTCCTTTCTGGTTTTTTACATTTAATACCCCCTAACCTGTAGCCATAAAAACCCATGTAACATCCTCATGATATATACAATTTTATGACTCTGTGAAGTCCAGAATATATCATTGAATTAGGATTATGGAAATAATGAAATCCCTTGAGAATGATGACATATAATGCTTAAAATACCTGAGTAAAGATAGATAAATGTTCAAGAAGGTAAGAATAAAATATAAATGATAAATAATAGTATATTTAATATATTTTCATGTTCTATAAAAAAATAGATAATTATAATTCCTATAGTAAGTATGATATTTCAATTTGTTTATTTAAATGTAAATTTCTTTCAATTATATATTGAAAAATCTAAATTAACCACTACTATCATATGATTTAAATAGAGCACTATATTTAGGTGTAGTGAAATCAATAAAGATAATATTTTCATATACTTGAACTTATATATTAATGATTTATATCCATCCAATTTATAAATATAAGGGTAATTATTGAGAATTTTTAATAGGGTGATATGTTATAAAAATATTTTAAAATTGATTTAAATATTATTTTAAAATTATTTATCTATAATTTGAATTATTAGAATATATACTATATTTAATTTTTGGTATTTTAATTATTATTTTTTGTGGATAGTTTTTATTTTGAATAAAAATTTGGTTCTGTTCTAAAACATAGGGTTTAGAAGTACTTTATGTATTAATATAGAAATGTGGAAGACTACCTAAAGGTTTAGTATACTAGCATAATTCATCCGGTTAATATGAAAATATTAAAAAGGGTACTATAAAATATCCATATATGGGACATTTTTCATTGGTATAATGGTTATCAATAAAATATCTAAAGTTATGTAACATTTTCATAAGGGTAACCCAATGTCATGTAAATGATACCAATAAATAAATAAATATTATTTGAAATGAAATTAAATAATTAAGGGGTACCAAAAAACCAAATAAAGGCATCCAAAACATTTAGAACTATGTATTGGGATTCACAATATTAGCACCCATTTAAGGTGACTCGTCTTTTAATGATTCTTATAAGGCATTCTACGTAAGGTTATTTCAATCATGTAAGGGGATTCAAATAAAGAGTCATATATTAATAAGGATCTAATGTAAGAGGTTTACATAATTTGGTCCACTATAAAATGGATGGTATGTGACATTTCAATATATAAACAATATATATGAAAAATATGTACATTTTGGATGACGTTCTATAGTTAGGTAGATTTTTCGTTCTATTCATACTAAGATGTTTTTGTTTTCTATTTTTATTTCTATCCCTATAATCACATTATATATATTTTTCAATATATTATTCTCTATTTCTATTGTATCTCCCCTTTTTATCCACATTGTTTCATCATTGTTATCTGCAACCCTGATCATAGTGAGTGAATTACCTAGGAAATCACTAGAAGATGAATTTAGGGTTGAATAGAATCCTATAAATTTTTTAATTATTATTTTCATATTTAGGTAATTCTGATAATTATTAGAAGTAGATAAAGGTAATATAGTGTTTATTCTATAGTTGTTATAGTTGAAAATTGTTATTCCACTTTATTCCCCCTTCCATTAAAATTAAGGTTCCCAAGAATCATTGAATCACTAAGATGGGGGTGGGGGTGAATATGTGATTATATAATTTCAAATTTCAATATTAAGGAGAATAATTACTATAACATGTTATAGTGACTTTTTAATCTACATTTAGAAAACACAATAGTAAGAAAATCTTTGAACATAAACAAGGTACACAAATATTTACAATGATTGAACATAGTATGAGAACCAATATCCATATCATAACCACTCAATTGATTTTATGGAAATTCACTATTAAAATGATGTGAGTACATCATTGAGACAAATCACATTTGACTCATTATATCCCTTGATAAGTTGAATTATAACAACTCCCATCAATTTAAAAATTTTCCAATCAAAACTTGATCCATAAAAAATAATTTATTTTGAAACATTATACTCCATAGAGGTTTATCCAAAAACTCAATCCATTATACCTACATCTAATGGAATCAAATTGGTAGCCTCAGTAAAATGCACCATTACTCAATATATACCTATTATAATTTTTTATAATCATTATATTTATCACAAATTATCTTATCACAAATATGAATAGAATATTTTCCTAATCGCCTAACTCTGATAAAAAACAATATACCAATTGTCCTCATAAATAAATCCTCTATCTTGAAAAAATTCATTAGAATAAAATATAATAATTTTTTTAATATTCAGTTCAAAGAAAATACATTTATTGTTTCATCCTTTTCTCTCTATGAACATTAACCATGTATTATGTACTTTTCACCACTATTAATTGGTACTCCAAAAAACCATGTTAGGAAACCTAAAAATTTATTCCAATCACCCTAATTCATAAATATAAATTTATAAAAAATATTTATTTAACTTGATATATTCTATAATAATATTAATTATTTTTTATAATTCTCAAATCATCATGAATTCTCCAAGACGTCAACATAATAAAGAAATTTAGAACATTTGAGTGTATTTATGATTTATTTCTGGAGTATTTTCATAAAATAATCTTTTCCATTGGATGGACACATCAAAACCTCATCACTAATCCCTTCAAATTAAAAAAACACTTCTATTCAATTTCCACACCTTGATGTTCTTATCCAAACTTGAATAACTAATATATTTTTCCCTTGACCAACTAAATTGAAAATAAATATATAATTGCATTCTCTATTTCACTATGCCGCCTAAAAATTGATCAAGAAATTGTTGAAACATATTAAGACATCATAAACCAAAATTTTTTATTATTATAAGCCTATTTATTTATTTTATTTTCATTCATATTCTATAATTGATCATTTTATTCATATATATTATTAGTGAAATCATTCTTTTCATCTAGATTATCAATTTGATCATACGAGACTGATTACAAATATGATCTCTAATTTTTCATTTATCAGATATTCAAAAGAATCATCTTGGTCTAATATTCACTTATCCAACATTTAAAATACCACAAGAAAGAGAACAATGATATTGTAAAAAACTAAACTATCAAACCAAATTTTTTTGATCGGGTTAGTCTGATGAAACTATTTAAAGATTTTAATTTTAACAATCACAAACACTGCATTTTATGATTTTCATCTTATGGTTAGGTTATTATATTAATCATAATTCAATTAAATATATGTATGACTAAAACCATAATATTTAATTTTTTATGTTGTTCATATATATAGAATTATTTCTCTCCAACAGAAACTAAGTTTAATGGATCATTTGATGGACTATACGAACTAAAGTTTTCAATACATATTTGAATTACAAAAAATATCAAAAATTATAACATGAAATAATAAGAATATGATTAAACATAAAATTGATATTCTGATCAACAAATTTGAAATTCCTCTAACATTAGAAAATGATAAATATAAGTATTCTAGTAACCCATCCATCCACTGATATGTATCCGGAAAACTATAACATCATAAATTTTTATTTCACTATATTCAAATAATATTAGCTCAAATCGTGACATATTTATGATTTTTTTGGAACATAAATATCAGTAAATAATCATTGAATGAAATTTGTAATAGTATTTTCCTTGCATATTTCCAAACATTCTTTCTTTATAACTGTCTCAATCAAAGGAACTTCAAACATTTGAACAAAATAATCATCCACAGGAGCATCTAAGCATCAATTTTTGTTTTCCTATTTTCCATGAATCCTTAAAAAAAATACCATAATTATAAAAAATTTGTAGAGAAACAAAATAAATAATCATCAATAAACCCATTGGATATCATGAAAATTCTCATTAACAACATTTTCAAATTATCATTTTCAAAAACACATAATTTTTCAAATCTAATTTTGATACTGATTCAAATATTTATCATTTACAAATGAAGAAGCTTTCACAAAAGTGGATGTCCAAAAATTTCACTACAAGATAAATGAATGTTTATTAGATAATTTCATCCCTCAATTAAAAGAAAATATATCCTAATGTAAAGATAAAATCATACCCAATTTTCTTTTTCTCTCATGTTTTTTAACCTACATAATTGTATGATAATTACAACATTATATTAATTTAACTAATAAACGCACTTCTCTCCCCACTATAAGATACAGTTTGACATTATTTAACATATTGTAAATATAATTAAAACAACATTGGGGGTTAGTAGTTATGGAATTTATAATGTCAATGGTGGAGACAAAATAATAAGATACAATCATAATTATTCCTATCTCTCCTTCAGTATAGCGTTTATAAAATATTAGAAAATTGATAAGTAATTGAAATATATTCTTATAATACATCTCGACTAGATAATTTTTATACGAAGAAGTGAAATGTTATTTTAGTGTTATTTGATATTGAGTGAAGGAAATGTTTTTTAACATGATCAATTGCACTATAATTTTCACAAAGTATCTTCAATTGTTTTAATACATCAGAAATAAAAACTTTTAAACTAAAAAAACATCCAAAATGTCTAAGTACAATCATGGGAAGCATAATCTATAACAACTGAGGTAAATAAAGAATATGACATTTTCATATTTATCCATATTTGTGAATAAAATATTAATATGACTTTAAAGGGGACGCTATGCTCGATGGCGTACCCAACACACAACAACGAGTTTCTTGGGAATCTTACATTGCACTCTAATAATAAAATAATATTATTTTAAATGGTAGTTAACATGTAGCCTTTGTATTGGAGGGAATGGATATAAATAACTAAAATATGATTATATATGTTTTTAAATGTTTTTACATTTATCCAATAAAAGATAAAGGCTTAAAATACAGAAAGAATTCAATTTTAGGCGTATATGCCCTAGTTTTCACTAAAGGTTCATTTATCGCCTTTTGATGGAGAAACGTCATTAAATATAGTTTTGTTCACTCTTATACTTTCTATTGGACCAAATAAAACTCTTCTTTAGAATCGGGACATCAAAATTTACTTTGTGAAAATTTTTGGTATCTTTCCGATAAAGTTCATTTTTTAATGAATAGTGTAAAATGTTGTATTTTAATTCAAAACCTCTTTTTAATCTAATTTATTTGTATTATTAGATTATAATTTGAATTGGTTTTAAATTGAAATTAGAAAATATTTTTACCATTAAATCCAATAGTGGTCGTTGGAATTAATTTCACTTTGAAATCGGAATTAAACTAGTGTCAATCTTTTGATACTTATTGTTTCATAAAAACACGCTATTTGCTCTGACAGTGGGAATTAATTATTAAATTAATTAATTCAACGTATATGTTGTGAATTTTGTAAAATGGAATTCATTTTTGAATTCGGAATATCAAATATAGCTTAGGGTGAATTTTTGGTAATTTTCTGAAAACATCAATTTTTTATGAATAGTGAAACCACTAAGTGGTACTTATAAAAACTGATTTTCCATTTAAATGAAATTTTTCCACCTTTGTGTTTTGAATTTAAAAAATCGGACATATATGGTTGTCATTAAGAAGTAAAATGTGGTTCAATGGGATTAAAATAATTTTTTGGTGAATAGTAACTTATTAAGTTTTTAATCGCGATTAGAGGTAATTAGTGTAGTTTAAGGTAAAAATAATGTTTTAAAAATATTAAATGAACTTGAAACATTTCCTAATCTCATTGGATGTGTAATGGCAGACCAATAAAACCCATGGGTCAACTTGGGGACCCCATGAAGCCACTTTGGTTGGAAAATGACATTAATATCTTTTTATTTAAAGTTAAAGTAAAAATGAAAAAAACAAGAAATGTTTTACTAAAACAATTTTTAATTGGGGTTATAAAAATCAGATTTATGACTATAAATATTAATTGGAAAGATAAAAATATTTCATACATAATAGTATTTTTTTCATAATTTTTAGACATTAAATAAAGTAAATTATTTATGACATCATGATGATGCACCGATGACCTCATTATTTAACGATTTAAATAAAATGGAATGATAATGTAATATCTAAGACCTACACATGTCCAAAACCTATTGGATGAGTGGATTTAGAACCCTCATCACCTTATCCTAGAAACAAATCAATGTGGGACCTCCTAAATCCGAATACCATTTTCAAATAAAGTAACATTTGCTTACTTTCCAAGAGTGCCCCTCCTCTCCTCTTATAAAAGGCCCTGAACTCTACCTACTTACCCACACTCCCAAAGCCGTTGGCTCGGAAAACCCCTGCCCATTTTGTCTCTACACTTCCCTCTATTACTACTTGAAACCTCACTTCGGGAAGAAGTCTTCCCAAGGAATCCTTTGAGCTCAAACCAAAGAGAGTTACCCGATTTTAAGGTAATGTCTTCACTTGAGTCCTTTTGGTTTATTTTGCCTCTCCAACCCCCCAAACTCTTTTTATTCATTTCTTTTGTAACAACTCCAGTATCTTCAATATAATAGGATGTTGTTATAATAATCATTTGAGCTACACTTACACACACCTACATCTAATGGTTAAAGAACACACTATTTCAGTGGATGGCGAATTTCTGCCTCACGAAACGATGATTGTTCAACACTCATATAACACCTTCAAAGGTGGCCATTAAGATGTCACTGTATTTATAAATGATATATAATATGTTTTTGTTTTACTTAAGCTTCTTTATTTTTCATTTGTGTCTTACCTTTATGGATTCCATAATGGGTATACGTGATATCTTCATTTTAGGAAGTGCGGACTACCGCCCCCTCAAAGTGATGTGATTCGTTAATGCCATACGTGGGACGTATAAAGGATGGATTTAATGTTATTATATGATGTTATAATGGAATTATAATATACCTATATATCATTATTATTTCTTTCCATTAAAGTATGAGATAGAAATGAAAGTAGCGTTCATGCGTACGTACGGCTTACCGTCTCCATGAACGGTGCATTTCATTTCTTATCCCCAAATGTAATGTCATATTATAAGTACATGTATATAATGGATATATATGATGAATGATAAATATAAATGATGAATATAATTCTGGAATTAAAATATACATACCTCTCATTTAGTTTTAATTCCATTAATATGACAAAGAAATGAAAGTAGCGTTCATGCATACGTACGGCTTACCGTCTCCATGAACGGTGCATTTCATTTCTTACCTCTAAATGATTATGTAATATTATAAATACATGTATATTATGGATATATATGATATATATGCTATTCAAATCATGAATGTCATTCTAGATATAAAGAACCTTTTACCAGACGAACAACATGTAATTGTAAGAAGTCCACTTTCAACTTAAGAACCAAATATCGACAAAACAAACATTATTAACTTAAATGATTACATAATGTTTATAAAAAGAAAATAAGTGATCTAAAAGGAATAATTAACTAGAAAAAGATTCTTAATAAAGTTGAAATTAACTCAAGTTTATTATTCCGGACGTTAAAGAATGATCGAGTCAAGTCGGACCCGAGGTAAGGGATCATACTCCTCTCTTTCTTTTTAAGTACACTCTTTTATGTCATTACTTTTAAGATCATATTTATTGTGATTGGGATGTTCTTTTATATTACTCTTAATGTAATTTTATTTTAATGTGATGAGATACCCTATTTGATCTCATCAATCCATTTTTGGAAGTTTTAAGTGGCACCGTTAGGCTGCCGAGTTTTCATAAGGGATTTTTCATCTCACTTTTATTCCCGTGAGATTTATGCTACATTTGCCACAATTTCCTTTGAGTGGTTTATGTACTATCCATTATTAGACTCCTTTTGTAATATAATTCCATTCATGGGTATTTACATATTCATTGTATGACACTTCTTCAATGGGGTGTACTTTTCGAAAGATACCCAAGTCGGTAAGGGAACCTTTCACCCTACTCTTTTTGAAAGACTTCATTTGTTATGTCTTTTAATTCACATACTATTATGTTGGGATATGTTCTTCTATATCCCGATTGATGTAAATTTTATTTCCATGTGATGAGATTCCATTTTTATCTCTCATCAACTCATTTTCTGAATTTTTGAAGTGACACTGTTAGGCTGTCGAATTTTACCAAGGGAACTTTTTAACCCAATTTCGATTTCTTTGGGTTCAACATGTAGTTATTGAATATGTCATCCTTTGAATATGTGTGAATGACCTTTTATTGTTTTACACTTAATATCCAACTATATTGGGTGTATTTATATTTGTCACACATAATTTTGAGATTGATTTATCCTTAATTTAAGGATACCTTCTTTATAAGGGATTTCATCACATTTTACATCTCTATTGAGACTTCATTGTTGTTATGCACCAATTCACTCTTATATGGTGTATATACTGTACTTTGGAATATTATATCATGAATCCATTTATTCTCATGATATTATAAAGTTTTGATTAAATGTTATTCCTCAATTATTGTATTCAAGTGTCTCTAATTTTAGTAAAATCCCTTTACCCAAAAATATCACTTTAAATGTTTTAATAATTTGTTCTTATTAATATCCATGTTTTCAAAATTGTTTTAAGGATTTATTTATATGGATATTAATGGTTTAAAATTTTAAAATCTTCAAGGTGGTATGGGACACTTTGATTCAAAAATCTCATTATTAAATATTTTAAATGGTTTTAGAAATGGTTTCTTTTTAAACGGATTCATTATTTCAATATACTAAAATTTTATGTTGTGATTGAAATGTGGAAATGTTATGTTTCCTTTATGCATGTTTTATGTGATACGTTTATGTTATGGCTCTTAGGCATTGTTATGAAAATGGATGGTTCCGTGATAAACTAAGGGCGGGTGAGCCCGATATAGCTCTCCAATGCATTGGGTAACGCGAAGGGGTTAAACATTAAGGTTTCTCCGAAGATATTTAGGGAATATACTATGATAGGTATTCAAAACGTAACCAAGAGGGTTAATCCCTACGTAAGAATGTTATGAATGCCTCAAGTTACCTTTATGTCTTATGATTTCTATGATTTATTCATGGTTTGATGAGGTATGTGAATGTGCCTATGTTTTATGGGTAAAGTATGATTTCATTCTTATGTATATGTGAACTCATGTTTCCTTTCCATATTTTTATAACCCTTACTGAGCTTTTTATGCTCATCCCATGTTTTTGAAATGTTTTTCACAGGTCAAGGGAAAGGTACATGATGTGTTGATAGTGTCAAGGATGTGTCTAGAAAGAATCTGCGTTTTATTTTAAATATGTTTCTGTTGATGGGAAGAATGAATATTGTCTTTTATGTAACCACTTCGTGTAAATGTGGAATGTAATGCAAGTTTCATGATCTAATTCTCTAAAACTCTAAACCTGAAAAGATCCTCAATGTGTAATCTTGTAATAACTAAATATTAAGTAAGGTTTAAGGATGGGGCCTTATAGTTGGTATCAAAGGTCGGTTTAGATAACTTTAGAGGTTAGGGTATTCTTTAAGCATAAGTGACATTACCATAATGGTTAGGATTTCAGAAAGAGTCCTAGTTTTAAATAAAGTGAATGAGTAAGTATATCTTAGTGTTTAGCTTCCTCATTAGTACATGATGGTTTTGTTGATATACTCACACTGACATTTCTATTTTTAGTGAATGGATGGATCTAGCAGGCACCAAAGAGACAACAGGTTTGAAAGAAACTGTGGTGGTTCTCTGATTAAGATACTAGATAAAATGGAGGATTCAATGAGGAAACTCGTGGTTGTTCTAGACCAAATATCAAGGAGTCATGATCAACCACTTGAACCTTGGTATGTTCTGTAATGCATCATGTACGAGATGACCAATCGATGTGGAAGTTCAGGTAATAATTTAAAAGGTAACCATTAGGGTTTATATGATCCTTACTTTTAAGGTAATTATGGGTTATTATATGTTATGATGGAAAATGAAAGGCATGAGATAAACATGAGGTTAAAAAATGTTATGTTTATTTTTGAAGATTTTATCTCGTTTTGGGAAATGTTTTGAGAATTATATAGCTTTGGAAAAAGGACAACATGCAGACCGTGTGACAACCCGTCGCGTCGGACAATGCTGCGGGAATCAAACCCACAACCAAAGTGCGACTGGTATTTATCGCCTACCACTGGACTACGTGAAGTCCCTGGTTAGTTGGACTGATTCTTTCTAGTTATATGATTTTATGAATTTAAAGTAAGTTCATTTTGGGTTATTTATGAAAATGATTAACCTATCATGGAGGATATGTGATTAGGTTAATTACATTTCAATACGAGACTTTAAGAGCAACTGATGTTATTTGGAGATAAATGTTACGATTTAACTTGGAAGACTATGTGACTAAATCCTTCAAATATTTGGGTTTCAATCTTAGATTGGTTTACTTTGATGAATTTTATGGACAAATTGTTTATCTAATGGTCCTCGTTAAACTTTGGGTTTTGTTGGACAAATTTTGGAGGTTAGGAATAGATTTTCTTTTTATAAAGGGTTATCCTTTTCTGGATTATCTAATCTTGTACTAGCCTTTTTGGTTTTGGTTTTGGTTAAAGTCTAAATACATGGGAATTATATAGTTCTCTTTTCTGGATTAGGTGATTCTCTAAAAGTTGATTATAGTACTCTTAATGTGAACAAGTCTTCCAAAATACTCGCCTTTTGGAGAAAATATGAGTTTGTGTAAGGAATCTAATAAAATTTGAAAGTCGGAATGATAAGTGATTATGTTTCTTTATGAATAAATTCACCAATAAAAAGTATCTTAAAACAAAAATGCTGTCTATTAACTTTTCCTACTGGGGAATCGAATACCGTTTAACCCATCACAAGTTTGTGATTTTCTCATTGTTAACTTTCTCCTAAACATGTTTTCTATCACTCTTCATCAGAACATGACCCTATGTTTTCTCCTCCATGTCCATGTTTTCATACTTGGAATCCTAGTATGGGTTAACTCGAGTGACCTTTGTACTTATCTTTCTTTATTTTGAAGTGATTGTTTTACCGACTCTTCTTCCGATGTGGGACTTTCAAGGATGTTTCCAAGACCAATTTTAAAATTGTGAGGACGCAATTCCCAAAAGGGGGGAAAGATGTAACAACCGAGGTAAATAAAGAATATGACATTTTCATATTTATCCATATTTGTGAATAAAATATTAATATGACTTTAAAGGGGACGCTATGCTCGATGGCATACCCAACACGCAACAACGAGTTTCTTGTGAATCTTACGTTGCGCTCTAATAATAAAATAATATTATTTTAAATGGAAGTTAACATGTAGCCATTGTATTGGAGGGAATGGATAGAAATAACTGAAATATGATTATATATGTTTTTAAATGTTTTTACATTTATCCAATAAAAGATAAAGGCTTAAAATACGTAAAGAATTCAATTTTAGGCGTATATGCCCTAGTTTTCAATAAAGGTTCACTTATCGCCTTTTGATGGCAATCCTTCATTAAATATTGTTTTGTTAACTCTTATACATTCTATTGGACCAAATAAAACTCTTATTTAGAATCGGGACATCAAAATTTACATTGTGTAAATTTTTGGAATCTTTCCGATAAAGTTCATTTTTTAATGAATAGTGTAAAATGTTGTATTTTAATTCCAAACCTCTTTTTAATCTAATTTATTTATATTATTAGATTATCATTTGAATTGGTTTTAAAGTGAAATTAGAAAAAAATTTTACCATTAAATCCAATAGTGGTCGTTGGAATTAATTTCACTTTGAAATCGGACTTAAACTACTGTTAATCTTTTGATACTTATTATTTCATAAAAACACGCTATTTTCTCTGACAGCGGGAATTAATTATAAAATTAATTAATATAACTTATATGTTGTGAATTTTGTAAAATGGACTTCATTTTTGAATTCAGAATATCAAATATATCTTAGGGTGAATTTTTGGTAATTTTCTGAAAAACTTCAATTTTTTGATGAATAGTGAAACCACTAAGTGGTACTTATAAAAACTGATTTTCCGTTTAAATGAAATTTTGCCACCTTTGTGTTTTGAATTTCAAAAATCCAACATACATGGCTGTCATTAAGAAGTAAAATGTGGTTCAATGGGATTAAAATAATTTTTTGGTGAATAGTAACTTATTAAGTTTTTAATCGCGATTAGAGGTAATTAGTGTAGTTTAAGGTAAAAATAATGTTTTAATAATATGAAATGAACTTGACACATGTCCTAACCTCATTGTATGTGTCATGGAAGACCAAGAAAACCCATGGGTCAACTTGGGGACCCCATGAAGCCACTTTGGTTGGAAAATGATATTAATATCTTTTTATTTAAAGTTAAAGTAAAAATGAGACAAACATGAAATGTTTTACTAAAACAATTTTTACTTGGGGTTATAAAAATCAGATTTTTGACTATAAATATTCATTGGAAATCTAAAAAGATTTCCTACATCATAGTATTTTTTTCATAATTTTTAGACATTAAATAAATTAAATTATTTATGACATCATGATGATGCAGCGATGACCTCATTATTTAACGATATAAATAAAATGGAACGATAATGTAATATCTAAGACCTAAACATTTCAAAAACCTATTGGATGAGTGGATTTCAAACCCTTATCACCTTATCCTCGAAACACATCAATGTGGGACCTTCTGAATCCGAATACCATTTTCAAATAAAGTAACATTTTCTTACTTTTCATGACTGCCCCTCCTCTCCTCTTATAAAAGGCCCCCACCTCTACCTCCTTACCCACACACCCAAAGCCTTTAGCTCAGCCAAACCATGCCCATTTTGTCTCTCCACTTCCCTCTCTTACTCCTTGAAGCCTCACTTTGGGAATAAGTCTTCCCAAGGAAGCCTTTGAGCTCAAACCAAAGGGAGTTACCCGATTTTAAGGTAATGTGTTCACTTGAGTCCATTTGGTTTATTTTGCCTCTCCAACCCCCTAAACTCTTTTTATTCATTTCTTTTGTAAAAACTCCAGTATCTTAAATATAATAGGATTTTGTTATAATAAGAATTAGATCTACACTTACACACACCAACATCTAATGGTTAAAGAACATAATGTTTCCGTGGATGGTGAATTTCTGCCTCACGAAACGATGATTGTTCAACACTCATATAACACCTTCAAAGGTGGCCATTAAGATGTCACTATATTTATATATGATATATAATATGTTTATGTTTTACTTATGCTTCTGTATTTTTCATTTTTGGCTTACCTTTATTGATTCCATTATTGGTATACACGATATCTTCATTTTAGGAAGTGCGGACTACCGCCCCCTCAAAGTGATGTGATTCGTTAATGCCATACGTGGGACATATAAAGGATGGATTTAATTTTATTATATGATGTTATACTGGAATTATAATATACCTATATATCATTATTATTTATTTCCATTAAAGTATGATATAGAAATGAAAGTATCTTTCATGCGTACGTACATCTTACTGTCTCCATGAACGGTGCATTTCATTTCTTATCCCCAAATGTAATGTACTATTATAAGTACATGTATATATTGGATATATATGATGAATGATACATCTAAATGATGAATATAATTCTGGAATTAAAATATACATACCTATCATTTAGTTTTAATTCCATTAATATGACAATGAAATTAAAGTAGCGTTCATGCGTACGTACAGCTTACCGTCTCCATCAACGGTGCATTTCATTTATTACCTCTAAATGATTATGTAAAATATTATAAATACATGTATATTCTTGATATATATGATATATATGCTATCCAAATCAGGAATTTCATTCTGGATATAAAGAACCTTTGACCACACGAACAACATGTAATTGTAAGAAGTCCACTTTCGACTTAAGAACCAAATATCGACAAAACAAGCATTATTAACATAAATGATTACATAATGTTTATAACATGACCATAAGTGATATAAAAGGAATAATGAACTAGAAAAAAATTCTTAATAAAGTTGAAATTAACTCATGTTTATTATTTAGGATGTTAAAGAATGATCGAGTCAAGTCGGACCCGAGGTAAGGGATCATACTTCTCTCTTTCTTTTTAAGTACACTCTTTTATGTCATTCCTTTTAAGATCATATTTCTTGTGATTGGGATGTTATTTTATATTAATCTTACTGTAATTTTATTGTAATGTGATTAGATACCCTATTTGATCTCATCAATCCATTTTTGGATGTTTTAAGTGGCGCTGTTAGGCTGCCTAGTTTTCATAAGGGATTTTTAATCTCACTTTTATTCCCGTGAGATTTATGCTACATTTTCCACAATTTCCTTTGAGTGGTGTATGTAATTCCCATTATTACACTAATTTTGTAATATAATTCCATTTATTGGTATTTACATATTCATTGTATGACACTTCTTCAATGGGGTGTACTTTTCGAAAGTTACCCAAGTCGGTAAGGGAACCTTTCACCCTCCTCTTTTTAAAAGACTTCGTTTGTTATGTCTTTTAATTCATATACTATTATGTTGGGATTTATTATTCTATATCCCGATTGATGTAAATTTTATGTCCATGTGATGAGATTCCCTTTTTATCTCTCATCAACTCATTTTCTGAATTTCTGAAGTGACGCCGTTAGGCTGTCGAATTTTACCAAGGAAACTTTTTAACCCAATTTCGATTTCTTTGGGTTCAACATGTAGTTATTGAATATGTGATCCTTTGAATATGTGTGAATGACCTTTTATTGTTTTACACTTAATATCCAATTATATTCGGTGTATTTATATTTGTCACACATAATTTTGAGATTGATTTATCCTTAATTTAAGGATACCTTCTTTATAAGGGATTTCATCACATTTTACATCTCTATTGAGACTTCATTGTTGTTATGCACCAATTCACTCTTATATGGTGTATATACTGTCCTTCGGAATATTATATCATTAATCCATTTATTCTCATGATATTATAAAGTTATGATTAAATGTTATTCCTCAATTATTGTATTCAAGTGTCTCTAATTTTGGTAAAAACCCTTTAACCAAAAATATCACTTTAAATGTTTTAATGATTTGTTCTTATTAATATCCATGCTTTAAAAATGGTTTTAAGGATTTATTTATATGGATATTAATGGTTTAAAATGTTACAATCTTCAAGGTGGTATGGGACACTTTGATTCAAAAATCTCCTTATTAAATGTTTTAAATCGTTTTGGAAATGGTTTCTTTTTGAACGGATTCGTTATTTCAATATAATAAAATGTTATATTGTGATTGAAATGTGGAAATGTTATGTTTACTTTATGCATGTTTTATGTGATACGTTTATGTTATGGTTCTTGTGAATTGTTATGAAAATGGGTGGTTCTGTGATAAACTAAGGGCGGGTGAGCCCGATATAGCTCTCCAATGCATTGGGTAACGCGAAGGGGTTAAACATTAAGGTTTCTCCGAAGAGATTTAGGGAATATACTGTGATGGGTATTCCAAACATAACCAAGAGGGTTACTCCCTATGTAAGAATGTTATGAATGCCTCAAGTTACCTTTATGTCTTATGATTTCTATGATTTATTCATGGTTTGATGAGGTATGTTAAAGTGCCTATGTTTTATGGGTAAAGTATGATTTCATTCTTATGTATATGTGAACTCATGTTTCCTTTCCATATATTTATATCCCTTACTGAGCTTTTTATGCTCATCCAATGTTTTTGAAATTTTTTTCACAGGTCAAGGGAAAGGTACATGATTTGTTGATAGTTTCAAGGATGTGTCAAGAAAGAATCCATGTTTTATTTTAAATATGTTTCTATTGATGGGAAGAATAAATATTGTCTTTTATGTAACCACTTTGTTTAAATGTGAAATGTAATGCAAATTTCATGATCTAATTCTCTAAAACTCTAAACTTGAAAAGATCCTCAATGTGTAATCTTGTAATAACTCAAGATTAAGTAAGGTTTAAGGCTGGGGCCTTATATAATCAAATTTTGATTTTGTTGTACTAAATGCTATTGAACTATGTTTAATACAATTCTAACACAGACAACATTATACTATGTAAACTTTTATCATATAAATTGATTTTTTATCCTTGCAATATGATGCCTTATCAGTATAAGAATAACCAAGATAATTCATATCGTAATTTATTTTTTATAACATCACATGTGAAGTTGTTTCTTTAACATATTTCAAAATTATATTTTCTATGAGAATAATAGATTCGTCTAGATAAAATAGATATATGTGACATAATGGGTTAAAATAAATAATATTTGGCATTGAAGTAGTTTTATAATTGAAAACTCCTATCAATTTCCAAAATTCATTCGGATACACACTTTTTTGAGCTTCATATTTACTCATCATTATCCTAACTAAATATTGATTGAATAAATATTTGGACACTTCCATTCAAACCATTTAAAATAATTCCCTTGAATATTAAATTGAGATAGGAAAAATTATTTCTCCTTTTCTTGAACATTTAATCTATGGAATAATGTTAATTACCCTAACAAATAAATATCAAAATTATTATTTCATTTCCTAACAAAATTATTAATACATCATTTCCTCATCCACAGTAAAAATTATGTAATCTATGTACATAATTATAATCATGGTTCTATAGTTGACTTCTTTTACATATATGTTTATATCAACCATTCCTTTAGAAGAAAACAATATTATCACACAATTACCTTGTATTGAATATCAATCATTGCGGGATTTCATTAACCCATATAATATTTTCAATAATTTAAAAAAATTTCATCAAAATATATCATGATAAGACCAACATGTTTACTTAATGTAATATTATTTATATATCTCACCATTAAGAATATATGACAGTCTATCCACCTATAAAAAATGGTATCTTCAATGTTGAGATAGATCTACAAATATTATAATTGTTTCTAATAATACACTAGTTGAAAGTGTTTCTCAAAATACACACATTCTACATCATTATAAATCTTTCAATCATGTATTGGTTTGTATCTGTAAACATCCCCAATTTCATTCAATTAATTTCAGTAAAACCAATTTTTACCAAAATAATTTTTATTATATTGTTATAGAATAATTTAGAATGTTTTTTCTATAATTCAACTAAACATTCATATAATTCAACCATTATAATTTTTTAATTGTGAACATGATTCAGTTTCAATCTATGAAATGAGTGTTGTTTGAATTTATTATTTCTATTTTCTTTGAATTTTAATGTCAACATTATAATTCTGAATTATTTTTTTTAGTTTCGACCTATTTATGTATGTTTGTAAATTTAAATGTTTTTTACCAATTCACATTCCTCTTCACACATTCACTATGAGTTCTGATGCATTTATTTTGTATTAGTTTCACATTCATAAAAAATATTCTGTTTTCCTTCATCAATAATTTAAGCATCCTTTATTGTTGAATTTGGATCGTCAATAACGTTAACTTCTTTAGAATATCTAAAATTTTATAAATGTTTATTCCAATATTTGTGAGTTCTTCTTTTGGTGGATAAAAACTAAAAAAAATATTTATAAGATATTTCATTAAATTTTCATAATATGTTTTTTTTATTTTTAGAAAGCATAGACTTTTAAAAACAATGAAGTTGTCCAATGATGGCTTTCTCTCTTACATAATATTCTAAAGGATTTCATATTGGATTCCCCTCATATAATTAATCTATTTTGAACATGTAAAATAGAAATCATTTCTTATCTCTAGTATAACTTTTAAAATATTTATTCTACTAACATGTTTTCCATTTTCTGCCAAACAACTGATTTTTTACCTTATGCTTAAGCATTTTTTATGGGGGTGGTATCCCACTGTGGTTTTTTATTCTATTATTTTTTATATTTTATTCAAAATAATTTAATATGAATTCTCTACCATTATTTTCTTTCAACATCTATATATAAATTACCATTCCACACTCAACATATTTTTTGAAAAATAGGAACATATTTCTAGCCTCTAACTTGTGTTTCACTAATAGGATATTGATCATGAAATTGAAACTATCAATAAAAGTGATTAAGGAAAAATATACCTTTTTATATTGATGTCTCATTAATCCAAAAATATCTAATTGAATATATATATGAGGTATGGTGAACTGAATCTCAATATTCTTATTATGTATACTACTAATTTTCCCTTTCTGAAAAGTTATTCAAACATCACATTATATTATCTTTATTTAAGAAAGCTCATGAATATCATAAGAATTAAAATTAAAATTAATTATTTTATTCAATACATTCCTATATCTAGGATTTCATGATTTATTTTCATCTTCAGTACATAAATAACTAGAGTGACAATGTTGTCTTTTTTGGAAAAGGTTTCTACTAGTTCTATCATCTTTAGTAACAACAATTCCAAAATTCATTTATTTGATTATAATAAAGTATTTTATATTGATAAATTCCTTCCCATAATCAGAATGTTGAGTTTAATCAATTTCATTATATTTTATCCCATCCATAAATATAACATCTATAGATTTCAACATGTCTACTTCAATCTCATCTATTCCAATTCATATGATTTTCAATGAACTATAATTTGAAAAAGTAACTTATCATATATAAATATTTTAAGAATAATCCATGAATTTTATATATCATGTCTTTATTGAGGATCAACCACTATCAAAAATCATTGGGTTATTATTTTTTATTTGTTTTAGAGCTATCTCAAAAATAAGGGCTCTTTATTCATCATTCAAACATACATCCTTCTATTTTCTAGAATCGAAACATTTCACAGGACAATTTATGAAAAAGTCCTCAAAATAGTGGCCATATTTGTCACATTATACTCTTGTATCTTCTATTTTGTCAAAAAAAAATCCTTTGTAATTTATCTAACATCTTGTAGTTTTAAATCTCCAAATATATATGTTATAGAAAAGTTAATAATTATACTTCCACCATTACTTCAATGTTGTTCGTACCTTTTTCATATAAGTTATAAATTATGCCAACAATTATTCACCATGTTCTCATACATTCCACAACACTGATAGGATTTATTAATTCATGGTTTTTTATTGATTTTTTACCTTTATAAGAAATATTATTGTTGGGGTTCCTAATATCATTCAAATTTAGATTCCTCTATTCATGAGAAAATATTCTTTTGGGTTTAATTTTTATCATTTGTTAATGGAATACAATTATCACATCCTTTATCAAACAATGATTTAACCACACTTTTATTGACTCCTCAAATATTAGAACAATAAATGAAACATTATTTTTGGATGCTAGATAATTTTACTAATTCATGGAATGTTCTTTCTCTACATCATTTTATAATTCATATTTTACATTTGATTCTTTGAAAAAAGATCATTAAACGTTTTTAGATGATTTCATAATAAATATGTTTTGATTTAGCTCTGTTAATATCATAATACATAGCTACCAACATTAAAATAATACCTTCAACCATATTTAACAATTAATTAGTTCTCAACATGTATCATATTATTTCACAGATAAATTATTATTATTTCTTAAATTTTATTTTCATAAGTCAATCAACTTTTCACATTCTTTCTTATACATTTCACATAATTTATATGGAGTTTTGGTTTATTCAAAATGTGAAATGTTTTTAGACATAATATGATTCTATATTAATTATTCTTCACCTCCTTCTTAAATATTTGAGGAATATTTATTTTTCTCAAAATATCCAAATATGTTTTTGATTATTTTTGAACAATAATCTTCTCATGAATCAATATCATCATTGTCATATTCATATTTCTTACTCATCCTTATTCTTATTTTTCTAGTGAATACTTCTTAATAGAAAAATACATACATTAATTCATGGATTTTATATCAAACAAAATTCATTGATGATTTTTTACAGAACAATAATCAAATTCACTAATGTGCTTTTGGGGCAGAATTCGTAGAAAAATTCATGATTCCCCCATACTAAAAAAAATTAGAGGATGTTTTCTCCATTAATTTGTATTCTTATTGGACAATTCTTGAAAAAAAAGTAATTATTATTTTTCATTCCACCCATCATCCTCATTATTATGAGAGTCACATGGATCAATAACTTCTTATTCTTGAATTCTCATCATTCTCATATCTTACAAATCCATATACTCAGTGATATTATTTTTAAATGTTGTATTTTTTAAAATTTATTTGGAAAAAATTTATTTTTATGGGATACATAAAGAGATAATTATACATTATCATTTAGTGAAGTTATTTTATAATCATACATATCCAGAATTATTCCCATGAGTTCCTTCATAGTACTAGAATCATCAAAGATATATATGAAGACTATGATGTTTCAAACAACATTATTCACTCTAGTGATGTAATAATTAAAAGTTTCTTCATCTATAATTTTTATTTCATTAGAGATAGTATTACATATTTCTATTTTCACTTTTTCACATTAGAATTTAAATGTAAAATACACTCATGCTTTTCCAATGATAAATTTTCAATTTTGAGACCCGTCACATTCATTTAAATATTTTATAATAAAGACATAAGAATATAAATTCATGATATTTTATTTCCAATTTTTTTATATTTTTTGAAAAAATCATAGTGTCCACATTAACAATTGATGGAAACCCAATTGTTAAAGAATTAGTAACATCTAGAAAAGGGATAGAAGATAGTGTATCATTATATTTTTCCATCCATTGAAATTTATTCCATCAAAATTAGGATTTATTATACTATTTAAAAATTGATATTATCTATTATAATGACTAAAAGGGAAACCTTCTCTTATTTACTGGTGATTTAATTTTTTAAAATATCATCTTTTTAAAAATTATCCCAAGAATGTTTTCAAAGGTTAATTCTTATAAATTTTTAGTAAACTAAAATATATATAAATATCATAATGTAAACAAGCAAGACAACATTTATAATGTTAATCCATAGTGTGATAACCTAAATCCTTCCCATATCCACTCACACAATTATATATAAAATAACTATTAAAATTTAGTGAATATAGTTTCTATAGACCTACCATTGGACTCGTTCAATCTCCCATTTTTATTTTCACATATATTCAAAAGAAGCATCTTAATAAAAATTTTCGTTATGAATTTTTAACATAAAAAAATTCCAGAACTATGAATCTAGAAACAACAGAAATAAAAAAAATGAAAAATTTGTTGATTTGTGTCTGGATGGATTCATATTATATAACTTTATTTAAAACTTAAATTTCAAAAACAATATTTATAGTATAACTGATAGCCATCATATTTTCAGTTAAGTGTGATGATATAAAATAATTAAATTATAAACTATACTAAAACTATCATCTTTGGTTTCTTATGTTCTTAATCTTAAGATAATTCTATATTTATAACAAAAACTATGTTTTATGGATCATCTAATGGATTGTATAATTAACAACAGTGCAAACACTATTTGTCTTCTCATTACATTCAAAAAATTAACTTTCAAATAGAGTCTGAATATGATGATTTATATGATGGATCATTCCATTTTCATTCTGATTAGAATATAACAATTTTTCTAACATCAAAAATACAATATTTTATTATTCTAGTACCATGTCCAATTGATTATATGAATCAAAAATATTTAACATCATAAATTTTCCCTTCTCTTACCTTCAATGAACTTCCACTTGGATCATGACATCAATATGGTTTTTAGGAATGCTAATGATCATAAAAGAACCATCTAACATTATTTGTAATGTTCTTGTATATAAAAAATTAAAAAATATATTCCTTTATAAATTTCTTCATCTCATAAAATTATGAATTTATAAAAAATTAATTTTTTATTGGTACATCTAATGATTTCTTTGAGAATCAACATTGATTTTCCAGTTTTACAAGAATCATTCATACACAAAAGATATTACTGAACTAATAAGAATCATTTTTAGATAACCATATAAAACAATATTTGATAAAAATGGATTATGATGGATCATTGGTGATATATTGTTGAATGGGTTCAATTTTCATCCAAAAACATGTTTTAGTGGGTTCCCTTGACCTAGGATATCATTAAGATATAAAACATGGAGAAGGGTGGCACACAATAAACTTGGTGATTATAAGGGAAACTGTATATTCATAGGAGGTGAATAACTTTATGATCAGAAATATTCTGTAGTGTTTTCATTATGCATATTTGAAAATTAAATTGATATAGTTATAGTTTACTTAATATGATTGCCTTTTTTGTATTTCATTCACCAATAATGTCATTCATTCTATTTTCATTTCTTGTTGATAATCCAATTTTCAATTATATTAAAAATTACTACATTTTTAATTTTTTGCATCAATATAGAAAATATAATAATATAATAACTGTTTAAGAGTATTGAGAATTTAAAAACAAAATCATCTAAAAAGAGATAACCTTGGTCAGATATTATGCCCCATTTTGTAAATAGAAATAATTTTTTACACTACACTAAGATATATGTTATTAATTTTAGTTATAATTATAAGGATAAAAATTTTATAATCCAATATATAATTATTTTAAATTTTAAAATATTTGAATTAATTCTAATTAGTCAAAAAAATATTATAAAAAATAGAATCATTGATTTACACTACATGACATATAGATCATATTATTTTTATATTTTCCATAAAGATAAAAAGAGTATAGAACTACAAATATGGAGAGAGGAAATTCCATGGAATCACAAAAAAGATGAACAATGATCCTGAACAATCAGTTTTATAATACTTATTAATGGATCTTATTTCATTCTAACACTACATTGAAGTGATCAAATACAATGTGAACAATGAAAAATGACAGAAAAAACTAATATAAAAAAATATATTCAAGGCATTGAGAATACATTATATTTTTACCCATGAACCTATAATAAAAAATTACATTTAAAGGAATAAAATAATAAACAACAGTTAGAATTTAAATAATATATGGGAGTAAAATTTTAATTTAAACAACATTATTTTTATTTATCAATGTTGGAATATCCATCAGAGTGCGTCTATATTATAATTACTAACTTGATCAATTAGTACAATGATGGGGATAATAGTCATGAATTTTAGGAATTCACTTTTGAATAACATGTGATCTCGGAATATTAATATAAAATGTATACTAAGGATGTTCATAAAGAAAAAACATTTAAAGATGATATTAAAGAGGGGGAATCAAATTTTTGTTATCAATTTTTCAATTTTGTTTCAAATTTAATTATTAATTACTTCCCATTTGATATATTTTTGACAAGGAATTTCATAAAAAGAAATTAGATGTAAAATATGTTTCTAAAGAAGCTATAGAAGAATCAAAATAGGATGACCCATTCATTTTCCAACTTTCATTATGAATGTTTCTCTATATTGTTTATTTGGGACAGACATAGTGTATTATATATATGGGATTATCCATATATTGTTAAAGTTAAAAATAGATTGAAGAAAATATATATTCCATTCTTTCTAAAATATACCATATCCACAATTAGATTATGGAAAATAAATAGAACCTTAAATCATGGGTCAATAAATCATAAGTACCCATTTTGGGTTCCAAAACAGAATTTATCACTTGATTCATTCTTTTTATTTAGCTTCTCAGTTACATTTTATTAATTTTTTTACTTTTGTTTTTTCTATAGATTATATTTAATATATTAACTGAAATATTACACTCGTGATAATTCAGGATGTAATATTCTTTCTTTCATTATTTTTTTATCATATTAAAATTATTTGGGTATAGATGTAAAAATAATATTTAATAAGAGATATGTTAATAATAGTCTATGTGCGTGGAGTTGCTACCAATTTTTTTGGCCATTCATTCATTTTTTAAATTTAATATAGTTTTAAAAATTTTTATTTTTCATTGATTACATTAAAAAATTAGAACAATAATGAAGTTTTCGGAAAAAAAATTTATTTGAATTTCTAGAATTTAAATGATTGATGATAATGAACATTAGTCTTGATATTTAATCTTATAATTTAATGATGATTGATCAATTGTGGAAATCATTTATTTATGTGTTTTTATAAGTATTATTTTATCAAGCCCAAGTTGTTTGTAATCAATATTGGTATCATCTTTAGTTTTCTTCATTTCTTCAGAGATTTTTGGAACGTATTAAAATATAGACCATTCAGTTTTTTTATTCATAAATGATGATAGATTCCAAGAATTTGGTCAAAAATGATTGAGTGAAGAAAAATAATATTTTTTTACCAAAACATTAAAAGTTTGTGATACTAACAAAATGATTGTGTTTTTGGAAGATAATTTTTGTTTCAGAAAGTAGATTAAGGTGCACAAAATTTATAAATATAAACAATTTTTATTTATTTATTTCCTTTAAAATCCAATGAATATTCATTCCACTTAAATATTTTTATCTTTTCAAACCTACCGACCCTTAGAATTTTAACAACCCATTTAAATTTCTTACGATTGAAAATTTTAATTAATATCTGATATAGAAATTTTAAGATGGCATTCGGACTATGAATATAAGGCATCCTGTTAAGAATGTGAAAAGCTATATTTAAAAACTATGATGTGGGAGAGAGATAATTTTTAAATATAAAAAGCCAAACATGTAAATGGTAATTAATAGAATATTTAATTGGTTTTCATGATCATTTAAAAATGGGATAATTGGAATCCATATAGGAAGAATGTTATTTCTATTTGTTTATTTAATTAAAAAATGATATCAATTGTATCTGGTGGTATTTCTATTGACCATTGGAATAATATTATTGTATAGGATTGTAATGTTTATGTATAGTCGAATTTAAAGAGCTTATATTTTTAATATATTTCAATTTATATTATCCAAAATTATTTTAATGTTATCGATATCATATTTAATCCTTTCATATATGTTTATAATAATTTTTAAATTGATAAAATGGAAAATTAATCGCATCACGTCGTGGAGATGGTCAGTCATACTTATACACAAGTGAGAGTATCATTCCCTTAATGGTGATAAATATTGTTGTGTGTATTATAATAATTTCATAAAATATAAATGATGTTATATTTATCTTCAATTTCCATTATTTCCATCATTATACCAATCCTTGAAAATTGGTTATGAAGTAAAAATTATACCACGATTTGGAGATAATAATCCATATATACAGACACATGGTGCTTTAATTTTCAATAGAATGGATAAAATGTTTTATATGGACATACCATAATATGAATAAAGTCATAGCATATAGAGAATAAAAAAGTAATTAATATACAATGTAATTAAAATCATAGAGGAAGTAGAAGTGGAAAAGAATATAAATGAGTGGGTAAACACAATTACATTTTCTTGAGTAAGCATATATTAGACATATTCTTAAGGAATCTAAGGGTGATATATTTGGAATACCAGGACCTCCATAACATGGATAAGTAATTGAATAAGTTAATTTGGGATATTATGGTTGTGTTAGGAGGCATAAGGTGGTGAAATGAACTGATAGATGCACAACCCTTTTATGATTGGGGTGAGGGAAATTTTGGAAATCCCAAAAATTTTAAAATATAAATAGGGATATTTTAGGGGAAAAGGATTCCAAAATTACCATAAAGAATACTAGATTACTTATATTACCATATATAATCCCTATTTCCATTATAAATAATTTTTATGAATTTTTTTATTTTAAAATATATTTTAGTCAATAAATATCATTATTATCAAAATTGAATCTATTAATTGCAATGACTATAAAAAATAAAAAACTAAAAAATACAAAAAATATAAAATTATAACTTATATAATTCCTAGATAACTATTTAATTTATCTTTTATATTAATCAGCTCAAATTATACTTATTTAAATAATTTTAATATCAATTATTTGATTTTTTTCATTAATTAAATAATCATTGTATCATCATTGTGTATGCATTTCATGAATTAGATTACTCACTAAAAGTTAAAAATAGATTTTAGGAAGAAGATAAATCGTTTATCTTTCCAAAAACCTTTTATGGACAATCATTTGTTCTTTAATTCAATATATTTATAAGCTATTCTAGTTTAAAGCCATATTATAAAATGCTTTACTTTATTTAAAATAAAATATTAAAATTGGATTAAATTCCTCCATGTGGACCCAAAATGTCCCAAATTCAATCCTGCGATGATTATGGCCGAAAATTATTCATCCAATAAGATTGTTCATAAAATTATGTATTTTAAGGGTTCTAATAATTACAGTTATCATTATTTTAAAAATCTCTCTTTTACATTCACTAGCACTGCATCCACATTACATAAGAATTAATGTTAATTAATGCAGATAAAAATAATAGTGAATTAATATCATAAAAATAAATTAATTGGTCTCAATTTAATTATTTATATTTCTTATATATATATATACTCTAATCCATGTCACGACCACTTATTTATTTTGTTAACTGGAATTTTCTTCTCTTACACAAGCGTTGCACAAGAATTTGGATAATATTCTTGTTATATAACTATAAATTTTTTAAAAATCATTAGAAATCATAAAATATATATTATAATTAAATAATAATAGAAGAATATAAATATTATAACTCAATAATTATATATAAGGAACCAAATTAATTTTTTCCAATGTTTTGAAGGCATCGCATCGACACATAAAATAATTTTTTTATTTATAATTTGATAAATTGTAATTAAGATTTTCTAAATTATTTTGTTACTATAATTCTATAATAATATAATAATTTAATCATTCCATAAGTTTAATAATTCATATATCAAAATTATGTCCTGAGGATATCACATAAGATAATTTGTTTTGTAAACAACAATATATTTTACTCTTCACAAAGAATGAAACTTCCCTGAGAAATACTAGAAATTCATCCAAATATAATTTTGACATTAAAATTTTGAAAATAAAGTGTATTTAGTCAAATATGTTTTATAAAGGAGTAAAAATTTATCTTATATAAATGTTTTCCATTAAAATATGATGAAAATGCATTTATAAAAATATAGCTCTTTTATTCATAAAATTAGTATTTTTCTTATATTATTCCATTAAAATATATTTTATTAATGTAAAAACATTTGATTTAATTTATAATATATGAATTTATTAATTTGGGTAACACTATTTATCCTCACCAATATAATGGCTAGTTTATAACGATCGTGTTAAAATAATAATATATAACAATATATCATGGTTCATTTATGTTTTGTGTTAGATACAATGTAAGGTATTGAAGAAATTAAATTTATTTAAGAAACCATATATAACATAATATTTTTTTTCATATATTCTTCTTTCCTTAAAAAATTTGTGTTCAAAAAAATTTGATATATATTAACTTCTAAATAGATGAGGGAGGGCCTTCTTCATAACATCATCAGGTTCCCACATCACATAATCTATATTATAGTTTATCAAAATAACCCTTTCTAGTTGAGTCATTTGATTCCTCAACACTTTATCTCTAATATCAATAATCTTGATATATACTTCATAGTATGGAATATCAGGTTTTAGATCAATTTTATCATTTGATAGTACATGTGTTGGGTCTTGCATGTCCTTTTATAATAGTGATTTGTATAGAACATCATAAACATTGGAGAAACATGAAGGAATTGATAATATGCATGCCAGAGACTCAATTATTTCCATAATTTCAAATTTTAAAATGTACCTAGGGAATAGTTTTCTATTCTTAACAAACAATATGAATCCCTTCCATAGATATACCATTAGAAAGATATGATCCCCCACTTGAAATTGAAAATATTTTCCCTTTTTTCTATATAAGTAATTATCCAATAATGAGTATCATTAATATTATCCCGAATATTTAATACCATTATTAATTTCAAATTATTATTTTTTGGACCTGTATGTTTTTTTTCACCAACTCAATTCCTACAAGTTAGTGTGTGAAATATTTTCCCATATAGTGATTCATATGATGAAATTATAATACCTCAATGGATTCTATTGTAGTGGAAAAACATTACCAAATGCGAATAATGGGTCCACATACCATGAATTTATTTTGATCCTTATCTCATCATATTATACAATGATTGAACAATTATTTTTGATTTTCAAACAATTTTAGGATTGTAGGAAGTGCTCAAATGAAACATAGTATCTAGAGTATTATGAAGAAACTTCATGCATTTTGATGTTAAAAAGGGATCTCAAGTAGTAAAAATCGGTAGAGGTTCACCATTAAGTCTTACAAAGTCGTTATAAAGAGTCTTTCTACATGTTCACGAGGTAAATATTATCTTACACTAGGAAAATGTTCTTATTTGGTAAGGTGATCAATAATATAAAATATTATAAAATTATTTCTATGGGTATTTGGTAATCACTTATTGAATTACATATTAATTTCATCTCAATTACACATTGGAATAGGTATAGGTTTCATAAACCTCATAGGTTGTTTCCTCTCATACTTTTATTGTTGAAAAACAAAACATCTTGACACATAGTTAATAATTTCCAACATCATAATATCCCACCAAAAATTATCATTTAGATCCCTATACATATTTATACAATAATTATTTATATATAAATTTGAGTTACATGCATCATACAATAGTTATCTTATTTATGTTAGGTATTATTGGAAAATATAGCCACAATTGAAATTTCATAACATCAGCTACACAAGAAAACATCCAATTTTCCATCATTCACAACTCAAATTTAATTTGATAATTCTCATCATTTAGTTTAGAGGTTTTTTTCTTTTTCATTAAAGACGTTCTAACAATCATTTCGAAAAGGAAGGGTACCTTAATTTACTTAATAATTTCCAAACACATTATTACTAATCCACAAAAATAAGATCTTTCTCAATCTTCATTTGTGTCATAATTCTATGATCAGTCCAGCGTAATTTATTTTCTACCATATTTTCATTTCATGGGGTAAGAATATTGAGCTATCATAATTATTGAGTAATTATTTCCATCATGTTTTCCTCATGTGGAGTTCATTGTTTCTAAAGATGTATTTAAAACTCTTGGGATCTGTATATATCTCAGATCTTTCACCACATAGATAGTGACTCCATATAAGTAAAGGAAAAATTATTCCTTCCCACTCAAGATAAATATTTGGTTAATTTTGTTCATGTATCATCAAAATATTTGATATATATGCTATAATTATATCATTTTTCATAATGACACAACCAAGTTCTTTTTTGATGTATCACTTTATATCACAAAAACATTATTTCACAATGGTTGAGTCAAAATTAGTGCATTTACCAAATTTCACTTCAATTCTTCAAGACATTATTCACATTGTTTTTCCACATGAACAAATCCCATTTACATGAGATCTTGGTTAGTGGGTAAGATAGAATGGAGTATTTTTGAATGAAATGATAATAGTAAACTACTAAACTAGTGAAACTATATAATATAATTATGTTTGTTGTATTAGGAAATTATTGTATTGTATGTTTCTTTAAGAGATCAGATGAGATTTCATCATTAACGACAATATGGTGAATAAAAAATTTACTAAATCCAAAAACCACACTTTCCAAATTTACCATATCACTCATTCCATATGAGAGTCTCATGAATGATCCACATGTGATTCTTATGGTATTTATTTCTTTTAAAATACACCCAAATATCATCAATAAGTACCATAAAACAAATAGTCATGATATTACATGAATAATCTATTTATTATATCAATAAAAACTGGGTATTTTTTAGTGAATCCCAATAGAATTGTAGCAATCTTTTAATTTCTATTCCAAGTCTAAAATGAAATCTATAAAATTTTTCCTTTCTTTATTCACAATGAATGATTCCAATAAAAATATTAAATCTTATTAAATTATTGATCTCTATGAATTTTATTGAATAGATCATCAATGTCTAGTATAAGATACTTGTTCATTATTGCAATAGTATTGAATTATATATATTCATCTCTCTACAACATGGATCAATCATTATTCTTAATGAATAGATATTGGGATCCCTATAGTGAAACACTTGGGAATATACATAACTTATCTCACAACACTTATAGTTATATATTCATGATCATTATATCCACATTTTCAATTCAATAAAGATTCATTGATATTAGTTTTGAATCAAGGATTAAATCAATGATAAACTCAACATTACTCTCTTGGGGGTGTCCAGATAAATAATCAAGAAATAAATCTAGGTATTCATGTAAAATAGGTAAATACTAAATTTTAATATTACATTATTAATCCCTATGGATTTTTTAATATTCATCATCAAGAATTTAATTCATTATAGATACTAGAGGTGGACGTATACTAGATTATGATGAAGAAGTTTCTTATCTAAAAATAAAGAATTCTCTAACATCCTCCCAAATAGAAATTTCATTCTTATAAAAATAAATTTCCACATAATTTTTTGAAATCTTGTAAATGTTGATGATTATATAAAATTAAACTATGGTTATGATGATAAGTTCAGAAAATGCATCATGTTTATCTGTCATAATGGGGACTTCCCTTAAAATGTTTTTTTTGAAATAAGAATTATCTACGGAGTTCTAACTAAATAATACCTTTTTAAATTAAAGGGAAATATATATATATTTCATTGATTATCAGGTTGATGTAGGAGTGCGTGATGAATCATAATAAATGGAATGAGTTTATAAAATTTAGGATAGGATTAATGTACCTTCTACCAAGTCATTCTGTACTTATACATCAGTTCTAGTGAATTCATAATCTCTTACATCTCCCCATGAAATATTTTATCTTAGATTATCCTATTAATTGAGAAATTGATTTTAATAACTCCTCATATATTTATAGTTGAGTCATTTGAAATCATAAAATGATTTATTTCCCTTTCATCCTTTATATCAATGACCCTTTCCCACACACTTATGAAAAACTCAGAATCCCATTAATAATTTTTTTGGATGATTATTCCCAAAAAATTTCACATATTGGGAATTTCATTTCCCCAAATTCTTCTATGATGCTTTTATTTTTCAAGGATATAAAATGATATATATTACCGTTCATTTATATTATATATATAGGATCTAGTAAATTAATGACATATTTTGATGTCACATTATACTATTTGATTATATTATAAAAATGATTGAGATGCAGATTCTTTTTGTAAACATGAATTAATACCTTTAAATAAATGATCAATTTTGATTATATAATCCTATAAAAAATCCATATCATACATAGATATCCGTTTGAAGGAGATGTTATACAATACAACATCGTCTTATTCCTTTTACCTTAATCTATGTAATTTTCCATTCCTTTCACTTTATATCTCATAATTTAAATACTTTTCAAATAAAGATTATTTAAAATATCATCATTTATTATCCTATATTTTTTATTCCTCATCAATATTTTTAATCAATGAGCACTATTTCCAAGCATCTCTCTTGTTTAAAACTACTACTAGTACCACCTCTTAGACTTTTTAGATCACAATGATTAAAATATATTTTTTTCGATTTGTCCATATATAATTTACCATTTTATTATATTTCCCACTAAAATATGGGGGATTATAGTACATGAATCAATCCAGCATAGGTGTATCATGTTTTGGAGAATTATGTTACTCTATTTGACAATGTATTTTCATCATAACCTGAGTAATGTGTCCTAATATGTACATGAGCTTCCCAAATCCCACGCTAATAGCGTACTCTTACTTAGTGGGAAACTCCCTAAATAGTCCGTGGGTAATAATTCATTTATCAACAGTAGGCACCATCACTAAATAATGGAACACACTAAGTAAGATGATAATCATAATGTGTATTTATCCAAGAAATAATATATGGAATTATTATAATTCTTATGTTATATATGTAACATCTAGTTCCCACAGTTTCTATAAAGCTTCATATGACATGAAATGTAACAACCCGGGCCCTAGTATGCGTGATTCTTCGGTTATTTTATTTTATTGGAATAGATATAAATGAATAAATAAAAATTTATTAATCAGTTTAATAGTTTTGAAGAACTAGATACTGACATGGTTCATTTATTGAATAGGCTATTAAACATAGAACATTACAAAAGAAAATATTCAACATCTGTGATTCTTTTTAAAAGGATTCATATTCATAACCTTTGAAATGAAAATAAATAATTGGGTGATATATAATTACTAGTAAGGGTTACATATAATAGAAAATGAATCAATAATAGACGAAAAAATATATTATGTAATAATCAATATGGAAAAATAAATAACGAAACACACATGACATCTAATCACTAACAATAAAATTACATTCATCCGTATATTTTTTCGTAGTGAAAATCACATGGAAATTAACAATTGAATATTTAATAAAGTAAAAGCTTAATTATTAGAAATAATTTATCTAAAACATGTTATTACTACAATAAATACCTTTCAGGATATAGTTTAAAACTATATGTAGAATACCATTTACATTGGCTCTATATTTTGTCTCATGAGAGTTGTCAATGAACTAAGGGATACACTAAATTCTTAGCCCCAAACCACACAAAAAGTCCAAAGAACTAGTCATATATAAGAATTATATATTTACTTCATAAATCAGTATTCTATATCAAAAAATATATATATTGAGTAAATTTAATAGATTTCAAATTTTTTCCAAAGTGTATCAAATAAAATTCAATGTAAAAATAGTCTGTAAAAACTATATATGATTTAAAAAGTATGCATAAAAATGATATAAATAATATGTATATTTAAGAGGAATATAATTTGAGATGAAAAATGATTTCAAAGGGGTATTATATACCCCAACTAAAAAAATTGGTGCTCAAAAAATTGCAAATTTAAATGAAATGGATATTACAACACAATTCCTCAACACTAGTAATCAGTCGAAACATATAACCCACAAAAAAATTAATTATAACATTATTTATTTAATAACATGAATATATACATATTAATTATAAGAAATATCAAATGGTCATTATATAATCCACACAAAATAAATAAGTGGTGTATAAACTTATATCTCAAATAAGTAAAAGTTTAGTAAGACAATCCATTTCTTTATAATTACATTTAATTAAACCTAATTTAAACTCTATTATAATGATTACATTTTTTTATTAATTCATTCAAGAACTATATTAATATGTATAATATCATATATTATCTCTTTATTTAATTTATAACTTCTTTTTAATAAAATTTGTTACAACCCTTGTCGCAGTTCTTGACTGCATCATTTTTTTGCAAGTTTTGTCGTGTAAGTCCAGGTTCATGTACATGGGATATAGTTCAACTATATCCATAATTATATATAGGTAATATATATCATATATATTCATTAAATTTATTTTTATAATAATTATGGAATGGTTAACATGATAAATTAATCACATCATATCATGGAGACGGTAGGTCGTACAAACACGCAAGTGACGATATCATTCCCTTAATTTTGTATTGTTAAAGAGGGGGGAATTAAATTAATTTCCTTGAATCAATATAATGTCATATGATTCATATATATATATTATTTATATAATTATAACAATAATTGTAACTTGTTGATGAAAATCAAAATACACCATGGCATGGAGATGGTAAGTCATACAAACGCATATTAGTGATTTCATTTTTCATATGTTGGATAAAAAAGAAATATGGTTATATAGTAATCATAAAAAAACATCCTAGATTATAGATAATACTTTCTTTATTAATATATAATGTAATCAATACATTAAGAGGATGTATAAGAAGAAATTGTCTTTAATGAGTGGCTAAACATAATTACATATTCATTAGCGGTCTTCCTTTATACCTCTTCTTCGAAAATATAATGATTGTATATTTGGAATAAAAAACCCTCCAAAACAAGGAAATTTAATTATAGAAGATATTTTAATAGTGTATGGAAGATCTATAAGGGTTAGGGTTGGAAAAATAATTGAAGGATGTAGTGACATTTTATAACTGATATGAGGGGCAGTATAGGGCATCCTTGAAATATTAAAATAAAATTATGTATAATATTGGGGGAAATTCATCCAAAAAACATATAAATAACAAATTATTATTTTGTAAACAAAATATTACCCCATTTTTTCTTATTCAATATTATTCTTATTGTTATGTAATTTAATAAGGTATTTTGTTCTGGAATTATAATTATTATGAAAATAAACACTATTCATTATTATGACATTGAAAACATAAAAACAAGGATTCAAATTCAAACATAAAATATTTTTATATCCTAGAAATATCACAGGTATACATTTAATTTATGGATAAACTTAAATATCCAAAATTATATTAATTTTTTTATTTCTAATATATATTTTTTTATTTTTCCATTAATATAATAATTATTGTTTAATCCATGTGAAATAATTTATTGAATTTATATCTTCCCTAAAAAATATAAATATATTTTCATGAAGAAGATATATCATTTACCATTATAAATATTTTTTTTTCATCATCTATTTTTTTAAACCATATATTAAAATGTTTTATAAATTAAAAACCATAGTGTGGAGAACCGATATTTCTTTTAAATAAATTATTATTAGGAGGTTAAAGTCAACCAATGGGATTCAACATGTCCCAAATTCAATACATGGAATATTAGGGCTGAAAATATCCATAAAAATTATATATCAAAATTCTTGGATCATTGAATTTTTCTAAGAATTTTAATTAATATTATTTTATTGGGTTTTTTTCTACATATGGAAACAATGCATCAATATTTCAGAAGAATTAACTTTTATTATTTTATATATATAATTTTAAATTAATTTTATATAATAAAAATAAATTTATTTATATCAATATAATAATTTATATTCATTAATTATGTATATTTACAGGTTTCGATGTCAATAATACTTATATAATTTGTTAATTTGACTTTTTTGCCTTGTGAATACATTGCACAAGCATTTTGACAATACTCATGTTATATAAATATAAAACTCAAAACTATAAGTAAAAATCATAATTTTCACAAAACAATTAATAAATATGTCTAAAAAACACAATTCATCACTCAATTATTATCTACAAGGAACCAAATTTGACATTACCAATGCCGCACATGCATTACGACAGCACTAAAATTTATTTTTATATTTATCATGATATAAATTATGATTTAAATATTATAAATATTTTTTTACTATATTTATATTTTAATGTCATTATTAATTCATACCATAATTTATAAAACATCATATCCTAATTATTTATGGATTATACCACAAATGATACTTTTTAATAAAAAAACTACATTTATTACTATTCATAAAAATGAAAATTCTCAAAAAAATCCAAAAATTCGTCCTAAATTAGTTATTAAATTAGTGTTTTAAATTTTAATATTATTTACTCAAATATAAATTATAAAATGTTATATAGATTTATATAAAATTAGTGATCCAATAAATTGTGGTAAAAATGGTTTTAGAAAAATTATTTCTTTTTATGCATAAAATTGGATTTATTCCCATCATTTACATTTAAAATATATTGGATTAATTTAATAACATTTTTATAAATATATAATATAATAAATTAAATGTATGGTTAATCATATTAATTCCCATTAATTTAATTGAAAGTTAATAACGATTATCTTATAATAATAATATTTAATAGTATCTCGTGGTTTGTTTAAGATTTTTGTCGTGTACAATGAATGATACTGAAGAAATTAAATTTCAATAAAAAAATAAAATCAATAAAATGATTGTCACATTATATTAAGTCTTATATAATTGATCTAAACACATATCATATTTAATATCTTAATTTTAATGGAATTTGGAGGCGTGGTTCTTTAGAGGGGTTAGAATCCATGAAGAATTAAAATCCATTGAAGACTCTTCCAAGTGAAGATTGTGTTTTTTTGTAAATATAAAATAGTTGAATTATTATATATTGGGTTTTAATGTGTTTAATCAATAATTCATTTAATTTTTTTTCATTTTGGTGAAGTATAAACCCTAGAAAAGAATTCAATAGATCATTAATTCATACATAAATATGCAATCTAAGCTACTGATTTGGGTTAAGGGACCAACATATTCATAAATGGATAGTTGATTCATCATAGAGTTGTGAGAAAAATAGGAAGAAGAAGGATATCCATCCATATAGTTGTGATCCAAATAGAATGTACAAGGGAGTAACCCTTGGGAAGCAGTGAGTTTTCCCTAATGCTATAATGCATGGATACAATTCATTGGATTTAACTTCTTCAAATCTTTTTAAACAATGATATTCATAACTTCTTTTTGTACATGGAGCACTTCTGATGGATGATCCTACGTTATAGGCTAATGATGGTAAAATATGGGAATAATCATGTCCATTTTTACTTTATTCGTGCAGACCAAAATAGATGATGATTCCTTAATAATATCTAGATAAATATAATAAAAAATTCCCCTCAACTTTTAGAGTTCAAGATCATAAAGTTAAATTTTTTCATTTTAATGTTAATATTTTTAATATTCATTATAATTTCTAAATGAATTCACCCTTATCCCTCTTTTAGTAATCTCACTCGTAGTCCCTTTGTAATAGTCTCACATAAAAAGAGTATTATATTTTAATTCATATATTATCAACAGTTTCTCATGCACCAAAAAAACTATTTGATATTATGAATCCATGAAAATAATTAATGTTTTATTTAATTAAAAACCCATATTGTATTATATTATTTGTATTTTCAATCATGTTTTAAATAAAATGGATATTTAAATATATAGAAATTTTTTCTTATGGGTGTAAAGAATATTTTTATGATTATGTTTTTAGAAATGAAGGATTTGATGAATTTTGATTATGTTATAGTTATGGGGAATTTATATTCTTGATGAGTGGTTCATTAATAAATCAAGGATGTTTGTTTCAATTATAAAATATGGATAAGTGTTAAAATTATAGTTTAAGTATGAATGAATCCATTTTAATACTATAATGTATTGTGTAATTATTATTTTCTATAGGGAATGATTTTGGAAGTTTACTGTATTAGTTAATCAACTTTTAAGTGTTTTTGTAAGGGTTCCAAAAAGATAATATTTTATAATACTCAAAATATTTATCAATTTTATATATGAGTTTTTATATAAGAATAATGATTTCACAATGTATGATATTTATCTTATGTTAAAAGTAGGGGTTTTTCAATAAATAATGGGTATAATCAATAACATTTTGAATAATATTAGTGATTCATCAATGATTGAAAATAAATAGTTTTAAAAATTATATTTAAAATAATATTTATTATTAATATTTTTAATATTTGTGAAGATAATTTTATTTTTTAGGGATGAATATTATTATGTTGATCCTGAATATTATTATTAAATAGGAAACATTTTACATGTATTCATGTACTAATTATTATTAATTAATGATTTTTATATTTTCATTATTGAACTCTTTATTCTCATCCCTATTTTTAAAATTTCTTTCATATGGATTTAAGTATGATTAGGGACAATTATGACAATAATAATAATGTTTTGATGATATGTCAAGAATAAAATCACATCATTTATATTAAATTTTTTTTATTGTGGTAAACTAGATATTGAGTTGAACTGATAACATTGTGACGTAATATTTATTTATGAATCGGTGATGAAAATTTTATCTAAAACTCTAAACCTGATACATCCTAAGGAATTAATGAAATTGATCTCTTTTATATATAATCATTTTTACATATTGTTTTAGGATGATACTTTATAGTTGGATTCATTGGAAATGCTTAGATAACCATAGAAGTTTGGATAATGTAAAAATTATTATGAAATTTAAATTAACGGTAATCATGATATGTAATTTGATGATTATAATGTTTCGTTGATTAAACAATGTCTCGTCTGAGTAGTTTTCCATAATGGAAATATAAAAGCTAATGTATGAAGGAACCAACATAATAATATCTTATTAGATTAGAAACAAGTAATGGTTTGAATGGAAAATGAACATTTACATACGTTGATGGATATATAAATTAAGATATAAATAGGAATTGTAAACCAGATAGGGAGCCTCCATATCAAGTATAGATGAACATGTCTATAATAGAGCATTTTATAAGATAAACCGTCCAATATTTTATGGATTGTTTTACTCAATATTCACTGAGGGGATGATTAAATCTTTATAGGAGGCATGGAAAGTAATGGATTGTTTAGTTCATTAAAAGAAAATCCTTTAAATTTAACATTTTGAATGTTATATCAAAATAATGGTGGTCAATGGTAAATATATATAGATTATGTGAAGAGATTGAAAACATATAATGGAACAAATATAAGGAACGTATCCTTGAGAAACATTTTCATATTGATGTTCAAATAAATATTAAAATTCAATTCCTATTATTTTGGTAAATGTATACGCATTAGGTTTCTATGTTTGAATATATCCTTATCCCATTAGAATGATAGTTAAAAAAATATACCAAAATATTGGAAAAATAATAATTAGTTTCACTGGGGATAATAGAAAAGTTACATAATTTTTTTCCTCTCAAAAATTAAAATGTTATAGAGAGCTTGTTCGATATTACTAGAATGTGGAAATGGTGTTTTTTTATTATTATATTCTTTTTGAAAATAATTAAAAAATTATTGGGTAGATAGAAATTGATATGAATATATCAATTAAACATGAATGTAAGAAAATTAAGATTTCTTTTTAAAGGTTTAGTAAATATCATCATGGGGACTATCTTGTCAAATTTGGGATATGTATCTGATGCATTATGGTTTGGAATATATAAAATGAAAACATAAAAAAAAGATACTGCTATTTATAATACAAATTTTTATAAATTGGATATAAGATATTTTAAATTTAATGAGATGGCTTATTTTACAAATTTTGGACTAGAAAAGAAAACATTTGATGTGAAAGAAGAATAACAATTATAAGAAGGGCATTCTTATATACATTAAAACTTTTTTATAATATGTTGGCTATTTGAAAGAGTTATAACATCTAAATTTTATCATTATTCAAATTTTGGAAATGCAATGGAATGACCTAGAAATTCCATGGAATTTTTTTCTTATATACATGGGAATTTTATGAGTCTGTGAAAATTGATGTAGCATTATTTCAAGGCTCGGTGTGCCTAAAATCAATTTCTAATGTTTTGTTCAGGTGCGCTCAGTAAATGTACGAGCAGGTTTTTATAACTTTTGAATCAGGGCTCGAAATTGAAATCGGAGGTCACTGTTGAACTCACAACACTGGTATTCGCTTTAGAAGACTATCACCTCGAACGCAGTTGGTCGAGAAAAAAAAAGATAGTTTTTGGGTTTTCATAAAAAGTAATAAAATAAAGTGAGCTTCACTTTTTTTTGAGCCTCCATGTGGGTGTTTTGTCACGACCCGTCCCCCGAGGATCCAGTCGTATCTACCCAAACTCACCATCCATAGTCCAGTGGCTGATGACTAGCACCAAAGGAATAAATCCCTATAACTAGGAAGGCATTGCCTTTATTAAACGTAAACACACACAACTAGAGAACAAGAGGAAGAAAACACTATGTAAAAACTTTATAACAAAAGATGTGATAGAATGTAAAAGGGATCAGAAATACAATCCCAACAGTAAAGTACAAGGAAAAGGAAAAACAGGTACAACTAAAAGAAAAATAGATTGAAGGTGTCTAGAATCTATTGGATCATCCACCACAGATCCTACCTGAAGGGTAGGTACGGATAGCCTCCTTAGAGATCCACGTCCATCCGTCTCCTCCGGATACCATCTCATCGGGAGGTCCACCTCCGGGTACTGTCCAGTCCTTGCACACTCCACCTCGTTCTGCGATTTTCGTCATCTGCATCCAACACAACGAGGTGCGAGAATAGCCCGTGCAGGGGTGAGTATAACGATACTCAATAGGGATCCTGAGACCCTCAACGTCTCACAAAATCCACTAAGGATAAACCACAGAAGAAAGATACAATCACGTTGTATCAACCATCCCTACATAGGTATATGCCCATAAATATACCTAAGTTACACAGTCCGGCTCCAACTCTCGATCCCAAGAATAACCCATTTCACAAAGGAAGTAAAGTCAATCATCTCGATGACATCGACTAAAAGTCGAGACTCATCTCACACAGATATACAACTTTTGTAGAGTGTTAGAGATGATCAGATGTAGTCACTGACTCATCTAAGCTATCAGACCCACACATGATATAGGACTAGCTAAGGTATCAGACCCACACATGATACAAGACTAGCTATTATGTTGTACCCACCTAGGATCATGGAAGAGATGTCAGAACTGTCGAACCCACATAAGATTTCGGTATAGTAGTCATCCCTGTCGAACCCACAGAGGATCCCAGTACAGCAATCATCTCTGTCGAACCCACAAAGGATTCCGGTACAGAAGTAATCACTGTCGAACTAATGGAGGATTCCTGTATAGAAGTCATCATTATCGAACCCATGAAAGATCCTGGTACAATATCATTGTAGCGGGCCCTAGGGTTCCCGCACACAGCACACTCGATTCTGAGAGGGTCTGCTCCTCGATACAAGAGTCGATACATCAACTATCACGAATTCCTAAGTTGATGTATCTTGTAGTTCCATCTCAACATAAGGAACCCAATGCGACAGACAGTGCATCAATCGTACACCTGGTCTGTGATTTATTGGTCTTTCAGTTGTAGGGGCCCAGTTGGTTTTTTTGTTCAAACCAACCCGACCGTACACCAACTACGTCCAAATCTCAAGCGGGGTATGCTAAAAGAATCATCTCGCTCCATGTATTCCATCTCCACTGGTAGTACGCCAATCGGGCACCCGTAGCCCTATATGCGGGCTAAAAGGTGTAAATGGTCTTAGCGGGTCTGGGTCCGGTCTGACCCAATCAGACCGACCTGGCCCGACCAAGTCCGAACCGGGGTTTGACCCAGTCCGCGGGTGCGGCCCTAACCGAGTGGTCGGCCCAGCCCATGGGTGGGGCCCGGCCTAAGGGTGGCCTGACATGTGGCGGCCCGACTGAGGGGTGGCCTGACCCATGGCAGCCCGACCGAGGGGTGGCCCCGCCGTGGTGGCCCAGCCGAGGGGCAGCCCGATAGAAGGGCGGCCCGACTGAAGGGCGTCCTGACCGAGGTAGCCTGGCCGATGGGCGGCCCTCCATGGTGGCCTAGCTCGTGGTGGCCCGGCCGGCTACGTGAGGGAGGGGTGTGCCGCCCCCCTAGGTTTTCGAACAGAACCGGCGCAGTGCGCCGGTTCCGCAGCTGCGGGACACGGGTGGTGCCACTTGACCAACTCCACGGCTGTCGGCCTGGCCGGCCGCCACCGCTCCTCCTCCAAGGCGCGACGGCTCCGCCGTCCTCCTACTCTCCGCGTGGTGCGATGGCGCTGTTCCTCCACCGTCGAAGCCCGACATGGCCGCTGCCTTAGGCTCCACTGTGTGTCTTGATGACTCCCCGCTTCTTCATCCATCACAACCCTCTTGGCCGCAGTTCTTCTCCAGCACAGTGCGACGACACTGCGACCTTCCGGCTCTGCCTCCAATGTCAACCAAACAATAATCGATGGAGGGATGTTAGGCCATGTTTGATCGACCCACACCTTCCGTATTAGGTGATAACATTTTTCCATCATCAAACCATAATAAACGATAAGGAACGAGGGTATAATTCAGACATTAAAATAATCAAATCCCCCTACCTTGTAATTGGTGTTCTCTCAACGGAGTCGTGAGATTGTGGCATCGTTCTGTTGACATCGGGAGGAGATGACGTCAGCAAGATATGAAGTCATTGTTGGGGATGTTATTTTTGGACAACATCTTCCCTTTCTTGCCCCGGTTGGAGAGGGAGAAGATGGCATCATCGTTCCTCAGTGGAGACAAGCGTTCTTCTTTGAGATAAGATGTCATTCTTCATTGGGAGGATATTTTCTCAATACATCCTAGACTCCACCACAAGATTAATCCAACCCCAAAATAATAAAATAAAACATCTTAATATAATGTTAGCTTAATTAATTCAAAATGATTCAAATTCATTAAGTTGCATCACTTAATTAAAAGGACGTGTTGGCTCAATAATGAGGGAAGGTGGAAAGTGAATAGGCTCCGTAATAAATTGGGATTTCCAAAGGTAATTGGTGGGTTATGGGGGGCTTGAGCTCATGTGGGACCCACCAAATAATATCCTCCCAAGGGAGGTTATGCGCAGGTGGGACCCACCTCCAACCACCCCTTGGAGGATTAAACCACCACAAAATAGAAACATGTTACACATATTTTTATTTAATTTATTTAGAAACCCCCAAAAATTAACTTCCAACCTCGATAAAATACAACTGCGTTGAGGGTCTCCTTCAGAAAATACCAGCGCTGCAAGTTCAATGGTGTCCTCAGATTCCAATTCTGATCACTGGTTCAAAAGATATAAAATTCCGCTTGCATGTTTATGGAAGGTACCCAAAAAAAATTTCAAAAAATTATTAACAGCCACCCTCGACCCACTGTGGTTGAGGTTAGGCTATGTCGAGGTGAAACATGCCCCAACGAACCCAACGGTAGCCTTGTATTTCTAATCTGAGTTACCATTTATAAGTTATGACTTTTAAAATAAAATAACTATCAATTTATTATTTTATTCACAGGAAAAAACTAACATTGTTTGGTGGCCCTCGCCAACCCATGTTAGTACCTAAATAAAGAAAGCATACCCTCACAAGTTCAGCGGTGGTATCATATTTTTAATCCGAGTTTCCGTTTGTGAGTTATATGAATTTGAAAAATAAAATAACTTTATTCAATTATTTTATTTATAATTATGCCATTTTTGAGTTCTCTCACTGGAGGCTCGCGCCGACTAAACTTAAGTCATGCCTATGGTAAAACCGCCATCTTGAGTGCAATGGTGGCCTCATATTTCTGATCCGAGTAACAGTTTATGTGTTATTCCACATTTTCAGGAAAGCTACATATGCGTGTTAATTTAAATTTAACAAAACATTGACGGATCATTATAGGCACTCTGGGTCTCGGAATCACGGGCCGTCAGAAACTGTGGAATCATAAAATTCCCAGGTATTTAGGAGAAAAATTTTCAATAGAAATTCTGATTCCTTACATGTTTGGTGGTTAAAAACTCCTCATGGATGTCGGAGATGAGAGAACCGAACCTTAACTTCCCAAGAGAGGTTATGGGGGTGGGTCCCACACGAATATAACTTACTGCGAGAGGTTAAGATGTGGGGACCAGCCAAGACCACATAACCTTCCATTTTGAATAATAGGGATGGGGACCACCCGACCCCTATTAATGTGAGGAGTGTAAAACCTCTCAACTCTCCCTCATTAATGAGGGAGAGCCTCTTGACCTCCCCTTTAATTAATCGGTCGAAACTCCACTAATTAAATTGTTCTAACACTCGTGCCTTAATTAGATGGGTCCAATTGAATTTAATTCACCAATTTGAATTTTTTTCCAACAAATAAAATAATAGACAATCTAATATTTTTGGTCGGCATTTATCATTTTCTCGATCTTGGGAAGAGAACATCTTGGGAGAAAAGTTCCCAATGAATAATGAAGAATGAATAACGCCGGGGAGGAGTGACTTCGACATCCATTTTATAATTCTATCGAGGTGGATCATTTTCCACAACAGACATACCCTCTGCATCATCGTCAACGAGCCGACACAGATCAGGATTGGAAGTGTTTGGTGAATGCGATGAATGAGGAACTCCTTTGTCTTCTTCCCGCGACTTCATCGTTGAACATCGCTCAAAGGTAGTGGGTTTTTACATGTTGATGCTTTCCTTGAATCTCCTTCAAGGGTTGGAAAGTAATTGTTTGCGGGTTAGTTGTTATTCATATTCTTACTTATTTATGATCCAATTGATACCACCCTAAATTTGAAGGGTGCGGGAAAAACAAACATGGACTGACCCCCCCCCCCCACCGTTCTTGTTTTTGATGATCTTCGACATGGCGATGAGGGTACAGAATGACGAAGTCGATGACGAAAAAGGCAGTGCTACCCGCGGCCTCTGCAAACCGCGCCACCCTCATGGCACGCCAGTTTTTCGGGCTAAACTGCAGCCCTTTGTCCGATCACCACGGCCGCACCGGCGCCGACCGGTGCCTCCCGGCTCCCGACTGCCAACAACCTCTCATGCGCCTCGACCGAACACCGCCAGCCCGCGCCGGCCGGAGCCGCGCCGAACCACACTGGTCTGTCCTCGCAGCCTCTCCGCGGCCCATGCCGCCCGTGCACCCCGGCCTGTGTTGGCCACACACTGCCCGGCCACTCGCCGACCCACCTGGCGCCCTGCCTGATCGCCTGCCAGCCTGCCCTGCCACCCACTGGCCCGTCTGGGACCCTGTTGGGCTGCCTGCCGGCCTGCCCGGTCGCCTCCCAACCGAACCGATTCCCTAGCCGCACCGTCCTACCATACCGGACTGCGACCACCCCTAGCGGCGCCCAGGCCGAACTGGCCCGACCGTGTCATCGCGATGCTCTGGGCCGAACCGGCCCCATGCCCAGGCCAAACCACCCACACGACCTTCTGGGATGGGCCCAACGGCCCGGGCCAAACCTAAAAGGATGGCCTGCCCAATGGGCTAGTTCTGACCGGGTCGACCCAGACTAAGTCCGCCCAGACTGGGTTGGGTCGGGTTGGTCAGACTGGGTCGGACCGGACTCGAGCCCACTACCAACCCCATTACATTCTTTTGGCCATACCTTTGGCATCAGACATCTGGTTAATGAACCATCAGCGACGCTGGTTTTCATCAATCATTATGGTCCCTTTGAGTATATTCCACTCGATTTTGGGTTAATTTTGAGATACCGTCAGGTAGGATTGTTCATGAATCCATCCGGTTCCCCAAGACTAAAAGGCTAATAACTCAAAGACCGGGTGTCTGATTGACACGTCGTCTATTTAATAGATAACCCTATGACGTGGAAGACCTTTGAGATACTTATACGTGGGACTTCAAGATAGTTGGAGCATCGACCAGTAGCTAGTGGAGTGGATCCTCCGATAGACGAGCGGACATAGTGCAGGAACCTAGTGGATGGCTGAGACTTGATGACTGCAAATGGATTCAACTCGGAGTGTTTTTACTAGGCCAATGGGGAGAACCTATGTGTGACTTGGCATACCCATAGTGGGGAGCACCACTGTGTGACGCGGCAGACCCACGGTACTCGAGAGGAGGAGTACCTCAGCAGGCTATAAGGGGTAGTGCCTCTATGTGACACGACAGACCCACTGTGGGGAGCGCCTCTGTGTGATGCGACATACCCATAATACTTTACATGAGGAGTAACTCAGTAGTCCAAGGTTAGTGTGAAGTGGCTTGGTGTCACGCGGACGGCCCACTATACTTAATATAGGAGGATATCTCCAGTAGCTGAGGTGTTCGACGTTGTTCTCAGAAATGTTATACGACACTACCCCTAGAATAAAATCCTAGTTTGAGTTGAGTCAGTAACATTCGTGTTTACCTCATGATTTATATGGATTACTTGATTAAATAGGTATATGTATGGGCATATACCTAAGTGAGGATATATGTTGAATTCATACATTGTGTTTTATCCTTGTTTGATTTGTGATGCCTTGAGTGTCTCGGGGTCCCTACTGAGTATTGTTACACTCAACCCTACACAGGCTATGCCTGCACCTCGTTGTGTTGGTTACAGCCGATGGAGAGCACTGACTGAGGATCAGAGTAGCGGGACTGGACAGTACTTGAAGGAGGACGATACAACAAGTCAGTACATGGAGGAAACTGAAGGACATGGAGTGATGAGGAGGCTATCTGTACTTACCTTTCATGTAGGAATCCCCGGAGGATGGCCCAATAGCTGCTTTACATTTCATCAATTGTACATGTTTTTTAGTTGTAATTTTACCTTCATATTAGGGTTGTATTCTAGCCCCATTAATTTCAGTAGACTTTGTTATACAGTTTTTACTTAGTGTTTTGCTTCCAGCTTGTACTCTGTTGTGTGTGTTTTCATGTTATAAAGGCAATTGATTTCTAGTTTGGGATTTATGATTTGGTGCTAGTTGCTTGCCCCTCGCCTATGGAAGGCGGGCTTAGGGTAGTCATGGAACAGGCCCTGGGGGATGGGTCATGGAAAATTGGTATCAGAGGAGTCGGTACTACCGCAAAACTTAGGACTCATATCTTTTATATGAAGCAATAGTGTTAAGGGTACTATGTGTGGTTTTTTGTTCAGGGAGCCCAGTATTGGTGCAATGGCTGACATATCCATACAACAGGACCATAACTATTGATTTCTGACTCAATGCGCGAAAAAACTGATTCTGGGTGTGTTTTTAATGTTTTCATTAATTCAGCTCAACCAGGTTAGCTCAACAGGTATAATCTTTTGACTGTTTCACATCTGATTATTTCAGGATGCCTCCCTGTAGACAGCCATCGAGAGTCCAGAGATTAGTACGCACAGATAGCCCACTGAGTGACGACTCCTCGGTGCAGGGCACTATTCCAGTAGAGGTACCATCGGAGGCACCAGCAGTACCATTACCCGTTGGGCCACCGATGCCACCAGCCCCAGCAGCAGACGGTTCACGTCTCTTGAGCGTGTCACACAATTTCCAGCGCTAGAGGAAACCCAGGTTTAGGGGAGAGATAGACTCACAGGCGGCTGAGGATTGGGTGGAGGATGTGGTGAGAGTTTTCCAACTGGTAGGGACACCAGCAAACTTCCTGGTGATTCTCTCTTCCAGCCTTCTACAAGAAGCAACAGGAAGATGGTGGAGCCTGAAGCTCTAGGTGCATGACAAGTTGATGCATCTATGTGAAGAATTCGAGAGCCTGTTTTGGGAAGAGTTTGTACTAGACACCTTACGTGCAGTACAGATACAGGAGATACTTCATCTGTAGTAGGGAAACATGACAGTGGCACAGTACTAAGCGGGGTTCACTTCCCTCTCGAGATACTCTACAGATATGTTGTGGGACCCATTATTCAGGTCCTTGACCTTTGAGAAGGGGCTCAGGAGAGAGATCAGGGCTTCGATGATCTCACTCAGTATCTCGACATAGGCGGGGGTACAAGAGAGATCCCTCATGGTAGAGAGTTTCCTTGCTGAGTAGTCTCCAGCAGCGAGACCCACCACTAGTTGAAATGATATTGAGTTTTCTGCAGATGGCAGTGGACAGATGTCATCGAGGTCCAAGCAGAGCACACCATTTAGTGGACGACCTCAAGAATTAGGTTCGGTTACACAACACACATGAGACCGAGCCAGTCATTTGAAGAACATGGAGTGTTACTCATGCGGTGGGTAGGGTTACATGGATCGTGACTGTCTGACCCGCCATTCTAATAATCAGCAGATGGTTAAAGGACCGCCCAAGCTGAGATTGAGATTCGATCAAGGCGGTCTATAGAGAGTAGGTGGACGTGGCAACAGAGCTAGCCATGCAGCTGGTGGTGGACGACATTTTGAGGTGTTACCAACACCACTACCAGGAGGTCCACCCCGACTGCAGGGAGCAGGTGGACATGTGGGAGCTCAGTTTCAGGCAGTTGAAGCATACGACCATGAAACTCCAGATATAATTCAAGGTATGATCTATGTCTAATCCACCATAGTTGTAGTTTATATAGACACATGTTCCATTCAATCTTTCATTGAAACGGCCCTCATTCGGAGCTCGGAGATTTCTATGGAGTTTTTGGATCGATCCTTATGGCTAGAGACTCCTATGGGAGCAGACTCGACCATTACGCACTGGTGTCGGTAGTGTGAGATTACTCTGGGAGGAAAGAGCTTTGGATGGGATCTCTTATTAGCAGTGTCGAGGCCTTACGATGTCATCTTGGGTATGGAATATTTATCTACAATCCATGCTAAGATCGAATGTATTAGGAACAAGGTGCGTTGTGTCCTCATGAATGGGACCAGGTTTACATTCACCTGCGAGAAGAGAGCCATTTCAGTGTAGGATGTACTTTCCCGGAGGAGAGTGCAGTCGATCACTCATCATTTGGCCTTCCTTACCCACATAGTAGTTGATGTTGATGGTCCAACATATCCTGTAATGGTGGACCAGTATGAGGATGTTTTCACTGATGATGTCCAAGGTCTACCTCCTCGCAGAGATGTTGACTTTTACATTGACATTTACCCCGATAAGACACCAATATCTACACCAGTTTATTTGATGGCTCCTGTGGAGCTTCGCGAGCTACGAGTACTGCTAGAGGACATGCAGGGGAGCAGGTTCATATAGACCAGTGTTTCTCCCTGGGAAACCCTTATTCTATTTTCCAAGAAGGTGAATGTGTTCTTGGGGCTCTATTTGGAATATCTTCTCCTGAACCAGGTGACCGTGAAGAACAAGTACCCACTCCCAGGATTGACGACCTCTTAGATCAGTTGAATAGAGCATGATGGTTATCAAAGATAGACCTCAGATCAGGCTATCACCAACTTAGACTTCGAGACTAGGATGTGCAGAAGATGACCTTCAGATTTCAGTACATCCACTAAGAGTTCTTGGTTATTAAATTTGGCATAACCAACGCTCCAGCAGTGTTCATGAGACTCATGAATATGATCTTCCATCCATACCTCGATCGCTTTGTCGTAGTCATCATCGACGACATTCTGATCTACTCGACTACTGAGGAGGAGCATGCCTACCATTTTCGAGTAGTACTGGACACACTCTAAGAGCACCATCTTTATGGTAAGCTCTCGAAGTTCTAGTTTTGTATCCAAGAGGTTTACTTTTGGGGACACATCATATCAAAGGCTAGAGTTTCCATGGATGCATTAAATATTATGGTGGTACATTCATGGGAGCCACCCAGGAGTGTGATAGAGGTACGAAGTTTTCTAGGTTTGACTGTTTACTATCAGAGGTTCATTCAAGAATTCTCCAGAGTTATAGCACCACTATCAACCTTGAAGAAGAAGGGGAAACCCTTTCTATGGTCGGAGAGATGCCAGCAAAGATTTCAAGAGCTAAGGAAGAGGATGAATAGTGCCCCCATCTTGAGGCTTACAGAAGAAGGCATAGGGTATGTAGTGTACTGTGATGAATCAGGGATCAGACTCATATGTGTCCTGATACAGGAGAGAGTAGTGATCACGTATGGTTCTTGGAAGCTGATACAGCATGAGTAGAACTATACTACCCAGGACATGGAGTTAGTAGCAGTGGTCTTCACCTTGAAGATGTTGTGACATTATCTGATGGGCTAATGTTTTAATGTGTATTCTGATCACAAGAGTATCAGGTATACCTTCCCTCAGAAGGACCTGAACCTAAGACACTGGTGATGGCTTGAGTTCCTCGAGGACTATGACTTTGAGATAGTCTATACTCTTAGAAAAGGGAATGTTGTTGTAGATGCACTAAGAAGGAGATATGGTGTACAACTTCTAGGTGATGCGACGAAGTAGCTGGCTACTTTATATATATCCTTTTTGGATAGATATGGAGAATCATTCCTTCATTTACTTACAGTCACTCCCCCAATTCATCATCAAGTCAAGGATGCACAACACGGGGACATAGACTGCCAGACATGACGTGCTCAGATATCCACAGGGCAGGCACTTGATAGATTTTTTAAGATGTGGAGCACGTCATCCTCTATAGAGGATATACAATGGTAACATTTTCAATTTAGAAAGAAGAGTTGAAGGAGTTCCACACATCCCCTTTAGTGGTACATCCAGGAGTGGTGAAGATGTACCGAGACCTTCAACGATAGCACTGGTGGCCAGGTATGAAGAAGGCAGTAACAGAGCTTGTCTCTTGATGCCTCACTTGTCAGGAAGTGAAGGCGGAGCACCAGGTACCAGTGGGCTTGGTTTAGCCTTTAGAGGTCCCAAGGTGGATGTGGGATGGGATATCCATGGATTTCATGAGGGGTCTTCCATGAACATCCGTGGGCCATGACTCGATTTTGGTGATCATCGACAGAATCACCAAGTCGGATCACTTTATACCAATCAGAGAGCAGGGTTCAGTAGAGAGATTTGGATGCCTTTATGTGCATGATATTGTGTGGCTACAGGGAGTATCTTATTCTATTGTCTCTGATTGTGACAGATGATTTACTTCTGGGTTATGGATGGGGTTGTAGGAGGCTTTCGGGGAGCAACTTCATCTGAGCACTGCCTTCCATCCTCAGATGGATGGCCAGACTGAGTAGACCATTCAGACCCTTGAGTACATGTTGTGTTATTGTGTCCTCGACTTTAGTCATTGGTAGGAGGATCACTTATCTTTGGTAAAGTTTGCATACAACAACAACTATCACTCCACCATAGGGATGACACCTTTCGAGGCGTTGTACGGGTGAACTTGCAGATCACCCTTGTACTAGAATGACCTTGTGGAGTTAGCACTTGTGGGACCAGGGATGGTACGAGATACCACAGAGAAGGATCATATCATCTAGGAGCAGATGAAGACTTCACAGAGCAGGAAGAATTCGTATGTTGACAGGAGACAGAGACCTCTGGAGTTTGAGGATGACTTCCACCTCTTTCTATGAGTCTCACATTGAGAAGGTTTACAGATATTTGAAAATGGAAGAAAGTTATATCCAAGGATCATTGGACCATTCCAGGTCCTCAGCAGAGTTGGCGAGGTGGCTTACCTCTTAGCTCTTCCAACTCCATTGCACCGGGTGCATGATGTCTTCCACGTATCCCAGCTGAGGAGATACGTACATGACCCTTCTCACATCATCAACCATGGAGAGTTGGACGTCGAAGATGGGGATACGTTTATGGAGGTTATAGTAGAGATTGGGGATTGACAAGAGCAGGTCCTACATGGATGGTCGACACCTCTGCTACGCGTTCGCTGGTAAGACGGGAACTTCCAGGAGAGCACATGGGAGCGGGAGGCAAAGATACGTGCTCAATACCCCCACTTTTCCCCATAGATTGAGTTGTATCTTATGGGGATGTAAATCCTTGAGGTGGGGAGAATTTAAAGACCCAAAATATCCATGGATTTTTTTCTTAAATATATGAAAATATTACGAGTCCGCGAAAATTGACGGCGTATGATTTCGAGGCACGGTGTGCCCAGAAACTCCTTCTGATGTTTTGTTCGGGTGCATTTAGTAAACGTACGAGTTGGTTTTTATAAATTTTGAGATGGTGCTCAGAATTGAATTCTGAGGACACTGTTGAACTCGTAGTTCCAGAATTCTCTTAAGAAGAATATCAAATCGAGGGTAGTTGGTTGAGAATAAAAGTTAGTTTTTGGGTTTTAGTGGAATGTAATAAAATAAATTGAGCTTGGATTTATATTTCTTGGAGCCACCATGTGATTTTTTTGTTTTTAAAACCCCCTCATAGAAGTTAAATGTGGTGCCACTACACATTAACTTCCCAAGAGAGGTTATGGTGGTGGGGCCCTCTCGAATCTATCCTCCAGTGAGAGGTTACGATGTGGGGACCACCTAAGACCACATAACCATCCATTTTGAATAATAGTGTTGGGTACCACCCAAACCATATTAATGGGAGGAGAGTTAAACCTCTCATATCTCCCTCATTAATGAGGGAGAGCCTCTTAACCTCCCGTTTAATTAATTGGTGCCAAATCCTCTAATTAATTTGTGTAAACACTCATGAATTAATTAATTAGAGTCAATTAAATTTAATTCACCAGTTTGAATTTTTTGGAAACAACTAAAATAATAAACAATATATTATTTAATGTTGTAATTTCACATTTTGTGGAGCTTGGGAAGAGAATAGCTCGAGAGAAATTCTCCCAAATAAGAATGAAAAATGAAGAACGAAGAACACCAACGAGGAGCGACTTCGACTTCCTTAATCAGATCCAACAGATGTGGAGCATTTTCCACAACCTACCTAACCTCCGCATTGTCATCAACGAGTCGATGCAGATCGGGATTGGAAGTGTATGGAGGACACGACGAATGACGAACTCCTTCATCTTCTTCCCATGACATCATCATCTAACATCGATCAAAGTTAGGGGATTTTTACATGTTGATTATTTCCCTGAATATCCTATAATAGTTGGAAAGGAATTGTTTGAGGGTTAGTTGTTGTTTATCATCTTACTTCTTGATCAGCCAATTGATACCACCCTAAACGTAGAGGGTGTTGGCCAAACCAACATGCCCCAAACCCTCCGTTGTTCTTGTTTGTGATGATCTTCGGCATGGTGATGAGGTGAAGAAATGACGAAGGGAGCGACGACAGTGGTCGTGCTACACGCGACCTCTGCAAACTGGGCCGCCCCCTGGTGCTCTGGTGCTCTGGGCCAAACCGCAACCCTCCGACCGACCACCCTGGCCGCACCGCAGATGGACTGCGCCACCCAGCTCCCGGCAGCCGCCAGCCTCCCATGCGCCTCGTCCGAACATTGGCGGCTTGCGCCAGCCCGAGCCACGCCGAACTACGCCTTCACAGCCTCCCGGCCTTCTGGCCACTCACACCTCTTGTGTGCCCGAGCTGAACATGTTGGCCCATGCTGGCCGCAGCCTGCCAGGCCGCCCGTCAGCTCACCCATCGCCCTCGGCCGCCTTCCGGCCTGCCCGGCTACCTCCCAGCCGCTTGCCGGCCTGCCCGGTCGCCACCCGACCAAACGATGACCTGGTAGTGCCGACCTCCCAAGTCGGCCTACTGACCCCCCTCGTAGTGCCCTTTTCGAAATGGTCCTGCCTCACCGTTCGAGATGTGTTGCGTCGGGTCGTGCCCTAGAGATGCTCTGTGCCGAACCAGCCCCAAGCCCAAGTCGAACCACCCACACAGATGGCTGGGCGGGGCCCAGCGGGCTGGGCTGAACCTAACAGGCTGGCATGCCCAATGGGCCATACGTTACCCAACAGGTCTGACCCGGTCGACCTAGACGGGGTCGGCCAACACTGGGTGAGGCTGGGTCTGTCGGACCAGGTCAGACCGGACCCGGGCCCACTACCGACCCCTTTACTTTTTTGGCCCTATCTTTGGCACCAGACGTCCATTTGGAGAACGGTAAGCGGTGATGGTTTTCTTTGAGCGCGATGGTCCCATTGAGTATACCCCACCAGAGTTCGACGTAATGTTTAGATACGGTCAGGTTGGATTGTGCAAGAATTCAACCCAGCCCTCGGGATTAAAAGGCTTATAACTCACAGAATGGGCGTCCAATTAACGTGCCGTCTGTTGCGTTGAGACCCATATGACGTGGCGGAACATTGAGATACTTCTACGTGGGACTTCAGGATAGTTGGATCATATACTAGTAGCTTATGGAGTGGATCCACCCATAGATGAGCTAGAATAGTGAAAAAACCTAGTGGCTAGCTGAGACATGATGACTGCTGACCGATTCGACTCGGAGTGTTTCGACTAGCCTAGTGGGGAGCTCCTCTGTGTGACGCAGTAGACCCATGGCGGGGAGCGCCTATATGTGATGCGGCAGACCCAAGATAGGGAGCGCCTCTGTGTGACGCGGAAGATTCACTATACTCAACAGGAGGAGTACCTCAGGAGTCCAAGGTTAGTGGTAAGTGCCTTTATGTGATGTAGTGGGACTACTATACTTTATACGGGAGGATTTCTCCATTAGCAGAGGTGTTCGACGTTGTGCTTGGAAATGTTATTTGTTACTACCCCTAGAATAAAATCCTGGTTTGAGCTGAGTCAGTAACATTTGTGTTTACCCCATGATTGAGATGGATTTCTTGATAACATAGGTATATGTATAGGGAATATACTAAAGTGAGGTTATCTATTGAATTCATAAATTGTGGTTTGTACTTGTTGGATTTTTGATACCTTGAGGGTGTTGGGACCCCTACTGTGTATCATTATACTCACCCCTGCACGAGCTATGCCCGCACCTCGTTGTGTTGGTTGCAGAAGATGAACAACACAGACTGATGTTCAGAGTAGCGGGACTAAACGGTACCTAGAGGAGGACCTTACGACGAGTTGATACACAAAGGAGACTGACAGACAAGGAGTGCTGAGGAGGCTTTATATACGTACATTTCAGGTAAGAATCCCCAGAGGATGACTCAGTAGATTCTTTACTTCTCTTAAGTTGTAATTGTATTTCAGTTGTACTTGTACCTTCTTAGTGGGCTTTTATTCGGGCCCCTTTACTTTTAATAGACTTTGTTAGATAGTTTTTACTTACTGTTTTGCTTCCATCTTGTACTCTGTTGTGTGTGTTTTCATGTTATAAAGGCAATGCCTTCCCATTTGGGGATTCACGCCATTAGTTCTAGTCACCAGCCCCTTACCTATGGAATGTGGGCTTAGGGTAGTCATGGCACGTGTCCTGGGGGACAGGTAGTGACATGTAATTTTTGAATCATGATCTATTAAATCTTTCAACCCTGAGAAATTTTAGAGTAAAATAAAAAATTCAGCTCAGTTAATGATGTCATGGATTTTTGAAAAAGAAATTGCGTTGTATAAAAAAGGGTTTATAGTGATATTTTTGTTATCATATATCGATTGTTATTCTAAGAAAACATGTTATCTTTCGCATTTTATAATTTCATTTCATTATGAGTATGGTTTTGTTTTTAGATGATCATGCGATAATATATTACATATCCAATGATATAATATTCTAAAATGAATTTTTGTCTTCATATAAGAGTCAATTTATATGTTTGATAATATCACAATAGGATGAGAAAATGGTAAAATATGCAAATAAATTTTTCCTTTATATATTATCAATGATGGGGGAAATTTTCATATTAATGATGTTTCATTTAGTAAAATAATATCTAAATGTTTTTTATAATAAGATACTTGGTTTTTTACATTATCTTAAAGTTGCGCTTATTACTATAATAATACTTATATATAAGATAATTCAAAACCCCCATTTCAAATAGTTCAATTAGAACTTCTAGAATTGATAAAATAGCTTTGATAATTTTCTAAGAACGGTTTCATTCATCTGCACACTTCACAATGTGTTTACCCTATTATATTTATCAAAACTAATGATTGTATTATTTGTATTTATTTTTATTATATATCATTGAGTAACATCACAATTTAGAATAAGTATCAGTTGCCTTATATCGATGGTTTTCTTAACAGATCCATGGAGCTCATAACATTTTGAAGGATGATCTTAGTTCTGGGTGTCAATAATTAATGGTCATGGGAGATGAAAACCCTAATATATCATTTTGTACGATGTATTTTAATTTTGAATTTAAGGATATGAAATATTATAAAAAAAATTAACTAGCTATTTACCTAGATATTATGAATAATAATTTCAATGAATATAGGGATGACCTTTTTGTTGTATTTACTGATAATGTTTTCTTGTTTACTAAAAATGATATGTAGATTATGAATAACATCTATGGATTTTTTAAATACCATAAAAGAAAATAAATTATATGGATTATTTATTTTTTATTATATTATATTTCATTACATTTTAATAATATAAACAATAATTTAAAAACAATTTATCCCATTAAATAAAATGTGGTTGATGAGTGGAAAAAATGTAAAAAGGATATTGAGATTCATATTATTAGTGTATTAGAAGTTTATTACCTATATTTTTTTGAAATTATTCTCATTATTTTAAACACCACTATTGATTTTAACATGAAGATGGGTTAGATTAATTTGAAAAAAATAATTCAATGTCTTTTTAATGAATTTTAAATAAGATAATTGAATTCAAAAATATTTTCCCTCTATATAGATATGGTCACATTTTTAGTTTAAATGATTCTTCATTGAATGTATAATAATATTTTTTATTATAGTATAATCATGTAATTCATTATTATACACATAAAATAAAATATATGGACTTAAATAATTTAAACCATGAATTTGAATTTGTGTCTAAAATGTATTATTTTAAAATTTGGTGTTATTTTTTGTATACAGTAAACTGTAAAATATATATTGGGCCCAAAAAAATAATGTAAATATTTAATCTTATTTCGTTGAACATGTGATTTAATATATAGATGGAATTGATAAAATATTATGATAATATATATCATTATCATCGAGGTAAATAAATCAATTTAGTCGAATTATTGATTATGAATGATAATATAGAATTAACCATGTTATGTTTATAACATGGTCCTTTGGTTAATGATATGATTTTTTTTCTAGGAAAGTATGCATGTCAAAAGTCGCACTATTTTTTCATATGTTATAATAATCATCATAGTGAGAATGTATTATATCGTCTCTGAATAATGAAAATGACCTATATTAAAATGAAATATTGGATAAGAATGGTTTTTTATTGAATTTAATAATTACAAATAATTTTATTAATAATTAAAAAATGGTTACGTGTTTCTAATGATACCTAGTATAAGAAAAATTTGTTTATTGATGATCATAGTTTTCCATTTATAAATAATCATAGTTAGAAAACAATTATAGAATTTTATATGAACATTTCTATATAAAAATATTGATTAAAAATATTGTTTGTTTTACTATGAAATGATTAGAGGTAAACTAGTTAAATATGAAAGACAATTACCAAATGGGAATCTTCATACATTACCAATGATATAATGAAAATGGTAAAATATAGATTTGCATTTTGTAGATTTATTTCTAATAACATGTCAAATTAATAATTTAATTTGAGTAATTGATGATCAATTAACTAAATCTAATCATTTTCATCACCTTTATGATGATATCTATTTTGATCAAATTTATTGAATTTATGTTAAACCGGTAAATAGATTAAATAGAAGCCCTATTTATATTGTTTATGATCATGATCATAGCTTCATCACTAAATTATAGAATGGAAATAATATGTAATAGGTAATTGAATTAAAATTTAGTAAAAACATTCATTATATAATGAAATAAACATTTAATACATATTCATTAAATATTTTTAGATGAATATTCCTTACATAAAATTATTATTCAAGGTTGAATATTAGAGATCAATTATATGTAGAAACATTTACACATAAAAAAATTGTTCAATATATATATAAATAATCTTCCCCATATTAATTTATAATTTGAACCCTTAATAGACACTACATAATTAATACCTTTATTCATATCATGGAAAAAGTGAAACATAAGAAAGGGTGACTATAGTTGGATAGTGAGGGTAAACATGTGACATATCAACGATCCCTTAAGAATAAAATGATAATAAGGGATTCAAAACATGAGATTAAAATCTTAATACCGTAATCTGCATGTAATAGGTCATTGGTTTTAGAAATGGAATAATTCATCGAATTTCATAATACATGAATCAAAATGGAATGAAATAAAAAATTCTATGAGAGTATAAAAGTGGAATAATACCCATATTTGTATAATTAAGATATGAATAGAATATAATTTCCCTAGTTTTGATGGATCACTTACATGAAAATATTTGTGGATTAGGTTCATTATATATTCTATCATTGTATTCAATGTTCATTTTCAATACTATCATAGTGGACAAGTCCCCTAAATGAATTGGGATAACTCCCCATTCCAATCATATTATTCTCATGAGATATCCATATATACCTAATGAATTTAAGGGATATATAATTATAATAATTCCAATAAAATGATAATAATGCATTCAAATTTGTTACACAAGTTCATAAATCCGACAATATATATCATAACTAATGGGAACAAAACATGTCTCAAAAACATTTCATCAAAACATTCCTATATAAAAAAAATGGGTTTCCTAAATTAATTAAAAAGTTTGGTGGAAATGGGATTTATAGAATCATATTGAAATAATCATCATAATCAAAAACTTAAAAATAAATATTTTGGTATCATTATATCATTTCCTCAGTAATGCGTATGTAACATAACATAATTTTATTGTAGATGAATAATTCATGTAAAATATCAACAGAATATTTAGCAAAGAAAGTATACAATTATCTATGAAATAACTTATTTGAAATGAAAATATTTCCAAAATATTAATGTAATCATTATATTTGTAATGATATATTTATTATTTTATGTTAATCTTCATATCATTGAGAATTCATGACTGAGGTAAGTTCCATTCATATTATATACATTAAAAAAATACAAATTGTCGAATTTTTTTGCAAGTTCTTCCTTTGGAAAAAGACTATAATAATATTTTTATTTTTTAAAATTAAATGAATAATTTTTAAAATTTCATTAAAATGTATTTTATAATATTAAAATAATTACTGAAAATAGTTTTATGAAATATGTGAATAGAAAAAAGCTACTTTTCAACTGAAGAGAGAATCAAAGTTAGTTTTCCATGTAAATATTATTTTGATCTCTTGAATAAATAATGAGAGTTGATGAATGAAAAAAATGTAATATCTATAAATTAATAGAGAGGAAGATAATTCAGGAGATTATTCTAATTTATAACATGAAATTTTATCATCATAGATTAAATTATAGACAATCCCAAAAAAATATTTATATTTTAACATTAAACCCTTACCACATTGGAATCTTTTGATTAATAAGACCCATGAATGAATAAAATTTGATTAATATTTATTTTATAACTAAAATACTAATATTAATGATATAACATGTCAATGATTTAGTATATACAACACTCAAAATAAATAATAAGTGAATATTTCATATGCCTCCTAGAAATAAAATAACAGTAGAAATCAATTACCTCGAGTACGACATGCATTGAAATATCTATAATATACTGTGAAAATAAATCTCAATTATTTATAATTATATACCAGAGTGATTTATATAACAATAAAATCATATATTACACATTTATAACATATCATCACACATTTATTAATACTTAATTATTACAATAATTATTTCTAGGTTTCAACTATTTAAGCTTTCATGAGTATTTCAGTTAGATTGTTCTAGTATTTGAAATTTTATGATGGTTACATCATCCTTAGAATACTCATAATGATGTAAAAAATAATATATATTTATCTTATATATATTTAATTTCTTACATTTATTTTTGAGATATAAAAATTTATTACACCGTTTATAGAGACCGTAGGCTTAATATACGAATAATCGTTGTTTTCACTTTTCAAATTATGGAAAAAAAGAAATGTAAAACATAATTCAACCATCAATAATACAAATTATGTCATACATATAATATATTTTAATTAAATATATCTTAATTACCATCTATTTAAAACAAAAAGGAAATACAAGTCACATCTCTTAAGAATGTATGTTTTCCATATGTATGCATAGGCGATGTTATCATTTTCCACCGGAATGGAAAATAAAAAGGTATATGTGATAGAATAAATAAAGATGTGTTATTAAATATTAAATATATTCTATAATGTTTTGAAGTATTATAATATTCCTCTATCAATTGGGGTTATATAAAATTAATTGTATCACTTGGTGGATGCGGTGGTCCACACGTACACTTGAGCGATAATTTCACATCCCACACAATGAGATATGGGTTGGATAATTGTGATACCATGATATAAATATATATATATATATCAGAATCTAAATACATATTTTGATAATACAATATAATTAAAGGAGGTAGAAGAAAAAATGAATTGAATTTGGTTTTCATAATTATTACCACTTTTTCAGCCAACCTCATTTAGACACATTCTTAATGATAATTAGAAGGGAATTTTGAAAATGAAAAAAAAAGTATATTTGTGCGAATTTTATAAGATATATATTCTTGGGTTGGTCAATAAATATTTCTCCTAGTGTCTTATACAAGGGAAATTAGTTGTGTCATTTTATAAGTGAGGGAAATGATGCACATAGAATTACTAAAAAGATTGTAATATAATAAATTAATTTTCCAACTATATATATTCCAAATGAAAATATATTTAAATAAAAAGGTTATAAAATCACTATAATATTATATAATGAAATTTATTTAGGTTTTATTTACATTTTATATCTTATCGTTTTTATTATCCCCTTTTTCAACCATTTTCAATCTTACCCACGATAGTAATAATTTCAATAATAAATTATTGATAATGTTACCAAAAATGAAAATTATAATGTCCCATTATTCATGGTGGATATGGTAACATTATTCAATTTAATTTTCTAAATATTTTGTTATATTTAAATTCATTTAATAAAATATTATTTATTATGAAATATTATTAATTTTCATTTTGAAACCAATAATTTAATTTGAATTTAAATACAAAAATAAAAAAATATAATATGAATATATAAATTTTTAATTAAATTAATATGTTATATTAATCAATATATTTTTTATGAAAATATTTTTCTAGGAATTCATTTTTCTTTCAATATTTTAAAAATGATATATATATTTTTTAATAATTGGCTAAATTCAAGGTATACATTTCATGAGAATATAAGGAAATTATTAAATCTCATAAAATAATAAATAATAAACTTAGTTAAAAACATATTTTAGATTTCATCAAAATATTTATAAAGGTTTTTATCCACAAAATATCCTAATATAAAAAATATAGATTTATTAAATTTAAGAGACTGATATTTTGTAATTTTCTTTAAAAAACATTTAATTTTATTATTAATAAAAAATTGGTCTTAAATTAAAGATATTTGATTTTTGGATGTATATGGTGGATTTTATTATATCCAATAAAATAAGTGAATGTTTTGGGTCGATTTGGAGACCATATAATATGGTTTTAACTCATTTATCACATTTTACCCTTACCGAGGTGAAAAATATTTACCCAATTAAAATTCATGAGGAATAAAAGTAAAATAAATATATTTTTCCAAATTAAAGGCTCATGAATAATAATATGGTATCAATTTTCAGGATTATAAATAAATATTTGGATAAAATTAATTTAATATAAAAAATAATAATATAACTAAAAATAGTAATTCAGAAAAATTAATTTAAAGTATAAAAATGTATTCATTTAATATCCATCCATAAATATGATTAACATTTAACTAATTGGACAAATAATAATTATATAATAGAGTTAATTTTATTTTAAATGAATTTTATAAAAATTAAATATTGAAAATGATTAAAACAAAAATACAATTTTCAATAAAAATAATATATATCTCTATTTATTTGTAAGTAAATCATTTCAGAAGAATCATAAAATTCTATCACAAAATATTTTATATTTTGTCATATTAAAATATCATATTATTTTTATGAAATGATGTTTCTAAATTTTCTGATAAATAATTAGAATATTTACTTACTAATGAAAATTTTTTATGAAATCACATTTAAAAAAATGACATCAAAAAATAGAGTTTTTATTTTCAATTATTTTTTCAATACATCTTCACTTACTATTAAATAGAAATATTTCATAGGTTGGGTAATAATTTTCATACTTGAAATCTTTAAAATTATTTTGAAACTATTATAATAGTATTTAATGTCTCATGTATACTCTGTGCAATGTGTTGTATATGATTTGAAACATAATGTTCTTTTAAAATATCATTGACTTACATTCTTCAGAACATAAAAAATTACATCATTGTATTTTTATACTATACCCATTAATCAATTTTTTTCTCTTTTTAAATTATTTCCTTGAAACCCAACATTTTATGATTGGTTAATTTAAATTCCTCATCAAATGAGTGAATGAAACATAAGAAGGTCAAGTGGGAAAACACAAAACTATGATTCCGAATAAATCACTAGAATATAGATAAAATATAATAACAGAAGAAATTTAACATCCAAATAATTATGGAATGTAATAGATAAAAATGATCACAGTAACATCAATGATGATGATAATATTTACCACAAAAACCCATTGATTAATGAGGTGTAAAAAGACCAAATATTGATTGAAAATGAAGGTATTATGCTAATTTTTTTTATTCAAGATCCTTCTACCTAATTTTAATAATAATTTCACCATTTATAATAAGGGGAAAATATTTAATTATTTATCAATTTTGATTTCATACTTTAAACAATTTACACTATAATATCATATTCCCTCCAAATGTGAAGTAGTCATGATGATTTTTTTTCGTTCCTGAAACACACAAATCCACTTCTAATGGACCATATAACTCACAAAAGGATAATAAGAATTTAATATTATATTTAAATATTATTTAAAATCAACATATTTATAATAAGATGAAAAAATATCAAAAATTAATAAACATTCATTTGAATAATTAATACATTTACACCCAATATTAAATAATAACACAAAAGGTTAAAATTTGATCATTCAAAAAATAATGAACCCAACATATAAAATTACTACTATGACATTAAAAAGTTAATTTAATTCCTCCCAAATATAATTTCTATATATTAACTAATATTAATAAAAAAAATTAAATGTAACTCTACCCAATGTGAAATATCTCAAAATATCATTAATCATCATGATCAATAATATAGTGTTGTGAACATCAGTAAAATATCACAAGTCAAATTTTAAATTATACTAGAAAGGTAATACTTATGATATGTATAAATATCTCCACAAATGTTTCAGTATCAATGAATCACTTTTAATTTATTTGGATTATCTATAACCCACTATAAAATAGATCATAATTACCATAACATTATATCATATCTTAACACAAAGGTTTATTTATTAATCAATAGAGTATTATATAGAAAATCTAGTATATATTGTAAATATCCTCTAAATACCATAACTCATATCCTAAAAGGGGTATCTTTACCTATGAATATATTATCTAAATTAAAAATGTTAACCATGATGGAATCAAAAAATCATATGTTATCCTCACATGAAAATAAATGTACTTCAAAATATTAACATAACCAATATTCTTAAAATGAAATCATATAAAATATAATATATTCCATAAGAAATAAAATATTTTAAACTTTATAAAATATATCATTAGCCACAATTTCATTAATTCACTAGCCACATTCAATGTCGCCAATACTATCCAATTTTGTTAATCAGTGTCAACCAAGTATTTATCCCAACTAAAAATTATAAAATTGACCACAAAATAACTTTTTCTTGTTAATAATAAATTCCAATATATATATTTTTAAAATTAATGAACATAGAAAATTTAAAAAACCATATATGTATAATGATTATTATATCCAAGATATCATTGATATGATACTTTTATAACAAATTTTTGACTTCATGAAACATTAACGCTTCAACTATTTCACTTCAATGATTGATATGCCATATTTCAATTTTTTATCATGTAATTAACCACTATATTTAGGAATTGGAATACATAATTTTCATATTCCACACACATAAGACATTATAATATATAATGTACCTTCAGAAAAAATTTATTTCCCTCAATTAAAATATTAATTTTTCCTCAATAATTATTTACACTTTTCCCTTCGTTTCGACAATGAAGACATCTTATCATTCCATTGTGACATTCCATTGAGTGATTATTCCAAAATTATAGAGGTCTAGGAAACTGAATATTCATTCATTTAGAGTCTTCTTGATTGTCTATTTTCCCTTATTTTTTTAGGAAACTCATCCATGTCGAGTTTTATAGACATATAATATGAAAATTGATTAGGTATAATCATATGGTTTCTAATTCCAAATCTTATTTTACATTCATTAAAATTAGGAAAATCATTCCATTTTCTATAAAAATAATAATTAACAAATTTATGTATGGTTAAAACAAATAAATGAAACCAAAAATCATTTTTTTGATAAAAACTAAAAATTGTGGTATACCAAAAAATCATGAAAAATGGTTCATAGGATGTTTTAATCAAGGAAACTTATTTTTAATATCTGACACTTTAGGGTTAAATTGGTCATTTATGGTCATCTTATATTCAAATCAATCTTAATGGTTCATAAATAAAATTTGAATTAACCAAATAATTTACCATAGGTGTTTCAAAACAAGTGCATAGTAAGGGAAAAAATGTTCACCAAAATTATAGACAAGATATACTCTACTGACTCTTTTGGGGGATTTTCTCCTATGAAAAAACCTCATCGACATGTATTATCCATTTATTAATGTTTTTATAGTAACCAAATTGTAAATTTTTTACTATAAATTTTTTTATTAGTTTATTCATATGATTATTTTAAGATACTCACTAAGGTTTTATAATCCAAATTTCTAACACATTGCTAAACCTTTTTATGATACAAACTTTGGCACCCCATACATTTCATACAGAGATATTATATCGTATTATGTGAAAATAAAATACATAAAATTATGATCCAAAATATAATTTTATAGGTCTAGTGACATTGGAAATATGTATATATAAACAAATATTTCACTAGGGATCTATATTATACCCTCTATGTTCTTCACAACTAAGACCCTTCTTTGAAAAATTATATTGAATACATTTCTTCATAATCTAGTTAATATGAAAAATAATAAACTAGTTTACTATATTCTCTTTATGATTAAATAAGGGACATATAATTAATAAGTTATGAATAACATGACTATAAAAGTATGGGAACTTTGTTTTAGAATTTCAAAACCATACACTCCATAGCATAGATCACAATTTTTAATCCTAGAATAATGATTATATTCTCATAAGAAATGATTCAAAATATAATCATAGAATATAATCCATAAGAGAATAATATCAGTATAAGAAGAAAATTGTGGGATAAACAATATACTAGAAAATAATTTCAATATTTTAAAAGGCCCACTTTATAGACTACCATAGTGGATTCAAAAAACAAAACATTCTATTATTATAATTAAAGTTAACTGCCAAAAATATTATTGTTGAAAATGTTGATTCCTATTTTGAGTTTACTCCTAATTATAATTTTATTTATCTCAAGGGATATCTACTTATATCCAATAAATTTTAATTTTATATAATATTAATCCCACTAGTCTTATAATATTAATCCATCCGTATTATTGACCTGAAATTATAAATTGTAAATCATATTTCAAAACATGTGAAAATGGAATAGTATTCATGAAAATTTCATCATAGTATAACCATCGGAAAAATAGTCTCATAACATAATAATCAAATTTTAATGAAATGGGTTTCATGAATCATCCTTAAATGATCACCATCATAACATATATAGTAAAGGAATGTGGATATAATTATTAGATAATATCTAGAGAAAATAAAAAGTAACACCAAATGATATTATCATAGAAAAAAAAAATTTAAAAGGCCACTAAAATATGTCATCATATTAATAACCTTTTTTACATTAAATAACAATTTTAATGTAAAAATATTTAAAAATTATTATGGAAAATTTTTCATTGAAAAGAACATTAAAATATTAGAAATGAAACTTTCAATCACTGGGTAGTCATGATGGTGAGAAAATGTTTTCATAAAATTTATGTTAAAATAATAATTTCATTTAATTTTATTAAAAAAAGTGAAAACTATATAATTAAAAAAATAGAAGATTTCTATTAAATAATTATATATAATTTGAGGAATTGGTTGAAAAGACAATAAAAAATTATTTAATAATATTGTTTATATTTACTTTTTTTTAGAAAAAATGGATACAAATGAAAAAAAAATTCCACTGAAGAGAGAAATAAAAAACTTTTCCTGTAAAATATTGTTTCCGTATCTTGAGTATATAAATAGAGTAAAATAAATTTCAAAAATATAATATATTGAAATAAAAAGTAGAGAATGAAATTCATGAGATTCATCAGTGGTATATCATAAAATTTTGTGGTCATAAACTTAATAATAAAGAATCCTAAAAACAAGAAGACTATATTATAAAACCCTTGCCACATTAGTAACTATTTAATTTTAATACAATTTAAATAATAAAATTAATTATAATATTAAATATAATTAAAAAACTAATATTTGTGATATCAAATCTCCACACATAAATATTTATAAATTAATATTAATATCGTTATTTTTTGGAGTAAACAGTTTCATTATTTATGATGATTTCAGTTCAGCAGATATTATCCTTATTTGTTGATTATAGTTCCATCATCTGAAAAATGTTATTCCTTATATATATAATATATTTATTATATAATCATTTATATTCATCCATTAATTTTTGATATATGAAAATGGTTTACACCATTCATGTTGATTGTTGAGTGCAAAAATCCATGATCCCTGTTTTTACATTTCGATTGATGGAATAATGAAAAGGTGAAAAATAATTTATCTTTATAGATTCATAACTATAATATATATATATAGATCTATTATTATCTAAATACATATTTACTACCATCCAATTTAAATTGAAATGATATAAATCAAATCACTACATGTAGGTGGTAATCTACACTTATACAGAAGCGACATTTTCATTTTCCAACAGATTTGATTGTTAGATGGTAGATATTATATTTAAATTATATCAATATAATTATTTAATATATATCACATAGAAACTATTAAAACACAATAATAAACATTCTTGATTTCATTGATGAAAAATTTAATGTATCGATACATGGAGGTGGTAGTCCACATGTACTCATGAGCGATACATTCACTTTACATTTGATTGAATTGAAGGTAGATAATGATGATCCCATTATCATAATAATATTTCAGTATATATATGATACTGAATATATTATTTTATGATTAATACTATATAATATAATATAAAGGATAATTAATTAATTGTTGTAGTTTTGGTTATATGGTTACCACTTATTTTGTAGGCCTCAATTACACCCTTTTATAAAGACCCCAAGAATAGTCTTTTAAGAAGCACAGAGCCTCCACAAAGTGTCTAGGGATGTTTATTAAATAATATGGGAGGTTTTAATCAAGGTATAGTGATCAATGTGTTGAAATTAAAAGAATAAATGGGGTTCTTTTTCTTTGGTATGGGAAGCACACACTTCGTCTTACAAAATATTTTAAAATATAATATAGTGATTCTCAAGAAAAATTCATCCAATTTGAAATCAATTCAATGAAAAAAATTAAAAGGTTAATGTAACCCCATAAAAAAATATTTTGATATTATTTGGGTTCATTTTAAACCACATCATATTTATTAAACCATCCATTAAACATTTATTAAATTAATCACGGTAATAATTATTTCAATAATAAATCATTAAAAATTTTATCTTCAAAGGAAAATGGGCTCATAAACAGTACATATTTGATATTTTAATCCATATTCCATTTAATTTTATTATGATAATATTTTTATAAATTTTAAATGATTTAATAAAATATTATATATTATATAATATTACTAATAACAATTTTGGAACTGTTGATTTAATTTCACATTAAAAAGATAATAAAAAAGTGTAATTAAAATATAATCCATTTAAACGTCACAATTATGATATATTAATATATAAAATTAATAGAAAACAAGTATTTATGAATTTTTTATTATATTTAATATTTTATATATTATACACTTTATTTTCATATTTAATGAATAATAACTATTTTGGTGTTGTATAGGAAGATATGGTAATTATTATGTCAATAAAAAATTTATGTAAATTACAATGAAAATAATTAACATATCCCTCATTTAAAAATTAATCACCAAATATATCATATTTTTATCATTATATTTAAAATAGAGATTAAATACATGAGTGTGACATTTTGGAATATCAGTTAAATACTAATATAAATTTCATTAGAAATGGAAAATGTATCCAAAATTCTATATATTCTTACTGGGGTTGTATATGATAATTTTTTTCCCTCAAATAAAACTAGGTAATGAATTGGGATTATTTTGAGACCGTATGTCATGGTTTTAACCATGTTTTAAAAATACTACCCTTACATGGGTGATAGATATTTAGTATTGTCACTATTCATAATAACAAAAAATAAAGGGATATATTTAAATAATTCTATCTTCTATATTCTAAATATTTTTTCTATTTGTTCACAGCTAAATTCAAACATAAAATTGATAACAAATTTGGAAAATTAATAATATAAAATCTTTAATATTACTTTCAAAGAATATAAATATAATGAAACATTTAAAATTATTTTAAAAATAGAGTTTATAACAAAAAAGTATTCTTTACTTTTCACTAGGAAATTAATCTTTTCTGGAAAATTAAAAAAATTTACCCTAAACTATATTTTATTTTCCTATTTAAAAAATGATATACTTCTTATAAAATAATTTTTTTAGTATTTATAAAAATTTATTATATAATTCTATTAATATATTTTTTTTTGAAAAAATGTATTTTGAAAAATAATATGATATTAAAAAATAGTGTTTATATGATAATTTTTTGAAAAAATTATTTGTTTTTTAGGAATTTGGTATATTTTAAAATTCTTTTAATCACAGTCAATCACTCATATTTAACAGTTTTCTTGTAATGGTCATAATACTATTTCTTTGATCATTTAAGGTCTTTGTTATGTTTTTTATATGCAATCGAACATAGTGTAACTTCATTATTGTGATGGGTTACAAATCCATAGAATCATGTATTTAAGAGATAAATGCAGATTCATTGGAGGATATTCTATAATATTTCATTAATAGATTATCAAATATGTTTTGTTTTGAATCTTATGTTACATCAGTTTTGAAATAATTATTGTTTTAATGCATATATACAAATGGATCCTTTTCTTGCATTATATGGAAGGAGGTGTCAGAATCCATCCACATGGAATGGTTTAGGAGAAATAAATATATTAGGAATTAAAGTGATAGTATATATTTTTGAGAAGGTGATAATTATTTAACATCATATAACTAAGGCTTAGAGTATGATGAATTGTTACGCAAATAACTATACGATATACATTTTTTAAGGAAGGAGATCATTTTATTATTTAATTTATCACCATGAAAAGGTTTTATTTAATTCCACAAAATGGATGATATTTACATTTTTAATTGGACCATAATAAATCTTGGTGAATGTAACATCATTTTTCTACAAATTTTACTTTCCATAAATTTTATCTTAGTTACTTGATGTATTTTATTTTTTTGTTTGATAAATATGTATCAAATGAATCTCATGTGTTGAATCCCAAATTAGTTCAGTTGGAAAGTATTATTAGAAATGTGGAACAAAATTACAATATTTTTGAATATTGAGAGTTGTTTTTATGGAATAAGGTGATTCATCATGTTACAGTTTTTTTAAAACTATATAATTGAAGAAGAAACATCAGAATATAATGTTCAATAAATAAAATGATATCCCCACTTATTTAGTTATAGAATATAATTAAAGGAAATAATTTTAAAAAGTTTTTTTTAATAATTTTAAAACATAATTATTGTTATGATATTTCATTTTAATTATATATACTAATAATATTTTATTGAGTTATATTAATTAAAAAATATGATGCAATTTTTTAATTTAAAATATTATTTACCTAATTAATAATGGATTTGAAGAATTATATGTAGTTTAGAAATATTAATTCATAAATAAATAAATTTATTTGGTTAAAATAAAAATTGTTTATTAATCCATAGTGTCAAAAATTATCATTGTATGAATTATTGGGAATTTTGAAAACATTTTCAATTTTTCTAATAGTGAGAAATAATTAATTTTATTGGATATTTTTTTTATAATCATATTATTATAAATTATAATTATAATTTTTATTTATTTTCTTATTTAATTAATTTTCATTGATTATAAAATATCTAATTATGTTCTTTCTGAATAATTTCACAATTTGAAAGGTTATGAAAACCATTTTATTCCCTAAAAGAAGTTTTTTAGAAACATAATTCCCCCTTAAATATGCAAGGTTGATTTTAAAATAAATTATTAAACTTATATTAATTGATTATTCAAAATATTATTCCACATATTTATTTTGGAGTTTTAATTTTGTAATTATGACCCTTTTATTTTTTCCCCTCATTAATAGTAGCCGCATTAAATTTTTATTATTAGGATAAAGGGAAAATGGGTTAATTTGAGTTAAAAATCTGATAAGGCTTTAAATTTATTTTATAACTTTTATTTATTTAACGTGATGATTATATTTCATACATAATCTTAGAAACATCAGAAATATTACATTTTATGTAAATTAATATTTATTTTTCTGTTATAATATTTATGGAAATTATATAGTCCCAAAATGTGACTCTCTTGCTTTAAATATATATAATATATTTTTACTAAGATGAAATAAAATTATGTTATGTTATAAATGACGGGTTCAAATGTTATTTATTTTTTACCTTGGTAGTTTTATAAAAAAAATAGTGATTACATAATTTTCTTAAATTCATACATAACATAGGAACAATTCTTTTGTAATATGTATAAATATCAAGTAAATTATATTAACACAAAATAAAGTAATATTTTATGAAATATTATAGTTTATGGTAGATATTTTAATCAAATATAACCAAATATGAATTTTTTAAATATTGATATTAAAACTTTATAACTTTATTATTACCTCTAATGTGAAAATAAAATTAATTGTGAGAAAAATTTTATTAAAGATATTTTTTTAAATGATTTTTTATTAAATAATTTAGAGGAAATAAAACTCCAATATTAATCAATTTTAATGGGATAATTATTTATATTATGAAATGGTTAATTAATAGTCATTTTTCCTTTAAATATAATTTTATGTTCCCTTGAAGAGTAAAAGAAATTGATGTCTTTGTGATTTCCAAACTGGTTAACGTGGGGGGGGGGGTTCAAACAAGGTGACAAGAGTTAAGACATGATATAATCATGTATATATTTTATTGGACGAGAGTATTCACACTCATCCTAAACCTAAATAATAAATAAATATTTTTAGAGACCCTTGAACGTGGATATTAATATATACTATTTTAATATTTTATATAATTCCAATAGTTCGCCTCCCTTCACTAAAAAAGGGATCCTCCACTCATCTATTCCTCACACATTATGATATTTTTATATCATTAAAGAATAATACAAATACTTATTTACCCCCTTAATCAGATATTAGTGTCCCTATTTTGATGAAAATACCATACTTGTAATGCATTTGATACAAACCTATAGATGTTTTATGAAGAAAAGGTATATTTCATAACTGATATTTTTCGTTTCATTTCATGTTATATATCAATAAAATTTCATTAATACCTAATGAAATATCAAAAATTTATATTTATTATACTCTTATTTTATTATGTTAATTTTGAAACCTATATCTATTTCACAATTCATCAAATGCGAAAAAGAACCATCAATCCTCTGTACAGTGGATTATCACCTCGTGAACAAATATAATTAGTTTTTACACCACCTATTATAATGAAACAGTATAATGATCTATTAAATTTATTTATATGATATAAATTATGTATTTATCAGAATTAAAGTATAATATCTCTTCTAATTCTATATATTTCTATTATTTTATAAATGATAACTTCATTCGTGCATATGTGTTGATTTCCTCCTCCATGATCCAATGATATTCATTTTTCAGAAATACATAACATTAATGATATATATAAGTGTATTTCATAAATTCATATGATATTTATTATATAATTACTATTATATAAAGATAAAATAATACAAAACTTGATTCTATCATGTTCATTACAAAATGGATATGCCAGTCATGCATACATACCACCTACCACCTCTATGATTGTAATGCAATTCATTAATCATAATTTTTTTTATAGTTTTTAAATATATAAATGGTATATAAAAATTATCATTCAGAAGTTATTTTCAATCTAGGTATGATTTAAAAATTACCTCACTGACATCAATCAACCTACAAAAGTAATTTTGGACATATAAGATGAATATCATCAAAACCATCTACCTGAACATAATTAATTATGTAGTTGATTATAATATCGTAATAAAATAAATTAATTAGTAAAAATGTAAAAGAATCATAAAAATATATATTATTACCACATTTGTATTATTTAGTATGATAATGAATGTATTGGATGAGTTATACTTGAAGAGAAGAAAAGCATTACTTAAAAAACCCCATTTTAACCATTTTAAAAATTTTCTTACTAAATATATTTAACCCATTCCAATGATCATAAAATAATATTATATGTATTTTTATTATTGAAATAAATTTAATATAATTGGTATTTTATATCACATTTATCTTAATTTGTAAAAAATTTGTTTGAAATTAATGAAAAGGGAAGGATCTATTTTAACATATATGATTTCAACAAATTTACCAATACCATAACCATCATTTGATATTTGGATTAATTTTTAATATTTAGATTCATTACAAATGTAAACCTATTATTCCTTTAATTATAGTTAATTTTAAAAGGCCTTTATATTAAATTTATATTTATATATCAAGAATTGTTTTTCTAATGGGTGATTATATTTTTTAATGTGTATGATGATGAAATGGCAGTTTTCAGGAGTTATGATTTTTAGTGGTTCATGAGAATATTTTTTAATCATTGGTGCATATATTATAATCCATGAAGTAATTTTTAAATTATAAACCTTTTAAGTATAGTTACATTATATTCCAATGATGTGTGGGTCCTTTATAGTCATCAAATATTTATGTTAAGGATTATGTTATCTATAGAATTATGTTGGAAGTTGATTGTATTGGTTATTCCACATATACATTTTCTTTCAAGGGTTATATGAAGATAATTACATAACATACCAAAATTATTCATATATTATTTCTACTTATTTGTTACAAAATATATTTTTTAAAGGTAATATAATTATCATAGGATTAAAGGGTAGTTTTTATCTACAACTATGGAGTGAATTGCATAACTTTTTTAAATCATTTTAATGTGTTCTTGTTATTTTAGAATAAATATTTTTGAGTTTTATTTAACTTGTAAAATTAGTTATTAACTTTTTTTAAAATAAATTGGAATAGTAGCTAATTTCATTCTTAAAAATGTTCATTTTGAGCCCAAGGATTAGATTAAAAATAGAATATTGTCACAATTTGTAATAGAAAAAAAGATTCTCTATTTATTTTTATATAAACCTTATTGATAATTGTATTCTCTGTCCACATGTTATAACTTTTTTCATAAGATCTATTAAGGATTATGAAATATTAGGTTGTCAAGATTAAAATTTTAATGATATATCATCAATAAAAATCATATTAAATATTAAAATATTTGTATTGTATGAAAATGGATATTGAGTGGATGTGTCCACATTTTGATGTAATAATTATTTTTGGGTCAGTGATGTAGTAATTATACAAAAAACTAATCCAAAATAATCATTAGTAATGTAATAAAATGAATTACTATATAATGAACAAATTTTACGATTTTCTTTGGTATGGGTATTATAATACTTCACCAATAAAAATAATAGACGGATATTAATTGCCTATTGTTGGTGGTGTTGGATGTTTGGTCAAAAGGCATAGGAGTGATATCATAACATGTCAATTCAAGAAAATTATTTATGATTAAAATAAATGGGGATAATAGATTAAAAACTGAAAAAAAAATTCGTATAAATGTAGAAGAAACATGAGTATACCCTGAGTAGAAACTATAAGTGAAACATTACAAAAAAAATCCTCCAAATAAGTAAATTAATAACAAAGATAAGGATTTTATCATCCATAAGAATATAATTGTGAAGAAATCAATCAATATAAATATAGTGGATTCTATGTATTTATGTGAATGGTGTAAGCTTCATGAACATATTACAAAGACATACATCACAAGGTTTCATACACAACTAGATATTTTTATGAATAAAAAGTATGATCATAAATCTTATTATGATCAACTATATGTTGAATAAAAGGGAATTACCAAAAAAGGCAATGGTGTTGTCAGAATTATAAAATTAACTTTTTTTAATGAAAACTCCTAGTATCAGTGTTACTATTTTTGAACAAAAAGGCCGCTCATTATTCTATAATCATTGTTTGCTATTAGTACTAAAATTTAGGAAATTAAAAAAAAATGAGTTATGTCACCCTTCGAAAGAAAATATAATTGTTATCGTGTGGTACATCAGAAAGTTTATCAATTATGATCTGGATTGATCGTCCATTCTAATTGGATACGTAAGAAGTGATTTGTAGCTATTATATAGAAAATAAAATAAATTTAGAATATAAATACAAGACAATAGATAATGGTTATCCAATTTCATATATAATAAATATTTCTAACTATATTTAACATATTTTATTATAGGTGTGTTGGAATATTTAATAATGAGTAAATTTTTGATTTCATGAGCTACCTTGAGATTATTTATATGTATTTATTTTCATGTGTATAATATTAAAAAATATTATTTATCATTACTGGGAATTACATGTCTTCAAATTTTGGGAAAATTATAACATGAATGGTTATTTATTGGTAATAGTGAACAAAATTGAGAAGTATTTCATATTTACCAAAAATGGGTAACCAATGTTGAATTACAATATACTAACTAAATTATAATTTTTATGTGAAATAAATGGTTCCATCCTTATATAGGGAAAATGAAAAAGATAATTTATGAGTTCCTTGAATGGTAAAAAATGATATTATATTCTCATACATTATCCATTCTAATGGTTTCCAATATCGGGAAGAGGAATAAATTTATAAAAAACCACAATATAATGACTAGGGTTTTGAATAGAAAGGCCTTGGAATATTTTGTGAAATATTCATGGAGATAGGAGATATGTCATGGTGGGAATATAGGGCCTACGGTGCCTTAGTGTGGTGATATTAAAAATAATAAATATATTTTGTAACACACATCTAGTTTCTCTTCAACCTTATATAACTCCCTTTCGGAGATTGTGAATAGATTTCTAAGACCGTGGTTGTGTCTGTAATGTCATGTTTCCCATTGGCGTGACCTAATGTTTTTTTTTCACTAAGAGTTTTTATTAGGGGAATTATGGTGAACCAGCATTATGAGGTGACTTTCATTAATTAAAAACTAACTTAAACCCATCCCATCCCATCATATTGGTGAACACGACACAAAGTAAGAGTGACTCAACCTCCTATCCTCTCATTCTTATTAGTGATGATGAAACCATTGCCAAATCCATTCAATGAGGTGTCGTTGATCTTGGTTTCTAAAATAGATCATCATGAGATTGAGAACCAGAATGATCTGGGTATTATTCATAATCCAAAGATTCTACATTTCTCTAACAAGGTAGGTGGATTTATGTTTCGGTCCTTATCCCTTTCATCTTGTGTTGTTCGAACGTTCTAGATCCAAATTTCATTTTTTATCCCTATCAGGTATATCAATGGGTTTTGGGTTGAATCTGAGAGAATTAGTTGGTTTGAATGTACTTCTTGAATAGAATTTCTATATACGGGGTGTATAGTCCAATGACACACACCGTGTAACTCTTCCTATTTGGGAAAGATGAACAATTGGGACTACACTCCATGTAATGGTGTTACATTCCATTTAGTTCCATAAACTGTATGACATTAGGAAATGGGTTGGGATTATCTGGGTGAAAATACATAAACATGCACAAACACATGGCCATGATACCTGGAAACAAGGTCTGGTACATATACATATTAAAACTACATGGGCACAAAGATGTTCATTCAAAGACATTGTCTATTATGGGATACATGCGGTGTGAGGGGAATGGTCATCTGGTCGTTGAAGAAGAGAAACACAGACATGGTACAAGTTATTAGGGACATGATGAGTACCTACTCAATGATTCATGTATCCCTACGTGGGTTTGAACCCATGTGGACGAGATACATGGCCAGGTTCTCTATCGAGCTCACACGCCATGTGTTCCACGGTAAATTTCATTTACTACTAGGATAACCTATGAGAATATTTCTCCTTTCGTATATCCTTCATTGTAAATTAGATTCATGATTATGAATAGTATATACTGAGAGGTTTTCTAGATAGGATGCAATGAAGGCCTCAGTTATGGCCTAATAGGTACAAGGTGGCATATATCAAGTAAGAGGATTATGGAGCGGTACTTAGTTGATGTGTGAGATTTGTGTGGTTCATATAGAGAGACTCAAGGACTATTAGTACCCTGAAAGACTAGGGTGTAGGTTTTATTTACAATTTTATATAGGCAGATACATGATTCCCCACATCATGGGTGTGAGTTCATTACCTTCATGATATTTCCTTCTAAAAGTGTTAGTCCCCTTATGTACTAGGGTCCATCTCTCCGAGTAACGTTCATGATGGTTGATTATGTACTCCCCTATTCAACTAGGGAGAAGATCCCCAATTCGAGGATTTCTTAATACCCTATAGGTATAGGGTGTGGTTCCTTCATATATGATGTATAATTAGAGTGGGAAATTCCATAACTAATAGGGTGTGAGTACTCTATTATATGATTTGGTACTCCACTTTCATTCAGGGGTGCGGTTCCTCCAAAGGTGTTGTTCTGGAAGAGTTGGTACTCCTATATCATGTTAGAGAGTGGTTACTCAAGCCTTGGGCCAGTACTCCACTATAATTTTGTGGTGCTGGTCTCCCATAGTAAACATGTTGGCAGGGTCAGTACTTCCTTGTCGTTCCAGGGTGTGGGTCATCTAGGCATTGAGTTTACTCCCCAACTAGGTTAGGGTGTGGGCTATTGATCTAAAAACTTTTACTCACCTATCATATTAGAGAACAAGTACTTAATGAGTACTACTCCTCTATTGGATATGGGTGTGTGTCCTCACTTACAGATTATTACTCCCCCATCTCTTAATAGTAGTGGGGAGTAGATCATACATTGAAGATTGAGCTCCCTCGGTTGTTGGATACATTTAAGGGGAGCAGTCCATTCTTCTTGTTGTGAATTATACTAAGATATTATATAGGTCTCCCTTATAATACTAAGTGTAGGACAATACTTATTTGTGTGAAATAGTTTTTTTGGGTTATTTAGAAGTAGTACATCATTATTTACTGGGTATTGGAAAGGTATGAGTCCCTCTATTCTCTCTTGTTAGAGAGTATGCATGCGATGCATAGTCTGGATCAATTCTCACTCAACTCTATGTTGTGGTGAAGGGATGTAATCTTATCATATGTTTTTTTATTTTATGTGGCACACGAGGAAACTATGATAGAACCCCTGGTTCTAGGCACTTGAGTGGGACCCTGTAAGATGTTCTTGATGGAGCACATTCTCATAAATGTACCTTTTCGAATGGTATTGTGTTATCCAATGGATTGATTCTATTTAATGGGTTCCATCTAGTTTGGATGTGATCTTGGCCTCTATTATCCAAGTATTATGTTGTGGTTAGAGCCTATTAAGAAAACTATATTTCCATATATGAGGCTGATACCTAATGAGAATTAGTGTATGAGACAAGTATATATAAGTGTTCTTTGGGAATCCTTATGGTATTTTAACATGTCAAAATCATCACCCATTATAGAACAAGATGGAATTTCATGTATAGTAGATTATGTCTTGAGATAGATTTTCTATCTCGATTGGGTTTCCCTATTCCTAGATCATGCAGACCATTTCCTTTCAATGGATCCCTTTTTCTTTTGGGGGTTTGTAGGGCACCTATTGAGTATTTTGTACTCACCCATACACAGTGTTTTCCTGCACATGTTTTGTGTCATTTGCAAACCATATGAATTTCAACAAATTCAATAGGGGAAAAGAGGCAGGATGAGCTTAGTGAACTATAAAAACTGAGGTGTCTACCATAACATAGGCAAGGATCATTCTGAATGATTATGTTGACAACGATCCCATTTTTTGAGCAGGATGGACAATTTTACAGTTTTCATTGGTGGGTGCTGAATTCCACCTTTTCATTTTCATAAATAATTTTTTACTCTAATTGTGTGATATATATGTATACATTCATTTTTTCGTGTTATTTTTTCCATTTCATAATTTTTTATGTTTCGGGATCTTCTTGTGCGTACAGGTACATAGGAAATTCCTCCCCCGTTTTTGATATTCTTTCTCAGTGCTAGTCCTTAGACCCAGGCCTATTGAAGGTAGTCTTGGGGAGTTTCATCCCAGGATCCATCAGGTGGATTTAAAGGTAATTCCTAACTAGAATTATAATATATAAAATGTGTATTTCAATGACACATTATGTATAGATCTTCCTCTTTGGGAAACATAATCATTTGGGACTACACAATGTGTATGTGTGTTACATGTCATGTAGTGCCCAAACTATGTGACCATGGGTCAACCAATTTAAAATACATGGCCATGTAGTAACAAATAGCCATAACACACTGTCTTGGGTTTTGATATATGGACATGGGAAAACTACATAGGTATATGGTCATTTATCCTAACACACCATGTATTATGGGATATACAACACGTAAAGGATATGGCTGGCCAGTTTGGTTTAAAGTGGAACATGGCCTAAGGATGGGTGATTAGGGACACAACTTGTACCACCTCAACACATCATATACCTCTATATGGGTTAGAACCCATTTGGACCAGATACATGGGCATGTTCTTGGGTTGGATCACATTCCATGTGTGCCTTGGTGCATGTCGTGTACTACTAAGATATTATCTAGGGATCTTCCACATTTCGTAACTCCTTTTATTGGACTCGTATTCATGATTTTTAGAATTCTATCATGAGAAGTTATCCATGTAGGTCATGATGGTGAACTCTGTTACAACTTAGGAGGTATGAGGTTTGGTAAATCAAGCAAGAAGCTTGTGGAGCGATATTGAGCCGATGATGGAGATCAGTGTGGTTCGTATTGAGAGACATTGTGACTATCACTCCCATGATGGGATTGAGCATGGTTTTTTCTTTTCCAGACTTCATAGGTAGATATGGGACTCCCCACATTGTGGGTGTTGGTTTATTACATTTAATTATTTTCCACCAGGGGTGTTACTCCCCTGATGGACTGGGGTGCATGTTTCTTCATAATATTCATGAAGGTAGAGTATTTACTCCCCAGTTTGACTAGGGAGTGGCGCCTCAATTCGAGTAGTTTGTAGTCCCATGTTAGACTAGGGTGCAGGTCCTCTATATATAATGTATAAATAGTGTGGGAAATCCATTACCATGTAGGGTTTGGTTCTTTTATTATAGTAGTTGGTAGTCTTCTATCGTTCCAGGGTGATGATCCCTATTACGTGTTGTTACAAAAGATTTGGTTATAACATTCCTTGTTAGGGTCTGGTTCCTCAATCCTCAGTCAATAATCCCTTGTTGTGTTTGGTTGTGGGTCTCCCATATAGAATTATTTAGTAGAGTTAGTACCCCTCTATCATTCTTGGGTGTGGGTCCTATAGCCATTTAGTGGTACTCCCCTACTGGGATAGGGTGTGTGTCCATAATCTATGATGTGGTACTAACCTATCATATTTGGGAATAGGTGCTTCATGACTATTACTCCTCTATTGGAACATGGTTAAATTACTCAATTAATTATTTGAACACCACCTTATCTTAGTATCAGTGGGGAGTGGGTCATCTATTAGAGTTGCATATCCCTACGTTATTGGATACAATTATGAGGGGTAGTGTCTTCCTCTTGATGTGAATGATATCAAGATACTAGATAGAATTTCATCTACACACTGAGATGTGGTCCGCTACTACTAGTAATGATATAGGTTTCATGTGTTAGTTACAAGTTGCACTCCCTTAACATTGGGGTTGTGGTGGTGCGTGAGTTCATCTGTTATCTCTTTTTAGAGATGATGCATGTGGAGCATAGTCTTGAATAGTTCTTATAAAATTGTTTATATTGGAGTGGGGTGGGACGTCTTCACATGGTTTTATTTAAATTGAACAGGGAATGATGTCGTGATGATCAGACCTCTGGTGCTAGGTAGTAGAGTAGGACCTAATACGATGTTCATGATAGAGCATGTTTTCAAGAACGTACCATAAAGAATGGTACAATTGATCCCAATGGAGTTCATTTCTTCGACGGGTGCCAACTAGGATGGATAAGCTCATGGAGTGTGTTGTATTGGTTTTTGTATGGATATATCCTATTAAAATACTATTTATAGATATGAGGTTGGAACCACATGAGACAAAATGTATTAGATGATTATATCTGTGTGTTTTCTGGGAGTCCCTGTGGTGTTGTCATGCATCAGGGGTGAAACCCCTTATAGACTGAGATAGCTAGTCATGTACAGAGGATGATGGTTCACGATGGGGTTTCTCTCTTTATTGGGTTTCCCTCTATCGAGAGTGAGTAGAATGTTACCTTTTCAGTGTCTCTATTTTTATGTTGGGTCTTTTGGTCTCCTACTTAGTATTTTTATACTCTCCCCTACACAAGAACTGCCCGATCATGTTTTCTGTGTTGTGTAGACCACATTAATTTTGACAGAGTCTATGAAGGACTTGAGTTAGGTGGAGATTAGTGAGTTATGAAGACCGAGATGTCTACCAGAGAATGGCCGATGATATTTTCGGTAGATTCAATTTACAATGATACCATTCTTATTTATAGGATATACTCATTTACAGTTTTCTTTTGTGGGTGTTTATTTCCACCTTTTCTATTTCATTGATTCTATTGTACTCTAGTTGAGGGATATATATGTGTTAATTAATTGGTTTCTATTGTTTTTTTATTTTATCATTCTATGAGCTTGGAGATTTGTGTGTTTGTATAGGTACAAATAAAATTCCTCCCATGTTAGTGGTATTCCTTCATGGCACTAGTCACCATCCCATGGCCTATTGATGGTGGGATTAAAGAGTTTAGGCTTGGAATCCATTGGTTTAGGTCGGGAAGCCATATTTTCAATGTGTAATTATGGGTTTTCAAACAAAATTTAATGGTGTAGATTGAAGTGTATATGTAATTATGAATATTTGTATCATTTTCAAAATTTGTGTCTGTGGAGGATTGTTAGAGTATTTTTATGGATTCAATAACTGATAATATATGTCATGCTTTACTATCCATTTTAGAAAATTAATTCAATGACAGTTCCATATGAAATGGGAAATATATTACCAAATGAGATGACCTTGGATTCCAAAATTAAATAATGATTTCAAGTGATGCAATATGATCATTTATATACTACTATATTCAATTAAAATTAAATTATCATCTAGATTTATCAAATTATTTATCTAGAGAAGTTTATAAAATAAAAGGAATTGATATGTTAGGATTTTTGTAATTTCATTATAATATTCATCAAATTGGAATATGGGGGTTGAGGAATGAATATACTTTACATAATTAATTTTATTGAATATCCTGATTTTTTTTATTTTTTTATAAATCTTATATTTGTGAAATGTTTATGCAACAATTTTATATTATTATTTGAATTGTTTGTTTTTAGATTAGTGTTTTAATGAGATATTATTTAAAAAATCCAATCAACCACACTTGGATATTGAAGATAGATCAAATGATCATATTTTTACCGAGTTAGACACACAAGAGCCTACTCAACTAGACATGTGATGGTGTAATATGGGTTAAAACATTGGAAGAATTCACAAAGGATGGAAAGGATGTACAAAATGTTCTTAAATGAGGCACACATGTGAATGATGGTTGGTGGACACTAGTGATGTGAGTGTGGGTTTATCATGGTGTTAAATGTGTCTCAATGGGTGAGAGGTTGAAGTAGGATTGAGTCATATTATATTGAGGTTAGTGGAATGATCATCAGATATATGACTCCATCAAGTGATATTACATTTCCACATAAATTTTTTTATAGAACAATTGTTATCTAATTATGCTTTTCTACATTATATATTCTTTTCATTAGTGTTATTTAATCACTTGCAATTATAGCACTAGGATTGACCATGTGAACTCATGGACCGACCTCAAACCAATCTAAAAAGATACCACATGAGGTGTGAATCCATAGTGGGTGAATAAATCTTAAGAAGGTTCTAAATCTACTAAATTCTCATGGTCCAATCAAATAAAAGATTCACTCCATGATAAAACATATTTTCAATAAATATTCTACACAATTAAGGTGAATCAATTATATTATGTTTGAAAAAAAGATTACAAACATGAGTTTTATCTACCATATAGTAAAATTAAAACCTATTACGATATGTAAATTGACTACATTAAGAACTAAGAGTGACCCTGGGATGAGATACCTCATGAATAACATGACATAAAGGGAGATGATTTACCAAATTTAGATAATTATCTATTATGAATATTCAAAAGAGTGTTTGTAAATGTGCACACTGTTTATGCATCGACTGTATAAGGAAATAATGATCGACTATAAGACATCATGATATCTCTACCAAAAATTAAAAGATCGTGATTCTATTGGATTATTATTAACGATGAATTCAAATAAGAAATAATTTAGATCTGTGATAAATTAATTACGGATGTTCATGAATAATCTATAAAGAATAGAATGTCAAATTATGTAAATAAATCCCTTCCATAAATATATGAGTATATATTACACATATGGGTTATATGGTTATTTACAATTTAGGATGAAAAATTTTATGATATGATCATGAATTTAATATGTAATCCATGGAATATACATCTTCATATTGAGAGATTTTCATATATCTATGAATGCAAGAAAATTAAGGTGCATGTAAACCAATTGTAGATTAAAAGAAATCATGGCTCTAAGTTCTCATTTCACTATAAAAAATTAGAGTAATAATTTCATAAATAGGGAAATGATATATTGAATGTGATCCATGTATAGTTCGATGCTTTGAATATTATGCATAATTTAACGAGATCGAGTTATATTTGTTTTGTGAAGTCAAATGGGTTTCATGTATACTTTTTTTATGGATGAAATAAAGGAGTTCATGCTGCATTTAGAATTCAAGAATTAAATTTGATGATGAAATATCAATAAATTCAGATATTTATTGTGAAATTAAGAATTATTATCATTATATAATTAATTAATATGAGGTATTTAATTTAATAATTACTAAAAATAAATTAGGGGTCATTTTTTATTCATAGACAAAATTATAAATGAGAAAAACACAAGTTTTTTATAATGATAATTAGTTTAATATTATAATAAAAATGTTATTGTATATATATTCAGGAATCTTATGTGTAGAAAGGGTAAATTTCTATGACATTGAATCATAATAAATATTATTGAATAAATTTTTTAAGAATAATTTTGAATATATCGATAATATTAAATATTGAAGAGATGGAGGGGGAGATTTAATGATTAGACAAATTCCACAACCACACACCTTGAAATTTTAATTTATTAAAACAATATGAATGATGGAATTTAACAATTTTTTCTCTTTGAAAAGAAAGATTTTAATGTCAATAGGAATATTGTTAGAAAAAAGATGAAAAAATCAATGTTCTCTGCATTATATTCAATCCATTCACCAGAATGTTGGCTTCACAAAGGACATGTGTGATGATATAATTCATTTTGAAATGTTGTCCTGTAAATTGACTATAATGTAGTCAGATTATAATAGAGATGAATGATACCAGATTTAATAGTGTACTATTTTTTTTGTGGAATCACATTTCATACTAGGACTGTTCTAATAAATTTTCATTTCCCTATCAACAACTGTTATGAACCTAAGAATCATAGCTTCTAAATTCATAGAGATGTGGAGTTTAATGTTTAGTGTATTTTAAAGAGAAGATACATTTGGTGCATAATTTTTCAAAGAATTGTGGAGGGAATATATCACTCATAAAACGGGGAGAGATTCTAGAGAAATAAATAAATTTCAATATAAAATTTATGATTTTGGAGGAATCTACATGAGTGAAAAATATGATTTAATGTAATGGAGTAATATTATTCAGATGTTGTTGGAGAACCTCCTACTACAGGATTATATCATTAAGAGAATAATAAATATGTTATAACTAGTAATGTGAGTAATGTGTATGGGTTGTATGTCCAAATGAAGTATAAGTGTAGGTGTTTTGGGTGTAGAAATAATTCCTACTAGAGAATCAACGAATGTGGTTCCTAAACCATTGTTGTTGAAGTCATATGATTTAGGGAGTGTGATTAATCACATTATTGGGAAATCTTGATCCAATGTAATTGTAGATGATATTATAGTGGAGAATACATAATGGGGGGGGGGTACAAAAATTATGGGAATGATTATTCCATTCATCCAAAACATGTAAATTTCATTATTTTTTTCATTATGATTATTATTCCACATAATGTGATGTTGAGAGGAAATCATTGTTTGGTTGGGAACCATTGAATGTTCATGGGGATGAATTATTGGCATCTATAAAGAGTTCGGACAATAAATTAAACCAACATCTAAATGATTTATCACTAATCCATTTGATATATAAGGGTGTCTCATTTCGTTAATCATTTATGAATAAATAATTTGTGAATGTTGATCAATCATGAGGACCACATCCCCTTAATATGGGATTATTCACACAAAATCCATAATTAAGTTCTATATATACGCCCATTTCAAACTATAATTGTTCAGGTAACCCAATTAATATTCCCTCCATAATATCCTGGGGTCAAACCATTCATGAAAAATGAGTCCTAATAGAATGGAACAAATATCATTGGACCCACCTTTTCCCCCAAACTCATACAATTAAAATCAAACAATGTTGATTTTTTTCATGTTCATAAAATATTTGTATAAAACACCATTGAAGTTAGTTCTCAACATCAATAGATTCAAATAAACCTCTTGATAGGTAGTAACCCTCAATATATACCACTTCATATTGAAAATAAAACATCCTATAGAGCCTAAATATGTGGCTTTATTCCATGGAGTTTCCCCATAGAACTTTTGGTTGTGAATATCCCCACATGACTAAAAACTATGAGTGCCTCCCACTTCCCACTAAAAAATTGACATTACTCAAAGGAATAAAAATAGTTACTATATTTTCTTGAAATGATACCATGAGGGCCTTCTAAATTAAACATAAATACATGAAACCATATTCCTATATGTGATGAACAGGGGAAGACTTATCTGATGAGTATAAGAATCTTTTAAAGACTATGTTTTTATGAATTAATATTTTTGGAAAAATTAAATTTCTTTTTAAGGATTCTGTTTCATTTTAATCCATGTTATTATTTATTATTACAAAAAAATAAATTAACATTTCTCTATACACAACATTGATTTCATATTTATGCATACACAACAACGAGTTTATATGATAACATGATATATTATTAAAATCTTTTTATAGCGATCACCTATTTTTTGGATGGAAGGTATGAAAAGGATTAGATAAATAAAAAAAGTATTTAATGATAATTATAAGATAAATTAATTTTTAAATAATTTTTATACTTTAATGTAAAAACAATTTGAAAATACAAAATTTACTTTTTTTGAAAAACTATTTTTATATGCATAAACATATTTTATATTAAAAAATTAAACAAACCACTACTAATGAATGATCTTAAAGGATTGCATATTATATATGAACTAAAATATTTAACATTAATCATATGTTTTTTCATTAAATGAAATCCTAATATATATAACATTGTGCATAAAAAGATGTTTATTTTTTAAAAGGTAGTTTTACCGCCTTTTAATAGAACACTCATTTTTAAACTAATTCATGATTTTTTTCAATTATTTCACAAAATATAATTTTTTTAATATTAATTTAAAATTATATTTTAATGATTTTTTATTATTTATCTGAAGAGACACATTTTTTATGAATAGTGAAAAATTATTAATTTTAATTGAAAACTGCGTATTATTTTTATTTATTTTAAAAAATAAATTATATGTTAAATTCATATAAACTTAAAATTAAATTAATAAAACACGTATTTATAAAATTTAGGTAATTTTTATCAATTTATATTTGAAATTTACTATACAAATATTATGTAAAATTTTGATATTTTATAATTTAAAACCATGCTTTCTCAGCACGTCTGTGGAATTAATTTTTAGCTAATATCCTACAAATATGTGATTTAAATTTTTTTTAAAATGAATATGTATTTGGAATAAGATTAATTTAAAATTTAAAATAATTGAAACATAATAATTGATCAATATAATTATTCAAAACAATTAAGATTATATATAATGATTAATCAAAAAACAAGATTACTTAGGGGTTTAACAAAGAAAATAAGGTGTATAAATTAACCAAAACATGCCTGAAAACCATATTATTTCAATATTTACCCTTATCAATTGTATGGATCTAAGATAATACATATTTTATAATTTTACCACATGAAAAAAGTGGGTGTAATTCTCACATTCAATAATTTACAAGTTCTCCACCCACATCCCTTATAAAAGGCCACCATTTCTCAACATCACTTCACACATATCAACCCATTTTTATTTGATTATACTTATAAAAATACCATCCCGAATTCCATCCACCTATAATATAATCATTAATTTATTAATAAATACAACCAAATAAGTCTTTTGGTGAAAACTAAAAAATAAATACCTGATGAAGTGGCAATGTTTTTTAGCAAACATTTTTGGTTACTTTATTAAACAAACCCATTAAATTATTTTTAAATAATAAAAATATTAAAAAAACTCTATAAAACATATACTAAGATTTTTTATAGTTTATGAAAAAAAATATACACACGAATCCATTAAAAGGGTTACTAAGTAATCATTTGGGTAAACAACAAACTTCTTCCTAGAGAACCGATGTCATTATTTTTTCCATTACTACCATTATGGATTAGGAATAATTATTTATATTCTATTAAATATTATTTATGTGATATATATAATTAATTTATAACAATTTTATTATTATATTACACAAACCATCATGATTTACATTTTTTGTTAATATGATAACGTTGTTCATAAATATGGTGAACTAATACCTCGCGAGGTGTTGTAATTCTTTCATACATTACATGGAATGTATGAATTAAGGGTTTAAGTGAAATTTGAGATATATATAAAATAATAATTCCCTCTAATTATTATAGATATTTATATATTACTTTACTCTTCATTAATTAAATACGACATGAAAATGGAAACAATGTTCATGCATACATACATCATACCCTATACATGAACGATATGCTTTATTTACAATTTATATATTTTATAATTTATTAAAAATACATATATAATTAATTTATATGGTATTTATATTATGTTAATAATTATTGATATTATTAAATCAAATCAATAGGACCATGAATAACAAGTCAAAACATGTATGAAAATCCAAGTGGATATTACCAAAAACATAACATTTTCCTGGAATTGTAAATTAATGGATTATATAATGTAATAATTTTTTTATAGTATGATATTTATGAATATTGTTCCATGATATGTTATAATTAAAATATATTTATTATATATGAGGTTTCAATGAGTGCAATTGATGTTACGAATTATGGTATTCGATTTACATCTCAATTTTTTACTTTTGTGAGAGACATGCTATATTCATGACCTATTTTTTATATGTGGTGTATATACATCCTATAATTTTAATTTATGATTATTATAAATATAATTATTTATATTAAAAAAATCCATTTGAGGATATATATTTCTTGGGTTTATGTTTTCATTGTTTCTAAAGCTGCAATGGAATTTTGTCTCAATTTACCTTATTTGAGACAAAAGTTCTATTATGCACCTACACTATTTTATGAGGGGTGTATAATTACCCATTAACATATTATATCACAAATATACTTATTTTAATTATATTTTATGGTTCATTGAATGTTTTTTTCATTTGGATCATGATTCAATGTTACAAAGTAGGGAGAGTTTATTGAAAAATCTCCACATTTATTAGGCTAGTTTATGATTTTGCTTCCATTAATGAAATATTGTGATCCGTATATCAATAATTCATAAACTTTTTTATCCTATAATTATTAATTATATTTTAATGTAATGGTACCATTTTCCCACACATTTTTGTTTATGATATTTAAAATATATTTTTTGAAAATAAAAAGTTACTTCTCTACTCGGTCAGAAATATATTTTCATCCAAAACCAAGATTTCAGAAAAAAAAAATTAATTTTTTATTATACTCTAATTATTTTTAAAGTTATATTTTTTAAATTTAATGAATTTTCTAAAAAAATTATCAAAGTAATATTTCTATCATGTTTCTAATCAATGAATGTTTTTCTTTTATCACAAATATGAAAGGAATAATCATTTTAATATGTAAGACATGAATAAAAATTTTCAAAATAATAACCAATAAATACATTAAAGATTTTAGTATTTGTATAAAGGTTATATTTAAAGGAAAAAGTTTAAAATTGTTTTCTTTTTAAATAAATATTTTGAATTCATAAATAATATTTTTTTTCAAAAAATGTTAAAAATTATTACAAAATATATTTCTATATGTTTTCATGGCCATTTTAAAAGGTAATGGATTACATAATGTTTTATATTCTAAAATGGATCATTAAAATAAGAAATTACATTTTCTATAAGAAATTTTTTATATGATTTTTAAAAATATTCTTTATAAGATTCTAATGCTATTTTCATTGAAGAGGATTTTGATTTTTTTATAAAGGTTACATTCAAAGAAAACTTATTTTCATTAAGAAATGTTCTATGTGATCTTGAAAAATACTTATCTATAAAAGATGAAATCAATTGACATAATATCTAGTATTTTTGTACATTTTAAATGGATACTAGACTAATTATTTCCCTAAATGATTTATGTTTTCATACAAAGATATTTATGAAATTAGTTTCCTTCCTATGGGATATAAAATGAAATGAGTAATTATGAAAACCACATATTTTCATGGGCTATTATAGTATGAAAAAATTATAAAACCTCTATATTTTATATAGTTTTTTATGTGATTTAATTCATATAACCCCAATTTGATTTCATGGAATATAATATAATTAATGTTTATGATAATGCGGCACACATAAATATGGTTTTCATTATGTGATGGTTGGGATCCATATGTCCATAAAATAAACTAGGTAAAGATTTATATGTCATTATATATAAATTAATGGAATGTAAAGTGAACATGGTTTTATAATATGGGGTTGTAATGGGTAGTGAACATGGTTAAGTAATAAATATATAGGATTTGGGCTGAACTCTGTTAGGTAATATATTGATGAAATGAGAAGTAAACTTCATTGAGTAATAAAGGGTTGTAATAATGAGTTTACATAGTTTAGTGGAGAAATATGACCCATATTATGGTTATTTCTGTGTTCCTTTATTAAATAATGTTACACATGAACTTGAGTGCATGTTCATAGTGTCATGAATTCACATGATTATATGATCAAAATGTTATGTATGAGCCTAATTTCATGTTAATAATGTTATGACAGGAATTTTATTTCATATCCAAAATATTTTATATTGATCAAGATTATTTTCCATAATATTATGTTAGGCCCTGATTTCATGTCCTTAATATGATGACTGATCCTTTTTCTGTTTATAAATTTTCATAATTTCATAAGGTGATATATATTCATCATATATATGTTTTTTCCAATTTCATGCTATCATTTCTTGTGATATTTTATTCCCTTATGATTAATTTCTTATAAACATAAAATAATTGTATAATCAATCATGTTTATGATCTATGGTAGGCTCTGAATGAACATCAGTGGTTTTTTTCATTATCACATACCCCTATCCTTATCTTCTACTTTCATATGATTATAGAATTATATCACTTTTGTTTTCCCTTGCTAAGAATAAATGTTCATAGTATCTCATCTATCATTACATAGGTTATCAGGAATGGAGCATTTAGTTTATTCATAAGAGTATTAATATGTGATAGGACATTTATGGGGTAGGTATAATTTCATTCCCCAAATAATATTATTATGTTCAAATTCTCCAAAGGCACTAAACTAGTATGGTCATCAGGTGTGTACTAATGTAATGTATTGAATATTGCCGAAAGATATACCATATCTATATAAAAAAAATCCTTGGAATATATAGTTTTTATTAAATAATATTTTTATTTAATATTTGTAAACTAAAATGGGTTCATTTCAGTGAGATACCAAGGTATTTTTCTATGGTAAAGTCTATGGATTATCCAACGTATAAGAAAATGTCCTAGACTTTTTTTTGTAAAGGATCGATAGAGTGGATTCGTAGAAAGAAATCCTTATCTAGATACTTCTAGTGTACGTGGATCTAGAACATATGTACTTATGGATAACTATCACAAAAAAGTCAATATGGAGATTGAATCAATTGAGAACTGGTGAAATTTTTTTCCTTGCTGCAGATGTGTTTTAGAACTCTAAGGGGAAATACTTTACAAACCTAAAAAGTCTATATAGGCTATCATTAGGTATTTAAGTATAATATTAACATGAATGGACAAGGATAATCCTATGTTGTTGTAGATTTAAAATAAAATGTTGTGATTTCTACATCTCAATAGTGAGTTTTTAGGATTATTAGGAGTTCTCCAATGATAAGTGTTTATCACAACATGCTTTATTTTTTTAGTAGATGATGGGAACCAAAAGTAACTGTGTTAAACTTGAATATAATTGATAATTTTTTGATGATTAGTCATATAGGATGATTACTAGAGTTATGTATTTTATGATCATTTATAATCATTTTTAAGGGAACTTGATAAACAATGTGTACCCTAATTAACTCTCACAATGATGAAACAAGAGAACTAAATAGATCACTATGAATTTGTGTAATGTAGACCTCTTAGGATTGAATGTTTAGTTTTATTTGTGTTGAGAATTTGGGAAGAAACACTCAAGTGGATATCTTAGAGGAACATGAATGTGTTTTCACTGTTTAAAATAAAGATAAAAAGTAAGTAACTATAAAGTTAAAATGAAGAATTACAAAAACTAAATGAATTAAAATAATGGCCTATATAATGTATCATCAATAATTTAATTATTTAAATGTAAAATGTATGGGAATTATGAAAATTTATGTACTAATTAGAAATATAATTAAGATAATAAGTAAGGTTATGTGGGTAATGTTTATATCAATGAGGATGAATATATTATGAATACATTATGAGAGAATAAATGTATAAATGATTAAGATAATGAAACATAGTTTATAGATTACAGAAAAGGTAGATTTAACAAGGTATTAATGTATATAAATTTATGGATATTGTTATTGGAATAATAAAATATTTATATATATAAGGATTATTTGTAGATGATTTCTTTAAGGATTTTCATGTATAAGATCAATGTTACCAGAGGGATATAAAAAATGAATTGATGGAAAGGAAATATTTTATGTAAAAACATGATTAAGGTAAACTAAATTATGATAATTTTTAATAATTTTAAGAAAGTACTATAACAGTTGAATAAGATGTTTAGTATAGATAAATAGATGATTTAATTAAATAATTTAAATATGATAATATTTATGAGTTCATAAGTGATAATGGATTTTTTTATAAAAGTAAATTTTGATATTATTTATGGTGTTTAAAAAATTAAAATTACAACAGAATGTATTCAATATTTTTTATTTTATTTAAGGAATGAAGAAGATAGGTTGTTTTCATTCATGTTCGATGGTAATTCATGTTATTACCATGATTTAAGAACATATATTATGAAGGTATTCACATGTTGGGTATTTGACAACCTAGAGCTACATTATGACATATAGGGGATTAATGTTAAATTAATAATGAAACCTTTAGACACATTCTTTATCAAGTATTTTATATTAATATTTTGAAAGGGTTATAAGAATAAATATTTATGTAATGGTTTAGGTTGAACATTTTATTTGGTTTTCGATATTAACATATTATTTATCTATATAAATAGTTATTCGTATTAGATAACATGTGAAAACCATTTCTTCATTAATAGTACTGATTAAAAAAAATGACATATCATTATATATATGGATTATAAGATCTGTTTGTGTTTTAGCAATAAAAATGAAACATCATTTCTTTGAGTACAATATAATGTGTAAATTTATCAAGGAAAAACCAAATAGTGATAAAATATTTATAAAATATAATTAAATCATGTAAGAACACCTTATTGTTTAATTTTTATTTATAGAGGTTCATAATATAAAATATTGTCTAGATATCATCATTTTTAATTATATCAATGTCCACTTTAATTTCCCTTTGGTGTATGGTGTTATGATCATTAATCATATTTTACTCCCCTGCTTACTTATGAATAGAGATATATACCACCATGTATAATTATTTTTAATTTTCTTATTTGTCTAAATATTGACTTCCCACTTTTGTTCTCTTATATAGTGACCTAGTTATCAATTACATTGGGTAACCATTATTTTTCCATAATCAATATTTTAAAGAATAATTTTTTATTCATTTTTACATTTTGTGTTCTTATTAATAGAAAATTCAATTATAAAACCGTTGATAAAAAATATTAACTTGAAGAGTGAAATTCATTGGAGGGTTTTATGTAACACCATGAGTATTTATGAACTAATTTTTTAAGAAAAATCAAAATTATCTTATGGATATAATTTCACTATATAAAAATTTAACCATTCATTTTACGCAACATAAAAAAATATTTCACAACACAATGCACAATGTTTTCCTTACGGTACATGCAACAAAGAGTTTAAATATAAATGTTACATATAATTAAAATCGTATTATTGTTATCACCTAATTATTGGAATCGAGGGTATGAAAAAATTGATTAAATCATGAAAATATGGTTCAATAATATTTAATAAATTTCAACCAAGGTAAAAAATTATTTAAAAATGAATGTAATGACTCTTTTAAAAACAAAATTCTTTTTCTGAAACAATATTTTCAACATTTATTCTAAATAAATAAAAAAACACTTTTGATGGATAATATTAATGAAATATATATTATATAATAAATATTATATATCATATAAATATTATTTGTTTTATATTCATGTTATATGATGAAATCCAATTTTATGTATAAAAAGATGTTTTTTATACAAGGTATTTCTACCACATTTTAGTGGCACACTTATTTTTAACAATATTTTGATAATTTTATAAATAAACATCTTTTTTAAATTTATCATTTAAAAAATATATTAGTATTATGTTTCAAGATTTTTATGAGAATGTTCATTTTTTATGAATAGTAAATAGCATTAAATGTTAATATAGTGTAATTTATTTATAAAAATAAATTATTTATTAAATTGGTTTTAATATATAAATAGTTAAAATATATATTTACTGATATAATTTATATAATTTAAATGGATTTCCTATTAAAATTTAATATAAAAACATTTTAGTCTTTTGATCTTTTCTACTATAAAAACTCTCCTTCTAAACACGTCTATGAGATTTTTTTTAAATTAATTTCTCCACCTTATGTTATTTTAATTTGGAACAATTAATACCATATAATTAATTTTAATAATTTATAATTTTTAGTATGTATAAATTATTTTTTATGAAAATTATTAGTGTAAATTGTTAAAATTAATTATACTAATAATGGTAAAAACAATATTACATAGTTGGGAATCATAGAAAATAATGTGTAAAAAAGGCCCAAAACATCTTCACGGCCCGTTGTACGGACATATATGGATATTATAATGTCTAAGTATGAAATTTCATCTATTATTTTGGAACTTTTCCCTATGAAAAACGTTGGTTGAATTCTCTCTTCCAAAATATTAACATGATTTCCACTCATCTCCCTTAAAAAAGGCCACACCATATCTTTATCTCTTCACACATCTCAAAAAAATTGGATCTACCAATTAATATAATATTCTATTCTGAAATTCCCTCCCATTATCCAAGAATCATTAAATTGGGTATAAATCAAACCAAGGAAGTATATTGCTGAATACTAAATAGAGATGCCTGCAGAAGAGGTAACGTTCTTCAATAAATGTTCTGTATTGTACCATCATCAAACCCCTTAAATTATTTTTATATATTGATAATGTAATAAAATAATTATCTTCCATATAATAAAATTTATATGTACTTATTATCTTTTACCACCATAGAAACTCTTTTAAAAAGAGTTATGAAATCATTATTTGTGTGTACGAAAAACTACCACATCAAGAACCAATATCATTCATTTTTTCATTTCCTTTTTAAGGGAAGGGAATAATGAATTAAATTCTTCTTATAAATGATATATATAATATAATAATTTATTTACTCTTATTTATTTATTATATAACCCGTACCTTTAGGATTTTAATTTTGTGGAAATACAATAAAATCGTTCGTGCGTACATCAGACTACCGCCTCACTAAATGATGTGATTCATTCACGCTTTACTAGTAATATGTTAAGGATTATATTAATATTAATATTATATATATATAATAAAAAATATACTATAATTATATATATATAATTTACTTTTCTTACTTTCAGTAGAAAAAGAAAATGTAAACAACTTTCATTTTCATGTATAACCTACTATATCCATGAAAAGTGTGTTTCTTTTCCTATTTATATATTTTTTAGATTATTATAAATTAATATATACTGAATATATATGTTATATATATATATCATTTTTATCATTTTTGATACAATTAAATCATACTCTATATAAAATATCCAAGTATAAAAAGTCATAACATGTATGAAAAACAAAGAGGTTACCACCGAAAACCTAAATTTAAAAATTCATTGTTAATAAATGGGTAATATAATGTCATAATTCAACAATATATGGTATAATAAAAATTAATATTTATCTAATATAGATTTATAATAATTTTTTTTATTATACAGGTGGTTTGAATGAGTTAGAGAGATGTCAAGACTTGTGGTACGTGATTTACGTCACATTTTTTACATTTGTGAGGAACATGCTATATTCACAAACAATTTGAATTATGTGGAGTATATTATTCAAATAAATTTACTTAATGATTATTTTAAATAATATTTTTTATATTTAATCATTCACTTTACTATGTCTCATTCATGTGTCTATGGTTTCAATGTAACCAACATGTTAAGAAAACTTTCTCTCAATTTTACTTTTTTGAGACACTTGTTATGTTATGAATCGATTCCATTTTTAAATGATTATTAACATACCCCTTGAAAATATATATCATGATTCAATTTTTTTGAAAATGTTATTTTAAGATTATGTTTTGTTATTATTTCAATTATTTTATGATTCTACATTACTAAAGTTGAAAGTGTTTATTGATAAAATATCATAAAATATCAAGATTTGTTATGAATATTCTTCCATTAATTAAATAATATGATCTATTTACCAATAATTCTAATAAATTAGATTTTCCTCATGTTATTTGTGATATATTTTCTGAATGGTGCAATATATACCTCATTGGTAGGTATGATAATTATGATTTTTTAAAGAAAATTCTAATTTATTTATCTCTTCAGCTGGAAAACAGTTTTCATCCCAAACCATGTTTTTTGAAAAAATATTTCAATTTTTTTATTAATCAGTTATATTTTTATGATAAAATTTTGTCCATGTGTGAATTTTTGATAAATTTTCTAGAGGACTATTTATTTTTTTTTCCAAAATCGATTCTCATTTGTAATTCACTACAACATGAAAAGTTCCATTCTTTTATTGTGTGTGACATGAAATAATTTTTCTGAAAACATGACCGATAATTTTTTAGAAGAATTATTTAAAACATTATATTATTATCTCAAATGAATATATTTCCAAAATAATTTATGTTTTAAAATTTTTTCTTCAATGAAGAAATGTTATTTTTCTCAATAAATTTTTTAAATTATTTTTAGAAACATGTTTTATTTGTGATCTGAACTATTTTAAATGTGAATGGATTTTAATAATATTTATTAATTAAACAGTGTTTCTATAATAATTAGGAATTTTTTCCAAATAAAATGCTTTCAATTAATTATAAAAAACATATTTATTTTTTTGATGTTATTCCTATGTAAATGTCATTGAAAATGTTTTATAGAAGTGATTTTGAATGAATGGTAAATCATCTAAATAAATTTTCAAAGTCATTTTCTAAAATCCACAATAATATAAGGGCAGAGTCATTAATATAATTTTTTTTATTATGAAGGTATTATCCAATAATAAAATTTTTATTATTTATCAGAATGTTTTATATTTTTATTGCATGATTTTGTGATATTAGTTTCTCTTCCATGGGTTATTCCACAACAAAAACCTTATGAAACATGATTATTTTCATGGTTTATAATATGATGAAATGATTATAGAACCTTACACTTCTCCACAATTTATGATATAATGAAAATTTTATGATACAAATTTTATTTCATGGGTTATGATATGATAAATGTTTATTGATCTTGTGGGACACATAAATATAGTTTTCATAATGTGATGGGTTGAACTTATATGACCCCGTAATGACTTGCGTAATGAATTATATCTAATGATATAGAAATTAGAGTAATAGGGATTGTGCTCATTTCATTTATTTAGTGGTGGAATAAGGGTTGAACTATGTTTTATAATATAGGGATGAAATCATAATTCAACTTGGTTCGGTTATATTGGGACTGAACATGAAGTGAACTTAGCTTAGTAATATAACACTGAAATGGGGAGTGAACTCAGATCACTAAAAGACATTTTTGAATAAGAAGTTTTTGGGAGTGAACCATCACTACTATGATGTTATGGATAAACCTGATTACCTTTTCACAATGTTATGTGTGATCCTTATTACAAGTTCTCAATGTTTTGTGTGAACCAGATTAAATTTTAAAAATGTTATGTGTGGAACTATCTTTCATTTCTATAATGTTATGTATGGGCTAGGTTTCATTACCATAATTTTATACGAGGGCATTATTTCATGTATTTTAGTTAATGATTGAATATGTTTCTATTTAGTCATGTACAAAATGTCACAATACGATGTGTATTCAAAAAATATATATTTAATTCCATTTTAATGCTCTTGTGTCTCATGATCTTTGATTACATTTGAGTCATATCTTATAAACTACAATTATTTATATCGTGACCCATTTTTATGATCTATGATAGGTGGGTTGTGAACCTCGTATGTTTTTTCATTATCACATACCCATATTCTTATCTTATTCTTTCAAATGGTTATATATTTATATATTTTCTTTTTACCCTTAATAAAAATATAATCTCACCCATTCTTATGTTTCCTTCCCAGGTTATGAAGATATGTGTAGGTAGGGTATGACTAAGTGGAGTGATATGTGAGAGGATATTTGTGGGAGATGTTGATGATAATCATCCAAATTATAATATTATATTCTATGATTACTAAGTAACTATGAAATTATAGTCCCTATGACTTTATATTTTTAATGTATTGAATATTCATCTAAAATATGAAAAATCAATGAATTAAAATATTTGGTCACAGTAGATTCCTTAAGTGACAATCATTGGCTTCCTTATGTGTTGAAAATGGGATAGAATATGTGATGAGAATAGGATACCTTTTTTAAGGTCAATAGAAACCCTTATGTGATGTGAGTAGTATATCCTATGTTAGAAGTATTGGGTGATTCATATATTAATATGTAATTATCCTATGACTCTTTATATAAAATATATTGGAATCACTATATCCCTTTTCCAAATGGAATGTGCATAATATTCCCTCATGGACTCACAAGATAATGTTAAACTACCTTCTTACCTAGATTTAAGGATGTTGATAAATCTATTTTGTCGTTATATAATTACAATATGTTACCTTCATGTAATGACATGATAAAAAAATAAGTTTCTGGACTCTCATATCTCAAAAACACTATTACTCTCTCACTGCAAGATATTGACCCTTCAAAGGCATGAATTTATTTAATCAACTAATGTCCACAAGGTTTGGTATTTAAAATTGAATCATGGATACATAATAAATGAATTAAGGTGTTTATAACTATCATATAATATCCCCAAGTGATATTATATAACCTTCCATTATTTTATTCACATTAAATATGTCTTTATCATCACTACTACTGTGAGAGTCTTACCACCTTTTGAAAATAGGAATTTGAAATCCATATCATGATAATCCTAATTCATCCTCATAATGGATCTAGATTTAATTAATAGGGAATATAATTGATTGTCCTAAAATTTATCACTAATAAATTAATATAATTTGGTTTAGTGATGTTGGGTTTCCATAATAAAAAATAGAAGTGTTGAAATTGACATGAATCCCTTTCACAAAAGTAGTGAGTAGTTGTGTATTGTTGGGTGTCTAGAATCTCTAATAGATTAGACGAACGAAAAAAATACATCTATTGGGAATTTATCACATGGATTCCCTATATATATCAATATTAAAGGATGTTTGAACTCAACCCCTATAAATTGTGATACTCATAGATTCCTCCATGTATACATTTATTGAACATAAACACGAGAAGTAACTAAAACATATTCCATATCACTCGATAAACCTCTTTAATATTCTCCAATAGATATCATACAGTTAAGGATAAAAAATTCAATTTTCCACTACTATGAGTGTGAAGTAATGATCCATACCAAACATATGGATCAAGATGATCTTGAACCGAAAGTGTAAGATAAAATGCACCAGTAGTAGGGTTCTTATACAGTTAAAGTAACTCCTATAAAAAATTAAAAACTCTAACAGTTATTAAACATAATATTATGATACTATCATCCACAATGATACATATTTAGGTGATATTTTTTGTGTTCAATATCATAAATCCACACATGAGTCAACAAGGAGGGATCCCAAAAACAAACACTATCTTCTATATAGGGTAATATAATCATTTATAAGAACAGGTGGAGATTACTTTCTCATCAAGGTGTTATAGTTTAAACATTAAAACAAAAATTTGATGGCAATTTAACCTTTATTTCATCATAAGATACTTCTATCATAGCTCCTAAATCTTCTTCCAAGTATATCATATTTATTTTTCACACTTTCCCTTATACAAACTAGTGTATGTAAAAAGCATCATGTTTGACAAGGATCAATACACTATACAATAATTTTTAATATCATATTGACAATATATACCACAAAAAAACCAATATCAATCATAGAGGTTCTCCCATATTGAATATGTTCATTGACTTTGAGGTCCACCAAGAGGTTGAATATATACAAAAAACCTTAAAGGTACACCTTACTATACCAAAAAAACTATTGATTGGTTCCTCATGATGGAGGATAGTTCACTATTTGAGAAATTATATGTTTTTTGTAAAGGGATCACATGGGTCTTAAACTAAAAATCACCAAAGATCATTCAAATTCTTAAAGTAATACATATTTATAAGATATTTCTTACATCCATCACTATAACCCTTGGAGGAAGAACATGCATATTTACCTATTTCATCCATAACCCCTAAACATATTCCCTTTAATGTTAAGTTTTATAATGAATCCTTCCTCTATTTTGATGATGTATTTATATAATGGAATATAAAATTTGATGTTCCCACCAATATCCTAGTTGTAATGGGCATAAAATATCCTAAAATAAATAGGGTTGGGAATGGATTTTTCATTATCAATATATTAAAGGAATTAATGTCATAATTGTTCCAATTGTTGGAGTTGTGAAAAAAATGAGGTGTTATAACAAGACCTTATTATTGGTATATAATTATCAATTGACATATAGGTTCCCAAAAAATACATGAAGGTACACATTGATCTTACCTTTAGTAAAATACCTGATAACTATTTTCTCAAAAAGTTGGGTATCAACCCCATTCATGCTGCACCCATGGGTTGATTTCCAAGTTTACATTTCAATCAATGCTTCCCAATTTACTGAAATCTCTTAATGATATTTATGAAAACCCAGATAACATGGATGTATTCCTTATTTATTAGGTTTAGGAGTAAATGATCATATACATGGGGAATCCGAGAGAGATAACCTATATCAGTGATGTTAAACACTATGAGTTGGAATAATTCATTCCTATCTATTCCTAGCTGGTACCCCCAATCACCTGTGTTGTTAAATAAACATTCTCTCACATGACTCCCTTTTTGGAGTACTTATAAAATGGGATGCTAAAGTAAATCTAGGAGGAGTGGGGTCAAATATCTTGAAGTGGTGATTATTTCATCCCTCTTGAATGTACCAATGCTGATCATTTCATATAAATGTGTACCCTTAATAAAATTCATCTAAAAGGTATTAAGGGGAATATATTTTAGTGGTAATTGTAGAGGATCATAATGTTGTTTGTATATCTAATCTGGTCATATTGAACCTCTACCATAATCTAAAGTCTAGAATTCTGTTGGATGAACATGTTTTGTTATTATATGGGATTCACCAATATGTGAAGGCATGATAGGTTTATGCCATCTTTATGTATTATCCTCTATACTTTCCACATATGATAATGTTCATGTACAATTTTTTCTTTGTAGTAACTGAATCAAGGATTTCTACCCTTCATAAATTATGTGGCACTTCATGTAAATTATTACTACCACTGATTTCTTGTTGAAATGAACATAATATTTAAGTCTAAGAGATGTGAATAATTGTAATGTTATTGATTATTTCAAATAAAAAATAATTCATTAGTTTGGTAACCTAGACACTATTTTTAAAGGTAATGGAACATACTTTTAAGACTATAATTTGAGGAATATCTCTTTCATGTAAGTAATATTGTCCAAACATTCTTCATACTATAACATACTTCTGATTGTATATATCGAGGAATTCAAAAAAATTATCTATCATTATATAAATGATAGTGGATCATAATAGGAATAAATATCTTGAAAATCACTCTAATATGTTATCGGTATATTGTAACATGATTCAAATTCCAACATAGGTGATTCCCTTTTCATAGGTTCATTGATCAAACACTATGTATCATAATTATTTTCAGTTTCTATAATTTTTAATTGTCACATATTACAAATTTATGTAGTTTGAACGATCATTAGGATATATTAATGAATTGTTATCCCTTCATGAATAAAGGAACAAAGAACTGAGCTATATTAAATTTCATGAAATTTGAGTGGCCCAATAATTAAACAAGGTGGTTTGAATTTTAAAATGCCAGTATATTTATTTTGTTCAAGGATTAAGGATTCCATAATACCCAAAATAAATATGATGAAGATAGAGTTAAAAATGGAATACCTTTTACATATCCCAATCCATACCTAAATTTGGTGTATTTATTGGTAAACATAAATGGTGAGCATATTACAACACCTACATATTATTTTTATCTTTAGAAGTACCTTGCATAGTACATATTGGGATTTCATAGATATTAATTTTATTAAACTATATATCACTGTCTATTTCCAAGAATTATTTCATTAATCTGTTTAGATTTTTTGACAAATTCATGTCTCTAAACTATACGACACAACATCCTTGTCATATTACGTCATACTATATATTCCTAATCCTTATAAAAAAACAATAATCATTATTACCAATTTTATAGAATCATAAAAATAAAACTAATGGATTCTTACATAGAAAAATAACCTTAAACTATGTTGCATATTATAATTTAAATTTTATGTACAACATCATCGAAATTACTCCTTAATAAATGACCCAAAAATATATAGATGTAATGTTTTGATATGTTTCTTAAAATAAAAATATGTTTTAGATACCTAAAATTAGATAAAAACTATATTAGTATTTATTTTCAACTCCTACAGTGAATATTTAAAAAGATAATGTTTATTAAATTAAATTTCCTAGTATAAATTGTGATTCCCCATGTCTTTGGTTTTGATCGTAGAAAAAAAAAATTTTACCCCATCTCAACCATGTTCTAAGATTCCCCCAAAGGGATACCTATTAGCACATAATACCCAAACATTGATATTTTTTAAGGGGATGGTCTTTAATATGTGAACATTAAACAAATGTCTCACTCGTTACATGTTATATGAACATAAACTGTATATCATCCTAGATCAAATTATTCCTAATATAAAGTAGGACCAAGAAAAATTATTATGTCTCAAACATGGTTAGCCTCTATGTTTGGCCAAAAAATAGTTTGGACCACATTCTAAGATCATGTAATGCATTACCCTCGGAATTATTTAATGCACACTACTGTTTCACCCATCGTAATAAAACCACTATTGAGATTTTTAAATCTCTTAAACAACGTACATTGTGTCATTAATTATTGAATAACCATAAATATAATATTTATTAATGGAATACACATGGTATATGGTGGTGGATATTGTTATAATGTCTTGGAATTCCATTATCTAAGGAATTCTTCCTAGATGATACCCCATGCCAAATTCCATCATAAAATCACACCTTTTGGATAGTTGACCAATGGTCACCCTGAACCTATTTCTACACCATTCATAGGGATTTGTTAGTGAAAATCACTTTTCAGATATATTTCCTACAGTAAACCTCATCCAATATGTCATTTCGGTTCTCTATTCAAACTCTTGAAATTTTAATATATAATTACCTTCAAATCATTTTTAACATTTTTATTTATAACAACATTGGTGCCACATGTCATCCATCATTGAACGTTGGTAGAGAAAATTGGTATTATAGAAGCACACCCAATCATTTCCCCCATCATATTGGGTTACCAAACAATTGCCAATAAATTATTTTCACCCCTACAAATACACATCTTTATCCACTATTTCATAATAAGAATTATCATCAATTAGAAATTTCTCCTCATATGTAGAATGATCACATTTGTTTAATTTTATCCATTTATTTTTTTGGGGATATTGATACTCATCTTAATTAGATCTAAAGATTTCATTTATCTTTATTGTATGAATTTTTGTACCAGATATTCATCCTAGATTCCATTTCTGAAACTAAACTACCACCATTATACATTGTTTCATGACATTAAATTACAAATAATTTCATCCTCACTACATAACGGTAGAATTCATTTTCATCCCCATCACTATATGATATTAAATAATGTTGTAAATTTAATTGGCACAAGATTTAATACTATATGAAATTATCCCTATCAAATGAAATAATTGCACATGTTGACTTGTCCCTATCATGATAGGTTTCCCCTCATCCATGGTGTTAGTCACATACAATACCGCATAAGAACTATGTGTTCATTTCTACTGGTTTCATGTGATATGTAGTAAAATATGAATTCATTATCTTTTTCCAAATCGTAACATCCAACCACCATCCATCCTTTTGTTTTGACTAATGATTTAAAATATGAAAATATGTTTCTATTTCTCATCACATGCACTATACATAAACTCTCTTTCCAATATACAAGAGCGATAAACATTTGGACATCCTACCTAGAACTAAATGTGTCTTCATTCTAATTTCATGGGATATGTAATAATATAAAAATTAATTACCACATTCTAAAAAACAATAATTATACTCATACTAATCTATTCCAATACTGATGATATTTTTATCAATTAACAATAGGTATAAGTATCACATCCATCACTATTAAACCAATGATTCATTGATGATATGTAATATATAGAGATAAATCTATTTTATCAAAAATAAATATTTCTGTCTTGATTACTATTTAACAGGATATGTAGTGATTCCTAGATTATCTATCTTAGGTAAAAATAGTAATATGTTATCACACCATACTCATCTGGGTGTTTACTTTCAAATCATCAAGATCAATTTTCCTACCCGGAAAAATGATGAAATTAATCATTAGTTGGAAATTATATGCAATATGAGATAAAATACATACCCTATGGTCTAATAATCTTAATCATATTTTTTTATTATTCCGGTAACATTATCTATATATTATTAGGATCCCAATTCGTATTGGATTTTAAATTTCCTTTTCCACTATATAGAAAACCTCATCATTTGGTCTGTTTTTTATAACCCAAACTATCATTTACCTCCTTGGTTCTATGATCAATGTGGTACAACCATAAATTTTACCATACCAATGCTCTAATTTTCCGGACCCTTGACTAGTAGATTACACTATTACATACTATATGAACATAAAATATACATTTTTAGTAATAATATTAGTGACATCCTTAGACCATGATCAACACCCATTTTCAATAATATTATGGGTTTGATATTTTCAAATTTCCAAAACCATACATTCCTTTATTACATTGATTAATTTCTTCAAAAACCTGATGATAATACCACTATATGATTGTATAATAATAAGAGTTATCAAACACTTTATCTATGAATATTCCTCTTTCCTACATTAATAATATCTACCACCTAATTTGAATTGAAATCAATATTTTATATCTCAATAGCCTCACCATGGTGTATGGTGATAGAACAAGTTCCCCTATCTCATCATAATGTTTTTCAATGGAACATCTCCTAGAGGATTTTTTTATACAAATTTAATAGAACATATTCTTATAATAGGTTTAATAGTCATCCTCAACATGGTTTACACTAATTTCTGATGATATGGTGATGGTATCCAACAATTCAGATAGTTTCTCAATGGTCATAGTCTACATATTTACAACATTTTTGATGGATTCCATATCCAAGTTCCACAATATTAATATACAAGACATGAATTTTTATAACGGAATTAAAGTACCCTTTATGGCGACCCCTCACACATCTCACCATAAAGGTATAGTGAATCAATATATTACTTTCATGCCGATCATGCTTATACCTTAATCATTTGTTCCTATATAGTGGATTTTATGATATATTGACCCCAAAATTACCAACACTATTTCACAATCACATTTAATGTTAATGGTATTTTTTATGTCATGTTTCTCCCACTGAGAATCACACTCGTTCGCTTAATAAATTATATAGTTTATATCATTAGTGTAATTTGGGTTTGATAAAATCTGACATAGTGATATTAAATAGCCAGTTGAAATTAGAGGAACACCTTTAGTAAAAACTATCCTCTAATAGTGAATTTGAAATCAATATCCCAAGAATGGCCAAAATCTTGTAAGAGGACTCAATAGCCAGCTGCAACCTGCTCAACTCTTCTATTTTAGGATACACATTAGAATAGACCATTGACTCATGTAATTTTAATTTTAAATTTTTATACATTAAATATTATTATATGAATATTATTTTGTCAATGAAACATTAGTTGTGTTTAGCTGATTCCATGGGTGGTCAACCACCACATCCCTCACCAGGGAAAGTGAAAATAGTTATATCCCCTCCCCCAATTACGTTGAAATAATTTCTCTAAGTTACTAAAAATAATCCAAAATATGTGACATGGACACAAAAATATAAAATTTAACATTTCATTACATATTTCAATCCAAAATAACATGTATCTCATGATTCATGGCTTGGTGGGTGTAGTTTTCAACCCTACCAACTCCTATGATAACAATATATTGTCAATGTATTATAGTTTGGATACCCTATTACCTAGTAGTTTGTGGGTTTTGATCCCCTGCATATTATTCCACATCATTCATGGGATTAGATGAGTCTCAATATCCTCATCTGACCACGAGGTATAATCATAATTTGAAACATAATCATACTTATAGAAACCCTCAAGCAGTGGAGATTGATGCCCAAATACATTCTAGATATAAATTGGATACATTATGAATATTGGACATAGTTCATTAGGGTCCACCATCACTAATAATGTAAAAAATCTTTATTCATGATAATATATTCTAGTTTATTATGTACTATTAGGAGATTTTACATCACTATTATGCTTTAGGATCTCCTTTATGAGTAGTGAGAGTGTTAGCCTCAAGAATAACATCATCATGAATTGAGGATGTGATGGATTCCTCCAAACACATAGGATAGAAATTTTAATGATAACATAATGGAAAAATTCAAAACCTCGGTGACTTCTTAATATTTTGATCCTCCCCAATATAATTAGACTCTATTTTATGAGGTTAATTTGCTGAAACCATAAAAGACAGCAAATAAGGATAGAGGTATTAGAATGGAATATAGAAGAAAAATATTTATATTTTTTCATAAAAGCATGATTTTCTGGGTATTTTAGTTTATATGTTGAGGATTTTAAAACAATAAAGGTTGTATATGAGAACATCACTTTTAAAATATATTTAATTCCATGATTAAAGGGGAGAACAATTATTTTTCAACTTAAAAATTTATGTATTATGAAATTTTTTTTCTTAGTGATTTTGGATTTTTAGATGATTTTGAATCATCATAGCTCACCGAACCTCAGTCTTCATGCCTCACATATTCTTGATGGGTTGAGATTCCATGGAATTTTGTATGTAAGAAAACAAAGGTTTTTTAACTCATGTTATACCTTTAAGGAGTTCGAAAGTTCTTTAGTTTGTTACATAAAAATCTCATATTGGTAAAAAATCACTTTCTTATTTAGTATAATAGCCGCTGAAATTAAAACTTTCCATTTAAAACACATATTATACAAAACTTCTATTATAGTAACATAAAATGTTTATTAAAATTAATGAAATATTGAAAAAATATCCAATTGATCTGTATTTATTTTTGAAAATTATATACATATAACCAAAATGATATATTTTTTCATCTATGATAATTTAATCCTATAATGGTATAGACAACCCATTTCACATGTCTCACTTGATCTCATATTATCACCCCTTATATGATAGAAACCTCCCTATCACACGAAATAAAAATACGTGGACTAATATTTATACATGATCATTAACTATTAAACTCAAAATACATTTGATTTTATTCATTTTATAATAAGATATATGAAATGTACCAACCAGAGATCCACTAAATTGGTTCCTAGAACTGTTTTACCACATGGAAGCAAATAATCCTCCCTACATGACAAAGGCTTCTGGAAATGGGTGAGGCTCTAATTGTAGTACAGTGGGGGAACAATACACCCTTTTCAGAGCAGTAAAAAGTATATATATATATATATATATATATATTATAGAAGTATTTGAAAAATAGAACAGAGGAATATAATAATAATTTTTATAAATAATATATGAATAAATGATTATGTGTGATCATGATACAGTGTACATATTGAATACATGAAACTGGTAAATACAACAGTTCTAGATAGGCACAGAATAAATAAATAAAAGACTTTATCCCCTAAAATAATCATGAATATATTCTTGGACCCTAATTACATTTCATCTATTTTTTAGAATGTCTAAGATAAAATAAAAAATAAGAAAAGAAATCTCAATCCACGATCTTGTTCTTACAACCATTAGGTTTGTTCGGTTACCAAACATTAAGCTAATAAAGGAGCGAGATAAACTCAGTAGGCCACCAAAAATATTGTCTGATGTATTCCAGTAAGTGAATATAAAACAAGTACTATTCATTTATAACTAGAAAAATTGAAACATAGTAAATTTAAACTTGATGAAATCTTGTTCCATAGGCACTGATAGCTGAAAATTAATGATTTTGAATAAGTATGAAATATATCTAAACAAGTATCATGCTATTTATATAAGAATGTATAGATTTATATATGTATTTATTGTAATGTAAATATATAAATTCACTATATACATAGAAATATATATATCCATATACATAGATACATAGAGTTATTGTGGACCAAAGGTATAATATAGGCATCCATGAAAAATAAGAAGAGTCTCATAGAGTAATAAAAGATTCTAATCAGGAGTATCATGAGTAATAAGGAATACCACGACAATTTATTATAATTTCCCCATAATTATTAGTGTATCACTAATAGGGGAGGGGTGAATAAGAGGTATATTTTTCATTTATATTTCCTTAATCACAAGACAACCATCACCTACTATTAAGTATTTATTTACTTATTGAAAACAATGCAAACTCACATACATGGGAACACAAGAATTTCAAAGGTTCACTATTCATTATGATTATCTATGGGGTTTTTAAGTAATCCAATACCAAAAAATAATCTAGAAAACAATCCTTTGTGTAAAATAAATGGACTATGATATTCACTTACACTCTTGTAGAACCATGATCAATAAAATAATGTATGTTGTTCAAGTAGAACAAAATGATATAATAATTTTTTTGTAAAAAAAATTATGATAATTCTAGATCAAATTTCACAAATATTATATTTTCATACAATTTTTCACTTTCTTACCCAGATCGTAATGGTAACATCCTGAACATCGTATTATGTTTAGTCCAATTTCCTATTATGATGTTCCCAGTTTAATTGCTCAATAGGGAAAATATATGTCTCTGTTATAATAACATTGAAACAGTTATAGAATAATAATTATTCAACATGGAAGTAACAATAAAATTTTCCTAGCCTAATGATTCTGTTCAATATGATAACTAGCTAAATATGATATGGTTTCTTCTCCTTTTTTTATTCTATCCAGAAAGATTTTTCATGAGAACTTAATCAGGAAACATATTGACCCAATAGATTCATTGCTTCATTCTTTACAATACTTGTTTCAATAAGGTAAAAAAACTTATCCTATTATAGTATCCCAGAAAGTGGTTTGAGTTTGATTCTAAAAATATTTCCCACTCAACCAAATTTCAAAATTATCTATTTTCCTTGAATTCTGGATGAATTTAAGATTCTTTAGTACTTATAATCTCTTATAAAATATTCAATAATATTATAATTAATTCATCCCACTTTTTTATTATTTAAAAAACAATAGTTTGATTATGATTTTTTATTTTGATTTTCTCATTATGATATTATCATTACAATTATCATTACCAACTAATGAAAACAAATGAATTCATATTTTTCAAACATAAAGCTCCCACTTAACAACACTATTGTATCTCCTCTAACCTCTTCAAGAAATACATTAGTCTGAATATGATTCTGATTTTCATTATCATCTTTCTTATTAAAATGATGTAAATTTTAAAATAATATATTCTGCTTTTTTTCTCTTAATATGTCTGGAATAGATATACAAATTTTTTTTCTCTTCATGTAATCCTCAAATCATATTGGTGGTAAATGGTTGACATCATTTATGATCTTTCTCTGACATTAAAGTTTGAATCATGTCCAGAAATTTCAACCTCATTTCATTATCATCGGTCCCATCATATACTGATAAAAACAATTCTACCTCGTATGATTAAAATGGTATAATAAATATGATGGATTGATATCATAATCTTTGAATTTAGTAACATCATTTTTTCTAAATATGATACCAATGAAATTTCAACACATAATTTCACTCTCATTTTTTATTATGAAACTCATCATCCCTTTTCTATTGTTGATTTGAATTATTTTGGATTTTGGTTGGACTAAAAACCCATCACATTTGGTTTTCATATTAAAATTTTTATTCTCATCCTTTGAACAATTCTATATCCGGTAAAAACATAATGATGATCTTGAGACCAGATAACTTTTTATTCACTAAATATCTAATTATTCAAATTTCATAGATAATAATTACTTCAATAATGTCATTGAATACATTGAATATCAACTTTAGAACCATGTGACTTATAGTGGAAATTAGGGCACCGTCACATTGCCCCAACAACATCTTTCATTAAAACCTCCTAAATATTATTATATTCAATATTATTGTTAGAAAAGTTTCTCCCATTTTATTTCAAAGAACTATTATCATATGTTTTTTAACATATGACATGTGATAAATAAAAAACATAAAATAATCATTAGTTTTTTTCATGATGTCAAGTAGAATCGATAAAGTACCTCATAACAATGTTATCTTACATTTCAGACCCATGATGAGTCAAATGATCATTTTCAACTATAAAACATATTCTCAATCGAATTTAATATAATAATCACTATGAGTCACATTTTTTTGAATAAGATGGACAACTTTATTTTGTCCAATAACAATGCGAGGTCTATTTTCCATATTTATATAGGGGAATTTATGAGTAATATGTGAATCTAAAAATACTAGTGTGTTAAATTTTATAATTATTTGTTGGAGTTGATATAGGAAAAGAAGTAATTTGATAACAATAATATTGAATTGGTGGAAAATTAATGTTTCATTACCTGAAATGTTATGGTATAGAAGAATATTGTGAAGAAATCATGAGGAGGATTTAATGATCAGTACTAATAGATGGCATGTTTTTTGTCAATGATTATTTTTTCCTAACATAAATTACCTAATATTGGAATACAATTAATGATAAGTAATCCCTAGCATGAGGTTACAATGTGCTGTTATTTTTTATTCATTAATATCTCTTTGACAACTAAAGAGTATATCTGATTATAAAAATTATCCATATCTTCTTAGTATAAACAATTATAAAAAAATGGTATTCCAATCCTATGTATACCATTTTATAAGTTACACCATTTCCGAGTATCAAATTTGATTATGTATTTTAAAATTCAGTATCAAATTTAATATGGGATTTCATGCCCGACTACAAAATTTTAGAAGAGATGTCATGACTGAGTAACACCTTTTATAATAGAATATATGCCCATTTTTTATATTATAAAAGGTGTTTCATTGGGATTGATATTATCCATGAAAACATAAAATTTCTTTTTAAGTAGTTTAAAATTTAATTTATAGGAACTTCAATGGGATATGTGAATATACTAGTAAATTTACAATTTAATTAATTTACAATCATTGTACATCATTCCACTCATCAAATCGAAGTAAACAATATTATATTAGTTTAAATAAAACTAGGATATTGAGATATAATCTATTATATTTCAAAAACACATGATGTAACCATATAATTATACATACTATATAACTAATAAAGGGATAACTCAATTTCAAGTATTACCTATGAAAGGGAAATGTATTATACATTGCATAAGTCTTTTATCTAATGAATAATCTATATAATTGCGTCATTCCAATTATCTAGGAAATTAAAACACACATTAGTGGTGTGTTTACTAAAAGGTTTTTAAGTCATCAATTTATATTAGTAGTCATATGCATGGGGTGTCTTATGAAAAGTTCAAAAACATCGCACCGTCCATTATGGTTTCCTAATATTTCAATACAAAGTCTTGGTGATATTTTTGATGAATTTCATAATTTCAAAGAAACAAATTGAAACACCAACATGGAGAAAAATGAAAATATTTTATAAACAAAAATAGCTTAGATAAATGAATTTAGACCACCCACCTCAAGATTTTGATTCCTTACTCATATATTACTATTCTTTTTTTCAAAATAGTTTGAAAAAAATATGAATATTCATGAAATTCCCTTTAAACAATGAATATAATATTAAATTATTGTCAAATTAAAATAAATATGATAAATATATAATAGATTTTAGAGGATTCATACAATCACTATTATTCTTTAAATTCACCTGACATTACTTGAATCAGTCCATGAATAGTGAAGAGCCATATTTGGATGGGGGATTAAGAAGAGAGTTTGGACAGGTGACATGTTATTGAATTGGTGGTGAAAATTTGGTGAAAACCATTATATGACGAATGTGTAAATGTTCATTTTACCATTTATACTATTTCAATATTTTATACATACGTTTTTTCTATATTTTCACCAACCATTAAGTGATAATATCCAATGGTAACCCCTATGACCAGCTAGGTGCATTATATAACAGACCATATGCATCCCATGTTCTAATATCTTCAATTTTCTATAGAAAATTAATATTTCTAAAAAACACACCCAACAATTTCAATCAAATAGTGATACTTTAATTAAGGGATTCAATATATATATTTATGGTTAATCTTAACCATAGACCAACCACATATCTCAACTGAATCCTTCCTCAAAAGAATTTCTGAAGCCCAATAAATCCAAAACTCAACCAATCACCAAAGACACCACCTATTCCAAATAACCCATCTAAAATTATCATATAATTGAACCAACTCTTAGATTATAATTTTAAGGATCAATTTATGATTCTACACATCCACTAAATTATATTTTATAATACTCTATTAATTTCCATTTGTTTCAAAACATGGAATCATGTAATTTCCCCACAATAATGATTCTTCTTCTCGATAAACCTTGTGGAATAATGAAAACCTCAGCTGACCTACCTAATTTTTGAAATTTCCAAGGGATTATTCTTATAAAATATTAAAATCCTAAAACACGTGTATGTTCAACATTTAACATGAGTTACATAATCCACTAATCCTTGATCTAATAATAATAATAATAACTAAAATAAAAAAGGGTGCATAACCAATCCTGTGTAACCCATGATATGATCACATGGTCATCTCATTCCACATATTGCCTATGTGTTTTTACACCATAGGATTTAACATTTAATGGAGAAATCAGATATGTGGTAATTCCGAATACAATTTGTTTTTAAAAAAAATAATTACCTTAGTGCTTTAATAATACTCCTCACATGAATCTCAACCAATGAATCATGGTATAACATGAGAAATATAACCATAGTCACTTATTAGATTGAAATTTTCATATCCAAATTGACCATGACTAAACTGGTCATGATTTCTTTTATATAAAAAGCCTTGTCCAATTCTTACATTTCACACGTCTCCTCTATCAGTGTAGTTAATGTGGGTTCCCACCAACTGATTTAAACCAACCAGGAAAATGTAGGCTGGACTGCATCTGTCAATATATTATTGAAAATATAAAATTTAGGATTCAATTAATTATAAATAATAGATTCCAATTTTTTAACTAAGGCACACTAATATCATTTTTATCATACTCACTAAATTCCCTAACTTACTTCTGGTGAATTCTCATAGATGAATCATATCATGATCAAAATAGTCATTGCGCTATAGTATAAGCACTAGACTATTACTAATCCAGTATCTTCATATTATCATAATACATCCCATATTTAACAACTAAACCTAGAATAAACCATGTTTTTATTGAAATCTATACCAAAAATTTATTAATAAATCCAACCCTACATTTATTTAATTTATTTTACAGCATAAATGTTCCATATTGACCATCCCACAATCATCTATATGGTTTTATGGCCATTCTCACATGATAGTCACTATCTTTAAGCATCTAATGATATATTACTTGCCGTTTTATTCCTTAAACCAATCATTGATAAAAACTCTCAACGATAATTTATTAAACCTTGATTAATATTTAGGTAGTCAAATCAACATATAAAAGATTCGTTCATAGTTTAATTATGATTTTTTGATGAAAAGGGTAATAATCTCATATATATTTGGAGTAAACAATGATTTCACTGATATGCATGTATACGTATCACTATAAGTTCTTATATCTAGAAGAAACATATTCCCCTTTACAATCACATGTCACCTTATCTCGTGACAATGGGTGTCCAGATCTAACCATGGATTACTATCTCATGGTACCTTTTTTATAAATTAGCACTTCTAATGGGTGATTCATTTAGTTTATCTCAATGAAATATGTAAACATTATCCTAGAGGAATTCATAATTGAACCATCAATATTAGGATAACATCAATGCATTTACCAATGCCCAATTTGAAAGATCACTATGATCAATAATAGTGATATAAAATATCATTAATTACAAGTGTATTATCCCATACCATCTTCATTATGACTCAACTCACTCACACGTGGGTTTTCCATCAAAAAAATCAGTATGTCCATGCTTTTTGACACATTAATTTCAATCAGACCACAACATTAATTATAAATTATCTTTATATTTTATCACATACCTATGTCGTGATTCATTGAATGAACACCAACATCATTCCATCACATCAGATATTTAATTTTCATCCTTATAAAAACTTCTAAATTGTGAAAGGAAGCCAACTATCATGACCATTGAAGCTATATTTGAGATAAAAAATCATTAACATTTTCAGTAAAAAATAGTAATCACCATTACTATTACAAATATATAAGTTCCTTCTAGAAATTCGACTCGATGTGAGCTGAAAAAATAACATTTCCTCAATTGAAAAAGTTAACCTTAGGTAACATAATTTGTAGGTTTACATATAACAAAATGAATGATGACCTACCAGGTTCTGAGTTGAAAGTATGTGATTAAAGATCAATACAAATAGCCTTAATATATTTAGTATGATAACCACATTACAGGATAGTGTTTTTCACATATATAATTTAACATGGCATAAATTCCCTTTAAAGGTGATTAAAATAAAAATTTGAAGGTTCTTAATCTACCAAAAATGATCACATTTCTAATGTAAAGTGATATAGTGGTGACACTCACTGTGTATATGAATATTTTATTCCCCCTAAGATTGAAAATAATAATAACAAACCACCAACTTGGGGGTGTTATTTCTGAATCTGGGTGTCCTACCTTACTCAAAACGCTCTAGAATGGAACATATATCACCTAAGGATATTCATAAAAGTCTGTCAATTTCAAATTTCAATGGTCACTTCCTCAAGAAGATGATTAATCGTTTTTAACATAAGGCATCAACCCTAAAAACTACTGTCAAATTGAAATACATTTGGTTATATAGCATGTCCACATATTAAGAGAAATAATATGAAAGAAGTCAACAGAGAACTATAAAAAACACCGACATTCCCATTCAATGAATCTATCAATGAAAACTAATGCTATGTATTACATGATAGTTATAAGGATAAACACTCCAAATGGATTCATTTTAAGACATTTAATTTATTCGTATATATTAAATTATTTTAAGAAGATCACATATCAGAAAAATATAAAAACATATTATACAATATAACTATATAAACCAATTTATTTAGATGATTTCATAAAATCTATGGAAATTATATCATATATTCATTTTTAAAATAATTTCATTTATACACAAAAAAATTTAAAACTATTTTTAGTGTGGAAATTTTCAATTCATGATACTGATGAAAACACACATTAAGTTGTAGATGGTTTTTTAATTAACTGATGCCTTATAATAAAAAAACACAAAAGAAAAACAAAAAATGTTTTACGTCCATGTGGGACTAGAATAGTAATCCTCCAACATAAATTAATATATAATACAATATAATTATCTAATGATACTTTAAATTGTTTTACCATTTACATAAAATACCCCCATAGGGTTAATATAATTGAATTAAATGAATTAGGCAGCCTATGATGGTCCCATCATACCAATACTAGGGTCATTTAAGTGAAACTGAATATAACATGTATATAACAAATTAATTTAATCCTTAATGGGTCTATACATTATGAAAATTTCTCCAAATAACCTACTTAATTCAATTTTGTCATTTATGAATTTAGTTATATGGTATATCATGTCCATGTAATATATGAACAATCCATTATATGAAAATATATACCATGTTCTGGTTAGATAGACTAACATTTCCAAATTATAAAGTCACATTGCTTTATAAGTTCAAATTGGATGTCATGTAAATGAAACAATGTTTTAAAATATTGTCTCCAAATTCAAAATGTTTAGATATGATGTTTTGGTTATATGGCTTACACTTCACATTTCATAAAGGCACACACACTTTATAAAAAAAATTCAGACCCATTTGATGTGAACCATAAATGTTTCATCTCATGTAACTAATGGTCCACTGCTCTAAAATTTCATAAATTGTTATTTAGGGAACCACAATACAATATTCATAGGAAAATACTATTTTCATTGATACAAACACTTCAAGTCTAAATCATAAATGAAAATTCAATTATGGCATTAAATGTTACAACATGGAAATAATATGTGTAAACATGAAAATAAATATTATAAAATAAATTGTATGTGTGAAACATTGTAAAAATTGTGAGAATCAACACATTATGATATATAGATAATCATTATTGATAATCGTACAATAATTCTTTTCAAATCATCAAGCATCATTAAAATCTAAAATGCGGTCTACATAGTGTGAAAAATACAAGGTGTTTGAATCTATATGGGACTATAATGTTGCATGTGACAACACATCAACTAAATACCAGGAAAAAATTAGGTCAAAAAAACATGATACATACACTAATCACTTAATGGGATGTAATAATCATATTTAATAGAAAACAATATATGCATCAGTCACATCACTGGGAACTTGATCTCCCCACCCATGTGTCAGTTGGACATACACGAACACAAGTTATTTAACAAGTGTCTTGAGGTTCCTACTATCCTTTATACTACCCCAAAACCATATGACAGTGGAAATGAAGGATTGATACCAATTTTTATAATCCTAACATGGGACCCACTAATATGGTTCCCCAACTACATTCATCATATGTTCATTAATGCACCTCCCTGTGTGCCAGATACTGCTGACCAGTCAAGGTGGTGTAATGGTGGAATCATGGGGAGACTATAAAGACATGGGCAGGTTATAAAAATGATATACAAAATAAGTCTATTATATAATAAAATGAAAAATAGAGAAGAAGAAGATAGTAATATTGAAAAATCAATAATAAATGGATATATGGTCATTCAGAGAAATTCTATATTGTACAAGTAGTAAATAAACAGCGAATAAATAAAAAAGGTCAAGATAGATAGATAATAAATAAATAAATGAATCAATCCATAGATGGTATCCTCAGTAAATTATTGTACCCACAATTTTTATCATGTCGTGGTATACAAAGTGTATAATCAAGAATGGAAGGAAAAATAATATATGATCCCAATCCAGTAAACATGAAGTCTATTTAGGTATCAAACGACATCATGAAAAAGGGTGTGAGATAAATTGATCATCACACAATCAATATAGTCTATTTGAAATAATTACTTTAATATAAAATAATCAATTTCAAAGTATAACAAAAATAATGTTGTGGAGTAAAGTAAATAAGTGATACTCAAGTTCCTCAAGGAATCATAGACAAAACAACCACATTCGATCTAGGATAGAAATGTTTTTAGTTCAGTTTCACAATGTAAATATAAGTATGTATATACACAATAGTGTAGGTATGTATAAATATAATCTAAATATGCATAGACTAATATATATCCATATATATTGATATGTAGGACTAGCATAGACTCAAAGCATAACACACGATTCCATGCATAGTCACAATATACTCATAGGGTAATAGAGGTTTTTATTCATGAGTATCATGATTTATTAAGGAATCCATTCCTACGTATCATAAACTATGTAGGAATCTATTGGTAAAAAATCCCTCAAGGTATTATTGAATCATTTTTGAGGTGATTGTGTTTTTTGACCAAGTGGACAACTGTGATGTGATTGTTGACAAAGAAATCCATGACATTAAAATTTGTTGACAGAGGGGATTTCATGGTGGCATGGCGAGTTCAAGAGTTTTGGTTAATGATCAATGTTTGATTCATGAACTTCGACAAAGGAATGGATGATCTGTAGGTGGTACAAAAAGAACAGATACAAGGTGACGCCTTTTTCCAGTGTTTGCCAAATTTTTGGGCATGAAAATCAAAAAATGAGGAAAAGTGGGTTTTGGAAAAGGAACTTGGGTGCTATGTACTTGAAGGCTTGGAAACTTGTGCGCCATATGTTTTTCAAGATCATATAATCAAAATATGGAAAAGGGATAAGTCTCACACAAGTATTGAGTTGGTCACGCAGGTGACTTGCGTGCCAGGAGAAATGACTTGCACGCCGGTGCCTAGGAGGATTGGAAACTTGTGAGCCTATTGTTTTTCAAGGTTAGAAATTCAAAATATGGAAAAGGAAAGAGGTTCACGCAAGTTTGGAAGTGGGTCTCGCACGTGACTTGCCGGGGCAGAGACCTGTGTGCTAAGACCTGCGCGCCGAAGGGAGACTTGCGTGCCATCGCGCATGGTGGTCAAATTGTAAAAAATACTGGACCACCCCTCCTCATTTCTTAATGGATTTCAACACTATGAAAAATTAGATCTCTCTTCAAGCTGGTGTGGTGGTCGTGCAAGTGGTGGTGTGTCGCGCATGTGGGACTTGCACACCAGATTTGAAGTAGGTCGATGGTTGTTTGTTGCATGCCAATATTGGTTTGGGCGTAAAGGTAGGTGCATCGCACAATTTTGGTGTTGAAGAAGATTGTGTCGCACAAGTGTCTGAGGTGGACTTTCACACTAGTTGTGACTTGCGCACTGAGAATTGTGCTCTGGGTTAGACCTACGTTCCATGTAAGGGTTGATTCACGATGGTTATTTCGGGTTGTGTGAAAGTTGGAAGATTGCCCGATACCTTCGGTGCAATGTGAGATCCATATACGGGTGAAAGCTGGACTTCAACAGAGAATCTACATATAGAGGAAGATGTATTCATTCATTAAAATTAAGATACCTATAGGTCTATCAACTGTTAGTGGATCCTTTCCAGAGCAGTGAGCGAAAGAAGAGGAAGAAGGTGATCCTCTCCACCAGAAGTGAGCCAGAGAGAGAGAAACAGAGAGTGGCCCTTGGGAAAGAAGTCAGCTGACCATAAACCTTCTAAAGGTAGTGAGCCTCGGACAGAGTGACTGTGCCCGAACCTTGTAATCCATAGCTATTGATGTTTAGTGGAATTTGTTATGACCGACAAACAGTCGGTGTATGCTCCTTGGACGTAGCCCTTAGCAGTTAACCCATTAAAAATTGATATGTCTTGTGCTTGCTTTACATTCTGTTTATACTGTATAACAGGAAAGGGAGAGAAGAGTGTTTTTCTTAATAGCGAATGAAGATCAGAATGGGAATTAATTTTAAATTAGTCATAACCTGATTCACCCCCCCTCTCAGGGTATTCAGCCTTGTGGACCAAATATAATCCCTTCATAAGTAAAAAAAATTTAATATGGACCCCATTCTCGATTGTCAAATTATTATGGGATTACATGATTGAGTATTGCATTATACGGGGGACTCAATGCCCGAGTATCAAATTTAAAATGATATTCTATAAATTAATATCTCAATATATAAGGTATGTCATAGTCTATGAGGCTATCCATTCCATCAAAAAATTTCATATCTTTTTATTTGAAAATATTTTTGTTAGAAAATCTATGGTACATGTGTGTATAGTTTCCCATTTATTATTTAATAATTTTATAACCCCCCTTAAGTAATTCCATCCACAAAAGGGAAGATAACATTATTTTATCAATTAAAAATAACCCTACGCACTGAATACATATTCTATTGTTTGTAAACAACACATGATCCATCCAATGAATTATCTATCCCACATAAATAAATGGGAACATCCCTCTATTAGGTGTCATGCATGCAGGGGACCATTATAATACATAAATTACATCCATAATCTAAACATTAACCAAACAAATTATTTCATTTGAATTATCAATGATTGATAAACACACCACAATGGTGTTTTGATCAAAAGGGGGGCAATTAATCTTGGTATATAACTGTAATTACCCATGAGGCAGTTCAAGTTTATTTCATCATCCCCAAACATATATAATGGTCTTTAATAGTTTCTCAACAATATATACATTATTTTTTTAGAAAATTTCATAATTTTGGAGATTTTCTTAGAATGATTAGTGTGTGGAAGAATGAAAATAATTAATAATGAACATGAGAGTAGGGAAAATTATATAGGCCATCTACCTCTTGATACGAATACATCACTCATCTATTATATGGATTTGATTCAATCAGTTTTGAGATAAATAAGAAGAATTTTTAAAAACATATAAATAGGGCATATGAGCTCACAGAATAATCAAATGAAAAATAATGTAAAGAAATATATAAAACATTAAAGTGTATTAACAGACTCACTAATATGATTCTAATTTACATTAAGGTACATTTATTATTACAATAATGTTAAAAAAATAACCATATAATATGGATGAATATGATGGCTTGCACTTTGGACCTCCTGTTGAAATAACCTTGAAAATTGGGTAAGCTCCCATTGAGGGAAAGATTGTGAAAATGTTCATTTTCACATTTTATTGAACCAAATGGTTTTAATACATTATTTATTTGACCTAACACCAATAATTTAGGGCTAATATCTAATTTGAAACCCCCTTTCATAGATATGAGAATGGTTTGACAAATCATGTGTAGCTCATACACATGCCTCTTTAATTTTTGATAGACAATCTACAAGGGTATGTGTCCCAACCTGCATAGTTTCTCAAACCATGATCGTAAATTTAGAATAACAATGTTCAAGAAACATATTTACTCTGGATTTGGAACAAGAAATGGGACCTATCTTACTCATTCCCCAAAAAAAGATTCCAAGACTGATATATTCAAAACCTAACCGAACGCCCAAGAAACCTAATATGCCTTATAACATGTCTAAAAAATCACATTTAAGTGATATAACTCCTAGATTTTATATAGTTGGTAAAAATATTTCTAACCACATCCTATAATGAACAAAGACACCTACAGTTCCATCCTTTTAAGAATCATTTGACAATGTTTTTGTACTAGACTATAATATATGAGTGTTCATCATAGACATTAATTTCTAATTATCCATCAATGCTCCTAAAATTAATTTTACCCACTATACTATAATTATTTAGTGTCCTAATTATATATTTATCAATGAGAACCATAATTTGTAGCTTTAAACTCCAAATACCATGTTCTATTTTGTTATGAAAAGGGGTTTTGTTATATGATGAGGATAATATTTCTTATGTGTTGAGAACATGATTCCATATATGATGAGTATAATATTCCTTATGTGATAACCATATATTTATCTATCATTATATATATTATTAGAATATGATATCTGATGTGATGAGAAAACCATTTGTGGTATGTACTTTTATAATGTGAGAAGCATATGATGACATCACCATTCATTGTGAACACCGCTCGGTGATCATTTGTGTAAAATAGATTATGATGGATATATATCTTATCTATTATGAAGTATTTGATTAAATTTTTATGGTATTAGAGAGTCATATTATATATTATGTACCTAGTTACCAAATAAAATTAATTAATGTTTCATGGAGTTTATTTTATTCCACATTTTATATACAATGTACAAATTTATAGCCCCAAATACTAGAATATTTATAACCAATGTTTCACCTGAAATGTTTTTATAAAATAACTTTTATAATATTGATAATGTTTTACAATTTAACACAAAAATGAATTTATTTAAGAGAAACAACCTTTTTGGGGGATTATATTCTTTATTGTTCTACATTCTCACCCTTGAGTTATGGAAATGAGGGTATAAACATTAATAAAATATTTCTTATTTAATGGAAGATGGTATAAAAAAATTCTTGAAGAATTTTAGAAGGAAAAATGAAGTATTTCACTATATTATTTGCTTTCTATGAATAAGTCCACAATGTTTTCTCATTCTATATGATATATTTTTTCAATAAAATAATTTTAAATTAACTAAATTCATAATTAATCATCTGTAGTTACATCCAAAAAAATGAAATATTTTTGAATGGGGGATCTATAGTTTGGTGTATATAATTTATTTTATTTAAAATTTAATTTTATAAATATTTATTAATATTTATTTACTCATACTATTTTTTTATCGATTTTGAACATTGTAAAATTTTAAAAATAAATTTTAAAAATAAAGAACGTTTTGCATTATTTTAGAAATCACTTTCCACGAGTCACTATATAATGATGAAATTCTCAGTCCTAATAGTTATTCTAGATAAATTTATCAAATTATTTACAATATTATATTATTTAGATAATCACATGTCATATATTAACTTATAAACGATCATTATATTATATTTTAATATTTTAATGAAATTTAATATTATTTCAACATTATTTATTAAATTATTTTGACGGTTTTCCCTAAATATGACTCATCCACCTAAACATTTCTTATTCATTGCTGGCATATAGAATTTATTAAAATACTGATAGTTGTGATAGATTGAGAGCTAATATATCATTTTATCTACATTTCTTAAGAACTTATCATTCTAATATTTTTCAAAATCTGTGTATCTAAGGTTCAATTAATGTTCATTTTAATGTAGAGTGAATACTATTTTAAAAAAATATCCAGCTTTTTCATTTCTATAATGGTATAAAAATTGATTTTAGTAAAGTCTAAATTAATTTTCAAACTCCCCATAATTAATAGAATATAGAAAAGGGATAATTTATAAGGATAATAAATCAATATTGGATTTAAATTAACAAAAATAACATTGATATAAAAGTGCATGTGATTGTGATGGTGATATATTTGTAAAGGGAATCGATGATAAAATTTTTATCATGTTATAAATTATGAGTAAGAAAATAGATCAAAATAGTAAAATTTAATCCTTTATTATTAAGGAATTATAATTATTACCTATATCCATGAATCATTATATTAATTCATGTTATGTTCTCATTATTGGTTAATGTTTTTATCTTTTTACGTTAACAAAAAATAATGAACTTATTTTCTATTGAGTGAAGAGAGTAAATATCAATTAAACATAGATCAAAATTGGTATATGGATAAGTAACAAAAATGGTAATTATAGAATAATTAATTTTAATATATTATTTATGTAATAAAAAAATAAAACACTATATTCAATAAGTTATATTATAAAACTAGTTTTACGGTTAAAACATTATTATAGTAAAAAGAAGTTTTGAAGTTTTTTAATATCTTGATCATTTCAAATATAGTTTTTTTTAAATTTTATAAATTTTATTTGAAAGAATAATATTCTTATTTGAATTATTAAAAAAACAAATTGCATTCTTGGAATTTTTGGTATTTTAATGATAAATTTCTTATTCAATTGAAGAGTGAAAAATACTGCATTTTAATTTAAAACATTTATTTCATATAATTTATTTATATTTTTATATTTTTAGTTTTATTAGTTTGAAATAATAATATGTTAAATTTATTATCATTTAATCCAATTTATATCATTGGAATAAATTTATTATTGAAATTGGACATAAATACTTTGTGAACCATATAGCATTTTTACTTTAACAACTAGTTTTCTCATTCTCAAAAAAAGATTTCTTTTTATTTAATTTTTTCCAGTTAGGTGTTTTAAATTTAAATAAATAGATTAAATATTCTGAATCATAACTTCCATATATTGTAAACAGGTCTCTTTTATTTTTTGGACGTTATGAATAGTTACCTTAGTAATCTTTTTATTGCCAATGTTAAATGTAAATCTGATAATTCAATGTAAAAATAATATTATAACTAATGTAAAATCACACAAAAATATATCATATATTAATTTGAAGAATAATGTTTGACAAAAAGCATCATTGGGCTGAATTTATTTCCTTTGGAAGACTGTTTATCGTAGTATGAAGTTTATAAACTTTCATTTAATGTAAAGTCAAAGATGTCATAATAATTTTTCTCATAAATATAACAATTTTAATATGGAGTTTTACAAAAGATGTTGTCATCTAAAAAAATTAATTTTAAAAATAAATGAGTTATATAAATCATTATTATTTATTTATATTTTTTAGGAAGTAATGACTTAAATTAAATGGTGATAGAATGTTGATGATGTAATTGTATCATTTTTGAATTAATCAAATAAATAATATTAAAAATAAAAAAATATAATTTGATATAATTAATGTATTATATGAATGTTATGGTTAAAATTTTCTTATTATTTATTAGTTAAACGAGTCAGTTCTAACATATCATTTTGATATTTTATTTTAAAATTTTTATGTAATCAATACTGTCAAAATTAACATTATTAATATTTTAAAATAAATAATATTATATTATATGAAATAATTTTTTAAAAAATATAAAATTTAGAAATTTTATTAGTATAAGTCACAAAATTTCATTAATTAATCATTTATTTTTCATTTGGAATTTTATTACAATTATATTAACCCTTAAAATGTTAATTACATTATATCATGGTAAGAGTTTAAAGTGAAAAATAATTATTAAAACAAAATTATAATGATTATAATATAGTAGAAAATTTTATAAATTTTATTTAATTATTGGATTTAAACCAATACTGATCCTATATTTTGAATAATTTACTTTTCAAACATTTTAAAATTAAGAATAAATAATATTAATTTATTTCATTGATGACTTCCAAGAGTTCCTTTTCCCTCTTTTATAAATGGGAACTACATTTTAACATTTATTCTCACATATAAACCAATTTTTTTATCCAATAACTAAATATACTCCTCCTTATATTCTATCCCCATATTCTTGAGGAATTATATTAGGAATAACACTAAACTTAAATGTGTTAAGTTGTTATAAAAATATATTGTTTCAAGTAAAGGTATTGTTTTAAAAGTGTTATTGTATTCTTTGTTCTTCCACCTCCTTAAAATATTTTTAATATATGCTGAAATAATTTCTCAAGTATTTTCAATATTTTTAGAAGTTATTATGTTCATATAATAACCTAAATTCATATCCAATTTCATCCAATGGGGAATTAATTATGTGTGTGTATACCGTAGACTAAAACATCACAAACTAAAAATAATTCATTCTCCATAAATGTCTCCCAAGTCTAGGTATAATGATTCAATTAATATTTATATATGATATTAACAACATATTAATAATTATTTAGCAATATTATATCAATTGTGGTCTTACATTTCCATTCAAAAAAATGATTTTGTTGTTCACATGTATGTGTGAACTATGATCTGTACGAAGCGATGTGATTCCGTTTTCTTCACCCCATCACATGGATGATATATATATATATTTAAATTATTTATATGATATTAATCATATTATTATCATTATGGAATGTTAACATAGCAATTAACTTCATTACATAAATGATCAATGAAATATGGACACGTTACTCATGTGTACGTACTACCAACCATATCCATGATTATAGCACTGTCTATTTAAAAAAACTATGGTTTGGTTTAATATTTTAAGTAATTTATAAAATTAATTATTATTTCCTTAATATTATCCTAGTGATGATTTGATTATGACCATTTTAACTATAGGCCTTATATCAACATCATTTTGGAATCAAGTACCGAATAACATAAAAACATCATACATGAACTTAAATAGTAATGAAATTATTATTAAATGATATTTATTGATTTAAATGGAATATTAAACCTTAAATGGTTCCTAAATAAATTAAATATTTAACCAATGTTTATTATTTAGGAAGATAATTATTTTTTGGGATAACTCACATAGAATTTAAGGGACATTCCCTTAAAAGCCTCTAGAAATGTTACTCATTAAACTATGTTTCAAAATACATAATGAATACTTTTATCTTATTGTAAGTTAATGTAGTTTTCCACTTTTATGTCTCCTTAATTTTATATTATTCCTTTACAATTATAAAATTTATTTTCAAATATTTTTTTTCATTTCTGAGTGCGAGGCTTTCTAAAATTGAAATGTGTTTTGGATGTGGAGATGTTATTTATCTGTTATGGTAATGTTATATATGATGATTATGTTAGGGTTCATGGTCATTTTTTATTATTATATGTGGTTATAAGATACACTGAGGTAAGTTGATCCCATGGAATCATTTCAATTTTGTGGGTAATGAGATAAAGTAAAGTTATAGTGTTTCCTCTAAGAGATTAAAACAATATACTACTATGGGTATTCAAATGTAACCATAATGTTTAATCCATATGAATACTTGAAAGTTACTATAAGAATGAAATTGAATTGATTCCACAAGTTGCCTTTATGATTTCTGTTTTCTATTGGGTTTTATCAGAATATTTCTATTTCATGAGGTAAGATAAAGAGATTATGTTTTATTAATGAAAATTATAAAATTGTTAAAATGTTTTAATGGGTTTACATGTATCCATAAACTAATAGTTTCTTTCTCTTTATATAAATTCCTTACTAATGTTATTGTACTCATCCTATATTTTAAATTTTTTTCATAGGTTAAAAATATGGGAAACATAAAAGACGAATAAAATATTACTATTACAAAGAATTTCACGAAGAAAAAACCATGTTATCTTTTAAACGTTTTATATTTTTGAAAACATTGATACTATTATGATGTGTACACTTTGTATTTTATGGTTTTTCTATGTAAATTTTTTTGGATAATTCTATAAAACTATAAAATTGAAAATATTCTCAATGAGAAATAATGTATGATTATTGAAATAACTCAAGATTATTTAATGTTTAATATTGAGTAATTATATATGGTAACAAGATCATTTTAGATAACTTTATGGGATAAGATATTGTTAATAGAAATTTAATTATATATTGTTACTTTATTTTTATTTTTATGTTATGTATCATTTAAATATTTAGGCATTTCTTTGTTTAAGATATATTTATTCAGAATATTTTTATATTGGGGAAACATGGAAGCTATGGGAGTATGTTATCAATTGGAGAACGTCCTTCTAAATCAGTATCCTGTGAAGGTTGGTCTTGGAACATAGATTTATGGATAATTTCACAAATCTAATAAATGGTGGTACAATCTATGCACAAGATCATCAAAATCAGCCATAAAAGAATATATCAGTAGTGGAGCATTTTATGAAGAAACATCCAACATCATTCAGAGGATTATCTGACCCGATGGTAGTCAAAAGATGAATTAGAGCCCCATAAAATATTTTTTATGTCATGAGGTGTTTATAAAAACAAAATATTAGTCATACTATTTACCATTTTGATGAAGAAGTCAATCAATTTTGGTAAATTTTTATAAATATCAGGGATATAGGGGATGATGATGATTTGGAGTGAGATTAATTAAAAAATATATTTCATGAGAAATATTTTCCTAATTAGTTTCAACATATATGGGAAAAAACTCATAGATTTTGGGAAATTGGATTTAGTGGCTACAAATGAAGAAAAATTCATTTGACTGGAAATTTATTGTCCAATTATAATTTTGGGTCTTGATGGTTAAATCAATCATTTATACTCATAATTAATGAAAAAATATCGAATGGTGTTGGCTTATCATTAATTTATAATTTATGAAAACTTATTCACTATGCGGAGAAGGTATAAATTGTGTTTTGTGATGATCATTTGTTCTTTGAAAACCATTAGAACTAGTGGTATAGGTTGTAGAACAAGGGGAATAATTCATTATAGAAGTATTATAGTTAAAAAAATATGATTATTGTTTGTGATAATTTTGGTAATAAAATACAATGGGGAAGACCTTTTTATTTCTAGTATATGCTTCTAATGTCATAAAATGAAGGATAAGGATCGTAAAAAAATGAAAATGATAATAAAAATGTTAATAAAAAATTTAATATAAAATTAGTAAAACATTATAATTGTAATTATATGGGTCATTATAAAAAATGTTTTTAAAGAAGAACCCATCTGATGGAAAGAAGTGAGGCAATAAGAAAAAATGTATGGGGATATATTATATATCTACTTCAAAATATGTTGGGAAATCAAAATAACTGGTATTAGGTATGTTGATTTTATTCCAAATATTTTGGAATTAGTTTTTTGATACATGTTATAAAAATTCCATTATTTATGTGAAACTTTTAGGTAAATTTTGATTTCCATATCAAGAAATAAAAAAATAACTTATGGATAAAAACCTAGTTTAAACATTAAGCAAAAATAAATCACAATAAAACTTCTATCATGTCTATAGAAATAATATTCCAAACAATCATGTTGTTTTTCCTCTAGTATATTATGATGATTTTTTGTGGTTGGATTGGATTTTTATTATAATTATGAAAAAGAAAATAGAGATATATAATTTTCATTTCAGAATGTGTTTCTGTTTGTGTACAAGAATGAAACCATTCCATTGATAAGATATATGGTAGTAAAAAAAATATTAAGATATGGAAATTAATTGAGCCTTTCGCTTATTCCGAAAAAATGGAACTATTAATATTAAAAATTTGTTAATGGTAAATGACTATATAAATGATTTTATTAATGATTTTCCATGTATTATTCCTAACAGATATGTTGGATTTACTGTTGACTTAGTTATTGAGGCAAAGATAATTTATAAACACCCTAATCTAATAGATAAAATTGAACTTTTATAATTGAAAAGTTGTTATTGAAGTTGTTTAATAAAGATTTAATTCAACCTATCACTTCCACCTACGGTTCTCATGTCTTGTTTTTTTAAAAATAAATATGGTTTAATGAAAATTTCCATCGATTATATAGACTTTAATAACATCCATTTTAACAAAAAATATATTATTCCACATATATCTGATTTGTTTGATTAGATATATGTATCATAGTATTTTCTAAGGGTTTATCTGAGTTTGGGGTACCATCTATTGAATGTAGAAGAATTAGAGAATTTGAAGATGTTTTGGACTAGATATGCGAATTATGAATTTCTAGTAAGGTTGTTTTAATTAACATATATACCTATTATATTTCAATATCATATGAATAAAATATTTCATGATTTCATGAATATATTTTTGGTTGCATTTATTTTTGACATTTTCAAACATTCTAAATGTAAAGAGAAACATTAATGACATCGACGGGTTTTTTGAAAACCATAAAATAATATAAAATGAATGGAATATTAATGATGTGTGAATTATTATTGCAATAATTTTTTTTCTTGGTAACATTGTTTCTATATATGGTATAATTTTTGGTCATTATAAAAACAATTTATTGAATAATGGCCAATACAAAAAAAATATAACAATGTTTTTTTGTTTTCCTGGTATAGTAGTATATCATCACTGGTTTTTTTAAAACATTATAGTATTGTATATCCCACACACTATGATAACCCTGTAAGGTGGTGTGTTTATTTGGAAAAAACAATTTGATGATTGTTATTAGGAATAAAAAATATGGTTGGTGAATACTCTAGTCCTGGACCATCCATCCATAATGGGTGAATTTTTCATTTATGAAGATACATAAATTTAATTAATTAGTTTTGTATCAATGAAGAATGATCATGTAACTGATTATTCTTCATGAAAGGTGAAAATCATGAGTTAAATTAACATATAAATGATTTATAATTATCTATTGTTTTTTTCGTATTTGAAATTTGGACGCATCATTTTTGTACACAAAAATGTAAAATATATACTGATCATAAAATAATAATGTATATATTCACCTAGAAATAATTGAACATTAGATGAATAAGATTGATAGAAAAAATCATGGATTTCGATTTTACTATTCTTTATCATCCTAGGAAATAAAATATTCTGGATCATGATTTTCGTCAAGTGTTAATGATATATTAATCATGTTAAATTTTGAACACGATCCTTTGGTTAATAATTTTTTTAAAAAATTTGGTAGTTTTTAGTATAGTAAGTTTATCTATTTTTTATTAGGTTTTAGTGCAATAATTCTTATCAGGCATGATTATACAAGAACATAAGGAAGTCTATGAGTTAAAAAAGCATAAATTGTTTCAAAAGTGTTTGTTTCTATAAATTATCACTAATAAAGGTTTTATTTTAATATTTAAGAAGATATTAAATGTTCTATGTGATTCACAGTTGAAGAATGATTTGTTATTTAAAGCTCATAGTTCTCCAATTATAGATCAAACTAACAGTTCAAAGGTGTACAAATACCTTTGAGAGTCTCACTATTGGGATTATATGAAAATAGATGTTCTTGGATTTACTATGAGATATTTGACATTTCAATAGGTTAAAGCAGAATAAAAATTAATGGATGGTATTATTCATCCATTATGATTGACAGAGTAAAAACATGAAAATATATCTATGGTATTCATAGTGGGATTACCTGTAAAATCTCATGGTAAAAATGTGATCTATTTTATTGTTGATTGATTTGATAAATATTATCATTTTATTCATATTCAAGACACTATAAATCTATAAAAACATTATCAGATGTATGTTAATTTTTTTTACATATTATATGGAGTTCTTCTCTCCATTGAAAATTACCATGATCCTAGGTTCACATTAATATTTTGGAAAGGCAATTAGAAATCATTTGGTACAAGATTAAATTTTACTACAACTTCTCATCCTCAATCTGATGGGAAGTAGAAAGAACAAATAATATCATGGAGTATTTTCTAAGTTCTTTCATTATAGGTTAATGTGGATGTTGAGATCAACATATTACTTTGGGTGATTTTTCTTATAATAAATTTTGTTATTACAGTATACATATTCCACCATTCGAGGAAATATATATGAATTCGTTTTTGAAAAAAAAATGGAAAAAATAGGTGAAAGAAGGCTAATCAGACAAGATTTAGTAGAGTAAATTGTAAAGAATGTTAACTGAGTATAGAGACACAAGAAAGAATCTCATATTAGTAAGAAAAGTTGTGAGGATAATCTAAGGAAGGATCATTCTTTTATGTTAGGTTATCTTGTATTTCTAAATGTTTCTGCAAGGAAAAGTGTGATGCCCTTTGGTCAAAAATGGAAGCCCAGTCCACAATTCATTAGAACCTATGAATACCTTCATAATGTTAGATCATTTTCCTACTGGGTGTATTTTCCTCAGGTTTAATCCAAGGTACACAAATTTTTTCATTTTTTAATGTTACAAAAGTATATGTCGGATTCGTCTCAGGTTGTGTGACCACATGCAACCAAGTTAGAAGAGACTCAATATTATGATGATCAAATAGTTCAGGTTTATGACCACATAGATTAGGTGTTTGGAAGAAGTGATTCATCATGTTAGGTTTCATGGAAAATATTTATGGATGAATAGGCTACATGGGAATATGAAAATTCTATGAGGGAATGATATCCCCATTTATTTAATAAGAGAATAGAATTACGAGGATGCAATTTTAGAAATTGTGGAAGCCTTTAAGATCCCTAATAATGATAGAATAACTATTTTAAATTTAATATTTTTATAATAATTAAAATAAACACAATGTTCAATATCATATAATATAAAACTAGTTTTATAGTTAAAGACAATATTTCTCTAAAATGTTGTTTTTACACCATTTAATAGTGAAATTATTTTAAATCTAGTTTTAGTCACATTTATAAATTATATTTTAAATATAAAATATATTCATTGGATAATTTATATCAATATATACTTTGTATTTATTTTTGCTATTTTCTGATAAATTTCATATTTTAGTGAATGTTGAAAAATATTTCTTTTAAATTTAAAACAATATTTTTGTATAATTTTTTATATAGTTTTATAAACCAAAAATTGGTTTTAAATAATAATTAGTTCATGTGTTGATAATTAAATTAAATTTTGGTCCTTTGAATCAATGTCACATTGAAATTATATATTAATACATTGTGATATATTGAATGTTTTTACTTTAAAAACACGTATTATCATTCTAACAACGAGATTAATTTTTAATTTTGAAAAACATTTCAAATATTTGAAATCATAAGGTCATAATTAAGTAATTATGTGAAATTTATGTTTTGGATACTATGAATAATAACATTGGTAATATTTTTATCCCCATGGTTAATGGTAAATCGTTTAATTGAAGGTAAAAATAAAAAAGTAACTGATATAAAATAACCATAATGGTTCTACTATAATTGGTAAGATTAACGTTTTTAAAAAAATCATCCTTGGGACGATTTAATATGATTTGGAAGCCACTTGACTGTGAGTATAACATTTATAATATTTTATTTAATGTCAATTCAAGGATATGATAGTCATGTTTCTCATAACAATAATAATTTGAATATATAGTTATATAGCTGATATACTCGACTATAAATAGTCATTTGAATGATGAATAATTTATTTACATCATGAGAAATTATTTATAATTTTTAAGAATGAAATAACTAAATTACATGGCGACACCATCATGATGTTGAAATTTATTCATTAATAAAAGAATCAAATGAATGATATTAAAAATATTATAATAAATATAATATGATATAATAAATTTTATAAAATAATTTCATGGATAAAATTAATATATTGTTGATGATTCAAAGTAGTTTTATCAATTATATCAATTTTTTAGGATTTGTTTTAAAATATAGGTAAAGAACAGTGTCAAAATTGACATTATTTATATTTTAAAATAGATAACATTTTATTAAATGATATAAAATTAATAAAAAATATCATATTGGAAACTATTCATGGGATAGTTTTTAGAATATAATTAGTGACTCATTTTTTTTTGTTCTTAACCATTTCATTGTAATTATATTAACCCCCAAAATTTTAATTGCATGATGTCATAGTAACTGTTTAAAGGGTAAAAGAATGGTTAAAAAAGATAAAGGTTAAAAAATAATAAAAATGATTCTCATTTTTAATGGATGATTGGATTTGGATATAAAATAATCATATATTCTATATAAACCACTTTGGAACCATTTTAGCAGGAAAGATAATTTATATTAATTTCTTAATTTTAAGATTACCATGACTGCCTATATTTTCTCCTCTAAAAGTGCACAACAAATTAACTTTTCATCGCACTTAAAAACTACATATTTCCGAAATTATATAAAAAATCCCTTTCTAGAATCCATCCCCATATTATATAGTCATTATTTTAGGATTAAATCTCACGTTTGTGGTGTTATGATGATATTCAAAGGATACTGTCAAAATCGAATGTATCATTTTAAAGTATTTTGGTTTTGTTTCTACTTATACTTCTCTCAAATATTATTCATAATTGATGAATTAATATATCAAGTATCCTAAATATATTGATATTTTTTAGGTTAATATCATAGCATAAGTCAGTTTTTATTTTCATAAAATGGGGGATGAATTATCTGTTCATGTGTACACATGAGTACCACCTCGCAAACCGAAAATAATTCATTTCCCATTACCGTATCTCAAGGAAGGTTATAATAATTTAATTAATATTTATATATTATATTAATTGAATATTTATAATTATTAGATAATAATATATCAATTTCTTTCCTACCTTTCAATGCACATAAAAATGATAACGTCGTTTGTGCATATGTGTAAACTATGACCTCTTCTAAAAGATGTGATTTTTTTTTCTTCAAAACATCAAATTGATGATATATTTAGTATATTTAAATTATTAATATGATATTAATGATAAAATTATCATTATTTAAGGATTAATTAATAGTTACCTTTTTCTATTAATGAAAAATGGAAATTTTACCAATGCGTATGTACTGTCTACCATCTCCATGATTATAACATTGTTCAGTTTTCATAACAATAAATAAATAGTATGATTTATGATAATAAATCATTTATAAAAGTGATTATTATTTAATGTATATTATTCATTTTTATGATTTAATTATGACTATTTTTACTATATACATCATTAAAACATCATTTTGGACTCAAGAATTGAATAACGTCAAAATGTATAACATGAACCTCAATAATTAAGTAATTATTATTACATGATAATAAGTGATATAATGTTTATTTTAACCCATAAAAGGTTATAATAATGATAAATAATTAACCAAAATTTATTATTCAAGAGTATAATGATTGTTTGTAACGAGTTAGACAAAAGGTAGGGGAATTTCCTTTAAAACCTCTTTAAATGTTACTCAATTAACTATTTTTACACAACCCCAGACGAATTCTTTTATTTATATGGAATGATTGGATTTTGTTTTTCACATTTATGTCACATTAATTTTTATATTATTCTTTTACATGTTTAAAAATTTATTTTCAAATATTTTTTTACATATGAGTGCAAGGATTTGTAAAATTGAAATGTGATTTCAGTGTGGAAATGTTATTTTTCCATTATACATATTTTATGTTTTATGATTATACTATAGAAATTCGGAATTTTTTAAGAGTTTAAGACGTTATGTGAAAAAATATGGGTTGGGATCTGTTGATATCTCTCTAATGGATTGGGTAATGAGATAGAGACAAATTTTAGGGTTTCTCCTAAGATATTAAAGAAATATACAGTAGCGGTTATTCCAAATGTAACCAATATGGTGACCCTAAAAGAATCCTTAAATGATACTGTACAAAATAAAAAGAATTTATTCCAAAAGTTACTATTATGATTTATATTTTATAAAGATATTTATCATAATATTATTATTTCATGAGGTGATATTCAGATCATGTGGTTTATGGGTAGAAATTATAAATACTCTAAAATGTTTTCAAGGTGTTTTCGGTATACATGGAATAAAATTATATTTTTCATTATTTATGATCATCGGTGAGTTTTTTATTCTCATACCATGTTTTGAAATGTATTTCATAGGGTATAGGGATGGATAATATAATGGAGGTTTTCATGATTAAATTCATAAATAATTTCAAGAAAAAGAATCCATGTTTTCATTTTAAATATTACATTTTGGAAAAAATTGATACTATTTAGAAGATTCCACAATGTATTTTTTAGTTTTTCTATGAATTTTTAATGGATTAATTCTCAATTACTCTAAACCTTACAAGATAATCATTTTCAAATAAATTAAATAATTTCCGACTTAACACCAGGTTATCTAATGATTAAGTTTGTGTAATTATAGTTGGTATCAAATGTAAATTTAGATAACTTTAGTGGTTAGTGTATTCCTAATAGGATACCCATAAAACATTTTTACTTTATTTTTAAATTAAAATTATGTATCATTTGAATTTTACTACATTACCTCATCTACGATAAAGATGTTCCGAATAGTTTTTCATAGAAGAAACACGATAACTATTGTAGGAACATATTGAGAGGATATCATCCTTCCAAATCACCATCCCATGATGGATGGAATCAGATGTAAAAAATAATTATTTAGTGATTGATTTGTTGAAACATGCTATAAAAGGTGGTGGGATCCATGTAATATATCATATATATCATCGATAAAGGAATATGTAATTAGTGTAGCACTCCCTGAGGAAATATCCATAATCAATCTGTGGATCATCTGACCCCATTGTAGACTAAGGATTTATTAAATTCATCGAAAATAATTTCATCTTATTGGGGTGTTTATACAATGGAAATATTAGTCTTGTAATTTACTATTTTTAAGGTGAAGTCAATCAGTAGTGGTTGATTGTAAAGCATATCTTGGAAAAGTGGGATATTGCTGTTTTGGAGTTGAATGAATTCAAAAAAAAAATTCATGATAAATATTTTTCTAGAGGTTGTTAGACTTAGGATTGAAAAAAAAATATTTGAATTGGGGCTGTAGTAGGATTCAATGGATGCGTGTGAAGAAAAACTCACTCTATTGGGAAGGTATTCCCCAAGTTTGATCTGGGATCTTGATAGTAAAACTGATCATTATTACTCAAGATTAAAGAAAAAATATCAAAGGATTTATTCTTTTCATAAATTTAAATGTTATGAAGAAACTATAATATGTGAGGATAAGGTAGAAATGAAGTATTTTCATGATCATCGGTTCTTTGGAAATGATTGGAAAATAAGTCGAGGTGGAAGGTGAATGGGAATAATTCATCATAGAAGATTGAGTGTAATAAATATATATTTTTAGTTTGTGATAATTGTGAAAAAAACATACTAATGAAGTTATTTTTAATTATTTTATGTGGTTTTATTGTGGTAAAATGGAACATAATGCTCGTAACTACAATGAAAATGATAATAGTATTGTTAATACAAAATTTGACATACAGTTAGTAAAATTTCATAAGTTCAATGAGGTGGGTCATTATGAAAATAAGTATCCAAAAGGGAACTCATGTGATCGAAAGAATCCACACTATAAGAAGAAAGGTGTTGTGACATCCATATCAACTACTTCAGTAGATATTATTCCATTAAAAAATTGGTATTATGTACATTTCTTGTTTTCATTGATATTCTAATGATTTTCTTGATTCAGGGTCTACACATTTTTTTATTTTGAAATATTTTTTGGTAAATTAGGAATTTCATCTCATGAAATGAACTAAGAACTTATTTTAAAACATATTTTTGAATAATTAAAGAAAAAATTAATTATAAAAACCCTCTTATTTTTGTCTATTGAAATTTTTTAACTACAAACCTTATTATTTTTTCTTCATGTATATTATGAATTTATTCTTGGTATATATTGGATTTTTATTTACAATTATAATATAGACTCAACAACTTAAGAATATTCTTTTTAGAGATAGTTCCAATTTTTCTACCAAAATGAATCCATGACATTGATGATATATATGGGAGCCGAAAAAACTGTTAGAATATGGAAATGAATTCTATATTTCAAATATTTTATAAAATAAAAAAACATTTCATATTAATGATGTGATGGTGGAAAATGAGTGTTTATATGATATTCATTATGATTTTTCTCCTTTTATACATGATCAAGTATTTGGCTATATAGATAATTTTTTCATAATGCTAATGTAATTTTTAAACACCCTTATTGAATGGAAGAAATTAAATTTTTAGAGTTGAAAATAATTTGTAAGATTTGTTATATATTGTTTTTATTCGACCAAGAAAATCACCACGGGGTTCCCCTATCTATTTTTTTTAAAAAATATTTTTTAATTAGACTAAGTATTGATTATAAAGCCTTGAATAAAATTGAAGCTAATAAAATGTATTTATACCTTATAATGATGATTTTTTTTGATCATCTCCAGGAAACATAGTATTTTTTGTGGTTGATCTTAGTTCAGGTTACTATACGTTGAATTTTAAGGAAGTAAAAAAATAAGATACACTGTTTTGGAATAGATATGGAAAATTATAAATTTTATGTTATGATGTTGTGATTAACTAATTAAAAAACTATATTCATGGATCTTTTGAATAGAATATTTCAGGATTTATTTGATATGTTTCTAGTTGTGTTTATTGATAAAATTTTGGAATATTTTAAATGTAAATAGGAACATGAAAGACATTGAAGGGTTTTTTTAATAACAAAAAATAAAATAAAATATATGTGAAATTTAAATGTTTTTAATAATGGTTGCAAATAATTGCATCAAATGGTAACATTGTCTTTAAATATGAAATAACTGTTGATACTGATAAAAAAGTGTTGTTGATATATGGACAAGACCAACAAAATTAATTAATTTTTTTAGTTTTTTGGATTAGAAGGACATTGTTAGAGGTTTGTTTAAAACATTCCAAGGTTATCTATCCCACTAAAAACATTATCTCTAAATACTGTAGAGTTCATCCGGACAATACAATGTAATTATTGTTCTCATGAATTTAAATGAATATTGGTGAATTCTATAGTCCTGGAACATCTATCTAGAAGTAGTGAATTTTTTATCTATAGTGAAACTTAAATAAAATTAATTGGTTGTGTCTAAATGATAAAATATTAGGTAATTTATTATACCTCATGGAAGTAAAAAAAATCCTGAGATAAATTACCCTACAAATGATTTGGAATTTTTTTTCATTGTTTCTATATTAAAAATATATAGGCATCATTTGTGTGTATTAAAATGAAAAATATATGATGATAATAAATTATTAACTTTATATTCACTCAGAAATAATTTAACATGTTATGGAGAAGATTTATGGAACTAATCAAGTGTCCTGATTTCATTATTATTTAACATCCTATAAAATAAAATAAGTGTTCTAATGATTTTTATCTGAAATTGAAGGATACATTAACCATTTAACATTGTTAATTTGATAATTTGGATAATGATTTAATAAATTTTATCTTGGATGTTTTTTGAGAAGGAAATTACTCTATTTTTTAAAGGTTTTAGTCAAACCATATCTTTCAAACATGATTAACCAAGAAGAGAACATATACCATGAGTTACAAAAAGAGGGTGAATTGGTTCAAAAGGGTATGTTACCTTAATTTAAAATTGATAAATGTTGGTTTTTTAGATTTTTGATGAAATTACGTATTCCCAATGAGTCAAGGTTAAAGAAAGGGTTGTTATGTAGAGCACATAGTTCTTTGTTTCTATTTCATACTGGATGCACTAAAATTTATAGATACCTTCAATAGTGTTAGTGGTGGGATGTAATGAAAAGGGATATATCCAAATTTACCATAATATTTTTGACTTGTAAACAGGTTATAGTAGAATAAATGTTTTCAAAATGGATTATTTATCCTTTAGTAGAGCTGAATTTGAAACTGAAAAATATATAAATGTTTTTCATAGTTAAAATAACATACACTTCTCTTGGTAAAAATGTGATATTGGTTACTGTAGATCAATTGACTAAATCATCACAATTTTTTCCTATTCACGATGAATTAACTATATATCAAATTTATCATATATATATATATATTAAAGAGATAGTTAGGACACATGGAGTTCCTCTCTCCATTTTAATTTATCATTATCCTAGGTTAACTTAAGAATTTTGGAAAGTACTTCAGAAGTTCATGGGTACTGAATTAAAATTTATTATAGTTTTTCATCCTTAGTCTGATGGGTAGTAGAACTAAAAATTCATAGCATGGAGGGAATTATATGTGCTTTATCAATGGATTAATGGAGATGTTGGTATCAATATCTTTCATTGGTATAGTTTTTTTTATAATAATAGTTTTTATTCTCGTATAAAAGATTGCAAAATTTGAGGTATTATATGGGAAGTTGTTTTAGAAACCCACTTTTTGTGACGAAATAGGTGAATGAAATTTATGGGCCCAGAATTGGTGGAGGAAATGGAAATGAAAGTTTAATTGATTCAGTGACACATGAGAAACACTCAGATTATGAAGAAATGTTATGAGGATAACAGGAGGAAGGGTCAATATTTAGAGTTAGTTGATCAAGTATTTCTCAACATTTGTCATGGAAAATTGTTATATAATTTCGATAAAAAAGAAATGAAGTTCATAGTTCATTGAAACCATTAAAATATTTTATGATATTGGATCATATTACTTACCAAGTTTCTTTTCCTCTGATTTTATAATAGGTACACTATTTTTTTCATTATTCAATGACATAAATATATATGTCATATCCATATTATGTTTTGAGTCAACATGTAGTTCTATTGGAAGTGAATATTTCTTACGAGGAACAGAAATTTCAGGTTCTTGATGATAGTAAACAAGTGTTATGGAATAAGGTGATTAATCATGTTATGGTTTTATAGAAAACACTATGCTTGAAGAGGACACATGGGAATCTCAAAATGCAATGATGGAAATATATCGTCATTTATTTAATAAGATAATAAAATTGTGAGGACACAATTTAGAAAAGATGGTTAGTGTGTAAAGATCTAGGTAATGATTGAATAATTATGTCTCATTTATTATTTATATAATATGTAAAATATTCACTATGTTTAACAATATTTAAGGTAAATCTATTTTATTGTTACAAACATTAATTTTCTAAAAAGAATTATAGTATCCATTTAATGCGGGACATGTTTTAAATATATATTTTCTAACATATATATATTATTATTGAAAAACTAAAAATATTATTTTAATTAATTATATCAAAATTTACTTTGGATTAATTTTTGGTATTTTTGGATAAAATTCATATTTTAATGAATAGTGAGAAGTAGTACATTTTAATTCGAAATTGCATTTTTGTATAATTTATTTATATATATATTTTCCTTTTTATTGGTTTCAAATAATAATTATACAAGATTAAATAATTTATCAAATTTTAGTAATTGGAATCAATTTTAAATTCAAATTGGATATAAATAATTTGTGATATTTTGAATGTTTTTACTTTAAAAACACTTTTCCCATTATGATAATGGGAATAATTATTAATTAAAAAAATTTAATTTAGTGATTGGAATATTAAAAATTGGAGCCAATATTTTGAATAATAAATTCAAAATCTAGTAAACATTTCTCTTTTATTTTTTGAATTATTAATAGTAACTTAATTAATATTTTTATTACCACAGTTAAGGTTAAATCCAGTAATTGAATGAAAAAATATTTTAATAAAAAATTTAAAATCAACCTAATAGTTATCAAAATTAAATTAGAAGAGTTTTATTGAAAAAATTAACCCTTGGGATGAAGAGTCATGCATTATAATCTGCTTGAGTGAACATATGTCATTTATATTAATTTATTTTAATTAATATCAAGAATATCATACTCATGTTTCCCATTCCTATAACAATTTCATTATACAGTTTTTTAAGTGTTATTCGAGACTATAAATACTTATACGAAATATGAATTTTTTTCTACATTATTGAAATTTATTTGTAATATATAGGAAAGAAATAATAAAATTAAATGATGTCACAATTTTGATGTAGAAATTTCCCCATTAATGAATAAATGAAATGAATGATATTAAAAATATTAAATTAAAAATAATTTTATTTAATTAATGTAATCCAAGAATTTTATGGATTACATTGTCATATTATTTATGTTATATAGAAGTTTTATTGATTATTTCATGTTGTTCTAATATTTTTAAAATGATAGGTAACAAATAGTGTCCAATTTGACATTGTTGATATTATAAAATAAAAAATATTTTATTCAATTATATAAAATTTCTAAAAAATTACATTATGTTGTATTATTGGTATAAGTCCCAATAAATAAACAATGACTCATTTATTGTTTTTCTACAATTACTTGTAATTATATTAACCCTCAATGTGTGAATTACAGGATATCCCAATAATAGTTTAAGGGTAAAAAATAATGGTTAAAAAATATAATGATTAAAACTTAAAAAAACTATTCTAATTTATAATATATGATTTTATTATAACCTATAATCATTATATATTCTATATAATCCTCTTTTGGCAAATTTTTAGTATAAAATTAATTGAAATTAATTTATTACTCTGATGATTTCCAAGAGTGCCCCTCCCCACTCTTATAAAAGCACACTACGTTTAAACAATACTTGACACTTCATAACTAATTTTTAACTAAAATTATCTTATTAAATACATTCATAGAATCACTCTCCATAGTCTATAGATATTATATTTTCCATGACTCACACCTTACAAGTGTGAACGTGTTAATAAAAGGATGTTTTCTAAAGGAAATGTATCATTTCTAAATTGTTTTTCTTATGTTTCTCCTTACAATTAAATAAAATATTCACCATACTTGTTGATATAATAAATATAGTATAAAAATATAATTTGATGTTTTTTGTCAATATAATCAACTAAATACATCACCAGTTTCATAAAATGGGTAATTAATTATTTGTCTCTCTGTACAATGGACTACCAAATCACGAACCAAAATAATTTTTTCCCATAACCATATATGAAAACCAGCAATAAGGATTGAATTAATGTTAATACATTATATTCATGAAATATTTATCATTATTAAAAATTAATTTTAAATTAATTTTTTTACCTTTCCATACACATAAAAATGATAACATCGATTGTGCGTGTATTTGAGATATCACATCCTCGATGCGATGTGATTAATTTTTTTTTCCACAAATCAAATAGATGATATATATAAGTATATTAAACTAATTAATATGGTAATAATGTTATTATTAAAATTATATCTCTAAATATTAATAATTAAATTCTCTCTATAAATGATCAATTAAAAATGGAATCATTACTCATGCGTACGTACGCCCTACTGTCACCATGATTTCAATGTTGATAATTTTTCATAACCATGAATAAATTTTTTGATTTAAAAGTATAATTAAGTATATAAAATTTATTATTATTTTATTAATATTATTAATTAAGATGATGAAATTATCAAAATTTTCAATATATACATAATATCAACTTGATTTTGGACAAAAGTACCGAATAACGTCAAAACGTCTGACATGAACTTAAATTATCATGGAATTATTATAACACGATACCAGTGATATAAAAGGAATAATAATCCTTAAGAGGGTCTAATTTAAGTAAATAATTATCCATAGTTTATTATTTTGGAATATTGATATTTTACAGGACGAGTTCGACTAAAGGTAAGGGTCTTTCATTGAATAACCTCTTTAAAACATACTCTAACAAATGATTTTACAAAAGCTAAAAATAATGTTTCTTATGTTATATGTCATGAAAATATTTTTCATATCTTCTATCTATTTGATTTTTTTGGATTACATTATAATTTTAAACATAAATTTTTAAATAAATTGTTTTCATTTGTGAGTCTACATCTCCATAAAATGGATATGTGATTTCAGTGTGGAAATGACATTTTTACATTATGATTGTTTTATGTGTTATTATTATGTAATGGTTTTAAGTAATTGTTTATAATAATGGTTGATTCTAGGATAAATTGAGTGATGGTGATCCCATTATACCATTCTAATTCATTGGGTAATTAGACAATTTTAAATGGTAGGGTATCTCATAAGTGATTACGGGAATGTACGACAATGAGTTTTCCAACTATAACTATGATGGTTACTCCCTATGTATCAGAAAATTAATTTAATGAATGAAATAAAATTTATTCCTAATGTTAACTATATGATTAATGTTTTCTATAGTTTTTTATTGGAATCATATCATTTCACATGGTAATGTAAAGATATTATATGATATGAGTGTAAAATATAGCTTTGTCAAAATGATTTCATGGGTTTATGAGCTTCCATGGACTAAAATTTTAATTACCATTCATTATGTCATGTACTGAGATTTTTTGTTCATCCCATATTTTGAATTTTTTAATAGTGTATAAGGTTGTGTAAGATAAAGGAATAATTCAATGTGAATATTATGAATATTTTCATTAAAAATAAATCATGTTTTATTAATGTTTTATACATTTGAAAAAATTGATACTCTTTGAAAGTGTCCAATTTGTATTTTATGGGTTTTTTATGTATTATTTATGTCATAATTCTAGAAAAATATAAACCTGAAAAGATCATAAATTTGAAATAAAGTAACATTCTTTAGTTCACTCAATATTAGGTAATGTTTATGGCTGGAGCCTTGTTGGATAAAAATGTGATTTTAAACTGGAATTTATACTGGATATAAGTGACATTATAAGATATAGAATTACATAATATAAGTGATGAATTTTAGTGGTAAAAAGGATCTAAGAGTTCATTTAAATTTTTATATAGGAGTTTAAATTGGAATAGGGTTTAAATTTATTGAATTTATTATCTATTATAGAAAATTTAAAAAAGTAGAAGTGTTTTGGAATTTTTATTTATTTAATTCTTATAAATTATATAAAATATCTTTTAATATTACTGTCACGACCCCCTCCCCACAATGTGTAACCCTGCTGGGCCAGTAATGTGAGAAGCGAGATAATGACCCCCGAGTCCGGCCCGAGTAGGCCCCAGGTTGGCGACTAGCACCGAGGGTATAGTAAACCCTCAAATGGGAGGCATTACCCTCTAAGAGAACACATGAGGAGGATAGAGATTAGATAGAAACCCACCAACTCCAACTCATAACTGAAATAGAAAATAAAACCTGTGTTCACATATGTACTGTCATGAAAGACTACTACAACTAGAAGGGGAAAACTGAATGTACACAAATGAAAGTAAAAAAAGTAGAAACCCCAAGCCCAAACATCTCTTGCAACCCCAAGATAGTAGAAACCAGCATGATCTCCAACCGGCTTCAATTGACATGAAAAAAAGTTTATATATACATAGGGGGAATATAACTGTATACTCAGTAGGATCCTCCCTAGATCATCTCGTGCAAAAGTAAAGAAATCATGCTAAATCACAGTGAACAACAAGTGACACTAACTCATTACTTAAATAGGTATACTAAGTTCTAAACCTCACTATGGAAACTCTCGCCATATAATGAATACAAAAGTACATAATATAATACATAATATCAAGGGTACCCTGCTACTAATTCCCCTCTATTTTATTGATTTTTTTCTAATGTCGTACGTCCTAATAATCTCTCTCTAAAAATGCTTTCTCACAGACACCTGGGCGAAGCACCACAATATACACCTCATGCAACACAACTACCACATCCATGTAAGAAAGTAACAAGGTAGTTTCCGGGAGCCTGCACCACTCGCATAACGTTTATCATACGTCAGGCATTATACCTCAAGACATTACAACCCATACACCGAGTAAGGATCCTCAATCCATCATAGCCTATACATGTTACACCTATAGTAGTCCATATGATACTATATCCAGAATATATGTTTGTGAATAACCACAAGACATTAAATCCCTCTACACACATATATAGGGAAAACAACCCAATGTACCTACCAGAACATGTAACTACCAAGAGAAGAGAGTGGGGGAAAATGGGGTAGTCACCCATCCATCTTCGCACCGAAATGTTGTGGAAAACACCCCCCAGAGAAAAGAATCCCTAGTGTGTTAGATTCCATTATAGATTAGGTGAAGTATCCTATAGACACATTAAATTCAGAGAATATATTATAGCTTACAACCACATTATGGTCAAAAACTAGTCTTAGAATCAACTGTAGCTAACATCTCTCGGACTCCGGGAAGCAAATTTTACGACTAGGTATCATATAAGCTATAAGTCCCCATCCTTAAACCTTACTTAATATTTAATTAAATGAATAATTCACGTTGAGGATCTTTTCAGGTTTATAGGTTTAGAGAATTAGAACATAACTATTACATCTCAAAAGATTACAAAGTAGTCACTTCTACTAAGTTTCCATAATAAAAAAAACTCTTAAAAGAAACATGTCTAGTTCCATGTTTTATATATCATAACATTCCATTGATCCCATCCTTGACCTTATTCCACATTAAGTCCGGTGAAAAACATTTCAAAAAAACATGTGGTGAGCATAAAAAGCTCAGTAAGGGATACACAAATAATGAAAACTGTTAGTTTTTCAAACATCAAGTAATCCATGTATACTCTATCAATGTAATACCTTCACCTTCATGAAGTGGTAAAAACATTTCACTGAATAAAGTATCATTTCTTACCTTTTTGTAACCAAATGATTACCATAAAACCCATATAAAGAACACATAACATATATAAAGGTAACTTGGGACATAAACATACTTAAGTGGAATAACCATACGGTCGACTTCCACATATATTACTTAATGGAATATCCATACGGCCAATTTCCATACATACATAATGGAATAGCCATACGGACAACTTCCATACCCAATGCATTGGAGGTTATAAGGTAACCACCCGTCCTGGAATTCACGACACCACCCGTCATATGGTTTATAACGTAACCACCCGTTAAAATGTCCAAGTACCAATATAAAACCAAAAAACATAAAACCAATATAAAGGAAAGATAACATTTCCACATTTCAATAACAATATATCATAACTATATTGACATAATAGAATCCTTTATCAAAACCATTTTCAATACCAAAATACATAAAAGAGTATATGGTATTTATTTTATTTTAAAAACATTACGGCTTGTTGAGGAAGCCAAAGACCAAATAATACTCGCGGCGGCAGAAAAGGTCGTTGTCACCACGTACGTTAAAAAAATATTCCTTTTTGTCGTTTAGAAAAACAATTCGTTGAAAAAGATTCCTTTTGTATAAAAGTAAAATTCAAAGGGGTTTATACACCGTATAAAAGAAAGTTGTGTATAAAATGAAATATGCCACAATGAAAGGAGATTGAGACAAAGTCCCTTACCTCGGGTCCGACTTGACTCGATCGTTCTTTAACATCCGGAATAATAAACTTGAGTTAATTTATACTGGATTAAGAACCTTTTTAAAGTTAATTATTCCTTTAATATCACTTATTTCCATGTTATAAACATTATATAACCATTTAAGTTAATAATGTTTGTTTTGTCAATATTTTGTTCTTAAGTAGAAAGTGGACTTCTTAAAATTACATGTTGTTTGTGTGGTCAAAAGTTATTTATATCTACAATGACATTCCTGATTAGGATATCATATATATCATATATATCCAGCATATACATGTATTTATAATATTACATAATCATTTAGAGGTAAGAAATGAAATGCACCGTTCATGGAGACGGTAAGTCATACGTACGCATGAACGCTACTTTCATTTCTATTTCGTATTTTATAGAATGGAATCATAATGATATAAGAGTATATTATAATTCCAGTATAATAACATATATAATATCATTATCTTTATCCTTTACACATCCCACATATGGTATTAAAGAATCAAATCACTTTCAGGGGTAGTAGTCCGCACTTCCTAAAATGAAGATATCATGTTTACCCATAATGGAAACAATAACGGTATGCCATAAATGAAAAATACAGAAGCTTAAGGAAAGAATAAACATATTATATATCATATATAAAAATAGTGACATCATAATGTCCACCTTTGAAGGTGTTAAATGAGTATTGAACAATCATCGTTTCGGGAGGCAGAATTTCACCATCCACGGAAACCGTATGTTCTTTAACCATTTGATGTAGTTGTGTGAGAGTGTAGCTCGAATAAATCTTATAAAAACATCCTAGTATATTGAAGACACTAGTTTTGTTACAAAATAAGTAAATAAGAAGAGTTTAGGGGGTTGGAGAAGCAAAATAAAACAAATGAACAAGAGAGAATGAATTACCTTTAAAAGTGTAACTCCTTTTCATTTGAGCCTAAAGGCTTCCATTGAAAACATTCTGCCCAAAGGGAATCCTCTAGGATGAGGAGAGGGATGTGGAGAGAGTAAATGGGCAGGGGATGGCCGATCCAAATGCTTGAGGAGTGTGTGAAATGAGGTAGAGGTGGGGGCCTTTTATAAGAGGAGAGGAGGGGCACTCATGGAAAGTAAAGAAATATTACTTTATTTGAAAATGAGTTTCGGATTTAAATGGTCTCACATTGATATAATTCGAGGATAAGTTGATAAGGGTTCGAAATCTACCCATCCAATAGGTTTTGGACATGTGTAGGTTTTAGATATTACATTATCTTTCCATTTTATTTAAATCTTTAAATAATGATGTCATCGCTTCATCATCATGATGTCATAAATAATTTAATTTATTTATAGTCTAAAAATTATAAAAAAAATACTATGATGTAGGAAATCGTTTTATCTTTCCAATATTTATTTATAATCAAAAATCTGATCTTTATAACCCCATGTAAAAGTTTTTTTCGTAAAACATATTATGTTTGTGTCATTTTTACTTTTACATTAAATAAAAAGTTATTTATGTCATTTCCCAACCAAAGTGGCTCCATGGGGTCCCCAAGTTGACCCATGGCTTTTCTTGGTCGGCCATGACACATCCAATGAGGGTAGGACATGTGTCAAGCTGATCTCATATTATTAAAACATTATTTTTACCTTAAACTACACTAATTACCACTAATCGCGATTAAAAACGTAATAAGTTACTATTCACCAAAAAATAATTTTAATCTCATTGAACCAAATTTTACTTCTTAATGACAACCATGTATGTCAGATTTTTGAAATTCAAAACACAATGATGGCAAAATTTCATTTAAACGAAAAATTAGTTTCTTTAACTACCACTTAGTGATTTCACTATTCATCAATAATTGAAGTTTTTTCAGAAAATTACCAAAAATTCACCATAAGCTATATTTGATATTACAAATTCAAAAATGAAGTCTATTTTACAAAATTCAAAACAGATAAGTCACATTAATTAATTTAATAATTAATTCTCGCTGTCCGAGAAAATAACTTGTTTTTATGAAACAATAAGTATCAAAAGATTGACACTAGTTTAAGTCCGATTTCAATGTGAAATTAATTCCACGACCACTATTGGATTTAATGGTAAAAATATTTTATAATTTCACTTTAAAACCAATTCAATAGAAAATCTAATCATATAAATAAATTATATTAAAAAGAGGGTTTGAATTAAAATACAACATTTTACACTATTCATTATAAAAAATGAACTTTATCAGAAAGGTACCAAAAATTTTCACAAAGTAAATTTTGATGTCCCGATTCTAAAGAATAGTTATTTTTGGTCCAATAGAATTTATAAGATTGATCAAAACTATATTTAATGACGGTTCGTCGTCAAAAGGTGATAAGTGAACCCTTAGTGAAAATTAGGGTATAAAAGCCTAAAATTGAACTCTTTCCGTATTTTAATCCTTTATCTTTTATTGTGTAAATGTAAAAACATTTAAAAACATATATAATCATATTTTAGTTATTTCTATCCATTCCCTCCAGTAAAACGACTACTTGTTAACTAACATTTAAAATAATATTATTTTATTACTTGTGTGCAACGTAAGTTTTCAAAGAAACTCATCGTTGCGTATCGAGTACGCTATCGAACGTAGAAACCCCTTCTAATTAAAATTAATATTTAATTCGTAAATATTAATAAATATGAAAATTCTTTATTCTTTAATTACCTGGGATGTTACATCCTTCCCCCCTTTTGGGAATTGCGTCCTCGCAATTTTATTCACTTATCAAAATAAGTGGTGGTATTTATCCCTTATAGCATTTTCAGATTCCCACGTTGCCTCTTCAATCACATGGTTTTTCCAAAAAAACATTACCTGATTAATCACCTTATTCCATAACACCGTCTCCCTATGGTCAAGAATCTGGACTGGTTGTTCTTCATAAGATAGGTTCTCTTCCAGCTGAACTACCTCTTGACTCAAAACATGAGATGGATCTGGCATATACTTCCTCAACATTGAAACATGAAAAACATTGTGTACCTGAGATAAACTCGGAGGTAAATCCACTCAGTAAGCAACTGATCCAACTTTCTCTAGTATTTCATATGGTCCAATGAACCTTGGACTCAGCTTTCCTTTCTTATCAAATATCATCACACTTTTCCAAGGAGAAATCTTGAGAAAAACATGATCACCTTCCTCGAAAGATAGATCCTTCCTCAGGTTATCCGCATAACTGTTCTGTCTGCTCTGAGCTGTTCTCATGTGCTTCTGAATCAACTGAACTTTTTCTGCCATCTCTTCTACCAATTCTTGTCCCATCAGCTTCCTTTCACCCACTTTATCCCAAAATGTTGGAGTTCGACACCGCTTCCCATATAATGCCTCAAATGGTGCCATCTGATAATCCATCGAACAAGCTCGTAGCATATCCTCCAAGGTCTGAATTGTTCGTTCTGACTTCCCATCTAATTGAGGATGAAAAGCTGTACTAAAATTAAATTCAGTACCCAACGACTTCTGAAGGCCTTTCCAAAAGTTATAAGTAAACCTGGGATCACGATCAGATATAATGGAGATAGGAACTCAATGTAACCTGACTATATCTTTAAGATACAAACGGAAAAGTTGATCTAGGGAAAAAGTATCTCGTATAGCAAGGAAATGAGAAGATTTAGTCAAGCGATCAACAATAACCCAGATTGCATTATTACCTCGAGATGTTTTCGGTAATCCCACAACAAAGTCCATGGATATATTCTCCCATTTCCACTCTGGCCCTGGTAGAGGCTGAAGAATCCATTTCGGTAACTGCCGCTCTACTTTAACCTGTTGACATGTCCAACACTTCACAGTAAAATCAGCAATGTCTCTTTTCAGTCCATCCCACCAGTAATACTCCCACAGATCACTATACATTTTATTACTGCCAGGATGAACTGAAAACGGAGAACTATGAGCTTCACATAACAACTCTCTCTTCAACTGTGAATCACAAGGCACACACAATCTCTTCCCAAATCTCAAAACGCAATCATTATCTATGTTGAATTCAGGCGACTTACCTTTCTGAACCAGCTCTACCTTTTTCTGCAACTCACTGTCTTGCTTCTTTGCTTGCTTGATTCTATCTGATAGAGATGATCTCACTAATACCTGAAACAAAACATAATAACTTCTTGCACCAACAACTTCTATGCCAAAGTTCATCAAATCCTTAACCAAAGGATCACGTTCCAAACGCAACATTGCTAATGAAGCATTACTTTTTCGACTCAAAGCATCATCCACTTTATTTGCTTTTCCCGGATGGTAATGAATTGTACAATCATAATCCTTGATTAATTCTATCCATCTCCTTTGTCTCATGTTCAGTTCTTTCTGAGTGAATATATACTTTAAACTTTTGTGATCGGTAGATATTTCACAATTTACTCCATACAAATGATGCCTCCAAATTTTTAAATAAAAAACAACAGCAACTAATTCCAAATCATGTGTAGGGTAATTTACCTCATGAGTTTTTCAACTATCGTGAAGCATAAGCAATTACCTGATCATTCTGCATTAGGACGCAACCAAGTCCTTTCAATGAAGCATCACTGTATATAACAAACTCACCATTCCTGTAAGTGAGTTCCAAAACTGAAGCATTCACCAATCTTCTTTTCAACTCCTGAAAACAATCATCACATTCTTTTGTCCAGATGAACTTAACACCCTTACGAGTTGGCTTAGTCATTGGACTAGATAACCGTGAAAAATTTTCAACAAACCTTTGGTAGTAACCTGCCAATCCAAGAAAACTACGGATCTCGGTTACATTTTTGGGTCTTGGCCATTATTCAACAACTTTTGTTTTAGCAGGAACAACAGTTATGCCATCTTTAGAAACAATGTGACCTAGGAAAGAAATTTTTTGTAACCAAAACTCACACTTGCTGAATTTTCCATATAGTTTCTTTTCTTTTAAGGTATGCAAGATAACCCTTAAATGATATTCATGTTACTCTTTACTTTTAGAAAACACTAAAATATCATCAATAAAAAACAACCAACATTTTTCACCTGAGTCAACTGTGCCATCACATCAACTAACTGTTTAGTTCTGATTCTGACCACATCAGGATACTGATTTGAAAGGTCATTTCCCTCTGTATACCTTCCCAGAAAAGATATTCTATTTCCTCTATGAAAAACCATTCTTATCACAGAATTATCTTAGGTGAAGCAACATGGTAATCTTTAAATGCTATATCATTTTATTCGTACCATTAATTAACTTATAATTTTACACTATTCAAACTCTTAAAGTTGTCTAAACCGACCTTTGATACCAACTATAAGGCCCCGACCTTAATCCTTACTTAATATTGAAATAAATGAATAATTCACGTTGAGGATATTTTCAGGTTTAGAGTATTAGAGAATTAGACCATAATTATTACATCTCAAAAGATAACAAAGTAGTCACTTCTACTAAGTTTCCATAATAAACAAAACTTTTAAAAGAAACATGTCTAGTTTCATGTTTTATATAGCATGACATTCCCTTGATCCCATCCTTGACATTATTCCCCATTAAGTCCTGTGAAAAAAATTTCAAAATAACATGGGGTGAGAATAAAAAGCTCAGTAAGGGATACACAAAGAATGAAAACTGTTAGTTTTTCAAACATCAAGTAAACCATGTATACTCTATCAAAGTAATACCTTCACCTTCATGAAGTGGTAAAAACTCTTCACTGAATAAAGTATCATTACATACCTTTTTGTAACCAAAGGATTACCATAAAACCCATATAAAGAACATATAACATATATAAAGGTAACTTGGGACATAAACATACTTAAGTGGAATAACCATACGGTCGACTTCCACACATATCACTTAATGGAATAGCCATACGGACAATTTCCATACATACTTAATGGAATAGCCATACAGACAACTTCCATACCCAATGCATTGGAGGTTATAATGTAACCACCCGTCCTGGTATTCACGGCACCACCCGTCATATGGTTTATAACGTAACCACCCATTAAAATGTCCAAGTACAAATATAAAATCATAAAACATAAAACCAATATAAAGGAAAGATAACATTTCCACATTTCAATCACAATATATCATAAATATATTTACATAATAGAATCCTTTATCAAAACCATTTTCAATACCAAAATACATAAAAGATTATAAGGTATTTATTTTATTTTAAAAACATTACAGCTTGTTGAGGAAGCCAAAGACCAAATAATACTCATGGCGGCGGAAAAGGTCGTTATCACCGCTTACGTTAAAAAAACATTCATTTTTTTCGTTTAGTAAAATGCTTCGTAGAAAAAGATTCCTTTTGTATAAAAGTAAAAGTCAAAGGGGTTTATACACCTTATAAAAGAAAGTTTTGTATAAAATGAAATATGCCTCAATGAAAGGAGATTGAGATGAAGTCCCTTACCTCGGGTCCAACATGACTCGATCGTTCTTTAACGTCCTGAATAATAAACTTGATTTAATTTATACTTGATTATGAACCTTTTTAAAGTTCATTATTCCTTTTATATCACTTATTTCCATGTGATAAACATTATGTAACCATTTAAGTTAATAATGTTTGTTTTGTCAATATTTGGTTCTTAAGTCGAAAGTGGATTTCTTACAATTACATGTTGTTTGTGTGGTCAAAGGTTCTTTATATCCAGAATGACATTCCTGATTTGGATATCATATATATCATATATATCCAGAATATACATGTATTTATAATATTACATAATCATTTAGAGGTAAGAAATGAAATGCACCGTTCATGGAGACGGTAAGACGTACGTACGCATGAACGCTACTTTCATTTCTATTTCATATTTTATAGAATGGAATCATAATGATATAAGAGTATATTATAATTCCAGTATAATAACATATATAATATCATTAACTTCATCCTTTACACATCCCACATATGGTATTAACAAATCAAATCACTTTCAGGGGGCGGTAGTCCGCACTTCCTAAAATGAAGATATCGTGTTTACCCATAATGGAAACAATAATGGTATTCCATAAATGAAAAATACAGAATCTTAAGGAAATAATAAACATATTATATATCATATATAAAAATAGTGACATCATAATGGCCACCTTTGAAGGTGTTAAATGAGTATTGAACAATCATCGTTTCGGGAGGCAGAATTTCGCCATCCACAGAAACCGTATGTTCTTTAACAATTTGATGTAGTTGTATGAGAGTGTAGCTCGAATAAATCTTATAACAACATCCTAGTATATTGAATATGCTGGTGTTGTTACAAAAGAAGTAAATACGAAGTGTTTAGGGGGTTGGAGAAGCAAAATAAAACAAATGAACAAGAGAGAATGAATTACCTTTAAAGGTGTAACTCCTTTTGATTTGAGCCTAAAGGCTTCCTTTGAAAGGATTATTCCCAAAGGGAATCTTCTAGGATTAGGAGAGGGATGTGGAGAGAGTAAATGGGCAGGGTATGGCCGAGCCAAATGCTTTAGGAGTTTGTGAAATGAGGTAGAGGTGGGGGCCTTTTATAAGAGGAGAGGAGGGGCACTCTTGGAAAGTAAAGAAATATTACTTTATTTGAATATGAGTTTCGGATTTAAATGGTCCCAAATTGATATAATTCGTGTATAAGGTGATAAGGGTTCGAAATATACCCATCTAATAGGTTTTGGACATGTTTAGGTTTTAGATATTACATTATCTTTCCAATTTATTTAAATCGTTAAATAATGAGGTCATCGCTACATCATCATGATGTCATAAATAATTTAATTTATTTATAGTCTAAAAATTATAAAAAAATACTATGATGTAGAAAATAGTTTTATATTTCCAATTACTATTTATAATTAAAAATATGTTCTTTATAACCCCATGTAAAAATTGTTTTCGTAAAACATATTATGTTTGTGTCATTTTTACTTTTACATTAAATAAAAAGTTATTTATGTCATTTCCCAACCAAAGTGGATCCATGGGGTCCCCAAGTTGACCCATGGCTTTTATTGGTCGGCCATGACACATCCAATGAGGGTAGGACATGTTTCAAGCTCATCTCATATTATTAAAACATTATTTTTACCTTAAACTACACTAATTACCACTAATCGCGATTAAAAACTTAATAAGTTACTATTCACCAAAAAATTATTTTAATCTCATTGAACATCATTTTACTTCTTAATTACAACAATGTCTGTCGGATTTTTGAAATTCAAAACACAATGATGGAAGAATTTCATTTAAATGAAAAATCAGTTTCTTTAACTACAACTTAGTGATTTCACTATTCATCAAAAATTGAAGTTTTTCAGAAAATTACCAAAAATTCACCCTAAGATATTTTTGATATTACAAATTCTAAAATGAAGTCTATTTTACAAAATTCAAAACATATATGTCACATTAATTAATTTAATAATTAATTCTGGCTGTCCGAGCAAATAGCGTGTTTTTATGAAACAATTAGTATCAAAAGATTGACACTAGTTTAAGTCTGATTTCAAAGTGAAATTAATTCCCACGACCACTATTGGATTTAATGGTAAAAATATTTTCTAATTTCACTTTAAAACAAATTCAAAAGATAATCTAATAATATAAATAAATTAGATTAAAAAGAGGTTTTGAATTAAAATACAACATTTTACACTATTCATTAAAAAAATGAACTTTATCGGAAAGGTACCAAAAATTTACACAAAGTAAATTTTGATGTCCCGATTCTAAAGAAGAGTTATTTTTGGTCCAATAGAATTTATAAGATTGATCAAAACTATATTTAATGAAGGATTGCCGTCAGAAGGTGATAAATGAACCCTTAGTGAAAATTAGGGTATAAAAGCCTAAAATTGAACTCTTTCCGTATTTTAAGACTTTATCTTTTATTGGGTAAATGTAAAAACATTTAAAAACATATATAATCATATTTTAGTTATTTCTATCCATTCCTGCCAGTACAACGACTATTTGTTAACTAACATTTAAAATAATATTATTTTATTACTTGTGTGTAACGTAAGTTTTCAAAGAAACTCATCATTGCGTATCGAGTACGCTATCGAACGTAGAAACCCCTTTTAATTAAAATTAATATTTAATTCGTAAATATTAATAAATATGAAAATTCTTTATTCTTTAATTACATAGGATGTTACATAAGCACTCAACCATTTATAGAGTTTTAATACATTATTTCATTACCTTTTTATTAGTTGCGGTTTAAATTCATTAATTCATTAAAAATTAATTAACCAATGCCAATTTCTCATTAAATTCCATTAGCAACATACCCAAAGTCCACTGTCCCTTTAAAATTACAGCTTCATCATTATGTTCCTGCAAAATACAACCCCAGGGGTTACCACCCTTTATTCTATTATTCATTAAGGAATAACTTTCCCACGTTCCCAGGCATTCTATAGAAACATTCTGTTCTACTAAACACAAGGGGGCTCAACACAGTGAGTATATGTACTACCGGTCGAGTCTCTTCCACCTATTGTAAGAGCGTATACCGATCCTCCCTCGATAATATAAACATGGAAATCACGTGGCATACCCCACACATCTTCACCTCTTTCAGAAGAAGGGTAAGCAAGAATAGATGTATTAAGCAGTGGGGAAAAGTAAAATAGATAATCAACCAAAAAAGAAATATTATGAGTCCAACAATCACATCCATCCCATTCCATCATCCCTGGTGTCCTCCCCCACACCCACATGCATAATCAGATGCATCTCACCACCCTAGGAGTCATTTTCTACAACACCCAAAAGGGATCTATGCCCCCACATATCACAACAGCCATCCGGGCTCACATTATAACACATGTAGTAGGAAAAAACATCTTAACAATTTGTATATTGTCCCTTTAACAATCAAGAGGGTAACTCAAAACCCTACAATGAATTATCATTTTTCAAAAAATCATTTCTTTAATCCATCTTGGGTTAACCAATTATTATTTCCAGGTTCAAAATTTGGTAAACCTAATAAGTAAGTTATCAAAAATAATTAATCAATATTACTGTGCCAATTTTATTAACATCAAATTAATACAAGAAGAACCATATTCATTTACATGCCTCTTTATTTATTTCCAACAGTTATCAATTAATTCTGGGGCAAGTTCTTTACAAATTTCCATCAAGAATGAAACGATAATAAAGTAAGAATGGATATCACACTATCAAGAAAACAATTGGAAATAACATACGATCAATATCAATTTATTTATCCGGTTAAAATATTGACTATGTCAATTCAATTATAATCTATTGGGATAAAACATTCTAACAATATAGTTGCACGTAGAAGAAAAGAGAGGCATTGAATCCCCTACTTCAAATAGTTCTTGACATTCTTTATACGAGAATGGGCCACACAATAGGTTATGATCTCTTCCCCTCATGACAACTGTATATACCTGAGGATGTGTAGACACCACCACAATGGTCAACACAAGAGAAAATCCCTTTAGGAACATGGGGATAAAATTCCATAAAAGGGAGAGTAGAAACAGAAGGAGATGAACCCAAAAGAATGATGATAGATCATTCCTTATATTGAAGATTGATCGATACTTCTTGGTTGCTTCGAAAACAGAGCGGAACCAATCTTAGGAGGAAGTTTGATTATGAAACTCCAACGGAATGGAATGAAAGGTTCTATCATCTCATAACCGAGAACAATGTTGAAGAATTATGGAGGAAGATATCCAATCCCTTTAGAAGATTTAACGAAGTTACCGTCTAAGATATTCCACATTTCCCATTAAAAGAGTATCGCATTAAACCATGTTGTTTGACCATGTAAAAAACCCCAAGCCGTAGGATAAACTAATATAAGAGTTATGGCCTTTGAATTGTCCTTAATGTCCTTAATATAAGGCTTTAAATTCATCTTACGTCAAAGGAATCATCAAAGGGGAGAACTATAGGAAACTGGAAACACTGTTCATGAACTCAAAATTAGGAAAAGAAAAAATAGTATTCATGATCCTCATCATTAGAACCTCACCGATAGAACATTGTTCATGAACTTCACCGATAGAACACGGTTCATGAACCTCACTATTAGAACCTCACCGATAGAACACTGTTCATGAACCTTACTGGTAGAACACTGTTCAGGAACCTCACCATTCGAACCTCGCCATAAAACACAGTTCATGAACCTCAATATTAGAACACTATTCAGGAACCTCACTGATAGAACACTATTCATGAGCCTCATCAAAAGTACACTGTTCATGAACCTCATTGTTAGAACTTCACTAATAGAACTCTTTTCACAAACATCGCCGTTAGAAGCTCTCCTACAGAAAACTATTCATGAACCTCCCTGATAGAACATTATTCATGAACGTCGCCGATAGAACACTATTCATGAACATCACCATTAGAAACTCACCGATAGAATATTGTTCATGAAATTGGAAAGTTGAAAAAGGAAAGAGATGTTACTGTTAGAGGTTACTGATAAAACTGTTCATCGATGGAACTGGTCATAGAATTGGAAATTTGGAAATGGAATGAGAGGTTACCATTAGAGGTTGCTGATAGAACTGTTCACTGATGGAACTATACATAGAATTTGAAATTTGGAAATGGAAAGAGAGTTTACCATTAGAGGTTACCAATATAACTATTCATCGATGGAACTTTTCATAGAATTTGAAATTTTGCAATGGAAAGAGATGTTACAATTGGACCTCACCATTGGCAATGTTCATGGATAGAATTGTTCATATAATTTCAAATTTGGAAAAGGAAATAGAGGTTACTGTTGGGCCTCACCGTTGGCACTTCCCAGTGAAGGTTACCGATTCACTGTTCACAACTATCTACTGTTGGAACTGTTCACCAGGAGTCACGAATTCCACTATTCATAGAAGGTTACCGATGCACTGTTCACAACTCTATACTGTTGGAACTGTTCACTGATGGAACTATTCACAAAAATGGAAAATTGGAAAAAGTGTTGGGGATAATCACCTTGACCTCCCAGAACACCTCAAACACCATATATTCACAAAGTAATGTACTAGAGAGGTCCGGGACATTACATCAAATAACTCTCAAAACATTCCCATCCCCAAGAATTCAAAACCCACCTAAATTGAAAATGGAATGGGGTCCGAAAAACCACCCATTGAGATACCTCTAAAAGGAGAACAAGCCACCAAAGCCACAAAAGGATGAAATTACATGAACATGAACGGTTTATAACCACAAAGACTACATTGATTCATGAAAAGAGTTAAACATCAAATAACTCTAGGTAATGAGCACGTATCTGTGACTCACGTTCTCAGGTACTCTCCTCCATTCCATCATGTCACCACAAGATACGATCCAAGGCGATAGAATTACCACACAACACATTATCCTTGTAGTCATGGATCTCCACAGGTCACTCCTCAAAGGCTCGGTACATCTTTGTCATGCCAGTATTTAACACTAATGGTGAACTATGAAACTCTCTGAGAACCATCTCACACATCATTAATGGAACAAAAATCCTTCGATGATATAACACTAGGTGTTATTCATCCTCTGACCAACCATCAGGGGCCTCAGCACAAACAACCCGGTCACTACACACCTCCACCTCAAGATCACCCAACTGGGAATCTTCCACATGAATCATGATAGATGACTGCACCATCATCTGAAAAATACAACCTCTATCCCCAAAATCTCCCATATGAATATGTTATGATGATAGTTCTTTTATTACTCTATAGGAGAAACTGGATTCATACAGTGCATCACTATGTGGCTTCCGACTCAGTGAGTCTACTACAACATTCCCCTTTCTTGGTGTATATAATATTTCACAGTTGTATTCCTATAAGAACTCCATCCACCAACATTTTCGTATGTTCAAGTCACACTTGGAGAAATCATACCTCCCACTCTTATGATCGGTGAAAACCCCAAATCCCTCACCAATGAGGTACTGTCTCCACAACATCAGAGAAAACACTAAGGATTCCAACTCAAGATCATGAGTGGCATAGTTACATTCATGGGGATCACACTGCCGAGACCCATAAGAAACAAATAATCATTTCTACATCAAAACACATCCCAACCCTAGATGCGAAGAATTGCAGAAAACAACAAACTCAACTCCCTCAGCTAGATGAAAAAGAACTGGATCACTTTCTAACTTTTTCATTAGATACATGAAAGCTTCCTGACACTAATGAGTCCATTTGAATGCCTAATACATCCTAGTCAATGCTGTTAGAGGACTCGCAACTCGCAAGAAATCGGCTATGAACCACATGTAGTAGCCTGTGAGACCAAGGAAACTTCACCCCTGTGACACTTTATTGGGTGATTCTGAAGACACAAATACATCTATCATCGATGGATATACAACTAGTCCATGCTGGGACACAACATGCCCCTTGAAATAGACTTCTCTAACCCAAAAATCACACTTTAGAAACATCCCAAACAGTTGATGATGATGATGAACTCCCAAAACAACATGTAGATGTTCTGCATGCTCCTCCTCAGACGTGGAGTACACAAAGATATCGTCGAAGAAAACTACCACAAACATGTCCAGGAACTCACAAAAACACAGCATTCATCAATCCCATGAACACAGGTTGAGAATTTTTCACACCAAATCGCATTACAACAAACTCATAATTCCCATGATGAAAATGGAAATCAGTATTCGGGATATCATCATCCTTCACACACATATGATGATATCCTGATTTCAAGTCAATATCTGAGAACCAACTTTCACCCTTCAGTGGGTCAAATAAATCATCAATCTATAGAATATGATAGAGATTCGTTATTATCGCTTGGTTTAAGCAACCATAATCGACACACAACATCAAACTATCATTAGCCTTCATCACGAACAAAACTGGTGCACCCCACGGTGACACATTTTGCCGAACAAAACCGAACTGCATCAGACCATCAAGCCATATACGTAAGTCTCGTAACTCATAAGGTTCCATTATATATGGAAACATAGATATAGGAGATGCTCTTGGTTATAGCTCGATCCCAAACATGATCTCTCTTCGAGGGGTTAATTCTACAACCTCTTCTGAGAATACATCAGAGTAAACTTCTACGACCCTAGGAAACACCAACTGCTAAACCTCTAAAGAAATCAATATCATCCTAGACATCATGGATGATAAGGACATAACACGCCTATGAACCATCTAAGGATATTTCTCTCCAATAAACACCTCTATCTATTCATCCACACAAAATAAAATGACCATCTTCTTGAAGCTATTAATGGTAGCCTACAACAAATACAATCAATCCATGATGAGGTTGACATCATATGGTTTTATTAGTAAATATAGAAAATCTCCCCAAAAGCAGTGCTTCCCCAAAAATATCTCATAATTTCTATATACTTCAAACATGTTGGCTCGACCTCCAACAGGCATAGTCAACACAAAGGTCAGTAGAGGCCTCTCTACCACAGGTCCCAAAGCATGGACAAGGGTAGGTGATATGAAGGGGTCTGTCACTCATGAATCAAACAAGGCATACTCCAAGGTAGTAAACAACCAAAGGGTACCTCGAACAATGTCTGGCTTGCCTAGATCTGGCAACACTAGAGCATGATGCTAACCACGACCTCCTACAAAGCCTTTCGGACCCTGACGATGACCACCACCACAGCCACGGTCTGCTCTTTGAGGATAAGGAGTGTCATGGGGTTGTCCTCTACCTACCCCATTTACCCTCTGCTGATCTAAAGATGGTGCAACCTGCTGCTTCTACCTCGGCTAGAACTTCCTCAATGGATGAACTTGGAGCGGAGAACCTGGTGCACGATGACTACTCGGAGAGGTCGGGCAGTCCTATTGTTGATATCCTCAACCAGCAGAAGAAAAAAATCACCTGATCGCTTGGCATAGGCCTGAGAGTTACTGCCTCTATGTAAATGATATGTGATGTGCTGGTACATACCCCATGCTGAATGGAAACTCTTCTGCCCTAAATTACGGGAACCCCAAACCACATCTTGGCTTCATGAGGAATCACTATGACTGCCCTCTCGCAATGATTCAGTTCTGGCCAAAGTCCTCTCGACAACCTCTTCTATCACTAGTACCTCAAGATATGTCTTTAACAGAAATGGGGTGACCTGCCACTGGATATTTGGATGAAAAGTCTCCTCAAAATTCCTTGCCCTACCCTCTTCATCTGGCAACAGGTATGAATCTGATCGTAAAAGGTTCCTAAAATGGATTCCAAACTATCGCACACTAAAGCTCCCCTATTGAAGGGTATAAAACTCCTAGAAACTGGATGACTTCACTGTCAAAGAAAGAAAATAAACTCTAAACATGTCTCGGAATTCCTCCCATGAGATCACTGACTCCTCGCGATCCCTAAGGAACAAGAACCACCACTGCCCCACTGCTCCACAAAACATCGTCACAATCAATGACACACAATGCTCCTTTTAAGCACGAATCTATCTGAAGTGGATCTAGACCTCCTCTAACCAGTATTCTGTGATTGAATATGAAACCTATCCCTCGTACTTCTGCAAACTCTGGAACTGAAACTCTCAGAGTGTCTTCCTCCAAGTATCATCCTTGCCAACCTCTACCCTACGGCGATCTTCTGGAACAACCTGTTGGACATATTTTATGCGATCCTAACTAGAACATCGACCTAGAGTCATACCTATAAAATTAAAAATAGTTAGTAATCCTAAACCTAGATATGGAATACTCAACATTAATTAATTAATTTTTTTTTCTATCATACATTTTAGATTAACCTATCCATTGATCTAAATATTCAATAATAGGCACAAAAAGAATGATTCATGATCCTTTCCTAGGTTTCTACCCTACAAATAGTATCACCTCATTTAGTTTCTATTTTAAACTTAATGGTCCGTACATTAGATCACAGGGGTCCCTAAACTCCTATGTCTCAGCTAGTCTCTATTGTTTATATCACTTTCTAAACATGAATGACATCGTTTACATACCAACCCATGCAACCTCACCTGTGCCTAACTCCAAACTCCATCCTATCTTTCATCCTCCCTCTGATACCACTCTATCACAACCCCCTCCCCAAAAAGTGTACCCCTCCTAGGCCGAAAATGTGAGAAGGGAGATAATGACCCCCGAGTCCCGCCTCCAATAGGCCCCATGTTGGCGACTAGAACCGATGGTATAATAAAACACAAATGGGAGGAATTACCCTCTATGAGAACACATGCGGAAGAGAGAGATAAGACAGACACAAACCAACTCCAACTCAAAATGTAAATATAAAACGAAACCCATGTTCACATATTTTATGTCAGGCAAAAATACTACAACTGGAAGCAGAAAACTGAATGTACCCAAAAGAAAGTAAAAATAATAAAAACCACAAGCCCGAACAGCTCCATCAACCCAAAGCTAGTAGAAACCAGCTTGATCTTCAACCTGATACATGTGACCTCATAAATAGTTTATATATACATTGGGTGAGTATAACAATATATTTAGTATGATACTCCCTGTAGCCTATCATGAAAAAGTAATGAAAGCATGATAAATCACAGTGAACAACAAGTGAAACTAACCCATCACCTAAACAAGTATACTAAGTTCCCAAACTCACAATGGATAATCTCACCAAGTAATGAATATAATATTATATAATATAATATAGAATATCCAGGGTAAACGCCACTACTTCCCCACTGGTTTTCCGCTTTGCCCCAATGTTGGACGTCTTAAGCATCTCTTTCCAAAAAGGCTTGCCCGTAGACACCTAGGTGAAGCACCACAATATGCACCACATGCAACAAAACCACCATGTCTACACAAGAAAGTAACTAGGTAGTTCAGAGGAGCCACCACAGCTCCCATAACATGTATCAAATGTCGAAAATTATACCTCAAGCAATTACAGCCCATACACTGAGTAACGATCCTCAAGACATCACAACTTATACATGTTGCACCTATTGTAGTCCATATGATACATTATCCAGAATATATGTGTGTGAATTACCAAAATCCATTACATACCTCCACACACATATAAGGGGAAAAATAATTGTTGTTCCTACCAGCACAATTAACTACCGAGAGACGATACTAGGACCAATGAGGGTAGTCATCCATCCATCCTCCCACTAGAATGTTGGGGAAAACACCCCCTCCCCTTAGGGCTTAGAATCCCCAGGGTGTTAGTTTCCCTTATTAACAGGGTGGAGTAGTGTTTAGAAACACAAAAATTATAGAATATCATACAGCTTACAACCACACTATGGGCATAACCTAGTCTTAGAATCAACCGCAGTTAATGTCTCTCGGACTCCGGGAAGCTACTTCTATGAATAGGTTTCCTAAAAGCACACAACCTTTTAAAGAGAATTAATAAATTATTCAATTTCCATTTTATTTGTCTCACATTATGTTAATTAATTCTTTAAAAATTAATTAACCAATGAAAATTCCACATTAAATTTCATTAGCATCACACCCAATGTCCACGGTCCCTTTAAAATTACAAAATTATCAATAGGTTTCAGTAAACTCCAACCCCATGGGTTAAAACCATTTATTCAATTATTCATTACATAATTATTTTCCCACATTCCCAAGCATTAAAGAAAAACATTATATGCTACTAAACACAAGGGGGCTCAACACGGTGAGTATATGTACTACTCATTGAGTCTTTGATGCCTATAGCAAGGGCATATACCCATCCTCCCTTGAGAAGAAAAACACAGAAAGAACGTGGCATACCCCACACATCTTTGACTCTTTCAGAAGAAGGGTAAGAAAGACCAGTTACCTTAGGTAGTGGGGAAAAGTAAAACATATAATCCACCAAAAAGAAGCTGAAAGCATCCATCAATCACATCCTTCCCATTCCATCATCCCTGGTGTCCTCCCCAACACCCACATGCATAAACCGATGCATCTCTCCCCCTTAGGCATCATTTACTGGAACAAACAAAAGTCCTCCCTGACCCCACATATCACAACAGCCATCCAGGATCACATTACAACACAAGAAGCAGGAAAAAAACATCTTAACAATTTGGTTGTTTTCCCTTTAACAATCAAGAGTGTAACAAAAAACCCTACAGTGAATTTTCTGTTATCAAACTATCGATTCATTAATCCATCTTGGGTTAACTGATTATTATTCGCAGGTTCCAAATTAAGTAAACTTAATAATTAAGTAAGAAAAAATAATTAAACATGATTACGGAGCCAATTTGATTGACATAAAATTAAAACAAGAATAACCAGATTCATTTACATGTCTCTTTATCTATAACCAACAGTTATAAATTAATTCCAGTTTATTTTCCTTTCAAATTTCCATAAAAATGAACATTTAAACGAAGTATGCATGGATATAACACCGTCTAGAAAACAATAGGAAATAACCTATGATCAGTATCAATTTATTTATCTGGTTCTTGTATTTGTTATGTCAATTCCATTTTGATCCAGTGGGATAAAACATGATAACAATATAGTTTCATGTAAAAGAAAAGAGAAGCAACAAATCCCCTACCTCTAATAGTTCATGATGTTCTTTATATGATAATGGTCCATAAAACAGGTTATGATCTCCTCCACTCGTGACAACTATATCCACTCGAAGATGTAGAGACACCACCACACCGGTCAACACAAAGAAAAACCCATTTGGAACATGGGGGTAAAATTGCATAAAAGGGAGAGGATAAACATAAGCAGATGAACTCAAAAGAATGATGATAGATCATACCTTATATCAAAGACTGATTGATACTTCTTGGTTGCATAAAAAATAGAGTGGAACCAATCCTTGGAAGAAGCTTGAATATGCAACTCCTACGGAGTATAATGAAAGGTTATAGCATCTCATAGACATGAAAAAAGATGAATAATTAGTGAGGAATATATCCCGTCCCTTTAGAAGATTTAATGGAGCATCAATTTAAGATACTCTAGGTTTCCCATTATAAGAGAATCACATTAAACAACATGGTTTGACCAATTAAAAACATTATGGGCCATCGGATTAATTAATATAGAAGTTATGGGAATTGAATTGGCCTTAGGGTCCTTAAAATAAGGCTTTAAATGCATTTTACATCAATGGAAACATCAAAGGGACGAAACTGTTGGAAACTGGAAACAATGTTCATGAACTCAAAATTTTGAAAAGGAAAAACATTGTTCAAAAACCTCACCGTTATAACCTCATCGGTAGAACACTATTCATGAACCTCACCGATAGAACACTGTTCATGAACCTCACAGTTAGAACCTCACCAATACAACACCATTCATGAACCTCACCAATAGAACACTATTCATGAACATCATCCTTAGATCCTCACCGATAGAACATTGTTCATAATAATAAATGTTAGAACACTGTTCATGAACCTCACCATTAGAACTCTGTTCATGAACTTCACTGATAGAACATTGTTCATGAACCTCACCATTAGAACCTCACCAATAGAACACTGTTCATGAACCTCACCGTTAGAACCTCATCGATAGAACACTATTCATGAACCTCACCGATAGAACAATGTTCATGAACCTCACTGATAGAACATTATTCATGAACCTCACCGTTAGAAACTCACTGATAGAACCTTGTTCATGAAATTGGAAATTTGGAAAAGAAAAGAGAGGTTACCATTAGAGGATACCGATAGAACTGTTTACCGATGGAACAGTTCATAGAATTGGAAATTTGGAAAAGGAAAGAGAAGTTACAATTAGAGGTTACCGATAGAACTGTTCACCGATGGAACTGTTCATAGAATTAAAAAATTAGAAAAAGAAAGAGAGATTAACGTTATAGGTTACCGATAGAACTATTCAAAGATGGAACTATTCATAGAATTAGAAATTTGGAAAAAAGAAAGAGATATTACCATTACATGTTATCAAAAAAACTGTTCACTAATGGAACTATTCATAGAATTGGAAATTTGGAAAAGGAAAGGGTGGTTATCGTTGGATCTCACTATTGGAACTCTTCACAGAAGGTTACAGATGCACTTTTTACAACCGTCTACCATTAGAACTATTCACCAAGGGTCACCAATACAACTGTTCAGAGAAGGTTAATGATACACTGTTCACAACTGTCTGCTATTGGAACTGTTCACTAATGGAATTGTTTACAAAAAGGGTAAATTGTCAAAGTGTTGGGGTTAAGTCACCTTGGCCTCCTGAAACACGTCAAACACCAAATTCTCACAAATAATGGACTAGAGAGGTCCATGACATTATAATTAGCATAAAATTTATAATGAAATGTAAATTAAAATATTTTTTAGAGATAAAAAATAAATTTAATTTATATTTTTTTTGAATAATAGTTATTTATAAGAAGAATGAAATAATATAATATTGATGTCAATTTAAATGAAAATGATATAGAAATAAATTTTAGTAAAATTTGTTCATATAACATTTAATTAAAATTTTTGATGAGAACCTGATATTTAATTTTTCAAGATATGAAATATTTAAGAGTTAAAAAATCAGTATGTGATTTTTATGATTAATACATGAGATTTAAATAATATTTAAAAAAATTCTATCAATGAATTGGTAATTATAATCATATAAATTATTAATACTTGAGAAAAATAATGATAAATCGTTTATGTAAAAATTGGTTTGAAAACCTTGATCAACATGTATAAGTGTTATTAAATGATAAGTATCATTTTATAGTGATTTATAATAATCTAATTATTATTTTTTATGAATATTTAAGTAGGTGTCATGAATTATATATTAGGAAACAACTTTAATTTTAGCATCAAACCATGGGATGCCATTGGAGAAAAAAATTAATGATTATTGGAATTTAATAATAAAGAATCCAGTGATTTTCTGAGAGGATATAATTTAATAAAGACATCATGGGATATTGGTTTTCTTACTGAATATATAGTGTAAAAATAGATTTTAGATTATTGATGCTGAATAAAACAACCTCACATCATGAGACATAAAATGATCAAGTCTCCTAATAGTTTTATGTGTAATATCAAATCACTATTTTGTTTAATCGGTTAAATAAAAAAATGATTATAGTGAGCTTAAACAAATTGGTGACATTACAAATGTGAATAATTTGAAATATTCATATATCCAAATTTAATATATCTATTCATTTTTATTTGTTTTTATTCATATATTTATTATTTTTTTCAATGTGGTTATAACAATTATTTCATTAGTTATTAATTTTTTAATCAATTATTGTTTGGTTTTCATTTTATTACCACTTCCAGATCTACCTCATATATAATTAATGTGATAACTTTTGGAGTATGTGATTTTACATCATGGTAATGTGTACGGGAATGTACACTTAGTGTATTATTTATTTTATTATAAAAAATTTATTGATATTTGTTTTGTGTGCATGAGATATATGGTGTCACTAAATCACTAAAATTATTTGAGTGGTTTTAGCAATTTCTAAATAAAATAATAGGGTTTACCTATAATGATCATAGTCTTTTGAAACTAATTATTTGAATCAATCCATGTTAATGAACCTAATATGGTTTTTTTTCATTCAATCTGGTGAAGATAAATTATTATATTTAGATGTTTTACTATTTTGTATTTTTTTCATAGGAAACAAAAAAATTGATAAAACCCAACTATAATAAATTAAATTTTTTATTTTTTGATTTTTCATATAATTTTATTGCTCATTAAAATTTAAAAATAAAGAATTAAATAATTATTTTTTTAAATATTTTTATAAAATAATTTGTACATAAAAAAATTGATTTTCTATATACCACATTGAGACAAGACATAATGATTCTATTAAGATCACACAATTGTTGAAAACCCCCGAGCTGGTTTTATGTGAATATATGCTTATATATATCCAATAATACATTTATATTATTTTTTTCAACACCATTATCTCCTGATATTTACTAATCAGAGAAAATTGACATCACACATTTTCAAAATAGATTCTCCTCCATTAATGTAGTCTACATCCCTGATATATTCTGGTTATTATGCCACACATATCTCCCAATAGTGATAACTATGATATTGGTAAATGATTTTAACATGCACCAGTTGATTATTTATGAACAAAAAATATTCGTAGATCTGACAAAATTGATGAAAAAAACATTAGAATATATATAATCATAGAATATTGGATCCCTTGAGTGGTTGAATTTATTTTATTCATCATACACATACAATAAAAAATCCACCTGGTTGTTATTATGAATCAAAATTATCTTCAAATTGATGGAAAAAAATCATGAAAACCCTTCCAAATATTTTAATTCAGTTATTTCAGTAAACAAAGTGTAAATTTTATAATACTAAAAAATTAAATTCCACAATGGTTAGACCTACAAAATCAATCTCATAAATACCACCAAATATCAAAAATATTGTGACCCTTCACTATAAATTATTTCTTCTATAAATACCACATGCATTTAAACAAAAATGACTATATTAAATCCTGAAACAAATCAAAAATAGTCCCACATTTATGAACACAAATTACTCAACAGATTTATTCATGAATCACTAATTATGTCATGTATAACTCATCGTATATAGTGAATATATATGAATTTATGTAATTAATTTGATCTTATTCCTCATAATAGTCAACATAGATTGATCTATAGATACAACCACATCACCAAACTAATTTTCTCTTCATCCACAAAAATCCCAATGTTTGATATAATATCGTCGATGATTTGGTCACTGTCAGCTTGATATACTGATTATCAATCTCTAATAATCTTTGTCAATGGTGGCAACCATGACTACCAGAAAACCCACTTTTTACCACCTTGATTTCCATAGGTACTATTAAAATTTTCCATGATATCCACCAAAACATGGTATCCTCATTTTTCCCATTTAAAAATCTATATTTTCAATTCAAATTAGGACATTTATATTTTATGGTAAACAGATTAAACCGTGATGATGTGTTCCAAAACACATGAGTTGTAATTCTACATTCTTCACAGGTGAATACCAAATTTAATCATCTATGATCTATTGCATGAGAAACTAATCTAGTGATTTTTAACAACCAGAACTAATTTTCTATAAAAAAGAATGGATTACATTATTTTACAAAAAACTACATTGCCAATTTTACATTTAATATTAGTTACATGATCATGTCCCAAAAAGGATTCAGATCAAGAAACCAGTCCTTTAATAATAGGTATACGATGGGGAATTACATTGAACTCACTTGGTTCCACCTAATATCATAAGTATTGGTCCTCAAACCCTTATTAGAACAACTCGACAAAAGAAGTTAATAATACTCATGACATTCATCGCTTCATGTTAGCTATATTCTTATTCTTATATACCTATGATACCTATTGTTGAGACCAAAAAATAAATATTACTATAAATTACATGCTCCAACAGAAAAAATGAAGTCTACAATAATTTTTACATATATTTGTTAGATATTAAATCTCTTCTTATATCTAATTTCCTTTAAAAAATCAACTATAGGTGAACCAATTATGACTTTAAAACAAAATAATAACTATAGATGAATAAAAATATGCTCTACATTATTTTTTCCTCTAGAAATTCAACTCCCTTGTTCTCAATTTTTGTAACTAGATCTCTAACTGCCATATTAAAGATAGTGCATACTTATATAAATTACATTATTTTTCATATATTCCATTTTAGATTAGTATAACAATGATCACAATAATATTTGAATTCAAAGAAAAAAATTATCCAAAACTGATTTAAAAAACACCCCCTTTGGATGTTTTTTGGATACCATCAATCTTTTTTTCCCATATTATATGTAAAACCAAATATATCAACCAATGGATGAAAAATATTTTTCCCAAAAAAATTTCACAATTCAGTCAACATTAAGTCTATGTGAGATTTCTCAGTGTACAAAATATGATGGATTACCTCTAGCAGTGATTATTTCCTAAAATTACTCCATACAATTTTGAAATCAGAAAAAAAAGTATGGAAGAATGATATATTTTTTCCAAAAACTTTCATACACTCACTCAATATAAAATGTAAATTATTGAAAAAAGGTGTTTCTTGTTAATGATTACATCCCACTTTTAAAATATCATAATATTGGTCATATAGAATGGGGAATTCAATATTTTATATACATTAGGGATGAGATGTGTGATAAACTCAAATATATATACATGGTCTATCAAAGTAATAAGTTATGAGTGTATAATAGAGGATATAGAATATGTATTCGCTATATGAGACCAATTCCAATTTTATGGTGCTTTCAACCACCAATTATTCAAACTAACGATTTTATATATCAATATTTTCAGATATAGGGTGATGTACTGTATTTTTTTATGGATTAATGTAACATATCTTATTATAGATAATGTTAAACTACTATTTATCATTGACATTTAATTCCCAAAATTATGCATTCATTCATATAATATTCTTTGATTTTTTTGTGTTCTAGCCACATATTTATAAATATTTAAGATAAATGTCACTTATTGGGGATATTTTAAATCAATGAAATGTATATTAAACAAATAAAAATACTAAAACATATTAATTTTCACTATCATCCCTAGAACCTTCCCAACCAACAGTAGTAAACCTCTTTAAATATATATACAAATTATTCTTATACAACAACCCTTGACTTATTTCTAGATCAAAGAGTGAAAATATGTAAAATTTCAAGATATTATGATTTCAAATACCTGATAAATCTATTAAAACATTCAATCAACATTTGATTCCCAATATTTTTTTCACCATCTATTCCTTGTTATGTGACCAAATATCATATTGTGGAAACTCCTTAAGATTATTTCACATGAAACATCTTTAATAACTCTAAATGATAGTTCTATTATGAGATAAAAAATTGATAATCATTAGTAATCTATTAACCCATAAAAAATTTATTTAATCAAACAATTGATACTTCATTTCATTTATTAATTTTATTTGATAATTCTCTATACAACCTCTATTAATCACTACAGAAAGTAGTTTAATCAATTTAAAAAATCACTAATACTATGTGGTGTTTTTATTCATCAAATATTTTTCCCAGTTTACCATTATTAAATTTCATGCTCTTAGGTATTTATCAAGATCAAACAACCAAGATCTTTTAGATTTCATCTGTTAAAAGAGTTTCATCTATATTTTATATAAATTTCTACTATATGAGTCTATTATAAAACCCTCTAGTATTTTTGAATATAAATCACCATCACACTCACGATTCAAAAGGATGAAACAGAATATATTTAAAATACCCTATTTTATATATTCTCTATAATATATACAAATAACTTTAATGAATTATTCCTAGAAACTGGAGGAGGAGTTACATCAAAGTCAACCACATGAGTTTTTGAATAACCCTTTTATTAAAACAATGACGTGTTTCAAGATTGTTTAAATTTTTCATCCAAATTTTCATTGAATATCATTTTTTCTCCAATAAATTTTTTCTATATGGGCCCTATACCAAGATCCCATGTCTCATTTTTATTTATTTTCACAAGTTCAACATTCATAAAAAAAATTATTCAATTTGTTTGAATTCTTCTTCATCTATTCATGTTTAATTGTTTGAAAGAATACTAAATTGAATAATTTTTATGAAATATATTATTTTCAAAAAAACCTAATTAACATGTATAATAATACATAAAAAATAAACAATATTTTCATCATATTACATAGTCATTTAGATTTATTATTATTATTTTCATCACTGGAGTCTTCATAATCTATATCTTCAAATTGGATTTGTATATTGTATGTAGTTTAATTATCATATTTAATGATGAAAACATTATACAAAACATTTAAAATAATCATATTCTTCATTACTATTTCAATTTAAAATTTCAATACATTATCACAGTAAATAATTCTTTTGTATTTATGGTTATAACACTTATTGGGAATTTTAATTGCTGTATAACCAAGTAAAATTTCATTTTCTACATTTTCAGAAAACATTCTTCCACTTATGTATTTATACAAAATACATATTGAGATAAAAAAACTAAAGTGACATAAATTTTAAACTATATTTAACCAAATCTCATAAGGAATCGTTTTAGGATTTGGTATTAGAATACCCATTTTCTGAATTATTCATCCATTTTGATGGCCTATAATTGGTAAAATAAATTATTAGTTACACTCTACCTATGTACTAAAATATGTATCTATGATAATACCTTTAATTGATTCTTATAATCTATATTTTTTAGGGTCATGTCAATCACTAATCTCATGCATGATTTTATATTTAATAAGACACTATGTTAAATTTATAACAATATTCTCATTCATAATGTATGATCTCAATCTGTTCAAATATACACTAGTTTGTTTTTAAAGGTATTATTGAATAAGTCCAAGAGTACAATTTATATGACATCGATATGATGTATATCATTACCTTTAATTAATATATAATTTTGATACGTTATCTTTCTCCTATTTTCAACTTCCATGTCATAGGTCCACATATATCATGGTATATCAACTCAAAATGTATTGAAGCTTGAATTTATCATACTTTGTGTGTATTTTTCACAATTTTAAAATATTTACATTTTTATAACATTGTAGAAAAATATTTTTCGAGATATAAATATTCCACCAAACATTTCTATAATAATTATAATTATGTTCATTTGGAAAATGTGGTTGATTTCTTTTTCAAAAACTATTTTCACCTCAATGACGTAAATAGAGTCCTCACATACTTCCCCAAAATTAAACATATTTATTAGGATTATCAATTATTTTAAAACAATTTCTTAATATTTCACTATCTCAATTATGAACCAATTATTCATTAATATAACATTAGTTACAACATCCAAAAGATGTAATTTATAAAATGAATACTGCTTTATTCCATCAATAAACAAGAAAATATATTTCCCTATTTGAGGTTTCCAAATATTGGTTTATGAAACACTTTTATATAGATAGTTATATCATTTTAATATTTTAAATATCCTCTTTTATTTTTCAAATATTTATTTTTTAGATCACCAAACATGTGAATTTAACAACAATAGTCTATGGTCTAAGTATTTATGTATTCATATTTTTTAACTGAATTTGCAACTATATTTTCTAGGTTCTTGATCTGAATTTGAATTTGATAATTTCCAACCCCTTGATATATTTTAAAAAATGTTGGAATAAAAATAATATATACATATATGGTTAGTACTTAATGATCACAACATCAACTTACATATTCCAAGAATTCAAAACTATTTCTCACATTAATTTGTTTTTAAGTCGTTGATGCTTCCAATGAATTCCCATTTTTGGTTATTATCTCTATAAAAACCTTGTTAATGTAAAAATTAAACTAATTTCATGTTTTTTAGTAATATTCAAGATAATTTTTTATATATTCATATGAACAATAGAAATTTTATGAAATTTTTTCTTTTAAAAAAGAATTTTTTTTCTAAACAAGTTGATTTTTTCAATAATGTTATTTTTTTACATTAATGTTTAGTTTTATGATTATAGGAATTTAGTATAAAAAATTGATTTAATTTTTCATATAAATTTAAACAAATAATCTTATGGATAAATGTTTTTTTGTTTTTTTTAAATATTTGTAGTGGGTGTGTATTAAAAAATATATTTTTTATAAATAATTTCATTTATAATAAAATATCTAAAAAGAATATATATATAATAGTTCTGATATGAATTTAAATTCATAAAATTTTATTATTAATAACCCAATTATATCTATAGTAATTTCAATTATAAATTACTTTAGAATAAAATGATATATATTTATTTAAAGGTTAATTTTAAGAAAATTAATTTTTTTACATTTTGCGAATTTATATTGAATCTCATTATGTACATGTATATAAATATAATATATTAAAAATTATTTAATTTCATTAATTAAGATGTTATAATTTATTAACATGGTTAATATCAATTTTTGTGACATACAGTTACCATGGTAAATATTTGTTCCCATGATACTTGGTAGAATATGATAATTAACATTAAAACTAAATGACAAGGTTTCAAAATATAATCTTAAATATTATTGGATGAGATTATTTCAACCCTAAGAACATTATATAGTAAATTTAATTTATTTAATTCATTATTTTAATGTTTAAGTAATTATTTTATTTTAAAACATCAAATAAGTAAAAACATGACACTACACTCACATATAAAAGTGAACCCCTTATACTATATTGTTAACATATGTTGATCTATTTTTCACAACTAATAAATATATAAATACCACCAAATCCATTGTACATTTAACCTCCAGTTACAAGTACCCACCAATATACCAATCCAAAAATGGATGATCTATAAGCCAAATGAGGTTTTTAGTGATGATTTATAACTCACAACTGTGTGTTTTCATGTATATTTTTTCTTATACCTTAGTAAAAATTTCTCTAACTGTTTTGATATAATAACATTAGTATATAGAATATTTTTATAATTTAATATCTTTATTGAAAAAACTTTTTCATCTCCTCTTGCATATGATGATTATTGAAAACATCACTCTTTTATTTTTTTGGACTGCCACATACGCAAAGTGATGTCTTTTAGCTTTTACCACAACCACATATAAATTATTGGAATGTTTGATAAAATGACTATAAATAATATTTATAAACTAATTAATAATTTTTTATATTTTATATTTCTTACCTTTTAGCCTATTTATATGTTTGAAAATGAAAATTCCACTCATGTATATTTGTATAATACCACCTACGTGAAGATATGTGATATATTTTTCATTGCTACCTCAACTAGATAGAAATAATGTTATATATTATGAATGAACATTTATTCATTTACATATTTATGTATTTTTAATGGTATAATAGATTATACATTATTTCATTTCCAAAATATTGAAAAAATAAAATGATATTCACGAATACATATGGACTTATACATTGATAAACTATGTGATTCATTTTTCATAACCACCATACCTGAATGGTATTAAAAGTATATTGAATATATAAAATGATAATTATATCATGTACAATGTATTGTATATGATGTAATAATAAACTATTTTACAATGTACAATACATCAATGTTGTTTCATGTCTAGTATATAATGACCACAAAAAAACCAACTTAAATACATACATTTTATTAAATAAATAAGTTACAATAATAGATGAAATGAAATAAATAATAAAAATAAAATGACCAATAATTTTTATAATCATTATAAAAATATTATAATTTTCTTATTTAGGATTTACATAATAAATGAATATGATGTGACTTATCATAAAATATTTTTGTAAAACCTTGATTTGTAGTGTATCACCTATATTTACTTATTCTCCCACATGTTCCTATAATGATCTAATTTATATAAAATATAATTATAAAAATTAAATTCAACTATTTTGTTAATTTATTTTAATTCCTAAAAAATTATTCTTTCTATCATCTATATTATGGTTCATTTTCCCTTTTTTACTATTTCATAAAAAAGAATGTTTTTTAAACATATACCACAAGGCCACATTGTCTGAACATAATAGTTATAAATAACTTTAAATATTCTTTTCTATGTTCTAGTTTTTTAAAATAATATTGTCTTCTCATTCTACTAGAAATATTTCAAATTAATAGTACTCAAAATAATGTGGTATTTATTAGCATTTTTATGTGAAAATATAATGTTTCTTTTTATGAGTTCAAATGACTTTTTAAAGATTTCTTATGGTGAAAAAGTGGAATAATAAAATATTTATATTCATGTTATAGAAAATAAGAATTATAGATTATGGAAAGGGGGACTGATATAATACATAATGATGGTTGGGACTGATATATATCTCTCTTTGATTGGGTAATGATTAGACTTGATATCTGAAAATTTAGGTAGGTAACCGGGTTTGAAAAACTTATGGAATTTACTGAGCCTCAATTATTTTTTACACAAGTGAATCGTTAATGAATCTGTATTATGAACATGATAATATAATATACACAATTCATAATTGTTTTGTGTTTATATGAAAATAATATGATTTAATAAGGGAGAATAATTTAAATTTTTTATAAGGTGATTAGTTGGGAAATCAGGGAATATTATCATGATTTATGATAAAACACGTGTTTCCTTAGATATTTTATATATTTAAATTGGGTTACAAATGTTAAATTTTAGAATGTGTTGATTTTTAAAGGTGTAAAAAATTGAATTTTTGTTTTCAAAATTTTATTGTTATAAAGTTAAACATTTTTTTAATTTCCATGATTTTTAGCGGACTAATGGGATTCCAAAACTATTATATCCATTGCTGAATTTTTTATTCCAATTATTTTATAATTTTTTCCATGAAGTATACAGATCAATGAGAACTACTTTAAGCTCAATCATTCCTCATTGAACTCATATTAAATAATTAAATAGTGTACATAATGAAATAATGGTGTAAAAATAAAGTAATATTTTATAAAAAAAATTAGACTATAGAAAAGTGTCGATAGTGTTTTGTAATTTGTTTTCTAATTATCTTAAAACTATAATAAAATTATATTTGGAATTTAATAATGTACCACAACTATTATAAATCATGTAATCATGGTATTTTACTATATAAGGTGTTATAGCTGGTTTCAGAGAATATGATTACATAACATTAGGTGAAAAGTTATTTTAGAAGTCATTATTATGAAATGTTAATTTATGGTTACGTTATTAGAATATATATTTTAAATATTTCATTGTTTTATCATCTAATCTAGGTCTGTTAAAAATATTTTTCCATTGAAGAAAAAAGGTAGTTAATATCTGAAGGAATCAATGGGATAACAAAATTCTGTATCAACAACCTATAATTTTTATAATTGAGTAGATTTTTGTAGTATTATCATAGATAATTAATGATATTAATAGTGGAACACATGAAAAATTGTAATAAATTCACCATCATGGACTATGTCGATAGTAGACCATTTCATGAAATAATAACATCTATTATTTGTTAGATCTCAATACATCATGAATGTTAATGGATATATTATGCAATGGATAAGTTATTTGATGTTTTGGAATGTAGAAAACATTAAAAGGAAACTATTTTTTTATTGGTGAAGTGGTTGAATTATGGTATCTGATTAAAGGTTCTATGTCAAAAACAAGAGATTGATAATATGGAGTGGAAAATAGTTAATATTTTTTTTCATGAAAAACGTTTTACTAGTGTTGCTATAAATAGAATAAAAAATAAATTTATAATATTTATATACAATTACGAATATATTATAGATTATGTAGAAGAAAATTTTAAAAAACTATAAGACTATTTTCAAAATCTCATACTAGGACAAGAATTTAAAATTGATATAGTTTACGTTGAACTGAAATAATGACTTTGAATATCATTATCTTCTAAAGAATTCAAACATTATTGGAGGGTTTTTTTTCTAATAATATTGACGATGTGGTTTTTTCCAAATCATGTATACTTATTTTCAAAAAAGTATAATAAGTGATCAATGTGGAAGGAAATAAATAATCAATACCCCTAAATATCTATAGGTAAGAATTGAAAATACTTTACCTTGTGTAAAATAAATTTTAATAAATTTTTTTGTACAAGGGAACTATTTCTGATTTGGTAGGATAAATAATTTAGCCTGTTTTTCCACAAAAATTGATCAAAATAGAAGAGAAATGGAAAAAAATTTACTTATCTTGATTTGATATTTTAGATGCAATGGGTGAGGTCATTCTTCTAACTCATGTCTAAATTTTGTTACTCAATGTTGGAATCATCAAGATCAAATGTTGGAGGGTGTATAAATGTATTTTCTACTATTGTTGATGATTTTAGACAAATCAATCATATAGTTAATGGTACACTACTAGTTTATTCTGATTTCTCCTATGTCTTGTCAAATTAAATATCCAAAAATTATATTATTGTACGAAGAATTGAAAGTATAATGGGAATTCCCTCCTAATAAATGCCATTATAACTTTTTGTTAAAATAGGTTGAGTTAGAATTAGGAAATAATAATTTATATAAATCATTATTTTTTATATATGGAATGGGTTTTCATGAAAATCATGATTTATTCACCCTTATAGAGTATTCATCTTTCATCAATATGGATTATATTTTAGATTATCAGGATAAAATATTTTTTATATCGAGTGAGTAAATTATTCATTATGATTTTTAGTTTTTATGTAGGAATGAATTCATAACATGGATAAAATATCTAGAAGATGAGAATAAGATTAATAATTGAAGTGGAATCTATCATGAAAATAAAATTAAAAATAAATATACTATTCAAATTAGTAATGACCTGGTATTGAATGAATATATGGTTTTTTTTCTAAGGATCCCCATAGTGTTATTATTAATTTGTAGGTTGAATTTACAATTTACATAGAACCCGATGCAGTGCCAACTGTAGAACATCATTATCGAATGGATCAAGTGGAAATGTATGAATAATATATGATGTTAAATTAATTTCTTAATAATGGTTTTATCCCTTATTTAACTTCAAATTTGGATTATACAATTGTATTTTTTGAAAATAATGTCTGTTACATGAGACATTGAATTCATTATTGATATATCATTAACATGACTATTAAAAATAAGTATAATTTTATTTATATTGATGAATTGTTTGATCAGATATTTTGTGAAATATATTTTTCCAATATAGATCATAGTTCTTGGTATCGGCAGATAAAATTAAATGAGGAATACATTCCATAGACAATATAACTTACTATGTATAACAATAATGAGTTTTTGGTTATGTATTGTTGGTTCAATAATGGATATTATGTGTTTATGAAACAAATAAACATGGTTTTCTATAATCATTTGGATAAATTTTATATAGAACAAGTATTAACATAAATGGATATTAAATTATATTAGATGAATATTTAGTACATTACAAAAATACATGCCTTAGGAACAAATAGTTTAGGATATTTGGAAACATGAAAACAAAATCATATATCGTGGTGAAAGATCTTAAACATCTCCCATAATAATCATTACCTTTATTACTTATACCAAAAATGTTTATTCATAACCTCGAGGACAGAAAAAATAATAATGTGGTAATCTATAATAATCAGTAAGGTTAAATAATGGAATTGTGTAAGAACAACATGAATAAATGGATATGGAACTTGGGCATAACCTTGAATGGTCGTACCCAGCATAGTAGAGATAATCATAAATATTGGAATTTTATAATACATGAATCATAACTAAATAAATAACATAATCCTAGATTGAATAATATAGGAACACAAAATTAAATTATTGGAAACACGTAAGTATAAAATATGATTTCTATAATTGGTAATTAATTAATACTGATACAATATTAGTGGGAAAAGTTTTTGACTGAATTAGGTTCGCACCTTGTTTTATCTCTGTATAAGTGAACATAGTTCACTCCCTATTTCATCTCTATAATACTGAATCGAATTCATTTCATGTTCTAGTCCTGTAATACAGAAAAAGTATATTTTTCATTGCAACTATATAACACTGAACCAAGTTCATTTCTTGTAACATTCTTATAATAATGAGCCTAGTTTTTTTCTTCTTCAAGAAATGTCTATCTCGTGAGATATAACTCTTTACCCAATGCATCAGAAGGAGATACAGGTCCCAACCATCTCATAATTAAATCATACCTACATGTTCCATAATATCATTAACCATTATATCGTAACCAATATAAGGATATGGGAATTAGTAACATTAAGAAATATCATAACCTTTGGAAATAGATAAAGATTTAATGCCTATTTTATCTAAATAAAATCATGTTAAAGAGAAATTAATTTCATAAACATATAACATGTGAAGGGGAAACAAATTTCATAAACATATAATGCATAAATGAGAAATGAATTTCATAAACATATAACCTCTGAGATATTTTTTTTGATAAATCCCACGACATTAAGCATAACCCATTCATATAAAGCCTATCAATGGAATCATTAGATCATTTCTTTGAAGGGAATGAGAAACATAAATGGATTTCTTCTTATATATTAAATAATTATGAAAGATTTTTCATAAACATTTCATGAAGAAAATACATTTTATTCTTTGAAAAGGGGATTTTAATAAATAAAACCATTATTAAATAATTTTCAAAGAAAATAACATGAAAAATTATAAGCAATACTTCAGATCATTTGAAAACCCTTTTTCAATTTAAAACATAAAAAACAAGTTCTAATTTTTTTTTAAAAATATATTTGAAAATACGTTGAGAAGTTTTAATTAACTATTCTATATATTTTCAATAACTTTTTACTTGAAATCATATGAAGGACGCCATAAAAAGATTTGAAAACCATTTCACAAAAAATATTATGAATACTTATAAAGAATTATTGAATACTCTTTGAAAACCTCTTTACCTAAAAACATTTTAATGAATAGTGAAAATGTTTTGAAAACCATTTCAATAAAAAAATATTGAAAAATTATAATGAAATATTAAAATAAATAAATCATTTTTACTTTATTACATTTTATTGAATTTTAAAAATGTTTCGAAATACATTTCATTAAAAAAATTGAAAACATATAAAGAAAATTTGAAAATGTTTTGAAAACCTTTCTACATAAATACATATCAAAGAGTCCTAAATTTTATTTGAAACCCATTTCTTAAAAAATACATTGAAAACTAATAAATAAGGATAAAAAACATTTTTTATAGAATTTTCCATCCAAACATATAAATTTTTTAATATCATTCTGATTTTTTTCGAAGAAATAAATTCAAAAATAATATTCCTAAAAATTAACCTTTTAAAAATGAACATGAAAATTCAATGAAATGATAGTGGGTAAATATATACATTTCATACCTTGAAAAAATGAAATTATTTTTACAAAGAAAAAAAGGATGGAAAATTCATTGTTTGGAAGGTAAAATGAATATTCCCATGAATATATTCAATAAATAAAAAAGGGTAAAAAAATATTTTAATGAATAATGTATAATCGTAAATTAATCTTTAAACCCCTTTTTTAAAAACTCATTTTTAAGAAACATAGATTTCTGAATAAAGATATTGTAATTTATGGATTCCATGGAAATGGTTTCACAGCTATATTATGATCCAAATATTGTAATAAATGGTACCAATATATGGATATATCATTAACACACATAGGAGAATAAAATACATGAATTTTTTTGAAATACGGATCATAATATTTTATCAATGGAAGCATATATATTGTTATTCTTGAAAATCAATATGATTGTCTGAATAAACTCTTATAACATCATTACATGGGATCATAATCTCCATGTAATAATGGGAAATTACATTATGATTAAAATATAATAAAATTAAATTAATTCATGACCTAACATGTTAGGAAACTACAACTTGATTGTCATTTTCGTAGACCCATAGGCACTATTGATGACTTTTGGTCCCCACCCCCCCACGCCCTTTACTGGCTGGTTGAAATGTAATATTAATGGCACCTTATGTGTTTATACTGGTCCACCAGGGTATGAGGTAATCATTAGAGATTATAACTATGATGTGGTCAAATGAATCTATATTCCTTGGGGAAATTTCACTTCTCTAGAAGCAGAAATATTTGGATTTATCATATCAGTTGATCATGCGCATCAGAGAGGATGACACAACATATGTTTGGAATGTGACTCTACCATATTTTTTCACACCATGGTGATGGGAATAATTAATCTATCATAAAATATTATGGAAAAATTATTTAATTTCTTTGGAATGATTTCTTATATAAATTACATCATCACCCACACTTTTAAGGAAGCCAATCCCCTTATTGGTGGTATTTCAAATAAAGTCATCTCTGAGGAGGGACCCAATTGTTCTAACATTCTCCCTTGTGACATTTTTCCATTTTTTATTCATAATAAATGAAAAATTATCTCATTAAGACTCATATAATTTTTCTCTATTTTTAATAAATATCATCTGAGCTCATATTTCTAAAAAACATTCCATGAGGTGTAAGAATGAATCATATCACTTTGAGGGGGCGGTAGTCCACGAATTCTCTAAGTAAATTATCCTATTAACATAAATGGAATGTAAAAATATATGTGCTATAGAAAAGAATATTGAATATTTAATACATAATAAATTTATTATATTTCATATATAGACATATTTTCAATCATAATTTCAACCACGATAGGTTGTAGAGAAAATTTGGATAATCATCATTTTGTGAGGTAATACATCATCGTACATGTAAAAAGTATGTTATTTACCCATTAGATAAAGAAGTGTGTATGTGTATATTGAACACATGTCCTAACAATTTCCTAGTATATATAGAATTTGGTTTTTGTTATAAAATAATGTACTAAATGAAATAGAGGGGTGGTTAAAGAAAATAAAAGAAATGACTGGAGATAAGACGTTACATCTTAATCAGTTCACTCATTTTTGTTAGTTCTAAAATAATTTCCTGGAATAATTTCTTCCCAAATAAATTATTTATGGATAAAGGGATGGGTGTTGGTAATTTTTATATTCAGATAATGGATAAACATCAATGTTTCTAACGTGTACACATGTTATTTCCAAAAAATGTTTTAAAAATCCATCGTATATATACAATGGAATTTTAATTGCTGAAATAATTTTTTTTTCAATGGGTTTCGGACAAGGTTTTATGTCATTTGGAACCTAAGATTACAGTTTAATCCATAATTATGCTTTATTTGACCATATTAATAGTTATTAAATATAATCACTTTTAATAATAATTTAGTCAAAATAAAAATTATATAATTGGAATCTAAATGTTATACTGATTAAAATGGTTTATGTTGGGTTTTAAAAATTAAATTCTATAAACTAGAAAAATTAAGATTAATTATATTCTAACAGAAAGGACAAACTGACGGGTTTTTAATGTAGAAAGATGTTAAAGTGTTTATTAGGTGTGTATTTTCAATATCAATGTGAAATTGATTATATGGACCTAAATTATATTAATAGATTTATACGTTATCTAATGTTTCCTTAAAAAATTTAAAATATAATTTAACAACAAATTTTATATAGACAAGAAGTCAGTTTTAACTAAGTATCATTATTTTTTACAATTCATCAATAAATGAATATTCTTTGAAAAATACAAAACAATTATTCTTTGATAAGTAAGAAAATATAAATTAAAAATATGAATCTTATTTTATAAATATAAAATCATAAATTTTAAAAAATATAATTTTATTATTTGTCATAAAAAGACATAAAATGAAGATTATTTTTGAAAAAAATAATTTTAAACATAGAAGGACTTTACCGAAAATTATATATTTCATTATAAATATAATATATTTCACTAAAAACATTATAAAAACATTTTAAATTATATATTTATATTTTTTTTACTATAATTAACTACGAGGTTATAATTATATAATTTAATTAATTATAAAAGTAAAATCATGTTTCATAGAAACATTATTGTTGTGTGTAACATAATCTAAGTTGGTGTTTTGCGTTCCATACACCATGTTATAGATAACATCTACGTTCCATGTAAATAATGTTAAAATTTATGTTTTCTGTAGTTCATTATCAACATCATTTTATGTATAACATTATCCAAACAAAGTAAATTAATATAAAATTAACTATTTTTAGTGGTAAGTGAAATGACAAAAATATGTAAAATTTAAATTAATTAAAAGAATAATAATTAAAATAATGTAGAGGTTTTATATTATTCCCCCTTTAAAATTAATTTCTCTCTGAAAATTAATTTGGTTATTCAAGAGTTTAATACATGAGTGTTTTATAAATAAAAACCCACATCATAAAATAAATTATAAAAAATACCATAAAATGAAATGAAGGGACCATTATTGTTTTCCAAAGTAACATATAACAAAGATTTGATATAGAAGAACATAAGATGAGAGCTAATATTGGAAGGAGAAACAAAGAATAAATATATATATATATATATAAAGTGATTTATGTCATCCATCACAAAAAAATTGAATGATAATGAAATGTTGACAGCCTCAAAGTAATAATTATTTAATTATTTCAAAGCCATCAGTTCAACATAATAATGGAATTATGAAAACACATTTTCTTTTGATCATTATCCAAACATTGAGTAAATTTTTCATTAATGAATAATATAACGAAATATTCTATGTTTATATATTTTTATAATCAAAATTTCATTCATTATTTTGGTTTTTAATAATTTTTAATTCATCCATTACTTCATGTAATCGAAACCCAAAAATTTAATTTTTTTCCTGAAGATCGAAAATAAGCTATTTGAAGATCCAATGTTTTATTCAAAGATTGAGATTAATAACAATTTATCTATAAATATTCCTAAAAATGAATACGCTTTATACATTAATCTCTAAACATAGAAAGAAACACAATATTTTTATTATAAATAAATATTCTTCAAAACAAATTATATATTAACCAAGACAGTATGTTGGAATGTTGTAGTTATGAAACCTATATCATATTTTGGTTATGGGTTAAAGACTTGTGGCCTTTCCAGACTGGATTGGTTGTCATCTAACATACATGATGTCCTTTTCTAAAATCATAATAATAGAATTATCAAAATATGGATGACATCCTAGATATAAGGTTAATCACTAAATAGCCTTTTAACAAATATTTTCAATATAATCTAAATACATAAATACATCCTATGAAGTTTATCATAAACAATTCAAAGTGTACTTTAGTTCCTGTTCCTATTCCAAATGAAAATCATAAATATGAAACCTCTGAAAGTTCTAAAACTGATGAGAGTCAAAAAAAATCATCTTCTTTCTCAATGGTTACGAGATCCCAAAAAAAGAAGGGTTCTAGTAAATCAAAAAAGATGAAGGGTTCTAATGCAAAACACAATCAGAAATGAATATCCTCTATTGGAACTATCAAGGGGTGGCCAACAATGACACCTCCACTACTCGTAGGAGGTTTTTAAACACTAATAAACCTCATCTTTTTTCCATTGCTGATCCTAAAGTCAATTTTAAAATGAACTTCATGAGACTCGGCTCTCTTAATTACAGTTTTCTTGGTTCTTTTAAAAATATTCCTCATGTTTACTTAATGTGGATTTTCTTCCATAACACTTTAAAAAAATATTAACAATTTTAGAATTTCTGAGCAGAAATTTACTTGTGACTTCTTATGGAATGGCCAACATATCATTTGCACTATGGTTTATGGCATGAATAGGTCCCAGGATAGGGGAAATTTATGGCATGAACTCCTTGATATGGCTAAGCAAATTCAAGATTCTTTGGTTGTCTTGGGAAATTTCAATGCCATTCTTACCCCTTCTGAAAAAATCGGTCCCTCACATATCTCCATTTCTTCTAGAGAGTTTAAATCTACTATGGATGAATGTAACCTCTTCGAGATCACTCTTATTGGTGCTAAGTACACCTGGTACAGGAAACATTACAATAAGAGTTATACTAGTAAACTTGACAGAGCCTTTGTCCACACGAAGGCTCTTGATACCTGGGACAAAATATCCAATGTTACTCTTCCTAGACTCAACTCTGATCATCATCCTATCCTTGTTACCTTCCTTATGAATGATCGAAAACCTGTACTTCCATTCAAATTTAACAGTGCTTGGTCTACGAATCCTGATTGTGTCACTTTTATTTATAACACTTCGAACTCCATGAAGCACCATAAATATTCTTTTTCTTGTTTACAAAAACTGAAAGTTTTTATGGAGGCTCTCAAAGGATGGTGTAAAAATGAATATTCCCAAATCGACCTGGACATCTCCTACCTCGAAGATGATCTCAATCGCTTCCAAATGCAGAACACTAATTCTGATTTTATTCTAGATCCTCAATTGGAAGCTAATATCTCTTCTAAACATAATCTCTTACTCACTTTTAAAGACAATATTCGTAAACAGATGTTTAGGACTAAATGTCTTACTGATGGTGATTGCAATACTAAATTTTATAATTGTCTCCAATGAATTAGAAAGGTCAGTCGTCCTCTTTCTATGCTCATTCATAATGACTTGATCATTGATTCTGAAGAATCCATTACGGATCATGTTACCTCGTATTTTTATAACATTTTTAATGGTTCAGATAGAAATATTGATCATAAACTTGACATTATTACTTTATTTCTAAGGTTGAAAATGCTTCTGAGATCCATCAATTCAGAACAATTTCTTTCATTAACACTATCTATAAAATCATCACCAAAATTATTGCAAATATACTTTCTCCTATCTACAATAGAATTGTCTCTTGGAACCATTTTGGTTTTATTAAAGGAAGATCTATTCAAGACTGTATATGTCTGGCTTCTGAATGTATGAATAGTTTTTGCAAAAACACTAGAGGAGGTTGTGTGGCCATCAAACTATATATCAGAAAGGCTTTTGACACCATTGATTGGAATTTTATTTACAAAGTTCTTAAAATCTTTGCCTTTAATGATTCTTCATTTGTAGAATCAAGACTCTCTTTCACTCAGCTCACATCTCTATTCTGATTAATGATACCCCTAGAGGTTTCTTTAAATGTTCAAAAGTTGTCAAGGCAGGGTGACCCCCTTTCTGCCATCCTCTTTGTTATTGCTGAGGATTACCTTAGCAGACTCCTTAACAACCTGGTTGATCAAAATTTGATTAAACCTATTCAGGTGGCCATGAATTTAAATCCCCCCACCCATATTTTATATTCTGATGATATTATCTTTTTCATAAAATGGGATCAAAGAAATCATACTTTTCTCAAGCAAGCTATATCCCACTATGAGGATGTCTCTGGTCAGGCAATTTCCTGGAACAAATCTTATATCTATTTTGGAAAGAACATTCTAGTAAGAAGGAAATATGGTATCATAAATCATCTGGGTATTAAAGAGGGTCTTTTACCTTTCACTTATTTGGGTGTTCCTTTATTTTGGGGTCACCCCAAAGCTACCTACTTTTCTAACATCATTTCTCAAATCACAAACCAACTTTCTAACTGGAATAGGAAATCTCTCTCCATGGCTGGGAGAATTGGTTTGGTTAAATCGACCATAGTTTCTAAAATGGTTTATTCCCTTATTGTCTATAAATGGCCGGTTGGAATTTTTAGAAAAATTAATACTTATATTAAAAACTTCATCTGGTCTGGTAGTATTTTTGAAAAGTAGCTTGTTATAATTACTTGGAATTCATGTTGTAAACCCATTGCTAATGGTGGAATTGGCATTAAAAATTTAAAGTTGTTCAATGATGCTCTTCAGTCCCGCCATACATGGCGCTTTGTTAACTCCACTTCTAAAGCTTCTAAAAATCTAAAACATAGATTTATCTCTAATATTTTAAAATGGAATCTTAATTTCATTAACTCATCCATCCGGCCTTCTATCCGGGACTCTTATCACAAAATCATGCAAAATTCTAGATGGATTGTCAGTGCTGATTCTTCAATTAATTTTTGGTATGACAACTGGTTTGGTAACCCTTTGATATCTTTGTTACCCCCTAATAATCTTCCTGAAGATACTAATTAGACAATAAAGGAGGTTTTACAATCTCTTGATCGTGATCTCCCTGATATCATTAAGCAAATAATAGATAATCATCCTTTTTCTTCTGTTGGTGATTTCCTTGTTTGGGAACCTTCTACTAATGGTATTATAGATTCTAAAAAATTTTATAAGCATAATTTCTCTGATAATGAATCTAATTTTCTTTTGGTGAATCATTTTAACAAACCCTGGATTAAGCCTTCCAGGCTCACCCTTATTTGGCGCATTACCCATAATAGATTACCCACAGAAACTAGTCTAAAAACCTTTTTCATTTCTCTTTGTTCTAAGTGTCTCCTATGTAACCACATATGGAAGATTCCAATCATATTTTTCTATCTTGTGCGATAGCCTCTGCCCTTTGGAATTATATCTTTGACCTTTTTAATTGTAGAAAGCCTTTTACTGACTCAATCTCCTTATTTTTAAATAACTACACTAGATATGACGCTTCTCTACAGGTTAAAAATCTGTTTCTTGCGGTAGTGGAGGAACTTCTGCATGAGCACTAGTATGATAGAAATGATCTCATTCACAATAATCGCTCTCTAAATCTTAATGTAGGGAAATATCGAATTCTTTATGCGATTCATGTAGCTGCTTCAATTCAAAATGAATGTTGCAACAATTTTGTTGGTGACTTTGAGATCCTTCGGCATCTTCATGTTCTTGGAATTTTCCCAAAGCATAAATAATCCTTTGATGTGTTCTGGAAATATCCAATGCCTGGATGGATCAAAGTGAATGTTGATGGTGCTTCCAAAGGTAACCCTAGTCCTGCCAGTTGTGGTGCTATCTTCAGAGACTCAGCCGGACAGTGTCAAGGATGCATCTATGTTGGTTGTGGTCACTCTTCATCTTTGGAGGCAGAAATGCTTGGTGTCATTAATTCTGTTGATTTTTCCCTTCAAAGAGATTTGAGAAAGCTATGGATTGAAAGTGATTCTACCACTATCATCCATGCCATTTGGAATGGAAACATCCATCTAGCATGGACACTCACTGCTTGTTGCATGAATTGCCTCAACTTGCTCCAAGGGATAGATTATATAGCTACTCATGCCTACCATGAAGCAAATGTCATTGCTGATGCTCTTTCCAATAAAGGAGTTCCTCAAAGCGTGACTTGGATGGACCATATCCCTTCTGACTTATTATATCTTATTGACAGAGATTGAAAAAAAATCCCTTCCTTTCGCCTCTTCTAATCCTTTTTTGATTAACATTAAATTGTGCTTTGGTCTTTGACCAAAGCATTACCTTTAAAAAGAATTCATTAATGGATAATCTTATAACCCTTTAAAACAATGAAAATCCAAGACATTATAAAGAGAGTCAAGAAATCAGTTAATCAGTCATTCTCCAAAATATCACAAAGTACCACTTGGTTGTCATTTTCCAAACATGTTAATACCCTTATCTTTTATTCCTTAGAAACATGGTATTAACCTTAATTAACATATGTCCTTTTTGAAAAAGTGCATTATTTCTTATTCCAATGTATATTGGATATATTCTATAAATCCCAAAAATGTTTTAATAATTATCAATTATAGCATAACCCACATGTCAAAATTCATTACATTGTTCCAAGGTAATCTGTACCATATTATTTACCTTTTCAAAATAGAATTATCTTAACATAAAAACATATTAAGGGTTACCTTACCTTAGTTGATATACCGAATTTTCATTAAATCACTTCCCTAGTCTATCAGGTACATTAAAATTAAACATGTAAATACTGAGTGAAAATATTATTTATAAAAATCCTAATATATTTCATCATTTATATGACATTATTTTTTATTCCAAACACATAAAAGAATTTATCATTATACTTCATCCATATTCCATTAACAAGGCCACCTCATCCTATTACGAAATGAAGTCTTAGGGAATCCAACATTCTCTTCCATTAAGTTAACCAGACTATTCATTTTTCTCTTGCATTCACTTTCTTTTTGTGCTTATTTTCCACAAAAAATCATCCTATCATTCCTCTAAGACATTCACATAGGCGAGTCTTTCCAAATTCATGTCCCAAAAAAATTCTTTCCTCCATGGTCTCAAATATCCAAACTCTCATAGAACTCTTTATTTCTCTTCCTTGGTGATTCCAAGCATTGGCTAATGTATACATTGATAGTCAGGTTCTGTAAAAACAGATTAGGTGTGACCCAAACATCCTTCACACTTGTTATCATCCAACTAAATTACTCATCAAAAAATCAACCATAAAATTCAACATTATTCATGTTCCTTATAGTTCCCTCCATTGACTAAAACCAATAACATAGTGGGAGAATTACTTGTCAAAGTATAAAGAAAAATAGTCATGAAAATATTTAATTATAGAATTCCGAAATAATGATACCATCCATAATCTACAAAACCATATGTTTATCAAAGGCTATTCATATCAAATTTATTTATAAATACTTCATGATTTCTCCTGAAGATTTTTTCAATTCCCAATGCATATCATATAGATGTATCAAACCAGGTGTGAAGAAAAACATGTTTCCGTGTACCAGATTATGCTATTTGGGGCCCAGAATATCTTGTCATCATTTTTACCCCCAGGTATATCGGTTACAGATCCACATACCCTTGTAGTTTCTAAGTAGTGATTAATTTCTTTGAATCCGCTAACTATATATATTACCAAAATTCTAGGACATTTTCCTAAATGTTAACTCATCCATTTCTTATTGTTAATGTCATCTCTAGGAAAATCCATATGAATATACCTATGGTTATCACAAGATTTTCTTATACTAGTTTCTAAAGTTTGACTAAACCTCTATTTGATACCAACTATTCCAACCTAGGATTGATATACATGTATATTACATAACATTAGATGATTATTCATTATATTAAAAAATACATGTTCATGGACTATAATATTTTAGTTTCTTTGGAATCATGAAAAAAAATATTATATCCTTTGGAAAGGTCTTCAAAATCTCCTATATTATATCCACCATCAGTACTTCTACCAAAAATAATTGTTCATAACATTGGTAAAGTAAACATAATAAATGGGTGAGCTCATGAGCTCTGTAAAGGTAAAAAAAGAAAATGTGTAAGCATAACATGAAAAATACGGTATGGAACATGAGAATAACATTTTAAGATCACACAATGTATAGTTTAGATCATAATAATGTTTGAAATTTCATAAGATATGAACTATATGGAAATAAATAAAATATTCCATGAACTCATTACAGAGGAATAAAACATGGAATTGTAAAAGAAACATAAGAATATATTATGACTTCCATAACATCCAAGGAATTGCATCCAAAAACATATTAGTGTACTAATTATTTTATTAAATTAGTTCACAATTCGTTCTAGCTGTAAATTATTGAACCATGTTCACTCAACATTCTAGAACTATAATACTGAATCGAGTTCATTTCTAATTCCAGTGCAATAACACTAAACCGAGTACATTTATCATTTCATCCTTATAATACTAAATCAATTTTATTTATTATTCCATCTATGTAATACTGACATGTGTTCATTTATCATTCCATTAAAGTCCATCTCCTGAGAAACAAATCTTCACCTAATAATTTAGAGAGATATATTGGTACCACCCATGATATAATAAAATCGTACATACATAGGCCAAAATATCATAAAAAATCATATCATAACCAATTTAATGAAAATTTTATCATAAAAATATAAACATATAATAACCTATAGAAAGAGATACATGTTTCATTACAGTTTCATTAAAACCATATCCCATAATAGAGAAACTGATTTCATAATTATATAACCATTGAAAGAGAAAATAATTTCATAAACTTATAAACCATGAAATATAAACATATATAATAAACGTATAACATGTAAAAGAGAAATGGGTTTGATATATACAATCACATTAAACATAACCCATTCATAAAAATAATATGAATGTAACCATTATATCATTTCCTAGAAGGGCATTATAAAAGCCAACAGATATCCTTTAGATGGAAAATTATTTTGAAATATCTTAAAAAATATTTTCTTAAAGAAAATTTCATTTTTATTTAAAAATTGTATTTTCTTACACAAACCCATTTGAAAATAATTCTATAATAAAATACCTTATAAAAATATAATGGATACCTAAAATCATTTGGAAACCCTTTTCTTGGAAAAATAATAAAATAACATCAAACCATTTTAAACCTGCATTTATTTGAAAACCATTTGAGATCCAATAAATAAATCATGAAAATGTTTTGAAAAAAAATATACATGAAAGGATATTAAAGAATATTCTAAATTTTTTAAAACAATATCATTGAAAATACATTAAAAACATATAAAGTAATGTTTCAAATTTTGTGTAAACCACTTCATTGAAAACACTTTGAAAACTTATAAATAATGATTAAAATGATTTGAAAACCATTTTACATGAAATCATATGAATGTAGCTTGAAATTTTTTTGAAACTCATTAATTGATATAAATTTGAAAATTTATAAATAATGATTGAAAATATATTGAAAACCATTTCATTTAATGTAATTTGAAAACATATAATGAATAATTTAAAATGTTTTTATTACTATTACATTGAAAGTACATTGAATATTTTTGACAAAATACAAATGATGCCTTAGACCATATTAATATATATTTTCCTTTATATAAATTTAAAAAATCATAAAAACTATCCTTTCAAAAATGAAATGGAAGCTTTAATGATAATATGGTAAGTAAATATGTACATGTTGTCTGAGGTAAAAAGAACAACCATTTCTGACTGTAAAAAGTTCAGAAAAATGACTTGTTCATAAATAAAAAAAGAATATTCCCTAGAAGATATTGGTAAAATAAAAAGGTGTAACATTTTATTTTATATATTAATGGCTTATGTTATATTATTCTTGGACGCCATTTTTTAAAAACTAGGTTTTGAAAGAATATATATTTCTAACCGAAGATATGGAATTGTAGGGATTCCTTAAAAAACCCATAACAATTTGTGAATAAATAATTAATTACCATTAGAGATGAAGATTCATGGGTGTACATGAGATATGGATCATAACATTTCATCACATGAATTATGATGATAAATAATCCTAATCTGAAATAAAATTATCTCGATAAGTTATTTTATTTTGGTAACAAGGGATCATACTCTACATATAAAAAAATGAAATTAAATGAAGCATAATATATAATGAAAATAAATTAAATCATGATATAAAAATTAAAATGATATATATAGATATAATATGAAATTAGGTGCCTAAAAAACATGAGTCTCAAAGAAGATAAATCAAGGAAAAACTATTTCACCAATATGGTATCTTTATAATCTAATACCCCATGTAATATATATCATAGAATTTATATGTAAATATCCATAAATATAAGTATAAAAATCATTGTATAAATTCATGGATAGAATAAAGACCACATAGAAGGTATTGGTGGTAATTAAAGAAAATATCTTGCTAAAATAATGTGTGCGATGAAATCCCCAGACCATGTGTCTAGACTCTCATAATACTAGTTCAAAAAAAATGTATAATAAATGTAAATATATTATAAATATTTTTTAGAACAATATTAATGTATATTATACCATATATGATTTGATTATTACATTATATTACCCACTTGTTAGTCATCCTATGTTATGGTTTCACTTTGGGAAATATATTTTTTATTCTTCACTTGTGTCTTAATTTGTTATACATTGGGTCTTTACAGTTATATCATGATTTCCAAAACTTAAACCATGATATAAATAATAGGATCTAGCCTTAAACATATCTTATTCCAGATTTATTGAAATAGAATTCAAATTTGAGGATCCTTTAAGATTAGAGTCTTTGAGAATTTGGAAAAACTGTTACATAGTAAACTCATACATTAAAAGTTGACACTTTTACCCAGTATCCATTTTCTCACCAAAGGAATCACTTTTTAAAATAAAACATGATTAATTTTCAAGAAAAATCTTCAATACTTTCATCATGTTCACTTCATTATCCATTCCAATCTTAAGACCTTTGAAAAATATTTTAAAACTTGGTACGAGTGCATAAGATCATTAAGGGACAAAAAAATAATGAAACAATTGGTCTATTTAAAAAATTGTAACGCTTTTAGCATTCATTGAGGGAATGAAACAAAACATTTTGACATGAATAATTGTAATAATTATTTCTCAATGAAAAGAATTAAAACCAATATAAAACAATTAATCTCATTTCAGTGACTTAGAGAATCATATACATAAAACCCTTTCAAACCACTTCCAATTGGAATAACCATATGGTTGACTTCCAAATTAGAGATCTATAATGGGGATAACCTTTTTTATAAGCTATATCGATCTCAACCATGTTTTAAAATGGGGATGAAACATTAATATATGTGATAATGGGATCAACCTAGTGCTTAAATGGGGATTAACCCTTCCTATATGTTATATTGGGATCCCCTGTTTATAATAATGCGCAACTACCATTTCATGAATAGAAAAATCCTTTCGTAAAATTGTACTAAACATATATGAAACATATTTCCATATAAAAACTATTTTATATAATAACCCATTTTTAATAACAAGATACCCAAAAAGGACTAATGGATTTCTTTTTCCCTTAATGAAATTATGTCTTATAGAGAAATCTTTGTATGAAGTAGCGATAACAGCTGAGAAGAAGTCATTGTTTTCGTATACATTTAAACAAAAAACATTCATTTTGTCTCATTGTGAAGAATGTAAAACCCTCTGTATAAAAATATCCCATTTTAAAAAAATTTAATGTTATTAAATATAGACATAAAATTTACTCTATAATACTTTTATACCTATAAATATAAATGCATAAATTAATATCTTGAAGAAAATTTTGACAATTATATCTTTAAACTATCAAGGTGTCTTATACCAAATTGAACATTTATATATTAATCTTCATGAAATAATACATTTTAACAAAATATTAAATAAATTTATTATAGAAAAAATGTGGATATGAAATAGCATTGTTTCTGTATAAACACCTTATAAAATAATAAAGGTGTATATTATCAAACAAACACCTCAATGGGAGGAGATTGACACAAAATCCATTAACTCAAGTCTGACTCGTCACATAAAATAGTTATTTTCCTAAACAATAAAATTTGTTTAATTTTTACTGACTTGAGATACTTTTTCATAATTATTATTACAATTATATCACTTATTACCATGTTATAAAAATTATATATTTATTATGTTAATATTGTATGTTTTTTTTTGAAATTCAGTACATGATTCGAAAATGAACATCGATAGATGTTAGAAAACCATGTGTTCATAATTCCTTCATAGAATAATATTCATGAATTAATAATCACATTAATACATCAATTATACTATTTTAAATCAATACAGTCACTTATGGTCTGATAAATTAACAATATTATAATTGTGAAGATGGTTGGTCATACGTACACAAGATAAACATTTTTTATTTTCATAAATCATTATAAAAACAAATTAATTGTTATTTTATCTTTCCATAACTATAAAAATATTATTAAAATAGAAAAAATTATTTATATATATTTATATATATCATATAAGTGATGTGGTGATTAAAAACGACTCACACCGCTTTGTGGAGTTGATAGTTCACACGTACGCATGAACAACATTACCGTTTTATATGTGCATGTAAAGTAAAAACATAAATGAAATATAATTATTTCAATATGGTAAATATGTCATCAATATCATAAATAATCATTTATTACATCATGATAACTAGTATTTATAGATGATTAAAGAAAAATAATTATATCAGTTCATGGAAGGTTAGTTCTCACGTACGCATGAATGATTAATACCAATCAAATTTAATGGAAGTAGAGATGGATTTAGGTGTTGATATTAACATAGTAAAATATATGTATATTTATTATTTTATATTTATAATTCCATCATGGTTTAATGGTATTTTAAGGATTTTGTAGAAGAAATAAAATAGAAATACATAAAGAAAACGATACCTATTCTTCAGTTGATGACCTTTGAAGAACACTGAAACACCTCTAAGAATGGTTTCATTCCTAATTAAGGCCTCAAAACATGTGTAGGGATTCTTGGAATAGATTGTGGAGTATTTTCGGAACCAAATGGTTCTTCTAGATTTATTGTTTTATAAGAGAGTGTACCTTTTTATAAGAGAGGGAAGGGGCACCATTTGAAACACTTAAATTATAAGATTAATATAAAATAATTTTTTTAATTAAAATGGATAAAACATGAGATATTTAAATATATATGATATCTATAGTTATAATTAATCCCATAAATTAATTTTTATATAAGAAATGTTTTATTTTAGACCCTATATTTTCATATTACACTTAACTATTCTCTGTTCATTTTTATTGTGGTAACAAAATATTAAATATTAAGAGCATATTAATTTAAAATATATGGGATAAATTAATCATAAATGAAAAATAATTAAACATTTAAACCTTATAATATTTTATTTGTGATTTTATAATATTATTAGTATTTTTAAATAATTTAATAAATTACTATTTTTATAGAATATCAATTATTTCAATATTTACACTATTCATTTTGTTGAATTTAAATAAAACCTAGAAAGAGAAATAACTTCCAAAAACCCATTAAATTGTCTTATAACATGTCATATTCATCTTTAAAAATCTTCTATGATAAAAAATAGTCCAAATAGTATTTATTTTAGCATTTATAATATCATTTATTTGGTTCCTTCATTAATTAATCAATCACTATAAAATCATTGTCCTAGAATTAAATATATTTATTGATGATTAAAAATAATAAATAAAATAACATGGTGTAAAATATTGTTTAATATTTATAATTAATATTTATAGTCTAACTGATCACTTATATAAACCAATATTCAGCTGTTTTATAATGAAAAAATATATTTATAACATATTTTCCTTTACATTAAATTAAAAGTTATAAGTGTCATAATCACACCTAATTGTATTAAAAAAGAAATATTTTCATCCCATGTTTTATATTTGGTGGTAATATATCATAAAATAATATTAAGAAAAGTGTTATGGTTTTTTATGTCATTATAATATTATTTTTACCATTATTTACCTCATTTAACTTTTTACTGTGGTGAATCAGAAGAATTACTAATATTAATATTCATCATGTCCACAAGTAATGGGGACCCAGTTACGTAATTAAGAAATTTTGATTAAAAATATATAATTAATTTTTCCAAATTCATAACATACAATTTTTAGTATATAATTTAGTATTAATCCTCATTGTCAAAATGAGAACACAATTTGTTTAAAAGTAAAAATTATCAAAATATTGACTTGTGTTTATAACAAATTTCAATGTGAAACTGCCAAAAATAACCAAAATTAAATTATATGATATATTATTAGTCTAAATAATCATTAAAAACAATTAATAAAATAATCTTTCTATATAAATAAATTTGAATAAAATTCAATTTTGAATTAAAATGCAGTATTTTTTCATTATTAATTAAAATATGAATTTTATAAGAAAAATAATAAAATTTCAACCAAAGTAAATTTTAATGCCCCAATTTCAAATTGAGGTTTTTTTTGTCAAATAAAACATGTAAAAAATATATATTTAAAATGGGTTCTCCTTCAAAAGATGGTAAAATTAAAATTTTATTGAAAAATACTTCTTTTATCTGAAAAAATAAATTTGTTCTTCTATCATATCTAAAAATGTATAAGATAAATTTTAAAAAATACCTTGAATATATTTTAGACATATTTCATTAATAAAATCTATAATGAGTAATTTTATTATATTATAAACTCTCTTATATTAATTTATAATGTTTTTCAAAAAGAAATTTTCTTTTAAAATGGGTTTGATTATCATTTATAAATAATTTCTAACAAAATAAATAATTAAATAAAATTGTAAACAATATTTTTATAAATAAATTAATAATTTTTATTATCTCCATTTTAATATCTATATTATAAGGTATCATAATAGTATTTAGTTATTCGCTTATGTATGATGTGGCATATTCTGTATGCTATCGAACATATTGCATCCATTAAAATACTTTGGATGTTACCTTCTCCCCCATTTTGGATATGTTGTCCTCAAAATTTTTATTTCGGTTCAGTAACTAAGAAAAGACTCTTCAAAATTAATTTATTATATTCCTACATCTAAAAAATGTATTATAAAACAGTCACATTAAATGAAAGATAGGATCATATGAATGTTACCTGAGATAACACATACTAGAATACCATAAAGGAAAATGTAAATATGGAAGAAAACATACCAACATGTTATAATAGAGAGTTTTGGAAAACATAATCAGAAAAATGTTAACCGTCAGAAATCTAAAAACAAGGGATGGGTCAAACGGTCTTTATTTTCATAGTAGGAAAAGTAAACATAACTTGTTTATGATTATTTTAATAATGTTGAGGAATTATTTTCATTCATACAATTAGAACATAAGGATATATACTTACATGAAATGTGTAGTTTTAATCATTAATCCACTTCCACCACCAAACCATCTTTTTCAATAAATTATGAGTATTTAAAATGAATTTTTCATGCTCGAAGAACTATAATAAACTTTTAAAAAGTCACATCAATTACAAAAGGATAACTATATATTTCTTCTACCTTTATACACTATCCAAAAAATGGTTAGTTAAAGATCATATAATTTTACCCTAAAATAACAATCCTTTATAATGATAAAGGCTACATTTAGTCTCCAAAATTAAATAGTATTATTAAAAAATCTACAAAGACAATTAAATGAATAATATTCTTTAAAATTACACAAAACAATACCAACAAATATTGAAACCTGAAAGTAAGATGACTTTGATTACCTAATTTTACTAGATTAATTTTAACATTTATCACTAACTTACATCTACCACTCTTAATTTCATATCACAAAATAAAATTAACCTAATCACATATTCTAGAAGATTGGTGAATCAATTCCATAAATATCATAAATCACCATAAGTCCACAATAATAACATAGATTCTTCCGAAATAAAATACAACCATTACTCCTCAAATAAAATCCCATAGTATTCTATTTTCCTTAGGTATATAGGTTCCCCATAATAGTGATCATATTACAAAATTCAATTTATGGCCTAATCCCAAAATAATTTTCCTATTCTAAAGATATCCATTTGGTAAAACACATGTTCTCAAAATCAACATTTTCTAATTACCTAAACTCGTTTAACTAAAAATAAAATGTCATACAAACTAAGGAAATCATGATGGCATGTAGTAGGTGAAAAATCCCTATCACACTTCGGCTGTGGGTTCGATTCCCAAATCCTTGTTCAATGTGATGTGTTTTCACAAGGACTGTGTGTTATCCTTTTTAAAAATCTTTATAATTATTATAACATTACCCAAAAGAGATAATATCCTAAAAATTAAACATAACATGTTTTAATGTCAACATTTTATAAATACCTTTAATTTTCATCCCAAAAAGTAACAACACAAAACTAACTAAAAAATAATTGTCTCTAAAAATACCAATAAATACCTTGAAATTTCATAGCATAATACTTAAAAGAAATTTATATGATATTTATGTTATGATAGACCAAGAAAATTATGAACTCATTTGATATCCCTATCAGTTAAGAAGACATCCTAATCTTCAATTTTTCAAATCCATCCTCTAATACCAATTATAAGGAACCATCAATAAATATATCATATTCTAGTGTTTTTGGACAAGAATTCACATTCTATGATAATTTAATGCTAGAGTTTTTGGGAATTATGAAATACAATTACATAGTAATATCATACATTACACGTGGACACTTACAGTCACTATACATTTTTTCACCAAAGGAAACCCTTTTAATGTAAACCATGATTTTTTTTTCAAGACACATAATCAATAATTTAAAAATGGAATCTTATTAGTCCTTACCAGTCATAAGACCTATGAAAAAAGTCAAAAAATTGTATTATCATAAAATGACAATAAGGGACATAAAATAATGAAACCATTAGTCTACTAAAAACATTGTAAAGCATTTAACATTCATTGAGAAAATGAAGAAAAAAATTTCTTAGGAAAAATACTCATATTTTGTTCTCAAACAAAAACATTTAATCAAGTAGAAATCAATTAAAATTCATTTAGGTGTCATATATTATTATATATAAATATAACCCTTTCAAACCATTAAAAACTATAATAACTATATGGTCGACTTCCAAATTGGAGATATATTATGAGGATCACCCTTTATATCAGCTATATCGGGCTCACATGTGATATATAATGGATTTAACCCCTAAATATAAGCTATAACGGGTCACCTATAAGCTACAATTTGCTCAAAACTTTTTATAATCTAGACCCGGCTCACTAATTTCATATAATTATCAAGTAAAATTTCATGAATCACAACCCCCTGTTGAAAAATTCATCTACAACCATATAAAACACATTTTTGTATAGAAATGAAGTTTCATTTAAGAACACATTATAAATAACAAGATAACAAAAACAGGAATAAGTTATTTATTTTTCATTTAAAAACATTAAGGGTTATTGTGGAATCCATGTTTCAAATAATGGTAATAGTGGTAGAGATTTCATTATCGCCATATACGTTTAAACAAAAAAAAATTACTTTTGCTGTAAGTAAATATAGTAAAACACATTGTATAAAAATATTCTATTTTTAATAAATGTAATGAAATTAATGACAGACACAAAATATCCCGTATAAACATTTTAAATCCATATAAATAAATATATAAATTAATATCATGATGAAAGAATTGATAATTAAATCTTTAAATGTTCAAGGTGTCCCATTACACTTTAAACATTCAAATATTAATATACATGAATTAATACGTCAATAAGAATAATAAATGACATTAGTATAGATAAAATATTTATATTAAATGTCACAGTGGTTGTATATACACCTTGTAAAGGGATAAAGGTCATTATTATCAAAAAAATATGACAGTAAAAAAAGATTGAGACGAAATCCTTTACCTTGAGTCTGACTCATCGGGTACAATCAGTATATTCCTCAACAAGAAATAAAGATTAATTAATAAATTAATGATAATATTTTTAATTTTTATTATTCTTTTTAAATAACTTATTATAATGTTATACAAATTACATAATAATTAATGTTAATATTAGATGTTTTGTTGAAATTCTTTACTTGAGTCAAAAATGACTATTGTATGATTTTAATAGTCGATGTGGTCATAAGTTCATCATATACAAAAAAAATATTGATGAAATAATAATCACATTAATAAAAAAATTATAATTTTTTAATCATATTAATTATTTATGGTATGAAAAATGAACAACGTTATAATCATGGAGACAATATGTCTTATGTACGCATGGGTAACATTTCTACATTTCATTAATCACAATTAAAAATGGTAATTATTAATTAATCATTAAATAATTATCATAATACTATTATAATAATAATAATAATTTAAATATATTTATATATATCATAAAATTTAGGTGCTGAATAAAAACGATTCACATCGCTTCGTGGAGGTGATAATTCACACTTACGCAGAAACAATGTTTGTCATTTTATGTGCATGGAAAGTAAGAACATAAATGAAATATTGTTCTTTTACCATGATAAATATATAATTAATATCAAATATAAACATTTCTTTAATCATTAAACCATGTATTGAAGAAATTTTATGGAAAAAATGTTATATCAATTCGTGGAGGTGATAGTGCATAGTACGCACAAACAATTAAATCATTTCCCATTTAATTTATTTTGAGATGAATTTAGGTCATTATATTAACCTAATAACATATAAATATATTGAGGATATTTTAATTATTATTTCATCATTTATGGATGAGATTTCAAGGATGTGGAAGAAGAAATAATATAGAAATACATAAAAGAAATAATACCTCTTATTCAGTTGATCACTTTTGAAAAACAGCTTAACATTTCTAGGAATGGTTTCCTACCTAAACTAAGGCCTCAAAAACATGGGGAGAAATTATAGGAAGGGTTTTGGGTAGGGAATGACTGATCCAAAGATTTCCAAATGTGTTGTTATTAGATAATAGATGGTACCTTTTTAAAGGAAGGGAAGGGGCATGCTAGGACACTCTTAAATTATTAAATTAATATATATATATATATTTTAATTATAATTACTCAAAAAATATATCTGTCGAATATAAGATGATTATATTTTGAAAAATTCTCATCCAATAATTTGTATACGTCTACTTATTTTATTTTAACCCTTATATTTTCGATTTACTCTTAATTATTCTCTCTTAATCTTAATTGAGGTTAAAAATTATTAATGATTAAGAGGATATTAATTTTAATTATATATATTAATCTTCTTAAAAATTCATAAATAAGAGGCTATAAATTTTACTTATGGTACTTTTATATTTTTATAAAAAAGATTCGCCCTTATTTTTCTGATTTACCCTTTAACCGTGGTAAATAAAAATACTTACTAAAGTTACTATTCATCATGTCCAAAAGTAAATGTGAACAATTTGCATAATGTTTAATGTATAAATACAATTATCAAATCCATTTTTCTAAATTCAAAAATCATAAGACACAATAATTAATATAAAATTAATTCTTGTTGTCAAAATGATAAAATAGTTTTTCATGTAAAAAATATCGAATGATTGACAAGTGTTTATTCCATATTTTCATATTAAATTACCTACAATATTGAAAATATTATTAAATAATAAAATATAATACTATTATACTTTAATATATTTTAAAAAAAATAATGTAAAAATAAAAGTAAATTTGATTAAAAGACAAGTTTGAATTAAAATGCAATAATTTTCTGTATTCCTTAAAATATGAATCCTTTCACAAAAATATAAAAATTTCATCCAAAGTAAGTTTTAATGCCATAATTACAAATAATATTTTAATTTTTTAAAATAAAATGTATATATGTGAAATAAATATATTTAAAATGAGTTCTCAATTAAAAAGAAGTAGAACTGAATTTTTTTTAAAATACTTCTTTTATCCAAAAAAAATTGTAATTTTTCTTATATCATATATAGAAACATATAATATGAATTTTAAACATTAAATTGAATATATTATATATATATATATATAATTAATAAAATCCATAATGTGTGATTTTATTATTATATAAACACACTTATTTTCATTTAAATAGTTTTAAAAAATTCCTCTTAAAAAGTGTTTTATATTCATATATAAATAATTGTTCACAAAATAATTAATTAAATAAATGTGTTAAAAATAATTTCATAATTAAATTAATATTTTTCATTATCTTTATTTCAAAAACTAGGTTATCTGGTAACATAACAATATTAAGGTGTTCACATAAGTTCGAATTGGCGTATTTGGTATACTACTGAACATATTGTCTCCTTTTAAAAATTTGCGATGTTACAATAACTATCATATATATACATTACATGGGAATTATAATAATATATGTAACATATAAGTATTAAATTGAATACACCATTCTCGGAGATGACAGGTTGTACATACACATGAACTCTTTTTCTGTTTAATTGTCATCCTGAATGAAAAAATTGTAAAATACATATATGATTATATATATATCATTATTATAGTATATTTATGATTTCATGTATTTAATATATATTCATTATAACCATTGATAATACAATTTTTGTATTGTATGAAGGAATCATATTGCTTTATGGTGCTATTTGGCCACACTTCCACAAATGAAATTATTATTATAACAAAAAATGGAATGTAAAAAAGGAATGTGATGTAAAAAAGGAATAATGAAGCATAAATACGTAATAAAAATAACATATTACTTTTATAAGTATAATTTCCTTCATTAATTTTACTATGATAGTTGGTAATGAAAAATTAATGAATTATTGTTTTTTGAGGTTGATGTTTATCGTATGCATAAAAAATGGGTTCCCTACCCATTAGATGGAGGTGTGTGTAATAATAGGTTGAAACCATATTATAAATCCCTCATAAAATATTTATGATACTTTTTTTATATAGTTATGTAATAAAGATATTAGAGGATGTATATTTAAAATAAATGTAAGGGATTTTGGGAAGACGCTACCTCTTTATAAAGTAACTCATTTTGGTTTCAGCCAAAAAGCATCCTTGGGAGACATTCTGCCCAAAGGGAGGATTCAAGGATTATGGTGCGAGATTTTTGGATGTATATATGGAATATATTTACATAATATAATAGTATGGAGAGGTATGAAGAAGAGGGGGAGGTGGTTTCCTTTTATATAGAAGGAAATGGACTCACTTGGAATTTTTGAAATGATGTTTCATGGACACGTGTACTTACCTAAAAAAAGTAATACCAAACAAACATAAATAAATATTTTATAATTTTTTGGATAAATAATTCCATTAAAAGGTTTTTTTATATGTTACTATGACATTTTCCCCCTAATATTAAGGTGTATTCCCTAATTAATATTAATTTTACAATATTCGCTGTAATTATTTTTATCTCTTCTACTAATCATTTTTCATAAAAAATTAAAATTATATAATTAGATGCAAATTGTTATACATATTAAAATTTTGTATTTTTCTATTTCAAAATTAAATTATAAAAAGTGGAAAATTTAAAAATAATGCTAATCCGGAAGACGGGACAAAGTTATGAGGATTTAATGTAGAATGAATTTCATATGCTTATTATGTTTTTATATTCAATTTAAAACTGATATTGATTATAATGAACTAGATATTATTAATGATATTATTTTATAGTAATAAAAATTTCCAATATAATTTAATATTAATAATTATTTAAATGAAAAAGAAGTTTTCAAGGTCACGACCCATCCTCTGGGCTCGTGTCGTGACTACCCCAAGCCCGCCTTCCATAGGCCAGGGGTTGACGACTAGCACCAAAGGCGATTTCCCAATAAAAGGGAAGGAATTTCCATTAAACCTGTAACACTCATAGTCTGAACACAAGCAGTAGAAGCAACAAATACTAATATAGAAAAGAAAAGTTTGTCAAATGTAAGTGGGCCAGTATACAAACCCAACTGAACAACATGTACAAGTTCAAGTAAAAAGAGAAAACAACTTCTGGATAGTACACCAAAGAATTATACCTGAAGTGTAGGTATAGAACTCGAACAAATCGTCCATGAGGTACATCCCGTCTAGTCCAGCATTTAGCAGCCTCCCTTCCATCACCCTCAACCTCGATCACTGTTGACCATCATCTGCACAGAACACAACAAGGTGCGGGCGATGCCCGGGTAGTGGTGAGTATAACAATACTCAGTAGGGGACCCCGAGACCCATGAAGGTCTCCTAGAATCGACTAAGGATTAACCACAGTAGTAAGATACAATCACGAAGTATCAACTAACCGTACTTAGGTATATTTCCATACATATACTTAAGTCACCAATCGCAGTCATGATCCAACTCTCGATTCCAAGCACAACCCATTCCACAATGAAAATAAATTCAGTCATCTCAATGATAACAACTGAAAGAAAAGACTCAGCTCACATAGGTATACAACTCATGAAGATGGGTATAGATTATTAGGTGTAGTCACTAAATCATCTCCTCTTTCGAACCCACGTATGATACTAGAACAAAGTCATCGCTGTCAAACCCATACAGGATCCCGATACAGAAGTCATCGTTGTCAAACCCACAGAGGAACCTGGTACAACAGTCATTGGTGTCAAACTCACAGAGGATCCTGGTACATTATTCAAAGATGTTGAACCCACGGGGGATCATGGTATAGTATCATCATTGTCAAACCCATGGAGGATTCTGTCATCTCAGTCGCAGCTAGCCCTAGGGTTCCCGCACAGAGCAAGCTCGATTCCAGGAGGGTCCGCTCCTCGATCCAAGTGTCGATACATCAACTACCACTATGTCTTGAGTTGATGTATCTCATAGTTCTATCTCATCCTTAGGATCCATCGCGATAGACGGTATGTCAATCGAACACCCGATCTGTGAGTTATTGACATCTCTGTTCCCAGGGCCCTATTGGTATCTAGGCTCAATCCAACTAGATTGTACCCCACCTATGTCCAAATCTCAAGTGGTGTAATTCAAAAGAACTATCCTTCTTTAAGACATCTGTCTCCGTAGACGGTTCTTTGTTTAGACACCTATCGTCCAAAATATGGGCGGAAAGGTGAAAATGGACATAGTGTGTCCGGGTCCGGTCCGACCCAATCAGAGCGACCCGACCTGACCCTGTCTGAGGGTCCAACCCAGTCTGAGGAAAGAGCTCAGGCCGGGGGGGGGGCCTGGCCCGAAGGCCACCATGCCATAGGGCGGCCATGCCCGAGGGTAGTAAGGCCCGAGTGCAGCCCGGCCAAGGGAAGCCCGGCCTGGGGCGGCCCGGTTGAGGGAGGCCTGGCTGAGGGTGTTCCGGCTGATGTCTGGCCGGCCAAGGGAAGCCCAGCCTAGGGTGGCCCGATGGTTTTCCCTAGCTGCACGCAGGGTGGTGGCGCACATACCCTGGCACCCGAATTGTATAACCATTCGGGTGGACCGTACTGCCGCCAGGTGGTGCCAGTCCCGCTCACGTGGGACCCGATGGGGTCTCGCTCCTCCTCACTGGCATAGCGGCCTGCCGCTCTGGCTCCACGGTGTCTGGTCTAGCCTGGCCGCAGCCTCCGGGTTCACCGCGTAGTGAGACAGCACCACACCTCCTCTTTTGCGGCCTAGTTTGGCTGCAGCCCTTGGATCATCTGCATAGTTCGATGACACCGCACACCTCTATCGCGACCTATCATGGCATCGACTCTCCTTCCACACAGCAAGATGGTGTCGCGCCCTCTTTGTGACCCAGCGGCCTTGTGCCACCAGTTTTCTTCACGGTCCACCACCATCGTCAAAAAACAAGAACATCCATAGAGGGAGGTTCGGACCATGTTCATGCGGTCCGAACCCTCCTCATCATGGAGATAACATTTGGCACAAATATTCCAAGGTTTGAACAACGAAGAAAATGAATAATAATTCTACTCAAACCCTTACCTCATTTTGATTAATGTTGATGATGTTAGAAAAAGAGAAGAAGTCAATTCATTGACAAAGCTGTGGAACGGTTATGTCGGGAAATGATCAAGATAAGAAATTGTGGAAGAAGCATCATCGACGTTCTTCGAGTGCGCTCCTTCTCTTTTTCCTTGGTCGAAGATCGAAGATGATGTTCGTCGTTCTTCGGAGATGTGGAGTGTTCTTCATCGAGAGGACCATGTTCTCCAAAATCTCCCAAGTCCTCTCTCAAAGTCCCACCCAAATGAATGTTTCTAACCGACCCAAAATAAAATAATAGGTTTGTCTTATTATTTTATTATTGTAAAAAATTTCAAAAGATTTCAAAAATATAAATTAGTTGAAGGAGTTCAATTAATTAATAATGGGGGTTGGAAATTTAATGATAGATGTTCCAGATCCTTCCCCCAATTGAAGAGGGTTACATGGGGGTTATACTCATGTGGGTCCCACCTATAAATATCCTCCCATGGGAGGTTATGGTGTGGTTGGCCCCACCTCACCACATCCTCCCATGGGAGGTTAGGGTGTGGTGGACCCCACCTCAAACCCCCAGATGGAGGTTTTAACCAGCCAGCAAATAAAAATAAAGTAACAACTTTATTTTTATATTATTCTATTAAAACCCCCATAAACTAACATTAATTCTCATCAGAATGCAACTGCGGTGAAGGTCTCACTATGCAATCACTGATACTGTGAGTTCAACGGTTCCCTAGGATTTCAATTCTGAGCACCGGTTCAAAAGATATAAAATCCATCTTGTACGGTTACTGAACGTACCTGATCAAAACATAGATATGGATTTCGGGCACACTGGGCCTCAAAATCTGGTGCCGTTAGAAACTACGGACTCAAAAAAATTCCATGAATTTAAGAAAAAAAATCCACGTAATTTCGGAGTCGTTACATTCTCCCCACCTCTGGGCTTTACGTCCAAATAAGCTACAACTCACACTGAAGAAACAAATGGGGGTACTGAGCACACATTTGAGCCTCCAACTCGCATGTGATCTCCTGGAGGTTCCCATGCTGCCAGTGAACGCGAACCATAGGTATCGACTGTCCATGCAAGACATACTCCAGTCGATCCTCAATCTCCACTGGAACCTCTGTGAATGTCACCCCGTCATTGATGTCCATCCCCCTGTTTTCAATGATGTGGCACGGGTCATGCACGTATCTCTTTAGCTGAGATACGTGGAAGACATTGTGCACCCTGTGCAGCTGAGGTGGAAGAGAGAAGAAGTATGTCACCTCACCTACTATGCTAAGGACTTGGAATGCTCTGATGAATCACAGAGATAACTTACCGCATCGGAAAAATCTCCATAGACTTCATCGAGGTGAGACCCATAGTAATACGTGGTCGCCATCCACGAACTCTAGTGGTCTCTGTCTCCTATCAACACAGGACATAAGCCTGCTCTGTGTAGTCTTCATCTGCTCCTGGATGATCTTCAACTTCTCTGTCATAAGTTAAACCATATCTGGACCCATAAGTGCTGACTCTCCTTGGTCAGTCCAGCACATAGGTGATCTGCAAGGTCGGCCGTAATGTTCTGCGAAAGGTTCCATCCCGATGGAGGAGTGGTAGCTGTTGTTATACGCAAACTCTACCAAGGGTAAGTGATCCTACCAACTGTGACTAAAGTCGACGATGCATGCACGGAGCATGCACTCGAGTGTTTGAATGGTTCTCTTAGTATGACCATCTGTTTGAGGATGGAAGGTGGTGCTCAAGCGAAGCTGCATCCTGAAAGCCTCCTGCAACCCCTTCCATAGCTGGGAAGTGAAACGAGCATCTCGATCGGAGACGGTCGTCGATGGAACACCCTGAATCTGTACGATTTCATGTACACAGAGGAATCCAAATCTCCCTACTGATCCCTGCTCTCTAATCTATATGAAGTGGGATGACTTGGTGAGTCGGTCGACAATCACCCAGATAGAGTCATGTCCCCTGGATGTATGTTGAATTCCCATCATGAAATCCATGGATATCCCATCCCACTTCCACTATGTTACCTGTAAGGGCTGAACCAAGCCTGCTGGAACCTGGTGCTCTGCCTTCACTTGCTGATAAGTGAGGCATCGTGAGAAAAACTCCACTAATGCCTTATTCATACATGGACACTAGTGTTGAATTCATTGGTCCTGATACATATTCCCCACTCCTGGATGTCCACTAAAGGAGATGTGTGGAATTCCCTCAACACTTCATCCTAAAGTTCAATTGGTACCATGGTATGTCCTCTGAAGAGAATGACATGCTCCCCACATTCAGAAAACACATCAAGTGCCTTCTCTATTGATATATGAGCACGTCGCATCTCACAGTCAACGTCCACATGTTGTGCCTCCCTGACTCGCTGAGGAAGTTGAAAGAGTGACTATGAGATACTGTAGAAAGGATGCTCCATCTCTATCCACAAAGGATATCTGCAACGTGGCCAGGTGCTCTGTCGCCTCTCCTAGTAGCTGAATAACTGATCTCAAGCTGAGAGTATCTGCTACAACGTTCCATTTTCTATGAGTATAGGCTATCTCAATTTCATAGTCCTGGAGGAACTCAAGCCAACACTGTTGTCTTAGGTTCAGGTCCTTCTGTGACAATATGTACATGAGACTCTGGTGGTCAGAGTAGACTGTAAAACGCTCTCCAATCAGATAGTTCCACCAAATCTTTCAGGCGAAGTCCACTACTACTAACTGCAGGTCATGGGTAGCATAGTTAGGCTTGTGCTATCTCAGCTACCGAGAACCATATGTGATCACTTCTCGCTCCTTCATCAGGACACACCCATGTCTGGTCCCGGATGCATCGTAGTAAACTACATACTTTAAACCCTCTACTGGAAGCCTCAAGATGTACGCACTAGTCAAACTCAGCCCCAGCTCCTAAAATCATTGTTAGCATCACTATGACCACACGAAGGGTTTCCCCTTCTTCATCAATGAAAAAAGTGATGATGCAAATCTGGAGAAATCTGGAACAAATCTCTGATAATTCCCAGCTTGCCCAAAAAACTCCGCACCTCCATCACACTCCTCGATGGCTCCCAATGAAGTACTACCTCGATCTACACCAGATCCACTACAACTCTAGCCTCCAAGATGATGTGTCCCAAGAAGTGAACCTCTTGAATAAAAAACTAGAACTTCGAGAGCTTACCAGAAAGATGGTGCTCTCAGAGTGTGTCTAGTACTATATACAAATGGTCGTCATTCTCCTCCTCAGAAGTTGAGTAGATCAGTATGACATCGATGAAGAATATGACAAAGCGATTGAGGTAAGGATAGAAGATCATGTTCATGAGACTCATGAACAGTGCTAGAGAATTGGATACACCGAAAGTCATATCCAAGAACTCGTAGTGGCCATACCGACACATGAAGGATGTATTCTACACATCCTCATATCTAACTCTTAGCTGGTGATATCCTGACCTAAGGTCTATATCTAAGAACCATCGTGCTCCATTAAGCTGATCAAAGTGGTCGTCAATCCTCATGAGTGGGTACTTGTTCTTCACATTCACATGATCTATCCGTCGATAATCAGCACACAGACGTAATCTCCCATCAGCCTTCTTAGCAATCAAAATCCGGGATGCCCATCTTGAAACACTAGGTTGGATAAATCCTTTCCCCTGCTAGTCCTAGAGCTGTACTCACAGCTCCTGAAGCTCGGTAGGAGCCATCCGATATGCTGGAGTAGATATCGGTGCCTTCCTGGGGTACATGTCAATTTAAAAGGCCACCTCTCTACGAGGAGATAGTCGTAGAACATCATCAGGGAAAACATCCGCATACTGATCCACTACAACAAGAAAACTTGGACTCCGCACATCAACCGCTCTGAGAATGAGGCTAGCCAAATTATGTGTTGTTGGTTTCCCCCTCCTCTGGGTAAGTCCATCCTGCACTACAAAGGCTCCTTTCTCATCGGTGAAGGTAAAAATCATCCCATTCTCATGTACATGCCACACTTTCCACCTAATACAGTCAATATGAGCATGAATTGTGGATAACTAGTCCATACCCAAGATGATGTTGTAAGGCCTCAACACCGCTATGAGGAGATCTCAGCTGAATCTCTCACCACCTAGAGTAAGCTGACACTGCCGGAACCAGTGCACAATCATCGAGTCTGCTCTTGTAGGAGTCTCCAGTCGTAAGGATCGAGCCAACGGCTCCGTTGGAATCTCCGAGCTCCAAACGAGGGCAGTGAAAATAAAATAATGACTCGCACCTGTGTCTATAAGTACTACAGAATGGGTGGAGTAGACATATATAGTACATAAAATCGTCTCAAGTGTGATGTGGTCATAGGCCTTGACTACCTGGAGCTGAGCCCGCCCCTGTCTTCCAGCTCCCTGTGGTCGGGGTGGACCTCCTGGTGGTGGTGGTGGTAGGGCCTCAAAACATTGTCCACCACCTGCTGCTCGTCCAGCTCCATTGCCACGTCTTCCTGCTCCCGGTAGACCACCATGGTCAAACCTTTGCCTCTGCCTAGAAGGTCCCTCTACATTCTCCTGCTCATCTTCATGGCGGGTCGGGCAGTCACGAGCTCTGTGACCCATCCCGCCGCATGCATAACACTAACTACTCCTCGTATGGCTAGTTGTGTCTCATGTTCCCCACACAACCGAACCTATATCATAGGGTCACACAGCTTATGTCATGGTCCACTTGGACCTATGTGAAATCTATCTACTGTCGGATATAGAATACTCTGCTACGTTTCGCCCTGTGGTGTTTCTCACTGCTGGTGACTGCTCTGCAAAAAAACTCTCCACTATAAGGGCTCACCCCAGCACCCCCGCCTGTGTCGGGATGTTAAGGGAGATTATCGAAGCCCTGATCTCATGCCTGAGTCCTTTCTCGATGGTCCATGCCCTGAAGAATGGGTCTCGTACCATATCAGTGAAGTAGCGCGAGATGTCGGTGAATCTCACTGAGTACTAAGCTACCATCATGCTACCCTGATGTAGATGCAGTAACTCCTATATCCACACTGCATGAAGGGTGGCTGGAACAAACTCTGACCGAAAGAGACTCTTGAAGTCCGCCCAGAGTAGTGATGCCTCCTCATGCCCCTGGAGAATCAGGCTCTACCATCTTCCTGCTACTGTATGCAGGAGACTCGCGGTAAGGATCACCATAATGTCCGCTGGTATCCCTACCAATCTGAAAACTCTCACAACAGCCTCTAGCCAGTCCTCAGTTTCATGTGGGTCCGTCTATCCCCTAAAACTATGCGGCCTCTGGCATTGGAACTCATGCAACTCACTCAGACAGTGTGCACTCTCTGCTATTAGATCTGGTCGTATTAGTGGCCCAGTGTGTAGTGGTACCGCTATTACCTCTAACGTGATGGGGCCCTGCACCGAGGCCTCTTTGCTCGGTGGGCTACCATCTCGTATGAAACTCAGAACCCTAGCTGGCTGCCTACCTGTGGACATACTGAAAATAAACAGGTGTCCCACGGTCAAAACAATATAACTGGTGAGCTGACACAAAGTAATCACGAAGAAAACATTTCAAAGGAAACACACACGCAATCAGTGTTTTCGTGCACTGGGTCGGAAATCATAAGTCAGTGTCTTCGTGTATGGATATGTCGGCCGCCGAACCAACACTGGCCTCCCTAAAATGATAACCACATCCAAAACACTTAACACTATTACTGTTAAAATAATTAGAGTCCAAGTTCTGCGGTAGAATCGACTACCCTAATACCAATTTGTCACGACCCGTCATCGGGGCTCGTGTCGTGACTACCCCAAGCCCACCTTCCATAGGCCAGGGGCTGGCGACTAGCACCAAAGGTGATTTCCTCATAAAAGGGAAGGAATTGCCTTTAAAACATTAACACTCATAGTCTGAACACAAGCAGTAGATGCAATGCGTACTAATATTGAAATGAAAAGTGTGCTAAAAGTATGTGGGCCAGTATACAAACCCAACTGAACAACATGTAAAAGTACAAGTAAAAAATGGAAAACAACTCCTGGATCCTCCATTGGGGAATCCTACCTATAGTGTAGGTGAAAAACTCTATCAAATCTCCCCTGAGGTACTTCCTATCTAGTCTAGATCAATGAAGCCTCTCGTCCTTCACCCTCAACCTTGATCACTGCTGACTGTCATCTGCACTAAACACAACAAGGTGGGGGCGATGCCCGTGTAGGGGTGAGTATAACAATATATAGTAGGGGTCCCTGGGACCCCCAAAGGTATCCCAGAATCCACTAAGGATAAACCACAGTAGTAAGATAAAATCATGAAGTATCAACCAATAATACTTAGGTATATGCCCATACATATACCTAAGTCACCAATCACAGTCCGACTCCAACTCTCGATCCCAATCACAACCCATTCCACAATGGAAGTAACGTCAATTATCACAATGATTACAACTGAAAGACAAGACTCATCTCACATAGGTATAAAACTCATGAAGAGGGGTAGAGATGATTTGGTGAAGTCACTGAATCATCTCCTCTGTCGAACCCATGTAGGAGCCTGGAACAGTATCAGTGCTGTCAAACCCACGGAGGATCCCGGTACAAAAGTCATCGTTATCGAACCCATGGAGGATCCTGGTATAGTAGTTATCATTGTCGAACCCACAAAGGATCCGGGTATAATATTTAATGTTGTCAAACCCATGGATGATCCAAGAACAGTATCATAACTATTGAACCCATGGAGGATCCTATCATCTCAGTCACAGACAGCCCTAGGGTTCCCGCACACAGCACGCTCTACTCCGAGAAGGTCTTCTCCTCGAGCCATGTTTAGACACATAATCTACCATTAATTCTTGAGTTTATGTATCTCGGAGTTCCGTCTCATCATAAGGAACCCATCGCGACAGATGGAACATCAATCAGACGCCCTGTCCATGAGTTATTCGCATTTCTCTTCCAGGGGCACGATTTTTTTTAGGCTCAAACCAACCCGACCGTACTCCAAAAATGTCCAAACCTCAAGGTGGGTATTCCAAAAAAACTATCCTACTCTAAGACATCCTTCTCCGTAGACAGTTTGTTATTCAGACACCTATAGCCCAAAATATGGGCGGAAAGGAGAAACTATCCATAATGGGTCCGGGTCCGGTATGACCCAGTCGGAGCGACCCGGCCCGACCTGGTCCCAGGAAACTGCCTGGGCCGATGAGGCATCCCGGCACGAAGGCGGCCCGACCAGAGGGCGGCCCAGCCATGGACGACCCGGTCGAGGGCGGCGCGGACGAGGGCGGCCTGGTGGCCTACCGTAACGGCACCCAGGGAGTGGCGCGACCCCCTGGAACCCGAACCATATTACTATTCGGGTGGACCGAACTGGTTCCAGGTGGCACAGGTCTAGCTCAAGAAGGACCTAACAGGATCCCGCTCCTCCCGGCTCACCAAGAAGCCCGCCGCTGCAGCTCTACGGTGGCTGGATTAGGCATCCGCCACCGCACCTCCACCGTGGCATGACAGTGCTGCGGTCCTGCTGCCCTCTATGCGGCGCTACGGCACCGTGCCACCGCCTTTGCAGCCTGGCCTATTTGTGGCCTTCTGGATCACCACGCGGCGCGGCGGCGCTACGCCTCCTCTGCCACGACTCGGTTTGGCCACCACCCTCGGATCCTGCACGCGGTGTGATGGTGCTGTACACCTCCGCCGCAGCCCATCGTGGTCATGACTCTCCTTCCACACAGAGGATGGTGCCGCACCCACTTTGCTACCCGGCAGCCTTGCACCGCCAGTTTTCTTCACGGTCTGCCTCTATCGTCAACAAACAAGAAAACACATAGGGGGAGGGTCAGGTCGTGTTCGTGCGGTCCCAACCATCCACATCATGGCAATAACATTTGGCATAAATATTCAGAGCTTTGAACGGTGATGAAAAAGAATGGGAATTCTAATCAAACCCCTACCTCGTTTTGATGAACGTTGACGATGTTGGAAAAAGGGCGGACGTCGATTCGTTGAAAAAAAAGTGGAAAGGTGATGTCAGAAAACGTCTGGGGTAGGAAACCGTTGAAGAAGTGTCATCAGCGTTCTTCTCAGGAGGCTCCTTCTATTTTGGCTTGGTCAAAGATCGAAGACGATGTTCATCGTTCTTTGCATATGTGGACCGTTCTTCGTCGAGAGGATCAAATTCTCCAAAATCTCCCAAGTCCACTCTCAAAGTCCCACCCAAATGAAAGTTTCCAACCAACCCAAAATAAAATACTATATTGTCTTATTATTTTATTGTTGGCAAGAATTTCAAAAGATTTCAAAAATATTAATTAATTGAAGGAGTTCGATTAATTAATAATGGGGGGTTGTCACTTTAATGAGAGAAGTTCAAGATCCTTCCCCCACTTAAATAGAGTTACATGGGGGTTTATACTTGTGTGGGTCCCACCTATAAATATCCGCCAAAGAGAGGCTATGGTGTGGTGGGCCCCACCTCATAACATCCTCCCAAGGGAGGTTAGGGTGTGGTGGACCCCACCTCTAACCTCCACTAGGAGGTTTTAACCACCCAACAAATAAATATAAATTAACACCATTATTTTTATGTAAATTAATTAAAAACCCCATAAACTAACATTCATTCTCGTCAAGAACGCAACTGCGGTGAAGGTATCACTAAGTAATCATCGACGCTACGAGTTCAACGGTGCCCTCAGATTTCAATTCCGAGCACTGGTTCATAATATATAAAATCCTGCTCTTATGTTTACTGAATTTACCTAAAATAAACTCCATAAATTGATTCCGGGAACACAGGGCCTTGGAATCCGTCGTCATTAGAAACTGCGGACTCGTAAAATTCCCATGAATTTAAGAAAAAAAATTTGCACAGAATTTCCACATCTTTACATTTAACTCTGTAGTTTTATATTTTAGTATTCATCAAATGTTGATGTTTGTCAAAAAATCGCATAAAAATTCATCCTAATATAATTTTGACACTCAAAAATCATAATTTATTTTTATAATATAAAATAAAAAATATAAATGTGTATAAAATGAAGTTTATATCTTGTTATAAAAGGACATGAAATGTATTTTATTTCAGAAAATATTATTTTAAAACATATAAGGTCTTTGCCAAAAAAATACGTGTATTGTTTTCAATATGTTATATATATATATATAATATTTATAAAAAATATTTTTAATGTATTTATTAATATTAATATTACGTTTTTAATGAATATTTATAATTATATAATTTAAATAATTTTAAAAGTAAAATTATGTTTCGTTGAAACATTGGTGTTTTTTTGTAATATCCGTTATGTGGTTGATTAGTGTGTTATTTACCATGTCGTAATTAAACCTGGTGTTTTGTGTACAGAAATATAAAATTTATGTTGTGTTTAGTGTAGGATTAACATGTTATTGCATATGATGCAATACAAACATGGTAGTTTAACAAAAAATAATCTATTTTTAGGGTTATGTGAAATGTAAAATATTGGGATGAGCCCGTAAGGGGCAATGCGCTGATTAGGTTTTCCCTGTAGCCACTATCACCCCTCTTTTTTGTGATGGAGGCGGCTATCCTCCTTGGCGCCTCATCTTGATAGGTCTGCAGTGTGTGTTTCCTCTTCCCATGGTAGAATTATGGCGTAGTGTGACTTGCTGTAGCAACATCGTGGGTTCACGGTGTTGTGGTGGCACTGCGGATTCCCAGTGTGATTCCTATGATAGTTCTCCTTCCAACTGTCTCTTTTGTGGTGCTTCATATTTGCGGTGTGCTGTGGTGGCATCGTGAGTCAGAGTTGGTTCATCACGGTGAGATCCCCCTGCCTTCTCTTTGCAGCATTGATCTAGTGGTCGGCGGAGGTCTACGGTTGACCCCGACAATCACTTGCTGCGGTGAAGGTCCCTAGTCTTCTCGACATGGGTTTGGGGTTGTGGTACATTTTTCAATAATGAATTCATGAGTTTGTGGTCATCTGTAATAGTGTCGCATGTTCATGGTTTTCTGTGGCGGAGCAGCGGTTTTGCAGAGTTCACTGTGGTGCGTTTTTCTGTGGTGGCTTTGTGGATTCGTGATCTCCTATGGCGGAGCATCAGGTTCATGATTTGATATGGTGGATCAGTGTGTTTTCAGAGTTCGCCACAAAGAGGCCCATCTAAACATTTCTTCACGGTGTTTAGTGTCGGCAGTGGGGTTGATCTTTTCTCTTTCAGTTTGAGGGTGTCACTACTTTGATCTACCTCCTATGAGTGTTTTTGGTGGTTACTGTGGTTCTCGCGAGAGGTATGGTGGTGACAGTATTTGTGTGTCTCGTATGGTGTTAGTTTCTTCATTTGGAATGAAGAGATTTTTGAATGAGATTTGTGGAGTGGCTTCTGGTCCGAGGGTGCACTGTAGTTGCCTGCGAATTAGGGGGAAGTCTCAGGATGTCATGGTCTTCCTCGCTCTGGTCTATTCTTCATCCTTTGTGGTTGTTCTTTTTTAAGGGTCCTTTTCACTTCGCTGCAGGCTTGGGCGGATTTTGAATAGATTCTACTGGCGGGTTTGTGGTTTTGGGCTGTTGTCGACAGTCGCATCGGTGGGTGTTCAAGGAGACTAGTTCTAAGGATTGTCCAGTTCTCTTGATGCTTGTTTCCCCTAGTTCATGGTAACTCATCCATTTCATGGTGATTTCATCTCCAGCTATGATGGTTTGTCAGTTTGAAGGCTTGAATGGATTTCATCAATTTTGGTTGTATGTTTTTTTGTGGTGAATTGGTGAACTATTGATGTGGTGAGGTCATGTCTGGTTTTTCACTTTTTCCTTAAATGTTTTTGCATATAATAAAAAATAATTTTCAGCCAGTGAAATGTAAAATATCACAATGTATAAATTAATTCAAAAAATAATAATTCACATAATGTAACGATTACCAAATTATTTGTGGTTTTAATTATTAAAATTATAGTTTATTCTAAATGTGATGTGTGATTATATAAATATCTAATTATTATTTTATATTAAATAAAGGAATATAATTTTTAAGGAAAATTTATAAATGATTATTTGGACTGTCATATATTTCATTACATAAGAATATTTTGATAACGATATAATACTTCTTTTTAACACTAAATATAAATATAGAGACCCATGTTCAAGTCCTACTATTTTATATAATATTTTTAGTTTTCGTGGACTATCTAGTTAATACTAATGATTTTTGGAAATCACATAACATTTTTCTCACCGACTAACATAGTATTTATAAAAAGTTTTTTAACAAATTTGTGATATAAGAATGTGAATGATATTTTAATGTAATAATGAGAATATTGGTTAGTTATTTGGTGATTAATTTCAAACAATCAATATTTAATTTAAAATTTATAGTAATTATTCATTAAGGGACACCATTGTGTCTTAAGTTAGGATAATCATTTAATTTCTAATACTTTATGTCAGTTTAAAATCTATATGTATAATTAACCTACACATTATCTTGAGCTTGTAGCAGTGTTTTCTCTATAGAAAATGTATATTAATCTTTTTTGTGGGATGAAATGTGAAATACATTACGAACATAAAATCTTAAAGTATATATTAACTGAATGAGAGAATAACATGATGTTGAGAAGATGGTTAGGGATGATAAAGGATTATGATTTCAATATTATATATCATATCTTTACCATGGTAACATTATGTGGGTATATTTTTCATACCCATGGTAATTACCATAATTGTTTCCCTTTTATATGTTTTATTTTCTATTTTGTTGTTAAGGGGATATTTACTCTTTCAATATAATTTTTTTGAGCCATGAGAAAATACATTTGAAAGAGATTATTTCCAATAAGTAAGATACAAATAATAATTTTGACCATATAGATTAGGTAATATGCAATAATTTAATTTAGTAGGTTATGGTTTTTTGGAAGAATCACATGATAGAGAAAGAAATAAGAGATTCAAAAATAGATATGAGGAAAAAAATACCCTCATTATTTTAAGTAATGAATAAAATATTGATGATCAAAATTTATAAAGGGGAGAATAATGTGAACACCATGGTAATAATAATAAGAGATAAAATTTAAAATTTTAATAATAATAATAATTATTTATTGATTCATTTTCAATATTTTGATTTCAGATATTTTTTGAGTCGAAAAGGAAATAAATTATTTTTATCCAAAACATTTTCCATAACTTATATTTTTTCATTATATTAAAAATTATAAATTATAGGAATTAAATTTGATATATTGGAAGTCAAATATTGTTTCATCATATGACATTTATATTGTGGTCGATTTTTATAATTTTTAATAAGTATTAATTTTTAGTTAATATCGAAACAACATATTTTGTTTAAAAATTTATCATTTTATTTAATATATTTATAATGTTCAATTATATTTTAGATTCATTTTATAGTAAAATTAGTCTAAATTTATTAAAAAAATAAATCAATTAATTACATATATGAAATAAAAAGATAATATTTCAAAAAAATAAACCAAATATAATATTCAATTACATGATTTTGGTATAAAATCATTTATATGATTAAATGAACATTTTTATATCCAATGGTTTTCATTGTGTGTTGTTAACTTATATGAAATGTTATTTCATAATCATATAAGAATTTAATATTTAAGAATGGAATTAATATTTTCACATTACATTTTAAAATTTAGTAATGTGTTGAATTTCATTTATAATATAATGTAACAAATAAATTTGTAAAATAAGTCACCACTAAAATAGGTAAAACATGAAATTTAATGTTAAAACTTAGATATGATGTCAAAAAATCTTGTCAAATGATATTATTTCTACCCTTATCACATTATCAAATAAAATTAACTAATTGAGCAAAAATTTGTCATGAATATGACTTTCTATTATTTAAAAACATTTAATAATAACCAGTGTCACTATCCTCGCCTATGAAAGGTTCTCCCTATAATATCATATTAAAAAATTCAATTTATATCAACCAATAACTATAAAACCATAAAAAATTGTACCCCACATCAATAATGGGGTTTCCCAAAACAATCTTCTAAAACAGAAGTATAAATGTGTACAAAAATGAGGTATTCAAATAAGAGGAATAATTATTTCCCGTGTGTAATCTGGTTTATTATTTATTATAACTCCATAAGTTATTTCTTATAAATCATAATATAATCATATTACTATAATAAAAACATATAAATGTTAATTTTTGAGGTAGCAGAACTTTTTCATCCCTATTTCCATCCTATGGTATACAAATAATTTGCTCAAGAGTTCATTTGGACTACCACATCCTTGATGAGATGTGTTTTATTTTTCGTCAATAGATCACATGATTAGTTGAAATTATAGATAAAATAAAAATATATCAAATTTATGCAACAATTTATATAGTGGAAAATATTTTTCATACATATATTTTTCAGAAGTTATGATGAGTATTCATTACATAACAGAACGACCCATGCCAGAATTTTGTATGTCTAGTCCTTTTGGAAACATGGGTACAAGAACAACATGTTCATAACTGAACTACATCAAATTATAGTATGTTTGATATAAATATAACCGTTATTATTCATATTATACTTAACACCATTCTATATTACCTAGGTAATGGAATCATAAGAAAGGGTCAAATTTGTTAAATTGTAGAGGAAAAAAAGTGAGATATTAGCATAAGATGAGCATTTGGGGATGTGTACATGGAAATAGAATTTTTAAAACCATAACTTTCATAATGATGATCATAATATTGAGTAATTTAATATTTCATGATAATTCATATGAAATGAAACACAACATTTTCCAAGAACACAATAAATGATAGTATAAAATAATCATAACACATGGGTTTTTTGAATATACATAAGCATATGAAATAATATCCATTATAGTAAAGGATGACCACAAATGATATCAATGTTTATTGGGTAAACTCCACAAAAAAATTGTACTATTCATGGCTTATTACCAAGTATATCATATTATATAGAGTTCATTATTGATATTTCTTCAACCCCATTACAACCTAGTTTCTTTAATGATATATAAATCATTATCCAATGAAAGGGGGTGATATATATTTTTGGTCACACCCTTTATATCATGAACATAATATATGTGTGTTCTTTAAGACCATAAAAAATTCACTATTTCATTTACCTTGAAGTTAAACGAGATTCATAAACATTTCAACATAGAATTACCCATAGAAAAGTAGGATTCATAAACATTTCTACATTTCATCATGATATAACCCATGTAATATGAATTGATTTCATAAAACTATTTAAATTATAAATACAAACCATTGAGGGAAAAAATTATTTTACTGCCTCATGAACATATCACCAAAAACATATATATTAAATATAATATTTTTCATTTATATAGATATAAATAAATTTAAAACATCATTAAAACATCTTTGGGGGATTATACCTATTCCACATTGGAAATAAACCATAAATAATTATAAAATAAAAAATAATGTGAAAATAATTTTCATGAAAATATCCTCAAAACTGATGATGGATAAATTACATTATTTATAGGTTATTGTGACTAGAAATTATTTTCATATTGTAATATTTAAAATAAAACATTTCATTCATATTTTTTTGTAAAAAATAAAAAAAAACATTTTTGGAAACCGAAAATAACTTTAACTTTAATAATTTTAGTAAATAAGACAATAATGATAAAAATGGCGTTTAAAATATAATATTATAATATCAAATATATTCATTAAATAAAATTTGGAAAACATTAATTAGAAACAAATATTTTTTAGCAAAGACATTAATAGAGTTTGTTTTCTTTAAAAATGTAATTTTTTATATTGAGTACTTTATGTGAGGACAATGATGGGAAAACATATATTATAATTAAATTTTCCAGATGGAAAAATATTTCATGAGTTTTTAGAGGTATTTAATTTTATTCAATTTTGTTAAATTTATTTATAAATAATTATAATAAATAGTTAGACTTTATAATAACACACTCGGTGCTTTGGTAATATATAAAATACACACCCCATGAAATAATAACATCACATGAAACATTAAACATCCTCAGAATGATTATAATTATTATATAATATCTCCTAAATAACTATACACATGCAAAAAATATAATTGGTTCTTGATATAACAAATGTTTTAAAGAATATATGTTGAGACTATAAACACTTTACTAAACTTTAACTTGTTCTGAAAGAAATCTAGAATCTTATATAATAAAATTAAACTTATTTTCTTCTATTATAGAGGAATATACACAATTTTAATATCATATATTATATCCTTAAAACATTAAAACAATAATTTATTAATAATTACTTATTAAAATAGTCATTTATTATTGTTAAATGTTTTGTTTATCACAATATTTTTGGTTTAGTGTTTTCATTCCTTTTACATTGACCATGATTCAATAATATCTATATTTAAATAATGAAAAAAATAGTATGTAAATCCAATATATAAATATTCAAAGAAATATATATATAGAAAATTTAATGAAACCATTTTTGGAGATGGTAGGTTGTACGTACTAATGAAATAGGTTTTCCCATTTTATAGGGTGGAAGGAATAAAATTAAATAATTATCAAACCTTAAATAATCATTATTATATCATATATATATCACATATATTCAATAATTCTATCATTATTTTCAACATTTCATTACATTTTTTTGTCTTATTATTGACCCTTATTTTTATCACCCTTTGGTTGGTTCTTATCTCAAGGTGCTCTGAGTGAAATATTTGAAATCAGTTTGCCATATTGGGTAGTGTTTGTTGGGAAATTAGTTCTAAATTTTTTGAACCACTACTGAAAATGGTGAACCCACAAAATTATGGTATTAATAGTTGGAGAAGTGTTTTATAATCCTTTCACCCACCCTAGAGAAACCATCTAATCCAAATTGTATGAAGACAAATTTAGGGTCCATAGTTTATTTAACTGTGTACTCCTCTCTTGACAACTATTCATAAAGGAATTTAATTCCATAAAATTACATTAAAATTTAAATATCCCTCATTTTAACCCATAATCATCCTATTTTGACATTAATTTAGTTTTTCCCCTTGACGTATCATTATATAGAGAAATGACTCCTCTCACCCCCTTTAATTGTGAATAAAATCTCTTGTGATTGCATTCGATCTTTTCTAGGAAAGAGGTTCTAAACTAATTTTGTTTCTCCCAATTCTTCTCTATATCAACTTTATATAGTAACATATAAAAATTTTATTGATCAATCATATCACCCATTTATATATCATTATTATATATTTGATTTCATGATCTCATATTCCATTGTTCTTGTTCTACATATCATGTTGCTAGTGTTGTGTTGTTTTGATCCCATGAACAATGGAATGTGGTTTAATAAATAATTACCAATCAATTAAATCCATTATTTGATTATTTTAATTTAAAATAATTTTAATTTAATTTATATACCTTTACCTTTTATTAATAGTTTGTTATTTCTAAAAGGGGATGGAAATTTAGAAGATGCCCAATTTCAAGGGAATTGAAAAAGTTGGGAGGTTCTGATAAAATTGATATATTTATATGTAAATGAAATCTATGATATTATTTGATGATTATCCTTTATATTAGTGGGTTAATTTCAATAATGATTATAAAAGTCAGGAATTGATGAAATCCGATGATTTAATTTTAAAATGAGAATTTCATGTTCAAAATTGTTATTTGGACGTCAAACTGTGATTAATGGAATGAAATGAAATGATTAATTATATTAAGATTTGTTAACTGATTTACTAAATAATATTTGAATTCTTTTTAGTGGTAACAATTTCCAATATAATAGGACATGAAATTCCTATAAATGGATATACAATGAAAATACTATCAAACACCATGTTTGGAATGATCTCTTCTAATGGACTCTTATATTTGGGAGGTGATAATTTTAAAATTATGGGATCCCCTATTTGGGTATATAATGATTGTTTTTGTGTATATATCATGAGATATAATTTTTATTGTGATTTTTTATAATCCTACTTCCTAAAAATAACAAACCACATGGATTATTATGTAGATCTATGATATGTTTTCATTTAATGACTACATTCCAATAAATTGAATTGAAGTACTATTAAAAATATAATCATGCTATGAAATCCTTTTATATTTAAATTAAAAGAATAAATTGTTTATTTTTGTTGTAATTTCTTATGAAACACTTGGTGAGACCCTACTGGAATATTTATCTAATATCATATAATTTCTATTAGGAATCTGTATATTATATTTTTATGTTTATAAGAAAATATAAAGAGACAATTGGAGGTTGTGTGTTCTTGATCCTTGGGTTACAGTGTAGTAAATGTGACCAGTGGTGATTTTATCAAACTTTTACATCATAATTTTTAGTTTTTATATTAATAAATTCTATTTCCATGTTGATTTACTTCTTGGGGTACTGTTTTACATGTTTCATTATTTTACAAGAGACTTGAAGTGCTTTGGCATACCAAATTATAACATTAGTCATATTTTGTTTTGTCAAAATCCATTCCCACTTCGATCTTGAAAGATACTATGTTATAGTCACCAACCCTTTGGGATAGGGAATGCCCTTCAGGGTATGTATGTACTTTCTTAGGTATCAGGGTACCATGGAATATGGGAAGGTTCATAAAGAAGTGGAGTCAATGGTGATAGTTGTGCATTGTTTTCTGAAGTTTTTATATTGTTTAGATTTTATTGGTTATAATGAGGTAGTATTATTGGGATATAAAAGGTAGTTACAAGAATGTTCTTATCTTAATATCACAATAACATGTATTTATTCATAAAGGGTGTTTGTAAAAATTTCACTTTGAGGTTGTGTAATTTGATTATAGTCATTTCCTTGTTGATCTGAGTGCTTTTTCCACTAAAACAACTTATTTAGTTATTTATCTATGTATCTTGATGATATTTTAGTCTTAAATTTTGATGGTGTGTACCATCATGCCTATGAGAAGATGTTTGAATAGGCAATCAGATGACACTAGGATTGAATAAATATGAGTGAATCCTCTTGTGGATAGGATTATTACAACGATAATGGTGTGTGATTTATATTCTCATAGACATGTATCTGCACCCATTCCCATTCAATATCTAGTAGAAAAACCTCAATAGGACTCTTGAAGATATGATTCTTAATATATTATTCATCAAAAACACAATAATTACAAATTTAAAATGATCCTTATTAGGCTAATGAGTGGATGAAAAATATAGAACTATTATTTGAGGGTTTGAAATGTCTAATTCAGTTAAAGTGAAATATAACACCTTAAATATGTATGGACCATGAGGGATATGGTGGGATTTTATGGTGGCGGTGATGAATCATGAGTGATTTGATTATAATGTCTTTATATTCCTTATTATTAGTCGTTTCTTCCTCGTATAGATGGTCTTAGCGAGATTTATAATGTTTCTTAACATTAATGTTGGTGAAAAGATCATGACATGTTATTGAAACGACTTTTCTTGGATTTTTTAGTTTACTGAGATAATGATGAATGAGAAATTAGGGGACCAAATAATTTAAATGGGCCTTCAATATGATATTTGATGGAATGTCATCATGGTGAATCTCACATCATATGTTGATTTGATGGATATATAATTTATGGATGGGCTAGATCTAGACTGTATATATGGGTTGAAATAAGTACAACTTTTTCATAATAGAGGTTCATTGAGATCCATTTTTGTAATGTAAAATTATTATGTGTCTCATGGTGGATAATGATAGTATTTATCATTGTACTAATTCTTATCCTAGAAGAATACCTTTGACGTTCTTATATTATGGAAAAGATGGCCAATTGAAAATAATTTGATATGAGGAACTGAAGACTATTATTTATTTTGTTTTATCATATCTCTAAAATAATTTATATTATACAATTTATATTCTATGTCTTGTAATGTGATCATTAGTATGGAAAATTATTATGGAGCAATCAAAACTGTTAATAACTAAGGGGTTCCTGCTATAGGCCTTCATAATTATAATTTTTCATGGAATGAAATTTTCTCCTGATGAGGATAATATACATCTTGTAACAGTGATAGGTACCATATCTATGTATTAATTGTTAATGACTTTATTATTTGATAGAGGTTCATATCACTCATTTATTTTAACAAAAGTTTTGAACAATATAAATCTTCATATCTAGGTTATCTCTTATTTGATGGATATTAATACTCTTGTCCAAATGAAGATAACAAAGGGATATAGGTGAAATTTATTTCTTTTATCTCAATAAAATATGGATCATATGTAATATATTATTATTTTTACTTAAAACCTCTTAAAATATTTCTCATGATCGACTGGCTAATAGTTTAGAAGGTTCATATTAACCGTAATATTCAGTTGGTCATCATTATTATGCATTTGGGGGTTTTCTGTGTTCTTCATGGAGAATTATACATGAGTTCAATAATAAAAGGCCTTATTTCACAATGTTTTTGATGGGAATATATATGTTTAATTATTAGTTAGGGATATAATATTTTAGGGAAGATACACGAGATGTTTTGATCAAGCTTCATGGTAAATTGTTTTTGAAATTTTTCGGTTTTCCACCAGTATGAGAAGTTTATTTCTCTACTCATTTTGAATCATTTATACAGATAGTATATATTATTTCTTGAAATATGGTATAGGAATATTTCATAGTATTGAAATAATTGTTGTATGATCTTCTAGATAATGTATTTATAGAAAATAGTGTGACATCATATGCGTCACATATTCTTAATGTATAAAAATCTATAGGGATATATTGACTGTGTATTGATTTAAGAAAGATCAATTGAGTTGTGGTAAAAATAAAATATATTTTTCTAAACATTGATTCTATTTTTTACCAATAAAACATGATGAATTAGTTCTCATAGATTAATCATTGATATGTTTGTCACCATTTAGAACTAATGAAATTTAACATTTCGAATACTGACTTCATGAGTAGGTGTGGCTATTTTTTTTACTATTTTCTGAATATTGTTCTATCCAATGCTCATATATTATTCACAATATTGGTTAAGATTATATTCTAATAGAACATTAACTCATTAATATATTCTTTATGGTTAAAATATTGGTTTACTTCAGACCTATGTAAGATCATGTGTTCCATTTGATAGCAGTTCTAGAAATAATTTGGGATCACTGATTTTACTGAAGAAAATAAAAATTTAATTTGAATATTTGAGAAGTGAAGTCATTATGAAACAAAGGCTTGGAATGAGTTGGAACCATTACATTTTTGGAGAAGGTGTTATTGTTTTTTATAAAAAAAATCATGAGTTATATATTTTTTCAAAATGATATGAATATCCTAAACATGTGTTGGTTGGAGTACCTTCGCTGTATTGATTTCAATGTTTGTGTAATCATAATGGATATAAAATGTAATTAAAAATTATTTGATTTGGAATCTTTTAACTCATCCCATGGAAGAATTATCAGATTAGTGGAATTTAATGGCTCTCTTTTCATAGTTTCACATAGGATTCTAAGAAGATGTGAGTGTGATTGTTTTGATGAATTTTTCAGTTAATTTAATATTCCCTCTTTTTGAGATGAGTATTTAGGAGGAGGATATTAATAATAAAAATTAGGGAATTAATTATTTTATTTATGGTGGGATGCTAGTAGTGAGTGGACGTTCTCTTCAGATGGTATCATATGCTTTCTGAAATCAATTCATTCTTCCTTTTCCAATGAGAAATGTTCTGATGAGATATTGTCATAATTTATATATTTGGGTTCACCTAAGTACCAAAAAGTTTCTCTAGGGAATGTATCAATAAATATGGTGTCCAGGTATGAGATATTACATTGTTAATTATGTTTCTAAAAATCATCCTTGTTAGTAGGTCAAAGTCGAGCACCATGGACCAGTGAATTTTCATCATCCATTTTCAGTTCCATTATGGTAGTGGGAAAATATATATATGTACAATGTGGTTGTATTTCAATGTAACCATCAAGGGAAGAATGTTTTATGGGTTATGATCGATAGTCAAAAAAACATCTAACTTTAAACCCATTCATTATATAACTGATGTTATGGACCTGGGATCTCTCTATGAGAATGATTATTTTTATTTACACAGACTTCAATATTCAATTTTTCTAAAAGGTATCCCTATTTTACATATTTTTTTTAAAAAAAATTCCTCAATGAGGTGTCAAGATACTATGTTGAATTGACCATGATATATTATTTCTGGACATATAGATAGAAAAAACTCTATATAGATTATTTTTGACATGATTCATTATTTCATTATAGACATTGTCAGAGCTTAGGATGATAATTTGGTACTGGTTGTGTTTTACTGTAAGAATAGTAACTAGAATAGTAAAATACTTCATCCTTTTGATGGATTTAATTATAGGAATTGAATATATCTATTTACTATAATATATTGGCGAATCTTCTTTTTTTGGCCATGGGTTTTTTCAAGATACAACTTTTAAGATACAGTTGATTCTTTAATGAATGGCGATGAACCATATTTGGTATAAATTTTATGCACATCATCAATATTAACCATTGTCGATTTTAGTTGGTGACCATATGTTCATTAGAGTTTAACATTGGTTAAGTCATTGATGACTTAGGAAACAAATAAATATTGTGCTAAAATTATTGGACCATTTTGAGAATGTTGAGGGGGTAGTAAAAGTGTCATATTATTTGGCACATCCACTGTAGTTTAATTCTATCAAAGTCATGATTCATGTATCACTTCTTTGAATATATCTTTTAGACCCCTACAATTTTCTGAGGTGGGATGCTCTTGATGTTGTACTTGATTTACCTATTAATAAGCATCTATCAATGATTCTTCATTCTAAAAAAATTATATGCATGGGAATGTGATACCATTATCTAGTGTTCTATGGTATCATGGATCTCATTCACATGATATTGGAAACACGAGTTAATAATGAGGGCATAGGGACTATATCACTTTGACATAGATCATTATTTGAATGGATTTTTGAGGAATTTTTTTATGGTGGCGAGGATCGAACATCCAATTATATTATTTCATGTTCTTCATGATTATTGTTTTGATCTCCAATTGGTTATGTCTTGACTTAGGGTTTTTTGAATATCATTTAGAAAAAATTAGAATGTTTTTTTACAGTGAAATGTTGGTACATGTAATTCCAATAACATGATCCTACATTTTGAATGATGTGCACTACAAAAAAATGGGTTGAAATATTGGACACCATTTTCAAAATTGTATATCCACCCAAGGGAATAACTTACACCAAAATAGTGGGGGATCATAGAAAGGGTAAATGATTATTTAAACAATTCACAATCCCAACATTTTGGTATTTAATCACCATTAAGTTGCATTAAAATATCGAGATCATTTGATTAAACGCTTAATCACCCAATTTTTACCTTAATTTGATTATATTTTACTTGAAGTATCATAAGAGGTAGAATTGACTCCAATAACACATTTTATTAGCTGACTGATGCTCTAGTGATTACATTCAAACTCCTCCAAAAATGTGGATCTTGTCTTTTTGGTTTATCCAAATCTCCCTTTCAATCCTCTTTAAAGAGTGATAAATCATCATTTTAATAATGTATAAGATATTATTTTTATTCAATCTTTATTCTAGTTGTGATTTCATGATCACCTATACCTTCTTTCTTCATCTGGAGAGATCATTGAAGGTAATTTTCTATTTTAGTCATTTGATAATAGGTAGGTTTTCCATAATTTCATACCTGTTAATTGAATCCCTGATTTTACTTATGGATTTCAAATGAGTTATTTAATGATTACAATAACTGGATTCAAGATGATTTGATTATTGATTTTGAAAAGGTCTTGTAAATTTTGAAAAACTATAAACTTCAAAGGAATTGAAATAGTTTTGTGGGTTTGATAAAATTTAAGGCTTTATTCAGAAATTAATTTGTTGAAATTATTTTATTTTGAAATATATGATATTTTTAAAATAATATATTGATTTGAAAAGGCATGAATTGATGAATACCTATGATAAGGGTTTTAAATGAGAAAGGCATGTAGAAAACTAAAATTGGGAAATTGAACATTGATTAATGAAATGAGTTGAAATTATAGATTTTCTAAATGTTCATTGAATAATTGATTAAATTATATATGTGCCTATGATGTTAGTGGTAATTAAGACAAGAAAAATATGAATTTGAATCCATATTAACAGATATACAGTGAAAAAACAACAAAATAACATGATCAAAGTGGTTTCCAATAATGGTCTCTCCTATTATAGTGTTGATATATTTCAAATTATTGGATCCCTAATTGAGGATAGATTGATTGTTTTTTCCCACCAATAATGATGAATGATAATTATTAAGATGTGTAAGGACCTAATTTCTAAAAAATAGCATACCAAAAGTCCTATTATATATTAATGTGAAAGGTTTTCATTTAATTATTACACTCCATTGATTTTGAACTATTTTATTCACTACAACTGAATTATAAAAAGGTTTTCCATGATATTTTAATATAATCCTAAATTGATATAACATCCATCATTCTAATATGAAATCATGTTTTGTTGAAAATATGTAAATCCAATTCTATCTATTATTTATATAATTTGAATACATAAAATGTATATTAGTATGGAATTTATTATGGAACTATTGTTGAACCTACTAGATATTGATCTCACAACCTTCCTTCTTCTTGATGAATCTATATGTTATCATTTCTAGGTCCATGAAATGGTAAGTTGACACTTGTTGGTGGTGGATGTTCTTGATCAGTGGGACCGAGATTGATGGAGTTGACCAGTGGTGATGTGATCTACCTGTTACATGTAATATATAGGTTCTTATATTGATAAGTGAGCTGTCTATAAAGATTTATTTTTTTTAGTTTTGGATTTCTATATTATATTCTGATACATTGTCCTTTATTATTGTTTTCATATTAACTTGTATCTTTTATCTTCGACTATTTTTTGAAAAAATAGCTCCCACATAATTCATGTACAATTCCAATATTCTAGTCACAAACCCTCATGGATTATAAAAACCATTATTTCCATGTTAATACCATCATGGGTATCTATTTACTAAGGGAGGGGCATAATCAAAATTATTTTTCTACAGAATGAATTTATTATATTTTTAATATTTTAATAAATTTTGATTATTCCCCTCCCTTCAATTATAAATGGAAATGATTTCCAATAAAATGTTTATATGGTTTAATTACATTATAAAATAAAATTTCTATTGTTTTATTGTGTCATTTTAAAAAATATATTTTTTATTAACCCCTTTGTTAAATATTTTTGACCATAATCATAGTGACAACTACTTTAACAATATAAGTTTATGTATGTTCCCATAAATTGAAAAGTGACCAATAAATAGAACAAAAATATTTTTTCACCAATATTATATTAAATTTTCTTAAAAAATATTTTTATCCATTTCTAATTATTTAATAAAATATTATTTATTATTAAATAGTGTGTTTGTCGATTTTAGGAATATTAATATTATGCTACCTTAAACACTCCATGAAAATGTTCAAAATCAAATATAATCTTTTTAATCATCCTTAATATAGTATATATATATTCAAAAATAATGGGACATTATGGCTCACTTGTATAATGTGATGACCCATCCTCAGGGCTCGTGACGTGACTACCCCAAACCCACCTTCCATAGGCCATGGGCAGACGACTACCACCAAAGGCGTCAATCCTGATAATTGGGAAGGCATTGACTTTATAAAACATAAACACATATAACCAGAGTACAAGTAGAAGTAATACACTATGTACAAAAGAATGTGCTGAAAATTAAATGGGCCAGAATACAAACCCAACTGAAAAGTACAGCTACAACTGAACGAAAGTACAACAGAAAATACAAACAGCTAGATGATAGAAGAAACTCCTTGGTCATCCACCTCAGATCATAACTGAAGGTGGGTACAGATAGCCTACTCAACACTCTCACCCACCAACCTCCTTCGATTACCATCTCGTCGTGAATTCCACCTCCAGTACTGACTAGTTGTGAGGTCCACCTCCGGGTATGGACTCGTTGTGAGGTCCACCTTCGGGTACTATCCAGTTCTCGTATACTCTGTCTCTGCCAGCACTGTCTGTCGTCTGCATCCAACACAATGTGTTGTGGTCATAGCCTGTGCAGGCTTGAGTATAACGATACTCAGTAAGGACCCTGAGACCCTCAAAGTCTGACTAAATCCAACAAGGATAACCACAAAGAAGGATCTCAATAGATAACCCTTACATAGGTATAAGCACATATTTATACACAAGTTATCAAGTAACCCATATCAATCATGAGGAATCACAAAAGGTTATGAAATAAACGGATAACCACTATGTAGTTATATGCACATACATATACCTAAGTTATCAAGTGACCCATATCAATCATGAGGTAAACACAAAGGTCATTGACTCAACTCAAACCAGGATTTTCATTAATGATATCGAAAGCACAACTGCTAAAGAGCTCCTCCTATGATGAGTACGGTGATCCTGTCACGACTCTGAGGTGCTTCTCACTAACCATAGACTGCTATGTTTCTCCTCCTATCAAGTACCGTGGGTCTTCCACCCATACACAGAAGTGCTCCCCGCCAGGGGTCTGCCACATCAAAAAGTAGTGATCCCCCTCATAGCCTATAGATGTACTCCTTCTTTTGAGTATTGCAGGTCTTCCACCAAAACATAGTGGTGATCCCCGCCGTGGTTCTGCCACCCAAACACAGTAGTGCTCCCCACTGGGCTATACAAGTCACTCCGAATCGAATCGGACAAGAAGTCATCAGGTCTCGGCCACCTATAAGGTCTTCGTACTCCGTAAGCTCGTATCCAAGAGGGTCTGCTCCATGAGCTACTGGTCTATACTCCATGTATCACAATGTCTTACTAATAAGAAACACAAATAAACACCTCGTCATAGGGGTCTCAACGCAATAGACGGCGCGTCAATCGGATGCCCGGTCTGTGAGTTATTAGCCTTTTCGTCCTAGGGGCCCGGTTGGTTTCGTGTACAAACCACCCCAACCCGTATCTCAATTGTACCCCAAATTCTCATTGGGTATACTCAAAGGGACTATTTCTTGTCGATATTAACAATGCCACTGATGGTTCGTCAAACAGACGGCTGGTCTGAAAGTTATCGGCTTTTCTGTTCTAGGGGCCCTATTGATTTCTAAGATAAAACCTACCCGACCATACTCCAACGGTGTCCAACCCTCAGGTGAAGTATTCCAAAAGATTCGTCTCATCAAGGGTAATCCAAAAAAGTCGACGGTGCGTCAATCGGACATTCGGAGTTCATGTTATAATTGTTTCCACTCCGAGGGCCCGTTTGGTTTCGGGTTCGAACCAACCTGACCATACACAATATTTGACAAAAGCTTGAGTGTAATATACTGAAATGATCGCCTCGATCCAAGTATCCCTACGCAACTGATGGTGCGTCAATCGAAGGTCCATATCCGATGGTATGGGCATTTGAACAAACCCGGTCCGAAAATAGGGGGTCTGGGCCGGGTCTGACCCGACCCAATACCCCCTCGGTCGGCCCGAAACAGGTCGACCCAACCCGGGGCCGGGTCCGACCCGATTGGGCGTGGCCCAGCCCGGGTGGCACAGCCTGGCCCATGGCTGGTGCAGCCTGGCCCAAATGGCGTAGCCCGGCTGGACTGGCCAGGCCCGCAGCTGGCGCGGCCCGACTCAGAAGCTGGTCGCGGCTCGGCGCTGGCCATGCGAGACGCAAAGGGGGCACCTCCTCCTATTTGTGGAAACGACAGTCCCTGTGGGGTCCACCGTAAAAGTTGTCGGGGGGGGGGGGGGGTTACGCCCCCCCCCCCCCCCCATTTCCGTCGAATCTGCCGACCGTGATGGTCAGCCATTGTGTAACCGCGGGACCCCCACGGGTCCCGCCTCTAGGTGGAGCAGGCGGCCAGCACAGCCGGCCATCCCTTGGATGTCTGCCGCAGATCTTGTTCGACCGACACGGCGCGACGGCACCGCGCCCCTCTACCGCGACCTGCCCCGGCAACGACCTTCCTTGGCCTCTCTGGCCCAGCGCTTCGACGCCGCACACCCCGCTGCGGCCCACTCCGATCATGGTGTTCTTTATCCCCGCGTGGTGCAATGACACCACACTGCCTTCACCGCGGCCTTTCATGGATGCAGTTCCCTTCCGACCACCGCACGGTGTGAACGGCATTGTGCGCCTCCGCCTCCAACATCAACGAAGATCAAAAAAGAAGAGGGGAGGAGAATCATCCGTGTTTGTGCGGTCCGATCTCCTCCCGTTACGACGATATCAAGTGGCCAATCCTTAAGAAACGAAGAACGATGATTTAAACATGAACAAAAATAATAACCCCTACCTCGAGAAAGATCCGCGGTAGTCTTTCATCATGGATAACGTTCTGCCATCTGTCGTTGTAGGTGTGCACCCGAAGAAGAAAGGACATATCCTCTCTTGTCACGGAGAGAAGAATAGATGGAATGTTTTTGTTCTTCGTCGGAGGGTTGAGGAACGAAGCTTCTCTTATTTCTTCAGAGGTTCTCCCACCATATTATTTTCCAAACAAATACTGTATTAACATACTCTTTTTGTGTTGTATTTAACCAACTTTATAGTTGTTTAAAATATGTCACATAATAATTCCGAAAAAATAATCATGTTTATCCTATCATATATAAATATTATACAATCTTTAATTACCCATTTTTTAACAATATTCCATTATTTGGATTAATTTGGGTGTTAAATGCCAAGTTTTTCTAGTATTTATTAACATGTTTTTTGTTGTTTATAAAAAATATATATTGGTTTCATTATCTTCAACATTATATACATGAGTTAATTATATTATATATTCCGTAAATATATATTAAAAATGGTCCATAATATATGGATATTAGATATGATGTGCACCATTCATGGCGACAGTAGGTTGTATGTACCTATGAACTCTTCTTTCATTTATTTATTGTATTAAAATAATTAAAACTTAATTATAAATATTTATTTTATAATTAAATTATAATATCTATGTTATATATTTTATATAGGTTTATTAGAAACATCCTTTATATGTTCCATGTATTTCATGAACAAATCATATCACATTAGGGGGCGGTAGTCCAAACATCAACAAATTTTTTTTCATATTTACACAACATGGATAACATAAAAGTATGTTCAAAATAAAAATTAAAGAATAATAAAGAAACATAAATAAAATATATATATTATATAAATATTTTTTATATCACAATTTCCACAATGAGAGGAGGCATAGAAAAATTGAACAATCATCGTTTTGTGAGGCTTTATTTTTCCGTACAAAGAAACAGTATGTTCATTACACATTAGAAGGAGGTGTGTGTTATTTTAGTTCAATGAAATATCATAAAAGAATCCTAGTATGTGTATTATACTATTTTAATATAATAATATAATAATATTATTATAGGGAGTGGATAATAGAAATGAAATTAGAAAGTGTGAGAGAATGTGTTACCTCTTAATCGGGTAACTTATATTGGTTTATAAAAAAAGGATTCCACAGAAATTTTTCTTCCCAAAGGTATTATTATTGTTATATGGTATTGAAGTTTATATACTATTTTGAAATGTATTATCCTATAATATGTGGTTTTAGATGAATTGGGAATGGGGAGAGGTGGTGGCCTTTTATAGGGAAGGGGGAGTGGGCATTTTGTAAATCCCATATGGTATTCAATAATGGGTGGTCTATTTTACTTAAAGAAACTCCAAAATAGGCCAATAATGGAGTAAAATATATTAATTTTGTAAATAAACTCATCCACACAAAAATATTGTCATTTTAATTAATTGGTTCCTTACCTTCTATGAATCTCATATTTGGTCATTTTGGTTTTTATTAAACCATCTACTTTTCTTATCTAATTAATTTAACCATTACAACTAAAATAATGTGTTATTTATTAGAATATATATTCAAAAAAATTTATTAATATTATATCTAATTTATAGAATTAATTATATATGTTTATGGAAGTTAAACTTTAAAACAAGTGTATTTGATGCTCTAAAACACTGCTAGAACCCAGACCGGGTTAACAACATTTTTATATTATATGGGTTAATATGATAATTATAAAAAATAAATTGGTCCATTAATTGAACATATTTAATATTTATTAACAATAAAAGATCTATTTGTGGAATATTTTTTTTATTAATTTTAATTCATTTATTAATATTTATTTTTTGTAAAATAACAATAATGTCAATTATGACACTATTTATCTAATGTTAATAATGAAATATAAATATAACAGTTTAATTAAAGTATATTTGGATTAATGATGTGAAAAAAATATTTTCATCCTAAAAAATAAATAAAGATAAGATTTGATCAATTAATTTCACTTTTAATATTTGTTGTATCATTTATTTTAATTAATTATTAATTAAATAATCAATATATTATCATTTATTATGAATTTTATTAAACTAAATAATATGTAAAAATTATTGATTAATTAGTATGATAATAAAAAACTATTTATATTTAAAATTGTATTTATAAATGAAAATATGAAATTTTTTACAAATCGTAAAATTTTATAAATGATAAATGTAAGGAAATTTCCTTTTTGGTCATTTTCGTTACTAAAATATTATACTGGGAACATTCATTAAATAATATCCCAATAAATATATATTTCACAACAGGTGGGGAAATGGTCAAATTTTTTATAGGAAATGGTTTTTGTTAATGTTTCCAAGTGATTTTGGACCACAATACTACGGTTTTGCCCCTTATTAATCATAATCATACCTTAATCAACATAATTAATCTTAATGAAATTCACTGATCATAATGTCAAAAAATAAGTTTATTAAATTAGACCAAAAATGTCAAACTAATTACATCTGTGTCTGTCATATTTTCATTATTCTGAACACAAATGTAGGAAAATTCATATTAACACTAATCGCATAGACTGGGTGAAATAAGTAGTTTTTATAGAATAAAATTTTTCAATGGTTTGTTATGTTGTTATATTAAATTTGAAAGAAAAATTTATTCTAATGAAGTTTATCGTAAAAATAAATGTTTAATTGATATAATGTGCCTCTAAAAAATTAAAATATTTAATATATCACTAATAATTATTTAAATAAAAATTCTATTTGTAACTAAATTGTAGTAATTTTCACTATTCATCAAAAAATGAAGTTTCTCAAAAAAATCAACAACATTTACCATAAAAATGTATCGAGATTCATAATTAGAAAAAGATGTTTATTTTAAAAAACAAAATTCATAAATTGGAAGATATTAATTTTAAAATAGGTTCCTCATTAAAATGTTGTAAAACACGGTCTTACGTGTAACGAAAGCTAATTCAGTGTCATGTATAGTGTATGTTTAACATTATATATGAATAATTCAAACAATAAAATTATATATAATATAAACATATAATATTCTAAAGACTTGGGGTTTCAAAAAATTGATATTTACATTGCGTATAAAATCTTATACAAAATAACCACTTATATATACTTAATTATCTAAACCACGTTTACATAATTTTTCAAATGTGTTTGTTCCATTTCATTTTTAAAATTTGAATGGCTATGATGCAATGGTCATGATAACATAATAATAATAATATTATATCAATATATGTTAAAACTCTATGTACTGTGTAACATAAGTCATCAATGAAATTAAATTAATTTAAAATAAATAATAAAATCATAATGTGATAAAAATTTCAATCCACCAATTATTTTAACGAAATATAGATGACTGTAAAGAATGTTAGCAATTAATATATAGGAATCATCAATTAAAAATTCCATTATTTTTCAATATGATCAATGCATTGTATAAGGAATATGATTATTTAATTAAGACAATAAAAAATTATTCATAAAAATTTACACTAAAATAAATAATAATCTCATTTCCGTTAAAATAATTATCTAATGATTTTCTACTATGATTATTTTATAAAAAATTAGAATATAATTTAGCAATGGCTATATCCTCTTATACATCATTAATTGACCAAGATTTTATTGTTTGTATTTTCAAAATAAACAATTTAAGGTTCATTGATAACCATAAAATTTTACGTGGGATAATATTTAAAGACACCAATACACATATTAAAAATAAAAACCACACATAAAACGAGGATTAATCAAGCCATGACCACCCACATCAGCCCTTGTCATATGAAATTCCACCATCATCGTTATGAGACCCACTATCATCTTTCTATTATGTAACCACCATCGTCATTGCCAACCAATCGCCCCATAATTAATCTATGAAATTGGCCTTTGAAGTCCACCATCACTGATTTAAAACACAAAAACATACTACCATAGACCATGAGACCCACAAGAAGAAGTCACACCTGAATGACATCACCATCCATCACCACCACAATCTCTATCGACTTATACTTTCACCAATGCATAGAAGATAATCATATGTAGGATTCTATCAGTGCCACCCAATAACACTATATAAGAAAACCATATAAAATGTGAAATAAAAACTTTTCTGGAATGTATCGCCCTTCAAAATAACCATCATATGGGTAAAATGACAAAAATTCATTTTAAAACAATATATTCATCCTAATAATGTTCTACATACTAAATCAAATATTCTACTACCAAATAAAATATGAAAATGACTATAATGACATCTATTGTTCATTAGATGCTCATTAACCAAATCGAAAATCATAGATGAACCACCACACTGGGCTGACCTAGAGAGGAGAGATGAGACACGAAAGTATGGTATCGACTAGCAGCGTAAGACCTCCACGGATTGTAGAGTCGTTCTCCAAGAATAATCCCAATGATACAATGAACAATACAAAAAAACCATCCAATGTAAAATAAATTTTAATATTAACATTAAAATTGATAAAATAACTATATGAAATTAAGAATCTAACTTTAGGAAGAAACCCCCAAACACAAGAAGAGGAAAGAACCAAGACGAGGAGAAACTGATGCCAAAAATAACGAAGAACAAGTTTATGACCACTGTTAGCCCCCTCCAGCACCATGAAAAGGTGGATGAAAATAGTCATCAAGTATGAACCAGATGGGTTTGATCATGCTTGGTTGTCCATCAAAAGTAGTGGAGTACAAAAATATAAGATTCCACCACTAACACTGACCCAACCCATCTAAAGACCCTAAACCAAGACCCATAATTGATGTCTTAAAGTAATGTCTTAGGCGGAAATAGGTTAAATGAGAGATATACTATATCCAAACTAACATCATATCTGGGTATGATGGTGGAAAAGAATGATGGGACTGGAAAGAGAATGTGGAACTAGGTGAAGGAGGGAGTTCCACATCCACCAAGCGGAACTAAGAAAACCCTATATCGGTGGGGAAGTATGAGAGGAAAAGGGAGAACATGGAGAACAAGGTGAGTTGGGAGACCTCTTTAAATCCCGATCTCACATCAACACAGAGGATTAAAAAATTCATAGAGAAATAGTTGGATTAAAGATAACAATAAACACCCATAAAATATGAAAAATTTATTTCATTGATCTAAATTGATACCCCCCTTAATATTGGTATTTTATTATCATTTCAAAGGATGAGATATTAAGAAAAAATTCCTTATTCAATGAAATTTCATCAAGAATATTGTAAAAAAATTATAATTGTCAGAAATGATAATTTTATCGTATTTTCCATCAGACAAGACATCGCTTATCATTATTTAGACACTCCATAAATTTTTTCAAAGATAGTAATTTAACCATATATTCAATTTTAATATTAATTTAAAATGAATTCCACAATGGTGAATTATTTTTTAGATATAAAGAGTTAAAATTAATCAATAATACTAATTTTCTCCCCCCAAAACCCTAATTCACATTCAGTCCCCTTTATCATAAGTATAAATACAATACATAAGTGTTAAGGGAATATTTCATATAATCAATGTTTCTCACAATGAACAAAATTGTTCAGTGAACATAATAAACCATGCTACCCAACACTTCATGTCACAACATCTGGCATTTAAATCATGATTGATTTGTTAGAATGTGGAAGTCATCACTTCTTCCATTTCATTTTATGGTATGTATCATCAATAATAATCCATATAATAATATTGTTGGTATTATGAAAAATCTATTCAGTGGATTTTTCATTATTATTATATAAATTCTTTTAAATTACCTCTTTTATTTTACTTAAACATATTTCATCTGTAAAATAGAACATAATTAACAGAAGGGTTATCTTGCATTGATAACCTCTCTCGTAATTCAGCTTCTTCATATGAAGTGTCTCCTTCTCCTTTGGCAGATTATTTTTCTTATGCCTCATCCATTATTCATTATCTCAATATTTTTATGTTATTTGAAAAAACAATTTGTACATCATATATTTTTTATGATTACCCACCAGATATTTTTAAATGAATCACTTTGATAGATATCATACAAGATATAAGACAATGAGATTAAACAAAGAAATAAATATTATTATTTTAATTTTACCACTTTATCAAATCCATTGTAATTCAGGTTATGAAAAGGATTAACTGAATAATGAATATATAGTTTATACATGTATATATAATTAACTCATTGGTTTCCAATGATTTATAAAATAAAATAAAACCCTTTTAAAATGGAAGGAAATATTTTTATGAAAAATTATATAAATGCACACAACTGAGTTTTATACTAATAAAATAAAAAATTTACCATTTTAGGATTTTATTAATATAATAAACATATAATATATTAAATATAATTTTAAATAGTCGAACTATGTGTTTTGTATATATGATATAGAAATAAATCAAATTTTCTAAATAAAAAGTTTTCTTTTTATAATGTTTGTTTTTGCAGAAAATGATAGATTATATGTTTTGAAAACTAATTTAGAAACTTTTATAAATTTATTTTTGAAAATAAAATTCTTTTTTGAAAATGGAGTATCAAAATCTCTTTTTTTTGAATCTTTAGAATTTTTCTATGAATTTCATTTTATTGATGAATAGTATAAAACTAATGCATCTTCATTGAATGTTTATTTTTAGTCTAAATAATTTATAATATATTATAGTATTTTAAATTTGTTTTAAAGAATAATTAGTTTGATTATACATCTATAAATAAAATTTAGTTCATTGAATCAATTTCATATTGAAATTTGATTTAAAAATATTTCACAATTTTAAAATTCTCACATTAAAAACCTGATTTATCATCCCGTCTATGTGATTAATATTAAAATACTTTTGGCCACATATTTGTTTAAAACTTTTAATAATGGATTCAATATTTAAATTAATAAGGTAAATAGTTATTAAATAGTTCCATTTTATTTTTTGAAAATATGAATAGTAAACATAGTAATTGTTATTACAAGGGTAAGGGAAATAGAATAATTGAGGGTAAAAACAAGTATGATAAGGACTAGAAAATTAGCCTAATAGAAGTTCTAATTTTATTTTATGAGTTATTTTTGACCAAAATCATACTTAAGAATAATTTTTGACCTCTTTGATCCACTTGGATGACTATAATTGTCTAATAGTATTTAATTTTACGAAATGTAAAACTAGTCAAACAACTATTTTAATAAGTATAATCTTTTTAATATATACACATACAGAACAAACAAGTTACTATAAATATATTTTTTATATATATAATATATATTTTCATCTTGTTTATTTATATTTTATTTTTATTGGAGAAATAATTAGCTAAAATAATTAGTCAACAATGATGTAGTAGTTATTCAATAAATGGTAAAACTAAATAAATTATTTTAGAAAAATTTAAATGAAAATTATTTTGGAAAATTAATTTCAACCATGAACATTCTAGATAACCATGATATATTTAGGATGTATTAGAATATTTTTTTTGATACCCTCTTTAATTTATTTTTGGTGGCAATGTCAAAGTATTGAATTGTGTCAAAATAGAAATTAATGATATTTCAAGTAAATAATATTTTATTAAATGATATCAAATTATTAAAAATCAAAAATCCCTAGAAATTACATTTATTAGGATTAAATTTTCATTATTGGGTATTTAACCATTTTATTTTTAATATATTAATCGTTATAGTGTATAAGTCTAGGTTGACACGATAATAGTTAAAAAGAGATAAATTATGGTTAAAAAATGATAATTGTCGAAATATCATATAAACAACCCAAATAATTATTTTATGGACATATTTATACCCATAATCCTTATATATACATAATTAATTAGTTTGGTTCCATTTTCAATTGAATATTAATTTATATTAGTTTAATATTTTGTAACCATTCAAGTGTACCCAACCCCGCATCAATAAAAGATCACCTCTTCTTCTCATTCATAACACATAAAAACCATTTTTTGTCTAATAAATAAAAAGATACCTTAATTTAATCACTATCCACATGATTTTGTCTTTATACCATTAATAAAACCAACCATAGTGATCCTATGGTCTTATGAAATGAAGGACTTCTCAAGAAGATGCATCAATTTTAATTTGTTGTTTCTATTTTGTTTCTTCATCCACATTCCTTAAAACATCGTAAAACATTATTAAATAACATCACTAATAGTATAAATATATTTATTTGTTATTGTTATTTCAGGACCCATATCCATCTTCTTTTTCCATCCAATGATAATATATTTCATCATCTATGTGTACGTAAGTCTAGTGCCTTGCAAATCAATATAATTACTTTTCTATCACTATTTGTCAATAATGATTATGATAATAGAGTTAATGTTTATAAATTACATTCATGAAATATTTTCATTACAAAAGTATATTATATCATTTAATTTAATTCCATCACATGTATATAAAAATGATAATTTTATTCATGCATATGTGTGAATTATCACCTCCGTGGAGCGATCAGATTCATTTTCCATCACCAAACCACAAGGTTGATTTTTTATTAGTACATTAAATTATTATTAATATATTAATGATATTATAATAACCTTTAAATACAAAATGATACGTACCTTTATTCAATAAGGATAATTGAAAAATAGTAATGTTACTCATGCGTACGTATGACCTACCGTCTCCATGATTATAGCCCAGTTCATTTTTTATATCCACATATATGATATGCATTTAATATTATAATTTATGTATAAAAATTTTAATAATATAATTTTTACTATTATTTATATTATAGATTAATGATTACATTGACTATAGATATCATACCAAATTCAATATGGACTTAAGTGTAGAAAATCATCAAAATGTCTAATGTGAACATAAATAAATGAGTAATTATTATAACATAGTAATAAGTTATAAAATGTTACAATAATCATGATTACGGTTATCATGAAAGAAAATAATTTACAAATTTTTATTATCCAAGAAGATATAATATATATGTTACAAATCTAATTCGAGGTCAGTGACTTTCTACTGAAAAATATTCCTTAATGTTTCTTTTTTAAAAAACTCAAAATAAATGTTTTAAAACATAGAAATCATTAGTTTGTTATTATGACCCATCCCGATTGGGCCTTTGATGTGACTCCCCAATCCTGCCTCAAATAGGCCATGTGCTAGCGAGTAGCACTGAGTTGGCATATCACTAACACGGGAGGCATTTCACATGTACCTGTACACATGCACACATATCCAAGCCCAAAAAGGTGAAAAGTAAAAAACCACTAAAAATATAAATGCATACAAACTATTATCCCAAAAAGTAGATTACGATAGATGTAATTCATATAAAGTAAACTAGGATAGAATAACATTACACCCAAAGAGTCTATAAACCATAAGTTCCAACCCGTAAACAAATAGGTACTCGGACTACTTCTTAATGTCATATGAACACCTTGGACAGTCTGAACTCAAAAAGATCTATCTAGTCCGGGCCCACCCTAGATAGTATCAAAAGGTCCCTCATCTGCACAAGAGAAGACACGTGTGGGAAATGACCAGGTAGGGGTTAGTATCAAAATACGCAGTAGGTCACCCTAAAATCACAAAGCAATACAAAAAATAAATATATAGGTACCTCTACACAAGTTTGTATCTACAAAACCTATAAAAAAATATCCACATATACTCGAACCTAGACTGGTAGTCTAGAGGTAAGTAGAAACTACCTTATAATGACACTATAGATTCAGTCTGAATGTTCCACAATGCACTCATCCAGAAGAACATACTCTTAATTATGCAGGCACTGACGATGTTAATCCGAGATGTGCTACTAATAAAAAATGTCATGAGATAGATACACAGATCGATCTGAATAGAGATACAATACACTTGATCTCGTAGAAATCACTCCATGAGTGGGGAAGATCACGATACAGAGATGAGGATCACTAACAGCGACACAAGGTGATACCAAGACCCATTTAAATTAACCTACTATGTAGATGATCAACGTTTGGTAGTATTGGTCACAACAATAAAAGGACTCGAGTTAGGGAACCGGAATAGATAGAGGATCCTGCTTCGGGACTCTTAGAGGGGATTCCATCTACTATATCTAGAATGTCATACTGAATGGATCATACTTATATAAGTAGAATATGAATCCAACTAACATTTAGGGGACATATTAATGGCAAAAAAAACGAGAAAATAGTGTCCATGATAAGGTTGAAATTGAGATCAAGCCATGTTGAAAGGGGTAGACAAGGTGTAGTGGTGTTACATGTTCTTTCCCTTGACCCTGGGTACTGCCTATGTTCGACAGACCATGTCATCATATCATGTCATGTAGAAGAGGTGTGCATGGAGTGTAGAAAGGATAAAACACTATTTCATACTAGCCATGGTCTACCATAGTACAATGGTCGTGTTCTAGTACAGGGTATCAACCTATTTTATCCTACTCGTGTACCTATTCATGGGGTAACCCCTATACCATTAGGCTAGTTAACCTATGTTTACAGTCTGGGTCTGGCGGTGTGGTGTTGTACACGGTGAGTATGAAGGACATGTACTCCACTCCATGTCCGGGTAACTCCTGAGATACATTCCTAGCCTCGGGGAAGCACCCACATGTTGTGTGATTTGGGGCACATGTCGTGTCACACATTACTACAACTTGTAACCCTATCATCCACAGTGGGGGACCTATACACTATGTAATCCCAGATTACATGACTTGTAACAAATGATTTTTTAGAATATATGGTATTTACTCCCTTTGTGACCTCCACTGGTCTGACCACCACTCTAGATGTGCCATTCCAATTAACTAAATAACTATCTTCATTCGGTCATTCCATCACCCAAACAATGTGTTTCTTCTTCAAATCCAATATCAACAATGATTAAAAGGATTAATTCTTCCTTCCACTGAATAATTTAAAATAATGAAGATTCATGGATCCACTATTGTCCAAATCACTCTATGTTTGTCTCCACACCTCTATCATGTCACACCAATCCTAGATCTATGAAATCAGATTATTGCGCAAAGAATTTGGTGTGGAGTGATCAATTGATCAGGAAATATCATGTCTTGGACACAGCAAAAAATTATCATGATGAACAATGAAAGGGGGATGGAATCAAAAATGAAACAATAGAAACATAACATAATCGATTTTTGGGTCGATCATGGTTCATTCCCATTAGAATGACAATTGTATTCATCAACAAATATTCAAAAGATCAACTCCAAATATAATCTTGTAGATATAAAACCCACCATGCTAGGTTACGGTCGAACCATGGATCAACCTATTCATTGTTTGGACTATATTCATCATGTAATTCAATAAATAGATATATAATCCAAAATAACACATCATAACATTAATTGAGATCACTTGTTGATGAAGGTCGGTCACTTTATCTCCTAAATTAGTGAGATCTATCAAGAAAAATAATTTTTATCTGTGTTTTTATTATAATTTCCTTAAGAGGTTTCTCGAAATCTCTCTCTATAAATTATTTGTCATTAACAAGGATATGCGGCTAACCCTAGGATTTCTGCATAAGGATTAATTTAATGGAAATCTTCATTGAATCAATATAATAATTTATCTTTAAATTATACAATGTAGATTACGCCATTTACATGTTTTTCCATAGAAGACCCATTCCTACTAATGTTATGTCACAAATAGGGAAATCACATTAAAATCAAAATGGTGGTCATGGATTTCAAATCCAAGCCCCCATTCATGAGTTATTAGGTTTTAAATATAAAATATTTTTTATTTTATTATTTTATTTACGGTTACATGCTAAAACAATATTTCACAACTGACATGAACCAGCAAATTTTTGGCCTCTCAAAGTAAAAAAATTGTTATAAAAATGGCAGTTCTTTTATAATTATGATTAAAGAACCAATTGAAAAGTTATTCTACTTTTTCAGGAAAACTTTTTCTGAGCTTACATAAAAAATTAACAATTTTTAATGAATTTTTCTAGGAACACTGGGTCTTGGAATCACACATTATCCTAGTTCTTGACCTTACAATTTTCGAAAATAATATTCCAAAAACACAATTGAGAAAATACAAGTCCTTATATTCTCACAAACTTAGGGGTTTATGTCCTCGAAAATACAAGAAGATGACTTATGAAAAAGATGTGGGAACTGTGCACAAATCTGGGCCTCCTACTACTGTGTGCTCTCATGGATATTCTAATGATACCACTGAACATGAATCAAAGGAATCAACCACATACAAAATATCCTCTACTGCCAAACCTCAATACCCATCGGGTAATCAATAAAGTTGGCTCCTTCCTCGCTGTCCATATCACCCAAGTCGATGGCTTCCGATGGGTCATCCACGTACCACCTCAACTTTGGTATGTGGAATACATCATTTACTTGGTCCAGCAATGGGGAAGAGTGAAGAAATACTCCACCTCACCAACTCTACGATGTATCTGAAAAGGGATTATAAACTTCAATGATCACATTTATCCCTGGCTAAATCTCTACAACCAAAGTTGAGGTGAGACCCGAATAATGTCATGCACAACTTCCATAAACTCGCAATGTGTCTGCCGTCAGTTAGTATAATATTAGTGATAGTTATGTGTACACTTAATCTTCTCCTAGATTATCTACACATTCATGGTAGTATCTCACACCAACTTTGGGACCACGAGTGCTGAATCTCTTGGGTCAGTCATGCAAAGTGATAACATACAGTGTGGACCATAAAAATCTTATAATGGTTCCATACAAACAGTGGAATGATAGCTTTTGATGTGTATGATCTCTACTGAAGTTTTTTGATCCCCTATCTATAGCCAAGAACATGCATGAAATCCCACAACATGTCATCTATGGCCTGAATGGTCCACTTTCTCTCAATGTCTGTTTGTGGTAGAAATTATGGGCCCAAGCACAACTCAATCAGAAATTCCACATGTGATCCCTTTCCCAACTAGGAAGTGAAATGATAATCATGATTAGAAACTATCATTGATGAGACTACATGGAGTCTAATTATCTCTTGAATGTATAGGCGTCCCAATTTCTCTCCTGAACTCTTTTCTCAGAAAGATAGGAAGTGGGCCAACTTGGGGAGTTCGTCAATGGTCACCCAGATATCATCTAGGACCCAAAACATACATGTTAAACATGTCACAATGTCCATTGATATTTTATCCCACATCAATTTTGTATCCTCAAGGGGTTGATGAAATCCCACTGGAACCTTGTCCTTAGCCATCACCTACTGGAACATAAGGCATCAAGAAATGAACTCTACCACTATATTCTTTATCCCGGTCTACTCAAACTAAGGTCAGAGGTATTTCTACATATTTTTCACAATAATTTATACCACCCATGAGGATGTGTGAATCTACCATAGAACCTCCTCTCACAATTCAACTAATACAACTTTGTATCCTCTGAAAAGAACGGTGTCCTCCCCACCATGGGAAAATCTATCAAGGGAATGACCTATGGAAATATAAACACATAAGGTCTCATAATAGGTATCCCCAAGATTTTCCTCCCAGGATTGATGTATTAGTGAATGTGTGACAACCATCAACTAGTGGTAAGATGCATCATCTCCATCCACAAAGGAAAACTATAACCACACTAAATACACTGAAGACTTGTTCAACAACTATGAACTACATATCCTAATTAGATAATATGTCACCACATTCCCCTACCCAGAAGTATAGAAAACATCAAAGTCATAGTCATGGAAAAATTATATCCATCACCTCTACCTCAATTTCAGATATTTCTATGAGAAGATATACTTGAGACTCTTGTGATCAGAGTAGACGATAAACTTCTCTCCAATAAGGTAGTGTCTCCACATCATTAATGCAAAGAATACCACTAGAAAATATTAATAATGGGCTCAATAGTTCTGATAATGTAGCCTCATCTAGTATGAACCATTGGCATTCATCACTTTTATCTACTTCTGGACACAACCATGTCAGTCCCTAATGCATCGCATAACACTATGTACTCGAGACCCCTATCCATAATTCTCATTATCTAAAACTCAACAAACTTTCCCTCAACTGATAAATTCATTGTATTGGGGTCAACCTTCAAGAACCATAGTGACCCTATCAACTACTCGTGGAGGTCATCGATCCTTTTTAGTGTGTACTCATTCTACGTGATCTCTTATTTTATGTTCCAGAAAACAACTCACAACCTTATGATCTCATCTACCCTTTTTTGGTAAACAAAACCTGGGATGCCCAGGGGTAGAAAATGGTACATACTAAGAACTTTTTAAATATGTCCTCCAATTGAACTATCAGGTTGTGATGCACTATTGGGTCCCTTCGATATGCTAGTGCTGATATCGGTGTTGTCATGGGGAGTAAAACAGTAAAAAATCTATCTATCGATGGGGAGGTTATCATGGATCATCGTCGTGAAAGATGTACATGTATTCCACTACAACTACTGGGAACTAAAAACACATAACATATTCTACATCAGGAGTCAGGCTTTCCAACTCATGTGTAATCATATACACCCTCAATGCATGTGTCTATCATATACTTCATGTGTTTCCTTTTATATGAAAATGGAAAACCTTGTTCCATCATTGCAAAAATACTGCACCCTTCGCAAAAAACAAATAATTTGGGAATGGAATAATAATCACCAATCCTTACCAAGAATAAAGTCATAATTCCTAGAAGAGTCCACCAAGAGATTACAATATAAATCTCGAATCCATGGTTTAGGTCACATTTTCGGTATAAGTGTGATCATCGAGTCTCCACCAATAGGCATATCCCAGCATAAGGGTCGAGTCAATTGTCTAACTGGAATCTCAAGGTATCTTATAGGATTTGTGACCCGAAAATAATTATTAGTATGTGTTTCTATCAATATTATAGGTAATGTTTAAAAGAAACATATCATACTTTGAATTATTATTGGAGCCTTTTGTTTATATGCCATCACTCTACATAGATTTCCTTGCCCCTATCACCTAGTTCCCTGATCCCGGTGGGGACTAACTCGGGGTGGTGGTGGTACCATGTAGAAAGTTCTACAAAAACATAACTCCCTCCCAACACCTCTTATATATTTTCAACCCTATTGATATTCCAAATCATTTTTTTATATCTGCCTTAGTGGCCCATCAACTATTTACCTATCAGTAGCTCGACAGGTAGAAAATTCTCTAGAGAAATGTCTCCTACCACCAAAAGAATAGAAATTTCTTTCTCTAAGATTACTAGACCCACCTAGTGAGTCCTAAATGGTAGAGTCCATGTTCAAGGACTTCTTCTTGTATCGTCTCCCATGTCTATGTCTATGAGGATGACATCAGCTTCCTGTTGCTAATGTATCAACTCATTCTTTATGGTTGCTGACTACAATGGGATGTATATTCCCATCTAAGTAACTCTAAACTACCAAGCCTTCTATAAAAGCATATAATATGTAGGAATCCTCATATGGGATACATTACCTTAGACTTCACTATGTAGATCCCATTTAATGGTTTGAGCATTTTAGTTCTATACATGTGTCAAATCCATCAAGTACCTTGAGAGGTATGTATGCCTTTATGAATAACCAGACATCAAAATTTCATCCTACTGTTTCTTTAGAAGATCCAAGATATGAAAAATCCTCAACATATAATGTATTAACTCATCTATTAAATGGTCATCAAAGTCTAACCACATAAGGGCTGTGTCGTCATATGATCGGGTAAGTAAACCCCACAATTGCCCCACTAATCCAAATAGAAGGCTCATCACCAGAACCACCATCTGATCTGCTTGTGTCCTGGCTAGGTCGAAAACATAGTTCACCACATTATGCCAGTCCTTAGTCACCTCTGTGTCGGGCCCATATCATATCCTAAGGAGTATCAACTACTCAAACTCTTGAAGCGCTTTCATCCTACTCTCTTCATCTACGCTTACTATGAGTACCATGTATTACTGTACAGATAGATGTATGGATAGTTTACCACCTAGTAGTATCATCTAGGGAAATTATCCTTGTATCAAATCCATGTCACTGAGGGTTTCATCCATGTGATCAAGCTTCTGATGACTAGTTAGTATACATTAGAACGATATCCCTTAAGATAAAATGATATAACCCAATCAATCGGTATATCTAGAGAGATGAATCAAGAAGGAGATGAAAATAATAACCCATTTGTCAATGATTCATGTACCATTATTTTCCCCCTATAACCAGTGTTCTCATTTATAGAGATAAAAGAAATTTTATCAGTGTCATGGTGTTTGGATTCATCGACAACCACACCAACACTAGATTCCTTATCTTGAAAGACAAACTCAAAACACATAACAATATTTCTACAAACCTATCCCATATATTATTGGTCTTATGGTATAAAAACCTCCAATGATACCACTCATTCATGACATGTCCTAATGGGGCCCATTTCATCACTCCTTAAGCCCGCCACTAATATGTCATGGGCTGGTGACTAACACCGAGTATAAATATCACTGACATGGGAGGCATTGATTATGCACCTAGACACACACACACACACACACACACACATCCAATCCCAAAATTATGAATAATTAAAATCAAGTTGAAATTAAATTCATACATACCACTATCAAAACAAATAGAGTATGAAATATGTAATGTAGATAAGGTAAATTGTGCCAAAGTAAAAGCCACCAAAAGTGCATGTAAACCACATTCTCCAACCTGTAAACAAATAGGTACTGGGAATGTTTCTCAAAGTCATAGGAAAACCTTGTCTTATCTGAAATCATAAAGCTTTGTCTAGTATTGGTCTCCATTGGAATCCATCAAAAGGATTCTCTCCTACACAACACATAACATGTGTGGGAAAAGACAATGCAAGGGTGAGTATCAAAATACTATATAGGACACCCAAAACCCCAATAAAATATCGAAAATATAGGTATAATATTCTCTGAACAAGTATGTGTATACATCACATATAATAAAGTTATCCAGATATACTCGAACCCAGACCCATACTCTAGAGGTATGTTACAACTTCAGTATACCGACACTAGAGATTCGATCTGATGATTCCACTAATAACTCACCCATGACCACATACTCTTGAGTCCCCCATCACTAATGAAATCCGTCTGAGAGGTTATTCTCATCAAAAATCATCATGAGAGAGATATATGAATTAATCAGAAGAGAGATATGATACACTCGATTAGGGAGAACTCACTCCATGAATGGGAAAGATCATGATACAAATATAAGGATCGTTTCTAGAGAAATGGGGTGATACCATGACTCATATAGATGCATCCTCTATGTAGAGGATCTATGCTTGGTGGGATTGGTCACACCAATACCAGGACTCTACATATGAAAGAAGAATGGAAAGAGGATCTGGATATGATCCTATCAGAGGGGATTCTAACTACTTTATCCATAAATTCTTATTGAGGGGATCAAACTCGTGTCATTATGAAATGATACAAACTAATATTCTGAGGAAATATCAAGCGAACCAAACCTAATAAAACATGTCAAAGATATTGTGTATAATGAGATCAATCTATATTGAAAGGGGAAGGTGGTGTCTAGAATTGTCACACGGTGTGTTCCTTGACCCCCAGGTAATACTCATGTTCAATGGACCATTAAATCAGAACATGTCATGTAAAAAGGATCACACATATTTTCCTTCTATCCAAGGGTCCACCCATGTACTCTAGTTGTGTTACACTAAACTATGTCAACCAGTGTTCTCCTGTCTGTGTACCAGTACATGAGGTAACTCATGTATTCAGTCTGGTTTTGGCCGTGAGGTGAGGAATATGCCATGTAGGCAAGCTCTGTATTCCAACCAATATCTATGTAACTCCTAACATACATTCCAAGCATTAGGGACTGTCCCACACACCATTTGATAGGGGTCCATAGGCTATGTTTCACTTTACTTCCTCTCCAAACCCTAGCCACTGCTAATGGGTACCACACACCGTGTATTCCAAGATTAAATGTCATATAGAATAGAATTTTCTATAATCCTTGGATTATGATTTTTTCATCTCCTTTGGTTCTCTGGCTACCATTCTAGATATTCCTTTATGGTAAACAAATGATCCATCTTTTTCTAGTCACTCAATTAGTCAACAAATTTGTTTTATTTTCTGATATGGTTGCACAACCAATTAAAAGGGGTTATTCTTCGTTACACTAACGAACATCGATGAATGTGGATTCAGAAAGCCACCATCTTCTAAATCCCTCTATTTAGGTATTACCACTACCTTCATCTCATTTCAATCCCCAATATATGATATTGGATTTTTCTACAAAGAATTGGGTGATAAAAAAATTTATTGATCAAGATATGTCGAGTCCTGGGACTAGTGAAGAATTCCCCACGACGAATGATGAATAGGGGAGAAAATAATAAATTATATAATAGGAACAAAAAAAATCGATGTTTATTTCAATCATGGATATTTTTATTTATAATAAAAATTTTATTCATCAAAAAATATTCACAAGATCAACTCCCAATAAAATCCCCTAAAAATAAAACCCATACCGCATGGCTACGATCAAAAAGTGGATAATCCTATTCATTGGTTGGTCCCCGGTCATTGTGGAATAATAGAATGGGGAAGAAAACACAAAATATATCATCCTATATTTGATTTGAATCATTCTATGGTGATAGTCGATTGTGGTGTCACCGTCGTTGGTGAGATTCGTCAAAAAAATGTCCAACAAACGTCAATCTCTGATTATGTCACCATTTCCTTGAGAGAATTATCCAAAGCTATACATAGAAATTATTCATCATTCCATGTGTTATGTGTCTAACTGTAATAATTTTGAATATATATTCTTTTAATGGAAATCGTTGTTGTGTCAACAAAATAATTTATCCTTAAATTATTCAATGATGATGACGTTCTTTTGTAAGTTTTCCAAAGAATACCCACACCGAATAAGGTAATGTCACGCCTAAGAAAAAAACATTACGAATGTAATGGTGGTATCATATTTCCAATATGAGTCCCCATTAATGACTTATTTATTTTTAAAAAAATTAATTTTTATTTAATTTTTTATTTATGGTTATGTCCTAAATCAATCCTTCAAAGCTAACATTTGATGTCCAATGTTAGACATAAACTAAGGTAAATATGATAGATAAAAAATGGTTCCTATGAATTTATGATATGGGAAACCAATGATGAGTTATTCCAATATTTTAGGAAAACCGCTTGTTTTCATTATTAAAAACTGAATATTTTTCAATGAATCATTCTGGGCACACTGGGCCTCAGAATTGCACGTCATCTATGTGCATTTCATCAGAATTTTCACAAATAATTTATAAAAATATGATCATGAACATTTGTGTCAATACATTGATTTTAGAACATTTATGTTCCCTTAATATTTGAAAAAATCTTTTAAAATATTACATCATTATTTTCAAATAAAATGGTTTTCAATTCTATGTGTGCAAATTTTGGGTTAAAATGAAGTAAATATTTTTAAAATATATAATTTTATTTTCTTAAAATAATGTTTAAAATTGTATTAACTTCAAATAAAACACATATTATGGTTATTACTATAATTTTTGTGTTCCAAATTTAGTTTCAATAAAAATTTTATTTTTATCTCAAATTTTTTCATATGATTTATAATGAGTTTTTAAAAAGTTTTTATTAAGAAATATTCAGGTATAAAATGTTTTATTCGTGATTTGATACTTTATAATTATATATGAAATGGGTGATCTCGTTAAATCATATAATAAGGGTTGAACCCCATTGTAACTAAATAGTGATATCGAAATATATTATAGGAAGGGATTATCACTATAATATCTCATGAAAATTGGGTGAGAACGATATATCTTATACTAAGTGTTTGCCCTATTATAGATTTCTAATGCATTTGAAACTATAGAGTTCAAAGTTGTCCATATTGGTTACATGATTTTTAATTGTGATATGGAAAAATTATGTTGTAATTTACCTAAATAACTTTTATATATTTTCTGAATCTTTTTGGGAAAATGTTATGTTTTATTTAAAGTAATGTTTTATGAAATAGTTTTTCAAGGGTTGTTATGTTTTTCAGTGGTCTAATGTAATTATTTTTTTATGTTCCTTATTTATATTTTCTTCACATCCCTAGTGGTAATTATTTTCATATGGTTGAAAGATGAGTAGTTAAATGTATGAGGATTAGATAAAAATTATGAGATTATATTATGGAATGAAACCATGTTTAATATTAGTTTTATTTGTTTGGTTGAGATAATTGATACTGTGTAAAATTGTCCACTTGAAATGTACGATTTTCATTTATACTATTTTTACCTAATTCAAAAAACACTAAATTAAAAATATATTGGGTAAAATAATGTGATTTATACTTTTTAAATAATTGGATAAGTTATCTTAAAGGTTTAATCATTATAGTTGGTATCAAAATAGGATTTAAATAATTATAGAGTATATGATGTTTTCCAGTAAGGTATAATTAATAGTTTTAGATATCAATTAGGGGTTTTAATCATTATTTTGGTCAAATTATTATTTTCATAGAATTTCTATTTGAGAAATTAGGTTTTGAAATCTTAAGGTGGAAAATATTATTTGAAGAGACATTTATTTATTTTTTATTTATGGGTTGTTATGTTTTTTGATGCAGAATGAATGGTATAAGAAATCCTTTGAGCTTAATTTTTTTTCTATATGATTAATTTATATTTTTAGAAATTTTATAAGAATTATATTATAATGGGAAAATAAAAATATTTATATATTTTGATAACCCATTGGGTCCTACAAGGATGAGGAAATTAAACCCATAACCGAAGGGAAACAAGGGTGAAAACCTTCCACATTTATACATAAGTTCCTAGTTATTATATATTATTAATTTTACATACATATTTTTATTGATAGAGAATATGTTTATTTTGTTAAAATATGTTTAATTGGAATGATTTAAATGGGATTTGAATGTGAATTTGTTTTTATGTTATTAATGTTTTTTCGATAGACATTTATATTTTTTTTAAATACTATAAGAATAATTTATTTTTAATAATTTGGGATATTTTTTGTGGAAAAGGGTTGAATTTTAATTTGGGGTAAAATATGATTTTATTATTTTTTATTTAAATTCATGTTATTTATGGAAATAGATATCAAATCATGATGAATATTTTTGAAATTTCTTTTGGGTAAGGGTATTCATGAGTAAATGATTTTATTTATATATAATTAGAAAAATTTATCTTGGAAGAATATGTTTTTTATAATTTTTTTCCAGTCATAGTGGGGAATATTTTTTAAGAATTTTTAGGATTTTTATTTTTCAATTGATCTGTGTCGGATTTTTTGTATTTCTTTTGAATTTTAGAGATTGAAGAATTTTTCTTCATTTCATAAAATGGATACATCAATACCCACCAGTTTTAGGATATTAATTATATAATTCATTCCTTAGAAAAATATTAACCACAAAAATGAAATGAGTGTTCAATTAAAAATAAGTCATGTTGAAATAATGTGAGAGTGGAGATCACATTACCTTATGTATTGGCTCTTGTCACACTCATTCATGACACATGCATAATAAATATAAGTTTATCATATATATATAATGTAACATTTTTAAATTATATCATACAATATATTATTTACCCATCACTATATATTTTCTGTTTATTATCAATTCCATGTTAATGTTATGTTATAGGTAAAAATTGATATTTGTTTTCTTATATGTTTTGACATGTTATTCCTGATCCACATACATAAATCATGATATAATTATTTAAAAAATATAAACCCTCATATAAATATTATATATATTATATATATATATATATATTTTAAAAATAGAAATAAAAAAGATAATTTAAATTAAATATATTGTTCTTGGAGATGGTAGGTCATACTTAAGTATAAACTGGGTTTACATTTCCTTGTCATCTTGAAAGAAGAAAATTTAAATGATGGATATATATTATCATTAAGTTATCATTATTATGTCATAAACATCGCATATTTTTAGTAATACCATACTTAATTCATTCCTGGTAAATTTCAAATTCATCACCTCACTTGGAGGAAGTGGTAGTCCACACGTCCTCAAATGGTGTTATCATATTATTGAAAAATAGAGACCATCAAGGTACATATTATATATTTAAAAAATAAGCGTAAAAAATCATAAATATTATAAATATCATAAATATAATATATAAAATAAATTTCATCTTTATTCCCAACATTTAGATGTGTTAGAAGAATAATGAACAACGTCGGGTCGCGAGGCGGTAGTTCACAGTACACCTGGTTGATGATTATGTATCAAATTTGATGAGAGTCTTAGATAGTTTAGGACATTACCTAAACATAAAAATATAAGTAAATTTAGGTTACAAAGAAAATTATATAAGATCAATATAAGAGTAATTTAAGGTCGGGGAGATATAAACAAAATAAAATGCATGTTTATGGATGTTACCTCATCATCGGGTAACTCATTCTAGTTTTCAAAAAAGGACATACATGGTTGGATTTATATAAAAAGTGAGGATTATAAGTTGTGAGTTGTGATTTTGGTAGGATATTTTTTGGGTTTTTCAAATATAATGTACTTCATATGTGTGAATAAGAATGGGGTTTGATATCCCTTTTATAGTGGAGGGGGAGTGACCTTATTGTAAGCAGAAAATGATAAACAATATTAAGAGGTGTACCTTACATCATTGTCCTCCAATAATGGTCATATATATTAAAAACATATTATATGTTCGATGTATGGAAGTAAATATTATTTTAACATGTTTCTAGGTCATTTTACTTTTAAAATTAATGTTTAACCACTATGAAAACATGATTACACCTTTAGCAACGTAATTAATATTAATTGCATTGACTAATATTTTTGGTCAATATCTATGTTAACCTTATTTAAATTTTTAAATGAATATTATTAAAAATATGGAATTCTTTTTTAAATATTCTACTCATAAAATATTTTGAAAATAATTTAAAAGTAATTTCACTCACGGGATGAGATGCCAACTATTTTAAGAGAAAATGTTCAAAATATTGAAATTTTTTTAATCCCCATTTTAATATGGAATTGGTTAAAATAACCTAAATTAGATTATTATTTTTTGTAATTTATCTAATTCTACCGTAAAAAATAAAAATATAATTTTTTCTATATAAGTAAAATAAATAATAATTATATTTAAAATAAAATTCAGTATTTTTTACCATTCATCCAAAAAAGAATAATTTCATACCAAAACAAAAAATTCAACCAAATATAATTTAGAAATTATTATTTAAAAAATATAGTAGTATTTATAAAATTAAATTTCTAAACTCTTCTATAAATAATTTTATTATTATTCATAGAAGGACATAAAAATGATCCTTTTAGAAAATATTGTTTTTAAATATATAAATAATTTAATCAATATTTTTTATGTTATTTTTAATATTTTTTCAATATACAAAACAATAATATATGTTATTGAATTTTTATTATTGCTATTGATATTACAATTATTAACATTTATGTTATAATTTCCCATTTTAAATAATTATAATAATGAAATGTTTTTTTGTATGAACACAATGTTGTTGGTAACACGGCTAAGCCAATGTTTCATATAGCACCAGAATAAATGTGTATCATATATCAAAAGATTAAATGTGTTTAGTTTAAAACAAAACACATCAAATAAGTTTAATTTATTTGAAAAAAAATGTTTATAAAAAATATGTGTGTTAAAATGTATGCTCGCAAGAACCTCAGTGGAGGACCCTCAACATGCAACTTTTCTCAACAAAAAAAGCAGAAATTATCTCCATTAATGAATATCATGGGATCACGCATGAACATCAGTTGATGAACCAATTTTTATTTTCGAAGGGTAGTTACACACAATAGATATAATACCCATGACCTATTATGTCAGGGGATGCCACTCATTTGAAAAATAAAAGACCCATTACCTAGTGTATTAGGGAGTTTGAATTAGTATATAGATAGAGGAACTGCTCCCAAGATATTGCACAAAGGGAACCAATCAGAAAATGGATAGAGGAATTGTACTATAGTAGGTTTGTGGGGTGGGGGATTAGTATATGGATATAGTACATGTGCCCTCGTGTTCCAAGTTGTTTTCTATTATTAATTAGAAGGGGGATCCATTACCAAGATTGTCTTAGTTGATCCACTCAGTACATAGAAAGTGAAACCATACATTAGTGAGTTATGGGGTTCTACTCAAATCATAGTTTACCCCTTCCCAAAAATGATATGGGTTTCCAGTTGGTAGGAATAGTTTTAGGAACCACACCCTTGAGAATCAAGTGTTTCCATATAAATGTTAGAAATACCATACCTTAGTGTGTTATGGGGATGCTACTAATCCTTTGTTAAGAGTATCAGGGATAATAAGCCAGGTGCAATGGTGGGTTTACATCCTCGGCCTCACTCTGATGATCCTTCCAAATCATTAAAAAATATTTAGAATTTTTTAGAGAACTATCACTCTCTCAAAACATAATTTCATATATTTAAAGCTATTAAATAGTCTACCATGATGTTCTACATTTAAAAATACTCAAGGTTGGATACTCGTGGTATCTAATCTGGGTCCAAAACAGTGAGATAAACTAGGTGTATTTCCTTGATAAAAGTACGTGGAGTGTACAAAAGAACATCTTGAATGTGACCAAACATGGATTTCAGGCTATATCCTTTCCAACATAAGGAATTAATAGCCATGTAGTACTACACGTTGTGTAAGGGTGCTATACTATACATCACCTGGTCCTAGGGACTTCCCATTTAATATTTGTCATTCCATTTTACATCAAGTCATACTTGATTACCATATCATGTACTTGGTCATGACTAGATATGAGGTTATGCTCGTGGACCACTGGGTTTGCATGTATAATCCTAGAATATAGGTTGTATCCTGTCGAAAGTGGCCAAAAACATGAGCATCAGGTAGATGTACTTTCTCTCTATATACAGTCACATGAACAGTTCGCCTGGCCACATAGTGTGTGATCCTTATCTTCTACAAAACCTGACTGTCACAAATATGGGGGGGGAGGATAAATTGATATTTTTATAGGACTACATTCCATATAGTTGGGGTTTTTACTGAAATATAGGGAATTCATAACAAATCATCATCATGTAACTTTCACCACCAGGTCCTTGTCAAAACACATAGAGGTATGTATATATAGTTTCATCCGTGCTCGATATGACATCAATATATGGATTTAAACAACCCATTAAATTATCGATCTATAAAAAATTCCACCCTACCCCCCAACAGTTATTTCACACTCAAATCATATATCCTCCATGAATCACCTCCATATCATTAAAATACATAATTAAATTACAATCCAAATCATTTTTCTCTTAACCACCACAAATTTTGGTGTTCAATAATGCTCAAACATTCTCCTCAAATGATGAACAGAGACCCAATGAGACAATGGTGGAGAAAATGATCAACTATAGGAAGAAATTAATAACAATGAAGTTAAACATTCCTTGTCCAATGGTTCTTTTCTAGTGATTACATTAGAGGAGTATTTATTGATGATAATAATGCACAACAATAATACTTTTTTTATGAAATTAAAATCAATAAACAAGATATCTAGTGGGATTAAATAATCACAAATTAAAATAAGATAATAAAATCCATGATCAATATTTTAATCAAGAGGTTAGAAACCATAAATGACCAATTCCTCAATAAAACTGGACTGATCATTGTTGAATAGTTTGATCACCTGTGATGAAGAAGACTCACTACCTTTGATGCCTCATGATATACATTAATTGTATCATAGTTGTTCTCCTATATCAATCCAACAATATAGAACATCTAGAAGTACACGATTAATCTTCCTAGTGTTATGCTAGAATCCCTCAATGAATTTTACAATTATGTATTTTAATAGGGAAATTAGGTTTGGATATATTAAATAAATAAATATGTTTAATTATTTGTTTTCATTAAATACATAACAAATTGGAATTTGTAAACCAAATTAGAGTTCCAACCACCATTAGATAATGGATATGTAAGAACCCAAATTTTAGAATCAACCATGGTCTTAAATTTCTGATATGATAATCCAATCCTGAGTTATTCCACAATTTCAATAAAACTACATATATGTGAAATCAATATAAATTATTTTTTAAAAATATCAATACCAGATTCACTGGGGATTAGGATTTTTCCCCACTCAGTGAATGGTTCCAAAATAAATATATTCAAAAATCATAAACATAAAAAACTATTTTGTTAGGTTCTATCATTTTTTGTATTAGTTTCCTCCACTATAAATTTAATCTCTCCCCCACCCCCAATGTCTCTGTATCATCAACATAGGTATCATATGGTTGTCACAAGGGGAAATATACTCATCACATGAGGCATTTTAAGATTCCCACCCATGGATGGGTTTCTGAAACAACGTTTGTGGGGGCCACCCTATTATCATTAAATAGGTAATCTTATTATTATCACATAAGGATATAAGTATATACAATTATTCATGTCACAAATAAGTTTTCATGGTTTAATATCTGATGTGGTTTATCCACATACTATAATCACATAATGGTAATAATAATTTATGATCTTGTGGTGTTTTTGGTAGTATTGGTATAATTTAAGAAAATATTCAATATTAAGAGATACCATATCTTAAGGGGATATCAAATATTAATGATATATCGATTTTAGGATTGAACCCTGAAATTCCATCATATGTATCCTAATAGTTTAAGATTCAAAACCAACATAATTAGATTTTAAAAATAGGGATTCATTATGCAAGCTGTATATATTGTTTTCCATTATGAGGTATCTATTCTTGTGTCATATAATGGCTAAAAAAGTTACAATGTGGGGATTACTCACTTGGTATCATAGTAATTGTTTATGTCAAACTGTTATGGATGTTTCCCAAAACCATGATATAGATCTATAATCTTGGATCCTCACCATAACATTCTTGATAGAATGTTCATAGGGATGGAAGCCCAAAAATTCAACTGCGTATATATAATTAACATAATAAGTCCATTATATAGGGGTTTGACTCAAATAATTCATCTAAATACACAAAAGTTTTCTTCAAAATGCATACTTTTGTTCGATTTCATGGTATGGGATTCCAGAATGTTGGGTGTTGCATGACAATGAGACTTTCATGAGACATAATACCCAATAATATAGGATGATCTTCATTGAAGGAAAAATTGTGAGATCATTTCCAATGAAAACCAAAATAATAGAATAATTTTATGAGGCAATAAACATAGGATTTTTCTCTATATAATTTTCTGGAGATTTTTTTGTCATTATTGATACACATAAGTCTGTTTTCATCAATTAAGATGCTCATTTGTTTTCAAAAATACTAAAGTCCAATGACTAAACTCAGAAATTCTAATGTTATAGTTATTTATAGGCCTCTGGATCCAAGAACTCCTTATAACATGAAACTTTTTTTCTCTCATGAATCATCCTTTTAGCATGGTGGGATACACATTAATGAATCCTTTAAAACATGTTGAATAATGGGTTTATAATGCATATTCTATCCTGGACATAGGGAAGTGGCCATCATAGGGGACATAAGAATATCTATAGAACATTAATCTTATACGACACCAAAAGCTGTAAAATTATTCAACTAGATTTCTATGATAATATAAAATTTAAATCCCTATAATTATATCATTGCATATAAATATCATTTTACAGGTAATTTGTTTAGTTACAAATTTTCTAAAATCAAAAATAGTTAAATGAACAACGCCTATACAAACAAGTTTTCATTATAGACGGTGCCTTATAAGGCCAAACATTTCCATTAATTACGTTAATAATTGGTAGTTTCTCATTAATAACCCTTCTGTTAACAATAAATGAAATACATAGTCCACCCATGATGGGTTTATATCCACACCATGTCACAAAAATTATAAAGCTATTTTTAAGAGTTTCCTCAACTTAGTGTGTAAGAATTGTTATAGAACATAGAGATCACGTATACATCATGTTTGAGAATATAGTAAGTTTTCATAATATAAATGACTTATGTTTTATGAATTAGAAATGTATTATGGATTCCCCACCATATTTTGTGCCACACATTCACTAATGAAAATAAATATAATGAAATATACTGCGAAAACTTGTGAAGAATTTTCCTAAAAACATAACATGTAAAATGGTTTTTTATGGGTTCTAAAGTTCAAACATACAATATTATATAATGTGAATATTTATAAATAATAAAATTATATAGGATATTGAATATTATTAAAAATATACAGTAAATGTAAAATAATTTCATGGTGTTAATAACCATGTATTAGTTTATATGTGTGCGAACTATGATATTGTGAAGAGTGATACCTCATCGTTCAATTCAGGGATATGGATAAATTATATAATAATCATGTTTTTTTAGTTAATACTATTCAATATTTTATAATCATTTTAGAATTTTATTTTATGATATTCTATGTAGTTTAAAACTCAATATTTTTTTTTAATTTTAATGAATCAATGAAATAATTGAATTATAAGATACAAAGAATTTTACAATTTAAAATATTTTTGTAACATTTTAATGATGAAAAAATAATTTTTATAGGTTTGGAAGTCATTAGATCATAGATGGTTCTTGTATAAGTTGTTTTAGTTCAAATTTATTTTTTAAGGTCAATTTATTAGATAGTATTTAAAAATAAAAATTTGAAGATCTTTTTTGTCTTCAACCATTAATAGCCTGCTTTTTATAAACTATGTAATAAAGAAAAACTCTTCTTAACAATGGAATATTAGTTTAATATTATAGATACCCCATGTTGAAACAATAATTTAGATTCATATATTTTATCATTAATGACTACATTGATAAAGAATAAATATTGAAATTCTTGAAGGAAATTTTCTATTATTCAATTATTTTTGTCTAATTCATATGATTTTTTGGGTATTATAGAAAACTGATTTTATGGGTTAATTTCATCAAAATTTAGATAATATTTGTCCTTATAAAATACCACCAGATACACTTTTTTTTGGAATGTCTATAATTTTATTATATTACATTATTTTTTATCATAGAAAACCATTCCCAAAATTACCAAAATCAACACTACTTAAATAATAAGTCTTTTGTTGATACTCACTCCAAAATTATAGATGAAATGATTTACCATTATTTATGAGGGAATAATAACTCATCATGATTTACTACGAAATAACCAATCTAATAGACAAATCTAGCGGAATTGTGCCTCATTGATCGTGATAAAATAAGTTGTACCCTATTTTGTGTATAGAAAACTTTCATATGATCTCGACTAGTTCTAATATAATAGTTATAAAAACTACATCAATAGTATAATAGACCATAATCATATATATTTTTAAAACAATAAAGTATTATAGGACTCAATGGTACTTATAATTCATTAAGGAAAATATATAAATTCATCGTGGTTTCTGATTTATGCTTAGACGATCATGGGATTGTGGTCAAATACTAATTAAAAACTTGTACAAAAATTTCCCTAAATGTTAATTTAATATCAACTCAAATATGATAATACATATATCATATAGAAAAAATATAACATATAATATATTATGATAATATTTTAATTGATAGGACAATTCTATATCCCCTCACACTAGGTCTCAATAGATATCTCTATTATTTGGGATTTTGAGAAATTATAGCCACCTATTTCCTATTCATGAATTCATAAAACTAATCCTTGATACAAGGTAAAAAGTGAAACAAGATTTTAAACGTTAGAACATATAAAATAATTAAATTTAAATTATTGTCAATGAAAATTGTCCAAATTTTGGGTTTTAATATGTTTTTATTCATTGTTACCTATGAAACTCAATAACACATAACCTCACCAACATTTATCTATTATCAAAATGTATTTTTCGGGAAACACTAGATTATGATCCCTATATAACTAACTTCGTGATATGATTGTGCTATAAATTTTTGAATAAAAACAATATAATTCTTGGAATTTTCATAGTATAGTCCAATACTTAAGAGGCATATAAATTCATTAATTTCAAAAAGAATAACTATTTTTAGGTTAAATGTATTTTTGAAATCATTATCATTATTTACATTGATGAATAATTGAAATTAATAGTTTTTCTCCCAAAAATGTACATCCATAAATAAAGGAATTTATTTTTTAATATTTGGACAAAAAAGGATATATTATGGGAATAGTTACAAGACACATGATGAATTTTATGTTATACGTGTACATAAGGGAAAATAGTGTATGGATTAATGCACTTCAGGCGAGGAGGCAAGAATATTATCCCTTATAATGATTTTTTATAACATTAAACAACAAATGTGAAATTTTCAGGCCATTTAATCAACTAGAGGAATCACATTGTAACATCCCAAAAATTTCCTATCATGAAATTTTTCATGGGACGAATATTAGATACAATATACATCTTGTAAGGATCATGTTTTTAGGCCCCACATATTAAGAATTCTAGGGTGTTTCAGTACTTTATGAATCATGGTTATGGTCACTCCATCACATGGTCATCCATTCAAATGATATAATAATTATAATGATATGTTAATCCTTCATATATGGGTGTTGTATTAACTTTATGGATGCTCTATTTTCAGCAAGCCTATTTCCACCATTCTCACCTTTACCTCTCAATACACTATTCATGCCACACACTATATTAGAAATCATTGTTTCTAATTAAACTCCTCTATTGAGTAACATATTGACCTAACACCAGTGAGATTACCCATGTTTCCAAAATAGTATATTTAATTTAGATTTACATTCCCAAAGAAATCCTTTGATGTGGAGATCGAATCCTTTAACAGGCTCAACCAACACTTTGGTTTCCCCCATAATATGGTTGACCATTTCTATTAATAATTATATGTTGTGGCAGAAGTACTATGCATTGTTATTCTTTAAATAGTTGAATAATACTGAATCAAAAAAATCTTATTTAGTATTTTCTTTAATCATTAATTTTTTTAATAATAATTTCATTATTAATTTGGTTCTTTTAATAATATAATATTATTGAATTGTTGTTAGAGGTATTAGAGATAATGAATGGTGTAAAATATTCAAAATTTAATCAGTAGCTAAGTATCGAGTATCAAGTGGGTCATGTTTCCATTAATGGATACTACTTTATCCATAAGTTTCTCGATAACCATTAAATTGATTCTTATTATAGTTGTGCATTTTTTTAGAAAATAGAAATATCATCTTTTCAATATAAAAATTAAATAAATGAAAAAAATATGTCATGTGAATATATTGATTCTAGATGTGTCGTTGAACCTTGATATATAAATTCACATTGTCCTTCACCTTAATGTTACTCTATATTCTATACATAACTATACATTTTATGTAACACCCCAAGATTTCATAGTACATTATTTCTTCAAAATAATTAAATAACATGCGCTATATGAAACACCGAGCTCCATCGCGCCATGACCTACCAAAATAGATGTTCAAAAGAAGTTAGGAATAGTATTTTCTGTAATTTTAATTTTATATATTATATATAAATTTTAACATCCATATTATTTTTTTCTTAGAAAAAATATAAGAACAAATTCATTTTATAAAACAAAGGAAGTATTTTTAAAAAATTCAATTTTACCACCTTCTAATGAAGAACGCTTTTTAGGTCCAATATTTGACAATTTTGTATATTAAATTTTACAAAATAAATTTCTTCTTTAGAATTGGGACATTAAAATTTAGTTTAAATAAATTTTTTGTGTTTTTCTAATTACTTTCATATCTGGGTGAATAGTGAAAAATACTAAATATTAAATGAAAAAAACATTTTTAATCAAAATAAATTATAGTGTTAAATTATAAATTTCAATGGATATGAAGTATAATTAGATTTTTTTTATAATTCATTACAATTTATTTCATTATATGTAATTTGACATTTAAATTTTATATAAACAAATGTTAATCTTTTGATAGTTTTGTCTTTTTAAAATCCCGCTTTTTGGTTTTGACAATGGGAATAAATTTTAAAATAATAAATGAAACTTTTATGTTTTTATTTTGGTAAAATAGACTTCTTTTTTGAATTCTTAATATCAAAATTATCTCAGGGTGATTTTTTGTTATTTTTGTAAAAACTTTCAATTTTTGATGAATAGTGAAAAGCACTACATTAATAATTAAAACCGACTTTTTATTCAAATAATTATTTATTATATATAAAACATTTTATGTAAAAATAGATATATAATAACTATATAAGTTATATGTAATTCATTGGATTCATTTTATAATAAAATTAAGTGAATAGAATTTTATTGAACTTCTTAACGTTTGTTTACCCACATTCTAGGAGCATTTTCACATTTGCATAAAACATAATTTTACTGCTTTTGTGAGTCGAATTTCAAAATTTTGAGAGACATTGTTGACACTAGTAAGTAAATTATGGTTCAATAAAAAGAAAATAATTTTTTAATAGTAAATTTTGACTATTATTTACCACTGTTAAAAGTAAATAGAGTAATAATGGGTAAAAATGATATTATAATTACCCTAAGACATGTCTTAATTTTATTGGATAAGTTTAATTCAACCAAAAAAAAACTCAGGTACAAAATTTGATCCTATTTCCTCCACATGGATTAGATTAGGACATTTAATATTATTTTATTTAAATAAAAGTTAAAAGTGTTATATTAAATGTTTAATAACTAAACTATTTTTAATATTGGGTTAAACACAATATAAATTCAGTAATAAATATTCATTATAAATATAAAATAATTTCCTACATAATGGTATTTTATTTATAATTTTTAGTCATTATATAATTTAATTTATTTATGACACAATGATGATCCAGTATTTACCTTACTAATGAAATATTAAAATAATTGTTAATATAAATAACCAAATTAATGTAAATTTACAATCCTGATGAATTGAAAAGATTTTATAGGTTAATATGATATTTTAGGGTTGATTATATATATATATTTATAAGTGATAAAGTTTGTATGACTTTCACAAAAACAAAATACCAAATAGTGTCAAAATGGACATAAATTAATTTCTAAAACAAATACTATATTATTGATTTATAAAATATTGAGAAAAATATATGGTATAGACAAAGGACATAAATAATATTATATGTCATTAATGTACCACTTTACATTCTCTTGGATGTATAGAGTTAGTTTGTTAACCATATAGTTTATTAATGCACAAAGTCATAGTAAAAGTTAAACTATTTAACTAAGAGTTAAATCTAAAAGATAAAGTTAAAATGGTAACCTAAATGTATCTAAAACCTATCAGATGCGATTATTTAGACCCATAACCTCATAAGGTTCGAAATAAATTCATTTTTAGCCATTATAAACAAAATATTATTGTATAATAAATTAATATTTTAATATTTTCCTAATGTGACCCTCACCCCTCTTATAAAAGGGTACTTCCCCTTCTCTCAAAATCACACCTCCATTGCCATTTGGCTCAGCTAATCACAGACAACATATACTTCCAAATTCCCTCAAATAAACCTATAGTCATTACTTTTATCAGAAAGCCATTCTATAGAGCCCTTTTGATCAACTCAAAAAGAAACTCCCAAAGAGAAGGTGATAATTTTACCACCCTCATTCAAGTTCTTCCCTTCTTCCACTTCATCTATCTTTGTTGTTTCCATACCAAAAAAATAAATACAGTACCTAATACATAATGTTATGTTATTATATAAATGGTAAATCCATATTCTTTATTCTATCCATCAACTAAATGACTAAGTCACCATACCTGTGTACGTACTACTTACCGTCTCCACGTTGTGGTGTAGTTTTTTATTCAAACACATTGTTATTTGGATGGGAATAATAAAGAGTATAAGTGATATAAATAATAAATATAATATGTCAATGATTCTTTATATATTATATACCATCCAATTACAAACTATTTCACCATTAAGATAATGATATAGTCGCTCATGCGTACGTATGGAATACTGTCTCCACGACACGATTAGATTTATTTCCACATTCACCAGTAAATGATGATTATTAAAATTATATTATTAATAAGTATATAATATATGACATAATAATTCTACTTAATATATATATATATATATATTTAAATGTAACTAAATATATTTTATTCACTTACTTCCATTCAATATGATATGAAAATGGAAACATCGTTTATGCGTGCGTACGACCTTCGGTATCCATAAATGGTTTTTCCATGTAATATATCTATATATTATACATATATATATTCTAAATATATACTATATATAAATCATGTGTTATATTCTTGAATTATTTAAATCATTATCTAAATGATACGATCAATAATAACAAGTTAAAACAGGTACGATAAGAAAATTGATTATTACCCAAAATGTTAATTAAACATGGAAGTATTTGTTAAATAGATAATATAAAGTAATAAATGTATAACGACCCATACTTTACATACATTGTTAATACTTTAAAATTGAAGCATACTTATTACAACATATAACAAAACCACGAAAGGACCGTATAGGTATAGTGTCTTTAGAAACTGGGAAACATAAACAACTGGTTCATAAAGCATCTACATTGTCTCCCATTTATTTCATCAAATCTATAGTCCCTTTTGGCATATCTTTCTTAATAACCTTCTTCCTGACCTAGGGAAAGAAAACATAAAAAATGGTGAGCTCAAATGCTCAGTAAGGGTAAACAAAAGAAATATCCATCACATCAAATACATAAGCACATAACTTTTGGAAATCTTAACCTGCAAAAGAGATCATAATTACATAACATGGGATAAATCATGGTAGTGAAATGTAATCACAATAATCATAAATTAAAGAATGAAACTTTGTTTCATACACACATAATAATAGAGAATCATTTCTTATTAGTCAAGGCTCATTTCCAAGACTATCTTAGTGGACAAAGTCCCTTTCTGAACCTAGTACACTAATCATTTCAGTCCTGTTTCACTGAACCGGTATAACCTACCGTTCCAGCCATGTCTATCTCATGAGATATAAAATCTTTACCCAATGAATTGGATGGAGATATAGGTCCCACCCATCTCATAATGATACCATTCTTATGTGTGCCACAAAATCATAAATCATACATCATTTCATAACCCATGTAATAAAAATGGGAATCTTAAACATCATGAAGTCATAAAACAATTCATATACGATAAAGGAATTCATAAAAATAATTCCATCACAACATAATCAAATCAATGTAATAATAGGGATAAAAACAGAACCCTTTATTATCTTATATGGAAAATAATATTGATAAAACACTTGAACTCCATTCTTGAGGAAAATATCCTTTCTAATTCAAAAACATTTTTCCATTCTTAACATGTCATAAAACTTTTAACTAAAAGAAGTGGATTAAAAATAAACTTGAAAACTTGTAAAGTATGATTCTTGGAAATAATTTTTTAAAAATCCATTCATTTCGTATAAGTTAAAAAAACATTCTTTTCGTACATTTGTCAGAAAATTCAAAAAGGACATCGTATGAAAAATGAAAAAAGATTCCTTTCATATATTTTACTAAAAACTCACCGAAGGGTAAAATTGGACTTAAACAATTTTAGGTGGAAGGAAATAATAATACATATTTAGGAAACATGGATTTGGATGATAAAATACACCGTAGTAAATTCCAAAGTATAAACAATCTCAGATAAAAATGAGATTGTGATATTTCCCTTACCTTAGGTCCGTTTTGCTTCGTAAGTGTCCGAAACTCCTGTATAATGATTTAAATAATGTTATTGACTTATTCCAGAATCATAATTATTTTTATGATATCATATATGGTCATATTCTTAGCTTCTTAGTAGTAATATTTCATTGATACTTGTTATTCGGGTGTTTATAACTTTTTGTTCTTATGCGTGTCTTGTCGAATAAATTCTTATTCTTATCTTTAGGTTATAGATACCTCATTTCCAGAATGGTATTATTGTAATATATATCATATTAATTCATTCAATTCATTTATATAATCATTATGAAATGAAGATCATGTAGAACGAGTCGCATAACATCGTGGAGACGGTATTCCATACGTACGCACTAGTGATGATATCGTTCCTATGATCGTGGAATTGTATTGGAGTGTATGTATACTATTTAATAATCAGAATCACTTTATAATTGTCATATATAGTCATTATTTACACCATTATACCCATCCAAGTAAGGTGGTGGTGGAAAATTGATTACACCACGGCGTGGAGACGGTATTCCGTACGTACGCACGCGCGGTGATTTCATTTTCCGTAGGATGGATAGATGGTGAAATAGGGTTGTTTAATACTTATAATAACATATAAGTATATTATTGATACTGATTTTATTACTTCATAATAAAACAACTAAAGAAGAAGAAGTGTAAGAAGAAATAAATATGAAATAATCGGTAACGGACATTACCTCTTCTTTGAAGTGATTCTTTGAGACCTTCTTTTAGGGCACTAAAATTGGTCTTTGAAGAAGAACAAGACCTCTAGGATGTCTCTAGGGAAGTGGAGAGGAGGAATTGGCAGGGGTTGGCCGAACTTGAAGGCTCAAAGTGGTGTGAGCAAGAGGGGGAGGAGGTGTCCTTTTATAAGGGAGGAGAGGGGCACCTTTGGGAAAACTAAAAATATTATTTTATTATAAAGTCAAGTTCGGTTTTAAATAGCTCCAAATTGATGTATTTCGAATCTAAGGTGGGGATATTCGAAATCCTCTCATCCAATAGAATTTAGACAAGTTTAGGTTCCTATTTTAACCTTATCATTTAGATTTAATATTAAGTTAAATACGTTTACTTTTACCGTGTCTTCTTGTGTTCTTATACTATAAGGTTAATAAACATACTATAAGAAGCCAAACGAACCCCAAGTTGTATATTATTAATATATATAACCTTATCTATGTCAGTTGGCCGAAATGTAGATTATTAGGAAAAAATAACAATTACTAATATAATATTTGTTTTAAAAATTATTTTTTGTCAATTTTGACACTATTTAGTAATTGATTTTTGTGAAAATCATAACAGAATTATTAGGTCAATACAAGTTAATTAAATCAATACTAACATGTCATATTAACCTAGAAAATTAGTTGATTTCATAAAAAGTCTCAAATTACATTTAATTTGGTGTTTATAACATTAATTATGCCAATATTTCATTAATAAGATAATTACCGCATCATCTTTGTGTCAGAAATAAATTAAATTATTTAATGTCTAAAAATTACAAATAAAATACCATTATGTAGGAAATCTTTTTATCATTCTAATGAATATTTATAGTTGAATTTATCTTTTGTATAACCCCATATTAAAAATTATTTACTTATTAAACTTTGATTTTAACTATTTTAACCCTTCATTAAATAAATTAATAATAAATGTCCTAATCTAATCCAAGTGGGCCTAAATGGTCATATTTTATTCCTAAGTTTGTTTTTGGTCGAATTAAACTTATCCAATAGAATTAGTACATGTGTTAGGGTAATAATAATATCATATTTACCCTTAATTACCCTATTTACTTTTAAATGTGGTAAAAAAAAGTAAAAAGTTACTATTCACCAAAAATTATTTTCATCTCATTGAACCACATTTTAGTCCTTGATATTAACCATGTCTCTTGGATTTTCGAAATTCCACTCACAGAAGCGGTAAAATTATGTTTTATGAAAAATTCAGTTTTTTAACTACCACTTAGTGGTTTCACTATTCATCAAAAATTGAAAGTTTTCAGAAAAATACCAAAATTTCACCCTAGGATAATTTCGATATTCCGAATCCAAAAATGAAGTCCATTTTAAAAAATAAAATTTATTAAATTTCAAAAAGTGTTTATTACTATTCATAATGGCTAGTTTTAATAATATTTTAATAGCATATCGTTGTTTAGTGAAACTCGGTATTGCGTACGACGCAAGCTATCGAGGAAGGTCGCGATTTCGTGTAATGCAAGACAAGAAAGTGTTGTGTAGAAAAAGATTCCTTTGATGATTTATATAACATAAAAGTCTCGGGTGTTACATTCTACCCACCTTAAAATGAATTTCGCCCTCGAAATTCGTCACTTTGTAACAAACAGATGAGGATACCTCTCCCTCATCATATCCTCAAGATGCCATGTAGATTCTTCTAATTGGGGGTTCCTCCATAAAACTTTCACCAATCGAGCGGTCTTGTTTCGTATGACTTTTTCGCTACGATCCAGAATCTCTATCTGTTGTTCTTCATAAGAAAGTTCTTGCTCCAGCGGTACAACTTCAGAGCTGAGTACATGTGAAGGATCAGGTATGTACTTTCTCAGGAGAGATACATGGAACACATCGTGAACTTGAGATAGATTCGGTGGAAGCGCCAATCAGTAAGCTACCTTCCCAACACGATCCAGTATTTAGAAAGGACCGATATATCTAGAGCTCAACTTCCCCATCTTTCCAAATCTCATGACTCTCTTCCAGGGAGATATTCGTAAGAACACTTTATCACCCACTTCAAACTCTAGGTCTTTTCTTCAGTTGTCGGCATAACTTTTCTGTTGACTCTGAGCTGCTCTTATGTGTTGTTGAATAGATCTGACCTTTTCTGCCATTTCATCAATGAGATCAGGTCCTAATAGATTTCTTTCCCCAACTTCATCCCAGTAAGTTGGAGTCCTGCATTTCATTCCATAGAGAGCTTCATAAGGAGCCATCTGAATACTGGAGTGAAAGCTATTATTATAATAAAATTCCACCAAAGGTAGGTGTTGATCCCAACCACCTTTGAAATCCATAGAGCAAGCTCTCAACATATCTTCTAGGATTTGAATTGTTCTCTCAGACTGACTGTCTGTCTGAGGTTGATAAGCCGTGCTGAAACTCAACTCTGTATCAAGAGTATGCTGAAGACTTCGCTAGAACTTCGAGGTAAATCTCGGATCCCGATCGGATATAATAGAATGTGGTACTCCATGCAATCTTACCACTTCCTTTACATATATCATGGCAGACTGATCCAGAGAGAAATCATCTCTAATAGAAATGAAGTGTGCAGACTTTGTAAGATGATCAACTATGACCCAGATAGCATTATTGCCTTTGGATGTTTTAGGAATTCCTGTGACAAAGTCCATAGTGATGTTTTCCCATTTCCATTCGGGTATGGGTAATGGTTGTAACATCCCCTTAGAATTCTGTCTCTCAGCTTTAACTTGTTGACAAACCATGCATCGAGATACAAATTCAGCAACATCTCTTTTCATGCCATCCCACCAGAAGTACTCTTTCAGGTCCATATACATCTTCGTGCTTCCAGGATAAATATAGAATGAAGAACTATGAGCCTCATTCAGAAGCTCCTTCTTTAATTCCAGGATGGGAGGAACACAAACCCGATTCCTGAACTTTATTATCCCCTCACAATCACGGTTGAATTTAGGAACATTTCTCACCTTATTTTGTAACTCGACATGTTCTTTCTGTGCCTCTTTAATCTTCACATGTATATATGGTTGAACATTTATTTGAGAAAGATAATATTTTTCCCCTTCCATTATAATTCCATGATCCATCCCTTGTAAATCCATAAATATTAGATCTTTTGTGATCCTCATCATGGATAAACTAGCATGGTCTTGTCGACTTAATGAATCTGCCACCTTGTTTGCTTTCCCAGGGTGGTAATGGATTGAGCAGTCGTAATCCTTAATCATCTCCAACCATCTTCTTTGATGCATATTCACATCCTTTTGTGTGAAAATATACTTTACACTTTTATGATCAGTATAAATATCACACCGTTCACCATAAAAGTAATGCCTCCAAATATTTAATAAAAAGATTACCGCAGCTAACTCCAAATCATGTGTTGGGTAATTTTGCTCATGGATTTTCAACTGTCATGAGGCATAAGCTATCACCATATCATTTTACTTAAGAACACACCCCAATCCCTTCTTGGATGCATCACTATAGATCACAAACCTTTCTCTACTACAAGGCAGTGTGAGCACAGGTGCACTGGATAACCTTTTTTTCAACTCCTTGAAATTCTCTTCACATTCCTCCATCCAGACAAACTTAACTCCTTTCCGAGTCAACATGGTGTGTGGATTAGATAACCGTGAAAAATCATTCACAAAACGTCGATAATATCCAGCCAAACCAAGAAAACTTCGGATCTCGGTTACTGTTGTTAGTCTCGACCATCATTCGACAACCTCTGTTTTTGCTGGATCCACATATATCCCCTCTTTTAAGATTATGTGACCCAAAAATGAAACTTTTTGAAGCCAAAATTCACACTTGGAAAATTTGGCATAAAGATTCTCCTTTCTCAGGTTCTTCAATATAATTCTCAAGTGATCATCATGTTCTTCTTTGATCTTTGAATAGACAAGAATATCTTCTGTAAAGACTACCACAAACTGATCAAGATAGTCTCTAAAGACTCTATTCATTAGATCCATGAAGATAGCAGGGGAATTAGTAAGACCAAATGGCATCACTATAAATTCATAGTGTCCATACCTTTTACGGAAAGTTGTCTTTGGTATATCCTCCCTTTTGACCCTTAATTGATAATACCCTGAACGAAAATCAATCTTGGAAAAGTATTGAGCTCCGCGTAGTTGGTCAAATAAGTCATCAATGCGTGGGAGAGGATATTTGTTCTTGATAGTGATCTTGTTATGTTCTCGATAATCAATGCAGAGTCTCATTGATCCATCTTTCTTCTTAACAAACAGAACAGGTGCTCCCCAAGGTGACACACTAGGTCGTATGAATGCCTTATCAAGATTATCTTGGAGTTTCTTCTTCAATTCTTGCAACTCAATTGGGGCCATTCTATAAGGTGTCTTTGAAATAGGCAAAGCACCCGGTACGAGTTCTATTGAAAACTCAACTTCACGGATTGGTGGAGGACCCAGTAATTCCTCTGGAAAGACATCATCAAATTCCCGTACAATGGGCATATTATTAATCGTGAGTTTCTCACCAAACATTTGAGATAAATTACCATCATTTAGTGGTATCAAGTCCCATAAGGTAGACGGAATTTCCACTGGAAGGTTATGTTCATCCTTGCATCGATAGACGATCATAGATTGATCTAGAATATGAAATGTGACTTCCCTTGTTTGGCAATTGATATGATCTCCATGTAGAGAAAGCCAATACATGCCAAGAATCACATCAAATTCCACTATAGGGAGGATCACAAGATTTGCAGGAATCACTTTCCCACAAACTTCAATCGGAGAAGAATTATAAACTTTTGATGTGACTGTTGTGCCATTAGGTGTTGTCATAGCTAACTCAACATCTAATTGTTGAGGGAATACGGTGATACCCTTAGAAAATTCTTCAGAAAGAAAAGAGTGGGTGGATCCAGAATCAAATAAAATATTTTCTACTTTAGAGTGGATGGTAAGTGTACCGTTCACCACATCGTTATCGTACTACACATCGCTGAAAGAAATTGCATGTGAATTTCCTTTGTCTTTAGCCTTAAGAGTTTGTTGACGTCGACCATCATCATCAACCCTTGGATTAGGGCATTTATGGGAATAATTTCCCATCTACTTTCACTTGAAACATTGAAGTGTAGTAGGTTCATTCTGTGTATCCCTTCATTTGTTTGAATCATTAGAAATCTTCTTCCCATCATCGCGGAATTCAAATGCCCGATGACCTTCCTTTCCACATTTGAAACATTTACTTGTCCCTTTAAGACAAATCCCTCCATGCTTATTTCCACACTTTGAGCATAAGGGAAAGCTCATATTCTTTTCAGTGTGCTCTTTAGATTTTCCTTTGAATTCCATTTTCCTCTTCTTATCAAACCCATATGACTGATGGGTTACTCCAATCTCTATCTCGACATTGAGAGCACATCGAACAATTTCCTTGTAGCTATTGAAGTCCCTTATGGCCAAATCCCTTTGAAGACTTGGTTTTAAGCCACTAAAGAATCGATCGATCTTACTCTCAGGTTGGATAATAATACCAGAAGCGTACCTTGAAAGTCTTGTAAAATTTTCTTCATAGGTACCAACAGATTCATCATCCTTTTGCTTCAGTTCAAGAAACTCTTTCTCCATCTTTTTTTGTTGAATACGAGGGAAGTACTTATTGAAAAATAAGTTCTTGAACTCGTCCCATTCGATGGACTCAATTTCATCCCTTTTCCTCGTATTCTTAATAAGATTACACCATTGATCAGCATCTCCTTCCAAACTATACAATGCTAAGATGACTTTATCATGTTCAGAACATTGAAGAACTGAAAATATCTTTTCAGTAGTACTAATCCATTGTTCAGCAACTAATGGATCAGTAGACCCGTTGAAAGAAGGTGGAGGCTGCCTCATGAAGGATTCAACAGAATGGTTCTACTTCTTTTGCTCGTTTGGAAGTCCTGCATGATTCATAGCTTGAGAAAGTTGTGTGAGCAGGGCTACAAGATTTTGCATTCCAGCTCCCATAATGTTTGGTTGCTCAGGGAGACAATCATTGCATTTCCCGTTGCATTCTGCATTAACACGATTCCTTCAGGTTCCAGTCATTGACTAAAACCAAGAATAATAGTGTGAGCAACACTAATTATAACATGAAAACCACATAATCAAGAATAAAATTTCACACTTAAGGTCTTATCCTAGGTTATTCATGACCATTTCTAAAGCACTAATATTGTGTTCTATGCTTAGACTTATCCTTAGGGTTCTTACTAAGGCTTTCACATCCTAGTTTCCAAAGGTTGACTATACCTTTCCTATGATACCAACTATAATGACCCATACTTTACAGAAATTTTTAATACTTCAAAATTGAAGCATACTTATTACAACATATAACAAAACCATGAAAGGACCGTATAGGTATAGTGTCTTTAGAAACGGGGAAACATAAACAACTGGTTCATAAAGTGTCTTCACTGTCTCCTATTTATTTCATCATATCTATAGTCCCTTTTGGCATATCTTATTTAATAACCTTCATCCTGACCTAGGGAAAGAAAACATACAAAATGATGAGCTCAAATGCTCAGTAAGGGTAAACAAAAGAAATATCCATCACATCATATACATAAGCACATAACTTTTGGAAATCGTAACCTGCAAAAGAGATCATAATTTCATAACATGGGATAAATCATGGAAGTGAAATGTAATCAAAAGAATCCTGAAATAAAGCATGAAACTTTGTGTCATACACACATAATCATAGAGAATCATTTTTTATTAGTCAAGGATAATTTCCAAGACTATCTTAGTGGACAAAGTCCCTTTCTGAACCGAGTTCACTCATCGTTTCAGTCCTATTTCACTGAACCGGTATAACCTACCGTTCCATCCATGTCTATCTCATGAGATATAAAATATTTACCCAACGCATTGGAAGGAGATATAGGTCCCACCCATCTCATAATGATACCATTTTTATGTGTTCCACAAAATCATAAATCATACATCATTGCATAACCCATGTAATAAAAATGGGAATCTTAAACATCATGACATCATAAAACAACTCATATACGATAAAGGAATTCATAAAAATAATTTCATCACAACATAATTAAATCAATGTAATAGTTGGGATAAAAACAGAACTCTTTATTATCTTAGATGGAAAATAATTTTGATAAAACACTTGAACTCCATTCTTGAGGATAATATCCTTTCTACTTCAAAAACCTTTTTCCCTTGTTAGCATGTCATACAAATTTTAACTAAAAAAATTTGATTAAAAATAAACTTGAATACTTGTAAAGGATGCTTCTTGGAAATAATGTTTTAAAAATCCATGCATGTCGTATAATTTAAGAAAACATTCTTTTCGTACTTTTGTCGGAAAAGTCAAAAAGTACCTCGTATGAAAAATGACAAAAGATTCCTTTCATATCTTTTACTAAAAACTCCCCGAAGGGTAAAATTGGGATTAAAAAATTATATGTGGATGGAAATAATATTACATATTGAGGAAACATGGATGTGGATGATAAAATACACCCTAGTAAATGCCAAAGTATAAACAATCTCGGATAAAAATGAGATTATGATATTTCCCTTACCATAGGTCCGTTTTGCTTCGTAAGTGTCCGAACCTCCTGTATAATGATTTAAATAATTCTATTGACTTTTTCCAGAAGCATACTTATTTCTATGATATCATATATGGTCATATTCTTAGCTTCTTAGTAGTAATATTTCATTGCTACTTGTTATTCAGGTGTTTATAACTTTTTGTTCTTATGCGTGTCTTGTCGAATAAATTCTTATTCTTCTCTTTAGGTTATAGATACCTAATTTACATAAGGGTATTAGTGTAATATATATCATATTAATTCATTCAATTCATTTATATAATCATTATTAAATGAATATCATGTAGAACGAGTCGCATCACATCGTGGAGACGGTATTTCGTATGTACGCACGAGTGATGATATCGTTCCTATGATCGTGGAATTGTATTGGAGTGTATGTATACTATTTCAGAATCCGTATCACTTTATAATAGTCATATATAGTCATTATTTACACCATTATACCCATCCAAGTAAGGTGTTGGTTGAAAATAGATTACACCACGGCGTGGAGACGGTATTCCGTACGTATGCACGCGCGGTGATTTCTTTTTCCGTAGGATGGATAGATGGTGAAATAGGGTTGTTTCATACTTATAATAACATATCAATATATGAGCGAAACTGATGTTATTACTTAATAATCAAACAACTAAATAAGAATAAGTGGAAGAAGAAATAAAGATGAAAGAATCGGTAACATACATTACCTCTTCTTTGAAGTGCTTCTTTCAGACCTTCTTTTAGGGCACTAAAATTGGTCTTTGAAGAAGACTAGGACCTCTAGGTTGTCTCTAGGGAAGTGGAGAGGAGGAATTGGCAGTGTTTGGACGATCTTGAAGGCTCAATGTTGTGTGAGCAAGAGGGGGTGGAGGTGTCCTTTTATAAGAGAGGAGAGGGGCACCTTTGGGAAAACTAAAAATATTATTTTATTATAAAGTCATGTTCGGTTTTAAATAGCTACAAATTGATGTATTTTAAAGATAAGGTGTGGATGGGTCGAAATAATCTCATCCAATAGAATTTAAAAAAGTTTAGGTTCCTATTTTAACCTTATCATTTAGATTTAATATTAAGTTATATAAGTTTACTTTTACCGTGTCTTCTTGTGTTCTTATACTATAAGGTTAATAAACTTACTATAAGCAGCCAAACGAACCCCAAGTTGTTTATTATTAATATATATAACCTTATCTAAGTCATTTGGACGAACCTTAGATTTTTAGGAATAAAAGAACAATTACTAATATAATATTTGTTTTAAAAACTATTTTATGTCAATTTTGACACTATTTAGTAATTGATTTTTTTGAAAATCATAACAGAATTTTTAGATTAAACAATGTTAATTAAATCAATAATAACATGTAATATTAACCTATAAAATTAGTGTAATTCATAAAAAGTCTCAAATTACATTTATTTTGGTGTTTATAACATTAATTATGTCAATATTTCATTAATAAGATAATTACTGCATCATCTTTGTGTCATAAATAAATTAAATTATTTAAAGTCTAAAAATTACAAATAAAATACCATTATGTAGGAAATATTTTTATCTTTCTAATGAATATTTATAGTCGAATTTATCTTATTTATAACCCCATATTAAAAATTATTTACTTATTAAACTTTGATTTTAAATATTTTAACCCTTCTTTAAATAAATTAATAATAAATGTTCTAATCTAATCCAAGTGGGCCTAAGTGGTCATATTTTATTCCTAACATTGTTTTTGGTCGATTTAAACTTATCCAATATAATTAGGACATGTGTTAGGGTAATAATAATATCATCCTTACCTTTAATTACCCTATTTACTTTTAACCGTGGTAAAAACAAGTAAAAAGTTACTATTCACCAAAAATTATTTTCATCTCATTAAACCACATTTTTAGTCCTTGATATTAACCGTGTCTCTCCGAATTTTGAAATTTCACTCACAGAAGTTGTAAAATTACGTTTTATGAAAAATTCAGTTTTTTAACTACCACTTAGTGGTTTCACTATTCATCAAAAATTGAAAGTTTTCTAAAAATACCAAAATTTCACCCTAGGCTAATTTCGATATTCCGAATCCAAAAATGAAGTCCATTTAAAAAAATAAAATTTATAAATTTTCAAAAGGTGGTTATTACTATTCATAGAGGCTAGTTTTAATAATATTTTAATAGCATATCGTTGTTTAGTGAAACTCAGTATTGCGTACGACGCAAGCTATCGAGGAAGGTCGTGATTTCGTGTAAAGAAAGACAAGCAAGTGTTGTGTAGAAAAATATTACTTTGATGATTTATATAACATAAAAGTCTCGGGTGTTACAAAATGAGTCATGAATGATATAATAAATATGAATATGGTTCTCGAATAATTTAATAACATACTATGGCCATTATACAAGAGGTTAAACATACCCTCAACTAACATAAAGTGAAATGTAATGGTTAGTTTCACAATCTCTTTATTATCAATTGTTGTTTTTATGTTCGTATCTACTGGGAAATATTTATTATCCGTGTCCATGTTTCATAAAAGATTCTACAAAGGGATTATTTTAAGGTATTTTTTTTAGTAAAACATCATTTTAAATGTTTTAATTATTTATTCATCTAATCCATTATCATTAATGTCCATGTTTTCAAAATGGTTTTAAGGATTTATTTATATGGACATGAATGTTTTTAAAATGTTAATTCCATTCAAAATATTCAGATTGGCATGGGACACTTTGATTCAAAACTATATTTTAAATAAATTCATTTATAAATTATGTGTCTTTTAAATGATTTCATGAAAAAGGGGTATTTCTCTCAAATATTTTTACTAATAATTTTAAACTATGTCAACATCCTTTACGGGATATTATTATTGATGAGGTTGATTTATTATGATACAAATATTCTATATTGTATTGATGGTATTTTGATATGTTTGAATGTGGAAGTGTTATTTTTATACCATTAAAGGTTTATGGATAAATAATTGACATTTCATATGCTTGTTTTAATATGAATGTTTATGTTATATTTATTCCTTTTCATATGAGGAATGAATTGGACTTAGTAAGTGACGAGTGGAGTCCACTATAGCTCCTCAATTCATTGGTAGGTCTCATGAGACAAACTAGTGTATTAGCACAAGGCCTTGAAAAATATTATTTGTAGTCTTGTCACAATGCCTTGACTATGTGGTTCTGATGTTTGGAATTATGCATTCCATCATTTCGAAATTGGCTATGGATATTGCATGTTATTATTCAAATAGTAGAATATCAATGTGAATAATTAAATGAAATTATTTGATTTATCTTTTCCATATTATGATGAATATTATGTTTAAATGACTTATGTTTTAGTTTTATACATTTCCTTAAATGTTGATTCTTATTTGTGAAAGTTTATACAATATTGTTATCCTTACTAAGCATCTGAGCTCACCGATTTCTTATGTTTCATTTTCCCATGATTCCAATAAGTGATGATTGATAAGCAGGGTTAAGCTAGGGGATTAATGGTGTTCTAAAAGGATCATTTATGTTGTGTTTTATTTTCTTATGTATAATGTGACGTTCATGTATGTAATATATTTTCCCAGTCTACTAAACTGATCATCCTTTCGGGACATGACTCATTGTAATCATGCCATTGTATTGAAACAATGCACTGACCCCGGGCTTCTGGGATCGAGGAATAACAGTTGGTATCATAGGATGTTTTGAAACATCCTTGGAAATAGATTTAGATAAACTCTGATTAGATAACATTACCCAAAGATAGACTGGAGTATTATTATGTGGAAAAAAGGTCGTCATTGTGTTTACCATCCTTATAAATTTTAGATTCTGAGTTTGGATAGAATTATTTTAGTTAAGTCTAAATAATGGAATCAATCAAGTTTGATATTGGATACTATTTTTAAGGTTAAATAATTTATTGGGATTATTTTTGGATTTTCATAAAAAAGATAACCTGAAGATCCGGCGATAACCCATCGCATCTGGAACGGTCGCAAGACATGATCCTGAAACCAAAAGGAGACAAGGGTGGATTACCTACCACTGGAATATGTGATGTCCTAGTTTGTATAATGTAGATTTTTTGATAGTCTGAAAAATGAATTATAAATTCATTATTTTTGGAACCCTATAATATTATGATAAATAGAATCTTTTTGAATTCTATTATCTATTGGAGTGAAAGTTTATTTTGAGGTAGGAATTAGTTGAAGGATGAAACTCTAATTGTCAAGTATTTTTTTTCTTCTTATTCTATGAATAAATTTATTATTGAACATTAGGGAAGGGATCGTAACACCAAAAATGTGATATCCAAATTCTTTATGTTTTGTTGAACCGACGATATTTTAAATCAGCATAGATTGATGGCATTTAGGCTCCCAATTTGACACTTGTTTGTGGTTGATGACCTCAATCACTCCCTATAAATATTTATTTTTTTTCCTCCAATAATATGTCTCTAATTTCCACTAATGTTATCCTAATATAGATCATAATTTGGTGGTTAATTTTTTATTTCCCTTTCCCACTTGTTAAAACTAAATTTTATTAACCGAATTTTAGATGTGGGTTTTCCACAAAGGTATTTTTCTATTTTTAACCATTTATTTTCAAAGAAAAATTTCAAAATTCAAGAATGAAATTTATTGAAGGAGGGAAGAATGTAACACCCTAATATTTCATAGTACGTTATTTCTTCAGAATAATTCAATAACATACGCTACCTGAAACACCGAGTCTGAGCGCACCATGACTTACCAAAAAAGATGTTCAAAAGTGGTTATCAATAGTATTATCTAAATTTTGAATTTCATATATTCCATATAAATTTTTACATCCATATCATGTGTTTCTTAACATTATTATAGAAAGAAATTCATTTTTTCAAATAAAGAAAGTATTTTGCAGAAAATGCAATTTTACCACTTTTTAATGAAGAACCCTTTTAAAATACAATATATGACACTATTATATATTTCATTTGATAAAATATACTAATTCCGTATAATCTCAACATAAAAATTAGTTTTGATAGTTGTTTGGCGTTTTTTTGATAACTTTCTTATTTGGGTGAATAATGAAAATTACTAAATTTGATTGGAATACATCTTTTTTAATAAAAATAATTTATAGTGTTCAATTATAAGTTTTAATGTTTTGGAAGTATAATTAAATTATATTTTTATAATTCAATACAATTTAGGTCATTATAAGTAATTTCACATTTAAATATGACATAAACATATGTCAATCTTGTGATAGTTTGTACTTTTTAAAAACCCTCTTTTTGGTTTTGATAACGGGAATTAGTTTTAATTTATTAAATGAAAATTATATGTTTTTAATTGGTATAATAGAGTTCATTTTTTAATTCAGAATATAAAAATTAGCTTAGTATGAATTTTTTGTATTTTTGTGAAAACGTTCAATTTCTTTGATGAATAGTGAAGACACTGCGTTATTATTCAAAATTGGCCTTTTATTTTAATAATTATATATTTTATTTCAATTTATTTTAAGTCAAAATATTTATATAATACATATATATGTTCAATGTAATTATATGATTCATTTTATAATATAAATAGATGTATAAAATGTTATTGATCTTTTTAACGTTTTTTACCCACCTTCAAAAAAAATTTCCAAATTTGCATAAAACATAATTTTACTGCTTCTTTGAGATGAATTTCAAAACAATAAAATAAATGGTTTACATTATTATGTAAAATGTGGTTCAATAAGATGAAAATAATTTTTTTTGAATAGTAATGTTGACTTTTATTTACCACACTTAAAAGTAAATAAAATAATTATGAGTAAAAACGATATTATAATTACCCTAACACAAGTCCTAAAAATATTTGATATGTGTAATTAGACCAAAAAAACTTAGTAATGAAATACTATCCTCTTTGGTCCACTTCATTTAGATTAGGAAATTTATTAACATTTTTTTTAAAGAAGAGTTAATGATGTTAAATTCAATGTTTAATAACTAATTTTTTTAATATATAGTTACAAAAAATATAAATTGGAATATAAATTTTCATTAGAGGTCTAAAAATATTTCTTACATAATGTTATTTTACTTATAATCTTTATTCATTAGATAATTTAATTTATTTATGATAGAATGATGATGCAGTAATTATCTTATTAAGTAATTAATAAATAATTGATATTATAAATATCCAAATAAATTTAAATTTATATTTTTGAAGAATTAAAATAATTTTAAAGGTTAATATGAATTGTTAGGGTTGATTATATAATGATTTTTTGAAGTGATAAGGTTGTTATGACTATAACAAAAATAAAATAACAAGTTGTGTCAAAATTGACATAAACTATTTTTTGTAATAAATACAATATTATTGGTTGATATAATATTCCTAAAAATATAAGGTTTTTCCAAAGGGAATATATTATATTATATATTACATTAATGAACCAGTTGAGGTTCCCGGGGATGTTTAGAGTATGTTTATTAACCATATAGTCAAAAATACTAGAATACACAGTAAAGGTTAAACTATTTTACTAAGAGTTAAATTTAAAAGATAAGGTTTATATGGTAACCTAGACTTGTCTAAAACCTATAGGTTGAATGTATTTCGACCCATAACCACCTAAGGATCGAAATAAATTTATTTGAAGCCATTATAAACAGAATATTATTATATAATAAATTAATATTTTAATCTTTTCCTAAAGTAACCCTCACCCCTCTTATAAAAGGGGACTTACCCTTCTCTCAAAATCAAACTTCCATATCCATTTAGATCGGTAAAATCCTTCCCAAATATCTTCCCAACATCCATAAAATCATCATAGAGTCATTACTTTTATCAAAAATCCATCCTATGGATCCCGTTTGATCGACTCAAAAGAAAACACCCGAAGCAGCGGTAATAATTTCACCAACCTCTTTCAAGTTCTTTTCTTTTTCCACTTTCTCTTTTTTTGTTGTTTTCATACCAAAATAATAAATCCAGTACCTCCTACATAATTTTAGGTTATTAAAAATATGGTACAATTATATTCATTATTCTATCAATCATATTATTGACAAAGTCAACATACGTGTGTACGTACGGCTTACCGTCTCCACATCGTGGTGTAGTTGTTTATTCAAACACTTCATTATTTGGATTGGTATAATAATTAGTATAACTAATTTAATAACAAATATAATATTTTAATGATTCTGTATATATGATATACCATTAAATGACATATGATTTCATCATCAATATAATGATATTGTCGCTCGTGCATATGTACGGATTACCGTCTCCACAACGCGATGAGATTAATTTCCACATTCACCAATAAATGATGATTATAAAAATATATATTATTAATAAGTATGTAATATATTACACAATAAATATACTTAATATATATATCTATGTATATACTTACACATTTATTATTCACTTACTTTCATTCAATACCATTCGAAATTGGAAACAACGTTTATGCGCACGTACTGTCTACCGTCTCCATAAAGAGTGTTTTGAATTTCATATATCTATATATTATACATATTTATATTCTAAATATATATGTTATATAAATCATGTTTTATATTCTTCAATTAAGTAAATCATTATCTAAATGATACAATCAACAATGACAAGTTAAAACACATACGATAAAGAAAGAAATTATTACCGAAAATGTTAATTTAACATGGATGTCATTATTAAATGGGTAGTATAAAGTCATAAATGAATCATATATGATATAATAAATATGAATATGGTTCTGGTACAATTTAACAACATAATACAGTCATTATACAGGATGTTAATCATACCCTCGACCAATAGAAAGTGCATGGTAAGGGTTAATTTTAAAATCGCTTTATTATATGAGGTTGTTTTTATGTAAGTATACACTAGGAAAAATTTATTATCCATGTCCATGTTTCATAAAAAAAATTCAAAGGATTATTTTAAGGGATTTTTTACTAAAACATTATTTTAAATGTTTTAAATATTTTTTCTTCTAAACCATTCTCATTAATGTCCATGTTTTCCCAAAGATTATAAGGATTTATTTATATGTACATAAATGTTTTAAAATGTCAATTCCATTAATATGTTTCACAGAGGTATGGGACCCTTTTATTCAAAACTATATTTTAAATTACTTCCTTTATAAATTATGTGACTTTTAAATGATCTCATGAAAAAATGGTTATTTCTCTCAAATACTTTTACTAATAATTTTCAACTATGTTAATATCTATTATGAGATATTTTTATTGATCGAGGTTGAATAATTATGATACATATATTCCATATTGTATTGATGATTTGTTGATATGTTTGACTGTGGATGCATTTTTTTTACCATTAATGGTTTATGGATAAAGTATTGACATTTTATATGTTAGATTTAATATGAATGATTATGTTATGTTTAAAACTTTTCATACGAGGAATACATCGGAATAAGTAAGTGACAGGTGGAGCCCGCTATTGATCCTCGATTTATTAGTAGGTCTCATGAAAAAACTTGTGTCTTGGCATAAGGCCCTGAAAAAATCTTATTTGTAGTCTTTCCCCAAATCCTTGACTATGTGGTAATGAGGTTTGAAATTTTTCATTCCATCATTACAAAATTTGCAATAAATATTCCATGTGATCATTCGACTAGTAGAATATCCATGTGAATATGTAAATGAAATTATTTGATTTATATTTTCCATAGTATGCTGAAGTTTAAGTTTAAAAGACTTTTATTTAAGTTTTATACATTCCCATTAATGTTTATTCTTATTTATGAATGTTTCGACTATATTGTTATCCTTACTGATAATCTGAGCTCACTCTTTTCTTATGTTTTATTATCCCAAGATTCCAAGAAGTGTATTATGATTTATAAGCTAGGTTAAGATAAGATATTAATGGAGTATTCAAATGATAATTTATGTTCTGTTTTATTTTCATATGTGTTATGTAACTTTCATGTATATAATCTTTTTTCCAAGATGGATAAACTGATCGGTCTTTTTGAACATGATTCCTTGTAATCATGCCAATGTATTAAAATAATTCATTGACCCTAGGCTTCTAGGTTCGGGGCTTAACATTTTAGAAAAGTTTTGAAAGATATCATATATGATTTGGTAATAGTAGGGTCTCTTACGACCTCCATTTTTAAATTCATTTATAATAGATGGAGTACCCATATTAATCTAATTCTGTGTTATGAAAATAAATCTCAGACATTGGTGTAACATTTATTATGTAGTTTTAAAAGGTGATTGTTAGTAAATTAAAGGTAATTTATTTTTTTATTTATCAAAATTTAAATTGAATTTGTTAAATATATCAAATCCCTTATATTGGGTGGGTCTATTTCTATTCGTGGGGACAACATATCTTCAATTTTTTGATAATAGTGATAGGCATATATTTTAGTTGGTGATTTAGAAATTCTTATGGTATTATTAATGAGGATATGATAATATTATTTTGGGTAAGAGGGATCATAATTAAATGTAACATTTCACTAAAAATGCCTTAAAAATACATCATTTTTACTTGGATGCATTTTAAAGAAGAAATTAGTTTATTACCATATAGTAATTACATAAAATTTTCCAATGTTAATAACATGTTAATATATTAACAACCCTTAAATGAATTATGAATTATTTTTTTTCAATCACATGAAATGTCATGACATATTAATATGTTTATTATGTCGTGTGTTTATCGATTTCATTGAATATTAATAATGTATGAAATGATAATTGTTTCCCTAGTTGACATATTTGTATAATCTAGTATAGTAATATAAATCCCAATCATGTGTTTCTAATATCATTAATCATATATATTCATTGACAATATATGATCAACATTTTATGGTTTGTGACAATATTTATGAAATTAGAATTATATAGGATAATAAAACCGTTGATGGGGTTTCCATGGGATGTTAATCTATTATGTCTTGTAATAAACTATTGTGTAGGTATTCCAAAAACAATTCTGTGATTTATTTAGTAGATCTAGTATTTATTTTAATGTTCTTTTTCTTTCACTATAAACTAACCCTTTTTAAAAAAGGTTTGTCTGAACATAGTACTTTTGATAATAAATAATTACTAATATCTTGTTTTTTATATTTCTATATAAAAAATTGATATATTTATTATTCCATAAATTCTTTACACTACCATCACTATAGATATATGTCATATAGTTGATTCTCTAATAAAATAGTATTTTTCTACTGGGGATATCCTAAAAAATATGATACAGTGAGACCCAATAGGTATCCTCTTAGGATATTTCTAGAATTTATTTTTTATGATAAAGTAATAAAGGAAATCATAAAATCAAGGGAGTCTATATTGTTATAACATTGGATTAGATAAGCATATTTACATTATTTTGATGTTTGATGCCCACATTGACTCCATGGGTAATCCACTATCCTTCAAAATGTATTATCCTATACATTAGACTATACTTTTAAACCCTTAATTGTAACACATGAGGTTTTTTGTATGTTTATTATTTTATAAACTATATTATTAAAAGTAAAAACTATTTTTTTATATTTTTCAATTAAATTTAAATATAATAGGAAAAATTCATACAATATATCAGTTAAACTAAAAACACATTATTCACTCATGGTAAAACATTAAAAATGTAATATGATACTATTTATTACAAACAATACATTATTACACACCATGTATTATTAAATTCATTAAATGAAAATAAATTAAAAGTGAGAAATAAATTGAATTGAATAAAATCGTTAACCCAAAAGAAACATTAAGATCGTCTACATCATTAAGGATCTCCCATATCCAAAAAAATCTATAATGATTAATAACATCAATAAAATAGAAAAAAAATTAATTGATAAAAAAATTATACAAATTAGATGTATAAATTAAGATGTGTAAATGGAATGAAGGTGATTCTTAAGGATATATATAGTGACAAAATATGGTCATTATAAATATGGTCCTTGGAAATATCATCATTGGAAATATATTCATTGTATATATATGTATTGAATAGTTATACCAATGTTGTGTATTTATAATAATAAATTTAAAATGTTTTAATTACAAAAATATAATTAACTAAAAAAATATACTATTGAACTATTATAAATAATAATATACTTTATATATATGTGTGTGTGTGTGTGTGATACAAATTATTATTATTATTATTAATCTATTATGTGAAAAATTTAAACAATTCAATAAATGATATTAATATAATTTAATTATTAAAAATATTTTTTCGAATATAAATAATTAATTTTAATGGTATTCCGGGAATATTATTTAGTTAAAAAGTATTATATTAGAAATAAATTTTTATTACGTTTTTACATTTCACTTATATAAAATCCTGAAAAACTTTTATGTAATGTATTTATATTATTTACATGAAATTATTTCAATTCATTCATCCAGCTATTATGCAGAACGTAATATGGATAAATTCATTTGACCATTAATGTTTTGGTTTTCAGTGAAAATATTATTTACGTGATATGAATTTTATTAGAAACATAATATATCAGGAAAAAAATATATTGTTGATAAGAATAACATTACAATTAAATATAGAAAACTTGAATAAGTATAGTTCATATCTAAAAAGTTATTCTCCAAATAGATACTATTTGAAATTAAATTATATAATTCCATATCGAATTTAAAATATTAAATTACCTTTTTGAATAAATAAAATTAATTTTTTAATTTATTAACTAAATTTTAGATTTTTATGTGTTGCTTTCAATTTTTCTAAAATTATTTATTTTTATCTGAATAGTGAAAGTTATATATGTTACAAAAACAATAATTTTTTAAAAAATTCCATGAAGTAATAAAATTTTTAAAACATATAAAATAATTAATTGATGAAATTATGTAATTAGTAAAAATATTTTTAATTTATAAAATAATTTTCTATCAATTTCCAAAATTGAGCAACATTTTTACACAAAAAACTATTTTATTCATTGAATTTTAATTAGGTTGTTTGATGGTGAAACTAGATTTTAGAGCCCTTTTGAATTCACATGACTCTCCTTCAGTTAATAAATATAACTATATTCATTAAAATTAATATCAACGATATTTGTTTCATAAAAATACTATTTATAATTAAAAATAAAATGATTTTTGACACATTACATAAGAAAATATTAACATTAATTTTTTTACATATATTAATTTTGTTTAATAAACATTATTTCATATTGATAAACATTAGGATTAAATAATGATATATGGATCATTTTTTAGGTATTAATAGTATATTACTTATTAAGATTTTTTTTCCATTGTAAAACCAAAAAATGGTAATAGAGAAATATTAAAACTAAATGAATTCAAATTAGTTTAAAAGATGTTTTAAAATTAGTTGCTGATGGAAGATGTATATTAAACATCCCCTAATTGATTATTTTGCACATTTTCTCCCTGTTTCTTTTCAAAAAAAACCCAATTTATTTTGAATTTATATGTATAAAATATTAATTCCCTTCACCTATAAAAGGATCCCACATACACCCCATTTATCCACTCATTATAATGAATTATATTGACTAATACTCTTATATATTCCCTTATTATCTCTATAACCACACAATATAATAATTATCCATTAAAAAATATTAATCCAATGAACCATAAGGTCTCAAACATGGGAGAAAGTCCAAATGCAGTTATAATGTTCCCAACTGAACTCTCTTAATTCATTTCATCTTCTATATCCTCAAAAATATTCAATCCATGAATTTATGATAGAATTAATATTAATAATTTTCATAATTATATTAATAATCATTTAATATAAATTTTTTACCCTCTTGTAAAACCATTTGATAAAATGAAAATGTCGCCCTACATATGTGTGGATTGTCGTCTCCATGAACGATGTTCCATAGTTTTCATGTATAGTTTACCTAGAATCTACTACAATTTAATTTAATTTATTTAAATTTTATTTATAATAATAATATTATTTTTAATTAAAAAACCTCACCTATATTCATTATAGTCTATGGAAAATGAACACGTCTCTTATAGTATATTTCGACCTGTACTTCCCTAAATGTGACATATTTCATTTTCACCATAATTTTATATTAGTTATATAAATATATTATAACATAAATAATCAACTTAAAAAAACTATATTAAATCATTATTATTATTTAATAATGATATTATACCATAGTAATATCTTTATTGACCATACTCAACCATATATTATTGAATTTTTTTATTTGGGTCGGTTTAACAACTACAAGAAAAATTATATAAATTTATATATTTGGTAACATTAGAAAAATAATTACTAGAGATATTGGAAAATAATAAGTAAATAATGATTTCATTTTATTTCTATAATTTAAATGGTATTATGTAACCCATTTTTTAGATTCCACCCATTGCTCATAAAAACTATCAAAACAAGTTTATCGTTGACATCATCATCACAAATCATAATTAAAATACTTATTAAATGATATTACGGTTTAAAAATAATTATAAAACATATTTTAGAGTTCTTTTATGGATATAATAATGATAAATTTGGATACTTATATATCAATCCATATTTCCACTGTCAAAAGAGTATTCAAAAATAATCTAAACAATTGATATTCAATGATATAAATTATCTATAACTAACTAAAATATTTTTAAAAATTTTTGATTATAATCGGTAATATATACTAATATGTTTATAAAATATGTTATTAACACAATTATTTTTGTTACTCGTTAATTTATTGTGTGTTTCTGCTTAGTGTGAATACACGTAATGAGTTTTTCATTTAAATTTTATTTTATTGAGGTATGATGTGTGTTCCCTACTATTTTCATTTTTGGTAAAAATATTGGCCTTGAATTTCATTTATCAGTATTTTTTAGGCTATCCATGTGATTTACATGACCATATATCTATTTTCAGTTTATGGGATTTAGATGTTAAAAATAATGGCAATGTAACAGTGTTCATTAAATCAATAAACACTGATTCTGTTATAATGCATCTCCTTGAGAGTTATTATCATATTTTCGATGCATAATCCCCTATAATTTTATTTATATTTAATAACACTTTATTCTAAGCATTAAAATATATCTAATATAAAATCCCTTTAACATGATTTATAGATAATAAAATATGGTGTTTGTAAGAAAGTTTTCTTAACCAAACTAATTTTCTTGAGTCATTATAAATTAATTTTTTTACTATGGTTATTAAAAAATGATTTTTTATCTTTTATAAGGATATTATAATTTCATTAGATATTATTTTATTTTGAATTAAAATTATTAATTTCGTTCTTAATAACATTCTATAATGGTAAGATCAACTCCCATTATTTAAAAATGATATTTTTTTCTTTCATATCCCCATGAAATTATCATTATTATGTTCTCTTTTATTAATTTGGAATCATACATATAATTAATTTATCATAATAATTAAAATTTTATTTACCTAATTATGAATTAATTATCTATCACTCACATTATAACATGGTTTTTAATTAATTTATTTTCTAAATACTAAAAGTTATATCCACTTCAATGTTGTACATTTTTCTTCAAATCCACATTTTCAATGAAAAAAACTATATATATATATATATTTAAATGAAATATTGTTTGAATTAATTTTAATGTTGTGATTGAACAATGATTTTTTCTAAACTTTTTTGAATTTATTTTTGAATGTTGTGGGTAATTTTGAATCAATAAAATTATTTTAAGGAATTATTTCTAAAAGAACTCTTCCATGGGTTTGCTTTAAATTTACTCCTTAAACGATCTACCTATATGGATTTATATTCTATGAATAAACTAATAAATACCTCAACGAAATGCCCCTTCTGGATTTTTTAATGCTCTTATTAACAAATCTAATCTCTGAAGTCATCTTATATGATTACATTGGAAAAAATTTTTAGAGTCATTATCTTTACATTAGTTCTATATGATATTTTGAATAACTAATTTCATGTGGAACCTATAAAAATTGATTAAAATCGGGTAGGTTCTTATAAATCCCTCTATGAAATTTTTATGCATTTATATCTCATGAGATAATTATTAAAAGAAAGTAATTTTTGTTATTCACTATATGAGGTGTGGACATCTTGATTTTTCATAACATAAAGCATGAACATTTTGTTTTATCATAACAAAAAGCATGGATTTTTTTATTTATAACATTATAATTCATATATAATTATATTTATTTCAATGTTCCTTATTGTGTTAGTTTTCCAAGTTATGAAATATATTTATTTTTACAATTCAATTCTATGTCTCATGTTAATAATATCACACTCTCTTATCATGGTACATGTTTTCATATTTGAGATTACATGTCTCTCCATAATGACTTCTGTATAAGCATAATTTCTATATGTTATTCTAATAATATATTTCCATCTATATATTGTTTTAATATATTATTAGGTTATTACCATTGATGACATGTGGTTGTTTTACCTTACGGTTTGTTTAATCTCACCCCTTTCTTATGATTCCATTCTTCAAGTTATGAAGATGAGTATAACGTATTACATTTATAGAATATAGAATATAGTTAATTAATTATGGATATATAATTGAAATAATTTTAAAAAAATTTACTTATGTATCTATTTTTCAATGAAAATTACCCTTTAGTTATTGGAATTCTATGTTTGTTTGGGAGAGTAAATGTTAATATTATGTAATTGAAATAAAATAATTTCATTTTTACCATGGGTATTACATCATGGTATTAAATACTATTTGTAAATTGTGTTTTTTATCATGTGAACACGGGGTGTGGGTATGGAGAACCATAGATGGTATCACAGTTTTGTGTAGTTATTTTTTTGGATTAGTTCAATTTTTTATAGACATTAGGATAAGAGAACCTTCATGAAAACCCTTGATATAAGTATATGTATAAGACAAAATATTTCAAGGTATCAATATGATTTTTACTCTGTTCTAGAGGTGAAGAACTCAAACTACACACTGGTCTAGACATTTCAAGAGGATATTCTTTATCTAATCAGGTTTTTTATTAACAATTATGAATTATAGGATAATAATAATTTCAAAAAACCTAACAAGAAATGAATATTGATAAATTTGATTAACACATTTTGATTCAATAGTTATTCTATGTATCAATTGATATGTCATTTACCTATAATCGGTCAGTTGAATTTTGAGAGCATAAATTCAAATGTTTTTTAGGTTTAGAATTTCGAAATAATGTTCATGATTATTTTATTACAATTATTTTTGGGATTTTTCTAAAACTTACAAGTGATATCAACCCAAAAAAAATTATATTAACTTGAATTATCATATCCTATGAAAAAATTAATAATAGAAGAAGTGTTATGTTTGGTATTTTATATTTATATGATCGTTAATTAAGAATTTTTTATATATTATAATTATATTTGTGGTTTTAATATTTTGTTTGAAATCTGAATATGAAACTGATTCTTCTGAAGCTACGTATCTAGAAAATCACAAGACAAAGATATAAATAAATATTTTGAATAAATGATAAATAATAATAATATCTTCTAATTATGATGAAAAAATATATGTTACCCAATATTCCTTAAGATATATACATTTTTATCTATTTGTACGATTTATCTCTAGTTTTGATTATATTTTATATATCGTTAGGTATTGTGATAATTATTTGATAATAAAATTGTGATAATAAAAATTATTAAATGGTGGGAATATAATGCCCTAGTTTTTTTGAAGTATATTATTCCACTAAAATTATACATATAATTCTAATCGTTTTTTATCTTTTGAACAAATTTGAAATAGTTTAAGAAATAATTTATAAAAAATACAAATTAAACCAAAAACACTAATTATTCATAATCAAATATTACAACAAACGATCATGAAACAATGTATACCACACCATGTATTATTATTCAAAGTATATTATTAAATATAATAAAATCACATAAATTCAAGGTGTAATAAATATAATATAATCATAAGCATAATCAAAACGAAATCTCCTAAGATATATTCATCCTTTGGAAACACCAATAGCCATAGAAAATCTATAATTATGAATAAAATCATGAATTGAAATATCATATTGTCAGAACTAACGTAAAAACAATTTAAATAAGAATTGTGACTTATAAAGTGTCATTGAAATTAATGATTTTAATAATAAATAATATAGGAAAAAATATAACAACTATTAATATGGTTGTGGGAAATATATTCATTAGAGGAACATGTATCCAATTGGTATAAATAATTTATGTATTTTTATAATTAAATTTAAATTAATATAATTCACAGATAACAAATAATGAAACCAAAATATAATATTATAAATATTATGTGTGTGTGTGTGTTACATATTATTATTATTAGTATTATTAATGTAATAAATTTTTAATTTATAAAATTCAAATTGACTTATTTATTTAAATGGATTAGTAAAATTTGTTTTTTAGAATATAAATAATTACTTTTGATGGTTTATGGTGTATATTTTTAATATAAGTCAAATATTTTTTAAAATACTATTTATTGTGTTGTTTAGTGTTAACTACACTCCACTCAATAATTATTTTATTAAAATAACATTGAAGATGTTAACATCAAATAAATTAACATCTATCATGGAGATATTATTTTCCAAGTAAAAAAGTATAAATTCATTTATTCATTAAAAATGTATTTTTCAAAAAAATTACTTAATATATATTTTTTTTAATAAAAAAAATATATCAATAAGATCATATATTATTGATTTCAGTTATAAATTTAAAATAACTGATATAATATGATAATATGAATAACGAATATATAAAAACACAATAAAAAATTTAAATTAATTTTCCATTATATTTTATATTTCCATGCCAAATATGAATTCCAAATTTTTTAAATTTTAATTTGAAAAAATGATATTTTTTTGGATTTATATTTTCTATAATATCTAATTAGTATTGTTATTTTTTTGGAAATTATTTATATTTTGGTTTAAAGTAAACGTTTAGTTTTACTAATACCATATTATTTATAAATATATCAGGAAATATTAATAATTAGAATACATATAAAAAATATCATGATAAAAAATAAATTAGAGGAATGAAATATGTATTAAAAACTTATATATTAGTTTTAGAATACTTTTGTTTATTCTTTTGAAAATTAAAAAATATTTTTTAAATAAAATAATATTTCTAGTGTGACAATTTTTTCTGTTTAGACTTGATTAAATTTAGAAACACATATATTTTAAAGTCACTTGACTATATTTTGGGTAATATAATAAAAAATAAATCCATTAAAATCAATAGCATTGAAATTTTTTCATAAATATATTACTTATTCTTAAAAAAACACATTTTTTTAGAAGATTGACTTTATATGTTTAAAAATATAATTCCGAAATTAAATTTTTTTGGCACATATATAATTTATTAGATGAAATTGATTATATATTTGCAATTTTTACTTACAAAATATGCAATAGTGTATATATTTTTACTCATGAAATGTAAATTACCTAGGTATAAATTTTCTACCATAGTAAAAATCAAAAAACCATAAAATTGAAGAAAATAATATTAAATGACATTGAATCATCATTAAAACATGTGTTCAATATATACGTTTTAGGACTATTATAATTAACTCGTCCTGAAAAGTAATTTTTCATACTTTATCTACACATTCTATATCAAACTTGTTCTCTCATTATATTGTAAAGTTAGATTTATAAACATTTCATTCAATTCAACTGTAAAAATCGATCTCCATAACATCATTTATCAATTCAATCAAAATAATTATATTGACCAAATTTGTTTCTTAGTCTCTCCCTAAATAAATACCCTTATACAAGTATCCCAATTGTCATTATAGTATCTAGAATGGAAATATAAGTGTATGATTTTAGTGATAAGGATTATTCCCGACACATGATATCATACGACGAAAATTCTGATCTGGATATAAATCATTGAGGTATTGCGACATAAAAAATATTTAGTCAACATAGTGAATATTGATGTGACATATAGGACATATATCTATTCAATCATGTAATTTCATTAGTGTTATGAAATATGTTGTGCTAAGGTGGAGATAAGACATTCACCATGAAAAATATTTCTACACCACTAAGGAGGAATAACATTATTCAATGATAAGATAATAAATTGTTTTTCATAAAAAATATTAAAACCCATGTCGTGATTTTGGATATAGTCCACCTAGATAAATCCAATTGATGAAATATATTTTTTCAAAAAAATCTATAGATTGTATATTTCTTATATTTTGAATTTTAAATTGGAATTTAAAGTGGAAGATTATTGTTTCTGTAAAGGAATATATTTTATGTTTTTTTGAGAATATTTTGTTGTGTATATAAATGTGTTAGATGATATATCTTAGGTAATAGAGTTTACAAGTGTATTTTTAAGTAAAAGTTGAATAAGAGGATGAAGAAAAAAATTTTGATGGAGAAAAATTATATTATGGTGGTTTTCTAACTCATTTAATGTATTTATTATTATTTAAGGATATATTCATTATCTCAGATGGCATGGGATAACATTAAACAAGTCTGCAGAAACCATATGTATAAAAATATCAATGATTGACTTTTCATTTTATGCTCCACATGATTATTCTAGTGGATAATGTTTCCAAGAGACTTATAAGATCATAATTAGGATGTATGAATAGATATTTTGTCGATAACCTTATAAAATTATTCATTTCATTGTAATCCCCCAACAAAAAAATCCTAGAGTATCTCCTTTACCTTATTATATTAGAATCGTTGTAAGGAATCAAATCATGCCAGACCAATAATTTTAGATGTTTTGGAAAACCTGGTAACCATTATGGAAAAAATTTTACGTTGGGAATAAAAAACATAATACAAATAAAAATCAAATTCTCAAAAACCGTGAAACTCATGCAAATAATTCATCGTCATACCCGGGGAAAATGAATCAACATAAGGGTTAATTGAAATGACTAGTAAGGAAAATATATAAATGAATATATCATGAATTTCTATTGAATAATCAATATGGAATGTATAAAATATAACCAAATAATTCCATATAAACAATTAAATGATTTTACAACATGACCGTGGATATTCAAACTAATAAAATAATCATATAAAATAATAATTATAATGGAATTCATAATTTTGGATGTGTGTACTATCTTTATATATATTAAATAATTATTTTTTCAAGATAAGTCAATAATATATTTTATGTATGTGGGTAGAACCCCATCTAATATTTTCCAAATCTATCCTATAGACAATTTAAAAATTATTAGAAATATATGTAAAGGGTTTTTCATTAACTGATTTTCTCCTATGTGACTATCGATGCATATATGGGATAGTATTAACCATCCCCCAACACATATATTTTATGTCTAAATTATTATTTATATATATATATATATCAATTTAATCCATAAACAATGTTCCATATAAAACATTTGTATTTACTAAAGGATACAAATTTATCAACATTTCCCCAATACATCTTTTAATTTTAACACTGAAAATTTTAGGTAAAAATAAAATACGGATTAGATAATAATAATATCCACCATAGAAGAAAATTTATATTTAATATAATTTAATTTTTGATGAAAATGGTTTACAATAACGTTATTATTTCAACAGAAACTAACAATCACAAAATAATTTGGGATGTCCAAGAGAACTTCTTCACATGGAAATTTTTCGACTGAAACAACATTGATTATATAATTTAAAAAGAAACAGAAATAAAATTACATATGACTGAATGTTTATATTAAATTATGAAGGGTGATAATATACTTCACCCAAAATAAATAAGTGGCGAAATCTTGCATGCCTCCTAGAAGAAAAAGTGTGACAAAAATCTCGTACATTGAGTCTGACTTGTCATGTGTGTATTTATATTTATAAATAATAAACATATGAAAAGTATATAAACTCATTTAATCTATTTTCATGTTTATTATTTTTAATAAATAAATTATTAAAAAAATATCTCGCAACTTGAACAATTATTTTTATGTTAGTTGTTTTGACCAAATTCAGTTCATATATCAAAATAAACTTTTGTAGGTTCAATATGGTCAGAAGGGTTCATTATATAGAAATCTTGAATTAATTATCATATTTATCGATAAATTTTACTTTTAAAACCAATAATGGAATATTTTCATTAAAAATTAACCAACGTTACAGTCATTGAGATGGTAAGTCGTAGGTATAGATGTGTCCCATTTGTATTTTTCAATAATAATTATATAAATAAGGTATGTAACATTTTATCATTATATAATGATAATTATATCATAAATACCATGTTATTAAATCATATATAATTATATTTATAATTCTTGTGATGTAAAAGGAATCACATCATGTCGAGGAGGCAGTACTCTACACATCCCGAAATTATGTTATCACGTTTTTTGTGTTTGAAAAGAGTATTAATGAAATTTATATTTTATATGTTAGAAATGTAATAATGTTATGAATATGATATAATATTGTAGTATGTTCCATATGTTTAGTTACACCCAACATTAATACATTACATGTAATATGTGAACGTGTCACATTGAATTGAGGATGTGGTAGTCCACATAACCATAAATGATGTTACTATATTTCGAAAAAAAAGAAATCATGAAGGTTTGCGAAATAAAAATATTAAATAAATGTAATGAAAACAGAAATATTATATATATGATAGAAATAGTTTTTTTTATCATAATTCCAAACAATAATGAGGGTAAATGAAAAATGACCAACAACATTTTGCAAGGTGATAGTCTATCACACACACGAATGATAGATTCATTAACCATTTGATGGATATGTGTGTATGTGTTGATAAAAAAATTAAAACAAAAACAAATTTTTTATATTTATGACTTTTATTTTATTACGTAATTATAGAATAATTATAATTTAATGTTTTGAGAAGTAAATAAAACAAATGGGATCACTAAAGAATGTTACATCTTTTCGTGTAACTAATTTTTGATTTCACCAAAGGAAATAGTTGGATTTATTTCATACAAATGGGAGGATTATAAGATTTTTATATGGTTTTTGGGATATTATATAAGTCAAATTTGGTTGATACAAAAGGATTTATAAGTGCGACAAAGTGGGAGGGTTGAGTTCCTTTTTATGGTGGATGTGGAGTGACATTCTTGTAAAGATATAAAGGTTAAAACTGTTGGGAGGTATCCCATACATCACATGCATCCAAAATTTACAAATAACATATTAATGTGAATGTATTTTAAATGATATCAATCTTCATAAAAAAATTAATGCATATTTATATTTTTTTTGACAAGGTCTATTTGTCCCCAAATTTCAAAATTTTCTTTTTATTAAAGTAACTAGTTTTCTAACCTATATAATTTAACCATTAATACTAAATAAAATTGATTTTTATTACAAATTATAGACCAAATTAATAATAAATTTTACATCTATTTTAAAAAAAATTCCTTGTGTTTTGGAAATTAATTTTAAAACAAGAACATGTAACGCATAAATACACTACTTCATTATAAAAGATACATTTTTGAATAAATAGACCATATTTTATATCTAATATCGTTTAAAAATATTTTTTTATATGATATATTATTTAGATAATTTTGAGTATATAAATAAAATAACATTTATTATAAAATAAAATTTATTTTACTTTTCAAATTATAGAAATAATTTAAATTTAAAAATATATAAATAATGATGGAATTAAAATATATTATTTTAACAGTTATTTAACTTGAAATATTCATATAAAAAACAATTGAATAAAATTATTCAGTCAACTTTCATCACTATTAATATTTTTAATATCATTTATTATAATTAAGAATAATCTAAATAATAATTGTGTGAGAATTTCTTAATCATTTTAATTTAATAATTCATCGCTAAAGATAAATTATAAACTTTTATCCAAAATATTAATATTTTTTTAGAGGATTTGTATAACCAAAAAGGTAATTCTTCCATTTCTTGTACATTTAAAAATGTTATGGGTATGTAAGGTTACTTTTTTTGTCCTTCTCCATAAAAAACATATTATATAGATTAACTACACTTAATAGAATCACACTAACTCTCAAAATTAGACTCCATATGGTATATTGTAGAAAAATTAGAATATTAGGGAATTTCCACAAGTGTCTAGGTCATTTCCCCCTTCAAATTATTTTTTAACCATCCTGTAAACTAATTTTTACCTTAAGAACCACAATTAATTTTAATCAAATTCAGAAATATTTCTGGTAAAACAAATTACTATTATCTTATTAGAATATAAATATTATAATTATTCCAAATATTTATACCTAATATTCTAAATTCAATTTATATATGTGGGATATTTAAATTTAATTATAATCCCCCAAATGTGGAAAGAAAGTGATTTTTAATTAAAACTTTTCAAGAATTGAATATGTTTTTAAACTTAAATTTAATATAAAAACGATCCCAATGACCATAATTGGATTAATAGATGTATAATTGATATATTTTTTGTATTAAAAATATTTTAAAATGTAATTTCTCATTATTAATTATTAAATGAAAAGGTAATATTTTTTACTATTCATAAAAAAATATTGCTTCTCAAGAAAATACAAAAAATTTACCGATATATAAATACAAGATTTCACATTATAAAATGAATATTACTCAGGCCAAAAAAATTTATAAAAATTTAAAATTTTGGTTTTCAAGTATGTGTGCCATTAAAATATTGAAAAAAACCAAATTACATGTAACGTAAGCTAACCCTGTGTTTTCATATGGCTGATGACTAACATGGTGTTCCATATAAGTAAATCTACAATGAAAAATAAATTTAATATATAAGCTAAATATTACAAATTATTGGGGTGTTGCATTATCCCCACCTTAAATAAATTACATCCCCATAATTCAAATGTGATCTCAACAATTATGGGATTGATATTTTTTAACTATATTATTGAAAACAACACATAATTAATAGGGTCAATGACCCAATTTCTTAATAAGATGAAAATAGAAATGGGAAGGTCACCAAAAAACAATGATTTCAAATTAGATAAGATTATTGAAAACCTTGTTAAAGAAGAGAAATATAAATATTGATTTCTTATAAAGATTAATAGAGAACTTGTTCAAGAGAATATTATTAAAAAATCCATAAACTAATGGTGTGAATAAGGTCATTAATATCAAAAAATGATGATATTCGGACAAATAGTTTGTTTCAATATCCTTTTCCATGATTTGATTAATTCTTTAAATCTATTATATTGTAATGAAATATAATTACTTGATAAGTCACTATTTCATAATCACAATCTCACCCATTAGATTTTCATTGAACTATTTATTCGTATTTTATTTTAAATGGTTGGAAAATATGGTGGAGTGAAATATTAACCACCGGAAACCTATCAAAATATCAATATAAATTATTTCATAAATGATTATTCTTTGACCCATCCTTGTATTATGATCCAAAACATTAGGATCTGTTCTATAGATTTCATTAGTACCAAACTTAATTTACCCATATCAATCATTTATTTATTCAAACATCGTTATCTCAACATTAGGAACAAATAATGTTTTATCACTCCCTCAACCATTTGTTTTCTTAAAACATAAACTATATGATGAATTTCATTATTTGTACCATTCAGCATATTATCTCAAATCCTTTGAGAAAGAGTACTATAGTACAATCTTTATATATATCATAATTCATACGATGTCAACATCATGAATAAAATACCCTTACAACAAAACTATTAAATCTAAATATAGAATTACATTAATCATTCCACGTATTTAGTGTAAATATCAAAATCATGACCTTAATCCCCAAGAGTCAATTGATTCTTGGGGAATATATTTTTATATTCCCTCATTTAACTACTATTAAAAAACATAATATCACATTTTCTCATTCATCCCATTGATCTATTTTTATTGGTGTCACTTTTCTCTATGTCATAAAAATTTCCAAATACCATCAATCATTTCTTGAGGTTATTTCATAGTTATCATATGTTGTAAAATTTCACCTACCTTTCTTCACTTTATCCATGATTTTTTCTACTTTCCTCTTCTTCTCTTTTGTCCTTTCGAATTTATAAGGTGTGGAAAATTAATTCCCTATCATGATAGAACCTAAAATTATTTATTCATATAAGGAAATGTTTTTACTAATCTGATACCATCAAGGAAATAGTTTAACCCCTTTAAATAAATAGTAAATATTTCCATATGTGTTGCATATGTAATTAGTATCATACCATGTTAACCTTGTCAAGGAAGCTTCATAGTCCAAACCAATTTCTTCATCCATGTTCATTAAGCTAAGGAACATCCTTTAATATATATTTTCTCTCAATATGAAATATTTTTTTATGAATGTAACCTTATAATATTTCCATTCCATGAGTTATTTTAAATCATTCTCTAATGTATTATGGATCTATGACGACCATTGATCATTATCAACTTTGTGAAATTACATTTAGAATTTATCCGTTTACTTTTCACCTCATCCAAATATCATAATTTCATTCTCAAGAGATGTAATTTATTATTTAGAATCCATTGTAATAGTAGTAAAATTAAATGATGGGTTCCTCTACCACATAATGTTATCCATCATAGAATATTATCATTTTTAAACATGTTGTTCCATTCGAGCGACAATAATTTTTCATAACATGATTACTTTTTTCAAATATATATATAACATAATTAGTTATGATAATATTTGTATTGAATTTCACATAAGGGAAACCTTTAATGTGTCCATGAGTATTGATATCATTCTACCTTCCTTGGGTCATTTTGAAAAAATTTTATATATTGTATTAGATTATGTCATTATTAAAATATTTTATAATACCAAAAGATGTGAGATACATAAATAAATTGAAAATTTTATTCATGTATAATATAATAATCATAAACAATGTATCTTTTGAATGTTAACCTGTAGTTTATCATAGTGAGTGGTTCGCTAATATATATTTTACTATGTATAGTTCCAATGTTTTCTACTAAAATTTCTATAATAATTACTACAACGCCATATCCCTAGAATCCTAGATACATTGCATTAAATTATTACATTGGCACTATTACAAGGAACTAAATCCTAACGGGCTGATTGGATTTGATGTTTTGACAAATATATTAGAATCATGAACCCATTTTACATTGGAAAAAATATAATACATATAAAAATAAAATTATAATTATCCTTGAAACCCAGTGAATGGATTCATCTTCATACCCCCGGGAAAGGAAAAAAATTAATGGTGATATAAAATTATTAATAACGGTATCCTATAGCTCTAGTTAAAAGAATAAATAATGAATAATCAGAACATTAATTATAAAAGATGATTGAATAATCAATTATAAATAATAACATTTTCATCAAACGTGATCATGAATATTCAAACTAATCAAATAATCTCATGGAATAAATAATAATTATGTAATGAATAATGTTTGATGTATACATGATTAAGATCTATAATCATGACAGTTTTGGTCATGATCTATCTTGATGATTTTTTAATTCTATCGATAAAAACACATATTTTTTATCAAGATCTATCCTCTTGATAATTTTAATCTTCCTGGAAACAGATGTGTAGGTTTTTTGAACTAATTTCCTCCAATAAGACTACCAATGAATCAACTGGATTTCAAAAATTAGTTCCATGACCATACACATTATTTCCCAAAATTTCCATATACACGAAAAATTTAATTTATATCATAAGAAATGATCCTTGTCAAATATTTTTATTGAGTAAAAGACACAAATTTATCAATATTCCCCCAATAAATCATATAACCTGCAATATTAAAATGTATTTAAAAATGGTATACAGTTTATTAAATAATAATATATATCATAGAATAAATGGATTTTAAATTAAATATAATTTTTTATGAAAAATGATTATAATAAAATAAAGTGTTTCAATAGAAATTTAATAATCCCGAAAGGAAGTGATATTTCAATGATAAATTTCACCACATGAATATTTCCAAATCAATCCAGTTTGATGAGATAATTCAAATTCTAAAATATAATACCATTATATATAATAAAATAATAACATTAAAAGATCATGGGGGTATAATATACACCATAAAAAGAAATAAGTGGTGAAAATCATGTATACCGCATGAAGAATAAATGAGATGGAAATCCCTTACCAAGAGTCGTGCATGGAAAAAGTTTCGTTATCGTCTTGATTAGTAAAATTTTGTTTATTATTTAATTTATTGATAATTTTTACATATTTATTATTAATTTTACATCACATAATACATTGTTTTATAAAACTACTTGAATAATTTAGTTTATGTTATTTTTTTGACAAAATTTTTTTAAAATGTAAAAACCGATTTTGGTAGGGCAATTGTGGTCAAAGTGGTAATTATATAAACATATACAATATAATAATTAGTAAATAATAATAATTTATATCCATAAATTATAATTTTAAATCCAATAATAAAATATTGTTATGAAGAATTATCTAGTTTTACAATCATGGAAGTGGTTGGCCATACATATGCAAATGTAACGTGCCAATTTTTCAATGATCATTATTGAAAAATGTAAGTATTATTTTCTAATTAAAAAAATATATTTACATCATAAATAACAATTTATTATATCTTATATATTTATAAAAAATTCTTATTTATGTTAAATTAATCACATCTTATCTAGGAGGTAATAGTCAACACATCCACAAACGACATTATCACTTTTTTAGTGTGTGAAAATTGTAATAAGGATATGATATATTATACTTACATAAATGAAATAATATACTTTATATAATTTTCATTTACTATATGTAATACATTTTATATTTTTCTTATCCCTAATACATTCCATGTAATGTGTGAACATATAACATCACTTTAAAGAGGTTCTAGTCCACATGTCCGTAAATGTTGTAATCATGTTTACAAAGAATGGAAAGTATGATGGAATTTTTTATGAAAAAATTAAAAGGGTATTAAGATAAAATAAGTATCATATATATCATAAAAAAATATTTCCATGAAAATTCATAACCATGAGAGGTGGTAAATGAAAAAACCAAATAACATCATTTCACAAGGTGATATTCTACCACACAGACGAACAACTGATATGTTATCCATTTGATAGAAGTGTGGGTCAGTGTAGGTAGAAACTATAACATAGGAACATATTTTTACATCTATGATTACTATGATATTATATAATAATACAATAATAATAATTTAATAGTTCTAAAAATTAGTAATAAAAAAGTGATCATTGATTAATGTTACAACTTTTTTGCGTAACTCCTTTGGGTTTTCACAAAAGGACTTCATTGGATTTATTTCATCACAAAGTGAGACATATAGATTTAGTGGAGTGATTTTATGAGCTCATTTGGTATGATTTGGGATGAACCAAATGTCTTGTTATTTTTGATTTAGTGGGAGGGGTTGGTTTCTTTTTATAGTGTAGGGGGAGTGATATTTTTTTAAATATTAAAAGGTAAAAGTATTGGGAGGTCTCATGCCTCATGGGCCAAAAAATTGAAAAATAAAGTAATAAAGTGAATTTTGTTATCAAAACATCCTCCACAAAAAATAGTGTATTCTATTAATTTTTTTCCTTGATATCAATGTTTCCCCAAATCATACATTTTTTTTATTAAATTAACTAGATTTATAACCAATATAATATAACCTTTAAGAATAATTTAAATATAGTATTATTAGGAAATACCACAAAAATTAATTACAAATATGATATCAAATTTTTTAAATATCACTTTTTATTGGGAATTAATTTTATAAAAACCACAGGTAATATGCATAAACACTGATTTAACCCAAACATAGCTAAGAATGTTTTTAATATTTAGGGATGAAATTTGTAATTATAAAATATTTGTTTGTAAAAACATAGGCTGTATTATATATTTATTTCTATTTAAAAATAAAATTTAAGAAGATATTATTTTTTTAATTTAAAATCATAAAATGAAATCTCATTTCTTTTTAAATAACACAAATTTTACTCTTGACATTATTTAATAAATTTAAAGTTAAAACTATCAAAAAAAATGATTGAATTAAAATATATTAAATTAAAACCTATGTATCAAGACAAATTCATCTTGAAAAATAAGGGGACTCAATAATTCATTAAAATCTCTTTACTTTTGCAATTTTTATTATCATTTATTTTAGATAATATTTAATTAAATACCCATTGTTTTACTGTTTCTTATGATTTTTACGTTTCAAATTCATCAATATAAATTATTGATAAATTATTATTCTTAAAATAATTTTATTATCCTTAATATTTTTATGTATAATAAGAAAGAATAAGTTTATTTCATAACCTAAGGCTTTATAAATGGTAATTGTAAGGAAGGTTATTTTTTTCCATTTCCCTAATATAACGTATTATTTGGGTCAATATCATGTACTAGTATCTGTATAACTTATAAAATTAGATCCAAGATGTGATATTTTCTAAATATGGGCATAGAATTTCTTTTAGACAAGTTTCTAGGTCATTTCCCCCTCAAGATTTAAATTTAATAACAAAGTGAACTACTATTTACCATAATCACTTAGAATAATTTTAATTACATTTACTAATTTTTCAGGTAAAAAATTAAGTTTAACTAATTACACTATAAATATTAAACTAATTACAACTCTATATATCTATTTTTTCAAATTCTATTCACATAAGTAGATAAATTAAATTTAATTCGAATACGGTAGATGTGGAAAGAAAATTGGTCTTTTAGTGAGAATTTTTAAAATTCCATCATGTAATTAATCTAAATTAAATATATAAAATATTCTAATGACATAAATAGGATTAGTTTATTTATAATTTAATATTTTTTTACTTTAAAACAAATTTATACTATTATAAAACATTAATAATTATTTAATCAATATAGAATTATTCAACCAAAATGTATTATTTTTTATTATTCATCAAAATATAAAATTCCTATGAAATATACAATAAATACACCCTAAAATGATTTTAAGATTATGGGTTAAAAATTAATTTTTTTAAAATAAAATATAAAAAGTTGTCAAAATTTAGTTTCAAAATAGTTTCACCATTAAAAGGTTGTAAAACATGGGCTTCTTTAAAACAAAGGTTAACTCAATGTTGTGTGTATAGTAAGCTTTACATGGTGTTTCATATATATAAATATAATAATAAATTTAAATTTATTCCAAAAGGAATATTTTTTAATGTCTAAGGGTATTAAATGATTGCTATGTCTGTGATTTAGAATCTATAAACCAAATTTACACACTCACTAAAATAGTTGTTGATTGTTTATATTAATGAAATATAAAATGGAAGTTATTTAATTATTCACAAAATCAAATAGGTGAATTATATCCAATATTAAAGGTTCTTTTCTAATCAAACATAAAGAATATTTTATCAATATTTACTTAATTGAATATTTAATCTATCATTAGTAGTGTATAATAATTCATTATTTTGTATTAATTCAGTTTCTTCTATTCCATTCATAATCATAATCTATTATCATCACCCATAGTGAAAAAATACTATATAAAACTAAGGAGAGTCACTCAAATATATAAATTACATCATTTTTATGTATTTTTGATACATCGTGATCATTCATAGCATGATCTATTCTATACAAAAAATTAGCATCAAAACCAAAACAATTCCCAACATTATGTAAGATTTGAACTATATATCCCTCTCAAAAGGAAATTCTAAGACCACATAAAGGAACACATCCCAAGATTAGTCCATTATTGTAAGAAATAAAAGTGGAACCAGTAAAATGTTAACTATGATGATATTTATAGTAATATATATATATATATATATATTAATTTCTCCCAACTAACTATTCCTAACCCCTTCATTACATTCTAAGAAGATAAGTTCATAAGAAAATATATTATTATCGGATTTGTAGTATGTACATGATAGAAAACAATGGTAAAAAATTAGGGAATCCTAAATTTGATTCAAGAAATTGATATTTATGATAATGTTAAAATTTATTATATATAGAATAAATAAATCCCAAATTTGATCAATACTACAAAAAAACTATTTCATATCCAATGAATCCCCATAATTAGAGAATACATTTCCCCAAAATTGTATACCACATCAATAAACCCAATGAATAATCTAACATAAGTCCAAAAAAATTATATAAATGACTAGAAATATAAGAATTTAATTATACCATTTCCATAATATCATTTTGTAAAGTGGAGGTGTCAAAACCATTTCTTGGTTGTAGAGATTCCCATACACAAATCAGTTTAATGATAGTCTAGTGTAAAAATCTTTTAATATTCATTTTCATATAACAAAAATGTAATTCAATAGCTAATAATAGAAACATTCCGCTAATATATTGGTGTTGTAACCCCAAGCATCCTTTATCTCCTTCATCTTATTGACCACCCAAATTAAAACATATCCATTAGGTTCCCCCTAAGTGTTCTCTACAATTTATGGTCTTTTTATCTTTATCATGAACCAAACTATAGATAGAACTGAAAATACAGCTAAAATATTCCCATCATACATTAATAATGTCAATTTATTAGTAGATTTGGTAAATTTATGTTGAAATGTCAATTTATCCCAAACTAAAAAGATACAGCTACATAGTATTCTGATGCAGCAATTGAATCAGCTCTCCCCTAAGTCGATTATCATTGAAATCCCTAGAATATCTCTTTTAGAATAATATTTCTAATAAAAAATGATCCACAAAAATTACCACATAATGGGTTAAAACTCTTACCATTAAATAGTGTGTATGTAGATACTACACAACAATTGGTAATGCTCTTTTTAGTAGTGAAATCCCTAAGATATACTACTAAAAATTTAAATTTCATTTCATTACAAAAATATTTATATATTTTTTATGTAATTTCATATATTTATGATCATTTATTCTTTCATTCATATCCCTTAATAATAAAAATTATATCCACTATAATAATATAGTAGAATAATAATTCACTTTAAACAATTACTAGTGGGATTTTTAAAAACAATTTTTATTTTTTCAAAGATATATTTGTAATTAACTCGCCAATAATGCGTATATTAATATGATCATATAGAAATACCTTATGATTTATTTTGGTTCCATCATATCCAACCATCTTATATAATGACCCTAGATCATAAATGTCCCTTGCTTCACCCATGACCCTCAAGTGTCTCAATTATGTTAAATATTGTATGGAATATGCCACTGTATTCCTTACTATCATAATTTATTCTTATCAGTTGGATGATTAGAAGATGTTATATCCAAAAAAATAGTAAATTTCACATTAGAGACCATGTGTAAAGGTTAAAATCATCATTCAATAAGTAATAAATAGAGAAACTATTCATTAATAGGTTCTCCCACCAAATCCATCACAACAACTTCTGAAGTTTGTTTTTCTCCTCAGTTATCAATACATAGAGATTTGATAAAAATTTATCAAACCTACCCCTCTATATATAAAGGATATGTCCTCAAGGAATCCTTTTAATGTAATTATAAATCATTATTTGAGAAGAATATTAAATCATAATATCAATTTGAATAATATGAGTTATAATAATTAAAAATTTATGCTAGCTTGGTGGGACTATAGAGTTCGTAGAACAAGATTGTCACGACCCATCCTTGGGGCATGTGTCGTGACTACCCCAAGCCGCCTTCAATATGCCAGGGGCTGGCGACTAGCACCAAAGGCGTAAATCCTGATAACTGGGAAGGCATTGCCTTTATAAAATTAAACAAACACCACAGAGTACAAGCGGACGTAAATACTATGTACAAAGAGAAGTGCTGAAAGGAAAATGGGCCAGAATACAAACCCAAAAGAAAGTACAACTACAACTGAACAAAGTACAATAGAAAAAGACAACAGCTGGAGGGACGGAAGCGGCTCCTAGGTCATCCTCCTCAGATCCTACCTGAAGGGTAGGTACAGATGACGCAGCTCCTGGATCATCCACCACGGATCCTACTTGAAGGGTAGGTACAGATAGCGCACCTCCTGGATCAACCACCACAGATCCTACCTGAAGGGTAGGTACAGATAGCCTCCTCAACGCTCTCACCCGTCAACCTCCTCCAGATACTGACTCGTTGTGTAGTCCACCTCCGGGTACCGTCCAGTCCTTGAACACTCGTCCTCTGTCAACACTGACCGTCGTCTGCAACCAACACAACGAGGTGCGGGCATAGCCCGTGTAGGGGTGAGTATAACGATACTCAGTAGGGACCCTGAGACCCTCAAGGTATCACTAAACCAACAAGGATAACCACAAAGAAGATCTCGACAGATAACCTCTACTTAGGTATATGCCCATACATATATCTAAGTTATCAAGTAACCCATCTCAATCATGAGGAAAAAAAAGGATTGTGAAATCAATGAATAATCACTACCCCAGGTATATGCCCATACATATACCTATGTTAGCAAGTGACCCATCTCAATCATGAGGTAAACACAAGGTCAAAAGTCTCAGCTCAAACCCGGATTTTCATTATCGAAACCGTAACTGCTGAAGAGCTCCGTCTCTGGAGTGTACAGTGGTCCTATCATGACTCCGAGGTACTGCTCACTAACCTAAGACTTATGAGGTACTCCTCCTATCGAGTACCACGGGCCTGCCACCTCACACAATAGTGCTTCCCGCCGGGGTCTGCCACCCAAACACAGTAGTGCTCCCCCCTCATAGCATACAGAGGTACTCCTCCTGTCGAGTACCGCGAGTCTGCCACCTCACATAGTAGTGCTCCTCTGCTGTGGGTCTGCCACCTCAGAAATTAGTGCTCCCCAATGGGCTACATAAGTCACTCCGAATCGAACCGGACAAGTAGTCTTCAGGTCTCTGCCGGCTACACGTTCTGTGAACTTCGTACGCTCGTCTCTAGGAGCGTCCGCTCCACGTGCTACAAGTAGATACTCCAAGTATCTCAAAGTCCCACAAAGAAGAATCTCAAAGGACAGCCTCTTCATAGGGGTCTCAACGCAACAGACGGCGCGTGAATCGGACGCTCGGTCTGTGAGTTACTAGCCTTTTCGTCCTAGGGGCCCGGTTGTTTTCGTGAGTGAACCAAATCCGGCCGTATCTCAACTATATCCAAAACTCAGGCGAAGTATGCCAAAAGTTCCATCTCAACAAGAGGAAATCAATGAGACAGACGATGCGCCAATCAGACGCCCGGTACTCAAGTTACGAGCGTTTCTACTCTGAGGGCCCGGTTGGTTTCGTGTACAAACCAACCCGGCCAAACCCAAAGTAATCTGAAACCTTGAGTATGATATACCGAAACGGCCGTCTCGATCCAAGGATCGTGTTTCCGCTGACAGAGAGTTGTTTGGAGGCCCGTAGCTCATGTTATGGGCATTTGACCAAAAGTGTCCCGAAAATGGGGGTCTGGGGCCGAGGCGACCCGACCCGACCCCCCCCCCCCCTGGGTCAACCCGAACCGGGAGTCCCGACCCGGGTCCGACCCGGCTGGGCCCGGCCCAGCTCGGTCTGGCTCTGTCCGGCTCAGTCCGGCCCGACCGGCCGGCCGTGGCTCGGCCAGCGTGGCCAAGCCGAATCGCGGGCGGGGCGCGCGGATCCCCCGCCCTTCGACGCTAATTGAGGCCGGCATTTCGTCGGCCGCCTCTGTTCCGGCGGCGCGCCGCCGCCGCCCTCCGCGGACCACTGGATGCGCTCCGGTGGTCCATTCCTCTTGTCGTCTTCGCCTATGGTCCCCCCGATACCCGACCTTCACAGCGAAGGAATTCGAATGCCCAAACGGCCTGCTTCATCATCGCCTGTCAAACCGCACGTCAAAAATGAAATGCACCATCTTCGTGGTTCTCCGGCGTGACTCGTTGGCACCGCGCCCCTTCGCCGTGGCCCGACTCCGTCCACGGATGTCTTCGGGTTTCTCCTTCATGACGCGACGACGTCACGCCTTTTTTTGTTTTTCACGACGCGGCGCGACGGCGCCGCACATTACTTGTCGCACGTTTCTGCACGGTGTGATGGCACCGCACCATTCCCGTTTCAATCCACAAATGAATCCAACATGAAATAAGGAGGACGGTCGGCCGTGTTTTTGCGGTCCGACCCCCCTCGCGTTATTCGATAACAAAAGGTCATATTTCACGAAGTTCGTCAAGGAAATAAACACGAGAATTTTAAATAATGACCCTCAACATCAAACCGCATGATCGAACTGTCCGCGGATCAACCCGGTATTGGTTGGTCTGCGCTCGTCGTTATTTTCTCAAAAGGTAAGAGAATTCCAAAAATAAATTTCCCTACCTCGTGTCGTCCTTCGTTTGTTGACAAAGTCGCGGGATGGTAGTGTCGCTGTAGAACGGTATCAATTCCGTCGTCGTCGGAGTGAGCGTCGTCATCGATGGCGACGTTCCCCGCGGTGATGCCTATTCCCTTGATGCGGAGAAAGAAGAAGAGAAGGCACGTCTTTGGTGCCTTCGCGTTCTCCGTCGGAGGGTCGGTTTTCATCACATTCTTCGTCGAAGTCTCGACGTTCTTCAACAATGGTGATGGAGTTCTTCAAAACTAAGAGCTTACTCTCTCAATATCCTCTCTTAAACAAACAACCTAATAAAATAATCTCTCCCATTATTTTATTAACACATGCCAAGATTTTCAAATTCCAAAATGCAAATAACTTAATTAATTTAAGAAGTTGAACTCATTAATTAAAGAGTGTTGGCATGCACTTAAGAGGGGGAGAAGTTCAAGAGTTAAAGGGAGATTAAATGGGGGGTTAAAGGAGAGTTATATAAATGTGAATGGATGGGGTTTGTGTGGGCCCCACCTTTCAAGTATCCACTCATGGGAAGTTGGTTGGTCATGGGCTCCACCAACAACTTCCCATGGGAGAGAATAACTCCCAAAGACATAAAATAAAATTGTTCACACAATTTTATTTATTTTAAACTAAAACCCCAAAAACAAAAACTCAACCAGCTTAAAACACAATTGTGTTAAAGGTCCCCTTAATCAATTACCGGCGTTGTGAGTTCATCGGTGCCATCGGATTTCAATTCTGAGAACCGATTCAAAAGATAGAAATTCCCACTGGCTCGTTCACTGAATGAACCCGAGCCAAACTTCGGAAGTTGATTCAGGGCACTCCGGGCCTCGGAATCCAGTGCCGTCAGAAACCGCGTTCTTGTAAAATTCCAAAGAAAATTAAGAAAATATTTTCCTTGAAATTTGTCTTTACATTACTCCCACCTCAGGACTTTACGTCCCCATAAAGCTTCAACACAAACTAGGGTCACAAAAGCAGTACAGAGCACGCATCTGAGCCTTCCGCTCTCATGTGCTTACCTGGAGGATCTCATACTGCAAGAGAAAGTGCAATCGAGGAATCGATCGGCCTCGTAGGATCTGCTCCTGTCGATCCTCGATCCCCACTGGAACCTCCGTGAAAAACACCTCATCACCATCGTCCAGCTCCTCACGGTCGATGATATGCGAAGGGTCGAGCACGTATCTCCTTAGATGAGATGCGTGGAAGTCGTCGTGTACCTGGTGCAACTACGGTGAATGGGTCAAGCGGTAAACCACCCCGCCTACCCAGCTGAGAACATAAGAAGGTCCGCTGAACCTCGGAGATAACTTGCCACCTTGGCCACAACTCCGTAAACTTCATCGAGGTGAGACCCGTATAAGGACGTGATTGTCATCCTCGAACTCCAGAGGTCTCCATTTTCTGTTAGAACTGGAACTCAAAACGACTTCCCCTACGAGGTTAAGGTTGACCGACTCAAGAGTGATCGGTCGCACCCTCCCGTGAAAGAGTTTATCCCGTGCTGCCTGGGGTTTCCTTTTCGCTGACCAAGGAAAACCTATCCTGACATTTGCCTAAAACCGTCAATTTGAGTATGAACAGTTATTTCCCATTCCATACTCAAACTAAAATCGTAAGGCCTCGACGCTGCCACCAAGAGATTCCAACCGGGACTCTCGCCTCGAGGGTCTAACCACATTGTCGGCGTAAGTGTGATTATTGAGTCTCCTCCCAAGGCATATCCAGACGTGAGGGTCAAGTCCACGGCTTACCGGAAACTCTAGGTAGGGAACAAGATTTGTGAAAGCAAGGAATGATTCATTTCGATGTCTATTACTACAGAATCTAGTAGTGGACACAGACTGTCCCTTGAATCATTTCTAGAGCTATTGGGTCACACTCCTTGAACACAAGCAGCCACATTCTTCCTCCTCCCTCCAGCTCCCTGAGCCTGGTGGGAATAACTAAGGCGGGTGGTTGTACCATGTGAGGATGTACACCACCTCATGGGGCTCTCCTAGCTCTGCCTCCACGTCTGCTGCTTCATAGTCTCATCTCTCCTTTAAAGCTTCCACTTCTTTAACATGCCCGAGTCTCTAAGACTGGCACTAGTTTCCTGTTTCTTACTGCATTGTGCAGTCTTCATCTGCTCTTGGATGACCTGGACCTCTGCATCATCTGTCTACTTCCCACAGATGACTAGGATACTGATCGAAAAACACGCAGAAAAGGAAGAATCTCCTGTACACTCTCGGGGTGTGGAGCTACTAGCACAAACTCCACCCTGAATAAGGTCTCGAATTCTTCCCATGCGAAGGTCATCTCGTCGTAAAACTGAAAAAAGTGGCTCCACCACCTGCATGTTGCTGCCTGAAGGAGGCTGGCAGCAATGACCACCATGAAGTCTGTCGGCATCTCCCCTAGCCGGAAGACTCTCACCACAGCCTCCAGTCAATCCTCAGCTGGCTACGGGTCTGTCCCTCCCTGAAACCTAGGTGACCTCTAGCGATGGAACTCGTGTAGTGCGCTCAATCGACGTGAACCCTCTGCTGCTGGGGCTGCTGGCATCGGTGGCCCAACGGGTAGTAGTACCGCTGGTGCCTCCGCTGGTGCCTCAACTGGGATAGGGCCCTATACTGAGGCCTCGTCGCTCGGTGGGCTGTCAGTACCTACCACTCTCAGGTCTCTAGCTGGTCGTCCACAAGGAGGCATCCTCAAAGAAACAATGTGAGACGGTCCAAAGATTATACCTGGTGAGATGACCTGGTTTGAGCTGACATTTAAATAAAACTTCTGGAAAACACATACGCAATAAGTGTTTTCTTGCACAAAGTCGGAAATCAGTTGTCAGGGTCCTGGTGTATGGATACGTCGGCCGCCCACACCAACACTGGACTCCCTGAACTAAAGACCACACTCGGTACCCTTAACACTATTGCTTCACAGAAAGAAACATCAGAGTTTCAAGTTCTGCGGTAGAACTGAACTCCTCTTATACCAATTTGTCACGACCCATCCTCGGGGCCCGTGTCGTGACTACCCCGAGCCCGCCTTCTATAGGCCAGGGGATGGGGACTAGCACCAAAGGTGTAAATTCCGATAACTGGGAAGGCATTTCCTTTATAAAAGTAAACAAACACCACAGAGTACAAACGGAAGTAAACACTACGTACAAAGAGAAGTGCTGAAAGGAAAATGGGCCAGAATACAAACCCAAAAGAAAGTACAACTACAACTGAACAAAGTACAACAGAAAAAGACAACAGCTGGAGGGATGGAAGCGTCTCCTGGGTCATCCTCCTCGGATCCTACCTGAAGGGTTGGTACAGATGACGCAGGTCCTGGATCGTCCACCACGGATCCTACCTGAAGGGTAGGTACAGATAGCGCAGCTCCTGGATCAACCGCCACAGATCTTACCTGAAGGGTAGGTATAGATAGCCTCCTCAACGCTCTCTCCCATCAACCTCCACCAGATATTGACTCGTTGTGTAGTCCACCTCCGGGTACCATCCAGTCCTCGAACACTCGGCCTCTGTCAGCACTGCCTGTCATCTGCAACCAACACAACGAGGTGCGGTCATAGCCCGTGCAGGGGTGAGTATAACGATACTCAGTAGGGACCCCGAGACCTTCATGGTCTCACTAAACCAACAAGGATAAACACAAAGAAGATCTCAACAGATAACCTCTACTTAGGTATATGCCCATACATATACCTAAGTTATCAAGTAACCCATCTCAATCATGAGGAAACACAAGGATTGTGAAATCAACTGATAACCACTACCCAGGTATATGCCCATACATATACCTAAGGTAGCAAGTGACCCATCTCAATCATGAGGAAAACACAAGGTCAAAAGTCTCAGCTCAAACCGGGATTTTCATTATCGAAACCGTAACTGCTGAGGAGCTCCGTCTCTGGAGTGTACAGTGGTCTTGTCATGACTCCGAGGTGCTGCTCACTAACCTAAGACTGATGAGGTACTCCTCCTATCGAGTACCGCGGGCCTTCCACCTCACACAGTAGTGCTTCTCGCCGGGGTCTGCCACCCAAACACAGTAGTGCTCCCCCCTCATAGCTTACAGAGGTACTCCTCCTGTCCAGTACCGCGTGTCTTCCACCCCACATAGTAGTGCTCCTCCGCTGTGGGTCTGCCACCTCAAAAGTAGTGCTCCCCACTGGGCTATGTAAGTCACTCCGAATCGAATCGGACAAGCAATCTTCAGGTCTCTGCCGGCTACACGGTCTCCGTACTCCGTACGCTCGTCTCTGGGAGGGTCCGCTCCACGTGCTACAAGTCGATACTCCATGTAACTCAAAGTCCCATTAAGATGTATCTCAAAGGACAGCCTCGTCATAGGGGTCTCAACGCAACAGACAGCACGTCAATCAGACGCTCGGTCTGTGAGTTACTAGCCTTTTCGTCCTAGGGGCCCGGTTGGTTCTGTGAGTGAACCAAATCTGGCCGTATCTCAACTGTATCCAATACTCGGGAGAAGTATGCCAAAAGTTCCATCTCAACAAGAGTAAAGCAACGAGACAGACGGTGCATCAATCGGACGCCCGGTACTCATGTTACGAGCGTTTCTCCTCCGAGGGCCCGGTTGGTTTCGTGTACGAACCAACCCGGCCAAACCCAAAGTAATCCGAAACCTTTAGTTCGATATACCAAAACGGCCATCTCGATCCAACGATCGTGTTTCCACTGACGACGAGTCGTTTGGATGCCCATAGCTCAAGTTACAGGCATTTGACCGAAAGTGGCCCGAAAACGGGGGTCTGGGCCCGGGGCGACCCGACCCGACCCCCCCTTGGGTCGACCCGACCTGGGTCCGACCCCGCTGGGCCTGGCCTGGCTCGGTCTGGCTCTGTCCGACTCGGTCCGGCCCGACCGGCTAGCCGCGGCTCGGCCAGCGTGGCCGAGCCGAATCGCCGGCGAGGCACGCAGATCCCCCGCCCTTCGCCGCTAATTGAGGCCGGCGTTTCGCCGGCCGCCTCTGTTCCGGCAGCGCGCCGCCGCCGCCTTTCGCGGACCACCGGACGCGCTCCGGTGGTCTGTTCCTCCTTCCGTCTTCGCCTATGGTCCCCCCAAGACCCCACCTTCACTGCGAAGGAATTCGAACGCCCAAACGGCCTGCTTCGTCGTCGCCCGTCAAACCGCACGTCAAAAACAAAACGCACCGTCTTCGTGGTTCTCCGGCACGACATGTTGGCGCCGCGCCCCTTCGCTGTGGCCTGACTCCATCCTTGGATGTCTTCGGGTTTCTCCGCCGTGACGCGACGACGTCGCGCCTTTGTTTGTTTTTCATGACGCGGCGCGACGGCGCCGCGCATTACTTATCGCACGTTTCCGCACAGTGTGATGGCGTCGTACCATTCCCATTTCAATCCACAAAAGAATCCAACATGAAATAAGGAGGAGGGTAGGCCATTTTTGTGCGGTACGGCCCCCCTCACATTATTCGATAACAAAAGGTTATATTTCACAAAGTTCGTCAAGGCAATAAACACGAGAAATTTAAATAATAACTCTCAACATCAAACCGCATGATCGAACGATCTGCGGATCATCCCGGTATTGGTTGGTCTGCGGTCGTTGTTCTTTTCTCAAATGATAAGAGAATTCCAAAAATAAATTCCAATACCTCGTGTCATCCTTCGTTTGTTGACAAATTCGCGGGTTGGTAGTGTCGCTGTAGAACAGTATCAATTACATCGTCGTCAGAGTGAGCGCCGTCGTCGATGGCGACGTTCCCCGCGGTGATGCCTCCTCCCATGACGTAGAGAAAGAAGAAGAGAAGGCACATCGTTGGTGCCTTCGCGTTCTCCTTCGGAGGGTCGGTGTTCATCACATTCTTCGTCGAACTCTCGACGTTCTTCAACGATGGTGATGGAGTTCTTCAAAACTAAGAGCTTCCTCTCTCAATATCCTCTCTTAACCAAACAACCAAATAAAAATAATCTCTCCCATTATTTTATTAACACATGCCAAGCTTTTCAAATCCCAAAATTCAAAAAACTTAATTAATTTAAGAAGTTGAACTCATTAATTAAAAAGTATTGGCATGCACTTAAGAGGGGGAGAAGTTCAAGAGTTAAAGGGAGATTAAATGGGGGGTTAAAGGAGAGTTATAGGAATGTGAAAGGTTGGGGCTCGTGTGGGCCCCACCTTTCAAGTATCCACTGATGGGATGTTGGTTGGTCATGGGCTCCACCAACAACTTCCCAGGGGGGTGAATAACTCCCAAAGACATAAAATAAAATTGTTCACACAATTTTATTTATTTTAAACTAAAACCCCAAAAACAAAAACTCAACCCGCTTAAAACGCAAATGTGGTAAAGGTCCCCTTAAGCAATTACTGGTGTTGCGAGTTCATCGGTGCCATCAGATTTCAATTCTGAGCACTGGTTCAAAGGATAGAAATTCCCGCTCGCTCGTTCACTGAACGTACCCGAGCCAAACTTCGGAAGTTGATTCCGGGCACTCTGGGCCTCAGAATCAAGTGCCGTCAGAAACCGCGTTCTTGTAAAATTCCAAAGAAAATTAACAAAAAAATTTCCTTGAAATTTCCTGGTCTTTACAAAGATGAAAAGTTATCATTATTTTAGAAGATAATTTGGGAGTTTTGAGTCATTATCAAGTGATACATAATTAATATAGAAAATAATTTTACCTTAAAAAGTTCAAGAACTCTCAAATAAATATCACTATTTTCATCGATGTCTTGATAACCATCTAATTAACTGATTCAATTAAATTATTTATTGACGCTATTTAATTTTTATTTTTGGTTATTTTCATGTTTGATTTATGGAAAATACGAACATTTTTTATTGAAAATATTTTTGAAATTGAGATATATGAAATGAAATGTAAGAATTATGAGAGGTAATTAACTATGATAGCATTGATAAATAAAAACAATCAACTTAAATATTTTAAAATTATGTGTCCGACAATAATTGATGTTTTGGTGAAAATTTCAGTTTAGATGACAAACTCTAAATTTATAAGAAAATCAAATAGCATATGTACCTTCTTTAATTATTTCATGTAGATCAGATCAGGGTTCCCAAATGAGGAATTCAAAGAATATTAATAGGCATAGAAAAATTAATGTTTATCTTATCATGATGCATGGGTTCTTTCTATCGTACATAAATTAAATTATGGGAAGTATCTATGGGAATCCTTGACAAAATTTATAATGGTGGGTCCTAATTTATAAGATAAAAACACTTGTGATAAATATCATGGAAGAAAATATAAATTATTTGTTACATTTTAATTTGGATGTTAAATCTCCCACAATGATGGACTATAGGTACCATATAAAAGATGAATAAAGGTTAATCAAAAGGAACACAATGGGTGTCTTTGATTATGTTTCACTTTGATTTTACATTTAGATGATTAAAATAGCTACCAATAATTGTTTTAGATAACATAACTTATAGACAAGATATAGATTAGTAAGAAAAAAAATGTATTATGCGTAGTGTTAATCTATGGTGGTTTTAATGAATTTTTTCCTGAATTTATTTTAGAAATTATTTGGGATAATTAATAGACCAGGTGTTGAGACCGTGTACAATTCTGAGGCCCAGTGTTCCCAAAACAGTTCATTGAAAAATGTTATGTTTTTAATAGCACACACGCATGGTTAACCTGAAAACGTAGAATAAATCATAAACGGTTCCCTGAATCATAAATCCAGAGGAACTGTTTTGATAAATGTATTGACTTTACATTAAATGAGACCTAACATCTGCTGGTATGGGTCAGATGTGAAATATTATTTATAGATGTAACTGTAAATAAATTACTTAAAAAGAACTATTTTTATCACTATAAAATACTTAATGAACAAAGACTGATATTGGAAATAGAAGAAAACTGTTGTGTTCATTATGTATATTTTTCATGAGTCATGACTTAACTTTAGGGGGTGAAGGTGTTCTGTTGAAAAACCTAAAGAGGTCATAATAGTCATTAAATAATTTCAAGATATATTATTTTGTTGACATAACAACGGTTTCATTTAATAATATCCTTATGAATTTATCACATTTTTAGCTGCATAACCCTATGAATGTTAAAGAAAATCTAGTGAGAGGAGGGAGAATGAATACTCTTGAAATAATGATGATATATTAGAGATCAGATCGTGGAGTGTCATGCCAATGGAGTCAAAGGATCTCATCAATGATAGTGACACAACTCATTCTCGTAAAAGAACTTTCTAACCTCTAGGTATGGAGTTATTCCTTTATAATTCATTTATCTTTATTTACTTCAATGATGAATACAGACCAACCCACTACTAGGTGGATCTGTAGTTCGATCACTTGAGGGATCAGTTTATGCTTTCATGGTTTTAAATTGGAATTAGATCTATGTTATTTATTCCACTTTGTTCTTCCTTATAACAAGAACGAATCAGGTCCAACACGAGTATAGGAAAAGATCCATTCTTTGGGCATTTATGTTCGTTTATTATTACCCATATTTTCTTCACACTCTTCATGTTATTCATGATTTTCTGAGAGGAAAATTTTGGAACCTTCGATTTGTGGCACAGAAACTCAAGACCAATGATTTGACGCCACAACGACACAATGGAGTTCGATGGAAGGTGTGGCACAATTCGATCAAGGAAACACATTATGGCAGCACAAGAAGGTGGTGTATAGTGGAAGTACTGGCCAGTTCAGTAGAGGAGATGTTGGTCCATGGTGGAAAGCAATCTGAGAGGGAGAGGTCACCAATGATGTGACTGGTGAGGGAAAAGTGCGCCAGGAGGGCATCACAGTTGGAATGGCCGAGGGGCATGGTGTATGACAAGAGGAAGTGACGGTGACTATGGGACATTGATAGGTGATACTGCATATATGGAAGTGAGCTAAGACACATCATGGTTCCACATTAGTGGAACCCACAGTAGTGAGGTGATGGGGCAGGTGGTTCAGTGTGCTGACGATGTGGAATGTGAAACGACACTGCTTCATCAGGGGAGGATAGCAGCCGGGGTAGATGATTTGTGGCATAGCTAACTAGCCTACATAGCGTGGCAGTCCAAGTAAGCAAATCTGGTCCAATAGCCCATTGGACTAGACCCATCGGCCTAGCGGGCCATATTTCAGCAATCCCGTGGTCCAGACTGGTTTGAGCCGTACAAGACCTGGCCGGGTCCGCCAGGTTTGGTCGGACCTAGACCAGTCTCAAATTTCACATTTTTAAAAATGTTTGAAACATTGAAACTGTATGTCTTTTTTATGAGACATTTGTGGTGTTGTGAACTTTGTGACAATATGGTTCATTTGAGATTCTCCTAATGAGTTTTCATCGATGCATGAATCTGACCTAACAGATCGAGGAGTAGGTTCCCATGAAATGAGAATACTACAAGGAAAATCCATTTTCTGGATTTGATATTGAAGCTATGTGACCTAGAGTCTATGTGACCTTGAAACAACATGACCTAGAAGCTGTGTGACCAAGAAGTTGTGTGACTAGAGGTTGTGTCACTTACAGACTATGTTTTCCCACTAAGTCTATGTGTCTTTCTAAGACTATGTGTCTTATTAATATTTTGGTCTTATAGAGACTGTATGTATCATGAAGATGGTGTGCCTCAATTGATTGTTCATACCCTAACATTCATAGAATAAATTATGTAGAAATAAACCTTTATGGGATGACTGTACTATTTATGTATGGTATTATTTGTGTATTTCAATGTGGTGGACTTCCTGTATTTCTGTGTGGTATATTTTGTGAATTTTTATGTGGTATACTTTGTTTATTTATGTGTGGTATACTTCATGCATTTGTGTGATCTATACATAATGTTTTAATATGTGGTATACTTTATGTATTTATATGTGGTAGATAGCGTGTATTTTTGTGTGTTATAATCTGCGTGTTTTTATGTAGTATGTTCGATATATTTCTATGTGTCCTAGTTCATGTATTCTTGTGTGGTATACAAAATTTATTTCTATGTGGTATGCTTTTTGGTGTTCCTTAGTGGTGGTCTTTTGTGGTGTTCCATCACGATTTTCCTTGTTGGTGTTCCTTCATGGTATTCCTTAGTTGTGTTCCTTGTGTTATTCATTCATGGTGTTCCTTTGTGGTGTTCTTTATTAGTGTTCCATCATGTTGTTCCTTATTGGTGTTCCTTCATGGTTTTATTTAGTAGTCCTAATACATGGTAATCCATTGTAATTTCCTATGTACAATATTTACTTTCTGGTTTTTAAATGTCCTAGAGAGTATTGTTTTACTCACCCCTACATGGGGTTTTCTCGCACGTGTCGTGTCTTGTGTAGATAGTAGACATAATGATGGAGTCAATGGTAGACTAGGACCAGGTGATTCTTAGTGATACCAAATTTTTGTGGGTGTCTCTTATGGCTCATATAGTTGTCCAGTACATTTCCCTTTATGTAGGGTTTTCTACGGATGCGTTTCAGGAACTTCTACATTCACTTTTCTAGACTCCTTTTTGGGTGGGCTTATATTCCTTCCCTATTTACATTCCAGTTTGATATTGTCTTACTCTATTGTTGGTATCCTATTAGTATGCATGCTTATTTACATAGTTCTTTTTCATTCAATCATTTTGGGCTTGGAGATGTGTGTGTGTGTTAATATGTACACAAGAAAATTCCTCCTATTTGCGGGATATGCCTTCTCTGTGCTAGTTTTAATCCCCTAGACAATTGGAGGTGGGATTGGGGTAGTCATGACAAGGGCCCATATGGAACTAGTCATGGAAGAGTGGTATTAGTGTAAGTAAGTTCTACTTATGGACCAAGAGTCTGTGAGATTGGTTTGGGGAAACAATGTTTAGTTTTTCGAGTTCAATATTCAAGACAAAGAGTTCAGTGTTTGTATATCAACAGATGTACCCATACAATAGGACTCTAAATATTTATTTTTGACTAGGAACATGAAAATAATGGTTTTAGGTTATATAATGTAACATGAATCATATAGGAATTGGTTGTGTTATTGTGTCCTTGTTGAGTCCTCTCACCAAGTATATTTTATTGGTTGTGGTATATCATATTATAAATAATGATTCCTCCATGTAGAAAGTCATCTAATATTCCATCGCATGATCACAATGATGATATATTGGGTCACGATACAATGGTACAATAATATTTTCTAGAGAAAACTCTTTGATTTTGTGTATAATCAATACCACAAACACTAGAGTAGCTCATGGTACCCATAGATCCAATGAATGAGGAGCATATGCTAAGGGCGCCTCATGAGTTTCAGTGACAGATACCCATCTGTTTCTAAGGCGAGCCAGAAACACCGACAAATGAGGACTGGCTTATGGTGGTGATCCATGTTTATCGTCTAATCAGGACCCCATCAAATCAGATAGTCATCCAAAAAACAAGCCTTCTACACAGATTAAAATGGGGAAGGTGTATTATGGATACCAGATCATATGATGAGGTGAAATTTCTATGGATGGAGTTTGAGAAACCTTTTAAATAGAAGTTCTCACCATATAAGTTAAAGAATATTCATGTTTAAGAGATTCTACCACTATAGAAGTATGACATGTTTGTATCTGAGTATTCGAGTAGGTATAAAAACCATTATAGGAACTCGATATATGTGATACAAAATTAGTAAATTAGGTCTTGTACCTTTGAACAAGGTCTTCATAGGAAAATCCAAGCCATCATTACCCATCTGTGTATTCCTATCTATATTGCGGAGCTTGAGAGAAAAGATTTTGTTGAGATTACATTAGATGGGAGGATACAACTGGTTGTAGTTAGTAGTGTAAAAATATGATCAAGATAGTCCACAGGGAGGCAAACATAGTATAGAGGCTAGGAGAATAGTGGGAGGTGGTAGACAATAAGACATATTTCCACCACAATCCTCAGGTGGTCCACACCAGGCTTTGGGAGCTGCAGGATAGGGGAGGGGCAGCTACAAGAGGTCGAGGCTTATGACCTTGGGGCTCCAGTAATGATTCCATGTATGATATGTGTATATTATACACTAGCTATCATATTGATAGACATTGGTAATAGTCATTCTTTTGCTTCCATGAATCTTGTTTGAGACTCGGGTATTCTGGTTGGAAAGTGGACGTAACCATCATGCATAGAGAATCATACTCTAGGAGACCCAATGACCCTGCATTGGTGCCAACAATTTAACATGACTCTTATAGGAAATAGGTTAGGTTATAATATAATTGAAGAAGAATCGAGGCCTTATGATATCAATCTGGGTATGGAATGGATACCTACCATTTATGCTCAAATTGACTGTTTTAGGTAAAGAATGTGGCATGTCCGCAGTAGTAGAATGATGTTTTCATTTTTAGTGAAAATGTACCCCCAAAAAACACTTAATGAACTCACACAAAGTATGTTTCAGTTGACTATTAATCAATTTTCTAGCCTAACACACAATTAAGTGGTAGTTTCGAGTCCTCAGTTTCCTATAGTGGTGGCAGAGTTGTAGTGGATCCAGAAAAGGCTGAGATAGAGTTCCTCCAACAACATCACTTAAATATAGTCTATACTCTTGGGAATGGGAATGTAGTGACAGCTTCTATCCTCATGAGATTGAATTTCCAGTTTTTGAATGAGGTTTTAAGGTATTTTTCCTCATTAAAGTTATCCTATGCGACTAGAGATGGAGAAAAATTCATCCATTTGATGGTTTTCACCCCTCTACTCATATAATGAGTCAGCGAGTAACAACTCGAAGAAAATTACTATGTGTCATTACAAGCGTTGATTTTTATAGGGCATGCCACTTATGGAGTTTAGAAAGGTGGAGACCACATTGTTCTTCTATGAGGATGAATAGTAAAACTGGTGGCATTACTGGAGGATATTTTTAGAGAGATCAATACAACCCCTTTGGTTGTACATCCTAGTGTGGGTAATATGTAACCAGTCCAATGATGTTCATTCTCGTGGCCAAGAATAAAGAAGGTGGTTTCAGAGTTTTTCTATGAATTCCTCACCTTTCGGTAAGTGATGTATAAGAACCGGATTATAGTTGGTTAGACTCAACAACTAAAGGTTCCAGAATGTAAGTGGGATGGTATTTCTATGGAACTCATAATAGGATTACCACATATGTCTAGGTCACATGATACCATCTGGGTGATCATTGACAAACTAACCATGTAAGTTCACTTCCAACCAATCTGAGAGCTGTGTTCAGTAGAGAGTGTGGGACAGCAATACATTCATGAGATAGTTCGTCTCCATGGATTCCCTTTAATTATTGTTTTACATGTTGTTGTTCATATTAAATCACTATTGTGGAAGTGATTTTGTGAGGTGTATGGACCCCAGTCGGGCTTGAGCACAACATTTCATGCACATACAGACGACAAGACTGAGTGGACCATTAATTTTATAGAGGGCATGCTATGGTCATCCATGTTAAATTTTTTTCTGATAATGGGAGGATTATATTTTGGTGATAAGTTTCATGTGTGGACGTTTGGTTGTAGCACAATAATCTTTAGGAGAGCACATGGTAGAAGGATGATCAGATTCGTTCTCATTACCCTCATCTGTTTGGGTAGACCTTGGATTTTCTATCGAGGATATAAATCCCAAAGGTAGTGAGAATGTAATAACTTGGATTCTCTTGAATTTATACATATAAATTATTTGATAGGATGTATGGTTCTTGGTCCTAGTTTTCCGTGGACAGTTCTTTGAAAAATATTTTGCTTTTAATAGAATGTGTGCTCGGTTTTTTCCAAAAAATAGAATAACTCCCAAACAGATGCATGGATCAGAAATATATGGGTAATGTTTTGTTTAGACCAGAAAATATACCTTAGGAAAGGCCTAACATTGATCGGAGTAGCCCGAATGTGAATGATAGTTTGTGGACGTAACCATAAATAAAAAATATTTTATTTTCAAATATTAATAACTCATGAATGAAGACTCATATTTGAAATATGAGACCATTGTTGAGTTTTTAATGTGATTATCTCCCTAGGTATAACTTGACTTTAGTCAGCAAGGATATTTAGTGGGAAAACATGAAAAGGACGTAATCACAATTAAATAATTTAATTATAAATTATATTGTTGATACATTGGGGATTTCCTTTAAAAACATAATTATGAAAAATTCCTAGGGTTAGCTATATAACCATAGTAATAATAGAAAATTTCTAGGGAGATCGTGGAGAAAAAAACCTCTAGAGTGAATGATGTCGAATTAGATATCCGATCGTACATGGCCATGACGAGAGAGTTCAAGGATCTCATCAATGATTGTGACACTACCATTTCTCATCAATGACTAGTCAAAAATAGAGGTAGGGTGTTGTTTCTTTGTGATTAATTTTATATTATTAAATTCAACGACAAATTTGGAACAGACCACATATATGTTTATTCATGGTTTGATCTATTTCCAGTTGGGTTTATACTTGTGGGGTTTTAAATGAGAATTAGATCTGTGTTATTACTTCCTCATCGTTTATCCTTCTAACAAGATCAAATCGGGGCTAACACTAACAATGTACAAGATCAGTTCTTCTAGAAGTCATGTGTTCTTTATTTTACATTGGGTTTTCTTCAGGTTCTTCTCGTTATTCATTATTTTATGTGCAGATGATTATTTTACTTCAATTCAAGGTGTAACAACCCGATACCGAAGATATTACACCACACCGAATCTACGGATGTGTGATGGTAGGTGCAACAGAAATCATCCGAAGAAATATCTTTCAAAAGAACAAGGTTTTGGTGCATGTTGGTGGCCCTGGAAAGTTTAGGCGATGTGGCACAGGTCCATGGAGAATGTAGAGCTGGTAGGGAATGGTCATCGACGGGGCTTCCGGAAAAGGGGGAGTGCGAAAGGGGGGCACGTTAGAGATATTTTTATTATCCATTCAACGATCCCCACATTAATTAAAAGAAAAAATATATATGATTTATTGTGATTGCATGACCTAAAAAATTATATTTTTTTATTCAACATTCATCCATGATGAAAAATTCATAAAATTTTACCATTCAAATGGTCTTTATAATATTAGTAAAACTTAATTAATATTCTTAATTTATCTTATAATATATAATAAAATCATCAAAAAAGTCTCTAATAACCTTGTAATGAAAATCTATAATGAATCTATTCATTATATTAGTGAATATATAAAGAGTTTATATACCTCTGAATGAAATTAAAATGTATATGTTGTGTCCAAAAATTTTGCGCAATGTTTTATTTGGTATATCATATATTTTTAACGTTAATTAAATTTATCAAGGATCCTCATTTTTTAGGTATGGATCTCATTTATTTTGGTCAGAAAAATCATCATTACTGTCTCCATGATACTAAATCAAAATTATTATTTTTTTGGTCCATTATTTTTAATACATAAGAGAATTAATTCATCCTTTTTCCAAGAAAAAAGAATCATTACACCCCATGGAAACGAATTTAGGTATAAAAACTCCATCTATAATTTCATAATATATTCATTTTGTAATTCATTAAATTCAATTGGGACTACTCAATATGGACTACTTGATATTGGTAAAGAAACCGATATTAGTTCAATTAAAAACACAACCACAAATCCTAGGGGAATAATTGAGAATTAGTTGGAATATTCATCAATATATTTGCTTATAATTAGAATGTAATCAATTATATTATTATCCATATTCATTTCATACATGTATCCTTTATTATTTGGTATCACAACACTTATGATGGAATTTTTTTCCATTGGGAGTTCATCATTATTTTGGTATTGATAATTTAATTGAATATTATTTTAGATAATAAATGAGATTTAACTATTTATAAAATTGATATAATATATATGTAGGGAGATAAAATACATTCTTAAAATAATATAAAATTCTACTAAATAAATATGATCAAAATATGAAGGATTTATCATCAAAAAAATCTTTTTTGGAAATGAGTTATATAATATTTATGACATCATCACAATAGAATTTATATTAAATGATAAATAAGTTTTCACTTCTTGAGGTGTTGAATCGAAATTCTTATAAAAAATTCATGATATTAATTAATAATAAGAAAACAAATCAAGAAAAATAAATTCACAACTCTTGTGTGGAGAATTATTGTACCATTCACCACTTAATTATTTACATCCACTTTAGAGGTAGTGGTTTCAAAAGTACAATATTATTACCTTAGTCACAGCGGCTTGTAATTTTAATTATCATCATTTTCCAAAAATTGGGAAACTTGTGTAATTATTTTAAAATTCCATACATTTTGAGAATTTATTAAATAATGGTTCCTTAAGAAGAAAAGTATTTTCCAATATAAGGTAAACTAAACAATTCATTTTTCTTTTACATAGTGTTGTTAAATGACCTCTCCTTTCTTACATAAATAATCTAATAATAAATTGATTCAATTTTCTTGGTGCTGCTAAAAATACACACTCTAATTATATCTTTATTTTACATCATTAACATATGTTAAACATTACATCTCACTAGAATATAACAAAACTCAGAGAGGATTTTTTATTAGTTTCATTGAGGACCAACTGCGTTGAAACATATTTTAAAATAAATTTTAAATATTTACCCACTATTGAGCTACACTATTCTTCAATCTATACTTCTCATATTTTATACATATTTTCATAACATGGGGAATGTAAACATAATAAGGGGTGACGAAAAACATCCTTTGTGGAAAAATGATAATAAATATATCATCAAGGTATAATTATAAAAATATTATAAAACATGCAATATGTAGAAATTAATAATTAAAATAACCCGGAATAATAAGAGTAGCTATTAAGATATGATATCAGAAAATGTATTCTTAAAAAAAACACATAACTTGTTATTAGAGAGTGATATAAGAATGGAAACATTGTAGAAATAAATTAAATTATAATATCAAGGAATGATATATATGGGTAAATAAAATAAATCATGGAATCATAATCATATGTTAAGACTCACTACAAATACGATCATAGTGGATATATTCCCACAATGGGTTTGGGTTACTCGCCATTCATAAAAACATTATGGAAAAAGTATAATAGTGTATTGGGATCACTATCCATTCCTTTAAACATAGTAAGATGACTCCCATGTTGGATTTGTTTCACTCTCCATTACCTTCATTATTATCTCATGATATATAATTATTTTTATAAGGTATTAGAGTGTGATAAGTTATTGATCCCACCAATTTCATAACATAGTATTCTTAAGATAACCACTCATGCATATTAAATGGTACATCGTGCGATGAAATCATTACTCAATGAATTATATTGATATATAATTACATAATAACTAATCATATAATAAAAATCATAATATGTAGATATATATATGTGTTCTATTGGAGTAAAAAACCACACATAAAGCACAATCATGACAAAACCAATGAAAAAGATCTTGGTTTCAGATTTATTTTTCAGATAACAATCAATGGTTATATAATATGGATTCCACTAAGAATAAAAATTAAATTTTTTTTAATATATCAATAAGGAATCACATTTCATAACCATTATGTTATAATGGAAGAAATTTGATTAAAAGGTTCTAGGAGAAGTATGATCAGAAATAATGTACATAGGTGATTCTTTTTGAAATGAGAAAAATAACCATTATTGAAGAAAACGAATAAATATTTTCATAAATATTAACTATGAGTGTTATACGTAAAATAATTTCAATTTATATAATTTATTATTTTTTAATATAATTTCTATGTTACACTTGTCATGAAATGGGAAATAAAGTAATTCTATAATATGATGTGTTCATAAATGATGGGGATTCAAAGGAAATATTAAACATGTATTATTCCCAGAATAAAATAAAAGTAAAAATAATATTTATGAAAGTAACATTATGATATAACATAGTTGAAATATATAATAATTATATTGAGGACAATATACAACAGTAAATGGAACTTATAACACAAAATTTATAGGTGTGGGTTGGATGATCCATTTTTATGTTCTGAAACACTTTTATTGAAATCCCATTTCATTAAAAGATTTAATAAAACGTTATTTTGAAAATAATATAACTAAAATACTATATTTATGTGAGCCAAAAAATAATTAGGATTTAATATATAATTTTTAATATTTGATGGAATGTAAAAAATTACCTAGACGGGAAACGTTCATTAATGAGAATAAGACTTATTTTTAACAATATCTTAGTTTAATTAGGATTAAATTAGTCGAACATGTTAATTTTATCTAAAGTGTAAATTTTAACAAATAGGAATAGAAAATTTAATATAAAATCCTGAGGTGAAATGAACCAATGATACCAGTAAGACATTCAAGATGAAATGTTATAACCTAAAGAAAGGGGGTTTGGGTTAATCAAATCACATACAACATCAAAATATCTGATTTTGAAAAATAAGAAATTGTATAAATTGACATTGATTTATTAATACCCTATATTTCATAATTTTTATAAAAAATGGAAATCCATGTATAATTAATACATCAAATTAATATAGAAGTGGTGAAAATGAGTTATATCTAAATAAAAAAAATAGATCCAAAAACCCTTATAATTTGTCTTAATTCATTTTTTGAATAATCCTTCCACAATGAATAATCAATTTATGATTATTAAAGTAGTTATTAATTGTACACCAAGATATTTTAGAATATGTTTCACTCTAAATTAATTTAATCTCATTCATAGATTTTGTTACATACAAAATCATTTTTAAAAGAACTGTGATATAGTATTATGATATTATTATTTCAAAGTAGCCATCATTACATACCCATTAAGATTATCAATATGAATAAGCATAAATGATTTATAAAAATATATTAAAAGGTATTATATGATGGAAATAAATTGATTAATGGATATTAAATAAGTGTTAAATTTTCAATAATTTTCTTTTATGATTCAAAAATACAATTTCCAAAAAAAATTTGATAACATTTTTTCAAAAAATTAAACTTCAAATGAAACATTGAGGTTTTTCAGAAAAGATATATTTTTTACTGAGTAGTGAAAATATTGTTTTTTTAAAACTGTCATTACATATCCTAAATGCATTAAATTTAAAGGATAAATTATTTTTTAGATTATGTTTTAAATTAACATAAGATGCATTTTAATAAACATGATCACATTAATTCCATTAGAGTTGACAATATTTTTTTATTTTTGTATAAGATTACTTTTACACCTAAAAAACATTTTTTATAGAAATATATTAAATGCATAATGTTTTTTCTGATATAATAAATAAAAATAACCCCTAGGTAGTGGATATTTAAATTAAATATATTGATTACATATCTATATATATGGTTTTGTGTTCAAATAATGATTATTATTTGTTATATAATTTATATAAGATCAAATTTTATTTGAAAAAAATGAATTTCTTAAATTACCATTTCACATCATGATTTATAGGTTTAATTTGAAATTATATTATTCAACATAAATGAATTGAATTTGATAAAATTTATTTAATAATTTTAATTATAAAAATTTATACAATTTACTCGTTCTAGCTTAATTTTTTCCACTATCAATTGTGACCATGATAAAGAATTATCACCTTTTTATGATGTAAAATTTCAATAAAATTATATGTTAAAACATTAAAATAACACAAATATGTTAATTTATCGAAATGGATTATTCGTTTTAGAACAATTTTACTCTTAATATGTAAAATAAATTAATCCATATATTTGTTTTCAATTTGGAATCCAATATTGAATTTTGTGAAGATAGGATATATTTTATCCACATAAAAAATAATTTTCAGGTAATATCATTTAATTTAATTGTTGGAAGATACTATTAAGAATTATTTTTCTAAATATTTTACCAATAAAATTCATTATAACAAATTATTATTTTCTTTCATGGTTAATAAATGTTTACTCTCAAATCAGATAACTTCTTAAAAACTGTTTTTCTTTCATTTTTAATTATGTCATTAAAATTTATATCCACCAAAAATATTAATTAAATTTGATAAAATATATATTACATTTTGAATCACCATGTCCAAATTTTTTATAATACATTCGTTGGTTAAATAAATATCATACAACATTAAAATTTTATTTTATCATTATCAGGTTTAAAATGGTTTTAAAGTGGTCTATCTATAAGAAAAGGATGACAATGTTTCTAAATTTTTTTAAAATGTAATTGGTTGAGATTATATCAAACCTATAACATCTTATCTTTTAATTTTGTGTATCGAAGCCACATGATATTATTATGGTATATATTATTTTATCTTCTAATAATTTGAATTATTTTCTTTTTGTCTCTTATAAAATAATACCACATTTCGCCTCTTCTCCAAGCATAATTTTATATATCATGGAAAGAACCCACAATAATACCTTCCTTGATTTGTTCCCATTTCATAGAGATTATTTTATTTCCAAAAATACCATCATTTCATGGATTAAGGTGTAATCCAATGATAGTTACTTTACGAAGAGGATTGACTTTTAACGGTGTTTTTTAAATTATATTTCTTAGTATGACTTTTTAATTATATATGTTATCCATTATAAATTATTAATTCATAAGATTATATATAATATATTTTTATTATGTTATTTTAAAAACCATATTTTATCCTTTTTTCATCCTAAAAACCAAGTAACATCACTCGTGTGTACATAAAACACATCATCTCCACCTAGATTTTTAATTTTATTTTCATCTAAACTTTATATTAATGGTTTTAATGATGGATATATATGATATTTTTTATATAATAATGATTCATAAATTTTGAATTATTATACACCTTTCTTTTTTTGTCAATATAAAAGTGTAAAAACATTTATGCATACGTTTATCCTACAATCACTATTAAAAGTTCAATTCATTTTTCTATATCAACCTTATATAGATGACTATAAATATGTTCTATAAGATCCTTCCTTTTCTGTTTATATTTTCCATTGTTTTTGTGAAATATCTATAAACAAAATCAAATGGATGGCCTTTATAAATATCATTTTATCATGTAAATTTGGTGTTTACATCCTAAAGTCTTATTATGATATAAATTTCCCTTTAGAAAACCCAATAAGTTAGAAAGAACTACATACCCTATAAAGTGATCTAGTACAGTTTAAAGAGGGGATTTCTATCATATAGACTTTTTTATTTAACAAATACAATGGGATATTGTGGTTTATCTCTTTTACCCTTAATTACATTGCAATCCATTTATTCCATCTTCTTTCTCCCTCACACTGTAGCACCATCCACTCAAGCACTCATTGCCCTCCTCCCTAATTTATTACAAGATCTCCCTAATCTGATATCTGTTTCAAGAACCATATATCATATTAAATCACTAAGGTTAATTTTATGTTCCAAAATGAGTCCTTACTCTATTTGTTTTTTATATCTTTAGTGTTATATATATGCATTCTCATATACCCATTTTTTATTGTTTTTGTCTATTATTATGTTTTTCTCAGTATATATCAATTCAAATCCTAGTATTTAATGATTGAATATTACTTGGTATAGGGTAGTTTTTCAATATATTGTTTCCATTAATGTTGTACCATCTATTAAACGTGTCATTGTTCCACACAATGGATTTTATAATCATTGATCCTAAAATATTTAATGATTTGAATTGATAATGTAGACTTTTTTATAAATGGTATGAAACCATTACATTTCTGGTGGGTTCAGAACACAATCTAAAACATCTGTTTGGTAGAATTTGATAACCTGTTAATTTCTTCATTCATTTTTTATGACTAAACTATATCATAGGTATGTTCATTAAACATCATATCACATTTATACATTCCAATATGAAAAAGTCACCACCTGAGGTGGGTTTGGATTGTCAAATGGGTAGATAATTGGTTGAATACCATCTCATTAACCACTAATAAATTAATGAAGTTATTATTTATGGGTATTCAATAATCTCATTTTGGAATTGATAAATTACATGAGTCATTGTGAATTGGAATATATAAAGGATTCACCTTTGGCCATACATAAACCATTAAACTTAATTTTTCTGTGAAAATATTATTGGAATGGTCCATTTTATAACATGATATTAAACTAAAAAATAATGAATTTAATTATTTTATGTAATGGTTGTCACACCTGTCCCTATCTATGCTTATAAGTGAACTAATAAAAGTTATGATTGAATTGTTATCTTTCATTAATATATCACATAGCCTATGTTTGAATATGAAATTAAAATTATTACTTATTATAATATTCCAAGGGTGATACCATTTTTACTTACAAAGAATTACATGGATGTGCTCTTGGGTTTATAAAAACTTTATTATTCATTTAGAGAAACTTGGGTACCTTTTATGGAATTCCTCTGATGGACTCATTGACTAGTTGAGAGAATATGTTCTATGGGTCATACCTATAATCCTACATAGTCTTCCATGGATAGTTTAATAGGTATGTTGAAATTATATTATTACAAGAGATATACCTAAGTTCCATATATATAATTCCATTAATGGGTTCATTTTCTAATTATCACCACATATTCCATGGGATGTACATGAATTCCAAATATATATCACTTATATGCGCTAATTGTAAATTAAATTGAATAAATCCATGTGTGGCACTTTTTTTAAGAAACAATATTCATTGTATTAGTTCACTAGTGACATTTTATTATGTTATTCTATGGAAGATAATTGGATTCTATTGTGGAATTCCTTATATGGGAACAAAATTTATATGATATTACATCACACATTATATTTAAATTTTATCCATTGAAAAATAAATATTTTATGTTAAGAAAAATATAGATCCTTATTTGATTATCATATTACATGGATTCCTAGGTTTTTTCATTATGGGTCCCAAATTTATAATTATAAATTTAAATGATAAGTACTCAGAAAAATCCCAGCTTAAGATGAAGTATGTAGATTCGACTCGTTGTGCTATGAGTAACATAAGAAGAAATATTTTCATAATTATTTACTTATTTACTTTTTATATACTTACTCACTACATTATTTTATATTCAGTGACTTGATTTAATTACTTAGTATTAGTGGTGGTCTACTGTTTTATCTCACAATATTTCTAGGCTACCATTGGGTACCTAGACAAGCCTCCTAGTTCTAGGACTTTTCATTGGATTTTAATTTCTATAGAACCTCAGAAAACCTTCAGAGGGGAAAGGATACTATATGGGTTTAAAATGATATTTTTCCAATGTAGGGAAAAAAATTAAAATTTATGATGGAATCGCGATGTAATAAAACATTGAAATGTAGAGAAAAAACAAATCAGTTTTACTCGGTTTAGAACAGAGTTTTATTTCATGGAGAAGATTTTGAATGTCTATCAATCATACCTAAATCTACTAATCTAAAATATTTTTCAAAACAAAAAGTTCATACATAGTAAATCTATTCTAATAACACTTCCTTCATAGGATATTAACAAGAGTGTATTTCCACCCACATAATAGTTCAGTAGACTCCCCCACGATCACTTCTTTGGTGAATTCGTACTTCGTTTACCAACATAATGGTCACCACATTAGAATGAAAAGTAAGACATTGTACTTGAAAATAAGTATAATATACTCATATTGATATCCAAATATGTTGCACGTTCAAGTAAACCAGGTGTTCAACACATCTATTTTTGAATATCCAAGCCTTCATGAATCTCCCATTATGTTTCAATTAATTAAAAATATTCAGCATCCCACTCAATTTTTTGAAGTTCCCAAGTATCATGAATCTCGTAGACATCATAAAAAACATCTATCATGATGATCACTGCCTTCATCGAATAGAATTCCTTCATGAATCTCACCAAGTCAATGTAGAATTACCAGTCAACACAATGCTCCTATTTACAAGATACCAATGCATTGATCAACACTAAGGTAGTGTTTTTGTGATTCGTAGGATCACAACGAATACCGATATCTCAAATCATTAATCCTTCTGGAATTCACATCAATTTATATTATGCTCCTAAACATTTTTTTCAAATGATGTGGGGGTGGACACATATTTATAGGAAAAACTCTTCGCAAATATCTTACAACTCTAGAGGCCTTTTTAAGAACATCCAAAAACATTTATGTGTAATTCCTCTATTTTACATGATCCAGTGAAATTTAACCCATTAATGAACCATACACTAGTGCAGAAAACGTTTTTTACGTCGGTAAATTTTAATTTTTTACGTCGGTTTCTAGCCGAAGTTAATACGTGCGACGTTATAAATAAGGTTTTTGACGTCCGTTATTTAAAAACCGACGTCAAAAACATAAAATCACGATGTTTATCACGTCGGTTATTTTATAACCGACGTGACAAAGGGCCTGGAGAATGGTTAATCACGTCGGTTATCGAAGAACCGACGTGATAAACGGCATGGACAATGGTTTATCACATCCGTTCTTAAACAACCGACGTGATAAACATGGGTGAGGGGGTTTATCACGTCGGTTCATATAGAACCGACATGATAAACTGGGGTGAGGGTGGTTTATCACGTCCGTTCTATAAGAACTGACGTGATAAACCGGGCTGAGCGTGGTTTATCACATCGGTTCATATAAAACCGACGTGAAAAACCGGGGGAGGGGGGTTTATCACATCGGTTATTGTATAACCGCCGTGATAAACCGGTGGGAGGGGGTTTATCACGTCGGTTATTCAATAACCGACGTGATAAACCATTGTCCAGGTCGTTTAGCACGTCGGTTATTCAATAACCGACGTGCTAAACCATTCTCCAGGCCCTTTATCACGTCAGTTATTAAATAACCGACGTGATAAACCATTCTCCATGCCTTTTATCACGTCGGTTATTAAATAAACGATGTGATAAACCATTTTCCAGGCCTTTTATCACGTCGGTTATTAAATAACCGACGTGATAAACCATTTTCCAGGCCTCTTATCACGTCAGTTATTAAATAACGGACATGATAAACTATTTTCCAGGCATTTTATCACGTCGGTTATTAAATAACCGACGTGATAAACCCAAATTTTTTTTAAACAGAATGCAGTGATCTTCTCTCCACCAGAATCAACCAGAAAATAAATCAAGAAATCGTACCACAAAAACAGAAATACATCAAAATTAAGCATGCACATAGATAACATATAAGACTTACCCACTAAACAGCATCCACCCTCATTTATACCCCATGGACAGCCCTCCCCCACCCCGTTGGAGCCCTCACCCTCATGTATACCCCCTGGACAGCCCTCCCCCACCCCATTGGAGCTCCCACCCTCATGTATACCCCTTGGACAACCCTCCCCCACCCCATTGGAGCCCCCACCACACTCCTGGACTGCCCCCGACCCCCGGACACCCCCAAACACCCCACGATAACCCCCCACCTGCCTGAACAGCACCTCCTCACCCCCTCACCCCACTTGACAGCCCCCACCACAACCCTGGACAACCCCCCACCCCTGGACAGCACTCCCACACCCCTGGACCGGCTTCCCACACCCCTGGACATCCCTGCCACCCCCAAGACTGTCCCCCCACCCCACCGGATAGCCATCCCAGACCGCTGGACACCCCCAACCCCACTGAACACACCCCCACACCCTTGGAACCCCTCCCCCACAGACCCAAATCCATACCAGAAGAACCATCAAAAGTAGACCAAAATAAGAAGTAGAGCAAAATTAAACATTCACTTATATAGCATTCAAAACTTACACTATCAACTTCAAAAATAAAACTAAATCAAACCTAAACAACTAACAAATACACAATCAAAACGACAATATTCAAAATTACATTTTACATTACAAACAACTAAAATTCAATCAAACCTGTAAAATAATTTGACCACTCCACTTGTACGTGTTTGATTTCTTCAGCAGTATAGGTTTGAGGGTCATCAAAAAGCTACAAATGAAAAAGAAGATAGTTAACATGTATAATGGATAAATCAAATTGAAATATGATGGCAATGTTTAAGAGGAAATCGTACCAGGTCAAAATTCACAACTGTCCCAGTTGTTATTATTTCATACATAAATCTTAATATATAATATCCGCATTCGATGAGGCCTTATTGTTAATGAAAATTTTGTTTTGAATGAGTGAAAATTCAATATATTATTTTTATGTAATAAATCAAAGAGTACAAATTATAAATGGAAATTTACCTTCGCCTTTACATATTTGATCTTTTCATTTCTTTTCTTTGCGTTTTTTCGAAAGTAGACCCATGCACTGTTAAAAAATAATACGAATTGGGTAAATTTAAAATTCATTATAATTTATAAAACTATTGAGAAATTGAAACTTACTTTTCCAATATATTCTTAAAACTTACCCGCAAATCACCATGAATAGAGCATATCCAATAAAGAGCTTTCTCCCTTGGGAAAAAAATCCCTAACATCCAATGATTACTGATAAAAGGAAATTTAATGTTAGTGGTTTTTTATGTTAAAATATAATTAACTCTTTGAGAGAAATGTGTTTCATACCTCTCACAAAAAGGCATCATCCAACATTGTTGGATTATATTCTTTTCAAATCTTTCAGCAGTATAAACCATTCTTTGTTCCTCAGTTCATGCACATGATTCAGGGGAAATCAATTGCAGGTCCATGAATCCATATACTTCTGTCAGTTCATTCCTCTCACAAATTTTATAAAGATACCTAATAAAAAACATATATAAGTATACATTTTTGATAAATATAATGCAGGGAAAAGGTGTTATGACTTACATGGAAAAAAATTTCACCACGTTGATGCCCAACTTATCTCCATTAACAAGCTCCATGATATCAGATTTTGTAATCCCCACACTTATTTCACGTCCACAAACATGAGATTCCATTGGAAACTCATAAAAACCCAATAACAAATGTGAATATCTTGACAATCTGTCAAGACCACTAAAATCTGTATCTGATGTCATAGCCTGTTGTCTTTGTTGTTTTCTATACAGTATTTCTTTACCTTTTAAGTATTCCTGTGAAAAAAAATTGAGAATTATAGTAGTTTTCAAATGATAAAACAACTTTAATAAAAAAAGATATAACATTCATACCTCTATGGTAATGAGTCGAAGAATTATGGATGGACAAACTAAAAAATGGCCGATACTCTGTCCAACTGCCACCACCTCATCTGTAGGTATTGGTACCCTAGCTGATCTATCTATAATATCATGTACAGTGACCCTCTGATTCTCTACCTCTAATTGTTGATGATGAACTGTATCTCCTATACAATATACCAAGTCGTATACTACTATATGATGTTGAGAATCATCAACATACAACTCTCAATATGTAGGAAGCTGTGGAGGAGGCGTAGGATAAAAAATGGGGTCCGCAGGCTGAGGTGGGGGAGTGGGAGCTACTGGAGGAGGTGGAGGATAAATAATGGGGTCTGCAGGGGGAGGTGGAGGAGTGGGAGCTGCAGTCTGAAATTGTCTTTTCATTTCTGCAAACATAGACTGCACCGAATCTCTAATCTTGTCTTCCATCGTCGCATTAATATTTTGAACTTCAGCCTCCAAGGATTCTATTTTTTTTATAAACCCCCTCAATGTTAGAAGTTGAAGAACATGGAAACACTTTTCTTACCGATACACCTGCCAGATATCCTCTTACACGACCAGGATGTTCGGGCCTTCCCAATGCTGCAAATAAAATATCTTCCCTCCCAGTAGCTGTAAATGTCCCCTCTGAACTCTGCTCCCCAAGAGAGTCCTGTATTAATTAATTGAACATTTCTGTAATGATTGGAACTTATATGAAGAAAAAAGTTAACTTAAATAAATTAAATAGATATCTTACAATCCTCTCAGCTACGATTCTCGATTCTTCCGAAAGATATTGCCCTTTTTTTCCCTTCCAAGCTCTCTTCCATTTTTCATGTCTAGATGGAGGGGATGGAGGGGCCACCTCTCCAGAGCTTGAAGACTCAGCTCTTAGTTGTTGAAATTTTTCCACTATCATTTTTTCTTCCAATAATGTATACCCTCCCCGAGATAAACTATGAGGGTATACATTTTTATATTGGATCTCTTGATGAGCTTTCCTTGTTTGCTGTAATTTAAGAATAATAAATCATTAACAAAACATTAATAAAATCATTTATATAAGAAAGTTTATAAACGTTTACATTGCCCTTACCAGAAATGACACTTTTTTTCTACTTTCAAAAAATTGTCTCCATGTGTCTTCATCTATAAAAGGATATATACGACATGGATTGTCATGAATCCTATGACCATAAATGAAATCAGATGAGAGGGTTGATTTGAAATCGCTCCATCTCCTGGCAGCCAATGATAAGCATTTCTTCCTGACTCCTCCAGTGTCAGGAATATCAAATTTCATCTGATAAAGAAGTGGTTAAACATATTATATATACTAGAAACATTAAAAGAATGGTCAAACAATGACAAAAGATCTTACCAAAATCGTCTCCCACAACTGAGAGATAATCGCTTTATCCACACCTCTCCAATCATCATACAGAATGCTTACGTTGGTGTTATCCTGAGTTGCAACAAAACTCTTAAAATCTTTGGCATTCAGACCTCTAGGAATATCATCATCATCAAACTCAACTACTATCCTGTCACGAACCAAATATGGTCGCCGCCCAAACCGGCACCAAACCCAGCCCGTGACATGACCCGAAGGGCGTTCCCTATCCCCACGGGCTGGCACAAGTGCCCGGGTATCATTTATTTAGGTTTGGGAACGATTTACCCGAATATGAAATTATAAACCATTAAAAACAATCAATAAACTGAATCTGAAAATTTACACCAAATGATGTTTAAACAAAAACCAGAACTGAATACATAGGTTTAGAGTTGTCGTTATCCAAATGCTAAGTGAAACAGGGACAAAACCCATCCGTTCCACTAGCCGTACTAGTACAAATCCGCCCCACCTAGGTACCCGGGCTTCCCCCTTTGTGCTAAAACAATTTAAGGATTTAACACACATCCATTTTAATGTAAAACACCACTACTGGTCACATACACCAAATACAGTAGCTATCTCATTTTCTACCACTTAAACACACAACAAACTCTTTGAATTTGAATAAATCAATTTCACAAAATCTTGTGTAGTTTTGCACACAAAACCCCTTAAGAAACCCACTTGTACACGATGTTCACAATTGTAAGTTACCAAAATAGTAAAGGAAGCCTGATAAATATCAATTAAAACAACAAATCAATTTTGGGGCATCCTCATGTTAAACAAGAAGTGTTCTCTTTGTAAAACCTTCATTTTCACACAAAAGTGCAACCAAAACTTCACTTTCTTTAGAAGCACAATTAAAACTCACTATTTGCAGCAATTACCAGAGGGGATAAACATTATAAACATTATTTTATTCCTTATTACAGATCAATAAAAACAACTAAGTATTTATAGGGCATCCCCAAATAAACAAACAAAACACTTCTTTGGAAAACCCAAATTGGCATTTTAAATTCAATTGCAATGGAAACATCATTAGAACCAATTTTTGTAGCAATAATAAAATTATATAAATCTGAAAATATGATAAATACAGCATGCTAATACACAATGATTGAATCAACATTGGAATCACCTACCAAATCAAATGAAACCATTGAATCCTTTGTACGAAAACACAAACACACCACCGCCGCACCTCAAGAAGGGTAGATCAAACCTAAAAATAGAAAATTGGACCAAGAAAACCCAAGGTTAAACCTTAGGTTCAAACCCCTACCCAATGGTCATTGTTCACTTCCATAAAAAGGGAGGAAACCCTAAAAAAATAGAATGAAACCCTAATCAATTTGAAAGGGGAAAAGAAATGGACAAACTTACTTGAGAAATCTACAATGAATCTCCCCAAAACACTAGTATATGAAATTTAAAACGGCCAAAACTCAGGGGATGGTCTCACAAGAATTATTAGGTCATTTAGGAATTGGAATGGAGGGAAAAGATTAATAATAGAAGGAGTTATGGAAGGATCAATTTAACTCTCCAAAATCTGGACGATTTCTGAAATCCAGAAAGTTTCTACTATTTTCGCGACTCTATCGAGCTCCAAATGGTGGGAGGAGGGAATGGGGTCGCGCCTGGGCTTCTTAGGGTCGATAGGGAGGTGGAATCACCGAAAAATCCATTTTAATGAATAAGATATTAATAAATTAATGAAACAATTTAAAACTGGAGAATGGGCCTTCGGGTTGGCCCAATTCTCAAATAAAAACATAACACCCCCATGATTATGGATTTATAAAGGCCCCAAATTTAAATTTGGGGTTAATATATCAGGGGAGAACATTTAGGAGTTGTAATGAGTCAAAAATATTAAAAATTGAAAAAGTTATAAATTAATCAAAATTTATTTTTAAATCTGGAATTGGGCTCGCAGTTTGGCCCAATTCATGAAAACTCACCTATTCTCAATAAAACCTTTGGAAACCACCAAAACAAATCATGAGTGGAAAATAAATTTAAAATAACTCTAAAATAGGTTATGTAGGTGACAATTCTCCCCACCTTGAAAACTTTCCGCCCCGGAAAGTCACAGCAAGGTCAAAGCAACAACTAAACCCAACTAAGAAACCAATAGGTACACCCTTGCCAGGTTTTACCCCCAAAGGTCAAAACACCTCCAGTGATCAATGATGGAAGGAATACTGTTACAAACCAAACTTACACCACTTTCCTGAAACAATAAAGTACATTCAGGATTTATCCCAAATGAAAACTCCTCAAATACAATCGGAACAATACTCAATCAATTTACCCAAAAAAAACAACAACATTGAACAAGGTTACACTTCCCTACTATAACTAAACCATTGGAAACTCTCCAATATCAATGTTTACCCAATGAATGTGTAGGTAGTTAGATATCTTCGAATGATAATACCTACTTCCCAGACAAGTCCAAAGAAAAAAAATATGAGTTACTCGTATGAAGAGACACAAATGGGCTCCCCACCATAAGAGACAACTTAAATTGTTTTCCCGAGACAGAATCAAGACACTAATAGTGGGAGGCCCAAACATACTCTCTAGTAAAAGGGATATACTTCCATTAAATGTTTATGAAGGAATATTCATGAGAATCATAGTGGGTCTCCCCACCATAAGAACTGACCATCTTAACCGACCAGCATGGGCCGACACCGAAAGACCCAAAAAGAAATCAAAGATTTAGGAAGGGCGCAGGATTAGTCTGCATGGTTTGGGAAACTGTGCACTAACTATGAATATAATTCTTTCTACATGGCTTCCTAGCACACGACCACTACTAAACGTGCACAAACTATGTGCTCAACCATGATGAAACCATAGGTTTGAACTATTCCCATCTTTCATACTAAGGATAGGACTTTGTACAAGGGTTTAAATGGCCCTGGGATTTTCCCTGACTACGAGCCAGCTTCTCTCCGAGACCTATGGCTGGAGCTCAAATGATTGAAGCATCTTCGGCCTCGTAGTAAATATTTGGAAACCCACTGAATGAGAATTCTTCTTTTCGGTGCCACCAATAACTACACCGCAGTCCCAAATAAGTTTTCTAGACATAACACATTCCAAACTCACTTTACCTTATACCGATATTTCACTGAAACAAGGGCTGAGAAGATACACACACATCACAACTTGTTTCTTCAGGTGAGAAACAATAGAAGTAAAGAACACCTACACTCACATTCCTCTAAAATAGATGATTTTGAAGTTTTTCCAAGGGAGACATTTGCCCAACATAACCGGGACTCTCCGAGGATTTCACTACTTTCACCTATACAGTCAATCGAGTACATGACATCATAAGGCATCACCAAACATGACCATTTCAACTGATATAAACAATTCATGGAGAGGGACCTTATACAACATCCCCAAACAACACACAATTCTAGAAAGTGGCCACAATATCCTATCGTGAACATATTTCACACACCAGTGGTTTAAGATGAATTAATGCATCAAAGAAACGTTGAAGAACCCAAGGGTCCTCTTAGACACCATCGAGACACTCATCAACACTTACAACCAAAGAACACTTCCACCTTCGACGAATCATGAAACTTTAGAAACTAAGGTTTCGTTCAACCTTCCACAATAACATTACAACTACAAGAGGATCCAAAAATCAACGAAATGAATGGGTGTAGACTCAATCAACAATGATCGATAAAATATTCCTTATATTGATCAACTAGAGGATTTTCAAATGGCGAAACAATATGTATTGCACTTCAGTTGTGCATTAACCCTTAATAGGGGCATACCTTATCCAATGAGAGAACCCAAGGACCTAACCAATCTGGTCCATTAGTCAAAACATGCCTCAAACCAGCTCCAAACACATGAAGGGAACCACCTAAAGGCTTCCCAAAACAGTTTTCAAAAGAGACCACTAATCGTACCTACAACACAACTTACTGAACAAACCCAAACCCAAAACACAGTTCAAACAGGAGGGGTTCTTGGACTCAAAACATCCCACAACATCAACATTATCAATAACCCATAATAAAAACTATACCAAACTACTCATCAATACATCATGTTTTTCATTAAAACTATTTCTTTGAAAACAAACGGTTTTGCAGTAAGCGTATCCACCAATGGTACCCCATGGGCCTCACACATGCATGTTTTTGTGTCACACCGGGCACCCTCCTCATAACCATCCCAGCACTCATCCAGTCATGCCATCAACCATCCATCATCCCATATAACCCCATGCATGTGGTCACTCATGGAAATACCAAAGGGTAAAACAAAAATTCCTTCCACATTTCAAAAACAAAATGCTCAACCAACCCAACCTTTTTCTCGAAACTGCTAACAATGAGATCAAAATCCCAATTCACATCTTACAAAACGTTTCATAAAGACACAACAATTTGGAAAAGAACCCACATTCAAGATATTCATATCAATATCAAAACATCTCATCCCATTAAAAAACCGTTTTATTATTTAGAAAACTCTATTGGAAACACTTTTCAAAACCAACTTTAATATAGATCCTTCTTTCAAAAGAGGTGTAAGCACACCATTTTACATTTCAAAACAATTCTGAAAATTGAATTCCTCAATTTCATAAACCAAACCATTCCCTCTTTATTTGAAAATCATTTCATAAAAACTTTACACTTATTAAAACCAAGTCACCAGAAAACCAAAGTGCCAGGATTTCAAAACTAAAGCACAAAACAATTCGAGAGGAAACTAGTTTCAATGGGTGACTTGGAAATATGGTTGGCAACCATATTCCAATCACTTCACTGTCACAGAGAGTGTTTTAGGGTATATCCCCAACTCCACATGGCTTGCCAGGCCCTGCGAGCTTACGAAGACCATTAACCCAACCCTCTTTTCATTTCCCCTAATCATCATCAAACCAAGAAAACCAAAAGACATAGACAAATCCCAACTTCCACTGGTGACTTTAATCCTGAAATGAGGTGTGGTGATCAAGCACACTACCCATAACCAGAATTACATGTCCCAAAAATCATAACTCTATACTATCCCGACTATTTCCCAAATAACATGACTCCAATGGAGCGAACCTCCTTTGATACCATTTTGTCACGAACCAAATCTGGTCGCCGCCCAAACCGGCACCAAACCCAGCCCGTGACATGACCCGAAGGGCGTTCCCTATCCCCACGGGCTGGCACAAGTTCCCGAGTATCATTTATTTAGGTTTGGGAATGATTTACCCGAATATGAAATCATAAACCATTAAAAACAATCAATAAACTGAATCTGAAAATTTACACCAAATGATGTTTAAACAAAAACCAGAATTGAATACATAGGTTTAGAGTTGTCGTTATCCAAATGCTAAGTGAAACAGGGACAAAACCCATCCGGTCCACTAGCCGTACTAGTACAAATCCGCCCCACCTAGGTACCCGGGCTTCCCCCTTTGTGCTCAAACAATTTCAGGATTTAACACACATCCGTTTTAATGTAAAACACCACTACTGGTCACATACACCAAATACAGTTGCTATCTCATTTTCTACCACTTAAACACACAACAAACTCTTTGAATTTGAATAAATCAATTTCACAAAATCTTGTGTAGTTTTACACACAAAACCCCTTAAGAAACCCACTTGTACACAATGTTCACAATTGTATGTTACCAAAATAGTAAAGGAAGCCCAATAAATATCAATTAAAACAACAAATCAATTTTTGGGCATCCTCATGTTAAACAAGAAGTGTTCTCTTTGTAAAACCTTCATTTTCACACAAAAGTGCAACCAAAACTTCACTTTCTTTACAAGCACAATTAAAACTCATTATTTGCAGCAATTACCAGAGGGGATAAACATTATAAACAGTATTTTATGCCTTATTACAGATCAATAAAAACAACTAAGTATTTATAGGGCATCCCCAAATAAACAAACAAAACACTTCTTTGGAAAACCCCCAATTTCACACCAAATTGGCATTTTAAATTCAATTGCAATGGAAACATCATTAGAACCAATTTTTGTAGCAATAATAAAATTATATAAATATGAAAATATGATAAATACAGCATGCTAATACACAAAGATTTCATCAACATTGGAATCACCTACAAAATCAAATGAAACCATTGAATCCTTTGTGCGAAAACACAAACGCACCACCGCCGCACCTCAAGAAGGGTAGATCAAACCTAAAAATAGAAAATTGGACCAAGAAAACCCAAGGTTAAACCTTAGGTTCGAACCCCTACCCACTGGTCATTGTTCACTTCAATAAAAAGGGAGGAAACCCTAACAAAATAGAATGAAACCCTAATCAATTTGAAAGGGGAAAAGAAATGGACAAACTTACTTGAGAAATCTAGAATGAATCTCCCCAAAACACTAGTATCTGAAATTTAAAACGGCCAAAACTCAGGGGATGGTCTCACAAGAATTATTAGGTCATTTAGGAATTTTAATGGATGGAAAATATTAATAATAGAAAGAGTTATGAAAGGATCAATTTACCTCTCCAAAATATGGACGATTTCTGAAATCCAGAAAGCTTCTACTATTTTCGCGACTCTATCTAGCTCCAAATGGTGGGAGGATGGAATGGGGTCGCTCATGGGCTTCTTAGGGTCGATAGGGAGGTGGAATCACCGAAAAATCCATTTTAATGAATAAGATATTAATAAATTAATGAAACAATTTAAAACTGGAGAATGGGCCTTCGGGTTGGCCCAATTCTCAAATAAAAACAAAACTCCCCCATGCTTATGGATTTATAAAGGCCCCAAATTTAAATTTGGGGTTAATATATCAGGGGATAACAATTAGGAGTTGGAATGAGTCAAAAATATTAAAAATTGAAAAAGTTATAAATGAAACAAAATTTATTTTTAAATCTGGAATTGGGCTCGCAGTTTGCCCCAATTCATGAAAACTCACCTATTCTCAATAAAACCGTTGGAAACCACCAAAACAAATCATGAGTGGAAAATAAATTTAAAATAACCCTAAAATAGGTTACGTATGTGACAATTCTCCCCACCTTGAAAACTTTCCACCCCGGAAAGTCACAGCAAGGTCAAAGCAACAACTAAACCCAACTAAGAAACCAATAGGTACACCCTTGCCAGGTTTCACCCCCAAAGGTCAAAACACCTCCAGTGATCAATGATGGAAGGAATACTGTCACAAACCAAACTTACACCACTTTCCTGAAACAATAAAGTACATTCAGGATTTATCCCAAATGAAAACTCCTCAAATACAATCGGAACAATACTCAATCAATTTACCAAAAAAAACAACAACATTGAACAAGGTTACACTTCCCTACTATAACTAAACCATTGGAAACTCTCCAATATCAATGTTTACCCAATGAATGTGTAGGTAGTTAGATATCTTCGAATGATAATACCTACTTCCCAGACAAGTCCAAAGAAAAAAAATATGAGTTACTCGTATGAAGAGACACAAATGGGCTCCCCACCATAAGAGACAACTTAAATTGTTTTCCCGAGACAGAATCAAGACACTAATAGTGGGAGGCCCAAACATACACTCTAGTAAAAGGGATATACTTCCATTAAATGTTTATGAAGGAATATTCATGAGAATCATAGTGGGTCTCCCCACCATAAGAACTGACCATCTTAACCGACCAGCATGGGCCGACACAGAAAGACCCAAAAAGAAATCAAAGATTTAGGAAGGGCGCAGGATTAGTCTGCATGGTTTGGGAAACTGTGCACTAACTATGAATATAATTCTTTCTACATGGCTTCCTAGCACACGACCACTACTAAACGTGCACAAACTATGTGCTCAACCATGACGAAACCATAGGTTTGAACTATTCCCATCTTTCATAATAAGGATAGGACTTTGTACAAGGGTTTAAATGGCCCTGGGATTTTCCCTGACTACGAGCCAGCTTCTCTCCGAGACCTATGGCTGGACCTCAAATGATTGAAGCATCTTCGGCCTCGTAGTAAATATTTGGAAACCCACTGAATGAGAATTCTTCTTTTCGGTGCCACCAAAAACTACACCGCAGTCCAAAATAAGTTTACTAGGTTACATAATAGTAAACATTGGTAATATGGTAAGCTTGTTAAACAATGGTAAAGATGGCAAAGATGGTCAAGATGGTCATTATGGTAAAAAATGGAAAATATGGTAAACCTGGTAAACATTATAAACATGGTAAAGTAATTTTCAGTGAACAAATATAAAAATTCAAATATTTTAATACTACTGTAATCAGAATATAGAAAAGTGTACTAAGTTACATAATAGTAAACATTGGTAATATGGTAAGCATGTTAAACGATGGTAAAGATGGCAAAGATGGTCGAGATGGTCAAGATGGTAAAAATGGTAAAAATGGTAAACCTGGTAAACATTGTAAACATGGTAAAGTAATTGTCAGTGAACAAAAATAAGCATTTTAAAATTCATGTAATGGTTATAAACATGATAAAGTAAAATAAACAAACTTAAAACAAACAAAAACATATACTTATTTTATTTTAAAACATGTTTTAATAAATAAAAAACTTACAATATCTAAAATTTATGGAAAAAATAAATGTAAACAAGAAATAAACATATGTTACCTGTAATTTTAGGAATGTACAGATGGATTGTTTTCCCAAATTCCTTCGTCGTGATCGTTTCTTATGGCACAAACTATGTCTTCAACATGATCGTCATTATGTTCTGTTAATATTTACATTGAATTAGGGATAACACATAAATCATCATATTCATCAAGTTCATCCTCACCAACATATTGTTTTTTCCCTTGTAAAACAACATCCCACTGCATATCTGATTGATCTACTACGTAAAAAATTTGTTTTTCATGTGTTTCCATAACAAAAGAATCAGATGTGTCTTCCAATCTATTCAGATTAACAAGTGTCATTCCAAATTTATCGTGTCTGACACTGTTGTTACCGTTAAACCATTTACAGTTAAAAACGGGAACTTTAATTTTAAAGTAATCAACCTCCCATATGTCTTCAATCACTCCATAATATGCATTTGATGCAGAAATTGGGTTTTTGTCCTTAGCACTCAAAAATGCATTGCTTCTACAAACACCAATACACCACTATTCTGAACATCACTTCTGTTGTCCTGAGCTTTTTTATGAAATGTATAACCATTAATGTCATAACCAGACCATGTTATCACATTTAAACATAGACCACCCACTATCCATTTTAATGTCTCTGATACATATGATCTACCAAGCAAAGTGTTTTTAATCAATGACAAAAAAGTTTTGTTGTGCTCATTCAAAATCCACATATCTTTCTTCTTTGGATGACATTGTTTCAACTCATTAATATGCAATGTGATATATGGTTGAGCATCAGCTATGTTATTCAAGATGTATGGTTCTATCTTCTTCATCTGGTCAGCTTACAATGATTTTACTTTCAAGCCGTGAATCCCCTTTCCCTCATTATTAACTCGTTCATGGCGAGATGGAGGCAAACCTATGTGTTGTGCCACAACCAAGTAGCTCGTACAAAACTCTGATACCTCCTCAGAAATATACTTTTCAATAATGGAGGCTTCAGGTCGATATAGATTTTTAACATACCCCTTTAATATTTTCATATACCTTTCAAAAGGATACGTCCAACGAAGATATACAGGTCCACAAAGATTTATTTCTCGAACCAGATGAATCATTAAATGCACCATTATATCAAAAAAAGTTGGAGTAAAATACATTTCCAATTGACAAAGTATAAAAATTGCATCCTTTTCCAAAATTTTCAAAGCATTCACATCAATCGCCTTGTTACAAATTGAATTGAAAAAATAACACAACTTCATTATAGTCTTTCTGACACGAATGGGAAATATTCCACGCAATGCAACTGGTATAATTTGTTGCATCATTACATGACAATCATGTGATTTCATACCTATCATCTTCAAGTCCTTCAATGAGACAAAATTTTTTACATTAGAAGAATAACCTTGAGGCACTTTGTTATCATGAAGACACTGACAGAAGATAATTTTCTCCCTCTTCGATAATGTATGACAAGTCGGGGGAAGAAATGTTCATCTTCCTTTAGGAGTGGGAGCTAACTCCAAACGTATTCCCATTGATAGTAAGTCTAATCTTGCATTCAATCCATCTTTAGTCTTTCCTTTAATATCTAACAATGTTCCAATCAAAGAATCGCAGATATTCTTCTCCACGTGCTTGGCATCAATATTATGTTTAACTTCATGATACCTCCAATATGGTAGCTCAAAAAAAATTGACCTTTTCTTCCAAATATGTCTATCATTACCAGATTTCTGTGTCTTTCCCAATGTCACGTCAAGGTTTTTCACCCTCTCAAAATACAGATCAGGGGATAAAGGTTTTGGAGCAGTATCAAATTCTTGTGAGCCATTAAATTCCTTTTTTAGTCTTCTATAAGGGTGTTCCATAGGCAAAAAATTTCGATGACCCATGTACACTTTTTTCCTCCCATGATGCAATTGAAAATAGGACGTTTGTTGTTTGCAAATTGGACATGCTTTATGCCCTTTAACACTGTATCCAGACAAATTTCCATATGATGGGAAGTCATTTATAGTGAACAGAAGCACTGCATGCAGTTGAAAATATTCCATTTTATAAGAATCATACACCCTAATACCATTAGCCCATAACACTTTCAAATCATCAATCAACGGTGACAAGTAAACATCAATATCATTACCGGGTTTCTTTGGACAAGAGATCATTGTACTCAATATGACATATTTGCGCTTTATACAAACTTCACGAGAGAGGTTATAAATTTCCAATAAAACAGGCCATGAACTATGTGTGTTACTGAGTGTTCGGTATGGATTCATTCCATCTGTGCACAACCCTAGTCTGAGATTTCTTATTTCATTTCCAAATGTAGAATACTGTGCATCAATTTTCTTCCATTGTGGACAATCAGCTGGATGACTTATTTTTCCATCACATACCCGCTCTTCAGCATGCCATCTTAACCTTTTTGCATCATGTGAATTAGCAAATAAACGTTTGAAACGATTAATTATAGGAAGATACCAAAATACCTTTGAAGGGAGCTTTGTAATCTCTACATCACCCTGTGATTTTTCTTTCACCTTATACCATGATGTCCCACATTTTTGACACTCTGACAGAAATTCATATTCCTTCCTATATATAATGCAGTCATTCGGACATGCATGTATTTTCTTGTATCCCAATCCCATCGGGCATAATATTTTCTTGGCTTTGTAATGTGAATCTGGAAGATCGTTATCTTTTGGAAGAATGTCTTTCATCAATTGTAGCAGCTCTATAAAACTTATGTCACTCCATCCTTGCTTCTCCTTCAGGTTATTCAATCTTAACACCACTGAAAGAACCGTAAAATCTGTACAACCGGGATATAATGGTTTTTCAGCATCACCATAGAGACGTGCAACTGTCGGTTCTATCTCAATTTGTTCTACTACAATATCACGAATCATTTCTTCAATTCCATCGTAGTTACCATCTTTCGAATCATCATCATCAGTGACATTCCGTCCAGTATCACCCTACCAAATCCAAGGGTTGTAACTCAGATTAAAACCATGACATATCATATGATCTTTTATCTCTCTACTTTTCAACTTCTTCATATTCAAACATTTCAGGCATGGACAGAAAAAAATGTCACTACTTGGAACATTTTGTTTTGGAAATTCCAAAAAGGAATCAACACCTTCCTCAAATTCATTGCTCATTCGATGTGCCGTAATCCAACTTTGACTCATTATTACCTATAACAAATATCAACAAAAAATATATTTTTTTAAGATAAGACAAATACATGTTTATATGAAAAAAATCATAATTTGAATGTAAAACATTTTAAAATATAAAACAAATCTATAAGTATTTTAAAAAAATATGCTTGAATATTATTTTTAAAACAAAATATAGTTAGATGTAACAGTTTTAAATTTCATTGAATCAAAGAAAACCATGACGCCTAATGATTCTCCAAATAAAATATACATCAATAAAACATAAACAAAATAATTTTTATTTGGAATAAGTGAATATGATCAGATGATACACATTTATAATAATCTCATTCCAATATACTAATAGACATGCTAAAATATAGGAATACCTAATGGAGCATATAACATGTGTTATTCATGCTTGTTGTTCAATCATTATGATCTAAAGTACTCAACACTTTCAAGTGCCAAAATCTTAAAAGTAGTAGTAGTTTTCCTAAGTACCCAACACTAAATAGCTATACATCGTAAGTGTCATGTTAGAAATATGAATATAGACCATTTGTTTTATGTTTAATAATATTGTCTTATTATCTGATCATTCTGATTATATATTAGAATTACTATATCCTATTGATCCGATATATAATCTAAGGACATTAATATTTCTTTAGAAAAAGTAATGTTAATATCATGGTAATGTAAAAAAAATTATATGTCGAACTATATATATGTAATACCAATAAAAAAATACTTATGTGTTTGTCCTGGGTTTCACACATAAAACAACTCATCTCATAGATTAAATTTTTGAATCATCCTACATAATACTTATTTTTATAACTTAGGGAATGAAAATAATAAAAGTTTTGATTTACGATACTCATTATGGGTAAACATGATATATATAAATATAATATCTAATCTCATAAAAAGATATCCATGGGGGTATAAGAGCATACACAAAGCACATGATCAAAAAGATAAGTGAAACAGTTCTATATAATCATAGATCATAAAACCTGAGTCCAAGTATAACAATTTTAGCATAACATAAGACATGATTTATATGATAGTGGGAACATGATTTAAAAAACCTTATTCACAAGATCACAACATTGCTATGTGGAATAACATAAGAGTGTGGAACAAACATAATCATATAAGTCATAACATATGTCAAGGGAAAACATAGTTTCATTCACCTCATATTGGGATATGTTAATCACCTTTCCTATAATTTATTATAATATTTCTTAAGAGACACATCACATAACACATTGGACATGGTATAACCATCTGTATCCCATATTGATCTATGATATATAATGCATTGGAGAATGCATTAGAAGGATATTATGGACCCAAATGTCACATAATGACTAACCATATATATGGGTGAATCGTGATCATCAAATCATTTATAACACTTTCGTAGATCAATTAACTAACAAAAATGAAATGAGGGTCATAATTGTTTTTACAAAACATAATAATTATTAATACATAAAAATGTGTTTGGATGGTAAGATAAGATAATATATCTAATTCAATCTAATTATCTTTAAATTATTTCTACCTAGATAGAAAAGACCTTTATAAAAAATATAATTTAACTTGAGAATGAAAAGAAAGTACCCTTTACCTTTTTATAATGAAAAATCTGAAAAGGATGATAATAATAATTAGGTATTATAATTTTTTTATGAATTATTAATAATAAAATAAATCACCTCACTTGGTTTTGTTAAAAATCGGACATACCATCGTATTCATGAAATCAAATACACTTTGCATGAAATGGTCCATCATTTTTAGGAGATGACTGAAAGAAGAAATGTATTACCAGACTCACCATGAGTCCATAATGAAATATTTGATTGTAATAGGTATGAATTGATATTTTTATGAATGCAGATGAAAACAGATGATGGTTTTCTGATCTAGGAGTTCTAAAAATCATAATTTTTTGAAAAAATAATATGATGTAAGAATGTTGAATGAAATTTTAAGGATAGGTATTACCGATTATACCTGGTCCAATTTCATTCATGAAAATCATTTTCTGGAAAATCATATTGAAAATATGATTTTAAGAAAATAAGTACTACCAATATTCATCCAGAAAGACACATTCCAGCTAAGTAGGAAATAATAATGTTGCTGGAAGAATGGAACGTTACAGTACCACCCATTATTTTTCATATTTTGCTGAAGCTAATCCTCAATGTTTTAAAATTAATTATTCTTTCTAAATGATTGAATAATTTGAATGGTTGTGAAGTCAAATATCTATGTTCTCATGGTCATAGTAATATTTTTATCAGATATTGATTTATTTAGATACTTAAGAGGTTGCTCGTAATGAAGTTGCTGGTATTCAGATAGATCAATATAGCGATCATATTGGAGTTGTTACTGATTCGTATTTCAGAAGAAAAGATGAAGTATAAGTGGTTTAAGAAGCTTTAATGAATCTACTTTTTCATTGTACTATAGAATCGTAAAGCGTATATCAGAATGAAAATCTAGAATAAGAGTTAAAAATAGTCTTATCCAAAATACACCTTCTTGAATGTTGCATGTTGAATGTTGCGAGTTGAATGTTGCGAGTTGAATGGACATAATAACCATTTGTAATAACAAAAAATTCCACAAGATTCAAAAACGAACGAAAAGCACATCAAGAATCGAAAAAAAAACGAACGAAATAAATTCGCGGAAGGCTTACTTGAATGTCGCGAGTTGAGATGATAGATCCGAGAGGAGTGAAGAAGATAAACAATGAAGCCAAAATGAGTTTAATGTAGGCGATCGACGAGCCGATTAGGGTTTACCGCGCGAGAGAGAGACGAGCCGGCGACTGTCAATCGAAAAATCGTAAATGACAGAACACGGGATTTGATTTTTTTAAATGTTTTATAACGTCGGTTATTATATAACCGATATTATAAACTATTTTTTAGCTTTTTTACGTTGGTTATCTTAAAACTGACGTAAAAAATCTCCTGCTCTTTGGTTTTTTACGTCGGTTATTTTATAACCGACGTAAAAACGTGTAGATATCGGGTTTTTTTAAGTCGGTTATTTGGAAACCGCCTTAAAAAACCTCCCGGGGCTTTGGTTTTTTACATCGGTTATCAGATAACCGACGTAAAAAACCAATGCGCGGGGGGTTTGTTACGCCGGTTTCCAAATAACCGACGTAAAAAAATCTGATATCTACTCATTTTTTACGTCGGTTATTTGGTAACCGACTTAAAAACCCGATATCGACGCGTTTTTATGTCGGTTATCAAATAACCAACGTAAAAAACAGGTCGATATCGGGTTTTTTACGTCCGTTACCAAATAACCGACGTAAAAAACCCCCCGCGCATTGTTTTTTTACGTCCGTTATAAGATAACCGACGTAGAAACCCAACAGGCCCGATTTGTAATGTCGGTTATTAAAATAACCGATGTGAAAAATCTACTCGCCGCATTTTTACGTCGGTTATATATAACCGACGTAAGAAATGGTGACGTAAAAAACGATTTCTGCACTAGTGATATCTTAGTCCCCAATAATTACTTTTAATGCATTAGGTACTCATGATGAATATTTTATTTTCCAGAAGAATCATTGTCATCCCATCATGCAATCACGATTCTTGTCGTAGTCATGTAGAACACCATATTTTTAATTCATATTCGGGACGTTCCATACACTCACAAAGCTCAAACTGTTTTAAAACCAAGTATTTGTGTAAAATCATCTGTATTAAAAAAATAAAAATTACACTCTATAGAAAACTTTTAAAGGATATCATTATAACAGTCACCCATTTCAGTTTATTGGAAATATGATGAAAATTGAAGAATGCACCATCTTAGACCAGAAACCCAATCTACCTGAAATAACTTATTCATCAATAATTCATTGTAAGAAAATATTTTCATAGAAACATTAGTTTAAATATTAAATTTTGTGCCGTTATTGACCACTGACTAATCCAGAAAACCAATACTTGTTAAATTTCACTTATCTCCCCTATGGAAATAAACCCTAAGAACATTTATTTGTAATTTTGTGATAAAAACTCCCCATGGATCGCATATCATTGAATAACCTATATCAATTCTATAAAAAGAATAAAATAGGTAAAGAAAAATGGAGAGAGGGGACTATCAATAACCACCTAATGCACGAGGAGGTTGCTGAACACTTAAGTTAAACCAATGATTCTCAGAAATTTGTTCCACAAATGGCTTATTCATAATGTTATACACTTTTTCATAAGTTCAAACATGCTTCATGTTAATTTATCCTTCATCAAAATATTCATTGATGGTGTGACATCTGATCTCAATATGTTTGTTCTGAGAGTGGTGAATCAGATTCTTCGTAAGATAGAACTTACTCTAGTTATAATAATAAATTTATATTTGTTGTTTCACATCATAAAAACTATTATTCGGTTATTTCGTCATCCATAATTTCGAGTTGAAATACTATGTAGTAAATATATACTATTCTTCAACCATACTAGTAGAATTTTATTATTATTTCTTACTCAACCATCCCACACATTTGTTTCCTATAATGAAACCACCACCACATGTGGGCATTCTATCCACCACATCTCTAGCATAATCGTTTTCATAACATTATAATAATTAATTATCTTGTCCTATTACAAAATAGAGGCCACTATTTAGTATACTGTAAATATAAGATAGGATTAATTTTAATGATTCAATAAGATGTTCCATATGATTAAACTGAATGATGGTCGTTAATCATGCTTAAAAGATGATATCTTTCCATGTTTCATTCATGCATAATAAAATTCAAATGATTCTTTTATTAAGGGTGGGATCTGAAGATGTTCTATCCTCAGGCAGTCCATGTTTTGTCTCAACCAAAATCAAAGTCGATATTGTTTTGGCGCCATGCATATTGAATTTTATTAAAATCTATCTTTTATTTTTTCCCCAAAAATAATGTATAATGATTATATTGAATCACTTGTAGCAATAAGATGTAATGTGTTACCAATCCTGGAAATTTCAAATTTTGATTTCATGATATTAAAATATTCTTCCAATTATCTACTCCTTCTTCAACAAAAAATATTAGTACACACATATTCAAGAACCCTGTATTAATGTTTCTGATAATTATTCCCATAGAGATTGTAGTTGACAACTACATGTTTTAACTAAAGCTTCATCTGATAAGCATAGAGTCTAGAATACCATACTCTTGGTGCCTACTACAGACCATAGAGAGCCTTCTCTTATCTTCAAACCATAGTCTCATCACATGCAATCAGAAATACCAATTCCTATTCAATGTAGAATTTATCTTAAAAAATATATTTTTGAATTTATTTTGAAACCCATACTATAAATGGTTTATTCTCTTTGATTTTATATGGAACGTATAATATTGATTAACTCCAGTCTATCTACTAGAGAAACCATTTCTTCATCACCAATTCCTCCTATCTAAGAATTTTTGTAGACGTTATGTGTTCCTTGTTTTTTATGAAATTTCTATAGGCATTGAATTTTTTAAATGATCAACCTTTTTATAATCGAATCATGATTTTCAGGTAACATTACAAGATACCATGTCTAACTCATGCTAATTAACTCTCGTTATTCATTCAGGGCCTTAATCCATGAATCATTCTTCGTGGATTCTTTAGATGTGGTTTGTTCCACAATTGATAGGATGGTTGAATAACATTCATTCAACATTATTCTTGTTTTTTGTAGATGTGGTCTAATCCTCAGTGATGTGGGAGTGAACAATTTATTCTCTTCTATTTCATTTGTGATGTTCTGATGATGATTATTCATACATGGTTTCCCCTTCTATTTTTTCTTATGAATCATCTTCATTTTTTGAGCCCTAATATTTTTGAAATCCTTCCTGTATTTTTTTCATATGAATCTATCCCTTTTACACTTTTTTCCTTATTTTATCATATTATAATATGATTTCCTTAAGTTATTCATTATTTCATCCTCAATGATATGGACATCACTGATTTCCAAAATTCTTCCATGTTAATTTTTGTAGCCTTTATAGGCTATAATATTTATTGAATATCCAAGGAATATTCCTTCATCTACAACAACACCATAGTTTCCTTCTTTTCCATCATTGTTTATGATGAATCATTTACTTCCAAAAACCTGAAAATAATCTAGTTATGTATATATTCTATACTAAAACTCCAATGGTTTCTTGGTTTCTTGAAAAAATTACTCCATATCCAATTTTGAGTGTATATTGTAACATGAAAATCCACTTTCTAGAAATTATGACAAATACAAATCTCAATCAGTATTCTTATATACATATTGTTCACCTATCCCATTATGCATCCAACAAATCCATTTTTAGTTGGGGTTATCACTATAAAAAATCAAGATTTATTCCATATTTTTTAGATAGTTTTCAAATTCAATGGATGTGTACACTCCTACATTGTTATATCATAGAATACTGACTACACATCTAGTTTTAATCACAACTATTTGATGATAACATTTCATTCGATTAGTAAATTTTTTCTTGATATGTATAATCATTACGCAATAAATTATATTATAATCCTTTATAAAATTAATGATGTACCTACCTACATATGCTTCAAAAAATTGTTGGACCACATACATTTTTGTGGATAAGATCAAGCATATTTGATTCCATTATTTTCTTCAGCTAATGTGAAATACTATCCATTAATCCCCGCATGAATGCATCAAATTTTTTTCATGTTCATGATTCAGATTGGAAATGTTGAAAACCACATTAAACATAGATATTTGTTCCAGGATCTGGTGTTTAATGAGACAAAATATTTGGTGCCACAAGCTATTAATATCTTCCACTGTTTTATAAAAAATTATCTCTTTACTATCAACATTGTATAAATTCCCATCAATTCATTATCCATTCATGAAAAAAATTACATTTCCTTCCTTTTAAAGTGAATCCCTGTTGATTAAATGTCACTATTAGTCTTGATCCACAGAGTTGAATCACACATAGAATATTGTGATGCTAATTGTCTACGTGGAGAAATTTAGTATTCCTTAGATCATCATTTTCTTGTTATTTACATAAACTTATATTCATCATTAATGAACCATCACTGCCAAATTTCATTGAACATTATCATTTTCATAACATTATTCAACAAATATTTTTTTCCTATCATGTGGATTGAACATCCACTATCAACAATATAGGTGATACTTTTCTTTGTATCTTTGTGAGATATTTCTTGAAGGTCAGATTTCTGAATTATTTGTTTTTCAATCCATGATATTTATGATATTGTGGCTGGTAGAGATGTTCTCTACAATATATTTTCAATATTTATTGGTTCATCATACACATATTATTCTTTGAGAGGATAATACATATTTGGATGAGTAACTCTTCTTTGTTTGAAGGTAATGAATTGTCTCTATGTTCTGTAGGTATTGTTATAACCATTTCATTGACTATAATGAATAGAATTCTAGAAATAGATAGAACAATGAAACAATATTAATAGAAACTATTTATTATATATGATGAATGAAAAAATCTCAATATCCATTATTGACTTCATGGAGCTTCCCCATTCAAATAGTTTCATCCTTATTCATAGTAAGACATGGTATGACTCTAAAAGCTACAGTATTAATATTTCATAAGAGGGAATGTCTCCTCATTTCCATTCCACATCATGTACTTTTCTTTTGTAAGGATATTTTACTATTTATATTCTTTGGAAACAAGGGTATAATTTTCAGCACTTGTTTATTTTTTAGGACATTAGATGATTTTGTGATATATATGCGATTATGCTTCCCTTTATAATATATAGTCCTATTTCCATCCATCGATGTCTCATCATCACAACCAATTCTAATTTTCTTTATAATGGTTGATATCTGATTATTCAAGGCCTTATCTACTCTTTCATAACCATGTTTAGCTTTGTATGGGATCTCTGAATCAGAAAATTTCAAAAACATTAATTTCATATTTGATTCACATAATTTTTATTTCTTTTTCAGTTTTCTTTTTAAAATTAAAAACTTATTCTTCAGTCCTCTCCAATATCATAGTAATTTCCTCCAATCTCGGTGTATGGTCATTGATGATTTTATACTTCTCTATAATCTAACGTTTACATTATACAACATCGTACGAGCATTCAAGAGTTGTTAAATGTTCTTCTACCCCTTCTTCGAGTCAACCAATTTATAATTCTCGTCGATCAAAATATTATGAGAACACTTCCAGAATGGCTCTGTTTAACTCTTTTCTCTATTTATTTGAATTTCAATCATATTTGGATCACCCTCATGTTAAAAATTTGATCAAAAACACCATTGTACTATTTATATTAACCTTTTTACAATTTTAACACTTCAATGGTAGCCATAATGGTTTCTTGGGATTGAAATTTAAAAATTATTTCTACAACCTCAAAAAATTAATTATCATATTTGTATTCATTATAAAAAAAATTTCTCTATAATTTATTTTTTGAAATGATGCCTCCCATTGGGGGGTACCTTTTCTGAGGATTATTCATAATTCAGGCGTAAAATTTTATCATCATCAAACATTCTTGATCAATGAGAGTGAATGTGTCCAACTCTACCACATCGAGAACATGAAAAAGGATTATTTTTCTGAAATAACCCAATTCTTATCTTGATAATATTTAAATAAATGGAAAGAAATTTTTTTTCTTCGATATATTTTTCAAAACTGTCACTAGAGAACTCTTTTTTTCTATAAATTTGACTTTCATTTCCTTTCGTACAAGAGTGGATGCATATTTTGGTTTTAATTTTCTTTCATAATACATTAGAATTTTTCATATATAATCAATATAGATCATAGACTAATATCCTTCCTTAATAGGTGAATCATTTAGATAGCATAGATATGGAAGTCTCCTCTGAATTTTCATTACAATTTCAATATCTTCAAATTATTCCCCATGTACTCATATATATCTAATAACATTAGTTATGTGATTTAAGAAGCTATTTCTATTTTCATATTGATGCATTTTCAAATCATCGCTTTGATTGTGAGTTAATTGAATTTGGACTCCACTTTTTATCATCTTCATATATATTTTCTAGTTTCTACCACATGGACATGGTTATAGTGAAAATCATCATCTTCAAATAGAGTTAGTAATGATGTTATACAGTAAGAAAATTTTGTTCTATGGAATCTATATATAGAATTACCTTATTTATTTCCATCTTAGATAGTCCTATCACATCAGTAACCTGAATCCCCTGAGTAGTGGATATAAGAACATCCAGAAAAAGGGATCTCAAATGAGATATCATTTTGTTCATCCAAATGTGCATATTTCTTACATCAAATAGGGTGAATCCCAAAACATTCCATGAATTATCCATGAAAAAGGAAGAGGATATATTTAACTCAATTACCTTGTACCCTTATATACCACTTGTAGAACCTCAGAACACCCAGAGAGGAAATTGGTGAATTAGGGTGTCAATTTCTTCTTTTAAAGTGGTATATTTTTTTACTATGTTGGTAAGAACTTGTTAAACCTATCTAATGGAATCTGGCAGTAATAAAACATTCTCATGCAGAGACACAACAAATCAGTTTTTCATTGTTCACCACTAAGGTCAAGTCCATTGAGATTACATCAATAGTGTGTCATTTCTACCAAAATCCACCATTCTTCTATTGTTATGTAAAATAGAACACCATACATAGTAAATATGTACTATACACACTTCCTATGAATGAATTTCGGGATATTGAACTTCCTCACCCAAAATAGTTTGATTGAATCCCCCAGGATAACTACATTGGGTGATGTTTTGCTCGGTTTAATGATTGGAAGGCTTCCTCACTAGATTGTAATTTAAGTCATTCTCCCTAATTAGCATGAGAATCTTATTTAATCGATTCCATATGTTTATATTTTTAATACACTATTCACCCAAACCAAATGATCAACACTATTGTTCATGAAGCTCCCAACCTTTTTGAAACCCCCTTTATGTTTCAAATATTTTCCAATCATTGTAAAACCACTCACTTTTTCAAAGCTCCCATGCTTTACGAAGCTCATAGACATCTCATGAAAAAAAATCATTTTGAATCTCATAGCCCTCATGGAACATACATCTTTCTCGAATATCAAAATTCATCATGGAATACCCAATCATCATCAAAATTCTTTTCTCATGATACCTAATAATTATTAAATATTAAAATGAAATTTTCATAATGCTCTAAATTAAAATGATTATCAAATTCATTAATTTTTCGTCATTATATAATTTATATTTATTAAACATTTAATCCCAAACAATTCACGTCAAATGATGTGGGGTTAGCCACCTATTTATAGGCACAAAACCTTCATAGAGATCTCGCACCTCTAACCGCATTTTCATGAACATACAAAAGTAATTTCCCAATGGTTTTCTATTCATGAAGGTACATTTAAATTTAACTCATTCACAAATATTATCATAGTTACATACCATCACTAGGAACCCATCATGTTCTCGTGTTGATTTTTCATAGTCTTGATGAATCTCTATCAACCCATCATGCACTGGTGATGCCAGTCATAGTCGAAAATAGAAATAACATTTAATCATAAAATTTTGATTCCCCATGCCGTCTTTAAGCTCAAACTTTTGAGAATAATATTCATCAGAAAACCTAGTAATCAAAAAACTTATTACATTACCAATTTCGAGAAAAATTAATCCCATAAAAATACATTTCACAAATTCTACTCTATCCTTCTTGTTTTTGAGAATAAATAATTGTCGGACTCTAAGAAATGATGATGCCTTCAAAATTTTATCCATATTGTTTTTTAGGATCATTTTACTTTAAAATTATATAATAAACCTGGTTTCTATAGGCAATGAATACATACTAGACTCAGTTTATAGCTAGGAATAGCATGGGTTCCATCACTTTCTAGCCATTAACCTAATATAGGATATGAACTAACATTGTGATGTGGGATGAGAACATACTCAATATGGATACATTATTTTGGTAATATATTATTTATTATTTTATGAGTGTAGCCATATAAAATGTTTCTCTTATTATATTATAATTTTTTTGTTGTTATGGATTATCATGTTTGTAGAACTCCCAGTTTCATGTAAGTAACACTTATTTTATTTTTTAGGCACAAAACTACGTTATACGATGTTTGGAATGTTTGGAATATGTTTGGAATGTGTTTTTGGATTTTATATTGGTTATCCGTTTTATGAATGTTTTTGGAAACCAAGAAACACCTGAACAAATCCATGCGTAATGAGATAGAGGCTAAGAAGAATGTGCACGAACAAGAATATGGTTTTTCAAAACCATACAGTTTCCTAGGAGATGCAATGAAACATGAGACAAATGAATTTGGCATAGATATAACATGGTTTTTATAGCTATATGAGAAAATCGTGAGAGGTCTCGCATTGAGGTGGTGGGTAGCACACTCCTGGAGCATATTTTTTTAATTTTGTCATTAACCATGCATGTTTAAAAAACTGGATCATTTAATTATGGATCAAGGTAGAGACTATGTTTTTACACCATATTTTTTCCTAAACTGACAAAAATTCGGTATTTCTTCCACAATATGTCTATGGAGGCTTCTCTCATTGATCTAGACGAGATCTGAACTCTTCTCATGGTGGGTTGAAGATGGATTCTTGTGGTAAGTCATTGTTTATGGTGGTTTCCTTTGTTTTCCATAGATATAATTCTCTCCTATCTCTGTTTATTATATATATGTCTTATATGGATATATGTAAGAAATTTTAGGCAAAATATTTTTAATTTATGATTTTTTTTATTATTAGGGTGTGATATCTAAGGTATGTTTCTGGCGATTCGACCCATTTTAGTGGATATTTTTGTTCCATTTTCAAAAAAATTTCTAAGGAACATATCTCCACTATCAACTCCTCTATTTTGAACATGAATTATTGATTTCAAATTGGATTTATACTTTAATTGTTTTGTGAAATAGGTTTTTAGAACATGGTATAATCTAACTTTAGTTATAGTTTATAGTTTCGGTAAAAATTATGGCATTTTGAGAAAAAATTCTTTGTGGTTTTATTTTTAAATGATGATTTTAATATATATTTTTTATTAGATAAAATTTTTTATGGAATGTTTTTCATTACAGAATATGTGTAATTGAACTGGGTTCGACACAATTGAGTTTTTCATGGTTGTGGGTGTTTGTTTGAGTGCATTGGGAAGTATAAAGGGCTTGATGTATCATAATCAAATGGTTGGGATGGATATCGGAATGAAGTACCCCCATAAAAATGCTTCACTAAGTAATGGATTAGTTAAATGATGACTCAACACTCATGAGTATGTGGAGGCCTAGGTTTCATGCCTGGATAGATGTGTGGATATTGGTAATGAAATGTAGTATTCCAAAATGGAATTTTTGATATGGTTTAAGAAAATTGTATTGTTTAATTCCATTGAAATTGGTACTTTTTTATGAAAAATTCATTGATACATCAGTTGTATATATTCTGAGATAAAATATTTTAGTAATTTTGTATATAAACTATTTCATATAAATGTGATAACATGGCATATCCTAGTGGCATGATTAGGGATGTCATTTAGAGAAATCCTATAGGGTTTCATTAGATAACCCTTATTTGGAACTTTGGTGATTTTACCAATGTTGTTTATTGGGACATTGGTAAAGGTAATGTATCACACATCTTTAGTGGTGCTTATTGATACTTTTTTTATAGAGTGTAGAGTGATGAATTTAAGATCTTTGGAGTTGTGGTTGTAAATGAGTTTTGAGGGGGGGGGGGTTTCTTGTGTTGTGTAAATTTGTGTTTTAGTCTTCCACTATGTTACAATGTTTTAGATTTATTTTAATATCAAGGGTTAATTTGATTTTTCTTTAATTTATATCATGCATCATGTAGTTTTTTAATTGGTTATGAAATATTTGGTTAGTTATTTATTTTCAAAGGGGAATTCATCCACCAACTATTAATGAACCCCATTAAATTTATTGACAGCCTTTGGCATCTGAGTGATGTTACTTAATGGAAAGTAATGTCTTTAGTCCATATGAAGACAATTAGAAGTGACGATATGTTACATGTGATCTTATTTTGGTCGGTAAAAATAACTTTTTTAGAAAATTGGTCTCAGCTTTGTCCTCACAAATACATTTCTAGAATAAGTGGTATTTTTCATGGTATTGGTTATAGGTCATGGAATTAACAATTGAATATGGACTGTTATTTGTGTTCGGATTGATGAGAGGAGTAGGATTATCATGACAACAAATGTAGAGCATAAAAAGATGTATATAACCTTTTTATATTGAACCTCAAGTCATTATGGAGTTGGGTACACAAGTTTTTGGAAGACACATATAGGATTCAAAAGAATCATTTTCATGTGTTTATATAATGAGACTAACATGACATACATTATCAAAGTAACTTCCAACTACAAGTGAATATTTTATTTTGAGTAATGATTTGGTGTAATGTGTTGATTTTTAAAAATTGTTTATTTTTTCAAATATATTATTTTAAAAAGTGTATGGTAGTTGTATTATAAACATATTTTGATCTTTAAATTCAAGTTATATTTTTTAGAAATGATTGAATTTGTAAAATCTTGATTTTGGAAATCATTATTGTGATATTGTGATGCATTGTAATTTGAAATGACATTCTTTCAGTTATCTGGGAGTGGGAATTTTTGGGTTTGTTTTAACTACCACAAATGCGGGAAAAGGAAGCACTCAGGTTTTATCAGCGCAAATAAAAAAGAACTGATAAAAGTGGTATTTTTAAGAGCGGTATAAATAAGCACGGATAAATCTACCATTTATCACTAGTAATATTAGTGCTGAAAAGCTCCCTATATATCAGCTCAAATAATAGTGCTGATAAATGTTCTTAATAGAAAATAATATTTATTTATATAAATGTATTTTAAATATATTCAAAAATAATTTGTATATATATACATTAAATAAGAAATGCATTATTATTATTTTTATTTTGATTATATTTTATTTAAGTTTATTAGGTTTATAATTTTTAGTTATATATTTATTACTATAATTATTATACTATATCTTTACAATATTATAAATAAATACTTTTCAATATATATATATATATACTTATTAAATATATATATATATATATTAAATTATGTTTCCAAATGAATGTGTCAATTGACGCGTATGTTATTCTCATGAACATATGTTCATTGTTTACCCTAATGATGGCCATATATTCTATAGTAAATTATATAATTGGTGTATTCATTCATTTCCTATATATATGCATCTTTATCTTCTCATAAATACTTAAAATCACGATTAAAATAATTAAATAAAAAATAATTTTATTTATTATATTTAAAATTAAATATTTAGTTATATATAATTATTTACTTTTTAAATATATTATATATAATTATCATAATATATAACTAATTAAATATAATTATTATTAAATAATTATAAAATTACAATTATATTTTTCTAAATGAGAAATATATATTTATGAATAATTTTTGAATATATTTATTGATAAATATATTTCTTTAATGAATATATACACAGAAACATACATACATATATTTATATATTTAAATACTTATAAAATTAATATTAAAAATAATAAATCAATTCAAATTTATATCTATTTATTTATAAACTAAACTATAAAATATTATATATTTTTAATTATAATTTATACACAAACACAAACATTAAAATATATATATATATATATAATATAAATTATTAAATTATAATATATATATTGAATATATATATATATAATTAAAAGTTCAATATATATATTGGATATAATTTTATAATTATGAATAAATTTTATGTTTTCTCCACGCTAATTTAAAAGCATTGATAAAACATATATTTAAATGTGCTTTATTAGCACTGATAATGATCGCCCTTTTCGGGCACTAAAAATCACTGATAAAGAGTGTTTTATCAGTGCTTTCAATTTTAGCACTGATAAAACATAATTTTATGAGATCTTTTTTACCATTGATAAAGAATGTCATTTATGAGAGATTTAAATTTTAGCACTAATCAATCATACTTTTATCAGTTCTTTTTACCCACTGCAGATAAATGTGTCACCAGTTTTTATAAATAATCGATTTCTTTCTCCTCCTTCCTCACACAAATCAAGCTCTCACGGAAGTCAATCCCTTCCCTCACTGCTACTGCTATTGCTGCTGACTCCTTTCCTCCAACCTCTCCTCCCCCCTCTCCTACCTCCTCTCCTGCCTCCTCCTCCTCCTTGGCTGCCTAATCATCCACCACTACTATTGCCTCCTCTTTTTCCATTGCCTCCCCTCCTCCCCCGCTCCTTCCTCCTCTCCTTCCTCCACTCTTACCTCCTCCTCCTCCTCCTCGGCTACTGGATCATCCGCCACTAAAAACCATGATTTTCTGCATGTATCTCATTTACTGTGTCTCTCCTCCACTGTGGGTATCCTTCACTTCACCTCTCCTTGATCGCGTCTCTCATAAGGTATGGTATTTATCAAAGACTCTATAATATTCTTCGATGATGAGTGTTTTCATCAAATATTTTGTGAAATTCTGGTTAGAATCATGATGAATCCATTATTATATTGTTACCATAAATGTGGATTAGGAAGCATGATGTGATGATGTTTTGGATTAATGATAGTGGTTCAAAGTATTTAATAGGGGTGATTTTCAGGATTTAATTGAGAATTGGTGTTGGTATAGAATTTATTAAAAATGTGTTATATTAGATTTATTGGAAACATTTTGGTGATGGATTTATTGGAAAAAATGTAATAAAACTGTGTTTTATAATCCTGAATAGGGATAATTGATTTCAATATATGTGGATTATTGGTGGTGGGTTTATTTTCAAGACATGATTGGTCATCAGATGTTGTTGTAGAAGTAGATTTCTTGAATGATATATGGTTTTTATGGAAGATATTATAAAATATGTATTTTATTTTTCTGAAAGTTATTCAATAATAGGATATGAAGATGTTTGAATGAATAATTCTAGAATTTTTATAATGTAGTTGAGTTGGATGAAGTTCATTTATTAAATTATAGAAGTTGCATAAAATACCATGGAATGATAATAAGTGTTACAACATGGGTAGAGTTTCTAGAAAAATGAAAAATGTATAATAATCCATTTATATAAAAAATTATGAATGCCACATTTCAAATGAAATTGATATAATGGAGAACCATGTAGTGAAACATGAAGGTCACACGTACCATTGTGTAAGGAACTTCTAAATATGATATGATGTCAGAGATATGGATGGTGATGATTTGGATGGTTTTGGGAATCAATTATGTGTTTTTTAAAAGGTTCATGTGTTCATTTCTGGTGTTGAGCTTTTAGTTATTTACAAATAGTGGTTTATAAATGGATTTAAAATGTTGATTTGAAATGGGTGTGTGTTTTCCCCATTGGTGAAAATACTTGATGATTATTTTAATGGTTTTTATAGAAAGAAAGTATTTTTCCTTATTTTGGTGACATAGGTTAATAAGGTCCTCAGTAAATGAAAATAGTTTCTCAGGATATTTTTTGTTTTTTTATTCTTTATAAGGTCATGATGTAGAACAATAGTATTTTTAAAAATTATGAATGGGTTAAGAGTTATACTGATGCTCTAGGAACTTGTAGTAACCTATATCGGTTATGTGTTCGACTGACGCTCCAAACATGGATAGTATGTCATGGACTAGGCATCAGCCTCATTATCTAGGTGATGATAGTATTATATAAGGTTTGAGTTCTAGATTAATTTTGTAGGCATGATGTTATAACATATGGGTATGGATTGTGGAATGTTTCTCTATATATATGGTTTAAGGAATTCGAATAATTCCCCATACAATATAGTTTAAATGTAGGAGTTGGTTTTGGACAAATGCGTTGATAAATATTGGTTTAAATTATGAGTATGTGACGGACTGGGTATTTAGGAGTTTTTTTTATCAGGTATGTTTATCATTGTTTGAAATGGAGTCCTGTATCTGAGGTGTAGGGATCTAGGTTGATATTTTATTCTATTATGAGTCATATAATTTATGATAATCCCATCCATGATTGTAGTCATGCATTACCCTAGTTTTATGACTTAGATTGCTGAATATAAAAAATACATGTTGGTTGGACTGGGTGTCTCCTAATAACCTGAGATACAATGGGTTACTAGATAATCTACTACTTATTTTGAGATTTATCCTTATGTGTGTATTGTTAATTTATCCTACTTTTTATCTGCGTACAACGTGTAAGAGTTATTCATGTCCTGAGGACTTTAAACATTTTTTGAAGTGGCTAATTATGAACATGGTGGTTCTACCTAATTTATCATTTCCTTCCTACATAGTACATCTCAGTATGAATGATTAAGAATTCTTGGAGTCCATGTAAACAAACTGTGATGGAGAAATTTGTGTTGTTATATTCTAGTTAAAGGATAATTAAATTATATTCAACATTACTTTTTTTTGTGGGAGCTATGAAATTTTCAGGTTAACAGTTACAATCTATAATAAAGAGTATCCCACCATTTAGTAGTTTATAGTTGAGCCTCTGGTTTAGAATAGAATGAGATTCATATGGTGATGAAAATGGTTATTCCCGAAAGTATTAAAGTTAATTTATGTGAAAACCTAACACGGGTCAACATGGTATTTCACCCAATATGTCTCATTACAAGGCTCAAATCCCATTCTATATCACCATAGGTTTGCGATAACCAAATGTGTATGGAAATAAATAACTATTGGAATGATTTCACCATAAAAGATAATAACTAAAGTCACATAATAAAAAGGATAAAAATAATAAATAACACACATAGAATGTATGATTCCATTACAATCCCCCCTATAAGGACTTATCATCCACGAGAAGTGTCTATAGAGTTATTTCTCGACCATCTTGGGCCACTGTACCTACACATTAGACTCCTGATTCCCTTATTCTACTTGAAAACTCCCATGATTCAAAAACATAAATGTTAGACACTATCTTCCTTCTCAATAACTTATCAATCGAATAAATAATTCATTTTATATGTTTCTCAAATGATGTCTATATAATACAATGTTTTCATACTTTCCCATGTGTATATGTCTAAATAAAACATCCTTATGAGTTGTCACATGATTCAACCCATGAACTGAGTGTAAATCCATACTAGCTCCCATCACTAAGTTCCCCTAACAACCCAAGTCCCGCTCTATAGGTTGACATCATTGATTCTTTCTTGATCTACACACATTTTTACCCTTACATGAGTATATATCATCTACTAGGGAAAATGAGCCAATTATTTGCACACAAAAAACCAACTACCTATACCTAAGGGTTAGGTACACCTATAAACACTCTTAATGTGCACAAAAAAATTCCATCACAACAAAAACATAAGCATGAACATATATCATTGTCAACTGAATATTGAAACTCAAAATCATTTCCATAAAATCCCATAGATGATCACATCACTGAACCCAATGGAATATCTAAAGGACACATCCACTAACCCAGACATGACTCTTATAGTTTGACAATCCACATCCCGACATGGCCTTTTTCGTTACCAAAATATTCAAAGGATTTTAATGAACCAAAACAAATAACTACTCGAATTAAAAATAGTTTTGATGAGTTGACACCCACAATGAATTTTCAAACATGGATTTCATCACCTCACTACTCATCCCTTGATATTTCATAGATCATTCCAGAAAAGAACTTATTACCTCACACACCTAAAACAACTTGAATTATGGTTATCTTATTTACCACATTATATAGGCCATGACATAGGGGTCTCTTATTTACCACATCACCACACTATTAATCCATTGAGAACTTTCTACATTATGTATGTGTTTTTTTCTTATTATTTATTTTATAATTTAGGGAATGTGTATACTTTATAAATTTATTTTCAATTAAATTATTTTAATGTATGGGTTATTAGGTGAAATTATAAATTTCATTTTAAAATTATTGGCTTGGCATAAGTTGTTTTTCATAATAATTTCATGTAATAATTTTAAAATATATTTATTCTCATATTTTTTTTTGAAAAGCTTCACAGGGTTATTGAAAATTTTGTTATAGCAAATTTCATTCATATGTATTTTTTGGGTTTTCAAAGGAACATTCCATGTGCTTGGAATATTTTTTTTAAAGAAACTGATTTTTTTTCAAAATCATTAAAATGATGTGACTTTAAATATGGGGAGTGATAATCTATATATTAAGTTGGTTTTCATGTGACTACCCATTAATCACTTTAAAAGGAAAATGTTTTTTTCTCATGTTACCCTCAATGATTTCCCCTATAATTGTTTCACCAGTTATGGATTATTGATTATTTAAATGATTGGTGAATGTTGTGAAAAGTGGATGTTATATGTGATAGTGTTGGAGGTGAGGTGTGAGAAATTTTATTGGTAATTATCTTGATTTCCTTTTCACGACTATGGTAGTTTTTTTATGGTAACTTGGGTGTCTTGGTGGGAGGTATTTATTCATGCTACCTTAGTTGGTACACAGACTTCAATAGTCCCCCTAGTTTTGTTTAAGACAAGGCTCGTGAGAATGTACCATTATGAAGAGTTAAAAATGGTTTAATTTGGTGGATTGTGGTATTTTTTTATGAAACATATATCATATGTTTTACCATATATTATAGTTATGTTTTGGATTGTCCCACACTAGTACCTAAGGTATATCCCATGAAATATTTTTCCTTCATCGGTTGTTCTATATTAAGGATTAAATTATTATACTGATCACATCCCCCTTATACTTTTTTTATTAGTGTAACTATTAATATTGGATTTCTTTATTATTATATTGTTCCTTTATCACATGGTTACTTTCCTCATTATGAATTTATTTTCACTAGTTGATATGAGTTCTTTATGAGATAATGAATGTATTATTTTCAAATCGCAATCAAATTTATGTTTTTTGAGATTGGAAGTACCTATGTTTTCCCCCAATTTATTAGGTAAAAGATTATATGTCATGATATATAAATTTTAATTGAATAGTTTAGTAAGTATATCGGTTCAAAAAGGGTGAGTGTGATTGCTTTAAGCTCTTCTCATAATAATATATGTGAATAAGTTAGAATGTTTCTATGTTCAGAGGGGATTGTGTTGGTGTTAATATGAAATCATATATTTAAATGTCAAAATTGTTTTCATTTGCTAGTAGGGGGTAGAAAAATCGAAAAAGAGTTCATCCACTAGTGATGGGTTGGCCAGTCTATAGGGATGATGGGAGGAACACGAAAAATAAGTGATCCGAGCTAGATAGGGGGTTTCATGAGTCATATTAGGTGTGTGGCTATCAAAGGTTTACATTGTCTAGATAGAGGTAAGTGGAAATGACATCTAGTGATTTTCAAGGGTTCAATTTTAAAATAATTAATGTGTTTTGAAAAGTTTCATAAAAATTTATATGTGTTCACCATTACCTTTTTTGGTTTCAAATTGTATTAAATGGTTTTAAAAAATGGGTTTTTGTGAAAGGATTTTTGGTATTAATTGGTTTTCTTTTAAAAAAAAATTATTTTTAAATAGGAAATTGTGTAAATTTTTGGGTTTTTATGGGATTTCAATTGTGATTTTATAAATAGTTTTCAAATGAGATTTGAAGTCGTTAAATTTTTAATCCTTGGTTAATTATTATATCAATGGTTTTTCTATTTATTTTGTTATATATTAATATCATCGAATCAAATAGGATAGATAAAAAACAAGAATAGATATATAAAAATTGTCTGATAAAAGGGTATAATGATGGAGTGAAAGAGTTCGTCATGTTTTCAAAGGATCATGCATATGATCCTTCTCAAATAATTTGTTTGTGTTTATAATGTTGTTATTAAAGACAGGTTAGTCCAAATGATTCAAATTAACACATGATCTATCATAGAATAGATTAATGTTTTAAATTTTGCAATAAACCTCAGGAAAAAGATAATGTAGCTAGTGACTAGGATAACACTGTGTTTTATGGATCATTTGATATGATAAAAATTTTTGACAATGAAGAATACCCTATCAAGGACATGATTATAGATGTGCATGATAATGATGATCATATTAAAGCAAATGACAAGGAATGTATAAGATTAACTTCGTGACTGCCCAAAATTGAATGAGTAGTTAAAGAGTTGTGAAAATATGCCAATGTATGATGGTTTCATTAAATATACAACATTGGTATCCTTAATGAAGCTATATAATTTGAAAGAAGGAAATAGATGGAGGGACACTAGTTTTTTTAAATTACTTTCTCTCTTCAAAGGCATTATCCAAAAATATAATGAGATCCCAATCCGAATGTATGACGCTGGACAAATGATAAGCTTGACTGGTATAATCTATGAATGAATACACGCATGCTCGAATGACTGCAAACAATTTTGGAAGGACAAAAAATAACTTAGAGAATGTCGAATGTGTGGTGCTTCTTGATACAAGAAATATGAATCCAGTCCTATGAAATTTGAATGGTACATTCCAATCATTCCATGGTTTAGCCACCTATATGAATGTGAGGAGACTATAGGTCAATTGATGTGGCATGCAGACAGAAAAAATAAAGATGGAAAACTATGGTATCCTAAAAACTCTCCTTAGAGGAAGACAATTGATCATGAGTATCCTGAATTTGGAAATGAGGCAAGAAACATCCATCATGCATTATATACAGATAGAGTTAATCACTATTTATTTCAATGTATCACTCATAGTATGTGGATGATTATGGTAGTAAATTATTACTTTCCATTGTGGTTATGTATGAAATTAAAATACATCATGTTATTTATGCATATACTAGGACCAAAACAACTGGGTAATGATATTTATGTTTATTTGGATCCATTGATCGATGATTTGAAATTATTATTGGATTCAGGTTTTATGATGTATGATTATTATGGAAATTAATATTTCACATTGAGATCCATGTTGTACGAGATGAAAAATGACGTTCCTACTTATGGAAACTTTTCAAGTTATAGCATTAAAGGAACTCTTGTATTTCCAATCTACGAATAATTTACAAAACCAAATGAGATAAAACATTCATTATAAACTATTTTTCTAGGACATCACAATTTTCTACCTCAATCACATAAGTACCAATCTTGGATGATATCATTTGATGGATTTTCAAAATAAAGAACACCAACATCTATAGAAATAGGTGATCAACAGTTTGAGAATTTTTTGGGGATACTGGTTTTTGTAAACCATTATAGAAAAAACTTACAAAAACTATTTGGAAAAATAAATATTTTTTTTTGAATTTCCATACTGGAATTGTCTATATTTCAGAAATTTTATTGATGTTATGTATCTTGGAAAAAATATTAGTGATATGGTCACAAAAACATTTCTAAATAAACTTGTTAAAAAGATGATGGAATTAAATATATATGTATCCATTTCCATCATACATTAATGAATCTTTGTTTCTACTTCAATGATATATGTATCAATGATATTGACACGAAATAATTGACAACAATGGATAAAGAAATTTTCTTCATATTATATGAAATGTAAATGTTTTTTCCACCAACATTCATTAATCTGATGATTCATTTGATGGTTCACTTGGTGGGAGATATTCAGATATGTGACCTTATGCACTATATATAGATGTACCCCATTGAATGGTATATAGAGATTTTGAAAGGGTATGTCAAAAATTGTGGTCAGATAGAGGGTTGTATTGGAGAGCGATATATTGTAGAATAATCCATTGAATTCTGTACCAAATACCTATGTGGTGTGAAAAATCATTGGTCTAATGACATCTTATTACACTGGCTAACTTGTGGGTGAATGAATTTTTGGAATGGAGGTCATAACAATCAATATTATAGATTGTTAGGAGGCCCTCCTATATGTTTTCCATATTAGTGTAAATGTTGACCCTTATATTGAATCCCAAAATGAAATTCATAGGCATTCAAGTTCATCATGGGATGAGAAAAGATTATAAAATAAACAAAATCAACAGTTTATTGGATGGTTATAGGAACATATTTTTATTTAGTCAAATGAGAATCTAGTATCAATTTTAGAATAACTTTAATGGATTTTTGGAGGACCAAGTGTCTGGGTATTTTCTTACAATGATTATGAAATTAATGGTTATACATTATAAACTAATTAATAAGATAAATAAAGTACGAGAAAGAATAGTGGAGATACACTTGTGGCCAAACTGATGCAAGTTTCTAATGCTGAGCATCAAAATTCTATTTATGTGAATATGTAATATTTTGGCATCATCAAAAAATATGGGAGTTGGATTATACGACTTTTCGAGTGCTGATTTTTTAAGGAAAGTGGCATGATAATAGATGTTATGTTAAAATAGATTATTTTGGATTTTTCAAAGTTCATTTCAATAAGGAAGGGTACAAAGATGAACTATTTTAATGGAATCACATGCGGTATATGTATTTTATGTTTTTTATTCTGAAAACCATAATAGGTCAATTTTTCTGTTGTCTACCAAATCCATAGAAGAGTTTGATGGAAATTCAGTGGAAAATGAACCTTTAATAAGGATTTAATAATCATTTTCTAGTGGTCCCTTAGTAGATGGTAGTTTTTATGTCAGAGGAGACCACGACTAAGGTATTTGGATAGTCGATGGAGGGGTCAAATTCCATAAAACATTAAAAAAAATCAATAATCAGGTTTTATATTTTTCTTCTAATATACATCATTTTAAATTAGCATAAAATCTATATAATATTGATTTTATTTTATCTAAATTAAATGTTAAACCTCTTTAGATAATGACTTCTTCACCTGATGATGCTCCATATCCCCAGGCACAATAGGTTTCTCAACCTGCTTCTACTCGTACTGCAGTCAAACAACCAGTTTCTCAACCTATTGCATTATGTTAATATATGTTATTTTCTAATTTTATGTTATCTAAATTAAATTTTAAAAACAATTTTAAGATAACTAATTCTTCATGTGATGATCCTCCCAATCCCTAGGAACCACATGTTTCTGAACTGACTGTTGCTCACAGTGCAGAAGAACCACATGTGTCTCAACCTATTGCCTTATGTTAATATCTTCTGGCTACTTATTTTTTATCTAAATTAAGTCTTAAAACACTTTTATAGATAATGACTCTTATTGGAGATGATGCTCTAAATTCACAGGCACAATAGGTTTCTCAACCTTCTGCTGTTCGTAGTGTAGACGAACAACAGGTTTCCCAACCTGTTGGTGCCCCCAGTGTAGAGATACAACCACCATCTGAACATGTCGATGCACGCCCTCCAGAGATATAGGAACATATTGATGATACCGGATCCAAGGAAATTAATGGTGATAAAACATTGGCGATGGAGAAAAAAAATTAGTGACGTAGTCTTCCTATATTAGCAAACATCATTAAGGCTAAAGATAAAGGCATCAAAAATGAGATTGGATAGAATAAGGGGGCCAACATGTTAACCCCAGCATGGCCATGTTATATAGTTACATTGGAATCATCACTCATAAATGCATGGTGATCGATGTAACTTCAAGGAATCATGTGGTGGATGAGATTAAGACACTACTGTGGGGAGATATTATTGTAACATTATGATAATTTTTTTTTTAATTTACCTAAAATTACAAAATAAAACATTGAATTACACTTCATCATCTCTTTAAGAGTGCTTATATATTAGATGAATCTCAAAAAGACTATGTATTAAGTGTTTTAGTAAGGTTTCATAGGGTTTTTTAGAAAATGTTAACAAACTATCATTTTAATGATGCTGAAGGGAAAATAAGACTACACCCATCTTTTATTTATGCACAACTGATATCCCATGCATCGTGGGATGACATTACTGGTCCTCGTGTGAAGTAGTACTTTTACATACATTGTTTCTATCTATAAGTTGTTTTATTGTATGTGTATTCATCACTTTGATTGAAATTGTTTTATTTCTGAAACAACAACTATGTACAGAAAATAAACAATGGAAACCAAAACCAGCATACCCTTATCGTAAATCAAGGATGGGGTACGCATCACTTGAAAAAAAATTGGTATGGATTTTAAATCTAATATAATATTTTATGTAATATAAAACAACACAAGAACTATGTTATTTTGTTTATATAAAGCTTGGAGAGTCAAAATCCATAGCCACTTCCATCTCACACCATTTTCTATGGAAGGATTAATGTGTAACTAATGCTGGAAAACAAATAGATAATAACAAAAAAAAGTGCTGGAAACATGTGTAAGTATGACATAATGAAAATTTTTTATTCATTAAATAGATATTATATAACAATGATTACTTATTATACTATATTTTTTATATGAAATAATCACAATAATCAACAACAATCATAGCAGATGAAAATATTCATTCAGTGATGTTGAAGCAACTATAAAAGTATGGTCGTGTCAGAGGTGTGGATTTTGGGGTGACACCCCAAATATATTTTGAGAAAAAAACAACAGGATGATCAAAATGAGGAAATGAAAAAGATAAGAGAAACATTTTAGATGCTTCAATAAGAAATAAAATACTATATATATATGATAGAATGTATGATGGGGGGATTCCAAGGGAAAAAAACTCAAGAACAACTACTGTGTGATGATCATGTCCCACCTCCCAATAATTTGGGGGCGAGCCATTGCCTTCAAAAAAAATTCGTAACTCAGGTAGTTAATTTTCTAATAATTGTTTCTATAAAATGTGAATCTAATCAACACTAGACACTGATAACTTTATTATGTTGATATTCTACATGGTTAAAATTAATGTGATTTATATCTATCAACACCCACCCATCACCATGTGGTGATAAATATAGTGTTCAATAACCAGAAAGAAAGGCTGCAAAATGAACCACTTCCTATAGATCATGTCAGAGTATCAATTACTATATCTCAAAAGCTAAGCACCAAGCTACCTATTGAAATTAATGATTAAGATATTAATACAGTTAAACAATATATAACATCATTCATTTCATGGCCATTACAACTTGTAAAAAACATGTAGACAAAGAGGTATTCTTTTCAAATTTAATTTTCAAGCAGAACCTTAAACATTTAATGAAATAATGTCTAAACTGAATCATGTTATTAAATATGGACAAAGGGAAGGGGTGAAATGAAGGATAAGTTCATGACTATCCCAAGGATCAACCAAACAATCAAAACGATCTACCAAAGCACCTTAGCCACTATTTCTCTATATAAACATTTATTATCATTTAAGGATCATATTGATACGAAGTTGATAGATGGTGGTAATAACATAATTTATTTTGAAGAAAATATGTTTTAAGGGGAAAAACCAGGCTTCATTGGCGTTGGGAGTGAAAATGAAATCCTCAACTATTATTGGCCAGGCATCTTGGTTGTAAATGTTTTCACGAGTTATGTTTTTAGGATTTTATTTTCCAAAATATGAAATACTATGATAATTATAAGTAAATAAATTTCATATTTTTTACAGGTTTATATATGAAAAAAATTGAATGGATTATCCCATGAACAAAATTAAGGGCTCATTAGTCCTCACATCACCACTACAGAATAAGAGGACATGACATCCATGAAACATGGTCAAACAGTAGTAGGACTACTCAAATAGTTTAGCAAAAAATTTACAGTTGGAAGACTCTTCTTAATACCAAATATGGTGGTGTAAAACTCTAGAATTTAATTATATAATATATATTTTAATTTATTTCATTACATATTCTTTTTTTTGTTCTTAGGAAGCATTCGATTCTCATTGTGGTTAATTTGGATACTCTATAGATTTATTTTATAGATTCAATTCATGAATATCTAACAAACCAACTAAAAATGATGGTGTTTTTTATTTTGTAACACACAACATCAAAAATTTTACAACTAACCATCTAGTTATATATTTAATATTATATTATAATGTGGATTCTATTATGATAGGGTGGTGTGTGAATGTCGTTCATATGATGGAACGAGTCAATGGGGAAAGGATAAAAAGCATGAAAAGTACTATGACCGGATAAGTATTAAAGAATATATAATACATATTTAATTATCCAAACCCATATAAATAAGTACTTATTTATCTAAATTTATATTCAGTGCTCAAAACAAACAATTGATAAAGATTATGGTTAATATTTTTGTAATTTTATGAAATAAATCATATTCCATGGACAAACCAGCGTCTCTAAAGAGGTATTTTCAAAGATAATTGAAATTCCAATTAAATTAATTTTTAATCCTTTGTGTATTTATATTATTTCAGTACTATTATGACTTATAAAAAAGGTCATATCCACAACATGATATAGATATTCTTAGAAACGAATGGGCGTCATACCTGATGGAAGAATGTACAATTATATAATAATGATGGTAAACTTACCAAATAATTTCTACTTTAGTAATATTTTCAACCTTATCTTACTCTTTATTTTACGGTAATTTTTTGATTTGTACAGTCTATACCCCTCACCGAATATTATAGTTGTTGGTGGTCCTTATTTGGAACTAAATTCATTTCATGATGATTTTTTAAAAGATATTTGTCAACCTCATTTACAGGGTATGTGTGATGCTGATAGACCACAAAAGATAACGAGTATCCAGAAACGGTATCCCCATACCTTGAGTTTTTTTGTGACATCTTGAGAAATAATAGGCATAGGATCTTACTCCACTCTTCTCATTTTCAACAAAAAGAATGGATTCTCTCCAAAAACATCAATTCAATCTACAACATTGGCAGTTTACCTCATTAGTTAACCTAGTGAAGAACATACTGCCAAATACTAATTATGAGGTCATGAATATATGAAAGTTGGTTATTCAATGGGATGAATAAATCTATACTGGATAAGTAGGATTATATTATATTTCAACCATACCAGGATAAATGTTTTTCCATAAATATTCTAAACATGGTTGATTGAGCTTATTAAAAAGTTTAGGTATCGTTTTTAGGTTTCAGAGGCCTGGGTGCATTTATTTTCATTCAAAAAAATGTACTTAATGTTTTTATGATAATTTAGGAAAATGATCCATGATAAGTTTGTGATGTGTATGAATTAATCACACCTCAATCTGATGCATAATGTCATTGGTATGACTCCAAATGTGTCTTTATTTAAAACTAACATTAATTCGCATAAAAAATCACAACTGACATACTGAAACCAAGGAAATGCATTCCATTTGTATTGATACATTAGATAAATGGTCAATCAGTTATATGTGACATTTAAGAATAAAACACACCTCAATCCTACACATAGTGACCGAAGTATGACTCCAAATGCGTCTTCTTATTTAAAGTTGACATTAATTCAAGTAAAAACACTAGTATACTGAAAACTGAACAGACAAATTCTTATAATTTTGATGCATTAGGAAAATAAAACATGAGTAAATTGTGACCTGTAGAAATCAACCCCACCTCAGTCCTATGAACATTGTGACCATTATGACTAAAAGTTTCCATTATCAGTTTAAAAGTGGCATTTTTTTCAAAAAGTGTCACTCACTAAATACAAAGAAAATGCACTATGAATGTCTTCCAAATTATGTAAAGTGATTCACATGTTTTTTTTGATGTGTATAATGTATTATCACATCTAATTGATGCACTATGTGACCAGTATGACTAAAATTGAATGGGTTCTGTTTGAAATGTCATTTTAGTAAAAAACACAACTAAAATTATGAAACCTTAGTAAATGAATTGTAATTGTTTTGATACATTAGGAAAACAATATATCAGTCATTTGTGACATTAATGAATCAATATAACCTCAATACGATGCATTATGTATCTAATATGACTTCAATTGTGTCTTTTTATTTAAAATTTACATTAATTCAAGAAAAAAACAGAAGTGAGAAAATGAAAATTGATAAAACGCATTCAGATTTCCTTGATACTCTAGGGAAAAATATATGAGTTAGTTGTGATGTGTAGGAATCAAACCCACCTCAATATAATGCACTTTGAAATCAGTATGACTAAAAAGTATCTGTTATGAGTTTAAAAGTGACATTTTAGTTCAAAACATGCCACTCATTGAAAACAAGGAAAACATGGTACAATTTTCTTCCAAATTAATGTTAATGATTTGTAAGTCATTTGTGACATGTACGAAGCGTTATCATATCAAATTGACACACAACATGACCGGTATGACTCAATTTGCATGTTCTTGGTTTCAAATAACATTTTAGTAAAAAAACAAAACTCACATAATGAAAACTGAGGAAATACATTCTAATTTTTTGATACTTTAGAACAATGATATATCAGTCATTTTTGACCTGTAGTAATCAACCACACCTCAATACAATGCATAGTGTCACAAATATAACTCCAAATGTGTCTTGTCTTTTAAAATTGACATTATTAATGTAAAAAAGAGACAAATTACATACTGAAAACTGAGAAAACTTATTCAGATTGTTTTCATAATTAAGAAAATGATCTATGATTCTATTTTGATGTATAGGAATCCACTCAACATCAATCTGAAAAACTTTATGACTGGTATGACTAAAAATCATCTGTTAAGAGTTTAAAATTGAAATTTTAGTTTAAGGCATGACACACACTAAAAACAAATAAAAACCACTCTAATTGTCATCCAAATTGAAGTTGATAATTTTTATGTCCTTTTTGACATGTATAAAATAGTCTCACAACAAGCCTACGCATGATGTGACTAGTATGACTCAAATTGAATGTTTTCAGTTTGAAATGAAATTTTAGTAAAAGAAAACACAACTGACATACTGTGAATTTATGAAATGATTCTGATTGATTTAATACTCTAGGAAAATTATATATCAGTCATTTCTGATTTTTAGGAATCAACTTCACCTCAATATGATGCATGTTGTCACTGACATGACTCCTACTATGTCAAATTATTTAAATCTGACATTAATTCACATAAAAAACTAACATACTGAAAACCGAGAAAACATATTCAGATATTTTTGATACATTAGGAAAATGATCCATGAGTTAGTTTTGATGGGTAGTAATCAACCCCTGCTTAATCAAAAAAATGATGTGACAGGTATGACTTGAAGTGTTTGCTATCAGTTTTAAATTGGTATTTTAGTTCAAAACATGTCACTCAGTGAAAATTAAGAAAACACACTCCGATTGTCTTCCAAATTAAGGATAGTGACTCTTAAGTCCATTACGACATTTAGGAAGGAGTATAATGTCAAAATGATGAACAATATGATCTGTATGACTCAAATTTCATGTTTTGGATTGAAATGAAATTTTTGTAAAAAACCAAAACTAACATACTTTAAACCAAATAAGTGAATTTGGATTGTTTTCATACTTAATTACAATGATATATAAGTCATTTTTATGTGTAGGAATCAACCACACCTTAATACGATGCATGGTGTCACCGGTATGACCCCAAATGTGTTCTGTTACATAAAATTGACATTTATTCATGTAAAAACACACAACTTCCATACTAAAAACCAGGAAACTGCAATCAGATTCTCTTGATACTTTAGAAAAAAATTCGTGAGTTAGTTGTGATGTGTATAAATCAAAGGCACCTCAATCTAACGCACCATGTGACCGGTATGACTAAAAAGTGTCTGTTACGAGTTTAAAATTGATATTTTAATACAAAACATCTCACTCACTAAAAATAAAGTTAACACACTCATATTTTATTCCAAATTAAGGATTATATTTTTGAGGTCCTTTGTGATGTATATAATTATTTATCACATCAAACCAATGCATGATGCTACTAGTATGAATCAAATTTCATTTTTTTTTTCAAAATGAAATTTTAGTAAAATATAACTAACATACTGAAATCCAAGGAAATGCATTCTTATTTATTTGATACTTTAGAAAAAAAATATTTGTCATTTTTGGCTTGTAGGAATCAACCTCATCTAAATATGACACATGGTGACACTGGTATGACTCCAAATGTACAATGTTATTTAATATTGACATGAGATCATGTAGAAAACACAAATGACATACTGAAAACTGAGAAAACACATTTAGATTGTCTGGATACTTTAGAAAGATGATCTATGTGTTTGTCGAGACATGTTGAAATCATCCTCATCTCAATCTGACGCACCATGTTACCAATATGACTAAAAAGTGTCTCTTATGAGTTTAAAATATTCATTTTTGTTCAAAAAATATCACTCACTAAGAACAAATAACACATGCTTTGATTTTCTTCCAAAATAAGCGAAGAATTCATAAATTATTTGTGATGTGTATCAAGTAGTCTCACATCAATCCAATTCATAATGATACTTTTATAACTCAAATAGCATTTTCTCGGATTGAAATTACATTTTTGTTAAAACACACAATTGAAATACTGAAAACTATGGAAATGAATTTTGATTGTTTTTATACAATAGAAAAATGATCTATTAGTCATTTGTGATGTGTAGGAATTAACAAAACCACAATATGACGCACAATGTCATCAGTATGACCACAAATGTGTCTTGTTATTGAAAATTGACATTAATTCAAGTAACAAACAGAACTGACCTATTGATAACTAAGAAAAAACTTTCTGATTGTTTTAATATTTATGGACAATGATCCATGAGTCAGATTTGACATTTTTGAAATCAACCCCACATCAATATGACGAATGGTGAGACCGTAATGACCAAAAGTGTCTGCTACCATTTTATAATTGATATTTTAAATCAAACTATGTCACTCGTGTAAAATCAATAAAATTCACTCCGATTGTGTTTCAGATTATGAAAGAAATTTGTTTTTCCTTTTTTATGGGTTTGAAGAAGTCTCAGGTCAAAATGAGGCATGATGCAATCACTATGACTCAAATTGCATGTTGTAAGTTTGAAATGACATTTTAGTAACAAAACATAATTGACATACTGAAAACTGATTAAATGAATTCTGAGTGTTTTGATACTTTAAGAAAATTATCCATCAGTCATTTTTGATGTGTAGGAATGATCCTTTCCTCAATATGACACATGGTGTAACCAGTATAACTCTAAATGTCTCATATTTATTAAAATTTGACATTTTTAAATGTATTCTTCATATTAATGTGTAATTTATTTATTTATATTATTACTAATGTAATATTTGTTTTCATATATTGGTGGATCCTTTTTCTCAAGTTGGGATGATTTTTTCCGGTGACTATTACTAACCGGGGACATTTTTTAGAGGGGAACACAAATGTCAAAAGAGGAAACATTAATATTTTTAACAGTTTGTTGGATTTTTGTAAATGTAATTTTATAAAACATTATTAAAAATATATATATATGTTTTTTTGTATATACAATGATGTAATTTATTTTTTTCATGATTTCAATTAAATGTATATAGCATTGCTTTCCAAAATATTTTGTCTGCTTCTTATTTTTTCATCATTTTCATCATATATGAGGTAATTTTATATATATACTATGTTCGGATGATTTGATTAGCGATTATATACTGTGGGTGGTTTTCGAAACATTATGTGGTTGCTTTTATGGTTTTTCTTGTTTTTTATTATATAAACAGTACACCCAGATAGGGAATCCATTATCACCGCTTTAATTTGAGATAATAAAGGCCCACCATTATCAACACTAATTGAAGTGATGATAAATTTAGACTTTATTTACGCTTTGCATAGAATTGATAAGGGGTGGACATTATCATCGTTTTTATAAGTACTCATAAATGGGACCCACCCTTTAGTAGAATATTGATTAACAACAGTTTTTTAGCACAGATAAAGTCCTTTTTAGCAATAATAAATGATTATTTTGTGGTAGTGTTTGTTTCTATGAAATGAAACCTTGTAGGAATCATCAAACCCAATAGGATTAAGATGTTAAGAATGTAGTTAAACCAGAGGAATGTGTGAATAAATATCTAAATAATATTATTTTTGAAGTGTATCATGTTTTTTATTGTTGGAATAGGAGGCATGATCCTGGGCAAGTGGATTATTTAGTCAAATTCCAGTAATAGAATCAAAAAATCATTCATGTTGACTCAAACCAAAATGTAAGAGGTGTAGATGAATATAATGAATCATATCTACAATTTCATTGGTATACCACCAGATTTAAAATTCATGTTATTAATGTATATATCGAAACATCATGCTTTCTAGGGGTGGATTTGATTTTTAGGTTAAATTTGAACATTACTATTTATGATAAAATATTGATGAATTTTTTAACAGAAAATTATCTCCCCATATGTTCAAGATCCAATGACCAATATATTTCTTAATCATGATGTAGGAAAATCATTTTCTGATGGATTATGCAGTCAAATTCATGAATTTATTAAACTTTTCATTCAAATTTTCTATGACTGCATCCTTAAAGAAACCTATCTTTGAAGCAGTGTGAGGAATGATATTTTCAAGAATATTATAGTTCTCTGTAACATGGATTATACATAGATGTTAAATATTTCTATTGTTTCAGAAACGTACATCTCACGAGATATGGTAGTAGGAAGTATGTTGATACCCATGGGGAATAGTGGAAAGAATAATAATGAGAGGAAGAAAAAGGACACATATTTCCAAGGTGGAAGGATGAATAAAAATTAGATATCTAGATCTACAAACCTTCCTCCATGACCTAATTGACAAGATGATTGTTTTGAATGTGTTTTACATGACCCCAAAAAGAGATAGTGTACCTCCAAACCTAGAGCATTCCACAACTGAAATCATATGGGGCATCATCAGTGTTATTTTCTTAATTCACTAAGGTCAGGTGTTAGAGACACTTATCATGTGTCACATATTTATTATGATTCATCATGAAGAGGAAAAAATAATCAATCTCATCATAAGAACAGAATTATCCATTGTGATTCTCAGAATACCATGACTCTTCCTGTAGTTAAATATTAACAGATTAATGGATGTCCAAATGTAGGGAGAATGAAATTATATGGAGCCTAGAATGTTATTATGGATTATAAATATAGATCACCTGTGGTGCAATGTAATTTTTTCTTTTGAATTATACCCTTATTCATGTTTTCATTGGTATGGGTGAATCTAATTCCATTATATCTTCTCATTCTTTTGATTTTTTGAGTTTTCATGTTGACATGATACCCTCTATGATAAAACATATAACTCATCAATGAAAAAGATAATATCATGTCATGGTGTCTAGATCGTGTTCTAAAACTGTTAATGGATTTATGTTGAAATGATAGATCTTTGTGCCTATGATGGATGTCTATGATATAATCATAGGTATGGACTGGTTGACAATGTAACAGGATGACATCAACTATTATACCTAAAGGGCCATTTTTACCACTAAAGATGGATTAAGAAATCTATTTCAATGGGAACATAATGTAATGATTGGTGAAATGGGATTTTTGACATAGTCAGTTTGAATGATCCTATATTTTTTATAGTATTGTATTTGTAATCGATGAAACTAATCGTGATTAAATGTTTTCCATCATTAGTGGATCAGTTTCTAGAATTGTTGGCCAAAAAATTCCCATGATTCCAACCTATGAGAGAAGTGGGGATTATGATTGGTCTCCTTCCAAGGAACAATACTATTTTCTTTCCATCATATTGGATGTAACCAATTAAATTATTTTAATTGAATATGTAGTCAGATGATATGTAAAATAAAGGGTTCATTTAGCCTAGCAAGTCTTCATTGGTAGAACTGATCTTGTTTGTCATGAATGTAAATGAAACTCTAATGTTATTCCTGTATTATTGTAAGATATATAATTTTACAATATAAATATGTATCCCCTTCCAAAAATTTATATTCTATTTAATAAAGTGAAGTGAACTCAGTTGTTCTATATAATTCAGTTACAATTAGGTTATCACCAATTACTGGTTCATAAGGATGATATTCTAAAGACAACTTTCAGAATTTGATATGGCAATTACGAGTATGTGGTAATTCCTTTCAGTCTTATAAATTCACTAGAGGTATTTCTGTAACTAATGAATATAACTTATTTTAGAGATATCTAGATTAGTTTGTGGTGGTGTTTTTGGATGGCATATTTTTGTATTCATGTATATGGTCTGAGCATGAGAAACAGTTGGAGACAGTATTGGGAATCATAACGGATCATCATCTATAGGTTAAAATATCAAAGTTTTTTTTGGATATAAGAGTTATGTTTTCTTGGCCATGTAATTTCTGAAAGAGTAGTTTCTATGGATCAAAAAAATATATAATTTGTTATCTATAGTCAACCACTAAATAATTTCTTCGTGATAATCAATTACCATAGTCTATCTGGTTATTACTGATGCTTTGTTTGTGACATATCATTAAATGGTTTCCCTAAGGTAGATTTGAAAAATAATATTGTTCCATTCCAATGCAATTAGTAAATAACGAATTTTTTTCAAGTGATTAAATTTATCCTTACATAAGCACAAATCATTTTTTTCAGAATGAAGGAAAGGGTGTGGGGTTTATTTTGATTCATAATGATCTGGGTTGGGATGCGTTCTCATGAAGGGACATAATGTTGTTCTATATGGATCAGTGATGTTTTGAGTGAATAATAAAAACTAACCAAAAAAAGTATTTGAATTTATATTTTTACATCCATGCATTGAATACATGGTGTTATTATTAGATTAGGGAGAAATTTAATGTATTCATAGATCATAATATCAGGATGCATATTTTCACCAAAAAGCCTTTCAATATGAGACAAAGATGATTGATAGAGTATCTCCAAAAGTCTGACATTTAGTTGATGTATACACCGAGAAAAGGTAATTTGGTGGCATATACATTAAGAAAAAAATAATATGATTAGATAGAAAAATAATTGTTTGATGAGTGGCAGTTGATGTCATTCCCAACTTATATTCACATTGAATGTGAATACCGAATTGAAATTATGGCCTTCATTTGAGTTTGATTGGTTTCCGATATATTGTAGATGGTTCAAGAGGTGGAAACATATAATGTAGAATTTTTTTCTATGAGGTCTAAACATAATGGTGGGGAGACCATTGAGGGATGAAATCTAGACGAGAGTTCAATTTTTTGGTTTAGAAACTGTGTGGTCAAACCCACAGCTTGTCCAAAATATCATCTTCATGCTTACCATAATTCATGAAAGGTAGTTCATTATGGAATAACAAATTAGTATAAGTTTTTTAAACCATAATTTTAGAGGGATGATATGAAAAATATGGTGGATGAGTTCATTTTGATATGACTAACTTGTTAGCATGTTATGATTGGGAATCACTAACGAGCATGTATGTTGCAATATTTACATATCCCAGATTGGAAATGGGAGCTGATAACTATGGATTTGGTAATAGGTCACCAAATAATGGTTTAGAAACATAGTTCCATATCGGTGATAATGGATAGACCCACAATGTCAGCTCATTTCATTTATATTCATGAATCATATATGGTAGGGGAATTTTCAAAAATCTATATCTTATAAGTTGTAATAAGGCATGTAGTACATTTTTGATAGTTCCAGTTAGATATATGAGGTTTAATTTTAGTTTTTGGATATCCACATAGAAATACCTAGGTGAAAAACTGACTATTAGTATAGTGTATCATCCTTAGATGGATGGGAATTCTGAATGGATGATAAAAAAATAAGAATATATGTTTCGATCTAGTGTAAGTGATTTTGGTGCCTCATGGGAGGATAAAGTGTTGTCGGTAGAGTTCTCGTATGACAACAGCTATTATAACATGATAGATATGGATCATTTTAAATAATTGTATTAGAATCCATGTCATTCTACACTTTTTGCGTGAAATAAGTGATACTTCACTAGTGGGGTTTAGACTGGTCTTAGAAACAACAGATAAGATTTATTGGATTAGAAAATGGATAGAGATGGCTCAGAGTCATCAAAAATCAGATGCAGATCATCGTTGAAGGTCACTGTTTTTCGAGGTGAGTGAACATTTCCTATTATAATATCTGTAAGGATTGGTCAGAGAGGATTTGGGATGCAGGTAAAGTTATCTCCTAAACAAATAGGCCCTTTTGATGTTCTTGAATGAGTATGTGAGGTGGGATATTGGTTGGAATTTCCACCACCATTTAGTACGATACATAAATTGTTTCATGTATCCGAATTGAAAAAGTATCATCCTGATCCTGAATATGTGATTCAATGGGAGTAGGTTGACATAGATTTAGATGCTTTGTTGGTGAATATTCTAGTCTGTATTTTTTGAATTTGAAGCGAATTTCATGCTTAAAAAATCATTGTTCTAGTGAGGGGCTTGTGTAAACTTCGTAAGACTCCAGAAGATACTTTAGAACAAGAGGAGGAACATAAAGTGCTATGTCCAAAACTCCTTAAAAAACAATTATTTTCTACTTTATAAGGATATAATGTCTAATGTACGGGAGAATCCATGACCCTCAGTTTCATGTATATAGACCTTGTTTTATGATTTTCATTTATAGAAAGTGTTTGGGTGATATTTGGTATATTTTTTTGAATTTTGGAATGATTTTAGTTCATTTCTATGGGTTCATAGATTGATATTTTTTTGTGGATACTATGTAATAGAATTAGGAAAGCATGCAAAATGAAACATGGGATAATGATATGGCACACATGTAGGTGCATTGTTTTTTGAAAGCGTACGAACTCTTAGATGACAATGTGAAAATTTGGAAAGAGGACTTTGGAATATATGGAACATGATTGGTCTAATCGTGCAAGCCATCTATTCAAGGTCCCCTTGAGGCTGTGGCTTGAACATCGTTTGCGCACATTTTTGATGATCGTCTGGCTCACCAGGCATGGATTAAAAACTAGATCCCTAAATTGTGGATCAAGTAAGATATTATGTTTTAACCCATCATTTTCCACAAATAAAATATAAATATGTATTTCATTCTCTAAATGTCTAAAAATTCATGTCCCATCAATCTTATGGTAATCAGAAGGCTTCTCTTGGGTTGTTAAAGCTCTATTCTCATTGTAAGTCATCGTTTCTGATGGTTTTTCTTAGATCTACTTCTTCCTCTCTCTCTCACAGTTTCTTATATATATGTTCACGGGGGATGTATCTAAGGTAATTTATTCTAAATATGATAATATTTGGCTTTTTTTGTTTGGTTATGAGATCTATGTTTTTATTCTGGATATTCGACCCGGTTCTGCAATCATTTTTGTGTTGTTTTCCAATTTCTCCATTTTTTTGAATGTATGTGGAATCACTCATTACTCCTCTATTTATAACATGAATGATTGATATAAAATATGTTTTTACATGAAATATTTTATGAAATTGGTGTAAAAAACATGTTAGAAACCCTCTTTAGTTATAATTTATTTTTTTTGGAAATTGTGAACTTATTTTGCCAAATTATTTTCTATTTGATTTCAAAATGATGATTCTAAAATTGGTTGTTTGGTGGGATTTATGAAAACTATTTATGGAATTTTTCTCAATTTTTTTGAAATGATTTCACTATACTCAGTTTTGGAATGGTTTTGGTGTGGTTGTGTGGTATGTGTTCATGTGCATTGGGATCGATTAGGGCATAAAGTACCCCCATAAAATGATTGGGAAGATTTGTTCATGAAGTAACCTAGTCAAACTATATCACAATGTGACTACATAGTAAAAGAATGAGTCACCACTTATGAGTATAGGGAGTTCTATTTTGCATGCATGGTTGGAAGTGTTGATGTGTCGAACAGAATGGGTTAGGCTGAATGGAATTTGATAAATGGTATTTGAGAATTTTTTGGTTGATTTAAATGAAACATGGTAATGTTTTGTGGAAACTTCACTGTTATATAACTTGTTTATATTTTCATATAGAATATTTTAGAAAATATTTTACATGAAAATTTCAAAATATGTGTGGTATCATGTTCTATAATAGTGGGGTGAGAATGGAAGTCATTTTGAGGAATCCAATTGAGTTTCATTAATCAACCCATATTAGGAAATATGGTTCTTTTATAGATGATGTTATTTGGGACATGGAAAAATGTAAAGTCTAACAATTATCTCGTCTTTCTTAGTTATAAAAGGGATGTTTTGTGGAGTGGATCTTATAGAAAATTGGAGCTTTTGAGTTGTGGTTTTCATTGAGTTTTTTGGATTTGTAATATTCTGTTTTTTACATTGTTATTATAGTATTTTTCCATGTGACATGGGTTTTGTTTGATATTTATATAATTGGTTTATTTGAGTTGTCTTTCATTAAAATCATGCATCATATAGTGGTTTATTTGTTTATGACCCGTTTGTTAGGTTGTATTTTTTTTAAATGGAAAATCAACCCAAAACTATTATCTAATCCCCTTGAATTTATTGTTATCCTTTAGAATCATGGGTAATTTAGTTAAGGCCATGTACCATCCTTTAGCATTCTCAATCCAATGAGGTCATGAGGATGTTACAATTTTCATGCATTGGGGGGTTATATTGGAATTGCTAAGTTATCTGTTTAAGATTACTATTGATGTTCATTTATATATTCCACATAACTAATATATTATTTCATATACAACATTTCCTAATAATTAAAATTACATACTATCCCCATCATACCACTTTTTAACCCTCGTTGCTAGTCGACAGCCTCTAATGTATAGGGAGGAACACTTTAGGACATGTAGTAAGTAGACATGAGGAAACATTTTAGTGACTTTTGTTTTAATGAATTCCAAAGTGGTAACATTGGCTTCTTTTCAATGTATTTCTATTTGGTACACTATAAAAGAAACCAGAAATGGGTCAACACATTGTAAATTTCTTGTTTATTGGTCTGACCATCCTACACAGGGGAAGACTGTAAGGACCCGCAAATTATTATTGTCTTGAGAGTAAAAAGAGTCATTACATGGCCTTAAGCAACATACCCAAGATTCCAATGGCTTTAAATAAATGATTAAGGGTTTCAAATACAAGTGGGGGAATATTTAAACATTAAGAAATAAACCTATAAACCATCATACCATAACCCAATTGTTCACTAAATGATGGATGAACAACAGAAAGACAATGAAAACACTTTATGTATCCCAAAACCACATCAAAATGTGCAATAGAACATGACAAAAAAATGTATCAGAGTAAATAAAGGATAAATAACTATATACTCTCAAAAGATCACAAGACACGATATTGGACAAGCTTCTTCCTCCAACATCACAATGATGTCAAAAGTGTAACGACATGGTTCTAGAGAAGTTTGATACTTTACCTTTACCGAAGTCCCATAAGTAGCATCTGAAAAATAAAAAAAGTGCCAATGAATGGAGTGAGTATAAAACTTAGTAGGTTTTCCCCAATTAATTCCCATTTTACACCACTAAGACAGAATTATTATCACATTATATAAAATAATTTATAGAGAACAATTTACTAAATCAGTTTATAACCAAATATAAACAAGTTTTAAAACAAATTGTAACCATGTACAAACAAAAGTAAATGAAACCAATATAGAAAATTTTATTATAAAAAACATCTAATAAAATCTTATAATCCAATTATTATTATCATTTTTACATACACATTCCATAGTTCACAACACACCCACACATGCATGCTTCGTTCGATAGTTCCATACTCATGGTTGGCCTCTTCAAAAATTATATTGTGTCTCAATGACACACACCTCCATTACAGATTCACGTCCCTTGTACCCCAATGGTACATGTCTCTTATTAAGGGCCCGTTAAGTATGAACTTACACAAACCCCCTTTATCGAAAATATTTCCATTACCAAAATTAACTACTTCAATAAAACTGAACATTTATTGAAAAAACAAATCACAATAAAATTTCAAAGAAACATTTCATTTCAATAAAAAATTCCCTTTTATTGAAAACATCTAATCCAATTCATGTTCCAATAATGTAGAAAATCACCTTTTTAAAATCCATATTTTAAAACCAAGAACCAAAGAACTCATTCAAGATACCCAATTTTCTAGATTTTACAACTTTCACTCATAAAGGTTTCAAACAAGTGTTCAAAAACCAAATAACAATCAATTTAGCACAATAAATTCAATTTTAAATCATTCCTGTTAGTTCTACTTAGAGTAGTCGAGAGTGAATCCTCCTTCCATGATGGTTTTATTGAAATCCATAATGATCAAAGAAGTCACAACAAAACCGGGGTGAGTATCCATGAACCTGCCTTAGATATCTCTTAAAAGCATAATCAAGACCATTTATCATCATATTTAGAATCCAATAACCTATATCTACCCATAATGGGAGTAGATATGAGGAAATGAGAAAATAGATACAGTATATCCAAGTAGATCAATGAAACTAATCAAGAACAAAGAAGAATGACCACATTCCTCAAGAAACTGGCTTCCAGTCACCAAGGAAATCCTTTATATCACATTCAGATAATTTGGAGAACCTTATTTGGATTTAGGAAATGAAAAATAACGAGTTAGGTGTAGTTTGGGTAAAAATGAGTGAGTTATGGAAAAACGAGTGAGATACTATTTCTAAGGATATTATTATGACTCTGCACATAGTTTGAGCACACAGTTAGGCAAACCTTGCGCTAACCATGTTGTAGCTACTACCATCATGCTTCCCCTGTAAAATCTCTCAGATTGTTCTTCAACTATGCTAGAGATACTACCTCAAGAGAACCACTCTACAGTGTTTGTTCTCAATGTTACGCAAACCTTGCACCTCCCGTTCAACCTTCACTTAGCTCCCAAAACAATTCCAACGTTATCCAAATCTCCCATCCCTCACCCATACACCTTATAACCATCAAATGAATAAATTAAGGGTTACATACAAGAAACTATTTGTTCTACATTCCACCCATACATTGGTCATTCCATCTTCAGAAAGTAGAAAACCCTAACGAATTTGAAAGTTTTATGACCATTTCCCTTTCATCTTCTTCTTGTGTTCCCATGTATCTACCTGAATCTGACTATGCTGTCATAAAACCCCAATAGACCGATTCTTTTTTCCATGAAATACATTATCATTCCTATCCACAATCTTCACTAGGATATGAACTAATGAAGATATAGCACAGGATCGATGTGATCTCATCAAATCTCATAGACAAGGTCGGGCTTATACCTTTTCAACTATGATATGTGGAACAAATTATGCTCTAAATTGAACCGTGGTGGTAATTCCAACTAATATTCCACCACACCATCACATTCTAGTATCTATAAAATGGACAATGTATCTATGTGATAACATTCCCTGCTTCTCAAAAAATAATGTACAATCCATGGAGACATCCACAAGAACACATGATCACTCATAGCAAACAACAATTGCTTTCGAAGATAATCTGCATAAGATTTATGAAAACTCTAAGCCATATCCATCCTTTTTCCAATTAAATTTATATTCATATTTGTTTCTTGCACAAGACTTGGCCAAACTAGTGATGTTTCACCTATTTTAACCAAGAATAGTGGAGAATGACAAGGAGTCCCATACAATGCTTCAAACAGAGCCATATGTATCAAGGTCCGATAGCTGTTATTATATGAGAACTCCAATAAGGGTAAGTGATACTCCCATGAGCCACCAAAATCCACCACAAAATCCAGCAACATGACTTCCAACTTTTTTAGTCCACTGAGATAGGCCGTCTATCTTAGGATGATAAATCGTGCTCATATTCAACTTAGTTCCAAGGGTTTTTTGTAAGGATTTACAAAAAATGATACATGAATGTCATATCACTGTTTAAGATGATTGACACCAGTATTCCATCCCTCATTACCACTTATTGAATGTAGATTTTTGACAGATCCTCCTCTGCATGAGTTTCATGAATTGGAATGAAATGGGCCTACTTGTAAAGAAGATCTATTATCACCCATAAGGATTCTTTTTTCAGAATATTTCTTAGAAGACCTGTAACAAAATCCAACTCTATCTACTCCAATTTATACACTGGGATAGGTAATGACAAAAACATACCCACTAGTCTATGATGATATGCATTAACCCACTGACAAGTTCAGTACTTAGAAATTAACTTGACCACCTTCCTTTTCATGCCTTTCCACCAAAACAGTTCCTTCAACATCATATACATCTTCTGTGCATCTGGACATACAACCCATATAGAATTGATGTATACACGAAGGAGTTTTTCCTAAAGAGACACTGTTAAAACCACTTGATCTCTAAAACACAAATCTAAACTCCCATCAAGTCTCCACCCTTCAATGGTCTACCCCCATTGGGTTTTGAACTCACACCTCAAAATTTTGCATAAGATTTTTGTGCCTCTTTGACCATATTTACCAAATCAAAAACAAGAATAGATAAAAATAAAACTAAAACACCACCTTAGCCTTTACATTCCACATGAATTTTAGCTAGGACTAGCATAAACTACCATTAATCCTTATCTTCTTTCTCCAAATGAGCATATGACATTCTAATAAATTCATTCTCCACTAAATTCCATTTTCCTAGTGTATAAATTATGTCAAAGTGAAACATCTAGAGATACTACATCCATCTATTTTTACACATAATTAAATAACGCTATGAGAAAATGTGTTTCATGTTTCTATGGTCAGTGAACACATAGAATTTCTCACCAAAGTGACAGTGTCTCCATGTTTTCAAAGAAAGGATAACTACAGCTAACTCCAACTCATGTGTTGTGTAATTATTCTCACACCCCCTCAACTACCTTGAACCATAAGAAACCACATGATCTTCTTGAATGAGAATAGAGCCCAACCCTAATCCTGAATCATCACAACACACCACATACCTATAACTTGATTATAGAAAAATCAAGATATGTGCTACTGTAAGATGAAATTTTAGTTCATGGAACGCTGTCTGTCATTCCTCTCTCCATTGGAAAAAAGCATTCTTATTTGTCAAATCTTCCTTTAGTGAAGCTTGTCATGTGAAATCATGCACAAAGGGTCAGTAATATCCATGTCGACCATGAAAAATTTGTATCTCAATCATATTATTCGGTGGTTTCCATGAGATAATGGCTTCTATCATTTCATGACAGACATACTTTTTTTTCATAAATGACATGGCAAAGAAATCGTACTTCCAGTATTAAAATATAACACATTGATGATTTGGTATACAAATGGGTATCTCTCAGGAATTGTAACACCATTTATAGGTTCTCTTGATGGGAATCTCATGTCTTTGAATACACCAAGATGTTTTCCACAAACACCATAACAAAAGAGGAAAAATATCACTAAAATATATGATTCACCAAATCCATAAATACCACTGGTGTATTTGTTAAACTGAAATGCATGAATACATATTCATAGTGGCCATATCTGCTTCTGAATTCTACCTTTGGAATATCTTCCTTCCAACTCTATATTTGGTGATGTCTTGATTGTTACTCAATATTGGAGATCTACTGAGCTCCCATTAATTTATCAAACAAATCATCATTTCATAGACGTTCATATATTGTTCCTTTTCACAACTTGGTTAAGATTACAATAATCAACACCTAGCCTAATATTTCCATCTACTTTCTTCACACACAAGACCAGTGCTACCCATGGAGACATAATTCTCCAAAGGAAACCCTTTCCTTCTAGCTCTTGCAAATTCAATTTCAATTCCCATAACACTTTTGGTGCCTTTTTATAAGACAGAAGGGAAATAGGACTAGTCTCCGGAATGAGATTAAACGTTAAATCAACTTCCCTTAGTGGTGGTAACACTGCGATGTTTTGGGGAAAGAAATGTATAAATTGACCCATAACTACTGGAAAAATATTTCCCTCTATCTCTAAAATTGATTGCAAAGTAAAAATTTCCAACTGATAAGAAATAATTCCTACTGTTAGTGCCAAAAATATCTTTTCACCTTCTATTTCCATCATCTCTCCTCTAAAGATATGTTTGATTCCATCCTTAGTAATGAAACTAACTATTATCCTATAATAGTCTATGTGAGCCTATAACATTTTCAACAAATCCATACCCAATATTACATCATAGGAATCCATGTACTACATTGAAATTCCCCATTTAAGCTTAGCTCCTTCAATAGTTATAAAACAATATCTACACGAAAAGGCTTGAAATTATCTTTTACTGAGAGGAGTTTTTAGTGTTAAAACCAAATGAATCATTTTCCACTTTAAACCTAGTAAACAAATAGAATGATAAGAAATGAATGAATTCGATGCACCAGTATCCAATAGCCCTTAGACAAGGGAAGAATTCAATATAATCATACATCTCACCATAGATGGTTTATCCTGATCATCATCAATAATCTTCTTATATTTAGACAATTGCTTCATCACAACAGTATTCTCCTTGTTTCCTTACATATATTTCCCTGATTGACGAATCCAGGAATTTCTAGAAACGCCATGTCTAGCTCTGATCGGCTAACGTGATTGGTCCTGTTTTCCTCACCCTGTCAAAGCATACGTTTCTTGCGACACATGATAAGTTTCTTGAGCACTTGTCCTTGGAGAACTACAATAATAGATCTAAAAATGACTCATATTCTTGAAGTTATGAAATTCTCTAGTTCGTGCCATACACTCTCACTTTATGTGTTCAAGAGAACCTCATTGAAAAGAACTTTATTTTCTCTTCGGTCCTAAAGGAAGTTTCACTGATCTTGTCGTCTGATTCTGATTTCCACTTCCACCTTGGAAATCAGTGTCCCTTTTGCACTTTCTCCTAGTGGTTGAGTTCCCACCATTTCTTATGGGAATCATCATACCTACACCCATAAACCCCATCATATCACGTTCAGCCTCAATTTCTCTGTAACCATCTTTATATATTCACTAATACACAACACAACAATATTCAATCTAATCTCATGTAGTATCCTTGATTAAAATTTACATGACTTCAAGGATTCACATGCTACATAATCTGGTGAAAATCATAACAAATTAATGAATTTAAACTGATATTCCATTATAGAGAGATTATCCTTCTTCAAGATGAAGAAGTCCATCATTTTTTGGATTTTCAATGTATGATGACAGAATATTTTTTGAACAATTCCAAAAAATCCTCCCATGTAACACCTTTATCCAATTTAGCATGCACTTCTAAATCCAGCCACTGGTGTTCAAGATCATCGAGCATATATTCGATCATATTGGCTTTGAGTTATGATGGTGTACCTATGAAATCAACGATATGATTCATCCTATTCAGCCACAACTTTTCTTTTTCAGGATCAGCCTCACCCTGGATGATAGAAGATTTTTTCTTCATGAACTAGATGGTATGATCCATGTTTCATGGATCATTCCTTTGGTTCCCTATATTTAGAGCTTGAAAATCTTGGAAAATACTCTGAACTAGCTCTTGGATCACCCATGGTTCAGGTCAAACCACATTCTCCATAATATTCTTCAGGTTGGTTTCGATGACGCCTATCATGTTCCATTTTATAAACCAACTACAACCTCCATAAATATCACTCTATATTAACTGATGGATTATAATTTCAAATTCAATCACATCATATTTCAAAACATTTTTCCCAAAAAAACTTTTTCCGTTTCCACCTTTTTTGAAAAACTGCCTTCTTATTTTGAAAATCAAACTATTTTCAATATATATCAACCATGTTTTTTCAATGTCTTACATTCGATGATAGTTTCAAACTTTTTCAAAAATCCACACTTATTACAAATCATGAATCATTACTTGAAATGATGTATTCACTCGTAGTAGAAAATTCAATACTCTATAATGAATGAAATACGTGTCTCATTGTCTATGCCCATGATAATGAGATTTCTAAATCATAAATGTGTGTCCAAACACTTCTGTACCAGGCTCCCTACTAACATTATGTTCACGATAAAAGGGTTAGGTATGTCATTTTATGATATACATTTCTAGTTATGATAACCCTAATCTTGTATAAGAATGAATCCCAATGAATAGATGAGAACGAATTCCAACTCCGAGAACAAGAACATTGATTAATTTTTGTTAAGAAAGGACAGAACAAGCAGATAACATTTTTACCACAAAGGAAGCACTAGACTGATAGAATTTTTAATGACCTGCAAATTCTCGTTGGATTGAGAGTACAACGAGTCAATAATTAGCCTTTAGAAGCATCCCCGAGATTCTAAAGGCTAGATATAAATGTTGAAGGTTTTAAAATACAAGTGGGGGCGATTTACCCATTAAGAAATAAACCAATAAACCATCAAACCATAACCCAACCATTCAAAAATTGGTTCATGGACAACAAAAATACATCTAAACAACATCTTATGTATCAAAACTATATCAACATGTGAAACAAAAGAAGACAAAAGAAGTATCAAATTAAATAACATATAAAAAATAAAGACTATCAAGAGACCACAATACACTATGCTCCACAATCCACATGCTCCAACATCACCAAGTAGTCAAATGTATCACAACATGGTGCTAGATAAGTGTGATACATTACCTTTTTCCAAGTCCTATTAGGTAGAATCTATGAAATTACCAAAATTCCAAAGAAGGGGTGAGTATAAAAATAATTATTTTTTTCTAATGACTTCCTTTATCACCCCACTATCATATAATAGACAGAACATTATATAAAACATTTTTTATAATTTTTTTACCAAAACAATTTATAATGAAATATAAATTTTTTTTAAAAACCAATTATGTACATGTAAAAATGAAAGTAAATGAAACAAATTTACAAAAATTTATTTTCTAGAAAATAACTAATCAAATATTATAAACCAATTATTATTATCATTTTTTCATACCCATTCCATAGTTCACAACACACCCACACATGCATGCATCATTCAAAAGTTCCATACTCACGAGCGGTGTCATTTACAATTACCTTATGTCCTAATGACACCTGCCCCAGATCTGGGGTCACATTCCCTATAACATAATGGTACTAATCCCTTATTTAGGGACCATTATAAATGAACTTACACCAACACAATTTTTGAAAAATAATTCCATTAACAAATTAAACCACATCAATAAAACTGAACTTCTTTTATAAACCAAAGAACAACAAAATTTCAAAGTAACATTTCATTTTAATAAAACATTTTTTATTGAAAACATCTAATACCAATCATGTTCCCACAATCTAGAAAAATACCATTTTTTAAATCTATATTATAAAACCATAAACCAAAGCAAAGATCCCCAATTTCCTAGATTTCACAAATTTTACTCAAGAAAGTATTCAACAAGTGTTCCAAAACCAAATCACAATAAATTTAGCACAATATGTTCAATTTACAAGAATTCCAATCATTTATACTAAGATTAGTTGAGAGTAAAGCCTCCTACCTCAAAGGGTTTGATGAAAACCCCAACGATCGAAGAACGCACAAGAAAACATGGTCAATCCTCCAAGAACCCACCTTAGATCTCTTATCCTAAAAATATCAAGAAACAATTTCATAATTTTTGGCATTGACCATCCTATATATACCAATAATAGTCTTATATCTTAAGAACCAAAAGAAGATTAGATGTAGATCTAATTAGATCTAAGAAACTAATCAAGAATGAAAAAGAACGATCACATACCACAAGAATATAGCTTTGATTCACAATGGGAAGCCTTTAAATCACCATATTATTGGTAGGAGAACCTTCTTTGGACATAGTAGAAGAAAAATCCTGAAGTATGGCATAATTCGGTCAAAAACGAGAGAGTTGTGTAAAAAACAAGTGAGATCCTATTTTTAAGGATTGCATTTTGACTCTCCACTCGGGTTGACCACACGGTTAGATAAACCATGTGCAAACTATGTGGTAGCCATTGTTATTACATATTCCCCCTAAATAGTATCCCAATCCATGCTCCAACTGTGGTAGATCTACTACCTCAAGAGGACCACCATGCATAGTTTGTCCACATGGTTTGGAAAATCGTGAGCTACCTGTGAAACCTTTAATTTTCCCCAAAAACACTTCCAACTAACTCACAACTCTCTCACCCCCTGCCCTTACACCTTATGAACATAAAAGGCATCATTTATGGATTTTATAAAAAAACCCAAGGGTACTACAAAAACAAAGATGCTTGGTATAAGACTATTGTTCATACTAATTCATTGATACATTATATTATTAATTTACCTTGATTTTTTTTGTTTCCACGAGTAACTAATTTATATGATATACCTCCAATTTGTGGGATTAGAAACTTTTCCTAGTATGAAAGAAGATGGGTAGGTTCATGACTTTTTTTAAAAACATATGATTCAAATGATCTTTATCATGATTTTTAATATACTATACTTCTATGAATTCTTTATTGGATGCATGTTTTCATTGATCTGTGGTAGGGTGCCTTGTTATAAATATGATATATGATTTGATATTAATATTTGTAAATAAACCAAAAGTAGTTCCACCATATAGAATTATGGTGGAAAATTAAATAATAAATTAAAACAAATTTGATCCACGAAATATTAATTTCATGGGCTGAAACATTAATCGTTGTGATAAAATAAGATCCAGTAAAAATTTATAAAGTGTACGTGCCTTTATAAATTTTTTAAGGTGGATTATTTAGTTGAACAATTATATTTGGAAACGTTATATAATGATATTTATGGTGAAAACCTAGTTACATTTATATAAATAATTATTGTAACATATAATTCCATGTACCTTTATAAATTAGGAACGAAAATTAATATAACATGACCATCGTATAGATAAAATAATAGTTAAATTTTGACTCATGGATATGAACTTAAAATTTAAATGAAATTAGTTTCTTATAGATATATTCTCGTTATTTCATATAGATTTGAGTTTTATAGGTTGAAAATTACAACATATAATGGAATATACAATTTTAACATTAAAATTATGCCCCTATTATTGAATATTTACATTAATCCCACAACCCTTGTTGGAGAAATTTATCATTTTATTCTAATGATATAGGAAAATTATGGTTTTCATAAATCATTTAATAAACTAACTAAGAATCGTTTACACAAAAATGGGATACCAATTGTAATTTATAGATCATTGAATTAGTAAATTCGGAATAGATTCCCATATATTTGAACCCATTTCGAAATAATGGTACCCTCATAGGTTGCCTTAACATAATTGTGTTCTTAGTGATCAACCTCATGTCAGGTGTATTCTTTTTATATGGGATAATTAATTAATGTTTCAACAGACACATATATGATGTTACATATTAATATAAGGTATAATTATACTGAAATTATCCCCTTTAAAATAACATGAGACCGTTATCAGCTTTAAAGATTAATATTATTAGTAGATGTTATTTAATTGAAATTCCAATTATAACCTAAAGTGTTCATTCCTCAATATCATACAATTATAATTTTCTATAAAAAATAATTATTTTGAGAACATGTAGAGAAATAATGGGTAAAATTAAATAATGACATATATGTTATAAATTTTCATGGAGTCATCTAGATAAAGTGACAAGTACAACATTAAAATTCCTTCAATATCATGTGTACTTGTCTTTATGTGTATATGATCCCTTCAAATGTTTCCAATAAATGTGAATTTTTTACCTGCTGAATTTAAACATTTGTGATATTTTTGTATTGATTAACCCCCTATGATGGTTTATTATAAAGTTTCATGGAGAGTTTACTTGAATCGTAACATGGTTGTTATTAATGGATATAAAAAGGTTTCTTATTTTTTTTTGTACAAAATTGTTAGGTGGTAAACATAGTGACCTTTTAGGTGGGAACCTAGTTTGGGAGTTGTTTTAAGGCATTATGTAATGTAATAATTGTTTATAGTAGGACCCTCAGATTTAAAATATTTGATAAACACATGAGTTTACATTTTAATGTGAAATGTCGTTTTAGTACCATTTTTCCAAAGTACTACATATAGTGTTGAAAAGAAACATTTGTGGTTGATGGATTTCCATTAGATATTCTAAGACATGTGATGGATGTGAACATATTATAGTAATATATTTTAGTAGGTTATATCTACCTTGGTAATTTTCTTCCATTTCGATGCTCATGTGACCATTCTATATTTTTAGATAGTGTATGACTAAAAAGACTTAATCTTATTATAATTTATATGAACGACATGGATCTGATTTGATTCATTTTTTACATTAATAACTTCCAAGAATATGTGGTTCCTATTAAATTATTTTGATATAGTAGTATCATGAGTTTATATAGGCAATTCCCATCAAGTAAATTTGTGTTTTTAAACCATATTCAGTTTGGATGTCTTGGTAATATAACACCTTATATTATTTTGTTTCATATATGCATGAAAAAATGTCCATAAGTTCGATAAGTAAATGTTTTTGGGACATTTTCAAGTTTTTGTGACCCCTATATAATGTCATAATTAATGTGATGTAAACCAGAGTTGTCATAAGTAGGTTAAGTTATCATAGTGTTCGGGAAACTATTGTAAAAAGGGTTGAGTGAAATGAAAATTCCACTTATATTTTCATTTTTATTTTTGTTGAATGTTGATGAAGAACATGAACATGACTCAATGTGAGAGTAGCTTGTAAATATATGGAAAAACAATATTAAAAATATTATTATAGGATAGAATTTTTTCCTTTCATGGAAAATATTTAGAAAAGTACATTGGTCACATCCAGGAATCCCATTTAGTGGTGTTATATTGTGTGGAAGGGGATATGTTCCCATTTTTAGAAAACCGATGACCAGGGAAATCCTAATATAGAGAGCATCACTATAACGACCCATACATTACATACATTGTTATTACATTAAAATTGAAGCACACTTGTTACAACATATGAAAAAACCATGAAATGATCGTATAGGTATAGTGTCTTTAGAAACTGGGAAACATAAATAACTGGTTCATAAAGCATCTACTTTACCTCCCATTCATTTCATCATATCTAGAGTCCCTTTTGGAATATCCTACTTAAAAACCTTCTTCATGGCCTGGGGAAATAAAACAATCAAAAGGGTGATCTCAAATGCCCAGTAAGGGTAAACAAAAGAAATATCCATCACATCATATACATAAGAACATAACTTTTGGAAATCGTAACCTACAAAAGAGATCATAATTTCATAACATGGGATAAATCATAGTAGTGAAATGTAATCCCAATAATCATAACTTAAAACATGAAACTTTGTGGCATACACACATAATCATAGAGTATCATTTCTTGTTAGTCAAGACTCATTGTCAAGACTATCTTAGTGGACAAAGTCCATTCTTGAACCGAGTTCACTCCTCGTTTCAGTCCTGTTTCACTGAACCGGTATAACCTGCCATTCCAGCCATGTCTATATCATGTGATATAAAATCTTTAACCAATGAATTGGAGGGAGATATAGGTCCCACCCATGTCATAATGATACCATTCTTATGTGTGCCACAAAATCATAAACCATACATCATTGCATAATACATGTAATAAAAACGGGATTCTTAAACAACATGACATCATAAAACAATTCATATAAGATAAAAGAATTCATAAAAATAATTCCATCACAATATAATCAAATCAAGGTAATAATAGGGATATAAATAGAACCCTATATTATCTTAGATGGAAAATAATTTTGATAAAACACTTGAACTCCATTCTTGAGGAAAATATCATTTCTAGTTCAAAAACATTTTCCATTCTTAACATGTCATACAATTTAAAGCTAAAAGAAGTTGATTAAAAATAAACTTGAAATCTTTTAAAGGAATCTTCTTGGAAATAATGTTTTAAAAATCCATTCATACCGTTTAAGTTAAAAAAACATTCTTCTCGTACTTTTGTCGGAAAAGTCAAAAAGTACCTCGTAAGAAAAAAACGACAAATGATTCCTTTCATATCTTTTACTAAAAACTAACCGAAGGGTAAAATTGGATATAAACTATTGTAGAAGGATATAAAAATTCCATATTTAGTAAACATGGATGTGGATGAAAAATATTCCCCAGTAAATTCTGAAGTATAAACAATCTCGGATAAAAATTGAGATTGCGATATTTTCCCTTACCTTAGGTCTGATATGCTTCATAAGTGTCCGAACCTCCTGTATAATGATTTAAATAATGTTATTGACATATTCCAGAATCATACTTATTGTTATGATATCATATATGGTCATATTCATAGCTTCTTATTAGTAATATTTCATTACTACTTGTTATTCGATTGTTTATTACTTTTTGTTCTTATGTGTGTTTGTTGAATAAATTATTATTCTTTTATTTAGGTTATAGATACCTCATTTACAGAATGGTATTAGTGTAATATATATCATATTCATTCATTCAATTCATTTATATAATCATTATGAAAATGAAGATCATGTAGAACGAATCGCATCACATTGTGGAGACAGTATTCCGTACATACGCACGAGGGATGATATCATTCCCATGATCATGGAATTGTATTGGAGTGTATGTATACTATTTCAGAATCAATAACACTTTACAATAATCATATATATTCATTAATTTTACCCTTATACCCATCCATGTAAGGTGGTGGTGACAAATAGATTACACCACGGTGTGGAGACGGTATTCCATACGTACGCACGCGCGTTGATTTCGTTTTACTTAAGATGGATAAAAGATGAAATAGGGTTTTTTCATATTTATAATAACATATCAGTATGTTAGTGATACTGATGTTATTACCTCATAATGAAACAACTAATGAAGAGGGAGTAGAAGAAGAGTGGAACTTGAAGAAAACAGTAGAAGGTATTACCTCTTTCTCGAAGTGCCTCCTTTAAACCTTCTCTTAAGGCACTAGAGTTGGTCTTTTGATAAGACCAGTACCTCTAGTAGGTTTATATAGAAGTGGGTATGTGAAATGGGCAGGGGTTGGCCGAGCTTGAAGGATCAAATTGGTGTGAGGAAGAGAGGGAGGAGGTGCCCTTTTATAAGGGAGGAGAGGGGCACCTTTGGAATAACTAAAAATATTATTTTATTATAAAGTCAAATTCGGATTTAAATAGCTCCAAATTGATTTATTTAGAAGCTAAGGTGGGGTTGGGTCTAAATCCTCTCATCCAATAGAATTTATACAAGTTTAGGTTCATATATTAACCTTATCATTTATATTTAACATTAAGTTAAATAATTTTACTTTGACTGTGTCTTCTTCTGTTCTTATACTATAAGGTTAATAAACTTACTATAACAAGCCAAACGAACCCCAAGTTATTTATTATTAATATATATAAACTTATCTAATTAATTTGGCCGAACCGTAGATTTTTAAGAATAAAATAACATTTAATAATATAATATTTGTTTTAAAAACTATTTTATGTCAATTTTGACACTATTTAGTAATTGATTTTTGTGAAAATAATATAGAATGTTTAGTTCGAAGAAAGTTAATTAACTCAATACTAACATGTCATATTAAACTAAAAAATTATTTTAATTCATAAAAAGTCTCAAATTACATTTATTTTGGTATTTATAACATCAATTATGTCAATATTTAATTAATAAGATAATTACAGCATCATTGTTGTGTCATAAATAAATTAAATTATTTAATGTCTAAAAATTATAAATAAAATACCATTATATTGGAAATATTTTTATATTTCTAGTGAATATTTATAGTCGAATTTATATTATGTATAACCCCATTTTAAAAATGATTTACTTATTAAACGTTGATTTTAACTATTTTAACCCTTCTTTAAGTAAATTGATAATAAATGTCCTAATCTAATCCAAGTGGGCCTAAATGGTCATATTTTATTCTTAAGATTGTTTTTCGTCGAATTACACTTATCCAATACAATTAGGACATGTGTTAGGGTAACAGTAATATCATTTTTACCCTTAATTACACTATTTACTTTTAACCGTGGTAAATAAAAGTAAAAAGTTTCTATTCACCAAAAAATTATTTTCATCTCATTGAACCACATTTTACTTACTGACATCAACCGTGTCTCTCAGATTTTTGAAATTCCACTCACAGAAGCGGTAAAATTATCTCTTATGAAAAATTCAGTTTTTTAACTACCACTTAGTGGTTTCACTATTCATCAAAAATTGAAATTTTTCAGAAAAATACCAAAATTTCACCCTAGGCTAATTTCGATATTCCGAATCCAAAAATGAAGTCCATTTTGAAAAATAAAATTTACAAAATTTCAAAAAGTGGTTATTACTTTTCATAACGGCTACTTTTAATAATATTTTAATAGCATATCGCTGTTTAGTGAAACTCGGTATTGCGTACGACGCAAGCTATCGAGGAAGGTCGCAGTTGTGTGTAAAGCAAGCCAAGCTAGTGTTGTGTGTAGTGAAAGATTTCTTTGATGATTTATATAACATAAAAAAAATATTTCTCATAAAATATCGGGTGTCACATTCTACCCCCCTTAAAATGAATTTCGCCCTCGAAATTCATCACTTTGTAACAAACAGATGAGGATACCTCTCCCTCATCATATCCTCAGGCTCCCATGTAGCTTCTTCTAATTGGTGGATCCTACATAAAACATTCACCAAGCTAGTGGTCTTGTTTCTTAGGACATTTTCTCTACGATCCAGAATCTCTATCAGTTGTTCTTCATAAGAAAGATCTTGCTCCAGCGGTACAACTTCTGAGCTGAGTACACGTGAAGGGTCAGGTATGTACTTTCTCAAGAGATATATAGGGAACACATCGTGTACTTGAGGGAGATTCAGTGGAAGTGACAATCAGTAAGCTACCTTCGCAAAATGATCCAGTATTTCGAAAGGACATATATATCTAGGGCTCAACTTCCCCTTCTTTCCAAATCTCATGACCCTCTTCCAGGGAGATATTCGTAAGAACACTTTATCACCCACTTCAAACTCTAGGTCTTTTCTTCGGTTGTCGGCATAACATTTCTGTCGACTCTGAGCTGCTCTTATGTGTTGTTGAATAGATCTGACCTTTTCTACCATTTCATCAATGAGATCAGGTCCAAATAGCTTTCTTTCCCCAACTTCATCCCAGCAAGTTGGAGTCCTGCATTTCATTCCATAGAGAGCTTCATAAAGAGCCATCTGAATACTAGAGTGAAATCTATTATTATAATAAAATTCCACCAAAGGTAGGTGTTGATCCCAACCAACTTTGAAATCCATAGAGCAAGCTCTCAACATATCTTCTAGAGTTTGAATTGTTCTCTCAGACTGACCGTCTGTCTGAGGATGAAAAGCAATGCTGAAACTCAATTATGTATCCAGAGTATGCTGAAGACTTCGCCAGAACTTCGAGGTAAATCTCGAATCCCGATCAGATATAATAGAAAGTGGTACTCTATGCAATCTTACCACTTCTATTACATATATCCTGGAAAGCTGATCCCGAGAGAAATCCTCTCTAATAGCAATAAAGTTTGCAGACTTTGTATGACGATCAACTATGACCCAGATAGCATTATTGCCTTTGGATGTTTTAGAAAGTCCTGTGACAAAGTCCATAGTGATGTTTCCCATTTCCATTCAGGTATGGGTAATGGTTGTAACATCTCCATAGACTTCTGTCTCTCAGCTTTAAATTCCTGACAAACCAAGCATCCAGAGATATATTCAGCAACATCTCTTTTCATGCCATCCCACTAGAAGTACTATTTCATGTCCCTATACATCTTCGTGCTTCCAGGATGAATAGAGAATGAAGAATTACGAGCCTCATCCAACATCTCCTTCTTTAATTCGGGGATGGGAGGAACACAAACCTGATTCCTGAATATTATTATCCCATCACAATCAAGGTTGAATTCAGGAACATTTCTCGCCTTCTTTTTTAACTCTACATATTCTTTCTGTGCCTCTTTAATCTTCACATGTATATATGGTTGAACATTCATTTGAGAAAGATACAATTTTCCACCTTTCATTATAATTCCAAGATCCATCCTTTGTAAATCCATAAATATTGGATCTTTTGTGATCCTCATCATGGATAAACTGGCATGGTCTTGTCGACTTACTGCATCTGCCACCTTGTTTTCTTTCCCAGGGTGGTAATGAATTGAGCAGTCGTAATCCTTAATCAGCTCCAACCATCTTCTTTGACACATATTCAGCTCCTTTTGTGTGAAAATATACTTTAAACTTTTAAGATCAGTATAAATATCACACCTTTCCCAATAAAGGTAATTCCTCCAAATTTTTAATGCAATGATTACTGCAGCTAACTCCAAATCATGAGTTGGGTAATTTTGCTCATGTATTTTCAACTGTCGTGAGGCTTAAGCTATCACCATATCATTTTTCACAAGAACACACCCCAACCCCTTCTTGGATGCATAACTGTAGATCACAAACCTTTCTCTACTACAAGGCAGTGTGAGCACAAGAGCACTGGATAACCTTCTTTTCAACTCCTTGAAATTCTATTCACATTCCTCCATCCAAACAAACTTACCTCCTTTCCGAGTGAACCTGGTGAGTGGATTAGATAATCGTGAAAAATAATTCACAAAACGTCGATAATATCCAACCAAACCAAGAAAAATTCGGATCTCAGTTATTGTTGTTGGTCACGACCATCTTTCGATAACCTCTGTTTTTGATGGATCCACAGAAATCCCCTCTTTTGAGATTATGTTACCCAAAAATGCAACTTTTTGAAGCCAAAATTTACACTTGGTAAATTTGGAATTAAGTTTCTCCTTTCTTAGGGTCTTCAATATAATTCTCGAGTGATCTTCATGGTTTTCCTTGCTCTTTGAATAGAAAATAATATCGTCTATAAAGACTACCACAAATTGATCAAGATAGTCTCTAAAGACTCTATTCATCAGATCCATGAAGATAGCAGGGGCATTAGTAAGACAAAATGGAATCACTATATATTCATAGTGTCAATACCGTGTACGGAAATCCGTCTTTGGTATATCCTCCCTTTTGACCCTTAATTGATGATAACCTGAACGAAGATCAATCTTGGAAAAGTATTGTGCTCCGCGTAGTTGGTCAAATAGGACTTCAATGCAAGGGAGAGGATATTTGTTCTTGATAGTGATCTTGTTATGTTCTTGATAATCAATGCAGAGTCTCATTGATCACTCTTTCTTCTTAACAAACAGAACAGGTTCTCCCCAAGGCGACGCACTAGGGAGTATGAATCCCTTATCAAGAATCTCTTGGAGTTGCTTCTTCAATTCCTGCAACTCAATTGGCGCCATTCTATAAGGTGTCTTTGAAATCAGCAAAGCACCTGGTATGAGTTCTCTTGAAAACTCAACATCATGATTTGGTGGAAGACCCGGAAATTCCTCCAGAAATACATCATGAAAATCCCTTACAATGGGAATATTCTTAATAGTGAGATTCTCACCAACCATTTGAGATAAATAACCTTCATTAAATGGAATCAAGACCCATTAGATGGAAGAAAATTCCACTAGAAGGTTATGTTCATCCTTGCATCGATAGACGATCATAGATTGATCTGGAATATGAAATGTGACATCCCTTCTTTAGAAATTTATATGAGCTCCATATAATGAAAGCCAATCCATGCCAAGAATCACATCAAATTCCACTATAGGAAGGATCACAAGATTTGCAGGAAGCACTTTCCCACAAACTTCAATTGGGGAAGAATTATAAACTTTTGATGCGTCTGTTGTGCCATTAGGTATTGTCACAGCTAACTCAACATCTAATTGTTGAGGTAAAATGGTGATACCCTTAGAAAAATCGTCAGAAATAAAAGAGTGGGTGGATCCAGAATCAAATAAAACATTTTCTACTTTAGAGTGGATGGTAAGTATACCTTTCACCACATCGTTATCATACTCCACATCGCTGATAGAAATTTCATGTGACATTCCTTTGTCTTTAGCCTTAAGATTTTGTTGTTGTCGATCATCATCAACAACCCTCAGATTAGGGCATTTATTGGCATAATTTCTCATCTCTTGCACTTGAAACATTGAAGTGTAGCAGGTTCATTCGGTGCGTCCCTTCCTTTTTTTGAATCATTAGACATCTTCTTCACATCATTGTGGCATTCAAATGCCCGATGACCTTCCTTTCCATATTTGAAACATTTACTTGTCCGTTTAAGACAACTCCCTTCATGTTTCTTTCCACACATTGAGCATAAGGGAAAGCTCATCTTCTTTTCAGTGTGCTTTTTATATTTTCCTTTGAATTCCATTTTCCTCTTCTTATAAAACCCATATGACTGATGGGTTACTCCAATCTCCATCTCAACATTGAGAGTACATCGAATGATTTCCTCGTAGCTATTGAAGTTCCTTATGGCTAAGGCCCTTCAAAGACTTGGTTTTAAGCCACTAAAGAATCGATCGATCTTACTTTCAGGTTGGATAATAATACCAGAACCGTACCTTTCAAGTCTTGTAAAATTTTCTTCATATGTACCAACAGATTCATCATCCTTTTTATTCAGTTCAAGAAACTATTTCTCTATCTTTTTTCGGAGAATACAATGGATGTACTTATTGAAAAATAAGTTATTGAACTCGTCCCATTCCATGGACTGAATTTCATCCATTTGCCTCGTATTCTTAATAAGATTCCACCACTGATCAGCATCTCCTTCCAAACGATACACTACTAGGATGAATGTATCATGCTCATAACATTGAAGAACTGAAAATATCTTTTTAGTGGTACTAATCCATTGTTCAGTAACTAATGGATCAGTAGACCCGCTGAAAGAAGGTGGACACTGCCTCATGAAGGATTCAACAGAATGTTGCTCCTTCCTTTGCTCATTTGGAAGTCCTCCATGATTCATAGCATCAGAAAGTTGTGTGAGCATGGATAAAAGATTTTGCATTCCATCTCCCATGACATTTGGTTGCTCAGGGGGACAATCATTGCATTGCCCGTCGCATTCCGCATTAACACGGTTCCTCCGGGTTCCAGCCATTGACTAGAACCAAGAAGAATATTGTGAGCAACACTAATTATAATAGGAAAACCACATAATCAAGAATAAAATTATCACCCTTAAAGTCTTATCCTAGGTTATTCATGGTCATTTCTAAAACACTAAGATTGTGTTCTATGCATAGACTTTTCCTTAGGGTTCTTACTAAGGCTTTCACATCCTAGTTTACAATGGTTGACTATACCCTTCCTCTGATACAAACTATAATGACCCATACTTTACATACATTGTTATTACTTTAAAATTGAAGCGCACTTATTACAACATATGACAAAACCTTGAAAGGACCGTATATTTATAGTGTCTTTAGAAACTGGGAAACATAAACAACTGGTTCATAAAGCATCTACTTTGCCTCCCATTCATTTCATCATATCTAGAGTCCCTTTTTGGCATATCCTACTTAAAAACCTTCATCCTGACCTAGGGAAATAAAACAATCAAAAGGGTGACCTCAAATGCTCAGTAAGGGTAAACAAAAGAAATATCAATCACATCATATACATAAGAACATAACTTTTGGAAATCATAACCTACAAAAGATATCATAATTTAACAACATGGGATAAATCATAGTAGTGAAATGTAATCCCAATAATCATAACTTAAAACATGAAAATTTGTGGCATACACACATAATCATAGAGGATCATTTCTCGTTAGTCAAGACTCATTTCCAAGACTATCTTAGTGGATAAAGTCCATTTCTGAACCGATTTCACTCCTCGTTTCAGTCCTGTTTCACTGAACCGGTATAACCTGTCGTTTCAGCCATGTCTATCTCATGTGATATAAAATCTTTACCCAATGAATTGGAGGGAGATATAGGTCCCACCCATCTCATAATGATACCATTCTTATGTGTGCCACAAAATAAAAAACCATACATCATTGCATAATCCATGTAATAAAAATGGGATTCTTAAACAACATGACATCATAAAACAATTCATATAAGATAAAGGAATTCATAAAAATAATTCCATCACAATATAATCAAATCAATGTAATAATAGGGATATAAATAGAACCTTATATTATCTTAGATGGAAAATATTTTTGATAAAACACTTGAACTCCATTCTTGAGGAAAATATCCTTTTTACTTCAAAAACATTTTCCTTTCTTAACATGTCATACAATTTTAAGCTAAAATAAGTTGATTAAAAATAAACTTGAAAACTTGTAAAGGAATATTCTTGGAAATAATTTTTTAAAAATCCATTCATGCCGTATAAGTTAAAAAACATTCTTCTCGTACTTTTTTCGGAAAAGTCAAAAAGTACCTCGTACGAAAAAAACGACACAATATTCCTTTCATATCTTTCACTAAAAACTATCCGAAGGGTAAAATTGGATATAAGCTATTGTAGAAGGATATAAATATTAAATATTGAGGAAACATGGACGTGGATGATAAATATTCCCTAGTAAATCCTGAAGTATAAACAATCTCGGATAAAAATTGAGATTGCGAGATTTTCCCTTACCTTAGGTCTGATATGCTTCGTAAGTGTCCGAACCTCCTGTATAATGATTTAAATAATGTTATTTACTTATTCCAGAATTATATTTATTGTTATGATATCATATATGGTCATATTCTTAGCTTCTTATTAGTAATATTTCATTACTACTTGTTATTCTGGTGTTTATTACTTTTTGTTCTTATGCATGCTTGTCGAATAAATTCGTATTCTTCTATTTAGGTTATAGATACCTCATTTCCATAATCGTATTAGTGTAATATATATCATATTCATTCATTCAATTCATTTATATAATCATTATGAAAATGAAGATCATGTAGAAAGAATCGCATCACATCGTGGAGATGGTATTCTGTACGTACGCACGAGCGATGATATCATTCCCATGTTCGTGGAATTGTATTGGAGTGTATGTATACTATTTCAGAATCAATACCACTTTACAATAATCATATATATTTATTACTTTCACTCTGATACCCATCCAAGTAAGGTGGTGGTGGAAAATAGATTACACCACGACGTGGAGATGGTATTCCGTACGTACGCACGCGCGATGATTTCGTTTTCCTTAGGATGGATAAGAGGTGAAATAGACTTGTTTCATATTTATAATAACATATCAGTATATGAGTGATACTGATGTTATTACCTCATAATGAGACAACTAAATAAGAGGGAGTAGAAGAAGAATGGAAGTTCAAGAAAACGGTAGAACGTATTTCCTCTTTCTCGAAGTGCCTTCTTTAAACCTTCTCTTAAGGCACTAGAGTTGCTGTTTTGATAAGAACAGTACCTCTAGTAGGTTTCTAAGGAAGTGGGGAAGTGAAATGGGGAGGGTTTGGCCGAGCTTGAAGGCTCAAATTGGTGTGAGGAAGAGAGGTAGGAGGTTCCCTTTTATAAGGGAGGAGAGGGGCACCTTTGGAATAACTAAAAATATTATTTTATTATAAAGTCATGTTCGGTTTTAAATAGCTCCAAATTGTTTTATTTCGAAGATAAGGTGGTGATGGGTCGAAATCCTCTCATCCAATATAATTTAGACATGTTTATGTTCATATTTTAACCTTATCATTTAGATTTAACATTAAGTTAAATAATTTTACTTTTACCGTGTCTTCTTGTGCTCTTATATTGTAAGGTTAATAAACATACTATAACAAGCCAAAAGAACCCCAAGTTATTTATTATTAATATATATAACCATATCTAAGTCATTTTTCTGAACCTTAGATTTTTAGGAATAAAATAACAATTAATAATATAATATTTGTTTTAAAAACTATTTTATGTCAATTCTGACACTATTTAGTAATTGATTTTTGTGAAAATCATAACAGAATGATTAATTCGGAAAAAGTTAATTAAATCAATACTAACATGTCATATTAAGCTATAAAATTATTTGAATTCATAAAAACTCTCAAATTACATTTATTTGGGTATTTATAACATCAATTATGTCAATATTTCATTAATAAGATAATTACTGTATCATTGTTGGGTCATAAATAAATTAAATTATTTAATGTCTAAAAATTATAAATAAAATAAAATTATGTTTGATATCTTCTTAGATTTCTATTGAATATTTATAGTCGAATTTATCTTATGTATAACCCCATATTAAAAATTATTTACTTATTAAACATTGATTTTAACTATTTTAACCCTTTTTTAAGTAAATTGATAATAAATGTCCTAATCTAATCCAAGTGGGCCTAAATGGTCATATTTTATTCCTAAGATTATTTTTGGTCGAATTAAACTTATCCAATAGAATTAGGACATGTGTTATGGTAATAATAATATCATTTTTACCCTTAATTACACTATTTACTTTTAACCGTGGTAAATAAAAGTAAAAAGTTACTATTCACCAAAAATTATTATCATCTCATTGAACCACATTTGATATAATGACATCAACTGTGTCTCTCGGATTTTTGAAATTCCACTCAGAGAAGCGGTAAAATTATGTTTTATGAAAAATTTAGTTTTTTAACTACCACTTAGAGGTTTTACTATTCATAAAAAATTGAACGTTTTCAGAAAAATAACAAAATTTCACCCTAGGCTAATTTCGATATTCCGAATCCAAAAATGAAGTCCATTTTGAAAAATAAAATTTACAAAATTTCAAAACATGGTTATTACTATTCATAACGGCTAGTTTTAATAATATTTTTATAGCATATCGCTGTTTAGTGAAACTCAGTATTGTGTATGACACAAGCTATTGAGGAAGGCCGCGGTTGCGTGTAAAGGAAGCCAAGCTATTGTTGTGTGTAGTGAAAGATTCCTTTGATGATTTATATAACATAAAAACAAAATATTTCTCATAAAATTCTCGGGTGTTACAATCTCATTGGTTATATGGAGAGTTTGAATCCATATAGTTTGAATGGGACCATAATGGAAAAATGGAAATGGATAGAATTGCCTCTGGAATATGGTGACTTGATAGATTTGATATTTCATGTCCTGGATATAATGAAATGTTTCAAAACTACTGTGTGAGTTTAAAACAGTTCAATAGGATACATTCCAGCTTGTGATGTATGTGAGATCTGAAATTTTTATGGGTTTTAGAACATCTATGAAAAAAATGTTGAACCATGGTTAAGTCATTGGTTGATTACCCAAATATTGATGAACATTGAGGGAGAGGGTTATACTTTGATGGTTATTATTGTACATTCATGGATACATTAGGATACAATGAGAAATAATGGAATCCTTAAATAATATTTCATCTATTATGTTTGGTGTCTCAGAAACAGTTCTACCCATATTAGATTGACTAAAACATTAGTTATTAAATATCGAAGGTGTGTTTTGACTACATTTATTGCATCATTTTAAATTTGATGGGTTCATATTTGGTTAGGAAGAATGTTTTAGGGTTTCATTCTTCTGTTGACCCGTATATAAACCTTCCCAAATATCATTATGAAATTTGGTTCATAGGTTTTGTTTTAGAAAAATATTTCTTGTACTGATAGTGCATGACATGGGAGATATATACACACCTATATCAATAATTTTTTGTTACTGTCATAATTTTCATATCTACGAGTTTCTAATAGGTAATGCGTATCATCTTGGTGTACTCTTTTTCTGATATTGATTTTACCCAACAAATTTATATCATTAATAGTACACTGATAGATTGTTGGATTATTTCCATTCTAAATATTTAAGATAGTGCCTTTTGTTTAGATAGATAGAATCTTTGGGAGTTTCATATAAGGAGTGATGAAAATTAAGCCTTATGGTGTGGAATCCATGTAAAATTTATTGGAGGGTAACCATTATATGAGTGATGGGATTATAATTATTCTGCCATTTTAGTTTCTAGATCCTTGAAAAATGTAGAAGAATACTATAGGACTTCCTAATAAATACCAGGTAATATTTTGGTTGTTTTTAAAAAAATATACATGTACCTATATCCCAATTTATGTATGATTTCTCCTAAGTTACATAGGGATTAAAAAGTAGTATTTCATTGCAAAAAGTCATAGACACCATCAAATTATTTGACTTAACCTCCATCTGAGATCCATAATTTTGGTACAATCAGTTATTCTGATGTGTGGAAATTCTGATTATGTATTAATTTTTCACTCCTAAAATCTATAGTATGTACTAACTTGGATGACCTCATCAGAATAAATTAGTTGATACTTAGGTTACCTTAGACTTATAGTCAGGCTTTATTGATGGCTAGAATATGATATTCCATGGATATTGGATTGAGAATGTGTCTGTGCATGAGTTATAACATTATTATGGTTTAAAAAAGTATAGTATGTTCAAGAGACAACATTAGAAGTTGATTATGAACTTTTACAAGTATAATCAAGATTATTTTTGTGTACCTAAGATTAAGGCTATTGGAATCCCAATTTAGTGAAACATTGGCTATTGAAGATGATTATGTTCATAAATAGTCAACCAAAGTATGTTTTTCTTGACATTAATCTTTATTTATATCATGGGTTTTTTGAAATCCCATTTGGTGTGACATTAGAATGAGACAAGTGATTTATAATGGTTTTCAGGATCATTTCCCAGAACATTTAGTGCAAAAAATATGATCTTGGTTAATTAGAGTTCAATATTTTTGACCAATTCAAGAAATGTGGGTAATTTCCTAATTTCTTATTTTTTAAATGTCTCAAGTGCGTCATTAGTATTATATATACAGATCTCAATAGTCAATTACGATGGGGGATGTATTGTATCTTGTAGTTGTACATTTAAACAAAGATCTAACTGAGAATAGTACAATATGACTATTGTCAATAAAGATGATACCTTATGCCAGTGTTGAGTTAGACGAACTCAGGTAAGCAATTTCATAGATTTTAATGGGGCTTTAATAAATTTTTCTCATTTTTAATGGATTAAGTACATTATATTTAATTCATACCTTTAAAATGTCTGAGTTGTTCATAAAAAATGTTACCATTTTAAGGGTAATTCCCTAATATAGTAGGTCAGGCGATGCTTTCATTGTTCTCTAGGGTCTCTTACTGATGTGAAGTTATAATGTGAGGAGGTTATATGATAATTTTTCTAGGATATTTTTTTTCTAGTTTTTATGTTGTATTATTACGTTTCATCAAATAGTGGAGGGTCATAATGTAGAATAATTTATTCTGTAAATTGGATGTTTAGGGTATAAAGTAATATTATGCAGTTAATAACCATGGGTATACCCTGTATGTTAGGAAGTCCCATTTACATCCTAAGGTGACATGTTTTGGAATAAACAGATTATTTACTCTAGAAACATATTTTTAATTATTCAATAAATCATCCGATGGTGGTTTTTAAATTTTTCTATTAAATACTTTTTAACAGTCTTTTCTTATTTCTCTTTCTCTATCACACAGTTACAACAAAAAACCGAGCTCCCATTTTACTCCTACCATAGGTATTGTGAGATCATGCACATTTGGAATCTGATTTCTTTTTTTATTATTGGATATCAAATTGTAAGTCCATATATTTAGGACCCCAATATATTATGGTTTTATCTTTTAATGATTAAAATATTGGATAGTTTAGGCTTTTTACAACACTGAGTTTAAAACTATAGCATACTAATAACTATTACTATTTGAATAGTAATGTGACCAATAGAAATAGTATTATTACCAATAGAGTAGTAACATCACCTATGAATGTATAGATAAAATATATATTTCAAAATGATTGAAAATATAATATATTTATACCATGTAATAAGTAAGCAAATGTTTTAAAAATGATTACATAAGTGTTTCTATTTCTATGTATAAAAAATTTAGTATTTTTAAAATTATTATTAATATAATGTATTAAAAGAAAATATCTTTCTAAAAAATAGATTCACAATTTAATATTTTTTTTGTATTATGGTTAATTGATTATTTATGAGACCATAATTAATTTTTCAATGTGTTATAAAATCATTTAGAATTTCAAATTTGTATTTTTTTAAAAGATGATTATTTTAATTAAAATATATATTTTCCTTATTTATATAATTATTTTCAAAAATTGTCTCTTTTTTTTAATTTAACACGTAAATAAATTGTAATGCTTATTTTTTGGGATTTCTCTAAAATAGTTGAACTTTTACGAATAGTTAAATACCGTAATTTAACGTATTTATAAATTATAAGGTAAATACACTATTACATTAGTCATTGTTGATGTAAGAAAAATAATATTGAAATTTCCTTCTCAATTTACTATATTTAATCATGTGGGTTAAAATTATTAATATTATTGAGCTAAAATAAAAAACTAATGATGTAAATAAAAAAACAACCCCATTGTCCACTATAAATACCACCCCTCACCACTCCTCATAAAAAATAAAAAGACCTTTATATTGAATATACTCAGCTCATTTCCTCTCCCAAACATCTCCTCCATGTTATATTATTTCTAGTATATCCAAAAGGCCATTTCCAAGTCACATAGGGAGGTTCTCAAGGAGGCGACATTCAAGAGGATAAACCATCCCTCTCTACCTCTCTATATCTCTATCTATCTCTCTCAATATCATTTATATTTTTATCCTTCACTAACCTCCCCTATCCAATGTGACATGATAAATCCAGTATCATTTATATAATTATACTTTATTATGTTAATGGTATGTGAACCATCAATTCCCTTACCTTCCCCCATTTTAGTCTAAAAATTAAATCATTATTTGTGAGGCGTCGATTTATTTCCTCTATGGATGATGAGTTTTAATCTATCAATTATTCTTTCAATGATGGTCATTAAACAATTTTTTTGGTCAAAACAGAGATTACTATATATAATAATATGTATTTAGTGTTCTAGATCGATTATATATACATTATAATAAATTATTAGAAAAAACTAATTCTTGATGATCGAAAACACCTAAAAATAATCTAAATAGTTATCATTAATGTTTTATAAAATTAATCATCATCATATATAGAAAATATTTTAAAAATAGTTACCCTTTATTTTCATTAATAACATAAAATTTCAATTCTATATGACTATTTAATTTTTAAATGATCTTTCAAAAAAGTTTACAAGTGAACCAATCATGAAAACCAAGGATATGAATACCGCCAAACAATAGAATTGGATCTTATAACTCATCAATTGGCCATAAATGAACTCAATAAAATTTTTATATCAAGAATCAATTTTTAAATGGTTCAAAATTAAATTATTAAATTATTTTATTTCATTATGAAAGATATTATGTTCATGTGCATAACCCTTCTGGACATAAGGTAAGTGTTTCTTCCCAAACATCCATTTTTCATTCAGGTTGCACATTATATCTCTTTAATCTAATGTAAAACTTGTTTATTATTATAAAATTATTCTAATATATATATATATTCCAAAATTATTTATATATATATATTTTCATCTATTATTGATGAGGAAATACATGTTTTATAAGGTTCCCTTTTCCATTTTTTATGTTGAGGAAGCACAATTAAAAAGAGAAACCCGATTTCTTACCCATTTTCAAGTATCATATATCAACTGCAATAAGAAACAGAAATTTAATAATGTCACAATTCATTCATGAAAAAAAATATTTTTTAATTTCTAGTTTTATACAAAAAATTATGATTTATTTAATTGATATTTTATATTTACTCTTAAACCACATTGAAGTGGCCCAATTGTAAAGATTAATGAAAACTATTTTTACATGTTGGACATCATTTATGACATGAACATAGTTTTATTATCCTTATATTATGAATTTTTTGATATGTAAGTCTATAATATTATTTTATTAAAAATAAAAATTATTTTTCCATAAGACCACTTATTTGTAATCTAAAAGTGTATTTCTCTTTAGAACAGCTCGATTATAATATTTGAGTATTTTCATCTATTTTAACACCATTTTTTGAATATTAGGATTAATTAGGATTTATCTTCTATGATATCATATACCATATTTTATTAAATGGTTTATGATTAGTTGTATTGTGGATGTCCTGTCTTGATACCATTCTTCATATTACTCAGAATAGTAAGTAATTATGTTTTCGGATTGGGACTGTAATTTAAATTTATTGTATATATATTGTTTATGTTTCACCCCATCTATATGAGGAATGAAATGTACTTAGTATGTGGATGGAAGGGACCGTTATTTCATCCAGATTCATCAGTATTTATCATGATATAAAACCAGCTTGGGATTTTTCGAAGTCCTTACCCATTTATTTTCACATGACTTGGAAGAGGCCACAACTATATGTTCAAATGTCCATAATTTTGAATTCCATAATTATGGAATTATTAATTTCTAGTCCATGATATTATTTTACTATTAGAATATCCCTAGTCAAATTTTATTATCTTGTGGTTATTTTTATACCATTATTATGATCGTATTTTATTATTTCCTTATATTATCATGTTTATGTTTTAATGGCATGTTTTGTAAGACATTCAACTTTTTTTTCTATGTTTATGATAGATTTTGATGTATTAAAAAACATTTCTAAAAATATATGATCACCCTTTCCTTCTATTTTATTTTCCCCCATTATGGATTAATGTATATTATTAATGAATTACCGGGATAATCTAGGAGTTTATGGTAGTTTCCAATGGATTTCTAATATTTTTTTACTTTAATTGTTGTAATTTAATACTTATGTTTGTATATGGTTTTCAAAATATTATAACTTATTCAGTCCTTTATAATGATGATTACTTGTTTATTATACCAGTGTAATAAATTATGGCATCGAATCTAGGCTACTGGTGGCAGTGTCTTTATAGTTGGTATCAAATGTTGTTTCATAGACACCATGGAAACTATATTTTCTAATCATAGATTATGTAACTTGACCCAAATATAAAATTTAAGGGTAATAATAGAATAACTTTCAATAATTTTTCTATAGTATAGATTATGTGGGTCTTCCTAAATATATATCAATATATTTATACTAAAATTGGGTGTGGTTATGGAATATATGTACCATGGGGTAACAACTTCGACAAGGAGAATTTGGCCTGACTCAGAATAATATATTATAGGACAATGGGTCTTACTGCGTAGCTAGTTTGAAACTCCAAGGGGGTATGTTTATTATAATTCAAATTTTCTTTATAAAATATTATAGATGATTTATATTTTAATATTTCCCCAAATAATTTTTTTTATGATTATGAGATTAGCTATGAATACATTTTCAATTAATGTTAAGTGTTTTTCTAGTTCGAAATTATGCATTATGATTTAAATCATAATTTATAATATTATATTATTTTCAAATGACACATAATTAATGGAATAGAAGCAATATCAATGTGAATATTACATATATGTATTTCCATGCTATTAAAGATAATGAATGTTGGTTGGGAAATACAACTGTAGATGAGAAACTTATAACCAGACAACGATAATTGACTCTAGTTATGAAAAATATCATAACCTGAATGAAACAGCCTAATCCACAACGAAGAGGAAAAATTTTAAACTACTACATCAGACCATATGCTCCATCATTAAATGTGGATAATAATGAATTTTTATTTGATCAATGTATAAGTTATTTATAGAATATATTTTCCTCTTTTGGAATTAATGAAAGGGAGAAGGTTATCGTGGCTGTTTATCTTCTCTGGGGGGATTTGGTTCAATTATGGTCATTAATTCAAAAAAAATTGAGGAAGAATAAATTAAAAATATGTAATGGAAAGGTGTTCTAGAAATTTTATTTCAAAAATATCTTCCACGGGAATAATGAGCATATATAGAGACACAGTTCTTATGTTTCACCCCGAGTTTTTACGAGGTTTTTTTTGAATAAATTAAATTATCATTCATGTATTTCATTGTAATAAGTAAAAAAATTCCAGTCTCATTAAAACAAATAAGTGTTTGATACATTCCACTCTAACATGTAATACATTTCACGCAACTCCTTTTTGGCTTATTTAGCAAGCAACAATCATGTTTTATGGAATAATCATTTTAGTGTTATAATTATTTAAATAAAATAATTATAACTTAAAAATTATACATAGTTATATTAATTGTAATAACTAATTTTCATATATTTTTTATGTTTTTATATGAATTAAACATATTTATAGTGAATGATATAATTATTTGTAAATTCTTTAAATTTTTAAAAAATACCATTTTCTAAAATGAATTACTTTTAACATCCTTCTATGAAAATAAATAAATAAATAATCTTATAAGAATTTGGGAATTTAATTTTACAAAATATAATTCATATTTAAATATATAATTATTAAATTATCTTAGGGTGATTATTTATGTTTTTTTTTGAGTAACAACATGTTTTGATAAATAGTTGAAATACAACTTAATAGTTAAAAACTGACTTTTTGTTTAAAAAATTATTTATGTAAGATTTTAATTTTAATTTATTTGAAGGAAAAATTAACAAAATTATAAATAAGTTAATAAAAATTAGTCAATTAGAATAAATTTTAATTTTAAATTGAATTTATAAACATAATAATCTTTTGAACTATTATCTACTTTAAAAACCCATTATTTCATCCCAACTGTGGGATTATAATTAATCACAATTTTTCTGATTCATTGAATTTAAATTATATAAATAGATATAATACAATCTCATTAGTAGAATATTTATCATCTAATTAAATCCTCTTATTTTTTGGGAAACAATATTTGTAAAATTGGTTTAAATTTACCACTATATATAAGGAAAAGTTAACCTTAATTAATGACTATTTTAATCATAGTGGAACAGATGACTGAGAAACATTTACAAAACCAATTTTATAAAAATATTTACTAAATAGAATTTACATTAATTATTTATGATGATTTTTATAAAAGAAAATTAGGTAAAAACATGTGTACACCAAACTTGTCTTAAAAATTTCCATGTGACTACTTTTCCTTCTCTATAAAAGGACACTACCTCTCACACATCCTTACAACACTAAAACCTCTTAATGTTTTCCAAGATATAGACAAAAACATCTAAAAATACCTAACTTCTTAATTTATGCATACTTATGTGTATAATTCCTTCCATGGAATCCCTTTGGTGGAAAGAAAAAGGATTTACACAATTTAGATGTAAAACCCTCCCTCAAAATCCTTTATTTTTTATTTTTATTCTCCACCCCATCAAAATTATTTATGACATGAATGTATAAAAAACCATTATATTCAGTATTATATAATTTTTTAGGTTAAGGGTTCAACCTACACTTACATACTTCTCCATCTAATGTGTAATGAACATATTGTTTACTTGTGTGGCGAACTACAACCTCACAAAAATATGACTATTCATTTTTCATTTACTACCTCTCATTTAATACATTAAGTAGTATAATATATTTATATATGTTATATATTATATTTATTATGTCTAAAATATTTTTTTCTTTTTAAAACGCATATCCTTTAACACTTCATTTGGTTTTAATATGATAATTACATTTGAGGAAGTGTGGGCTATCACCCCCACAAAGCGATGTGATTCATTCAGATAGTACATTGAATGTATTAAGGATGGGTTTAGTGAAAATATATGATATAATAATAATTATGGAAAAATGATATATGTATGTATATATATCTTTCATTTACCTTCTTTTATTCAATACGACAAAAAACATTATTGTATATGTACATCTTACTGTCTCCATGAATTATGTGTTCCATTAAGTAACTAAAAATTCTATAGATCATTATAGTAAAAATAATAATAAATATAAATATTTTTTATATAATGGTTTATATTTTTGAATATTTATATATGTTTATGAAATAATGGCATAACAGATTAACACATATGCTGATAACAACAAAAATATTACCCGAAGAGAAACCTTAACATATGATTATTAACTAGAGGGTAATATAAGCTAATAATAAAACCATATATGTTTCTAAATATAATTATATGGTTATTTAAAATAATTATACTAAATTTATATCTATTATACATGTGGTTTTAATTGGAACAGTGAGATTCAAGACACAATGTAATGGAAATTTCATCTCACTAATATTTTTGTGAGATGAATGCATTATTCACCACTCACTTCTTTTGTGTGGTGTATGTACTAAAAATTAATGTATTATAGGTCTATTATACATAAAATTATTTTTATATACATATCAATATTATGAACTTTCTATCATGGGGTTATGTTTCAAAAGTTGCTAAATTGGTATAATAGTATTGTCTCAATTTTTCTCCATTGAGACTCATGTTTATCTAAGAAAATAATTTATTTTTTTAAATATATATAACAAAATTTTACATGTTATACCATGACTATTATTCTTAAAATTATATTTTATTCTCATGTAATTTATTTTTCTCACAAGAATATTCTTATCCCATGTTACCAAGTATTAATAGCATATTGAGACAATCTAATTCATTATCACGATTATTAATGATTATACTTCTATTAATGAATAATTATGTTATCTATCTCATGTATGATAATTAGTTTCATTATTCTATGTTATTTCCTGGTATATGTTTGTATTAATACAATTTCTCAAATCCTTTGTACTTAATTATATTTTTTATGAAAAATCAGATTGTCTCTATCATCAATTCGAAATGAATTGTATTGAAGATCCATGTTTTTAATATTTTTTAAAAATGTTTTAAAATTAAACTTGAAGAAAATTTCCTTGTAAAATAAATTATCAATACATTTTATTGTTTTTAAAATATACCATTATTTATCTTCAAATTAAATTTCTATTAAAAAGTTTTTTCAGAAGGTTTTATATTTTAAAAAGGATTTTCCAAGAAGAAATGGTATTTTCCTCATAAAATATTTTTGAAATATCATTAAAAATTATTTATCATCTACAATATCATATTTTCGTGTTAATCATGCCACTTAGAGAAAATTATTCAATGTTTCCATTCGCATTATTTTTTTCAATATATTACTTTTTGGTGGCATTATATTTATAAAACATATTTATTTTTCACAGGTTATATTATTTCAGCACATAATTCATTTTTTGGGTTATGATTTTGATGAAATAATTTTGGACATTATATATTTTTTATAGGATATGTTATGATTATATGTGTGTGACACCAATTTCATTTCAAGGGTTATGATTTTATTATTTATGATTGTTTGGCACATGTATGTCGAATATCATTATGAGACTGGTGGGACATATATCCCCCCTTCAATGCATTGGGTAAAGATTTATACCTCTTGAGATCAACAATGATGGTTTGTGTATTACCAATTGAATACAAATATAGAAATGGGTGTGAACCATGATGACCATGATGGTATGAGGAGTGAATTCTTGCTAATATGATTCCCATCGGAGTTAAAAATGACTTACAAGATTGTATGGGGATTGGACCCATACTACTAATTTGGCCTTGGAAGTTATTCCTTGGAAACTATGGAATAATATAATTTCCTTATGTGACTCGTACAGTTCCATGTTTTATTCCTATGTTAGTATTTAATGGCTTATGTTCCTTATTTATTTAGAACTCATGTCTTTCAAACTAGAATGCTTTAAGAAAGGATTAATTTATATAAGGTTTGATATGAAGGGTGTGAACTCCTATTTTAATGATCATGTTCTCATTCCCTTATGCTCATGATTATGATTACAAATCTCCCTTATTTACCATTACTGAGAATTTGAGATCACACCTTTTTTCATTTCCTTGTAAATTTTATGAAGATATGTATTATGATTGATGTGTCTAAGGAGTGTTCTATTCATGAAGAACATAGTGGGAGAGCATATAGCTCATATATGTACCCGTGTTTATGTCTCCGTGATTTCAATGGAAATAGACTAGTACAATGTTTTGGTGTCTATTTGTATAATATTTTTTGTATTCCACTAAAAATATATAATGTAAACATATTAAGTTGTAGGTTCTTTATAGTTTTATCAGAATAATGTTTTAGATAACTATATTAGATAGAATGATAAAACCTTAGTTATAACCCTAAGTAAATATCAATGGATAAGTATAAGGATAAGGGAATGTATAGAAAAATGTCCCTGAATTTTAGTGAAGGATAAAGTGAGTGGTTTCCAAGAAATAAATCCTTCTTTCGAAACAACAAGTGGTTTTGTCTCGAAAAAATATTACCTAGGGGTAAAAAATCTCACAAAATACTCCACTCCCGACTCGGGGTCATCTCATAGATGACAATGGGAATTACTAAACAAATAGCTTGACACACCCAGGGGATATGCTTCGTGAATTCAAAAACTATTCATTTACAATTATAAATAATTTAAATATATATTTTCTTACAATAAAGAATGATAAACCTCTTGTGTAATATATTAAGGATGGTTCAATAACATAGACATCCTATAAGTTATGTTTTATGATTATGTTGTTCCTCTTTATGATAATCTTTTCCTACTCTATACTTTATGTTTTAGTCATTATTTGGAACATAAAGGAATCATGTTAATGGTGATTGCGGCAGAAAATTATACGATTATAATCTTGAGAAACTGAAGGCTATGGGATGTATAATGATAAATATTTTTGCTACGATAAAAAAATTTCTCAATATATGAATCATAGAGAACATCCAAATGAGTATAGACATGAACAACATTATGTTGATTCATTCTTGAGGAAACATCCACCTTCTTTTAGATTTTCATATGATCCACTTGTTTTTAAAAAATTAATAAGTACTACTAAAATTATATTCTCTATTTTCTAGAGTGTGGTGTATGAGAATGTTAATCTATAATTTAATCATTTTGAAGGTGAACCAGACCAGCATTATACTCCATTCATGAATATGAGGTAGCAAGATGAAATTGAATCCATGGATTGGGATGAGTTCAAGAACCTGTTTTTAAATAATAACATTACTTGGATTTTTTTTACTATGATAGAGAAGTAGTTACTTGAGTTTAAGAAAAAAGGATGATGATCCTTTTTTTGTAACTATGAGGCTAATTTCACCAGACATATGAAGTACTCTTCAATAATTCATTGGCTTAAAGCCATGTCTAATATGGTAATTGGACATAAGAAACATTAGTAGTTATGAAAAGATGTTTAATTGTAAAATAAAGGTTCAAATAGATACTGGAGTCAACTATCAATCCCATGGTTATGAAAAGAATATGAATTTTTAGTTTAAAGGGAATTATAAAAACCATGAAGTGAAGAAGATGATAATTCAATTATTCTCTTTTTGTGGGAATAATAATGGAGTAAATTTTAATAAGGGGTATGATAAATGTTTTATGTGTGGAATGGTAGTACATTTGGAATTTGGATAATTAAGTGAGGGTAATAGGTTAGCTAATGTTTAGAATAGGGAAAAATTAACACAAACTTTACCTCCCAAGATCCAATTCTACAAGTGTTAGTAGAATAGTTATTATGTTATCCATTTTCCAAACCCAAGGGATGGTTATGATGAATGGAATCAAGAACCTAATAAATACCGGGACATAGATAAAACTCAGGGAATTCGTATTTTTTATGAGAGGTGTGATAATAACATGATGAAAGTACACTTACCATCCCCTATATAGCTTCTAATGTCATATTTGATTTTGGATCAACCAACTCTATCATATCTAATTAATTTTATAAGGGTGTAATGATTCCCCCAAACTAGTTAGAGGTGGAATTATTAGTCAAAACCACTAATTTTATGATGATTGTATACAAAGTATATGATTCCTCTCTGGTTGACTTTTGTGGAAATTTTCTTCCAAAAATTCATTTCATTCACTCTTTGAATGAATTTCTTGTCATTATTGGAATTTATAGGATTTATCTACATAAATCTCATAGAAATTTTCAAGTAAGGTATGATACATTTGATATTTGAAACCCTAATATGAATGTCCATCAATGTGACGATAAGTATGAAAATCATGTGTAGATTACAATAAGTGTATGGTTGTTAATTACTATTCAAAATGGTTATTGATATGAAATGGTTGGGGGGAAAATGGACACCAATGACATGCCTACAGTTTTGGATTTTATGTATTTATTTATAGATGTTTTTTCGATACTTACACAAAAATGATAAGTTGTGTTCTTAATATAACTTATACCAGCTTCCACACTATTTTTAAAGTCTCAATATATAATGGGCCTGATTGAGTTATAGGAAACTAAGGAGAAAATATACGAAAATCATCATAATGGATTCATTCAGCCAACTGTAAAACCATGGGGTGAAAACGTTATTATTTTGATAAAGAAATAGGGCTCAATGGAACTATACAATGATTTTTGGGGGTTAAAAAAGATGAAAATAAAGAACAAGTATCCTCTTCCCCATAATGATAACTTTTTTGATCAATTGTGTGGAGATCCAAACATCTTAAGATTTAATTTTATAATAGATTTCATAAATTAAGGGTAAATAAGGATGACATACCAAATATGATATTCCATAAAAGTTTTGGAGACTATTAATGTATAGTGGATCCTTTTGGTCATACTAATTCCCCTCTGATTTTCATTGATTTGATGGATATATTATTTGGAGATTACCTCTACATGTTAGTGGTAGTATTTATAGATGATATTATTATTTATTTATAGAGGATAAAAAATCACGAAGATAACTTGAAAATTGTTCTAATGACCTTAAAAATAAACCCCATATTATAAATTTTTAAACAGTGAAATTTGGAAATAATAGGTATTTTTGGTCAATTTTTCTGAAGAGAATGTATTGCATTAGAACCATCAAAGACAGATGCTATTGAATGCTAGCCAAGACAAACCATACTGAATAAGATCCATATAATTCTTGTTATAACTATTTATTAGTAATGTTTTATGGAAAAAATTTCATGACTTTCTAATTTTCAGACAATGTTTACTCTGAAGGGTGTTAACTTCATTTGGAAAGATTGATTTTAGGTAAATTTTATGGAACTAAAGAAAATGTTGTTCTTTACACCTATTATTAGATTAACCTATAGAATATAATGGGTTTTAATTTATATTAATGCATCTAACAAGGTATTGGGATGTGGTATTATGTATAATAACATGGTTATCACTTATTCCTTTCAATAATTGAAGATTCTTGAGAAAATTTACTCAACTGATGATTTGGTGTAACCAATGATAATTTTGGCATTAATTATATAGCTGAATTATAATTATTGTAAAATGTGAGACATATATACTAATAATAAATGTATGATATATATATTCACATTAAATGAGTTTTATAGGCTCAATAAAAGATGGTTATAGTTGATAATGAATTATTATTGTTCAATACATTACTACATCGAGAAAGGAAAAAGGGTGCAATTTTTTTTAAATGGTCATGGTAGCGTATGTGTGATGAGAATTACAAAACATCCAATATTTCTATATTCTCATTGGATGGATCTAGACCTCTTGAACGAAGGAAAAAATATAATCTTTCTCAAATTAATGTTAAAAATTATAACCAAATAATGTTTCAGGAGGTATAGACGGAATATGTAGAGATTAAAATGATAGATAGAAATTTTTATGAGTTCAAAATTTCCTAATGTTGAATGATATGGTCTTGGAACTGTGTATGCGTTTATTCCACACTAGGTTTGAATTTGGTACAATTATAGGAAGCTCATAGTTCTTCTTTCTCTATGCATCCTTGTGGTACGAAGATGTATATGTATGTGAAATAATACTTTTATTGGAACAACATGAAGAGAGATATAGTAGAGTTTGTATCATGTTTCTTGATATTATAGCATGTTTAGTCTTAATGAAAAAAGTCTAAAGGGGTATTACATCCATTATCTATACCATATAGAAAATGGGATAAAATCATTATGAATTTTTTCATTAGACTACCCAAAACTTATAAAGGATTTAATGCTATAGGAGTGTTAGTAGATCACATTATTAAGTCATCACACTTCATCACTTTCAGAGAAGAATCCTCTCTAGATAATATTTCCAGGATATATGTTAAGGAAGTGGTACCGTTTCCTGGAGTACAATATTCTATTGTATCGAATTGTGATCTGAGGATTACCTCAATGTTTTGGTCAAGTCACCCTGAATCACATGATACTGAATTGAGTTTCAACAGTTCTTTTCATCCTCAATGAGGATGGTCAATATGAATGAAAAATTCAACAACTAAAGGGTATTTTGAGATATTGTTCTTTGAATTTCATTGGTGGTTGGTAACAACACGTTTCACTAGTTGAGTTTTCAAACAAGAAATCTATTTCCCATAAGCATTCTTATGGAACATTATGAAGCCCTCTATGAAAAGAAATGTAGATATAGAAGGTGATGGGTTTAAGTTATAAAAATAAATCTATTATTACTTTATATTTATAATGAAATTGAAGAGAATGTCAGAGCCATTTGACAACATATCAAGGCAGCTCAGAGTAAGTAGAAAATTTATGCTGATAAATATCAGAGTGATCTATAATTTTATGTTTGTGAAAATTTGTTTCTATTTAATTATGGATCATACATAAGAATGTTATAGGAAACAAGACCACACACTTTATTATAGTTTTTCCATGAAATAACCACTTAGATGAATATACATGGAAAATTGAGGGTATGATGAAGCATAAGAATCCACATTTTTTACCCGAGAGAAAAATTTCAAGGGTGAAGATTGTTTTAATTTTGGAATAATTTAACACCAAGATTTTTTATGGACCCTTCATTTTAATAAATTAAAATTTTATTTATGTATTGAAATTTAAAACCTCAATCATTCATTTCCCAAGAAACAATCATGGTGTATGATACATGCAATACCAGCTTGGTATACAATTCACACAACCCTAACTTGGCATATGATACATTCAACATAGATGTTTCTACGAAACACAAATTTTCTATTATAATTATTTGAATGACATAATTATAACCTAGATGTTAATATTTTATATATGAATTGCAATAACTAATTTTAATATATATATATATATTTTTTTATATAAATAAAAAATATTGATAATGAATCATATTGTTTTTTGCAAAGACCATACATGTTTAAAAATACCTATTCCTCAAATGCTATTCTATTCATCTCTTTATATGAAAATAAATTTATAAAATTCATTTTAAAAAATATAATAATTTAATTCAAAAAAAATAATTTTTATTTTTGAATTTATTTTTATGAAATTATTTTGTGGTTACTTTTTTTGATTTTTCTAACAGGCAACATTTTTTAACAATACTGAAAAAAACTACTTTTTTAAAAAAACCTTCAATTTAATTTAAATTATTATAGAAGTTCAATTGTTTATTAATTTTGTTTTAAGGTAAAATTAGATCACGTAAAAATATATCAATACAATTTAGGTAGTTAAAATTAGTTTCACATTGTAATTGAATATAAAAACAAACTAAATTATTTAACATGTTTGTACATTAAAAACCCAATATTTTTTCCCACCTGCAGGATTACCATTAATCATAATTTTTTCACTTCTGTGAATTGAATTTTGAAAAATACACATAATCCATTGTAATCAGTATAATATTTAGATTCTAATATGGTCATGAAATTTTTTGACCAAAAAAACTATTAAAAGTGATTAAAATTAATCAAAATGATTAAGTTCAAATTAAACATGATTAGGGATTGAACTTTAATCATTGAGGAAAAATGGCATTTACACTTCCCTATCACCTATTTCTTATCCATATTTTATTCCTAATACTTATATTGTTGATTTATGTTGGTTTTTATGACTTTTGTTAGTAAGAACATGTGTACACCTAACTTGTTTTAAAAATTCCATGTGAGTCATTTTCCTTCCCTATAAAAAGCCACCACCTATCCCACAACCTCACACCTCACAAAACATATAATTTCAACAAAAATATAGAAAATAAACTTCTAAAAATCAATTATTTCCTAATTTTATCATTAATTTGTGAGGAAATCCTTCTAAGGAATCCCTTTGCTACAAACCAAAATGAGTTACCCGATTAAGAGGTAACACCCTCTCTCATACTTTATTCTTTTATTTTCCTTCCCCACCCCCTCTAGTTAATTTTCGTCCATTATTATATAAAAAAATCAGTATCTCCAAAATACTATGATGTTTTATTCTATGTGTGAAACCTACAAAGACACACACCTCCATCCAATGGGTAACAAACATAATGTTTATGTGTATGGTGAACTATCATCCGACTAAATAATGATTATTCAATTTTCATTTACCACCTATAATGGGCGAAATTATCATGTAAAATTGGTTTATTTATGTTATATATAATATTTATTAAGATTTTATTTTTTTTTTCATTTTAAAACACTTATCATTTTACATTCCATTTTGTGTTAATATGATAATTTCATTTAATGAAGCGTGGACTGCCTCCCCTTCAAAGAGATGTGATTTATTCACATACTATATGGAATAAATTCAGGCTTGTTTTAGTAAAATTATATGATGTATAATATAATAATTCTACAAGAATAAGGATTTATATATATATTGGTCATTTTCCTTGTTTCTTTCAATTTGTCAATAAAAGTATAAGGAAAGTTCATGTGTAAGTATGTTTTACCATCTCCATGAACTGTATATTCCATTTCATAATTATATTTTCTATAGATCATTATAATAAACATGTAATAAAGATAAATAATATTTATATCATGGTTTACATTCTGTAACCGTGATATAAGTGTAATAAACAAAAATGTAATAGATTAAGACACATGTTAAGACCAAAGCTAATTTTACCCGAAGTGAAACCTTAACATTGTATTGTTATCTAGAGGGTAATATAATGTAATAATAAATCCATATATGGTGTTATATATAATAATATGATTATTTATAATATTTATAATAAAATTATATTTATTTTACATGGGGTTTGAACAACTACAATGATAGTCAACACACAATGTAATGGAAATTTCATCACACTTTTATTTTTGTGAGATACATGGCTTATTCACTGCTCACATTTTTTTTGTGGAGTGAGTAATAACCATTAATGTACTATATCACACATTTTCATTAGGTTATGTGTATTTACATATCCAATTTATTAAATTTCTTTCACGGTTATCAGGTTTCAAAAAATAACAAATTTGTGAGATAGTTTTGTCTCAGTTTTCATTTTTGAGACTCATGTTTTATTATGCACCTAAATTATTTTTTAGGTGACCATAATTCCATTTTAAATTTTATATCATGAATATAATTATTTTTGTGATAATTTATACTTCATTTAATTTAATTTTGTTAAATGGATATTGGGATCCCATGTTACCAAGTATTAAGTGTTTATGTAAACAATCCCACCATTTTTCAAGATTGTTATTGATTATGCTTCTCTTGATGAAATATTTTGATCTATATCTCAAGTACACTCAGGAGATTTTATATCCTATTTTTTCATGACATATTCATGTATTAGTACAATTTTTTTACTCCATGGTATTTAAGATAATTTTTTATGTAAAATACAATTGTCTCTCTCTTTGGTCAAAAATCTATTATTTTAAAAACCCATGTTTAAAAAAAATGATCTCAAATGAACGTTGAAGATAATATTCAAGGAAATGGTTTTTTAAAATGTTTTATTTTTTCAAAAGATTTCATTATATGCTTTCAAATAAATTCTCAAATAAAACAGTTTTACTAAAGGTTTTATTTTTTTAAAAAAAAAATCAAATGAATAAAATATATTTTCTTCAATATTTTTTGCAAATGATTGTTCAAAATTATTTTTCATCTAAGATAACATATGATTATATTACTCCTTATTTTTTCAGATATTATAAAATTTTTCCATTCACATTATTTCCTTGAATGAATTATGTTTTGATGGCATGATGTTTATGAAACATGTTTCACTTTCACATGCTATATTCTTTTGAAAAGTGTTTCTTTTATTGTGATATGATTTTGAAGAAATAATTTTGAAACCTATATTTTTTCAATAGTTTATTATTTGATTACATGTGTATGAGACCCATTTTATTTCTTGGTTTATGATATGATTTTTTATAATTTTTTGGCACTAGTAATTATGATTTCATTATGATATGGGTGGGACCTATATCTCCCTTCAATACATGGGAAATGATTTATATATCATTATACAGACTAAGGTGGTCATGGGAGTAAACCATGACTGAAAAATGTCCAAAAGAGTGAACCATGACTACAAAGATGGTATGAGCTGTGAACTCATTCTACTAAGATGGACATGGGGGTGATCCATGACAACAAAAATGGTATGGGGAGTGAACCCATACTACTAAGATGGTCTTGGAAGTGATTACATGGATACAATGGAAATCATAATATATGATTATATTTCTTACGCAATTCCATGTTTTATTCTTATGATATGATTTCATGTATTATGTTATTTATATACTTATGATTCATGTCATATAAACTGTGAACCTTTTTCCATGATCCATGTATATGATCTTTGATATGCAGAGTATGAACTTATATTTTCATGATCATGCCCTCATACACTTATTATCATGATTATTGTTACATATATTACTTATTTACCCATTCTAAGCATTTTAGGTCACCCATTTTTGGTTTACATCCCCATGTTAGGATAATATGTATTATCATAGATCTATCTATTAGGGGTTATAATCAAGAAAACCTTATTGGAGATGACGTAGATCATTTACGTACTAGTGTTTATGTTTCCATGATTTAGAAGGTAGTAGACTAGTATGATGTTTAGGATCCAATATTTATAATGTTTAATGTATACTACAAAAAGTAATATAATGTTAATTTATGAAATGTGAGGGTTGTTATATCTTGAGTCTGAGGAAAAAATAGGATTGATATGTTTACATGTATGAATACAACTTCACATGTTTTGAAATGAATGTTATGGATAACATACATAATCCAAATAGAAATACTGGTTTATTATTTGATGGGTTAAAACCATTCATCCTAAAGGAAATAGTCTCCCATAAATTTTCATCAAATAAAGATATAGTCTCATGTGTTATCAAGACATACAAACAATTATCTATGTCTTATAAATTTAATTGAAAAAGGTAGTAAGAGGATGTTAAAACAAATAGTTGATAAATGGAATAATAAAAAAATGGAATTTTCAATTGTATGATTCTTTTGAAAGGAATCATCTTAGTGAATGATTAAAATAAAAATGTGTTTTCTTAAAATGTTGTGAGAAATGACATATTTCTAATCATATCAAGGGAAATAAATAAGCTTCAAAAGTTTATCGATACAATTTTAGGGAGATGTGAAACTATGAAAATGATTTTATGAAGCATCACAGATGATTTCATGAGAAACAGCCATCAGAGAAAGGATAATATTATGTTATCACAATAGTTGAGGTTGATCTTACTAATAATTTGGTTTTAGATTAATTTATCCTATATTTAAATTTATCCAATTCTCTATTTGATTTTGGATCATCATAATCTTTTATAACTAACCATTTTACCAATAAAATTAAACATTTCTCTTTTTATTTAATATGGAGTTATTATTTAAATATTATAAGAGTCGTCTCATTGCTAAAAAAATGTGTCGGACATTCACATTTATGACACATAAACATGATTTAGTTTTTGAATATATCATCATACCCATGATTGACTTGGATATAATCCTCGGTATAGTTGGCCTTCAAAATAAGATGATAAAAAATTTATTGTTAGAGGAATAATATTATGATGTTTGAATAATTTTTAGAATCCATTACATTTAGAGTTGAAACATCATAATATAATTATTATCTAGATCTGCCCATAGTATCTCCACTGAATAAAAATATTGGGGATGAAGAGAAAAAAATATTTATGTGTTAGGAAATAAAATATGTAATTGGGGATATAAAAATTGTACAAGAATACATTAACATATTTATAGATGATTTACATAGACATCCTCTAGATTAAGAAGATGATTTATCTATTGATTTAATTCTTTACACATTCCCAATATCAAAGACTCCATTTAGAATTGTATATATGAAAATCGTGGAGCTAATAAAATAACTAGATGATTTGAGTAATAATGTATTTATTCACTATATTGTTTTTATGGTGAGAAATTAGTCTCATTATTAATAGAAAATATGGATACCTGAGGTTTTTCATTGACTATAGGGAATACAATTCTATTAAAATAAAGAACATTAATCCTCTACGTCACATTGAGTATTTATTTCATCAAATACATTAGTATAAAACATTTCAACGATTGATCTTCCATATGGATATCATTAATTTCATGTAATTAAGGATGATATTCCAAAGACATCAGTTCAATATAGGTATGAGGATTATGAGTTTACATCAATTCAATTTCAATTGAAAAATTCACCCACTGTTTTTATGGATATAATCAATATATTATCGAAGGAATATATATATAGAATATTTTTCTAGTATTTATTGATTATATCGTAGTGCAATATAAAATCTATGAGGTCCCTAAGAACAATATAAAAATTATTATAGAGACTCTTAAAAGAAACATGTTATATGGGATGTTTATCATGTTTGAATTATGGATTCAAAAATATTCATTTATTTTTAATATTTTCCAATATTATGGAATTTTGGTTGTTCAAGAGAATAAAAGGCTTTTATGGAATGGAATACACCAAAAAAAATAACTGAGATATGTTGTTTCATTGGTTTAGTGGGTTATTATCTGTGTTTTCTTTATAATTCTTCAACATTAGCTAACTTGATAACAAATATTACACGTAAAGGGGTTATGATCATATTGACAAATAATGTAAAGAATGTTATGAAGAATTTAATAGAATACTGCTGAATTCTCCAATATTTAATCTACCATCATGAAATGTTGAATTTTTTATTTATAATGATGCATCAATGAAAGGAATTGTTTGTGTACTTATGAATAATTATAGAGTTATTACATATGCATCAATGAAGATAAATTATCATGAATTGATCATTCTAACTCATGATATTGTGTTAAAATCTATAAATTTTTCTAGGATGATATGGTGACACTATCGTAATGGTGAATAATGTGAGATATATACAAATCAAAATATAATGACATTTATCATCTCAATGAAATAACTAATCATGAGGAAAATATGATGGATTGATATAAAAAGAAGTATTATGTTTCAATACACTTCTACATAGGGAAGGAAAATAAGCATGAATATATATTGAGCTGGAATTATCATGGAGTTATAATCAAAATGGAGACTGATACGGATCTAGTGTACGTAGATCTAGTAAATATTGAAATGGGAATTATCAAGGAAGCTGAAATATCAATACTTTTTCCAACGGTTTCCAAACCATCATTATTATAAAAGGATAAATATTTCTCAATCTGAAGATGAGAATTTAAAAAAAATAATGTTTGGAATAATGGGATAATGGTAGGCTTTGAGTTAGAGGATGGAATCCTGAAATTTTGGTACATTATTTGTGTTTCCACTAAACAAAATCTAAACGATTAATTATTGGATGATTCTTAGAGATCGTATTCTTATATTCTCCCTTGTATATCTAATATATAAAAAAATTTGAAAGAAATTTTTTTGGGATATTATTAAGCTGGAAATTAATAATATTGTACCATGGTGTTCAGTTTTTAAATAATTGAAGGATGAAATAAAACATCCTAAAAGATTCATGCCTCCTCCTTTTATTCTTAAATTAAAATGTTAATACATTACTATGTAGTTTTTAATAGACTGCTAACTTTTCCTTGAAATAATGAAAACAATATGTAATTATTGATCGACATACAAAATTTTCATGTTTCAACAGTATGAGGGATGATTTTCTAATAGAGGTCCATGAAAGACACTATATTAATTTCTTTGAAATAAGTCACGGTGAACCTCTTTCCATTCTGTTGGACATGATCTATGATTTACAAAAAAATTTATGAAAAGTATACATGTGTCTCTTGATACCAAGCTTCATTTGAGAACTTATTATCACCCTAAAAATGACTGAATGTATAAAAGGAAAATTCAAACATTATAAGACATGTAGAGGTCATCCCCATGTGACATTAAAGGAATGTGGGATCAGTATTTACCTTTGGTGGAGTTTTTATACAAAAATAGATTTGATTCATGTATTCAAATGGCATAGTATGAAGCGTTATATGGAATGAGATGTAATTTATCATCTTATTAGAATGATGTTGGTGAATGGATGAATGTAGACCCAAAAATTTTAGAGGAAACAACAATAGAGTTATGTAATATACAAATATGTATCAATGAATCAAAAGGTAAGAAAATGTTCTATTTCGATTACCGTTGGAAGGATTTGGAGTTTCAAGTGGAATATCATGTCTTCTTGATAATATCTCCATAGAACATTGTTATATGATTTAGAAAGTGAGGGAACATAATTCCTATGTACAATGGACCTACTGAAATTCTAGAGATAATTAGAGCTATGGATTATCAGTCAGTGATGCGACATATACTTTAAAAATATCACAATTTTTTCCACATCTCTTTTTTACAAAATAACATGATAGACCAAACACATGTCCTCACTTATGGAGGGATGTTATTGGAACCTGATTTGTCTTATATTCAAGAGACACTCAATATTATTGATGCTAAAGAATAGGTTTTTAGGAATTATATGACTCAGTTGGTTATGTTACTTTGTAAAAAACCTAAAATCAAATAGGCAATGTGGTAACAGATGAAATTTATGATGAATGACTAAAAAATATTTTTATGATGTGGTATTCAAGAAATTTTGGGGATGAATTTTTTTAAGGAGAGAATAATGTAACACCACATGATTTTTTTATATTTCACTTTTAAAATGTAATGTCATCTATAATTTATGATTCATTAAACACCGTGTTTAAAAAGATAACAAACTATTAAATATGATTGCTCTAATAGTAATGTGACCATTAAGAGTAGTAATTTTCCAAATATAGTAGTAACATCACATATTTATGTATCCATAAAATTTATATATATTATGAGAAAAAATTATATATATTTATTTCATGGTACATGTAAAAAAATGTTTTAAAATCATAAATTAAGTGTGGTTATTTCTGTTATACATAAATAAGTACTTACTATTTTATAATTAATATAACGATCTAAAATTAAATTAAATTTCGTAAAATATATTGATGAATTAATATTTTGTTGTCTTTTGATTATAATATAGTTTTATTATACCAGAATTAATTTATCAATATGTAATAAAATCAGTTATAAATTTAAAATTTTCATTTTCAAATAAATGTGGTTTTTAATTAAAAATTAATTTTATCATATATAGAAAAATATTTTCATTAAATGAGTATATTTATTATTTATACACATGAAAAATGGGTTAGGTGAATTTTTGTGATTTTTTTCTAAAATATTTTTATTTTTTTTGAATAGTAAAATATTACAATTTACGGTATATAAACATTTTAATCTAAATACACTATTTCTGGAGTCATTAGTAAAGTGAGAACCATAATAAAGCACTCCATTTGTATATTTTATTTTATTTTTCAATTAAATAGATACATTTCTTTTTCTCGAACCCAAATAATAATCTAATGGTTAGATAATTAAAAACACACCCCGCTATTCTACTATAAATACCACTCATTATCCTCACTCCTCTAAAGCAATGAATTTTAATTATATTCTTGCCATTACTTATAAATAATATCTCCCCTATTTATTGGTCTTCTTTTCTTACCAAAATACTATTTCCATATCCCATAGGGAGGTTCTCAAGGAGGCAACACTCAAGAGGTAAACCCTTTTCTCTCTCTCTACCACTTTTTATTTCATTTCTTTTTTATCCTTCACTAAATTCCCATGTACAAAAAGACATTATAACCCCAGTATATTTCATATATTATAATTTTATTAATTTAATGGTATATCAACCATAAATTATCTTATATTCATATTTTTAATCAAAAAATGAAAACATCAACTATTATGTTCAAATTTTCCACCATCATGGACGATAATTTTTTTCCATTCTGCCTTCAATGATGGTCATAAAATAATTTTTAGTGGTTAAAAAAGAAATTAATATATTGAATAAAACATAATTAATGTTCTTTTAACTATTATATATATACTATTAATTCATTATAAAAAACTAGCTTTTGATGATCGAAACAAATTCCAAAATAATTCAAATAATCATCATTACTATTTTATCTAATTAGTATTCTTCCTATATGGAACAAAATTTTATATAAGAAAATTAAATATAATTTAATTTCGTTAATAGCATATAATTTTAAGGTACAAATATATAAATTTTACAAGGTCTTACATATATTAATACAAGTGAACATATCATGAAAATAATGTAAATAATCACTTCTGAATGTAAATTTTTAATCATATAAGTCATTATATATCCATATGTTAACATAATATAATTATAATAAACAAAATAAAAATATCGAAGGTTATGAATTTAATTATTAACTAATATAATTTCATTTTCTATCATATAATGTTTTATTGAAGAACACATTTAGACATGAGACCACTGTTTCTTCCAAAACCTCCATTTTTCATTCGGGTTACAATTTATCTATCTTAAACTCTATTTTATTATTATATATTGTTATATAATTATTATAAATTTTATTAATACGTTAAAATTTTATTTATATATGTTAATTCATATTTCCTTGATGTGTAAATACGTTTTTTAAAAGGATCCCTATTCAGTTTTTCCTATTAAGCAAAACCCTTTAAATGGAACTTCCTAAATTTATAGCCATTTCCAACTACAATACATATCCTATTTTAAGAGAAAATTATTTTCTAAAATATCAATTTCTTCATGAAAATTAACATTTATATATTACTGGTTTTATATAATCAATTATAAATTTTCCCTTTTTAAAGATTATTTTTTTATCGTAAACCACATTGAAGTGGCCCAATTATAATGTTTCCTAAAAAAACTTTTTACATGTTGGACATAATTCTTTCCAAAAAATTGTTTCATTTTCATTAACATATAATTTATGGGATATACATACCTACAATCTTATTTTATATAAAATAAAAATTATTTTTCCAAAATAACACTTTTTTTAATGTAAAAACCAAATATTTCTAATCAATTCCGTAATGATTTTGTTAGATTATATTCATCTATATAAACATCCTTTGTTTAATAATATGACTAATTTGGATTGATCTTATATTATATCATCTAAAATATTTTAGTAAATGGTTTATGATCCTTTTTATTGTGGAATTTCTATCTTGATGACATTCACCATATTACTCAGAATGGTTATTGATTATGATTACTAATTGGGGAATGTTACTTAAATTTCATATGTTTATGTTATTTATGTTTTACCCCATTAAAATGGGTAATTAAATAGACATATTAAGTGATTGGTAGGACCCACATAATACCTTAAATAAAAAATTTGGTCTCATTAGACAAACAATATTTGGATATGGCCGAGTTCTTACCCATTTTTTCACGTTTCTTCGCTGCGGACATAATGGTATGTTTAGATGTGTATCGTTACACATTCCATCATTATGATATTAGTAATTTATAATACTTCACATTATTAGACTACTATAATATCCATTGTTAGTTTTTGTTCAAATTTTGTTATTTATAAAAAATTATATTAATCATCATTTATTCCTTCTATAGTAAGTTCTTGTTAATGTTTTAATGACATGTATTGTTAGACATTCACCTTTACATATTGTTTATGTTTATTATATCTTACACTTTATTTCTAACCCTTACTGGTTACATGAGATCACCCATTTCTTATGTTTTATTTTCCCCCAGGATCTGAATATTTATATTATGAATAACTATCAGGGAAAATATTTGAGTTTATGGTTTTATCCAATAGTATTTATATGTTTTTTTATTTTCAATGTAGTAATGAAATACATAGTTTATTTTTTGGTTCTAAAAATCTACTATACTATTCAGTCATTATGGACAAGACTTCGCAATTTTTTATACCATTTTAATAATGTAAGGAACTTCCTTAAAGCTACTTGGGTGGGGTCATTACAATGTTTCCTCATTCATTATTTCCATGTTTCTTTCTCCATAATCATCATAATATTTGTGTGATCTCTTATACCCTATTTTAACAATGTTTGACAATTCTTCCATTTCACTCATTATGGATTGTATCAAATCCATGTTTTGAACATGAGAAGCTTTATTTGTGCATGGGAGGAGGTCAATATGTACAATACCAAGCTTTGATTCAATCCATATAAGCTTCATTTATGAATAAGAGGAGGTCTATCTATTTATAATTCTAAATTTTTATCATTTATAAAATTAACTTTTATATCAAATTCCAGACATCCTATGCGTTAAAACTAAAATATATAATTCATTAAATTGGTCACCTAGATAAAGTTTTGAATATTTTATAACACATATACATAGTTCAAGGTTGATGACTTCAATACAATCCACCTCTCTGGGTAAGTTAAATTACATGATGATGTCACTATTCTTTCATTAGGATTTGATCACACCATTTTTGTGATTATTAAATGTCTTATCACATTTATATATGACTGTAAAAACAATAACCCTCTTAAAACGGATTTTTTTCATATAAATTTAAAGGTTAAATGGTTGAATATCATAACTTTTAACTTTTATCCATTGATTAATGAATTTTTTTCTGGAGTTAAATAAAATATTTTGGTAATTGATAAATTACATGAGTCATGGTGAACTGGAATATGGTAATGATTCTCCTAAGGTGATGCATAAAAAATAAAATGGAATTGTAAAATGGAATACATATTGGCATGGCCATTTTTATCAATTAATTTCGAATTGAGAAATAAATTTATGGAATTTTTACATGATACAGTTATAAAAATAGTCATTATTTACACTTATATGTTAACTAATAAATGGTATATTTGCATTGTAATTTGTCATGAATATTTTTCTAGACCAATATTTTTTAATCAGTGGAAATCTCTCTATAAATAAGACTATTCCTTGGGAAATTCATAGATTTTACACATTTATTTACTTCTATGTGATTATGGGATCAATAAAATTATATTATTTCTTGATCGATACATGGGTTACCTATCATAATTTCATTATACATTCTCATTTTCTGGATGATATCACATATTCCCTGGGTGATACCTAGATTAATTAAATGGAATGATTTTTAATGTTTCATTGGATGATCGAAAATATATAATTTATTGATAGGATCATAGGTTCCTAATATAAATTTTTTAGATGGTATTATTGGTTAGTTGAGATCATATATACAACGATATAAAATGTATTTCATATATATAATTCCTTGGAGAGGCACATTGGCAAAATGAAATGATATCAACACTTGTGTGGCACTTGGGTTTCAAATAGTTATGCCATGGATGATTTTATTGAGAAAATGTATTTATGTTTTTTCCCATTTGATAATTGGAATCCCATATATAATTATTTGGATGGGCTCCCTTGTAATATGATATTACATTAAACTTTATCACCAAATAGTTTATCCTCAAATATTAAATCATTACGATTACAAAACATGTAATGCATTATATTATTATCATTGTACATGGGAAAATTGGATGTACGCTATGGTTACTATCCATATAGTTAAAATTTTAAGATGATAAATCTCAAAGACATTTTGGATTAGGCTAAATCTAGTAGAGTCTACTTGGTGTCCCATGATGAACCCCAGGTGACTAGTTTGTTGTTTTCCTTCCATTTTTAATTTTTATATACCATAATATCTTATTATTTTATACTTATAGACCATATTTCATTTCACAACTCTATTTATGTCCTACTGAAATAATCTCAATCCATTTTGGGTCATCGTTCGGTACCTAGAGATATCACTTGGTTGTAGGTTGGGTCCATTGATTGTGCTTTTTGCATGTTACCTCTCTAAGGGAAAGAACCTGACATGGAGATGCGGGATGAGATTGTAATCAAGAATCCTATAGGATTCAGGTAATTAGTAATGTTTTTCTCAATATATTTATATATATATATATATATATGATTTATATCTTATAGTTATGGATTAACATGTCCAATCATAATTTGATTATATTGGGACTTCCAGGTTATCTATCTATGATTACTACTACTATTCCTTTATAACATATACTATATATATATTTTTACAATATATTTATTACCGACATAAAGGGTATACCACCCCACTATACCTCTTTTATACAATCACATATTGTTGGTAGCCTTTGGAAAATGAGGATGTGTTCCGGAGGCCATGTAGTGAACCTTCTTAGGAAACCATTTTATTGACTATTGTATTTGAGAGAATCATGTATATATTTATTATATATTATACTTATATTATGAATAATATTATATAGGCAACAAAACCCTAACTAAATTACAAGTACATGGACTTCTGAAAAAAAACATGGGTGAAAAATGAAAGTGTTTTCACATGGAACTGCAATTTTAATAAATAATTTGTATTAAATGGGTGATAAAATGTTATATAAAGATAATATATGATATTTTATATATGAATATAGTTCATAAAAAACAAAAACTAAATCTATATTTACTATATATGAGGTTTTAATATGTATAAATAATGAAAATACTTGAGGTGAGGGATTTTCAACTCACTTTTACAATAGTGAGACACATTCCATATTTAACATTTATTTATATTATGTAGTATATATATTTTACATATATGTATATTATATATATTATAATGAAAAAAATGGGATATATATTTCCATCTATGTTTCTCTATTTCAATAGGGTTTTTTGAATGTTACCAACATCATAAATTATTTCTATTAAAATATCAATATTTATCATGATTATTTATTATTAATTTTCAAATGATTAAATTTTATAAAATATATCTCAATAATATAATAAGAATTATTATCCTAGGGTTATTTTTTGAGATTATTTATTTTCCTTTAATTTTACTCTCTCTAAGTAGTCATGACATGGAATCATTGTTTTAATGCAAACCGGCTATATATCCCGTTGTGGTCAAAAATCCTTTTACATTGATGTCGTTGTTTCATAAAATTTATTTCATGAATTATTTTATTAAATATTTTTATTTTTTCAATAAATTTTCCCCATTTTTTAATTTTAATAAAAAAATTCTAAGTAAAATTTGTTAATTTTTCAGAACGATTTACTATAGTGTTTTTACTGAAAATGTAAAATATATTTTTTTAAAATGTACGTCACTTTGGTTGGAATTTCCATCCATCACGGCTACTCAATTCCATGAATCTTATTATAATTTTTTCAATGGATCTCCTCAAAGATTATGGTATTCTTATTATTTTTCTAATATTTTAATTTTAAATAAGTTATTCAAAATGAAATAAGTGTTGTTTTAATGAATGTTCTATGTGATATTTTAAGGGAATTTTTTATATGATGAAATCTTTTACTGCTAAATTTATTTCAATATGGATTATATAAATTGATAATTTCATTATTATTTTTTATTGATGGTTTATTGTTATGACGATGTGATTATTGGGAAACCTAATTCCTTTTTTTCATGGGTTATGTTATTATGAAATATTACATGATATTAGGATCTTGTTGTGTACATATGAATGCAATACAGTTCTATGATGGATGGGTATATTATAGACATAGAATTTATTCAATTAAGATGGATACCTAAAGATATTAGTAGGTCATTCATTATCCTGATTTTAGGATCCAAATTTATGAATTTACTATGTTTTCTATTACATAATATTACGCATTGACATGGGATTGATGTTCACAATATTTTAATTGGATATGGTTTTCATGTCTATATAGTTAGGCTTGGATCTGGTGTTTATTTAAATTATATTATGTATCAATCATGATTAATGCTTATAAAATTATTTGAGGGGTCGATTATTGGTATTTATCATAATGATTTATCTTTCTTCTACTTCTACTTGTGCACAATGTGATATAGTGACCCACGAATTTTACACATATTATTACTTGATTTTTAATGTAATAATCTATTAATTACAACCCATGGATCTTGAGTCCTATTGTATTTGTTAGACTATGTATATACAAATAAAAGAAACTAACAGTTGACACATTTGTTTTTTATTCTCTATATGAGGTCATAATATTCATTTAGATCCTAAAACTGTAAAGAATAAATTTGGGAATACATAAATGAAATGGGAAAGATAAAAAACAATGTTAGGGGATAAAAATGATAATGAAACATAATATATGGGTCATAATTATAACATGATTCCTTAAAAAAGGCTCATGAGTAATCTAATGGATGAATAACCTAAAAAAATGGCTTCATATATTGATAGAATCATAGGAAATGTGGATGTAACATTAACAGGACATAATGATGTGTTATGTATAACTACATATGAAATATCACATGGCCATGAATGACACATAATGGATTATTCTTACTCTATAATCCAATATATAATGTCTCATGAGAAAAAAAAAACATTACCAAATTCATTTGATATCTATTCAGGTGCACCCAACATAGTATGTACATTTATTTGTGAGCCAGAAAAAAGAATTATTCACAAGTGATAAACATATTAATTACCCATGGAATTAAATGGGTTGTATAATAATTATTCTTGTCTTAATCATATGTTATTTCATAAAGAAGGAATTTGATAAATGAAAACAAGACATTTGTTACCCCATCAGTTGAAGGGAGTAAAGTACAGTTATATATGTAAGATAAATATATATAATTTATAATTATTAAATAACATCAAAGGTTATCATATATTATGAAAACAAATGAAAAATAACACATTTTAGATTTCTTGATGAAAATACCCTTTTATGTTTAAAATTAAATCAATAAAATATAAAAAATTACAAAATATTACAGATGACATATTATTTTTGAAGAACTAAGGAAAATTTGAATGGATTTTTAGAAGCATTGATTAGTCATGGTGGTTGTTTAAATTCAGTTCATTCTTTATAACATAAAAGAAAACATTCCTCTTACACTATTTTTTAAAAAATCAATAAGTAACTTGATCATAAAAATGGAAAAATGTTAAATTTTTTAAAAAAAAATTAGAGAAATAGTAAAAAAAATTAATACCTCATATGAAAATAGATAAATATTCATCAAAATATTTTATAGATGATTTTTAAATAGAATAAAAATATTTCATATAAAAAAGAACATACAATATTTGTATTAAATAGAAAATACATTCATGATGTTTCATTACTAAATAATTATGGGAATACTAACCAAATATATTAACATAATTAAATACAAAATAATAATAAAATTGATTTGGTTTATGAAATTAATTATATATCATTCCACCAAAGGAACCCTAAACATAATCAATCTAAAATAGAAAGTATACTATAATATAAAACTTTTATCTCTTTTGTAATTTTCAATTGAAATCCATTAGGAAAACATAAATTTAATTAAAACAAAAAATATGATGAAGTGTGAAGGATTCTTGCTATAGATTTAAAATGGATATCATATACACAGTATAAAATAAATTACATTCATAACAATAATTTATATATCAATGAAAAGTTTTTGAGATAAAATCCTTTACCTAATGTTTTTCAGATTATGTATATACATTATATTACAAATAAAGAGAAATATTTTAATTATTTAATTTATTAGGAATATTTCTAATTTTAATTATTTCATGTATTTAATTTCATACCATATTATATTTTTTCCATTATAAATTTTGTTCACATCAAACATTTAATAATATTCACCTCATATATCAAAAATGACTTTTGTAGAGTGACTATTGTAGAATAATTAATTTTTATATAATCTCTATTATAATAATAAAGAAATAATTATAATTTTTATTCATTAATTATTCTAATAAAACAAATAATGAATAATATTTATGAAAAATTAATAGTGTTATAATTAGGGAGATGGTAGGCCGAAAATAATGATTAGTAATGTTCCCATTTTTTGATGACCATGATGGAAAGGAGTTTTGAATTAGTTTTTATTTTTATTATTATTATATAATAAATATGATATTATTTCATTATATAAAGATTTTTAAACCATTCACATGAATTAGTTATGAAAAGTAAATCACATCACTTTGGGGAGGTGGATGTCCACATGCATGCAAAAATGACATTATCATTTTGTATTGAATGTACATATTCAAAAATATATGATATATTATTTTTACATAATTATAAATATAAAATAAGTATCATATATAAACAATAAAACGTTATAGAAAATATTAATTACATGAGATGAAAAAAATAATTACATGGGATCACGAGGTGGTAGTCTGACATACACATGAACGATTGTTTCACTTCCAATTTGATAGAAAAGGACAATTATAAAGGTTATTAAGTTAACATAATAACATTTATGTTCAAGTGATAAAAATATTTTATAATATCATCATGGTTTAGTAAGACATTGAATTTTTGGAATAAAAATAAAAATAATCTCTTATGAACAATACCACTTCTTCAGACAACCTCTTTAGGTTTGAAAAAAACACTCAAATGAGAGGTTTATTATGAAAACAAGGCCAATAGGATGTGTTAATGGATTTAGTAATGGTATTAGGAGAATTATTTTACAAAAAAAAATATAATTATGTGTGAACAATATATTATATGATGTTTCTATTAATAAGTTGTAAATAGTGACATTTTAGCTAATACAAAAAACTATTCAATAATAAGAAGTCACGCTCAATAAAATTGTCATAAAATTGATAGATAATTTATTTTATATAATATAAGGTATATCTTATCATATAAAAATAAAAATAAATAGTTTTTAAATATTATATTCCATTTACATTGTTTTTTACCTAATTTTACAATTTTGGTTTTCACCATAGTAACTGGTTTTTATCTTTGTTATTTATCCGTTAAGACAAGAAAAAAAGAAAATTTATTATATAATTAATAACTAATGATAATAAATATTAAATTCAATTTATAAATTAAAAAAAAATTGGGAAATGAATTTTAACACAACAGCGCAGAATGTGAAAACTCTCATTTTATCCATAAACATGGTAATAGATTTTTACATTTTAATATTTTATATGAAAATAAATTAAGTCTAAATTATTACCTAGTATTAATTTACATGATTTAAAATATTTATTTTTATATATAATTCATTTCAACAAATTGTTTTAATTTAATTTATTATTAAACATTCAAAAGGTAATGGAAAATGGGTTCGAGGGAAAATTCATTTTTCATCAAATTGATGATATCATTTTAACTCCATAACAACATATCATTATTATATGAAATTAAACTCATATAAATAGATATATAATCGTTAAATTAAATTAAAATATTTTTTAATATATGTTATTTTAATAAATTGAAATTGATAAAAAATATGCACACAAAATCAATTTGTAGATAACCACATTTTTTAGCATAAATATAAACATAAATGAAATTCTTTACATTATATGATTAAAACGAAAATAATTATATTATTACAAAAAAACATTATCATGTTTCACATTACATCAAAATACATTTAAAATATTAGATTTAAATTATATTATTTGATGAAACAAAATGTCAATTTTTTTAAATATATAATTTTCACTACTCATTTAAATATCCATTATTTCAAAAAAACCACAAAATTTACCCAAATTTTATTTTGATATTATGATTTCAAAAAATTTATTTTAATTAAATCAATTTTTTAAAAGTTCCATAAATTAATTATAAAATATTTCACAAAAATAAATTAAAATCATTTTTAGTGAACTGAAATTTTCTGAAGAATAAAATGGCGTCATTAAAAATTAATTTCTTATTTTTATGAATATATCAATACATTTATATTGAAAAAGATAATTATATATAATTTCTAAATTTTTTATTTAAATTCATACAAAAAAATTAACTACTTGGATATAATGTTCATATTTAAATAATAACATTTTATTCTTCAATTGGGCAATATATTTCCTGTCATATACCCTATTAAACATACTTTTCTTTTAAAAGTATTGAGTTGTAACATTTTCCCAACATTTAAAAAAATTCCTCATCATTTTAATTTGAACATGTCAATCAATGGTTTGAAATTTCAAAATTAAATAATTTAATTCCAATATCAAAAAATAAGGTTGATAAAACATTCTCTTAAAATATGATGAAGGGAAATATGAATTTAATTTCAATGAACACATGACTATGTTCCCAAATATGTCATAATTTATGCGAATTGAAAATACAGACAAGTATCTAAATCATAATCCATATATACTGATGGATAGTGGAAGATATTATTGATAACAATAATGTTAAATAACGCGGGAAATTTAATGGCTATAAAAACAAAAATGAAAGAGTTGTGAAAAACGCCATTAATTAATAAAATTTTATTTCACTGGGTAAAAAATTGAATATTATTTTCCATTATATGATGAATTATTTTACCATATATAATAATAAAACTAGTAAATATACTTTCTCGGTACACAGAATTTCATCATTTCACTAATTTCCCTGATAATACCACCATTTACATAAATACATGAGTACTCAAGATGATTTTTTTAAAGCATAAATCATTAATATAATATTATAACAGATCACATAATACATAAAAGGATGAAATGATATTATTACTATGTTAACACACTAACTAAAACCATAATTGTTAGCGTAAGGTAAGATAATTCCAAAAATGAATAAACTTTTATATGATGAAATACAATATTATTCTATAATGCCTAAAAATAATGTCTAAACTTCAACATAGATCATTTGATAAATAAATAATCATAAAATTCATCAAAATATTATTTACTAAGTATAAAACACAATTATTTAAATTATTTCATCACATATTCATCCAAGATACAATCATTATTATTCTTCTAATAAAATAAATCACTCTAAATTTTTTATAATCAAAATGTACATTCCCTTATAATATATGAAAATAATTTCTATAAATTACTTGAATAACTATAAATACATTATTAAATAATATATTCTATAAAAAATTAAAATAATTGTTAGATGCTTCATGATTCTTATAACTAAAACACCATTGAAAAAAATACTGCTATAATATCATTTGTGAATCGTAATAAATAAACACATAAATCCTTTCACCTTAATTATTGGTATATAGTATGTAATTAAGTGGTCTAGGACAATAGCATAGAATATAGTATTAACTCAGATAATTACATGGTCAAAAATATTGAAAACGTTGTACTATAAGTGGATATCTACGATGGAATTTATTTCTCTTCATTGACTTCTTTGGTGAGTCTAATGTTTGGATAAATTATAGTTTCATAATGATATATCGAGATAACTTGATATGAAAAATCCCAAAATATTTCAATATAATCATCCTACAATTTAGATTAATAGAATCACCAAATTTCATATCCATTTAATTGTTATCCTCAATCCTCCTAGATCAAGCCATTGAATAAAACAAAAAACATTGTGAGAAAAAATAATAATAATATTGAAAAATAATTCATAAGTTATTCAAATAATGACCCGATCCTATGAGTCCATAAAACCTCATGTTTAGCCTCGGTAATACATGATCATAATATATCCAAATACTTTGTGATGGTTCATGAAAAAACTAATTAACCATATAATATCTCTGGGAGTGTAAACAAGGAGCACAGTAAGGGAGTACTCACTATATATCAGAATGAGTGTTGAGACACACTCAAATAATTATTTTCATGGTTATTACTCTTATATTCATCAATTATAAAACTATATTCAATTTTATTATCTCTAGAGGGATGTTTTTTACAAAAATCCCATAATCCCTTTCATAATAAAACATTAGGATGTTGTCAAAGACATAGAATTATCTCTGAGTGTTTTTACTAAATTTCATTAATCATAATACCCAAAAATTACTAGAACATGGTCTGAAAACAAAAAATACCCTATACACTAATATATATTATAAAATTATATTTAAACTAAACATCCATTAATTAAAAACCAAATATTGTGAATCATTGTTTCTTTTGAATAAAAGTTCAATTAAACATAAAAAAACTAAAATATAACATCACTAATTTTTATTCTCTTCAGAAAGCTCATAAATATCAATGTGATTCAACAACTTCAGCGGATAACATATGGAATACAGAAAATAATGTGCTAGATAAAATATTTTGTAAGGGAATCACCATGATATGGAATCATATTGTCTGAGTCAAAGGTATGAAATGATATCAAAAAACACATGACTCATAAGAAATAAAATAGAAGAATTAAATAAATAAAATAGTATAATAATATTATATAAACAAAGGAAATTTGGAATCTATATATACCATAACATAAAAATAACTCGTAGATAACTGACATAAATATAACCTATGGGTCATTATTCTCATTATAGATTAGTTTTAATCTCAAATCACATATTTAATGACTCACGAGACAAAAAAAAGCTCAATGAATTTAGTTACTATTTATGATCACCCATAATAACACATATATTTTTCATTTGCGACATATAGAAAAAATAAATCAATCGTATTGTATAAATATGAGAATTATTGTTGAAAATAAATGGGTTTCAAAATATTTCCTCATGTCTTATGAAATGATATTTCATAAAGAATAAATATGATAAATGATCTTAGGGAATGTCTTGACCCATAAAATTAAAATATTGTGATATATATATATATGATATATATTTATAATATATAGTAAATAAATAATATAAAAGGTTTTTTAATTGTTGAAAATATATATAGTAGAACACATGGAATATTTCTTGATTAAAACACCTTTTTTACTTTGAAATCACTTCTATAAAATCTAATAAAATATAAAATATTATAAAAAATATATATCTAGAAAGAACCATTGTCGATCATAAATAATTTTAAAATAATTGGGAGCTCGTGATGGAAGGATAATTATTCATTCCTTATATGTTTTATCAAAATATTATTTTCATATTTCTATAAAAAAGGTCAAAAAGTACACTGTTCAAATAATGACAGAATGATTCATTTAATCCATTATGTAAAAAATTAAAAAATTGTTTAAAAATATATTTCATAAAAAATTATTTGATAGTAAATAAAACTAAAATAATATTAAGGAAAATATATATATGGAAGAGAAAGATTCTAGAACTAAAAAAAGATACAAGATCAATATTACTTACAAAAAATATTCTTATTTATTACTTTTTAATATGGGATAAAATGAAATCCATATATGTAAACCAAATTCATGAACCTAGGACAATAAATTTTATTTTATTGAAGAATGTATTTTTATATGATTTCCCTCAGAGGAACACTTGAGTATAATGATATAAAAAAGAGAGGAGATTATATCATAAATCCATTAACTATTTGGTAACATTCAAATCAAATCCACATGGATGAATTAAATGAAATTTAACTTCAAGAAACATGGTGTCTGAATAATTAATAACATAATATATGAAAGGTGATTCATATACACCATATAAATGAAATTATCAACATGTAATTAAAATATTCGTCAATGATGGGAAATTTAGATGAAATAACATACCTCAAGTTTGACTCATCACATACGTAATTTATATTCTAGAAGATTAAAAAAATTAATTATTTAATTTATCAATAAATATTTCCATTATTATTATTCATTTTATTTTAGTTTTTACCATGTTATATTTATCTATCTATTTAATAAAATTATTGGTAGATGTTTTGATAATATTCAATCATTATGTCCCAAATGACATCCATAGGTTGACTATGGTAACATAATTCATTATTCCTTCATCTCTAAAATCATAATTCTTGAATAATTATATTTTTTATAAATGAATTATAATTTATAAATCAAAACCATAAATATGATAATTAAAAATTAACTACATTACAATCATGGTGATGGTAGGTCATACATACGCATGGGTAACATTTTCATTTTAATAAAATCATGATGGAAAGGAGAAAAATATTTTTCTATACTTATTTAATGATAAATATGTCCTATAATCCATAATAAAATTTTAAATATAGATATATATAACATCCATGTGATTCCATGATGAAATTTTAATCACATCACATCATGGAGGTGTTATTCCACACGCACCTGTGAATAACACATTCATTTTTCATCAAATAGAAAGGTAAGAAAATATTTCATATACTAAATTTACTTATTTAAGATTATTTTAATTAATATTATATATATTTGAAAATTAAATCCATATTCATAAATATATGTGAGGGAAATTTCTGGAAAATTAATTACATTTATTTGTGAGGTGGTGGTCTGTTGTAGAAAAGAATGATGGTTTCATTTCACATATGATGGTACAGGTGATGTATACGGGTTATTCCACTAAAAAATTTCATATTATTATATTTTGGATACATTTATTATTATATTATCATGGTTATTAACATTTTAATAGTGTGAAAAAATAGAACAAAATCCTCTATTACGAGTGTTACAACTTTTTCAGACAACCCTATTAGGTTTACAATAAAATCCTTCAAAAAATAGTATTATACTAAAATAAAAAGTACTATTGGAATTTTTAAGAGAAGTAAAATATGCATTTTTTCAATTATTCAATAAAAAATATGGATTTTAAAGTTTCAATAAAATATTATATGATTTTACCTTTATTTAGAGATAAGGATTGTAATTTTTTTACATTCCCAAAACAATTCAATAATGTATAGTTATTCTCAAGAAAAAATAGTAAAAAATTGATAAATTAGGTATATTATTTATTCTAATGACAATAAATATGTCAATATGTTAAAAATAAACTTTTTTAAAACAATTTTACTCCAATATCATTTACAGTTACTCACTTTTAAGAATTTACCTTTCACTATAGTAATTAGTTTTTTAACTATGAAATTTATCATTTTAGAATAAAAATAAAATGATACTTATTAAATAAATTTTCACATTAATTTTATAAATAAAATCCAATTTATCAAATAAAAATCCTATGTGTGAGGAAAATTTATTTTAACACAACAACATGTAACATGAATAACTAAAAATTTAACCATAATTGTAGTAATAACTTGTTATTATTTTTATTATTCATTATGACTAAAAAATAGCTCAATTTATTATATAATATTTATTTTTGTTGTTATATATATTTAGTGAATATTAAACAATTTAATTCAAATAATTTTAAAATTTTAATTTCAAATTAAACATGTAAAACACATTGAAAAATAGTTTAATAGGAAAATTCATTTTCTGTGAAATAGATTATCTTATATTTACTCTATGACTAGAAAAAATCATTATATGTATTATATATAACATAATTATATATATAATATAAAAAATTAATTTAAATACTTTTTTAATAGGGGTTATTTTAATTTAATAATGTGGATAAACTTTAACTACTTAAAAACATTTTTAGAAAACTATATATTTAATCAAAAATATAAACATCAACCAAAACCACGAAAATTTATTATTTAAGAAAATAATTTAGATTATTAAAAATAAATTTTATCAAATATTAATTCAATACAAAATTAATAATATAATAGAAATTTTCAATTAATTTATTTAGAGGAAGAATTTGATAGTATTTGAAAAATCTGAAATTTTAATTATTCACTGAAAAATAAACCATTTTAGAAAAATTAAAAAATATCTATATTCATTATTTTTTTAATAATTAACTAAAAAATAATTAAATTTTGTCAAATAAATTTTCTAATAATTCAAGAAATTAATTATATTATTTTCTGAAAAAAATGAAAAAATTACTTTTGAAGGAAAAAATATTTGTTATAGATGTAAACAACTTCATTGAAAATTGTGTATTTATATCTTATGAAATTGTTAATACATTTATATTGACTATGAAATGTATTTATATTTCAAAAATTACTTAAACATATTTATACACTCCAATTTAATGACTAAGTTATAATGATCATATTTACATAATAATATTTCTTAATTTTTTTATGATCGATGTGGCGTGCTTTATGCGCTATCGAACATAGTTTTATTTTAAAAATATCAAGGTGTTTCATTATTGGATTATGTTTTTTGTCACATTCATTGGCCTATTTTTTCTTTTATGTATCATGATTGAGTATCGATGATTCCAAACCCTTATGAAAATTTTTTATATTATGATATTATTTTTCGACAATAATATTATTTATGATCTATAACAAATGGGTATGAAATTTACATTTTATAATCATCATATAATATAATATTTCTTAGATTATGATCATGTATGATAATTTATCGGTATGCCATTTTTTATCATTGCTGTTTTTTTAATCTCTCCCACAATTAAGTATTTCCATTCATGTGATTTGATGAATGGTATCATAAGCATTATACTGAAGAAGAATTATATATTGGGAATGATAAATATCCATCATGAATTATTTATATTATTTACCTAGTATCTAAAATCACTAAACCTGTATGTTTATACAATGGAAAATAATTTTATATAATTAGTATTCATCTAAATTGATTAAATGTAATTTATGTTAATCTTGTGTCCCTATGGTTGGTATCCGAGCAGGGTTATGTAATTCATTAGATATTATGATTAGGGAACTGTGGTAAAATCTATTGGGGTAAGTCTATGTATAATTTTATATCCTATGGTATTGGAGAGATATATATTATATGGTATTCTTATAATACACCTTTTTTTGGATACTATAACTGGACATGGTTTGGCATTGATTCATCTAGTGGTAATAAAATCGAAAAGTGGTGGATGAGTATATATCAACCAAAATTCTATTTCATTGTGGGTGTTACCTTATAGAGAACCTAGTTTGAATGTACCTATATGACATTATTAGGTTGACTCACGTTTTCCTTATGAACAATGATAAATTATTTGAACACCTTATAACCAATGGTTCAAGGATAAATTTATTATCTCCTATATTGAAAAGGAGTCCAGATTTAGAAATAATATAAATAAATTTTCATTATTATTTGATTTCTAAATGAATACTATTTTTTCAAATTAAATTTTTGTTCATTTCTATCGATGGAACCGAGAGAAATATTTTTGATCAATGAATGTCATAGCTAAAGAAATTACCATACTCATTAGAAACAAAATTCCATAGGATTTTGGATAAAATGTTTTGTAACTATGCTCCCTAAACTCCACCTATAAAATTTCCAGTATCATGGATCAATTTGTACATAAAAATTCACTAAATATGGATCAACTATACATTGAATAAATTATAAGACAATGTCTACCATCCATTTAGGGGTATTCTGATCCTCTAGATTATGAGAAATGGATCTATGTGATGGAAAAGATAATTTCCATTCATCAGTGTTTAGACCATGAAAAAGTTATATATGTGTTTACTATTTAAAAATTAAATTATATCAAAAGAGGAATTTATTTTGATCTATACTTTTCATACACAAATTTTATATCATATTAGATAATTATTTAATTCGTTATGTAACAATCCACTGCAGAATCATATTTTTTATTGTCTTTGGAAATAAAGTTATATTAAAAATAGTTTCATAAGAGAATTAAATTAACTCCAATTAATATTTTCATAACTACAACATGTATAATACATTTCATACATAAATAATTTATTCATAACCAGGGGATTGGAAACATAATAATGGGGGATATTAGATTCTTGATAAATATAAAATGTGATATAATAATGATATCTCAAAAGAAACATCAAAATAAGTGTTTGATATCATGATATTAACATTTTAAAACAATACTCTATAAATCTTATTTAATAATCCTATGTCCTTGTATAAATATTAGTTGTTCCAAAACCATGAATCATAATAGAAGAAATGAAAATAAACAATGAGATCATAATATTGTAACAAGGCAAAAGTTTTTTGGAAAACACATAAATGTAGAAAATCATTCCCTTAGTATTGAAACATCATATCCAAAACTATTATAGAGTATTGGTTTTACTCTTTATTCCATTATATAAATCAGGGTTCCATCTAAATACAATCATAGTAGACAATATTCCATATTGAACTAGGTTAACACCATATTATGGTCTTTATTATCTCATGAGATATAAACATATAGCCAATGCATATGTAATCTTTATAATTCTAGGCCCACCCAAAACAAAACAAAACCCCACTACTATGTGTTCCTCATTATTATCAATCATTCAAAATATTTGATAACCCTTAAAAATGAAACAGATTTGATAATCATTTGGATATGTCATAATAGCAAAACCTATTAAAAATAAGTGAGTTTTATAAACATATAATTTTCATAATAAATGTTATTTGAGAGAAGGAATATGTATTTTATAATTTTATCATATCCCAAGTAAATTATATACTATATAAATGGATTTAAACATATATTAAAATGACATTAAATGACCACTTGGAATATTTCTTGGAAAATATATCATTTCCAATTTTAAATCACAAATTTTAAATCCATAAATGTATGAACTATTAAAGAAAATAATTTATTTAAAAATTATAATTGAAAAATATTATATATGATTCAATGTATTATGTTTTCATGATTTTTGGATATTCTGTTCAAGTTGTAAATTAAAAAAATATTTATTACAAACTTTCATAAAAAGTATAAATATATCTCATTCTGAAACCAACAAGTACATTTCTTTTAAACAATTAAGTTAAAATTAGAAAAGGGATCATATAAAAATAAATTATTATCTTGAAAATATTATTAAAAACATTTTTATAGAATTTATATGTGGAAGAAATTGTTTCCTAATCTAATATTTAAGCATTGTCTATTATCTATACAAATATTCATCCAGTCTGTTAAAGACATGAAAGGAGTAAAATGAATGAAAAAATGTAACTTTGAGAAATAACCCAATTAAAAAAAATTAATGAGTATTTTTTTTGATTTATATCAAGAAATTTCACCGTTTTATACTAAATAAAAGATATTGTCGATTAAAAATGTGATTTTATAATAAAACACAAACCTAATGTTCTATTTTCAAATAAATAAATTTAACCACCACTATAAATAATTAAAATTTATTTTAAATCTCATAAAATTTCATGAACATACTTATAAAATCACATATTATCCACTTATAATACATAAATACTATGTTATTATTAATTAATTTTTAAAATTATCTTTTTGGGGTTTTACCTATTTCATTTTGTATGAAAATATTGGTTTGGTACATCTAGTCCTGGTACATTAACCACAATTATATATTACCTATAATTTTACCCATGATATGTATATCATATTTAATCAATATATTTATATTTATCCACAAAATGAATATATCAAAAAAATGAATTACACCATTCATGAAGACGGTAGGTCGTACATATGCATGAATAAGATTTTCACTTTTGACAAATATGAGGTTAAAGAAAGTTACATAATATTTAAAATTTTAATGGTCATCTACACATATCTGTATATATATATATATATATATTATTTATTCATTAAATATATGTTTATTACTATCCATTTATAAAGGAAATGATAATCTAACCACATCGCTTCATGGATGTGGTAGTGCACACGTATACATAAGCGACATTACTATTTTTTCAAAAGATTGAAATATAATATGGTAGATATGATTTAATAATTATAGAATATAGATATTATCATAAGTATCTTGTATGAAAAATAAAACCATCATAAAATAAATCCATGAATGGTGGTGATGAAATTTTATTTTTATCACTATATGACGTTGGTAGTCAACATGTACATACGAGAGATACATTTACTTCCAATTTGATAAAAATGATATTGTATAATAGTGGATTATAGATAATAAAAAATCTATCTATATTTGAATAATAAAACATATATTTTATATTGAATACCATATATTTAAAAGAGGTTTAAGCATAAATATTTTGAAATAGGTGGAGAAAGATGATTAACTCTTCTTTGGGATACATCCCTTTGATGCATTCTTAATAACCCATTTAATGGTATTATTAGAACACCAAAACATTTAAATTTATTCTTTAATAGTTAGTATGAATAATTTCAGTGGTTTTTTTGATATAAATTTCTCAATTTAGTGTAGAGATAGGTGAGAAGGGGTTTCCTTTTATTATAGTAGGAAATGACTCACATAAAATTTATAAACTAATCAGGATATACTTATGTAATTTCCCTAAAAATACTTCAAAAATACCATATATTTGATGAAATGGAGGATAATTTCAAAATATCATCATCTAATGAAATTTGTACAGGTTTTGGGGTAACTATAAACCTTATAATGTGTTTGAACTCATTGGTTTTCCAAATTTAATCAAAACTAGCATAAAACTCATCCCTGAAATGGAAATAGTGTGAAATTTTAATCTATTTCACATCTTAATTCTCCTGCTTCAAGACATTTATAACTTTTAAAAAATTTAATGAAATATTATTTTTCAAAAACATCATTAATTTAATTTTTTACACTATTTGTTTACATTGAAATTAAAGACAACATGAAAAAAATATAATTAGAATATAAACCTCTCAAACATAAAAAATTTGATAGATTCATCTATATAATAATAGAAAATAATAAATCAAAATAAATTACAAATTTTAATATTTTTCACAGTAATTTTATTTATTATTACATTAATTATATAAATATTATATTTTTGATGCATTTGAATTTAAGGTATTTAATTTATCAGTAAAAATTATAAGTAAAATACTATGGTAAAAAAATTAATTTAACTTTTTAATAGACTCTTACATCCAAAAATATCCTATATTTATCCTTATATACAATTTTAAAGAGATTAATGTATAGAGCGTGAAATTTTATAATTATTCTTTTATTAAATTAATATAAAGATCATAATAAAAAAATGATTTCAAGTGGCCATATATTTGAAGAATGGATTTATATTGTGTAAATGAACATATAAAATTATTTGACTTTATAAAAACTTTAAAGGTTTATTGCAAAATATTATCCATATTTTACCAATTTTAACCTTACAGGAATGAAAAGAATGTAACAGTGATACTATTAATAATGAACAGATGAAAGGGTAATATTTTCAATAAATGATTATCATGATTAAAAATATGGGATCAACTATTTATGATTCAGTTGGTATAAGTGTATAATTTTCATTTTAAATTAATTTCGCCAAATCCGATGAATTTTTTTTTAGATAAATACATTTTTAAACATAAAAATGGAATTATTATTATGTCATTCATAGAATAAATATTTAATGAAATTAAAAATATTTATGATATTATTAAATATATAAATTCAATTATAATAATTCATGTATAGTGATTTAATTAATTTTTCATAACAAACACACATTGTCGGTATAAAAAATGTTATTCGAAAAGACAACTCTTTCACATTGAAATTATTGTCATTTATAATTAATTGATAAAAAATTTAATCATTTCATAAATTTATAAAACATATTCTTTTCATAATATATTTTTTCATATTCATATCGTCCAATCTAATGGTTTTGTGATATCTTTTATAAAAAATAATAACATTTCAATTGTATATGGTTGTTTATTTAAACTCTATATTGTTTTTAAAACAATATATCATGTTAAGTCAATATGATATCGTATGACTTCTCCACTCCATTATGTTTTTAAAATTACAAACCCTTTTTCTTTAAATATTATTATCTTCTCTATGAAAAATTATTTTCTTATACCGTAACATGATTTTATATGTTATTCTTAATGTCATTATCTAAGCTTAACAATATTTTATATGAGACATAATTTTGTTATGAATAATAAAGTTCTAATATAAACTGAGTGTCATTATATTTAGATTTATATTCTATCTTATTTCATACTATGTATCATGTTGAATTATGACTCAGAATTCTCAGAAATTACGACTCTAAAATCACTGAAATTATGACTCTGAATTCTCAGAAATTTTGACTCCCTAATCATTGAAATATGAACTCCATTTTCCAAAAAAAATAAGACTCTATTTTGTTGAGCAAGTGTTTTTTTCAGCAATACATAATATTTATATTATAAAGGCGGAGATTTTTGAGAACAATTCTCTATCTCTATGATGATTTCGATGCTCACAACTACCCTTAATTTTTTTCTAATGATTTTATTTTTTATATATATTTCAAGAATTTATAATTAATTTTTTATTTATGGACGAAATATTAAAGTTCATGAATAAAATGATTTAATTGATAATGTATTCGCATTAGCGTGTTCTGGAAACACTGTTCATGATCTACATATTCAGGAATTGATTAAGCGAGTTCTGGAATCACTGCTCGTACCATATGTGGAGAAACGTAGCATAATAATGGAATGTGGTGTTTACTTTATGAGATATCCAAACAGAATAGTTAATCAACCATATGTTATTAGAAATATATGGAATAGAAACCCTATGTTAGGAAGGAACCTTCTGTTTGGGTTATTGAACAATTATCGATGACGAACCATACGTAAATTTTAAATGTTACGTTTGTTTCTCAAAAGTTTGGTTTATCAACCTTACTTTTGTAAACAATATTATGTTTCATCAAAATTATGGATCATGTTCCATACATTTGTAAGCTTATAAAAGTATGGATAATTTATCATACATTTAGTTATTGAAAAGAAAAGTATGGTTCATCAAACCTGGGTTTGTAATCAACCTTATGTTTGAAGGATGCGACATCAAACCTACGTTTGTTTTCAACCTTACGATTGAAAGATGCATGCTATAGAGTTCAACCTTACAATTGGCGTCAGAGAATTTGAGACGATATTATTATGAAATGGTCTTCAAGCATTTTATTAAGCTAATTTCAGGTCGTATTTAAAGCTGATTTTATAGTGCGTATTTGACTAATTCAATGTCTATTAATCAATTATTTAATGGATCAATTTAAATGGAGATTTATATGCCGAATGTTCAAGGAAGTTATGAATGCTCTGTTAAGTCAATAAGTTTTTCCTTATGAATTTTTCCATTCCTTCTTATTTTTAAAATCACTAACACCCTATACTTAAGAGAATCTACATTTTACTTCTATAAGGAAAGTTTCCTTCTCAAAGAAATTTACAACTACCATGTTTTCATTTTTCATATCAATATTTTTCTTAAGTATAAAATTCAGATTCATATCAAAAACCTTAGAATCATATAATACTTAGATTTGAAGCATTATGTTTTAGGATCCGAATTCTGGATATGAACTGTAATGAAGTTCCACTACGAATTATGGATATGAACTGTAATGAATTTCCACTCCGAATTCTCAATATGATCTGTAATGAAGTTCCCCTCTGAATTCCGGATATGAACTTTAATGAAGTTCCACTCCGAATTTTGGATATGAACTGTAATAAAGATCCACTCTGAATTCTGGATACGAACTCTAATAAAGTTCCACTCTGAATTATAGATATGAACTCTAATAATGTCCAACTCAGAATTCTTCATACGAACTCTGAGACAGTTCCACTCCGAATTTTGGACTCTGATCTTTTACTAGTTCAATTCTGAACTTCTATGTGTTCGACTTTGAACTTCTATAAGTTTGACTCCGAACTTTTACTAGTTTGACTCTGAACTTCTATGAGTTCAACTCAAAACTTTAACTAGTTCAACTCCAAACTTCTACAAGTTCAACTCCAAACTCTGTAAGTTCAGATTCTAAATTCTTGTGAAACCAGACTCCGAATTTCCTTATAAATTCAGACTCCAGATTTCTACAGAATTCATGTTCTGAATTCTAAAAAAGTAGAATTCTAATATCTCTTTATTATAGACTCCGAATTTCATTTTGGTTAGACTCTAAAATATTATTTTCTAACATTCTGATCTGCAGTTTTTCTTATTCTTACACTTGTTTCATTATAAAACAATATCATGCCTTCAGTTACATAAGTTTTGTTATAAAACGACGTCGTCCATTCTTTTTTTAACTAACCGTTGGTTGAGTGAAATGTGTACAGGTCCCTCCGAAATATACCGAAAATATGACCATTGGAGGAGGGATCCGACCGTTCCAACCGAGCCTATAAATAGGAGATCATTTAAAAGAGCTCAAAACAATGAAGAAGTTGATCACTCTAGAGACCACACGCTGTTATGGTTATTTCTAGAGAGAGAATATTTTCATGCCTTGTGTGTACTGAACTGCTCGTTCCGATTTCTTCATGTGACTCCTAATGTTGGTGATTACATTTGAGGAATTCCAGGGATAGGAAGAAAGAGGTGCCGACTACCTTGAAGTTCGAGGGCTTCATTACGAAGGAAGACAGAGGTTCCAACTACCTTGAAGTTGAGGGCTTGTGGGGATAGTAGGACAAAGATTCTGATATTCGTATCGAGGGCTTACCCGGGTGTGGGTAAGACAGACTTGGTTGAATGTATAAATCTAGGGAAATTTATCCAAGGTTGGTGGATACCCTTCTCTTTGGGTTAAAAGATTTATATCTTGTTAGTTTTAGTTTTACTACTTGTTTTTCTACTACATTTTTTATCATAAGGAATGTATAATCTTATTATATTTCCTTACACTTATACTCTGATTAATTTAGGTTTTGTACGCTTTACAGTAAAATATCATATTGTAAACTTTGGTTAAGTTTCAATTTCCGGATTCATTTTTCTAGAACCAGTTTTTCGAAATCACTTTCCAGATTTAAGAAATTGTATAGATCTAGAAGTTTGTAACTGCATACTTGGTCCCAATCTTTTAATTTGTGTTAGAGGTGATGTAAATTTAGTTTAACTTTGTAAAAATTAATTCATTACTTGTTTATGGAAAATTGTAATGTGTACAATTCACCCCCCTCTTGTATCTTGAGCATCTACAATGTTATTTCGATCCTACATGCTCTGTTATTTTGAATTTTTGGTTATAGAAAGTCAGAAGGTGAATTTTGGGGATCTAAATTTGTAGGAGAAGTGCTCATTGTTTTTATATTTATTTGATATTTTTTAACACAAAAATATATGTGTCTATTTTTTCGAACAGCAGCATTCGATCATTCAAAAAAATGAAGGAAACCCGAGACTATCGAGAACACAGATCTGCTAATTCAAAAGTGGAAAAAATATATGTTTTTTGAAGAAGAAGAATCATGATAGAAGATTAACTCATTCTATATCAAATATCTACTATGAATCTGCTACTGCTGATGTTTTGAATTGTATTTCTATATCTACTGCAACAGGATCGACTTATAAAGTCTCTTATTTGAATATCATTATTTCAAAAGGTGATGATCCATCTACTGTCCATTGAATTCTATTGCAATTGTGACGAACAACTGGAAAGTATTTTCAAATTTCAAATAACTTTTTTTATTGAGTGACCAGCTTCTCGTACTAATCTATGTAGGTTCTGTGATTGAACCAGAAGGCTTTTTTCTACCTTATATTGTAAAGGTGTCAACTTCCTGTACTCAATTGTGAAATGGTCTGTTGACAAGAGGACTAGATATTGAAAATCACCAATCTCATGGAGTAGAGTGTTAGTGGAGTATACAAGGGGCCTTATGTTCCCCAAACCACTATACTTCGTGTGTCTCTGTTATTTAAATTTCTGCTGCATTAATTCATCTGAATAAAGTTAAAGGGTAGAACATGATCTTGCAATGAATTTTTAAAAGACACAATTCAACCCACTTTTTTGTATGTTTAGTATAATCTGATCCAACAATTGGTATCAGACGATGAGCTTTCTAATAAAGCCTTTACAAGATGAAAGTGATTATACACATAGAAAGATGACTGATACAAGAGAGGGAATGTCTATGGTCATAATATTTTACATCAATGGAGAAAATAATGGATGTTGAAAGTCAAGAATGATTATATATCTTATAAACCTTCGATACAGAGTATACTCTACGATTTTGACTCCCTATGAAATACCAGAAAAACCTGAAACATGGAGTGCACCCACTGAAGTAGAATATGATATGAACTCGAAGGCAATGAATCCAATTATATGTCATCTATGACATAATGAATTTAATAGAGTATCTCAATGACCTACAACATATGATATGTGGTAAACTATTGCTGTTCTAATGAAGGAACTAACAATATCAGTGAAATGAGATATGCAAGTGCTAAGCTTAAAATCGATACATTCAGAATGGTTGTAGGTGAATGAATTACTAAAATTAATAGAATGTTGATAGATATTTTCATTAATATAACATCTTTCTGAGACCCAATCAAACAAGAATATCAATCTTTAAAAGTACTGAGATTAATACCAAATAAATGGAATGGAATCTCTGCTGCAATCAGAAAATCAACACCTGTCAAAGACTTAACCATAAGAGAGATGATTGGAACACTTATGATGCATAAAGTCGATATGGAAGATGAAGAAAATGAGCTTAAGGTACAGATAAAGAGAGAAGACACTGCCTTAAAAGCATCATCTCAAGGGAAACGCAAAACGCTAAAGAAAAAAGAAGTTAAGTTGAAATCAGTAAGTTCTAATTCATCAAGATCTAATATAGAACTGGCTCAGCTGGCCAGAAAGTTTAGTAAATTATAATGAAATAAGAAAGGTTTCAGAAAAACCTTACAAAAGGATGAAGAGAAAGTCAGATGTTATGGGTGCAAGAATATGGGTCATATCAGAACTAACTATCCATCGTTAAAATAAGACAAGAAGAATATGTTCTTCAAAAATAATCATTATGTGAAAAAAGAAAAGAAAGCAATGAAAGCTACATGGAGTGTGTCTGAAGAATCGAGTAGCTCTTTAGAATCAGATTCAGAGAAGGATGAAGTAAATCTAAAAGAAAACATGTGTTTTATGACAGAAATAGATGAGGTACAAAAATATTACTCTTCCGACTCTGACTCTAGTTCTCAAACAAACTATTCCAATGACAAACGTGCAGCATACTGCATAATGCTTGAAGAACAATTTGACTATCTATTTAAGAAACATAATTCATTAAAGAATAGTCATAAGGCTATTTCAGATGATAATGATACAATACTAAAATAATATAAGGAGTTAACTAATAAGTATAATTCAATTAACATTGAATATACAGATCATGAATCTAAAATAAAAACACTACAAGTAGAAGTAGAAACATATAAAAGTGAAGCCCTTATTTTTAACAATAGAGAAAACTGCTTGATTGAAATTCTTGAAAATACAATTATTAAGAATGAATGATATAGAATTAGCAGTAAAGGTGAAAAACCTAACTTCTACAAGAATTATTATGTTCCAAGCTCAATAAGATTAAATTGTAATTACTGTGGAACAAGGGGACATATTTCTAAAAAAAATTTCTTAGGACAACCTCAAATAAGTGTTATTAAGAAAGATTTTTTTCAAATAATTTATTTTATTTTGTTGAAATTTGAAAAAAAACATTTCTGGATTCCCAGAACATTGCTGGCTAACACAAATGGACCTAATAAAATATGGGAACCAAATATACTTGTTTAAATGCCTTTGCAGGAAGCAGATCAATGAAGAAAAAAGACCATATGGTATATGGACAGTGGATGCTCAAGGAATATGAGTGTAAAATCATCTAATTTCTCTTCACTTGCTCAAAAAGATCGTGGACTTGTCACTTTTACTGATAATTACAAAGGAAAAATCATTACTATTGGAAAGGTTGGAGATTTAGAAGTTGTCTCAATCAACAAAGTACTTTATGTACAAGGATTAAAACACAATATTATATGTATCTCTCAACTATGTGATGATGGTTATGCTATTGATTTTTCTAACAATTGTTGTTGTTTTTTTCAAAAATAAACTGCTTAAATTTAGAGCTCCTAGAACTGAAAATGTGTATACCTTGGATTTAAATTCTTCGTGTAAAAAACAAGTAAACTTCTTAACTACTAAGATAAATGAATCCTGGATCTGGCATAAAAGACATGGAAATTTCAATATATATTCATTACATAAATTATCAAAGAAACAATTAGATTCAGAATTTCCTAGTCTCAAGTTTGAAAGTGATAGATTCTATGATGCATGTCAACTTGGCCAGCAGCACAAATCATCCATCAAATATGATAACAATAATTATATATCTAAACCTCTAGAACTTATCCATATGGATTTGTTTGGACCTTCATGTGTTGCAAGATTGGCTAGTAAATTATATGTATATGTTTTCTTTTATGACTATTCTAGATTTACAAGGATTTTATTTTTAAAATTTAAAAATGAAGATTTTACTTTCCTTGAAAGTTTCTGTAATGCTGTTCAAAATGAAAATGACTTTATAATAATTTCATTAAGAAGTGATCATGGTGGTGAATTTCAAAATCTGGAATTCAATTCCATTTTCTCAAATATGGGTATTAAACTCACCATCTCTACACCAAAAATGCCTCAAGAAAATGGAATTATTGAAATAAGAAATAGGACTATTCCAGAAATGGCTAGGACTATGATAAATGAATACAGTCTTCTTAACTATTTTTTGAAAGATTCTATAAGCACAACTTGATATATAATGAGTAGAGATTTAATTAGAACCATTTTAAAAAATACACCCTATGAACTATATAATAATACAAAACTGAAAGTAAATTACATTAATGTTTTAGGATGTCAGGTTTAAAACATAAACACCAAAGACTATCGTGGTATGTTTGATCCAAAATCTGATGAAGACATTTTCATAGGATATTCTTCTACTTCCAAAGATTGTAGAAATTTTAATAAAATGTCTAGGATTATTGAATAATCAGCTCATGTGAAATTCGATGAATCTAATATCTTGGAGAAAAGTATAGATCAAATGGATGAGATTGATTCTAATGATAACATGAGACTTGAGAATGTGAAAGATGATTGTGAAAAATATATAAATAAAATTATGTCCAATCCAGACGAATTTTTCACTAAAGAACCTATAAGTTTACTACCTAGAAAGTCAAGGACACTAAATAATCACCCTTTAGAAACTATAATAGGAGACGTAGAAGCAGGGATAAAAACTAGAAGGAACATAGAAAATTTTGTTGAGTTTTCTACCTTTCTATCCCAATTAGAACCAAAGTCAATAAAAGAATCTCTTGATGATGAAAGATTGAAGATAACAATGTAAGAAGAACTAAACCAGTTCAAAATAAATGAATTCTGGAAATTAGTTAAAAGACCACAAAAATATACGGTTATTGGAACGAAATGGGTTTTTAGAAATAAACAAGATGATCAAGGAATAATAACTTGAAATAAAGAGAGAATAGTAGCTAAAGGATATAATCAATAAGAATTTATATAATATGATGAGACATTTTCATTTGTAGCTAGATTAGAAAGCATTATAATTTTAATAGCATATGCATCACATATGAATTTTAAATTATTTCAGATGGATGTTATGATTGCATTTTTAATTGGTTATTTAATGAAGGATGTTTATATTAAGAAACCTCATGATATTGAAAATTCACAAAAAAAAATATTCTGTTTTTAAACATACTAAATATTTTTATGGTCTTAAACAGGCGCCTAGAGCTTGGTATGAAAGACTAAGATCATTCCTTTTGAAAAATAATTTTACTGTTGGAATGGCAGATCCAACACTATTTAAGAAAACAAAAAATTATAATATTTTATTGGTTCTAATATATGTTAATGATGTAATTTTTGGATCAACTAATAAATCCATTTGTCATTAGTTTTTAAATATAACTCAAAATGAATTTTAAATGATCATAATGTGAGAATTAAATTTCTTTTTAGGACATCAAATTTATTGAAAATATATTTAAAATGTTTTCAATCAAATAAAATACATTACTAATTTACTAAAGAATTTTGGACTTGAAAATAGCAAGACATATACAACCATATGTGTATTAATATAAAACATGATTTTGATGAAACTGAAAAATCAGTTGACAACAAGTTATACAGTAGTATGATTGGTTGTTTATTATATCTTACTACTAGTAGGCCAGATATAATTTATTCAGTGTGTCTTTGTGTAAGATTTCAATAAAATCCTAAAGAATCCCATAAACCTTCCATTAAAAGAATTTTAGATATTTAAAAGGAACTATTTTTCAATCTCATCTTTATCTTAAAACTTATGATTTTAATTTAATTTCATATTCAGATGTAGACATTGGGAGTTGTAGATTAGAGAGAAAAAGAACCTCAGGTACTTTTCACTTTTTAGGAAAATACATAGCATCATGGTCAAGTAAGATACAATACTCAGTTGCCCTATCAATAGACGAGGCATAATATGTATCTGCTGGTAGTTACTGTGCACAAGTTTTGTTGATGAAAACCACTCTTACGGATTTTGGACTAAATTTTAATACTGCACCTATTTTATGTGATTCTACTAGTGCTATAAATATTTCAAAAGATCCTATTAATCATTTTAGGACAATGAATATTGGTTTCCGAAATCATTTTCTAAGAGATCATGTTATAAAAAAGGATTTATCTTTGGAATTTGTATGTACTAAAATTGTATTAGCATATATTTTTACTAAACCACTTCCCACTTCATGGTTTGATTTTATTAAGGGGGGCTAGGTTTATTTAATTTTAAATAAGGTTTTATTTGATTATGTGGTTTCTTTATCTTAATACTATTTAAAATAAATTAGTTATTTGTTTTTCAAATATAATACGTTTTTTTACTCACTATAAATTTTATTCCTTTTAAAAATCTATGTAATAATTATTGATGACACGAGAGTCATGGCTGTCAGAATCCTTTTGAACTCTGAATTCGTTCATTTTCTAGCAAAAATCCCTTCAAACCCATGGAACTTTACCGCTCTTTGTTTATTCAAACCTGAACCATCGAAACCCTAATCCTCTTTCAAACCTTCCAAGATTTTTTCAACCAAAATGGGAAAGACCAAGAGAACCGATGAAGTTGAGACAAACACAACAAAGAAATAGTGCTCTGAAGAATGAAATTTTTTTATGGAAATGTCATAGACCAGGAATGAAAATTTTAGATGAATGTCCTGCTGAAAAAATCTATAATTTTTTAGTATCTAGAGTAGAACTTCAATGGTTGGAAGTCTGAGTTTTTGTATTATATAGAAATACGATATTTATTTCAGTATATACAATTTAGTCTGGGAGACGATGAGGAAACTTCAGTAGCTAAGATATAAGATCAAGATGTTTTGATATCCTCTGTGTAGATTGGTTAGATTCTGAACTTCCCTCATGAGGGAGTTTTTCATTTTGATTTTAAAAATATAAGATATTTATAGCATAATTTTGAAGATATCATGTCTTTTATTTTTGGTTCTACTCATATGAAAAAGATGTTCATAAAAGTCATGAAGCCAAATCATAAAATTCTAGTGAAATTTGTGCAAATAGGGATTGCTCCGAGGATGTCTGAGTTGGAGAAAATATTGTATCCATACATGTATATAATGTTTCTGTTAATGAGTGATATAATGCTTAACTTTCGTAGTTACATGGTATGGTATAATCATAATTTTTGTCAACGAGAAGCCCGCATGAATTTTTATCTGTTTGGTAGATTCACCTAAAAAAATCTATTCAAAAAGGATATGGTGAGGCTGGTGGAATCCCAAGTTAGATGCCATCATAGTAACACTTTTTTTGCTAGGACCTTGAGAAAAATTGGTTATTTCTAGAGCCCATTAAAAGGAAAAGTTTTTCTAGTAGGGCCTGAGGAAGAAGAAGAGATTGCTCAAGCTCAGTCTGGAAAGTCCAAGGAAGGATAGGATGAATCAAGAGTGAGCACTGCTGTACGAAGTATAAGTTTTAAAGGTGTAGAAACTCAAGAAGATGGAAGTTAGGAGGGACTTTAGATTCAAAGAAATATAACTGCTAATGGGGAACTTGTTTCACCAGTTTTGACAACAAGGGAGTTACTCTCTTACTATTTTCTCAGAAAATCAGCTATTGAGAAGCCACGAGAAAAGGATACTACTCAAATTACAGAGACTCCTCAAATACAAATTGAAATTAAACCTCAAATTATAACTAAAAATTATGTTACAATTGAAAAGGAAAAGGAGGAAATTCCTGGTGAGGAAGTAGATAGTCCTTAGGATAATCCAGAAGATATTATTTTAGAAAAACCAATGGATGAACTGATTGCTGATGTTTGCGATGAGAATGTTTTTGATGTTCAAACAGAGGTAATTCATGAGGATTTTTATATGGAAGAGTCTAGAAAAGAATCTTAGGAAAAGTATGTAGACTAGACAGCTCAAGATAATGAAAAAGAAAAATCGGATACAGACTCTTGTCTATTAGTACTGCTACATCAAGCACAAGATGAAAATGGGGATCAAGCATTTGGTGCCTCTGATTCAATGAATAAGGATGTAGAACTCCACAGAAAGATGTCCAGTTTCGAATATGAAAATGTTTCTCTACGGAGAGCCTTAAAAAATGAATAGTTAAAATTTCAGAAAAATAAAGATAGTACACTTTTAAGACAGGAAGTTGAAACATTTAAGAGAGAGATGTTGACAGAGGTTTACACGCTGAAATCCAAAATGGTGAGGAAGTCAGATCTATCATAATTAAAAACTTATACAGAGGAAAAATTTGCATCTATCAGATCTGGTGAAGCTAGTGGATTAGGTACTTCACCTGATTTAATCAAATAATTTCAGGCTATCACGGAAGAAATGAGAAATGTGAATGACAAATTACATGATTTGAAATGCAATAGTTCTCCACTATCAATTTTGTTAGATAATCAGATGTTTTTCATTGACATGTTGACCTCAAGTGAACCAGGTATTTGAAATGTGCTGATTCAGTTCACAGAGAATTTAGCTTTGTTTATGGAGAAGGAAGAGAGACATTATGAGTTTTTTTTGAGTAAACTTGATAAAAGATATTCATATGACTTAAGAGAGTTTTGATCGTATAATCAAACTGGGAGATGTAATGATGAAATAGAAAAGGGAGCAGTTAACAGAAATCAAGTCAGCAGTTCAGAGTAGATAGACCCTAACTTATACTCTTACCATACCATGATTCATGTTATAATCCTGATTGTACATATTCCATGTTATCAATGAAGATTTTTATTCATTCTAAATTTTTGTGTTTTTTATTTGTTTTACAATCCTTGTTTCGATATGTCGGTAATCTAGATTTAATTATTGAAAACAGTTCATGATAGCCTTTACATATGCTCAGTGCTACATTAAATGTGTTTTATTCCATAGTCTATAATTCTTTTTGACAACACAAAAAGGGGAGAAATTGGATAAACACAACATTTTATATTTTAACCATTTCAAATATTAAGTTTCATTTTAATCCTTTAAAGGGGGATAAATTGAGTTAACTCTAATATTTTATTTATCTTTGCAAAATTCAAACCGATATGCAATTAATTTTGTAAGTTAATTTTATAGGTTATTTTATGTGTTATGTGATCACAAAAAAGGTAGAGATTGATGAGAAAGTGTTGTATTCAACAATACATAATATTTTTATTAAAAAGGGGGAGACTTTTTAGAACAATACTCTATCTCTATGATGATTTTGATGCCCACAAATACCCTTAATTGTTTTCTAGTGATTTTATTTTTTAAGTATATTTTCCGAATTTATAATTTATTTTTAATTTCTGGAGGAAATATTTAAGTTCTTGAACAACAATATTTAATATCTAATGTATTTGCATTAGCGTGTTCTGGAAACTTTGTTCCTGCTCTACATATTTGGGAATTGATTAAGCGTGTTATGGAATCACAGTTCATACCCTACTTAGAAAAACGTAGCATAAGGATGGAATGTTGTGTATACATTATGATATATCAGAAAATTATTGTTAATCATCCATACATTATCGGAAAAGTATGGAAGAGGGACCCTACATTAGGAAGGAACCCTACATTTGGGTTATTGAACAAGTATGGAAGAAAAACCGTACGTGTGTTTTAAATTTTATGTTTGTTTCTCAAAAGTATGGTTCAATTAACCTTAATTTTGAAAACAATCATATGTTTCATCAAAAGTATGGATCATGTACCTTACGTTTGGAAGCTTATAAAAGAATGGATCATTTATCACATGTTAGGTTATTGAAAATAAATGTATGGTTCATCAACCCTACGTTTGTAATCAACCATCTATTTGAAGGATGTGACATCAAACCTATGTTTGTGTTCAACCTTACATTTTAAAGATTCAGGGTATATAATTCAACCGTACATTTGGAATATGAGAATTAAATATGATACTATTATGCAACAGTCTACAAGAGGTTTATTAGGCTAATTTCAAATTGTATTTAAAGGTGATTGGAAAGTGCATCTTTAACTGATTCAAATCCATTTTATCAATGATTTAAATGATCAATTTAAAAGGAGATGTTTATGTCGAAGCTTTAGGGAAGTTATGACTGATCTTTTATTTTGAGCTTTTGATTATAGCGAGTCAGAAGGAGAATTTTGTGGATTTAATTTTTTAGGAGAAGTGATCATCATTATTATATAGATGTGATATTTATATTCACAAAAAATATATATGTGTTTTTTTTACAGAAAAATTCTATCATTCATAAAATAGAAGTAAAACATAGACTATATAGAACACAGATCTGCTAATTCAAAAGAGTGACAAAGCTCTATTTATTAAAAAAGAAGAATCACAATAGAATATTCACTCGTTATACATCAAAGATGTACTGTGAATCTTCTATTGCTGAAGTTGTGAATTATATATTTATATCTACTGAAACCAGATCAACATAGAATGACTCTTATTTGAATATCATTATTTTTGAAGGCAATGATCCATCTACTGCTAATTGCATTCTGTTGCAATTTTGAAGAACAACTGGACAGTATTTTCAATGTACAAATACCTTTCTTTTTCTATTATTGACTGACCGGCTTCTCATACTAAGCTGTGTAGGTTCTGTGATAGAACCAGAAGGCTTTGTTTTGCATTAGATTATAATGGCGTCAACTGCCTATACTCAGTTGTGAAATTGACTGTTGACAAGAGGACCAGATAGTGAAAATCCCCAAGCTCGTGGAGTACATAGTTGGTGGAGTGGACTAGAGGCCTTCTGTTCCCTGAACCACTATACATCATGTGTCTATGCTATTTAAATTTCCACTATATTAATTCATCTGATTAATGCAAAAGGGTATAACAAGATCTTGCAAAGAATTTTTAAAACACACAATCCACCCCCCCCCTCTTGTATATATTTAGTATAATTCGATAAAACATATTTTTATAAAAAATCATACACTGATTTCATCTAAAATCAGATTCTGATTTCTTCTAAAATTTTACATCGATATCTCCTGAAATAAGACTCTTATTTCTCTTGAATCCAAACTCTAATTTCACAGTAAATTAGACTCTGGTTTCTTCTGAAATCATAAAACTATTTCTCTAAAATTATATTTTGAATTCTTCAGAAATTAGATTCTAAATTCATAAGATATCTATTTCATAATTCATAAAAATTTAGATTCTATTTATCTATTATTTCATAATCAAATTGTTAATATTTTTTCACTCTAATACTTACTTCAATAGGAATCCGATTAATTGGTTTTCCTATAGTTACCTCAGTTCGTTAATGTAATATTTCATTTTAACAGATCCTAAACATGTTAATTTTTTTAAGCATGATAATGTTTTTCATGTTTCATTATTTTAATTGATGATGTATTATCTCTTCCAAACTAACCATTGGATGAGTGATAAATATACAGGTCCATCCTTGATTTAAAGAAAAATATAACTGTTGGAGGAGGAGACGACCATTGGTATTTATTGCCTATATATACCCAATCATTTGATCTATCCAACAGAACAGAACACCCATCAATATATTACATGCATTGATTATGTGATGTGATTTCTAGAGAGATACTCTCATTCATTGTGTCATCTATGAATATCTTGTACATCCGTGGACAAATTGTTTAGCTTTCTTAGTGAGATTCCTATTATTGATCATCCTTCATGGACTTTTGGGGATATGAAGACATATGTGCTAAACACAATAGATATTGAGGGCTTAAAGGGATTACAAGACATATTCCGATATTATTATTTAGGGTTAGCCAAGTGTGGTTAAGATACACTTTATTGAAAGTGTAAATTAAGGGAATTATATCCAAGGTTGGTGGATACCCTTCTCATTAGGTTAAAATATTCATTTTTACTTGTTCCTTTTGCATATTTTTTATTTCCATTGTCTTAAGTTATAGTTAGAAATTATAACATTATTATACATTCATGTACTTGTACATGCGCTTGTATATTAGATTCTAAATCCATTACGGAAGAATCATTCTTTAAGATAAACTTGTTAATGTTTCATTAAGATAAATATGTTTAAGAATAGGTTCTTTATAATTCAACCAAGAACCTTCCAATTATCCATGTGTACAAGAAAAAAACAGGGTTTATGAATTCACATTGTTTAACTTTGATAAACATTGATTTTCAAAAGGTTAAAAGGTTAATGTTTTTAAACATAGAATTTAAAACCTCCTATAATTGAGCATCTACATCTATATTTTGATTCTCAAATTTTTATTAGATAAGGTCTTTGTAATACTTATACATACATATATATTTTCTTTATCAACTTATCATGTGTAACATTACATGTCCCAATTTTTTTAATGATTTTCTTTATGTATTATCTCTTATTTTTAAGACATTTTGTCGACGATAGTTTTTATTATACATATTTCTGGAATGAACGTTGGTTCTGTTGACAATCTAAATTCTAAAATACCAAAAATTATTGATGGTAATTATTATGAGTATTTTAGAGATAGGATGAAGACTTTTATTGTTAACACTGGAGTATAAAACACGGTTATCCTCACTAGTGAATACAAGATTCCGAAAAATAAAATCAAAACATTCCAAAATTACAAAAAAAAACTAAACTGCAATGTACTGTATACTCATTTGTATTCCATGAGCAAAGATATTTACATTCAAATATCTTCTTGTGAATATTTCAATTGTACGTGTATGAAATTTAAAGTTATACACAATAGAACTACAAAAGTGATAGAAAAATAAAGAGTTATTCTTTGAGCAGAATATTTTGGTTTAATATTTCCTTACTGAGAACCAGCTACAAAAGTGCAATAATGGATTATGACTATCGTCTATAATATTCAATATATGGTAGAAAAATCACATTATGATAAAATAATTTAGGAAAATATAATTTATATCAAGCCCAATGAGTGGGAATCTAAAAGGACAGTTATTTAATGAAATGGGATGGTTTCAAACATTCGTCTAGGTGTGTTATTTGGAAATATTCTTTAGCATAAAATAATAATTAATAGATATGAATACATTAATAATAATAATTATGGTAATGGAAGTGTTTCTTTCACTACTACATATAAATAAATGTCTCTAGAAAGGGTTAAAATATCTAATGATAAGAAATCTATTATATTATTTTAATCTAGTGATAGTGATTAGTCCAAGATTGAACTATCTAGTCTTTCTCAAATGATGAATAAGATTCTAGGAATGAAATATTTTTAGTACATATATAATTGCAATGATTGAAAGTAAAAGAATGATTCATATTTAACTTTCTATGAATGAAATTGTGATGGAAATATCAGGCAAGATTTTCCAATGCTCAAGAGAAAATATAGAAAGGATAAGAATTCTAAAAGGAACCAAATTAATTACTCATAATATAAAGATAATAAATTCTTGAAGTCTAAAGATACAAGGAGTTTCAGTTGGGGTGACTCTTCAGATAAATCCTCAGAATTTAATTGTTCTAGTAAGAAGAATATTTGTCTTATAGCCCAAATATAAGGACCCATCCTTAAAACAATACATAATATTGAATTAAATAATTAATTCAGATTGAGGATATTTTCATTTTTATAGTTTTATTTAATTATAACATAACTATTACATCTCAAACGATTACAAAGTAGATACATCTACTCAGTTTCCATTGTGCTTTCATAAAACAAGAACACTTGAAAAAAAGTGTCATGTCTAGTTCCATGTTTAAGACAACATGAATTTTCCTTGATCCCATTCTTGACCCTATTCTACATTATTTACCATGAAAAACATTTCAAAAACATTGGATGAGCATAAAAAGATCAGTAAGGGATACACAAGGAAGGAAAACTGTTAGTTTTTCGAAACAATAAGTAAACCCTGATTACATTAACATAAGTAATACCTTTCACCTTTATGAAGTTTTAAATACTATAAACTAAATAAAATATCACTACTTATACTTTTATAACCAATATATTACCATAAAACGCATATATAGAACACATTACATATAAAGGTTACTCGGGGACATAAACATACTTAAATGGAATAACCATAAGGTCTACTTCCACACATATCACTAAATGGAATAGCCATATGGCCGAATTCCATACCCAATGCATTGGAGGTTATTATGTAACCACCCATCTTGGTTTATCATGGAACCACTCGTCATTTGGTTTATCACGTAACCACCCATCAAATGTCCAAGTACCATTATAAATTCATAACACATAAAACAAATATAAAGGAAAAAAACCATTCCACATTTCAATCACAGTATATCACATAAATATATTGATATAACAAATACATTATAAAAACAATTTTCAATACTAAAATACATAATATAGTATATGGTATTTATATTCCTCAAAAAAAAACATTACGGCATGTTAAGGAATCTAAAGAACAAATAATACTCGTGGCGGCGGAAAAGTCGTTGTCACCACTTACATTAAAAGAAACATTACTTCATGTATTTTAGCAAAACACATCATAGAAAAATAATCCCTTTGAAAAGTCAAGGGTTTTTATACAGCATATCAAAGAAAGTCATGTATTAAAACAAAATATTCCTCAATGAAAGGAGATTGAGACGAAGTCCCTTACCTCATGTCCGACTTGCCTAGATCATTCTTTAATCTCTTAAATAATAAACTAATGGTAATTTATACTTTCTTAAGAACCTTTTTCGAGTTTATTATTCCTTTTATGTCACTTATTACCATGTTTTAAACATTTTGTAACCACTTATGTTAATAATGGTCGTTTTGTTGAAATTTGGTACTTGAGTCAAAAATAGACTTCCTATAATTACAAGTTGTTCACATGGAAAATAGTTCATTATATCGAGAATGAAATTCACTATGAATATATTATATACATCATATATATATATAGTATATATATGTATTTATAACAGTACATAACATTTTGGAGATAAGAAATGAAATGTACCTTTCATGGAGATGGTAAGTCGTACGTACGCATAAACACAACATTCATTTCTATTTCTTATTTTAATGAAATTAAAACATAATAATACATAGGTATATTATAATTCTAGTATAATATCATAAAATATATTTAACTCCATACTTTATATGTCCCACGTTTGACATCAACGTGTCATATCACTTTGAGGGGGTGGTAGTCCGCACTTCCTCATATGAAATTATTGCATTTACCCTTATGGAAACCGTAAAAGTATGCTATAAATGGAAAATATAGAAACATAAATAAAAAATAAACATAATTTATATCATATATAAATACAGTGCTATCTTAATGGCCACCATGAAAGGTGTTAGGAGATAATCGAACAATCATCATTTCGTGAGGCGTTAGTTCTCCATCCATGGAAACAGTATGTTCTTCACCCATTAGATGGAGGTGTGTGTAATTTTAGTTCAAATTCATCTCATAAAAACATCCTAGTATATTGATGATACTGGTGATGTTATAAAATAAAGGAATAAAAAGAGTTTAGGGGTTGGAGAAGTAAAATAAAAGAAATGAAGGTAAGGAAACTGTTACCTATAATTTGGGTAACTTCCTTTTGTTTGAACCAAAATGAATTCATGAAGTGACTTCTTCTTAAGGTAAGGCTTAATGGGGTATAGGTTAATTGGGAAGAGGTTTGACAAGCCAAAAGGCTTGAGAGTGGTGAGTAATTGGTTAGAAATATCCTCCATTTATAAGGGGGAGGAGGGGCTATCTAGGAAAGTGTGGAAATATTATTTTATTATATAATTATATTAGGTTTCTAAAGGTCTAAAAAAAATTAGAGTCGAAAATAACATGAATCCTGGTCGAAATAAAATCATCCAATAAGAATTGGATAGGTTTTGTATGTTATTTTAATATTTATAAGCTTAATTATTTAAATGATTCATTAATGAGGAAAACACTACATCATTATTGTGTCATAAATAATTTGATATATTAGATGTATAAAAATTATAAATAAAATACCATTATATATTAATTCATTTTAGATTTCCAATCAAAATTTATAGTTGAAAAGATAACTTCTGTAACACCATGTAAACATTAATTTACAAAAAGATATTTGTTTATGTCATTTTTGTCTTTACATTAAATAAATTAATCTAAAATGTCATTGTCATTCATAAGTGGTTACATGGGGTCCCAAAATTGACCCAATGATTCCCATGTTCGTCCATTACTCCTACAATAAGTTTAGGACAAGTATTAAGGTAATTTTCAATTATTATAATATACTTTTTACCATAAATTACCCTATTTATCTTTAACTGCGGTAAATAAAATTCAAAATTTAATATTCACCAAAAATTATTTTCATTTTATTGAACCAAATTATACTTACTAATAACAACCATGTATGTCGTATTTTCAAAATTCAATTCCAAGAAGTGGTAAAATTTCATTTAAATGGAAATTTTTTTTTACTACTAAAAGTGGTTTCACTATTTATCAAAAAATTGATGTTTTTCAGAGAACTAAAAAAAATTCAGCCTAAGGTATATTTGATATTCCGAATTTAAAAATGATGTATTTTTTTCCAAATTCAAAACTTAAAAGTGGCAATAATTATTTTAAAATGATTTCACATTCTTAAAAAATAGCGTGTTTTTATGAAACAATAAATATCAAAATATTGACACTTGTTTATGTCCAATTTCAAAGTGAAATTCATTCCAATTACCAAAATTAGATTAAGTGGTAAATATATATATTTTATTTACACTTTAATCCCAATTAAAAAGATAATATAACCATATAAATAAATTATATTAAAACGCATTTTTCAATTAAAATACAATATTTTCAATATTCATTAAAACTGAGCTTTATCGAAAAAATTACAAAAACATTTACTCAAAGTAAATATTGTTGTACCCATTATAAATAAGGATTTTATTTGGTCAAATATAATGTATTAATGTTTCCAAAACTAGATTTAATTAGGGATCACCATTAAAAGGTGGTAAATCAACCTTTTTTTTGTAAATTATGTTTAAAATTAGATTCATTCACATTTTAAGCCTCTATCTTTTATTGGATAAAAGTAAATACATTTAAAAAAAATGTATAATTATATTTTTTTAGTTTGGTTCATTCCCACCAATATAAAATCTAGGAGTTAACTTACATTTAAAATAATAATATTATATTATTAGTGTACAACGTAAGATTTCAAAGAAACCGATTTTTGTGTATCAGGTATGGTATCGAACATAGAAATAATTTTAAATTAAAATAAATATTTAATTCACAAATATTAATAAATATGAAAATATCTTATTCTTAATTTACCCAGGATGTCACACTATTTACGTATTGAAATTTATTGTCTTATGGCTATGGTACACAATACTGGATCATAATAAAATATTTCATTATATTCTAATTTTCCTAATAAATAATATTATCAATATTTAGATGAATAATCTTCTTCATTAGAAATCAACACTTTACCTTAATTTAAAGAAGTTTCTAGATGTTCTAAATTACTTGATTATGAAAACATTATGATAAAAAATAAGTTAAAAAAGTGAATTCTAGAATTTATGTTGTAACAAAATAAGTATTAGTTCTTTATAAAGATCATGATAAAAACCTATAAACTTTTATAATATTTCTAAAAAACATAAGTATGCTAATTTGGAATATAACAATCATTCTAATGATCACTAAAATATAATTTCTAAAAAAAATTATATAATAACATAAACTCTAAAACTAATGACTATGTGGATAAACATTTAGTCCTTAAAATAAAATCTGAAATATTTTCCATAATGAAAATTTTATCAACCTTCACTTCTGGAAGGAAATAATTTGATGAAATGTATTCACAACTTCTTCTTCATAGGCATAGTTCATTATTTGGTTTCTCAATCAAAACCTTCTTTTAGTCCCAACAAAAACTAGATATATTTGTGGTTGATTATACATATTTGTTTTATTTGATGATTAAAATAGATTTACTTGGTTCTATTTTCTAACAATTAAATCTAAATCCAATTCTTATTTTAAATATTTTTATCCAAAGATAAAACTGAAAAACCATCTTCCATTGATATCTATTCATACTAATCTAGGGGATAATTTTAAAGATCATATTTTGAAACTTTTTGTAGTAAGAAAGGTATTACTCATAATTTCTCATCATTAAGACATACTCAACAAAATGGTGTTCTTGAAAGAATAAATATAATTGTTTAAGAGATAAATGGACCATGTTGAGAGAATATTCTATTAATAATGTTTTTTGGGTTGAAGTTGTATGTAATACTTTTTATACTTTAAATCAAGTTTTAATCAAACATTTTCTTAATAAAACAAATTGTGAGTAGAGAAATGGTAAAAATCATAATGTTTCATACATCAATGTATTTAGATTAAAATTATTAATTTTGAATACTATAGATAAATTACATAAATTCACACCCAAATATAATGATGAAATATTCATAGGTTATTCTACTACTTCTATGGATTATATATCTTTTTAAAAAAACTCTTGTACTATTTAAGAAATAGTACATGTTAAATTAGATGAAACTGATCCTCTTGTTTTTAAACAACCCCAACCTATATCATTGGATGTGTTTTAAAAAACTAATTATTAACCTTGTATAATAGATTATTCTAATAATGAAAATACTCACGAAAATGTTTCTAAATTTTTTACCCCAAAATATTTTAAACCTTATGTGGAATAGTAGGTTTTAGAAAACCCAAATCATTTGTTTCTATATAATTGCGACTCTGATAATATAATTGGACATGTAAATCAACTTTTAAGGAATAGATATTATTTACAAAATGAAGTAGAACATCAATAATGTTATTCCCAATTAGAAAATCGAAAGCATTGATGATTCTTTAAGTGATGTTGATTGTATTAAATCTATGAAAGATGAACTAAATGAATTCAAAAGGAACAAAGTCTAAACCTTGGTTGAAAGACCTAAAGAAGAATCTATAATTGGAGTGAAGTGGTTCTTCAAAAATAATGTTGTTGAAACTGGAATAATTGTAAGAAATAAATAAATAATAATTCCTAAAGTCAATAATCAATAAGAAGAAATATACTATGAAAAAACATGTTATCTTGTAGCTAGAGTTTAATCTATTCATGTTCCACTAGCCTTTTCATCATTTCGTAATTTAAAAAATTTTCAAATGGATGTGAAGTTTTCTTTTCATAATGGATATGTTCAAGTGGAATTTTATATTGACAAACTTTGTGCTCTTGAAGATAAAAACATCATGAACGAGTTTTTAAAATTACACATGCTTTATATAGACTTAAACAATAACCAAGAGCCTGGTATGATATCCTTACATAATTTTTCTTCCAAACAAATTATATTAAGAGAACTAATGATCCAAATATTTTTAAAAATAAAGATAAAAAATGTTTTGATTGTTCAAATTTATGTTGGTAACATTATATTAAAATTAACTCAATAATCCTTGACTAATTCTTTTATGAATCTTATGAAATCTGAATTTAAAATGAGTAGGACGAATGACTTAAATTTTTTCATTGTTTTCAGGTATCGAAAATACCATATGGAACTTATATATCCCAACATATGTATATTAAATATATTCTTAAGAAGTTTGATATGACAACAATTAAATTATAAGTACTTCATTCGGTAGCTCAAACATTCTTGATCTTGATAATGATAGGAAACCAGTTGATCAAACATCTTTTAGAGATATGGTAAGATGTTTTTTATAATTAATAGCTTCTCATCAAGACATTATGTTTTCAGTATTATTATTTGAAAGATATCAATCATATCCAAAAGATTCTATTTTAAAAATAATAAAAAGAATTATTCTCTATTTAAAGGGATCCATGGATTTAAGACTTTTGTATTCTTCTGGAAATAATGTCTTAAAAAATGTATTTTCGGATGATGATTTTGGTTGATGCAGAGTGGATAGGAAAAGTACATACAAAACATTTCATTTAAAAGGAGATTAATTAGTTTCTTGGTCATGAAACAAGAAACACTCAGTAGCACCTTGCATGTTGAAGCTAAATATATAGTATCTAGAAGTTGTTGTGCTCATGTATTGTGGATACAGGACACACTAATAGACTATGGAATGAGTTTTAACAAAACATAGATAATGTGTGATAATACTAGTACCATTTCTTTAAGAGAAAACCCTACACATAACTCTCATTAAAATAATGTAGATATTATGAATCACTTTCATAGCGATCACACATTTAAATGATATATTATTTTTCAATTTATCTCTATGCACGACCAACAAGCTGACATATTTACAAAATATTATCCTTGGATACATTTTGAATATATTAAACAAATGTTAAAAATGATAAATGTAATGTCATAATCTATATTAATTTTTTTTTATTCCTATATTCCATCTTTGAGATTCTCTTTTTCAGAGGGGGAGTACATATTTTTTACTTTTTTATATTTCCTTAAAAAAAATTAGACCCTAATTTTTTTTCGTAATAAATTTTTTTGAACCTAAACTATTTTTCCTTAAATTTTTTTTGGTATCTAACATTTTTGTTCCCATAATATATATTTCATGACCCTATGTTCTTCTAGAAGAACCATATCCATATTGAAAATTATTTTTGAGTAATCTGGAAGGTATGTTTCCTTACATAAAATATTCATAATTTCAATTTTTACTTGTTGGTATTTCTATATGGTTTTAAGATAACCATATCAGATTCACATCCCTTATTTCAGATTTTTTTCATAAAACCTTAAAATATAGGAATCTATAAATACTTCTTCAGCATTAATATCAACCATAAGATCAATTCAAGATAATAATAACTGATGGATCTATCCAAGAATTTGAACAGTCTTTATGAATCATTTTAAAGGGACCCCATGTTCGTTTCCAACATAGGTTCTATTTGCCTTATTCATTAAAGCTCTTCCCATCCTTAATTGTGTCATTATATTTCACCAATTTCCTTACTTTGTGAATGTCACTTGAATTTTCTCCACATACATCGATGTAGTTTTAGTCCAATAAGGTACCAGAAGATTGGTTAATGTTATGATAATGTTTAGTGGATCAAAATTTGTTTGTGAAGTATAATTCTTTGATTTAAATTATTATCAAGTTTAATAGAAGGGAAAACATTTTTTTGCTAATATAAAGAATCAAGACCCAGTGTTTACAAACCATGAAGTGGAATTTCATGATTCAATTCATTTCTATGAAAGGGGAAAAAAGTGATGTTCATGTTTAGATCATATAGGAATTCGTATTACTTATCATTGAAGAAGGCCTCACGAATTATTAACATTCCGTATGAAGGTGAGACAATTCACTAATTATACTATTTTCATGATAAGGAAGTCTCATTCATGAAAATAAATTGTATAGAATTCCTTGGGATGGAAAAATTCATGAATCCCAAAAATTTTAATCTCTCAACAACCCATCGGTCGGTAGAGTTGTGGATGAATGATTTCCGTATCATAATGAAGGGTGATAAGGATTCACTCAAGATTTGTGATATATTTCTCTTGGATTTACTAGTGAACTTTAGGAAGATAAATTGGGTGAAGTAAATCCTTCTGAAAATCAGTAACATTATAAATGGAAATATAATGTCTTGGATATTAATGTATCTAAAGATCATATCGATGTTTATATTCTTGAATTAAGATTCTTTCATGATCCCTTGCATCTCAATGTCTATGAATTTCGCGATTATGTTACTTAGTGGCGATACACTAAGAAGGATAAAAATAGAGTTCTATGTTAAATTTGGAGAGTTTTATGATCTTTTGGATAAAGATCATCATCCTGAATCTAAGAAATGTGAATTTGATGATCCAACTATGAATAGAAAAGCTAATGATCTAGAATCCCAGCAAACCAAACACATTCTGAAAACCAAATCAGTACCACCTAAACCGAATAACCAAAATATGTTTTCTAATTAATTATTTTATAAGTGAAGGGAGTAGAAGAAGAAGAGAAAGTTAGGTTATTATATTTTTCGACTTGACCCGACTAAGGAAACGTCTTTTACGATTATTGAGGGTAAAAATAATGAGAAATAAGAAAAAGAGAAGAAATATAATGAAAAATAATCATAGGATAATGATGTTCAGTCTCTATTAGAAAATTTTGAGAATGGTTTGGTTAAATATTAGGTACTAGAAGCCTTTATGAAGGATGATTCAGTTCCTGAACAGATTTTGGAGGATGAATAAATTCAATAGGTAGAAGAAGAAGAGCCCTAAGTTGACTAATTTATTAGAGTAGTGGAATATTATCATGAAGTGAAGAGCACAGATGATTATCTTTCTATAATAACATACCATGAATCATCCACCAAAATGTCTTCATAAAAGCAGGAGAAATATTCAAAATAGAAGGAAGTTAAAAATGGTCATTGTGATGATGAATACGAATATAATGATGATATTTTTAAGGAATATATGGAGGAAGATAATCTTTTAGAATAATAACATGACATAGCCAATGTTGTTGAAAATATTGTCACTAAAATAATGTTAGTTCTTATTGATACACCTCAAAGGGATGTAGCTGGATCATATAAGTTAAATAATATAGAAGTTGTGAGTGATATTCCTCTAGGGAAATATTCTTTAGATTATGAATCATCACCATCCATGGGACATGACTTTTTGGTATTGTCTTCAAAGATACTTTTTGACTCAATACCCATCTTCCCAAATATTGAATCTCATTTTCAGATTATTCAATAGCTAGTCAACAAGAAGTTGGATACTATAATTTAGATAATTGAAAATTAAATAATGAATGAAATAGATTTTGAAACTTTCATGATAAAATGTGATGCTCATAGAAAGTCTTTCAATAAGAATAAAACATGGTCTATGTTAATAGTTGATGTTTATAAGCATATTGGTGATTATATGAATTCATTCAAAGATTCCTTTAAAATGTCTGATGAAAAGTTCAAGAATATTTATGGATGGATGAATCATAAGAAAGCTGAATAAATACTACAGGATCAATGTCTCAATGTAAATCTTAACTCTTTTTATATTACCAAAATATAGAAACAACTAAAAAAATTCAGATAGTAGAGAAAGTCAAATCTCAAGAAGAATTTATCAAGTCACACGAAGAAATGAATAAGTATTTTGAGAAGAATAACCAAGAGAATGAATATATACTTAAGAATTACCAAGAATATCATAAAGAGACAAAGAATAGGAAGTCCATTATCAACAATCTTCTTCAAGTGAATAAGAAGTACGATTGATTATCATAGAACTCAGATCTTTTATTGTACTAAAATCATTCATTAAATGTTAATGAAATCTCTTTTTTATACATTGTATTGAATGAATATATTTCTAACCTTTTAGGTATAATTTTTTTCCTCTATTCCCTTTTGATAATCATAAAGGGGAGAAAGAATTATTTCAAATGAATATTATATTAAGGGGCAGTTTACCCAAAATAATAAATTAAATATGAATGTGGGAGCTTAATCTTAAATAAAACATTCTTATGAAGGGGAAATTTAGTTTTCCAAATAATTTGTGAAGCCAAGGAATATGATACATAAGGTGAAAAAACATAAAGGGGAGGTAGTCATATTTATTATGCCACAAATATGAGGTTGATATGTTTTTATTTCATGTTTTCCAAATAAAATATTATTTTTTGAAAAGTGGTTTGTGATTTCCAAAATGGGGGATATTGTTAAGTCAATAAGCTATCTTATGAATTCTACATTCCTTAATGTTTTTAAAATCACAAAAACTTTTTCCTTAAGGAATATTTTATTTCTCTAATGATAATTTTTTCCTTAAACCATACCATGATATTATATGTTATGATTATGCTCTTTATCTAAGATTAACCATATTTTTTAAGATGGAATTCCCTTATTAATAATATTAAAATAATCTAAACCATGTCTCACTATTTTTATATTCTAATTCCATATGATTTCATGCTCCGAATTCATAGATATTATTAATTAAAATTAAGATAAATTCTAACTCTAAATCCATTGAAATTATGTCTTAATTCTCTCTAAAATCTGAAATTAGTTTCCCCAAAAATTCCACCTTAATTTCAATAAAAAATTAGACTCTACATATATAAAAAATAATACTCCATTTCTATCCAAAATCATAATCTGATTTTTATAGAAATTGAACTCTTAATTCTTCTAAAATCAGACTCTGGTTTCTCCAAGAATCAGACTATGATTTATCCTAAAATTAGACTCTAATTTCTCCTGAAATTAGACTCTTATTTATCCTTAAAGTAGACTTTTTTCTTTCCTAAAAAATGAATCTAAATTCTTATATAATCAGACTTCTATTTCTTCTTAAATCATACTCTGATTTATTTTGAAATTATATTCTGATTTCTTCAAAAATCATATCCCAAATTCATCATAATTTATATTCTAATTATCGAATATAATCGAATCCAATTGTCAAAATTATTAGACTCTGATTCCAAATTCCTTAAGAATCTGATTAATTACTTTTCATACAGTTACCTCATTTCCTTAATGTTATGTTTCAATTTATCTGATCTTATAAATGTAAATGTTTCTTAATAATGATAACGATTCTCATTTTTTATTATATGAAATGATGACATAGAATTTCTTCCAAAATAACTATTGGCTGATTGAAAAGTGTATGGGTCCCTCCATGATTTATGGAAAATATGACCATTAGTGGAGGATCCCAATGTTGGTATTTGTCTACTATAAATACCAAGTCATTTGATCCATCCAACACAACAAAACAGATATCTATAGATTACATGTTTTGATGTTGTGAAGTGATTTATAGGGACAGAGAATCTCATACATTGGTTGATCCATGTACTTCTTTTTCAGCCCTGAAATACTTATTCAATATTCTTAGTCTATTTTTGATTGTTCTGATCAATTGAGGACATCCAGGATATAAATATCGAAGTTCTGAATCACCTTAGAGATTGAGGGATTACCGCGATTGCAAGAAATATTCCAATATTATTATCAAGGGACTACCCCAGTGTGGGTAAGAAAGAGTTTATTGAATGTATAAATCAAGGTAATGTTATATAAAGATGTTGGGTACACTTCTCTTAGGGTTAAAATAATCATTATAACCTTTTCCTTTATAATTATTGTTATTTCCATTGTTTTACATTTCAATTACAAAGTATAACTTTATTATAATTTCTTTTACTTGTATATATTCTTGTATATTAGATTATATACACATTAAGGTTGAATCATTATTTAAGATAAACCTATTTTTGTTTCATTAAGTTAAACTTTTTTAATCAAGGTGTGTTATAATTAGACCTCGGTCCTTCAAATTGACCCTTTGTTTAAGAATTAAAGAGGGTTTGTGAATTCACCTTTTTTAACGTTGTTAAACATATATTTTATTATGGTTAAAATGAAATTTTATAAACATTAAATTAACCACAAATTTTAATTGAGCATATACATCTTTATTTATATCTTACATATCAATGAGATAATATTTATTTATAAATAAATATATCATAACATTTAGTTTATTACGTTCTAACACTATTTAAATGAATTTATATTTTTAAATTAAATCACTTTGATACAAAATATTGAGGATATCTCAGTTTAATCACATCCTATGGTTCCCAAGGAGTTTGTTCAATTTTTTTATTCCACCAATTAATGTTGACCATGTGACTAGTTTTATTCCCCAAAAATTATCTATATGATTTAATATTTTCAAAAGTTTTATTTAATTAGAATGATCATTATAACTTTATACAACATATGAGTCATGTACATGTGATAGATTAGTTATGTATTTCCTTATGAACTTGAGATAACTTCAATAGAACCACCAATTGAAAATATACTATCCCAACTCAATTAATAATCTTCAAGGTAAAAAATAACTAGGTCATAGGTTTATGTTCTTTTTAAACCTAACAACCATATTCCATAGAGAAATTTATAGGAGGACCTTTTCACCAACATTGAATTCCATATTTCATTGATGATTGTTTGCATAAAATTTATGTCAACTCTTTGGTGTGTTGATGTATTGTTGAATAAATATAAAATTCTATTAAATTCCATTTTTTGGTTAGGTATAATTATATTTATTTCCCTAACATATTCGTAGAAATTTGGATTTATACAATTTATTCTATATAGGGGTTTATAAGGACCAATCTGAATATGTGATTGTGTATAATTATAGTACGAAAACTTGACTGAATGAGGTGTTTATCCAGAAAAACATTGAAATATATAAAATAAGAAAAATATATATCTTCTTCAAGTTGAATGGTAATAATGGGAGAACCAACTATTCGAGGATGATAATAATTATTGAAACACTCCTCAATATCAAAATCAATCTAATGATGTCTTCAGAAGTTTATAGTAAACCATGGATCTCTATAAAATACAATATAATGTTGAACTCCATGAAAAATTAAAACTTAATATTTTTTTTAAAAAATATGTTCATGTGAGATATACCCACCAAAATTAATGAATTGATTATAATCATTAATTTGATCGAATATGACCTAAATTGAATTATCACCATTAGATTTTATGAGGATTAAGAATAAAAAATACATGGGGATGTTTTATCATTTCCATTTTAGAGTGTGTAACAACCATTGGAGACTAGGTTTTAAGTCCCTTATTTATAACTCTCATAAAATTCTTGTTTTTTTCCATTGAAGAATTAGTAAAGAAAACTTTCTAGTTGAATAATAATACAAAACCATGCCTCATGATTCTTTTAATATTTTACTCATACGTATTAATGGATTCACCATTAATATGCTTTATCTCCAAAAATTCATTCTCAATTTTTCAAAAACTAATATGAGGAAATTACTTATTGAAAAAAAATTATAGAAAAATAATATATTGAAAAATAATATATTAAACTCAGACCATTCTATGTAGTAATTCAATTCTCATTGCATACTATTTTTATAAGAGTTCAACATTTTTCTACTTCACCTTCCAAAATATAAACTGTTTAATGACATCTTCAAGTTATAATTGTTGTAGAGTAGAATATATAATTTCAATGGTATAGATCCATTTTTAATGAAATAATATATCAATATTCCCTCTAAATGATGGTGGATGTTTCTTTATAGACTCAACATAATAATGTTCCCTCCTTTTCTTCCTTGTAATCTCATCATGATTCATAACTTGGGAGTACTGTGTTAGAACAGAATTGATATTTTTTTATTCCAAATTCCAAAACATTTGGTACTTAATATGAAAATAATTTCATTTTCCATCCCATATATCATTAACATGGTTTTTTTTCGTTTATCCAATATAAAATTCAACAAATCATAGTATGAGAAACAATAATAAAAGTGGGAAACTATATAATCAAGAAAAAATTTGTTCAGTTTCTAAATAAGGGAACTGTATATCCAATATATGACATGTTTGGTTTTACCTGGGCCATCCATAACCAATTTCAATTCATATAATTCATAATGATTTATAATGAAAATGTAAATTAACATAAGAATATCGCCCATGAGTTTTAGTTTAGGTGTCTTGTAATTTTTTAAAAAACATTCACTAGTTTGATGGTTCATGTATACAAGACCAACTCAATTCAGATTAATTACACCTAGATTCATATATTCCAAAACCATTCCTACCTGTAGTATCTAAATTTGTATTTTCACCAAGGAATACAAAACATCATTATGTACCATAACATAAGCCACTCTATTATACAAAGGATGATCCTAATGGTTCTCACAAATATTTTCTCATATTATTTTATAAAGGCAACAAATCCATGATCTTCTACAAACTATAATGAAAAATACATTATAAACATATATATTACATCATGTATGATTAATATGTAATACATAACACAAAAATAAATGCAATAATCATATATGTTTACTGTTTTTAATACCTGAATAAAAAAATTAGTTCATAAGAGACTGACGCCATCTCCAAATAACATATACAAAATAATTACCCTTATTAGTTATATCATACATAAAACCATTATTCTTAACCTAGAGAAACAAATTATAAGAAAGTGTGAGCATAGAGTATAATTATTGGGAAAAAAGTTTTGTATCTATGATCAAATAATAAAAAATGATAATAGGGTATGATATCATGATATTATCATTTGAAAACTGTACCATGCTTCTCCAAGATCAGAATACATATTTATGGAAAAAATCATGGTTGTTCATAAAATCTAAATCATAAATCATTCAAACAACATTATCCATAGGAGAATATCATCAGAGTGTGACACATGTATTTTCATAAACATAATTATAAAAAATAATTTTTTTATTAGTCAAGGATTAGTTCTAATAAAATAATAGTGGATTGGGTTTACTCCACAATTTATCATATTATCACATGTTAATTCCCAAGTCTATCATAGTAATCCAAGTCCCATACTAAACTAGGATCACTCCCTATTCCAATCCATGTTACCTCATGAGATATCCATATTTACCCAATCCATTGAAGGGATATAAAATTCTAAAACCACACGTCACATAATAATAATCCCTAAATATATAGGACACAAGATGAAAAATCATTCATTGTATATAATAACCCATGAAATTAAAATGGGATTTATAAATATTTTATCTTTTAATTATAGAATTAGCCAAGGAAAATAATTGTGTGTTATATAAATCTCATAATCATAATCATAAACTATCTAGAGAAATAATAAGTATCATATCATTTTATCATATCCCAAGAAAATCATATGTAGCAACAATGTATATTACCATATATGAATATTCAATTAAAATATTTCTTATAACATATCCTGAGTGAATTTTTTCAATTTTAAAAAAATTATTTAAAATCCAAATATATCCTAGATATTAATTAAAACATTTTTATTCAAAAAAATCATGTAAAATTATAGAGGAATCCTCAATGTATTAAGAAGCCATAGCTTTAGTAAATTCTATTCAATCTCTGTATACTAAAAAAGGATTACTTTGTAAATCTTGGTAGAAAGTAAAAAAGTTTCTCCTTTTGAAAATGAAAATAAGGTTCCTTTTAAAAAAATAAAACCTTTGTGAAATTTTATTTCAAAATTTTCAGAATACAAGAATCATTCATGAAATAAGTTTTTGAAAAATTAGACTTGATGTAAAAATATATGGGGCTGGATATTAAAACATTATGGTTTTTTCTTAAATACAATATTTCAATTTCATGAATAATTAATGATAAAAAATGAAAGGAAAACATGAAATATTTATAAATTATTAGATAAGTGGAATATTTATTTGATTATCCAATGTTTTATCACGGAAACTCATCGTCATAAACTTAATAAGAAATAATCTCAACATATAATGAAGTGGTAATGTACAACCATTACATCAAGTTCACCTTTTTTGAAGGAACTCTAATCTCTTTTATAATAAATTTAATTTTTTCAAGAATTTTTTCTAAAATAATTATCATAACTATAATATCATATATCATATACTTATAAATTTTCAATTCCCACTTAGAGTAATTCCTTATTAGAATTTTCGTTTCTGTGTGTTCAGTGTTTCATTTTTATGCGAGTTTTAGTTCAGTGGATATGGTCCATGGACAATGATCATGGATTCAATATCTGCAATATTTTAACCATGACATATATATAATATATATTCATTATATATATATATTCATCAAAAAAAGGTATTTATGGAAAAAATAAATATCACCATCCATAAGGATGGTTGGTCATATGTACGCATGACCGTTGTTCTTACTCGTCAATTGATTAAACCAAATAAGATTAAATAATAATTAAAATTTAAGAATGTATGTTTTATAGAATTTATCATTTATTTTTTTAATAAATTTATTCTAATTAAAATATATTTAAAACAGAAATTAAAGGTGAGTCATATCTCTTCATGGATGTGGTAGTTCATTCAGACATAGAAGAGATGTTATCTCTTTCCAACATATTGAATTGTATGATTTTAGATATGATATTATAATTAAAAACCCATAATATTTCATATATATAAGGTATAAATATTAACCCCTTAATAATACCCATCAATGAAATATATTGATGAAAAATAGATTATATCGCTATGTAGAGTTGGTAGTCTATATATATGCATGAAAACTAACATCCAATCCAATTTAATGTCATTTTTGGAGAATAACAGTGGTTTCATTATTATAATAAAATTTTATTGTATTTTTAATATATAATTTATTTTTTTATAATAATTCAGATGAATTTTTAGGATGGAGAAGATGATATAAATTATAAGTGTTCGGGTAAGACAATTACCTCTTTTTTGGGTAACCTCCTTCACATACATTTTCAAGGACCTTTGTAATGGGTTTTTAAGAAGGCCAAGACCTAAAATATATTTTTAAAGAATTTTTGAACATAATTACAATATTTTTTTTATATTTTGGAGCTCATTTTGATGTAAGGAAGAGATAAAATCAGTTTATGTTTATGAGGAAAAGGGCACACTTAGAAGTTCCAAAATGATTAAAATAAAATTAATTCATTCTAAATCCAAATTCATCCAAATGAAAGTAGATTTTACAAATATTATATGGTATGAATATCATTTTAAAATGAAATTTAGATAACTTTCTAATCCATGTGATTATTTTGTTTTAATCTCATCCCTTGGTTAACTAATTTAAATCTTTTTCAAGCTAACAAAATATTAATATGAATCTTTCAAAAATTTATTTATAATGAATAAAATAGATCATAAATTTTCAATGGATGAAATTTTTGACCAATTATTATCATACATGTCTTATTTCAAGATTATTATGATCTAAAAATAATAATAATATGTTATTTAACAAAAATATTTCATTAATTTCATTTCAACAATATTCATTTCATTTGATTTTAAAAAAGATTAAAAAAAATTGAATTTTAATCCAAATAATTCACACATTCATAAAAAAATTAAATTTGACTATAAAATCAATGGAACACATTTATTCATAAAAAAATTAATCACATTTACATTTTTAAAATCAATAGTTTTATTTTTATATTAATTGAAAAAATGTTGTGTCAACATTCCATAATAATTAATGGAATTTATTTTATCACTAAAAATTAGAAATAAATTACTAATAAAAAAATAAAATAAGTTATATTTAATATAAAAAGTAATAACTAATATTTTCCAAATTTTGTCTTTATATATAAAATTTTCAAATATTACTGTTAAGAGAGTGACATTTTTATTTATTATTTAATTAAAAATATATAAAAGTCATAATAAATGAAAGATGGGAAAGATTAGCCCTAAATTAGATAATGGGATTGAAATAGAATAACACCAAATATAAATTTTGATAATGTAAAGTTATATTAATTTTTTAAAGCCTAATCCAAATGTTTTAATCATATATTACCCATTTTAGCCATGAAGATGTGATAGAAATTTACCGAGGATATTATTCATAATGACCAAAAATAAAAGGGAAATATTTACCAAATTTCAATATATTGATTCCAAATAATGTATAAAATTCTTAGGATTCGGTTTTTATAAGTGTAATTAATTAATTTTTAAATAAGTGTGAAAAAATTTATGAAAATTTTGTTATAGGAAAATAAATTTGTAAGCATAAAACATGATTTATTCATTTCAAATTCCCATAAAAATATTAGATAAATGTTAAAACAATTGATTCAATATAAAATATATACCTTTTATTAAAATTATTCAACATTTATGATTAGTTTAATTTATTAATATAAAAATATAAATTGTGTATGAAATTATTTTTTTCATAAAAACATATCTTTTCCTTTCCAATTTTTGTTTGTATCATTACTTTTCAATTTATAACAAACAAATTCATTTTATACATTTATGAAAAATAAATTTCAATAATTTATGTATCCCTACTAATACTACCCAATCCAATGTTTATGAAATTATCATCACATTAAATAACAATATTTCAATTGTACATCATGATCCATTTGGAATCAGTGTTTCTTATTACGTTACCGATAAATGAAATAAAATTATATTATAGAAAACTATAATAAATAATATCTAGATATTAAATAATATTATTTTTAATGTACGTTAATATTATAAAATTGACTCTATGTAGTTGGATAACATTAATTAGATATTTTCTTATATGTATATACCTCTTATTTTATGTAAAAATTAGAGATGGAATTAATTGATCTTATTAATAAGGATGATAAATATATTGGTACCTATGAGGAAATTATTACAATAATTGGAAGATGTGATTATGGTTTAATAATTGAATTAAAACACATAATTGATCAAATATTTAGTGTTTTAAAACCTAGTCTTTAAAAGGAATAGACGTAAGAGATATTGGATGTTACAATGAAATCACTCGATTTGAACACAATGTGAAAAAGGAAGATTGAAACTATAACTGTTGTTGTCATGAGAAAAGGTAGATTTATTTTCATTGAAGATCTAATGGTATATCATTTATATGTAATAATTTGTTAAACATTATACTTTATAAAAATATGTAAAGGATGGCCTGAGTTCCTAAATGAAAAAAGAATATGGTTCTTTATTGGGAATTATTTAATTACCAAAATAATGTCATAGTGATGTGAAGAGACCAATCAATTGAATTATATGAGATAGATCCTCAAAGAAAAAAACCATACTTTTTTTGATTAATTAATATATTTTGGAAATTATGTGAATCAATTATATATTCCTAGGGAAAAAGAGGATAATAAGCCACAACAACATCTAATGTAAAATGAAAAAGGGAATGCTTATGCAATTACAACAGTTGATGTTAATAATTTTAATTAGGGGATACTTATCCTTTATTCTAGAGTGGGGGATTCCATATTGGGAATTGAGTGAATAGTCCACATTAAAATGTAATTATACATCATTTAGTGAAATTTAATGTGATGCTAAACATTGATTATTGATCTATAAATATATTCCATATAATGTTATAGAAGATAATAAATCCAATTTTATATTATAAAAAAATTATGATCTTATATCTTTTCTAGGAATAACACTCACATGTGATGAAAATATTTTTGTCCATGATAATATCTTATATAAGTAATAAAGGGTTAATTAAATTTTTTTGGAAGCATATCAGATTTTATTGTGACATTATTTTGGTAAATGGAATATTATTGAGAATGTATGATCATGGTATATGAGTTTTGTAATGATACAATTAAAGTGATTAAATTTATCGCAAGATAATTTTCAATAAGACATATAAGGATATGATATAAAACCATTTTAATCATTGGGATTCAATTTTTTTAGTAATATTTTAGATCATCCTTAAGGATAACTGCATATTGAATGGATTATGTTGTACTATCCATTTTATTTTTTTGAATTTTTAGATTAATTTATCATATTTTTGTATATTGAGAACATGTGAAAACCATGTTGTTTTTTTAAAATTTTTTGAGGACTAATCATTGATTTTTAATTATTTTGGTGATCTTATAACCCTTTATATGTTTTTCGTGCATTGATAATTCTTCAGGAATATTAATTCCTTCAAATAAGAGATTATGTGTAAATTCATTTAAGAACAACTAGAGGATGATTTCATGATTATCAAATAGAATGAAATAATGAAAGGAAATTTTTTCATGTTCACTATCTTGATATTAAAATAATCCTTCATATTTAGGAAAACTAACATGAAATAAAAATATCATAATTTTACCTTTATTTTCAATAATTTGATTTTGTATTCAGACCTCACCGATTTATGTGTTTTTGCTAATTAACTATCACATAACAATGACATTTACCACTTTTTTTCCCTAAATATTAGTTTTTTCGTCGATGTTTGTAATATTACATAAAAAATATTCTTCTTATATTGGAACATGATTATATTTAATTTAATATAGTATTTATTTTTCTTACTTTCCTTTTCAACGTAATTTGTTTATCCCTATGTGTGATAAGGTTTTAAATAGTGTTTTGCTCATATATTAATCATTTGATGAAAAATAAAAAAATCTTAGCTTAATTTTATTTAAGGGGGTATAATATGATACTTGGATAATTTTTAATATATTTAACTTCCTGGAAATTTGTTTTATTTGATAGCTTTGTCACATGGAACTACAAGATTATCTGAACATTTATATATAATTAAAATATTATTATATAAATTTGAATATATAAACCAAGATTTTAAAATTGGTGGTATAAATTGGAATAATCAATGAATAATATATATATATATATATATATATATATAATTTTCATATATTTATAATAAATTTAATACTTCTTAATAAATAAGAACCCAATCTTTCGGGATGCCATGTTTTGCTTATAAAATCATTTTTTACTTTTGTCATACAATATTAAAAATAATTTATAAAACTTTTTATTTTTTTTTTAAAAAATTGAATAATTTTTTGGCTTCATCATAACAAAATTACCAGAGGTTAAAAAATTAATATATCTCTAAAATGATTTATTTTCACAAAATAGTCCAAAATACTGAATTTTTGTAAAAATACCTGACTTCAATTCTTAAATTAAATTAATTAAAAAGATCAATTATATTTTCAATATGATCTTAACATATCATAACATCCATTTTAATAAATATCATCTAAATAATTCCATATGAGTCAGCATTATATTTTATCTTTATATAAGTTTACTATAATTTTTAATACACAGTTTACATAATATAGTTTTAAGTGCATGTCTTTTATAATTTTATTTAATTAAAATAATCTATAAGGAGGAATTATTTAAATTATATTTATAGATTATATATCTTTTATGTGAATTTATAATCATATAATGATGATTTTTAGTCAGACAGTTAATGTACGGTCATCTACTTCTTGAAAAATGTATTTTCCTATGAAAACCACTTTTCATCTTTCTCTATATGGTAAATATTTAATTAAATTACTAAATTTCACAGAATTTATTTTGATACAAATTTATTAATTATTTTAATCATTATTATAATTATAATTAAATTCATTCCACTAAATTTTAATTATTATGAATAGTAATCCAGGAAAATAATTATCACCTATAGAAATGAGGAAAGAACGTGTTAATGTTTTTGGTTAAAAAATTAAAATAACCATAGAATAATAATTTATCCTGTTTTATGGGGTTTTAGACTAATTGTTTTCCAAAGGGAGTTTATTATTTCATTTTAAATCATTATTTGGAAATTTTAACCCATGCTTGACTTTTGTGAAGATAAGTTATAATTTATACAAATTAAAAACTATTTTCTAGTCTCTCCATTTAATAGAATAGATAGATAATTCCCTTAAATTATGAATAGCACAACATGTATGAATAATGTAATCAATTCATTATTTATCTTAAATAAATTTGAGAAATAAAATACCTATATTATTTCAATATTAAATTGTTTTCAACCATTAATCGTTTATCTTCAAAAAAAATTATTTTCCTGTGTTTTTATTATTATATTAAAATTAATTCCCACCATAAATCGATATTGAATTGGAAAAAATTTATTTCAAAATTTTAATTATAATTTTCTAATTTTTTTAATAAAATTATTTTTTTGTTATAAATAACTTATAATGGTAAATAGTATAGATATCACAGATAAGGTCAAAATGGGGATAAAGTGGTTAAACGTGAAGATAATGCTTCAAATGTATCCAAAAAATTTAAAATGTTATTGGTTGAGTTTATTTAAACCCTAAAACATATTATATTTCAATTTGTGGTGCCTTTGTGCCACATGAGATGATTATGATATATATATATATATATTATGTAGTATTTTATGTACTTCAAAGTGACCCCATTACACCCCCTATAAAATGATACCACCCATCCTATATTTTAAACACCTCATGATCTACATATATAAAATAATGAATAACATAATACCTTCCATGTCTACATTAATATCTCTTAGATATTCCGGTTTTCCCTAGCCAACATCCTTTATATGTCGAAGATGGTTTCTGAATGAAGAGGTATAACTCTTAAAAATGTGTTCTTGATTTTATATCTCATTATACATCTTATAAAAAATTGTTTATATTATAAAATAAAGGGTTATATATCTTCAATATGATATATTTATATTATTATAATGGGAAACCCATTATCCACTTTCTTTCTATAATATCAAAAAGGAAAATATTAGTTGGGTGTATATAAGGCTTACCGTCTACTTATAGAGGTGTAATATATTTTTCATCAACAAATTAAATAAATAATTACAATTATTTATATATATTATATAATATAAATTTTATGAAGTTTATTTAATTTTTACCTTTATTTTCTTCCATCCATCAAAATGTAAAAATTGTGGGGAACCATATGTACGACCATCCATCTCCATTAATGGTTTATTACATTTTTATATCTCCAACTTCTATGGATCCAAATAAATATGTATATAATGAATTTATATAATATTTACATCATAAATAATATATATTTTATAATATAACCCTGATCAATGTACAAGTACTTGGACTCTCAACCTGAAATATGCTTGAAAAATGAAGCAGTTATCACCCTCAACTGTGATTTTAATTAATAATTAATAATGATCTAGTTATAAGATGAAAGAAATTGATATATCATATGATATTAATTATTAATATTTTTAGTAGATGTATGCTGAATATTTATTTATTATAAATTATATTTTGTCACGTGTGAAGGAATTCAATACCTTTTCTGTAGGGATTTTCACCTAAATTTTAATTCATTGAGACACATTCCTTATTCACAACTTCTTTATTTTAGGGGATATAGAATCCACATAATTTTATTTAATTATTAATTAAAATAAAATTATTCTTGTAAAAATATCCATCTATGTTTATATCTCCCATTATTTTATGACTTTAATGTGACTACAGTGGTAAGAAATTTATGTTACAATCACACCATTTATGATAATTATTTTTGATAGGTTTCCCAATTATAAAGTTTTATGACTTATATATCAATAATTTAAAAATAATCATCCTAAGGATTTCTAAATTTATTACACATTTTACATTAATTTTCCTCTCTTTAATGACTCAATAGACTTATTTTTTTTTGAACCATACATTATTTCTCTATTCAGTTAAAAATAATTTCTCTTCTCTATCCATGATTTCTAAAATGCATTTTGAGAACTTTCATAATAATATAACATTTTTAATATGATTTTAACCATTTTTATAATTTTTAATATGTTTTAGAAATTAAAACATTATTTCATTTTTTTAATGAGGTACATTTTTCATTTCACAAATAAAAACTAATGAAATCAATGTTTATAGAAACACGGTTTGAATAGAATTTTCCATCATCCTAACCACTCAATGAATTAAATTTAAATATAGTATTATCAAAATTTATTTTTTAAAAAAATATTTTTGTTTTTATTTTTTTAATTATTAAATTTTAAATATATTTATTCAAAATTAAAAAAAAATTATATCCATCAAAATTATTACATGTGATAATTGAATGTAATTTTCATCTTTCAACAAATCTTATGATTTTAATTATATTTCAAAAAGGATTTTATTCTAAGTTATCAGGATTATTCATTTTCTTGATGGTTTATTTTTCGGATGAAGAGATGTACAGAAAACACATTTTCATTTATATCGATTAAATTATGATAAAATGTTAAATTTTTTCATAACAATGGGGAATCTATATTAATGGATTTTGATGAAGTTTTGGTTGGGTCCATTAAAACCATAAAATTAATTAGGTAAATTTGAATTAATCATTAGATAAATAGGTTATATATGAACCTAATATCATGTTCACAATTATATGCATGGATATGTTTTTCATATACATATGATTATGTATTGACCTTGTTTTCATATGCAAAAGATTATATGAAAAGCATGATTTATATCAATATTTTTCTATAAGGATTGATTTCATTTCCATAACATAATGAGTAACACTATTTTTATTTAATAATATTCTCAATGTTATAATATTATTATTCTCCCTTCATTAATATGTCAAAATTATGATCTCCTGGTTTATGAATTATTATTCATGATTTATCACCCTCATGAATATTTTCAATCATTATAATAAAATGTCTAACCATTACTCAAGTCTATGATCTATGATAGGTTGGATATTAACTATATAATTTATGATCATGATCTCATACCCTTAGTCTAATCATATACTCATGTATGATCATTGATTCATACATCCAATGATTACCCTTACTATGTATCTAAGCTCACCCATTCTTATATTTTTACTTCACTCGGTCAAGAATATCTTTTTGAAGTATGGTATACCAAATAATCATTCTATTTGGTAAATATTGATGACAATTCATGGAATAAGATGATTATGGATATAGTCATTTAATATAGTAATTTCATTTTTGGTTTGGGCATGCGTTGTATTGTTATGTATTAAATATCCATCTATTTTAATGTAATAGTTTCCTATCTAAATCGTGGTATGAAATAATTAATATCCTTATTTATTTATATTTCATAATATTATGTCTATTTCATAACATTTATTATTTATTATTAATATAATTTTGTTTTATATTAGTTGTGTGGGGAAATTCAACTGATTTACCTGTAACTCTATTTAATTTTTAACCATGGTTAATCGGTTTGTAAATTTAATTAAAGATATCTATAATTTTATAGTATTATTACCTATATTTTAAAATTATAAAAATATTTTAACTGTAGATAGTTTATCACAAAATGGACACAAATTATGTATAGTTCATTGTTTAATAATTTATGAAAGTCAATTTAACTTTGAATATTTAAAAATTTTATTACTTATAGATTTTAAAATATTTTCATTAAAATATTAATAGTATCATGAATACACGTTTATAAATTATATAAATTTTTTAAATTATCCGTGTATAGATGTTATGGAAAAATAATTTTTTTCATTCGATTAATGTGGAAACCATAGGTTCACAAAGGATTATCTCATATTTCATATAATTATAGAGAGGTATAAAAATATATAAGTATCATTTTAGTATATTAATCATGTTATAATTGTAATATTATTTCATTAAATAACTCATTTGAACTATCTATATAATGGTTTTAGTAAAAATAAAATAAGTCATACATATAGGTGGTAGTCCGCATGAAAGAATGGTGAAGTTTTCATTTATTACATTAATTAGATACTTTGTAAAAATCATATATTCCATTTTTATAATTAATTTTAAAAATATAAAAATGACCAGTTTATGATTCATTCAGCGATATAGGGTACTTGAGGGGTAGAAGAACAAAATAAATTTGAATGTTGGGTTGAAATCACTAAATCACCCTTTGGATATATTCTATTGGTGGACTCCAAAATTATTCTAATATTGATAATTTAGGAATAAAAATCCTTCTCGGAAGTGTTGTAAGATCATAAACATTTTACGTAGTCATCATGAGGTCGTTTTCAGGCATGTTTTGCTGTTTTAGGTGCCTTTGTTTTGGAGTTGTGATTTGAGGTGCGTTTGGGTTAGTTTTAAAAAAAATATCATATAGTATGATGTGAATGGTTTTACCATGATTTGAAAAATTGTGTGCCTAATCCCATGTAAATATTCGTACCTAGATAGATAGGTTTTCACAATTAGTGAATAGTTTACCCTAATTGTGCACCCTTGTATAGAAAACTATACATGAAGGTTTTTATAAACCGATTTTTTTAAATAACGCATCCCCCTACAACCCCTCTATTTCGACCTATTCTCAGGATTGATGAATTTATGGTCATCCTAGAGCCTTATTTAGGGATTAAAATGTGATTCAAACACCGTTCTTTGATATATAATGCATGAACTGAATATATTCTCTCTTCTCGGTAAGTATAATTCATTCCTATATATTTCATTTATCATTTCTGGAAAAATATCCACTATTTCAATGGATCTAAACAAATGAGTTGATATATAGATCTATGATTGTCGATATAGATTTATATTTTATGGATCTTCATGATTTTGATCTTGATTTTGGGTTTAAATAATTAAATCTGGATCTTGATTGACATCTTTGTGCCACACAGATTTTCAAGATTTACGTTGGGATAACATCTATCAAAAAAACTAAGTTAGGTGGTCTAAATAAAACTCCCATAATCATGGATTTGATATGTGTACATGGAATTGATGAATTTATAGATTTCCTTAGTAATTGATTTCTTTAATTGGAAAATTAGGAATGTGCTTTGACTTGTTGATTATTTGGAGATATAGATGATTAATTGATGATTTAATCATCGAAATAAAAGGCTTCCCAAATAGATAATTGATTGAGTAAAAAAATTTATGATTTGGGATGTTTTAATTCAAATACAGAATTTTGTTAGGTTTGAGACAATTAATCCGGGAGATTTAACTATTATAAACTATTTGGTTATGTGAGATAATTAATTGTGAACTAATTATGTGACATGATGTTGAATATGAAAAGTAATTGGGACATTAATTATGAAAATTTGATATTTTCTTTGGACAATTAATTATGAATAATTAATTATGGAATATTATTTTTTATTGATTGATTAATTGATGAATTAAATAAAGGTATTCAATGTTAATTGTTGCGATTACTAATGGAGTTTGATATGTTAATAAAATCATTGAATTAGTAAGAGAATTATGTGGTTAATTATTGTGAATTAATTAATGATTTATAAGATTGAGAATGTGGGTGATATACATGGTGTTCTAGACCAATTGAGAAGTGGGGACATGGACATGGTGTTCCTCCCACACAGTTAACCAATCACTTGTGATGCAGGTAATAGACACGACGATCTACACCAAATGAGATTTTTGGTTTTAGACATGGCCATCTACACCGAATTAAATTTCGAGTGCTTGACATAACGTTCAACACCACATGAATGTTGATAAAGAATTATGATTTAAATGGGAGACATGAATTGAATACGGGTATAATGTGATTGTTAAAAAATAAAAGACAATCTGATAACTATTTATGTATGCATTGTGATTATTGATTCATATATTTGCAGACACTATCTTTTGATTGGACTTGTTTAAGACTTCATTGGTTGTGGCCTACTGAGTCATACTCACACCCTATTTGGGCATCCTGATTGGCACCCAAACAGATATTGTTGTTGTGGGATCAGATTAGGACATGACCTTGGGATAACTCTTTGTTTGGGAATGAAACGTGGGTGAGAAAACCAGACATGATTCGATACCCACATGGGTGTCTTTTTTTCTTTATATATAGGTTCATTATAGACACTTTACACTTTCATTGTAATATCAGGTTTCCCATTTATTTGAACATTGTATTTCATGCTATGACTATCATGTGACATGGTATTTTTCAGGTTATTTATATGCATCCACACTTGTATAATGTTTTTTTTTTCAAAGTTTTTGTTTTATTTTGAGTAAAGAGGGCATAGTATCCCCCAAACTAACTAACTAGACCCTCACTGTTATTCGACACCCTATAGAGTAAGGGTAGGAGCACTTAAGGGAATGTGACGAACCGGATCAAGGCATCGTTTAGTGTCACCCGAGTCGGGATACAACAATGTTAGATCAAATGAAGGTTTTATTTTATTAATTCTTCTTTTGTGTTATGTTTTTGGGAAATTTTGACATCATACAAGGAATATTCAGTCTTGGTAATAAGCACTTGCATGGGAGTCTCAACCCCATGTACAGGGGAAACTTCAGGTACCCAGGGCTGGATTATTTTGACTTTTTGTTGTTGTTATATTTGAATATTATTTCTCCTTGAGTGATGAAATTCTGGTGTTTTGTGATATTTGTTTTCACAATTGTTAAAAAAAATTTGATGGACTAAAGAGGCATGAGAATTGATTCTACATGAATCATTCTGGGCACTTAGGGTTATTGTGTCATGCAACATTATAGGCACTCACGGGAAAATGGTTTATCAATAAGTTGTTAACCATGAATAATTTTTCCTGGTTTTAATATTGAAATAATGATGAAAAGCGATAATAAATGGTTTTCAAGTGAGAAATCGGAAAAATGAGATGTGCTTCATTATTTATTTTAAATTATGTAATTAAATTATTATAGGAATTAATTAAGGAGAATGTGTGTACCCTTCTTTACCATGACCGAGGAGTAAGATTGTCATGTGTAGTGATAAGGCCTCAGTGTTGACAATATAGTGAGAAACATAAAAAAGGATTTTTTTTAACTTTTTTTATCTTCATCCTCTTACATAAATATTATAATGTAAAGAAATAGGACATAAGACATGTGTTGGGATTTGTATAAATATGCCTCCACAACACTTTTTGAGAGGGAGACCGATGGGTGTGGCTAGGTAATAACATTCAGACATAGAACATGTGGAAATGTTAGTGCATGAAGAAGAGGTAGGGGAGCATTTCCAATAGGAAGATTCTCATTTCATGACCCATGGAGGTTATTAAAAAACATGTCTGAGTTGACAAGGGAGATTCAGCTACGACACCCTCCAAATATTAATTGAGAGGGTGGACTTGAGGGACCTGAGTTATATATTGAATCCATAGATACGACACTTGACCATTTAGAGACTTCAGTTGAGTAGAGGGTCATGATGGTTGCTTATATGTTATGGGGTCAGCAAAGCACTACTGGGACCTTTAGGTATGATCAGGGCATACTGAAAATATGTTATTGAAGGACTTTCTGGAAAGTTCATGAAACACTTCTATCCAAAGATGCTGAGACAAGAGAAGGAATCAATGTTTATGTATCTGACTAAGGGAAGAAAGTCATTAATGAATTATGTCGAATATTTCATGAATTTGAATTTTTTTTCTCCAACTTTGGAAGAAGATGAGGTTCTTCTGAAAAATGTTTCAAGGACAAGAATTAGTGTGAAATTATATCCCTAGTGAATATCTATATGCTGAATAAGTTTTAAGATGTGTTCAATCAATATTTCATTTTGTAGGGGAACCTAAAGGAGGATTCGAGTACAGTAAAGTTAGATATCACTAGATGATCAAAGAGTGTGTCATTTGAAAGAAAGAAGCACTGTTATGAGAACCATAGTCGGAATAGTAGAACAGAAGGTGGATAGTCAGGAGGAAACTTATACACGATTATTCTAATTTTCATGTACACCAATGCAATTGGAACAAACACTATCACACACATTGTCATTGACCACTAGTGGAGTGCCACTTTTGCAGCATGCTGGGGAACCTATATAAGTTTTGTTGTAACCAGGAACATGATGGTTTAAATGGAGCAGCAATATAGAGTCAGATTATGGGAAGGGTGCCTTATACACCTTATAACTCTAAAAAATAGAGATATACTGGTTTATGTGGTATAAGTAGTAGGCATAGTGCATCAGTGTATGAGTGCTCATATAAATAAAGTGGTGCTACTTAGGTGAGTCAGACGATGACACAAGGAAGAGGGGTAAGACAGTCACATGCAGTGCGTCCTACACTTGTGGAAGGTGCGGGTGGGTCATCGATAGTGAAAGGTACTATTCTATTAGCTTCTACTTTACCTTGTGACTTATTTTCCATTTTTTATCGCATTCCTTTATATCCATAAATCTTGTTAATGGTTTGAGCCTTGAGGTTGAGTCTGTTAGAGGAGTGATGAATATTTATACACCGTTTGGAACACGGTCTAGAGATATCTATTTATTCGAGTTATTTTCACTAGATATCAGAGAGTTTCATTTTATTTGGGATCACTATGTCCTTGATATGATGGGTTTCGACCTGATTATGGGTATGGACTGGTTAGTCACATACTAATCCCACATCGATTGTTACAATAAGATATTGACCATTGTGTCTCTTATGGGTGACTAGTATGTTCATCTTGGAGATTGTAATATCCAAGAAAGTATAGCATGGTCTTTTACACATCAACTGGGAGAGCACACAATCCATGTTGCTATTATTTTTCATGATGAATAGAGTGGTAGGGAATGTAAACTTCCACTAGTTGTGGAACAGATCCAAGATTTCATTCTTACATACTTCTCTAAGTTTCCACTTGAGTGAGATGTATAATTCACAATTGATCTCATGTAGAGGGATTAGCCGGTATCCATTCCACCTTAATTAATGGCACCAACTAATCTTCAATATCTCAGTATGCAGTTGGAGGAGTTGGAGGATAAAGGGTTTATCTATCCATGTATATCATCATGGGGATCACCTATGTAATTTTCAAAGAAGGCCGATGGGGGTTTACGCTAGTGTGTTAATTACTGGGTGTTTAATAAAATTACCATGAAGGAATAGTATCCTCTTCCACATAATGATGATTTTTTGGACCAGCTTACATGGCCGTTTGTGTTCCCAAAGATAGATTTTATATCAAGGTATCATTAGGTGAGTGTTTAGTCTTCTGATATACTAAGAACTACTTTCAGAAGTACATATGGCCTTTATGAGTTTTTCATAATGTTGTTCGAGTTAACAAATGGTCCAGAAATTCGTATGGCCTTGATGAAAATGATCATTCACCCATATCTGGATCAATTTTAGTTGGTGTTTGTGGACAGCATATTTTTTTATTCTAAGACTAATGAAGATCATTCCCAACCTCTTGACATCGTCCTCACTAAACTGAGATAAAATCAGTTATACACTAATCATTCCATGTGTTAGTTTTTTATTTACAATGTACACTTCTTGCGGAACATGATCTCAGAAGAAGGTGTGTTAGTGGACCTAGAGAAGGTTGGGGTAGGGGTTTCATGGGAGTAGCCCAATAATGTTTTTTAATATACAATGCTTTTTTGGATTAACTAGATATTACATGAGGTTCATCTAATACATTTCCTGATTGACATCACCATATTCACGTTTGAAAATGATATGGGTATTTTTGAGTGGAAGGAAACATAGGAAAAATCATTCCATGATTTAAAGAACCACTTATCTGTTGGAACCAGGTTCTTCAAAGCATGATTTGGTGTATGGTTTGTGTTTGTTGTCAATCCTCAGTGGAAGTTCCGAATGTGTTCCAGAAAAGTGATCACACAGTTCAAACAGACAACAGTTTTGAAGGTGGCGCTGTTTCCCAGTGTTTGCCAATTTTTTGGGCCTCAAAATCGGAAAATGAAGACATGGATTGTCTGCAAAAGGAGGTTCGCAGAAAAAGGAAGTGGTGCGCGAAATTTTAGAGGCTTGCGCGAAATACTTATGTTAGGCGCGAAAAAACAGCGGGATGCGCGAAATAGGGGATCAAAGTTTTTCGCGCAAATTGTGTTTCGAAATCAGTTCGGTGAAAAATGGCAAAGGGTTGGGCTGCGCGAAAAATAAGGGCTGTGCGCGAAATACTTAAGCTGGGCGAAAGATTACGCGCCAGATGAGAGGTTTTCCGCGCCGAAGGGGATTTTTGCGCGCAGTGGTCTCAGTCGCCTATAAATATGAGGTGACCCCCTTCATTCGGCTCGTTGGAAGACTTAGAGAAGATCCGAGGTCTGATGCGCGAAAAAGGATCGCGTAAAGGAGCTTGCGCGAAATATTTGGAGTTGCGCGAAAAACGGGATTTTTGCGCGAAATATTTTCCCGCGCCAAAAGAAAATGTTGCGCGCAATAGGATGATTTTGCGCGCAAATGGTTGATGTTTCGCATATTTCTCAGTAAGGTTTGTCTGCACGTTTTGGTTATCCAGTTCAGTGGTTCTGCGCGTTCTAGTGCATCTCTTCCGGACTTCGATGCAAGCAGAGTCTCGTGCTGAGCAGAGGCAAAGACTTCAATGCAAATTTATTGAAGAGACCTTCACGTCTATAAACTGAGTGAGACTTCACCAACGGCAGTGAGCCAGGGGGAGTCAACGGGAGTGACCCAAGGGAAGCAGTGAGCTTTCCCTAAACCTTTTGTAAAGGCAGTGAGCCTGGGACAGAGTGTCTGTACCCGAACGTTTGTATCCGCAGCTAGTGAAGCATAGTGGATTTAGGTACGACCGACAACCTGTCGGCGTATGCTCCTTGGACGTAGCCCTTAGTGGTGAACCAAGTAAAAATGACTGTGTCTTCTCTGTGCATGTGAATGTTTTCATTTTGATCGTAATCATCATACAGGTTCAACAAGTTCCTACCAACGTGGGAACAAGATCCAACAAATTAAAAGAAAAAGTGGTTACCCTGATTCACCCCTCCCCTCTCAGGGTGTCCCGGGGTCCTTCAAGTGGTATCAGAGGGAGGTTGCTGGTGTTGAATCTGACCTTCTTCATCATGGAAAACGCCTTCAATGTCAGGGGAGTCCCTCACTTCGATGGAAGCAATTTCCAGATCTGGAAGAACAGAATGAGAGCTCATCTAAGATCTCTTGGAATGGAAGTTCTTTTTTCTACTGTGCAAGGAATACATGTCACTGATCCAATAGGTCTGGCTATGACTGAAACAGACAGGAAACTTCTTGATGCAGATGCTAAAGCACAGAATGCTCTCACTGCTGCCCTTTCTGATCAGATTTACCTGAAGGTGATGAATTGCACCTCAGCAAAATCTATGTGGGATAAACTTGAGAATATTTATGAAGGTGATAGCAAAGTGAAGGAGGCAAAACTACAAGTGCTACACAATCGGTTTGATGATCTGAAGATGCATCCAGACGAGAATGCAGACTCCTTCTTCAATCGAATTACTGAAGTGGTTGGAGCAATTCGGGGTCTAGGCGAAGAAATCAAAGACATTGATATTGTAAAGAAAATATTAAGAAGACTTCCACCTCTGTATAATGCGAAGGTGTCAGCTCTTGAGGAAAGAGATCTTTCCAAACTTTCTCTAGATGACTTACTGAGCAGTTTGGTATCATATGAAATGAGAGTCAAGCCAGAAGATGCTACGACTCGGGTGAGCAAGGAAATGGCATTCAAGGCCATGGATAAATTGAAAATCTCAAAGGATAGTAGCGGTGATGATGACGAAGAGAAAGAAATTCTTTCTCTCATTGCAAAGAAGTTCCAGAAGGGGAAAGGGAAATTCAAAGGGAAGTTAACTCTCGCATGCTTCCGTTGTGGAAAAGTTGGGCATATTGCCTCTCAGTGCTTGAAGAATATCAATGATGATGACAGTGAAGATGAAAACTTCAAAAAGCCTCAAAGAAGGTTCTTCAAAAAGGGAGACTTCAAATCTGGTAAGAAAATGCAAAGGAAGAGTTTTGTCTGTGAAGAGGAAGAAGATGACAATGAATTCTGTGATGAAGAAGAACCAGAATTCAAAACTGGGAACCATGCTTCTATGATGGCCACTGTTGAAAAGTCAGAAGATACTGATGGTGAAAAACAACTGAGAACTTGTGTAGATCCTGAGGTGCAACTTAAGGATGCAGTTAGTAATCTTAAGATTAAATGTAAGAGCTGCAATAAGTGGAAATCAATTGTAGAAGAATCAACTGAATATGTTGATCAACTTGAAGCTGAAATTGAACGACTGGAAGAATTTGTGAAGGTACAGTCTAAAATAATTGAAAGCAATGATGATGCAGTTGATCTGAAGCTGAGAATTGAAGAGCAAGCAAAGTTCATCAATGACCTCACATCCAGACTGGATGAAAAATCCAAGACTGTTGAGGGTCTTGAGGAGGAAGTAGTTACTCTGAGGAGTAAAATGGAGACAGAATTAGTTCCAAAAGAATCGAGGAAGAAAATACAGTTCGGAAGATTCTCAGATGCAGAATTACTTGCAAGAGCCAAGTGTGGTTCAGATGGGGTTGGAAAAGTCTTGAGTGATCAAAGACCTGCTTGCATGGGAAAGAGTGGAATTGGCTGTGAGGCTGAGTCATCAACTGCTGGAAGTGAAAAGATCCAAAAGAAAGATAAGATGAAAGTTGAACATGTTGAAATGTTACCTAGAGTGCTGAAAAAGGAACCCTCAATCCAAACTAAAAGGAGACCTGAAAATTATCCTCAAACTTTCAAAAATGGCAGACAGTCTTACTATTCTCCCAAGGAAGAAGCTATAAGGAAAAATTCAAGTGAGAAGAAATTTCTTCTCATGAAGTGTCAGTTCTGTGGCTATCTGGGCCATACCATGTCCTATTGTGAAGAGGCAAGAAGCTATCTGAATGGAGAAGATATAGATGCTCAACAAAGGAGAACAATTTCATATCCTAATTCTTATAGAAGAAATAATTTCTATGGATATTGTTTTCATTGTTCTAACATTGGTCATAAGGCCATTAATTGCAGGCAGAGAAGGGACATTGACACCTCATACAGAAGTTCCAGACATGTCAAGTCTCGTCAGCAAGACGATGTTTCTCTTTCAAACAGGTTCTCACCTCTTAAAGAAGACTTTGACTATGAAGAACCTGAGTTTGAGGAAGAGATAGTTGAAAGGCCATCAGTTCTATATACTCAATCTAACGTCTCATGGAAGGAAAGGAGGAAGATTGAGAAATCAAACCTTGCAGAGGTAGCTCTCAAAGCTACAAAGAACAACAGTACCTGGATTCTAGATAGCGGTTGCTCATCTCATATGACAGGTAATGCCGGTCTACTTACAAATATCATAAAGAATGTTGATGGTACAGTAAGATTTGGTAATGATGGGGCTCTGAAAATCAAAGGGAGTGGAAGTACCAAATTAGCTAATGGAGAACTAAAGAAGACTGAAGTCCTTTACGTAGATGGCCTACGTCATAATCTCCTCAGCGTGAGTCAACTCTGTGACTCAGGACTTGTTGTTACTTTTAATCAGAAAGGCTGCACTATCAAGGGAAAAACTGGAAATTCTCTCATGAAGGGATGCAGAACAGAAGGAAACTTGTATCAGGTTGATAGTGAAGAGAATGTATGTTACATTACTGTTGAAGAAGAAAACAATCTGTGGCATCGGAGATTGGGACACATCAATCAACAAGACATGGAGAAAATATAAAAATTGAGAATTGTCATGGACATTCCCAACCTGAAGCGTGAGCGTGAAAAATCCTGTGATGCTTGTATTCGTGGGAAGCTGGTCTGCAGTTCATATCGGCCAAAGAAGAAAAAGGCATCTCACCTTCTTGATCTGATTCATACAGATGTTTGTGGTCCAATAAATGTTGCCGGGACTCATGGAGAAAGGTACTTTGTCCTTTTCATAGATGATTACAGTCGAATGGCATGTGTGATGGTCATTCATCGGAAACGACAGGTCCTTGACTGCATGAAAACATATCGGCGAATCGCCGAGAATGATACTGGACGAACAATCAAAGTGTTGCGATCTGACAATGGAGGAGAATACACGTCCATTGAATTTGAAAATTATCTGGAGAAGCATGGGATACAACATGAGGTAGCTGCTGTGAGAACTCCACAACAAAATGGAGTTGTGGAACGAAGGAATCGACAGGTGAACAACATGGCACGAACTATGCTGATTGAGAGTCGTATTCCACGACATTACTGGAAAGAGGCTGTTCAAGCTGCAGTGTACATTCAGAATCGAACAGGACTTTATATGGGTGAGACTAAGACACCATATGAATTGTGGCATGGACGGAAGCCATCTCTAAAATACTTTCGTGTCTTTGGAAGTAAGTGCTTCATCAGGAACAAAGAAGGAAATCAGGGGAAATATGGTGACAACGCAGATGAAGGAATCTTCCTCGGTTACTCAATGAACAGCAAAGCCTACAAATGTTTCAACAATCGTTTGGGAAGGATTGTGGAAAGCAATGATGTTAAGATAATTGAAGAGAAAACCACAAATGCCTCGCGCACGTCATATGCTGATGTGATAGAAAGTCATGAAGAATGTGAACATGAAGAACCTACAAATGCAGAAATAGAGGAAGCTGTTCAAAACACTCATCAATCACATGATGATGTTGACTCAGAAGAAGAATCTGAAGAAGAAACTATGGCTGAAGAGAATACTACTGAACCTCGCAGGAGAAATCGAAGAGCTGAGATTGATCCATCCAACATAATTGGGGATAAGAGTGCACCCACTCAAACCAGAAGGATGAGGAATACCACACAATCTGCATTTCTATCAGTTGTAGAGCCATCCTCATTCGAAGAAGCTGAAAAAGATGAATCTTGGGTGAAAGCCATGAATGATGAATTAGATCAGATTGATAAGAATCAGACATGGGATCTTGTCCAGAGACCCGAAGGTCACAATGTGATTGGTACCAAATGGATCTTCAAAAATAAGTTTGATGAGCATGGAAGTGTCATCAGAAACAAGGCACGACTGGTATGTAAAGGATACTCTCAGATTGAAGGCATTGATGTTGAAGAAACCTTTGCTCCAGTGGCTAGACTGGAGTCAATCAGGCTATTTCTTGCCATGGCACTCCAAAGAGGATATAAAGTATATCAAATGGATGTCAAGACAGCATTCTTAAATGGTGTACTCGAAGAAGAAGTCTACATTGAACAACCAGTGGGTTTTCTTCTTGGTGCTGATGAATCAAAGGTCTGCAAGCTAAAGAAAGCACTTTATGGATTAAAACAGGCACCAAGGGCATGGTATTCTAGACTAGATTCGTATCTCAAAAAGCTGGAATTCAAAAGAGGAGGAGTTGATCACAATCTCTATGTGAAGAATTCTCCAAAAGATCAGTTCATGGTTCTTGTTTACGTCGATGACATTATATTTGGTGGCAGCAAACAGAAATCAGTGGATGAATTTGCCAATCATATGAAATCAGAATTTGAAATGTCAATGATTGGGGAGCTCACATATTTCTTGGGACTGCAAGTGACTCAGAGGAAAGACTACACTTTTATCTCTCAGGAAAAGTATGCAAGAGAGCTGCTGAAGAAGTTTAACATGCAAGACTCCAAACCAATGTCAACTCCGATTGCAGTTGGAACCAAACTTGGGAAGCATGAGGATGGAAAATCTGTAGATCCCACCCTGTACAGGAGAATTATTGGGAGTCTATTGTACCTGACAGCGACACGGCCAGATATTGTCTTTGCCACATGTCTTTCTGCCCGCTTTCAGAGTAATCCAAAAGAGGAACACATGACAGCAGTGAAAAGAATCATGAGGTATATTCAAGGTACTTACAAGTATGGATTATACTTTGCTGTAGGAAGGGATAGTGAATTATCCGCATTTTCTGATGCTGACTGGGCTGGCGATGTTGTGGACAGAAAGTCCACCAGTGGTGGAGCATTCTTTATCGGAAATAATTGTGTTGGCTGGTTGAGCAAGAAACAAGAAAGTACTTCTCTTAGTACTGCGGAAGCTGAGTATATATCTGCCACAAAGTCATGCACTCAACTGCTATGGATGAAGCAACAATTAACAGATATTGGTGATGAGGTAAAGCAGCCAATGGTGATCTACTGTGATAACAAAAGCGCAATTGATCTTACGAAGAATCCGGTTCAGCATTCTCGTACAAAACATATTGAAATACGGTATCATTTTATCAAAGAAAAGGTTGAACAAGGCGTGATTAAAATGGATCATGTTGGAACTAATGAGCAAGTGGCTGATATCCTAACCAAGCCATTGTCCGCGGCTGTGTTCGAGACGCATCGGTTGAACCTCGGTGTTCGACCACCTCCTACTGCATAAGGAGGCTCCGGAAGCCCCCTCTCCCCGTTTGTTTTAACTGTTTTTATCTGCTTATGGCTGTGATGCAGGTTTATGGGGGAGATACTATCCAGGGGGAGTATGGCTTGAGCTGAACGTTGAACAAACTTTTCGGTCTTTGGTTTTATTGTCAATGGGGGAGAAAGGAATAAATTCACGGAATAAATTCACGGCAAGTGAATTCAAGGCAAGAAATTCACGGCAAGAAATCTACGGCAAGAAATTCTTCTGTGATGGAACTGTAAGATTGTGCTGAGAAGTTTAATAAGGATAACTTCGGGCGTCATGGAGAATTTCAAAACACTAAGACCCAATTCAAGCTTCCTCTCTTGTTTTCTACACGGAGCATTGCTCACGTAGACTTAGAGTGTTGGCTGAGTTGATTCTTGCGTTTTGGATCTGCTCATGGTTGGAGGTCTATTGAATTTATTCTGATTGCCAACAAACCCAAAGGGGGAGATTGTTGGAACCAGGTTCTTCAAAGCATGATTTGGTGTATGGTTTGTGTTTGTTGTCAATCCTCAGTGGAAGTTCCGAATGTGTTCCAGAAAAGTGATCACACAGTTCAAACAGACAACAGTTTTGAAGGTGGCGCTGTTTCCCAGTGTTTGCCAATTTTTTGGGCCTCAAAATCGGAAAATGAAGACATGGATTGTCTGCAAAAGGAGGTTCGCAGAAAAAGGAAGTGGTGCGCGAAATTTTAGAGGCTTGCGCGAAATACTTATGTTAGGCGCGAAAAAACAGCGGGATGCGCGAAATAGGGGATCAAAGTTTTTCGCGCAAATTGTGTTTCGAAATCAGTTCGGTGAAAAATGGCAAAGGGTTGGGCTGCGCGAAAAATAAGGGCTGTGCGCGAAATACTTAAGCTGGGCGAAAGATTACGCGCCAGATGAGAGGTTTTCCGCGCCGAAGGGGATTTTTGCGCGCAGTGGTCTCAGTCGCCTATAAATATGAGGTGACCCCCTTCATTCGGCTCGTTGGAAGACTTAGAGAAGATCCGAGGTCTGATGCGCGAAAAAGGATCGCGTAAAGGAGCTTGCGCGAAATATTTGGAGTTGCGCGAAAAACGGGATTTTTGCGCGAAATATTTTCCCGCGCCAAAAGAAAATGTTGCGCGCAATAGGATGATTTTGCGCGCAAATGGTTGATGTTTCGCATATTTCTCAGTAAGGTTTGTCTGCACGTTTTGGTTATCCAGTTCAGTGGTTCTGCGCGTTCTAGTGCATCTCTTCCGGACTTCGATGCAAGCAGAGTCTCGTGCTGAGCAGAGGCAAAGACTTCAATGCAAATTTATTGAAGAGACCTTCACGTCTATAAACTGAGTGAGACTTCACCAACGGCAGTGAGCCAGGGGGAGTCAACGGGAGTGACCCAAGGGAAGCAGTGAGCTTTCCCTAAACCTTTTGTAAAGGCAGTGAGCCTGGGACAGAGTGTCTGTACCCGAACGTTTGTATCCGCAGCTAGTGAAGCATAGTGGATTTAGGTACGACCGACAACCTGTCGGCGTATGCTCCTTGGACGTAGCCCTTAGTGGTGAACCAAGTAAAAATGACTGTGTCTTCTCTGTGCATGTGAATGTTTTCATTTTGATCGTAATCATCATACAGGTTCAACAAGTTCCTACCAACGTGGGAACAAGATCCAACAAATTAAAAGAAAAAGTGGTCACCCTGATTCACCCCTCCCCTCTCAGGGTGTCCCGGGGTCCTTCATTATCATCAAAACCAATATTGATCTTATCTGAATCCGGTGAGGAGTACAATGTGTTTTGTGATGGCTTGGGATATCACATGGAGTTGTGTTGATGTAGGTAGATCATGTTATATCTTATGGGTGTTAGCAGTTGAGGCAGCATGAATGGAACTACCCCATGCATGACCTTGATTAGGAAACAGGGGTTTATGCTCATATGGTTTCCTGACACTATCTTTTGGGTGAAAATATTACGGTTTTTATAGATCACAAAATCCTGAAATAAGTCTTTTCACAACGTGACCTGAATCTTGATTAGTAAAGATGGGTAGAGTATATTAATTCCTTTGTTTTTGAACTCGAATATACACCCGGAAGGGGTAATAATTTGGATAAGACATTGAGAAAGAAAACTCGGACTCAGTTCGTATATGATTCAAGTTTAGAGTGGAAGGCTATGACCAAGTATGAGGAAATGCATGTGGTGGGTAAGGAGAGTTGTGAGAAGATGAATATGGTTTCAGTAGCAATGGAGTCTACACTCTTAACATGGATCAAGGAAAATATGTACAAGGATCTGTAGTGCTTAACTTTATGGGAAATCAGTGAAGGTGATGAGACACCTTTAGACTGGTTGATTGATGTGGTTGAGGTCATATATGAGAAAAAATATTTTTGTTGTGAATAAGAGTATTGGAGATAAACTCATGTGATAATTTCATGACTCAAAGTGGTTAGTACATCCTAGGGAGGAAAAAATGTACCATGAATATGATGACCATTTTTTTGACCAAGCATTAAAAAGGAGATAACATGTTTTTTGACAAGTTGTTTCACATGTCAGTAGGTGAAAGTAAATCATCGACGACTTGGTGGTCTATGGTAGCCATTTCCTATTTTGGAATGGAAGTGGGATGACATGACAATATATATTATGGTATGTATCCCAAATATGATTATGAATAATAATGTTATTTTTTCATTGTGGATCAACTAATAATGGTAGAACATTTCTTACCAATAAGGGTAACCATAACAGCAGAACAGTTAGGAGAACTGTATGTTTGGGATATCGTTTTTTTTTTCTGGGGTGACACATACTACAGTATAGTTTTATATTATGATTCATTCTTTACATCACACATTTGGTAGGGCTAACATAAGGAACATGGAATAGAGGTGATGTTATGTATATATTTACACCCACATATAGATGGGTTGTTTGATCATACCACACAGTTGCTAGAGTATACGCTATGGGCATGTCTGATTTACTTTTGTGGCACATAAGATAAGCTCTTAGATTTAGTGGAGTTCGAATATAACAATAGTAATTAGAAAACTATACAGATGGAACCATATATGTCACATTATGTTAGGTAATGTGGATCTCCGTTATGTTGGTTAGAGGTGGGAGAGTCGGAGTTGTTTGGACTGAGTTTCATACTGCTGACATCGGAGCAGGTGTAGCTGATTCGAAAACGTATGGCTACTACTCAGAGTAGATAGAAGTTTTATAATGATATAAAAATATTAACCTTATAGTTTACATAGGATTATTGTGTGTTTATTTGGGTGTCTTCTATGATGGGTCACCATAGGACACGAAGGTAGGGAATATTGGTCCTGAGGTTTGTATGACCATTTGAGGTAGTGGGGAGAATTGGCCTAGTAGCGTACTTATTATTCCTTCCACTAAATACAGTGGTACACATGTTGTTTTACATGTGTCACAACTATGGAGGTATCACCCTGGCCCTTCTCAAAAGATCATTGTGGATGAGGTTATCCTCGATATGGATGTGTCCATTAAGGATCATCTAATACATGTGCTGTATTATATTGAAAAAGTGTTGTGGGGAGAGACAACACTTCTAGTTTCTGTCTTATGAAAAAATGGACATGTTCAAGAGTAATCAAGGGAAAGGGAAGAAGACATGGGGGTTCAATGGCCCACTAATTTTTTTTGGAATCTTAGTGATGTTAGAGAGTGATTCGTGAGGATGATCTGTTAAAATATGGGGAAATTGTATGATCCTGACCTTTTTACAATGTCATTATGGGCCCATTTTTGGTACATTTTCTATTTTTATTTACCTTTATTTTGGAGTTGTGGTTTGAGGTGTGTGTGGGTAATTTTTTATGAAATATTAATGAATTTATGGATGTTCATGGTTTCTGCACAGTTTTCAAAAAAATTCACCTAAACCCATGTAACCCTGGGAACCTGGATAAACAGGCCCACACGGTTTGTGCTCTGTTGTCCCAAACGATACTCCCCTGCTTAAGAAACCATGAGTGTGGGTTTATATTATTAAAAATATTGTTTTTAAATCACATAAACCCCTGAAACCCATCTATTTATACCTTGGTAAAGGCTTGATGAATTCTTGGTAGTCCTAGAGCCTTTTGAAGGGATTCCCAGGTGATTCGAACATTGCAATATTTAGATCTAAAACCCAGATCGATGATCTTATTTCTTCCTGATATGTGGATTTCAACTAATTTATTATTCTATTAATTCCCCTATAATTATTATATCTTTTCATGGAATATCTCCACCATTTTAATAGATCTAAAAGTATAATTTGAGATATAGATATGGGATTGTGAATCTAGATCCAGATTTCCAAGATCTTGATGCTTTAGATCATAATTTTTGGTTTAGGGATTTATATTTGGATCATTATTGATGTCGTTGTGATGCTTGGATATTGGGAATTTTCAATTGTATAAAATTCATCAACAGAACAATGTAGTTGGTCTAAATCAAACTCACATTGTCATGTATTTGATATGTGTGTGTGAAATTGATGAATTTCTAGATTTCCTCAGAAATTGATTTCCTAAATTTTGATAATTAGGAATTTTCTGTGTATTTTTTATTCTTTGAAGACATATATGACTAATTGATGATTTAATCATGGAAATAAAAGACTTCACAAATAGATAATTTTTTTGAAGAAATCTTTTATGATGTGGGATATTATAATTGAGATATAGAATGTGGTTGGGTTTGATATAATTAATCTAGGGGGTTAAAGTATGAGAAAATGATTGGGTATGTTGATTATTTGTAGTGGATTAATTATATATCATGATGTTGATTAAGATAATTAATTATGCGATAAATTATGAAATTAGAGATTTGGTTTGGATTATTAATTTAGAAGAATTGATTATATAATAAGATATATGTCAATTGATTAATTAATTGATGAATTAATTATTGGGTTGTATAGTTATTAAATTGACGGGTTAACTCATGGTCTTTGGTATGTTTAACTGATAGTTGGATTAGTAAGGGAATTATGTGGTTAATCGTTTTGAATTAATTAATGATTGAAATGATTGATATTGTTGGTGTTAGATATAGTGTTCTAGACCAATTGAGAACATGGAACTGTGACATAGTGTTTCTCCCCAATAGTTAGCAAAATGATTTTGATGTAGGGTGTTAGACATAACGATCTATACCAAATGAGGGTTAGGGTGTTAGACATTAAAATATACACCGAATGAGATTTGGGGTGCATGACATGGTTTTTATCACCCAATGAATAATGATAATGAATTATGATTAAAATGGTAGACCTTAATTGAATCCTGGTCTAATTTTGTTATTAAAAAATAAATGAAATTGTGATTAATGTTTAATTATGAATTGTAATTTTTTCTTCATAGAATATAATACATTTTATTTTTGACTAGGCATGTGTAATACATATTTAGAGGTGGCCTACTGAGTTGTACTCACACCATATTTAGGCCACTTGATCTACACCCAAGCATACATTGTTGTTTCAGGACAGTATAAGGGCAAGGGCCAAGGATAGGTTTCTATTTGGGAATGGATCATGGGTGAGAGAACCAAATGTGGCTTGGGAACCATGTGGGATTCGTTATGTATTTATTTTCAAATTCATTATAGACACTTTACACTTGCATTGTAATAACATGTTTTCTATTTTTAGTTTTGTATTTTATTTCTATTTTTTGAAATCTCATGACTTTTTATTTTTCATTTTTTTTATATTTAGGAAATTGACTATTTTTGTTTGATTTTTTAAGTGTTTTATTCTGATAAAAGAGTGTATAGTCTCTCCATGATTGACTTACCAGACTCTTACTGTTAGTCGGCACCCTCTAGCATACGGGGACGCGCGCCTGAGGGCATGTGACAGACCAGCTCTGGACACCATTTAGTGGAACCTAGGTCGGGACTTTACAAGTGGGGAATGGGTTTATGAGAGATTATGAAAAAATAGATCTAATTCTTTGTAATTGGTGTTGAAATGTTTTAGAATGTTTCTTATTTTATAAGAAGGTAAAATTAGATTTTTTTTGTAAATCCTCATAACATTTCAAATATATCAACCCCCAATTCAATGAAAAGAGGCATTCAAAGTGTAAAATACTTGTGAGGGAGGGTCCTTAGTTGATCTACTCTCTTCCATATATTTTTTTAAAAAGTTTTTCACATATTTTTATCATTTTACCCCCAAATAATTAAATTTACAATTTAGGTTTTTACTATGGTAATAATATTTTAACCTATTTTATTTATGTTTATACCTAGAAATTAAGCTAATAATATTAAAAAAATAATACCAAATGATTAAAAATATAAATTCCATTTTATTTTATTGAATTTATTAGGTCGTTAAATTTTAGAAATAATAATAAATGAACTAATCAACAATAGAAAATTTTATTATTGATTTTAGTGATCAAAACATACTAAGGATAAGATTAAGAATATTTTTTAAAAAAATTGAATTAATTAGTTAATTATAATATAATTTTATTCATTAATCATTGAAATACATCTATTAAAAAACTTATTATTGGGAATAGTTTATTATAGGAAAGTACTAAAAATAGTTTTTAACGAGAATTGTTTTTTTAGTTTTAGAATGATAAACATGGGTTTCATAAATTTATTATAGTATTCTAAACTAATTTTTACATATATATATAATTAAATAATTTTTTAAAATATATATGTTATTCTTGTACTACGATAACATTATAATGGTGAAAATTGTGGCATAATTAGTATTTTTTCTCTATTCACCTAAAAATATACTATTTTATAAAAATCCCAAATATTTATCCTAGGATAATATTGAAATGAAAAATAAAAATATTATGTCTATTTTTGAAATTTATAATTCTATATTTTATTTATTTATCTATAAAATGAAAATATAAAATACCATCAAAATTTATTTTAATAAAAAAATAACTTTGTAGATATTAAAAATAATTATTCTTATTTCCAAAAAATTATAGATAAATTAATATAAATATATTCTCAATAATATAATGTATAAATGATATATTTATTTTTATTAAATAAGTAAAATAAAAATAATATTTAAAATATATATATATAAATATTATCATGTTAATTTTATTAATGGATTAGTAAATATAATTTATTTTACATTAAAATTAAAAACAAAAAATACTAAAAATATATGTAATAATTAAAATAAAAAATTAATTATTACATTTTTATAAAATCATAATTATTTCTTAAATATCTCTTCATGATCTATACAACATATCTAAGCATGAGGTAAGGTCCAGAGGTATTATTGGGTGGTGATTATGGTAGCATCGATCTCGTGGAAATTTCCATAAGTTTGAACTTTTATCGCATCCGATTTCTATCATTCTATTATTATTGGATTTAGGATTCGTGTTGCACTATGGAAAACCCAATTGAAGATACATAATTTAAAATCTCAGACAAATCATCTTCATAAGAAATACTTGTACTAAATAATGTAATTGTATTCATTTTATTATAGATTTCATAACATGATTACTATAATTTATACCTGCTAATTAATCAGTAATATCGTAGTAGAAAATTTCCATAATTTTATTTTTAATGTGACATTGATTTATTATACTACATTTTTTCATGATAAAAAATCTTTTTAATTCATTAGGTTTAAAGGGGAAAATCATAAAATTATAGTGTGTTACACCCCGACCTAAAAAAATCAATTCCCCACTATTTTAATCATCACCTACTAATTAAAAATAGATAAGGGTATCAAAGGGTTCAACATGACTCGTAATATAATTTATATAGATATTTCAACATTTAAAAATGGAAGCTTATGTTTTCTGAAAAATAAATTCATTCCTAATATAGTTTTTCCAATATCCTTTTATGTTAAGAATTTATCATTATTCTATATCATGACCCACACTATATAATTTTTTCCAAAAGGATGTTCATAATTTTCATTTCATTCATAGAGTATTATAAGATGAAATATAATTTAATCTTCTTATTTTATATAATTTTCCCTCCATATATAAGGTATAAAATCAATTCCCCAAAATAAAATTAAATATAATTAGAGGGAGGATAATTAGAGTTGAATGAACATAATCCCATCATCTCGTATAATAATTATATAACATGGACAAATTAATGAAATAAAATATTTTTCCTTTAAATAGTTAATATTTCGTATGAAATTCGTCAATATAAGACATATGAAACCAATATTGATGAATAAGTGTACATTTAACAACTTAATTATCATTTTACACTTCTATTGTAGTCATATCATACAAATTTAATTTTTTCCATGGTCCTGGAGGTTGGTGGGGTCAATTATAATACATTATTGGATACTCATTAGTTGTGATCATCTTCATGTCCTATGTATTATAAATATATGAAGGGGTTTAAAAAAGAACTCAAAATGGGAAAGAATAATCATTATATCATCAATATTTAGATAAAAAAAATATTTGAAAATATTATAAGATGATGAATTTATAATTAAAATAAAATCAAAAATAAATAGTTATATATAAGTCATGATAGGGGAAGAAGACTTCTCAAATTAACAAACTCATACCATGGGATAATTTAAAGGGATAAGCATGAAAACATTTCATAGTTAACTAATCTCATCAGTTCACGTAATAATATTTATGTCGAAAAAATATAAAAATGACTTGATAAACATATTTCAATGCTTAATTCCAAAACTAATTTAGTGGATAGGGTTCCACATTGTACTAGCGTAACTAATAATTCCAACTAGAATTGTGAAATGAGTCCAATGATATATTGGTTTCACTCCAAATTCCTAATCATATTATCTCATTAGATGAAAATATTTACCTACTAAATTACATGAATAAATATATATAGGAATATCAATCACAGAACATTGTTTTCGTAGTCTAACCACATATGCACTATACATGGTATCTCATAAGATAAAAACAATAACCAATGATTTTGAGAAATATATAATTAAATATCCACCAACAAAAAATAGATATAACAATATTTACATGAATATGTATTATATAAGTGAAAAAATTATAAACAAATCATATTCTTGAAAAAACCCTGTGATAAAAAAGTGGGTTTAACAATATTATCACAAATAATAACATAATGATATATCTTTATTATTACAAAGATATTAAGGAAATACATAATATTGGATGTAAATATTTTAATACATAAAATTATGTCTTGAAATTTCTGTTATGATATTGTAAAATTCCTGATATGGATCATGGAGTCAATAAGAGTGTAAATGAACTGTATATCTAATGCTTTGGAAAATGAGAAAATGATCCTTTAAGAATTGAAAGGGATTATTATTTTCCTTTAATAAATAATTTATCTTTGAGGAAAATAATTAATATTTTATGTTTTTTGATGATATTAAAGGTTAATAATATTTTGTGGGGATAGAACATTTCATGATAGAGTAATTTCGAAAACAAACTTAAGTCAGGTTTACTTAAAAGAGGGAATTGAAAACTAACTTTAAAACCATTATTAATCCGAAAAGAATTTTAATTTAACCATTATATATATAAGTATAATATATACAGAATTTTTTTGAATAATATAAGAATAATATTGAGTAAAATAGATAAAAATAATGAAAACTTTGAGCTCAATAGTTTCGAGGGTTGTTTGAAAGATTATTTTTTATTTGAAAACACCATTGTTGAAATTCCATAAAAGAAAATGATGTAATAAAACGTTATTTTTAAAATATGGGGATTGATATATTAATTTAATTTGAGATAACACATAGTTATGATTATAAATGAAAAGCACACCATTGGTTGGTATTTTTGGAACCGACGTTAATGTAAGTGAGTATTATTCTCAAAATATATTTACATTAATAGGGAATAAATTTACAAAGAAGGAAAAGATGAAAAAAAAGGTAAATTTCCTTAGATATATGTATAAAATTTAATATATATTCTGATTTGTAGGGAATTAAACTAGAATTACTAAGTTCATGTTGAAAAATTATTTTTCAAATAAAGGGGTTTATGTTTAAAAAAACCATTATAGGGATGAAATCGTTAGAATTGAAAATAATTGGAAGGTATAATATGAGAGATATATATAAACACCATATATTTATTTAATTTTAGGATAAAAATTAAATCCATTCCCTATAAATACACTATAAAAAGGTACATGAGGTGAATACCAATCATATCCTAATGAAACAATATTGGGATCTAAAAACCCTTATTTCATGCCACAATTATTTTTTTCATGTGAATGACATACTAGATAATAAAATTATGTTTACAAAAAACATAACTACTATCATTAATAATCTATGTTCCATAATATAATGTCCATTTATTATAACTTGTTTTTTATTTTGAATATAATTTCTTCTTATCTCCGTTATGAGGAGTTTTTTGGATAATTTCTATATACTTCATTCAGTTTGTTGAACATGATCAATGGTTTTGTAAAATAACTCTATAATATCTAGAATTATGATGGGTTAGGTCCTTTATTACTACATGATCAAAATATCTATAATGTTTCATTTGTTACCGATTAATATACCCAATTAAGAAACATAAGTTCATAAATTTATTTACAGAATTTACAGTTACTATAATGATTTATCATTAATAATACATATAAATCCTAAAATATTATAATTAATGAAGATTAATTGCTTTTTAGATATCATGTGCATGCATTATATTTATTTTTCAATTAATCCATGTCCGGAAGCTATGAAAAAATTTAATATGTTATCCCATGGAGGCAATATTCTAACATGCACGAATAGTGCTCTAGTTATTCATTGAATGAGAGAGGAATAAAAATAAAATAAATATCATTTTACAATATTTATTATGTTATAATAATTATATTTATTCATTAAATATCTATTTTGACTATTAATATAAAGTTTTTATGAAAAATAGAACCATCTGTTCATGGATGCATTAATCTTAATATTCCCTTGATGTTATTCTTATTTTTCTCAATGATTTTTAATGAATGTAGAAAATGTAAATTCAGTATGTTTAATAACAGGTTATAATATTAAAAAATATATTTCCTTAATAAACTTTTATAATTAGGTTAATTTTGGTGGTAGTATAAGAATGGAACTAGAAAATTTTGTACGAGATCATTGCCTCTCTATTTGGACATTCTTTGTCGGGGTACTCTATTAAGCTCATTAGAGAGGTTTTTTTAGGAATAACAAGTCTTTTTGAATGTGCATTGAAGTTTATGACATAATACATAAGATATTATATAGATATGAATCATTGAAAGTGGTAGATACAAGTCTTGTAAGTGAACCCCATTTATAGTTGCGGGAAACCATCAATGTTTTTAAAATACTCATTATATTTAAATGATATCATGGAACTATTTCATTGAGAGAGAGAATAAATTTAGAACATAATTGAGAAGGAAGGATCATTGGTGAATTAAATCAAATCAACTTATTTTTTGACATGTGTTTAACATTTTTAAGCCTATTACACCATGATATTTACATTTACCATTTATGATTTTACCGAAATAATTACATATTAAACTAAGTAATTTATTATAATGCTAAGGATTTAAATGAATTATTTTATATAATTTTTTCCTAATGATCCAGATTAAAATTTTTAATTTTATTAGATTTATATTGATAATTAAATTTTAATAAAATAATAAATGAATTGTGTGTCAATATTCGTGTTTTGTTTTTTGAAAATATCTATTTTATTCCTATAAACATTTTTATGAAAAAATCATGTATATTATTTTTTTACAAAACATTGATTATTATATTTCTAAAAAATTTAAGGTTATTATTCTTTAAAATCAATCCAACAAATAATTCATTTTTAATACATAATTATATGAAATGACTAAAAAAGATTCTACCTGAATAAAATATTTCATAGATTTTTTGAATGATAAAAAACTGATTTTCTAAATTTCACATATTATTTTTTAAATAATTTATTTACTTTATAAATATATTTCGTTCAATAAAAATTATTTCAAAAAATATTATTACAATCATATATTATTATAATAAAATAAAAGATAATTTTTTAGCAATTTAATATTTTTTGACTAATCATAAGAAATAAAGTTATATTATAAAGAGATAAAAAATTCTCTTTGAGATAATATTTATAAAATAAATCCAAATTTTTGGTTCACATTTTCAAATTAAAATTATATAATTATGAAATCATACTTTCAAATTGAAATATAAATTAAAAAGAAAATAGTTTCAAATTATGAAATAGATTTTTTGATATTAACTCTTCAAATTCTCAATTACAGTCAATTAATAATTCAATAAGTGATAATATAGAATCAAAAAAATATTTTATCCATGGTATAATTATTTTCATAAAATTATCTTCATAAAATGTCAATTATATATAAATATATAAATAATATCATTAATTTAACAAATGGATCTCCAAATAAATATTATTTTTATTTAAAAGAAAAAATTAAAATGTGCAAAATATATATGATAAATTACATAAATAATTATTAATTACATGTTTATATAAAATTAATTTATATTTAAACAGCCTCTAAATATATTCATGTAAAATTTATGTATAAGGTATGATCTAGTGGAAGTGTCATGTTGGGATTATGCAAGAATGGATCTCATTAAAATTTACACGAGTTTGAACTTATCCCATATTCAATTTCAATTATAACATAATTGGATATTTTTGGATTGATATTGTTCTAGGGAAAAATATAAATAATCTAATTTATTTAAAATCTATAGATAATAAGATTCATAAGGGATACTACAAATTCTTAATGTCATGACTTTTCTTTTTCTTCACGTATTTCATAATATGATAATTTCCAATTATACCCGCTAATTTAAATATTGATTTAAATCCTTCAATTCTAAAAATTTTATTATAATGTGGCCCTGTTTTATATCAGTAAGGGTTTTCATGTGAAAATTTTTACTTAAATAAATATTTTCTGACAAAAAAAAATCAACTCATTGGGGTTACACCCTTTTCACATTTATAACACATATAAAATTTAATTTTATTCCCTCCATGGGTTTTATCACATGAACTACCTTGAAACATGATATTATCTTATTTTTTATGTTTATGAGTTCCATAATGGTCATGTTGTTAATCAAAATTTGTTAGAACATTATTCAATTCACTTGAAGAATATATAGGGCCCACCCATCACATAATGATATTCCATACATATATAAACCATATAAAACCAATGAAACATCCCTTAATGAAATACCCTTCAAAATAAGATGGGTTATGTAAAACATTCAAATGATATCACAAAAAAAGATAGCTAGAATTATATCACATGATAAAAAAATCGATCACATAGAATAATTATATCATAATATTAATTATATCGAAACATATGCAACCTAAACACATTATATATATATCATGTGAATATATAGTGTAAAATATATGTTATGTCCTATAATGTGTTTCAATAAAACATTTTTTTCATTTCTGTAAAAAAGAAAAGTTTACTATTAACCTTCCAAATCCATTTTTGAGAAAGTGATTAGAAGTATTATTTGAAAAATGTATATTGAATGATTCCCAAATAATGAAATCATGAAATTAAATAATGATCATGGATATAAATATGGAATTAATTATATACAATAATTGAATGTAAAATAAAATTTTATTTTAATATTTTCAGATAGTTTTAAATAAATTAAAAAATTGACATATTAAAAGAGGATGATATAAATTGGAAAAGTATTTAAGTAAAAATATTAATTTATCTAATTATATGAATATTGAAAAATCATGCAAATAATGAACATATACATAGATATAAAGAGATAATATATAGGATGAAAATTTTATCCAAAACATTTTTTTATTTTCCAAAAATCATGTTTAAATATTATCGGTAACCATAAAAAAACCATGTTTCAGATGAAAATATCAGAGGTATCAAAATAATTCATAGTTCATTTTAAATTTTAAAATATAATATTCTGGAGTGAAATTATGGCCATCGCCTTGTGTCCACCATGATATGCATAATCATCTAGTCGTGTGCCTGATAGCACGCGACTTTATCATCACATCATTAGAAGGTCTATGATGACATCCACTGGAACACCGTCGCTGATGAAACATCAATTCTTGACTGCCTCAATCTTTGTCATCATCGGTTCGAAAAAACACTATCAACTACAAAAAATCATGACATCATCACTCAAACAAAACTGACTTCACCACTGAAAAGGCCATAGTCGTCACCTCTAACTCGCCATCATCGATGTTGTTGAGACAATGCACCACCTTGGATTTCATCCAATGGATGCACCCAGAGAATCCACATACACCCCACCCTGATGCCACAAATGGTTTCAGCACCAATCCACACACCCATAGCGACATAATGACCACCCAAACCCTCCAAAAAAGTGTGAAGAGACCCTTGGATCCATGCAAAACTGGGGAGATTCCAAAAGAACACACATGCACATCAATGATGACCAACAATCCCCTCACCTTCCAAAAAAACACCACCAAAGAGATGATCCAATGAATCCAAATCCAAAAACCAACTCAGGGCCAACAAAGAGCCTCCACGTGAACCAGAAAACCTCACTTCTGAAAGCCCCAAAGGGACCACCACTCTAATCCTCCCTAGAGAGAGATGTGGAGAACTAGACCCGGAGAAGAGGGGTAGGCTCAAATAGAGCACAATGATGCTGACCACTAAATAAGCATGACCAAAAAACCAAAAAAGATAGAATAAGTGACTGAAACCCAACGGAATGAAAACCCAAAAGGGGGGAAATTTGAAGGGAGAAAGAGAGGGGAGAGTAAGGGGATATAATAAGGGAAGGGAGAAGGGGGAGAATATTTCGATAACAGCATAGGCCTACCCCTCCCAAATCACCACTGAATGAAATCCTGGCATGAGAGAGGCAGAAGAGAAAGGCCACTCAGAGGATGACAATTACTCATAATAATATCAATTTTTTATGATGAATGAAATTAATGAAAGGATAAATTTTCTAATGAAAATTTAATTTACTATGATCAAAAGATAAAATACCATATGAAACTTTATAATTATAGAATAAGAAAAAAATATAATAACATGATCAATGAAAAATGATTACGACCTAATGAAATAGAAATTCATTCAATAAAACCCTTGTAACATTGGTACTAAATAAGGAAACTGAAGACAAAACATGTGAATTTAAATAAATAATTTAAATATAATGAAAAAAATAAATAATTATAATAAAAAAGTTAAATGAGTTAGTATATAAAAAATATAAATGAATATAGAGTTATATAATAAAACATATCTTAATGACGAAAACATTTGGTGAAAATACATTTCATTAGATTTCTAATTTGATTCACATTCTCTAAACTACACTATAATCAATGTCAAATTATAACATATCTATATCATCATAATATTAATATTTATTTTAAATTATACCATTCTTTTATAAATTATTATTATATGTTTATTAATATTATCTATTTTATGTAATATGTTTCTATTAATTAACCCTTTGGATCCACAATAGATTTGTTATGGATGTTTCGGTTCATAATCCCTGGTAAATTTTGTATAATTTTTATAGTTTCTAAATATCTAAAAAAGGTATGATGAATATATTTTTGATGAACAATGGTCATTTTTTGAATGTTATATTAATGATTATAATATGCAATTAATATCACCGTTTTTTAATAATGATATATTAAAATTTGTTGATTTTAGAAAAAGATATAGATATATATATTTACATTCTTGAGTTGTTTAAAAAATAGAAAAAAATAATTATTACATAATTTACAATTATTTAAGTAATTAAAATATTTAAGGATATAAATGTTTGTACATCATTTTTTCGTTGGTAAAACTAACCAAAACATGAATGCGTTATGACTAATGAATGTGTGTGAACATTGAGTCTTTTATTATAATATCATTTTAAAAAATAACATCGATGTGAATATTAATTAATTATAGTATATATGAAGATTTAAAATGATTTTAGATGACAATGTAAATGAATGGAATGAGGAAGAGCTTCTCACCCATATTGATGAAATAACTAATTCTCCTATATTCTACCATAATAATGAAATACTTAGGCATGTTATATTGTAATCAAGGACATCAAACAAGGGAGAGAAATTATTAGTATGTAAATTGGTTGGTATTGAAGGGATACTATAAGAGCATGAGTGGTTTGGAATTTTTGGAAGTGATATCCATTTATAATTGTAAATGAGGGAAATTTATTTAAAAACCTCAGTTAAATGAAGGGTAGATATATAATCAAATGGGATCAAGTTGGGTTATTTAAGTAAATATTTGTGACAAATTTATTATTGGATCACATAGATATTAATGGACTTATATAATTCCTTTAAAGAAGATTAATTATTAACATTCCAACAATGAAATTTAACTAATTTTACATCTTTTAAATAGATTTATTATAACCAATTGTATTATTTTTGTAATATACAAAAATGATAGCCCTTATTAACTAATATATAAATGATAATTTTACAATTTTACTCAGTTTTACTATATTTTGATTCAAATTTTGATAAATATTAATTTTAATATAATAACTCATAACGTATAAGATTTATTTAAAAAAATTGAATTAGTTGAAATAAAAATTTATTTATAGTTACTATTTCAATGTAATAATATTTATATAAAATATAATTTTATAAATTACATAAAAATAATTTATTTTCATTAAAATAATTCAATAATAGTGATTGGTTAATTATATTATTCTAAACAATATTACACCTGTAAAAATATTTATCTTAAAAAATATGTAACTTTAATATTAAATGATTTTATTATTATTCCAAACAAACTAATAAATATTCCATTATTATTATCACAATAATATATATATATATAATAAATTCTATTTAATTTCACATACAAATTCTAAATTTAATTGGTACATCAAAACATCTATAATAATATAAAACAATACATTTAGAAAATCATTTTCTATTGGACATGAATAATTAAATTATTATGCTATATAATTTATTTATTTTATAAAAGATTTTATATATTTAATTTACTAATAATTTTATTTTTTCAATCAATTTTTACGTTATTTTTTAAAATTTGTTATCTTAACAACAAATAAAATTTATTAAAAAAATATTTAGAAAAAAATGTATTATAATGTATTGATTGGTATGTATTTTATCCTATTAATAAAAAATTCCTTTTTTTCAAATAATTTATTTATAATTAGAAGATATGATTTTTTTAATAAGTAATAAATATTTTTTATATGATGAATACATTCATGTAATTCTAAATAGGTAAGATGTTTATTAGTACTGTACTCAATAATTATACTCCCTTTAATAAATGTCAGGTAATGAAAATATTACCCCAATTACATAATATAAATTCATTTCATTTTTTCTTTAGAAAGCACACTTCCAATTCCTAATGTTTTAAGTGTTATTTTACATCATGCATTCCCATTTCATGGTATTAATTCTAGTTATAGTTTTATTTCAACATCAGTCATTCCTATGTTGTAGTTGATCAAAGTATTTCCATGTTTTATAAATTTTATTTTTTATAATTATTATACCATTTTAATTATTAGATATTTGATGGATTTAATCATCAATTTAATGTAATAATTCATGTTATAAAATAAATTTTATCAGTTACTTTTACTATTATGTATAATTCAAATTGAATAAGTCTTATTCATTGGATTAATATATTATATGAATTATTTTTAGTGATGTTCATAACCATTACAAAAATTAAAAAATAAGTAACAATATAAAATGAATATATAACTATTAGAAGACATGAATTTACTATTGTAAATTTGGTGGGACTTTCTTTTGATAAAAAATTTACCTCTTATGATGAATTCATTATCTATGGTGATTATAAAAATTATAAAAAGAAATGGTTCTTCACTCATAAAAAAATAGTAGATATATATTGTGTGATCTCTATAATCAATAGAAATGAATGGGACAAAATCAAATCATGAAGGGATGATAGTAAAAAATGAATACCCATTGATTGATTTGTGTGACAATCAATGTGAAATTATCCAACTAAATGATATTGTGCACTATTCAATGTTGGAACATGTTGATATCAAGTAACATATTTTCAAGGATAATGTAAAATGTGGTTAGATATAATTTTAGTATGTTTAAATCATATAACTATCCATATATATCTTGAAAAATAAAATAATAATAGATGATTTATGGAACATATGATCATTCTTGGGAGTGTTTTCTATCTAAAAATCACTATATATTATCTTAACTATTTTCCCAATTTTATTTTATTAAATTTATTGAAAAGGGTAATAATATCAAAGACGATGTTTTTATAATGGGGTATAGATAGTAGTTACATTTATTAGGAGATAATTGTAGGGAATAAGTGGAAAATATATTTACCATCTAGGGGACATGAGTTTTTTAAAAGAAAATATTATATAATATCCCATTTATTAACAAACAATTTTCTAAAAACTAAAAAGGGAGATATTGAAGATCCCCTAAGATATCTAAGATCCATTAAAGCTCAAGGGAGTTTTTTTACATTGAAAATTAAATAACTCTCATGATTTTATACTATAAATGGGTAGTTGTGAGTAATTATCAATTGATTAATTTTATACATAGAATTTATCATTATAAAATATTTATGGTTACACTCAATGATAAAATTTTATCCTACCACTTACTATTTATATAAAATTCACACTGGAAGATTTCTATGACTTCTTTATTGGGAAAATTTAATCATGGATACAAATAACATTAATTTCGTAATTATTTATATCATTCCAATTGATGATTGATATTTTTTTGATGTTGATATGGATTAAAATAATTATAATAATTATGGTATGTAATTTGTTGGCCCAATATGGATTTCTAGCATTGAGTTTTAATATTTTATAATGGAATTTAAAATGGAAAAAAATATTATAGAGGATTTTTTCATTCAAAGTACTGAGTGGGATAAGATGAAAAAAACTATTGTATATGCAGTTTCCACAACATTCTATGGACGTAAGCAAAAGGTAGGCCAAAATATATGTATTAGTAGTCTTTACTAGTTACTGAAATGTTTGTGTTAAGTTTCGGTGTTAACTAATTTATTCCAATGGAATTTTATCTAAGCGTTCTAAATTCACCAATAGAAATAGTGCATAAAACTCGAAAGGTGTATTTTTTCTATAAGAGAAGAATCACTGGGAGAAATGGAATTTGGAAAAATATTTATTGTGTTCATTTATTTTGGTAGTGATACTCCATGGTGGAATCCTATCATTTAATATGATTTTCCTTATTAAAAATAAATTAATTGAAATTTAGATGAGAATAGTCCATAAATTCTACGTATCATTCTTTTAATATTTAGTGTTTGATTATGGGTATGAATGAGGTTTCCCAAGGAGAACCAATAATTGAGTCACATAAGTTAATGGTAAGAGAATATTGATTGACTAGTCATAATTTATCATTATATATTATAATTTCTATTTAGAAAAATTTCCATGTTCCATTACAATGTATTATTGATAATAAAACATGAATATGATTTTCAAGATTGCAATCATGTATCACCAGGAATCATCTAATTTATAAAAATAATTGGTTAACCTTGAGTATCAAAAATTTTTGGAGTGTTTTATTTTATATTATTTATCTCATTATCTTGTTTCAACTATTTTTATACTTATATCACTAACTAAAAAGTAAAATATGGTTGAAAATTAATGTTTTTAGAAACCACTTATCCCCATCCCTTTGTGGTGGTTCACTATTTACTACTCATCTTCTTCTCAACCTATCACCGTAACTCACTTGCCCAATGTTTCACCACCAAAGGTATCACACTAGGATACTTAAGTTAATTATTAACAACTTATTACAAAATTTTTTACGCCATGTTAAACATAATTTTACATGTTTCAAGATTATATCAATCCAATAATATCTAAAAATCACTTTGTATTATTTAATTAGAAAAAAATAACCTATTCATTTAAGAGATTAATAATTTTATATCCTGATTTAATTAATAAAACACCATTTTTTAAAAATCATTTGAAATAAAACAGATGAATGAACCTTTAAGTCAAACCAACATGCCAAAAATGATTTATATACTCACACTCTCTTTCCATTATGGGATAATGAAAATCAATAAACCAATACAAAACAAACATATAATTAGAGTAAAAATCCTTACAACAATGAAATTAAAATAAAAATCAATAATCCTATATCGCAATTAATATTTTTAAATATAATATATTTGTTGGAAATATATAATAATGGATTCTATTATGATTTATTACCATCCTATATTAAAATAATTATTCCCTAAAATAATAATTTTAAAAAAAGTTCCATGCTATTATTTTACTAATTCATTTCATTTTTCACCAAGTCAATTCAAGATCACTACATGTTTTCTATCACACCACCCCTACACAAGAGTGTATCAAAAATTAATTGTGGAAAATACTATACATTTGGGAGAAAATTCCCCTAGAATCATGCCCAAAGAAATAATTAACATGATTAACTATAATTAAATAATTTATACAACAATAAATAATTATATATAAAATAAAAATAGAATTAGTAAAACATGTATCAAAAAAATCACTCCAAGATCATATAACATAATTCTATAATATTATACCCACTAATGATGGATTAATATATGTTTGAAGAAAATTAAAACAAAATAATGAATTAAGACCTTCTAAAAAGAGATCCTAGGGTATATCTTAATATTTACTCCATATCTATGATATTATTTTCACATCCATACACCTAATATAGGTTAATTTCACTTTTCCATGATCCTTCTTAGTAATGTGTAAATTCTATTCAAATTTCTTACAAATTGTGTGACTGTGTAACCTATAAATATTCTCAAAAGACTATTTAATATAATAAAAAATATTTCTTTTTCACAAAAAAATATAAAATAGATAATTAAATTTATAATACAGCTATATTGGAACAATATGAACTTAAAAATATACCATATAACTCAATAATACCTTCTTTTCCTCGTACTGGTGAAACAAGTCATATTATACAAAGGGAAATAAAATATAGGGTATAATATGTTGTAGATAATAAGTTGGGTATAATATAGACAACTTACCATATATAAAATGGATAATGGGGATGATAGAATATAGATAAAATCGTATATATAAAGTTGGTCTTGTGTGAGTAGCATAGACCATCTTCTATATATAAAATAGAACGTGAAAAATATGTAATTATTTCAGTCGTTATATAATAAAAAATCTGATTTAGACCAAAACATGCCACGATTTATCAGAAAATTCTTGGTTATGCCTCATGATTTGAAATTAACTCTCACCAAGTGTATTATCCCTTAATAAACATCAATGGTAACCACAATTTCTGGGCTAATTTATTGTTTATGATCATATAGAATGTCCCTCAATAATGACCAATTACTTATATATGTGTGGATACTATTGCCAAATTCCCATGTCATAACACATCAAAAGTCAATATCAATCAAACTCCTCAAAAAATTTATTAATTCTCATATTAGGAATGAAATTTTACATAAACATATTCTTTGAATAAAACTCAATATTATCATTATCACATCTATATAAATCATTTAAGGCCTCATGAATCATGGTTTATATCAAATCACTAGGTCAATATATAGTCATCTAGGAACGGGGTGAATTATTAGAACATTTTTTATAGTTTTAATCCGAAATATAAATTAGTGAAATTTTAATGTCAATATCCACTCTTCTATAATTACACATTATCACCTAATATACAACTATAATTAATAGATTCACATCACATAGCAAGTTTTTATAGGGTTCACATTAACAGAGGAAACATACTCCATTTTTTATTTAGGTTCTTATGATAAATTTATTATATAATTATTTTATATTTTCATATGTTACTTGTTTATACAAAAAACAGATAATGGTTTAGAAATTATCATCTACACTCTGGTTAAGTTCTATATACATCATGATTTCAATAGTTTATTATTTAAAATAATACTAGTATTCATCATAATGTTATTATACTCATGATATAAATATGATATTCTAAATTCATATTTACATCATATGACAAATAAATAATATATCGTTCTTCAAAACATGGAGTTTTTGTACTCTAGGAAAATAAAAAAGAACAATTTTCTTTTTGAACATCTGCTTCCTGCTTTTAGAGTGATCTATGTGTTCATGAGAAAATATACACCAAACCTAATATTCATCTTCATCACAAAAAATCATTCAGATTGTTAATGTAATATATTCTCAACTCAAAAAATAGTGTATGTAGTAGCTGACAATTTCTAATCATATGTTAATCATATAGCTTCAATATTATGGTTATGGGACACTTTAATGTATCATAATTTTTATTCTCAATTCAATAAACATTATCTTTCTAATATTTATTTATTAAATATTATAAATTTTTTTCACTTAAATAATTATTAAGGGTAAATATCACTTGATTTTTAATAATAAAATAACAACATATTATTTTATTTGAAGGACTCTCAATCATTAAACATGATAAAGACTCTAAAATATATGAATATTACATTCATATAATCAATAATGAATGATCAACTCATTTAAATATCTATAATTTTTTTTGAATGAAGGCTATAAAATAGGCTATGATATTTTGTGATTTTATTTCCCATAATGAATTGATTGAATATAAATTCATAAAAATTATTCCAAACAAAAAATTTCTACTTAATATTTTGTAAAGTACATTATCTTTATAGAATTATATATATTGTAAATCCCAAAAGAGTAAAACTTTCCCTTATGGTTTCCCATTTACTACTTCATTTTTCAAATTTCTATCTCAAATGAAAACTTAAAATAGAAAAAATGTTCTAATGGAGTAGAAATTCCCCAAAATTCTTGATAAAAATCATTGTGTAATACTAAATGAATATGAATATCCTCATATAGCATATTAATTTTCCAAATTATTTCCTCAAATAATATTATTTTAGAGAAAATGAATCTAATGAACATCCCAAAATGAAAATTATTTAGTGTTTCTAAACATTATCATCTCATCATTAGACTTATTGAAAATTAATGGCGCTTAGAAATATATACATGACTCTTATGAAAAGTCATCAACTCTTAAAGAATGGGTAATGACTTTTATAGAATCATCAATGAATATTTTACAATTTTCATTCATTTCATAGTTTTTTACTCTTTATTTTAAATGAATCTTATGTAGTGAAATTGAATATTAGGTAAAATTACTTAGAAAATTGTCACATCAATTATAGAAAACGAAATTAAAACATAATTTCCTAATAACAATTTGAAAAAAACAACAGTAATTTAGAGTCTTATAAAAATACATTCTAAAACCTTTTAAATAAATCCTCACTATATTTCATTGAGATTCGTGAATATTTATCGATATATACAACATTTTTAACAATTACACTGAATTATTTAGTATCCCCATTATTATTATTTTCAAAAAAACTATGTCACACAATATATCATCAAATCATTACAATTATCAATGATAAAAAATCATGACATAATATTGATATATAAAGTAGTGTCTTTGAGATAATTACATCCCATGATGGTAAGAAAAATTTAGAAAAAAAATCTAGATTCACTACCCATCAATCCAAATACTCATTAAACATTTGTTTCTCAATATATTTTCTATAAAATAATCACTATATTAATAAAATAAAAGCTACAAATGGGTATGATTTTCTTCCCCCTTTTACTTCATACACCAAATCAGAGTGGGATGTTTTTCAAAATTTAATCAAGTGGGGGAGAATGGATTGATGTAAAATTTAATTCTCAATGTCTATAATCTATCCATGGGAATAAATTTTAAAGATGTATCAAAGAGTTTATCTCTATATAAAATGAATATTTTCATTATATACCATTGTAAATAATATCTTTGATGAATTTAAATATGATAACAATTATCCTTGAAAAATATTATTGTATAGAATTGTTTTAGGATATCAGTATCCATTTTTATAAGAAAAATTGTGGTTAGTTTTTCAATCCTCACACTCAAAATTCATGTTATTAATTCTTCTAGATCATTTTGGTAAAAGAACTTAACAACCTTCTATTCTAGTTTTCTTCTGAATAATATGACTTAGATTTGTTTTCGTGTATTTCTAGCTAACGAATAATATTGATGAATTAAATAACCCAATTGAATAAGGAATTATATCATCATAATCTCAATACCTATCAAAAAAATGAACATTAAAATTACTTCATGTGATCAATTATTTTTCAATTTATCTTAATGATAAGGGTTTATTTAAGATAGTTTAGATCTCACCCTTCAACAATAATTTCTTATTCCTTAATATCACCTTCAAAACCTCAAATCATGATCACTAAAAAAAGAAATATCTATCAAGCATGTAGTGAGATTGACTAAAATTACAATCAACCATATATTATTCCATTTAATCAAACATTATCCATAAGCACCCTTGAACCAATTTTTCTAGACCTATATGGGTGTTGAGACTACTTTAATGTCTTCCATACAAAATATCCTAAGAAATTAACATCATGTTATTTCATTGAAATGAAAAATAAATTCATTGTTTTGAAACAATTGATGTCCCATAAAATATATTAACACTCTTAGCATATAAATCTAAAAATTATTTCACATAATGGTTTTTTTCAATAGTTACATTAATGATATTAATCTCCCTCAAGAGACTATTATTCATATATTACCAGGAATATTACACACCAACAAAGATAACCCTTTATTTTATCTTTTATCAATCATTGGTCTTTTGGTTGAGGGTTGGGTTTCAGTCCCGTAATTTTTTTTTTATTTTTTGAATATTTTATTTTTATTCCAGTGTGGTGAAATGGCACTACACGATTATAATGAAACCATGTGGTATTAGTAGGTAATCATGTAGAAAGTCCCTAAATGGATGGAACATACCACATACTTTTCACATAGTATCACAAACTGTGTGGTCAATCCCAAGTTACCGTGTGGCTACTTCAAGCATCAGCAGAGGCTTCCCCATAGGTACTTCACATTTTGGGAAACCATGTGGCCAACCCATGTGGTTATGCCTGACCATTAAAATAATAAACACAAATTTTCCTCTATCCTATTTTTATCCCATTTTCTAGCTCCTACCCCCCTAGTCTGACCTAGGCAACCTAGGGGTCTTCCCAAACCCCTCACTTGCTCTCCTTCCTCCTCTGATAGCCTTGATGGTCCATAAGAATAGTTCATTGGATGTTTGGTATTTCCCCCTCTTTCTTCCCACCACTCTCTAATTTTCAAGGATTTCTTTATCAGGATTACCTTTAGGCATAACCCTAGGTTTGATTCTTGACATTTAAAATAAATTTCATAAATGTGATTATCACATCAATGGAACCCTTGTTTAGCATATTATAGCAATTTAGAATTGGTTCTATTTGTTCAGAATTGGTTTTAATTGTAATTTTTGAAACATCTCTAGGTTCATGTGTACCTATGGTGATTTCTAAAATTCCATGTATTCATTAAAGTTTTATTAAGTGTTTTAAGAAATTTTAGTGAATTTTTTTTTGTATCATTGATGAATTGTTTGTTTTACCTTGAATTTTTTATTTGGTAGTCTTATAGCATGAGGGTTCTAGTGAAATGTTTTGGAATGGTTAGCATGGTTTTTATAAGGATTGTATGTGTTTATGGAAAATTGTGAGTTGTTGGATTTGATTTGAATACAAATTGTGCCATTGTGGAAATGGTTTTGAGTATTTTTTTCATGGATGTTAGAGTGTGCCATTTGATTTTGTCACATCCATTGGTTCACTTGGTGCACACATGGATGTGCCCTGAAATGAAGGTAGTTCATGATAATTTTTTTATCTCTAAACCTTACTTACTCAAAGGGATTTCATGTTTTAAATGTTATTGGTGTCCATTGTTCAATTTCCAAAATTTCTTTTCCAATGAAACCTTAATGTGTTGGTCCAGTTTCCACTATGAGTTCTTCTTGGTATGCATTGAACATAGAGAACCATATCAATTTTTTAATAATTAGGTGGTTTTTTTGTTTTGGATATTGATTGGGAATGTTTTGATAAATGAATTTTGTAGGAAAACCCAAAGCTCCATTTGTAAAATTTCGTGATTTCAAAGAAATTAGTTAAATGTCTAATGAAGTGGTGGACCTGTTATCATTATGAGGTGTTTTAGAAAATTGATAGGATATTTATATGTTTTGGAGGCCTAGTTGTCACATTAGATAAGGTGATTCATATAATTTCTTGTATATATTTGTCACACCAATCAATGATACCAATTTTATGGGTTGTCATATGGGTTGTGTCTTTATTTTGGGTATGAAATTGTGGTGATGACATGTAAGGTGAGTCACACATGTGGAGGCCACCTACATACACAATATTACTATCACCATAGGTTTAAAAGAAGGATTTAGAGGACAAAGGTATGGGTTCTTACCAGCTCAGATTAAATAGTTTGGCACCCTCTAGGAGATATTGATAGACGAGGAGATATGTGCCACTGGTGTGGCCATGTTAGGGAAGCTTGTGGGTTATTGATTTAGGGGCTTCACCATACATCAGTTACTAGTTCTGAATAAAGTAAATCTTGGGGTCTTGTATGGATATTTAATATTGAACATGGTAATTATTTTTGTTTCTTGTTTACCTTCTATTTCATTAGTTTCAAGCTTTTACTACTTATCTTTTTTTTACCAGAACCGTGGTATTCCTTGCTTTGAGTTTTGGTTATAAAACTGTAATTGGTTTTGGAAATTATATGTGGCATGTGTTTAATTTGAAAATGGAAATATGGTATTTTTTATTAATAAGTTAAGAACCATATTTTTATAATTTTATTTTATAACTAGGTTTAATGGATTATTTTTGGAAAAAGGAACACATTGATTATGTGGTGATTGCCTATAGATTTTTTTATCATGCATCCCACTTGTATCATTATATGTCAGTATACCCAAGTTATTTTGAAGGATTAATATTATAGTTTATCTATTCATGGTTGGAGATGGTAATTTGGTGGATGGTGGTTACCATGCAGTCATGTGAAGATCGTGGTAGCATGCTTTAGTATTGTTTTTTGGTACTCAGTTATTATTGTGTTTTCCATTTTTTAGCTACTGTAACTAAATCAATATATATATTTAAATTGGATTTAGTTTTTGTTTTCGTCAATTTATTTATTTTATTGTTTATTGATCCTAATTTATTTGAATTAAATAATTCCAACTTGGATTTGTTTTGATTCCCGACACTAATTTTCCACCCATGGGGACTAGGAACACCCTTCAGGCCATGTCTCAGATCATGTCGGGTGTAGGGATAGATGGAATCTCATTTTGGTTCATGAAAAAATGGTATCAATTTAGGTTCTTGATATTTGGGGTTTATATTATATGGAGATTAGGACCGTTCAAACTTGGTAGGTAGGGGAAGGAAGAGCGTCGTTAACTCTTGATCGCATAAATCCTCGAGTCACTAGGGGTAGTCTAGTATTTCAGTCCTCTGCTCTTGTTTTGGATTAAGGGATGAAAAATGAGTTGAGATGGTGTCACATGGTGATCTCACATAGAGTAGTGACCCCTAGGATTTATATTCTCTTGGTTCAAGTTCCTCTTAGATATAATTCTAGCTTGGGGCATGGCTCACTACGACATCACAATGTAGAGAATGTAGACTATTTCCTCTCTCTGGTAGTTTTGTGTTTTTGGTAATTTTTCATGGTCCCATTGAGTTTATGTGTCTTTTAATGGAAGTGGTCATAAAATGAAAATATTTTCATTCAAATGGGCTTAAATAGGGAATATGGGTATTGAAATTGAAATTGTTTTTTCTTGAAAAATTGGTGTTTGTTTAGACATGCTAAGAAAATACCATGGGTTCTCCCCATGAATATATTCACATGAGAGGGTTTGTATAGAATTTTTTCCATATCACACATGAATGGAACTGTATTAACATATGTTTGAATGTACGTGGGAGGCCACATGTGTTTGGTTGATAATAGAAGCATGGCCTTGATTAACTAATGTGATTTTTAAAAGGGGAAACAGTTTTTGAAACCAGCTTCTATTTTTGAAGGTGGGGTTTTTTAAAAGTAAGATTTTTCATTGGAAAATAATCATGTAAACTATGGGGTGTTGAAAATTGATATGAAATTTTTATTTTTGAATACGGTTGATTTTTGTTTATTTATTTTTAAATTTGATACCAATCAGGTTGTTTTGGTTCAAGTGTTTCATCCAGTTGCATTTTAACATGATGTTGGTTTCAATTTTGTGTTCCTCATGCTTTTCAATTGATTCTACCTAGAACGGACCATAGAGTCTCTGATGATTCATTCTTAGCTTCTGATTCATCATAGATGTTTCCTTTTCGTTGAGGTGATCATGGTTTTATAGAGGAAGTAGAGTGGATTGAGGATGTCGAATGTGTCTTTAGGGTCATGGGATCTCTTGAACTATCAGGATGACTGTTGTTTTGGGTCTGTTTGAAGGTCTAGTTTTGATATAATCAGATTTGATTTCTTTGCCATAATTTTATGTTGGAATGAAGTGGGATGTCTTTAAATATATCTTTTATTTATGCTTTATACCTGAAGAGGTGAAGATGAATTAATGTGAAGTTCTCATGTGTATTCAATAAGGCTAAAAGTTAGAAAAGACCTATGTCGACTATTTCAAGGGGATGAATTATATTCTTCCGAAGGATGCATCACATTATTTGATGACGAAATATATTTCCTTATGGTTCTTCATCCCAATATTATGGATCAGTTCCTCTCTTCCAATGACCCTCATTTTGATATGGCAGTAGAGGAAGTGTTTCTAGTTGAGTTGGTTCCCAGAGCATATGTAGATTGAGCACTGGTTCCTTTCATTATTTGTAAGGTTAACTCATCTGGTAAGGAGCATATTCTAGAGGAACCTATTCCTAAAGATCAAACTTCATTGGTTTTGACTTCTTCTTCATCATATCTCTATTTGGTGTTCCATCAGTGTGGCCAGACTATGAATTCTAAACCATCATTGTAACACCCCGAGATTTAATGAGATATATCCTTTTTAATTTATTTGATGCCTTATATTGTACACTACACCAATATTATATTGTAATATATGAAACATCATATTATCTTGTAGTATATGCAACAATATTCTTCGCCCGTGGTACACACAATTTCAAGATCGTTTTTTGGAAATTATTCTATGCAACATTATGTATAGATTTTTTAATGTATAGATGAAATATGTTTTGATTATGCTATACGCAATAGCAAAGGGAGCTTGCACTACACGTAGCCTTGACTTGGATTTCATTACACGCAATCAAGACCATCCTTGATAGCATGTGTAGTATGCAATACCAGGTTTCACTAAACAATGATATGTTATTAAAATATTATATAAACTGGCTGTTATGTATAGTAATACCCACTATTTGAAATTTTATAAATTTTTTCATTCAAAATGGACTTCATTTTTGGATTTAGAATATTGAAATTAGCGTAGGGTGAATTTTTGGTATCTTTCTGAAAACATTCAATTTCTGATGAATAGTGAAAAACACTGAGTTATAGTTTAAAACCGAATTTTTATTTAAATAATTATTTATTTTATTTAAATTTCTTTTAGGTAAAAATAGATATATAATACCTATATAAATTCAATATAACTTATTGGAGATATTTTATAATAATTATATATATATATATAACTTTTATTGAACGTTTTACCATTTTTAACCCACCTCCTAGGACAATTTGAAAATTTACATAAAACATAATTTTACTGCTTTTGTGAGTGTAATTTCAAAAATCTAAGAGACGCTGTTAATATCAGTAAGTAAAATGTGGTTCAGTAAGATAAAAATATTTTTTGGTGAATAGTAACTTTTTACTTTTATTTACCATGATTAAAAGTAAATATGGTAATTAAGGGTAAAAATGATATTATTAGTACACTAACACATTTACTAATTCTATTGGATAAGTCTAATTAGACCAAAAACAACCTTAGGAATAAAATATGACCATTTAGGTCCATTTGGAATAGAATAGGACATTTATTATTACTTAATTCAAAGAAGAGTTAAAATAGTTAAAATCAAAGTTTAATAAGTAAAACATTTTTAATATAGAGTTACACATAAGATAAATTCGTCTATAAATATTCATTAGAAATATAATAATATTTCCTACATAATGATATTTATTTAAAATTTTTAGACTTTAAATAATTTAATTTATTTATGACACAATGATGATGTAGTAATTACCATATTAATGAAATATTAACATAATTGATATTATAAATACCCAAATAAATGTAATTTGAGACTTTTTATGAATTAAACTAATTTTATAAGTTAATATAACATATTAGGGTTGTTTAGATGAATTTTTATAGAAGTAATAATGTTGTTATAAATTTAGAAAAAACAAAATACCAAATAGTGTCAAAATTGACATAAAAGAGTTTTTAAAACTAATATTAAATTACTAATTGATATTATATTCCTAAAAATCTAAGGATTGGCCAAAAGACAAAGATATTAATATATATGACATTAATAAACCAATTGGGTTTATATTTTTAGTTTATTGTATGTTTATTAACCATATAGTGTAAGAATACAAGAAAACATGGTAAAAGTTAAATTTCTTAACTGAGAGTTAAATCTAAATTATAAGGTTACAATGGTAACCTAAACCTGTATAAAACCTATTTGTTGAGATTATTTTGATCCATCCCCACCCTAGACTCGAAATAAGTCACTTTGGAGAAATTATAAACCGAATATGAATTTATTATAAAATAATATTTTATGTTTTCTCTAAGTTTCCCCTCACCCAACATATAAAAGGGCACTCCCCCTTCTCTCTAATTCACACCTCCAAAGCCATTGGGCTCAGCCAAACCCTACCCAAATAACCTATCAATTTTCTTCCCTTCATCCTAGAGGCCTTCCTCTAGTCAGAAATCCATCTGAAGGATCCCTTTTGATCAAATCAAAAGGAAGAACCCAAGGAATATGAGTTTCAGACACGTAAAGAAGAAATTGGACCTAATGTAAGGGATAATTATTACAATCTCATTATTATCCAAGAATTTTTATTCATAAGTATTTACTGGGGTTACATTTAACATCTATGTCTATGTTTAATATAAAAATGGTCTTCATAAATTATTTAAAATTCTTCCATGTAAGTGTAAAGTCGTGTTACAAAATTTTGACTTTTACTATGTGGTATGGAATGAATATTTATTTTGTTTACCATGCGAGGTAGTTTTTGACTTTTCCAATAAAAGTACAAGAATTTTTTTTTTACATATATGGCATGAACATATTTTTACCGATTCATAATGCCTTATTTCCATTATGCTTCTTATACAATATTTCATGAGTATTTTAATCAAAATTCTTTTCTTTTACAATTTCACGTCATTTTAAGAAAAAAAATTATTTGAAAGGAGAAATGATATTTTCCTAATGAATTCATTTCAAGTGTTTATCAAAACTATTTTCCATCTATAATGACATTTTTTTATATGGTTATGTTTCAATCATAATATCTCTATTATTTATAGGGTTTTATTTATTTATGATGAAATTATATCCATTGGTTTATATAGATTATGTTATCATGGGTGATGTTTATGAAACCAATTTTATTTGTTGGGTTATGATGAATGATTTATGTTTATTTTCTGGCACATGAAATAATAATTTCATTATGAGATGGGTGGGACATATATCTCTATCCAATGCCTTGGTTAAATATTTATATCTCATGAGATATACAGAGCTGGAACGATAAATAAATCTAGTTCAGTAATACAGTCCTAGAACGACTAGTAAACCCGGTTCACTAAATGACATTGTCCACTATGATGGTCTTGGAAGAAATTACTTGGGTTCTATGGAAATAATATCATGTGATTAATGGTTTTCCACAATTACATGTTTTATTCCTATGCAATTTTATCATGACTAATGTTCCTTAGTGATCTATGCCTTACGTACTACCAAGATTTCTTTAACAACTCAAGATTTTAATGTTTAAACATTATGTTCTTGTTTTTAAGTTCAAACATATATGGTTTTTTTATTATATCCAGGCTTACCCTTACTGATCATTTGATCTCACCCTTTTTATGTTTTTTCCCCAGGATATAAAGAAAGGATTTTTGTAAGAAAACAAAAGGGAATGATCATTATCGGAGATGTTGACGATCATTCACCATGATTAGAATATTGTGTTCCATGTTTCCAAAACACTAAACTATTACTGTCCTTGGATGTTTGTTTTTTATTATGAATTAAGTATTCCGCAAAAGTAATATAATGTCCATGCACATCATGTTTTTGTCTCTACAGTTGGTATCGGAGGGAAGGTTTAGTTAACCTTTGGAAACTAGGATCCAAAAACTTTAGTGAGATCCATAGAAAAATTTCTAAGGTATGTCTAGGGATTTTTCTAAGGTTTAGTATGACTATAATTTATAGTCCTAGAATTATGTTGATAATAATCAATAACCTAAGGTGAACCTAAGGTGTCATGAAATAAATAATGTGTGATAAGTTAGAAATCCCATAAGTGACATTTAATGATTATGTGGTTCCTTGTTATTTTAATTCTTTCTTACACTCTGGTTTCTGGTTTTAGTCAATGGAGGGAACAAGAAGGAATTGGGTCGACATTGAATCCAATGGAAAAATTGGTGACTATGAGCAACGAAATTGCATAATTCCTATAAAGAAATATTTTGTGAATATACCGAACTAGTCATCGTGATATATTATTAACAAGGTGAACATTAGTGGTATTACTAATTCCTCAAATAAAGGAATGATGGACTTTTATAAATGTTCTCATGATGAGGATCAAAGATAAAGGAATATTGATATTTCTAATGAAGGGAAGAAGAACTTTGATGAATACACCAAATGGAGGGGGAGATGTTATCTATGTAGAGAGAAGGATCATATAGTGAAAAACTATTATGGATTTCAATATCTTATCAGTGTAGAATATGGTCATTACCCATCTCAATGCCATGACCTAATAGGTTACTTCTAAATCAAGGAAAGAAAAAATATTCCATGAAAATCATTGAATAGGATGGATTGAAGTGTTAAAATATTAGTATTCAACAATAATGTTGTTGAGGTAATTTTATGGTATATGGGAATATTGATGTATTGGTCCATCGTGGTTTTCCATAAGAATATGGTACCAGTAACCATGAACAGTTATTGAAATAATTTTGGTGAGCAGATGATATGCGCATAATGAAGGGATAAGAAGAAAATAATATGTTTGATACTATTCATGAGCTCATGATTGAGATACAGACAAAGTAATATCATGGTTTGATTATATATAATTTTTTTGGGATTTTTCTATGTGGAAATAGGTAAATTTTGATAGAATTCATGTTTTCACTAAGGTTTTATGGTAATAAATGTTTCAAAATAATACATGATTAAGGTAATCACATGATTGGAATATGACCAACAAGATATATCTTGTGATATATGAGGGATAAATGATGTTATTCACATGATTGTTATATAAACTTTTTATTAATAATTCTATTTATACTTTGAGTTTGGAAAGAAGTATTTTGGATAAGTATTAAGGTTGGAATTGATTAAGTTGAACATTAGATAGTATTGTCCTAGGCTAGAACTTTTTTCGATTTTATTTCTAGAATGTTATAATAGTATAGATTAAGAAAAGGGACAACCTACAGAACGGGCGAAAACCCATCATATCGGAAAAGGATGCCATAATCAAACCAACAACCAATGTGCGACAAGACTTTATCGCCTACCACTGGCCTATAGGAAGTCCCTGGTTAGTAGAAATTAGATTTATTTTATTAAGCGGTATGATAGTTGAAGTATAAGTCCATTTTTGGAATCATATACAGTTAATCTAACCATAGATGCACTTATGTATATTTAATAACATTTGTAGGCTTTTTGAGAGAGATGGAATAACCTATCGCATGATCTACTAACACATCAAGAATTAAAAATTCAACTTAATTTCTTTAATAAGGGATGATGTTGAAACTGTTCATGGAATGAACGACATTGATTTTAAACTGAAATAAATTAATTATTTCTCCTTATGATTTTTTTTTCAAAATTAGGGAAATTATATTGAAAACAAAAAATGTTCTCCTAATACCCTCATATCTGATGAGTCAGATGATACCTTAGATCATCACAAATTTATGGCTTTTGATTGTTGGATTTTTCATAGACATGTCCTCTACCACTCTCTATCAGAACATGATGGTTACAAATTTCTCTTCCATATCCATATTTTCACCCATTTCTCCTATGTGGAAGCCCAGTGATGAGTTAATTTGTGTAACTGTTACATTTCATACTTCACTATTTAAAATTATGTTTTAGTATTCCTTTCTAATATGTGGGTTTCTAGGAATGAAACATTCAAGTAGTAAACCATTTATAACCCCGGCGAATTTCGAGGGTGAAATTCATTTTAAGGGGGATAGAATGTAACACCCCAAGATTTTATGAGATATATTCTTTTTAATATATTTCATGTCTTCTATTGTACACTACACCAATATTATCTTGTACTATATGAAACACAGTATTAGCTTGTAGTATACGCAACACTATTCTTGGCTCGTGTTACACAAAATTTAAAGTTCGCTTTGTGGAAATTACTCTACGCAACATGAAGTATAGATATTGTTTAATGTATAAATGAAATAATTTTTGATTATTTTATACCCAACGCCAAATGGAGAATGCACGACATGCAGCCCTGACTTGGCTTGAATTACATGCAATCACGACCTTCCTCGATAGCGTGTGTAGTACGCACTACCGGGTTTCACGAAACAACGATATATTATTAAAATATTATATAAACTAGCTGTTATGAATAGTAATACCCACTTTTAGAAATTTTATAAAGTTTATCTTTCAAAATGGACTTCATTTCTAGATTCGTAATATCGAAATTAGTCTAGGGTGAATTTTTGGTATTTTTATAAAAACATTCAAATTTTGATGCGTAGTGAAAAACAATGAGTTATAGTTTAAAACCGAATTTATATTTAAATAATTTCTTATTCTATTTAAATTTATTTTAGGTCAAAATAGATACATAATACCTATATGAGTTCAATGAAATTCATTGGAATCATTTCATAATAATTTTAGATATATAAAAAAATTTATTGATCTTTTTACCGTCTTTTACCCACCTCCAGGGAAAATTTACAAATTTACATAAAACATAATTTACCTTTTTTGTGAGTGTAATTTAAAAACTCCAAGAGACATGGTTTATATAATTATGAAAAATAAGATTCAATAAGATAAAAATAATATTTGGTAAATAGTAACTTTTTACATTTAATTACCTCTTTTAAAAGTAAATAGGGTAATTAAGGTAACAAATGATATTATTATTACACTGAAACATGTCCTATTTATATTAGATAAATGTAATTCGACAAAACACAACCTTAGGAATAAAATATGACCATTTAGGCCCAGCTGGATTAGATTAGGACATTTATTATTGTTTAATTCAAAGAAGAGTTAAAAAAGTTAAAATCAATGTTTAATAAGTAAAAAAAATAATATAGGGTTATACATAAGACAAATTAGACTATAAATGTTAATTATAAATCTAAAAAGATTTCCTACATAATGTTATTTTATTTATAATTTTTAGACTTTATATAATTTAATTTATTTATGACACAATGATGATGCAATAGTTACCTTATTCATTAAATATTAACATAATTCATATTATAAATACTCAAAAGAATGTAATTTGAGACTTTTTATGAATTACACTAATTTTATAGGTTAATATAACATATTATGGTCGGTTAGATGAATTGATTTTTATTTAATAATTCTTTAATGAATTTATAAAAAACAAAATACCAAATAGTTTCAAATTTCACATAAAAGAGTTTTTAAAACAAATATTAAATTATTTATTGATATTCTAATCCTAAAAATATAAGGTTTGGCCAAAAGTCTTATATAATAATATATATGAAATTAATGAACCAATTGGGTTTGATTTTCAGTTTATATTATGTTTATTAACCATACAGTGTAAGAATACAAGAAGACACGGTAAAAGTTAAATTATTTACCTTATAGTTAAATCTAAATGATAAGGTTAAAATGGTAACCTAAACTTGTCTAAAACATATTGTATGAGAGTATTTTGACCCATCACCACACTATCCTTGATATAAGTCACATTGGTGCCATTATAAATCGAATATTAATTTTTTATAAAATAATATTTTACATTTTTCCTAAGGTTCCCCTCACCCCTCTTATAAAAGGTCACTCCCCCTTCTCTCTAATTCACACCTCTAAAGCCATTTTTCTCGGCTAAACCCTACCCAAATACCCTCTCAACTATCCTCCATTCATCCTAGAGGCCTTCCTTTAGTCATAAATCCAACCTATGGATCCCTTTTGGTCAAATAAAAAGAAATAACCCATGGAAGTGGAGTTTCAGATACGTAAGGAAGAAATTTGACCTAAGGTAAGAGATAATAATTTCAATGTCATTCTTATTTGAGATTGTTTATTTGTAAGTATTTTCTGGGGTTAAATTTAACATCCATGTCCATGTTTTATAAAAAAATATTTTTCATAATGTTATTACAGTTCTTCCTTGTATGTTTAAAGTCATGTTACATCCTTTTGAATTTTACTATGTGGTATGGAATGAATCTTTCTTTTGTTTACCATACAAGGAAATTTTTGACTTTTTTGACAAAAGTACAAGGGGAATGTTTTCTTTAAATTATACGGCATGAACCAATTTTTACAGTTTCATAACAACTTATTTCCATGAATCTTCTAATACAAGATTTCATGAGTATTTTGATCAAAATTATTTTCTTTTAAAATTGAACATAATTTTAAGAAAAGAAAATGATTAGAAATGAGAAAGGATATTTTCATCAAGAATTCATTTCAAGTGTTTTATCAAAACTATTTTCCATCTATAATGACTTTCTTCAATATGGTTATGTTTCAAGCTAATGTATTTATTATTTACAAGGTTTTGTTTTTTTATAATGATATTATATCCAATTTTTAATATGGATTATCTTATAATGGGATGAGGTTTATGAAACCCATATTATTTGTTGGTTTATGATGAATTATTTATGTTTATTTTGTGGAAAATGAAATAATGATTTCATTTTGAGATGGGTGGTACCTATATCTCTCTCAAATTCATTGGGTATGGATTAATATCTCATGAGATAGACATGGATAGAATGATAAGTAAATCTGGTTCAGTAATAGAGGACCGGAACAGCATGTAAAATCAGTTCAGTAATGAACATTGTCCATTATGATGGTATTGGCAGAAATTCCTTGGCTACTATGGAAATCATATCATCTTCTAAATGGTTTTATGCAATTACATGTTCTATTACTATGATATTTTATCATTATTAATGTTCCTTTGTGATATATGCCTTACGTACATCCAAGATTTATTTCACAACTCAAGATTTTAATGTTTAAACAATATGTTCATGTTTTTAACTGAAAACATATATGGTTTGTTTTATTTTCTCCATGCTTACCCTTAACGAGCATTTAAGCTCACTATTTTTAGTTTTTCTTTTCCCAGGATATAAAGAAAGGTTTTAGGTAAGAAAAAAAAGAGAATGATCTTTATGGGAGATGTTGAAGATCTTTCACCATGATTATAATATTATGTTCCATGTTTCCAAAGTCACTAAACTATTACGGTTCTTGGATTTATGTTTTTGTTATGTATTAAGTCTTCCGAAAAAGTAATAAAATGTCCATGTACGCCAAGTTTGGGTCTCTACAGTCATGTCGCCTCCCTCTAAAAAATTTCTATTTCTATCGTTGATTGGGTAATCTGGAGATGTTCTAAAATATTTTTTCTTCAAGAAGGAGTCTATATTGGGAGATGTTAATGTATGAATGTGAATTAGGATATTCTTTACCCATAAGATCCATAGCCACAGGTCTCAAGGTGAATATCACACTCAGCCAATAGTTGACAGGGGAATGAACTCATAGCCAAGTTATATTCCCTACGATAAAATGGAATTATTACAAGCCTTCTTGTTTCATTTTTATAATTTTGTAATTTTTATTCTATTATAGTAATGTGATGAACTTGTTCCATTTTTATCTAAGATGTTTTTTAATCTATAAGTGGTCATTGAATTGGTTTATTTATTATGGGGTGTTTGGCTCTTATATGGGTCTATTTGGGTTTGATTTTAGTAGTTATCTTTTAGAGATGTTTAGGATTTGTGAGATGGTTGGATGATGTTTCTCATCCTTTATTTAGTTCATGTTATACAATGGGTTATCCCTAGTGTTTTGCTGAAATTTTTTTGGTGTAAAGAATTTTTAATTCTAGTTGTGATGTTGTTAATCCTAGTGTGGAGGGTCATTGGTCATTGTATAAAATTTCCCCACACCAGCATCCTGGTATACCATGTTTTTTCATAGTAGGTGTTCTGTTTGAGTCCTATTGGTGAATTTTTTTTCATGTGGTATGTAATCTAGTTTAGTTCAGGTTAAGAGTTACATAGAATCTATTTGTGGGATGTCTTTTTGGTTTGTTTTAATAATTTGTGTAAATTGGGGTTTGGAGTTTCCATGTTAGCCCCGAGCTAGGGTGGTGGGTTAGGATTTCAATGTTTCTGTGTTAGTGTAATTATTGTGTTGGGGAGAACCCTCTCATTTTCTCCAATCAATATTGGACTGTATATTATTCTTGAATGGGACTATTGTGACATATGGAGAGAATGGTCATCCTAAGGTTTATGGTCTTTCTAATTTTTGATGAGGCATAAACTTATGTTTTGGTTGGATTGTGGGTTATTGACTTTTTGGGGGAAAAAAGTGTATTTGATGAGAATAATTATCACACCCGACCCTAGATAATCCATTGTTTTATTGTTTTATTAGTCTCATGTAATTTGGTTGAGGTTTGGGATTGATTAAAGGTAATAAATTTAGGGGTTTGGATTTTTTTAATTGTTTTTCCAGGGTGGCCCACGAGTACTGCATGGTTAGGAAAAACTGTGTGGTAGTAGCATATAACTATGTGGAATATCAGGAAATGGGATGAAACTATCACATGGTATTCCCACGGAATCAAAAACCCTGTAGTCGTTCCCAGGTAAGCTTGTAGTTGCTTCGTGTATAGGTAGAGGCATTTTAATGGTTACCATAGGGTTTATAAAACCGTGTGGCCAAACTATGCGATTGTTCATGGTCATTATAATCCTAAACCATAATTTCCATCTCTACTCTTTTTATCCCATTTTATGGATACTCCCCCATTATTCAACCTAGATACACCATGTGGTCTTACCCCCCCCCCCCTTCATACTCTCCTTCCACCCTTGATGTCCGTTGTGGGTTCTTAGGTATGTTTCCTTTTATTTTTGGTCATTATACCCCTATTTCTTCATTCCTCAATCAAGATTTCTAGGGTTTCCATGTGGGGTTTCCCTCTTATAAAATCCCTATTGGTAAGTCATGAAAATTTTAGCTGATATCTTGATGTCTATGGAAAGCAAATCATCTGTGAAGATCATTTATAACTCCCCTTGGAGTTCTATTCCATTTTCACACCTCTGAGGTATATGATTTTATTTTCTTACGTCCTATGGCATATGATTTGATGATTTCAATTTTAAATAAATTTATCAAATTTATTCTCAGTTTTATGGAACCCTTGTTTAACATATTATGTCTTTTTGGAATTGGTTTTGTTTTTTTAAAATATGTTTTCAAAGTTATTTTGTAAATATGTCTTGGTTAATGTGATCATATGGTGTTTGTTAAAATTCCATGTATTTACTAAATTTAAATTTTGTTATTTTATAAATTTTTATCCATAAATTTTCATTTAGAATTACTAAATTTTGAGTTTAACCTTGTATTTGTTTTTGTAGTCTTTCAGCTTGAGGGTTGTGTTCAAATGTTTTTGAAGGGTTATCATGGTTTATGGATGGATTTTTTTGTTCTTTTCATATTATGAATTTTTTGTTATTGATTCTAAATAATATCTTGACATTATGAAAATGTTTTTCAGAACATTTCATTTAATTTTTCTTTTTTTGTTTGATGTGGGCACATAAATTGATGCACTAGGTGCACACAAGGATGTTCCCTCAATTGAATGTTGTACATGAAAATGGGGATCATTATAAACTACAGTTCCTAAAATGTATTTTATTTTCTAAATTTTATTGGATTACCTTGTTCCATTTAAAAAAATTTATTTCAATAGAAACATTAAAATTTATGCCAGATTGGAACATGGGTTATGTCTTGGTAAAAATTTAGCTTGAGGGACCATTTTTCATTAGGAATTGGAAGGTTGTGTTTGATGTTTTTTATTGGAAATGGATTTTTAAGGTTTTTCTAAATTTATTTTCTTTGGAAAATGAAATGGAATTATTGGAAACATTTGTCTTTTCAAATAAATGATTTAAATTTTTAGTGAAGTGACTGCTCATTTATCATTTTAAAGTGTTCTACGAAATGGTTTGAATATTTATACGTTGTGGTGGCCCGACTAAAAATTTTGATAAGATTATGTATAAATGTACATGTATTTAGTGGGAACACCTATCTAGGATACCCCTTAATGGATAATCATATGGGTTATATTTTTTTGGGGTTGGAAAGTGCGGTGGCAGCTAGTAAGGTGAGTCACATGTATGGGGGCCTCCTACTTATACAATATTACTACCACCATTAGTTCATTGGATGTTTTATAGGACTTAGTGATGGTAACTTACCAACCCCAATTAGATGGGTTGGCACCCTCTTGGTATTATTGACATGCAAGGAAGGTTGTGCCACATGTGAGTCCATATTAGGGGAGTGAGTTGGTTATTGAATTTGGGGCTTCACCATACATCGGTAGGTGGTTCTAAACTGAGTACATCCAGAGAACTTCTACAGATTTTTAGGATCCCCCATGGTTCATATTTTTATTTCTTCGTTACCTTCTACTACATTAGTTTCCATCTTTCACTAATTATCTATTTTTCAGTAAAACCCTATCATTTCTTATTTTGGGGTTTTGTTTATATAAATGGTAATCAGATTGGGAAATGGTTTTTAGGTTGGATGGATTTTTAAATCGGAATATGGTAATGCTTAGTAAAAGTTGAAAACCTTTTTTTATAACTAAAATTTCAAACTACTATTAATAAATTTTTTTGGAAAGAGAATCACATGTATTCGGTGGTGATTTCTTACTAAGCTGTTTAGGTAACACCCTACTTTTACCATTTTGTGTCATTAGACTCGAGTTGTCTTTCTGTTTGAGGTATCTCATTCGTATTCTCAGGGATGGAGTAGGTCATCTTGTAGTTGGTGGTGATCATAACGCCATGTAGAGATCATGGTAGCGTGGTTCAGTTTTTTTTGGTTCTTTGTTTTTTATCTTTCTATTTGGTCAGCTGTTGTAACATAATTTGTTTATATATTTATAAGAAATTTGGTTTCTGGGTTCTTATTATTGTTCATAGTTTTATTTACTAATCATGGTTTATTGGAATTAAATTTTTCCCACTTATAATTTTTTTAATTCTTGACACAAGTTGCATGCCCGTTGGGATCAGGAGTTCCCTTTGGTACATTTCTAAGACTAGGTTTGGTGTCGAGTCAGATACAATCATGGTTTCGTTTGTGACAAGGACCTAGGGAAATTTATTTTCCTATAAAGATTATTTATTGTTATGTAATTATTTCTTAAATCACCTTCAGTGGTAAATCAATTATGCTACTCCATATAAACATCATATTCTATATCTGTATTAGATATGGTAGATTTTATATATACATGATATTTTCTATACTACCTATGAGTTGAAACTTCTAGAAACATCCTTAAGGATTATAGACATGAAACATATTCAAAATTATCATCAAAATAGGCACCACAAACCAATGAATAACCCATTAATTTATTTATAAAATTACTATTTTAGACAGTTCCTTTTTCGTAGAAATTATTTTTGAATACCCTCTTTGTTCCAATAACAATTTTATCATTTTATGTGTGGAAAAGATCGTAATTTTAATTATATAATGATCATAACTGATACATCATATAATAAAATGATCTAAATTAAGTAATTAAACTTATAACATTTCAATGATCTTCTTGGTAATTATTTTTAGAAAATTAGGAAAAAAGTTATATAGAAAATTTCCAATTCTAATTAATGTCTATTTTATCAAAAAATGGATTTATTATATTCATAGTCATATTTCATTCTTGACACACATTCATCATTCAATTCAAATAAAAATTTATATGGAGAAAAAAATCATAATTGTTACTACCTATATTTAGGATCGATGAAAAACATTTAAAAAATGAAAACCACTTAATATGTTTATGTTCTTCTAAATTAAACTTTCATCCTTTAAAATAAATATTTAAAAAAATTAATCTCAAAATTTTATCAAATAAAAAACTATAAATTACTTCATTAAAAATTGGAAAACCATAAAATAATCATGTGGAACATGGGAAGTCATGATTTTTTTTTGGAAAAAAATATTACCTCTAGTTGTATATAAACTCCCATTAACTAATGAAATAAAATGATTTACAAACAAACTATTTTATAAGAATAATATAGGTATCTTGGATAATAATATTCATAACCACTGTTAACACATTTGTTTAACCAAGTGAGAAAAATTGAATCCTATTTAATTACATAGATGGGACCTACCCAGTTATCTCCTTCATTTTCACCACGGAATACTACATCATTACCTAATGATTAGAAGATATATACCAGATTCACCCATCATTGTTGGTAATATCAAGATCACATGTATTCATATATAATTATCAATTATCCTATCATTAATAATATATTTTTATAATATTAATTATTTATCAAAAAACCGGAAAATACTAATTATAAACCACAACAAAATAACATCAAATTTTTGTATAAAATATTAGAGAAATATATCATTTCCTTTTATAAATATTTTGAATACAAAATTAAAAAAAATTGGGAATTGAATTTAATTGTGATAACCCTAAAAATAGAAAGGAATATTAATAAAAAATAATAGATATGTTAGTTGGAAAATTTATTCATGCGGTATACTTTAAGTAGTATACCTTTTCACTTTGGTAAAAAAGAGTCAAAAGTGACCGGTATGGAATTTTTTTAAAAAAATAATTTTAAAAACACTGTAATGGTATATAAAAGAAATTATATTGTAAATTTAGAATAATTTTAAATATAAATAATAACATTTTTAAATATAATTAAAGAAAATATATATATAATAAATAGATTTGATACTATTTTTTAAATAAATTATCTAAAGATCAATTAATTATGACTTTTATAAATTTTGAAAAAAATGTATGTTGAATAAGATACTAGAAAATATATTTTTAAAATAATTTTATTATAAAAAAAATTATAAAATATTTCATTAGTGAATTTCACACACCATAGAAGATAAAACATGTTTTGAAAATGGAAAATGACTCAAAATACAGAAATTTTGATGAAAACCCCCATACAATATCTCATGATTGGTTATTTACATTATATAACCTATATATATCAAACTTACATTAATTATTTCCATTATAAATTTAAAATTTCTGGGAATATTTTGATATTATAATCTTTTTTATTTCATTTATCAGCATGACTTACATATTTACGTAATAGATTAAGTTCATGTTGGAGGTTTTGAGTACATTTGGTTCATAATCCAAAAAACAACTTCGGTAAGTTGAACATGGTCAAAGTGAACATTGTACCATTTTCTTCATAACATTATTCAGGAAATATTTATACCTTATTTATAATATTATCATAATTTATAACAATCAATTAAAGGCCTACAGGGAAAAAATAGATCCCTTCATGAAGGTGGTATTCCACAGATATTCATGAAAGGCGTTATCAAATTCCCACAGATGGAACGGGTAAGAATGTAAGTAATATATTATATGTATAGAATTATAATTATTTAAAAATGTAATATGTTTTTATTTTTCAATTTTTTTTACCAATTATATGATCCAATGTTGACAGATGAAACCCATCACATCGTGGAGGTGGAATACCACAAGTATGCAAGAACGACTTTTTCATTTCCCATTTGATGGAAACGCTAATGATAATGTGTTATTGTGACATAAAAATAAAATTTATATATGTTTATGAAAAATATGATAACATATCTTCATGGTTTTTTAATATATGAATGAATTGGAATAAGTAATAAATAAGAAAACCCTCAATTCAGAGTTATACCGTTTCTTTGGTAAACCACACATAGATTACAAATTAAGCATTTTAGGTTTGTATTTATGTGTTAAAATAACCTACCATACAGGGAGAGGATGTTTCAAATGATATTTTTTTATATATTTAATGAACTAAAATGTTAATGTTGTGTGATGAGAAGGGTAGAGGTGGGTATTTTTCATATGTGATGGAAATGTTAAACTTTGAATTAATTAAAATATTTAAAAATAATATAAAATGTATCATAAATATTTCAAGAGGAACCAACGTGAAAAAATTTATAATTTATGGAATTACACATAAAAAATATAATCAAATAAAATTATTCATGTTTATGTTAAATTAAGAACATTGTCTTTCACTTTAACCCCTCATTATGCCTTTTTAAATTTAACTATAGGGATATAATTTTTAGAAATTAACGGTCATAAATTTTCTTTTAATGACAACAGTGGCTAAAAATGGGCAATGTATGAAATATCGGACAATTTACCATCCTAATATTCATATTTCAATTTTTTTATAATTTATATAATTTAATAAAATATTATGTATCATAAAATCTCATTAATGTCCTTTTTTGGAAAAATTAAATTAATTTGACAAAAAAATCATCATGGAAAATGTGGATTTAGAATATAAATACATTTATCATCATTTATAAATTATTATTACCTATGAAACTCTTGTATTTTGAAAACTTATCCAAAAAAAATATTTATTTCATTATTTTAAAAAACATTTAACATTATTTCTCTACTCCATTCCCAGGAACTGTCTCAAAATTGTGTAAAAATTTATGTTAATTATATCATTTCTAAAAACTAAAAAAATTAACATTAAAATAATTTATTTATATTCAATATAACACTTTTTATTCATAAGTAACATTTTTTAACTGTATAAAGTAGTTTCCTATAAATTAAAATCAGGATCATGATATTTTGTGTTAATTTTTATCATAAATTAATTTAAATGTTATAATCTAAAGAATGATAAAATAAATTTCAACATTTCAGAAACGTGAATGGTTATATTCAAAAAAATCTTCAAAAAAATGTCTTGTGGAAATTTGTAGGCATTATCTCATAGTTTTAACCCTATTTTACTTATTTTACAGCTAATATGCATTTAAAATTTTTATCAAGGATACTATTCAAAATATAGAGAAATATAAAAAGGAACTATTTTCAACATGTGAACTTCATGATTCCAAATATTAAATAAAATATGATATGTTTATCAGTGAAAAAATTCTGTATTAATATAATTACTAAAAGAAAAAATAATTATAGTTTTTATAAAAAACTAATCCTAAAATTAAAATTAAATAAAAAATAATAATGGGAATAAATGTGGAATTATTATATTATATTTATTCATTCAGATATTATGTTACAATAAATCAAAATACCAAATAGAATGTTCCTTAAAAATTACATTATTAAATGAAAAGAAATGAAAATTTTAAAGAATTCAGTATTTTTCAATATTAACAAAAAAAATTTACAAAACCAAAAAAAATCCTTTTCATATAATTAAATGATAATTTAATAGAATATATATTTAAAAAATAAATTTATTATTTTATTAAAAAAATATTTTAATATCCACACACAAAATGCAATTAAATCATTTATGATGAAAATTTATTTTCTTAAGGAAAAAATAACATTATTAAAATTAATTTTATAATGACTATAATGAAATTAAGTTCTATTAATTTAAATTGATATATAATACAATAATTTTATTGTAATTATTTAAAAATGGTGGTTAATTTAATCTAGTAAGACAAACATACAACGTGAACATAAAAAAAAATTTATGAAAAATATACCATGTACCTTCAAAATGTTTTATCAATGTTTCATTAAATTGATAATAAATGTATGATTTTCAATTATTATAATGTAAATAATTTTATAAATGCTTTATAATATGTTAATTCACATTAATAAAATCCCAGTAAAGGGCTTGGTTAAAACAGTAATATTTAAATAAATTTTTTTGAATTTTACATCATCGTTCATTTATGAACGGTGTTGTGTATAACACATGATATGGAATGTAGAATTATTTAAATGAAATACAATTTAAATTTTTGGGGTGTTATATTCTACCCCCTTAAACTAGTTTAATTATTATAATTTTATATCCAATCTAATGAATAGAGTGTTTACAATATTTTCATAATCAATGCCAAGGATTGAAATAACATATATGATCATGAAAAAAAAATTAATTTTTTTTTGTATAAATATGTGATAAAAGGGTATAATGAAACATACATTGGAAATGAGAAGAATATAATAGTATGGTCACCTCGAGGATTAGAAAATGATTTTCCCATATAAGGATGAATTTGGAGACAAGTGAAAATTTGGACTAGGATGATAATAATAAAATGTGTGGAATAATATAAAGTTATAGAGAACATGATCATGATAAATATAATTAAAACCCCATATATGGTTAATGGATAAAGAAGGCAATAATTAATCAAAAATGATGGTAAGATGATAAGTGTTTTACTTCATGTACCATTTCCTAGAGTTGAGGTGTTCTTTGACTACCAAGATGGAGAACACGGGTAAATATACATACTTGATTTCATTCATTTTAAAAGAAAAATTTAATAATTTTAATTTCATTAATAATTTTTTCCAATTATACCACATCTATTTTTCTAGGCCATGAATATTCATGATGATTTTTTCCTAACCAAATAACTAAAATTCACTTTTTTGGATCACATGATCCAATATAGGTTAATAAGTTATTCCACCTATGATTAGACATTAACCAAAAATAAAAATCATTAGAACATGGTAAGGCATTATCTGATATGAATAAATACTACATTAATCTCCAAATCCTCAACAATAAAACCAACTATTAAAAACTAATCATTCCACAAATACCTTACCCCAATGCTCTCTAAAACCCATTATCATGATATATTTGAACATATGTTTTCTAAGAGCATCTTAAAATTAATCCCAAAATAAATAATAACGATAAAATCATTTATCCAATAATTTTTATTTTAAAATCATAAAATATTCAAAATTTATTCCTCTTTTCATAATTAACTGAAATCACTATAAAACCTCAACACAATTTTATATGCTCTAAAAATATAACACAGAATATACTTAGATAAAATAACCATTTTATTTTAACTTTATCATATAATGTTCCCAAAACATATAACTTTTAAAAAAATATCATTAATAACATTATCACCAAATCTATTTTCAACATGATGATTACTCCTACGATAAATCATATGTTCCTGAAATGTAATATCCCTCGAAACTAAGTAATCATATTTTCCACATCATAAAAGATTAAATCAAACCAAATTTATTCAATTCCTTTCAACATATATACACAAAATATAAAATAATTCCTTCCCAGGTAACCTTTTTACTAAAACATATACAAAACCCAAGGGTTTTATCACTATAAATATCTCCCAAAATACGCTTAATTACCTTAAACACCCTACATATAATCCTAAAAAGGATATTTATGCCTTCAAACTTATGATCAACTTTATAATTATTAACCCATGATAGTATCTATTTTTTTTAAAATATCCCCACTTAAATCATCAAAACAGTTAAAGTTATCTCATCATTTCTAATAATAATAACAATAACACCACACATCTAAAACAACCTATTATTATAAGAATTATAAATAGGGTTTCACATTAAATATTTAAATGATAATTTTTTTATTTTGTTAGATATATATGAATAAATATTATATATCAAATGTCCACTTACACATACTATCCATTATCTTATTAAAGATTTGATTTATTTATTTTATAGTCCAATATTACTCTAGACACACATTCTTTATTTATGAAAATTTATTATTTATTCATTGAATGACATTGTAATAGTTCTTAATCATTCTTCTGCACTATTAAAAACTATAATTTCACTATTTTTTTGTTATAAATTTTTGGAAATTTTACAGAATATTTTTCAAGGTATTTGATGATTTAGTGTGGAATTACATGGCCCAAGACTCTTGATGCTGAAATAATTAAAAAAAATTAACATATTATATCAGAATCATTAATTTTTCAAAAATAAAATAATAACTCAAAATATTGTAGTGGTTATGAAATCTAAGACAACCTTTGAATCCAAAATTTTGGGTTTACCCTAATAATGACATAATTTTCTACTGTGTTGGATTTTTGGATTAGGTGTAGTCCCGGGAAGATTAATAAATAAATAAAATTATTTTTTATGAGTTATTTATTCAGCATGACCTAATCTTATATATTTTTATTTCATGTATGGTAAATTCGTAGTGTGTTTAATATAAAAAATGTGATTGAGAGAGGACAAATTAGAGGATAGTTTTGTGGATGCTAATGGGGTCAATGATCAAAGATAGATTTTCAAAGTATCTTTTATTGCAATGGAGTTCATAGATCTCGCCACTGAAAAGAATATGGAACTATATTTAATCATCTATCAATACATAATTGAGATGTGTAATTTTTTATCATTGATTAATCCTCATTTTATTTTCATACGTCGAACATGAATCATTTATAGTAATATATTTATTCATGGGATGGTTATATATTATAGGTATGGATTTTATCTTCTGAGAAATTTTAATTATTTTTTATTGATTTTTTTCATTGTTCTAATGGTAACCGATTGAGGCTAACCAATAAAATATTCATGGTTCAATCCTCATGTTGCTATTTTTTTAATTTCATCCCTCATTATTTACAAAATAAATAATTGTATTTTCATTGGATGGTGGTTCGCAAAATACTTAATAAATTATCCTTATGAAATAATTTTTCCTTGAAATTTTCCTATGTTGTGGGATTAGGTTTGATTTAAACAGTGTGCTCAAGGTTCAATAATAATGACATTTGACCATTTGATGGATTGGAGGGGACTAATTCATTGGGATGTAATTTTGGAGTGGCATTGTTACTCGGATCGATTCCCTAAATGTTTGGGTGTTGCATTCCAGCCACTTGTGATGAAAAATACAAATCAATCTCATATCCATATTTATTGGAATATCTTATAGAAAAATAACTAGTTTAGGTGGTGCCTTAATATAACACATGATGTGTCTATATTTTTGAAAAAATCATGATATATGTGGCATGTAGTCCAATAACACAATTTGTCTAGTCTCATCGAAGCAGTGAATAGGGTTTCAATAAAAACTAAATATTACTCTCCCTTTTGGACTAACGAAATTACATGTGTCCCATGACATAAAACATAGTTTGTACCAATGGGGTATATGGGAATGTATAAGGCCAGACACATGGCCACATGTAGAGCACCTATATATGACCCAAATCTCTTACACATATTGGTACTAGGACATAAAAAAGGTACACATGGACTTCTAGAGTATACCTACAGAGCCCGAAGTACACAAGCATGGTCCATAGAACACAAGTAGACTCAAGTCGAAAAGACATGTTGTGTATATCCAATACACGTCGTATAACTATCAAAAGGAGGTTGATGCACTTGTTCTCTTCACTATAGACTGGTTTCATTATGGTATTTTTCTTCAGACGATCCCGATGAGGGTAAAGTGAGGTATCATGTATTAATTATTATATGTGACCACCTATGTGGGACTATCCTTATATAGTATTTAATCAATCTTTCATCATGGCCAGTGGTGGGATCCTCCATCATCATTTTCTTTTTTAGGTGGGGCTTTCATGGAATCGGCATGGCCAACATTCCCAAGTGTTCCATCTCTTACATAGAGGGTAATTTTAGATGGGGTCTATTTTATCCAATAGTACCTAGGAAGAATCCCTTATCTATGTTTTGATTTCTTATATGATCTATCTTATACTTCTATATAAATATTCTTGATTAGAAGAAAAACACATATCAGTTCCATCAGCATTATCTATCTCATGGAGTGATTTCTCGCAAGTGATATTTACATTGGAACATTAAAAAATAATAATTTACTAGCATTTTAGTTGTGACCATACCAAGTCATATAATTTCAATCATGAATATATCTATGTTTCTAAAACAATTTCTCATTTTTCGTATTTATATACATTTTCTGGTATTGATATGACTACTCACACATTCCATTATGGTTAGTTATATTTGGGTGTCATATAGTGTACATAGATACTCAACCATTAATAGTATCTATATAGTCCAATCATGTATTTTGAAAATATTAGGACCATCGAAAAAATATAGGATTTCAAGGAGTAAAGTGTTGTAATGTTGACCTAGACTGATCATAGTTCATTATAGGTATTACATTTGATAATATTTCCCTTCATCTTAGTAGATTTGAATCTATTAATGTATTTGTAGTGTTTTATATGGACCGTTATGTTTCCATAGACTTTTTTCATACTTTTATTGTTTTATATATAGGTATACCAGAATTTCAGTATAATTTGTTCCTTACCATTCAATATTTTGTTGATATTCGAGATGTTTGTGTATCGTTTTTTTTAGATTCCTTTAGCTAAGGTTTTTTATGTAATATTTAATAATATTCAATGAGGTTATCCTTACCATGCCTTATTAGAGGTTTTATTAGTGTTTAACTGCCAATTCATCACAATCCAGGTGGTTCCAAATGGGTCAGGGAATAATATAGTGATATCATAGAGGTTTCATATTATGTCCAGAGTTTGGAGACTTTTTAGAAGTGAGGGTTTTTTATACAAGGGAAAAATGATATAGTGTTTTGAATTTGGATATCAACCAAAAAAATTATAAAAACCTAGTAAAATATAGTAAAAATAACTGTTATGAATATTAATATGAATTATGTTTTTATATTCATCATAACAAAATTTTGTACATTTTAAAATCACAAATATAATAGTTTTAATTAAACCATTTCATTGTAATGTCTAATTTATTTTTTAATTATTTTTTTATAATTTCAAAAGGAGAATATAATTTTTTAAATCATCATATTAAAATATACTTTTTTATTTTTTTATTTTTCAGCAAGTATTTTTTTAGTGAAGAAAGAAAAATAATGAATATTTCTTTAAAAAAAAATTTCTAATTAATTAAGTAAGATAAAAGTCCCATTATGTTTTAAATATAATTTAATGTAACATAAGTTATATTTATTTATAATTAATAAATAAAAATTATTTTTAATCAAATTTATATTATTTTATATTTTAAATTTATTTTTGGTTTCAAAATAGACTTTTGTAAAAACTATTTTAAAGTGCATAATTTTATCCATTTTAATTAATATAAATAATCACAAATGATAAAAAAAAATTATATAAATTTATATTTTATATATCAATTAATATTAATTTGGATTCATAAATTAATAATTTTAATCGTAGAGTTAATATTAAATCATAATTTTCTCTAAATATACACTTCCAGAAAGCCCGCTTTTTCAATATGTATATGGGATTAATTGAAATTTAATTTTTCAGTTTTATTTATTTAATTAGATAAAAATATTTATTTTGAATCATCATAAATAATATTTTTTTGATATGTTCATGTTAATTTTTTATCATAATGAAAGATATAATCATTTAAAATTAATTAGTATATTTTAGGTGAAAATGGATTTACCAAGGTGATAAACTAAAAATTTAGGTGAACAATTACATAACACCATGTATAAAATATTTTTTACGTTCATATATAGATATATTAATGCCAAATTTTATATAATCAAGTATTTCGGTTCCTTTTTTCCTGTGAAAAATGGGAGTATTCTTTTTTATTTTCTAAAATTACATCTAGGACAGAAACCTCTCATATAAAAGGACACCCCATAGCCTCTCATATTCAAGCCATAAAAACTCTTTTTATCTGAATATCCTTATTTATATTCCTTCATAAATTACATATAAAATTTTAGAGCCATTATTTTTATCATAAATCCATCCCACGAAGGATTTTATTTCTTTCCAAAGGAGGCTGTCTGAAAAAGATGTATCATTATTTACCTAGCTTCTTTATTTTATATCTTATTCCACCAATTTAAAATATTATTCAATCATGAATATATAATAAAATATTTATATAAAAGGAATATAGATATTTTATTTTCAATATCATAACCATAATTTATATTAAATTTCATTAAATGGGATACAAAATCAACATTTTTGGGTACCTTGGACTACCGCCTATCGAATCGATGTCATATATTTTCCATCATCACCTATAAAGGAGTTTTATAATTATATATTTAAATTATATGTATGATATTTTTTTCATATTTATTCTTATTTCTTTATGATATCAAATATACCTTCATATTTTCTATTTTATGAATGATATGATAATGTATCTCATGTGGATAGCAAACTATCGCCTCGCAAGGCTATGTGGTTTGTTTCTTAATAAAATTTTAATTGTTTGGTAATTACGATTATGTTAATAAGTAAATGTTATATAATTGAAATAATTATTATATTAATGATATATTTATCATTATTTTAATATAGTATGTCATTTGATTTTAGACAATAAAAAATAATTACATCATTCTTATCTACTTTTGGACTACCACCTCCACGAAGATGTGTCACTAGTTTTTTCATCACTAAATCTCATTTATTATATATAAAATTATATTAAAAATAATAAGTCATTATTTAATAAATTATTATAATTATATAAATATAAAATAATACATCCCTCCCTTTTTTTAACAATCATTGAAAATTGTAATGTTTTCTCATCTGTATGTACGACCTACCGTCTCTATGATTGCTAAACAGTTTATTTTCCATAACCATCAATCAGGCTTTTATTTAAATGAAAAAATTTATACAAAAATATGTTAATTATATTATTATTATATATATATTTTTTAATAAATACCTCTTTGACCATAACCAACCAACTGAATTCATTTTTTGACAAATAAACCAAATATCTTCAAAATGTACAACATTATAATATTTGATTAGGTAATTGTATATAACATGTTAATAAGTGGAATAAAATGAATAAAAATAATGAAAAATATTATTGTGAGTGTAAATAATTACATTACATTGTTATTTTGGAAGATAAATAATGATCATGACGTATCAAAGTCGGGGTAAGGGATATCATATCCATATTTATTTATTGTGGTTAATCTTGATTTCATTCACCTATATTATTTTATAAGGTGTATATAAACCAAAATTTATATGTTATATCATGTATTTACTATGTTTATTGATATTTATTGTTTTTATTGTGTTGTTATTTCAATGGGATTATGGTGAAAATGATTCTAATTTCGTCAAATACTTCTCTTTAAAAAAATTCTATTTTAAACATTTCCTTCAAACACTGTTTCACTTATATGTCCAGTTTTTAAAAATAATATGAAGAAAAAAATTATGTGGACATGATCATATTATAAAAATATTTTTTTTATTTCTTTAATTTTTTCATAGCGTTATATTTGTACAATATTTTAGACATTCTATATAATAGAAAAAATCAATTCTCTATTTTAATGTATATAAAAAATGACTCTCCTGGTTTCCATAACCATTATTTAATGTTATGATTCCCATTAATTATATCATTTATTATTCCAAAGATGGCTTTCAATATTTATAGGTATTTTGGAATTGATAATGGTTTTTTTGAATGAATATGTGTTTTGGTATTTAAAATTGGTATTTAAAAGAGATGGGAAATTTGGAATCCGAATGTGATTTAAATATGAGTGTGAGGATTCTTTAATATTTTTTTATGGAGAAGTGAATTTTTAGAATATTTTAATCATGATATAGAACTATAGAATTATAAGAGAAATTGGTGAGCCTGATACAGCTTATACAATGGGTGTCCCCACATAGCGTCGAGTGAGACGAATATAACTTATATGATGGGTGATCCCAAATAGCATTGGGTGATCCTGATAATGATTACATGATGTGTATAGTAGACCAATACATTGAAAAATATTTTTTAGATGATGGGTATAATCATAGGAGTGTGGAAACAATATACAACATGACATAAACATGAGTTGAGGATACCATTTATGGTTGTATCACATGGTGGAAACAGTCTCATAAGGGAATCAGGTTTACTCCATGTCCCAATATGATGTCTCAGGAGACTAAAAATACCCTAATTCATTAGAGTGATATTGGGTAACACCAATCATAACCTGGTATTTCATATTTTTTAAACATTAATAATCAATCATAATTAATAATCATAATGGTTACCCATGGAATGAAATTTGTATCATAATTTTTCATGAAGAATAACCATAGAAATTTCATAATGGTTTCCATAAAAGAATTTATTTAAATCATATGAGAACATTAATAAGACAAAATTGTTTTATATAGTGATATATATTTTCCATCTTATGTGAAAACATGTAACAACGGTTTTTAAGAAAAAAACATTAGAAATGGGCCTCTTCGATGAGGTTTAATAGATAATATAAAAGAGAAATTAAAGTGTAAGAATCATAATTGTTCTCATAAAATAATAAATGAAAAAATATATCTTTCCATAAAAATAGTTATTTATGAAAAATATTTTCATCTTGAAACAGATTATTTATTGTACTTGAAAACAAGTAAAAAGTTGGGACGTCACCAGTAATCGGGTTTAGTTATCAGGATGAATTGAAAAGAAAACATTGAAAAAATATTTCCCCACAAATGATAGAAGAATTGATCTAGGAATATTTTTTTGAATATACTAAAATAATTTAGTAGTAATTCATAATAAAAAATGATAATTACATTGTGGTAAAGTGATTTTGTTAAGGATGGGGCTAAATCCTTAATTTATTATTTTAAGGAAAGACCTCTTTAGACTGGGTATAGAGAGACCCATTACATAGCCCGAAGTCCCAAGGCCATGTGGCCTGAATACAAGGCTTGAAATCCCAATTAATGGCCCAAAGGACCCCTTAATGAACACTATAGCTACAGTACCCGCGCAGCTACAGTCCAGCTGCCGCTATAGTACCTGCAACAGTAGCTCTGCCGCTACTGTGTCGCCACAACTACAGTTCCACCTCTGCTACAGTACTACTATAGTGCCCTGTTATAGTACTGCTACAGTACCCCCGAAATTCGTCCCTACCTAGATTTGATCTTGGGTATTTTGGATTCCAAGAAGGAGCATATACCACTAGGGTACAGGCTCGTTGGTAAACTAGGGTAATGAGATATAAAGCATAACCCAAATGAAAAATGTAGGCTCATAAAAAATGTATTACCTTATTTATGAATGTGTTTTAAACATACATATGAAGTCCATGTTAATTATATTAAATAGATAAATTAATTAAATAAAAACCTATTAAAATTTAATGAAATTTATAATAAACTGATAGGGTTAATTTTCTCGATTTCATTTACTTATAGTGTTTAATTTTATCATTTTTGGAGTGTTTGTTTCGTTTTTCATAGTAATTTTTCTTGGGTATAATTGTAAAATTTCTTTTAAAATGGAAGAAAAAAACCATAACTAGATAGGGAAATAATTAATTTTTTTATTGAAATATATTTTTTCTGATATATCATTTTATTTTTTTACTTGAGGATAATTCATAAGATAAAACATTGATGAAAAAAAATTAATAGTTTATTTTGGTGCTTTTTACAACCATCATTAATTAATATCATCTTATTTAATTTTATTCTTATATATTGGTCCAAAATACTAAATAAGGTCTAATGCACATATTCTAAGAATTTTTAACCATAAATTTTTTTATGACCATTCTTTAAGGTGTTGATGAAAAATGAAAACTAGTCATCCATGAAGGCGGTGAATCGACATATCACAGAGAATGTTATCATTTTAAGAAAAAAAAATTAAGAATAGATTTGATGATGGATATGAATTTAAAATAATAAAATTAAATTATATATATGATTATGGAGTTATCATTTTACTTTGGAAAGGGGACTTTTCATACGGGTATGACAAAAATGAAATAAAAAGAGAAGGATGGGGGTTTTACCTCCTTAGTCTTATCTCCTTGAAACCCTCCTTAAGGGAATTTGGAATTGTCATTTGGTGAGACCATAAAGACCAAAACGTGGGGAAGAGTTGGGTGTGATAAATTATGATGAATATAATCAAGATCCAAATCATAGAATGTGTAAGTTGAAGAGGTGGTGAGGGGTGGAGTTTATAGTGGTATGATATGGGTTTTATTATTATTTTATTCAACCGTTTGTTATTTTGGCTCATGAATATCAATAATTTTGATAATTGTGACTAAATTTAGTAAATGTTTCAGGAACGTTCAAGGCAATGGGTTCTTAACACATCCATTTTTCATCTTGGACTCAATGATTAATGTTTTTAGTTTATATGTTAAATTATCTTTTTTCACTAATCACCAATGAATCAGCTATTTTAAAAAAATCATAAAAATTCACCATAACTATTTTCCAATTTTCAGATTAAAAAATGGACTCCACTTTATGTAAATAATTTTATAAATATGTTAAATTTAATTTTTATGTACAATTATCGTTTATTCAAAAAATAATGATTTAAAAATTATAATTGATTTTATGATAGTTGGAAATGTAATTATGGTCTCATAAAATTATATTATAAACATAAGACATAAAAATATTAATTTATCAATCTATTTTATGTAAAAAAATTCCTTCCAGTCATTATATTAATTATAACATTCTAAATAAACATTTACGTTTATAAAAAAGAACAACACCTGATCAATAATCTGTATAAAATTTGTTAACTTATTCCATGATAGAAATATATTATATATTCATTCATCATATACCTAAATGTTAATTATACATCCATAGGTGAGGTTAATTTTATAATTTTCTAATTTACTATACATAATGGTTGCATTACTATTCCATTGGTCATTTTACTATAGTTCATTAATTTCACTAAATATTACTTATTCAATTATTCATTAATGAGAGTGATGTTTTTTATTGGTATCTATATCTGATGTATGGTTTTAATAAATATAAGAAGGTACATTACATGGATAAATTATTGGGTCTTTACATCCTTCCTCTATTATGAAAATTCCCCCTATAAATTTGGTTTTTTATTCTATATTGAAAATAATTAGGGTACTTATCCTTAATTTCATCATATGGTTCCCATGTTATCTCATCATACTTATGGTTCTAACATAATACTTTTTTTCAGGAGTTTTTTAATGCATATTACTCTACATTCTTGTATATTTAATGGCTACTCTTTATACATTAGCTACTTCTTTAGTTGTACCAGCCCTTGATTCAGTATATGTGACAGACATAGTATATAAGTCATTAAGAGGGATATGGTTAATATATCGTGTACTTGACACATTGTAGGTGGATGTTTTTGTGAATAGTCTATATATCTGACACAATTAGATTTCTTGATGGTTTCTATGTACCTTGTGCTCAACTTTCCTTTCTTCAAAAATCCTCGTGACCCTATTACATTGAGATGTTTATATGGATATCATATCCCCAACCTCAAAAACTATGTCTTGTTAACATTTTTTCATATATCTTATATAGACCATGGGCTACCATGATGAGAAACTGAATGTTTTTCAGCTTTTATTCCATTTCAACGACCATTTTAGGTCATGGAATCTTTCTTTCACCAACATCATCCAATCATGGTTGTTTTCTGCATATTCTCCCATAAATGACTTCATAAGGAGTTTTTTGTATAGATTACTAAAAACACTTGTTGCAAGATAGCTCAACTAGAGGTCTATATTGGTCATATCCTCCCAGGATTTCTATAAAAAATGCTCTCAATATGTCTTCTAGTTTCATAACAGTCTACTATTATTGGCCATTATTTTGAGGATGATAGGACATACTAATGTTTAACTCATTATTTAGACCATGTTGGAGACTTTTCCAAAACATGTTGTCAACTCTCATATCTTGATCTATTAAAATCAATAGTGGTAATCCATGTAGCCTCACTACTTCACTGATGTATATCTATGTAAGTGTGTTTAATGAGGAGTCCTATTGAATTGTGATAAAATGATTTGTCATTGTAAAATGCCCCACAGTGACCCATATAGAATTATTTCCTCCTGTTGTCTTCGGAAGTCCAATGAAATTGTCCATGGTTATGTTTTCCCATTTCCATGTCATTATAGTTAATGGTTTTATAATCACCATAGAAAATTTTTTTATTGATTTACTTTGAATCCTACCAAAAACATTGATATATATTTTTAATACTCTTTTATGTGTATTTTCCCACTAATACTACTCTTGTATATTATTATTCATATTTGTGATTCTTATGTTAATAGGGAATGTTGTGCTATATGTGTCATTTATTAGAAATTTTGTTATATCTAGAATGGATGATACACATGGTCATGACCTAAATAATATGAATCATTCATAATAAATATTGAACTCTGAAGATTTATAATTTCTAGTAGATTCCAACTCATTCTTGATTTCCACATCATTTCATCCAGAATCCTTTATTTTCTCAATGATGGGTGATTGAGAAATCATTTGAGAAAGGATTGATGGTTCTTTATATTTATTGAATCCATTATTTTTCCTTTGAAAATATAAAAATATTGGATCCTTCTACATTCTCATCATTGTTAAGACTACATGGTATTTTCTACATGGAGAATCATAAAAAATATTTACTTTATTATGATGGTGGTTTACTGAATAGTATTAATCCATAATGAGATATAACTATCATTGTTGGTTCATATTAATCTCCTTATGTGTGAATATATATTTCATTATCTTATGAGGAGTATATATATCACACTTCTCCTTATATAGATTATGCCTCAATATTTTTAACGTGATGATCAAATTCGTCAACTATAGATCAAGTGTGGGATATTTTTAGTCATGAATTTTCATCATCCTTAAGGTATAAACTATAACATCATCATTTTTCAATATTTAAAAACCTATGAACTTCTTTAAAGCATAGTTTTAAATAGTAAATAGTTCCCCCTTGTCAGTAGTGTGAGTATTGGTGCAGTGATAATTCTTTTTTAGGAATCTAAATCAGTATTTTCATTCACTAGTCCATAAAAATGTTACTCCCTTTTTATTCAACCTGATTAGAGGATTTAAAAGTTGTGATAAGTTCTTCACAAATCATCATAAATACCCATCTAAATAAAGGTAACTGTGGATATCTATTATAGATGTTGTTTTGGGATACACATTGATTTTATTTTTCTTGGAATGGTCCATATGTATCCCTTTTTTGGTGATAATGTGGCCAAATAAAGATACACCATCCTCCCAGAAATCACATTTACTATACTCTTCATGAGGTTTATCCGGTATCAATGTCTTAAGTGAAATATTATAATTATCCTTGTGTTCCTTCTTTCTCTTGTAGTGTATTATAAAATCATCAATAAATACTACCATAAATTTTTTGTGACAATATATATCAGTACATGAATATTGTTGGAGGATTAGTGAGTCTGAATGGAATCAATATGAACTCAGAGTGATCATACATTATATTAAAGGTTGTATTGTGAATATCTTACTTATTCATATATAATTAGTTATATCCTGACTAAAGGTTCACCTTATTGAAATACTTATCACCACATTGTCCGTCGAAGAAACCATCTATTAGTGGAAGTGTATACTATTTATTAATCCAAATTATAGTAATCTCACAATGATAAATGTTGAAGTTCATTGATCGATCCTTCATCTTGATAAAGAGGAATGGAATACCCCATGGTGATGTAATCAGACATATAAAACCCTAGTTCATATTCTTTTGACACTTCTTATTAAGATCCAATAACTCAATGGCGTTTATTCTATATGTTGTCTTTGATATAGGTATACGTCTATGAATAAGATCAATCAATAATTAAACCTCATGGTCACAATTAAGATGAGGAAATTCTTCAGGAATTATATCAGTGTAATCCCTCACAATGGTCATGTCTTCAATCAGTATTCTATAATGTGTCTCAATCATTTGAGTGAGATATTATTTTTCAAAGGAAATAATATACATATTTGATTTTATGGTTCTGAAGAAGATTCATCCTTATCATCCAACTCAAACAGTATTGGATGATAGCTTAGTATGAGAATAGTGATCTCACTTTCATGAAAATTGATGTTGTATTTATATAATTATTTAAATTTTTTCCCTATATAGCATCAGACTCCACCAAAGGTAGTATGAAAATATTTTCTATGAGGTTAAATCCAAAATAATTTACTTTTCAGGAGTTATATTATTAGTATGAAATAATTTACCAATTTATTATTCTAAAAAACCATCCTTCATATTTTAAAGAGGAGTTTTAATAGTTAAACTAAACCTGAAATATATAAATAAATGTGTAGAAACAGAATAAAATAGTTTGTTCTATATTCTTGATTGAATAACCATTGTACCCATCCCCAAATAATTTTTGAGCTCCTTCTTAGAAATAGTGATAGAATATTCCCTTACTTATATGCATGGAAGTTTTTTTGGTTAATTGTATCCAATAAAAATTGGCTTATGGAAATGGTTTTCATAATTACCTTGTTTTTGGTAGTTGAAATATTTCACTAAAGGTTGAGTTTTGATCCGACCCTTCCTTTAATCCTACGAATTTGTGGGATTCTTTCCATCTCATAGGAAATTGATATCAATATTCCCCCCACGTCCAAATTTGAAGCATTTCCTAGATCCCCATAGGTAGTTTCCAGGAAGATTCTTCAAGCACTTTTGACACATTGTATGGTGGGTTTTCTTTATAGAATTGGATTTCTCTGTCGATACTCCCATATTAAACACCTTTTTGCGGTTTTTGATACTAGTGATATTCTATGATATCTATTTAAACATTAGGGTAACGAAAAAATCTATCCTTATAGCTTTCAATGTCTAAAATTTCCATGGCTTTTAATAAACTCAGATTTAGTTCAATAAATAATTAAACCAAATTTATTTCAATGTTCATGATAAATTCTGGACCATCTAATGAAATTCATGTGATGTTTACATTATATTCCGTGGTAGAATAATCATCATTTTTATTCAGCCTAATGAACTCCATTTACACCTTTTGATGGATAGTTGGGGAAAAATATTTATTGAAAAATATTTAATTGAATCCTTCCTAATTAATTGAATACATTTCACCCTTAGACATTGTTCTTATGATAATTGTCTACAAATGATCATATTCCCCATTAAATCGATCAACTACCCACATGAATTTCCATTCTTTTGAGTACTGGAGGACAGAAAATATATCCACAATTGAGTTAATAAATTATTCTGCGAGAAGGGGGTCAAAAGATACACTAAAAATAGGATAACCTTTTCACATAATGGATTCAACCAAAACATTATCTTTATTAGGGTAATTTGGGTTATCCACATGATTCATGTTATTATTCATAACATTTTGTAGATGAAAATGTATTATCATGATTTTTTGAGCTCCAATTCGCATCATATTTGGCATTTCTTTAGTAAAGTAATCACAATTTATATCGCATTGACTATTAGGATAGGTTATCCTATTTCTATCCATTTACAAAAAAATTATTCTACAATTATGGGGGATTGAATACTTAGCTAATTCGAATAAAAAAAAGTAAACACTGAATATGGAAGGTTAAACATATACATTGAATGTATATCATATGTTGTGTTGGGATACATTTTAATCAATGTTATTAATGGAAATAGATTTATCTTTAACTATATTACTAATTTTATCTTTTCCTAACATCCTAAAAAATACCATATTGCATAATACCAACTATAGAAACCATAGCCTTGTACAAAAAATATTTCACGATTTTAGTCATAGTTATCCATCAAATACAAACTATGGATTACAAAGTCTAGTGTCTATATAAGATTAGGAACATAATTAAAAATAATGAAGAGAAAATAAAAACATCATTAATTTAATCTCTATAATGATATCTTGAAATACATTGATCTCTTACAACTGGATATGATAACCTAAGAAAAACATGAATAAAGGGATGATCTAGAATTCCTATTATGTGAAAAAACATTGGAATAAATCATAGCACAATGGTTACAATGAATAAAATGATGTCATAAAAAGGAAATTAACATGAATAAAATTATTGAATCATAACATGTAGAAAATTGAATCATGTAATCCTGTATTCATAGGAGTGTGGACGAAATATACAAAAGGACATAAATATGTGTTATTGATAAATTCCAAGACTATATCAAATTGTTGACAAAGTCCCATAAAGGAATCATGTTTACTCCATGTAATTATTGTCCTTGATAATAAAATTACCTTTTGGTGAAGAGAGATAAAGTGTAACTCAAAACAAAAAATAATGGATTTAGAGAAAATCCCTTACCTAATATCTGAAATTGTTCTTAAAATGTAATTATTTTCCTTGATAATAAAATTAAATCATATTAATAATTAATTTATAACCTCTTATAAATTTATTTAATTTATTATTATTATATTAGGTCAATTTATGATCATTTAATTGACTTGTAGTGTTTTGTTTCGTTTGTTTGGGAGTGTCTATTTGATGGTTCATGGTCGGTTTGCATGTGAATAATTATGAATATTAAATTAAAATGGAATAAAAACTATATAAATATAATTGTATGGTATTAATTAATTTCCATAAATTTAATTTTTCCCAAAAATAGTATTATATTTTATAAATAAGTATGATTCATTATATAACATAATGATGAAAAATGATTAGATTATTTTGGAGGTGGTTGCAAACATCGAAAATTAGTATCATTTCATTTAATAATTTGATTAAATACTAGTTACAGAAAATTGAATAAGTATTAATAGAAATATTATAATTTTTAGTAACCATAAATATAGTTTTATTAATCACCATTAAGGTTTTAATGAAAATTGAAAACTCAACATCCATGAAGGTCGTGAATCAACACCTCGCGAATGACACTTTATTTATTAGAAAAAAAAGTGGAAAAGATATTTGTTTATGGATATTCCTTTAACAGAATAAAATTAAAGTTCATATATATTATAATGGAGTTTTCATGTTACTTTGGATAGGGGATTTTAGGGAAGGATATGAAAATAATGTAAATTAAAATAGAAGGATTGAGGTTTTTACCTCTTGAGTGTCGTCCCCTTGAGAACTAGCTTAAGGGACATGGAAATGGTCTTTCAGTGAGACAATAAAGAATAGAATTTGGGTAATTGGATTGGTAATGTACTTTTCTAGAAATTAATAAATCCCTAAATATTATAACGTGTGATATGGTGAGGTGGCGAGGGGTGGTGTTTGTAGTGGGAGGAAGGGGATGTTTTTTATTATTTTCTAAATTTTTTTATTTTGGCTCAATACTATCAATATTTTTTATTATTATGAATGAATAACGTAAAATGGTTAGTATATTTTCAGAAATTGGGCTCTTACATCATCCATTCATCATACATGACTCAATAATTGATGTATTTATCTTATATCATAAATAATTGTATTTCAGTGGTCACCAAAACATCAGTTATTTTAGAAATATCTGAAAAATTCAATTTAATAATTTTTCATTGTTTAGATTAAAAAATTAGACTCAATTTTATCAAAATAATTTCTTAAATATAATAAATATAATATTTAATTTCAATAATAATTTATTAAAAAAATACCAATTTTAGAATAATAACTAATTTTATGACTCTTGGAAAATTAATTACATTCTCAATAAAATATATTATAATAATAAGAAAAAAATATTTACTTATGCATCTATTTTATGAAAAAATGTCATTTAAATAATTGTATTAAATATAAATTTGTTTATAAACATTTATATTTCACAGAAATCCCAATACTTAATTTAAAATTTTCAAAATCATATTTACTTATTCCATGAAATAAATATATTATATTTTCATTCATTGTAACATGACATTTATTTATAATTCCATAGGTGAGGATACTATTCTATTAACTGGTGTACTATTAATAATAGTCACATTACAATTTTATCAGTAAGGTTACTATGAGTTTCATAATTTCTATATATATTACTTATTTCATTCATTTATTATAATAATGTTTTTATTGGGATATGCATGTGATCAATGTATATTATAAATATAAGATGTGATATTCCATTGATAAAATACTTGGCTACTACAATGGGTCTAACCAGATTTTTCTTGAATGCATTGGGTAATTTTCCCTTAATTAATAGAAAAGAATGAGGGATTTACCAGTGGGTTTATCCAATGCATTTAATTGTGCTCTAGTCAATTCTTACATGGGTAATAAAATGGGTTATGAACGTGATACTGTAATTTAAAAAAAATGGTAATTATTTCCATGCAATGTGTTTTTATGGTTTTCTTTAAGATAATAATGTGTGTTTTCTTCAGGAGGAAATGTTTTATTTGATATGTTGATTAGTATTCAAACATAATGGAAAACAAAACTTGTGTTATCATGTTTTTACTAGACTAAATGTTTTCATTTTTTATGTCCCTTACTAATTGTTTTGTTCCCATCCCATGTTTTGAAAGGGTTTTCAAAGGGTTTATAGATGTGTAAGGTAAAAAATGAGGTAAAATTAAATGTTCATAATATTATTCATAAAATTATATCTTTATTTATTTAAAAAAAATTATATGTTAGGAAAAATTTATAATGATAGGAAATTTCCACATTGTATTATATTATTTTTTATGTACGATTTTGGACCTAACTCTCTTAAAATATAAACATTAAATGATATAAAAATATAATACAATATTCTTGAAACATTTTTAATTATGGTTATGTTAAAATTATGTAGATTTAATATATCACAAAGTCTCTTAAACTAATATGTGTCTATTCTGAATGTTTTTTCATAGAGTAAATAACGAATGTTATAGTGGGAAGGAATTGTGAGGCCAATATCCAAAAAAATAATCATCTTGAGATGGTTAGAATTAAAACTCATTATATTTTCACAATGATGGAACTATTGACACAAGCTATAAATAGTGTATGTTTTCCTATGAGATAGAAACCAGATATAATTTTAATAAAAAATTTTATAGTGGAGGATTTATTGAGATAACACCCCCCATCATCTAATAGAATGTCTGACAATGTGGTAGTTAATGGATAGAGTAATGCTTTAGAGAAAATCATTAAAACCATGGGTTGTTCGACACATCAATAGGAAACAATTATCATCTATTAGTTTAAAGTTGAATCTAATTTATTGTGGTATTGGTTAAGAATACAATAAATATATATGGTTTCAATTCAATAAAATGGGAAAAATTTACAGATAAATTCCCATATAAATATATCCCTATGGAAGTTCAAATTTAATTGGAGAAACAATTCCTAGAATTAAGGGAAAAGATGAATATTATATAACATCATATGTATAAAACAACATAATATTTTCTAGTTTCTGCTATATTTAGTTTTGGACAATGATAGTAAAATTTGTATATTTTACCTAGGATTAAAACCATGTTATTAGAGAGAATTTTTTGTGCAATTGTTTAAATGTTTTTAGAATGTAGTTCATTGTTCTACGAAATTTGGTATGGAGAGTGATGAAACTTATGTTCAATAGGTTGAACACTATAATAAAGGGTTATGGTGCCATGATATAAAGAAGCTTCCAGCTAATATTTCCATAGGTAAGCCCTCAATATTTTCCTTGTTTTCTAAAGGAAATATAAGGGAATGTTTTATATGACTTGGAATGATTCTTTAGGGTGGTCGGATTGGACATAGGGCTTGTGGCTATATTTAATGGAGTCGGGAACAACCAATGAATATGATAATTGATAGTCATCCACACAGGAGATATTTCAGTTTCAATGAGTTGATTCATTATTCTCCCATTTGTTTGTATTTAGTTTCATGGGGTTGAAATCATCATGATCAAAAACTAAATAATCCAACAAAGTCATTTTAAAAATTTACAGTTGATATTGGGACAGGTAATAAAGTAGTTATAGTTATGATACGTGTTTAATTGAATATAAAATATCCTTATTTGACTATGGATCTTTGAATTCATTTATTTCTGAGATATTTTCAAGAAAAATCATAATCTCTTCACGTACAAATATTATAAATCTTTTTGTGAAATCTATGGGTCGAAATATTAAATAAACCAACAATTATATTAATATTTATATTGTTATCATTAGGCAGGAATTTACAATAAGTCTTTTTGATCTATCCATATTATAGTTTTATACCATTCTATGTGTGGATTTATTTTTATTTTAGCCTGATATGTTTTATATTATAGTAAATAAGGTTATGTTGAATGATTTCATGAATTTTTAAAAATAGAGAATTTGATAAATTGATTAATTCTGGCATTGAATATTACCTAGATGATATTTACGAATATAAAGAAAATGTTCAAATTAGTGATGTGTTAGTATTGAATGAATACATGGATGTTTTTTAAAATTATTTTTCTGGTGTTATTGTTCATTAAAAGGTTGGGTTTACAATTGACTTATTTCTTAATACTATACCTATATCTAATTGTCATCATAAAATGACTCAAGTTGAACTCTTAAATTGAAATGGAAATTTAAGATGATGTTAGAAAAAGTTCTCATTCTAACTAGAAATTCATCATACAGTAGTTTAGAAATTTTTTAAAAAGAATGATTTTCAATAATAATTCTTATTGATTTTCTATCTTTGAATGACATCAATGTTAAGAAAAAATATCCATTACCTCAAATAGATAATTATTTGGGTCCAATGAATAGAGATCAGTATATTTAAATGGTTTATCTATGGTATGGGTAACATCAATTGAAGGTCAAGGAGTTTGACATTATGAATTCTTCATTTCAAACGATATATGAACACTTTTTTTTAGTTATGTAATTTTGGTTGTATAATTCATCTTATGTATTAATATACCCTATAAATATAGTTTTCTATGAAATATTGTATATCTTTTGGGATTTTATTGATAATGCTTCAATATATTATAAAATTCATGATGAATATACAAATCATGTAAGGATATTTCTTAGAACCCATGAATGAAGTGAATCTAAATGGAAAATTTATTATTTTCATTTTTTTTATAGCAAACTTATTTCCTCATATATATCATTCCTAAATATTGAATAAATATTGACCATACAAAAAAAAGTTTTTGAGGAATTTCTGGGACCCAAAAATATCAAATATATTCATAGTTTTATTTTATTATAGGGTTACTAGAATTGGTTATCTAAAAAATTAATATTTCAATATAACACTATCATAGTTAACATGAAAATGTTTTAAATTATTCTAATAAAAGTAATGTGATTAATCATTTCATGAACTAAAAAATAGATTGGTGACTGATTCAATTTTAAGTTATCCTTATAGAAATAGAGAATTTTCCGTCTATAATGATTATTCATTTATGAGAATGGGTTGTGTCCTATTTCCAAATGGTTGAGTAATTTCTTATGATTGAAATTATTTGAAACATCATATGGTATATTACCCCACACAGGAGTTGAAATTAACTGTTGTGGTAATTCATATAAAATTTTATAGGAATCATTTATAATGAGTAAAATGTGAAATATATGATGATAAAAAAAATTGATGTATATATTTACATAGAATTTATTTAACCAGATAAAAAGAATGTGTTTAGAACTGATTAATGATTATGATGGAATGATTAATTACCATCCTATGAAACTTAAAAAAGATTCTAATTCCATGAGTCATATAAATAATTCTACATTAACCATGTTACTTTTGGAAAATTACCCTTTTTGAATGATTTGATTAATTGCGAATTTTAATTTCTAGATATAAAGGCATTGTCTATTATGTTTCAGGATTCAGTGCAACTATCTTTTTCATAAATAATTAATAATTTTTAGAATGTAGATCAATCAGTTATGAAAAATTTGGAATCCATTAGTAAGGGATAGATGAATAATTTTAATATTGATGATGATGGTTCTGTGTGGATTTTAAAAGAAATTGTGTATGTCATGTGATTCCCAATCAAAGAGGAAGCTATTTAACGATGCTCATGGTTCTTTAATTTTTTCCATTCATCTAGGAAGTACTACTATATACCGAGACACCCATACCCATTATTTATGAGACTATATAAAATGATATATTGTTAACATTACCATGAGATATGTGACATTACAATTGGTTAAATTAGAATAATAATTCACAAAGTGAATGCTTCGGCACATTCTAGTGTCTTAGTGGAAGTGGGAAAATATTTCCCTAGATTTCTTGGGGGGATTAAAAAATAATTTTTGAGAAAACAATGCAATTTGGGTTATTTTTTATCTATTAACCTAATAAATAAATTTCTTTTCTATTATAGATATTATGTATTCAGATCAACCTTATGAACTACATCTGAATGAGACAGTCAAGTTATATGGATTTCCTATTTCAATAGATTCAAACTATGATCCATGATTGAAATAAATTTTTTTTACTAGACTTTCAATGTCATTGTGTAATGATTTTGTTTTTAGTAAAACTTTTTTTAATTAATATATTAGACATTTGAAGAAAAAGTCATATTTTATAAGATATGCATCATCCTTTTTAAATATATTATCAGGGAATCTAGGATCATAATTTTTATTTTACAGAGTTTCTTATAAAAAAACATTATTATATTATAAAAATGGGTCCTTTTAATGAATTATATATAAACATGTGTCAAACACCATATTTTGGGGATGAAGTAAGAGAATTGAACTATATGGGACTAGAGTTCATAGATAAATTAACTAAGTAGGTGATGCTGATTCAGTTAAAGATGATGACATCTTAGAGAATGCAAGAATGTTTTGAGAAAAATAATTTGAAATATATTTAATTCAACGAAGGTCATCATGCATTTATTAATGTATCTAAATGGAAAAGTGTTATGTGTTTTGGTAAAATGTGAAATTTATATATGTAGTTAATTAGACATTATCTAATCAAAAATGAATTTGGACCATTTTCTCACTGAGTGGATTTTAACTATCATTAAACTCAGGTACACAATGTTTTTCATCTTTCAGTGTTAATGAAATATGAGTCAGTTTCAACTCATGTTTTGAGCCCTAAAGTAGTTAAGTTGGAAGAGATAAATTATAATGAGGATCAACCTAATCATATTCTTTGTTATAAAGATAACTTGTTGAGGAATAAGGTTATTTTATTTGTTATGTTCTTATTGAAAACCATATGGTTATAGAGGCAGTATAAGAATACTAAAATGTTACGATGGATAGATATCTACACTTGTATAATAAGTGACTAAACTATTAAGGATGTAGTCCTGAAAAGGGATAATAATTTAACAACCAGTGTAATGATAGTTTAATAATTATCATTTTAATTATAATGAATTATATTTTTTAAAAAATTTTATAATTTAGTGCAATTTGTTTAATTGAACATGTCAAAATATTCAATCAAAATCATTAGCAATAATGTTTCATCTAAAATTTTAACTCCAAAATTTAAAAAATTTAAATTAAAAAATTATTTTCACTTTTTTATTCATCATATCAATATTTACTTTTGGTAATATTTTTTAATTTCTAGTAAAATGTTTATTTTTCAGTGAAAAGAGTAAAATGTCGATTTTTTGTAAAAAAATAATTTTTAAATAAATTAAGTAACATAATAGTTTCATTGTGTTTTAAATTTGATTTTGAGTAACAGTAGTATTATTCAGATATATTTAATCCAATTAAATTATTTTTTATCAAATTTATATTTTATTTTAGAATTTTCATCCTTTAGAAATATTTTTTTCAGATATCAAATTTAATGTGAACAATTTTACCCATTTTAACTCATTAAAATAATCCCAAATAATGAATTTTATAAATTAAATTTATAAATTATATATCATTAAATATTAATTTCTATTTATAAAATTATTTTTATTAACCACATAGTTTATATAAAATCTTATTTATTTGTGAAAAATACACTTCCTAAAAACCGGATTTTCCATCCTGTCGGCAGGTTTAATTTTAAACTAAATATCAGAGGATATATTTATTAAATATGGTAAAATGGATTAAATATTTTTTATAATAGTAATTTATAATTTATAATATGGTTAAATGATTTTTTAGCATAATTAATTGTGTAAATAATGAAAATTAATTACCGTAGTTAAGGTCAAAAATGATTTACTGATAGATAAAATAAAAAGATAAGGGTTAAAATTACACAAATCATGTAAAAAATATTTCTTATGGAAATATAAAATCCTAATAGTGTATAATGATCAATAATGGTCTATTTTGGATCCATGTTAATGTGAAAAATGTTGGTACTCCTTTTTATTTTGAAAATTTACATGGGTTCCACTAATCTAACTTATAAAAGGTCACGACCTATCCATTCCACATTTCACATTCGAAGAAATTTTCTTTGGAAAATAACTTCCCATATAACTTTTTAATTTCCCTATACATTTATTAAATATCTTATTTTGATCACGAACTCATTATAAGATGGATTTTCATTCCTACCTATGGAGGTTGTCTGAGACCAAGTGTATATATTTTATTTATTCATCTATATCCTTAAAATATTACTCATTTATTAATATATAATAATAAAATTATCTCCCTTTTAATGATATGATATTTCATTAATTTGGTGACCAATACTAATTTCCACTTCCATCAAATGGGTTACAAAATCATCTTTCAAGTGTAGGAGAACCAACATCTCACGAACTGATGTCATTCATATTCCACCATCTCACTTATTGTTAAAATGATGTATTTAAAGTATAGATATGTAATTTGTAACATATTTATACTTATATAATTATTATATCACATATATATTATTAATTTACATTTTGTGTGGATATGATATTGTCACTCATGTATAAGGTGGAGTACCACCTCACAAAGTGACGGGACATGTTTTTCAATGGTTCTTTACATGAAAGGTAACAATTATAATATTAATTGATATATTTCATATAAATAAAATAATTATGATATTAATTAAAAATTTATTATTTTAAAATTATTATATATAATATTCATACTTAGATAAATATTTATAATTTTGTTTGGGCGTACATGGGGTATACCACCTCCACGAAGTGATGTGACTCATTTTTTCATTTCAAAATAAAATAGACAATACATATACATATTTTTAATGAAATAATATTGTATGTATAATATTATTTCAATCATGAATATGTACAATAATACATTTCTTCTTTCCATAATGATGTTTGAGAAATAAAAATGTCACTCATGCATACATACAACATGCCTTCTCTATAATCATATCGTAATTAATTTGTCATAACAATAATTCCTAATTGGATTTGATAATTATAATTGAAATATAAATATTATAATTTTTTCAATATTATTGTTCATTATATGTTAAAATAATGTTCTCTTTTACCATATTCAACTTACATAATTCATTTTCTATATATAAGAAAAATATTATGAAAATATATGACCTAAAATTAAATGATAATGTAATTGTAGAGAACAAGATATTAATATAAATAAAAATAATATTAATCCTGAAAATTTTTATTCCTAAATTAAATAATTTCCATTTTTTATAATTTAGAATGATTAATTTTTTTCATTAAAAAACATACATATTACGGGACACGTCAGTTTTATCTCCATTTATTGAGGAATATTTTGTTGTTATGCACCAATGATATTTTATAAGGTGTATATACAGCCCAAATTTCATTTTATATCATTTATTTATCTATTATATTTGTATTGATTGATTTTTAAATATTATTCATTTAATAATATTATGATTTATGTGTTTCCAGTGATGCGAGAGAACATTCTTTAAAAATCATCTTTTAATGGTTTCCTTAAAACTCTATTTCACTTTTATTAACATGTTTATAAAATGATTTGTAGAATTAAATTATATGTAAATTAAAATATTATAAAAGAAATAATATATTATCTTTCAATGATTTTCAAAAACTTATCTTGTAACTAAAATTTTAATTTCCTTAAAAATGTAAAGGATTGTTCTATTTTAATGTATATGAATACAATGACATTCCCCACCACTATAACCATACTTCGAAGATTTTCATACCTTGAAGGTATTCATGTTTCATAAAAAAATCATCCTTACCTTTTTCTAGGTATTTTCCAGTGGAATAATTTTGTTGAAAAAAAAATTTACTTTTTATTGGTAATGGATTTTTAAAAGAAAATGGTATATTAAGATCCGAAAGTGATTTGCATATCTGTATAAAACAAAATTTAATTTTTTCATGATGATAATGTGAAAGTATAAATTTTTTTTATTAATGTTATAGAACATGATGATAATAAGAGAATTGGATGATCAAGATATAACTAATATGATGGGTGTTTACTGCAAGTGTTGGATGAGCCCGATGTAGCTTATATGACAAGTTTACCCATAATGCATTGGGTGATCTCGATATATATTATACAATGGGTGCACCCAGATAGTGATCCAATGAATTATGTAATTTTACCCTTCATTATATGATCAAAGAATGTAGTTATCCTAAGGATTCTCATATTGATTTTTCTAGGTTCTGGGTATTTTTTAAATTGGTCTCAAATGAATTATGAATGTGATGTTATAAGTCTCTAAGAGGGTTTTTATTTTCAGTGTATGGGTTTTAATGGTTTCATTTTTGAATTAAATTTGTATTTTTTTCATGATTACATTTTTTATATCATACACTCAATGAAAATTTAAATTGAAGGTAATTATTATTGGGTTTTTCTTGTATTTTAATTTACTAATGATTTTCATATTTTTAGGACCCTTACTTTTATTTTTGTTTGCATACCATGTTTTTCAAAAATAAATTACATGTCTTAATGATTTCTAAATAAAAGGAAGTATTGAAGTTAAAATTTATATGTATTTTTAATGAAAATAAATTATTATTATTTTAAACATATTTTACGGTGGAAAATGGATATTTGTTGAATTTTTCCACATTGTATTATATGGTTTTTGTTTGTTAGAGTTATAAACTGATTAATTAAAAAATAAAACATAAAATATTTTCAATTTTATAGAATTATTTAATGAATTAATACTCAATATTATGTAATTTTTATGTTTGGGTTATTATTGGAATACAATGTTAGTGTGGCGGCTGATATATCCATTCGACAGAACACTAATAACCATCTTAGTAACTAAATACATATAGTCCTTGGTTGCTAAGATAACATTGATATACGAATCATATTGGATTCTGTTTTGGTTTCCACGTACTTATTGAGTTAACTACCTAGATATACTATTGTCCATGTTGAAGGACCCCAAATCACCTTGAGAGGGGAGGCTGAATCAGGGTGTTAACATTGTATTCTCAAGTGATGGATCTTGTTCCCACATTAGTAAGATCCAATTAAACCTATATATAAGTAATGTCTAGTAATTAAAACATTTATATGCAGAAAGAAAACACAACAATTTTAAGTGGTTCAACACTAAGGGTGAGGCAGAAGAGCACAAAATAACTATGTTTTGGTCATACCTAAATCCACTAAAAATCACAAGATGTAGAATATATACGTTTAGACATAGTAATTATGTTCCAAGAACACTGCTTATACGAGAATTTATGTTTATCACACTACATACCTCAGAACACAATCTTCAACTCCCCTTAGCTCACTACATTGAGAGATGTCTTGCTATGTTTATCGACCTAAAGGTCACTTCAAAGTTTATCATTAATTTCATGACATATGTCTTTCATGAAACTCTTATTATACTGTCTAACTATGTTTATGCACACTGAAATTTATTTTCAATAATTTTTTTTTTCAAAACTACCTTCTGTGAAGCTCCTTGGTAAAGTTCCCTTCACAAAGCTCCATTGTCGTTCCTGTACAAAATTCCTTCATAAATGTCACCGATTCAATGAGGAATACCTCATCATTCTAAATTACCCATTAATAAAAACCATTTTCATCAATAAAGATTTATATTCTCTTCATGATGATCAATATGACATAGAACAGAAGATTCAAAAATATCCATTATGAAATTAGATTGTTTTAGGATTTTCCTTGAAAACTTATTTGAATGTGAAGAGGGGTAGCCTCATATTTATAGGCTCCACTATTGGAAAATATCCACTGCCTATTCTTCTACTTTCCAAATCATTAGAAAATGTCTTCGAAGATCTCCTACCTTCATGATGTATTTGGGAAATTTTATTTTCTTGATTATTCTTGTAATTATGGTGCTTTCCATAAAACCCTTTGCATCACTCATTATAGTCGCAGAGCATTCCTTCACTATTCGTAATTCTCAAATTCTCATAATCATATAGAACACGGTCATTAATTCATGATGCATGTTGTAAAAATGGAGAAATCCTTCATAAATCTTTAATCGTTTATAAAACATATCTAATGTTTCCCATCTTTGTAAAATTCATGCCTTTTCTTTATTTTCATAATGCATTCAATAAAAACTATTTTTCGCATTGGAATCCATATTAAAAATAGTGGACCCCAACAATTTAGAAAACACTAGGAAACAACACCACCTTAAAAAACATGTTCTTCTTGAGCTATAATATTTATTTCCTGGGGAACACCTTGATATTTCATGAGAGGATATACTAAAAAAACAAACCATAATTTCATTCCACCAAATAAAAAAATTGGTTTAATTATATGGTACAACTTGTCATTTTTAGAAGGCCTCCAGAATGATTTCTGGCCAATATTCCCCAGTAGGATCACAAGGTGGATCCACCTGGGGATTTGGTATTAATACATGGACATATAATGGAGGTGGTACATTATAGTGGTTTTATATTTTTACCACTACCCATTGATAAATAGGTATAATTGACAATATTGTAGGATTATCCATGTATATAGAGAGAATTTCATGTTTTTTTTGATATAGAGAACACTCACGTTTTGAGTTGATCTTAAACCCATGGAAGATGGGTATTTCTTTAGGAACATATGTGACGTTTTTACTTATTAATACACCTACAGATTAAATGGTGGTCCTAGATGTGATTATTATTCATAGTTGTTTTGGAAAAAGGTGGAACTTGGTGACTCTTATAAATATAAAAGAAAATATTTCCTTCATATATTTCTAGAATTATTTCAATGTGGTGTTATATTTAGTATCTACATTGGGGATTTAGGATCCCCCATCACAAAAATTGTCTTTTTTGGAACACTACCTCACAGTTTCTTTTTCAGCAGGGGACACTTCATATAAGGATTAATCAGTTCCCATCACCATCTGAAAAGACCTTATAATGGGAAGGATGATGAAAATATATTATATACCATTCCTAGAAACCCTCTAGTCAGTAATGCGGGGTAGGGAGATAGGTTTCATGGTGTGGCAGGAATTTTTCATTTTGTCACACCCTTTCATCCAGTAACCATGATCTATAATAAATTTAGTGCCATTCATTTGGGACTCTAGCTGTCTACCCTATAGTAATTGAAATCTGAATTGGAGTCTAAAAACATCTTATGATACTGATTGTATGATCTAAATTAGGGATAAATGACCCCCCATAAAAATATTTTCTACTTTGGGTAACTCCCTCGTAGTTTTTTTCTTTAATAGGGCTCACTTCCCAGTATGATGGCTCACTACTCATTCCCCTATAAATAGTCCATGTGATAGGTATAAGGATGGATGGTAATAATATACCATGACCCAAATACATTCGGTATTTGATGTGGGATAGGGACACATGTGTCATGAAATTACACCCATATGTCACACTGTGACACCCCCACAACTAGAAACCTTGACATGTAGGGCAAGAAGTGTGATTTTGTACTCCAACATTCAACACAACTACATTGGGATAGGGGAGTATCCAAGAGATTTTAATTCTTCAATTTGGTAACATGATTGTGTTTGAGTGTTCATCGAGGTGAAATAACCTCTCATAGTATTACATGGATATAGTTCAAGATATTTTCTTTTAAGGATGATATTTAGAGTGTATACTCCATGAAGATGTTAGAGTTATTGTTATTCTAATACGTGTCCACACTTATTCTAGTGTGATTGAGTGAGATATGGTGGAGGAGATCTTATTGTAAGAGTTGATGTCAATAATTTTAATTGATAGTAAGTGCACATGGGCTGAGAATTAAGAATATGCTAACTGAAAATAGACACATGTATCTGGTTGTTTGTGATTATTAAGAAAATTGTCTCAAGATAGTGGGTTAGTGGCATAGGTATCACAAGAAAATTCTTGTCGTACAAGGGAGGGGTGGTTCTACACTTGTGATGGTTAGGTGCATCTTTCTCTAGATTGTCACATATATTATGTGTTTAATAAAAATATGCTCAATTGATAGTCAGGCCAAAAAAGTTTCTACATGATGGAGGTCTACATGGTGGTAGAGATGGATAAGGAGATGAGATAATATAAGCACCTGGAAAACAATTTGATCTACTACCCCACCCACCCATAGGTTGTAAATTATATGTTCAGGGACCCGGTGGTCTAGGAAAATTATTATTGTAGACAATGGAAGAATGTAACAAAAATTATACAGGAATGACATGATGTATGATATATTTTCTTTTCAAAATTATTTTTACTACTGATATACATATGATTGATCCACAATTTTCATTTTCCACATCTTTACATATAATTTGAGTATCCCTTAGAGACATAAGCTTGACCATAATAGTTTTAGACTACTATAAGAGGTTATTAAGTAATAACGCACTACTGCTAACTATGTGACTAGACACTTAGACAACACGTATTCCTTTGGATATTTTCATATTATTAATTTTATATTATGATTTTGGTACAGGTATGCCCTTGATATCGATATTTCATTCATATATTTACTATTTTTGAATCATATGTGGTGTTTTTAAAATGATGGGATGATTAGTTTCCTTATTTGGTGATAAGGATAACTGGAAAATGATGGGATTATATGTTGCAGGATACAAAATATTTCTAACTATGTGTCAAGAATGTTACTCGAGATAGAAACGTTTATTATATATTGGTTTCTTGTAGTGGTGGTGGGGTATGTGGATTTCTTTCCGAGCAGACATGTTAGGAATACATACTCACTAAAATATATTATTCAATATAGGATTTCACCCAGGGACTACCCCAACATCTTCTCTGGAATATAATATGATTCCCATATTGATTCATGGAATGAAGTTGCAATTGCAATATTTTAAGTGGAAGTGGCTTTGTAGACACTATTTGTCACACAACCTTTCCTAGGTACTGTTATATAATAAGGATGATGAGATATTATGGTTTGTTGTCAATTAAACTCACCTAAACTAGGTGATCTTAAAAAATAATTACCAACTACCTAGGATTGATGATCTCTTTGATTAGATGAGAGGGGTGTGATGGTTCTCAAATATAGATCTTTGGTTGAGTTATCACAAACTACGATTTGGAAAATAATATATATCAAATACAACATTATGAGGTTGATATGATCATAACAATTGTATTGTGATTCCGTCCATCAATAAGAATTCTATAGACTTATTCATGAGACTCATGAATACAAACATTTAAACCTTCGTAGATTGTTTTTTAGTAGTCTTCATTGATGAACTACTTCTGTACTCAATGTTACTGAAGGATCATGACATAAACTTGTGGATGGTTTTAGACACACTTTCAAATCACCAACCTTATGGGAATGTATCTAATTTCTAGATCTAGTTATCAAAGGTCCACATTCTAGTAAATTTTATATTAAATGAGGGAGTAGTTA